>VTPW01000001.1:2579735-5159471 GCA_017499575.1 Sanguinoderma rugosum | reverse complement strand
AACCCTAACCCTAACCCTAACCCTAACCCTAACCCTAACCCTAACCCTAACCCTAACCCTAACCCTAACCCTAACCCTAACCCTAACCCTAACCCTAACCCTAACCCTAACCCTAACCCTAACCCTAACCCTAAGACGATCAGAGGGCGAAATAGATGGGGAACGGCGCGCCTTGCTCTGCGGGCACGATATAGAGCGAGACGGTGGGATGCACGAAGAGTGACGTATACACTGCTCAATTAACCCCCGCGAACGTGAGTATATCGAACTTCCTTCGTAACTCGAGCTCGATCTTCTGACCGCAGGTATGCTTAGATCACTGCCCTCATTTGCTGGTCTGCGCTTGATCTCCTCCTCATTCACGTTCACTGCCAAGCTCTAAACTACCAAACGATAATCAATAATCGCCCATCCGGACCCTCACTCGCGCTCATCCTCCGAAGACGTTCGCAAAGCCGGCTGGGACACTAACTACGATGCATAGGTATGACCAACAATTCGACAACGTGCGATATGTATGGAGCGAGAGGAGACACAGAGGCAAACGAGACGGCCAGTAGAGCTCACACGAGGCGTCGGGGAGAAACGTCGGGCGATAGATGAACTTGAAGCATTCACGCCTGCCCTCGCATCTCCGCTCTACGCTCATCAGGGAGGACTCTGGCAATTTCACCCACCCACGACGCGCTTCTCCCTCCGAACCTTCGTGCATATACTCCACGCAACCGACTCGGAGGATCGAGCACCCACCCGCCATTGGCTTTCACGCATGCGGTGAGTTCGTCGCTTGAGGCATCTTCGCTAAAATCTGATTGGTGGTTCGTCAGTTCGTCATGACGTTCGTTGGAATTTGATGACAGTGACCGGGGAGTAATTCTGACCGTGAAGGGGTGCATGTAGACTCGGAACTGAGATTCCTTACGATGGGCAGCGACACTGACCCGTGCAATGGCCGCAGGGTGACCTCCTAAAGGTGAGTATTCCTCTGCTTCCTCGTATTTGGCGCTGCTGACAGTGTCCGCGCGCAGGTTAATCATCTTTCGCATCATGTTCAAGTGCTCGTCTGCGACCCATAGTAGAACGGCGATCTGCCTTCTTCTCCGTCCCTTGGAGATGAATCTGCTGTTCTACCCACCCAAATCTTCGCCTTGACCTCCGAATCTACGATCAAAACCCGGGACCATCGCCTCAGAACGGCTCTAGCCAAGAATGGTCGTCTGGTCATATCAGACGGCCTCAGTCGCAGCAGCTATTACTCGAATCATAATCATGCTTCAAACATCGAGGATATGTGGACGGATATTCGTGATGTAGCTCTCGTCGCCTTCGGGACAATTCGCCTCGCCGGCCAGATTAAGGGCTAACTCCTGCGCATAGCAGTGTTGCTCGCTCGGGCATGCTGCGCGCTGGCTCCTGAAAGCATGAGAGTATAGCACGTCGGGCCTGCAGACAGCGGCGAATGTGCGTTGGCATTGACTACAAGACGAAGGGAGATCGACAAACGTACTCAAGCATTCAGTATTCAGAGCTCATCGCGGATGGACCACCTATTCGCCGTGGGTGCACGAGCGGCGCCGTAGAGTTGAGAACCAGCCCATTGGCGCAGTCACGGCGGCGCGTTACTCAAATCATGGATCGATGTCGAAATATACCACCGGATATCACGAGTCGCGACCTAGCCCGCGAGAGCGAAAGTGTGGTGCGCCCCTCCAGATATATCGAGGGCTATGTCCTACGCCCAGCAGTGCCGCCCGCTCTGGGTGTGGTGGATCATGAACGTGAAGGGAAATCGGGGCCTCTGTGATGAGGTGGAAGGCTCTTTGGCATCGACTACAGGGCGAATGGGAGAACGACAAATGTACTCAACCACTCGGAGCTCGTGATGGATGCATGAGCGTAGCCTCAAGAACCAGCTTATCGCCGCAGTCGCGGCGGCGCATTACACGAATCATGGATGTAACGTCGAAATTATGCCAACGCGAGATTCGCGAAAGTAGCGTACGCCCCCAGACGGATCAAGGGCTCAGTCGTGTTCTCCATAGGGATATGCCATTCGGGGGCTCATGAGAGTATCGGGGTCTGGCGTGTCAAGGCTAAGATGAGGCGCAGGCACATCAGCATCGACGGTGTGATATATGAACGTACTCAAGTATACAGGCGGAGCTCGTCATTCGGATGGACGACTGGCTCACGATGGCTCCATGAGCACCTTCGTGGATCGTAGCGGTGGCGCATTACTTGAATCATGGATGAAACGTCGAAATGTACCAACGGAAATCCGCGACGTAACTCACCAACGTACGGCCCCCCACCAGATGGATCAGGGGCGAACTCCTCAGTGCTACTCGCTGGGGCATGTTATAGGATCGCGCGGACATGCTCGAATCAGGGCCAGAGCGCTCGCGAGCTTATGACCGTATCGGAACCTACATCGACTGCGAGACGAGGGTGCAATCGACGAACGTAGCCAAGCATTCAGAGCTCGTCGTGGATGGACCACCTGCTCGCCACGGTTCCCTGTGCCGCTTTGTATCTTTAAGGACTTGGGCATCGTTGCAGTCTCCCTGATGGATTAGGGGACTCACGACTCGCCTCCGCACCTCGCCATCGTGGCTTCCCTATACCATTCGCCCCTCCCCTCCCGCCCTCGGGTTTGGTAACGAGGAAGCCGTTGTTCACCTATCGACATCCGCCGGAACTTATCACGGTACCGGATTCCAGGAGACTTGCTCGTAGGCTCAGTTTTGACAACAGAGGAGACGAGGATGGGCATGTTGAATTTCAAACAGCGGGCGAAGCAGCGCGTACTCCTTGGCATGATATGGCGACGACGAAGATGCGAGCCCCAGACGGAAGCATTGGACTCTGGCGGCTTGCGACTCCTTCTGTCATTACGGGCAGTCAATAGTTGATGCACTACTTGCCTGACTGTAGATGAGGATTCGTTACATTCCCATGTTGTCGCGACGTCCGCAGAATATCCCGTACATACACATGCAGAGAGCGCCAGAGCTCTTGTGGATTCCTATACGCTTGAATCGTCTGGCTATCTTGACCGATACTCAGAATACCCCGTCGTTCAACTATTATTACCATCGTCTTACCCAGCCTTGACCGGCATTGGTGCTAAACCGCAATGACGCAGTATCATGGTCGACGATATTCTCTCAGAAATCGGCACTGTCAATCGGTTATTCTACGCCGTGGTAATGGGCTATCACTTCCAAGAGCTTGATCCCCTAGACCTTCGGAGAAATAACATACGTAGACTTGAGCGAGCAAGGTGAGTGGCTGCTGTGGCGCGAGGTGGGCGATGCATGTGGAGCGTAGAGCTGATAGTTCCTTCATCAGAGATGCTCGGTATTCCTGTACTCTACGCCTCCCGAAATCACTCCAAGCCACTCAATCGTACTCGACAACCAAGCCCAACCTTTCGTCTTTCCTCACTGAGCCTCTCGTACAATGCATCTTAGCTATCTTCGAGCATTCAGAAGCAGTCAAGAGAGTCACGATCGCTTCAGCCCCTCAAACCGACTTGGAGATAGAGCTCGAGCTCGAGCTCGAGCTCGTTCTCATGAAGCATATTCTCCAGCGCCTCTCCGGAAGGATGTCTATAGCAGAGTTGAAGCTGCGCATGGATAATCACGTCTTCTCACTCATGGATGACGAGTTGGCATGCACGGAGCTGCCATATCTCGAAAGTATCTCTTTTAATATTTACCGTACGTCGAAGCAAACCACGAACACCGCCGTGGATTCCTCGCGACTCAACAAATTCTTCGAGCCGTTTGGACCGTCTCTAAAGAATTTGGGACTGAATGGACGGAGTAACGTCCCTGCAGCTCTTGGGCCTGCCATTCTCCGTAATCGAGGTGAGTATCCGATATAGAGTTGTATATGCCCAGAATACTTTCCTCATTTATTGGACTGTAGTGACCATGCCACGACTTCTCGAGCTCCACATTGAGCCGTCCTTCAAAAGATCCCTTCCTGGTTGTGTCCATGAATATTAACTACCTCACGCCCACGAAGTTAGTCCTTCATATATGATATATCCAACCCTGTAAACCAGCAGGCGCACCCGGGCACTCTCCCCTCCAGCTCCCTGAACCTTCCAAATCTACGCCTATCGAAGATCATTTTGGATACTCGAACGAACGTCAAGTTCTGGAGCGGGTCTTTCGGCGGGCGCCACCTCGACGAGCTCTGCATATCAGCCTTCGGTTGGGAGCTCGCGTCCATGGGATCACCGAACACTGCAAGTTCTTCGCGGCGAATGGCTCCAGCGTCACTCAATTCAAAGCCTACGTGGGTGCATACGATAGGTTCCTCGTCGACAGTATTGCAGCCGCATTCCCAAACGTCAAAAACCTTGAAATGTATGGCACACGTACGGAAGGACTTGTACGTACTTTCTTCCCTGCGCTGTATTCGCTCTTTTCACGCCCCCATTTCGCTCCTGTTCGTCGTTCTCGGGTCCGGCAACTGACGCTCGATCTGATACAGACAGACTTTGCGATGGAAATACGGGGCCATTCGTACCCGGGTTGGAACTTGACGAACGTACAGATGGAGTTCATAACGACCCCTGCCCTCATGGCCGGCACATACGCGAGGTCTGTATTGGTGGAATGTTTGCAGGTCGGTCACCCTTAAGACCCAGGAGCAATCCCGCGTGGCATCGTATCGTTGGAGTTCAGATAGTATGTCCGTAGGGGAGACATATACTTCTTTTATCATGCCGAGGCCACACCGTTGATTAGCGTGCATCTACAATATACCATTCATTCACGATATAAAGTGCGACTATTCGGTGGAGATGAGATTGGGACTCGACCGCCGAAGCTTTCGTAGGCGCGTAATCTTTCATTGATTCTATCAAGGCTCAAGATTCAAATGTAATCACAGCACTGAGGTGAGCATTACGGATTCGCCCTTTGATCAAGTACTTATGAACTACTCATATCGTACGACATACACCAAGTTGCCTGAGAATCGCTCTGATGCTGGGACCCAGCTTCATAGATCGTGGAAGTCGGCGGATGGTTACTATATTCACGCGATGCATCAAGCATCAAGCCCATGTCAAGTGACGCGTTCAATTGCATTAACACAACGGATTACACCCTTGTTCTCCTTTAAATCGTTTGCGGCCGTGCGTAATTCCATTAATCTTGTCGTGAGCTGGCTGAGCGGAGAATTCGTATGTACTTGGAACATTCTGGCGTATACCAAGCGAGACGTCGTGCACATGGACATACGGGACCGTAGGCCTCCGCAGTCAAGTTTGTACTTTGCTCGCTAGCTAGGCCCGCCGAACCTTTCAATTGATATGTATTGCACCTTTGCCGACGACGCGAACGAACCGTGAAGCATGCGCATGATCCTACAAAATTAAAATTCAATAATAGTATCTCTTGGATCACTTCGTTCGTTCATTCAGTATTGACGAACGTTAGTTTCCAATGGTGCTGCGTCTTCGAGACTTTGTCAGTCGCCTCTGGACATACTTGCTTCCATCCAAATATAGATTTGGGTCTGCCGTTTACATTCGTGCCCCGCGCGGCGTCTCCAAGCCAGTCCAGCGAACGCTAAGCCTACCCTCACACATGCCGATGTACGCAAACTATCGAAAAGATTACTCATCAGCTTACAAGAATAGATGTCATTCTCGCGGTGATCATAGAGATAGGTTTCAGCGAAACGTTAATCGCGTGTAAGTGATGGACATGTTACCATATGGCAATGCCATAAGTAGACCAAGGAGCGAAAATTTCGTCAAGCTGAGCTCCCAGGCCATCGATCTAGCAAGGCTATGTAGATATTCACGGAAGAAACGGAGGTCGACATCCAGCCAGGCGTCGGCAGTCCACGAAATACGGTAAATGATATGCCCTCGATGGTGCAAGAGCGGCGGATTCGTCGACAAACGGAGGTATCCAGCAGGTGCAGATGGGTCGAAATAGCCCAGAAAGGAGACAAGGTTGGGGAAAGAAGACTCGATGGACGCCCTTTCTATTTATTCCCGGGGATGGGGAAGTGGTGGTGATGACAAACTATCCTAGGATGGTCGACGCCAAATACAACGAGGCGTTGTCGACTGGGGCACATCCTTGCTAGGCCGGGGATGTTTGGAGCGTTGGGTCAGCTGGAGATGTTAGGGGTTTGACCATCGAGCTGTCGTCGAGGTCTCACCGTGGCGGCATCGGTGGCGTTTGAGGTGGGCAGTTGGCAGTGACATTCTTCGATCAGTAAAGATGCGTGTGAGATTCAACCTGCCGGCCCCATTGTCGGGGAACGGACCACGAGGCTACGGAGCCGTTCTATGGGTACATCGCCAACGGAAAGAGAACTTTTGACGGCTAAAATGGGAGGAGGTCGTGTCAATTTATGGGGAAATTGGCGAGCGAGTTCCTTTCCTTCGATTCCGCGGAAGGGTACTACCGCGCTGGAGGCGAATGGCGCCACGCTAACTGGTGGTATACGAGGCATAATGACACGGAGTATTTCAATGGGGGGCTCCGCTGCGGTAAGAGTTGTTGCGCCCCGTGAAATTTAGGCAATCAATGGGAGTGAGTGGACTGTCTCTGCTTTGTCTTCATGAAATTTGGCGCGCGCCCATTGCCGGCGATCAGGCCACGAGATTACGGAGCTAGTCAGTGGACACCTCTGCGTCAGTCGAGAGGAATTTTCTTTATCGCTGCGCAAACCTTCTCAGCTTTCGTATCCAATCTCTGTACACGGCAAGGCGTAATGAGTGAGCAAGTTACCTCCACTTTCCGTGCTGTGCCTTGGTGGATAGAGGTAAAGGCCTATACTCGTACATCGCGATAGACATCAGGTAGCGGATACGTTGTTGAATTAGAGTTTTCACGCACATGGCATCGTCCTGGGTGAATCATCCAGCCGTGCGGTACGGAGACGTTCATAGATCGACTTTCTGGGAGTACTGTACGAGAAAATGCAGCGGACTCGGCTTCAGTATTTAATTATGGGCTGAGTGGGGGAAACTCACCAGACGAACTTGGATTCACGAACGAAGTTGATGAACTTGTGGTTCAACTTCAAGTTCGAGACGCATCAAGCGCCAAGCGATGTCGGAGAGAAAAGGATTTCAAGCTCAGACGAACCGTTCGTGGCGTTCAAACTCAGCACTGCCTTCCTCCTGCTCAACCTTTCATTTCAGCTTCTTCCTTCTTCCCTGGCTTCAGGTGGGCCTGGATGGTCCCAGGTACTAGATCCCCGACGGATGAAGTCGCGTTGTCTCTGGTTATGTCCAAAATATCCCCATCGAAGAATCTGCCAATCAATAGGCTCTCTGAACAGTGCCACGCCTGGCCACGGCCCAATGGGATGTCGAAACGATGGATTTGACAGGCGAACCCTTGCCAGACCCAGCACCGGAAAACGGAGGCATTTCATGACATTTACATCCAGAATACATCGTGGACGGTTAGTGGGTAGGCGGTAGCCCAACGGTCTGGTCTGCATTAGGGATTGGGAGTGAATTAATCAAGTACGTTACGCCGCTATCCATTCATCGTCCTACTCCGTTATTGGCTTGCAGGACGTGCTGTTCCCTGCATCGTACTCGCAGTTAGGCCTGGAGCATGCACTCCTTGCTTATTTTGATCGTTTTACTTGATCGCGAGTTTTGTTCTCGGAATGGCAGTAGCCAGACTGCACCATCTGACCCATGCATGCATCGGTTGGGGTGTCACCTAACGATATGACTGGTGGTATGATTCTCGGAAACACCCACCTTCCGTTATGCCGTTTTCTTAGTATCATTTTCCTTCCAACGTTTTTGCGTGCGGTCGGTGTGGTTCGCACAGAGCAAATCAATCTGTTAGTCTCAAATGATGGCAGACGTCAGAAAATCGCCCCTCCAGCTTCAGTTTCGCTCTTCTCAACAATATAGCCGTCTCCGAGAATAGGCAAAATGTGAACTCACCATTACGCTTAGGCTTGTTAGTTATTACCGCTGGATCTATTGCTCCGTCTTATGTTCACTTCGCCCTGTTTGTCAGCTTTCGCGCTTTCTACTCGTGTCATTGTCAGAGTTTTTTGTTCAATGCTTACGCTAACTCGAAGGGTTTCTCTGTACAGGTTATCGCCTGTCTCCACTCTTCCCGCATCCCGTTCATACGCGTCATCCGGACTCCGTTGCTCAATACTTAGGCAGGTACGCAGCCGGAAGAATTCAGCTCTGCCGTCGACCGTACTCACGAGGCTATAGCCCATCTCCCACAGAAGACGTTCCGAACTTGGTTCATCATCATCTTGTTCCTGGTTTGCATGATTATCTGCTGAAGAACTCGTACACCAGGGCCCGCTTCACAGGTCCGTTTCGTACCATTATCCAGCGGGAAATCACATTCGCAAATCACGAAGTAGTGTTCCCAAATAGCAGTTTCAAATATATCCATGGTCCACGCTCCCCGGAGCAGAGCGACGAATGGGTGGGGGTGAAATACTTATCACACATAGTTGGGACGATCGATGTCTTTCGCTGCGGGCTTCTTGCTTTCGCAGCCGCCGTTGCTGTTCCTACGGTCGCGCCTTCGCATGCAACCCTACGCTGACAGCGAGGCGGAGGATATCGCTCCGAACCCGCTAGCAACGGATATGTTAGGCCACTCGCGCGCCGCGCTCTCCCCTCATCATCGGAGCTCCAGTGATTGTGACACTGGGCAACATATCGGCGGATACCTCTATGACGAAGACTGGCGGACGTAGTGACGATAGTAGTCCGCCGCAGCTATGGGTAGAAAGCGATCAGGCCCTTAGTTGTACCTCGTCGTCACCAAAACGATCGTTGCGCACGCGTCATGACACTACCACTCGTTGCATTCAAACAATAACGGAGAATCCAGGCCCCCAGTGTTATACCCAACCTCAGCTCCGACCCTTCTCCCCCAGCTGGATGATCGTGGTGACCATTGGATGATCATGGCCGTTGATATGATCCCTCATCACGACGATGCCTCACTTTGTTCATCATGACGGTCTCGCCGCCCATCCCAATTGGAGTACGTCCTCCTTCGGTCAACGGACGCCAATATTTGGAGTACAGGGCAGCATCGTCCTCCAGTGGGCTATTCGCTAAGACCGACATCGATGCCAAGCGTTCCCTGGGGTCGTGGAGAACGTTTCCACCGCGCGCCACTGGCGCTCCATCCAGTGCTCCCCCCACGGCAACCCCTTCCAACAAGTCTCCAACACTGTTCAGCCGTGAGCGCCTCCGGTAATTCAGCTCCACCAGACGGCGACCAGTAGCCCCACTGTCCCACCGACTGTTTTCCCATTGGCAAACGAACGGTCCCAGCGCGTAGTTGGTGGTATATCGGAGCCGACTGCTTACGTAACGATATTACTGCGGCCTTTGGTCGGCGTCAGCGCCAGCGCTTTCCCCAGGGATCTCAACGACGTTCCAGTTCTACACCACGTAGACGGGCCACCACGAGCGCGGCAAGAACGTTGGTGACTACCAGCAACTCACCATGACAGACAATGTTCCGTAACTAGCGTCACGTACAAGGCGTTCTCTACGACAAATCCCTGCGCGGGGACGGTAGGCCCGCAAGATTGTGTCCAACTTCACCCGCACCGACGGGACTCTTTCCAACTCTTTCCGCTCACCGACGGCGGCTCGGAGCTTGTTCGGTTCTCAGGCGACAATCGCCACTACTACAAGGACTCAGCGGCCCCTGCGTCGGCGTCAGTATCTGAGTTTATGATCGAAATTCTGCAAAACGTCCGGGTGGTGGAGGCCAGCCAGCGCGTTTTGGCAAACGCTATCGCAATGATACCATATAGGTCCATATGGCGGGTGCAGTGCAGGATGTTTTAGTGCGTTTTTGTAGGATCGTTGGAATATGTGCCTTGCTCGGTGTCTCCGTCTCGATAACGGAATCAAGTTACGCGGGCATCTGATCTGTTAGTGGTACGAGCTCTCTTTACTTCGTGATCTCAATCACTGATACGTCTATTTATGTGCAGGATCATTCTGAATGGACCCCAATGCAACGAACGCGAGGAGGAATGCATCATTAGTCCGCCCAGTCCTCACGGGAGGGCTGAGCGCTTCGCATTCATCGCTAATCAGCCACCCTTGCTCGCAACACGTACTCCTGCATATCCATATCGAGTTTCCTTCAAGTTTACGGAATGAGCATGCCAGCACGCGCCCGCACGCATAGAGACCTTAACTGCGCCTCCGCGTTCCTGGACGATCACACACGATCGCCTAGTGCACGCGCGGCCGCTGCGTAGCGATCGTGGATCACGGAATCGGTTCAGCATGTAGGCCCTGATGATCTTTGCGGTACCGAAGCACGCCAGGGGTTTACCAGCACGCTACAGCCACTCGCAGCTGCTTACAGCCACCACGCGATCACGCCACTACGGGTATACCTTGTCCACGACGCTGCGATCAGTTATGAACCATCGTCAAGCTCGGAAGCCACATCACCTGTACGATCGCGGTCATTAGCTGCGACGATCACGAAAAGCAGTGAATGTGGTGGTAGGCACCGTGTGTAGGAGCCTCCGTTTACTTTATTTTTCCTTTCAACATATCGACATATTTCCGTCTACACCGGATAATTTCTGGATGTTTTCGAGCGCACAGTATCCACTCATTATGTATCGGTGCCTAGCCAACGAACTAACTTCCATACTGCATCTTACATATCTACGCACGATTCTCTTCCATTCTAAACATACCGTACATATACATGATACAACCCAGCTCGACTGGTCCTATATACCTTCCTCGTTCCAGTACGGACCTTCTGTAGCACCTTTCATACGAAACACATCGATATACGATACTCGTCTTCCTTCCCCAGATTTTATGTCCGTATCCGTACATGTAATTGCGGCGTCTCTCCTGAGCGCTGGCCAGTAACCGAATCCTGTGCCTTAGATCCTTGTTGCTCCACAGACACACGACTCTTTGCTTCCATTCCCCTTTCCCCTTTCCTTCCCTCCCCTGGTACCGATGCGGTGATGCGTACATAGGTACAGCGCCTCGTGTAGGTGCCTTGATAGTTGCTTTCTTTGGTAGTAGGAGGATTTACAGGTACAGATGTCGGACGCGGAGGTTGGGAGTGTCGCAATTGGTTTGTAGCGCATGTAGGCCTATGTGGAGGTAAGTGTATGTTGTGTGGGACGGGGGATTCCGTTGCTACGTCCAGTTTGCTTCCTTGTCCGGGACTTTCGCAGAATCCTTATGTTTGTTAGGCTTGAATTGGGTCACTTGTGCTTGTGCGCAGCCTTGGGAAGGCCTCTCGAGCCCGTTCAGCGCTTGCTTTGCCCGTTTGGTCTAATGATACTATGATATTCATGGTACGCAGCTCGTCGTTTGCCGTAACTTGTAAGACGGAATCCATAGCTTTGCCCGTTTGGTCTAATGAAATACTGTAGGACACCCTTGGTGCCCTGCTCGTCGCTCGCCGCCTTCCGTAACTTATAAACTCATAAGCCGTAACTTTTAAGCCGACCTTGAACCGACCTTCAGCTTGGGATACCGAGTACTAAATTTAACTTTAACATGTCGCTATGAAGCACTACGAGAACCGTGTCGAGCGGGGTACACCTTTCTGGGTCCGGTCTCCGAGCTCTCTATTCTCTATTCTTACCTTACCTCGCCACTGTGGCGGCTGCGCACTGTCAAATAGGGGTGTCCGACGCCAAACTCACACTCGTATAGTAGCATACATGGTTTACCAACCATTTCCATAACGTTTGCAAACGAGGAGCAGCCTAAATGACAACGGAATCAAATCTGAAATCCGAATTCAAGTCGCCACCGACACCGACTAGCGACTCTTGAACGTTTCACAACACACAAGCTCCCCGGCAGCGCTCAATCACACACCCGGACTTATCACCTATCATGTTATCAAAGTGTTGATAACGGGATGATGGGTGATTGATCTATGATCTGCTCCGACTCGGATCCTCTCTTGCATGGAGCTCGATACGGTCCGTCGGGCGAAGAGTTTGATGGTTTTCAATTTTGTGGGGCTATGCATGATGCACCGAGCTATGTTGATGCTGAGCTGATGTAGACGCCGCCGCCGCTTTGGCTCATGCACAGAGAGTCTAGACTCTGGCTTTGATGGACACCAGAGGCGGAGCCAACTTGGAGGGGACGGAGGATGGAGGCGTATGTCTGGACTCTCTGGGGAGCGAATGAGATACGAGTCGCCAACAAATTACAAGCCACCCCCAATTTTCAAGCAAGCGAGTGGACGCGAACCGCAGAGCGGGTGATGGTAAATATTGGTGAGGCAATGCGACTCAGGGTTGGTGGGGACCGTGGGGCAGTGAGCTGAACCGTTCCTTTGGCGCTAATCTGATCTCAACCCAACCTTTCGTCGTCAACATCCATCAGCGTCTGGTATTCCGTTCCGCTCAACATCGTGATCATCCAGTGGGTAGGGAGGACACTGGGGGCATGGACTCGCAGCACGGCCAGTGGTGGCCTCTATTCCCTCGCATAAATCAATTCCAACGATCATGAGGAGGTATGTAACTCAAGCTCGAGATTCGTAGTGGCCAGACTTTCCTGATGAGTTATCGCTATAACGAGTAGGCAAGTATGCTTCGCCGCGGCCGGCTGGTGCGCACGATCAACGGTATCATACAACCTATACGAGGGCAGTGACGGCGCCTACTCAGCAAGTCAGTCTGGTCCTATCGTTTCAACGCGCGTCCACGGTCGTCCAATTGCAACAATCCTGGATCACGGTTCATCAATGCATCAAGCCCAACCTTCAAGATGCTACCGTTCGTTCCCCTGGGCGTCCAATGTACACAACGGCGAGTGGCCTCCAACTTTCCAACTCCATCTCCATCGATTTGGCCAGAGTGGTCACTGCCCTTGAAACTTGCAGTTTTGGTCGAATAAGCACCAGCACGTAGGCGCGTGCCCGTGCCCGGTTGGTGCGCACCATCAACGTCTATGTCTGCGATCGACATTTCGATATCGTAGTGTATGAGCGCAGAGTACGTATACGATGATTCCATTTCATTACGTTGATTCGACAATTCAATTCAATGGGGGAGTGCGATGTGATCGGGTTTCGGAACTAAGAACGTGGGTGGTCATTGGATGGGTGGACGGTGAGTTCAATCGTCTGTCGCTTCCTAGACTGCTGATACAATATCCAATACAGTGAGTAATTGTGTTGCCCGATTACGCTATGTTTGATAACGAGAAACCTACAACTTGGCGAGACACCGTGCGCGTCCAGAAAAAAACGCGGAGGAAACCCACATCTACCCAATGAGATACGGCCTACACCTGCACAACTGTGCACGGCTCGGTGCAACTGTGCAACCGCGTCGACCCTTCCCCGAATCTCTGGTCTAAATTCTCAGATGGCGTGCGTCTCTAGGCCAATCGCGTGCGGTGTTCGACTTCCAATACAATGTACCGTCCCTTCACATCCACTTCACGTACGGTATCCGGTATCTGCCACCATCTAGAACCTGAACGCCTCCATATTCACCGCGTCCATCGTGTTCATGGCCTCGTCGCGTTGTAACTCCGTCCACTCTCGCTCAGCCACCCTCACTCTCACCCTCAACAAAAGAGACAAAAGCAACATAATGTTACCTCCAGATACGAACCAAACCAACGGCATCTCAGTGAGAACTCGAATCGACGAGGTCCAGAGCCCTCAGCCACAACCGCGATATATATGTAAGATTGTTCGTTTTGACATTACTAGAACGCGTCTACGCGTTATAACTCCGTCCATGCTCTCACCACAACCACCAATAAGAGAGGTGCAAAAACATCGCCATCTGCACCTGGCAAGGCCACGAACTTCGCGTTGAACACCAGAATACCAAACCCGTGCGCCAGCCAAACGCCTAGAACACTCCAACCCCGCGAAACAATTACCTGCACGGTTGGTGAGAAAGCACGTCTCGAAATACGGGCCAATAAGATAGACGTGCGCGCACAGCCATGTGCACCCGGTAAACTTTGGCGTGTTTTGGGGTTGTCTGAATATCGAAGGTGAGATTTGAATGGGTCCAGAGAGTCTGGAGCTTGAGCTCAGCCACGACGGTGATAATATACGAGAGCAAGATAATGTGATCGATTGATTAAGGTTGGATGTGGAATATAGTTCCGTTTCGCCGTTGACATTACTTGTCTCTCCTGCACCGGTTTACTGAACCGGTACACCGTAGACTAAGAGCCCAGAGCTCGAAGTAGCGTTCAAGTTCAGATCATGCAGACATCAAGCTTCAGACACAATACTCATGTGCATATAGGGTTTTATTGTGGGTCCGTTGAGACGGAGGTAACGTTATGTTCCTCTGCTGTACCTGCTGTGCCAGTGCAGCTGTGCGAACGAACAACTTGCGATCGGGTTAGATTCAAGTTCGGATTTCAGCCACAACTAGAAGTCCGTGCTGTACTGTGCTGTACCGGTGATAACGAGCGTTTGGGATGAACTTGGTCTAGAACGTGAAGTAAGTTTCGGAGTCTTCAGCCACAAGTTGAAGGATATGCGATTCGTGGCGGTAACATTAACTTTCCACCAACATAATCACCATATGGACACCTCGGATCCGACTGTTCGCATCCAAGCAATTCGAGCACGCACAAATCGAAAATATACCATACCAACACCATGGTTTAACAATACAGTAATATTATGATATCTATTCGAATGTCAGAGATGATGCCGATGATGGGTGTGATGCTGTATGATGATCCTATGATTTACGATCTGTCTCGACTTGACACTGTCGAAGTGTTCGGGTGCAATCCAAATCCAAATCCAATCTGCGCATCTGAGTATTCCGTACGCGTCCTATCACCCGAATCCGCCCCAAATACCCAACGATCGCATGTCATCCTCCGCGTCTTCCGCATATGCATCGTTTGCCCTTGGGTCGTCTGCCCAGCCACCTCCTCACTTCGAGGGAATCGCCCGACACTAGGCACTGGGCACTGGCGTACATGCTCTTTTGTATGCGGGAGAAGGGACGTGGGGGGATTGAGATGGGGCGTGGAACTCGTGGACTCGGGAGAACGGAGCGGGATATAGACTGATCCTACCAATAGACGATCCTCCGATGATCTCTGCGTGATCTCTGCCTGGTTGTGGTTCTCAAAGATTCATATATGGTCTGTTCATCCAGAGCTACATCAGAGCGTCCGACACGTCTGCGAAGGGCGCGGCCACCTCCGAAGTTTACACCAGCACTCGTATCGGTATATTGGCGTATTGATATTGATATTTGGGACGGATGCTAGAGTGCTAACGCTATCGACACTGTTCCATGGGAGAAAGGGACTGGGAATCGGAAGCTGCGACTCTGTGAGAGGGTGCGGTGGTGCGTGGCCGAGAGAACGTTAACGCACATACCATCATCACAATGCCGAAGCGCAGATCCTCTGCCATCGGAGCATCCATAATCCAGATTGACTGTATCGTTCGCCCATGCGTCTGAGGGCAACACGACGTAATCAGTTGCAATTGCTGAATTACTGAATTACTATAGACGTTATTCCGTTGGGAGGACGGGACGCGGAGATGGCCATGGTGCATAGCCAACTTGCAGAGAACATACATATACCCATACCAGGACCACGCATTACTAACGCACTGACCTGGGTATGGTGATTAGTACGATCCTCCGATGATGCAGCGATTTACATACAGTCTGTCCAGCGTCTCGACTCACGACTGTTCGTTCGGACGCAATCCTATCAGCGTATCAGCGTATCAGCGTACCTGAGCACTAACATATACATACATATCTGAGCATCACCCCAGTTATTCACGATCGGCTTCCCATGGCCCATAGCCACCCGAGAGTGAAAGTGAAGAGCGTCCGACCGTCGACGTGACTGCGAAGAGCACGGGCGGCACTGGACGCGGTCGTGCTGACGTACACGGTATCCCGGAATCCGGTGGTAGAACGGGACTAGAAGTAGTGCGTTGAGCTAGGGATTGGGTGGGAAGAGGTGAGGAGATGCGGGGGGTGCATAGGCGGGGGAACGCACATACCGGGATACGTACTACGAGGGCGGAGATGGTCAAACTACTACTCCACCACTTGAAATGCCAATTGATCAATCGCATTCCGATCCGTCCTGCCACCACACCACACCACCACGCCATATGCATCAGGAAATCGCGTTCGAGTTAGGGCGTCCGTGCCCAGGTCCGACGGTTCGTAGCCACATTCAGGTCCTGGATTGGTGTTCGTATTGGTGTAGGTATTGGTGTAGGTATTGGTATTGGTAGTGAGAACGGAATCATTATGTAGAGGTTGAAGTAACGTACACAGTCATAGTTCCTCGTACCTCTAACGATCACCCCGAACGAACGGCGATCGCGTTCCATCCTCCGTTCCTCCGCTCTTCGCTCTCGCCCTGGTATACGATTTGCCCATTATCGACCAATCTACAGCCACATTCTCACAACGCTGACTCCGTCTACGGTTCGCGGACACCTTCAGAATCGGGTATTGGTATTCATGTTGGTAGTCGTATTGGTTTTCGTGTTTAGTTGAGATCTTGCGAACGGAGGCTGAAGACTGAGCGATGTACACAGCCAAGAGGACATTCGAACATACCAAGCGCATCTACACTCTCCTCCCTACTCCTTGACTTCACTCCGCTCGTCCGCTCGGCGAGATCAGCTCGATCAGAGCCATCCCTGACGATCTGGCCCAGACCGCGATTTCCAGGTTTGCGCCGCTTTTGGGTGTATTGTATTTTGCGATTTTGTGATTTTGTGGCTTTGCGGGCTTCGTGCAATGTTCGCTCTCCGATGGATCAAAATCAGAAGGTATCAAATGACAAGGCAGGTTTACACAGGAAGTAGAAAGAGATGGATCGAGGCCGTACGTACGTTTATCATATCACTTGAACGAATGTACGAATGATTCGTGCCAGTGAGGATTGGTGGTGGTGGCATAATACCAAGTGTACACGAATTAACGAAGGGCAATGCATAACGGCGACATCATGATAAATTGATTGCAGAGGATCGCAAGCGCTCGGGAGCGAGCGAGGTCGGCTGCGTTTGCGTTTGTCTTGTCTTGTCTTGTCTTGGTCAAGGTTTCTGATCATTGATGTTTTTGATTTTTGATGGACGTGATTTCGATTTCTGCCTTCGATTCCGTGATTTGTCTGCTGTCTGCGATTTGTGTGCGATTTCGTGATCTTGTTTTCGTAAACACAAATTTCAGTCTTCTGTTCTGTTTTCCTCTTCCTTGACGGCGAGTGTGTGTATAGTGAGGTTGGGGGGAGTGGGCAGCGGAAGTGAAGGGGAGTAGAGGGGCGTAGACGAGTCGCTGAGCACGATGGTAATGTCGTTATGTTTCGTTATGTTCCCGCGTGCAGAGGACTCGAACTCGAAGTTGAGTGAGTGAGATTCGCCTCGCCCGTGTCGCGATACACAGCGGGTAAACCAATACGCCGAAAGTGCTCGTGGAATGCGCAAGTGCGAAAGAGGGAGGAAGCCAGATCGCGGGATCGCGTGGTGCCTGGCCGGCATAGAGCCCGTATGCCCGTATGGCGAAGTGGGCGTGTAAGGGGCAGAAAGGCTAAACCGCCCTCTCACCAAATTCACAGGCGAACCGGGCTGATGATCTCTTCGCTTTTGCCGCCACGACGAGCCGACTCCGCCACCGATCTGCCCACGAGCTGGGTGTTGTTGCATAGCGCAGATCGGGGTTTGAACTCTCCTAAAGCGGGTCGAATTGGTGAATCGAGTTGGTTGGGTTGGAATGGGAGAATGGGAGGGAACCCTGAGAGAGACTCGTGGGTTGAATTTTTAGTATTTTAGTAAAAAGGCACTTACTCAACAGAGAATTTTCAGGAACCAACCGCCCCCAAATCTTACTCACCATCTCTCGTTCCTAGCTCCTTACTCCCGAATCGCATCCACGCAAAACCTCTGCGCGACGACGGAGCGTTCGACGGGGCATATAATACCATACGACCACCAAGGGCGTTAGGAGTTAACGACGCTACACTAGGCAAGGAGGTCACAGAACAAGAAGAGAGAGACGACGAGCAGATAGCGAGACCGAGGGGTTCAACAGACAAATTCGAAGATATCTGCCGGCATAATGTGAGTGTGCATGTACTCCCGCATCCACTTCGTCTGCTTCGCTGTATGGACAAGACATCTGACTGGTGACACATTATCGTAGCCCGCTTCCGAACTCAACCCCTCCCATCTGCATCACCTCAACGGCAAGCCGAGTCAAGCCATCTGGCACATCATCGCAGCTGTCACATCCCTTCGCGCTTCTTTTTCGTGATTCCGACTTCCCGTGTGTCTTTTCACGAATCCAATCTCAACACCTTCCACCAACGCCTTCGAATCTTCTTCGCCCCGACTATCTGAGTTGGCGTTTTAATGCGCATGGACTTCAAAAAGTCGGGCCCCTCTCCATCATCCCACCCTTCCCCATCACATAATCCTGTTCCCCCCTCCGATCCCTCCGCCTCCTCTTCCACCCCTTCCACCTCTACCACTACCAAATCAAGCACCTCCAAAGGCAAATCGACACCCACCTCCTCCGACACCAAACCCAAGGACGAAGACGCGGGCATGACCGCAACGATGCTCCACCCTCACCACCAACAGCATCTGAATCAGCAGCACCCCGGAACAAGCTCGTCGGCGTCGGCGTCGGCTGCGAGGAGATACCGCCCCGCCCCGGCGAAGACCTTCCAGTGCCGCGGGTATGGCGATTGCAGGATGGTGTTCAGCCGCTCGGAGCATTTGGCGAGGCATATACGGTACGTGGTCTACCTACTTTACCTACTTGGTTTAACTAACCCCCTCCCCCCCCTCCCCTCTTCCCACAGCAAACACACCGGCGAGCGCCCCTTCACGTGCCACTGCGGCAAGCAGTTCTCCCGGCTCGACAACCTGCGCCAGCACGCGCAGACCGTGCACGCGGACAAGCAGGATGAGAACGAGCGCATGATGCGCGATCTGACGAGCCTGCATGCGACGATGGCCGCCGCGAACAAGGCGAGCGGGGGAAGAAGGGGGGCGAGGGCCGGAGGGCTGGGTGCGGGGATGGGTGCGGGGATACTTGGAGGAGGGGTTGGTGGAGGCGCGGCTGCGGCACCGATGAATATAGGCGGGGGGATGGGCATGGGTGGGTTGGGCATGGGCATGATGAACGGCGTCGGCCCGCTCTCACAATCCCCGACGAACTCGGACTCTTCCCCGACCTCTCTGCTCCCGCCCTCCCTCCCAAACACGCACTCTAACGCTCTGGCGGAGCGCCGGGATAGCGACGACCTCGATGCGTACTCCTCTTATCACCAACACCCATCGCAGCACCCACAGCACCACCTCCAGCACCAAGGACAGCAGCATCATCAGCACGATCAGCATGATCAGTACATGGCGCTGGACATGGATATGGGCATGGAGATGGAGATGGAGGGCATGAACATCGTGAAGCAGGAACAGCAGGACCTCCGCGCTTCTCTACACCCCCACCCGCACCAACACTCCTCGCACTCCACCCACCCACACTACCCACATAATCCGCACTCGCAGACGCACTCGCCCCATCCTACGGGCCCGGGCGTGAGCGGCTCGAGCACCTCGTCGAACGCGGGGCCGGGCTCGAGCGGGATTCTGTACCAGCCGCCCGCGTGGCACCCCAACGCCTCCCAATCCCAATCCCACTCCCAATCCCAGTCTTCATCACAAGCACAAGCACAATCACAAACGGCGCAATCGCAGAGCTCGCAGTCGTCGGCGTCGATAACACCCTCTACCACCCCCTCGCGCACCGCCGCGTCCCCGATCCCGATACCCTTGTCGGCGGGGCTGACGCAGTCGATTCCTAACACACCGATATCGGCGGGTATGGGTGTGAGTATGAGTGGGATGATGGGTGGAGGGAGTATGGGGATGGACGAGCTGACGCCGTCGCCGACGCTGTCGGTGGGCATGGCGGGGATGGGCGGGATGATGGGCGGGGGCATGATGGGGATGGGGTTCGTCGACGAGCATCACGCGCATGCGTCCCAGCAACACCACTACGGACAACACCCGTCCCAACAACACCCGTCTCAGCAACACCCGTCTCAGCACCCACACCACCTCGCTTCTCTCCCCCAACATCACCCGCACGCTCAGCAGCAGCAGCAGCAGCATATAAACACGCATGGGGGACATCATCCGTATCACCCGCAGTCCGTCTCGCCGTCTATATCGACGACGTCGGAGAGCCCGCACTCACGGCCTGGTTCCACGCTGCACCAACACCAACAACACCAGCAGTACCACCACCCCTCACACCCTTCACACCCTGCACACCCCTCACACCCGACATCTACACAGCAGTACGGTGGAAGAGAGAGTGGGTATGCACGGGATAATTACGGAGGGCGCGAAACGGGGGGCGCGTATACGAGAGATGGCTACGTGCGCGATAGCGTGTATGCTGGCAGGGAGGGCTACGCGCGCGAAGCTGGGGGGTATGGGAGGGAGGCGTATCGTGAGCAGCAGCAATCGCAGCAAAGTCAGCAGCAGCAGTCCTTTCGGGAGTACCGCGGCAGCGTCGACGGCGGCTACCTCGCTGCTCCTGGCGCGGGTGTAGGAGGGGTAGGAGGGATTTCGCCCTCGCCGACGCCGACGCCGCACCACCCACAACACCCCCACGCCCATCAGCAGCAACATCATCCTCAGCAGCATAACCAGCAATACAGTGGGCGCGCATATACACACGAAGTCAACGGCTCACATACGTCCTCGTCGTCGACCTCGCCGTCGACTACACCAGGGCCTACCCATGCTTCCGCGTCTGCCTCCTTGCCTCCTCCCCCTCCTTCATCCACATCAGCACTCAGCGGCCCAGGCTCCGCCGCGCCCTCTACAACAGGCACGTTCACGCTCTCGCAGCGCCCCGGCTCCTCGGGCCTCTCCGCATTCGGCCTCTCCTCGTCGACGTTCAGCAACTACACGCTCCCCGTCCCGCTCGGCGGCTTCGGGCTGAGCAACCTGGCCGGCGTGGGGGGCATGGATTTTAAGGAGGAGGAGGGGGATGACGGCGTAGGTGTCGGCGTGGGTGGAGGTGTGGGTGGAGGTGTGAAAGAAGAAAGACGAGAGAGCGAGGAGGAGGAGCGCGGTGCGGGGAGGGGTATGGGGATGGGTATGAGGCGTGAGAGGCCGCAGATGGCGCGGCGGACGTCGTCGATTACGCGCGCTGGGCCTGGGGCGCCTGGTCGACTGGGCGTGCGCGCGGGAAGCGAGGGCAACTCGAGCAACTCGATGTCCCCGCCACAGCGACCATCAGCGGCCTCTAACGCGTCCAACTCTAACGCCACGCAATCCCATACTGCACAATCGTCCTCCCCGCCCCACTCGAACTCCCAACCCCCGGCGTCTTCCTCGTCGCTCGCAGCACTCGGCCTCGGTGGGACGGCCTCGCGGCCTACTACAGCGGGCGGGACGGTCCTCCCCCCTCTTTCTGCCGTCTTTGGCGGGTTCAATACACTTGGATTGGGAGGCAGCGGTGGATTTGGGTTTGGCGGATTTGGCGGGTTGGGGAGTGGTGGGTTGGGGAGCAGTAGTGGATATGGGGGAATGGGGGGCAGTGGATCGAGGCCGGGGACTGCGTCGCGGTACCTTGGATTAGGATCGTTGAGTGGCGGGAGGCCTGGGAGTTCTGGGCTGGGGTTGAGTGGGCTGGGGCTTGGAGGGCTGGGCGGCCTGGGTGGAGACGCGTACGACTCGAACCCGTTCTCATTCAATGCGCCGTCCACTTCATCAAACGGTAACGGGAGTTCAGGCAATACTGGAGGGGGTAATGGGGGAGGAAGCCCGGGGATAGGAAGGAAGCGCGCGCGCGAGGAGGAGTACCTCGGCGTCGGGTTCTCGAGTTTGGGCGGCGGCGGCTTTAGCGGGCGACCTGGGACAGGTGAGTATGCGTTTGTGCTGCGTGTTTAGGGTTTCCCTCCTCCACTCCGTCTGTTCCACTGCGCCGAGCGCTACGCTGCGCATTCACCCTATCCTCTTCACGCACACAAACTCATGCTCATTTCCTTCTGCTTCGTGTGTCTAGCTTCGGGTCTCCTGTCGTCTCTCTCTGACCCCTCCTCATCCACCTCCAACAACTCCTCAAATAACTCGAATTCCAATGCCTCGGGAAATAATAACGCGCCGTACGACTACGGCTCGGATTCGCGGCCCCAATCGCGGCGCTTAAGTGTCATGGAGCTGTGCAACGATCCCTCGAACCCCAACGCCTCCAACTCCCTCAACACGACGGGCCTCGGTGCGTACCTTCTCGGCGGCGGTGGTGGAGGAGGAAGCAGGCCGACCACTAGTAGCGGGGGTGTGGCGAGTGGTGTTGGCGCGTTAGCGCTGATCGACCGCGAGAGGCAGACGCAACATCAAGGTGAAGGAAGTGGGGGAGGTGGATCGCTGAATGGGAGTAGGAGAGCGCCGCCGCCGCCCGAGCTTGTGCTAACGCGGTCTATCAGTGGGGGCAGCGGTGCAGGTGGGCAGCCAGACTCTGCGGCAAGCATGTCGTCTGCTTCGTCTTCGTCAACGCGGGGTGGAGGTGGTGGGAGTGGCGGAAGTGCGAGCGGGACGTCGTCCCCAGCCTCTACTATCAGCCACGGGCCCTCACCCTACGCCCGCTCGAATGGTGGCTCCTTCGGTTCTGGGGCAGGTGGACGTAATGTCAGTGGCGGAGGTGGAGGTGGAGGAAATGGAGGTGGTGGAGGTGGTGGAGGGCATCAATTCCGGTACCATCACCACCATAGCCCGCAGATGCAGCAGCAGCACCTCCAGCACCAACAAAAGCTGCGCCAATCCAGGACGACGACATCGCCGTTCGCGCTGGTGCACTCGCCTCACTCGCCGCATCTTCCCCACTCGCCTGATATGCAGTATGTAGCGGGGCCGTTCGTGCACCAGCATCAGCAGGATGCGCGATCGCCGTTTGAGCTTCCTCATCAGCATCAGCACCTCCCACCGCCTGCCTCGCCGTTCTACGAGCCCCCGCCTCCCGCGTACGAGCACGGTGACGCGTACGGCACGGAGATGTATGGAGAGGCATCGCCCTCGCTCGATGGATCCGACCCCGGGTCGTGTTGAACTGGGACTGCTAAAACGGTCGTTGTTTGATTGTTTGATTGTATGAGTAGGAGCGGGCGGGTGTAGGAAAAAAAGGAAGTTGTTGTAATATCAGCACTCGGCACTGTTGCGGACATCCCATCTCATCCATTATCGTATAACATATTTCGTATCCTATATCGCGTCGCCTTTTGTTCGTTCACCCTCCTTTCGTCGATTTCAGTTCGTTCTTGGATATACTTTATTTCTGTGATACCGTTATACCGTCCATGGGACTCTTGATTACCTCCCTCCTTCGTCTTCGTGTTCATCATCTTGGTCTTCTTCTCTCGGGGGTCCGGGTTATTGTATTCACATACCCTTATTCTATTCCATATACATATTACCGTTACCTCTAGTTCTTAGTTGTTACTTTTCCGCTTCGCCTTCAGTACATTAGCGTTTTTACTCCTTATTTGTCGACGCCGTGTTCAACCATGCCACACACCACGCTCAGCTCCTTCGTTCGTCCTTCGTTATCTATTCGTTGACTCTCTGACTATTCGTTCTCTTTTTCCTTTCGGGCTCTGTGTTGCTTTCCCAATCAAACATATATACGTCACACATGCACATACCACTGCACGCACACAATATCATCTCTCCATCTCTCATCTCATCATCTGGGGTACATAACGTACTTATTGATATCAATTATCGCTTGGCTTTGGCTTTCTCCTTTCTTGTAGGGCTTTTGGGTTATATACGCGTATGAGTATTTGCAATTGATTCTTGTTTGTTTTGCTCTCCACTCCGTCCGCAACCATCATCCATCACTTGTGGAACTCGTCTGATAATCTGATAGTCTGCCTGATCATTGTCCGTCCTAGCTCAAACTAGACGACGAGCTGTCTCGATTCACAGGCTGATGTTTACCGCGACGCCACGAAACAGCCCAAGGACAAAAATGATTCTCAGTGTGTTGTTGGATCCGTTATCAGAGGGGCTCAGCCCTCGCTTTGTTTGGGAGTTTTGGGAATTCCTCCCTGCTCGCAAGTCCCGATGTGATTTGATATGTCGGATTTTTATTTCGAAACAAGAACAATACATCAATCCTCGATACTGATTTTGTCCTGCAGTAAATCATGAAATCACGACGATATCGATGCTTGATACTTGATACTTGATGGTGATTGCGTGTTAAAACATACGAGTTTGCCTATGCTCTGTGGACGCTGCCTCGTTTTCATGATCCGTATCACCTCGTAGGCATCACTGATGCATGCATAGTACACGGTATCATCGCTAACACGTAGGTCTGTGAGATTGCTGGCAAGCGGCAAGCGGTGCCGCGACGAATCAGACCGTCGGCATAATAATGGGAGGGAATCGAAGTCAATAGGGGGGATGTTACACCCGAGCCCGTCGTCACCGCAGATATGGGGTAAATTCCAATATGATATGCCATGCAATGCTGCGAACTGGACATGTCGCTGAAACATCTCAGGTCGCCCGCACGGTTCAGCTTCAGATCGATCGCATGCGGGCATGTCAGTGAGCCTCGCCGAACATTCAATATTCAACATTTGGGGTGCGAGCGGCGGGATTGGGTATATCTATCTTATCATCAGGTTATGCAGCCAGCTCGCATGGAACGATGGTGTTCTTTCGACGGTTCTGATGTGCTCACGCGAGTGACATTAGAGCTAAGATTAATGAACTCATTCTCAATTGGTTCGAAGTCGAGTCGACAATAGAAATAAGCGAAGAACCATCGTGGATGTGGCCTGTGGTGATTCGCTACGCGTGTCTAAGAATGGTATCTTCAAAGCAATGAGAACGTCTTTGCTGATGGATCCGGAGCACACGAATTAGCACACGAGTTGTGCTATCCATAGCTGCCACCCTCTCACCATGGAAAACGGACTCGAAAACCAAGAAACAATGGGAATTCTGTTGTAGGGTAGCTCAGCTGACCCGCCCACCACAATTACCGTAACACGATTACACATCGCCCGGGAAACAGTTGACCGACCTTGTGAGCATTCGGAAAACCCACGCTATGTTCTTGACGCACAAAACAATTAGTTACTGGGCAACAAATGTAATCAGTACGTACGTGAATAAAAGGAGACAATACCCACACTGGCCGATTCGCAAAGATCGTTCGGGAAGTAACGGAGGATGCAAACTGAACCAATACCGAAGTAAGTGCAAGTCGTCAAAGCATCACATCAAGACGTATCTCGTACTTATCTAGGCACACCTCCCCCGTGGCGTGCCTGACAGACGGAAGAGATCTGACTTTCTAATCTGCGTTATTTTGCCCTATGACGCGTAGCCACGGTCTTGCGATTTGTGGAGCAGTTATATACAGCTAGGAATCTTCGCATGCATCGACCAGTACGTTCATCCGCGGGGAGATGATGTTGTGCGGCTTGAAAACTCGGAGAAAAGGCCGGAACGTCGGGAATTTGTTGTATTATTTCGGTTTTTAGCGGTCAGGGTGGAAGATCTCTCGGTGAAGCGTCAAGCATGCAGCCTGTCTCGCATCATTTGCCAATTCAACGACGCGACCGCAGAAATTGTGGCATATGTCCCAGGTGATAAGGGAAGTATCAACGTTTGTACTTTAAATATATTGCACGTACCGGCATCGTGATTTGCTCTTGTTCTGCTTTTGTATTTGACGGCCCCGACGGGGTGCCCTCAGCATAGGAGTCTTGCCGATCCGTCATACCTGCATGTTCTGCTGGAATTTGATATTTTGGGGGAGATATCTCCGAGAACGTGGCCAACGTTTTCTGGCCTGAACGTGGTCAGTATGATCGATGGAAAGGCACGCTCACGTTCGCTTCTGGGAATGAGTGGTTTGGCATGCAGGTCCGCCTTCGTGGCTTGCCGCGAGTCGACCAGCAAGTCCCCTAGTGACACCCCAATTCCTTCGTTTACTGCTGTCCCGTGCCTTGCATCTTAGCCTTTTAAAAACAGTGAGTATGTTACACGGTTTACGGCGTTCAGAAGACCTACTGGCAGTAAGATTGCACGTCAGGAATCGGTCAGATTCTGCGGTCTAGAGGTCCAAAATAGACGGACCATACCTAGCGTCGCAATGAAAAGCCAAGCCGCCGGAGACAACAAGAAACCTAGTACTGCCGTTTAGGAGCGCCAGAACTTGCCCAGAACGATGAGGGAGAGTTGTTTGGTTTTGCTTGGGTCAGTATAAACTGGCAAAGGGCTGTGCGAGTATGGGCGCCTTTTGTTTCCCTCCCGCTTCGAATGAATGCTATAGGCCCGTCACCGATAGCATTGGTATACCTGCACTGACGTATAATTATGTGTCCTTCAATGCGATACTATGCGCGACCTATCGCATCATCTACCCGGGAGCTCTGGCGAAGCTTCGAGACCATTCGGTCCGTTCCTTTCTATCAGACGCCCGATCAACTAACCTTTAGTCTTGATAGGTAGTTTTTGCCATCTGTTTCCAAGTAGGCGCCTTTTAAGGTTTCAGCGCCTGCAGATTTCAACTCTCCGTTTACTCATGTGAGCACGTACTTTTTTTCTGTTGCTCGACCTTTGTTCCTGGTACACTAGCGTACACAGTACATGGTGATTGTCGGAGGATTGGCCGAGGGATAATACCTCACGTAGCCCCCACACACGAGTAAGAAGCTATGGGACGCTCTGTACTTAAGGCTCTATCTTGATGGATCCTGGAGTCTTCGAAGGCGAGATATACGAGAGGCTGGAGAGACTCTATAGACGGGTTTTTAAATTATATCTGGTTCATCAGACGTCCTTACTCGAAGTGGAGTCAAAAGGCCCTCCAACCCCCGTTTAACCGACCCGCTTATTTGATACCTGGACGCTTCCAGGACTACCCATGTGGCGAGTCCGGCACCTTTACCACTCTCTACATTTTAACATATTTCGCCTCCCAGACGAGTACTCTGATGGTCCCGCACATTGGTGCGCAAGCAGTGCCCTTCGACCTCCTTCGACGGCTAGGTGGCTTGTGATACGTACCAAAATCTTGCGGTAAATTTGACGCTTCATTCTGGGGTGATCGGCTGTCAGCCGTTCTAGGCGGCAGACGCTCAGCGCCCTTCTTTTCACACCAATATAGTGCCCTTCTTTCAGAGTCATCTCTACAGCTGAGATTTACCGTGTCAGCACAGTGGTATCCCTGCGCTACCCGCTAGAGCTATGTCGGCATCATCAGAATGATGGTAGAACCCCCTCGCGGCCGTCTGAGTTGCTCCACGAACGGTAGCAGACACACTGCAATGATTTATATTCAATCCTTGGTGGCATGCACGAAATCCACTGAGTTCGAGCTCGAGTTTCGGTATACGGTCTCCACGGAAATCGATGCCACCAATGGCAAAGCGACATGGACGCCGATCTCCCCTACAACCTCGTTGCCGCCCAACCGCCGGGATGATAGACTCGTACAGCCTTGCAAGGAGAATCACCGTGATGCCAACATTGTTCCCGCACATTTGACAACGGTGACAATGGTGTTGAATGGAATCCGATCATAGACTCATGGCTATTGAAAAGACCGGTTGTTTATTATAGGATATAATGTATATGATCTAGAACAAAAATAGATAAATCGAGCTAATAGATACAATAATGAGGAGGGGAGGGGAGGAATACTGCTACATTCGATGAGGAGGGGCATGGCGTGTTGAAGCCTTCGCGAGCTCTAGTCCTGAGGCATACACATGCATCAGACGCTCTGCACTTTAATCTACGTTGCGTCCACACATGAGGAGTAGAGTGACAACGACCGAGGCTTCCAGAAGACCGAGGTTGATAGCCTGGCTCGTCACTTCAAGGAATACAACACCAGAATTCGAAGAGACCTTGGCGAGAACCTCTGGAGGACCGTTTCCCACAGTCGTTAGCTAGAGAACGGCGTGAACACTATGTCGTACCCCAGAAATGAAGCCTCTTACGGAAATATATTGGCCGTTAGGCACCCACGCATATTGCTTATCTCCAATTCGCATTGTTCGATACCTAAGTGAGAAGAATGGATCAGAGTCGGCCGGATTATGACATAACACCCAGG
This sequence comes from Sanguinoderma rugosum, assembly GCA_017499575.1. Classification (NCBI taxonomy): domain Eukaryota; kingdom Fungi; phylum Basidiomycota; class Agaricomycetes; order Polyporales; family Polyporaceae; genus Sanguinoderma; species Sanguinoderma rugosum. The sequence goes on along the minus strand of VTPW01000001.1, from coordinate 5,131,301 downwards.
CTCACTTTTTATCCGAGGAAAGGGGAATCCAGTCCCCAATGCGTTGCTTAGGCACAACACCCTTCATGTCGATGAGTGGGTGGCTCCTCCACTCGATGAAGGCGAAGTTTTTCCCCTGTCCGTTTTGGAGGACAGAAAATCCCGGAGTAGGCGTATCGGTAATGACGCGGAAGTACGGCTGATTTTGTGGGCCCAGAACGGTGCAGTTCATGATGTCCGGACTGAACGACGTGAATTGGAAGAAGAGCGTGTTTGTTTGCGACGGAGGGACGTAGTATGGAAGTGCGCCGAACGTCGAGGCGGGTGGTTCGTTACTGCTACGGCCACCACGGTTGGCGGCGTTGGGCCAGCCAGCTTGTGCGTAGGGGTTGTTGGTGTACATTGTAGATCGTTCGGTTTTACTTGAGTCTGGTTGTTTGAGTGCGTTCGACTGTTGAACTGCTGGGGAGGATGATGACAACAGAACGTAGATTCCTAGGTTAATATACTCGTCTGGACACAGCGTAGACGACTTTGAATCCTAACCTTGGAATGTACCATCGGTTGCAAAGACGTATGTATACCCATCGGATCACGGTTCTGAGACTTGATCTCTCTTTCTCAGCCACCGTTTCGTCGATCGTATTCGACCCTAGCCTGCTTGAATACATACGGCTAGCCCAAAAGGATATACTTCCTGCCTCTACATACGCTGATCAGCGCTTCTTATGAACTCTGGAGAGCGAACTAGACATACCTCGTCAAGACAGCCAAACCTACGCGGATCGCGGATACACCGCCTGGTAAAGCCTGCATCTTATTCATCGTGCACTACTTGGCGGTGACGCATTTCTGCAAAAATTGGAGTCGCGGTGCTGCATCCGGACGATGTTTGAGCTCACAGCTCTCAAGAAATCGGCAGGATACGGAAACCCAAAGTTAAAGGGATTAAGTTAGACTGCCAGCAGCATGGAGATTCCAGGATTGGAGGTAACACAATATCGTACTCCCGAATGCTGACTGAACGCGAACGCTGGTGTCTTGCGCACGGAGTTGGTAATTGATATCATCTAACGGGATGATTGATGTTTTCAAGTACTCCGAAGCAGCCCCTGCCATTCCTACCCCTTCGTCTGAGCAATGCCTCAGTCCTTCGGTGAGATGCGACTGTTGCGAGGAAGCGGAGTGGTTGCCTACAAGCAAGCGCCCAAACGTTTTCTCCGTATCATGTGATCAACCGCAATTCAATCTATCATCGCTGTCGCTGGTGAAATGGCAACTCAAGTAGGCTCATGTCCACAGGCAATGCTGCTACAGTAAGTGCCCGCCAAATGATTCGCATAGCTAGCTGAAGTTGTTTGATCAATGTCGCGACACCAGTGCTCGTTCTGTCGAGTTTGTGCGAGACGACATCTCAACTGAGTAACGCCATTTGTCGGCAAGCCATGCACAAGCGACTCAGGGGCTCCAGTTCCTTCAATTTTGAAGGCACACAGTGGCTCCATCCCCCTGCAGAGGTCGGTACTAGCATCATCCCTTTGGGAAATCGATACTACTCGGGCCTGTCCAGCTCACTTGGGGGCATTCCATTTTACCTAGAATTCCCATTTGTGAGTACCGCTCGCTGCTTAGCTGACTAGAAGGAACCTCCGACGTTTCTATTCCGGTACGCATATGGCGCGTGTCGTATTCATATCGGCAATGAACCATTGAGCGCCATCGGCGCAAATCAAAGGCACGCCTTTCCTGATCTGGTTCCGTCTCCTCGTGGTTTTCGCGTCGGTGACCTTCGGTCCTCGGGAACACCATTGCCAACATTACTACCGGGATTAACACCTTGCCACGTGGAATGAATTCGTTCCGAACTTGAGCGCTAGGGAAGTCTCTGACGACTAGCCTAGACGACTGCGCCTTGCCTTCAATGGGTTCGTCAGCCACCCAACCCAAGTAGGGCACCAGATTGTTCCATGGAGACGTTTTGGGTTTCCATGATCTGCCACCAGCCACATAGAGGGGAATACTAGACACGCGAGCGCCGTGTTTCGTCTTACCGCACATCCCCGTTCGCCACGAATGATCAACTGAGGTTGCACTAACGTCGGTCGAAGTCTAAACTTCTAACAGCTCACTCTTGTAACGTGTCGTAGAACGTGGCGCGCACATGGTCGATCGAGCAAAGAATGGAGAAGGTGATCGATGCCTATTTGTGCGGTTGCCACATCGTTGCGGGTTTGTGTTGAGATCCTGGGCTGAAACGCTTTCTAGAACATCGGAGGTCGACGTTGCGAGCGCTAGGTCACCACTTCCAGCGCTAAGGACGCCCCTATCGGTATCCCAAAAGAAATACGCGGAGCCAAAGATACATTGAACAGTGCCTGAACAGCCAGCAGCATAGTCCAATAAAACATTGCGCAGCGATCGCGTTCTGCGAGGTCCATAATCGCTAATCTCGGCATCACACCGACCTCACTCGAGCTGCGCGGCGGCATATCCTCTTCCCCTGACGAGATTTCCATTAATCTAGGTTACGGAAGTTCTGTTGCATATTCTTCTATGAGGTCTACACTTTCGGGTAATACGGAGCACTTCATCCGAGAAACACGCACAGTCATAAATGCGTTACAAGAGGTCGGCATTGTTTACGAGTTTCTCGGCTTCTGGAGAGCGAGGGGTAATTGCACACTTAAATGGGCGGATATGCCTGCCGAACGTGTAAGATAATGCATGGATGTCTTTGTGAGACGGACACGCACCTCGTAAACCCGGAAATATACTCGATGTCAGGTTCGATAACTCGGCCGTGATTGTCTCTGGCTTTTTCGATATTGAAGACCGTCAAAACTGAGGCAATCGACATCTGAAGCGAGTCCATGGCAAAGTGGCGTCCGGGGCATATCCTAACAGGACGTATTGCAACAGTAACCGCCCAAGGAGGGAAGTATTACGTACCTGCGCCCATAGCCGAAGTTTGGCATAACGTCGCAGAGCTTGGGGTCAATTTTACCATTCTTCAAGAATCTATCCGGGAAGAACCTATCGGGGTCGGGGTAGTACTCCTCGTCGCGCAGGATAGCCCTGATATTGTTTTACTTGGTATTGAGACCGAAAGTGAGCGGCATGAAGAGACGCACCAAGTATTGGCGAAAACGGTGGCGCCCTTTGGTAGATAATATCCATTGTAAGTATCGTCTTCGGTGAGCCGATGTGCAATCGCTGTAATACATTTTTAGTATGATATGAAGGCCGGGGCATAGGCGTGCTGACACAACGGGAGTACTGCTTGCCATCTATGTGCGAGTATCAGTGGCTATGTCGAACAAGGACCCGATATTGACGAACCTCAATACCTCGAGCATAATCGCGTGTATGTATGGCATGTGAGGCAAGTCCTCAAACGTGGGGAGCTGAGAACCGACGTGGGCGTCAAGCTCCTGTTGGCCCCTTCGTTGCACGTCGGGATACAGGAGCATTGCAGCGAAGAATGTCTTCAATGCCAGATGCGATGTTTCCGACCCGCCTGCTCGGCCCGTTAGTCTATGTTACTCAAACAAGCGAATTTCTTGTGTCTCACCTAGGTAGGCGATCGAAGCCACGTCTCTGGCTATCTCTTCTCCGGGATGACCTTCGACGGAATAATCGACCTTGGCAAGACAAGAGGAAACTACGCTTTGTTCAGTTGTCCCCTTGCGCTAGTGGTCAAGTATATTTCAATATATCACGATACGATGAATGTGTGCATTGCACCTCACCATTCGTTCGAGAGCCTCGATGTAAGGAACGTCAAACATTGCCAAAGTTTTGGGCCGAGCTTCTTCCGCATAGGCTTTGAAGCCGGCGCCTGGCATCCAGCTAGGGACGTACTTGAGGATCGGTAGCGTGTCAACGAGATAATTCCCGTCCATCGCAGCTTGACTCAGCTGGCCAATTGCTGCTTCGCAGCGCTCGATATTGGGGTCGTTCTCGGGTTTGGCGTCCAAGCCATACGCGATAGAAATGATGCTGGTGGACAGGGAACTATGGTAGAGTTAGTTGGGCAAGGGATTTCATGTTGAGGTGCGTACTAGCTGATGTGGTGGAAGAAGTCGTTCGGTTCCTTTATTAAACGACGAAGAAGACCGTGGATGTGGCGCAACTGCTTCGGCCTTTGATATGTCGATCGACCCGAAGAGAATTCTTGCGAAAAGGCACGACGACGGACTCGCCACGATTCACCATACTGCGCGAGGCTGAACATTGACCCCCAACCTAGGCTGTTATGGAATTGTCAGATTGGCGAGCCGTTGAGCGTAGGCTACCACGTTCTCACAGCTCGTTGATCATTGTACTCCTGGGCCTATACGAAGAGTGAGTAAGTCACCAAACGTCGTGATGAGGGGTGTCGAACTCGCCTGTCAGAATACAGCGAAGAGCGGACTGAGAGCAGATCATTGACGGCTTTGCGTGAGTTGAGTATGATCGTCGGTTGTCCAAAAACGTGGAAGGAAATGACGTCCGAATCTAGTTGTGGGTCGTTTTCGTCAATCAGAAACAATGTGGAAAGGAGGAGCGACGCACTGTATTGCTTCGACCACTCGAGATACTTAACCCAGTGGTACTCCGTGGGCTTGTCAAAGAGGTTACCGACAATGGGGTATCCCTTTGGCCCAGGAGGTAAGGGAAGCCTGACCTTACGGTGCCAGCGATAAAAGACGGTCAAAGATAGTAAAAGGGCGAGTATGGCGAGGGGAGTATTAGACGGCATCTTGTAGACCGAACTCGAGGAACTCTGAGGGTACGGAACCAGAAGGTGCGCGTTGGGATCGTACTTACATCACCAGCAAAGCGAGCGCAGGAAATCGAGACTTGGCTGCAGTGAAACCCAGTGGAGCGAGTGTTCGACTTATCGGCCTATCGGCCACTGCCGTAGCATACTCTGCTTAGAGCATCTACAAGTCTCATTAGTCTGTCATTCATGAACATGTCATTGACGTAAGTCACCTCATAAAACATACTTGGCTGTATGTGGCCATATTAATAGAACTGAAGGGCCGGGCTGCCTATCATGTTGAAGTAGGCGGTATGATGAGAATCGCATGCTTTCTGCTCAGTGGCATGATGACGACCATGCAAGACGAATTGGATATGAAGTGGCGATGAAACCTAGAAACTCGAAGACGTGAGCCTTTCGGCACGACCTGCGGAGCTTTTCCAAAAGAGGGGAAGCGAGTGGATGAACAAGGCGAAGGAGCATCCTCACTATCACTAGTACCTCAACCGTATCAACGCAGCGAATAGACAATAGTGCAGACGACAGAGACAAAGGAGGGACCTATGCGCCTGCTATAGTTATCCCCGGCCAACGCCGTTGTCGAAGTAACAAACAGGCTCAAGGTACATCATTGATCGCCACGTTGCATCGATGCTTAGGGTTACACCAACGGGGATCTCGGAATGAACTCATTGCCTATGATGAGTGCGGTGAGCACTGTCTGCACGCATGGCTGATGCATCGTACTACCGCGGACGAAGGGAATAGGGAACAGATGATGGGGTCTCGGGTTGACGTACCGCACGACGACATTGATCCCATCGAAGATAAAAAGCAAAACGTTCGAGGCTGTAGAGGGGGATGTAGTCGAGAAGTTCGTCCGGTGCACATGGTGGAGAAAGGAATGGCGATGAACAATTTGGGAGTTGGAGACCCGGGTGTTGAACTAGCGGTTGCTGCAGTCTGATTCCGCCGGCGAGGGAGCAAACGAAGGCCACGCAGAGATAGAACGACTATGATAAGAAACGCAATCAGTAAGTTAGGAGCGAGGCGTACTGTACGGACAGATACCTGACACGTATCATTGGACCTCCTCGCGTAGAGGTATTTAGAGGTGAGGTGTCATCGCGCTAGCGACGATGGTAGCACTAGGGAGGAGCATCCTGCGCGAAGAATGAAGGCTACGGAAAGACGCGCTCAGACTCGACTAAGTGTGTTCAGGCGTACCATAGACTGCTGTCCCATTTGCTTCGCTCGGTGCATTGATCAACGTACTGGAATCTTGGAACTGTTCTTCCTCCGGCTTTGTCGCCTGCCGCGAGATCACGGTTCTCTTCATCTTTGCGCTGCCCCCACATCTATCCCGCCAATGAGCGCTTTTGTAACATCTCATTTAACGGAGCAGTTTCTAATAGGTCGTTTGATGCTCCGTCGATGCAACATAACGAGGGAGTCGTCAACTTATCACCACAGGGCATGCTGTATCGTTATGAAAACATTCTTCAATCAGCGTCGCCGCAGTCAATCATCCCCTCCGTCTTCATCACGTCGTCTAGATCAGCGTACGCCCGCGACCTTATTCTCTTCTACACCCTTCAAGCAATGTACGGTCGGCTCATTGACAGTCATGCTCAGCGGAGGTTCAAGAAGCGAGTGGCGAGTGTACGGACACGTCGACGATAAATGCATTAGGAGGCCAAAGTATGACAGTGTTGTGAAAAACTATTCTTGTAAGTCCAGTATGCGTTCCGCGAAGTAGTGTAGAGAACGGAGAGCTTCGCTGAATAGTCCTCGCCTGCCGTAAGAATAACCAAAACTATGAGCAGGACTATGAACAAAGCAATCTACGCATTGAGTCAAAATAGCGCACCTTGCCATCGTTCGCTGCTTCCGTGCACCAGCTCGACAAGCTACCACCACGCCGACTAATCTGGAGTCCTCCGAGTCCCGACATTTAACCAAGCGCCATATAATTCGCCTAGCAATTGGGTCGCTGAAGGTGTTGAGTCGGCTTATGTAATCTCGGGTGAGAATTGCAGAGAAGATCAGCCCGGTTCGTCTGAGAACTTGGTGAGGGCGGTTTAGCCTTTCTGCCCCTGACTCGCCTTCGCCTTACGAGCATACGGCTCTATGCCGGCCAGGCACCACTCGATCCCGGGATCTGACTTCCTCTCACTTTCTCGCCCATTCCAACACGAACAACATGAAGATACACGAACCGTTTCGGGGTATTGGTTCACCCGTGTGCGAATCTCTCTCACTCGGCTCAGTCTCTCGTACTTCTTGTCTGTTACCAAGTTCTTGCCTAGCCCGTGTGTAGATGCAGAAACATAACGGCATAACATACGAGACTCCTTGGCCACTCGTCTACTCCCCCTCTATGAAGCCGAACGAGCGACGAAGAAAGACCGAAAATTCTTTGTTTACGAAAACAAGATCACGAACTACAAATCACCAAATCGACAGAAATCATGTCCATCAAACCCTTGACCAAGACAAGCAGAGACAAGACAAGCGACCTCTCTCGCTCCCGAGCGCCTGCAATCAGGATATCGCCACCAATCCTCAAATCATTCGCACGTACGGCCTCAAATGCAAACCCTCTGCATTCATTTACTCAAGTGACAAACGTACGTACGTATTCATTCGGGCCTCGACCTTCCTCTTTTTCCCTTTTCTTTCAGTTTTCTAAACGCCTCTCAGAGTCCCGTCATTTGATCCCTTGTCACTTGATATCTTCTGATCCATCGGAGAACGAACATCACACGAAAAAACGAACACGAAGTCCCCAACACCCAAAATGAACACCTTGGGTCCAGGCTCTAGACCAGATCGCCAGGGATGCCTCTGATCGAGCTGATCTCCCCGAGCGGAGTGAAGTGCAGGAGTAGGAAGTGTGTCCGGCATGGATGTAGATACGCTTGGTATGTTCAAATGTTCTCTTAGCTGCGTCTCACCCTCTTCGAGAGGCCGATCCAACGGAATCTCGTGTACGTTACCCTACCCTTCAGCTTCAATATCAATCTCTATTCTCCGTCCCAAATACCGATACCGATATACTCATACCAGGTCGCCGTCATCTTCGTAGACGGGGACGGCTGGGCAAACTACGCAAGATGGAATGGGCGATGTTGATTCTCTCCTGGAAAACGATAGATTACGAATTATGGACTCTCCGATGGCGGAGGATCTACGGGTCGGCACTATGATGATGGTATGTGCGTTAACGTTCTCTCGGCTATGCACGCCCGCGTCCCCTCTTCCGTTTCAACTTTCCCGGTCCTATTCTCCCAAAGGAAGGGTGTGGTTCACGATCGTGTTCGATAACGTTAGCACTCTAGCCTCTAGTCGCCGTCCCAAATACCAATACCAATACTATGGCCGCGCCCTTAGCAGACGTGTCGGACGCCCTGATGTGGCTATGGGCCACAGGCAAATTGGGGACACGGACACGAGTGATAGGACGGAATACTCGGATGCTCAGATATCCAGATATCCAGATATTCAGATTGGATTGCACCCGAGCACCCGAGCACCCACGTATTGTCAAGTCGAAACAGTCGTGAGCAGCGTAAATCATGCAGAGATCATAGAATCGTCAGCGCAATCATCGGCATCATAGCAAGTGTAATCTATTATCTGACGCTGGTCAATCGCACGTTTTGGGTTTGCTTGAACGCGAATCGATCGGATCCGAAGGGTTTGACGTTCGCATCAGAGCTCAGCGCTCCCTGTTCGCCAGCCACTCGATGCATAGAGTTCGATATAACGGTCAGGACTCAACTAGCATTACCACCACGAATCACATATACTTCAACTTGTGGCTGAAGACTCCGACAGTTACTTTCACGTTCTAGACCCAAGTTCATCTGACATACTCGTTATCACCGGTACAGCACAGTACAGCACGGACACGTATAAAGTTGTGGCTGAACTCCGAACTCGAATTTACCCCGATCGCAAGACGTTCGTTCGCACAGCTGCACTGGTACAGCAGGTACAGCAGAGGAACATAACGTTACCTCCGTTCAAACGGACCCACAATACAACCCTATATGCATATGAGTATCGAGGTGGTGAAGTCTGAACGATCTGAACGCTACTTCGAGTTCTAGGCTCATGGTCTACGGTGTACCGGTTCAGTACACCGGTACAGCACACCACTCAACAGGTAACGTTAGCGTCGAAACGGGACTATATTCCACATCCAACCTTAATCAATCAACCGATCCCATTCTCGTGTTCTCGTATACTATCACCGTCGTGGCTGAGCTCAAGCTCTGGACTCTCTGGACCCATTCGAATCTCACTTTCGATATGCAGACGACCCCAAAAGTCTACCGGGTTCAGAAGGCTGTGCGCGCACGTCTATCTTATTGGTCCGTATTTCGAGACGTCGTGTTCTTTCTCACATACCGTGCAGGTAATTGTTTCGCGGCGTTGGAGTGTTCTAGGCTGACGCACGGGTCTGGTAGTCTGCTGTTCAACGCGAAGTTCGAACGCTTGCTAGGTGTGGATGGCGGTGTATTTACAGCTATCTTAGGTCCCTATTGGTCGTTGTGGTGAGAGCGTGGACGGAGTTACAACGCATAGACGTGTTCTAGGAATGTCAGAAGGGACAATCTTATACATATATCGCGGTTGTGGCTGAGGGCTCTGGACTCCGTCGACGAGAGTTCTCATTGAGATGCCGTTGGTTTGGTTCGTATCTGGAGGTAACGTTATGTTGCTTTTGTCTCTCTTGTTGAGGGTGAGAGTGAGAGGGTGAGAGTGGGGGTGGCTGAGCGAGAGCGGACGGAGTTACAACGCGACGAGGCCGTGAACACGATGGACGCGGTGAATATGGAGGCGTTCAGGTTCTAGATGGTGGCAGATACCGGGTACCGTACGTGAAGTAGATGTGAAGGGACGGTACATTGGAAGTCGAACACCGCACGCGATTGGCCTAGAGACGCACGCCATCTGAGAATTTAGACCAGAGATTCTGGGTAGGGTCGACGCGGTTGCACAGTTGCGCCGTCCCGCGGCCTGTGCGTAGGTATACGGTATCTCATTGGATAGATGTGAGTTTGTTCTGCCTCGATGCGGATTCACTGGATGCGCACGGTCTCGCCAAGTTGTAGGTTTCTCGTTATCGAACATAACACAATCGAACAACACAATTACCTACTGTATTGGATATTGGATATTGTATCAGCAGTCTCGAAAGCAACGGACTATTGAACTTACCGTCCCTCTCACCGTCCACCCATCCAATGACCACCCACGTTCTTAGTTCCAAGAATCCGATCGCGTCGCTCCCCATTGAATTGAATTGAATTGTCGATCCAACGTAATGGAATGGAATCATCGTATACGTACTCTGCACTCATATCCTACGATATCGAAATGTCGATCGCAGACATCGACGTTGATCGTGCGCACCAACCGGGCACGGACACGCGCCTACGTGCTAGTGCGTATTCGACCAAAACTGCAAGTATCAAGGGCAGTGACCACTGTGGCCAAATCGATGGAGATGGATTTCGACTCGCTCCGATCGTTAGCGTTATTTCGTTGATTCGTTGATCGGAGGATCGGAGAGTTGGGGAATTGGAAGAAAGTTGTAGGCCACTACTCGCCGATGAGTACATTTGGGATTGATGCATTGATGAACCGTGATCCAGGATTGTTGCAGTTGGATGCAGTTGGACGACCGTGGACGCGCGTTGAAAGGGTAGGATCAGATTGATTTGTCGGGCAGGCGCCCTCACTGCCCTCCTATAGGTGGTATGATACCGTTGATCGTGCGCACCAGCCGGCCGCGGCGAAGCCTACTTGCCTACTCGTTATAGCGATAACTTGGAGACTCTTTGAACCTCGAGCCTAAGGTGCATACCTCCTGCTGATCGTTGGAATTGATTCATGCGGGGACCATCACAAGCTATGGCCCGAGTCCACGTCCCTTCCGGTGTCCTCCCTACCACCGGATGATCACGATATTGAGCGGAACGGAATACCAGACGCTGACCGATGGTTGACCACGAAAGGTTGGGTTGAGATCAGATTGGCGCCGAAGGAACGGTTCAGCTCACTGCCCCACGGTCCCCACCAACCCTGAGTCGCATTATTGCCTCACCATTATTTACCATCACCCGCTCAGCGGTTCGCGTCCACTCGCTTGCTCGAAAATCGGGGGTGGGTTGTAATTTGTAGGGGACTCATCTCTCATTCGCGCCCCAGAGAGTCCATACAAACGCCTCCATCGATTCATCCTCTGTCTCTCCAAGTTGGCTCCGCCTCCGGTGTCCATCAAATCCAAAGTCTAGGTTCTCTGAGCATGAACTCAGCCAGCTCATGCAGCTCAGCTAAAGCGGCGGCGGCGTCTACATCAGCTCAGCATCAACGTAGCCCGGTGCATCATGCATAGCCCCACAAAATTGAAAACCATCAAACTCTACGCCCGACGGACCGTATCAATCTCCATGCAAGAGAGGGTCCGAGTCGGAGGAGATCAAGAGATCAATCATCCATCATCCCATCATCAACACTTTGATAACATGATAGGTGATAAGTCCGGGTGTGTGTTCGGTGTCGGTGGCGACTTGAATTCAGATTTCAAATATGATTCCGTTGTGATTTAGGCTGTTGCCGGTTTGCAAACGCTATGGAGACGGTTGGTAAACCATCTCTGCTAGTACACGAGTCTGAGGTTGACGTCGGACACCGTATTTGACACCGCCTAGGCATGATGGTGGCAAGGTAAGGTAATAATAGAGAATAGAGAGCCCAGATAGGTGAACTCCGCTCGACACGGTGCCCGTAGTGCTTCGCAGCAGCATTTTAAATTCAGTACTCGGTATCGCAAGTTGAAGGTCGGTTCGAGGTCGGTTTGTAAGTTACGGCTTGTGAGTTTATAAGTTACGGAAGGCGGCGAGCAACGAACAGGGCACCAAGGATATCCTATGGCATTTCATTAGATCGAATGCGCAAAGCTATGGATTCCAGCTTACAAGTTACGGCAAACGACGAGCTGCGTACCAACAATATCATAGTATCATTTGACCAAACGGGCAAAGCAAACGTTGGACGGGCTCGAGAGGCCTACCCAAGGCTGCGCACAAGCCTAGCGAACATTAGGATTCTGCGAAAATCCCGGACATGGAAGCAAACTAGACGTAGCAACGGAATCCTCCGCAACATACACTTACCTCCACTTACGCCTACATGCGCCACAAACCGATCGAGACATTCCTAACATCCGTTCCCGACATCTGTACCTGTAAATCCTCCTACTACCAAAGGAAGCAATTATCAAGGCACCTGCACGAGGCTCTGTACCTATGTACGCATCACCGCATCGGTACCAGGGGAGGGAAGAAAAGAGGAAAGGGGAATGGAAGCAAAGAGTCGTGTGTCTGTGGAGCAACCAGGATCTAAGGCACAGGATTCGGTTATTGGCCAGCGCTCAGGAGAGACGCCGCAATTACATGTACGGATACGGGCATATAAGGAAGACGAGTATCGTATATCGGTGTGTTCTGTATGTGGGTGGTGGAATGAGGAAGATATATAGGGCCGGTTGACACACCGTGCACTGATTTGTAGTTTTACGCTGGAACTGAAGAAAGTACGGTAAATGTATCCAGATTACTTTCTCGGTACTCTTGGGTGCAATATCAGAGAAGTATTGATCAAAAATTTCCTTATATGGCAATTTCTGCTCAATACTTTCCTAATATTCAGCTCAAAAGTATCGAGGAAATAAACCGCTTACTTTCACCTTACTTTTAACAATCCCAGCTTAAAGGTACGTATCGGTGCACGGTGTGTGAGCTGGGTCGCATACGTGTATGTGTATGATATGTTTAGAATGGAACAGAATTGTAGGTATGTATGTAAGATGGGGCATGGAAGCTAGTTCGTTGACTAGGCACCGACTCATAACGAGTGGATACTATGCATTCGAAAACGTCTGGAAATTATCCGGTGAAGACGGAAGTATATCGATATGCAGAAAGGAAAAATAAAGTAAACGGAGGCTCCTACACACGGTGCCTACCACCACATTCACTGCTTTTCGAGATCATCGCAGCTAATGACCGCGATCGTACAGGTGATGTGGCTTCCGAGCTTAACGATCCTTCATAACTGATCGCAGTGTCGTAGAGAAGGTACATCCGTAGTGGCGTGGCCGCGTGGTGGCTGTAAGCAGCTGCGAGTGGCGGTAGCACGCCAGTAAAAGATGGTACCCCTGGCATGTTTCGGTACCGCAGAGATCATCAGGGCCTACATGCTGAACCGACTGCGTGATCCATGATCGCTCAGCGGCTCCGCGTGTGCACTAAGCGATCGTGTGTGATCGTCCAGGAACGCGGAGGCGCAGTTGAGGTCTCTATGCGTGCGGGCGCGTGCCGGCATGTTCATTCCGTAAGCTTGAAGGAAACTCGATATGGATATGCAGGAGTACGTGTTGCGAGCAAGGGTGGCTGGTCTTCGATGAATGCGAAGCGCTCAGCCCTCCCGTGAGCACTGGGCGGACTAATGATGCATAGCTCCTCGCGTTCGTTGCATTGGGGTCCCATTCAGAATAATCCTGCACACAAATCGACGAATCAGTAATTGGGATCACGAAGTAAAGAGAGCTCGTACCACTAACAAATCAAAATACCTGCGTAACTTGATTCCGTTATCGAGACGGAGACTCCGAGCAAGGCACATAATCCAACGGTCCTACAAAAACGCACTAAAGCATCCTCTGCACCGCACCCGCCATATGGACCCATATGGTATCATTGCGATAGCGTTTTCCAAAACGCGCTGGCTGGCCTCCACCACCCGGACGTTTTGCAGAATTTCGATCATCAACTCGGATACTGGCGCCGACGCAGGGGGTACTTGTAGTCGCTTTCATAGCTACCGAACAAGCTCCGAGCCGCCGTCGGTGAATGGAAAGGATTGGAAAGAGTCCCATCGGCGTAGGTGAGGTTGGATGCATCCTTGCCGGCCTACTGGCCAGCGCAGGGATTTGTCGTAGAGAATGCCTTGGACGTGACGCTAGTTACGAATCGTGTAGCCTGTCTACATATCTGAGCGAGAAAACGGGTGCGAAATTTTGAAGGTCAACTAGTTGCAAAATGTGAGGGGGAGTGGGAACGTTGTCTGCCATGGTGATTTCCTGGCGGTCGCCAACGTTCTTCGGCTCGTGGTGGCCCGCATACGTGGTGTAGAGCTAGAAAGTCGTTGAGATCCCTGGGGAAAGCGCCGACGCCGACCAAAAGCTACATTACTATCATTACGTAAGCAGTCGGCATACACCAACTACTCGCTGGGACCGTGCGTTCGCCATTGGGGAATGGGAAAACAGTCGGTGCGACAGTGGGGCTACTGGTTGTCGTCTGGGTGGAGCTGAATCATCGGAGGCGCTCATGGCCGAACGGTGTTGGAGCTTCTTGGAGGCGGTCGCCGTGGGGGAGCGCTGGATGGAGCGCCAGTGGCGCGCGGTGGAAACGTTCTCCACGACCCCAGATGACGCTTGACAGTGATGACGGTCATAGCGGCTCGACCACTGGAGGACGAAGCTAACATGTACTCCAAGGATTGGCGTCCATTGACCGAAGGCGGAAGTACTCCAATTGGGGTGGGAGGCGGCGCCGTCATGAGGAACGAAGTGGGCGACAAGGTGGAGGATCGACGTATGGACGATCCCATCAACCGCCACGATCGCCCAATGATCACCACGCAGGACGAAGAGGAGCGGGGGTCTAAGGGCGGGATATAAGAGAGTGTGGCCCAGACCCCCATTGCCGGCTTGGTTCGTAAGGGCTGGCAGCGTCATGGCGAGTGCGCAACGATCGTTCTGCTGAAGGAGAGGCACGAGTAAGGGACTGATCACTGGGTTCCCAACGGGCGAGAGGCGCACCGTTACGGAACACGATCGCCACCACGTCCGTCGTCCGTCGTCATTGAGGTACCGCTTGGATGTTGTCTAGCATCAAGCCGGTGTCCAAGGCGGCGAAGAGAGACAACGGGGCGCAAGGATTGTAACGGCTCATCGATGGCTTCGTAATTAGTGGACGGGCCCTCCCTCTCGCCGTGACAGAGCTTAGCTCCTCGTCCGGATACTCCTGCAGAAGGGAGTACATTGAGTCCAAAACTGCGATGTGGATGTGGAGGGCGCAGTGTCTGCAGGAGACACGCATCCCTCCGTAGATTCGCGGCCCTGCTTTCGGGGACTGTGGATTGCGGAAATAACTCGCTGTGTCTAATTTGCGAACAGACATGAGTACATACTTCACGAGCATGATTTTGCGCTGAATAATGATACTTACCCAGCGGATCTGCAGAAGCCGGGACCTGGTGTGCATCGTCCGTGAACAGATCATGATGCAAACCAGGGACAAACACATACCGAACCAAGTTCGATATATTTTCTGTGTGAGAGAGAGCCTCGTGGACACATGTCTAGAGAACAAGTAGCACGATCGACGCCGGAAGTAAATTCTTTCGGCAGCGTACCTGCCCAGGTATTTAGCAATGGACTACAGAGAATATCATGCACACACGAACTGGGCTGAGGAAAGGTGCAGACCGGACGAGAGAAAGTAGCCTAGATTTCGCCCCTTCGAGTTAGCGCAAAGCATTGAATATGAAAGTTTGACATACACGAGGCTGCGTGGTGCGGCGGGTGTGCTGCTTCTGCATTATTTACTCCCAAGACGAAAATATCAAGGCAGAATGTAGCACAAGAGCCCCCTGACAGATCAAGAGAACAAACAAAAACACGAAAAGGATCAAAAGCGCAAAGGCCGATAAACAAGTCGAAGCGATGATAAGACGGGGGAGTAGATCCGAGTGGCAATAACAAGCCCAAGGGTGATGGCGGACTCGCATTTTGCCCATTCTCGGAGGCGGCCGTACCGCAGAGAAGACCGGGACTGAAGGGCGATGCTCGGACATCTGCAATCAATCGCGGCCAACAGACTGGTTTGCGCTTTGCGAACCATTCCACTGTCCGCACACGCAAACGTTGAAGGGAAAATGATGATTGGAAAAAGTCATAACGGAAGGTGGGTGTTTCCGAGAATCATACCACCAATCATATCGTTACAAGGTGGAACCCCAACCGATGTATGGGTCAGATGGTGCAGTCTGGCTACTGCCATTCCGAGAACAAGAGTCGCGATCGAGTGAAACGATCAAGAGTAAGCAAAGAGTGCATGCTCCAGGCCCAACTGCGAGTACGATGCAGGGAACGGCATGTCCTGCAAGCCAATAATGAATGAGGACGATGAATTGATAACGGCGTAACGTACGTGATTAATTGACCCCCAATCCTTGATGTAGACCAGACCGTTGGGCTACCCGCGATTCGCACCGTGTCTACCCACTGACCATCCACGATGTATTCTGGATGTAAGTGTCACAGAATACCTCCGTCTTCCGGTGCTGGGTCAGTCTGGACCTGGCAAGGGTTCGCCTGTCAGATTCAAACCCATTGTTTGACATCCCATTGGGCCGTGGCCAGGCGTGGCACTGTTCAGAGAGCCTATCGATTGGCAGATTCTTCGATGGGGATATTTTGGGCGTAACGTTTACAGTCAAGAGAGACAGCGCGACTTCGTCCGTCGGGGATCTAGTACCTGGGACCATCCAGGCCCACCTGAAGCCAGGGAAGAAGGAAGAAGCTGAAATGAAAGGTTGAGCAGGAGGAAGGCAGTGCTGAGTTCGAACGCCACGAACGGTTCGTCTGAGCTTGAAATCCTTTTCTCTCCGACACCGCTCGGCGCTTGATGCGGACATCTCGAAGTTGAACCACGAGTTCATCAGCTTCGTTCGTGAATCCAAGTTCGTCTGGTGAGTTTTTCCCCACTCAGCCCATAATTAAATACTGAAGCCGAGTCTGCTGCATTTTCTCGTACAGTACTTCCAGAAAGTCGATCTATGAACGTCTCCGTATCGCACGGCTGGATGATTCACCCAGGACGGTGCCACGCGCGTGAAAACTCTAATGTACAACGTATCCGCTACCCGATGTCTATCGCGGTGTACGAGTATAGGTCTTTACCTCCAGCCACCAAGGCACATCTCGGAAAGCGGAGGTAACTTGCTCACTCATTACGCCTTGCAATTGCCGTGTACAGGGATTATATGCGAAAGCTGAGAAGGTTTGCGCAGCGGTAAAGAATCATTCCTCTCAACTGACGCAGATGTGTCCATTGAATAGCTCCGCAATCTCTTGGCCTGATCGCCGGCAATGGGTGCGCGCCAAAGTTCATGGAGACAAAGCGGAGACAGTCCACTCCCTTCCAGTGATCGCCTAAATCTCGCGGGGCGCACCAACTCTTACCGTGGCGGAGACCCCCATTGACATACTTCACGACATTATGCCTCGTATACCACCAACAAGCATGACACCATTTGCCTCTATCCTAGTAGTGGCCGTTCGTGGAGAGGAACTCGCTCGCCCATTTCCCCATAAATTGATACAACCTCCTCCCATTTCAGCCGTCAAAAGTTCTCTTTCCGTTGGACATGTACCCATAGAACGGCTCCGTAGCCTCGTGGTCCGTTCGCCAACAATGGGGCCGGCAGGTTAGATCTCACACGCATCTTTACTGATCGAAGAATGTCACTGCCAACTGCCCACCTCAAACGCCACCGATGCTGCCACGGCGAGACCTCAACGATAGCTCGATGGTCCTCAAAAACTTACCATCTCCAGCTCACCCGACGCTCCAAACACCAAACATCCCCGACCCACCAAGGAATAAGGGTGTGCCCCAGTTGACGGCGCCTCATCGCGATGTCTTTGGCACCGACCATCCTGGGATAGTTTGTCATCTCGAACACTTCCCCATCCCCGGGAATAAATAGAAAGGCGTCCATCGAGCTTCTTTTCCCCAACCTTGTCTCCTTTCTGGGCTATTTCGCCCCATCTGCACCTGCTGGATACCCCCGTTTGTCGACGAGTTCGCCGCTCTCGCACCATTGAGGCTCGAAGGCTTTCATTTACTGTATTTCGTGGACGGCCGACGCCTGGCAGACTTTCTACCTCCGCTTCTTCCATGAGTATCGATGTATCCTCGCTGGAACGAACGCTAAGCTTGAAAATTTCGCCCCTAGTCTACTTATAGCGCTGTCATATGGTGAGTTGTCCATCACATACACGCGATTAACGTTTCGCTGAAACCCTTCCGTGAGATCACCGCCATAATTACCTGTTCGCGTCAGATGGCAAGTCATTCCGTTAAGCCAGTGGTTCGTTTGTGCTGGACTCGGAAGAGATGCCATGGAATATCATCGCAGTGTTAATGTCTACACCGATGCCACGAAGATCGAACTAAGCCGGCAGGAGGGAAGCGGGATTCAGAATCGACGGCGCCAGATCGAACCTAAGTGGACCCCCAAAGCTTCACGGCTGGTTCGTTTCACCAGTCGGCAAGCGGTATATAGAATCGAACGGGGCGAAGGCCCTAGCCAGTTTTGCCAACTGACAAGTGGATATTGGACTTAGATGAGTCCACCGCAAATGATTCAAAGGAGAACAAGGACGTTGAACTCGTATTAAGAATGTCATTGCACGCGTTGCGTGACGTGGGCTTGATGCATTGCCTTGTATCGCGTGGAGATCAGGTCCATTTGCCGACGTCTTGTGAGGCTGGATTCCAAGGCGCTTGGGTAGAATTACAGGACTAAGTCGCGGCTCCTGAGAAATTGTATATTGGTGAATGTTCCTATTGCATATCCTGCGCAACCTCTTGCAATCCCACAACCGATATATCGATATCATCTTACATATACCCATTCAGCGGACTTTGATCCAACTTCTCCTGCCCAGGCATTAAATACACCCTCCCAACACGTCGGTACACCTTCCTTTCACCAGAGTCCGGCTCGATGAGGGATAGCACCACGCCCTGTAGCCTGTACGGAGAAAACCGGCCAACCTTCAGTTCCAACAGATTGGAAACGGCGTAATCGACGTTGAACTCGATGAATATCTGCAGCTTGTCGGCGAGTGCTAGACCTGTGTCGCCCGTTTGGGAGATTGTATAAAGGACCATCACCAATTGTATGACTCCATCGCTCATGAAGTGGATTTCATGGTCAGATAGGCCTTGAAGGATCTATTATTTCGGCATCGAGGAAATGCGTGAAGCCGCCCGAAAGCATCGAATTCCACGGGGAACTCTGCCCATGCCAGAACAGCATCTGGAGACCTCCACCAAGCGCCAGGCATTCTCGTTGGAGACGATATATAGAACGCCTGACTGAACCCTTTGCCGTAATTAATGCTCAGCTCGACGCCCAGGAGAGAGAGCACGGAGTACACCATATCCTCCTCATTGGTCGTTGCTCGAGCTTTCATGAGCCTGAAGACCTCGAATGTGTGCTTGAGATGCGGCACGAATTGGCCTCGTACTCGACCAATATCTGAAGAGGGTGCTCCCACTCGCGCTTATCTCCTGCCAGCGATGCGATGTGCTGCTCGCGTTGTTGTTTGACGATATTGAAGGCCAGCGACGCGGGCTGGTTAGGTTGATATTCAATCACGATGCCGACCAGTTCCTCGGGGTATTCGCCTGGTGGTAATATATCTGGACCGCGAGTCATCATCATCATCATCTTCTTCTTCTTCTTTCTCGTCTTCCCCCCTTCTAACCCCCTCGAGTCCAACGCCTTCCCTTCCGATCCTTCCGATCCTTCCGATCCCCCCGCTCTCATCTTCGACTTTCTGCTCTTCGATCTCCTACATTTCAGCGCGCTCTCCTGCTGGATACGCATGGCCAAAATATGGCCGTTCAGGATCAGCAAGATTGGTGCGACGATGGGCGCAAGGATCCTCTCGCAGACGTATCCCGTATCCCTGAAAGTGCGCTCAATACGGGGCCTTACGTCCTCGCGCATCGCGAATTGCTGAGCCGAGTCCATGATCGGAAGCTAGGGAGCGTGCTTGCTATATAGTAAAAAGGAACATGTCAGTCATATAGTCATAGCAAGAAGATGACCAGCTCGCTTCTTCTTTCCGTTGCCAAAATAGAGGCATCTCACCCGCGATCCATCTAAGGAGGGGAGGTCACTGAAAGGTACGAACATATATATGAGGGCGTGCCATACGCATACGCGATAATGGGGTTGTAGTCCCGCTGCCCGTCAGGACAGCTATAGAGGCGCACGATCCGCGCTGCAAGTTCGCCTGCATGGGCAGAAACGTCGATGGAGAGATTGGTGTCATATACCTCGCTCGATAGTTCGGTGTCATCTAGTAGTATAATATAAAGACTCGTTATCCTTACAGGAATCCGAGAGCCTGCAATTTGCGATATATCGATACTTACATTGCTCCATCAGCGTCGGGTCCCTGTGTCTTCCGTTGTCCCCGCGCCTTCCGTTGAAAGCATCGTGGTATGTGTGGATCCGATGTGTCCGCTAGTCTGTCTGTTTAGTCTGCCCGACGTCAGTCTACACTTGCCTTGCGAGGTGGGCGGCTGGACCGAGAGGGGAGGCGCGATGAGCTCCGCTGAAACGTAGCTCTCCACCACGAGAAGGAGAAGCAACCCGTGGTCATTGCCTCCTATTGTCATTGCCTTCGTGATACCAAAGCTTCGTCTTCCAAGGCTGTTGGTTTATGTGCTGAGTTACTAGGTGCACATGAGAGGCTACGTACACACTGGGAGGTCAAGGAAGCGAGCTACTACTCGAGTAGGACGAGCTCTTTTATATATCGACCGATTCCACGAACAGACGGAGCTGAATATTGAATATGCAACGCTGCTGAAGCATGTGTTGCCTCTCTTCTGTACCAAGCTTCAGGCCTCAAGATGTTGAATCCTTCCTGAATTCCTGAACAGCAGCGGTCTATCAAATTTGTATGTTAATGTGAGCGTTTGCAGTGAGGGTATCCGAGTCCACGCGGTCCTTTGGCACGTTCACGTTCACGTTCACGTTCACATCCACCGCATTCCCGCATTCGAATATTCGAGCACCATTGCCCGAGCCCTGGCAGCCTGGCTCCATCTCGCGGAGTCAGTGGGGTCATCGTCCTTTCTCCCCTCTCGAGCCACATCGCGTCACGAATCACGCATCACCGATCGCCGTCGGCATATTCTCGACATAGTGTACCTCGACGCCGTTGCCAGTGGTATATTTCGACACTCGATCCATAGCTCGGGTCCGGGTAGCGCATAGTTTGCATTTGGGCATCGCGCAGCCGCAACCGCACGACGAGCCGATCCAAGCAGATCCTCGTGCGAGCAAAGCAGCTCAAGAAGCAGCCAGGGAACCATCGCGCGCAGGCGGTCCATGCTGCATGCATGCATGTCCAGCCCCGCATGATCGAATACGCTATGCCAATTGAATATTGAAGTTGAACGTTGAAGTTGAACGCTGAACGTCTGAACCCCCCCCTCTCGCAGTTGAATTTTGCTGGTCCCGCCCGAGCGCCCCGTCTCAGCCTCAGCCTCGAAACGCCCGATCCAGAGCCAGATCCAGATACCACGTTCACGACCCCCACAACCGTGGCCACGATCTGCGCGTCCGTGCAATCATTCACTCATTTACTCATTCACGGTAGAGCGAGCACCTACAGGCTCTGGCGGACGTAGGACATATCCTTATCCTTATCCTTATCCTTATCCTTATCCTTATCCCTAGATCAGCCTGCGTTGCGCAGCATATATACGTCCACGAGCCGCATCCTCCATCTCCTCCATCTCCTCCATCTCCATCTCCTCCATCTCCATAATCAGCACATAGATGATAGCACAGAGACCATCATCCCGCCCACCCTGGGTCGTCTCATCTCATCTCGTCTGATCTCGTCTGATCTCATCTACCAAAGCGGGGGTTCGTCGCTCATCGCTCGTCGATCACCAATCACCGCCCCTTCGCCCCTTCGCGCACCAGCGTGCTGTATGTGATTCACAAACACAAACACAACGAACGGCGGACGCGGAATGGCGAAATGGCGAAAACGGCAAAATGGGGGCCATGGCGAAATGGCGAAATGGGGGGATTGGGGCGATGGGGGCACGCAGTCCTGCGCGTCGCTGGCGGCGTGTCCTCGTGTCCTCGTGGAATCAGGGATCCATCCATAGTCACAGGAGCGTCGAGCAGCGGGCTCCTTCCTTCCTTCCTTCCTTCCTTCCTTCCTTGCTCGGGTACGGAGAGCGTAGGATCGTAGGAGCGGGGAGGATAGGAGCGGGGAGCGTAGGAGCGCAGGCATACGGCCGTCCCAATCGCTCACTCGAAGCGCGCAGAGCCAACTCCCAACGCAGAGACGCCTTGCAGTTTATAGTTTATAGTTTATAGTGTATCGAAGCTGCATCCACCCTCTCGACAACCGATACTAGGTGGATGCAGCTCCGCCCCCGGGAAAATCGCGTCGCGTACCGCCGCACGATGGGGCGTAGGCTGAGTCCGGATTCGGGGAGGATTCGGGGAGGAGGGGCGGGGAGGGAGGAGGGGCGGGAGGGAATGGTATGCTAAACGGTAAACGGTAAACGGTAAACGGCGGGAGGGAGGATAGACGGCGGTATGAGGCTGCGGCGATAATCGACAATCGATAGGGGGCAAGGAGGGTCGTGGAGGGTCGTGGAGGTTGAACGTTCAGATCTAAGGCCGCGTTTATGTTGGGGTTGAGATCTGAGATCTAAGGCCGCGTTTATTGTGAGGTTGTTGACTGTCAGACTGTCAGACTGTCGGACGTCGAGCAAGAAGAGGAAGACGAGCCTATCGAATTGTCGAATTGTCGAATTGTCGAATTGTCGAATTGTCGAATTGTCGAATTGTCGAAGATGCCGCCGTGCTGGGACTGGAGAACCCCGGCTGGGAATGTACTCCCTCGTTCCTTCGTTCCGACTATGGACTATGGACTATCGACTCTTGACTATGCGCGTGCATTCGTGATGTCGGCACGGCAGGATGAGGGGAGGGTGAGGGAGAGGGTGGGGATACGCGCCTCCAAGAAGCCGCGCCTGCCATCCCATCCCATCCCATCCCATCCACCACTCCAACCTCATATCAATTCTTCTATCCCTTCCGCTTGTCGATAATCGCTTTCTTTCCTCGATCCCGAGTTACGTGCCCGTCCCCCACATCCTCGCGTCGCGTCGCCCGTACGCGGATTCGAGGAAGAGGAGGGGAGGATTCGGGGAGGAGGGGCGGGGAGGAGAATGCTAAACGGTAAACGGTAAACGGTAAATGGTAAACGGCGGGAGGGAAGATAGACGGCGGTATGAGGCTGCGGCGATAATCGACAATCGATAGGGGGCAAGGAGGGTCGTGGAGGTTGAACGTTGAGATCTAAGGCCGCGTTTATTGTGAGGTTGTTGGCTGTCAGACTGTCGGACTGTCAGACTGTCGGACGGCGAGGAAGACGAGGAAGACGAGGAACGAGCCTGTTGAATTGTCGAATTGTTGAATTGTCGAAGATGCCGCCGTGGACACTGGAGAACCCCGGCTGGGAATGTATCCCAATTTCCTTCGTTCCTTCGTTCCGACTATCGACTATCGACTCTTGACTATGCGCGTGCATTCGTGATGTCGGCACGGCAGGATGGGATGAGATGAGGGAGGTCCAAGGTTTCCAAGGCGCAGGCAGTTGCAGCGGTACTCCTCGGGGGATACGGGCTGCTTGAACGCACCCTGTATTGCCCCCCGCGCTGTACTTCATGCAGGGAGGGGAGGGGGAGTTTGAAGGGAGGGTGAGCTTGAGCTATACCACGGTGGGGTGGCCGTCCATTCGCATTCGCGTGTTGACAGTGGATGAGAGGGATATTGGGTGCGGACGGGCATATAATGGTGGTGGTCTAGGCATACCCGTGGTCAGAAGCTCAACCTCAAGTTACGACGAGGAAGGCGCATACGCACGTTCGGGGAGTTCACCGCACTGCATACTCGGACGTGCTGCCGACCGTGAAAAACAGAGGAAGGAAGGTAGAGCTCCAGAGTCATTGTCGGGTGAGCTCAAGTTGGATAGTGGCTGGGCAACCGTCGGTTGGAGTGGAAAAGAATTTTGGTAGTGCTGGTGAACGTTTGAACGAGGAGGAGTTTGGGTGCAGACGCGGACGGGTAGGGATCTAAGCATACCCGCGGTCAGAGGCTCAAGCGCTCAAGCTACGAGGGAAGGTGCATACTCACGCGCACGTCTGGGAGTTCATTGCGTTGCGTGCACGTCACTATCACTGCCCACTCGCTAATAGCAAACAACTCCAGAATCGATTCATGGGTCAGCTCGCCAGAGCACCGTGGAGATCTTAGACTCGAGTAGTAGAGGTGCAAGAAGCGAATGATGACGCGTGTGCTTGAAGCTTCTGAAGCTTCATGACGTCACCGCAAAAACGCGAGTCAAAGCGCACTCATCCCACCTGTAGATGGGGGGATAATACATCACATACTCTAATCAGAACACGAGAGTGATGCATCAGCTCCAGTGCTTAGAGGATACTGGGAGTATTACCTTACAGCGATTTGATGTATCAGATCATGTGCTGGTCATGTGGTTTGACTTACGTTCCCACCCCTCTGTTCCCTTCTGTCCTCATCGTTGGGGACAATGCCGCCCCGTTGCCTAGATGGGGACAGTCGCGCCGCTGCCTTTGTAGGGATACTATCGGGGTAGCTAATCTTTCCGTGACTTATCGGGTAGCTAATCGTTTCGTCAATCATAAACACGGCTTGATCCCACCTATTGCCCTGATCGGTTGATACTGTCTACAAAAAACATTAGGTGCCCTTAATATGACTACAGCATGCCGCCTCCGCCAATGGCTCGCCAGCAGCCACCGCCCCCCGACCCATGCCCAGATAGCCCTCGACGTTTGCCCAAGATGTTGTACAGGTAGACGCCAGTCGCTTCCGGGTCCAGCTTTGTCGCAAGGCATATGCACGCCGGCCATTGGTTTCCGCCGTCGTTGCTCGTGCCTCCCAAATCCCTGCCTGCCACGTGTGAAATTGAATTACCCTTCGCATCTCTTCTTTCAGAAGGATGCATTCCTCTTGCCATCTATGAGCCCTCGCTCGCGACTTACACCATTCAATTCGCAAAGCTTGTTACCATTTTCAGCGCGCTGTCACCATAAGTGGCAACGATAATTACCTTCGCTCATGGACTCCGTCATTTCATTTTTGTTCTCGTGTTGCGTCATCCAAATCCAGGAGAGTGTCCGGCGACCTTCCGAACTACTAGCATCCTCCCCTTCCTTCAAACCACGAAGGTCTGCATCCGCAAGGACTCGTAAAGTGGTTTCCCACCCAGACTTGTTGAGGAAGTTGCTCAGCGAGAGGAGCGCATCACGGTTTGATCGGTATCGAGCGGCAGCATAGTTGATTCGAGATTGGACATTTTTAATAAGGGTTACGCTGCGTGTGTTATGTTCTTGCCCGCGAACATAGCGGTCCTTGGATTGGTACATGGTACCAAGAATGAGGAGCTGTCGACGAAGCTCGGAAAGAAGCTCGTGGGCAATCGCGTATCGTAGGCGCCACTCATATTCTGCTAACCTTTTGTCCACATGAAACCTACATACAAGGTTAGAAGGAAGGAAAAGGTTGATTTCCTCGGCATTGAAAGCGCCATCGGTGCTTCCCCTGGTCTCCGCGCTATGCCGGTGGAGTCCAATGCCCGGGATGTAAAGCTCTTGAATAGACTGCCACGATGAAATTCGGCGCATGAGACGGTTGCGACGCTCAAGAATGTGAGTGCGTTGGATTTCAGTTGGATGAGCACCAAGAGCCTGATTGTCTATTTTCAGGCGGGCTTGCTGATCTTGCAGTTCGAGGCCTTGAGAAATCAGGATGCTGGGGCTGACAGTGTCGTGTATGACAAGCTCTTTGTCCCGCTCGATCGCCGAAGCTTCTTCTTGAGCTAACTCTAGCCTAATCTTCTTCGCCGAAATAGCTAAAATTGATGTCAGGTTATACTCTCCCTTAGTTTTTCAGGAGGAATATACCTTCAACCTTGGCCTCGTATGGGTTCTGCTCAGACGTCCCAGATTCCCATTGCAAGATGAGTCCGTAAAACTGTTGTACAATCGTAGCCGGAAGGGAGTCGCTGAAATCGAGGAAATTCCCGACATGTTCCGCGCGCATCTCGACGGCTTCTTGAATCTTGCGAAGAAGTGCAGCATCTGTCAATCGAAGGTACGTTAGAGTAAAGTCATATATCAGTTAGAGTCGTGATGTATCATGTTCACTCATGACACCGACCGTGATACAACATTGATATATCACTGAACGTGTAGATAAGCTTGGACTCACGTAATGATGTCACCTTCCGCCAATTATAATCGCCAAAGTGGTCGTCCAGGGTATCACGTCGAGACCCAGGTCCCATCTCCTTCGTACTGCTGGCGACTGGGTTCATGGCTGCCCATCCGCGCTCAGGGGATTCTCCATCTGTACGGCCAACACCGGGGGTGAGATTAAACGAGTAGTTAATTTGGCATTCAGTTCGATGTGCGTAAAGGTGAAACTTAGGAACGAGGAAGGTGATGCGGAGATCGGTTGCCCGTGTGCCCACAAGTTCCGAGGGGTAGGTCCTCGAACGAAGCAACAGGTTCCGTGACCACTGACATGCGATGTCGTACGAAACAACCACTGCGGACGGTGAGTGGTTCTTGATACTCGAAAAATACAGGTAGTCCATGTTTATATACCTGAAAATGTGTTAGTGTTAAAGATATATGTTGAGTTATTCGCTTACTGCTCTCCCCGTTGTAAGTCTCCAACTGAGACAGGACGCTTCATATCGTGACGGCTGCATTCGATCGTACCAACACCGCTAGCGGTCGTTCCCTTGCCACCCCGAATGCTAGCTAGTTTGACAGCATCGTAAGTATTGCACGTATTAGCTTCTTCTATGTTTGTATTGGCACGTTCATGCAAGAAATTTTTATATTGAGTCTCTTCTACGAAGTACGCACAGCCGCGGTTGAGGCTGGGATCACGAGCATCATTGGATGCTGACAAACGTTTGAGTCGAAAATTCGCGTCGATGGCAAGGAAAAGAGCATAAATCCATCTGTGATATTCTTAACAACGGCACAATCAGAAGCGTTGGGTTTCTTACCGTTGTGATGCATCTGCTTCTTTCCAACTGGAAGGCAGGTTCTTTTCGGGCTGAGGGCAAGCAGGGCAGAGAACGGCACATTCGCCTTCCTTTGTTCCTGATATGCCCGACGACTCATGGCCGCGGCCCATCCGTTTCATGAGCCGAATGTGGCGCCACTCTCGAACAATTCGCATGAATGCGCTGTACCGATCCTTGAGAGTTGAATTAGATAGACGCTCAGAGATTGAGAGTGGTTACTTACCGGAACGGGCCCACCTAAGTTGTTGGTGAGTCTCATCAGCGCTTGGTAGAACTCATATCCAGACACTTTCGATCCAAAAGTGAGGATCTGGAAGAGGCGAAGCACTTCAAATGTTGCGGCTGTCCGTGGATCTGTTGTTGTTGCTGGGAATAAGCCATATCGAAGGAGCTGTAGATCTCGTGACATCGCAGTTGTACAACCACAGTAGTCGACGCTGACAGGAATGAGGCCGTGCGATGTTATAACAGTGAAAACGTCACCAAAAGAAGGTATCGGCCGGACACAACTCCTGTCGATAGGGTGGCCAAGTTGAAGACGAAGTCCCAGGGACTGAAGCGAGCAACGCTCGAAGAAGCAGGAGTTCCACTTCTAAATTGGTCGTAAGTGACGTAGTATGAAGAAAAGTCAATTTGGCGTACCTCCAGTTCGTGGAACGGAAGTGCTTGATGCTGATTAACTATACAATCACCACAGTAGAGGTGCTGGTCAAAGCACTGTCGGCAACGGTAGGAGCCTGCCATGGCCTCCGTGCAACCAGGGCACTGATTTGTATCGGCAGCGGCAGCCTCGTGCCATAGGAATTCTTTGAGGAATGCATCACGTTCAGGAAGCCATGTCAAGAAAGGTAAATCCTGCTTGATATGAGTATGTATGGCGGGGGACTCAAAGAGACTTACTCCAGCCGTGCGCCGTCGGGTTTTCTCAAGTTCTAGTATGTCTGGCACAAGATGGTAAGGATCTGAGGGATCGAAGGGTTGAGGGAACCCTATGACCGGTGCGATGGGAGTATTGTTTTCAGCAGGTGCATTCCCAGGGTGAGGTGCTGGTTTGGCTTGGTAAACAAAGCGCCTCGCTTTGACACTGCTGCCGCCGATACTGTAGTCCGTGTGGTGGTGAGTAGTAGTTGGGGGAGGGGTTTCTGCTCCCTCTGAATCTGTGAAGCAGTCCGCCTGAACCCTAGTTCTTTTGGTGCGCATTGGTGTGCTCACCTAGGCAGTGTCTGCCGCTCTTTAATAGGGACCTGACTTCATGGACGAAGCAAGAAGTCATCGGATAATTGTCCTCAAACGCAGACACGGTACAAGAGGTACGTAGGATGAGGATAAGAAGCGGCTTCCCATGACTTGTGGCTCCCACAGTCAATCGAGTTATTCCCACGGTAACAAATCTCCTGTAACACTAAGTTGTTGAGGGCCAGCACGAGCGCTCAGCAAAGGCGACCATGTACTGATGGTGGCGAGGTACGCCACCTATGCTAAGCCATTCTTTACGCTAGAAAGATTAAGAGTTAGCACATGCCCTATTTAATATACATGTAGGCTCACTCGGCGTTCGCGATCCGCTGCAATAGACATGTAGTCCTTCCAGTAGCTGTAAGGGGACACTCCTATTTTCTCCTATTCCCCCTGTCCCTCTCCCTTCCTCCTCGTTCCTTTCTCTTTTCCTTCATCCCACGGACTCTTACTTATATCCCTTTGTTCCCTTTCGTTCCCCTTTCCTTTCCGTTTCCCTTCCGCCCACTCCCTTCGCATCCGAGCCGCGTCCGGTGACTCCGAAGTCTTCCCGCACTTCGGACTCGCTCGGACTCGCTCGGACTCGTCTATACACCTCGGGGCTCGTCCGGGCTACTTCCATTCTCTTTCCCCACTTCATCTCCCTTCGCCCTTACTTCCCCAGGTCGCTGGCACGACTCCTGTACATTCCCCCTCTACTTCATTATCACATGTTTCCTCGTACCTTGTGATATTCGTTCGGACCTGTGGCTGGTGTACTGTACAGTTATCCCTTCATTCCTCCCACGCTACTACAGTATATACTTCGCTTCCTAGCATGGAGAATCCTTATCCTGTTCTCTTTGGATTCTCCCTCTGCTAGGTGAGCAGCTCTCTCATGTATTGTAGCTAGTCTTATTCATATCTTTGGATTCTCCCTCTGCTAGGCTTGCGCTGTCGGCCATCTTGAGGTTGCCCTTACAGCAGAACAGGATCTCCCATCCTGGCACCAGAGCCCTACGGAAAACGTCCTGCGCCACTCCGGACTCGTTCCCGACGTCTCTCCGGTTTTGCGGACATTCCGGACGCTCTCCTGCTACTCCCACCCACCTCTGAGGACCCAAGGAACTCCATCCCTCGCTCCCCTGACGACTCCGAAATGACGGGCGCTTCCAGCCAGATCCCGCCATCCGAGCCAGTCGCTTCAGGACCGGACTCCGAGACTTTGCAGACCTTGTGGGCTCAGACGTACGAACACCAAACCCAAATCAGTTCCATCCATGATACACTCGCCCGAATCGAAGAACTCCTCTTAACACCCCGTCCGATCACTCCGAAAACGACTCCGGACTCCGAGCCGAGGGGCACTGAAGCCTCCCAGCACGCCCCGAGTCGATCCGAAAACACTCCGCGTTCCCGTTTGAAGCCTGCCTCTCCCCCAATCTTCGACGGAAACCGCAAGGATGGTCGCGCATTCTACAACGCGTGCTCCATCTACTTCCAGCTCTGTCCGGACCACTTTCCGACGGAGCAGGCCAAAATCCTCTGGTGTCTCTCCTTCTTCCAGAAGGATCGAGCTAAGGAGTACGCGGACATGGTGCTCCGGAGTCCGAAGGATCCGTACTTCGAGTCCTGGGCCGCCTTTGCAACCGAATTCCGGACTCGCTTCCTTCCGGATCGGGAACGCGAAGCCGCCATGCTCAAGCTGGAGTCCTCCCGGTACCACCAAGGCCGTCGGACTTTCCAGGAGTACCTCGACGAGTTCCGGGACCTTGTAGACCAGTCCGGATACTCCGAGGGCTCCAACATCACGATGAAGTTCCGCCGCGGATTGGACTCCATCATCCAGAGCCGTGTTGCCGAGTCCGCAGACTGTCCGGACGAGGATGACTTCGAGGAATGGTACAGGGCAGCGCAGCGGGTTGCTGACAACCGTGCTGCTAACCAGTCCTTCCACTTCGGCGTGCACTCCGGTAACTCCGGACACTCCGGACCCCTCGTCCGACCTGCAGCCAACTCCGGAGTCGCTCGGACTCCCGCGGGTGTGCTCCCCGCGCCTCGGACTCAGCTCCCGCCTCTGCAACCACGTTTCCAACCCCCGCCTCCTCCGAAGGCTCTCTCACCCGGCGTCCCCATGGACGTCGACCACACCCGCTCCCGACCCGCCACTTCGCAGCTCTGCTACCGATGCGGCAAGCCCGGCCACATGTCCCGCGAGTGCCCACTCCGGTACGATGTCCGGTTCATGACCACCGAGGAGCGGATGTCCGCCATCGAAGATCTCTTGACCGCGGCCGACATTGTAGAAAGTACGGGGACTTCGGAAGGAATAGATGATGAGGGAACGGCCCCGGTTGAGGAATCGGACACGGCGGATTTTGTCCGGACCAACGAGTGATCAGTGCGACCTCGTTGGTGAATAACCGATTTGCTTGTCTTAGCGTAGACGAAATAGACGATTCCAATCACTCCGATGATTCGTCCGACGTTAAGCAAACGACTCCGGTTACAATCCGCACACTCCGAAGGTTTCGCCCGCAGTGGGAACGGCGGCTACCCAGTAGCTATAAGATCTCCGCGCTGCCCGGCAAGCTTTCATTAGATATACCCGTTGAAGTGCAGAGCACGGATACACAACACCGATGCACCCTGCAGGCCCTGGTGGACTGCGGAGCCACCGGAGTCTTCATGCATCCGCGCTTTGCTGATGCCCATGGTTTCACCCGACGCAAGCTGTCCGCTCCGATTCCGGTCTTCAACGTCGACGGATCGCCAAACGAAAACGGATCCATCTCCGAAGTCGTGGACCTTGTACTCCGGTTCAAGGACCACACGGAACGGATGCTTTTCGCGGTCACTAACATCGGACGGCAGGACATC
The DNA here is from genome assembly GCA_017499575.1 of Sanguinoderma rugosum. Classification (NCBI taxonomy): domain Eukaryota; kingdom Fungi; phylum Basidiomycota; class Agaricomycetes; order Polyporales; family Polyporaceae; genus Sanguinoderma; species Sanguinoderma rugosum. The sequence goes on along the minus strand of VTPW01000001.1, from coordinate 5,100,408 downwards.
ATCCTCGGATACACCTGGCTTCGGAAGCACAACCCCGAGATCGACTGGCAGACGAAGGAGGTGACCATGAGCCGTTGTCCGTCTGGATGCGACACCTGTCGGAAGGAGTTCCGCCATGACAAGCTGGCCCGACGCAAGGAGTCCGTGCGGCTCCGGGAGTGTCGTACGGGTCCGATGCCAAGGGTTGAGGAACTGCACTCGGACGATCTCCCGCAGCTTCAGGACTGCGAGGATGATGATGAGGATGATGAGGCTACAACTTCGGATGACTCCGGACTTGAGAAGGGTGACCGCATCTTCGCAGCCATTCCTCCTCCGACTCCGGAGTACCTTCGGACTCTTCGGGAAGAACACATCCGGGCTTCGGAGACAGTCTCGCAGCGCCTCGCATTGGCTTTCCAGCGCAACAAACCCCACGATCCTCGGAACAGCGCAGTCCCGGACTTCCTTCAGGAATTCGAGGACGTCTTCGCAAAGGAGTCCTTTGATGAACTGCCCATGCCGCGTCCGTGGGACCATGCCATCGAGCTACTAGACGGAGCGGAACCAACCTCTACCAAGTGCTACCCGCTGTCCCCCGCGGAGCAGAAACAGCTGGACGAATTTCTGGAAGAAAATCTCCGGACTGGTCGGATCCGCCCCAGCAAGTCGCCCATGGCCGCCCCGGTGTTCTTTGTCAAGAAGAAGGACGGATCGCTCCGCTTGGTTCAGGACTACCGGAAGCTCAACAACATGACGGTCAAGAACCGGTACCCGCTCCCGCTCATCTCGGACTTGGTGGACAAGCTCCGGAACGCTCGCTACTTCTCCAAGCTCGACGTCCGGTGGGGTTTCAACAACGTCCGGATCAAGGAGGGTGACGAGTGGAAGGCCGCGTTTCGGACTACGCGCGGACTCTTCGAACCATTGGTGATGTTCTTCGGACTGACCAACAGCCCGTCTACCTTCCAGACCATGATGAACGACCTGTTCCGGGAGCTCATTACGGAAGGTGTAGTCATTATCTATCTGGATGACATTCTGATCTACACCAAGACGCGCGAAGAGCATCGCCGGGTTCTCAAGCGAGTCCTAGAGATCCTCCAGCGGAACAAGCTCTTCCTCCGAGCAGACAAGTGCGATTTCGAGCAGACCAAGGTGGAGTATCTCGGAGTCGTCATCTCCGAGGGTAAGATCGAGATGGACCCCGTAAAGGTTTCCGGAGTCGCGGACTGGCCGACCCCTCGGACTCGGACTGAACTCCAATCCTTCCTCGGGTTCGTCAACTTCTACCGCCGCTTCATCAAGGACTACTCGCATATCGCCCGACCACTCTTCGACCTCACTTGCGCAAAGGAATGGCAGTGGAACGACTCCGCTCAATCCGCATTTCTTCGGATCAAGGAGCTGATCACTTCGGAACCTGTTCTGGTCTTTCCGAAGGAGGATCGGCCGTACCGGGTTGAAGCGGACTCGTCGGACTACGCTACGGGTGCGGTCTTGTCGCAGCTGGATCCGGATGATGGTAAATGGCATCCTGTCGCATTCTACTCTAAAAGTCTACAGGCTGCGGAGCGGAACTACGAAATACACGACAAGGAGATGCTTTCGATCATCCGGGCGCTCGAAGAGTGGCGGCACTACCTTGAAGGCGCGGAGACTCCGTTTGAGATCTGGACGGACCACAAGAACCTGGAGTACTTCATCAAGGCCCAGAAGCTCAACCGTCGTCAGGCCCGCTGGTCCCTATACCTCTCCCGCTTCGACTTCACTCTCCAGCACCGTCCGGGTCGGACTATGGGTAAGCCGGATGCTCTCTCGCGTCGCTCGGATCACTCGGATGGTAAGGACGACAACAAGGATGTGGTTTTACTTAAGCCGTCCTACTTTGCCGTCCGTGCCACGGGTGTCACTCTTGAAGGGGAGGAGAAGGATATCCTCACGGCTATCCGGACTGGAGTGCGAGATGCGAAGTTCGAAGATGCAGTGGCAAAGGCGGCAGAGGAGTTGAAGAAGGCGCAGGGCAGTCGGAAGACAGTCCGGAGTGCGGAATGGTCTCAATCGGACGGACTCCTGATGTTCCGGGGTAAGATCTATGTTCCGGACTCACCGGACTTGCGTCGGACTATTGTAGCCCAGCACCACGACTCCAAGGTCGCAGGACACGCCGGCAGATGGAAGACCCTCGAACTCGTTTCGCGCAGCTACTGGTGGCCCAACATGTCCCGGTACGTCGGATCCTACACCCGCCATTGCGACCTCTGTCTCCGGACGAAGGCCCAGAGGCATCCGCCCATGGGTGAACTCCATCCGCTTCCTATTCCGGATGAACGCTGGGATCGCCTGAGCGTCGACTTCATTGTCGAGCTTCCGGAGTCCGATGGATTTGATGCTGTCATGAATGTGGTCGACTCCGTAAGCAAACGCGCCCACTTCATTCCGACTCACACCACAGTGTCCGCCCTCGGATCCGCGAACTTGTACCTGCAGAACGTGTGGAAGCTGCACGGACTCCCTCGGTCCGTTGTGTCCGACCGGGGTCCGCAGTTCGTCGCAGAGTTCACCCGAGAGGTCTACCGGATGCTCGGAATCAAGCTGGCTGCATCCACTGCGTACCACCCTCAATCCGACGGACAGACGGAGCGGACTAACCAAGAACTCGAGTCCTATCTCCGGATCTTCGTCGGAGAGCGTCAGGACGACTGGGCTCGACTCCTACCTATGGCGGAGTTTGCATACAACAACCGGGTCCATGCGTCCACTCAGCAGTCGCCCTTCCTCTTAGATACCGGCCGACATCCTCGTCTCGGGTTTGAACCTCATCAGCCACCGTCTCGGATGGAGTCCGCAAACGAGTTTGTAGATCGGATGAAGTCCGCAGTCGATGAAGCTCAGTCTGCATTGGTCAAGGCTCAGGACGACATGAAGCGTTACTACGATCAGCGTCGGACTCCTGCTCCGGAGTACCAACCGGGTGACAAGGTTTGGCTGGACTCGTCAGACATCAACCTCGCCCGACCTTCCCGGAAACTCGGACACGCACGACTCGGTCCTTACAAGGTCGTCCGGAAGGTTGGCAAGGCAGCGTATCGACTCCAGCTCCCTCCGGGCTTATCCCGTCTCCATCCCGTCTTCCCTGTCGTCAAACTCTCTCCCTTCGTTCCGGACCCCATCCCGGGTAGACGCCCTGTCACTCCGCCACCTCCGCAGCTCGTTGACGGAGAAGAGGAACACGAGGTAGAAGAGGTCCGGAACAGCAGACGGTTTGGTCGGGTCCTGAAGTATCTGGTGCGCTGGCGAGGCTATGGTATCGAGCACGACTCCTGGGAGCCCGCGAGCAACCTCCAGCATGCTGCCCAGAAGGTCAAGGACTTCCACAATCGTCATCCGGATGCAGTACGCGTACTCCGGACGACTCCGATGACTCCGACGACTCCTGCATCACTCCGGATGACTCCTACAGCACTGGACCAGTCCTGGGAGCGTTGGCGCAGTCGGAAGGCTCCGGGCTCTGTGCAGTCGTACTTCGACATCTTCTCGCAGCAATCCGGGGTTTCGGGGTTGGTGAATTCGTGGCGTGGCAGGCAGGAATCTTCGCGTCGGGTCGCCGCAACCTTGAAGGGGGGGTGATGTAAGGGGACACTCCTATTTTCTCCTATTCCCCCTGTCCCTCTCCCTTCCTCCTCGTTCCTTTCTCTTTTCCTTCATCCCACGGACTCTTACTTATATCCCTTTGTTCCCTTTCGTTCCCCTTTCCTTTCCGTTTCCCTTCCGCCCACTCCCTTCGCATCCGAGCCGCGTCCGGTGACTCCGAAGTCTTCCCGCACTTCGGACTCGCTCGGACTCGCTCGGACTCGTCTATACACCTCGGGGCTCGTCCGGGCTACTTCCATTCTCTTTCCCCACTTCATCTCCCTTCGCCCTTACTTCCCCAGGTCGCTGGCACGACTCCTGTACATTCCCCCTCTACTTCATTATCACATGTTTCCTCGTACCTTGTGATATTCGTTCGGACCTGTGGCTGGTGTACTGTACAGTTATCCCTTCATTCCTCCCACGCTACTACAGTATATACTTCGCTTCCTAGCATGGAGAATCCTTATCCTGTTCTCTTTGGATTCTCCCTCTGCTAGGTGAGCAGCTCTCTCATGTATTGTAGCTAGTCTTATTCATATCTTTGGATTCTCCCTCTGCTAGGCTTGCGCTGTCGGCCATCTTGAGGTTGCCCTTACAGTAGCCTTGTATCGGAAACTCCTTAGCTATTCTTCCTTGAAGGAGTGAAGATGCCTCGATCCTCAAGGCCAAGGTCTGCACATCGTCATGAATGAAAGGATATGATGAATAAAAATAGAGTATGGAGACGCACCCTTTTCATCTTGTCCAAAGTAGACCTTTTGCTAACTCCGTTTGTCTTAGCCGGGGGGAATCTATCTAATAACAGCCGATTTGCTGCTCGGAAGAAAGGACCTTCGTCGTTGAGCTCCTTCGCTTGGGTGTAATAGGGAATGAGGGAGTCCGCGAACGCATCTTCCTGTGGATGCCATTGGCGTGGCCTCCTTGGTGAGCCAGCAACACGCATATCGGGGTGATCGAGTGATGTAATTGCAACGGCAATCTAAGCGAACATCAGCTGAGCCCCAAGGGTGTATGTTAACTCACCGGTGCGGGGAAAGGGTTGGAACAAGGGTCACTTTGTCGCCCATCTGGTACAATGAACCAAGGACACGTGATACAAAAGCGGATAGGGGAGAGACTGATGAACTTGTCATAGCTACTTGTTTCGCCTTAGCTATGTGTATTTATAGTGGTATATATTACAATGATACTGTTCCATTGTTAATTCTCTCATTACCTTGCATAATTACTGTCTGTAACGACCCTGGTAGATTAAAGGTCAGACGAATGAATAAAGGTCAGAATGCAGCGATCCAAGATTTCCATCTCACGCTTAAACTCAAACCACATCGCCTGCGTCATGGGTCGCGGTCGACCACGCCTGTACAAAACCCCAGAGGAGAAAGCTGCCGCCAATCGAGCAAAGAGCATGCGGAGCTATCACAAGTATGTACCATGGTTGATTCTCTTTGCCATGGTTGATTTATCCCTGCAGACGGAAATACGCAATCAATACTAGTCGCCGCCGCCGATACCGCGCAGATACATCAAAGTAAGTTGTATTTGTCTATCCACTCCGGCTGAGTCTCATCATTGCCAGGGTTAAACCACTTGATGGCGCACATCCGGACACTGTTGCACTCCCAAAGTATGCCCTCTGCCCAAACTGAATGACGATGAACATCTGACCAGTTCCCATTAGCCCTGACCCTGTTGATACCCCCGGTTGGCTACGACTAGTTACCAACTCACAAGCGAGGTTCAATTCCCTAACTCAAGGGTCTACAAGATGCTTCGTCGACTCACTATACCACCAGTATACCGCTAATAACCACCGATTGGATACCTTTTCTGATGCGCTTATCGAGCTACGAGCGCTTGATCGAATAATCCAGCGGTGTGAACACTCTCTTTTACAGCTTGTCGGAGTGTCGAAGGAGTTTAGAGTCGCTGAGACGCTGGGACAAGCAGTCCGCCAGGGCCTCAACTGTGTTGAGGAGGTGGAGTTCTATGCCTCGATTGGCAAGGGAGAGGTCCTCGAAGCATACGAAAAGCATGATATGATGTATCAGCACCTTGATTAGTAGATGTTCTCATGAGATAACATGCTTAAAACACACGCAAATGGGCAAATGGACGGCAACACAGTGTCATTGAAAAGCAGTAAGGCGTGTACAGGCAACTAAGTCTATCTACGTTCGTGTGAACAATCGGTGAAAGGCTTAGCGGGGGTGCAGGTAGATGCGGGCCATGTGGAGATGGTTGAGGAAGAACTGCTCGGCGGCGGCGAAGGATGAAAAACCCTTGTATTTGCACCCCGGGACACCCGTGACAAGATCCTCGACAACGTCCTGCCTGCACAAGCAGTGTGAGAGGGGAAACCTCATTAGGGAGACAGGCTTACCAGTTCTGGAAGACTCCGACTTGGCGCCCTATGACAACCCCATACCAACGGTCACCTGCGATCCCAGTGGCGGCGCTGAAATGGCCGGTTCTGATGACATTGGAGGGGGTGACCGGGGTGGAACCGCTGGCGACTGCGGAGACACTGTCTGCCGCACTGCTTGCGGGACTGCTTTGAGAGGGAACGAGGTAGTGCACCATGTCACACGATGGGCAATGAAAAACGGCTGCAATGTGGATGAGACAATGGAGACGATGAATATAACCATAATATTAGCACTTACCACCCGCTGAGACATTGATAACCTGGCTTTCGGCAGGGGGGGCGACGGGCACAGCGGCCGCAGGGGGAGCGACGGGCACAGTGGCCGCAGGGGGAGCGACGGGCACAGCGGCCGCAGGGGGAGCGACGGGCACAGCGGCCGCAGGGGGAGCGATGGGGGCAGCGGCCGCAGGGGGAGCGATGGGGGCAGCGGCCGCAGGGGGAGCGACGGGGGCAGCGTTCGAGGAGGCAGCAGCAGCAAATGCAGGAAACATCAGCGCGAACTGTCGCATGAGCTCTGTGACATCGACATCGGCAGCGGCTTTGGTGTTGACCATTATCTGTGTTGGATTAGGAGGCTGAGTACTCACTGTGAGGGACGTGAGTGTAAGGAAGCACGGTAAGCTATCACACCTTATATCGTGGGCCAGTATCGTGGGCCAGTGGTGTCTAGTAGAGCATTAATGGGGGCTGGCAAAGCTTAAAAAAAAGGTAATTACGGGTGAGTACGGGTTAATAGACCCCTTGCATTCTAGCTCGACCAGCACGCTCAAGTTCAACTGCACTCCTACGCACGATGGCCCCAAAAGAAAAAGTTACTCCTGAACAAAAGGCTTACCTTTTGACGTTAGTGGATGACTATCTTGAGGTTCGCAAAAAGGGGGACTACGCCAAGTTCTGGGCGCGGTTATTTCCAGTCTGGTTTAAGCTATGGCCAGTCGAAGTCGATATGAGTGTCAAGGATGAGGAAGAACGCAGGAAGGCATGTGGAGATGCTATCAAGCGGCAAGAGGCTGTGGGTGCCGAAGTGAACGTTTGAACTGACTGATGACCCTGACATACCTTATTCAGTATCTCAAAACATGGTATCGAAATCATACCGCACCGAAAACCCGAGTGTCACATGCTCCCCCGGAACTCGACGTCACAATCCCAAAAGTTCCAAAAGCGACACGATGCCTTCAAGAGGTGGAGATTTACTCAAAGAAATACTATTCCACACGGGTGGCTCCTCTTGTCGACGCCGCTTTCGTAGGGAAACCTGAGCCAACAAGCGAGCAACAACTGAAAGTGCGCCGCAAAATAACCCAAGAGGCACTCGACAACGAGACCCCCGAAATTAAGAACGAAATCTCAACCATACATAAAGAGGCTCTACGTGTACGAGGAGAGCAAAAGCAGGCTCAGAAGCAGAAGGTAGAGCCTACTCCTGAGTGCTATGCAGCGTAAGTGTTCAACGTTCCCTGTTACGTTCCCTTGTACTCATTCAAGCCAGTGGAATTAAGGCCATCGAACCTAATTTCCGGGCCTTCGCTGAGCGTGTGGGGCTAGATAGCGGGTGGTCGCTCACTCTTATCGTTGGCGGGCCGGATCCAATGAATGCAGGTCAAGTCAAGACTGCGTCGTGAGTTCTTCCGTATGGCGTGTTCATGCCAGCTGCTGCTGATGGTGTCACTCGAAGGTTCCATTATGGGCAGAACGTGTTCGGGCTCACATACAGTCAACACGAGCCCGATTTTAAAGCGAAGTTTATACCTTCCTATGCGAACTTTTTGCAGACCTGCTACAGTAAGTAATAAGTTCAACTACCACGCAATGCTACTAATGTCAACCTCAGGTCCGGAGCAGTGCTCGATTCGCGCCCTCAATCGTCCATCAGGAACTGCCCCATCTGTTCCAAACGGTTCCCCACCTGCATCGACCCCGTTAGACGCCCTTTCGCCGCCTCATGACATCAACACCCCCCCCGAAGCCTCTGCCCCCCCCGAAGAGGCCACGAAAACTGGCAAGGCTCCCAAGGCTGCCACCCAACCGAGGGCCGGCAAGTCACGGAGAACGACTGCTGTGGCAACTACCGCAATCCCCACTCCCAAACAAGTAGCGACAGCTACCACTTTGCCCTCTGTCGCTGACACGACACTCACGTCCGACATGGGAGCCACCTGGGAGCCGTTGACAAACAACCTGGGCGCGGGGCTAGCCCTACCATTCCCCCCGCTTCCTCCTGACCTCGACTACCTGAACGACCCGGCCAACTTCCCCAACACTTTCCCTATTGTGTCGAACGTCCCTATGTCAATGACCATCCCTAGCTCATTTGTCGTTCCCCCTCTCGGCACTCACATGTCCTTACTGGACGAGCTTGGAGGCCCGCTGCCTTCCAATCTTTTGGGCATGCCTGCCCAGACCAATCCATACTATCTGGTGGCCGGAGCCATGGACGCCACGGCCGCTGGCATGATGCCTACAGCGCCACCCCTTCCATATCTCCATGAAACACTACCTGTCGGCCTGAATGCCAGCATCAACGGTGGATTCGTATCTAACCCCGACGATGCAAGTGCCAATGACGTGACAAACGTCGGCGCCAACGAGGGAGTCGCATTGAACGTCAACAATGGAGCCGTACCGAACACCGACGATAACCCAAACACCAGCGACAACGTGACAAACGCCGGCGCCAACAAGGGAGTCGCATTGAACGTCAACAATGGAGCTGTACCGAACACCGACGATAACCCAAACACCAGCGACGACGACGAAGTCATATCAAACCCAAATGCCGGCCTCCACAATGGCGCGCCAGATGCTAGTGGTGTACCCAAGCCGTCTACCCGCATCCCTCGCAAGCGCAGGTGTGACGAGATTGACCCCAAGTTCATCGTAGAGGGCAAACGTGTTCGAAAACAGCAGGTTCGAACTGAAATTGAGGCACTTACCCACAAAGGCACCATGGAAAAAGAGAACAAGTAAGTTAGTCGGTCTCTCTAGTTCCAAATGGTCAGCCCGCTTCACATACTTAGTATTACCAGTAGTACTTATATAGACTGTTAATGCATCGCCCTGTTCACAACACGCTTAGGTGACTGATACATCACGTTGGTAAGTTGATACATCACATCAGTAGGTTGATATATCACATCGGGTAAGCTGATACATCACGTCGATAAGGTGATACATCACATCGGTAGGTCGATACATCACACCGACAAGTGGATATGTGTATAGAAAAGCACGGGTTTGTAGAGCCTAAGTCCAATTTGCGGAGCCCAAGTCCGAAGCGCCCAATTCATAGCCCAGAGAATATGTTAAAATTCGGTGTCGTTTCGACGTAGAATACTTTGCCTTGCCTCCAAATGTTAGTGTAGCTATAATATAACCAAAAGTGTTGTCTACTATATGTTTCTATTGCAATTCCGCAAGCAAAAACCCCTGGTTTCTGTCAATAACATACGGAAACTATTGAGGAAACGGATCAGGGATGTCAATGCACACTGCTACCTTTAGAAGGAGTCCATACCCGTACCCTGTGGCCGACCCTACCGCTACTGCCAGAGGAGTGCTTGCGCTGACATACGCTAAAACATACCTCTTTCAGCACGTGGCGTGGAGGTGGGGAATAGATTATTGCATTATGTACTGACAAACTCGATTCGCCGAAAGAACCACACCTACAAGAAGGGCAATAAATCCACATGGCGAGGCGCTGGAGATCCATCTACATACCAATGGGGAAGGACCATGCATCTCCAGATCCAACGAGCGCTGACCTGTCATCCTAAACGAGCGAGCGAGGCGCACAACGTACCTGGCGCACCGACACACCGACACGAGCAGTGAGCAAGAAAGGGGGAGGTGTCACCTGATAAACACGTGCTATTGACAGGGTGATATATCACTGCCGAGCGTGATACATCAAGGTCGCTACTCGTCTAAGCACTGGAGTTAATGTATCACACTCAGGTTCTAATTAGAACAGATGATGTATGAGAACAGGCTCTACGCCTGGACACGCAGGCGGGTGTGTTCGAGGCACCACTGGAAGCAGAACACGAAGCGTGTGAGACAGGCATAGACCTGACGTGGTGTCCATATTCGTCTCCCCGTATAAGTCTCGGGAGGGATATTGGCAGCGAGGTCCGCGAAAATGGGATGGCTTCGGTCAGGATGCGCCGGGCAAGCTTCTCGCGCAGGACGGGCTATGAGCCCGAGGCGCGATGCCATCCACAAATCTTTGGGGCCCCTCAGAGGCGTTGCCGTCCCTTGGTGTGCGATCCCGCACAGATGGTATGTATACCTAGGCCAACCTTCGAGGGTGTACGTAACTCAAAACTATCGCGTCTTTCATTGCTGACCGTATCCTCCCATTCAGACGATGCAGACACCGAAGATCGCCCATGGCGGCAAGAGGTCCTCCACCTTGAAGCGGCTGTACGTACTTCGAGGGCGCGAACGGAAAGCCTTGCCTTTGCATATCGGTACTTTCGCACTAGGAGCCCCGCTATACCATCGAACGTCAGATCAAGCGACACTCGAATCCGCACCACCGACCCACAGCCATGCACTCCTCCCCAGACCTTGTTACAGACGGACCTCGTGCGTGCGAAGACGTGCTGGACGTGCAGGATGCGAGGCCTCCGCCTAGGCTAGACGTGGTCCCGATGGACAGCGGAAAAATTCAGTGTACCGTTGTGGGCACGAAGCGACCCAAACCTCGATGATCTTGCGTTTATGACATATCTAGATTGACTTTCGACATGTACATTGACACTGTGGCCCCGCGTCACCCGCGAAATAGAGCACCACCTATATATATTTATTGCAGGCAACCGTCATCTACGAAATTCAGTTCGGATTCCCGGTCGATGGATGCCCAGTCTCTTTGGTCGTCCCCGACCGGAAACAAGTCGAATCGTAGCATGCCCACGCCTTCACGGCGACCTCCTCGAGGAACTGGACACGCCAGAGGTCCCTGCACGCCAAACGCCTAGCAAACCCAAGGCCGTCGTTATAATGTCTAGCATACGCCGATAGGTATCGAGGTAGGAAATGCTGGCACTGGTCTTGTCCTTACAATGCCGCCGAGTATCAATTCGATAGCGCCAACTGTTGACAAATACACGTAGAACCATGTAATCAGCGTTGCACAAGTGAGTTCCTAACAAAACCTAAGCGCTAAATTCCGTTCGCGTGCGCGAGATCCTCAACCCGCGCCGTCGCTGGAGCACAGCGGGCAGAAGTATGTTGCCCACATACACATAGCACGCATCTCGTATTGATTTGAGATTCACATTTATTGACTCGCGCGTGCAGATCTCGAATGATTCCTGGCGGCGTTGGTGGACGAGGCCCAAGGACAGAATGCTTGAGGATATCGTACATGGGATGTGGCCCTCGTACGGCCGTAGAGGCGTTCGGAGGAAGACACGTATGTGTCTACCTCGAACCCATGTAACTTCGAGCTCGGGCTGGCGATGCCAAACAGGATGGATCCCGGGCGTAAGGCCGTTGGGCTGAGAAGTGGACTGGGATAAGAATGCAAAGGGCACAATGTGGAGCATCCAAGTGCTAGGTTCTGAGCATAGACAATCATGATGCAGGGCGTAGGTGTACAAAGTAGAGCAAGACGAAACTGGGACCAGGTCGCAGAAGGGCGTCGAGTGATGTCAAGTCGGCGGTGCGGCAGACTCCAAGAGGCAGAACACTGTTCTGAAACTTCACAGCAAGGTAGGATTTGATAGCGTGAGCAACGAGAAACAGTGAGATATGGCAGATGCAAGCATCGAAAGAAGGACTGCCTGAAATGACAGGTATAACAGGGTTCTGCGCACAGAAGCCTTGGACAAAGGCTGAGATGCAAGCAGCAAATTCCTTGGGAACTGGCGAGATCGCAAGGGTGAGCTAGATAGTAAAAATCAGAGAGAAGTATAACACAGTGGTCAGCGTAGAGGTCAGGCATCGTCTGATCAGCGAAAGGTAGGTAGGCTGACAAAAAGTACTAGTGTGCATAATGCACAATGCTGGATGCATCTGACTTCATTGTTGAACTCAAGACCTGAGATTCAAAGGCCAACAGGACAAGATCGTGAGGTGGCGGGGAGAGCAGTGTAAGCCCCTGGGAGATCCCAGCATTTTACTGGCAGCCTAGTGGTATTGATGACAATGAGTGGTGTATCCAGCCTCAAACCTATGACTAGACTTACTTGCTTGAAGAGGGCTAGCAGACTCAAAGCTGAAATATACGCCAGATGGGGCCAAAAAGGACGTGCCGGAAGAGAGGCTGATCCCCGAGTGCTGAGAATGGATGTGAAGTAGGGTTCTTTTGCTCTGCCATCAAAGATCCTTTCACGAATGAGCCTGTATGACAACCGAACAGGGCGTACTATCTTACGTCGAGCCTGACAAGAGAATGTCATTCAGTGTAGTCTATGCCCATCCTGACAATGTCTATGTGGCAACCTGATCAAGCAGTTGGTTGTAACACAATGAGGAGCAAAGTCAGGGTGCATACCAAGTCTCGTATGTCGCCACATATCTGCGCAGCCATGCCCTTTTTGAAGCGTGAAGTCATGAGATGGCTCGTGCTGACACATCAACGACTTGGAGGATGGCCAACAGCGAAGAGTAATCAGTAACACTGATAATCACAGCTTCTTGATGGAAAGGCACTATGATGTAGAACAGTGCTGGAAACCAACTCCAGAACAGTTGGAAGATTTAGGGAATCCATATATGGAGATTGGACGCAGAGGTTGTAGATGGTGAACTCATTCGGCTCGATGTGTCGCCCAAGAGTTAGTAGCAACACACAAAGGTTTGATTGTTTGGCGACGTGCTCCAGGCTAAACAATGCTTGGTCGATCTGCAGCACCTGTTTTGTTTATCTTATGACCATTACTCTACTCGAGTCTGACCACGGCTCACGGGCTCACGAGCTGCTTGCGAGACGTTGGTTGTTACAGAGTGTCTCCGAAGGTGAGAGGTCTCAATTCCTGTTTCTATGTATATTGTGAACAAATCATACAGAAATGGCTGTGAATCACTATGGTTCACTGTAGCTTTTGGTTCAAGAAACCAAGCTTCTGCTACTGGATGTCGAAATGGCTGGCGCTCAGAGAGAGCAGTAGTATGCGGTTCCAGGCAGTTGCATGAGATGGGTGGGCATGAGGACGACCGGAAAGTACGTACACCTCCGTGTCTCACAAATGTAGATCACTGCTTAAGCGCTTATCATGAAGATGTGCAGTTCATCTTGGACAGCGAATACATCTCATGTTCCATCATCGGTCTACATATGCCGCAGCATTCGGAGGCATGAACTTCTTACGAGAGTGACTTGAAGACAGCCCACAACTTGCTCATATTTAGAAGACCACATCCCTCACTCAACTCCGTCCCTATACTCTAATCTTCACTTGCCGTATCTCAATCAATCTGCCTCGTATTACCCTCCCACACCAGTGTTGCACCTTCAAGCCAAGGCCCCCACTTTCCTGTGATCCAGGTTCTGTGTGAATTGGTCAGTTGTCGATACGGTAGCCAGTCAGCAGTTAGTTGAAACCTGTGTGTGTGGCTGCCTCACTGGAGATGAGAAGGCCAACGACAACTCTTCGGTGGCCACAAATACCACTGTGTGGTCATTCTCATCAACGCAACCTGGTTCTTGATGGAAACGGGTGAGTCTAGCTATCGTTCGCTTGTTTTGACAGACTCTTAAGCTCCTACAGCATATTTTTGTTTTCGATTCCATCATCTTGGGTTTGTGTGTCATACCTGCGGTCATTTTTATTAACTACATAAACACAAATATATGGGCCCCAGAATGCTCATATATATGCCTTCAACATTGAAGGCGCACACTGCCAGCGGCAAGACATCCATCATTGATTCATACAGTGGTGCTCCTGGGCTACCAGTGGGGTGCAGACTAGATAACTAACAATGAGTCAATGTCGGTCTTCTTGGAGTTCTGCGGCAGGGGTGGCTGGCGGGGCGGTGAGCGCTCTGTATCAATGCCTTAGGGAGAGCCGGGCCCAAATGGTCCTGGTGAGCATGGGGGAGGGTGTAAGGGCAACCTCAAGATGGCCGACAGCACGAGCCTAGCAGAGGGAGAATCCAAAGATATGAATAAGACTAACTACAATACATGAGAGAGCTGCTCACCTAGCAGAGGGAGAATCCAAAGAGAACAGGATAGGGATTCTCCATGCTAGGAAGCGAAGTATATACTGTAGTAGCGTGGGAGGAATGAAGGGATAACTGTACAGTACACCAGCCACAAGTCCGAACAAATATCACAAGGTACAAGGAAACATGTGATAATGAAGTGGAGGATAAATGCACAGGAGTCGTGCCAGCGACCTGGGGAAGTAAGGGCGAAGGGAGATGAAGTGGGGAAAGAGAATAGAAGTAGCCCGGATGAGCCCCGAAGAGTATATACGAGTCCGAGCGAGTCCGAAGTGCGGGAAGACTCCGGAGTCACCGGACGTGGCTCGGATGCGAAAGGAGTGGGCGGAAAGGAAGTGGAAAGGAAAGGGAACGAAAGGGAATGAAAGAGATGTATGTAAGAGTCCGTGGGATGAAGGAAAGGAGAAAGGAACGAGGAGGAAGGGAGAGGGACAGGGGAATAGGAAGGAGGAAGGGACAGGGACAGGGGAATAGGAGAAAATAGGAGTGTCCCCTTACAGAGGGAGTGAGTATCAAGTCCCAATGTGAAGTGTACGGGGCACTGCAGCATATGAACTGCCTAGCCGGTATAGGGAAGGTTGAATCACCCGGCTATCTACCTTGTGGATGGCCCAAACCACAGCTCGCTGAAGGTGCTGCAAAACAGGAGAAGGAAGGAGAACACTGGGTGGGGCTTTGTGTGCGGGGACGACGGTGAGGCCGCTATCCCTAGTGAGTACTTGATACTTCGTTCTCCCAGCAAAAGATACTCACCCAGCGAAGTTTCTCCTTTGGCCATGAAGCCATATGCTAGTGCTACCGACACCCAACCTGTTGTACTACACACACACATGGTACGGGCATCACACTGACTCGATGCACTCTCCAGTGACCCCCAGCGAGCACCAGCGCATCCATGCGAGCATAACACATGTCTACGGGGGCAGGAGAACACAAGAAATTTTGCAGCCCAGTGTTCAGCATTCGCCAGTAGATCTTGATCAAGAAAACAAGGCAATATGAGGGCAGAAGGACGTACTACATCCCCAGTATTGTCCCCGCTCACTATGGCCCATCTATCAATCTTGCTCAAGCCGTCCACAGTTGTGGTATCCTGATCTAGGAGGGAGTTCAGTGACCGTTGTTCAGCGACGATGCTAGTCTACTCCTTCCCTTCCCTCATCACCATGAACTCTTTGGACAAGAAGCTGTTAACTCCCACCTGTCATTGCGGACCAATAAATGCAGTTGTAGTGTTTACTCACAGCTCGCCATCAAGTGTTCCCCCACAGCAATCAGTATTAACTTGGGAGGAGCAAATATGTTCCCATATCTTGATCCTGACACCGAATATGGTGGACAATGAAACTCTACAGCCCAAAATCGAAGACGGTCCCAGCATCCAAGACACACCTCATGCTGAAACACGTACAGAAGACAAATTGATCGTTGTCCATGTGGATACGAGCTGTAATCATTCTCTTAGACGTCCAATGTGGACCCCATCAAGAGGTAAACTCTGCTACATGTTGTTGCTATGGGTTATTTGAACACCTGAGCCACTATGTACTTGTCTATCGGGCAGCTAGTCAGAGCAAGAGAAGGAGAATGTCAGCTATGTTACATGTCAAAGCAAATCAGATACATGTTGTTGTAGGTAGTGCCGCTCACCTGAGGGCTGATTCATATAGGCTTTTTATGCACATTCACTCAGAGTATGGGTGTCAACGTAGACTGAACGTAGCTGATGTGCTTGAGCAGGTAAATATGATGCAGCATATTTACGGATGTACACTTGACAATACTTTGTAATATCTGGCTGGCATCAGCTAGAAAGCAAATCGAGGTCATTACCAAAGATTCACCGTATGCCGATCTGAGGCTCTGAAAAGCAAATGTGATGGAGCATGCACATGCAGACTACTACTGTCACTTGGCCGAATAGTCACAGATGGCGTTGACTGACATGGGGAGACGTATACGTCTCTGATATTCACCGGAAGCGTCCGTGAGGGGGAAGCCGTTTAGGAGCCGTGCATTTTCCAACGCAAGGATGGACCTCTCTTCTTCACCCGCTACTCGGCAGCTTCACATCTTGGCTATGGAATAAAATTAGCTGTTGTCAAACTTTAAGCATCTGAGCGCTGCCCATGCTTTATGAGAGTAAACCTTCTTCTGAATCTAGAAACTATGGAAGTGTCTCCCTATAGTCACCTCTATCCGGGCGAAAGTTGCGGTCCCCGACTGGGTATAAATACTAGGTCAAGCAAGCAGGGGTAAAGTCAGCATTGCTACTCATACACTCAGCCTACTCACCAACCACCCAAGAACCTTCGCAAAAATGTGCTTCTCATCAGCTTTCGTCCTCGCTGCCACGATGTTCACACTGAAGAACGTTGCTGCGGTTGACCCAGGCAACAATGCCTTGGACATGGACGTATCAGACGACTTTGAACGCGCCATCCAGAGGGAATGTACGTACCTCGCCACTCTCTCCCCCCTCCATCGTCGAGTACGCATCACAAACTGAGCTGCAATACCTTTGTACAGACGGCCCCGTCCTCTTCGATCGCCTCGCAAAGAGTGGTTGCAGCGGCTGGAAGTGCCTCAAGACCGTTGGCAAGGTGTCTGCTTGCCTCATGAAATGCGTGATTACAGGGAACCCCTTGTGCGTCGTCGGCTGCATCCCGACGAGCGAAATAAACAAAGGCGTAGCCTCCGAAATTCCCTGACTCGCTCACCTGACACAAATTCCACAGCTGTGCCCGTGCATCAACTGCTTCCCAAACGTGATCACGAACTTCCTCCACAAGTACGACATCTGTACGAGCGAGCTGAACGCGCAGCTCTTCAGCAGGGTGTATCTGGTAAGCACAGCTACTGTATTCGATCTTTCCTCGGGCGTTAACCTTGACCATGGCAGGGGCTTGCGAGCGACGATGAAGTTAAGAATGCCAACGAGGCCGGGTATGCTGTTAGCACTTTCGGTGCTTGATTGAGGTACGAGTAGCATCCAGCCGCCTAGTGACTGGTTGAGATGACCATTGTTTGTAGCAGGAAATAGCTGACTGCGGCTCGGTAAGTGATCTACTCATGGTCTATAACGAACGAGGGGCTTACAACGACCTTGCAAACATAGGCCGGCTCGTAGTCTGCTAGAATCTTGAAGTACTCTGGTTTCGGTGTCTGAATGAATATTGTCTTGCGCGCGCAATAACTAGGAGAAGGAAGCACATCAAAGTTAAGCACGATAGACTTCGGATGGTGCCCATTGCAATCATGTCAACCCACATCCTGTAGCGCCCGAAGCATTGCTTTGGCTACATATAGCTGCCTGGTGTTCCAAAAATAACTTAGATGGAGACGTATAGCCACATGATCGTCACTTACACTTCTTGACAGCGAGACAGATCCAAAGAAGGAAACTATGCCGCACAGTAATAGCTTGCAACCACGCCGTTTGATGGAACTGTTGTTGACCTACCACTTCGAACAGCCCTGCGTGTCCATTTGTCCACCAGATTCCGACGGAGGTTTCGAACTCCTGGACCCGCTGCAACCAGCACGAGTAATTCCATATCTCGCTTGCCGAAACTGAATCCTCTGAGGAATAGAGAGATAGCGGAGTCGGGGATTCTGATCATTGATTGAATGACCCGTGACGCTGCGGTGGAGGAGGTACTGCATCCATCAGTGCCTATGGCAACGCCAAACAGCGCCTTGAGTCACGGAGGCTGCATCTGTTGATATCAAAGGTGAATCAATAATTTGGGAACAACGAACCGTACATTTGCAACGGTCTTGAGAACCAGCTGTTCCATAGCACATAGAACATCAGATGGGGCGTACGATGTCCGCGGGTACCCCATCTTACATGTCCCTCGGGCTACCACCCAGCATTCCTCTAGATTCTAAAAGGTAAATCATCGTCGCCCGTCCCAAGAGCCAAGATACCAGAGCCGGTCGGCTTATACTATGCTCTCTTCCTTTCTCCTCCATTTCAAGAAGCTACTGATGTGTCTTGCGTCCCGTATCCAAGATCATCGCGCCGCCAAATTACCCAAACCAAATGGAGGGACGATAGTAATTCAAACATGGGTCGTCCGCGAGCAAAATCGTTGTTATATGGCCAGGATGCGTGCCGCGTTATTGCCTCCGCACACTCATCCTGACGCAGTGTCGCGCAGCCTCCTATCATTGTGAAGCTGGCCATCAAGGTGGATTAATGAAGGCGGATTATCTACCGCGGAAGGAGCGACGAATGAAGGAGCGATGGGCTCATGGGTCACTAGAAACACCCAGAGTCAGACGTCTACTGCACATGAGGAGCATGGAACGTCACATCGTAGTTTTCAACAAGCACGCTGGGTGAGCTTTTGTATGTGCGTGCAGTTGAAGGCGATTGGTACGACCAATTGTCCTGCTGTCGTCAAGTGATAGACGTACAGCATACAGCTATTGAGAGAAGGTAGAGATGTCAATGCTGATGGACTTACGGAGGGTGGTGAACATAGAACTCACCTTGAGTCATTCAGGGTGCCGTGTATTCAGTCGGTATTCGTACATTCGTACCAAGTGGTTGGCGGAATCTCGAAAATCACGGAGGGTTGCGCACGGACCGGGGCGACGTTGTTTGGCGGATATTGCTGGCCAAATAATAAAAAGTCCCCTTCATTCTTCGTCTTTCGTCTTTCTTCCTCCGTCGCCGTCTGCGAGGTCAATGTATGCGAGCCCCGGCGCGGCCACTGGCCTGGTGCTTGAAGTCATCTTCATGAACGCTCAGCGTTCAGCGCCCAGTGCTCTGAGGCCGTACTGCTCTGCAATTTTCTCCCTCTCTCCGACCTACATCATCCCAGAGGTTCCAATGGACTAAAATCTACCGAGCTCTATGCACTTTCCAGGCAATGAAATGCCGTTTATCTCAATGGCGCGTAGCAGAAGATGTATGCGATATTGCCAATCGGTGTTTCCTCTGGAGGGCTCGCATTGTAGAGCTTGTCGAGCGTCATCCATTGAGGCCGTGCCCAGGAGGAGCCCGCCAGCACCTTGCGACGTCGTTGTCGACTTTATAGATGGTATGGACTTTCTCTATGCATCTTGGCCTCATAGCACACAATAAAAAGGGCCAGAGTTACAAGGAATCTTTAACGGTGATTCTCGGAATCGACATGAGACACAGTAAGACCCCTTGCCATCTTTAGGCCGAGGTTATTCAGGTGAGTAAGGCCATCCTTCCTCCTAATTGCCCGCCTAAAGCCCAGAGAAATCCTCGAAACATACTAGATCAGAACTGATACTCAGGAAGCAGTGTTCAACATGGCGATTCACTCACTGCGTATAGATACAGAGAAGACTCTGCCGTTCCTCAGCGGCTGGAAGGTCTCATGCGAATTACCCACCTTATACCCTCGTTCTCCGTGCCTTTTGAGACTAGATTTATCGGCTTCATCTATCCTCCCTGACGCCTTTTCGCCGGCTCTTCTTCCGTGTTCCGTTCACCTCCAGCGCACTGTAGCCTCGTTGTCTCGGCGCTTAGCGTGCCTCTATTCGAGCGGGTTTCCGACTCTTCTATCCCTGCTTCCAGCTAGTCGACGCATACACTTCCGTGCTTACGACTCAGTGAGCGCCCCACGTACCCCGTGAATGCTATCCAGAGCAAACTGCATATTGTAACCGATTCTTTGTAAGTGTCCCAGTGACTCTTGTTCAATAGTACCTCTCACCTCGCAGGACACTACAGTATTCATCCCGCTCACATTCTCTTCACGTTCAGGTTGAAATGATTCCACAGGACGCCGAGAATACCAGTGGCGCCGGGAATATTCTATCGTCCACTCTTCTTCGACGCTGGGCTCAGGTTTGCCTTCGAGTCTTCAGCTTCCGTCTTCAAGCTTCAAGTAGATACGAGAACGACGTTGAGTACTCAACTGTTCAGGTACGAACCGACGCGCCTTTGTTTGGCCAAAAGGTTTAGACCAAACAAACTCATCATTGTCGTGATGACGCGTACGTGTCAAATCAAAGATCGCCTCTTTGTCGTATCGTTTGTAACTCATGACTCCGTGTTTCAACTTCTTGACATTCCCCGAGATGGTGCAAGTTGGGGACAGCGGCGTCTGCAAACCCTTGTGCCCTTAGCTTAGTCTGGGTCCAGACACGCCGTCAAGCTCAAGTTTTAGTCGGGGTCGCGTTTCGCTAATCGAGACACCAGTCACGATTACGATGACGATTACGAGTAAGGAACTTTCTGCGTTTCTGCGTCCCCGTCGCGTCCAGCTTAGCGCCAGTCGCGCGTTACGCGTTACGGATGTGGCCGCCTGCTATCAACTTCAATCGGCAAAACCTGAAACCCCCCCCCCACGCACATGCACAAGGAGACGTCTGCGGCTTGCTTCGCCATGCGCCCGTCATACCGTGTCCGCAACCCCAAAGACGTTGGACAAGACTCAATTAATCAATTAATCAAGACTCAAGACTCGTCATCGTGTAATTCCTTCCGATGCCCAGCTCCCTCCTGATTGGATGACAGCTAACAGATGGCACAGACGTTGCGGGGCTCCACAGCCGGACTATCGGTGACTCGACGCGATGGTTTGGCTGCCGTCACCCCGCACCATAGAATGTCTGACTGCTGACATCCATCACACGCTCGGTTAATCATACATATCCAACACAAGCCGTTCGCGACTACATCTGTACAATGTGCAGGCCTACTCCAAAAATCGCCTAATAGGCGTCATTGTTCGTGTTCCGTAGGGTTTCGATTCGCTGAAGCACGATGTAGGCGATTGGCTGATGTTGTCTTCTTCCGTCACTCCAAGGAGACCCTGCCAATCATCAACGAACCACTGGTGCAGGGAGGCAGCCTCGCGGGATCTACTAATTGAATCATCTTCTAATTCGCTTCTCCATATTCACACAGGCGCGCCACAGAGTTCTACTGGTGGCTGGCCATTGTACGAGCCCTTAAGCCCTCAGACGCGCATACGAGGCCTGCTCGCCTATAAAAGCACGCCAGTCCAATCCCACATTCTTCACTCGAACCCCTCAGTCGTTCAAGTACCCAACCAGTTGTCTACAGCACCTGTTCGAACTTCCAAGACCACTCACAAATATGTTCTTCACCACCAAACCCATCGTCTTTCTCGTCGTCCTATCTCTCCTCGCTACCTTTGCGGCCGCCACACCCGCCATGGTCGCTCGCACCGGCGGCGGCAGCAGCTCCTGCGCCCCTTCCACCAACATCAAGTGCTGCGACCACGTTGGGACGTACAGCGAGGTTTCCCCCTTCATCAACCCCGCCCATCACGGTGGCGTCATCCTCGCCCTCCTGGGTCTCGTCGGAAACATCTTTGCGTCCGTCATCCTCGGTGTCGCCTGCAGCGGCATCGCTATCGGAGGCTCTTGGTGAGCGCGCTCGCTGAAGCTTGGGACTTCGAACTTGGAGGAATGATACTGACTCCCTCTATAGCAACGCGCAGACCGTCTGCTGCGAGAACGTCGTCTTCAGTAAGCCCCCGCCATCCACATCCTCCGTTATCGGGCGCTATTTATTAAGGACCATGCTGATGTACCTGTTGTTGTAGACGGCCTTGTCAATGTTGGATGCACCGCTATTGACATCCTCTAAGCCCGCTCGGGTTCGGCCAAGCATGTTGCAGAGGGACTCGCGGGGGTGCTTGTAGATATGCGAAATCTACATGTAGCTTCTCATTTTGTTGTTCCGTGTTCCGTGTTCCGTGTTCCGTATTTCGTGTTCCTGTATTTTGCGTATGAATGTACCCTCAACAAGTGTTCGCATTAACAAACACAAACACTCCGCGCCAGTGGGCAGTATGCTACGTTGCCAACCAGCAAAGCCGTCTACGTCTACGCGAGCGGGATCACCGCGCCTTTGCCCCAGGGCCCGACACCGAACGGCCCCACAATCTTCGCGTCCTCCCACTCTGCCTCGTTGACGAACGGAAGCTCGAAACCCTTCGGCACATTCTGTATCGCCTTCCAGGTGCTATCAGTAACGACCGTCTGATTCGAGCCGTCGCTGTACGTGATGAGGATGGTCGCGAGGACACCAGCAGGGCCCCCGATGTTCCCGGCGCTGATGGCGAATGTGTTGAAGGTGGGGTGCAGATTGAGGATGGTCCATGCTTGGCTGCGCGTATAGCTGTTCGCCGTCCCGACCTTCTCCCCGTTGACGTACAAAGTGTACGAGTCATCACTAACACACCCAATATTTGATCAGTGTCCGGTCCAACCGCCGCTGGGAAAGACGGCAGAACTTACACGATGATCAGAACCGTCGCTGATACCGCCACTTTAGCGCACTCGTTGATCGTCTTGCGGAAGGCGCGAGTGCCCTTGGGCGCGACGCCGTTCTTATGGTCCGACGACCAAATCCACTTCGACTCGTTGAAGCCCAGCACGGGGGGCAGCGCCACCGCGCCCCAGCGCGACTTGGCGTAGATCCCCTGGAGCGCGGCGAAGCCCCACTTGCTGTCGTCCGTGGCCGGGAGCTGGAAGTCCTTCGGGGGCGCGGCGCCTGCGACGGTTCTCCACGTTTCGTCGGTGATGAAGGTGTCGGTGCTCCCGTCGGCGTAGTGGATGAGGATCGATGCGATGACGCCTGCGGGGCCGCCTGGGGGGATATTTCCCCCGGCGATGGCGAAGAGATTGGAGGACGGTCGCAGGGCGGCGTAGAGCACCTGCCCCTTCGTCCAGCCCGCGCCTGCACCGATCTCGACACCGTTGACGTAGAACACATGCGTATTGTCGCTGGTGGGCGAAGTGAATTCCTCGACGGTGAGCATCGAGTGTCATGTGCAAGCGGACGGGCAGAGAAAGGACTCACGATGCTACGATGATCGTCGCGTGGATGGCGCACTTTCCGCAGGGGGTGGTGATGTTCTTCCTGAAGGCACGCACGCCCACGGGGTTGACGCCACCCGGGACGGCATTCTCGCCTGTCCAGATCCACTTAGACACATTGAACAACGCTGGTTGGAACGGTCCTGGAGGTGCAGTGACCTTGCACGACAGGATCTTGTCGGCGATGTTCTCTGCGTCGCCGCACACTGCAGGACGGACGATCAATGCGACGGAGATGAGAGCGACTGGACTGAGACATACACTGCCTGTCTGGAGCAGCTGCGACAAGCAGCGCCCCAAAGAATGCAAAAGCGACGGCTAATCGACATAATGTTAGTGTTAGGGAGGCGAGTACGTCGTAAAACAAATTGACTTGCCTGCGATGATCATGGCTCTTCGGGAACGAGAATCTGAGCTGCGCTGCGTGTCTAGCCGCCAAGACAAGGGCCTTTATAAGAACGGTGGACCACGAGTCAGCCCATTTGGCAAGACTGCCATGATTGAACCCGCAGTAAGCGTGAGTAATCCTCTGGGCTTGGGGAAGGACTAGTACCCGCCGTGCAATCGTCGCGAATGAGCTATTATAAGTACTAATGTCATGCATATTGACGTTCGAGGAGACGCACCACTCGCTCCGTCCCAGCCTATTCCCCCTCGAACGCTTAGCTTTATGGATCTAGGTCAACTGTCCTCTGTGTACGCCAAAGTCTGACTCGGATTGGAGGCTACCTCGAATATGCGCGATGCGCATCACGCAATCGCGCTTGCGCTAAACGCTAGGCCGGGAGTGCAAACACTAGAGCGATTGTCATAGCCACGCTAAACTGCAGTCATTGGGAGCTAAGCTAGCGTATTCCCCCGCTCAAAAGGGGATAGGGCGTCTGTGCTGCGTTTAAGTATGGGTCAGATGCACTTCGAAAGCTTGGGCAGCTGTGGCGGCACTTCGCGTTCACATACACGTAGAACTTAGGGGATAGTGGCCGCCCGCTCCCCCTCTGAGTGGTATTCCCAATGCTTGGCTCTAAATATGAGTCGTGTTGTTTGGTATAACGGGTGAAGGGCTCCAGGCAGGATGCATGAAGCGCGCCCATGGAGAGACTTGCGGCGAAAGGAAAGAACACTTACCAATTACGGGGCTGTAGCCTGTGGCGGCGATACTATGACCACACATACCTGCTGTCAATACTCGAGCATGCGCTTTAGCGAGCAAGCTTCGCCATTTTCGTACACAATATTGGCGGTTGGCGTCGGGAGTAGTAGAATGCAGGTGGTGTCAACCGTGGGAAGTTCTAAATGTTTTCGCATTGGCGCCTCACCCTTTCGTCTTCTACACGTCCCGCGCTGAATTCTGTACTTGGCATGTCATATACAGTGTTCTGCGATATTCTCTACCCTCCTCTGACCACGATAGTCACGACAGTTTAAGCTTTGGGAAGAGGCACATGCAAGAACAAGGGCCTGGAGGAGATAGTCTCCGAAAGTCAATCGAAGA
Source organism: Sanguinoderma rugosum (assembly GCA_017499575.1). NCBI lineage: Eukaryota > Fungi > Basidiomycota > Agaricomycetes > Polyporales > Polyporaceae > Sanguinoderma > Sanguinoderma rugosum. The sequence goes on along the minus strand of VTPW01000001.1, from coordinate 5,075,845 downwards.
CCATCATCGGTAGATCGGTGCTGAAAAGAACTCACGCTTGGAGGCGCGATCCTGAGAGGAGGACCGGCGATGGACTATGGCGATAGAGGCGGTTTGCTCACGTATGGCAGCGTATGGCGCGAGTCTGGGGGGCTGATAGGTATGGTGTGTCATCGCGCGGTAAGTAATTCGATATTTGAGGCTTGCATAGTTCAGCAATTTCTGATCTAGGTGTAGACCACGTAGTCGTGGTGGAAGTGTAGCGCATGCGTAGGCATTGGGAGGCATTTGCCTACCATGTACTATATTATTTCCAAGGTGATATCGCTCTCTGCCTGATTGTCGTCTGGCAAGGAATGCGCCACCGTCGAGTATTCAACTGCGTCAGAGCTCTGCGTCCTTCGGGACTGTACAATGGAATTGCAATTGACGATGGATCCCCTCGTTATACGTTCCGCTTTCTCCTTTATGCAATGGATCGAATACCTGAAGCCTGTTTCCTCCAGCACCATTGCATCGCCTCTCACCCTCAGGTCTCACCAAACCCAAGTCGCTGCCATCGCCGACGATCGCAGCGGCGTTACTAATAACATCAATCATCTCACTCCTACCATAGGCGAACGATACAATAACAACTCTAGTATTAGTATGTCTTTCCGTGACGCTTGCAGTTTCGCCCGGTTTCCTGACCCGTGTGTCTTCTAGTTGATAATGGGAGACTCCTAGAGGACTGAGCGTCTTTCGTTCTTTGTATCTATGCTTGGTCTTGTCGGCTACGCTAGACGAGTCCATTTCACGTCGTGCATCCTGGTGGCACCCTCATCCAACATCTATCCGCGCGAGCGGCCGGTAAACTTTCCTCCGTATCACTCAACGAGGGAAGCAGGCACGGCGTGGTTGCTCATCACGACACGAACCACCTGGTGCATGGATTATACGATTTTAAGCAGTGCCGTGTACATTCCAAACGCTTCGCAGTCCGAAAAAGCAACTATGCTGGACTTGACTGTTGCCTTCAAGCGTCGCACTCTAGCTAGCATATGTCCCCCGTCTCGCCCCAGAACGCCGCGCCAAGGCATCCCGACATCGTCGACTTGGACGTCATTCCTGGCATCGTGACCAGTCTGACTCCGGCTGCCAGCCTCAGGGCTGTACTTCGTGGCCGCGAAGCTTGAAATCGAACGCCGCCAACACGGGTCAAACATTGCGCCCAGTTCTCCGACGTGGAGACAAACATACGCCACGCCCCTCCGAATGCTCGTTAGTCCGTGCACCATCTTGAGCGACACCGACAGAACTCGCTCCCCCTTCCTCGGGCATCATGACAAGCCAGACGAGGCAAACACCGTATATCGATAACAACAAATAGTCGCCGAACGTTCGTTGGACCTTCGACAACGGCGAACACCTAGTGAACAGAGACCACCCGCACGTCCGTTGCCATCTACATAAACCATCGACACGCTCGTTCACATCTTCGGTCACATTCCAGCATTCGGCGACCCTATCGACACGTCTTTTGAAGCTTACCCCGCTCAATGATTCCTCAACAGCATTCGCATCGACTACGACCGCCATGCACGTCTCCGTGCCCTGCATAACGCCTCGCAGCATCCATTCATCGTCTACTTTCCCTCGAGAACCGACGGCTACTCACGGTCATCGGGTGTACAGTTCAAGATCGCCTGTCCTGAACGGCGAAGACGTCCGTAGAGCTCGTGTTCGCTTTGCTCGGCTATCCGACTTGCACCTCCGAGTTCGGCCCAATCGACGAGCGCTGTCCCCCCTTATGCTGCCCGACGCTTTTGATTTCGCTGGTTCAGATGCTTGGTTTACCATCTCATATCGTAGGTCATCAGTTATTGACACCACGTCGCCATGTACAATGGTTAGCAATATGACAAAGTCGGAATACAGTTTTGTGCTCCCCTTAGCCACAAATGAATCATGTATATCATATATTTACAAATTGGGCCAGATACTTCTTTTTCAGTCTGTATTGCGCATATGATTTACTATCTTGGGTTATATCTAGGCAAACATCCAGATACTATTCACAGGTGTTGAATGGGTGTGCCGGAGTCAAACGGGGAGAGACGATTTTGATAGGCGACTTCTAGTTTGGCTACTCGCTGGGCAGTCAGAAATTATCTACGAAGTATGGCAACACTTACCTCTGGTTCTACCGCCCCTTGGTGATTCTCTTCGAAGGTTTCTTCAATGGTAGCAATGATAGCCTGTTCAGATGGCTGAAATGTACTAGGTTCAGGGTGCCTATTGCCTGGATTGGTGGGTTGAAGGGCTGATATAGTACTTATAACAAGGCACGCATCATCTGCCATTGCAGTACGAGCATTCAGTGATATGAGAACCCAGCATGAGTATCTATATGAGATCTAAAAGTGAACCTGCAAGCAATCAACATGAAGCTCACACTATGCCAGTTGGATAGAAGCTATAATGATATAAGATGTGGATACTTGCTGGCTAGAACAACGACTCACAAAGCATATCGCCACCTTTCGCCTGTCCTGGCACCTGACACGTTGGCTGGATCTCCCTGCCTTCCATTCAGTATTGACATCAATACCATCTGCACCACAATCACGGCTGTTGTAAGAAGGCCTGTTTCAATTGTGAATCTCAGGATATTCGCAAGAATTTTCCGCGTCTCCTTGAATATGGCCTCCTTCAGCGCTCTAAACATCTAAAACAGAAAATATATAGCGGTGAGCAATGTGATTATCACTAGATGGCGAACCACCCCTTGCACTCACAAAGACAACCATACATAGAGTGATAGTCAGGTCGCATGCAACAGTAAGACCCATCCAAACCTACTTGTAGAATGTATTAATCAATTGTTACAGATAAATTATGGATAGGCAGAAGCCAAATGCGCACGGGGGTTGATACTGCCTCAAAAAACTCTGTTCCAAGCTGCATCTGTGGCTGACCAGTTGCGCGTACCAAGAACACCGACGCAGAGATTGAAAGCTAGCAGGGACAGTACTGGCTACTAAGTGATAGACACCATATGATCTCAGATCCACGTACAGAGCAAATGAGGATCAGAAGCCAGCACCTCCCGCACAACTGAAAAATTCTCCATGCGAAGAAAGTTTGGGCATTCAGTCCCACTGCAGAGGAGTTAAATGCAGATTTTACATGGAGAATGCTAGAAAGGACCTACAGTAGACAATCATGGCAAGGGCGACTTTTGGGCACGGCTGTACCACAGTTGTTGCATGATCTACATGAAGTTCTGTAACTTTTTGCCACAAATCAACAGAAATGACCACAGTAAGGATGAACGACCCCAAGAAGGATGACCAAGCTATCAAATGGTGAATATCATCCATTAATTGACAGTCAGAATTGAATTTCAACCTATGGTTTGCCACTTGCCTACGGCTTTCACAAAGATCCTATCTCGGGGAAACCGCACATAATATGCATCTATATCTCCAGTCAGTGTCTCTCAAATTTGGGGTGTATAGCATAAATGGTACAAACAGATTTGTAGGATCAGAATGCCGAATAGCAAGATTTCAAACATGGTTCCAAGGAGCTGCCCATGTAAGTATATCAACAGTGGTTATGTAGCGCCGAATGAGAGAGGTATACCAGTGGCGCAACACTATAGTCATGAATGAGAAGAAATCAAGTCAATTAGAATCAGGCGGGGATTAACTACTACTCACAATTGCATTTGTTCAACTTCAAACAATTCTAGAGACTCTTCATAATAAACATAATGTTGAAAGGATGAAATCTGGTCTTCTATCCAGTGAAGTCGATCTTCCGCATCTATCAGCATCTCCTCGCAATCAGACATTGTGTGTAGGGACCAGGTGAGAGCGAACAGACTGACATTACTTGTGCTTATAAAGGCCAAACCAATGCTTGAGAAAAGACCAGAAGTTGTGATGTGGCCATCATGATCATGACTGAAAGTTGGGGCCGATACGAACACATCAATCAATCATAAATGAGCATCACAATCTGTTTCGGTTTCAAGCCAAGACTATTGATGGCCTGAAAATAGTGTTCCTAATAGTTCATACCGCAATTTAATCTTCTTAAATATAACTTCTGGATAGACCAATATGTGTAGCAGGGCGGGTTTCATGCTTCCGAGCTCGAAGAAAATAGTTACCTTGGCTTCATAGCACAGCTTGATCCCTAACTCACATTATCATCACTGATCAGATATATCTTCCGACTCCAAATACACGGAGTACACAAATTGCACTGATCCTGAGAATGATGGACACAAAAGTAGTTGATCGAGGTCACCTGGGCATATCAGTAGCGGCTGTTCAACCTGTGCCACTTCTCCAGCGTCAAGTCAGTGCTCCAAGGATAGCCGGTAGCAAATGGTTCTCGGATTCTACAATCCATGATATAAGACTTCTACCGTCTCCAGTCCAAAGTGTCTCACGAGCCTCTTCTCCTCCCATATTAATCATAATCTCACTACTCCCTGCGTATCTTGCATACATCCAAGGTTCCACATTGCACCAAATGTCTACCTGCGAGGACCGGTTATCGCAGGTGGAGCAACTTGCTGATGCCAAGTTGAAGGAGGAAGAGATTCTGGGGGACCAGTTCACCTACCGACGCGAGGCGCTGATGCGGGTTCAGAGAATGAACCGTAGGGATTTGTAAGTGGTCAATTTTATTCAGGCCCTTGCAAGCGTCACACATCGCCTACAGCTTTGGGCCCCTTGTACGTCAGAGTAGAACGATGCATATATGCATAAATACTCATTCATCGTGCCTTGGATATGCTTAGCTCATAGGTTCTTTGCTGGAAATCCTCTTGTTCGGCATTCTCATCATGCAGATATGTACGGTGTTCAGGCCTGCATTCCTTGAGAATACGAGATTACTCAAGAACTAAATATGTCAGGGAACTATCACAGACGCTCCCCTCGCAACTTCGGACTGCATAGGCTCGTCGGTGAGTGCTAGCATCTATGATAATACCACGGGGGACTTGATTCGAAATAGCTTGGATGTCTTTTTTGGGATCCTTCGCCCTCACGGTTGCCATTTTTATCGACTCGTGGGATAGATTTGTTATGTTTGGGAACATTCTTGTTCAGGGATCGATGACTCCAAGCAATGGGATTGCAATGGTGATGGTCGCCTTTGGCAAGTTCGTTTCAAGCTATGTGAATGTACACATTATCTTAAGTGTTCTCTCAGTTGGATTTCTTTCCCAGACCTTCTTCGCATGCAGGATATACGAGCTGTCTCGGAAGCGATGGTGGCAAGTTCTTGTCTGCTGTGTACGTCCATCGGTGAATACATTCAATTAATAACTAATGCTATTAATTTAGCTCGCAACTATGCAAGTTTCGGCCTTCGTTGTGGTCGAAGTCCATTGCATGAGTGCCCGTCCCGCGAATGAGGAGTACAATTTCATTCACACGCCAATGCTTTCCTCCTCGTGGATTGATGGCCTATCGATGCCTACAGGTCTCATGGATATTTGTTATCATATACACATACGCGCCTTACCAATATGGTCCGGAACAGCTATTGCCTGTAATTTAACGATCACGACTCTCATGTCTATCCTCGTGCGTGAACTCCGCCTCGGCAGAATCGAGCTAACTATATCAATATACAGTTGTACCCAGCGGGAAGGGAGCGTGGATCTGGTCAGAAACGGCCAAAGGCAGCGCATATCCTGAGGCTTACGTTTGAGACTGGGATCATCTCGACAATCTCTGTGATAGTTATGACAGGGTTACTCTTCTGCGAAGCTCCTTCAACACGATACATGTGGTACATCTTGTGCGTGGCCACCTTCTGACGAACTACCAACATGAGCTCATAGCGGCGATCTAGACTTTATCCTAGTGGTACATTGTAAGTTTCTGCGCTCGGCACTGTGAATACGCCCACTCATGCTGGTGTTAGGTACTCTTCTTGGCTCTTGTCATCGCTCAGCGCGCGCTCCCCAACGGTCCAGCAAACTTCTGCTTCACTAGACGGAACAAGATCTAACATCGGTGATATCCGCTTCCGAACCAACACAACGGAACGGAACGAATTGACTGTCACCATCCTTACCACCGTAGAAGGCCGTGTCGACGAGCACGAAACAGCAGTACGTTATCCTATACTCGCATTGAACTTTGGGAGCTTGGCTCACTACCGTTCAGATCGAGCCATCGAGCGAAAGACAGGCTCCACCGCTCACCGGTGTCAGTCCTTTTTAGATTGAGACGATACGAGTAGTCTGGAGGCAGAGGGAGCTGAGAATGCGAGCTGAGAAGAGTATGGGCACTTGCCGCGGCACGGTAAAGAGTACGGGAATCCGCAAATGTGATATATATTGTCATGAACTTCTTTACTTGGTAGGTACGAAAGATTGCCGCGAAAACGCGGCTGAAAAGCGGAGTGGGGTAGAACCGCTGGCCTGCAAAATCGAGTATGAAAGATCACGCATGCTAATCGAAGTGTAATCCTTCCCAAGGGCGCTAACTTAGCTCCACCATCTAGAAATATGCTCAACATCCTCCAGCCCGAGGGTTCCGAGCTTGATAGCTAGGGTCAAAGATGACACGGGAGCTGCTTGAAAAGGCTTGGTATGAGCAAACGAAGAAAAAAGCAAGGGTAAAACATGTACTTGGATTCTCATAATGGAGTGCGTCGTCGCCAACAATGACATCGAGGCGGCCCAGGGGTACCGCATAACAAGGAGCATTCGTCCTAAATGTGTCACGGTTGGTGTCTCGGACCCATTTCCTGCTTGATGTTACGCCGAGGACAGTGTTTCCACTATGAAGGCGATCGCGCTAGTGGGTGTTCGAATCCGATGGTAGAGGGAGCCGTGCTGTTATGGGGAATGGGAACTACTGGATTGATGTTCTCGCAAGGAGGGGTTGACATGAATATAACCGGGCGTATCGCACCTTCCCACACGAAGATGAATCGTACAGCAAGAATCTCTTGGAGACGACGATATTCACCTAGGCCTTCGCGGTGGACTCAACGTGGCGTTGCTCTCCTAGAGTGCTCCCCGGTATGATCGGTTCCCACCAGTAGGGAAGTTGCTCGTAAGGTCAATGAGTGTCACAGGATGATGGAGCAATCGATTACTCTGCGGGAACCTTTCAGCCCGCGGAGAAAAGACGCTATGAAGGAAAACTCACGTCTGCGTGCCCACCTCCAGCCTCACTCAAACTCGGCGATACGAGCCTCGAATTCACTCCGAAATCGCTTTCCCAACCCATCAGTCGCCGTCCCCAACCCAGCATCCCCATGCCGTCACTGTCGAATGCCCGCGCCGCGCGTCGACGATAGGTAGAGCTGCTGCTGCACAACGGCACCTGGGCTTTATTTCGGTTATTCTGCGAGTGACATCGTCCCTAGGAATATGTAGTTAAGAGGTAATTCAACGCAGATCATAGAGCGGGACATAACTCCCTTAAACGTGGCATTAGACGATTTCATTATAGCAGTTCGCGACGCCACACATTCTCGCGTCCGTCAGTTCTAGCGGTTACCCTCAGCTGCAGGTGCCAATGCGTAACAATTAGTGGGAAGAACTTACGTAGATGGCAGGAAGCGTGGAAGCGCTCGTGTACAAACAAAGGACAGGGGTGTCCAAAACCTCAGACCGAGACCAAACAAGTTCGTGCTGAGGTTCGCGTGCCCCTGTCCGACGCAAATAGGAGCGGAGCGAAGGACTGCAACTGTGCAGGGAAGGTTTCGAGGACTAGACGGGTGTATCAGTCGTAGGTTGGAGTGATTGAAGAGTGTTAGTACTTAGTAAGGGCGTACAAGCTAGCTCCCAGAGATCTATGGCTCAGTGTGGAGAGGGAAAGTCGGTGCCTACGTCGAGTATTCTCTTAGTACATTCACTGCGCCATAGCGAAAAGGTACTCACCAACAAATCCTCGATGATTATTCCTCCCTCATCTTGTCTCTACCAAACCAGACGCACACGACTTGCTATACAGGAATGCGCTGGGTGATTGTGTGCGTGAGCTGGCTGTTACGGTGATGTAAGTCAAAGTCGTCGACGAGTGGGTATACAGGAAAAGACGTACATACGCTACGGCTGCACCGTCAGCGCTTCAGCCTGCGACTTCGGCGTCCCTTCCGCACTCCTGCGATCTCCGTTCGCCGTCGACCTCAACTTCGGCTAGGTTCATTGGGCAGCCGTGCGAGTGGCATCTAGTTCGCTTGAGCGTGAATGCACAAAAGTGTACCGATGTTCAGCGACATTGTGTAGCTGAACATCACGCCGTCTATGGAGCGAAGGGTTACTCGTTAATGGAGCTTGATCGTCGGGATTCGTTGCAGCTTGGAGAGGTCCGCGAGGGATTGTGCATCTATGGAGTCGCCGTGGTTCCTATCCAGGAACTACTTGCTATGGAAATGACGGTGGTGAGGAAGGAAAGTAATGCGGTCGGGCGGACGTACCTCAACATCACCGACACATACAATTTGGTGTTACTCCCAGCACCAACGCCTCTCAAAGTGGACACCAAACCTTCGCATGCACTGATCCCGACTCCCGAGGTGTGTACATAGATGTTCAAACAATCGACTTTGTGCCATCCGTTGGCGTAAATCTGACCAACATGTGAAGGAGCGGCGGGGTGATGAAGGTGCAGGACGGAGTATCATCATGTCGTCAATCAATCATCATTGCGAGACTCTGAGAGACGATTGCAAGTCGAAGTGATACCAAGGATTATGCCAATACGAACGCAACGCCCCTGTTGCCAATTTGTTTGGCTTAGAGATCTAGGCTAAACAACATTGGCTGGACTTGCTACACTGTTCCTTGCTAGCCGACTCATGGATTCTGGGCTATTCCTCATCGTTATCAGCCTACTCATGCATCAACGCCTGCTTCCGTGGTGAGACCCATTTTCTCAGTTTCGTTTCCATCACTGAACACCTTCCCTAGCCGCACAACGGTGGACACAGAGTATGTCTGATGGTACGATTGCAGCGTTGAAATGATGTATGGCCATACGCGCAGCATAGCTAGACGAGGGGGCGAGAGATAGGATGGATAACAGTGGCGCCACTTGGGCAACAGACAACGACGTCAGTGAGTACTTGACATCTCATTCGCAAACGAGAGTATTTACGCAGTCCTGTTCAGGGACTCTCGACACTAGCATGCCATCCAAATCCTCCGCCCCCGGGTGTACTCCCCGACATCCTGATGTAACGTCTACCGATCGCACATGTCTGTGGGCCGCAGAATGCGACAAGATCATGCATATTTCCGCGCGTCACCGGCCTCCCTCTCTATGCCCCTGCATCCTCCGTCCATTCTGTTCCTTGCACGCCCCTTCGTGGTTCAGATCTAGGACACCTGACTACGACGAACTCCGGATGGATGCTGAGCGCTGATTAGTAGGAGCGTATGCGTGAAGACAACAAGGCTTCGAATTTCAAGGCGTTGGGTCAATGCAATGCACAGTGACGTGATCAGTTGAGAGTACGGTGCACCGTCAGACTATCCCCCGTTACTCGCGATTCACCTCTATTTCTAGTCTAAATGCTGGTGCCCGGGGCCCCATTCAATAACGAACTCCGGCGCCGCGGCACGCTCACAATGAGCCCACCGCAACGGAGCGTCCAAGTGTGGGGTACTGTGTTTGATTCTGCGTAGAGTAGGCTACAGAGCGTTATGAGGATAGGCCTACCATCTCTTCCAAGCTACATACATACCCGACGTCAATGTTCGACGCCGGTCCGCCCACCCTCGCCGCTAGTGCTCTAGTGTGCACGCGCGTAGGACCATCTTCCTCACCACTCGAATCTTATATCGACTTTCAAATTTCAGCACGCCCCAGGTTCAAGTTGCCTGCCCTCATCGCCGCCGTACCCACTTTGATATGGCACCCACCAGTTCCTGCGCCTGCGCTGAATCCCGCTAAATGCTCTCCTTCTCATCACACGATCCCGATCGCCATATCAGTATGTCCTCGGCAGATCGCAAGAAATAGTGCAGCACAGCACCTTCCACTTTCCACGACAGCTTTGCGGATGGAACACACGTATTCTGACGAGGCCGGGACGTCGTCCACACCCGAAGCTTCAAAGCTTCAAGCTATCGGGCAGTGTAGCTTCAACGACAAGACCAGTACGGTGAACCTAATCTGGCGCCGTGATTACATGCTCCTGGTCTGGCGAAACGTCCCCACGATGGCCGCTACTCGGCATGTGCACGTCCCTTTGGCGTACTGCAAGATGCTGAACGGCACTTCCTGTTTTCTAAACACACCCTCCACAATCCTTACTCGTCCTCTGGTTCCCCTGTTTCCCGATTGCGAGAAATAGTGCAGCACAGCACCTTTCCTGATAGCTTCTCGGATGGAACGCACCTAGTCTTGCCACAAGACCAGGACATCTTCCGCACTCGAAGCTCCGAAGGTTCGGGCTACTGTATCAAGCTATCGAGTGGTGTAGATATATATGCCGACCTTAGCCTCGTTTCTCAACATCCTGCGATAACAGTGTGAGTACGGCTCGATCTCAGAGATTTACCGCTCACCCTGAACTCACTGTGGGTCTAGCTAGGCTTAATTACATGCTTCGTCGTCAGGCGAAATGTCCCGCGGCAGGGAAGAGTGGCTGCTACTCGGCAGGCGCATGTCCCTTCGCTTTGCCGTATTGGCCATTGCGGGATGCTGGACGGCGCTTCCTGGCCTGCTAAGCAGCATACCCCCAGGTGGGCACGTCATCACGGATCGTAGCGGGCGATGATTCAGACGCAGGGTACTTACTTGTTCTGACTCTTTTTTGTATTGTTTATTGATACCAACGAGATGGCGAGACCGTGTCAGATCCACCATGCTGTTTCATTTGCTACGTACCTGTCCCACCGTGTTTTCCGGCGCTACATGTGTCGTCTACCCGCTGTCTGAATGCTGGGAACGGCGTAAGATGGGAGCAAGCAGTCTACATAGTGGATGCATGTAGGAAACAGGCACGATGCGGGTGGGGCTCTTGCGCGCAAGTCCTAAATACAAAACAAAATGCAGACTGGCAATACTTATCGGACATTCACATAGCGAAAGTGAACACCAGTGCAAGGATCGGCGTCTTAGCTCAGCTGGGAGAGCAGCAGACTGAAGATCTGAAGGTCCCGTGTTGAAGCCACGCAGATGCGACTGGAGCGTCTTCGCAATCGATTGCTTTTTAGTTACCGCTAACTCTACACAGTAACAGTACCGCGCGTACATTCAAACCAGAAGTTGACATTTAGGGTGGAGGATGAGAGACATGAGGGTATCACTGTCATCTTTTTTACTTTTACCGCCAACGGTGCATGCTAAATACTAATCATTACAGATGTATCGCGGGTAAGTTCAACATTACATAGGTAGAAGGGATGGTGCGACATCGCGGTTTTCCAACTGTGGTACCCGTACTCGTACTTGTCTCCTTGGTCCTTACCTCGCCGCGCCTTAATACCATTGGAATTTAAACCTGAACGCCTCCCTCCTCGATCTCTTAATTTTGCCTCAATCTCTCCTCCGAGTTACGGATCTGGTGGCCGTTGGGTTTCAAAATTTCAAGGTCAAGAGATATCAGACACGGAGGGAGGGCGGTAAAGCGCGTCAAGAATACAGCAGCGATCGAGGAAGAGGGACTAAGAGAGTAAACGCGGAGTGGAAAGCTAGGGATGGAATACGAGGTTCTGATTACTGCACTCGAAGGATGCACACCATACACCGACGTTATCCCAAGTACAACATGCTGATCTGTTACATTCTCATCTATGTACACGTCCGCTCTTGTGCGGCAATCCAGGGATATTCCAATAGCTCCTTCGCAGTGCGTCGGTCGTCTGGATGAATCCGGAGCATGTACATCAAGAAACTGTGCAGGTGCGGCGTGAAAAGGTCATAAGAACGCAACACATCCGCCAGCGTCTCACGCGTACTCGTAAGGAATCTGATTTTGGGAGCTATGCGTAGTATCAGCTTCAACACCAGGATCGTATTAGCATCGAGACTCACGGTCCAGCGCATAGAAATGATCGAACCGGTCGCCGTCGAGGCGGAAGAACTTCATCAAGCGTCCGTTGTTCTCGTCGTCGGTGCACAAGTGTGAGTAAATGTACGCGAAGTGGTATTGGGCGGCGGTGATCGTTCCCGCGCCATCGGACCGTTCTTGGGGCTGAGGGCGGAAGAGCGGAGTGCCGCTCAAGAGCTCGAAGACCTACAAGTACGGGTTGCATCAGAATGAGGCCATGGCGAGACGACGGAGGATAGGGGACGGAGTGAGGAGGGGGAGCAGGAAGGAACATGCACGTACAATGCATCCCAAATTCCATATATCTGCCTTTGTAGTCCATTCACAACCGAGAAGCGCTTCTGGACAACGCAGAGCGACTGGCTGGATTTCGCGGCGGTGGTCCCCTCGCTCGGGCGTGGCTAAGTGTTCTGGGCGGTCAGGAGATATTGATAGATGCTGGAAACCAGACGGACCTGTACCGTAGTCGCTCAATACGACATCCACATCGAGATAATCTGACGCCTCGACGCCGTAGCTATCGAACATGATGTTGTCCTGTTTGATATCTGAAGCTGGGTATCAGCGACACGACTTGCCCATCGGCGTCGAGGAGCAGCAGCAGATACGTACCGGTGTGTACGATGTTCGCGTCGTGTAGGCAGGCAAGAGCCTGCAAGATATGACGCGTAACGTGCCGAACCAGAGGCGCAGGTACGCGGCGTCCATCGAAGGTGCGCTGGATATCCAGGAGGCTCGCCCCCAGAACCTTCGTGACAAGGCACAAGTGATCGCTATCTCCCTCGACACCAAAGTGGTCAAGCAGTCTCAGGACATTGGGACACGGCCGAGTCGGGGGTTTGGCGAGCGATTGGAGTACTTCGAGCTCGTGGGTGTAGAAACCTTGATACCCACTGGCTTCGCTTGTGAGGGCTTTGATGGCTAAGAATTGGGATCTAAGAGCTATGTAGGCACAAGATTTTAAGGGTGTTGGTGCCGTTCACTGAGGGTTGCGTAGGTTGTGTAGGTGCCATGATGAAAGCGACGTTGGCCGAAGAGCTTGAGTACGAATTTCGAACTCAGCCAAATGTTTCGGGTAGCACGTCCACTGAGAATAACTTGGACAAATACGTACCTATCGTGCGCCTCATCACTTCATAAATAAGTACATCTGCAGTCGGACATTCAGTGCTCAGTTCTAATAGCAAGTAGATGGTCTTTGAATACCCGTTTCCAGCATTTGCGGTCACGAATCGATGAGCAAGTTAAGACACCACTGTGCTGCGGATATCCTTGCGCCTTGGGATGGCGTCCGCGTCACATTCCAGTAACAATGGCTAAGGAGTGACCGCGCCGTCAAAGTCTACTTAGTTAAAGGAGATACCGAAAGCCTACCTCTGGTAGACCACGCTCCCATTTGCTTCGTCCCCCATAATTGAGTCATTGGGACGCCTACTCGCTGGTCATTATTTTGACCGTAGATTCAAGAGAGATTGCCGAGCACTATGAGCCTGGTCGTGAGATCAGCAAGTTAACGAGCAAACTTCTGAGAAAGCAGGCGGTTATATCGGTGGGTGGTGACACGCAGAAATTGAGCTTGCACGCCGACGATGTGTTGCGCCAGTGGGCCGCGTAATCCATTCTCCTCCTCAGCGATCTCACGGGCCTGATCTTCGTTGCCGTCCTCATTGCCGTTGTCTGCTTCTTCCTGAGCGAAATTGCTAGGTCCTGCTTCAGGTGGATCCCTCCGGGACTCTGTGCGTCTTCTTATGACTGCTACGGTAATAATTCCTGACGCTTGTCGGATTTGGCAGGATGTTTGGTTCAGCATCTTTGCCCGTCGCAATAAGCGCCGTACCCTTTCAATGTCACTTCTTTCGCGACGCTCAGCCTGTATCAGCAGTTTCACTCAAAGTCGCTGCCCATAAAACTACTGCCATTTGCGTGGGCTCATTGAATTAACTGCTCTGAGTATGGCTCTTTTGACTGGTGGCTTGGTAAATTGCCTAGCCAGCAGCAATACATTGGTGATACATTGGAACATCACCGCGGCACCTTGAATCGACGATGTAGGCGTCGGGCGAAGGTGCGAGAAGTGACGCAGAGAATGGGCGATAATATGAGAAGGTCAGCATGTGGCTCCCTTCTCATGGCTTTAGCTAACGATCGGGATTGTTTCATAGGACTCTTTCCCCATCATCGCAGGTTATGTTTCTATCCCTTGCTGGACCAGTTGAGTTCGAGTGGCTCTCACATTCCCTCTGGTTCCTCAGTCACAAAACTCCTCCATCTATGTTTCCACTTGATGTCATTTTGACTATATCACTTGACGAATTACCCACTCCACGCCCGTATCTCGGCCGTGGCCAGCACACAATTGGTGGCCATCGGACTTACCGTGTCATTGTATTCGTTTTTAGCATGCCCGTGGTGTGTAGAACCCTTCCCATGCTGATTACACCAGTTATATGTGCCTTGAGCCATTGCAGTGCGCCTACGATCTTATCGATCTCTCCTCCCCGTTGGTTTTCTGACATCCACCCTCAAAGTACTGTCTAAGGGGGAAGAATGCGGAGTGGTGGGAATTTATGTCTTGATGTTAATGCGCCAACGGTAGTGTTGTTCTCATGGTACCTGCTGATCCTCCGTGTCTATTGATATAGAACGCTTATCTCCACGAACATCCAAGCCCCTGATCCTCAATGTGCAATTGAGTACGGTCATAAGACCTCGATGGAAGTTCCCATCCGACCATGAAGTCGTATGGACAGGCAGGGCTTCTGCGGTGAACTGGCTCTACTACGGTACCATTCTTCTCCTCAATTATCGTGGTCGACAAGTGACTGTGACGACATTCCCACCAATTCAATCACCATACTACTTAGTAGGTCCTGAGTTCTCATGCATGCGCCCGCTTTCAACCCGCTTCATTGACTATATAAGTATGCCCAACCCAAGGTACCCCTCGTCGAGTTCTGGCCCAAAATGCCATCAGATATTGCCCTAATCGTGGTCGCGCTTCTCCTTTCTTTCACTGGCCTTTATCGCTGGCGCAAGATCAGGCTTCCTTTACCTCCCGGTCCAAAGGGATATCCCATCATCGGCAACCTATTTGACCGCCCCACTGAAAATCAGTGGGTGAAGTATCTAGAGTGGTCGAAAGAATATGGTGTGTCATCGTCCTTTCTGTGTCGCTGCCAATTAGCTAAAGCAGTTCAAAATCAGATTCGGACGTGATCTGCCTCAGCGTTTTTGGCAAACCCACGATTATACTCAACTCGCGTAAAGCAGTCAATGATCTACTCTTGGTTCGATCTTCGCTGTATTCTGATAGGCGAGTTCAGAAAACCTCATCATGACGCTCGTTCACTCACACATTCGTTGGACAGGCCTACTAGTACCATGATAAACGAGCTGTAAGACCACGGCGGCGTGTTTACGACCCAGCATATCTGACGATCTTATGAAAGCCTCGGCTGGGAGTCAATATTCAGCCTTGCCCCATACGGGGAAGCGTGGCGAGCTCGTCGTCGAGCTTTCTGGCAAGAATTCACCTCGGGTCGATCGGCTTATCATAGGCCGAAACAGCTACGAGATACCCATGATCTTCTTCGTCGCATACTGCAGGACCCAGGAAACTTTTTCCACCACATTAGCTAGTACGTGGATCGGCATCCAATCTTTGTTATCTCATTGTTATACCTGTTAAGCTCGTTGTCGACGAATGCGATCTCCATTGCGTACGGCTTGGATGTTAAGCCAGAGCATGACCCCAATATCGAACGCTGTGAAGCGGCGATTGGCCAATTGAATAACGCTGCGCTTGATGGGGATTATCTTGTCGACACTTTGCCAATGCTCAAGTACATCCCTACCTGGATGCCAGGCGCCGGTTTCAAGGCCTACGCGGAAAAGGCTCGACCGAAAACTCTGGACATGTTCAACACTCCTTTCATTGAAGCTTGCGACAAAATAGTGAGCAGTGGTACTTGAATCTACATAGCTATTGGAATATCCTTGACTTTGCAGCGCGAGGGTACGGCTGAACGAAGTGTAGTATCTTCTGGTCTTGCAAGGGGTGGCTATTCCATTGACGACTATCCTGAGCAAGAGGTCATCAGAGATGTCGCTTCAATCACTTACGCAGGTAAGCGACACCAAATATTCAGCTTTCGATATGCTGATAAGATGTACAGGTGGCGCAGAGACCTCGCACCTGGCATTGAAAACCTTTGTTGCCGCAATGCTTCTTTATCCCGACGTACATAACAGGGCACAGCAGGAGCTTGATGCCTACGTTGGCTCTCAACTCCCGACCTTCGATGATTTACCCCACATGCCGTACGTACATGCGATTATGCTGGAAGTATTGCGGTCAGTCTCAGTTGGCGTCTGGTGCGACTGGCTCACTTGTTCATCCGTAGGTGGCAGGCGGTACTCCCACTAGGTTAGTGAGTGTGCACCCCCCATTATATCATTGTTGACATCGCCGTGCAGCGATTGCACATCGGCTTACAGAAGCAGACACTTACAATGGTTATTACCTGCCGAAAGGCGCTACCATTTTCGCCAATACCTGGTGAGTTTGTCTGCGGGTTACTCCCTTCCACGGCGGCTCATGTATAATCTTCTTAGGGCACTACTGCGCGACGAGGAGTATTATCCTGATCCTGATAAGTTCAACCCAGATAGGTTCCTCAAGAACGGTAAAATTGATCGCAAACTCTGCGAATTGATGCCTAATTTTGGCTATGGGCGGAGGTACAGATAGTTATCCTTCCCCCTAGACTATTAAGATTTTAACCCACGATCCTGTCAGAATATGTCCTGGGCGCAACTTTGCTATGGACTCCCTCCACATTTCGATCGCATCCATCCTGAAGGTGTTCAATATCAGAAAGGCAAAGGACGAGCATGGTCGGGTTATTGAACCCGAAATCAAGTACATTCCTGGGTACACAAGGTATCTGTGTAAACCTTCTGTGCAGCTGTGCTTGCTCACAACATCTGTAGGCACATGCATCCATTCAAATGTATCTTTACACCTCGTTCTCCAGAAGCGGAGAAACTTGTCCATAGTACTGACCTCTCGTAGCATATGTTTGTCTCTCTTGGGTGAAACCTCTATTTCGCCAGTAAATGAGCCTTGTGTCTGCATGTTGTACGTGTCTGTGTATTTTATGAGAAACAGGGTGCAGGATACATGTGCGGCGGGTCGACTAGCAGCATTGAGTATAATAATAAACTCGAACGGGGTCTCAGAATCATGTCTCGCTCTCGGCCATCATGCATATGCTTTAACCTGCTCCCGCCCATCACCATAGCACAACCTGCCTTGAATGGACCAAAGTGTACCAGGGGGGGAAGTGGATTTAAGGTCACCTAGGTGCTCATCTGGGTCCTCGCGGGCGCCGAACGTGGTGGGTTGGAGTGTGGTTCAGAGCCTGAGGGAAAGAAAATGGAGAGGCGGGGCGTAGATATCGCGAACCAGTATAACCATAGGCCTCGTGGTTGTAGTTGTTTGCCGTACTAAGATTTAGAGCTCTCTGTCCCTCAACTTCGATATTTCGAGTTACTGAGGCCTTACTGGGTCTATTCCTCTAAATGGAGGTCGATTCTGGCTTTCATGGCACGGGCACTCTCGCTAGAGATATTGGAAGTCTAAATAACCGATCTATTTGGATTCAGCAAATTCCTTGGCGGACACAATCGTGCCGTCCCAAGTCTCATGGAAATACATCTCCGACTAATGAAGACGAGGCTTGGGTTGATCGTACTTACATGGTGCTCATTTCCCCTATCATTTCAGCCAGGTGTCCTGGCGTAGTGACCCGGGCCATGTTTTGAGGGTAACGAAGGCGCGCGGTGAAAGCTGTCAATGTGGTAGTGCACGAAAGGTCATCTACAATGATGAGGCGTCTGATTCTAGTTGTTCATGAAGAGCTAGGGGAATCCTGTAGAAGCAGACTTAGTATTCATAGGGTGCGCGGTGCGTAGAGGTGACTACGTGAATAGGGTGTGAGCTGGGGACGCCTTTATGACCACGAGCCTTCTGCGGGGAGCTGGGCCTTTGGTCGTTCCTGTACCCTATAAATGCTTCAGTATAAAGGGCAGAAGGCTCTCCACACGTAGTGATTGCATCATCATTGAATAAGTATTTGCGGAATGGATTGGACACGCAAGGGCTATTGGAGTTACATTTGATCTATAAGCTTGCTGATCGAACAAGGTCCACGAAACGTCCATCTCGATGCTCATGCAGTCCACACTTTTGCAATGAGTTCGGTCAGACCTGACGGTGAGCAGGATGGCCATTAGATCTGGAGAACAGCTTCAATACAAACTAAAACAAACGGCTCACCGATATCATTGGTATTGAATTGATAAACTCCGACCAAAACGCCAACCGTTGCCGTCCTCAGAGTCCACGTTGCGATCCGTCCAATAACGGGGAACTTGCGTGTGTGGAGATAATCCACGATCATTGAATCGAACTGTCCGTCGACGCAGTGGTTCAATCATTCAGTGAAGCGAAAATCGAAAGGGAAAATGAGACGTACCCCAATATGACTATGCACAACCAAGCTGATGCCCAAAAGTCCATCAAGAACGGGGTAGTTGGTGCCCGAAGTCACGAACACCGCTGCGGTGAGAGGGACGAGGCCGGCGGAGAGGAGTCGCTCGAACGCCCAGTGGTACGAGCCACGAGACTTCGACGGCGCTGGGAAGGTCGTTGGATCGTTCACGGTGCCCTTGTAGATCGCTGCCATTCAAAGCATCACCCAGTCACTCATAGAGCTTTGGAGAGATAGGTCAAAGAGCTCACGTCCACCAGGAACGTACGCGGTCGAAGCGGTCAAGTTTCGCGCTGCAGGTGAGTGAGGACGCTGTCTAAGTCAAACAACTCTCGGAGACTCCTGAAGAAAGTAACATACCTTGGAGAGCGGCAGCGGTTGGGAGTCTACGCGCCGAAAGTCTGGAGACAGTAGTCCGGAGGATAGAAGTAGACATTATTCCGCCTTACTTTCGAGTAATTCCTGAAGAAATGGCGTCAAGGAGAAATGATCACCGTCAAGAGAGTGATATATGGTGTTCCGGGCCAATCACAGGTCACGAATTTCCTAGCGCTTATCGACGGAAGGGGGCGGCCCGCTCTGGCGCTTTGCCTCCAATGAGTCCGAGCGAAAAAGCGAAGCATCTGCAATGGTATTTCTCTTTTTATCCCCTTCACTCAAGTTCATGACTGATAGCTCTGTGTTTGGGCTATTTTGGAAATTCCATACCAGCGGTCCCGCATCCAACGTCAATACTTGTAACTTGATGTGTTCGTGCGACAGAGTCCGGATTTCCTGATATTCAGCAGTCGCTGAAACTGAAGCTTTTTCGTGAAATCATCGTAGTCTCCCAGCGACTCAACTACCCGCATTCCAACAAAAGTTGAGGAATCTTGCTGGACATTCTTTTGTGTTTACGCGAGGGGTTGGGCCGCTGTCGAACACAATACGGACGGCATGAAGGTACTTACAACGGATTAGCTCAAGCGCCAGGAATGAAGGGATCGCTCTGGATCGCTAAACGCCAGGAGTATCAGTTATGTCTTCCTCTTGCGTACGCACCATGTTGTTTTACTGACATCTTACCGTAGCGCGACGACGAAGTGCTCATTTCGCTGTCTCATTACTGCCGATACTTCTCACCCTGGGTTTTCTTGTGTTCAGATATTGTGACCGTTGGTGCCCCTCGCTTCCACAGAGCTGGTTCTCTAGATCCAGCGAGCCTGCGCTTTATCTTGTTCGAAGGGAACTCGGACAGCACATAGCCATTTGTATCAACGCAGAGCAGAGGTCAGGTATTCAGGCAAGGCCGTTGGAGTGGTTGACCACTGCGATGACGGCACCACAGCTATACGTGCAGGCACTGAACAGTGGCTCTACCGCTCATATCGAGCCACATGAACTCAGTCATGCTACATTGGCACCACACCTTGCGCAGCTGCTTGCCCGCCACAACTGCGCGTTCTTCTCATCAACTACATCAACTCTGTCTTCAAGGTCTATCCGGAGAGCCGTCTAAGTGAATTCGAAGAACATCACTGCCTTAGAAACCTTATAGGATGGGGTAATATTTCTCTATTTCAATTCAGTCCCGTTCGCTGACGGGAAGAGCAGCATAAACCTTGACAAATAGCAGTCAACCCATGAGGTTGGGAAAATCAGCGAGATATACAAAGGCTCCACCATAAAAAGCCGATGGTGCCCATTCTCAGCGCGTTCCCCAACCTAGAAGACGCGTTCAAGCAAGTTTTTGGGTGATTTCACATTCGTACTTCTTCCCGTTTCCATTGATGCAAGGACCCGTCCATCTGACCCCGATTATTTCATGTATAGCTACGAAATCCCAAAGAGCTTCGCGCTCGATAGGGCTGCTCTTGGTCGTCCAGGAAAGCTTCCCAACGAGCTCATTACGTATATCTTCAACGGCGCCACGGTGGAAGACGCGCTCGCTCTAGGAATAACTCACGGATACCTCTTTGCTATTGGAGTCTCGGAAATCATCGCCCAAATGAAGCGCAAGCATCCTATGATGATCACCAACTAGAGCTACGACCGCATCATATGCCTGGGCGATCGCGCTGAGTTGCTCCCTCCAAACTACCTCTCTTTGACCGAGAAAGGCACCCTCATGGAATGGTCAATCAAACACGGGGATCACACCAATGAGTCCTCACCCTCGGGGAAACTCGTCGATGACCACATGGCGCCGACAGACGTCACGGATCTTCAGACGCAAGAGCCGGAGCGCGCCCTTACAACTTCGAGGACCAGACGTTCTCTCTCTGGAATTATGGATACTCGATGCCGTCAATTTCCTCTCTCGAACGCAGGGCGTTGTCACGGTACCTGCCTTCCAACAATTGCCACTGCTGGCACAGTGTGGACAACGGCCCCGCGCGCAAGTTCGGGTGTGAGATAGCGTGGATTAATTTGCACAGATACAAATACAGCACGCGGGTCCTGGTGAATGCTACTCAGAGCCAGTTTATGCGGGCTAAGGATGCTAGCGGGCACAATACGCTACCTGTGGCGGTTCCGTTCTTGACGCTTTGGGGCGGGGTCGACGCAGGGCGGGAAGTGTGAGATGAGGAGTGGGGGAGAGATACTCATCAACTGGAATTTTGACTGAAGGTATTTGTCTACTTGATGTCATCTCAAATCACAACCAGCATTGACTACGCAAATGGAAGGGCTGGCTTAATGGACAACACATATCAAGGGTACTGGCGAAGAATAGTTGTGAGGTCCAAAGGCGATGCCTGAGGCGGTAGTGTGTATGCAGGACAGGGTTCCAACAATTGGATACCATTAAATCGCCTAGAACTGATGGGATGCAATTCGACAGTGCGCCTAGACGATCCACGGCTGAGAAATAAAACCTGACCTGCATGGCGCTTGCGGTTTAAGTGTTTGTACGTAGCTAACCCACTTGAATATTATCACGAGATCGTATCCCTGTCTGTCTTGTTCCCGGTGGTGCATGCAACTGTTCGTGAGGGGGTAAGCGCACCATCGTATCGATAAGACATGCAGAAGCATGATAGGCCTATAGTAAAGCGGCCTGAATGGCGAACTGATGTGCACTTGTGATCCCCAGGAATCCCTAAGTGGAATTAGATAGACAACATATAAGGAACGATGCCTGCTCCCTTGGTAGTCGGAGGTACATTATAAATATCATATTACGCTATGGAGACAACACAGACAGAGTCTTCTCCCAGACCGACGCGCGATCTTCTGTCACGATGGTGAAGATGCACCCTGTGATATAGTCCTCCCATCCCTGACGTGTCTGCGCCATCAACCCATCCGCAAACGACTGATTCGCCATGCAGCCCATACGTTCAGGCCCGCTGTCTTTGTAGAACCACATCGCACTTGCGAAGCTGAGCTCGTCGACCAGCATCAGGTCGCGGACATCGTTCATAGTGTCGTTCGTGATGCTAGGGTCAGTGGCGTTGGTCCCTGCGAGGGCGAGGGCGCGGGAGTGCGTAGAAGGGGTGTCGAGGGCATATTGGTGGACGAACGGGAAGGTCATGAGGTTTCGCGTTCCTTGACCAGGTCGTCCTGGCGCAGGGAAGCTACGACACGCATAACAGTTAGCGACATTACAATAAGGATGGAGGAAGGCTACGTACTGGTTCCTATCGAACTTAAAGTCCCCAGTTTCGAAGAGCATCAAGCTCAGGATGGCGGCTTTCTCGCCGACGGAGGAAATCGCGTAGTCGTCGAAGGCCTTGTTGATAAACGGCGCGGCTTGTTCGGCCGTTCGGCACTCGTCAGTGAATGAGGCGGAGATGTTGCACGCGCGCGTCGAAGGCGCGATAAGGGTGAGTTGAAAGGGCGTGATATCCGAGGAGTTCTTTGGTGGGTGGCAAGGAATGACCATAGAGAAGACCGCGTTGAAAAAGAGGGTGAAAATGCAGAAGGAGAGGAGCATCATTGCAAGACGGTGAGCGCAGCTCTACTGTGGCGATGGGTAAGAATGTAGCGATGAGTGGTCAGGCGATCTAGCAGGCTCTTTATAAGCGGAGGAGTAATGCAGTGGCCATTGTGTTCATGGTTCATTGTCTCATTGTCGATGTCAAAGGGAAAATTCGGCGTGGGTGGCCAAGGAGCACGCGCCAAAACAATGGGTCAGCACCTCGCAACTCAGAGTAGGTCGGCGGATAACAGTTTCGGCGCCCAACGGGTGCAAGAGAAACGGCCTGATATGGGAAGAAAGTGTCAACGGCATGCACACGGCGAAGAACACTTTCGAACACTCACGTCTGCACAGGGGAAACGGCCCACATGCCGCTAGAACCACGTCGTATGTCTATCATTCCAATCGTTAATGAAGTCTACGAGCGAAGGAGAATACGGCTGCGAGCAGACGCAAAGTTTGCGCGCGCCGCAGAGGGCATGAACCATAAGTATGGATGGAACTAAATGTGTTGCGAATAAATTATAAGGGTTCGAAGGAACGAAGGGAGCCTCGAATTACAAGATGAAAAGACATGTTAAAGAGCACTGAATACAGCCAGCATGAAACATCCCTCGCCATAAGCTCAAAAGATTGACATCCTACCTAATCTTCGTCCATCCTATCCAACACACTGTCGGCGTCACCCGGATTCCGAGATGGAGACGAAGCCGGCGACGAGGCCATAGATGAGGGTGTGCTTGCCACTGCATTCCGTACTGGCGAAGGCGTCGTCGGGGAAGGGGGGGATCCGTTTGGAGGAAGAGGACCCGGCGAAATCGACCGCCTGGCCTCGCGTTTAGACCGCACAGAGGCGTTCAGATGGTCGCATTTTATGCAACGAAATTCTGGATCATGTTGTTAGCTTGGTACGGGGAAAGGGAAGTACAAATAACGGAGATACACACGAGCGTCTTGCCACATTGCCTCCGGCAGAAGCCCATTATGCTTGAAGCATTTCTCGCAAATCAAGGCGTAGCGGGAGGAAGGCGGCGCCTGGTCGTCTTCACCGAGCAGGGCGTCCGCGAGTTTGTCGTACCACTGTTTGCGAGCGGGAGTGGCGAGGAATGGTGAAGCTGGGTCTACGAAGTTAGCTGGGAGACGCAAACATCTGTCATGTTTGGACGCACGGGAGAAGCCCGTTAAGGCGGGATTGGGCATTGAAGGCGGACCAAGAGGGCCTTGCGGTCCCGAAGCAGGAAGAGAAGGCCTGGGGCCATTAGGCGTTTGTGGAGCCTGTGCGAGCGCGGGGTTGAATCGCTGGCGAAGGCCCTGAGGAGGTTGCGGTGTATTCATCGGCGTTGACTCGTCGTACTTGGATAGGAGATCGCGCGTGGAGTAGTAGTTCGTCTTCTTCTTGATCTCCTCCACCTTTGTCCTCTGCTGCTTCAGGAGCTGTTGTAGCGTCTTCTCTATATCACGGCGGTTCTTTCGAGGAAAGGTTATTGTGAAGATGGAATACGTACCTTCATGGGCCTCCCTTCTCGAATACCAGAGCTGGACTATCCGTCGTATAAATAGCACTCTGTAACGGTCAGCGCGTGTACGGATTCCGACGAAAGAACGCACATTAATGGCCCAAGAAGAACTGGTGCTAGCGCTACTCCGCGCGGTAAAGAAAAGGCCCGGAAATACCACGCGCAGACGTACACGAGGTACGCTGCGGCCGTATAAAGAGTCGACCAGAGCGTCGAGCGCCGTTCGCGTAAACGTATATCCGCGAGTTTTTGCTGTCGTGATTGAATATCGCGCGAAAGAGTGGAAAGGATTGTTTCGTAGTCTTCCTCTTTAGACTAGTTCCCTGCTATTCAGTGACGCGAATGCACAGGACAATGAAGCTCCTACCTGTTTGAATAGGCGTAGCAAGAACGACATGATTAGGCAGAAGTGGGGATCCTGGAGAAGAAACCCAATGTCTAGGTGTTCTGAAGAGAGTCGTGCAAGTGGGGTAAGTGGACAAATACAATATAAGACAAAGAGGTTAGGCGTCAACACATTAGTGACTTGTCACACTGGTGACATAATCCAATGCCCCCCCTGATTACATTGTGATTAAATCGAGTGCCTATAAAGTATATAACATCATTGTAATTACGGAGGAAAGGTAATTGAAATTTATCATATTTACCTGCTTTGCCCAATATGATTGACTGGATTACTTTAAACATGGCCACTTGGTGTGACCTCAAAAGTCTCGGTGATTCCAGTATGAATTCATTGAAAATATAAGTTAAAAGTTTTCAGGATTTCTCTTCGGTGTGTTCAAAATGTAATCAAAATGTATGTACGCTAGGATACATCAGCAAATGATGGATATGATTAAAATGTATTCTAAATTTGAGCACAAAGGCCTTTGTCTTTAATCTGCCGCCGTATAGTGATCCCTTTGAGATATCATGGAATATGTTTCTCGTGGGAATATGTTGAATACAAAGAAGGAAAAATCAAAATGTAATCACAGTTTACCGGCGTCACTTTATCGGTATGCATTATGACTTATCTCTACAGTGTAATCACAATGTATCACCGCTCGTTCATCGTGATTGTATGTTGATTACATTAATTTTGTAATTCCAATTCATGTTCAAAATTCAATCCTCTCCAACACGGTGAATTGACTTAAAATGTACTCATGATATATTCACCCAGTGCACGCAATTTGGCCTTGATTTGCGTTTGATATTATCAATTATCACATCCTCAGGATTGATAATATGTGATGTCCAGCGCTTATGACGATTACATTTTGATTACATTCAAAATGTAAGCGAACTTTGTTCCCTAAATATCCGCTCTTTGTTCATCGTTCTTTCAAACTGTAGTTCGGACCAACATTGTTGCATTGTTTTAAATGTAATCTTTATTTATTCCATCTTTGATTCAGTTGTCCTCAGCGGAGGGAATTTAAAGTAAAATACTCTGATGACATCCTTAGATTTTCGTACATAAACTGTTGAAGTATTTCTGACTTATCAAGCTAGCCTTGCTGACTTATCTAGGATTCCCACAGCCAAACTCAGACTAAAGGACGTCCAAATCTGGACAATGTCCTGGACAGATTAAGACTAACAGAGACGTCGAGGGTCCTCATTGGACAAAGACTCGCATAAGACATCCTTGGCGTCCGCCATATACTCAGTCGGACTAGACGTCCTTGACGTCAAAATGAGGACATCCCATATCTCATCGGACATCCCATCCCTATCTTCAAGATGACATCAACGACATAAACTCCCCGATAGCTAGACAACGAATTGCAGACGTCTGATTGGTCGCGGGAGGGGGGGCATTAGATTATGCACAAGCGACAGCAGCGTCCTCAGGCCCTGACTTCTAATATGGCGTATACATCGCTTGAAAAACAGCTTGCTGCAGTCAAGACCACGAAGATGGAGTTGGAGGCAAAGCTACGCGAAAAGGAGGTGGTTCAGCGACCTCGATCTCTAATCTATTCCCTCATAGAGTAGGACAGAAGCTGAACTACGCTCGCTGCGCACTATGCTCAACGACCTTCGGGGGGGACACGCAGGCACCGAAGACGCGCTGTCGAGCCTCTCGCGGACCTCAAAGCACACCATCGCCTCGCAATCGACGTCCCTGACGTCGCTCACACGGCAGAACACCATCCTTAGCGCGTCGCTCGCCGAGTCCGAGCGCATGAACTGACTGACGTGCAATCAGAGCTGGAAGCGCTGGACAAAGACGCGAAGGACGTGGAGACGATGGGGGTGGTGAGGGACAAGCTGCATCGGTAGGCGGGGTATACGCGGGAGCTGGAGATGATGAACGAGCGGCTGAGTGTAGAGGTGCGGGGGCTGAGGGAGCGGCAGACGAGCGTCGAGGTGGAAGGGAATGACATGCCGGAGAACCGACGCACAACGCGAAGTCTGAAGCGTAGTCGGACTCTGGGGAAGAGGCTTCAAAATCTGATAAAGGTAGCAAGAAACGACGTCTTCAGACCCAACTCACATACAAATGGCTTTGAAGAGAAGAATTTGCATTTGTACTGTACCTTGCTTGCACATTTGTTTTCGACATTCAGGGTGTTCATGTTATGTTATTCTTCGCGACGCCACCCCGTTCGTCGGCTCATCAGCTCCACCCGTCCACCGAACTCCGTTGCACAGTCCTACTCATCAATAGGATCGACGTCAGCGAGTAGGAAACCCTAGAATCCGATGCATCGTCCCTGTCATCGGTCCCAGCAGACAGTCCGAATGAGGGCGCTCGAGGGGGATGTCTCGTATACCATCTGGATCAGAGAAAAGATGAGACTGCAGAGATCTATGAGACGCTCCACCACACCGCTCGGGGAACCTAGCCCAAGAGGAGGATCACACGAGATTGGGTGGCGTGCGAAGGTACTTCCTCGTTTGGATAGTCGGCATAATCCGAAATTTCTAGTATATAAACCGACTTCGGACTTCGAAATACCTCTGGTTGCCTCATCCATCTAATACATCGGTTTTCCGCCTTCCCTGTGGCGTTTGAGTTACGTTGATCATGATCATGAAAGGCTTGTACAATCGCTTGACGTTGCGACGCACGGCATCGGCGGTAAGTGTTGGTCCCTCGAGGGAGATGTCAGCTGTCGGGTGAATGAATCGACATTGAGCAGATCGTCGGCGAGATGAGTGAATGTCACGGCGAAATGAGCTACAGAACTTTTTGCCAATCACGACTCGTCTTGGATAGATAGCGCGTCCATCTTCAACACGATCGCGGTGTCGACGTAGCACTAACATTGGTAAGCCGCCGCCCCCGAGTGGCAGGTAGATGCTGCCCCAGACTCGCTAATTTTTCGTACTGCGGACCTAGCACGTTGGCGACGCGGCGGTGGACCAGGCACGCACAAGTTGGTGGTGTGCTCCCAGCGGTCTGCGCAATATCTGCAGGGCCGGACTTGGTGACGACCTGGCCGTACACTGCGCACAGTGCAGGTCCACAGGGCCGAAACGACGACGACGGCTAATGCAACGTCGAAGTCGTTGGATGTTGCCTTACCGAACGACTCAGCCCTAGACGCGGGACGCGGGACGCAAGTGTTGCCATGCAGTGCACGGCCCGTGGCTCCCTCTTCTCGCTTGGTCGTCATTTGCACCTCCCCACCTTCGCGTCGTCGTCTCCTTGTGTCTTCTCGTGATCACGTTGCTGACCTCTCTCTCTCCCGTAGCCCATCTGTTCAAGCGCGCATAAACGAACTTCAGGGTACGTGTCCACTGGCGTTTGCCTTTCCTTTGTGTCCATCTTCACGCATTGCCCTCCCTTCATCTCTGTACGCGGTTCTCTTCTCTCAGGTGCTCTGGCGGCGTCGACTAAGCTAGCCCCGCCAGGCGCATACCGATGGACGTCAACGTTACCACCCACCCGAACCTCGCAAGTCCCAAATCGCGGGCCGCGTGTCGCAGGTACGTGCTGCCGGCCCTCTCTTCCGTTTCTCTCTCTCTCTCTTTTGTCGTGTTCTCTTGCAGGTTCTCGTGTCCGCTAACGTCCCTGTGCTCTCCTAGCTTCCCGCTCTTCCTCTCGAGCAACTATGGGGACTATCGTTCGTGTCCCTCTGTCCACAGCCGTACCGGCCTTCCCGGCCTTCTTCTCCTCCGTCCTCGCATTTCCCTTTCGTCATCCGTCCCTCCCTCTTCGTCTTCCGTCTCCAGCCCACATTACTCACGCACTGACGCCTTCTCCCTCTCCAGACCCGTAGCCCATGCACACGCTCGAACGCTGCCGCGACGAAGCACACTGGCGCGACACTGGAATAGCCCACACTGGCGCCTTCGTGCACGGTATTCGTCTGGCTCATGGCATGTGGCGTGTGGCGTGTGGGGGAACTCTGTACTTGGTACCAGATACCAGGTACGTCGTACGCCGCATGCATCTACTTCCCGATCAACTCCCTCGTCAGCCCTCACCCACTCTCGCCTCTCACCTCCCGACCCCCGTTCGTTCGTTGCGTAGATCTGGAGGGGGCAGTCGAGCCGCGCCGTCTGCGTCTGCGTCTGTCCGCAGCGACGTGCGCGTGGTTGCGTCGGGGACTCGTCTGCGGTGATGAAGAGGGTGCGGCTGGGCTGGGATCGGGGTCAGGGAGGATGTCGATGTCGATGTCGATGGGCGAGGGCGTGAAGATGCATGGAGAGGGCTGCGTTCGTATGCGTGGGTGCGGCGCAAGTTGGTGCGTCGTCTTCGGTTGCACATTGGAGATGGCGGGCGAGTCCACGTTTTGGGACGGGCGACAAGGTATCTGTTTGCAACGTTCGCTGTAGGATGTCCTTTACATATCTATGTCCTTAATAAACTTACTTGACCACCTGCCGCCGTGATTTAATTCGCTACAAATAGAAAGTGTGCTGCGTGTACACAGAGGTATATCAACAAGATGCTTTTCACAGAAACTGATTATCACAGCGGCAGATATTGTCCGGGTAAATCGAGTATGTTACACGGTCGACCGTTGTAGTCCGCGTATTCACGACGCCGTTTGGCATCGTCGCCGTCGAATGTGACTGTGGCTCTCAGATTTCCGCCACGAAACACGTAAACGGAGGCGGATACTTTCCCCTCAGTGTTAACGGACGCGTCCCTTCCTTGAAGCATGAGCAGCAGCAGCCATGATACAAATATGTAGACTTACACGATATAGATAGCGTCCCCTTGCTGAAACTTGTTGTCGAACGCCGCGATCGCGCTGTTGTAGACGCCAATTGCGATATGGTGAGGTATGTGTAAGGGATAATAACCTTGTGCTGGCATGATGCTAGATTTTGGAGTGCGCCTACGAACGGATTTAGTTTGCCGGTGTAGGGGGGAGGCGGGGCTTACTTGTGAAGTGATGATGATGAAGGTGAGAGGGAGGGAGAGGTTCGACGGCTAGGGTGTTATTTAAGCCTTCTCGTCGTTTGTCTTAGCTATCTACCCATCGCAGATACAAACGACAACACACGACATGGCAGACCAAGGCAGACATTGGTGCTGAATTATCTACAACACATACAACACACTCGGGCTCGGTACATACAAGGATTCCATAAGAGGCTTGGCTCAGTGAAGACTCAGCTAGTGCACTGTGGCATTACTTCTCGTCTCTCTGAGGTTGTTTAAAGTCGGAATGTCGCCTCCTGATCGACGGAACCAACTTTGCCAGAGTCCGATCATTCAAGAAGTAAACGTTCAAATTCTTAATGGAGGATAGTGTCAGACTATATATGTATATTCTTTCATGCGGAGATGCAATTAGTACTATAGTCAAGCGCACTAATTTCACATAGGAATAAATGAAGAACTGACCGATTGACTCAGGACTATGACTGTCAATCGAAAGGCGTACGTGGGCAAGGAGGCAAGGAGCTCATCGAAGGAAGTCCAAAAAGAAAATATCATATAATATGACAACAGGACTCAAGTATATGTGCGATTGCTGTTCGGTCTGCCGTTGCTCTGCATGGCAAGCCTAAAAATAATTCAATATATGGCACTAACAAGCAAACAATTTGTGCGCACGAAGAAACTTCTGGGTTGTGAGAGAAGTCATAATCTTCATCCTCCTGGACGCCAACATCTTCCCTATCGATGATGTTAAGTCTTGCAAGCCAGCTGGGATTGTACGCGCTCAGAGGAAGCCGCGGAACGTAAGAGTTCATCGTCGACCAGTTTTGGCCAACGACGCGAAGTCTAGGACGTGCACCCCTTCCAGCACGAGTTTGCTCCTGTTGAAAACGACTATTGCGGTGGATGGCGTCAAAGACTCGAAGCCATACGGCTAGTTGAGGGTGCCTCCACTGAGGCAGAAGGATACGGTACTGAGATATGCCTGATTCGTGATCCGATTCGTCCGAGCTCATTCCTTGAACACCAAGGCGCTGTAGCATTTGCATGTGGGGGCGCAAAGTTGAATATCTACGTGCGGCGGCGAGCCTGCGTTGGAATAACTGAAAGCATACAACAGTTTAGGTAGTACGGAGGGATGAAAACAGAATATACATACATTCCATTTCCTTTCATCACGATTTGCTCTATCTTGCCTTTGGGCTTGTTCTTCGTGGCTTGATTGTTGGATTTTATATTTCTGGCGCAATGCCTTGAGATGAGATATGAATGCTCATTTGATACGCTCCTGGTTGACACACTCGAATGTGTCGGCATCGAGGAAGGTTCTTACGAACACTCTGACATGTGAGCGGTTCCACGGGGTACCCGGAGGTGCGTCGAGGTCGGGCTTGAAAAACACAGAGGACGCCGCTTCTCCATCTGGACGCGCAGTCCAGTTATCGATCTCTTCCCGTGAGGCTAGGTCGAAAGGCGAATCGGTGGATTCTCTGAACATCAAGCTTCTTGCATGCTGTCTCACGTCCTCCTAGTAGCGATGAACAACGGTCAGACAAAGATCTTTGATCATGATGCTTACTGCAAGTCGGTTATCACCTGCCTTCCGTCGCTTAGGAGGTCCAGTCATACGCGGGGCAGAAGGGCTGTCATCGTCATCATCAGCGTCGTAATCTCCATCCCCGCCGTTATTGGGGTTTGATGGACCATGTGTGGAGCGTCTTCGGGGAAGACCAGGGTTGGCATTCGATTGCCGCTCGGAAAGCAGGAGATCAAATATACGCTTGTTTACTTCTGCTGTTTCGTGGACGGCAGACGACAGATCGCCTATGCATCGCGCCATCTCAACAAAGTCTCGACGTGTCGCCGGCATATCCTTAGGTCACAAATAATTAGTCAACGATCAACGATTATGCAGAAACGTACTTGATCCACGTTCACGTAGTTAGGGTCAGGCTCATACTGTCGAGGGCCCTAGAATTTTGTATGATCATGAGTATATAGCGTACACATAAGCCAGAGCGGCCTACGTTTGAGGATGAGCCTGGCTCCTGATCTGTGTTCATCTGGTCGTGATTGGACCCCCTGAGTAGACAGCAGATACATCAGCGGGGACAGCCTACGTTTGGGTACGATTCCGGCCGGCTGGAATCTGGGTTCGGCTCGTGGTGGTTGCTTTCAGGCTCGTTCTCTGTTGCGACGTTCGTTCCCTACGTGTTGGTTCAGTAACTAACGCAAGGAATGGGTTAAAAAAGTAACCTGAGTTTGCGTATCTGATTCGTCGTTGTCATCATCATCATCGGTCGAGGGAGCGTAACTGCTGCCAGAAGTCTATGATCATCGGTTAGCCATCAACTGATTCAACAGAAGTTAGACATACAGTGTAATATCGATCCGCACTAATTTGCTCTGCGGAGATCATCGCAGAACCGTCGTGAGTTTGGCCACCTTGGTATCCAGTAGACGGACCGGAGGGATTCTGGAAATTAGGGTGATTGGTGCGTCTGAGGGCCTCCTGCGCGCGTTGATAATCGAGCGACAATTGATTCTGCATAGAACTAAACTCAGAGTTGAGCATAGCGTCTAAACCCTGGCAAATATAAGTCAGCACTTCGGTTGCGAGTGGTAGGAAAGCATCTACTGGTCCTGTGGGTGCCGCCCACTGGTCTGCACTGCCAGCCTTTGCAACAAGGCCCAAGTGGAAGTTAGATCATCAGAAAGGAACTGATTAGCGAAGCAGACTTACATGAGCTATATATGTGTCCTCGATGTCCATAGCGTCGTCAGTGTCCATATAATCAGAGACGTCGGCTTGGCTTGGATGTGGAGACGCCATAGAGATGTAGGCGAAGTTGAATGTAATGTCATTACGGTGAGGGGGAGGCCCTTTATAACGAAGCTGACGGATGGTGGATGACGGATTGGGCAAGTGTCAATATGTGAAGATGTGAAGAGTTCGCAACAAAGAGTTTGGTCGGAGTATTAACCAAATAAGGCGATTTTGTGATCAGGACGCATCTCGACTCACTGACGTCACGCGTCAAGACGCCACGATTTGGCCACGATGCAGCCTTGAGGCCTTGATAACCTGACATCTCCTTGCATGCAGGCGCGTCGATGACATCGTTGATTGCTAGTACGCATCACTGTAACAAAGCAATATCTTGACATCGATCAGACGCCCAACGTAGTCCCAACGGCCAGGTCCAGATGTCGGAACCCGTATGACATTGAAGACATCTATGGTCTGCCTTGAGGTCTTTGTACGCTCACTCACATGTACACCGGACTCAATAGCATCGACGGATCCCCTTGCCTGCAGGCGCTCAGATGACATCGTAAGTCGCCAACCACCACTGTAACAAAGGAATGTCTTGACGTCGGACGATGTCTATCCGACTACAAGTCTGTCTTGATTAGGACGACAAAGACTATACGAATTGGGACTTACAGATATGGCGCCACTGACGAGTCGCTTTCAGTGCTTTAAAATCTCTGCCAAATTCGTTTTGAAGTCCTTCATTCTCCATTCCATTTCGCCATGCCTCAAGAACAATCCGCAAGCCGCATTGCCCGCGCCGCTCGAGCTCTTACTCGTTCACCCATCACTCGGGCCCAGTCTGCTGCTGCCCGAAGCAACCATCCTTCTCCTTGTAAGCTATCTTGTTTCGTCTATGAACTATCAATTACTGACATATGCTCGTTATAGTAATCCGTCGTTCTTCCTCGTTGCCTTCCGATATCTTCAGTTCGGTGGCAGCTGTCTACGGCTCTGACGGACCCGTGCCCACTCTGTCTGCTCCCCCAACACCCCCATGGTACCAGTCCCTGGCCCGCCGTCGCCAGAAACCATGAGTTCCTTGACGTCTATGGACTCAGATGAAGACGAACCTGTCCACGTCGCGTCCACTCCTATCTCCCCCGCCTCTTCCGTCTATCCGACGTCGCCATCAGCTTCAAGCTTCATGCCGCCCTCTCCAGGAACGTTGAGCCACGGCTCCTCCTTTGCGCCATATGAAGATGTAGATATGGCGACCGATACTGGTATCCTTGAAGAGCCTCAAATGGATCATCAAAACCAATACCAATACTTTCCGTCCTTCGTAAGCTATGACACCTTTGTCTATTCACATACTCACTTCCGATTAACTAGGATGTTCGGTCAGAGCTCCATATGGTATCGACATTGATTTTCATGTAGAAACAGCCAGACTCATCCCTATGTAGATCGTCTCTAGGCTTTACGAGGCCGAAGACACCTATCTCACCACTGCCTGCGGCATTCTGACGGATGATCACTACTCTTTCGAGGTACGTAAAAACTTGACAGTGCCCCTCCGCTTCTCACTCTCATGCTTTTGATTGACTCAGGATTCCGCTCGGCTGGAAATGCATCTGGTAGATACATCGAACCTCTTAATTGCAGTATATCATTATGACCCTTCGTCTAGCTCAATGCCAGGCTTCGCGAGGCTGAAGATGAATACATGGTGACCGCGCGAGACATCTCCGTAGACGCGTATTGTTTAATCATGGAGTTGGGAGTTAATTAGTTATATGAAACCAGTAACGCCCCCTGCTGGTTCCTTTGGATAATTGACATGTATGCCTTTTTGAATTGTAATTATTGTGCGAGCTCTTTCATGTCGCGCACTCTCCACAGTGGAGTCAGTCCAAATCTGGCTATTATAACGAGCTTAGTCAAGCACACGTAGTTTATATATAGCCACTAGCGGAGTCTGAGTCAGTATTCAGAGGCATGTGGGGAGGACATTGTACCAGGATCGTGCTCCGACGCCATAAGACACCATCGACTGCTTTGTCGTCATAATTGCCTTTGTAAGGGGACACTCCTATTTTCTCCTATTCCCCCTGTCCCTCTCCCTTCCTCCTCGTTCCTTTCTCTTTCCCTTCATCCCATGGACTCTTACATACATTCCTTTCGTTCCCTTTCGTTCCCTTTCCTTCCCACTTCCTTTCCGCCCACTCCCTTCGCATCCGAGCCTCGTCCGGTGACTCCGAAGTCTTCCCGCACTTCGGACTCGCTCGGACTCGCTCGGACTCGTCTATACACCTCGGGGCTCGTCCGGGCTACTTCCATTCTCTTTCCCCACTTCATCTCCCTTCGCCCTTACTTCCCCAGGTCGCTGGCACGACTCCTGTACATTCCCCCTCCACTTCATTATCACATGTTTCCTCGTACCTTGTGATATTCGTTCGGACCTGTGGCTGGTGTACTGTACAGTTATCCCTTCATTCCTCCCACGCTACTACAGTATATACTTCGCTTCCTAGCATGGAGAATCCTTATCCTGTTCTCTTTGGATTCTCCCTCTGCTAGGTGAGCAGCTCTCTCATGTATTGTAGTTAGTCTTATTCATATCTTTGGATTCTCCCTCTGCTAGCTCGCGCTGTCGGCCATCTTGAGGTTGCCCTTACAGCAGAACAGGATCTCCCATCCTGGCACCAGAGCCCTACGGAAAACGTCCTGCGCCACTCCGGACTCGTTCCCGACGTCTCTCCGGTTTTGCGGACATTCCGGACGCTCTCCTGCTACTCCCACCCACCTCTGAGGACCCAAGGAACTCCATCCCTCGCTCCCCTGACGACTCCGAAATGACGGGCGCTTCCAGCCAGATCCCGCCATCCGAGCCAGTCGCTTCAGGACCGGACTCCGAGACTTTGCAGACCTTGTGGGCTCAGACATACGAACACCAAACCCAAATCAGCTCCATCCACGATACACTCGCCCGAATCGAAGAACTCCTCTTAACACCCCGTCCGATCACTCCGAAAACGACTCCGGACTCCGAGCCGAGAGGCACTGAAGCCTCCCAGCACGCCCCGAGTCGATCCGAAAACACCCCGCGTTCCCGTTTGAAGCCCGCCTCTCCCCCGATCTTCGACGGAAACCGCAAGGATGGTCGCGCATTCTACAACGCGTGCTCCATCTACTTCCAGCTCTGTCCGGACCACTTTCCGACGGAGCAGGCCAAAATCCTCTGGTGTCTCTCCTTCTTCCAGAAGGATCGAGCTAAGGAGTACGCGGACATGGTGCTCCGGAGTCCGAAGGATCCGTACTTCGAGTCCTGGGCTGCCTTCGCAACCGAATTCCGGACTCGCTTCCTTCCGGATCGGGAACGCGAAGCCGCCATGCTAAAACTGGAGTCCTCCCGGTACCACCAAGGCCGTCGGACTTTCCAGGAGTACCTCGACGAGTTCCGGGACCTTGTAGACCAGTCCGGATACTCCGAGGGATCCAACATCACGATGAAGTTCCGCCGCGGATTGGACTCCATCATCCAGAGCCGCGTTGCCGAGTCCGCAGACTGTCCGGACGAGGACGACTTCGAGGAATGGTACAGGGCAGCGCAGCGGGTTGCTGACAATCGTGCCGCTAACCAGTCCTTCCACTTCGGCGTGCACTCCGGTAACTCCGGACACTCCGGACCCCTCGTCCGACCTGCAGCCAACTCCGGAGTTGCTCGGACTCCTGCGGGTGTGCTCCCCGCGCCTCGGACTCAGCTCCCGCCTCTCCAACCCCGTTTCCAACCTCCGCCTCCTCCGAAGGCTCTATCCCCCGGTGTCCCCATGGACGTCGACCACACCCGCTCTCGACCCGCCACTTCGCAGCTCTGCTACCGATGCGGCAAGCCTGGCCACATGTCCCGCGAGTGCCCACTCCGGTACGATGTCCGGTTCATGACCACCGAGGAGCGGATGTCCGCCATCGAAGATCTCTTGACCGCGGCCGACGTTGTAGAAAGTGCAGGGACTTCGGAAGGAATAGACGATGAGGGAACGGCCCCGGTTGAGGAATCGGACACGGCGGATTTTGTCCGGACCAACGAGTGATCAGTGCGACCTCGTTGGTGAATAACCGATTTGCTTGTCTTAGCGTAGACGAAATAGACGATTCCAATCACTCCGATGATTCGTCCGACGTTAAGCAAACGACTCCGGTTACAATCCGCACACTCCGAAGGTTTCGCCCGCAGTGGGAACGGCGGCTACCCAGTAGCTATAAGATCTCCGCGCTGCCCGGCAAGCTTTCGTTAGATATACCCGTTGAAGTGCAGAGCACAGATACACAACACCGATGTACTCTGCAGGCCCTGGTGGACTGCGGAGCCACCGGAGTCTTCATGCATCCGCGCTTTGCTGATGCCCATGGTTTCACCCGACGCAAGCTGTCCGCTCCGATTCCGGTCTTCAACGTCGACGGATCGCCGAACGAAAACGGATCCATCTCCGAAGTCGTAGACCTTGTACTCCGGTTCAAGGATCACACGGAACGGATGCTTTTCGCGGTCACTAACATCGGACGGCAGGACATCATCCTCGGATACACCTGGCTTCGGAAGCACAACCCCGAGATCGACTGGCAGACGAAGGAGGTGACCATGAGCCGTTGTCCGTCCGGATGCGACACCTGTCGGAAGGAGTTCCGCCATGACAAGCTGACCCGACGCAAGGAGTCCGTGCGACTCCGGGAGTGTCGTACGGGTCCGATGCCAAGGGTTGAGGAACTGCACTCGGACGATCTCCCGCAGCTTCAGGACTGCGAGGATGATGATGAGGATGATGAGGCTACAACTCCGGACGACTCTGGACTTGAGAAGGGCGACCGTATCTTCGCAGCCATTCCTCCTCCGACTCCGGAGTACCTTCGGACTCTTCGGGAAGAACACATCCGGGCTTCGGAGACGGTCTCGCAGCGCCTCGCATTGGCTTTCCAGCGCAACAAACCCCACGATCCTCGGAACAGCGCAGTCCCAGACTTCCTTCAGGAATTCGAGGACGTCTTCGCAAAGGAGTCCTTTGA
This sequence comes from Sanguinoderma rugosum, assembly GCA_017499575.1. NCBI lineage: Eukaryota > Fungi > Basidiomycota > Agaricomycetes > Polyporales > Polyporaceae > Sanguinoderma > Sanguinoderma rugosum. The sequence goes on along the minus strand of VTPW01000001.1, from coordinate 5,038,698 downwards.
TGAACTGCCCATGCCGCGTCCGTGGGACCATGCCATCGAGCTACTGGACGGAGCGGAACCGACCTCTACCAAGTGCTACCCGCTGTCCCCAGCGGAGCAGAAACAGCTGGACGAATTTCTGGAAGAAAATCTCCGGACTGGTCGGATCCGCCCCAGCAAGTCGCCCATGGCCGCCCCAGTGTTCTTTGTCAAGAAGAAGGACGGATCGCTCCGCTTGGTTCAGGACTATCGGAAGCTCAACAACATGACGGTCAAGAATCGGTACCTGCTCCCGCTCATCTCGGACTTGGTGGACAAACTCCGGAACGCTCGCTACTTCTCCAAGCTCGACGTCCGGTGGGGTTTCAACAACGTCCGGATCAAGGAGGGTGACGAGTGGAAGGCCGCGTTTCGGACTACGCGCGGACTCTTCGAACCGTTGGTGATGTTCTTCGGACTGACCAACAGCCCGTCTACCTTCCAGACCATGATGAACGACCTGTTCCGGGAGCTCATTACGGAAGGTGTGGTCATTATCTATCTGGATGACATTCTGATCTACACCAAGACGCGCGAAGAGCATCGCCGGGTTCTCAAGCGAGTCCTAGAGATCCTCCAGCGGAACAAGCTCTTCCTCCGAGCAGACAAGTGCGATTTCGAGCAAACCAAGGTGGAGTATCTCGGAGTCGTCATCTCCGAGGGTAAGATCGAGATGGACCCCGTAAAGGTTTCCGGAGTCGCGGACTGGCCGACCCCTCGGACTCGGACTGAACTCCAATCCTTCCTCGGGTTCGTCAACTTCTACCGCCGCTTCATCAAGGACTACTCGCACATCGCTCGGCCTCTCTTCGACCTCACTTGCGCAAAGGAATGGCAGTGGAACGACTCCGCTCAATCCGCATTTCTTCGGATCAAGGAGCTGATCACTTCGGAACCTGTTCTGGTCTTTCCGAAGGAGGATCGGCCATACCGGGTTGAAGCGGACTCGTCGGACTACGCTACGGGTGCGGTCTTGTCGCAGCTGGATCCGGATGATGGTAAATGGCATCCTGTCGCATTCTACTCTAAAAGTCTACAGGCTGCGGAGCGGAACTACGAAATACACGACAAGGAGATGCTTTCAATCATCCGGGCACTCGAAGAATGGCGGCACTACCTTGAAGGCGCGGAGACTCCGTTCGAGATCTGGACAGACCACAAGAACCTGGAGTACTTCATCAAGGCCCAGAAGCTCAACCGTCGTCAGGCCCGCTGGTCCCTATACCTCTCCCGCTTCGACTTCACTCTCCAGCACCGTCCGGGTCGGACTATGGGTAAGCCGGATGCTCTCTCGCGACGCTCGGATCACTCGGATGGTAAGAACGACAACAAGGATGTGGTTTTACTTAAGCCGTCCTACTTTGCTGTCCGTGCCACGGGTGTCACTCTTGAAGGGGAGGAGAAGGATATCCTCACGGCTATCCGGACTGGAGTGCGGGATGCGAAGTTCGAAGATGCAGTGGCAAAGGCGGCAGAGGAGTTGAAGAAGGCGCAGGGCAGTCGCAAGACGGTCCGGAGTGCGGAATGGTCTCAATCGGACGGACTCCTGATGTTCCGGGGTAAGATCTACGTTCCGGACTCACCGGACTTGCGTCGGACTATTGTAGCCCAGCACCACGACTCCAAGGTCGCAGGACACGCCGGCAGATGGAAGACCCTTGAGCTCGTTTCGCGCAGTTACTGGTGGCCCAACATGTCCCGGTACGTCGGATCCTACACCCGCCATTGTGACCTCTGTCTCCGGACGAAGGCCCAAAGGCATCCGCCCATGGGTGAACTCCATCCGCTTCCTATTCCGGATGAACGCTGGGATCGCCTGAGCGTCGACTTCATTGTCGAGCTTCCGGAGTCCGATGGATTTGACGCCGTCATGAATGTGGTCGACTCCGTAAGCAAACGCGCCCACTTCATTCCGACTCACACCACAGTGTCCGCCCTCGGATCCGCAAACTTGTACCTGCAGAACGTGTGGAAGTTGCACGGACTCCCTCGGTCCGTTGTGTCCGACCGGGGTCCGCAGTTCGTCGCAGAGTTCACCCGAGAGGTCTACCGGATGCTCGGAATCAAGCTGGCTGCATCCACTGCGTACCACCCTCAATCCGACGGACAGACAGAGCGGACTAACCAGGAACTCGAGTCCTACCTCCGGATCTTCGTCGGAGAGCGTCAGGACGACTGGGCTCGACTCCTACCTATGGCGGAGTTTGCATACAACAACCGGGTCCATGCGTCCACTCAGCAGTCGCCCTTCCTCCTAGACACCGGCCGACATCCTCGTCTCGGGTTCGAACCTCATCAGCCACCGTCTCGGATGGAGTCCGCAAACGAGTTTGTAGACCGGATGAAGTCCGCAGTCGATGAAGCTCAGTCTGCATTGGTCAAGGCTCAGGACGACATGAAGCGTTACTACGATCAGCGTCGGACTCCTGCTCCGGAGTACCAACCGGGTGACAAGGTTTGGCTGGACTCGTCGGACATCAACCTCGCCCGACCTTCCCGGAAACTCGGACACGCACGACTCGGTCCTTACAAGGTCATCCGGAAGGTTGGCAAGGCAGCGTATCGACTCCAGCTCCCTCCGGGCTTATCCCGCCTCCATCCCGTCTTCCCTGTCGTCAAACTCTCTCCCTTCGTTCCGGACCCCATCCCGGGTAGACGCCCTGTCACTCCGCCACCTCCGCAGCTCGTTGACGGAGAAGAGGAACACGAGGTAGAAGAGGTCCGGAACAGCAGACGGTTTGGTCGGGTCCTGAAGTATCTGGTGCGCTGGCGAGGCTATGGTATCGAGCACGACTCCTGGGAGCCCGCGAGCAACCTCCAGCACGCTGCCCAGAAGGTCAAGGACTTCCACAATCGTCATCCGGATGCAGTACGCGTACTCCGGACGACTCCGACGACTCCTGCACCGCTCCGGATGACTCCTACAGCACTGGACCAGTCCTGGGAGCGTTGGCGCAGTCGGAAGGCTCCGGGCTCTGTGCAATCGTACTTCGACATCTTCTCGCAGCAATCCGGGGTTTCGGGGTTGGTGAATTCGTGGCGTGGCAGGCAAGAATCTTCGCGTCGGGTCGCCGCAACCTTGAAGGGGGGGTGATGTAAGGGGACACTCCTATTTTCTCCTATTCCCCCTGTCCCTCTCCCTTCCTCCTCGTTCCTTTCTCTTTCCCTTCATCCCATGGACTCTTACATACATTCCTTTCGTTCCCTTTCGTTCCCTTTCCTTCCCACTTCCTTTCCGCCCACTCCCTTCGCATCCGAGCCTCGTCCGGTGACTCCGAAGTCTTCCCGCACTTCGGACTCGCTCGGACTCGCTCGGACTCGTCTATACACCTCGGGGCTCGTCCGGGCTACTTCCATTCTCTTTCCCCACTTCATCTCCCTTCGCCCTTACTTCCCCAGGTCGCTGGCACGACTCCTGTACATTCCCCCTCCACTTCATTATCACATGTTTCCTCGTACCTTGTGATATTCGTTCGGACCTGTGGCTGGTGTACTGTACAGTTATCCCTTCATTCCTCCCACGCTACTACAGTATATACTTCGCTTCCTAGCATGGAGAATCCTTATCCTGTTCTCTTTGGATTCTCCCTCTGCTAGGTGAGCAGCTCTCTCATGTATTGTAGTTAGTCTTATTCATATCTTTGGATTCTCCCTCTGCTAGCTCGCGCTGTCGGCCATCTTGAGGTTGCCCTTACAGCCTTTGTATGCTCAAGAAAAGATCTACAATGAGCCATCGGGAGGTATCTATGCAACGAGTTCATCCAGCATCACTCTTCATTTTGGCCGGATACGCGCTTTGTTCGCAAGTCTGAATGATGAAAATGGCGCTTGTCCACTAGTAGCTATCACTTATTTAATTAAAAGCCAGACAATGCCCAGTTAGTGATTTTGTTCGTTGCCCATGGCAAGTTGTAATTAATTATTGTCATGGCATATATTGCAATTTACAACGGTGCACTAAGGTATTGTAATTAATAGTTGTAATGCTTGTCAGGGCTTTGTAATAGATTGATTAGAGCGTGATCTGATCTTTTGATCATTGATTAGATAGGATTGAAGCAGTGATTAGATAAAGATTATCTAGCCATTGATAGGCAATTACCCCTTTTGATTGATCTTTGATCACATGGCTAGGCTTTTACTGTGGGAACCTTGGTAATTAATATTGCTTTTGGGGCGCTTTTTTAAATTTTAGTGTGGGAAACATGCTCAAATAGATCAGTAGGGCTTGTTACTGTGGGAATTGTATTACAGCAATGATTAGAACCGCTTTTTGGGCGCTTTTTGGATGCTGTAAGCGTGGGAAAAGGCTATAAAGGCATTAGTAGGGCTTCTTACTGTGGGAATTTCATTATAGCAATGATTAGAACCGCTTTTTGGGCGCTTTTTTGGCTTGTAAGCGTGGGAAAGATATGTAAGAAGAGCAATAGGGCTTCTTACTGTGGGAAATCTTTTATAGTAGCTATTAGTATTGCTTTTTAGGCGCTTTTTTCAAATGTAAGCGTGGGAAATCAATGAAAAGGCATCATTATAGCTTGTTACTGTGGGAATTCCATAATAATGATCATTAGAAATGCTTTATGAATGTTTTTTTCTATTGTAACTGTGGGAAAAGGCTTGTAAACTCTATTATTGAATGTGAAGATGGTGGTTTGTTACTGTGGGAAAATATTACTCAAAATGGTAATTGTAGAGCAATGTTTTCTGATCATGCCCCTATAGTCGGAATTGTAATAGCTACTCTCGTTAGTGAGAAAAACACAAAATACTCGAAAAAACGCGAAAAGTTTGTTATTCATCTAGTATACAATTGCTTGAATAGCCTATTCATATCTTTATGATCATTGTAAGCTGATTTCATTACAGTATGATCATTGTAAGCTGATTTCATTACAGTATGCCATAGCTGACCTTTGCTTGGCATTTCAAATAGTAATTTTGCTAGTGTGACCACCGAATCATTAGTCTGAATACTGACCGTGGGAATTTTTTTGTAACTGTGAGAAAGTTCAAAAGTAGTTTTTTGTAGAGTATTTTTGTCTGATTATGGGACTGTTCGCGGAATTCTCATAGCTATTTTTGTTATTGCGCAGTAGTCAACACAAAGTATGCAAACAGCAGAATCACTTGAATGTGAACATACAGATATCCATCAAATTCACATCATGTATGAGCACCACTCTACCAATCCATCATATGGGAGTAGTGGGACTGTGGACTAGCTCCAGTAGACTATTGACATCCATTCAATTGATGCCCATCCATATCATTTCAACTTTATTTGTTACCATAAGGCTAACTACGATTTTCTATCTTGCTGTAGCTGAAGTACCTCATGCATGCATTTATTATCTTCAATTATATCATATACACTCATGTATACAGAATAATGCTACAAACAAGTAGGAATATAGGTGAACTCAGCTGAGGATTACTATATAGTGGTGGGATCCTGAGTTTCATTATTGGCTTTTCTGTAGAAATCGCTTAATCTGAACACTTAAGAACAAGAAATTGATTTATAATGATGATAGTGCTATGTATCAAATCTCAAACATGTATAGAAATGATGAGGACACACCATAACTAGTATACCATGAGTATAGCACCATACTACCTGTGGGAGATGACAACATAGTGAATATCTATATATGCACATTCAAGTGATTCTGCTGTTTGCATACTTTGTGTTGACTACTGCGCAATAACAAAAATAGCTATGAGAATTCCGCGAACAGTCCCATAATCAGACAAAAATACTCTACAAAAAACTACTTTTGAACTTTCTCACAGTTACAAAAAAATTCCCACGGTCAGTATTCAGACTAATGATTCGGTGGTCACACTAGCAAAATTACTATTTGAAATGCCAAGCAAAGGTCAGCTATGGCATACTGTAATGAAATCAGCTTACAATGATCATACTGTAATGAAATCAGCTTACAATGATCATAAAGATATGAATAGGCTATTCAAGCAATTGTATACTAGATGAATAACAAACTTTTCGCGTTTTTTCGAGTATTTTGTGTTTTTCTCACTAACGAGAGTAGCTATTACAATTCCGACTATAGGGGCATGATCAGAAAACATTGCTCTACAATTACCATTTTGAGTAATATTTTCCCACAGTAACAAACCACCATCTTCACATTCAATAATAGAGTTTACAAGCCTTTTCCCACAGTTACAATAGAAAAAAACATTCATAAAGCATTTCTAATGATCATTATTATGGAATTCCCACAGTAACAAGCTATAATGATGCCTTTTCATTGATTTCCCACGCTTACATTTGAAAAAAGCGCCTAAAAAGCAATACTAATAGCTACTATAAAAGATTTCCCACAGTAAGAAGCCCTATTGCTCTTCTTACATATCTTTCCCACGCTTACAAGCCAAAAAAGCGCCCAAAAAGCGGTTCTAATCATTGCTATAATGAAATTCCCACAGTAAGAAGCCCTACTAATGCCTTTATAGCCTTTTCCCACGCTTACAGCATCCAAAAAGCGCCCAAAAAGCGGTTCTAATCATTGCTGTAATACAATTCCCACAGTAACAAGCCCTACTGATCTATTTGAGCATGTTTCCCACACTAAAATTTAAAAAAGCGCCCCAAAAGCAATATTAATTACCAAGGTTCCCACAGTAAAAGCCTAGCCATGTGATCAAAGATCAATCAAAAGGGGTAATTGCCTATCAATGGCTAGATAATCTTTATCTAATCACTGCTTCAATCCTATCTAATCAATGATCAAAAGATCAGATCACGCTCTAATCAATCTATTACAAAGCCCTGACAAGCATTACAACTATTAATTACAATACCTTAGTGCACCGTTGTAAATTGCAATATATGCCATGACAATAATTAATTACAACTTGCCATGGGCAACGAACAAAATCACTAACTGGGCATTGTCTGGTTTTTAATTAAAAAGTGATAGCTACCACCCGCTTGTCCGAGTCAGGGTTTGCCGTCGTCCATGGACTTCGATGTCACGCGGACTGCTATCACTGATCAGATCATCAGGACTAACATGCCATCGCCCAACTTGAACCTTGACGCGACTTCGCCTTGGTGCCACTCACTTTTACCATGCTGGCTAAGTGTCCTGTCTGTATGGAGACGGCGACAAGGGAGATCTTATTCTTTTTTGTCAACGCTTGTGGTTCGTCCTCTCAGAGATCTGATGCCCCATAGCGAGAATTTCCACTGATCGCGATTAGGACATGTTTTGTGCTTGGAGTGCATCTTGAAAATCATTCCAACGACTCGCCGATGTCCCTATGCTTGTACCGAAATTGCAAGTATTCTCGATGTATCGGTACTTTCGCTCGCCTCCGAGTCTATTTTGAAACTAGAACCCTCCCTCGCACCTATTTTCGTCAACAGGTGTGTAGTCTATCACTCCTGATTCGCTACGCACAGACTTGTCTCACTCTTCGCGAATAGGCGGGAGATAGAACTAGCCCTGGAATTCGCGGAGAAGAAGTGGACAAGGGATACAGCATTGTGCAGGGTGGCAGAGCTAGAGGGACGAATCAGCTCGCAGCTGGAGGCCATCAAGACTCACGCTGAAGATTTATTGTCGACGACAAGCAAGAACACCGAACTTGTGATGAAATTGAATGAGTTAAAGACTCTCAATAACTTGCAATCAGTCGACCGTGGTGTGTCAAGAGTACGATTGTCAATGATGCAGACAGAGGTATGGACGAAGTTGAATTTAAGACCATAGACTTATCATTCTTCAGAAACAAGCATTTTTCCTCCAACTAAGGGAGCAACAAGCACGCTTCAGAGCTGAGGAAGCGTAGTTCGACACAAAGCCCCACATCTATATAGAACTTGTATGATGGCTGATTGTAAATAAGCAAATACCAGATATACTACTCCGTTAGGGGATTGGCATCGGATTCCGAAAGCAATTGCAGCAACCACCGAATAATTCTCGTTTTCCAAACACTGAGAAATTGGGAAAATTCGGCGTGCAGGCGCGAAACAGTACTATTCCACGTATCGACCCAAATATCGATAGATGGCTTAGTATTCATTTGGTCAATCAAGACGCCTGAAGATGAGAAAGGATGGTTCACCTTCAGATCATCGAAGCGAGCAACCAAGACCGCAATCAACACAGTTGTCACAGCAGCGAAAATATATCCATAAAGCGCGCCTGTTTGAAGATGTCATACCAGAGATTGAGAGGGGGAATGTGAGAACACGTACCAAGCTGATGTCTGGGACGTAAACCTCTGTGCCTCTCAGAATCAAATTTCGACACCTTGCCTGCCTTCCAGATTTTCATATAAGTGTTGACACCTTTCTCCGATGTTCCTGATGCCATATAGTGGACCGAGCCACTCCGATGGTACGCCTTTCAAACACATAGACGATGAGGACGTAGAACGAAATCGGTGGGCACGAATTTACCAGCGCCTGAATTATATCACCTGGTTTTACATCAGTTGGCTGCGTTTGTGATCGAAAATAAGAGACTTACGGCCATGGGGCAGTTCCGCCCTAGACGCAACATTAGTAATACTTGAAATCAGGACTGAACCATTTGCAGAGCCTAGGACAATGGATTTCCCATCATCAATGAAAATAACTGGAAGCAGTAAGTTCTTGGAGACTTCAACTCGGAAGGTATGAAGAAGCCGTGGCATTTCCATCGTTGATTCCATGGTGTATATATCGAAGCCGTCCAGGCAATTGAACACCGCAAGTAGACGTTGATCGGGAGAAACTGCAGGCCTTCCTCTACGCGCAAGCTACATTGGTAGAGACAAACATAACACAAATTCATATATGTACATTCGATAGCTAGGCGGGACGAGGTGCCACCGTACAGCCTCGCGTGATTGGGCTGGGTCAACACATCTGTGGAAATCAGGATCAGTGTTCATGATTACGCCAGAATCCGAGGCCAAACTTACATGACACCGTGGCAAAGATAGGATACAAGCAGCAAGATGCCGCCGTCGTAGGTCAAAAATTGAACAGAATGCGGAGCTGGGACTTCGTCTGCAAGGCCTTTGGCTGATGGGGGGGACAGTATGGTCCTCCATTGCACGAAAGGAACTAATCGTATACGTGAAGACCATATTTGTATACTTATAAGAGGTGGTCATACCCTGTTGATCGTGATCGCCGTCCGACTTCAGCAACACAACAGCACTCCCCTTAGCGACAGCAAGGTGCATCCCAGAGTGGTCCAGAGCCAACGCTCGAACGACAGAATCGGACTGATCTGACGAAATAGGCAGCTTGTAACTGCCCGAGAGGCCGGCATCATGCTAGACAGAGAATGATCAATGGATAGTGAATTCCTGACAACACAGGATTTACTATATCTAAGAATACGACTTTGCCATCCTCGCGCCCAACATAGAGACGGCCATTGCCAGTCGGATGCCACGCCAATGTTGTCACGGCGTGGTGTGCAACTACCTTCATGAATGTGGTGCCTTCCCTAGGACTGAATATGTACACGACTCCATCGTCGGCACCCGAAGCAAGGAACTTTCCACAAGGTGAGAAGCTAAGGACGTTGATTGAGTCTGTGTGGCAAGAAGTGAGAGACGAGGAACATGAGTAGGAGATGATACGTTTTTGCATATTCCAAGAGTTGAGCGCTAAGCTTCAAGAACGTGTTGTACATGATAGTTATTCCTTCTCCGCCCGAACCACTAAGCAGTCTGACATTGACGTCATACGACACACAGCCATGCCATGTCAACTACGTTGCTTTGTCGTTATCTGGCTGCTTTGTTTTTCATGGCTGCTTTGTAGGTGCAGACCAGTTATAACTGTGGCATTCAACGTTCATTTGAACACCCAGCCCAAAGTACTCCCCATTGATGGTACGATTTCTACCCCAGAGAAGCGATCTATCTCATCACATTCTTCCAGACTCCACGGCTCACTGTGATACTCGAGCGTGAGGAGCCAGGGCCAGGTGTTACTCCTGGTGTTCATCGTATCAATAGGCAGGTGTTTGTCAGGAAACTGCGCTCGGATAAACGCTCGGACGTCGTCCCTAGTCACTGTGCGGATGCGGAGGTGAGTTTTATATGCGTGCGCCACAGTTTACATTCATTCGTATCCAGCCGCAGGCCATTAACCATCAAGAAGATTATAACAACGCCACGAACACACGATCCTCATCGCCATTTGCTTTCCCTCGTCGCGACGCCGTTCGCTCCGACCTGGGAAGGTTGGATCCCGGGTGTGCTGAACGGCAGTCAGGACTACGGTTTAGTTCTGAACCCCCGCGCAAGATCCCAGAAGAAATTGCTTTAGCTCCCTCTGCGTCCACCAATAACTCTGTGTTAAAGCCACTACGCCGCCCGTTCAAAGACAAAGACTCAGAGGGCTGTACAACCTGGTATATTGGAATCTCCGATTTGCCCATTTCCCAGCCTCCCTCGAATTTTGGTGTCTATGGGGATCTGTACTTGCACAGCATCCGAGGGACGAACGGACCTCCTCTTATCTGGCTGATGGACGACCATTCCGCTTGGCGGAGGGTTGAAGAAGGTTGCAGCCATCCGTACATTACGGATCACTGCCTTCGCATCCGCGGATCAGGTGAGCCTAGCTGGGTGTTGAAGGCTAGTCTCGCAACGATGCGCCACAGAAAGGAGAAAGTTGCTCGGTCGTGAAGTGGCTCAACCATCGCCTCAATTCATTTGAAAGAAATGTAAAGATTGTCAGTTTACATTGCGAGTGTCCCATGTATACGTATGCCATATAAACAAGTGTAATCGTTACTACCCCAGTTGTTCTTTATTCGAAGTACCACAGATTGAAAGCGGGCGGCGACTAGATCTGAAGAAACAGGAAAAGTTTGACTTGGGCTAGACCCCGTTATGTCGTAACGAAATCGCGCGATCAACAATGAAGAGATACCCTGAGGAAGTGTCGGGGGATCGCTGGTGTCAGCACGCTCCTCTGACCTAAACGACGGCCAAGTCGACGGGGGAAGTCCTTCCTCAATACCCCAGAGCTCCATATCCATAGGTGCACTGCTTATGCCGAAAGACAAGTGACGAGGAATGTGCTCAATCACTACCTCCTGCACATATATCGTTCTGGCCAGGGTGATGGCAAGCTGCCCAACCTCGCCCGCAAAAGGCCAACAATTTCCATTATGAAGATCAGGCTGCAAAGCGACCTCTGGCGGGTTTCCAAACCGGGGCGAGTGAAAGAAAGAGGATAGCCAAGATCTAGATGTAGTTAACTTCAGAGTGGGAGTGGTCAAAGCCGGAATCACGCGCGCTCCAGCGGATAATAGAGCAAAGTCTGGTCGGTCAACTTGGTGCTCATCCTGGGCACAGCTATCATTCTAGGGCGCGGCCTCGTCAGATAGTGATTCAAGGCCTTTTGAGGGACCAGTATTCTCACCGACAAACGGTAGGTTTCAAGAGCTTGGTAACGATCCTCCAGTATAGCTGTTCGATGCTGCAGTTCCAACCATGCGGCCTCGGCTTCACCGACTTTCTTCGTGACCTCGCTCCGCATCCAATCGGCCTCCTTCCATTCCCGAGCCAAGTTGTCGAGAGATCGATAACCACTCTCCAGCTCGCTCGTGCGATGCTGCAGTCCCAACAATGTTGCCTCGGCTTCACCGACTTTCTTCGTGACCTCGCTCCGCGTCCAATCTGCCTCCTTCCATTCCCGAACAATACTGTCCACACTCTCTACCTGAGGAACAATCCGAGCCATCTGTTCTCGGAGCGATGCCACCTCACGAGTGACTTCTTCTAAGCGTGTAGTTGTCCGTTGCAATCGGATGCTTAGGTACTCGATCTGCGTCTTCGCATCCCCCACTTGTGAGTGTTGCTGTTGATGCGTCTGACTGATAGCTTCAACTTGAAGGCTAACAGAAGCAAGCCGAGTCGTAAGATCGCCCACAGCCGTACGATGCAGCTGAAATGCGTGCTGCAGAGATTCCGACCTCTTCAAGATGCTCTGATGAAGGAGTTCCAGCGTTCTGCATATGTTGGTCGCTTCTTCTATTCTCTGGGAGTGTGCGAGTAATTGTCCGCGTTGTTCGTTCGTCACTTTCTCGAGAGTCTGTATTTGGGATGAAAGGGGATATGTATCACTAAAGACATGGCCGACTGGACGGCAATAAAGCACCCATCCAAGACCTATTGAAATCGAAAAAATTGCAATGATGATTGAAATCTGCGTCATGCTGAGAGGGACCTAAAAATAGCACATAAGATAGAGTTCTCGACATCCAGGATGCACGTACTCGACCCCATGATCCCGAGCCCCAGTTACCAGGTCCATCCCCGTCTTCCTTGCTCGGTATTACACCTCGTAGCACTTCAAATTCGTCGTCTTCATCGAGAGATCTTTCGCGGCGGATGATGTAGCCAAGCGGATTGGCCACTACTGGAAGATCCGAAGTGGCCATCTTGAAGTTGGGACGAGTATCTGATTCCTGTAAAGGTGCCTGGCGCATGGATCCAAATTTCAAAGCTACGAACGAACGCTGCGCAGGCGTTGTTTGTTGGCCAGCGTCTATTGGCCCTGTGTCATGTCATGATGTACTGGACACGCCACAAACACGCTGCAGGTTGAACACACTAATTGGCTCACCGTTCTACATTTATCACCATGCTAACGCCAGCTTCTGTTGCGGACATCAGGCAGCAGTTGCGTGACATTTTCCTCTCGAACCCGAAGACAACGATGTCCGAAGGTGTAATAGCCATATCTCTAGGGCACCTTGAGAGCCACAGTCACATTCGACGGCGACGACGCCAAACGGCGTCGTGAATACGCGGACTACAACGGTCGACCGTGTAACGTACTTGATTTGCCCGGACAATATCTGCTGCTGTGATGATCAGTTTCTGTGAAAAATATCTTGTTGATACACCTCTGTGTACACGCAGCACGTTTTCTAGTACTATTCGAGAGTCATGTAGCGAATGAAATTACTACAGGATATTCTACAGCCAACGTTGCAAACGAGTATTTTATCGCCCGCCATCTCCAATGCGCAACCCACGTTGGCGTGTGCTGGGATTTTCACCGGCCTGGCGCTCACTGTCGTCTGATAGCACAAGCTACGAAGCCGCCTCCGCCCTTGATCGTTTGCGTCCTTCCCGGTGCTTGCGCGTTGCCTTCGTCCCCAGAGTCCCTGTGAACGAGTGATCAGCTTGGAAAATGTCATTGACGCAGCGCGCTCGCAAGGCAATATGTACCCACCTCCGCCTCCATACGCACGAAAACACGGATAGCCCTGGTGCTCCCCCTTGGGCAGCGTCGACCGTTGGAATGTTGGGCGCGAGTTTGGGTAAAGTGACCGGCCAGCAGGGAGCAACAAGACGAAGGAGAGAGGAAAGGATGAAGGGAAGCGATGCAGCGGGCACCGTCGCCGATCGCGAGCGGATGGTACCAACCAGCGAAACGCCAACGAGGGGAAACACCAGCGCGAGAGGATGGGTGAGGACGGGGCGAACGATGAGAAAAAATCAAAGAACAGAGAGTGCAAATGAGCTACGCACCGCCGATACATGCCAACCAATGCGCCACGCTCCCTTCCTCGGAGCAACGATCGCGCACGCAATGCAACGTTGATTCATCTTATAACTCAATTGCTACATCGGAACACACATACAACACGACGACGACTGGGATCAGGATCAGGGACGGGGACATACCTTAGCCAAGATGCGTGCCCAAGATGAGCAGGCTGTGCGCCGGAAGTAAGTGCATTGGAGACTCCGGCGATGGCGGCGGCGGCGACAACGACGACTGCTGGGATGACCTGAAAGTGGGAGCAAGTGGTTCCGGAGTATCGCGGTACGGGATAAGAGTGCGAACGCCCCACCGTTTAATGGACTCTTCGGATTGCGATTTGGGATGTTGAATACCCACATCGATATAGATATCCTGGCACATGCACGATGCGCACGACATTTACGACAAGACAAACGGGTAGTACTGAGTCGGATGGATGAGAACGTTTGCTCCTGAACTTGAGCTAAAGCACACAGCTTATATGATAACAGCAGATGCAGATACTGAAAGATGACAGAATCATTCGTATAAAACGCCACAGAGAAGGCGGAATACCCGATGTATTAAAACACTGTATCTACAAGGATGAGTCCAGAGAGAGGGATTTCGGAGTCCGAAGTCGGTTTATATCGAGGAAATTTCGGATTATGCCGAATATCCGAAAAAGGGAAGATTCTTCCACCGCACATTCGCTTCGTCCCTCCTCTCTTCACGACCACTCACCAATGCATAACGCGTTGTCGCTTACATTCCCTCCCCTCTTCGCCTTCTCTCGTTGTGTGAGTTGATCGTTCGTTCGTACGCGTATCCCGTCGTCTCCCCGCCGACGCTCGTTCCCTTATTAGTTTCCTTGGAATCCACTGTCTTGCGCGCTGTGGCCGACGTTCTCGTGCACGTAGTAGGGCGTCGTGCTGCTTCCTTTCCACGCATCGTCTTTGGCTGGCTAGTCAGCCCTTTCCTCCTCCTTTTTTCATATCTTCGCCGTCGCCGCGTTCGTGTTCAATCCAGATATCGTTATTGGAAGTCTAGCCTGAGTGCACGATGTCCGGACAATTTATGCAAGACACTCTGAGTGACTCATTTTGACGTCAAGCTTGACGCCTGTTAGTCTTTATCTGTCTAGGACATTGTCCAGATTTGAAAAGGTTTGATAAGTCAGAAGTTTATCTTTCCCTTTCTCTCTTTCCTTCCTCCCCTCGTGTTCCTATCTCCTTCTCGCCGCCGCCGCCCGTCCCCTTCTCCCCTCGTCTCCATCCTCACACCTAAACCTGCGGGCCGGCTATTCACCCCACTACGCTTCGTTGCTCAGTTGGCGTTGTGGGTTACTTACCCATCCGTCGCCGAGACCAATGTCGGCGCGACTTCGCGGGATGTGTGGGATGTGGGTGTCGACGCGTATGGTTTGCAGGGGACAACCGTAAACAGTTAGTGCCTTCATACTCGAGCTCTTGCATTCCATGAATTTCCATCGTCCGTGCTTGTACAGTTCGTTTTTGCAAGGACAGTAGGTGTTGACGTTGATGGAATATATCGTTCGTTGGATTGCGTATCCCTTCGTCTGCCCGCCGACGCTCGTTCCCTTACCAGTTTTCTTGGTTGTTATCCAATGTCTTGCGCGCCGTGGTTCTCGTGCACATGATATTGGCTAGTCAGCCCTTTCCTCTTCCTTTTTTAAGTGACTCAATTTGATGTCAAGGATGTCTTATCCGAGTCTTTGTTCAATCAGGAAGGACTCTCGACATCCCCGTCTTTATTTAGACCACAGCGACCATTGGTCGACGCTGTGCAAGATTTTCTTTCGCAATGTAGCCATCATTCTGATACCCTTGCCTTGATCACATCGACCGCAAAATGACCGCGATGCTTAATCCAAGTACCTGCCTACGCTGCAATTGATGTTACCTCGTTTTGGATTGGCTCAAAATGTCTTGAAATGCAACAAGTTGGCTTGTTCTCCGTAATCGACGGCCTTTGCTCGAGTCATGATCGGTCACTTTGAGTGTAATCATGGTAACTTGGTTCAAGCGTCATGACGTCGATAGTTCAGGACAAAGCAGTATTTTCCCGGCTCGCACGGTTCGAACTCAGCTTCAAAGGCCATAACTCTAGTCCAAATACGTCTATTCTGTCAAGCGTTTAGCCTCAACATGTCGCGTAAAGCTATACTCGCCTATATCCTGCATGACAGACGCGGACGACGCGACTGTGCTTCAAGCCACAGACTGCATTCTCTTCCAAAAACACTTGAAGAAGGCTAAAATACACTCAGATCACATAAAAAAATGTGTTGAATGCTCTAGTTCTAAAAGCCAAAAGGACGCGTGCCGTTTTCGTCGTAAGTGCTTGCATGATGTTTGATATTGCTCGGTACCGATGTCCATGTCCTAGATATTCGCCGTGTCTCAAAAACTTCCGCCGTAGTGGACCTTTTGGGTGGGCGATATACTCGCTTTGCGGAAAGGTCGAACGAAAGAGAGAGATTGGATTATGTTTACGATCGCCCATTTGCCCCTGAGATTACCAGACGGGACGTCGCCTTCCTACAGGTGCAAAACTCCATTTGTCTCACTTGTATATTGTGCGCTGATTCGTTTATAAGCTCTACGTAGCCCGTGCTTTGCTCCCTATCGTAAATCACACTCTTGCTATCCTCGATGCCTTCCCCTCAAGAGCATGCCCGATATCAAGATCTGCGTCGTATCGAGACGATTGTGGTCAGTCTCGCACAATAATCTTTTGAGAACTCCAAACTCTAACTATAAGCAGATAAATGCAACTGGACGTTACTATTGGCCTATTGGATGTGTATTGGCTGTGGCCGATTCACATGCACCACATGTGAAACCGCTTCGCAGAGATGTCGATGCGACTCGGAGCAGATTTTGATGTCTATTGTGGATCCCGCCGAGATACGCTTCTTATCCACTGAGCTGCAAGATCTCGTTTCGCGGGTGCCTCCTTCTAGTCACCACGCCCTTAGCAATTCCCTCTCAGAACCAACTATCGCCGAAGCCTTAGACGAAAGCATCAGGTCTGTACCCATTCTGTCCCAGCGATGCTCATTGGGAGACTTTGACTTGCTCTGGGATCAAGGTATTCCCTTCGTTGTGCGTGACCAGGCCCCTGGGTTGCGCTGCGACTGGTCTCCCGCCGGCCTCGCAGATGTGTTAGGTTCGGATTGGTGTAAAGTGGCTGACTGCGAGGATGAGAACTATCTCAAAACCGCCCTCGTAGACGAGTTCCTCCTGGGGCTAGACGAATGGAATGACCGAGTTCTAAAGCTCAAGGTAGGGATCTCAATCTGTAACTCGTCGTTGGTTCTCACTGCTTTTCGTTTTGTTAAGGATTATCCAACCGACCAGAGGTTAAAGTCAAAGTCATTCATCTTAGCACGCGACTTCCAGCTCGCGCTACCTGTCCCGGCATATTCCAGCGAGGATGGTCCCCTCAACATCGCCAACTTCTTTCCAATTAACTATTCCAACGCACCAGATCTTGGTAATGCCCCATTGATATTGAAATCAATACCCGTACCCTAACAGTCTTTCTCGAAAGGTCCTAAAATGTATGCTGCTATGGCAAGTAAGTTTGGCGATGAAGGACATGGAAGTACACGGCTACATATCGACATATCGGACGCAGTCAACATCATGGCTCGTGGCGAGGCGCTCTGGCATGTCTTTCTCAGCAAAGATGCCGATCAGCTGAAGAAATATGTTGGTACAAAGTGCAAAGGCCCTTGGTTGAACGACAACCCGTTTCTCAACCAGTATCATAAATACTTGACACCGACAGATCTCGCGGAGTTGAAAGAGCTCGGAATCATCCCTTTCACATTTCGGCAGTGCCAGGGCGATGTTGTCTTTATCCCTGCTGGCAGTCCACATCAGGTAAGAGTCTTCTTCAGGTGTATTGTCCAATGTACATCACACAGGATGTCATTACTCAGGTATCCAATATCACGCCATGTGTAAAGCTGGCTGCAGACTTCTTAGCCCCCCAAAGCCTCGAGCGATGCTCCAAAGTCAACTCCCTCATGCATGCCTCAAAGTCCAACGATGTGCTCGAGTTTGGCTACCTTATTATCCATTGCTGGATGGCTCTGTCCCAGCTTAGTAAATCACTACCCGCAAGCCCGAAAATACCCCCTTCAATTCCACTTCCTGACATCACGGCAGGCAACCCAGCAGCGGCAGTACTACAAAGTAGAACGTGGTATGGAATATCCGTATGGGCTATAACCATGCAAAACATACTGATATCTGTATAGCACTGATCATGAGTCAACCACCCCAGAGCCTCCAATGAACGACCAGATTCCGACACGGTATGATACACCTGTATATGTTGGCTATAATCACGCAGTACTCATATCTATATAGCACTGAAGTGATCCACTCAGAGATCTTGACGGATGACCAGAGTGTTGAAACTCAAACCTCTGACGTAGACAGCTCTTACAGAGACGTCAACCCATCCAACACACAGGGTATTACCCCCCTGTCTCGCAAAATTGACACGGCTGTTCAACAGGCACTGGAAAAGTTTGGTCTGCACCAAAATGTGCCTCAAGGGCCCCATTACCCTTACTCACCGTACCCCCACGCCCCGCCTTACCACCATTATCCCTCGGTGCTTCCTTACCAGATGCCAGCGCCTTATGTTATGAATAACGCAACCCCGTTTCCGGTGTGCTATCCGTCGGTACCCCAAATTTTGCCCCCCTTTGTAGCCCCATTTCCGCAGCAAACCTTTCCAAGCCAGAATCTGCCGCCCGTGTTTGTTTTCAAATCTGCATTCCAATTGCACACACTGACTCTCTGTCTCTATCTGCCAGTCCCGCGAGCAGCTCCTTATCGCAACCATTGAAATTCATATCCGAAGAGGAAAATCCTGCAAAGCGCCGCAGAGCTCGTACGTGCCGCAATTGTGGCCAAGGATATCCTGACTGCAAGGGGTCAAGGATACGTGACTTATGCACAAATCCTAGTAAACGACGTCGTCCCGACGGTGACGGCGATACATAGTCTTCCTCTCCACATCGTAGACGCTATGAGTTGTAATTCACTTTCTTGCTTATACACGTGCACCCCCATTGCCAATATTGTGCGAAGAATATAGCACCTACGTGTATACCAGGATATAGTATGTACGATGAGACGAGTTTTTGTACCTACGTATACGTCTGAACGTGACCTCCTACTGCATATTTGAATCGTAAGAACGGTGTTCAAATGAACCGTAACAACCGAACGGGACTGCAGGGACTCGGGAGAACGACCAAAATGATGAAATAGGGAAACGGGGGAAGAGGACGCGTCCCTAAAGGAAGGCAGGAGAGCAAAGCAAATCAAACCAAAGAGCGAACGGGAGGAGGGAGGGATCGCGAGTACGTGGAGAGAACGTCGCACGAAGGGAACAGACAAAGATCAACGCGAACCTCGAACAGCAACCGACGAGTAACAGGAAACCCCGACGCGTCACGCCAGTGCACGCCACGTACATAGACTGGCTCGTACACACGAAGGGATGGAGCAAACGAATCAAAGAATGATAAAGAATGCGGCATGGGGAATGAAGAGTGAAGAAACGAGAAGGAGAGGAGCACGCACCACAAGTTGGGCGTCGACGAAGGTGTCGAGCAAGTGACAGGGAACGGGAGCAACCTTGCGACGACGCAGGGTTTAATATTCGATGCACGATGGGATGGGTGTGGGGGGCTCACCGAGAGTGGCACGACACGGTGACGACGAGATGCACGCAATTGGGAAGCTAGATAAGGATGGGGAATTGGGAGGGATGAGTAACGATGATGGCGGCCCCGGGGGGATGCGTTACTGGCCACCGAACTCTCTTGCGCACCCGAGGCACCGGGCGTTGCGTGAACACGAACACATGGAAATGTTAGTAAGTGACAGGAAGAGGCAGACGCTGGGAAAGAACGGAGACGTACCAGATGAACGCAGACGACGTCGATGAAGACGCCACATACCACGGCATCGAGAGAGGTCGATGTCGACGAGGCCAACAGCTATCAGAAAGAGTAGGCCGATGCTGAAAGGGTGAAAGACGAGCGTGCCACCGTTGGACTCTTCGGATTGCGATGTCATCTGATCCCGACGTCGTTTTGCGAATGCGGGCCGGAGACTCACAACAGTGGACAACTGAGGGTCACATTACTACATGGACTACCGTCTCGGGGTGCCAAGATAGGACATCGTTGCAGGACAGCCCCACTCGCCAGTCGCGCCCTGGGCCGCGCTGCGTCCCATGATCGTGTTGGACAATAGGCTCCGACATCAGCGATGCCAAATCAGGGCAATCGTCGGTAGTAAATCTGTTCGTCGTCATCGCATTGTGGACGATAACAGTCGAACCGTGCGTCCAATTCGCTGATCTGACCGAGATGGTGAAGAAGATACTCATAGACGACGGAATCATCCGTATCACTCCACAGAGAAGGCGGAAACCGATGTATTCAAGATACTGTAAGTACGTTGATGAGGCGTCCAGAGAGAGGGATCCAGAGAGAGGGATTTCAGAGTCCGAAGACGGTTTATATCTAGGAAATTTCGGATTATGCCGAATATCCGAAATGGAAATCGGTGAGCTGTTCCACTCTCCTCCCTCTTCTTCTCCACGACCCTCGCTGTCCATGATCTTCTCATTCGGCATCGTCTGCCACCCTTCTCTGCATCTCCTCGTACCGCAATCGTGGGGTAACAAAAGTGAGTAGGTGGGTATCTTCGTCGTATGCCGCCTGCAGATCATTGTGTACTAACTGTTCCCCTTCCTCCCTTTCTATGATCAATAGAGAGACTGATGATAGGGACGACGCGTTTAGCTATCAGGACGTCTAGCCTGAGCGTACGTCGTTGATGTCATCTTGAAGATGTGGATGGGATGTCCGATGAGATATGGGATGTCCTATGCAGTGACTCATTTTGACGTCAAGGACGTCTAGTCCGACTGAATATGGCGGACGCCAAGGATATCTTATGCGAGTCTTTGTCCAATGAGGACCCTCGACGTCTCTGTTAGTCTTAATCTGTCCAGGACATTGTCCAGATTTGGACGTCCTTTAGTCTGAGTTTGGCTGTGGGAATCCTAGATAAGTCAGCAAGGCTAGCTTGATAAGTCAGAAATACTTCAACAGTTTATGTACGAAAATCTAAGGATGTCATCAGAGTATTTTACTTTAAATTCCCTCCGCTGAGGACAACTGAATCAAAGATGGAATAAATAAAGATTACATTTAAAACAATGCAACAATGTTGGTCCGAACTACAGTTTGAAAGAACGATGAACAAAGAGCGGATATTTAGGGAACAAAGTTCGCTTACATTTTGAATGTAATCAAAATGTAATCGTCATAAGCGCTGGACATCACATATTATCAATCCTGAGGATGTGATAATTGATAATATCAAACGCAAATCAAGGCCAAATTGCGTGCACTGGGTGAATATATCATGAGTACATTTTAAGTCAATTCACCGTGTTGGAGAGGATTGAATTTTGAACATGCATTGGAATTACAAAATTAATGTAATCAACATACAATCACGATGAACGAGCGGTGATACATTGTGATTACACTGTAGAGATAAGTCATAATGCATACCGATAAAGTGACGCCGGTAAACTGTGATTACATTTTGATTTTTCCTTCTTTGTATTCAACATATTCCCACGAGAAACATATTCCATGATATCTCAAAGGGATCACTATACGGCGGCAGATTAAAGACAAAGGCCTTTGTGCTCAAATTTAGAATACATTTTAATCATATCCATCATTTGCTGATGTATCCTAGCGTACATACATTTTGATTACATTTTGAACACACCGAAGAGAAATCCTGAAAACTTTTAACTTATATTTTCAATGAATTCATACTGGAATCACCGAGACTTTTGAGGTCACACCAAGTGGCCATGTTTAAAGTAATCCAGTCAATCATATTGGGCAAAGCAGGTAAATATGATAAATTTCAATTACCTTTCCTCCGTAATTACAATGATGTTATATACTTTATAGGCACTCGATTTAATCACAATGTAATCAGGGGGGGCATTGGATTATGTCACCAGTGTGATCAAGGGAATGGTCACACGATCAATAACTTCCTCTCACGATCAGTCCATTCAGGTATTACATCCAGGGTATTTCAGTCTCTCGGTGTACACCCGTTCACCTGTATTTACCTGTCGTAGATCATCTCGGAGCGTCGAACGATATGGACGCTCTTGGGAACCTCAGTTCGATTAGGATGAGGTATCCAACAATCGTAGTCTGTAAGCACACTCGCTCACTTGTCTTCTTCCTCGGGCGCTAAGTTCACCACAGCACTGGGCACGCTGCTCATCCCGGTATTGCGCCAGCACTGGAGCGACGCAACTAGTGTGTACTCCTGTCGCCAATGCCACATTGCTCCAGAGCTGTAACCCCGCCCTGGATACGCTCGCCCAGCTCAACCCCATCATAGACGCGTGGCCCTCATCTCACCCGCCCTCGACGTACGTTGCAATCGGGTGATGGAGAGGTGTGAGGAAGGTGTATTCGCCTTGTATACGGGTGTTAACGTTGACCGGTCACACCCACCTGTCAGCAGGGTATTTCTGTTCACGGCGGGTAACTGCATTCCGGTCCTCCCTAAGACGGTCACTTTCATTTTATAATCATCGTGAGTTATTTCCCATTGCAATTTAGTTCATGTCAAGGGCTCATAGATGGACGGTCGTCAGCGTATACACGTTCTTTGTCTGTAAATGCTACCCACTGAAAGTAACTATCAACTCACTCAGGCTAACGCCTCAAGTCGAAGTACCCCCCATTTCAACGTGTAATACAACGTGGTGAAACCGGGCGCTGCTTTCGCTTATTGTCGTCGACAAAGAGGCCAGAAATGTGCCGCTCCCCGAGCTTTGTGAGAGGCTCTGGCGCACAAACGGAACCTCAGCGGGCTGCCCTTGAGGACTAGCCCTCTTTCACCACGCAAATCATATGTTAAATCGTTTGGAACTTGGAAGTTCCTGGGTCCCTGGATTTCTGCTCTTAGGCACCCCCATGGTTCGTGTATACAACTTCTGCACCAATTCGCAAATAGAGGGAATGCAACAAACAGTGTACACTCAACGTAAACCCTCATGCACGAAAGTCCGTGTGGCTACTGTCAGCGACGGCCATCGAATCGCCGCTGTCGAATTCTTTACTCGCTACCACCATCAGTGACAATCATTACAAACGAAGATCCCAATATCGATATTCTCCCACTCCCCTTACGCTCAGGCTCTCGATAAGTCAGAGACTCTGATGTCCGTACCTTCAAAGGTGTGTTATATTTCGTTAAGAAGTCGCGCCATTGACTGATCAGGGACACAGAGCTGATCATCGAGGACGATGTCGCCTGATTGTTCCGCTATAACACCGGGGAGCATATGGCTTGCGATCAAGGTAATGCGCAACTGACCAAGTCAATGATCGCATCTCAACAGCAGAACTTCGGCATCCTCTTGTTTTTCTCATACGACGGGCCACTCCGTATGCAAACGGAGTATGCCTGTCAAGTGTAGCTATTTTCGGGGACGGACTTGATATTCGGGGTTGTGGATCTCCGGCATACAACATTGGTCGATGCATATCGTACACCCGCGAACCATCTGACCCGATCTCGTCCACATCGCCACTCAGTACCTCTCTAAAGAAGAAGGGACACGTAACCCGACGTTCAAGGGTGAGCAGCCGTGCAAGGTATGCCCGCCATATTTTCAGTCATGACCTTACTAATATGAATAGCTCGAATCGTGCCTAGGCACATTTTGCTGCATATATCTACGGCAAACTATGAAGTCTGAGAATCCAAGGACCCTATTCCATTGTCTTCATTGCACAGAACCATGGCAGGCTTCGGTAAATTCCGCAAGACGGACTGTTTGGCCATCCTCTACGCGTCCACCACCTCTGCATCCCCCTTCCCGCCCAGTGCTAAGTATGCTACTCACCATGTCCGCGAAGTTGGCCAGGGGCTTCGCATCGAGACTTTCCACCCACCGTCAACGTATGAGGTCCGTTTCATGAGGCTTTGAACGCATGTCCCTGAGTGATGCTAATATCCTGTCTTAGACTTTCGGGGCGGGTATTGAACACCCACTCGTTGAACGCGACGATCCTGATCTCGAAGAATCTGCTATCGCGTTCGTAGGCTCCAAACTTGGCGTCAATAAAAAAACCATCACGTTCAAGTCGGGATTCACTGGGGAGACGGCCAGACATGCTTTCGTCAAACAAACTCATGTACGTTGATAGTGATAGTTCGCCAACAGGTCCATAACTGAAGCACAATTTCAAAGGATGGCATCCCGTTTGCCAACGCTGTTGCAAACGTCGCTTTCAACCGCAACAACAGAGTCGTTGCATTCGGATCCTCCTTCGTTCAACCTAGTAAGTAATATATAAAGCCTCCGATCGATCTCATTGTTGATATGCTGTATTGATAGCTAAGATTGCATCATCCCAGCCGACCATATCTGTTGGGGACGCTATAACCAAAGCCGAAGAGCTCATTGGCGGGAAGCACAATGACCACCCACCTTCCCTCGAATTCCTTGCGCTTCCGGATGGTTCAGCAGTCCTCACTCACGCCATTCAAATCCAGAACCAGGATACTGGCGCATGGGTTGAGGCGTTCATCGACGCTCATACGGGCCAACTCCGTTCGATTACCGACTTCGTCGCCAAATTCTCAGTGAGCTCCCCTTTCCTTGTGACGCGGATTTCAGCTTAGCTGTATTCGTAGTACCTGGTTGTCCCTATTACGAGCCAAGTGCCTACTGTGCAGGGCTTCCAGACACTCAACAATCCGCAAGATACTCAAGCGTCGCCTTTCGGATGGCACAGTATGTATTCATTAATCTGTTTTCCTGGCTCTTTCATCCATATTCTCCAGGTGACGGTACTACCTCAACTACGAGAACAGAGTAGATTTCCGTTCTGAGACTTATCGTGCTGAATTCAACCTTACATACTAGGGGGAACAACGTCGTTGCTAAGAAGGTCGCCACAACCTCCCAGAGTGCACCAGGAGAGTTCATATACCCTTGGAGACCAAACGACGGCGCCACTTTCCCGGGGAACGTAAACACTGCCACTACGGCTGCCTTCTACATAGTCAACTCTGTACACGATATCTTATATCGTTATGGGTTCACGGAGGTAAGCAAATTCAGCTCAACCTAACAGATTTGTTCACCCTTTATCAAAGGCTGCCTTCAACTTCCAAAACAACAATTTCGACAAGGGAGGTCAAGGCAATGACCGCGTTACCGTCTCCGTCCAGAGCCCTTTGGGGCTCAACAATGCTAATTTTGCGACTCCGCCAGAGTACGTACCTGTGTGCCAGCCTTCCTGGCATATTGAGTGGTCTTACAATACATTCTCCACCCCAGCGGCCAGTCAGGTCAGATGAAGTTAGTCCTTCCATTTTCCTGATATCTCGCGAGTTACTTATAATTGCAGTGTAAGTTCACGATATTGGCACGCCGACCATCTGATTCGATCGTGTCCTCTTCTTTGAAAACAGTGTATGTGATCCCACATCACCGAGCGTTGCAGTCCACTGATAACACTGAACAGTGTTCCTGTTCGTAACCGCCCTTCCATTACGCGATAGCGCACTTGAGAACGATGTCATCGTACACGAAAATACTCATGGGCTGACGAACCGGATGACTGGCGGAGGAACGGCTAGTTGCTTGCAGACTACTGAAGCCGGTGGTATGGGCGAAGGTTCGTACTTTTGATCCGTGCGTGATGAGAGCAAGGCACGATAATGAACTTAGGTTGGAGTGATGCCATGGCCGAGTACGTTTCCTTTTGAATTTTGGACGCCTGTTCACGCTAGCCTGCCAGATGGACGGAGCAGAAATCTGCCGACGTTTCCGATTATATTTTGGGGACGTTTGTTGCAAACGACCCGGCCGGTATTCGCACTCACCCTTACTCCACCTCGCCGTACGTCTCAAGTGCAGTTAACTGTCATTGGAAGCTGATACCCACCCCATTTTTCAGAACCGTCAACCCCTTGCGGTATTCATCTATCGCTTCCCTGAATGAAGTTCACGGTGAGGTTTTCTTTTCCACCTCTTTGCCGATGTTAACTTTTCTGTAAACAACTAGCCATCGGCGAGGTATGGGCAAACATGTTGCACAATGTTTATGCCGCTCTCGTGGCCGCACACGGTTTCTCCGCCACGGCACGCACGAACCCAGGCGGAACCGAGGGGAACATTGTATTCCTCCATCTCTTCATCGACGCGTTACCACTACAGCCGTGCAATCCCACCTGTGAGTTCTTCAGTATGAGATAGCCTTCCTCGAGTTCATCAGTCATTCTTCCTCTAGTACCTACCGCCAGAGATGCTTGGATCCAGGCTGATGCGAATAGATATGGCGGCACTAACGGGTGCCTCCTGTGGAAAGCTTTTGCTAGTCGTGGTTTAGGTGTTGGCGCGGCGAACTTCGTTGATTCAACCAGTGTTCCCGATGGTTGCTGATTATTATTTTCGTGCCCTCGTCCCGTGAAGGTTTGAAAAATGAACGTTTGCCTATCATCGATCATTACGTTCATTATGTATGTCGTTCACAAATCTTCTCAGTCCAAACACTATGCAAAATGTCTGAGTCGCCACGGTTACGGGGACGAGCCCGTTAACTTCTGTTTCCAGCATTAAAGCAGCGGAGCTTTCACGGTAAATCTCCCACCCAATCTTACTGCTGAATGAAATACGAATCAATCTCACAGCATAGTAGCTTCTAACTCTGCATTAACTACCGCCGCTTTAATTTCGTTGTTGGTAACTTCAGAGGTAGGTTCTGCTCTGTCCGTCTCAAGTTGGTTTCCAGCTCCGCGAAATCGCAGGTGGCTTCCTCGTCATCGGAAGCCAGTCCTACTTTGTCTGCCTTGAGTTCTCCTCTTGAATTTGGCAGGAAAGCCGTTTGTAATGTGCGATGTCTAGTACTACTTGCTGGCCGGATATTTTGGAAGCTTGACGTTACGGCCAAGTTACAAAAGTTACCCCTGTGGCACCATTTGGAATAAGCGCTGCCATTATGTAAGTTTGTGGAACAATCGTCAAAGCTTCATCCGACTGTCGCTAACGCCGCCTCATCGTCGCAGTTCCCCAACTTCAGGCTTCCGACAATGGCGACGAACAAGCCTAACAAGTTGGCGTTCTTGTCAATGCCAGCGCCTGCGTCTTATGTCGCTGGACTGGGTCGAGGGTACGTCTTTGAATGTCCATTTAGCCATTACTGAGCTTTTTCAGGCCAACGATTCTGATGATATCCTTATAGCGCCTCGGGATTCACCACCCGTTCTGATATCGGTCCTGCACGAGAGGGTCCGTCTGCTGAAGTTATTGCGGAGGCCCAAGCCCGACGGGGGGAGGAACAAGAAGTCGACCCGGAACAATTCCAAGACCCAGACAATGAGTATGGCCTTTTTGCAGGCACAACGTACGAACAAGATGATGAGGAAGCGGACAAGATATACGATCAGGTTGACGCTGCTATGGATGCGCGGCGCAAAGCTCGCAGGTACGTCAGGCTCGCATTGAATATAAGGCTAGCGGTCTGACCCTATGAATAGGGAAGCACGAGAACAAGAGGAACTTGCGAAATACCGTGCAGAAAGACCAAAGATTCAACAGCAATTCTCTGACCTGAAGCGGGGTCTGTCCTCCGTTACAGATGAGGAGTGGGAGAACATACCAGAGGTGGGCAATCTCACCAGGCGCAAGCGTAGGCGAGATGAAAGAAGCTTCGTAGTTCCCGACAGTGTAGTAGTGGGTGATAGGGCAAAGGGAGAATATGAGAACTCGTTAGATCCAATGCAACAAGAAGTGAGTCGTTCTCCATTCGCTGCGTGGGCATCCACTGACTTGTCACGAACAGACTGGTGGTCTCGTCACTCCTGCGGACTCAGACTCTCTTACGAATTTCGTCGAAATCGGTCAAGCCCGAGACAAGATTCTTTCCTTGAAACTCGACCAGGTTTCCGGAACGTCCACGGCCTCCGGTCTCTCTACCTCAATTGACCCCCGGGGCTACCTCACCTCCCTCGACTCGGCATCCGCCATGCTCAAAACCTCTGCTGAAATCGGAGATATCAAACGAGCGCGCATGTTGTTCGATTCTCTCGTCAAATCCAACCCGAAACATGCCCCCGGTTGGATCGCCGCCGCCTGCTTGGAAGAACATGCCGGACGAATGGTGGCAGCACGGAAGACCATCATGCAAGGTTGTGAGATGTGTCCAAAGAGTGAGGATGTATGGCTGGAGGCCGCTAGATTGCATGTACGTCTTCATACTGTGTTGCTGATGTGCGTCCCTGATATCACTATGAAGAACAACAACGATGCTAAGGTAGTCCTCGCAAACGCAGTTCAACACGTCAGTCAAAGCGTCAAAATATGGCTAGCCGCTGCCGACTTAGAGAGTGACGCGAAGTCTAAAAAGCGAGTGCTACGAAAAGGTGACGCGCTTTACATAACTATCATCCCGTAGCATTACTTATTCATTCCTATAGCCCTCGAACACATACCAAACTCGGTCCTTCTGTGGAAGCAAACTGTGAATCTGGAAACGTCTGCTGTTGATGCGCGCATCCTCCTGTCTCGCGCTGTCGAGGTAATCCCTCTCTCCGTCGACCTCTGGCTCGCTCTCGCGCGATTGGAGACGCCCGAGAAGGCGAAGGCCGTCCTCAACAGAGCTCGTAAGAGCATCCCTACCAGTCATGAAATCTGGATAGCCGCCGCGCGCCTTCTCGAGCAAGAGGCCGATCGATTAGTGAATGGAGAACCCTTGTCCCCCGAGCAGCGCGCCAAGGAACTAGAGACGGTCGACAAAACCATCGAAGCAGGTGTCCGCGGTCTTCGGAAGCACCAAGTGTTGTTGACGAGGGAGCAATGGCTAAAGGAGGCAGAGAAATGCGAAAGCGACGGGTCGCCCAGGACGTGTGAGGCGATTGTCAAGGCCTGTATTGGCATGGGACTCGAAGACTCGGAGGGCGATAGAAGCGCAATGGGCGAAGATGAGAAGTTGGATGTTTGGCTGGGCGATGCTGAAGCTGCTGAGAGTCGCGGAAAGATGGGTACTGCGAGAGCCATCATCGCGTATGCGCTGAGGTGTTACCCTGGTCGCAAGACCCTTTGGATGCGCGCTGCAGAACTTGAGAAGGCTCACGGAACCAAGTATGTGTTTCGATTTTTGCGGATCGCGGAATGATCAACTCAAGAATCTACTCAGAGAGTCACTTGACGCGATTTTGGAACGCGCCGTTCATCATTGCCCACAAGTTGAAGTCCTATGGCTGATGGCGGCGAAGGAGAAATGGCTGTCCAACGACGTCAATGCGGCCCGTGAAGTGCTAGCCAGAGCGTTCGGCGCCAATCCAGAAAGCGAACAAATTTGGCTTGCTGCTGTTAAGCTAGAAGCAGAGAATGGCGAACCCGGCGCAGCACGAGAGCTCTTGACCAGAGCCAGGAGTGTGGCGGACACCGAGCGCGTAAGTACTGATTCCTTCGTCAACGGAGTCCCTTCTGACTATCTTCCGTCCCACAGATCTGGATGAAGTCCGCCGCATTCGAACGGCAACAAGGGCAACTAGATCTCGCCCTTGAGACTCTTAAGACCGCGCTCGCAAAGTTCCCGAAGTTCGCCAAATTTTACATGATTCAAGGGCAAATCCACGAGTCCCGCGGTAACATCCCCCAAGCCAGAGCGTCGTACGCTGCCGGTCTCAAAGTTTGCCCTAAGGTTATCCCACTATGGATCCTCGCTAGTCGTCTGGAAGAGAAGGATGGGAAGAGTATCAAGGCTCGTTCCTTGTTGGAGAAAGCTCGTCTCGTCAATCCGGCTAACGACGAACTTTGGGCGGAAGCTGTTCATGTCGAAGAACGCGCAGCTACCACGAGCTCTACCACGCAAGCCCAAGCCCAGGCCAAGGCAATGCTTGCGCGCGGGCTTCAGGAATGTCCCACTTCTGGGGTGCTGTGGAGTATGTCGATTTGGTCTGAGGCTAGACCCACGCGAAAAAGCAGGAGTGTTGATGCGCTGAAGAAGAGTGCGGATGATCCCATCATCGTTTGCACGGTTGCGAGACTGTTCTGGTCGGAGCGAAAGATCGAGAAAGCGAGGACGTGGTTTGGGAGGTCAGTTGGAATTAACGAAGACTGGGGTGAGTCGTGGGCATGGTGGCTGAAGTTTGAACGAATGCACGGCACCGAGGTCAGATTTACTGTCGCTCAGCCGACAGTCAGGAACTGATATTCGATTGATAACAGGAGCATCGCGAGGAAGTACGAAAGCGGTGTGTGGCGGCAGAGCCTCATCACTCACCGATGTGGCAGTCAATAGCGAAGGATCCACAAAATACTGGGAAATCGATACGAGACTTGTTGGAGATGGTTGCAGACGCATTAAATTGAGTCGTCTTCATGTATGTTCCTGTCCATACTATTGTACTTCATCGCGCCTGCTATCCGAACTTTCTATTCCAGTCAGTGTCGTTGGTCACGTCTGACTTCCGGTCGCTTGGTCAGTCAGAGAAAATAGGCCGCCTCGTGTCAGAACGTAGTTTAAATACATCTACCCCGGGTTGATGATTGAATATAAAGATATTTCGCTGCTACTTCAACTGCTCCACACGCCCACCCGAAGGTCATGTCTCACGTCGTATTCGCTCCCTTCCCGCCTCCAAAGTCTGGCCTTGGTCGATACCGAGTGCTCTCCTCTCGCGCTGGAGTGCATGTCTCCCCACTCCAACTGGGTGGAATGAACATTGGCGATAAATGGGCTTCGCTGGGTATGGGAGCCATGGACAAAGAGAGCAGTCTAAAGCTCCTAGACGCGTACTTCGATCTAGGGGGAAACTTCATAGATACCGCAAGCAATTAGTGAGTGCATCATTGCTTGTCCGTGTCAGGACGTACTAAGGGAGTGCGTCGTTGTTTCCTCTAGCCAGGACGAGTCTTCGGAAATAATCATAGGTGAATGGGCCGAGTCGCGTGGCGTACGCGATCAAGTAGTGATCGCCACCAAGGTAACATGAACATGTGGTCTATCACTCAACACAATTCTCATTCTTCTTACTTCGTGCCCCCGAAACTAGTACTCGACACCATACAAACGTTCTGATGACACCATCAAAATCAAAGTCAATCACGGCGGGAACTCAGTCAAGAACTTAAACATTTGCGTAGAGGCCAGTCTAAAGAAACTTCGCACAACGTACATCGATATCTTGTACGTTCACTTCTGGGATTACTCGACGTCGGTAGAAGAGGTCATGGATGGGCTGCACCATCTGGTAGCCCAAGGCAAAGTTCTGTATCTGGTGCGTATTAAAGGTCCGTCCCAGCCTTCTTCGGGTTTATTCAACAACATCCACAGGGGATTTCTGACGCTCCCGCTTGGGTTGTCGCGAAAGCCAACTCATACGCGCGTTTTTCTCATAAAACGCCCTTCGTGATCTACCAAGGAGCATGGAATGTTATTAGTCGTGATTTCGAGCGCGACATCATCCCCATGGCACGCAGTGAAGGCAAACCTATTTCTCCTTGTTTATCCTTCAGATGCTTACTTGCATCCAAGGGATGGCTCTGGCCCCGTGGTTTGTTCTCGCGGGGGGAAAATTGCGTTCCGACGAGGAAGAAAGACGCAGGAGAGAGACGGGAGAGAATGGTAGGACATACAGCAATCCGGACTGGGAACGATCGCCGGCGGAAGTTGCAGCTTCGCGAGCTCTTGAAGAAGTGGCTAAGGAAGTCGGAGCTAAAACTATTTCGGCTGGTATGTTCCGCACAATACTCAACGGCAAATGCTCTCGTTGATGGAATGTACACTTGCAGTTGCCATAGCGTATGTCATGCACAAGGCACCATACGTATTCCCTATCATCGGGGGCCGGAAGATCGAACACTTGCAAGCCAACGTAGAGGCATTGGAGATATCCCTCTCTAGAGAGCAGATCAAACGGCTAGAGAGTGTTACCCCTTTCGATCCTGGATTTCCACATAACATCTTCGTAAGTTGACATCGGTCTTCGTCGTCCCGAACACTCGGTGGATGTTAATTACTGTGTTATAGGGCGATGGCACCCAGTACAACAGGTTCATCCTTTCGTCGGGTAACTTCGATCCGCGACCAATTCTAGAGCCTATCACTCCATCAAAGACTTGAGGAAGTACCCCAGAGCCCACATTGGCAGCGATAAAGTCAATTCGTTTGAGCTAACATATATATCTAAGTTCGGAGCAAGTATAAGATGGTCCTGCATCGGATGCAGTGACTGTACGGTACGAGCTCAATACGAAGTTGCTTGCCATCTGGCCTGTATGTAGGGTTTTCACGAAAACATCGTGCAAACTTAGATCTACAATCCATTATATTCTGTCTCCTTAGAACGCTTCGTGCACTTTGGCGCACGCGACCCCTTGTTCTGGCGTTGACCCCCGTCACCTTTCGAGGCATCTGCGTCATCTACATCGTCCGCTCCTCCTGGAGTCTATAACCGCCTGATAGATTCACCTTCTTATCTTCATTGATAGCCAGAAGATCCATTCCAGTGTCGCAAAATGGGGGGATCAGTTTGAGCGTGTGGGTGTAAACCCGAGCTGACGAGTTGTCGCGACTCAGAGGTGAGAACTGGGAAAATCTTCCGGTTGTGGAGAGGAAGATGGAAAAGACAGAGCAATTGATGAGAGCTCTAAGAGTCGCCCGCAGCTCCGCGAAAGTGGACCAAGGGTAGGGATCGATCTCTGTGGCCTTTTGGACCACAGTGAGCTCATGTGCTTGGTCGAAACTGATCAAAAGGCGGGGTGCTTTGGTGTCCTGGCTAGAATCTATTAATACCTTGTTGAGTTCTTTCCACGTCTCCGTCAGACTGTGTAGCAACATTGAGTCTATACTGTGCGCATCTTGCCTTCGGGTTCCACGTTCTGGGCAACCTCTGCCCCTGCGGCGAGACTTCCTTCGCTTGGATGATCTTTAGGCGGAGTGAGGTGCCGCGACTCAATCTTCTTAGTTTTGTTCCTTGCCGCGAGCTGAAATGTCGAAGGACTCATTGATGCGGCGATTGAGTCGAACACACATTGAGGGTGATATCATGAAGGTGGATTTCGGCGTTCCTGACTATCTCCTTGAAGAAGTTCTGGCGGTAGACATTGTGCACCTTTTTCATACCCTTTGTCATCTTTGCGCGGAACAGAGTTACTGTTTTAGAATAGTCCAATGTTGCGAATTCGTCCTGCTTCAACACAGTGGCTGTATGTCGAAACAAGGCTTGCATGAATGCCCAACATCGAGCGTACGTCGTAATACGAGTGTTGCTGCCTGTCAAGTATGCTCTAACATCGACATCGACCGGGGGATATCCTATCACACTATAAGAATACTACCCAAACGAAGTCTGTTAGATGCGTACCAGTCGACACGTCACGGAGGCAGATAGGAATAAGAAAGATCTTCTTCGCAGGCTCATCGACGAGCCTGGACTTGCCTGTACCCGATGACTGGAATAGCACCACGTAATGAGCGTAGAACGAGTCCGTTGGGGTGTTGTCGAGTTCGTTGGTAAGAGGCGTCTCAGGATTGGGTCGGAAGTTGTAGCAAATATACCTCCACAGCGCAGTGCAGGCGCTACCGTAGTATTTCTGTCCCCAAGAGGCGACTGTCGCTTCTGTGAATGCCTCACGAACCACTGATGACCATAGATCAGAGAGGTCAAGGTCCGGGAGGAAAGTTACGCACGGTCAGTTCCCTTGCGGACTACGTGACCCTTCTATTCTAAAACTGCTTATGGCTGGAAGACGAGCATCCCATAAGTTTCTAGCGAATATAGAAAGTGGCACTTGCAATCATGGAACATATCCAGCACAAGGTCTAATACTTCGCAGAACCCGGCCCCCATCCGAGCCCAGTAATATGTTACGAACATCCTCCGGTGCGCCCTGGACCAAGAAGCTCTTAAAGTCAACACTTGTGTTCCCCTTCTGTAGTGCATATTCTAGGTTCTGAGAGAAGAGACGACCGTCTTCGTTGTCCTCAAGCCAGGCATGGATCACCGCGCGGTGATCTGTAGGTGCCTCATGAGATTCGGCTGTGGGTTGACTAGGAGATGTTGTAGTCCCATCACTTTCTCTTCTGCGTTTCGCACTCGACATATTGGACGAGAAATCGACAATGGAGGTGTGTGACGGTGTTGGGCACCTCACCCTACATACACACGTGACCATGTATCACAATAGGCTACGCGAGTACTCAGGACTAATCTATCCAGCTCGTCTTG
This sequence comes from Sanguinoderma rugosum, assembly GCA_017499575.1. NCBI lineage: Eukaryota > Fungi > Basidiomycota > Agaricomycetes > Polyporales > Polyporaceae > Sanguinoderma > Sanguinoderma rugosum. The sequence continues at coordinate 5,004,783 of VTPW01000001.1, read as the reverse complement.
GCAATGCGAATAGGTGATATTCGTAGCCGCCAATCGCTCTCTCGCTCGAGCTGCCTGGAACGCAAAGGAGACGCCGAAAGACGAGACCCTGCAGCGTCGCGAGGCAGCTGGAACCCGAGAGGGCAGCAAACCAACAGGGGAACCCGGATAGGGAAACCCCTGAAGGAAGGCCGACCCAATGGGCCGAGCTCAAGCCAGTGGAGAGACGGAGTGGAGAGCCGTAGGCTCGGGATGCGTAGTAGAGGGAGAGGGCCAATGGAGTCGATAGGAGAGGTTGAGGAGACGCTCCTTGGGAGTGTCGATGTAGAGTTTGTACGCGTCGCTGCGCCAATGTCTGAGTTGCTGAATTTCGTGATCGGCGAGACCGGTAGCAGCAGCAGCGGAAGCTGCGCCACGTCGGAAGCTGTGTCCTGCGTAAAGCTCTGGTTTGAAGCCCGCGAGCAGTAGTAGCAGCCGTAGTCTGGCAATGAACGAGGAACGCGTGAGTGGTGAGCCGTCTTGGTCTGGGAAGAGGTGGGAATTAGGGGACTGGGGATCGCGAGTGTAGAGGGATTTAAGAGCTGCGACAGGGCATGTGGATGCGCCAGGGGCGGTCGCTATGTAGATAGGAACGCCTTTGCGGAAGGGGTCAGTTTTGGAGGAGGGCAGGGTAAGGATTAAGAACTCAGCGTGCTCAAAGTCAGGTTTGAATACGACAGAGCCCCGCGTGAGGTGTATACTGGGGTCGAATGTGGTGTCGGCTTTGGGAATAGTGAATTCGCCGCAGCGAAGGAATCCTGCGAACGCGAGGGAGGCTGCCACTTTGAACGTGACGTCGGCAAGGGAGGTACCGCTGCTGAAGAGCATGAGTCTGCGGAGAACGTCAATGGTGATGGGACACTTGGGCTTGCGATCTTTCTCTCCATGATAGTGTTTGATACCCCTGATGAGCCTTTGGACGATAGGGGCCTCGCAGACGTGGAAGGGGAGATCGGCATTGACATGAAGGGAACGAACGGCGGACAAGTAGGATTTAATTGTTTTAGGCTGTAGGCCTTTCTTGCCGAGGAATGTGATCCATTCGATGATGGCTGTCTGGTTGGCGGGGATAATGGAGTGATCAGCGTTGAGGTACTGAGAGTTGAGCTGTACAAACTCGATGAAAGATTTTTGACCGGTATTGTAGGTCGAGCGGGTGGAGGATGCGAGACCATGCCAGAGGTAGAAGGCAGCGTTGCGGGTGAGGTGAGCGTTCACTTGATACCAGTAACTTGGGGGTTGGGATAGGAGGGCTGGAGGTGGAGATCCGGTGCAATTGAGAACATGCGTGCATATTGAAAACAAGAGGCAGCGTCAGCAATAGCGTTAGAAGCGGATGATAACCAGACAGAAGAGATTGAAAAACGAAGAGAAGCGCAGAGCATGAGCACCAGCCTCAACAGGGAGGCGAGTGGTTGGGAACGGGTGGTGTGGTCGTTGAGCGCGGCGTGAACGTTGGTATTATCCACATGGAAGATGACCTTCTGCCCAGTCCATAGGTGGCCCCAACAGAGAATGGCGCGCAGGACAGCATAGAGCTCTTTGAAATTAATAAGTGTGTTGCGGTGGCGCCGGGGTATCCTGGAAGTAAACCAGAGATTGCCGAAGTGGCCGCCCAGACCCTTGGTGCCGCTAGTGTCTGTGAAAACGTCGACGACCCCTGAGGGCTCCTTATCAATAAAGGAGATGCCGTTCCAGGAGAACGCATAGGTGGTCCACCAGTGTAGGTCGCGGCGAGCGTAGGCAGGTATGTGGCGTGATGAGAATTGTGTGGCGAAGGACTTGGAGAACTCGATGAGCCGTCTGAGGAATGCCCGGGAGTAAGGGATGACCTGCGAGGCGAAGTACAGGAAACCGATTAATTCCTGGAGCTGTGTGAGCGTGCACGTCTTCTTGGAATGCCAGGTAGTTAAGAGATCACGAAGATAGATGAGTTTATCCTCGGGGAGGCGAGCCTCCATGGCCAGTGTGTCGAGCTCGATACCGAGGAATTCGAGAGATGTAGTTGGCCAGACCGTTTTACTAGGTTGGAATGTGAGACCCAATGCATATCCGAGACCTGTACCCATTCTGTCACGGCGTTGGCGGTGTCAATGGCGGTGTTAGGAAGGAATATCGTGAGGAAATCGTCGAGGTAATGTTTGATCGAAGCGGGAATGTGGCGTTGTATGATCCAGTGAAGGGCTTCTGCGAATAGGTTGAAGATGTAGGGGGCGGATCGAAGTCCGAAGATTAAGACCATATAATAGTATAGGTCCCTGTTCCAGTTACAACCGATGAGGAAGCGATCTCGATGATTCAAGGGGATGTGGCGGAACGTGTCCTTGAGATCGTGTTTTGCAAGCAGTGAGCCGTGACCGGAGTGCCGTATTGCTTCGATCGCGTGGGCGATGGACTCGTAAACGATACTCGCTTCGGAATCAGGTATCCTGTCATTGACTGATGAGCCAGGAGGCCAGGATAGGTGATTTATGACGCGGTGCTTGTTTGGGTTCCGTTTCTTAGACACGGTGCCCAGAGGCGACATGCGAAAGAGTGGGTGTGGGGGTGATTTGAAGGGGCCGCGTATCCGATCGTTTGCAGCGAGGGTAGAGATATCCCCTTCAATGATGTCGGGGTGTTCCAGTGCCGTCTTAAGATTTGCGCAGTGAGGGGATGTGAGGTAATCACCAGAATATCCTATTGCCGCCCCGTAATCTATGACATGTAGTAGAGCATCTACGAAATCTCTATCTGGGTAGTCCGTGAGGAAGTACGCCCAGGCGTTACCGACCAGGGATGACACAACCTTGGGGGTGTCAGGGTCAACTCGATCAGGGGCTCGATTGCACCTCGGGTCGGAGTTGGGACGCAGGGGTGGCGGTGGCCCGGGGGTGAAGAGATTGTTGTGTGGCAGTCTAAATGGGGTAGAGGCTGGAAGGGGAACAGGAGGATTTGGTGTATGAACGAATTGAGAAGCGTCGATGAGAGATGAGAGGGGCTCGTCCTGTGGGCGTGGACGAGGGATGGACTGGGGAACGGGGTCCCTTGTCCTGCCGGGCCTTCAAGCTGATTTGGTGGTGCACGACGAGCGGCCGTGGGCGTCAGAGCCGCATGTGTAACACTTGTGGACACGGCCGTTGCGACAGGGGGTGGAACAACGATTGTCATTGAAGTTGTTGCAAATTTGTTCGACCTTAGGCGAGTTGGATCTCTGCTTGGGCTTGGGAGACGATGTCGAGGAGCGCTCGTTGCTAAGTTGAGCGGCAGCCGCGGACGGCTGTAGGATTTGCATAACAAGTTCGCCGTCCGTGCGGCTCCAACCTGAGTAATCGCCGTCTTCCATCTCCCGGAGACGTTTCGCGTGGAATACCATGTGGAATTCGAGGACTGTGCGGTACGTGTACATGGTGAGATAATGATTGAGGGAGCGCAAGTAGATATAGCCCCCGCGTGCGACGTGAGCGTACGTTGCGATGTCGCCAGTGGTAAGGAAGATGTTGGTGGATAGGACATCGAAGTAGAGTGTCAAGGCCTTCAGGAATATATTGAAGGTGGGGAGCTCCCGTGTAACGGAAGGCTCTTGAACCTGAAACCCGTCAGCCGTGTAGATGAGGGCGGTGGACGCGATGGGTTTGACTGCGGTGGTCGTGATAAGTTTGTGGAGGTGTTGAGGCCGGAGCTCATGCTTTACGACAGATTGAAGCACAGAGGCTTCGACTTCGGGAAAGAATCGAAGAATAGATGACGCACCGGCGGCAGGATTTAGCGTGGAAGGTGGTACAAAGGGGTTGGCGCCCTGAGCGCTAGGGGGCGCGTAGGGGAAAGGGAACGGCGCTGCTGTTGGCGGCACAACGGGCACTTGTGGCGCGACAGGAGGCGTAGGCGCAGGTGCTTGGGAGTTAGTGCCTGTGGCTTGTGTCTGAGCCGGGGTTCCCTTTAAGGAATGGAGGGAATTGTTGAGGTTGGACGCGAACAAAGACAGACTCGCGTCAAAGTGATTGGTGAGCTTATCCATGTTGGAGGAGACAACGCGGCCGACTCCATCAGCGATAGCCGATGCGAGCTCAGCTGATAACGCGTCCATCGGCGGGTTAGGTGGCGGGGGCGCAGGGGGATTCTCGTTGTCATCTGAAGGTGCCATTATTGATGGTGTGCTAGTAGTAGCTGGTGTCTCAGTATCTTCTGGGAGCTGAGGCTCGACCGGTGGCTCAGACTGTTGGCGTGAAAGGAACTTCTCGTGGGCGTCGCGCAAGCGGGGTGCGCGGTGCGGAGGAGCTTTCGGCGCCAGTAGCTGAGGCAAAAAGAAGACTGGGCTCGATGTCTATCGAGCGTAGTCGTAAGAAGAGAGACGAGAACTATAATTAGTATCGTACCTATCGAGCGTAGTCGTAAGAAGAGAGACGAAGGGAAATACATGAGGCGCGTATATTAATATAGGTAGAGTGAACAAAGGAGGAGAAAGGAGACAGGGGACAGGGGGCACGTGCCTCCCCTGATAGACCATGGATAACTCACACCCTATCCATCCATTCAACCAGTAAGAAATTGTCACGGTCCCCGTGGTTTAGTACCGGTTCTCGAGGCACTCAAACTATGAGCTTTCGAGGTATGATAAAATATCCTTCCACGCTGGGGACGCAAAGAGATGCATGTTAAAGTGGCATGAGCCGTAGAGGTAGGAACTTCCCACTGTGTCGTGGTAAGTGAAGCGACGAATGTTTGGAAGGAGATCGGTGATGGGGCTACTCAATGCAATGTCTATGAAGTAGGAAGTTGCATAATCAGTGCGCTCGAGATCAACGTTCAGCACTGCCAACTTCATGCACACGCGATGAGCATTCAATTCGGAATGTCATCCAGTCACTAGGTCGAATATGACGACTATATCTATCCACGAGCACATGTCAAGTTCAAGTGTGGGGGGAGCAACTGATGATACGCACACACCGAATCTATCAAATGCAAGGGGTCAGGCTCAACAAAGGAAAGATCGAGTCGAGGACATGCGAATACCAGCAGTGTTGACCTTGGTGCAAGCATGTAGGTCACTTCTGTTCTCATTTGCGGGACACCAAGGTCAGACCTGCGCTCATGGATTGTAATTTCTGACTCTCACCGTCGTCACAGCTCAGGGTGATAGCGATACTAGGAGTAGCAGCAATCGCCCGCCAGTCACTTTCAAACCAAAGAAGCGCTGTGGTACCCACTCCTTGCGCTTCCAGAATTCCTCGTCGTTTTCCTGCACGCTACGCCGGGGCTAGCACCTTCACCCTCGCAGCTGAATCAAACAAGGGAAGGAGATTTGGAGATGCTGAAGCACATACCATGGCTAGGTCCGAAGTCTTTCTATTTACTACATTTTAATTATTACATGCAATCCATCACAACCCGTTCCATTCGAACGGTTTCGTGATGTCAATAGCCCCAGTGAGCGTTGTGTCAACATTACTGCGTCCAACCTTTAGGTTGTATGATCCTTTCTCCACGACCCACGCCTGGAAAGTGGTATCCCAATACGAAAAGGCATACTTGTCTAAGCTGAGGACGACTTTCTCGCTTTGGCCAGGTTGTAGATCGACAACCTTCGCAAATGCCTTGAGTTGGTGATCCATGCGCGTGACGGCACTGATTGACTGTGGTTGGCCAATATAGAGTTGGACAACTTCGGAGCCGACAAGGTTTCCAGTGTTGGTAACGGTAAGAATCGCCGTGACCCTAGGGCCGTCGCTTGTGTATTCAACTGCGGAAGTTTGTAGATCCGAGTACGAAAAGGTAGTATATGAAAGGCCATGTCTGTGGGGACAAGTTAGTATTTGAGAAGTAGAGGGAAGTGGTATACGCACCCAAAGGGGAACAGTGGTGATATATCGCGATGATAGTAGTGTTTATATCCCTAATGCAACATAAAAGAAGGCAGTCTACATTTTGTGGTGACTTACGACTTGCAATTCTTCGCCATATATCAACTGGAGCGGACAAGTAAGTCATAGGGGTAGAAGATAAGAGGCACACGTTCAAACACTGACTTTGCCATTTTCTGAGTTGAAATGCCCGTGGGCGGGTACATCTTCCAAACGGCGAGGGAAGGTCATCGACAGCTTGCCAGACGGGTTCTTGGTCCCAAAGAGTACATCCGCGATGGCATCTCCTGTGGCATTACCAAGATACCACGCGTGGACAAGAGTGGAGACCGAGTCTAGCCAGGGCATGGTGATAGCGGAACCCTTGGCCCGAGGTCAGCGCAATGCAACAACCATGTGGATAGTGAAAACGAACGGATTGGGTGACGACCACCGTATTTTTATTCGCGCTTACGACCTTCTCAATCAATTCATCCGTCCGTCCAGGAAGTGCAAGAGTCGTCCTATCATATCCCTCCGTCTCCCAATCCGAGTTCAGACCGACAACTGCAATGACAGCGTCGGCATCCTTCGCCAGATCAACGGCAGTCGCCATCATTGCGTCGGCATCCTGGACTTCTGCACCACCAAGGCGTATACCTGGGTTGCTATCCATGACAGCCTCGTCCTCGTCGCCATCGGCTGGTCCACGAACGTTGCAATATTCAACGACGATCTCATGTTTCGTGTTTGCCTTCAGCGGGAAGACACCACGTTCTTCTGCCGAGCCCACGCCAAAGAAGGCCTCTCCACGTCGTTGACGAGTCCAGTTGTCAATTACGAGTTCGCCGTCAACATACAGCTGAGAAAAAGGCGCAGGTCAGTAATGAACGAACGTTTGCCTTAGACTTTGAGATTACCTTAGCCCTTCCAGCGGCGGTAAGACCGAACTCAAATTGGGTATCTTGAATACGAGGGCTTAGATAGCCTTTGAGTCTAAGCGACCAACGTCGCGTGATTCCATTGGGAGTTGAAGTGCTGATGAATATTCTCGTCTCGTCGATGTATTGAGTTCTGATGGGCGTCTTAAGAGGGATCATGCTCTCGTCGTCTTCGTGGCTATACCACTCTCCAATCCAACCACGGTCGCCAGCCTCTGTGAAAAGATCGTAATCAAGGGTTGGCATAGTCATATAAGCTAAAGATATCGTGAGCAGGTTGAAAGGAGTGTGTAAAGGCGGAGCATACCTCTCGCCCCTTCGCTATAGGTCACCTCCACATCGCCAGCAGCCTTCAAGGCGTTTACGATGCCATCGTACGGCGAGACGAAGTAAGATGCCTTCAAAGCTGCAGAGCCGCCACCTGACAGTACGAAAGCCTTCGCGTTCCCACCTACGATGGCAACCTTCTTCAGAGTTTTGGGTTGCAAAGGTAGCAGATTCGCATCATTCTTCAAAAGGACAATAGATTCTGCAGCAACCCGCCGCATGAGGGCCCTATCTTCATCCTTCTCAACGGTGCGTTCCAAGCCGTCCCCATCGAGAATCTACAGGCACAGTGAGTGGAGGTAACGCCTGAGACCGCCGCACGTACTTCGGGCGCACCATTCGCACACTTCTTGACGAGTTCGAGGACCTTCTTGGCCCGTTGCTTGATGGTACGGGGAGTCAGCTTTCGCGACTGGATGGAGCGATTCATTAGATCGAGTGTACGCCACTTGTTGGTGCCAGGCATCTCTAGATCGAGGCCCGCGTTCACGCTAAGATCAATACTGTAAACCCCGAACCTGTTGTTCGATACGGATTCAGATCGTGCCAGCTGTGATGCGGACATAGTACACACCAGTCACTCATTATCTGTTGAAAGGTGCCCATGGCTTTGATCAGCGAGGTTCTCAACAGGGGAAGGCAGACGCCTACCATTCCATCATACTTCCATTCGTCACGAACCACCTTCTGGAGTAGAGCGGGGTTCTCGGAGACGTGTGTACCATTGACGCGGTTATAGCTAGATTAGCGTCAGCAACTTCAGCACTATCGTACTGCACCCCATACGCACGCAGTCATCATGGCCCAAGGCTGGGCAAATTTCTGTGCCAACATAAACGGCATGAGGTACACCTCGCGAAGAGTTCGGTCTCCTACAATACTGTCGTACCCTAGTCGATCGTTTTCTTTGTCGTTACAGCTGCGTACGGAGGCATCAGCCAATGAAACCACCTAATGTCCAACGTTTGCCTACACAAAATGTTTGATGGTAGTCCCGATACCACCTTTCTGTACCCCATTGACATAGGCCGCAGCGAGCAGTCCGGATAGAATCGGGTCTTCCGAAAAGCTTTCGAAGCTCTAACAGTACATCAATATCGCCCGTCGCATCAGTTTCGGATTAATCACCCTTCCGCCTAGGGGATTCTATAGATCAACAGGTCAGTGACCACTGAGGAGCTATGGTAAGTAACTGTCACTAACCCGCTGAATGTTACAGGTGGGGGCTAAGATAACTGATGCCGCTCGCAGCTTGGCTTCAGGCGCCAACAGCTTCAAACCTACTTCCTCAATCAGCTTCGTGTCCCAGGTCGATCCGAGGGCCGTGGAGGACTGGATCGAGGAGAAGTTCGTGAGCGCGATATCGCCGAATAACCAGCATCAATACTGACAGGAAGACATTTCGCAGGCGTCCCCATAAAGAAATGATTTCCTCGGATTCCTGTCATAGGATCATTAATTTCCGTACGTGGCCATGCAACTGGGGCATGGATACGTACCATTTGGACCATCGCTAACCTAGAACAAAGATAGGCACATCCATTGAGGCACCTCGACAAGACAAGAAACCTACCTTGATAGCTGGAACGCCCAACCTTGGTATCTCGTGCGTATGCCAGAATCCAACGCCGGCGGTCAGCAGGATGGCCTCGTCCGTAGTCAAGCTCTCAACAATTTCAGGTATATTAGCATTCTTGAAGTCGGAGGGAGGCATTGCGTGGCTCCTTGAATGCTACGCAATGTGGGGAGGGAAGGAAGGCAGGGGACCTTAGATAAAGTGCAAGGCATCTTTATAGGTGTTCTCATCCGCCAAAGGCATCCAAGCACCGGAGCAACAACACTGCAAAACGCGCACGAAAGCTACAGTATGTAGTAAGCCGAAACCGAAACCAGGCAACGATCCCTGAGTAAAATAGACTCGTTGAGGCTAAATATGTCCCGGGAGAGGCGTCTGCTGCGCGAATCCGAAGTTTCTCCGCACTGAAGATTATGGGGAGCACCGAGGATAAGCCGCTGCAGAGGTCACGGTGGGGTGGTATCTAGCAGAGACCGGCGGTCGGGACTAGTTTTAGGGTGGAGTGATGATGGGAACGGGGTCAGTTGGGTCATGCGTAGGTACGAAGGAGCGACGCTGAGAGAATCTTGAGTTCCAACGGTGGACCGAAGGTGCCAGCGCATGGGTAGGCAATGGGGCTAGCGTGCACCGAGCGATGCGGCATCCAATAATAAACGCATGGGCTGGTTGGAACGTAGGGTCGGGTGCATACCCCAAAGAATCGCGCAAGTCGAATGGGGGCTTGGGGGTCCGTGATCAGTGGGTGTGACTACTCTGATAATTGTTTGGGTACATACAGAGTCCATACAGAGTCCTGAGTGGACATTTTCAAAGGATGGCTGTCAGTGGCAAGCAATCAAGTGATTAGCAGCCGCGAAAACGAAGGCCTTAAGGAACATATAGTTATTTGAGCGGGTGACATTCGAAGAAGAACATGACTTGTAGATACACTGAACCGTTGATCCGTAAGTCATCGACAGGGATCCAAACACCGTAGGCAACGCACGATGATAAAATATCAATAAACCCAGGTGTCTCAAGTGGTAGTAGCGTGCGACTCCACGCCGTGAATGACAACTCCTCGCTAATAGATAGATGTAATCAACCAGCATCACCCATGCGCAGGGAGAACCCACCTTCCTCGGACACCTATCCGTCACCCGATTGCACCCCCAAACCTTCACCTCCCGCAGCTTCCCACAACACTCCAATATGTCCTTGATAAAAAAATCGTCCACCGATCTGCACCACCCCAGATCCAGAACCACCAGCTCCTTCCCGAACGCATGTATCGCGTCCGTATCGAAATCGCCCCACCCGTTCAGATTCAGCCGCTGCAGTGCGTCGCCGGAGTGCTCCAGAATGCCCGTGAGTGCATTACTGCCTAGACCGTAGTTCCTCGAGAGGTCGATGCGCGTTAGCGCGGCATTCTCCCAGCCGTCAAAGAGCTTTGCGACGCCAGCATCGGTCAGCTCAGGCAAATTATTCAGCGCGAGATCTTCGAGGTGGCGCAGGGGCTTCAGCCCTTTCTCAAGGAAAGCGTCCCCCAAGAGAGAGTGGCCAGACAAGTCGAGTTTGGTCAAGTTCCCCCCGATGGCTTTCATCGCCTTGATCATAGCGGCCTCGGTACACGACTGCGACGGCTCAGAGAGGTCCAGGCTCGTCAGACGCCCTTTCTTGATCGTCCCCAGCGCCGTCAAAAACTGATCGTTCAGCAGCCCAACTTCTTTGAGCCGGAGCGCGGAGAGGGCCTTGCAATTCGCGAGCAGGCTCTTCAGGCAGGCGAGGTCGAAGCGGGGGCTCTGGGTAATGAGGAATGCCTCGAGCTTTGGGTGCGAGGAGAAGAACTTGAGCCAGCCGGGGGGACGGACGAGAAAGGGGCCGAGAAGCTCGACATGGGTGAGTGCTGGGAGGGATGTGGACCATGCGTCCATGACCGCGTCGTTCATGCGCCCGCAGAAATCAAGCCGGAGGGAAGTGAGATTAGGGTTTAGCTGGGCGAGTGTGTCGAGCGCCGAAGGTATCAGCTCTAAGATGTGGGATAAGTAGCCTGCGATATCAGCGACGGTGGTACGCACTAGTTGCATCGTATAACGTCAATGTGGTATTGTGGGCGCCGTAGAATAACTGAGCAGTCTGTCCGGTGCTGCGACCAAGTCAGCGCTCGACGCAAAAGAAATCGAGCTAGCATGCTTACAGACTACGATTCTTCGAGATCGACTTGGATATCTCGTCCATGCTGATCGAACTCAGGTCCCCGAGCGCCTCCACATCGTCGATGTGTTCCGATATGAGCTTCGACGCGTCAATAGGGGTGAACAGACAGACAGACAGACATATATACATACCTGAATGCACAACGATGACAGCGACGGGAATCTCCTCTCTTCAAAGTTCGTGACGGTGCGCTTGTCGGCCGGTGCTCTGCGCTTCTTCGGCACGGCGGGTTTCTTGAAAGGATCTGCCCCGCTCGACTTTGCACATGGGTGGCACAGGAACCCGGGTCCAGGATTCGCGGCAATAGTGTACTTTGTCTGCAGGAACAGATGTTGATAGGCGCAGTTAACCGAATCGAATCGAACAAAAACTTACGACGGTGAACTGCTTCTCGCACCTCGCGCAATTCTCAAAGCTCCCGACAGGAGGCTTAGCCGGCGAGTTTGAGAACCTCGATTTCGACAATGCTGTGTACATGTCGTCCTCGTCGCTGCCGTCCTCGTCGTCGACGTCCAGATTCTTGCGGGCCTTCTTCTTTGCTTGAGCCTTCTTCTTCGCCTCTGCGGCCTTGCTCAGTTTTGGTTTCTTGGTGGGGCTTGCGGCAGCGGAGGGGGGCTCATCCAGTTCGTCTGAGACATATCCAGAAGCCTACATGGTGTTTGGTCTTTGTTCTAAAGGGCTCCATGTGCAAACTCACCGTAGCTGCTCGCGTTGCGCGGCGACGACGTGGCACGGGCGGCGCAGTCACTTCATTCTCCTCCTCAGCCATATCATGATCCTCATCCTCGTTTCCATCCTCGTTTCCATTGTCCCCTTCGTCCTGGGCGACATTGCTGGGCCCTCCTTCAGGTGGATCTCTGCGAGTAGCCGCGCGTCTTCTGATGACTGCTGTAGTGATTCCTGACGCTTGCAAGAAGTCAGTTAATGCAGAAGTCGGCCCTCGAACGTTATTTCGACGACTCATTGTGGAATGGCACAAAGGGGACGGGCGCGAAGTTTCAATTTGAAACCTCGTTGCGACGCGATTCGTGTAAATTGCACCACGTGACCACTTGCAGAAACATTAGGGGATTTCAAAGTTGACGTTACGACGCAACGTTACGCCGCAACAGTTCCTAGCGTAACTCCCACGGTTACAAGAAATAGAAAGCGCACAAAACGTTACCGGCGCTTCAGTCGGCGGAGTTCGATTTTGAGTACAGTCATCGCTCGTTGTCGTGCTTCAGATTCACTACTAGCCACCCGCTATGCCACAATTTGACCTCAGATTTACCTATGTGAAGGACTTAACTGTCTCCAAAGCTCTTGCTTATGCCCACTCTCATCCTCAAGGTCACTACATGTGTGAATTTCACGGCTGATGTTGCACAGGGGCACAGGGGGCGCAGATAACAGGGGTATGTTATCCCATAGAATCCACAGGAACGGAATCAAACGTTCCGCCTTGCATTCTCCCTTTTTAACTACTTCAGCACTAAACCCAGACAATTTACAGCTTTATTCATCAGTAGAATAGACACTACTATCAACTCTGACCTACCTGCTGCCTGTATTGCTCCTGGGCGGTTTGCAACTCCGATAGTTTTGTTGCAGCAGTCAAAGGGGGTAGCAAAGTTGGGCGCAACAAAACAGCGAAACTCAAACTCGTTGCGTCGTAACGTTGCGTCGTAACGTCAACTTTGAAATCCCCTATTGTTCTGGCTGCCGCTCTAGCGATTCAAAAATAATATGATTGCCTGTTTTTAGAGGGCAGGATATTCACGCAACGTCGGCTCTCAAGTTTTTGGGTACTCAAGAATAGTGGGTAACAATCCCAGGTGTCCAAAGGAAGGAGGGAGGTGGGCGAAAAGAGGAATTTCATGTTCTAATACCATTTGGGTTTTAGCAACGACAATCAGCGTGTTTTCGACATTGTCGTCCTCGACATCGGACACACAAGCAGCGATCTCTGGCTCGTGGTCCAAGAAAGAACACAGGCCTTGCGGCAAAGGAAGAATATAACGAAGTATACCCTTCTACGCTGATAAACGTCTTTACCATCGCCCCCTTCGTCCTGGCCTACATTGCGTAGTGTTCATGTTGATATCTGGATACCTCCAATCCCCGCCAATGCCGCCTCTCGTGCGTTCATATCCGCTGCCCGCTTCTTCGCTTCTTCAGGAGAGAGGATGCGCACTGTGGATAGTTCGTGGGCATGCTCAGTTCCGAAATTGGACCCATAGATGATAGAACACGCACCTTTCCGCATCCATTGCCACTGCCACGGATCCAGATACCTTTGCGGGTCCTTGCCGTCAAAAACCCTCTGGGCAATTTGCTTGGGGCACTTGGGTTAGGGCGGAGGATGCCGATCCTGCTATCGCCCACGCAGAGCGCTGCCTGTCTGGTGCCATCTGGTTGGAGGACCTCAGAGACCTGTACGCATTCGTGTAGTTCCTCGGGTATGTTGAGCTCGCGAATGATGCCGTTGGGAATGTAGACGATCGAGTCCCACAGAACCTCGCCCCTCTGGTCAGCTTCGGTTTACAAGACTAGTTCAGGAAACTCCCCCTGCACAAGTTCAAGAAGCTTGTCGCGGCCAACGGGCCACCCAAGATGAAACATGGGAGGCAAGAGTCGAGGGACTTGGGAGCCACCGAGCAGCCGGTAGTCGATCTCCCGGAGCGGGATGGGCGTCATCTCACAGAGTTGCTTCTCATCCTAGATCAAGCACATTAATACCAATATGGGGAGCGAGGTCAAGGAGTTGGACTGACACCCTTTTCGCAACTTACACCGTTAGGCGGGGCGAAGGGGAGACATTTTGGTACTCACATGACTGTTGGGTTCGGGATCTTATCGTTCGGGGACTGGTTGATAATGGGAGGCATTTGTCGCTTACAATTCTTTCCACGATTCGCAATTGTGCCGGATAATTCTCTCGCACCACTCATTTTGAGAGTGATAAAAGATTGCTAGAAAGGAGACAAGCCTGCACGCGACGATGCATTCGCGTGAAGTACCCCACGTGACGCTGCTTTACACTGAGGGGGTTGTCAGGGGTTGTCGTTGTCGTTCCTTCACAAATCGTCACAGGGTGGCGCTCACCATCTGTGTGTTTCTTACAGAAAATTTACATAGTTTTTAAGACAGTTACTTGACCAGGGACCTTGCTCTTACACAGAAGCGCTCAGGATCCGGGGACTCGGCCGAAGAGGAAGTTCAGCTTTGACGGAATCGAACATAAACTCTCACCGGCATCATTCAAATACTCTCTGGGTATGTGCCAGCAACGAAGCAAGGAACAATGCTCATACTATCCCTTCCACCCGAAATTATCGACCAAATCATATTTCTCGTGGAGAAACCTCGCGACCTACTTGCTCTTGCTCTCGCCTGCCGTGCGGTCTCGGAAGTTATTATCCCTTACCATATCGACTACCGACACATCCTGACTCCTCTTCGCTCCAATCTATGGGACCACCTTATCACTCGCAGGGATTTGGCTAATAGGATATCCCACCTCTATATCCACGACGATGCGGAATCTTATGGCACATTACCTTTCCCCAGGCTTGTCGATTGGAGTGAGGGCTGGGCAAACGAAACAACGAATGACACTCTTCTTCGGGTTTGCGATGCATTATCGTCGATGAAGAACCTAGTCTCCCTCAAGTGGAAACCGCTTCTCTCAGAGTTAGATCCAGAAACGACGGTCCTGGAGGGCAGCTTATGGCCTACGATACAGAGCTTTGCTTCCTTGCGTCACCTCCATCTACCGTATCCTATGCCACGGGTTCGAAAGTACAATGTATTGAGCAACCCAGTAAGTAATCTGTCCACGACCTATAGCACAATTTTCAATCCCTCTAGCTCTGGTCGATTTCGAACTTGACCTCCTTAACACTTGACAACATTCCGCTTCCTCTTTATCCTTTCCCCTCGGCACCTTGTATTGCATCTCTCTTGCGGCACTCTCCTTGCCTCGAGGTAAGAGAATGACAGATGTCGTAACATGTTACCAACTTTCATCTACGTACAGAAACTCTGCCTGAACGCAACTCACCCTCCAGTCAGCCTTCCCGATATACCATTACCACGCCTCTGTCGTCTTGTTTTTAGGACGCGCCTCAGGGATCAAGAGCCGTTCTCCCGTTCTCCTTGCCCTTCACTCAGCAGATTCCTGGAAACCCATCCGAGCATAGAATCTGTGGAATGGCTCGATTCTTTCCCGGCTCTGTTGGATGACTACACGTTACCCAATCTGCGCCACATTTACGGGCGCGATACGCGAAATGGTGTGGAGAACATACTTAACACTCCGTACCACCAGAAACGTCCTATAGAATCTCTCGGTCAACTACGTCTCTCACCGATGCTTTTCGTTGCTCTATCGAATATTCAGCCCCATACCCTACGTAAAGTCGACATCAGCCATTTCCCTACTATCGAAGACATCGGTCCACTAGCAGATATGTTTCCCGGCATCACATGGCTTCGGGTGCCCGCGATTGACTATCGTAATGACTTCTCGGTTGTTACGACGCGAGTCATCCTGACTGTGAGTCGATTCATCATCTTATCTCTCTGCAGAAACTGGAATGCTGCCTGCAGGCCGAATGGCCGGATGTCCTTTCACGATTCCAAAACTTGGAAGTCTTCCATGGCGTATCATTCTTTCTCGAGCCTACACAATGTGAAGAGAATCTCCACCGTGCAGAGTATTTGCATTCGATATGTCCTCGTCTCAAGGAGGTTGACCATTGGGACAACGAGTCCTCTGCGATCCTCGAATTATCGCCGATCGATGTCCCCGATGGATCCTGCGTCGACGATCTTCCAGAGTTCAGAATGGCTCTGAGAGAAAGGGCGATCAAAGATCTCGACGACCGCTACGCGTGGCGCGAGCCCTTCGACTGACCCGCCGGGCCTCCCGGGCTTGTGGTGCGCATCAATTTAAACTCAAGTTGGGGCGAAAGCGTGGAATATGGTAGGTCTAGTCCGCCAAGTCATGTATGGTACAAGAGGGAAAGGAAGTTACGGATGTATATATATATATGCGTGTGTATTAAATTTCTGCTGCGGCCATCAGTCACTCCATAAGAACTCGTCGTCATCGTCGTCAGAAGGTAAACCTAGGTTGTTTGAGAACACCAGTTCACCGGAATCGTCCCCAGTTTTGACTCCATACGCCGTGTCCCGGGGCAGAATGTGATGGCTACGCAACGAGGTAAGAATGAGTAAGTAGCATCTAGCAATCAACTCGACTCACTTCTCAAGGAGGTCTTCGACGAATTTACCCGTGATACCAGCAGCTCCGCCGCTGCCGCTCGGATCTTTGGCCACCCAGTCCACGCGAACCCAGTTGTGCACTAATTCACCGTCGCGGTAAACTAACATCGTTGGGAGCATGTCCAGGTCTACATCTTCTTCCTCGTCCTCGTCTTCGTATATATCACCGTCCTCGTCGGCTGCATCATCATATGAACCGTGACGAATGTTGTTATCCTTCCGACGAGAGGACGTGGCACCATCATCGCCGTACGGGTCCTCGTCATCCGAGTCTATTGTATTAAGGGTAGACGAAGTGCGGATTCGTTGTGACGATTTCCTTCGCGAATGGACAACAGTTGACTTCGATGAGGAAGTGAATCCTAGCTTAGAGGCACGAGCACGGATGAATTTGGTCTCAGGATGCATCCTGGCCAAGTGCGAGAGGGCGCTGTCAAGGAGGTAACACCGTTCTAGAGACTACCATCATCAGCTAGTAGATGCAGTGATCTATCAGAGCCAAACTTACTGGATCATATAGATGCACGACAACCCAGATTCCGCGCCCCTCTTTCTCGACCGCATTCACAAATCCCTTTACTCCTACCTCTCGAAGGTGTCCGAATCTACCACGTTTCGCGCCGCCAAACAAGTCCAACCCAGACCTCCGCCCCCTTTCTTTCTCCTGTTCCTCTAAGACCAGCTGGTCAACCTTCTCTCCAAGATCATATAGTTCGTTTCTGTAGGCCTTTTCACGCTCTTCTTCGAGGTAGGTTCTACCTCCCATGTCACCACGCTCCCATTGCAATGCCTTCTCCCGCGCAGAGGCTTGCGATTGGTTTCTTTGGATGTCATTCTACCATCAGTAAATCTCTGAGCTATGATCGACAAACTTGCGCACTCACCGCCTCGTCGCGATCCTTAATGACCCCCTTGACACCAGTACGGCCAGGGCCCATGCCGATAGATTCCTTAGGGACGTCTGCAGTTTTCTCTATTCCCGAATTTGAGTCCGAGTCGGATTCCAACAGTTCATCATGCCACCCGCTGTCTGGAGAAGGCGAACGACGTGGGGACGATGATCTCGAGCTCGTTGGGTTGAACAGCTCGCCGGATAGAACCAGCGCTTCTATGTCTGCGTTCTACAATGAACAATTTACAACGGCAGGCAATTCGAGGACGTCAAACTCACCATCATCTTTGACACAACAGTAAGTCTTCAAGAAACGAAGCACAATAGCAAGTGCTGAGAAAGCCAGTGGTTTGTGAGCATCGGTGACTAATGTCAAACATCGGGCAACTGCTCCGCTCCGATCGGTGGCTGTGTAACTCGGGTTCTTCTCTTAAGTCGATGAATATCATCTCCAGTGCTAGTCTTTGATTACAAGTGTGGCACGGATGTTAATTCATGGTGTTTTTCCCGTTCAACGGTGTACTTATAAATTTGTTGACTTCACTACGCATTATTCTGAGTGAGATATCCCGGCCTACACCGGTGGCGGAACCCTAAACAAGTTGTTTTCGCACCCACCACGGGCCACCAGACGCCTCGTGTCTCTAACTCGCATTTGGTCAGTGTTTAATCTTTTTCCATGGAACGTGTATCTTACACCGAATCAGAATCTCTCTGCTGAACGACATTACTACATGTCTCTCGAAGAACAATACGACGAGCAAATACGCACTCATCGTGAACAAATACGGCGGCTAAGCGAGAGGCGCAATGCAGATTGTAGCGCAACTAAGAAATTGCCTTCCGAGGTCTTGTCCATGATTTTCCGACAACTTTGGCCTACGATCGGCAAGCGACACCAACCTCGATGTATACCCGTGACGCACGTATGCCACCTCTGGCGAACGACTGCACTAAACGAACCACGGCTTTGGACAGACCTGGAGGAGATACGCGGTGGGTGGCTTCAGGAGTGCGTGAAGCGTTCCAAGGCGGTTCCATTGAAGATTCGATACGTGTCCAATAACGCGACATTGGAGGGTGACGGTGATGAAACCTTGTATATTGGACCACATTTCGCTTTACCTAACTCATCAAGATCTCCCTTCAGAGATTGGGCCGAAACACCCGCGAAAGCAAGAAATGTATTGGAGCCTTTATTTGAATTACCTTGGAAACTTGGCGGGTTGCAGATTGTAGCGTGCACAGACGATTTGATAACGCGTCTCGCTGCACCCACCCCATATTTGTCCACCTTGACTGTGGCGCGTGTTGACATCCCAGATAAATTCCTCGGAGGAGTCGCACCACGTCTTCAATCAGCCAATTTGCGAACGACTCGTGTCTCATTGGCGGCGTCGTGGTTGAAGAATGTTCGCCATCTGACCCTTTGCCGGTGGCGGCCGGCGGGAGACAATAACGCTAGAGCAATCCTTTCCACCCTCGCTCAGCTCACCCAACTGGAGTTCCTGTCGATGTCATTCCCAGAAGCCCTTACTGTCTTGGACTCCGATACCGATAAAGTCACACTCCAGAGCCTCAAAACCGCTCAATTCTGCTTCTCCAGCGATCAGCTGGGCCTCGTAGGCATCTTCGGTTACATTATCTGCCCAATCATTCGGGAACTCTCTATCAACTGGCCTCCCAATTTCAGCAATGCCCCTCTCGCAAAGCGAGTGGGACGATTCTTCTCAAAAAACTCCGGTTTCACTCCCGAGATTCTTGAACGAAGTGGTCTTCTCAGCTTTTCGGAAATGCGGCTTTTCGGTCGAGGACGAAATAATAATGATATACCGAAGCTATACTTCTCCAACTGTCTGCCAATTTCGCTGGAGGATTTCCTCTCCAGGGCGTTTCCGGGAATCCATATTCGTTGTCTCCGAATCTTTAAGGGCGGGCCAGTACTCAAGAACTACCCCATCGAGGAACTATTCATTTCGGACCCATCGTACAGATCGCTGTTAGATGAGGGACCAATATACCCGAGTCTCCGCCAGATGACGCTGGTCAATATCGGTCTCACCCCGAAGGTTCAAACATTCTCGAAGCTCAAAAGGTGGCTCAAGGCTCAAAGCAGGCTGGAGAAGCTCACCATTATGGGAAGTGGGGCATTCACTGCGAGGGATATTCAGGTTTTGGAAAAGATTGTAGCAGCCGTAGAGCTGGTCCCTGTCAACATTTAGGCCGTAAGGGTGAAATCAACCACCTTG
The DNA here is from genome assembly GCA_017499575.1 of Sanguinoderma rugosum. Taxonomy (NCBI): domain Eukaryota; kingdom Fungi; phylum Basidiomycota; class Agaricomycetes; order Polyporales; family Polyporaceae; genus Sanguinoderma; species Sanguinoderma rugosum. The sequence continues at coordinate 4,985,491 of VTPW01000001.1, read as the reverse complement.
GGACGGCATCTAAAACTACCAGCGAACGTAGTACATCGCTACGGATATCAGGATTGCGTAGCCATAAAAAACCAAAGAAAGCGAATCTATATACCAAGTAAATGCACGACGTATTGAAGATATACATCTAATGTTACAGTGTTACAAGAGTATGCTACTGGGCCTTCTTGCCACCAGAGGATTGCCTCTTCTTCGCGCTCGCCGGGCTCTCTTTGGCTGCCGAGGCTGAGGCTGAAGGTGGTACTGGGGCAGCGTTCAGCCGAGGAGGTCCATGATGATTATGATGGTGGGGATGTCCCACATAGTGTGGATGCTGGAAGGGGCCTCCTACACCATGTTGATGCGGCGGAACCCCAGAGCCCCCCAAATGCTGCACGTCGTCCACTGCGACGGCGGAATCCTCGTATTCTGTGTCATCGTCAACCTGGACAATTTCTCCCACAGGCTTCATCGCGTCCTCCTCGCTTTGCTGTATCGCCGATAAGCGTTTGACTCTACTCCGTCCAACACCGGCATTCAACGCCTCTTCAGCAGCCTCTCCGCGTTCCCTCTCGCGCAATGAATCCGACTCGCGGAGACTCTGCGCACTCTGCTCTGCTCTGGCCTTTCTCGCGGCTTCTTCCTCTTCCGCCCGTCGGATAACATCGATTTCCCCTTGAACGACAATAGCCTCTAGCCAGTTGTGATGTACAAGTTCATGCGCTTTCGCTCGCTTGTCGGGATGCAAACGAAGCATAGGAGTTAGGAAGGAGGCGATAGCGTCGGCCTCCATTCGCGGAAAGAGGTACTTGTCATGGAGAACTGAATCCAACGGCCAATACCGTAGCTTGTTGATGTGCCGGAGTTCACCTAACAACAACGATGCCGTTGGGTTGAGAACACCCAATGGCAAAACAGAGTCACCTCACCTTTCCTGTTGAAAAATTCGCTCGAGTATTTCCCGCTGAAGGCTATGCTCTTCGGTATTTCGCCCATCAACTCAATGATCTGCGCCATATGATCGTCGTCTTTGCTGTATCGCGATCCAGAAGCGGGATCGAAGAGATAGTCACCGCCTGTAATGAGTTCGAAGATCTGGGATGCAGAATCAACGATCGATCCCTCGCAGGTAGAAAGCAGCTACAGCCAAGAATCAGACTTACCACGCACGCGACACTCCATATGTCAGCACTCGGTCCCCATTTAGCACCTAGTATGACCTCCGGACACCGATACTGCCGTGTTTGTATGTCGTCCGTGAAGTGGTGTTCGACCCACGTAGCTGCAGCCCGAGAATCAATAGACAGCCATGCGGTGCGCAAACAAGTACGAACCATTCCCCAGATCTGCGATCTTCACCGTTATTCTCTCGTTCCCTTCCAAAACGCTACTGTTTGAGGAAGTTTCTATGGTTGTCGCTGTACTTTGTCTATCGACTGACATTACAGAGCTTGGTATACCTAAAGGGCGTCAGAGTACTGGTGCGACGAGTCATATACATACTTACCAGACATACTTGTGTCATTAGTAGTCGTACTTGAACCTGTAAATGAGGTCAGTGAGCACAAGCAAGCGAGGCAGGCAGTACATCCTGGTAGCGCACCTGCGGCGTGGTTGATAGCGACGGGACGCGTAGAAGAAGAAGTGACTGGTGACGTTGTATCAGAGCCGGTAGCCAATGTGGAAGACGTCCCTGACGGTGTGGTGGTGGTGGCGGTGGAAGTGGAAGATGGTATTGAAGAGTGTTGTGATGACGAGGAGGCGGTTACTCTCGTGCTCGGGGCCTGCTGTGAAAGTAAAGACGGGCCCCTACACATTCATATTAAGAATACGATCTTGGCATTCCGCCATGAACCCGGAGGTGAGAAGGAAACTCACGTCGTCGCAGGCGCCTTAACGTTCACCCTCTCACCGAACCTTGCCCCACCGTCTAAAGTTACGTTTGATACGTCCTGAACCAAATCTGTAGAATCTGCCCGCTTCTTCGAGGGGTCGGCGTTTGTTGGGGATGCCATTTCCACGAGGCTGCCCACACGACTGCCTTCACCAAAACTACCGGGTTTACTGTCCCCTCCCGTGCCTTCTATTTTGCTCATGCCAAACGCCCATTTGTCGAGCATTATTGGACTTGTTCCGAAGCTTGAGCTCGGGCTGGGAAGTGGCTGGGAGCCTGTGATGAATACCGATTCCGAGCGAGGTGTCTGATTTCCGCCGCGGCCTTTCGATGGAGGAACGCCGACGAGGCGGGATGCATTCGGGGGGTTCGAATTGTTGGATGTCGGTGGATTCGCTAGAAGTTCGGACTGGATGATTGATTCTACGTCGTCGATGCAAATGAGGACGTTTTCGGGCTTGAGGTCTGATCCGTTCCACAGCGCCAAGGAAATCAAGATGTAATTGAATCAGTCGCATTGGACAGCTGGATATTGACGTATGACCCACCTGTATGGATGACTCCGCAACACCGGTGCATGTAGTCGAGGCCCAGCAATACCTGCTTCGCAATCTGCTTGACAAGGTGCATTGGCACCCCTTTGTTTTGGTGACGCTTGATCAAGCCCAACAGGTTCTCACCGAGAACTTCGAAAACCATGCAGACGTGCACGCCGTTAGGCCCCTTGTGTCGGAAATGGTCGAGGAAACTGATAACATGCGATCGGCCAGGATGGGTGTGCGATGGAGAGGGCGGGGGATTCGGATTCGAAGACGATGGAGCAACAGGCGGTGTGGAGGAGGTAATGAGGCGTTGTAGAAGCTTTATTTCGTCCAAAGCTGTTTCTGTATACCTCGGGGCTGATTTGACGACCTTGAGAGCTACATGTCGGTTCATTCTAGCCATCGCGGGGTCAGATTCAGGGATCGCGGGCGATGGCGACATACTTTTGATCTTTGGCGAGCCATACGGTCGAGAAATGACCCCAGCCAAGCTTCCTGACCACGACGTATCTCCCCTCTGAGAAAACATCACCAATCTTGACGGGGTGGTAGCCGCCTTTGACGTAGTCTTCCCAGTCCTCCTCGTCTTCAGTCATGATGGATGCAGCGGAGGAAGAGTTGTAGGAAGCGTGGGACCCGGACATGGTGTTTACTTAATTGCACTAGACGCAAGCTCGTATTGGGGCCAGAGGAGTAGAGATAAGGATTTTGATGCTGACCCGACTGAACTTGTTGAGAATCAAAGATAAGAATTGTCCCTCGAGGCCGCACGTGGTCGGCTAAAACCGAAGGCCCGCAGGAACGCACGCGAGTAATGTAGAGTTGGGGTAGCGAGGAACGACCGTGAGCGCAGCGCTGCTTCGAAGGAGGTAGCTGGTTACCGAGAGGTCGTGAAGTACCTAGCTAGCGTTACAACGGCTGTAAACTGAGTTCCGTCCGGATAAACGGTGGGTTAGCCGTGTACATATTTTCTTGAAATGTGTATAATGCGCAGCACCGGTATAGGAGTCGTGTGCCATTGGATTCTCACCGAAGTAGAGGTCAAATTCAAGATTTATGGGCGGGTAATAGTCTTGGCTTGATGGAAAGCGGTTCGCCACGAGAATTCGGGCACCAGAGAAGAACTCTGCCGCTTCTCGCGAAGAAGCCTATACCTGGGATAGGAGAGTTCTACAGGGGACTCCTGATGCCCTGATGCAGGACGCACAGTACCAATACTTACACGTATTTAATTTCATGTGATGTGCTCGGATACATGAGTTACTACGAAGAGGTGAGCTATATATTCCCTGAGAGTAGACGTAGGGCCCTTGTGCTTCACCCCACGCATGTATATACACGGAGATACGAGCAACGAAGCAGGGATGACAAGAATTCGTGGTGGACTTATATCGAGGCCGTACTTGAATTAAGATCCCCACGGTAGAAGTGGCGGGCCGGATCCGCGTCTGTGAACAACTGTGATCGACCGTCGCTCTTTTCCAGCAAAGCCGGTGACCTGGGGGAAACGCAGACGTTTAACCACCTCCCATTTCCACAATCTCCCAAATTTTGCACATCCCTGCGAAGAGCCTGGAACACTGGAGATTCGTCTAGCAGTAGCCCAAATGTCGGACCCGTATCACAAAGAGGAAGCTCCTCGATGCCGGGCAGGTCTTCCCCCCGGCGACTAATCGGTACAAACGAATCTAGATGCCCGTGAACGCCTCGCGGAGAGCGTCACCAACCATTCGAGGACGGTAGTTGCGAAAGAATAGTCGTGGTAAGTCCGAGTCCACGTACACCGGAACACTTTCAGCTTTTGGCTGGACGGTTCGATCATGTCGAACCAACCACCGCGTCGATGCACCTCCGGCATAAATCGCAGTTTCTGGAGAAGAAGAGGCCGACACTGCTGGTCACAGGAGTATCGTTGAAACCAGGCGGCCAATTGATCGAGGCATCGAATATTTGGACAGGAGATGTGATGTTGTCGACGACGTTAAACATTGTCCAACCACGAGGCTCCCAGAGACATGGCTCATTCGGATGCCAAAGGATTGTAGACGGGGCGACACCTCCAAGACAGCTTTCAGGAATGTCAACCCTTCGTATGTTCAAGGTCGATAGATATGGAGCAGGGGCATCCAAAAGCGATAGGAAATCGATTTTACACGGGTTAACATCTGGGACCTCGTCCGCTGCGGTATACCATAGGCGATTCGCAGACAATTAGCGGGGAGTGGCGGGGAGTTCGGAGGGAAGTTTCTTGACTACACTACAGTTATACCTCCCGCTCAGTCGACGGATTTCTTCGCAGTAGTTGCGTATCTGCGTGTCATATTGTTCTTCTAGAAACGTAGAAGCCACTTTGCTTGCCACCGTCGTCAGGATGTAGAAACTTGAAAGGAGCAGTGAGCGCTTATTCCAGAGTCAGGGGGGCCAAGAGGTCATATAACAACAACGTCTAATCATCGCTCTAGTGCTTAGCCGTAGGATAATCGTTAAATTAGTTTCAGGCTTTCGGCATGCGAAACAGCCGCTGTCGAACGCTATCACTTCCAATTTTTATCTCATAAATACGTCAGATTACACACAAAGATATCCAACATTGAATATAGACGAGCAAATATGAGCAGGAAATTGACCTAGACTCAACGTGACTTGGGACCGTTTAGTCGATGTTCCTACCACATATGAGCAGAAACGCTGAGACGATAGCCACTTCTGTGAGGCCTGCGTGTATGGCATAGGACGTTAGCTCAAGCGTTGCGCTATGTTGGCCGTTAATCAGGCGACCCATGCGTTCGGGTGGGTTGGTCGCGGGATTCAATAACTACGTAGTAGAATTTATCATTCGTCAAGAGATGTCTCAGAGGTTCAGTTGGGTTGAAAACATACAATTATGGAGCCATCTCCTGGAGTCCAAACGTATCGTTTGCCGCGAACTTCCATATGTCTGGAACTACAACTGAATCAGTATAGTACCGATACATCACCGAGAATACCTACTTCCTCTGCGAAGAAAGCTCCAGCCATTGCGAGGCGAGTTGCTTGGGAATGATGTCCCGTACTTCAACGACAGGGTGGGCTTGCCATTCAATGACGACGATGGGCCTTCCCTGAGTGTTGTGGATAAAGGTGAAGCCTGGCGTAGGGTTATCCGTGGAGATTCTATAATACGGCTGGTCGTCGGGCCCAGTAACGATGCAATTCATGATGGTAGGATTGAATACGAAGGTAAAAGCGAGAACGGCCGGCTGAGTGGACGGCCCAGTGAAAGGAAGTGCACCAAACACGGACGGACGAGAAGAACCTGGAAAGCCGCCACCGCTGGGCCACTGAGCGAATGGGTTGAGGTTGGACATTCTGAAGCTTCGGTACAGAGTCTCGTCGGTAGTGAAGTATGTCAACGCTACACCTTCGACCTTTATACCATTACGAAAACGACCAGACCGACAGGTAACGGGCGCGCAAGTCAGAGTGACAATTCATCGTCTAGGAATCCATCGGGTGCTGCAGCGTTTCGAGGTCTGGATAGGGGCAAGAACCGACGAAACGTTCGACGGAGGACATCTCGGAGGCACGGTTTTGCTACATTGAGAAGTGATAGCGGTCGGACCAGGGGTCGTCTCAAGAGGTTTAATCCACGTTTGGAAAAGTCGAGATGGGAAGTCGCGCTTTCATTAATCGATCCGCGGACACCAGCGAGGCACGGAGGGTTTCCCTTGCAGCGCCAGGGTAAGTCAGAGTTGCAGAAGTTTCCGCAGGATCTTCAGCCACCGGTGAGTCAAGTAAGGATGAAGTCCTGTTCAAACATTGAGAGGATTTACGCATCAGCCATGGCACGGGGAGTAGCTAACATGCAGGAATAAAACAATGCAACACGCGCCGACGCAGAAAGTATAGACGCGCGGGCAAGCTGTGGCGTTGGCGATGCGCTTTGACGACCGACACCGGAATCTGATGGAACAGAAGACTTCGGAGCCGTATGTTTCTGCATAGCGTCTTAATCCCTAGAACACTCCCGACCAGTACAAGATTGAGTTTGGTCGTAGGCCACGTCGCCAGTAGCTTTCTGGTGTTATTGTCTGAAGGTCCATTACGGAGAAACGGACAAGTTGCGGTGCAACGGCCACGAACGATATCGCAGCCGGGCCTGGCATCCAACACGACGACGATCCTTACGGGGCTGATGATCGACAGCTTTTCCATGATGGATTCTGCCACACAGCAGTTCGATCTACATAGCAGTGAGCCAAGAAGTAAATGGGAATCTCGGATGCATCACTCACCTTTCAGGGACGAGTCCCAGTGCTCCGAGGAGGCGGTTCGGGTTGGATGTGCGCTGTGCTGCTACACTTGTGATACGCGCCGACCAATGTACTTGTGCGTTACTTATATTGAATCGTAAGTGGCACACTCCTATGCCGACTCTCCTCCGAGTTGCCTTTCTCCGAAGAATGTGTGATGGTTGTAAGTTGATTGCGTATTCATCCTCATTTCCCCAATGGCCACAATTGTAAAGATATCCATCGCGCAAGTTTGTATGGTGCCATGGAGCCAGTCGTAGTCGGCTTCGGTTTCGTCTTGTCATCAAACCCGAGGGCAACAGATCTTTACAACACGAATTTCTCGTTTGATTGAAGTGTTCCGGCGCCAAGGCGCCAAAGGTTTTGACATTGACGTAACCTTTGCAATGTTCAGGCACTGGCTCGGAGCGCTCAAGTTCGGCTCAGGAGCTCAAGAAGTCGAAAGCAAAGCAAAACAACATGATCATTGCGAGGTATATATCCGTGAATTCGTTACAAATGAATGGGTAGTAGAGGTTACGGAGGCTAAGAGCATGGGGCACGAGGTGCAACCTCAGCGTTGTTTAACATTGACCGGCGCACAGCGCCAAAGGGGACACAGCGCGAGACACGTTAGAGCGAGTAGATGCATTGAATGGGATGGCAGAGCGAGCGCGCAGCGCCGACCGTTCTCTGTGCCGTAGGATCAGCGAAGCTACAAGGGTTGACATGGGGGCAACATGAGTTTGTCCGGAGTGAGCGGTACCTAGATGAGAAACGGTCAGCGCCGAGTGCAACGGGCAACAGTATACTCCGGCTCACTAGGTGAATGTAGATTGACAGTCAAGTCAATATCCATGTCGAAAGACGTTGCCACGTCGCCCGGTCCACACCCTTGTGCAATGAGATACGAACGAAGACGGGCAACCAGTGCCATATCCTGCACTTCAAACCCCGGCGTGACTTCAACCGCATCATCCCCCAAACCATGTCTCGCCAATCTCCACGCAACACTACGCTGCAGTAGCGTCAAGAACTGCAGATCCGCGTTAAGCCGCTTGGCGATATTTCGCGAACGCTTGCGTATCGACGATGGGGACGATTTGGATTTGGGGGACGGGGAAGATGATCGACTCCGTAATGTTTGAGTTAAGCAAGCATTCGATCGCCGGCGCCGCCATCCAACTTGGGGGGACTGCGCACAAGACGTGACCGAATCAAAGTCGGAATAAGACATCTCAGCATCAGACTCGCTGAACGACTGAGAGCTTGGAAACGAGATAGCCGAAGATGGAAATGGGATCAAGTTGCTATCGAAAGTGTCGTCTGGCGAAACTGCGGACGAGCTGGAGCCCGAGGAGGCACTTGCGAAAGCCAGTGAAACCGTGCAAGTGGGGGCGGCTTTCCTAGATGATGAGGCCAACGGAAATCCAGCTTGCTTTGCTCTCGTCGACCCGCGATTCTTCGATTTAGTTGATGGTGAGTTAGTAGAATCGACAAGCGCAGCTCTTGATGTTGGTCGGGCCATGATAGTGAACGACATTGCAAGACGGCACGATGGAAAGCGGAATAGCTGGGGAGAACGACCGGCGCAAATCACAGCTCTTTGATACTTTGCCGTCAACTTGAGCCTCGAGGAGGTGACGGAAAGGACACCCGGCGGTGTTGATGACATTTGACCAAACATTTGAGGGGAGGCTAAATGTTTGGTCAAACGTTGGAAAAAAACAAACCTTTGAGGCGTGGTAAAATGTTTCGCCAACGTTGGAGTTCGACGCAAGGTCAAATTATGTATTTTTGCTGAACGTTTCGCTGGAATACAATGTATAGTCAAATATCATGTATGGACATTGGTTAAACAACTTGTAAATATGTACATTTCGACAGAGGGAAAACCGCTAGTGAAAGAATAACTTTACACTAAGGTCAAATGTCTGGTAATTTTAAGGATTTCGCTAGGCAAACGGACATGGTCAAAATTTGTAATTTCGCGCTGGGTGAAACGACAAGCGGAAACTTGAAGTTCGAGCCGCAGCCAAACTCGTTACCCGCTTCGGTGCCCGCTCCGTCGCCCGACGATCGCCCGGGAGAGTGCCAAAGGACGCGAGTGACAGTGTGACAAGAATGTGAAGTATCAGCACCGTCGGCAAGCGACCATTTATCGTGGTTGGGTGCTTCAGTCCAAGTGCGACGGCGCAGTGACCAGTTGTGACGATGGCCCGGGCAGGATGGGCGCCTAGCAAAACACGATGAGTTGTAATGTAGCTGGACTACTTCCGCCCCAAAACGCCCTCGGCTTTCCAGCCGTCTATTCGAGAACGCAACGAAGAGCGGAAAATCGGGGCAGAGCAGCACATTGGGTTAATTGGGATATGAAATAGGCTACAAATTTTACGAATCTAATCCTGGAAACTCGATTAGACATCCCGACATTGGTAATACAGATTATGCATGCTTACCCTGCGATGCACCTTAATGATAGCGACCAACTCAGGAGAGTACGGATAACGACCCACATGCCCAATCACCCAGTCCAACTCGACGATCTCAAGTTCCGGCTCCATGGCGGCCGAATATAAAGTGATTGGCACATGCGGCCAGTGCCGGAATGGATCAGCAACAGAGGCCGGTAAGGACCTCTGGCGACGAATTGCAAGTCCGCAGTGGCTTTCTCCCTCGAAGATATACTGAATGCTACCAGGAACAGGAGGAACGCTTGTGTCGCCTCCTGGGTAAAAGGAAACTAGACTGCTTCCGACGTGAGTCGAAGCCCTGGCCAGAATTGTGCCTTTATGACGGGCGTATGCACGTAGAACCACGCGAGGCGCCCCGACAATGGCACACAGATCGGTGGGGGTTTTGCATGACATCATTTGTTTTCTGGAGCCGACGCCTATGCCTTTTTCCTCCACCTCGTTCCGTCGGCGTGGTGTAAATACTCGATCAAAGAGAGCTTTGAACTCCCGAATAGGTTTCGGGCAATCGTCTCGGCCTAACCAACGGCGAAGAATTCCTGCTTGAATGAAAGAATTGACCAATGTCGACTCCATTTCACCTGAAGGCACAATCAATCAACAGTACAGTGAATAGAATAGAATGTGCACCCTGCTTGTGATTGCTCTTTGTTCTCTGGATCACTCCGATCAAGCTTTCGAAAGGAAAGGTCCACCAGGAGTAAGCGGGGCCAAATAATAACAGAAATTCGTAGATATGAAAAGCCATGTGGAGATTCGTGCGAAGCGTCGCGGTTGGGAAGACTTCGTAAAATTGTTTTGTCCAGTCTGAGATACATCGGCGATAGACTTCGGCGGTTTGCATGGTAGTCGTACGCCTGGATACGAGGAACATGGCCGATGCCAAGAGCATAGAGAGATTGAGAACCTGCTGGTAATATTCACGATCCGGATGCGAGTCCATTTGAGAACCCTCGCCCCATAAACTGACCAGCGCCAGTGGGAGATAAATGGAAGACAAGCTTCGCCACTCGTCCGCTTTCAATTTACCCGTAGCGGCCTCGCCGAAAGCTTGGGGAGGTTTATCAAACCACGAGGGCATCAATGTGTTCTTGATGACGCTTTGTATGTGCGCCATTGTCTCTGGTGTAGACAACCTCTTCTCGAAAAGAGATAAATCGGGAGCAAGAATCTGTCTCATACGCTGGGAATAATGAGTAAACTGTGTCACGAGCGTAGAACGTGGATGTACACACCCAATCTAGCATTAGCGAGATACACTCTGGCTTGCTCTTTGGGACCTCCGTGGTGCGTAAGACACAATAAGTCGCGAAACGAAGAGCGGGCAACTTGTAGTTGTCCAATCTTGCTGCAAGGCCGTCTGGCCGGATAAAAAGTTTGCCTTCATCCCCCGGCGATAACCTGTAAAGGAAATCGGGGTATGGGGAAGAATCGAGGACAAATGGAATTGTAAGGGCATTGCTAATGAGCTTGAGCTGACCACGAGACACGTCGTCGATGCCGAAATTTTCAGTTTGTCTCTGTGTCGGGGCCGGGAAAGCGAGTTTGAACGCGGGAATGCACTTCAGTGGCGCATTCGCTGACTTTGCGGTAAGCTTGAGTGTGTCGCGATAAAAGAACTCCGGCCAGTTTTCATAAACAGCATGCATAACATCGACAACAAGCTGGCGGATGGGGTCGTAGTATGGCAGGCGCCATAGTTCACTCCAGCGAACTTTGAACTGGTTGAAGATCTTCAAGCGTTCAGCAGTCGTCGGTGCATCGCGATAGGAACGGGCGATTTCACGCATTGCGTTGGGATCGCGAAGGACCCAATTTTGGAAATCGTATCTCCCGCGCGTGGTTATGTTAAAGCACGTACAGACACTGCAGTATGCGTGGCTGTTGGGACTTGCAAGGCCAGCGGCTTTGCGGGCACCCAAAAGATCACAGACAACACACGCTACTGCATCACGAGCCATACGCCCCTCAGGATGAAGCGCGGTGCGAGTATAGTAGACACCATGTTCCCAGCTTGCGCGCATCTCGTCGACGAATGGCCGTATGAAGTGGTTGAGCTGATCGACATTAGGCTCGCGGGGCCCAGGGATGATGTTGACGTACATCTTTTCGGGCTTGAACATTTCGGAGTCGGAGAGGTTCAGGCATGCTGAGCTGAAAAGCCCCCAGGACGCTGAAGCACCCCGTACAGTCAATCCTTCCGCATCGAAGAAATCAATGTTGAGAGAATGGACATAGCGTCCTTCCGTCCCGCGGTCAATGAAAAGTTTTCCGTCCGGGCCAAGAAAGGAACGTAAGAAGGAGCCCTGGAAGATGTTAGATATCCGCTCCGGTGGAGGTTCATGAACAGAGGCAAAAGCGTCATCACATGCCCTGTCCATGGACTCCTCGTCCTTCTTCGACGACAAAAGACCCGCCATGTAGTCGGAGAAATGATGATAGACAAATGGTTTGATCGGCTTGCTGAGACCGCTATTGACACGCCCTGTGAGAAGAGGTTCTCCACAGACGTCACTCTCTGAAGTTTCCTTATGCGTGCAGGTAGACGGGTAGGTGGCGATGGTGGAATTATGATGATATTTGGGAGGATGAGTGAAGCAACACCTTGGGCATACAGCGTAGATTGTTGTGTGGGATTCGATATTTAACTGAGCGAGCGCGTGGGTAATGGTTGCCGGGATCTGATTCAAAACAGTCTGGGGAGGAGGCCGGCCAGCTGCTTCATATACGGTAGCTACCAATAACGATAGGCTCTGCATAATGAAATCCCCAGCTCGTCGACTAGTGCCCATGAAGAGGCTACAGACGAGCCCGATAAGGATCGACATCTGCGCTATATTATCGAGCTTCTCGATTGGGTGGTTGTATTGGCGATCTAATCCAGATATCAGTGCCATTCTCGTGAGCTTTCGTTAACGACGTACCTGTACAGACGACTTTTGGACCAAGTACCCCGCCCGTATGAGCATTGCGAAGATCCATGGCACGCGCCTCGACATTGTGTAGTTTGTCTGCGACTGCCAGTCGCCGCCGTTTGACCTCCGGATCTGTGTGCTTCAACTTGTCAAGGTCGGTGACAAGCTGACTGCAACGTGCCTCCACGTCTGACAAGACCGAAAGGGAAATATTCCCCGATATCGGCAGGCTTTTCCACAAATCCTCAGCCAGCTTCTCGATATTGCGGATGTACCGAAGTTGACGGGTGACGAGATGATTTACTCGGGTGGCTGTCGGTGGGGTCCGTGGTGAAGATGTCGATGTCGAGGTCGGTGTCTGCTCAGCAGACGGAGAAGGAGTAGGCGTGGATAGCGCATGGGTCGAAGCGGGCGAAGGGCTAGGCGATTGTGACGAGGTGGACTCAATATTGAGCTGAGAGAACGACGAGACCAATGACGCGATGTCTTGATCATTGGCTTCAAGGAATTGAGAGGATTGATTTATCTGGCGGCAGTGTAGTGGTGCTGGCCAGACTTTGTTGTCTCTCGTTCCAATTGTTGGGGATCGCAAGGTCTCTACAAAGATGCGTGCTGACATCTCGGCGAGAGATGAATCGTCCGTCAATTGCACGAGATCGGAAGGATCATCTGCTCGCTCGACTTGTCCCTTGGGGGTAGATGGGTCAAACATTGAGGGGGCAAGGTCGGGGTTTGGTACCAGTACATCTCCAGTTTTGTGCGACGGAGCCGAGGATAGCGCTAAGGGTCTACGTAGGGGCGTGGCCGCCAGTACATCGCCAGACAAGCGCGATGAAGCTGGGGACCGCGCCGAAAGATGCTCAAGAAGGGTTGCTTGTTGATTTTGAGGACGTTCGGGGGGGGTGGCCAAAGTCGCCGTCGTCGTAGAGTTGCGATGCTTGGCGCTTGCTAAATGGGCATTGCGTGCTGAGGCAGAAGGCCATATGTGGCCCTTCGGGTCGAGAGCTGTGCACTGAGGGCAATCACACCGAACCGGCTTCGGATATGCAGGCATTACGAAAGACGGATAGTGACTGCCCGTTCACAGTGTAACTGTATAACGAGGTAGGGTGGGGTACCGAACCGAAGGACCCGACTACGCCCTTTAATAAGGAGATGACCAGATATGGATCCGCAGTGGCTGTCTGAAATACGAGGGACATCAATACAAAGAATATTTGAGAATAAGGAGAGATAGTGACCTTGTCCTAGGATTAAGTATGACTAGAAACAAGTATTGTATTCCGGCAAAGAGCGTCGGGATGACGATGAGCCGTTGAGTGGCGCTGGCGGAAGCGCGAACAAGAGAATGTGTGAACAACGAGAAAGAAGGGCTATTAGAGTGTAGCGATGTGAGAGCCAGAATATGGAGAGGGAGTGGGAGATCAGCCTTCAGTGGCTGGCGACCGCGGATGGGTGGGGGTGACGCGAGGCGACGAACAGAGTTCAACAGACAGGGACTGGCACCGTATAACGGTATTCAATCGCTGCGAAGTGAGTCAGCACAGTATAACTGTGTCCAACTCAGGCTGGAGTCTGTCGATACGGCGTTGACGCGCCCGAAGGGACAGGATGGGTCGAAGGCAATGGAAGGAGCAGGTTCAGGCAGGGACCGGCACCGTGTAACGGTATCCAATTGAAGCGAGCTAGCACAGTATAACTGTGTCCAACTCAGGCTGGAGTCTGTCGATACGGCGTTGACGCGCCCGAAGGGACAGGATGGGTCGAAGGCGATGGAAGGAGTAGGTTCAGGCAGGGACCGGCACCGTGTAACGGTATCCAATTGAAGCGAGCTAGCACAGTATAACTGTGTCCAACTCAGGCTGGAGTCCATTGGTATGGCGTTGACGCAGCCAAAGCGCAGCGAAGGGGAGGCGGGATGGGTTGAAGGCAACGGTAAGGAGCAGTCAGTGCCCCAATCATCCTCAATGGACCATGGAACAACTCACTGGACCGTGGAAAGACTCACGTCGAAAGACTCACGTGGAGTCCAGCATTGCCTTCCGCCCACTCCTCCAACTCCATCGCCCGCTCCCTCCTCCTCTGTGGCGCCTCAGTTACACTGAGCGCGGCATTCAAGCTCCATCGAACCCGACCCTTGGCTGGCGATACAGTTATACTGTGCGCTTCCCACGAGCTCGAACGTATCAGCGACATAGTTACCCTGCGTGTTTTTCCTCTCAAGCTCGCCTCAAGCACGAACGCACCAGCGACACAGTTATACTGCGCGCTGCCCTCAAGCTCGAATGCATCGGCGACACAGTTATACTGTGTGCTGTCAATGCATCCGCTTCATTTGTCTTATAAATACAAGCCGGTACTCTACCAATTATCCCGAATTTGTAACTTCTGTGCCCGCCCAATAGCTTTTAATCCCTTCAGCTCGCCTGAATCCCGATGCTCAGCTGGCTTGAGAGCCTTCGATTTATGGACCCTCTCTACATCCCGCTGCTGCTTAAGCAGCTCGATACCTTCGTCGCGCTCCCTGACACACTCACTGCTTCCGCTTACATCTTCCGGTCTCGTCATTGCGACGACACGCTTTAGATGACCATAAGTGCTTGCCCAAAGGTCATCACCGAGCCGATTGGCCCTAATTGGCCGCCACTCTTTGAGTAGTCGGGTCAGGCACTGTCATGGATAATAGGTATCATTCGACGCTTAATACCCATGTGAACAAATGCTGACCTTCTCTTCGTAAGAGCACATCACACCAATGGTTACCAGAAGGGCAATAGCGAACATTGTTATCAATGCAACGGGGAACCATCGTGACGAACGTCGACTGTTTGGTATTCTTGACCAAACCTTGATGACACCCGCATGGTTCTGGCAACTCGACGCGCTGACAATGAGATCGCCCCCCTCTTGCTCATCGTGGTGAGTCTATTCCGACTTGTAAACATTTAATAATACTTTATTCTCAATGCACGTACCGCGACAGTGCCCACGAGCGCTATCCCATCCATATTCCCGGAATGCCGAAGAAGATCTAAAGGCGAGCCAGTCCTCCTGTCGAAGACATAGACCACACCGTTTTCGCTTCCTCCGACGAGGACGCGCCCATTTTCACCGAACATGACTTGGCGGGGGAACGTCCACTTTGGTGTTCCCGTCGGATACTGTCGAACTGGCCGACCGTTGCCTAGCGCATGAAGGGAGTAGCCTTCAATGCTGTTGTCAAATGCTATCAAACCGCGGGACGTATCGAAGGCGGCGGCTCCCCTACACGCAACCATAAATTGAAGTTTCTTTGTATTTAAAGAAGCACAACCGAACCAAGGTCACAGCTTGCCAGGATATCTCGTCCGTCATCGCCTTTCAATAAATGCCTGGCTGAAGGTTATTCAACGCATCTACTCACATTGTTAGCTCAAGGACTTACCCTCCATTATAGACTCCGATGACCCAGACGTCCCGCGCAGGATTGTCGATGACATGGAGTGCAACAGGCGTGGTGTGATCCATGTGTCTGGAGAAGATTTGGTGGAGCTCGCTTCCGTCAAAGGTCAAGGCATAAATGTTGTTGTCAATAGTCCCGACGGCGATCCTGACATCACCGTCGCCCCGCTCATTACAAGCCAGTGCAGTGACTTCGCGAGCATTGCCAATGGTTTTGTGGAGGATCTCGTCAAAACCGCCCTGGAAGGTTGTGTGTCAGCAAAGGAATACACTGCTTCGACCAGGCCTCATACATCACCGATTCTCTGCCAGATAGCGAGTTCGCCTCGGCCCGTCCCGAAGCACAGTAATTCTGGGATGTTAGCGGTGTCGGTATCTGTACGTGTGATCCACATGATGGCGCTGACAGCGCTGGCCCGACGCGGAGGCCCGTCGAGTGCCTGGCCATTGGCGACTTGCCATATCTTAGTGCCGTCGTTCGCTATGCAATGCATTGTCAGATCATTCTACATATGTCGACCATCATCTCTCACCGCCACTTGCGACAAGACTTCCGTCACGCGAAATAGCTACACAGGAAATGCCGCCTCTATGTGCGTTAATGGTACGCATCAAGCGATACCGCCCAGAAGAGGATATAGTCGGATTTCGGCGGAAGAAGCGCATGTTTCAATTGGAAAGAGTTTGGTGATGATGGATGGAGTGGATGCGGATGGCGATGACAGATAGGCGGACAGGCTATGGATGTTGGGCTTTTACAGGTTCTATATGCTATCCTATATATTCACCGTGACTTGAACTTCCTCGTGTTCCGCCCCGTCTTGCCTACCGCCACTAGCGGTATTGTGATTTTTGTTTCTTGGTTGAGATGTGGACTCGCAATTCTTTGTGATCGCCGTTTTGGCCAGCAGCGGGCGATCTGCCTGACGCCTCAATTTTTGCGTTTCATGTCGTCTGCCTAATTCTAGTCGCCAATCAGTGATTGTCCCTTTTGTTTCTTGGTCGGGATGTGGACTTCCAACGCTTGTGGCATCAGCGGGCGATCTAGCTGACGTCACCGATGCGCCATATTTATTGTTATGTTTTAGCATCTATGTTACATGGACACCGCGTCACCTGAACAAGATCGCGACGCTTCTATGAGACCAAATGCCGGACTCGGCCTCATTGATTGTATCCAATTGTGATGATCCTCTCGACGGGCTCCTTCAATTTTCCGACCCTTCTCTGCGCCTTAGGTTTACAACTTACTTAAGTAGCCATTGCCGGAATCATCCTCCTCACACCGACTGATTCCATTATGGTTAACTCAAGACTCTATATTTGCCCCGCATCCCGAGTATGTCCTTGCTGCTCAGTCTTCATACATCATGTTTACGATGATTACAGGCTCACGAGATGAAACTCCGCTGCCGTTTCTACGCATCTCATGGCTCGAAACCCATATTCACCTCTCTCGGCGCCCGCTGCGACCGCGGCGGCTCTAGATATGCATATCTGGAGAGCTTGCTTGACGATGCTGCCTTGCAGCCATATGTCCATGACTGTCTGCTGACTGTCAAGGAGCGGAATCGCCTGCACCGCTTCCGTATATTCTTCAAGCGCCATGTGCTCCTCCCTCTCAACGGCGCCGTCCAGTCCTTAGGCACTGCAGCATTCAAAGGTGATGTCGTCATTGCCCGTGTTGCTGTCCGTGACGAGGTGTCTCTCGTCAACATGCGAGCCCGAGATGGCATCCTGGCAGACTTTGCCATGAGAAAGTAAGCTCCTCGAGACTATCTGATTGATTTTCCTACTTACTTTTATGTGGTTTAGATTTGTTCGATATGCTAAGGCTATCCGAGCACGGCAAATTCCGCGTTGTCTTACATTTGCATTCTGATATTTGATTGTATTGTACTGTATTTCTTTCGTGACCTGGTGTCCTCTATGTTACCAGTCTGAATAGAGCATAGTGATTTCTCTAATTTCTTCCACCCCGCCTTTCGCGAATTGCCTTTCTGGCTTGTCCTGATGTATACTTGAGGTGGGCGATGATCAAATCGTTGATGGGCCACCCATCTCGGTAACGGCTGAAAATGTTCGGGAACCGAGTGGATGCCTAGGGAATGTTGGGTTCAGTGCTCGAGAATGAGCGGAGATAAGGCTAACCTCAATCATGACAGCTTGTTTCTTGACCGCAGCTTGATTGTTATAGCTAGTGGCGATCTCCAGACGTTCGTCGCAGCAGGAATGAACATACTCCTAAAGAAAGCCTGTGAAAGGAGATTTCGGAGTAAGTAAGGAAACATGCCTTCACAGCTGCAAGGGTTTTCGAATCCCAGCCCAATGTTTTCTCTAGATTGTACCCCCCCCTTCCAGGCCGTCCAGCCTCACCGGGCGGTTTCTCTATCATTGGTGTCGCAACCGGCACTAGCTCCCTCAACAATAGTCCCTGACACATCGGGTGCTGCTGCTGCGGACCTTGCTTCGGATAAGGGGAATGCCTAGGTTGCCGGGGCAGCTGTCGGTGGCGCATAAGCTGCACAGGGGCTAGCAAATGTGTTGCTATTTCGGTTTGTGACAATAGTATAGCAGGGGGCGATGGCAGGACTGAATGCTCGTAGAATGACATGTTTGCAATATGGCAAAGCGGTGAATATCCTCAACATTATATACGGATTTCTTGCGCCACAGATGTCTTGTAGTCGGTCACACATAGAGACCTTGAACTGTTCGCCACTATAGTTACCTTGTGCAACTCGCCATTGTAGATACCTTGTTCGGCACCACTGAGCCTTATGGGGGTCTAAATAAATCGCCGCGACCGCTGGCATCGATCGCGCTCCCAACATACACGCGCTCGGAACAATGAGCATACATCGGGAGTAGCAGCTCGCCGAGTCCTGTATTGTTGTAGCCAGCCTCATATGTACAGTCATCGTGATGATCTAATGGTTATTGAGAAAGAACAGATTTGAGATCATTAAACAATTGACATTATACATCTTAAGCCGATGTCGTATGAGTTCGAGGGAAACAAACACCTCTACACCTCTTCTATCATGGCAAATGAATACACTTTCCCTTTCTCCCTGCCTGCATGGTTGACCCATGGCTCAAGCTCAACAGCGACACAGTTACACTGTGCGCTGCCCTCAAGCTCAAACAACATGGAAACCGGCGACACCTCCGATCCCAACCAGACCACCTTGTGTATTACACATACCCAGCAGCATCTGGCGTTCACGGCCAGCACGTTCACCGTCGCATCCTCTGCCGGCAACTGGATTCCCCGCCAAGCACCCAGCGCGCTGTACACCTTTCCCAGCGACCTAGCATCGCAATTGCGCGTGGAGATGCCGATGGAAGGCGTTGAACGTCTGCCCGGCGGTCTCATTGAAGATGTCCCCGAAGACGCCTTGGCCTTGATTGCAGCGCCGCAGGGAGACGCTGAGATGAATGACAACCCCGAATCAGATGGCACTACGCCGCGAAAGCGCCTCAAAGCCATCTCTGGCGCGGATACGGACCGCGGCTCGATGGCACGCACCGTAACACGCGTCGTGGAGGCGAAACAACGCGAACGGCCGGCTCACGCTCAGCAAGCGTCCAGGAGGCGGCTTCAGAAGAAGAAGGAGGAGTTACAAGTGAGAGGCTTGTTATCTTAGAAGCCCCACAAGCTAATTTGTCTGTAAAGTTCACCAGTGCCCAACTGCTCGCCAGAGCGCAAGACATCAATTCGAGGGAAGAGCTGGTGGAGAGGCTGTGGGCACAGACTCAGCGGAACCAGCTGGAGATGCAAGCACTAGCTTTACAGCTTGACCAGGAGCGGGCTGGCTACCTCAACCAGTTGGCGAACAAGGAAGATGAGGTGCAGGTGAGTATCTTGATCGTTTAGTCCGCCGACGTCAGAACTAATATCACGACAGGCACTTCGTCAGGACCAAGTTAGGCTCCAACAACATTTACAGAGCGCCGAACTCAGAGCAGCAAGCGTGGTGAGTAAACTTGATGTATTGCGTCGGATATGTTCATTGATGGGAAAAGGAACCCGTTGTCATACTGGCAAAGGATGCGGAAGAAGAAATTACGAGGTTGAAGAGACATGTACTGGTAAGTGGAATATGATTGTGCAAGAGTTGTCCTGACTGCGCTTATAGATGCAAGAACAACAAATCTCGAAATTTGAGAGGATTCTAGAGAGAGTGGTAGGAAACGAAAGCGAATCGTCCCAAGGTCCATCAGACGGTCGCTCATCGAAGGCGAGAGGTTCCTCGTTGTCGGCACCGTCAACCTCTGGGAAATCCTTCTTGCGCCAGCGATCGACATCGAAAAGACGTTCCTCAACCACAAAACAGTCTAAACAGGACAAAAACAGCGAACCCCGCTGTTCACGTTCACCGCGCGAAGAAATGTCCTCGCGAATCAGTGTTAAATCGATGCATTCCAAACGAGACCGGCGTAGTCGTTCGCGAAGCAGGCTTTCGACCTCCCATACATCCTCCCATTCAGCCACGCGCTCCGTAACCCTAGACGACACAGGCAGTCGTTCGCGATACAGGCGTAGGCGTTCGACCTCAGCCTCGCGTTCCTCTTCGAGTTCTTCTGTGCAGCCAGATGACACTGAAAGTGACTCCGAATATTCTTCGCAGGCAAGTACAAGATCAGTGCATTCCAGACAAGACCGTCGCAGCCGTTCGGTGCGCAGGCTTTCGGATTCACGTTCCTCACGTCACTCAACGGCGCGGGAGCGCCAGGATGAAGCCCACGATTTGGCGCAGCAACCAGACGGGTCATATTCAGCATCAGGGGGATCGTCGGCAAGAGTGTCGACGCGCGGGAGGCCTCGCGTTCGCTCACGTTCTCATTCGCGCACTCGTGGATCTCGAACACCGACCCGCAGCTGCCATTCACAATCACGCAACTCTCGAACACCAACTGTATCGTCCGCGTCAAGCTCTCGACGTGCATTAACGCCTAAACAGAATCATCGCAATCGGCAGGACCGCGGTTCAGATAATCGCAGCGCACGACATGGAGGTTCAGCGCGCGGCCGTTCTCGCTCGCGTTCCCGTAAAGGTCAGCGGGCTGACTCTAAAACGCCAACTCGAGGCCAACAGGCAGCGACACCCACTCCCTCGGGTTCTCGTCAACCCACCCCTTCGACTTCTCGTCAACCCACCCCTTCGACTTCTCGTCAACCAACCCCTTCGACTTTTCAACGATCGCAACCTTCAGCCACGAACCCTAGTGAGCCGACCGTCGAGGATTTACATGAATCACAGCCACCCGGGGGATGGGATTTCCCTGAAACTCATCGGCCCGCTCCCTCAGCTTCTCGTCAACCCACCCCTCTGACTTCTCGCCAATCACGACCTCCTTCAGCGACGAATCCCTCTGATCCACCCGCGCCCTCAGCTTCTCGTCAACCCACCCCTTCGACTTCTCAACAATCGCAACCTTCAGCCACGAATCCTAGTGACCCGACCTCCGAGGATTTACGTGCATCACAGCCACCGGGGGGATGGGATTTCCCTGAGCGTTCTAGGGAGAGCTGCTCTCATTGTGGCAGAGGCTCGCGAGATGTATGTTGATCTGACAATGAAAAGATGTTGTCTCCGGCTGAATCTGTGATAGGCCGATTCCGACAACGAGATCCCCGAGAATGATCGGCGGAGCTATCACAGCGATGAAGAACTGGACGATGAAGATGAAGAGGTACATGTAAGTTGTAGTGGTAGTGTGCGAATTCAGATTAATGAACCTCGCTCTGAACCAGAACGCACGGTCGAATTGTCGAACATGCGGAGGCGAAAGACGACGCCGCAAAACGACTGCGGCCATACGAAGGGATGTGCTATTGAAGCAGAAGAGGAGCGAGTCCTCAACGGTGCGGAAGGAGTTCTTGGTGCGTGTCTTAGCGATCGCTGGGTCATACGAGTCTCGGTGTTGACGATAAGGTAGGATGAATGCCGACGGCTCTTTAAGAAAACACTCAAGGTGAAGAATGATGCGGACTATGCCTATTACGAGGGGGCGACGGCCGAGGAAATCAATTCCTGGGTGGCCAACCAGGGTCCAGGACCCAGCGAGGAGAACCTGAAGCTCGATATGGAAGGCGGCGTTGGTTCCGAATGGAATGCGGAAGTCATGCACATCCTCATGGACAAACTGAGAAAGTACTGCCTTGCCAATAAAGTTCTCAAAAAAAATCCTAGGGAAGACGGGTACATGAGGGACTTACTCGAAGAGAAGTTCAAGCGCATCAGGAAACAATGGCAGGCAGGGCAGCTGAAGGCCGGCGAGACAGCTGATGCGCTCGAAGACCGCCTGAGGCAGAAAAGTGACTCTAAATTGAAGGAAGCGCGCCAGAATGGCCGGCGTTCATCCGTAAGCTTCCAGCGATATTGATAAAATAACCTTGACTTACATGCGCTCTTAGAAATTTCTCATGCGGCAGAGAATTTTGAGAGCCAAGGTCGAGACTCAGACAGGCCGCAGTCGCGCGATGTGGCAGTGGGCATCAGAGGTAGTCGAGACGCTAGGTGTAGGTGGTATGAGCTCCGAAGAAAGCGATACGGACAGTGAGGACAAGACGGAATGTACCTTGAAGGTCAAGAAAATGGTCTGGCGACGAAACATCGACAAAATGCTTCAGGAAATTGACGATTGTAGGATTGGGGCTAAAGCGACGGCGGGCGTGTTCGGTAAACAGGGTTCGAAACCGATGAAGAGGACAAGGCCAGCCGAGCTCGTGTCGCGAAGGCAGGCAACAGCAGGACTCCCAGAGGTCCTGTACGACCAGGAGTGGCTAGGAAAGAGAAAGAGGTGGGCCAACGAAAACACTGTGACGGGACGCCTGAGGTGGAGGGATGATTGGGACTAAGACATAGGTGCACAGGGAACGGAAGTACGGCACTACTTGTACATGCAGAAACAAGTAAGTCGGCAATATCATTATTTTTGCTACAGCCGGCCAATGGCGCCACCGGTGCAAGCTTGAGGTCAGCGCGCAGTGCAACTGTGTCGCCGATTCGTTCAAGCTTGAAATCAGCGCGCAGTGCAACTGTGTCGCCGATGCGCCCGAGCTTTAGGTCAACGCGCAGTATAACTGTGTCGCTGATGCATTCGAGCTTGTGGGCAAGCACCTAGCAGGGTGTGTGTTCGTCGGTGTGTCGATTTCTTGATTGCCGCGCTCAGTGTAACTGAGTCGCGGCAGAGGAGGATGGAAAAGGGCGGGAGTGAGTGGCAGGAGTGGGCGACGATGGCGTGGGAATGGAATGGACCAGAACAGTAGCGGGACTTCACATCACATGAGTATTGTCGCGATCTCCTGGGCTTGATCGGCACGGACTCAACTCTATCTCCTGACCACCACCACCCTTCCTACCGCGTCGAATCCCACCTCGCCTTGCAACGCCATACGACGGACAGAATCGGACACAGTTATACGGTGCCGGCTCGTTCTGCAGAGATTGGACTCAGTTATACGGTGCCAGTCGTTGCCCTTTCGTCGTCTCGCGTCCTCGCTGCACCCGCTCGCTACACCCGCTCGACCGTAGTCGCCCTCTCTCTCCTACCTCTGTTTGCGTCCCCACTTCTAGGACTACAACCGCGCCAACGCCACACAGCGGCTCACCATTGTACCGCACGCGACTATACCCCACGTCGTTGCCTTCTTATCAGCCCAATCCTGCCGTTCACATAATCATTTTGCCCGTAAGTTCGTGTCAATAAGACGTGCTGGTGTTGTCCTCACAATTCTACTTCAGTTCATGTCGTCATCGTCGTCTTGCCCTTTCAGTATCTGCGTTCAAAACGGCAATGTATTCACCGCTGTCAACACTGACCAATTTCCGGATTTCCCGCCATTGGAATACCTGATCCGTCCATCTGATCTTTCTTTGGGCCCTGAGGATACCCAGCAATTGAGTTGGGCGACCAACGAATATCCCCAGTTGATATGCATGCCGAAAGGACCCATGGTGTATCAAGGCCCGCTGTTAGAGCGGCTCAACTACACCTCCCAATCCATTCCTATTGTTGAGACACGGCGCGGTCATTTCCAACTTGAAGAAGGCCTCCAGAAGTCATGGTATGAGCTCCAGCAGATGTTCGTTGACATCTCTTCAAAACTGTATCAGGCAACCCCGTATCCATTGGGCCAAGAATATTACCCTTTGCCGGAGACCTTCGGATTCTCAAGGGGACATACTTCTCGTGGGCGTGCCGTTGCATGCGCCCTTCGTTCACGGGACGCCTTCGTTCCCTTGATTGCGACGATGAAGCTGTTCTACCATTCAATGCCGCGTCATGGTGCCGAAACACACCCCATAGAAGTGGTAGACTGGCTCATTGGTCAAGGAACTCACCCTGAAGTTGCGAATCGCGTCTCAGAAGTTTTGTGGCAGTTTGGTAGCCCCAGCCGTGGCGCGCTGATCGACCCCACAAAAGTCAGATTTTTGGACTACGTATACAAATTCTGCTCCAACCCGCCCCTCGGGCGTCACGCCAAACCTATCCCAGTATGGTTTTACTGGGGTCCATTGCCCGACCAGATGTCAGCATGGCGTCCCCCTCGGACCGATGTCTCTATGTATTGTCCCACAGCGCAGCAGCTCCAGCAGTATCTACATCGCGCCCCCACGTCTTTACCACCTCCCCCTCCTATCAGTGACGTCTCTACCGCCCCAGTGCCGGACCAGCTCAGCAGACAGCGTCAAGGAGAGACTATGCAAGCCTTTTTCGAGCGGGAGGCGCAATGGGCCAAGAAGAAAGAGAGGCATGAATCGGATGCCGAACGCTTGAAGCGGATGGACAGGGTCAAGGCTGCGTCTAAGGGTTTGGACCCAGGCAAAAAGGGAGCCTGGGTCTTCGTATGGGAGAACGACAGCGGTTACGATATTCGGAGGCATGTCGGCAGACGTGAAGTCGGTGATATCTGGTCATCCTTTTCAGAGTCGCAAAGACGATACAATTCATTCCGAAACGAGTGGGATCTGTGCGTTGACTTCGACCCCGCCGCCATCCCAGACGAAGATATGGATGACGATTCCTTTGACGACAACGACACCACTTATGCAGCCGACCCTCCCTCGTTCCCAAGCAGGCTGTCCGAAGTCCCCGCTTCATCACATCTTGCCTCATCGTACGAGCACTTGCTAGAAGATCCTGAGCACTCCGTAGCAGAAGCTAGCGGGTCGCCGGCCGTCCCATTTGATACTTTCCTTAGATCATTCCTTGGTCTCTTGGGTGCTTCGCCTCCAGTGTCACTCAGTGCAGCAACCCCGCTGATACCAGCCAAGAATGTCAAGGGGATTCTTGGTTACTCTCAGGTGAACATCACGGACAATGTTCAACAGAGTCTCGTTCCCTTTGTCTCTGCCCTGCTTGCAAATCCCCCATTTTTGCCCAAATCCTGTGATCTCCACCCTCAGTCGATTTCTCCTGTCGATCTTCCTCTTCTCCGGCCCCATGTTCATCGTTTCAGCCTGGGCAAGGACATTCGCTGCCGGCAATTCTTCAAGATTGGATGCATCACTGTCGAGGAGAAGACCGACGAGGATATGAATCCTCCTTGGCATGTTGTTGTAGAGCATGCGGCAATAGCGCTGTTCTGCGCACGCTTCTTCCCCTCAAGTTGCCAGAACGTCGACGCATACACGGTCGTCCGTTATTTTGTCAATCATGGCATCGCGTTCAAGACACCGGTGCTACGCTCCGTCGATCGCATTGTTCCTATACAAAGCGTAGTTCAGTACGATTATCGTAGGCAAGGATACCAGCCCACCCGCACCGACTACGCGCACTACGAGGCTCGCCGAGATGCGTTCTTGCGCACGCCGCGTGGCCGTGCTGCTATCGCCATGGGGGGCATCATATGGCGCCTTTCTCGCGATGTTGTAGATATCGCAGACGTCTTGGCAGGACCTACTGAACAAGCGACAATCTGGACACGGACAAATTGTTCAGATGATGAAGCTTACGTAGATGATGCCCTCACCGAGTACGAACTCGATCTCATCATCGGCAACTACAAAGTTTCCGTCGGTGAGTTTATTCTCTGCGTTCAAAAGGCCGCGAACTGATTGTGAGCGCAAGATCCCAATTTCGAAGCGGAACTTTCGTGGTGGCCCAAACATTGGAACTTCACGAACACCTCCCTCGACATGCACATCTGGACGCAGAATGCTGAAGATTGGTTCCAACACCGCTTGGAGAGGCTTTGGGATGGCACTGCCCCCTTACGCACCTCTCGCGAATGGAAGAAATCAATGATGCTTCTCAAGAAGGCTGGTCAACTGACGAAGAATTTTGAAAGCCTCTCGCAGGATGTGTTTCCACCGGCTCCCCCGTAGCACCCCATCGTTTTTTCTGGACGTTCGATACCAATCATCGCATCTAATACTCGTTTTTCTAATAATAATGACTCTCTTTGGCGCGGTCGTATGCCCCTCGACACCATCGGCCTGTCATATTTTTCTTCTCAAATTTCAAACTAATTAATTGTAAATTGGACTGGTTTCTCGTCTACGCCGTTCCCTATGCTTAATCGGTATGGTGTTTGTCCATGCCGCGCGCGCAAGCTGGCGACGCGCATTGGTCGCTGAATTCGCCGTGTCATCTACGCTCGTTCAGCGTAATTGGTATGTAATCCATTTATTTCATTCATTCCAGCACTTACTTCCCTGTATCTCATACAGATCCCTACTGATTTTCTTGATCCTCGAGCGCCTCTCGACGTCGACACTCTCAACGGTGCGCACAGCGCGCATTCACCGTTTCTGATGCCAACTATGCCGTATTCCACATAGAGCTTTCCTTTTTCTTACAACGCGCATACCGCTCGACGCTCCCGACGCTCCGCATTTTTGTCACACTGTCACTCGCGCCCTTTGGCACTCTCCCGGGCGATCGTCGGGCGACGGAGCGGGCACCGAAGCGGGTAACGAGTTTGGCTGCGGCTCGAACTTCAAGTTTCCGCTTGTCGTTTCACCCAGCGCGAAATTACAAATTTTGACCATGTCCGTTTGCCTAGCGAAATCCTTAAAATTACCAGACATTTGACCTTAGTGTAAAGTTATTCTTTCACTAGCGGTTTTCCCTCTGTCGAAATGTACATATTTACAAGTTGTTTAACCAATGTCCATACATGATATTTGACTATACATTGTATTCCAGCGAAACGTTCAGCAAAAATACATAATTTGACCTTGCGTCGAACTCCAACGTTGGCGAAACATTTTACCACGCCTCAAAGGTTTGTTTTTTTCCAACGTTTGACCAAACATTTAGCCTCCCCTCAAATGTTTGGTCAAATGTCATCAACACCGCCGGGACAAGGCCGTTTGGGGAGCTCGGCATTTATATACGTTGACAAGTGTACCACACGTGATGGATCTGATTGTGCATAGCCACCGAAATAGTGGATTGTGTGCTAGAAACCATTGGGGAGCGTGTTGATAAGGTCCGGACCGTGGTTGGGCAGTGGAAGATTAATTGCTGGGGTGGATGGAACAAGGGTGGAAGCTAGTGGAATTGAGGTTGCGCCACAAAATATCGACTCTTTGTGGCTTCTGAGCTCACCTAGTTCAGTCCTAGATACTTGTATAGTCATTTGGTAAACATAGAACGGTGGTTGTGGTCAATGCTCAAGTGTACATATAACCTCCGCGACGCCTCGTGTATGCCTCACTGACTCCTTGAGGCAAACCGACGCGTGAAATCACATCACGCGTACGCGCGCGTCACGGACGTGATCTGCTCACGAAGCCGGTCAGTTCAGAGTAACTACCTAAGATTCGAGCATGCGTGATATGCGGCGCGCAGTTGGCGGTATCTTAATCTGGCTATCAGGGAATTGTCAGCCTTATCAATAGGGAATTGATCCAATCCCCCCTTGGGTCGCGACTGGGGAAGCACCCTGAACCATCGGAGAAGGGGAGGTTAAGCAAAGCGGGGGTTTGATTGTATGGTTGTTAGAAACCCTCATTTAGCAAGTCACTCACCATATCTAGTTTCTTCCAATTCTGCCGTGGACGATCCTCAAAGTCGAGGGCCCCTAGGTTCTTGAGTGCGACCCCTGGCGATACCTCGGGAGCTTCTGATGGCGAGGCGAATACACAAACACAATCTAGATATAACACGGGGCACAAAGGTACAAAAGAGATATCCTGATACATAGATGAGATCACTTTCAAGATGTGAGAATCTACTGAATGTCGCTGCGCAGAGTCGTGAACGAATGGTACTTTTTCACATCCATTCAAGGTACCAAATCAGCGTTGATGCAGACGGCGAGAGGCGTTGCTCTCCAAGTCCATTACACCGTCAGCGGATTCATACCCAGAAAGTCGCCTGGCGATTTTCCCTTTCGGACCTGGAGCAATGATAATTTCATCCTCATCCTCATCATCTTCCGAATCAAAAGGTGTTTCCGGTATCGAAGTCAACGTAGGGCTTTGCTGATTTGGTGAAGAGCCGGGAATCGGGCGTGGTTGATGCTCCAGCGCTTTTTCAGGAATCTACATCGGCGACGTGACCAAAGTATCCAGTAGCAAAATACGATCCACGGTCAGAATAGGGAGTAGAAAAGCTGCAGAAGGCTTACAGGCAGGCGCACAAGATACGCAAAGAACGTCGCGACAGACGCAAAGATGAAGACTTGTTTCAAACTTACAGCATACGCATCTCGGGCGGTCCGTTGCATCTCTGGCGGCAAACTGCCCACGAGCTTTGCCGAGTGCCGGATCTTCGTGATCCACTGTTCCCCAAACAAAATATTAGGACGTGGCGACGTGGGTGAATTCGATGACATGCCTCCTCTGCGTTCGGACCGGTGATTCTGGCGCGAAGTTCGCTGTCTAGACGCTGCTGAAAAATGGCGGATGATATAGCGACCCCGCCAACTTGACCTAGAGTCGCGCTTAAACAGCATGTCAAGGGAGAGGGGTTGAGGACATACCAATGCCTCGGAAAAGCTGACCAAAACCAGTACCAATGGCCATTTGGGATTCTGTGGACAGCGATTAGAGCATGCTTCCGAAATCAAACTAGAGGGAGCTACCGGGGAGATGAGCCAGCAGTGCAACTGTTAGTGACTCGGGGGTCAGTGTCATTCTAAGACGGAAAGGGTGAAAACGCACTGAGCATCGTTTGAAGCACTACAGCATTGCCAAAGCCAAGGGGAATCTGTTACATTCGATGTGTTATTCGGTTGGACAAAGTAATGCGGTGCAGGTAAGACGAACAATGCTCAGCCATAATTGTAGAGGACCGGAAGATTCCCGCATTCTGGTGATGAGTACAGTTGCGATGAATGGACATGCGCCGAATGTGATATTGATAAACTTGTATCTGCCGGTACGATGCATCCACCATCCGGCGAACATCGATCCGATAGACATTGATATGCTGTTCGGAAACAGGTGAAGACCTGCAATGGAGCACACGGCCACAAGTTAGCGGGCAGCTATCAAACAGCAAGAGCAGACTGACCTGCTGTCGATGCGCTCGTTAACATCACGGTTTGGAACCACATGGGGAAGAAATACATGACCGAGAAGTTACATGTGGCGACCAGGAAGTTGCTCATTCCAACAACAACAGGGATCCTTTGCCGCAGTAACGACGGTGCCAATACAGGCTCTGGAGCGATAAACAGCTCCACTACGAGGAAAAGTACAGCGAAGACACCAGCGACAACCACGGACGCAATGACACTGGGGTCCGACCACTGTGGAACATACCAGTCAGTAGGCCGCCGCAATCATTTAGTTTAAAGCATACGGGTAGCCCTTCGTTATACTTTGTGGCCAAGAAGAACAAGAGAGAGCCAACCTAGTATCATTTTAAGTAGAATTCGGCATGAAAGCACGAGGCCACATACCGTCACGAGAAGGGTAAGGCTACCTCCGTAGTCTATACGTCTAAGAACCTCTTTTGCGCTTCTGCTTTTACCCTGTTGGTCGAGGTTAGCTAGAGTCCGATCCTCGGAATGGTACCTACAGGCGTAGTATAGTTGAGATTGAAGGACGTCAACGTGAAGGCCAGCATGAATATGGGGATCTGTATTAAGAATGCTGCTCTCCACCCGAGCCTGTTGCAATGAATTAAAATCATCCATCAACTATATCGTAGAAGTTTGCAATCACCAATCGGTAATGATTCCTCCGAACGGCCCACCTAGCCCCATGCCTAGCTAGCGCTCGATTAAGGGAAGGTATCAAAGAGACAGAAGAACGAGCTTACGCCATTGAACACGCTGGCAACACCTTGAGCCAGTCCCCGGGACTACACGCAGATGAATAACTGCGTCTACAAGCTCAAATGACGACAACTTACCCTCATGCTATACATGTCGCTAATCACAATTCTGAGCCAGAATAAGCTCGATCAATATCGATGCATGAGCAAACCTCACGTACGAAGAAGTGGTAAATATACCACCACCACCTATTCCGGAGATCTACGCAACAATGATGAGAGTGGCGCCATCGTTGTAACTCCCAGGACGTACGAATCTAGCTGCAATGAGCATCTCCATATTGGTTGATAGCCCACATGCTAGAGTTCCCAGACAAGCAAACAAAACAGCGGTTTGGTTCGCGCCTTTACGGCCAAGCACGTTGCACAAACGACCATACAGAGGTGTGAATGTACAAGTAGCGAGAAGGTACCTAATTTCGTCGAACAACGATCAACGGGAATACGGAAAATTTGAGCCGTGCTCACGAAGTGCCAAGCCAACTTGCTTGGTTCGACTTGTTAAAGTCCGATGATATTGACGGTAGCACTATACAGACACGATGATGGCTTGGTGGCTACTCTCACAGGCTTCGGATCTGATGCTTACTTGTAGGAACAAGCGTTCCTGTTTCATCCCAACTATGCGCCAGCAATCAAAGAGAAGCAGTAGACCATGGGCTTACCATTCAACGACTACGACCCTCATTAGCCCCAAAGTGACGGATGTCAGAGTCAAGAACATGCACGCACCGAGAGGAAAGTCGCTGTCCAGATCCCGGCCAAAATGGCATAGCGTGTGGATCTTGTAATCTCCAAGGGTCCCAAGCGGCGGGGGCCTTTGTACGCATCCCCGTCCTCGTTTTGAAGCAGCGGCTCGTGGACCGACGACGACATGGGAGACAAGTAGTGAAATGTTCAGGCTCCGAGTTACGGCCGAACGGTTGCGGCATTTCTCCAACTTCTTGCAGCAAACAACACCAAATCCTGCGCCACAATCCGCATTACTGTATACTTCTCATCCTTGTACGACATTCCACTGCAGGCCACTGCGGACCGCCCCCTCCCGTGTTAAACCAGGGTGGTATACAACTCAAAAGCATTGTATTCTCGAGACATCCGAATAGAGACCAGACATCCGTATTGCTTCCAGTGACTGTCAGCGCCACTGCTACCAATGATCTCAGTCCCACCAATCAATTGGAGGTCTAGGTTGGGCCATTCGCCTGTCTTGCTTCGCGAAATGCGATTGAATTAACTCGACGTATGCACATCGTGAGCGAACACACGAATCTGCTGGCGAAATGCGAACTCGGCTTACAAAAATATACATTCTACACACGGCAAATCATACTTTGAGGCATGTACATAATGGAATCATAGGATTAACGCTGATAATCTCACTAACGCATGCCTTCTCGCTGATGATCGCTTCAAGTTGATGCTGTTCGATACGTCAGTAGTGATCCTACCTGTCCCAGTGCCCGCATAGCTTCTTCGATTCGTCGTTATGGATGCACCCATGACTTCTGTCTCTTCTGTCTGATTTCCCTGCCTAGCAAAGCGTCAGCTCTGAGCGAAGAGCACTGTAAAGAGGTAGTAGGTACCTGTCGCTGAATTCAAATTGCATGGTCCCCCGATGCTACGCAGGGACACGCATCACTTGAAGGGTCCATGAAACACAGTCTCGTTCGCCGTCCTAGGAATTATATGTTGGAGCATGACAGCGAATCCTGGGGACGGTCTCTAGCAGTTATCTCTCGACTTCGACGGTTGACATTCAATCACCCTGAATAAATCCTCGATTTCGGGTATCGAGTTTCAATTTTTACCGTTTAGACGATGCTCAATTACGGGCTTCCTGGGCAGGAAATGACTTGCCTCAAATAAGCTTGCGTACCACCGAAGTGAACATACATTACACGAGACTTGTGCTGCGCCTCGATGTTTCTTCCAACAGCGCACGCCAACTTGGCACATGTTCTGTACGACGGGAAATTAAATGATCAGAATTCCCCTAAAGAATGGGAACGGGGACGACATCTCACCAGGAGTTGCTGTAGAACGGGTTAATGATTGCGATGTCGAGATCATGCGTTCGCGGCGGCGTTCCTGTAACCCTGTCGTTGATCTACCCTAAGTATTCCAGTGCACACGCCCTTTACTGCCTATTTTATCCGCCAATTATTGATGTGAACTTGAGACGACGATCAGCGGCGCTGCGGCAGTGGGGTATTCAGCACCGGCTGACCCCGAATTCATCTCAGCGGGCCTCACCTTCTAACTATATACCTTCGATCCCATTCCAGAACGTATCCTGCAGGCTGCGGCGCAAGCTTACGGTTAAGAAGTACATCTGATTCATTTCGGCATAGATAGACAGTTTTACAGAAGTTTACAACGGTTTCACTAATCTGCCAACACGCGCGTTTCCTCAGCCAAAGATTGATGGAGGGTCAATTAGGGAAAGATCATCTGGGTGAATAGAAGTTACGAAGGAAATGAAACAAAAGATGAACTGGAGGCAGGTGGCGTGTTGGTCGTCTAGCGGCGCTTTGCACCACCAAGGCAGGCAGGGCACAGGCCGTCGATGTTGGGAGCTGGGATGAAGATTGAGCCAAATACGATTCATATATCATCCAAAGGTCTCACAGTATTGTTCGGGGTACCCACGGCTACGCGGAAGAGTGGTCAGTATGTTTTGATCGCGTCAAAGAAGCTAGAAGTGACATACTATTGGATACAGGTCTTGGTGCAGGCCGGGGGCTGGCAGGAGCTCGGATGATACGGGCTAAACTTGCACCGAGGGCTATCGCATTGGTTCTGGCGAGTAGTCAGCGTAAGAAGCGAACTCGCGGAAGCCACTGACGAGTTGATCAGGCTGACCATCGGATCAATTAGTACGGCGTAGTTAGAAGCTATACGAAGCTACCCACCAAAGTCTGGGAGTGGCCGCACTTGAGGTAGACGTTGCGAACCCTGGAGATCGCTACGATGAGTGCTGCCGAAGAATGCAGAGGGAGAAGAACCATACTGGCGCCAGCGACACATCCTATATAATTGAGTGTTGCTTGGAGAACCTGAAAAGGCTGAGTGTGTGAGGCGAATGGGTAGCCTATCAAAGCAGTTGGCTGGTGGCGACTCCATTCAAGACCCTTCGCCTTTTAAACCGAGACTGGGGTAGCGGCCGAAGAGACCTGTAGATGTCGTAGCGCATTCAGTACTGCTACCCTGGGACACTCATTTGGTATGCATTAGGTTTAGCTATGGTTTGGCTGTTCCTGGAGATATAGTATTAATGTATCATTCAGTTTATTGATCCATCCGGTACACTTACCATGCGTCGAGAAGAAACCGCCGGCAGTTGTTGTAGCTTGGAGATTAGATCAGTGGGTCGATCTTGATGCATGCTTTATTCGTTACGTCAAGGAGACCTCCCTGCGGTGCTTCAGCTTCTGCATTATTTCCGACTACAGCAAGTCTGACGCGGGTGTATCGCATCCATCAGTGAATTCTGCCAAAGGTCAATAACAGGCATGCCAGTGCCTTTGAGCCGGTCGGCCGCGGGGAATGTTGCAATCGTAGTAAGTCCCAAGCGCGTGCCAAATGCGACTGAGTTCACGAAGACGGTGAGCTGGTCTATCTCTCCTAAGAGCCCATAGTATCCGCTCAAGTGAAGTGCCAGGCGCTTAGCCCTGCGGCCTGAGTCAGCAATCACACTGCACGTGAGTACTTGAGTACTGAGTACTACCTTCCGTTCCGTCTCGGCGTTCAGTCTTACTGCAAGTCCGACCCTCGGTCAACGTGCTCACTCAGCTGGATGCCTCAAGACGCAGGGCATGGGAAGCGTCGCAAGCATTTCGTAGAAGACAAAGCAAGTTTGTATCACGAAATCTGCATCAGTGGTTCTAACGTTCTGCTCTTCTCTTCCCTCATCGATCGTTTTAGTCGGAGGCTTTGCGATTGGCAGAAGCCATTGGAGGAGCACAGGAGGAAAAGGCTCAAATCAAGGCCGAAAAACGACATCAAGTACGTAACATTGATCCTGGTCTGTGTGCCATACACACCACCTCAACTTATTTTCTTGGGCACCACCCGCAATCTGCATGGCGACAGGAATCTCGCCCAAATCGTACTCGCCGTGTACAAGTATCTACAGCTAAAGTGAAGCTAGTATGTGACTCCATCACCTCGCGGCCATGATTGATGAATCAAGCTGACTGAATGACGTTGCTGCAGAAAGAAACCAAGGCACTCATAGCTGCAAGACAGGCTCAGATCAAGAAGCACAAAGCGAAACAACGCAAACAAGTTAAAGACGGGGCTCTGTCAGAGATTGCTCCACCAACAACGCCGTCCACAAAGAAAAAAGTATCATTTGCCTGACGAGTATGCATGTTGCGTCCTCGGATAAAAGTACAGATTTGATTAATTCCGTTATCTGATTGTTTGACAGTCCGTCCGTTGTTCCTATTTACTGTTATCTTGACCTATCAGTGTAATGCGCTATACACTGATCGGCGCTCTGAAGTTTGATTTGTTTTTGCTCCACAACTCAAGACTCCCAGGACGGTCACATAGCTCTTACCGGATCAACCTAACACCTGGCCGTTCCTTGGGATCCACGACCGCGATACTAGGAAGTGCAAGCAGTTGGGGATACTGACGATTATGCTTTTGTACGTTGCTTAACAGTTGACTACGTTCACCAACGGGCGCATACGCGTCGTGAATACCCACATGCGCAACCAAGTAATTTCCGTGCGACAAATGACATCCTGTCAATGAACGGAAAAACTAACCGACAATCGTTTAATTACCAAAAAACGAACTCTTTCCATAGTTGTATATAGAGCGTCAATCTTTGAAAAACACAACAATGGTACTAATGTCAGGCCTGCGGATGGGTTCAGGCGTGATGGTCGATACTGACGGACTGAACGGGAGAGAACATACCTCAACCGCGCAGCAAACGGTGGAAAAACACTCAACAACGCATCTGTAAGATCTCTATCTGCTCCACCCAGTGCATTTCGAGCTAAATGGGTGGCTGCATTGTTATCGACGGTGATAAATTTCTTTTCCGTTCGCCAACGCGAGTACATGGATGTGTCATCTTCGCGTAGCCTAATGGGGAGTTGATCTCGGCGGATGATACGAGCTTGTCCTTCATCATCAGTTTGTCCATCACCAGGGGGTCGTAGGATATTGTCTTCGTCGAATGGGTTTGATTGACTTTCAAGCCATACCCCGACCAACCCTACGGCTTCCTCGTTGGTGAGTGACTTCCACAGACCGCTCGATCCCATTATGAGAAAATCGCCCGGTTGTACTTCGAAGGTCGTGACTTCGGGCTCTGCGGTGATGTACGGTGGCGTCTTTGCACCGGGTAGTGGTCTATCGCCGAAATAGTCCTCGTGAAGGCGTTGCTGAACATCATTGCTCCATTTCAAGGCCGCATCGCCGAACGAACGGAGAGTAGTCGTCCGGCCAAGTAAACGATTGTCGACCATCAAATTCTCGTTCGGGTGCAATCCACGGAGGCGAGATAGCTCAGCCTGATTGTTCGTGTCTTGCTCCGTAGTTAAGACATGAACATTGTATACAGCACGACCGCTGTGGCGACCAATGTTGCGACCGAGAACAGCTCGTGAGTCGCCAGTCAGACCGACCTTGAGGAGACGAGTATCGGAATCGTAAAGCATGACTAAAGCTGATGACGTAGATTGAGCAACCTCAAGCATACTCACGGCGTGACTGCGGGATGGGTTTGAAGGAAGGGCTTCCACGGGGAACTCGACGACGTTCCTGTCAACCTCAAGAAAGGCTTCTATGCATGATTTGTCCAGTGCGTTCGTGAGAGGTTCGTTCGGTGGCGCATCTATCGTAGAGTATTCTAATGGAATATGTTGATCAGGCTGAGCAGTGTATTTGGTATAGACTGACAAGAGGGAATCGAGAATGGTGGAAAGGAGCACTCGTCCAAGGTAATTGCTGGTATGGGGTCCATTGCGCCCGTCGTAGAGCCCGAATAATGTCCAAGAATTTCCTGTGCTGAGTTGTATCGAATTCAACGCGAGCTCGCTGCATTTGATTGACCCGCTGCGATTATTTGAATCAAGGTTTCATAGTAAAATGATAAGGAAACTCACCAGGGAACCGATATGACATCAAATCGAGCGATACCAGTGTCCCCTTTGATAACACCACTGCCCTCGTACTTTCGCAATACACTGTCGGCTTTCGAGGAGGGAGGTTCTTCTGAGGGTGTTCTGTACCGCGATGCCGCATCAGAGATCAGTCTTCGAAGCAGTGGCTCGGGGGCGTCGTCGTCGTGCTCTATTTCATCATCCGCGTATATGGTACGCCAGCCAAATAGTATCACTCCCAGAAAGCCAACGGCAGAACCTAGTTGACGAACATTTCTGCGAGCTGTAGCGGGTCCAAAGAGACGGCTGAGCATCGACTACTTTTCGTTTAAATCCTCGCTTTCTGAACGACCCAGGGTGCGCAGAAGTCTTACGCGGAGAATCGAATGCCAGAAGGCGAGTTCCAGAGATTTGGAAGCAGTTCAGCGGCCTCGCTGACTGAAGCAGCACTGAGATCGTTTGGAGCGCTAATCAAGCGCTAATTGCTTCGGGAGAACAACCGCGTTGTCCACGTGCGGGTGCGCCACTGAGTTGGCTTCCCCTACGTTCGACGGTCGTCCAAGTTCCACAAGACATCTCATTGCAAACGGAAGAAAAAGAACACAAAGAGAATGTAGAGCCAGAATACGTGTCCACTCAGCACAATTGAAGGCTCTGGTCAACGACCGGCTCGAGCAAACACGACACTGCACTTTTGGAAGGTTACCGTTGGCCAGTCACTATTGTTACATCTTTATGTGTAGCATCTGATGGCTCTAGAGTTACTACTCAAGGATGGACAATACTTATCCACTGTCTTCTTGGCTGGCTTGCGTCAGCGACGCCCTGGCGACGCACCCGTCGCGCATACTTGGCCAGGCATTTTTTAACACGTCGGTGGGCGTCGGTTTTCATCTAGTTTTGGTGGCTTTGGACGCTTCAATTCCTTCCTGGCAGGCATTTCTCTCGAAAAAAGATGAGATGGCGAACTCTACTAATTGGTGAAATGAACTCGAGGGCTGATGTCACCTGGTCATCCCGCTGTAAATCCGTGGACCATATGGCTCGCAATCAAAGAATAAGCCTAACCGTCCTAACCGTCCTTGATAATCGTATCTCTACGACGTTTTCTCGTACGCTTCCTCGCAAGATGAGGAAACCCCACATGCAAAAGCGATATGTCTGTCAGGCACGGCTATTTTCGAGTGGTATTGGATCACCGGCACCCAATATCTCTCTGAAGGCTTATGGCACGCCTGTCACTCTTCGCCTATATCTATGGAGAACGGTGCAGTATCATAAATTCCAGGACATCTATCCCCTCGTGCCCTTTTTCAGAATTATGGTAGGCGTTGACAATTTGCTTAAAGCTGTCTCTTTAGCCATCCTCTATGCATCGACCGCCTCGGCATCCCCCTTTCCAGGAAGTGTCAAGTACACCACTCACCACGTTCGCGAAGTTGGCAAGGGCGTCCGAATCGAGACTTTCCATCCTCCATCAACATACGAAGTTCGTCTCACGAGGCTTCTTCACTCTTCTGAGGGCAATGCTCAACCCATATCTTAGACGTTCGGAACAGGTATTGACCACCCACTTGCCAAGCGTGACAATCCCGACCTGGAGGAGTCCACCATTGCATTTGTAGGCTCTAGACTCGGTGTTTCCAAAAGCGCCATCACATTCAAGTCGGGCTTCACTGGGGAGACTGCGAGACATGCTTTCGTCAAACAAACTCACGTACGTTGACCCGTAATAATCAGCTGAGAACATCTACGACTGACATTCTCTTGAAGGATGGAGTTCCATTCGCAAACGCCGTTGCAAATATCGCGTTCAACCGCGAAAACAGGGTTGTTGCATTCGGGACCTCCTTCGTGAAACCCAGTAAGCAGTGCGAGGTTTCTGTGATGTTATCTTGTTGCTGATATGTTGCCCCCCATAGCTAGACTCTCTTCGTCCCAGCCTAGTATCCCCATTGACAATGCCATAGCCAAAGCGGAAGAACTCATCGATGGGAAACACAACGGTCACCCACCCTCCATTGAATTCCTCGCCCTTCCGGATGGTTCGGCAGTGCTCACGCACGTAATCCAGATACAGAACGATAAAACCGGCACATGGGTTGAGGCATTCATCGACGCCCATACGGGCCAACTCCGTTCGGTTACCGACTTCGTAAACAAGTTCTCGGTCAGTCTGTCCATACCCTCTGTGCTGCTTATGTGTTAAGCATATCAGTAGTACCTGGTTTTGCCCATTGCTAGTGAGGTACCTACGGAGGGCTTCCAGGTCCTCGTCGATCCGCAAGATACAGTAGCCTCGCCCCTTGGATGGCACAGTGTGTGATGCCTTATAATTTCTCGTATAATTTATTGACGTTTTGCAGGTGACGGTACCACCTCGACCACGGCAACGGCGTGAGGCTGCCTATCCCCCATCCCCATGTACCCCGTTAAACATATCTTTCGATAGGGGCAACAATGTCGTCGCGTCGAAAGGCGCACCCACCCCCCAGAGTGGACCTGGAGAGTTCATATACCCTTGGGATCCGACAGCCCCTCCTACTTCACCAGGCAACGTAAACGCTGCGGTAGTCAATGCTTTCTACGTGGTCAACACTGTCCACGATTTTTCATACCGATATGGCTTTACAGAGGTAAGAAAGCTATATTTAATCGAGAAAATCCGTTGACGTATCCGCCATTCAATAGTCCGCCTTCAATTTCCAAACCAATAATTTCGGGAATGGAGGTCGAGCAAACGACCCTGTTGTTGTTTCTGTCCAGAATGCCGCCGGGAACAATAACGCTGACTTCGCCACACCACCCGAGTGCGTACCAGCTTTCAAGGATACTGATTGGTCTTAAACTATCCAAATGATCCCCAGCGGTCAGTCAGGTTCCATGAGGTTAGACCTTTCTTTCACGTTGTTGTTGTTCTATTAGTGACTCATGATCACAGAGTGAGTTGTCAGCGTCAGTACACCAGCTAACTGCATCTCATTTATGTGATCATATCCTCTCGACTGAGTGTAGAGTACGCATTCCCGACCCACAAGCAACGCTGTACTGACACAAAACAGTGTTCCTGTGGACGTTTACCAATCCATCGCGGGACGGCGCCTTGGAGAACGACATTCTAGTGCACGAAAACACCCACGGGATAACTAACCGGATGACTGGCGGAGGGACAGGCAGGTGTTTGCAGACCACCGAGGCTGGTGGTATGGGCGAAGGTTCGTGCTTTTGATTAGAACTTAACCAGAACCTTTACTAAACCAGAGATTAATTAGGCTGGAGTGATGCCATGGCCGAGTATGCTCCACCCCGTGTTACATATAGACAAGCTCACAATGGGTGGTTAGATGGACGGAACATAAATCCGCCGACGTCCCCGACTATGCTATGGGCCAGTTCGTTACCAACAACACAGCTGGTATTCGTACTCACCCTTACTCAACTTCGCCGTACGTTCAACGCACTCGTTGTCTTTACAAGCTAAACATTGGGCTATGTAGAACTGTTAACCCCTTACGGTATTCATCCATCGCAACCCTTAGCGAGGTTCATGGTAGGTCTTACTCTCCACATCCCTTGGCCAATGTCGACTGACTGGTGTCACACAAGACATCGGCGAGGTATGGGCAAACATGCTCCGTAATGTTTATTCTGCCCTTGTGGGGGCACACGGCTTCTCCACCACGGCACGTACGAATCCGGGTGGAACCGAGGGGAACATTGTATTCCTACATCTATTCATAGACGCTTTGGCCTTGCAGCCGTGCAATCCCACACGTGAGTGTTTTTGTACGAAGGATTCAACGTTAACAATATACCGCCACCACTCTAGTACCTGCTGCCAGAGATGCCTGGATCCAGGCTGATGCAAACAGATACGGCGGCGCTAACGTATGCATCCTGTGGCAAGCATTTGCTAGTCGTGGTCTGGGTGTTGGTGCGGCCAGCCACAGAGATTCAACCACTGTCCCCGATGGGTGCTAAATATCCTGTCTTCACACCATTCAGTACTCAAACGGTCCCCCGTATCCACTCAGTTTCACCATATGCTTTGAAGTGTCTTTCTCTTGACAAATACACTTGAAAAAGGCCGTGGAATCTGGGGTCGTATTCTCCGTTGATGATATCCCTGATCGTGTCCCATTCTGCAGCGCTGAGGAACCATCATGAGTTGGCAAACGGCACCGTTGCGGTGCTTCTTTCTAGGAACTACCCAACCTTGATCATTTGACCAAAAATAAATTGAAAGGTTGGTTCTCTGTTCACCGCGTGGTCAGTTCCCAGGGCACGCCGCTCTCTTTGTCTCATACTGACTTACTCTACCTCCGTAGTGTACGACGCGCCAAACCGTATGAACCCAGGAGCAAAGTTGATTGAAAAACACCGTCCAAACTGCGTACATGAGTGGTGGAGTAAACCGTCCATTCCCTCAGAGTTTCGAAGGAGATTCCCGTGCCGAAAGAAGCTCTATGATCTTTTTATAGACGCGACTTTCTGATCCTCCTACGCTACAGCTTCACTCCATTGTTGCCTACCCCTCGTCATGCGGCACGACTGGTAGGTAATGCCCAACGCCGGATTGGGCGTCCAGCCTCATGTCAAGCTACCATGAGTCTCCGTCTTCTTCCGCTGTGAAATCATCTACCACGTTGGGACTTTTATCCACAGAAGAAGATCCCTAATGCTGTTGAAACATGACTGCTGACGATGAGCCTCATCGAGAAGCACCGAGTGTGGTTTCCGTGTTCATTATTTAATCCCCCGCACCCAAACTCCATTTCTCGTCACACAACATCATGCGCACGATAACCGCGCTTGTCGTTCTGGGGTTCGCACTCGCTGCGAGCGCACAGCGCTTCGTGCGATTCATCTCCACTGACAACAAAGAATACTACGGCGATGCTATTCTTCCAGCTGGAACATTCGACGCGGCGAAGAGCACAAAGGCCAAAGTCGTCACAGGAGACATCTTGGGCGACTTCCGCATTACGAACCAAATCAAAGTAAGTGACCCGAGGTTCGCATCCCATGTCGAGAGTGACATCTGTTACCACATAGCCCATCAA
The DNA here is from genome assembly GCA_017499575.1 of Sanguinoderma rugosum. Classification (NCBI taxonomy): domain Eukaryota; kingdom Fungi; phylum Basidiomycota; class Agaricomycetes; order Polyporales; family Polyporaceae; genus Sanguinoderma; species Sanguinoderma rugosum. Next base: position 4,944,537 of record VTPW01000001.1, on the reverse strand, counting down.
AAAGCTGTTGGCACCCTTGCCGAGTGAACGCGTCCGTACTGTTCGCTGTGTTGGCCTAAACTACATCGCTCACATCGATGAAGTGAGCAGCACTTGCTTATATGACATACCGCTTTTTTATGAAAAATAAAAACATATTTATTTAGAGCAACATGACAATCCCCGGGTGGCCTATCCTGTTCTACAAACCGTTCACGGCGCTCAACACGCCTAGTGATCCTATCCCCATCTCCGAGGGCTACCAAACTCAAGGCAACTTCACATCGTCGATGGATTGGGAAACAGAGTTGGTCATCATTATGAAGAAGAAGGCGTTCAATATATCCGACGACGAAGCTCTTGACCATGTTCTTGGGTATTCTGTTGGCCACGATGTCTCGCATCGAGGCTGGCAGATCGACCGTGGCGGATTACCCCAACCCCAATTCTCCATGGGCAAAGGTCCAGACGGGTGGGCACCATGGGGTCCTGCCATCGTCTCCACCAACATCATCACCGATCCGCAGACATTGAATATCTGGACAAGAGTAAACGGCGTTCTGCAGCAAAATGCTACAACCGCGGATATGATTTTCGGCGTAAAGCATCTCGTTTCTTTCTTCTCGATGGGGACGACTTTGTTGCCAGGAGACGTCATTTTTACGGGGACGTAAGTCACTCGATTATTTCCGTAGCATTATCGATGGTGATATTTATCTACCTAGCCCAAGCGGAACAAACCTTGGTAAAGCGGTCCCTGAATTTCTCAAGAACGGAGATGTTGTCGAAGTAGGTTTGGAGAACGTAGGGACTTGTACAAATCAAATCAAATATGTGTAGCTATAGCGCGCACATCGGATGCCTATTTTTCTAGTTTTGCCCGAAGCTCACGAAGTGCTTCCATCTGAACTTCCTTTTCCACGTGATTCACGGGTGCCCATTCGTCCTCGCTAGGGTGTTGCCCCGAAGTTATGTACAGTTGGATCGCAGTCACCCCTGTTCCCGTTCGCCCATGCCCATATCCACAGTGAACGAGGATTGCACCGTGCTCAAGGAAAAAGCGGTAAAGATGATCGAGTTGATCAGTACTTGCAGCGGTGAAATCTTTCACGGGAAGGTGGAGGAAGGATATGCCAGCTTCTTTGAGCGACTTCTGCTCGGCATCCGTATAGCTACATTGGTTGAAGCTGACCAGGCCACCGATGCCTTGATCTTTAATGAATTGGATTGCGGCGGTGGTTAGGCTTAGGGATCCATCAAAACCCATGTAGTTTGGGGATGATGCACGGAAGAGCTTGTGTTCGTTTGGTATGTATTGATCGACTTGTTCGAATCTATACCAGCCAGCAGCGCGAGCGGCATCTTGGGTAGTCATACTTAAAAGGAAAAATACTCCTTAGTATAAGAAAATGTGTGTCGTGGTGCGATAAAGAAACTGACCTTTGCTGCTGCGAGGAAGTGCTAGTGATAGTTAACAGTTGATAGTCTTGAAGCCCCTAGGGCCCCAGTAGTTTGCCCCTAGTCAAGTGGCCGAATTTGCACTCCGCGACAAGCATTTTGAGATGGTACAGCTCTGACTTTCACAGGTCCTGCACCGAGGTGAGCCAGTCCTACGCTGAAGGGCAGAAGAAAATTCAGACAGTAGACACAGGGCACGCGCCGTAGCAGTGCGTTCTTTTGAGAGCTTCTCAACTTCTGTAACGTTATGTGGATCCATGCGCAGCGCCTCGATGTCTTTCAAATCCTGATATCTGTGCGCTTAGAGCAGCCGCGAGGCAGACGAGAATGGCGGGGCTTGTAGTAGCTGGACGTATATAAGGCTTTTTGTGGGATCAGGAGTCTCATGTTCAACCGATTCACCCGCAATTCTCGCCGCAGCCAGAGTACTCGCTCTGGCTCGACTGACGATACTACAGGCGACATGAACAATCATCAAGAAACAGAAACTACTTCCGCCAATAACATCAACAATACCGATTATGCCCGCCGTTGCAAAGAACTCATGCAACTTCGTAACGATTTAGATGCCATGGGGTACGTCCATACCCCAAGCTGGGATAAAAAAATTCTCACTCGATCTTAGTGCCTCTGCGTTATTAGATTTACCACGCGTAGTTGTGATTGGTAGCCAATCAGGTACGAAGCCCGAGATTCAACAAAGCTTTACAAGCCATTAACCGACTTTAGCTGGTAAGAGTTCGTTGGTTGAGGGTGTTAGTGGGGTACGTCGAACAGCAACTATTTTTGCGTATCAAGCTAACGAGTGGTATAGATCTGTGTTCCTCGAGACGCTGGAACATGCACCCGGTGAGTCAAGTTTCCTCATACTACTCAGATTGGTGTCTTATCGAGAATATTGCTCTATAGATGCCCTATGGAATGTGTCATGCACAGCACGTCCGGTCCTTGGAGGTGTTTGATCTCTTTGCGGCAAGAAGGCGGAATAACAACCACATTCAGCCCTGAAGTGACAGACCGGGCCTCCGTTGAGCTTTGGCTTCGTCGTGCGCAAGTAGCGAGCCTCTGTCCTCACAGGCCGCCGTCTGCGTTCACGGCAATGTCCCGAGATGAACTCAAAGCAACATACGATACAGACGCCCGAATGCTGAAATTCACCAACAACGTAGTATGCCTTGACTTGCACGATCCCGACGCGACGGATCTATCGTTCGTCGATTTGCCTGGTACGAGGCTTTAGCAATAGTGTCACCGTGTGTACTAATGATGATGGGTGACGTAGGACTTATTCAAAACGAATCCCAAGAGGCGATTGATTTGGTTAAGAATATGGTCGTTTCGTACATTGATCGCCCAAATACATTGATCCTAGTTGCTATGCCTATAACTGGTGAGCCCGGTTGTTCTTCTGATTTACAGTGTGTTGATAACTCTCTAGACGATGTCGAGAACCAGCAAGCCGCGCGCCTTGCCAGGGAAGCTGATCCAGAAGGACTTCGCACCATCGGTAAGCTGACCAGTGTTCCTGGGCCTTGTCCTCAAGTACAAGTTTGACCAAACACCTTGATATTCATTAAGGTGTCGTCACTAAGCCTGATTGTCTTCCGTCCGGAGCGATTGACTCTCGTCGACGCTGGAAAGACATCTTCCTTGGCCGGGCTCACCACCTCAATCACGGCTACTACTGCGTGCGGCTGCCGGATGACTCAGAGAGAGCACGACAGGCTTCACGAGCAGACTCGGCTGCGATAGCTTCTCAATTCTTCAGGACTACGGAACCTTGGAAAGACGCGGACATGAACCAAGGACGGTTCGGAATCCCAAACCTTGTAACAGATGTTAGTAGGCTTCTTGTTGAACTGATCGAGCGGTCGTAAGTCCCTTCCTCCCTACCGCACATCCACCTTCATCGCTCTCTACTGTAGACTCCCGCTCCTGAAACAACAGGTGCAAGATCTCCTGGACAGGTGCTTAGAAGATATCAATAACCTCCCGTCCATCATCACGCGCGACCCTCAGTCTGAGGTCGTCATTCGCGTGAATAACTTCTCCAGGGAATTCGCGGAAAGTATAGAGGCGCGGTCTCACAAACATTATGTCCAGGGAAGTCGCGCATTGTACGAGAAACTGAAATTGGATATAAGGGCTACTGCCCCCGACTTCCGGCCTTTCCCAAACTATACTGCCTATCCCGTCCCATCCTACCAACACGACGAAGACGAAGCTGAGGTTGCATCCCCAGCTGCATCTTATACCGAATCAATGATAGAAGAGTTGGATAACAAAGCAAGGCCAATTGACTTGATTGAAGTTCGCGATGTCATCAAGAAGTGGGACTCTTTTTCTCTCTCAGCGGATCCTGAGTAATTGACAAAATCGTCAGGTCTATGGGTTGGGAATTACCTGGCCACGTTCCGTACGAAGCCACGATAAATCTCATCAAAAGGCACGTTAAGCTGTGGCATAATCCGGCGATGCGCTGTTTCAGCAACGTCTTTCGGATGCTGAGCGTTTTCATGGACGATTTGCAAGCTGAGCATTTCTCCCGATTCCGGTTGCTTCATGAGCATGTTCGGTAAGCTTCTGCCATAGACCTTGTGACATCGGCTGAATCACGAAGCTAGTGGTGTTGCTACCAGAGAGATGGAGCTACAAAAGAAAAATACGTTGGCCATGCTAGAACAGCTACTGGCTTGCGAGTCAGCTCCTATCTGGACGCAGAATAATCACTACTACAAAGCCACTTCTAAGAAATGGCATACCGCATACGTCCATCAGTGGTATTTGGCCCATCCCTCCGCCCCGATGCGCCACCACCTGTCTCCGCCGCCACCACCACCCGAGTCCTATGCGGATGAGCTGCAAGTAATGGCCAACGTCCGGGCGTATTTCCAGGTCGCCTACAAGGTTTTTCGTCCGGCTACCTCTTATTAAATGTGTATTGACAAACCTTCGAAGCGCATCATTGATGCTGTTCCTCTTACAATTGAAAGAGACTTGAATCGAGCTCTTTCTATTAGTCTGAGTGACGCGCTCGTCCAGAGCCTTTTTGAAGGCCCGGACATGGTCAATCGAATGAGGAATCTCGTCAGCGAGGACCCTGCTATTGAGCAGCGTCGGGCAGAATTGGCAAGGCGTAAAGGGCAACTAGAGGAAATTCGTACAAGGCTGGAGGAATTTGGTCGTGACTGATTGCTTTCTTGTACATTCTTTACTGTGCTGGACTGTATACGTATACGCAACGTATACGCGTCGAAAATCTCAGCTAAATCTCAATGCATAATGTCTCACGTAGACTGATTCCAGAATCTGAATGACGCAAGACTGCGGCCGTTCTGCCACCTAGATTGATGCCGTCAACCGGCCCTAGGACTCGCCTCTCTCTCTCTATATATATATATATATATATATACGGCGAGATGGTGGTTATTTGGTCGTGAACAATGCCCGAATACCACGCACTCACTTCAGCTCTTGAGCTTGCAGCTACCAATGTCGTTGTGGTCGGCGGAACCCAAGGCATTGGGGCTGGTATAGCGCTGAGATTTGCCGAACTAGGGGCCTCCGTCCTCATCAGCGGGAGAAACGAGAAACTTGGAGATGAGATGGTCCGGAAGCTGAAAGAACGGGGCGCGAAGGATGCTAGGTTTGCCTTTGCGGGGAAGGACTTGGGGACTCTGGAAGCGATCAAGGCCCTTGTGGAGGATATCGCCGCTTGGGCGGGCGAGGAGGGCGTTCAATTGCTATATCTCAGCCAAGGTACGCCCCTCGCTATACATTATCTCTCTGGAATCTCTCTAGAATGCAGCTCACGATGCCCTTATTATTTCAGGCGGACCAGTCTGCTTTACGCCTGGCACCGTGGAGACCCTAACCGCTGGATTTAACGTTCAAATCATATCACATTTCCTTATTCCCTACCTACTCTTGACGCGTACGAATCCTGTACTCCGCGAGGGTGCTCAAATTTGCCACATGGGGCGGCCTGGTGAAAAAAATCGAACTATAGACTTCGATGATTTTTCTGGTCTCAAGGCTGCAGCAACCGGCACTTTCAGCATGATGACCCATCCATTTCGATGGGTATTCATGACGGACGTATTCACCAAGGTATGCCTGGTCGTTGCGCATGAATCCGTGACCAAATCATTCATGTCCCATCAGGAGTTCAACGTCAAATTCCCTGGAATACACACTACACATCTGTATCCTGGACCCGTGTATACGGAATTATTCAACGCGCCTAGTCTCCCATGGTACATGCATGTCTTCCAGAAGACTATATTCAGATGGACGTCCATTTCCACGGCGCGATATGCAGATATTGCTATATGGGAGACTGTGAGCGACGAAGGGAAGGCACTGAGACGGGCGTTCTGGGATCAATACGGCCGCGAAGTGTCGGTCGATAAACGCGTGGACTCTGACCCAGAATTCAGACAACGGGTCTGGGATAATCTTCTCCAACTCGGCGAAATCTAGGCAAGAATTGCCGCAGTCATGAGGAGCGTCGTCGTGGATTAAAGGAAATTGAAACCCGTCTAAATAATGTAGAAGCTGTATGTATCTCGCTGATAGTACATATTCGTGGTATAAACGACTACCGATATTATACACCAATAACGCATTACTGACAAAGCGGTCATCAAGAGGGGATATAAAACATATGGTTGTAGCATGAATATAGAATAAGTGCGTCACGAGGGGAGGGTGCAAGACACTCGGAGCATCAGGCGGTACGCAGTGCCGACAAGGTCGGTGGTACGGCGCTACATGGCCATGCTATGTCTCCTCTCCTCCCAATCGGTGAGGAACCCCCCCTCGTTCGGATTTCGTTTCGACTTGACCAAGCTCCCTTTACTACTGGAATGGCTTCTCCTTCGACTTTGATCCACATTCCCCCAGCCATCGGTGATCGTAGCGCTCGCACTATTCCTGCCCCGATGTGGTCTGCGCACGGCGAACTCCCCATCCGCTTCCTCCCCGCCGCTCCCCACTTTGAAATCGTCGTCGTCGTCGTCATCGTCTTCATTATCATCCTCGCCGAATTTTCGCGTGCTTACAACGATCGTTGCTTGCACCCAGGGGGTCGTATCCTCGTCACCAAGCCGCTTACGCTTGCCGGAGCCACCACCAGTCTCCTGCCCTTCTTCTGGATTCACGGCTGGCGTTGACGTTCGCTTCTTGGTGGGTTTAGCAAGGACTGTGCCAGGCGGCGGGTCCGGTTTACGCATTTTGCTACAAGTCGGGGCTGATTAGATTGGTTGAGCAGCTGGAACAAGATCAACGACGTACGTGTTCAGTTTGGGTTCGGCGTAATTCACACTCTTCCGAGTCCGCCTTTCTCGGCCTCCTACAGCACCTTCTGCTTCCTCGAGATTCGCCCTGGGGGCTTCGTCAGGTAAGTCAGCGTCATCGATTTCTTCAAGTGGGGGATCAGATGAGGCTCTTGGCGTTGGTAGATAGAACTGATGTGCGTCTTCTGGAGGCTCTATCGGAGGGAGATTAGTGGGTTTACTGGATGAAGTAGTGTGTGACGCTTGTGAAGAAGATGAAGAAGCTGATGCTGGTCGAGGAGCAAGAAATGTACGATGTTTGGCTGAATCTAACGCTAGGATTCAATGAGAATGTAATGAATGAAAAAAGACAAGGATACGCACCGGCTGTTGAAGTAATCATATCTTCGCAATTAAGAGAAAGCCCCACAGAACCACGAGGTGAGTTCGTGACGTCCATAAGCCTGGCTTTACTCTTACTCTTGACTTTCTTCTCCTTCTCTCCTTGCACGACTGCGTCTTCATCGTTCGGCAGCTCCTCAACTACATCCACTTCTGGTTCCCGCGGTTTCCGCTTGCGTTCTTTCCGGTCATTGAGATCCCTGTCATCTTTTGGTTTCCGCCTTGAAGGTCGGAAGTCGTCGTCCTCGTCAGCACGCGCTTCTTCCGACTTCTGCTTTCGTCGGGTGACGCCCCGCAGAGGTTTGGGCTCTTCGATAACAAGTAGATCATCTCTCACCTCCTCCGCCTCTTCCTCTAATTCCACGTTCTTCGGCACGGGCGAACCGACAGTCGGACTCCCGGGCCTACCACCCATTTCCATCAGCAACCCGCTTTCCCTCCTTTTCATACTTGAACTAGGCTTCTTGCGAGGCAAGCCTGGCGTGATTGAGGGAAGGGGAATCTGGGCAGTAGAAGATCGCACTTTGCCACTCGTTCGTATTCGTGGTAGCTCCACTGGAGCGTGTTCGTGGTCATCTGTCGGTGGCTCGTCTTCCTCGTCAATCCCGGGCACATTGGGTAAACGGGCAACACGTAGAGCTTCATCTCTTGGTTCCGCGTTGACAGGACGTCGCGGTGGCGAGTGCGGTGGTGAAACCTCCTTCGGCGCGGGTAGGTGTATAGCGTGGATGTTGAGTGTCTGGCGAAGGTAGCTTAGGTGTTTCGCGAGATTCTGGGTAGCAGCCTCAGCATCTGCCATGACCTTTGTCGATTTCTCCTTCTCCCGCTTAAGTTGGGCCGCAAGAGCAATCTCCGATGCCCGTAATCGGAGGTTCTCAACGTAGAGGGTGGATATTTGGGCATTAAGTTCTTCAATCCGGACACTGAGCGTTGAGTTGAGCCTAGAGTATTCAATGGGTTAAAGTCATTCGTTCCAGAGGAGATGCAAGGACAACGCACTTCGTGATGTGCTTGTTGGCGAGTAAGAACTTTTTCTTGACTGTGGCATGAAGTTAGTGTTGTTGAGAGCGGAATAAGGCACAGCAATTTACTTACACGATTCGAATTCAACCAAGGCATCGTTCTGGCGTGCCCCGACAGACACACGCGAGTCCCTGCGGGTACCCATGCGGGGGAGATCAATGTTGGTATGACGGGGAGTTGTGTTTGGCACACAATAGCCACGCGAAGATCACGTGATTGGCACAGGCATTGACCCTGTGCCAATCTCCTAGCCCCTGCCATCCTTGTTGTCTGGATGGCCTAAAGTCAGTGTCGGGGATATGAGGACTGGCGCGTTCAAGAAATGGCATCAAGTTTCATGTCTAAAACTTGTGCAAAGAACCCATTGAGATCCGGTACGCTGTCTTGACGGCTCTTTACCCGTCCCTTACTCGGTGCTCTTGGTTAAGTATTGGCTGACTGATAGAACTTCGGTAGTTGCTCCGCTGCTCCACTATGTCCACCACCACCTCTGCTGACCCGGCCATCTCCCGCTTCCTAGGGTTCAAATTCAAAGAGGGCACGACAGATGAACAGAAGGCAAATGCCGTCAAAGGTCTCTTTAAACTCTATGAGGACCTGGCGCGATACGTAAATCAGGGACCAGTTGGTGCGTTGCTGAAATATTACGCAAATTCCGTGGCCTTCATCACCAGTGCAGGTGGGAAAAGCCTCGTTCAAGGTCCAAACAGAAGGTTTGATTACATGTTTACCGTGGAGTTCAAGGTGCGGCCCAACGATCTCTGGGATGTTTTGTCTTTAACAATGATAACAGAATGCAGCGGCGAGAGACGCATTCTCCGCAAGTCCTGAACATGAAGGTGGCAAGGTAGGTGTTCAATGATACTTTGACTAAGTCTACCTCTCATGCCTAGCAAAAAAAAGATGCGCCTTGCCCCTATAGTTGAAGATGTCCTTGCCTATGATTATGTCAAGGAAGAGTATGGCTTTTGAATACAGTCCGAGTGTCGCTGAAATGTCCCCTGTCTCCTGATTGTGATCGTGAGATAAATATACTGACTGTGGGAATAATTGTGAAGCCAATCACATCATCATAGATGATCACGTAGTTCGCGTTCGTCTTCTCCATTTTCGCAGTCAATTGTACCAGATTGCACCGCAAGGCACCGTCGAATCAAGAATCTACTGACAGCGTGCCAAGTCACTTCATTCTTGATTCATCAGTTGCTGCTCTCGGTGAGATTCTAGTTCTGTTCTTGTGATGGTCTCTGATCCATCTGGCGCGAAGCTTGTAGTGAATCAAGAGATTCGAGCCGAATTGTTAGCAAATCGATAACGAACGCTTGGGATTTCTCAGGGTAGTTTGCTTCCAGCTATTCGCGGAGACATCCCGGAGCAAAGACTTCGGGACTTCGGCTGAGCTTGATAACACCTTGAAACCTCCCACACGTACCTTTCAGCCGGCTTCGTTGTGCAAAACGATGGCCGCCAGCGATTCGCCTCCCCTACCTCCCCTCGACCACCCTTTTCTTTCGTATCTAATCGCCTTGCTCTCTGTCTATGAGCTGGGACCGAATTCTGCACCTCCACCGCGCTATGATGGACCATCAGATTGGCAAACCGATAGCATTATTCGCAGTTTGACTGCTGTGGCGAAGCGAATGTACGAAGCAGAAACGGAGGCGCAGCATCTGACAACGGGGAAGGAGCGACATAAGACCCAAGAAGTACGCCTTCTCGACGGCTTTGTTGTTTTGCGTTAATTAACTGTTACTGGCAGGATCATTCTCACTCGCCTTCATTACCAAGCCCTGAAAGTGATCACCAAAGCACAGTAAACACCAGCGCCGTCTCCAGAACACGAAGCAATGGCATGCGTTCACCCACTCCGTCTAACTCTACCCCAATGACAATCTCTCTCGAAGGTCTCAAAGATAACCTAGACATCATGAGCATGTCTAATACACCCCAGAAGACTCGCTCCCCTACTGAACCGATCGCTGTTGACAAACTTGCCAACCTAGACTGCCAGTCATCATCCGATACCACGACTCCGACCGCACCCGCCGAGCCTCTGCCCAACTCAGTTTCTACTGCCAGTCTATCTAGCTCCGTTTCCGCCCCCCCAACCAGCACTATCATCTACGATCATGTAGCATGCCCAACCTGTGGCAAGACCATCACAGACCCCCTCACCATGTCGCGACTATCTTCTCTATCCAACCTTTCCGCCCCTTCCAGTGGCTCACCGCTTGTCGTACCGATGGGTCCTCTTGCCGCGGCCGCCTTTGAAAGCGGATTGAGCGCGGTCGAAGAGCTCAAGCTCCTCAAAGCGCAGGTCATGGACGTTGCGCGCGTTTGCAATGCAGTAGCCACTGGTGACCTTAGTCAAAAGATTACGGTCCCCGTTCAGGGTGTTGTCATGGTTCAGCTCAAAGACGTCATCAACAAGATGGTGGATAAATTAGGTCAATTCGCGAAGGAAGTCACAAGGGTTAGTCTAGAAGTCGGCACGGAAGGGTGAGTCGTTTCGTACGTAATGGGAGCGGGATTCGTAATCAAACGACACGTAGGAAACTCGGAGCGCAGGCCCTCGTTCTTGATGTTGAAGGAACATGGGGAGAACTCACAGGTGTAGTCAACAAGCTTGCCGCCAATTTGACCTCCCAGGTCCGGTCTATCGCTATGGTATGTGTCATAATCCCTTTGAGATACAATGAAATCGACAACTCAACATATCTGTATTCCAGGTCACAAAAGCCGTCGCTCTCGGGGATCTTTCTAAGCGAGTCGAGGTCGACGCTAAAGGTGAAATATTGGACTTGAAGAATACGGTTAATGGTATGGTCGTTAGGTTTGTGGATTTCGTCTGGTCTGGTTTATGTCCCGTTTTCCGTTTGTTCTTTGGGCCTTCGGGCCCGTCCCTTTATCAATTGGAAAAAGCTTATAACCTTAACTCTAAACCTGATCGTGATTATGTTGCTAATATTTGTCCTATGTTCCTTTTCACGGCGTGCAAATCAACCTCCCACGTATCTCCAACACTACCCTGCGAACGATGGATCCCGTTGTAACAGACTACGCGCACTCGCTGCCGAAGTCACCAGGGTTACTCTCGAAGTCGGTAGTCAAGGCAAGTTGGGCGGTCAGGCCTATGTTCCCGACGTCGAAGGAGTATGGTATGAATTGGTCAGGAATGTAAGCTCTACCCGGATATACCTCATCGGACGCGATCTCGGGTTTCCCTATCTGACACTCATTTAGGTCAATCGGATGTGTTCTTCGTTAACGGATCAAGTGCGATCTATCGCCAAAGTGACGACCGCCGTAGCCAAGGGCGACTTGACCCGAAAGGTCGAAATCCAAGTCGAAGGCGAGATGTCGACGTTGAAGGGTTAGCATCAACTTACTGCCTTTATATCTGATCTCATCGATCTACGTCCATTAGGTACCGTGAACTCTATGGTGGATCAGTTGAACGCCTTTGCTAGTGAGGTCACGCGAGTGGCATTGGAGGTTGGGACGCAAGGTATTTTGGGTGGTCAGGCGAGAGTCGATGGTGTACAAGGCACCTGGGCAGACTTGACTCGAAACGTCAACGTAAGTTCAGTCGCTAACTATCACAAAGTATCCTACTAAGATGAGGTTGCCAGAAAATGGCTTCAAACCTTACCGATCAAGTGCGATCTATATCTGAGGTCACCAAAGCAGTAGCTTCCGGTGATCTTACTAAACTAGTCGATGTTGATGTCCAAGGCGAAATGCTGGATTTGAAGGAGACAGTACAGCACCCCTTATTCCACACTCCTCGCGAAGTGTTAATTTGTTGCCTTTCAGGTCAACTCTATGGTCTCGCAGCTCAGTACTTTGGCAAGGGAAGTCAGCAGAGTGAGTTTGGAGGTTGGAACGGAAGGTATCCTAGGAGGGCAGGCCGTTGTTCCAGATGTGCAAGGCATGTGGAAGGTCAGTTCCTAAATGCTTCTTCGCTATCGGTCTCACGCTTACGGCCTAATAGGTTCTCAGTGACAACGTCAATCTCATGGCCATGAACTTGACCAATCAAGTGCGATCCATCGCAGAGGTGACTAAGGCTGTGGCTGGCGGCGACCTGACGAAGAAAATTGAAGTCGATGTCCGTGGTGAAATGTTGGAGCTCAAGGAGACCGTCAACGGAATGACAGAGAGTTTGAGTGTCTTCGCCGACGAGGTGACAAGGTACGCCTGCTCTGCCTCTCACTTTCAAACCATCGATTTGATTGACTGTGCGATGTAGAGTGGCCAGAGAAGTCGGCACTGAAGGTCGTTTAGGTGGTCAAGCCAGAGTGACAAACGTCGGAGGAACATGGAAGGCTCTTACAGATAACGTCAACGTCATGGCCGCCAATGTAAGTGTGGATGTCATCTCTTTACGCTCACATACTCACGTGCGCTACTTGCCATCTCCAGTTGACCCTCCAAGTCCGAACAATTGCAGTCGCAACGGTCAGCCTTTTTCATGCTTACACTGCTATCACATACTGACAGTGCTATTGCCAGACCGCTGTCGCCCGTGGTGATCTTACGCAGAAGATTACTGGCGTTTCCGTTTCTGGTGAAATGTTGAACCTCGTCAACACTATCAATGACATGATTGCCCAATTGGCCATTTTCGCAAAGGAAGTCAAGAAGGTAGCAAGAGAGGTCGGAACCGAGGGCAAATTGGGTGTGCAAGCCGAGGTTGGCAACGTACAGGGCATCTGGCAAGAGATCACGTAGGTTACGCGTTCATGGCAATTGCCCCTTTCACTCAACTCGGCCCTTATAGACTCTCTGTGAACACGATGGCGAGCAACTTGACTACACAAGTTCGAGGCTTTGCTCAGATCAGTGCGGCGGCTATGGATGGCGATTTCTCCAGGTTCATCACAGTCGAAGCTAGCGGTGAAATGGACTCCTTGAAGACGCAGATCAACCAGATGGTGTTCAACTTGAGGGACAGTATTCAGAAGAATACTGCCGCCAGAGAAGCCGCCGAATTGGCTAATCGCAGTAAGAGTGAGTTCCTGGCTAACATGAGTCACGAAATCAGGTATGTCTAATTCTGCGTTGCTCTTCAACTCTGCTGACACTCAAATTCCGTTAGGACTCCGATGAACGGTATCATCGGTATGACGGAGTTGACGCTGGACAGCGACCTCAATCGCTCCCAGCGCGAGAGTCTGCTCTTGGTAAACAGCTTGGCCCGATCGCTGCTTCTTATTATCGACGATATCTTGGATATCTCTAAGAGTGCGTATTTCGCGCCATGGACTGTGATTATCTATACCGATAAATGCTTCCTTTATAGTCGAAGCTGGGCGTATGACCATGGAAGCCGTACCCTACTCCCTCCGTCAAACTGTATTTGGCATTCTCAAGACCCTCGTCGTTCGCGCTTCTCAAAACAAACTTGACCTAACCTACGACGTCGAACCTGACATCCCCGATCAGCTCGTTGGTGACCCGCTCCGTCTACGACAAGTTATCACCAACTTGGTTGGAAATGCCATCAAGTTCACTCCTAGCAAGGTTTCACGGAAGGGTCATGTGTCCCTGTCGACAAGGTTACTAGCCATGGATGACTTGAACGTGACTATTGAGTTCTGCGTCATGGACACAGGTATCGGTATCGCCGAGGACAAACTTACCATGATCTTCGACACTTTCTGTCAGGCGGATGGCTCAACTACTAGGGTTCGTCGATGTTCCCGGTTCCTTAAGGCAGGGTTGTTGACCATGATTTAACAGGAATACGGTGGCACTGGTCTTGGTCTATCCATCTCTAAGCGTCTCGTGTCACTCATGCAAGGTAATATGTGGGTAGAGAGTGAGCTATCGAAGGGCAGTAAATTCTACTTCACCATCACGTCCCAAATCAGTCGAAGCTCCAAAAACAATATCCTCTCCAAGATGATGCCGTTCTCCGGGCGTACGATACTCTTCATCGACACGTTGCGTGACACGAGTGGAGTCGTGGAAAGCATCAAAGAGCTTGGGCTGAGACCCTACGTCGTCCATGATGTTTCAGAAGTCTCGGACAAGGATAAATGTCCTCATATCGACACCATCGTGGTAGATTCACTCAGCATGGCGAGTCTTTTTCGTTTTTACCAGGGAAACATCAATAACGTTTATCAATCCTAGACCGAAACTATCCGAGAGTTTGAACATCTTCGTTATATTCCCATCGCTCTTCTTGCTCCGTCAATCCCACGTCTCAACCGTAAGCCTTGCTTAACCCAGTTTGCTCCCTATCTCCTTAACCATCGTGACAGTGAAATGGTGCCTCGACAGCAGCATAAGCTGGCACGTTACGACGCCTGTTTCATTGCAGGACCTTGCTGGCACACTCACATCAGCGTTGGAATCGAACGCAGTCAGTCCGGTGTCGGCGGTGAACGACGTGGTCTTCGATATTTTGCTAGCCGAAGACAACCTTGTCAATCAGAAGCTCGCCGTCAAGATACTAGAGAAGTATGGCCATACGGTAGAAATCGCCGAGAATGGTAGCCTGGCTGTCGATGCTTTCAAGGGTCGTGTCGCACAGAATCGACCGTTCGATATCATCCTAGTACGGTCGCTTTGCTCATCACCATCGTCCCTGCTTAACATTGATTGCTTTTAAGATGGATGTATCGATGCCGTTCATGGGTGGTATGGAAGCCACTGAACTGATACGGACGTATGAACGAGAGAACGGTTTATACGCTACTCCGATCATTGCACTGACCGCTCATGCTAGTGAGTGGAATATTTATCAGAGACCGTTTGTCGTCTCATAGCGTGTAGTGATTGGCGATCGGGAACGTTGTCTGCAGGCAGGCATGGTGAGCTTCCTATATTTCGGTGTTTTCTCGCTCTTTCTCACGAGCTCCTTAGGATGACCATATTACGAGTAAGCTAGGTGCTGTCACAACTTGGATGTCAACTAACTCACGCCCTCAGAACCCCTCCGGCGCGCAGATCTCCTCAACGGCATCAATAGGTTGGCGAGCGAGCGAAGGAGCAAACACCCATTGCTCTACAGGCCTACCGTGTCGAGTGGTCTGGTGTAGATTTCCCGAGCGCCCTCCCCCATTTTTATATGATCCTTCTCGTCGTTCCTTGATGTAATCATATACTGCCAGATCTTCATAAAGACTACTAACTGATTCCCGCATTGTATAATAATACCCAACGCAGCTGGATAGCGATACTGTAATATATTACCTATGAATGCTACCTTTATACACGCATGTATGACTCGAGCTTCATGCCAATAGTGTAAGTATCTGCATATTAAATTGTTTGCCTGCCCCGAGTGTGAGAGGTCCGTGGAATTCTATTGGATACAGTGGTATGGTGAACGTGTAGCGAAGCACTAGATAATATCTACGATAATCGTCCGTTTGTAAGTATAAAATCAAAGCAGTCTTTAAGTCCGTGATATCATTCTAGTCACTTATTCCTTCATGCATTGCCGTATCTTCTCGACTGGCAACTGGCTGTCTATCATTAACTCATCAATTTCCTTCAACTGGTAGTCGATTTGAGCAATCTGGGCCTGGCTGAGGTCAACGTAAGGCTCGAAATCGTTGCGAGCCGCCGAAGGCATTGCCGGTTCTGGTCGGTGAATAGCTAAATGAGGAGAATATGAGATGGACAACACATCACTACTAGCCATGGATCAACGTACGAATATATTCCCGGTCAGCAACTTTCTTCCAATTACTGTAGGAAATAGAAGTCAGGTGGGCGTGGAAGGGGAAAAGCGCGGTATACGTACAGTCCGGCAAAGAACGCATCACCTTTGATTTGGGAGAGCTCAGGCCGATGTCTCGGGCCAGAGTTCAGGATCTAGGGAGGCGCGGTTATATTGATAACCTCTGCATGACGGAGAATCAAATACTCACGGAGGACAGAAGCGCAGCAGCAGCACTGTTTGTAATGAGTCGACGGAAAACAACGAATCTGGGCCGGGCGTCAGGATCAGAACCGAAGAAAGGCTGTGAATCTACAAGTAAGCACTTGGAACCTCCCTTTAAATAAGGAAGCACTTGCCTCGGGAGTACCGAGCATCATTTGCAAAAGTATTGCGCCGTAGCTCCAAATGTCTGCATAAGCCGGCTGGAACCTTGACCAGACTTCCCGGGCTGAATAGTGAGCGGTGCCGAAGGGTCCCTTGCATAGTTGAGATCTCGGCTGGTGGACCGCCAGACCAAAATCGGCGATGACGAGATTTCCGGAGGACGCAATTAGGATATTCTCGGGCTTGAGATCGCAGTGATAGATGTTGCGCTCGTGAAGTGCTTCAAGGCCAAGTAGCTGTATTGGGTTTAGGTCGATTAGATTAGCGTTTTGAAAAGGGGGGAGCACGAACGATTTGCGCCGCGTCCAATATTATCTCCTCCATCCGCATCGGCAAGCACAATTGTTCGAGTTTGCGTAACCGATCTTCCAGGTTAGAAGGGTAAAGCGGCTGCAAACCAAATAGATCAGAGATGAAATATAAATCTTCGAGCGTAGCACACACCAATACGAAATAGATATTCTTTGTGTCTTGAAAGGAGGCGAGCAGGGGCGCCAAAAACTTGGATTCGGACTCTGAGGCTAAACGCATGATCTCAAATTCCTTCTTGATGTCCTCTGCATGAAGGCCGCTGTTGCCGCTGCCAGTACAACGCTGGAGCGTCAATTCTATTTTATTGAGCACTTTGATGGCCACTACGCCCCGCGCTTTTCCAGTTACCTTGGTGTAAACAACACGACCAAATGAGCCACGGCCGATTTCGTAGAAGAGCGAGTAGTAAATATCTCTATGGAGGAATATGTCGGATGGCTCTACCAAGGCGGGTGTGACGAGTGGGCCTGCATCCCTTTGAGCAGCTGCACGAGTCTGACATGACGGAGCCTTAGACGGGGTAGGGAGATTAACCCAGAGTTGACTGGCTGGCGTTTGCAATGTCGATTGTTGAATAGGAGTTAGTGCTTGATGGTCAAGGGCAGGAGTAGTCTGAGGTGTTATGTACTGCGATCGGCCAGTAGGAGTAATGGGAGATGGGTACGCCCCAAAGCCTTTTTGCCCCGTAGGAGTGACTGGGGAGGGGGGCGCGAGGTTGTGTCTATACGGCGTCGGTATTACAGGGCGTTGGTCCAATCGTGCATTGTCACAGCAGGGAGAATCCTGGATAGGTAATGGCCTGGGTATAATGGGGTCATTGGGACTAGGTGCGTTAGGGTCGAGGGAAACAATCACTGGCGAAGAAGCAACGTTGTGGCCTCGATATGATGCCGAGATGCCAGGTTGTTGTTCAAAATGTACGCGTCCTCCATGGCGAGTGTAGGGGGAACCCTGCAAGGGGTGCAAAGGAGGTTGATTCCAAATAATGGGATTAGAGTCAGCTGAAGTAACTGCGAGAGAGGGAGTAACATGATGGGGGACGTAAAGCGAAGAAATGACAGGACGTGGCTCAAGGGTTGCGCCTGGGTTGCCGTAAGGGGAGCCATGGAGAGTTAGTTCCCTCGGGATGATGGGATCCTTCGGACTAGGTGCGTTAGGATCGAACGGAGTTGGGGGTCTGAGTCTCCCCTCGCAAAGGGCATTATCTGCCTGGAGTGCCGCGAAAGTAGGAAAGAAGAGACCGGGCGGCAGGAGGGGGACGTCGGGGCCTCCGTTAGAACCAGGGGAGTCGACGACTGTTTCCACCCGTAAGTCAGGCAATGAAGAAAGGGAAGCCTCCAAGTCATCTGTGTCGCCGCATTCAGGAGTGTCTTGATTTTCGATTTCATTGCAATGGTGGGTAGTCCAGGTGGCCGAAAGTTCAGAGGTCGATAGGCTGGATTGCGTGGAATAAGTGTCGTAGCTGTCGTGATGATTTGATGATCCGGAAGAAGTTGAGTCGCTGTCGTTAAGATCGTTGTCAGACCTGCGTGGCTCCGCAACATCTGAAGCAATATCGTAAAGCAGGTCATTAGATTGGGAGGGTATTGCTACGTCTGAAACCTCGTCGATAGAGATGCTGTTATCTTCGTTGTGAGATACCTTATGTCTGTCGTCCCCTTGTACATGAAGTTCATCGCTTCGTCCAATATCCTTCGTGACTTGTACTGCGACGGGGCGGTCGGGAAGCACTGGATCGTCGACTGGATGTATTTGATCTGGTATGGGTGGCTCCTTGATACACGAGTGCGTCCCCTTCAGAGCCACTAGAAATCGGCGAAACTTGGGAAGGAATCCATGAGACCGTCCGCTCTCGAGCAAGTCCGACGGCTCAGAAGTGCCAGTTCGAACTACAGATTGATCCTTGGTCGAATTGTTTCTAGAGGAGAAGGGAAATAGTCTGGAAGTGCGCATCGGATATGATGCTGTATTCGCTTGCAAACATCTTGCTTTTATTCCTTTCGGCAGACCATCGACAATCCATTTCTAGATAATAGACAAGGCGGTGGCGTTGGTCAATGCTTTGTTTGTTTTACGGCGCTTACTACCGACGGCCCCACAATCGCGACCGTGACGCACAGAAACGATTGAAACAGATAATTAAGACAACACGCTCGACGAGAGGCGTTGCTATGAGTATGAATACGTCAAGATAATAAAAATACAGTCTAAAGTATAGCGACATTAAATATTGAGGACGAAAAAGGATGCTGCAGATGTAGGAAAGCAATCGTACCGAATCCATATCAAAGGGTCTAAATCAGCGTGACGAGTTGCCAGGTGAGTCGCCGGTACGAGCCGTTTGGACAACATCGTTTAGTTGTCTGTTTCTCTTCTGCGCCAGTTCAAGCTGTTCACGGATATTCCTGTTGGCACAGTCAATGAGGCGTAAGCTGTTGACACCGGCTATGCAAACTCACTTCATGTTATTCTCTAGCTCGTTCACTCTCTCTTTCGCTCCTTGCCGTTCACGTTTGTACTTCTCTTCTGCTGCCTTCAGTCTTGCCTCGTACTCCTTGACCCTGGCTTCCCACTTCGAGTCCGCGGACGCGTTCCGCTGATTCATCTCAGCAACCTTCTCTTCCGATGCCGCAAGCAAGTTCTGGGCATTGATGAGCCGTCGCTCAGCATTCGTGGCGCGAGCAGAGAGTGCTCGAACTTCCATTGCGTCTGACTGCCCAGGTTTCTTCATCGCGGCAAGCTGCGTCGTCAGATCGGCGTTGGTTGCCTATACGAAAAAGGTTTTACGTGAGGCCGGAAATCATAGAACTCAACTACTCACCTTGATCGCCTCCAGCTCGCCCTCTTTGGAGCTGTATTTACGCCTCCAAGCAGCTTTAGCATCAGCATACCCCTTGACGGCCTCTTCGAACTTGTCGATCTGTTTCCACCGATGATCTAGCTGCTTCCTCATATCCGCGAGCTTCTTCGTGAACTTCGATTCCACCTCCTTACACCGCTTATCAAAGTCGAGTTGGATCTGGGAGAGGGCTTTTAGTCTCGTGATGAGATTGTCGTGGAAAACGCTGAAGTTGGTGAATGGCTTCGTTTCCGCTTGTCCGCCTTTCTTCTATTTGAAACTTAGTCAGAGGACTGATGTTGGGATCGCAATAGTATGTCATACCGGCGTCTTATCCACTCCAAGGATCTTATCCATATATTGATATATGGTCAGCAAGAGCGTGTTTCGCTCCGTAAGTTGGTCCCTATATTGGTTCTCAGCCGCGAGCAGCGAGCGCTGGTCTTTGGATAGCCTCTCTTCTAGATCTGCGATTCTCGATCGGAAGGTTGCTACTTGGGCTTCGGCCGCCTTGAGACTAGCTTGGGTGGTATCCAACTTCTCTGTAACATTGAGTCGTGCTTGGGTTTGGGCCGCCAATTGAGTCGCCAAATCACGGTTCTCTGCGTGAAGCCTATCAAGCACGCCGTCTCTATCTCTCCCCTTGCTGTCTTTGTCCTCTAAATCCTTCCTTGCCCGTGCAAGCTCGTCTTCTAACCTCTCCAGATCACGTTTCAAGCGGTCGACCTCAAGCTGCAACGAGAACCGAGCGGTAGTATGTGTCTCCCCCGCGCGCTTCGACTCAGCCTCAATGGTTTGCAGCGCTGTTTGCACTGCTTGCAAGTCGATTTCCCGCTGATCGAGCAACGATTGCGTCCGTGCCAAATCATTGAGGGCGCTCTGCAAAGCCGATTCCTTTGCTTCAAATGCCCGACGCTCGCGACGCATTTCCTCCTCGTGTTCACGATCAGCCGCGTCCAGATCGGCGACAGCGCGTTCACGGAGCCGCCGCTCCTCGCGTAGCTGGGCGTCGAGATCTTCGCTGTGGTGTGCGAGTTGCTCTTGGCGCTGGCGATGTGCCAAAGCTTCAGCATGAAGCGCCTCGTACGCCGCCGAAGTCTCCTCGAGTTCAGCTTTCAGCGTGGCGATTTTCTACGGACGCATATTCAATGTGTGTGCAGCCATCTACAAATGAAATGACAAACCTCCTTGAGCGCCGCAGAGACCTGCTTCTCAACGTCTTCGTCTTCTTGCATACGCTCTATGGCCTCCTTCAAATGGTCGGCCTCATCTTCAGTTTGGTACAGCTGATCATGAAGGCTATCTATCGTCTTGTTGAGGTTAAGGATCTCGTTGTCTTTGTCTGCTATCTGGTCTTCAAGCTGTTTTAGTGCTTCGTCGATGTTATCTTGTTCGGCTTGGAACCCTGCGATAGTGACCCGGAGAGTCTCAATCGCAGCCTCTCGTTCCGCAAGAACCTATGGGGATCGTATGAGTACATGAAAGGCATGCGGTAAGTGTCGTACGTCAGCTAGGTTGTCTTTCTGATTCCGCATTTCCACAATCTCGCTTCGCCATGCATGATCGTTGTCCTCGAGGTCCCGAGTATGGTCCTCGGCCATTTCTTCGAGTTCGCGATTCCGTAGCTCGAGGTCGTCTTCCCTTTGTGTGAGCTCGATGGTCACCGCGGCCAATCTATCCTTGAGTGCATTGAGGTTTTCCTGCATGACCTCCCGGTCTTCTATCTCATCGAGGATCTGAGCACGACTCTGACTCCGTTCCATGGATTCCGCCTGTCTCCTCCGCCTCTCGGTCTCCAGCTCTAGCATGAGCTCCTCCACGCGGTCCAAAGCATCATCACGTTCGCTTTCGACACGGGTGAGGAGGTCGACGTGCTCCTCAAGCCTCTCGCGAATGTTCTCGTTCTCCGCCTCCAAATCCTCCACGCGTCTCTTCATACGCTCTCTCCTACCCTGTCCACCCTCACTCATCGTCGATTCATCTGCCTTGCGTTCCAACAGCTCCTGCAACCGTTCGATCTCCTCCGTGTTCTCTTCCAGCAACCCCTTGAGGCTATCCAACTGCTCTTCTAGCTCAGCATTCCTCGCTTCGGCCTCGCGCAGCGCGAAATCGTCCAAGCTATGTCCCGAACGCCGTCGTCGCAGCTCTTGAAGCTCCATATCCCTCTCCTCCAGCTTTTCCTCGAGTTCACGTTCACGAGCGGCCCCTCGTGACAGCTTGTCAACCTCTCGTTGTAGACTTGTTTGCACCTTCTTCAACTTCTTGATCTCCATTCCCCGTGACTGAACTTCCGTCTTTAAGGTTATGTTCTGCTTGATCACGGTCTCCATCTGCTCGGGAGCCATCTGGTGCAGCCGATCTTCAAAAAAGTGTAGCCGCAGCTTCAGATCAAAGTTCTCCTTCTTGAGGTGGTCGATTTGCTAGCAACGAGGCTGCCAATGTAAAGAGGTGGCACATTACGGATGTGGGGTAGGATCGCGAACCTTCTCTTGGTCGCGCAACGTGAGTGGCGCGCCGTTGGTGGCACTTGCGTTTGCCCGCGTGCGTTTGGCGCGTGTAGACGCAGTAGGCGTCGTGTTGAAGTCCATCCCCCGTTCGCGCTCGGAGAGGGAGAGTTCTGCGGACATATCAGGCCTTGGATTCGACGTGTCGGCCATTGGCCGAATTGAGGGACCACGGAAGAGGTGGACGTTGAACGTTGAGATCTGAGACACTGGTGCACTGTGTGCGCTGCGAGGGTAGGAGAACACGTGCTTCCCTGATTCAAGTTACCCCTATCTATATATCATCCCGCGACCGACCAGGCAAGCCTCCGAGCTCCAAATCAGTCTAAATCCCACATAATGTTCAATGAAACGGAACTACTAGTTCACTATAAACTATACCGGTCAGGCGACGAGCAAGATACTCACTCAGAATTTCCAAACTTCCAGATCCAGTGTGAAACCCCATAAGGATGATTTCTGTCCGTAAAATTCTTTGCAATCCTTCGCGCTTCTCTTACATAGTTCCACAAGAATCAGTACATATGCCTACATTTGACTAAAAGTACATTAGAGGCGAAAGCAAGAGCCTTCAAAAAAGCGCCTTGATCACCAGTGTAAGTTATTTAGACGATGATATGATATGAATACTTACTGCTGCGTTAGGTGGGCTTGCACAACCACCGAGACTTTATCGGCGAGCGTCAGTAGTGCATGTAGAGCAATAGAACAGATACACACATGTTAAGCGGCCAAGAAGAGAAGAAGAACGTGTAGCGCCGCGTCTCAGCGCACACCTGCGACAGCTTTTCGAGATCGAAAAATTCACCTAACATTCATTCAGACAGAACGTCCGAGTAGCAAGAAGGGATGCCCTCACCAATTGGCATGCCCCAGAGGCTAAAACGTTGAAAAGGCATAGTCATCGGATCGTATTGGGGTGCTGAAGCATTGGCACGTACCCTAGTAGAGTCTGAACATATAGTTAGCGGGAAGATTAAGCAGCGAGGTGAAGGGAGACTGGCCTGATGCATGTGGGGAACACCGGCTGGTGCTGGCCAACGCTGTAACACAACGATTGATACAAATCGACTTGACCCACAAGGTGCCGACGCACCTCCAAAGCTGGCTGGTCAGAAGCTATGGCAGCAAAATGGTTATCCCTACAAGACTTCAGTCGTCCATCTCGACTCGAGCGAGGGCGATTATACAGACCACAAGAAACGCTTCATCTCAGTTGATTGTTCGATTCCGGCACTGTCGGGACTGTTAGTTGTTTGTGCACGTAGCAGTTATTAACAGCACCTACAAAGTCTCAGGCTTGTTGGCGAGGGCATCTTTTTCGGCTTGAGTGCTCCGATTATACTTCTGCATGAAGCCTACACGGAGAAGGAGGATGTCGCCTTGTCTGAACTGAGTTCCTTGGTGCTTGGCGCAAGCCTCGAGGTCTTCCACGGCGATACCGTGTGTTGTCCAAGGGTCATACGGAAGTGCCTTCTCTGAGTCAATGAAGAACTTGACGAGGTCGAGGAAAACACCACGACCGCAAATTCCGTGTTGCGCCCAGTCTAAGATAGATCAAAGCGGCTACGGTCAGAAGCGAGGAAAGGAGGAAAGGAATGCGAACGGAATCGAACTTTGGATGCCGAGTTTGATCATTTCTGGATCAACTTTCAGCGGGTCTGGGTATGTGAACTTTCCAATGGGAAGTTCGGTGGCGGGCGTACTGCGTCAAGATCAGTTATCCCGAAGGGTACTAGGCTCTTGAGGGTATATTTACTTGTTATAAAATACGCCATGTTCGATCAAGCCAAAATGCTTTAAGCCGTCCCATTGTGTCCCAGATTGTGTATTCTGAGGAAGGTCAGCGTGATTTCATGATACGGAATGATACAATGGTCCGTACGATATGGATCTCGTCGTCTCTCGTTATTCCTGGAGGGCTCCGGACTTTGGTGAGGATATCAGGCGATTTGCGGTTGAACATAGGCTAGCACGGAACATCTACTTTGGTTCGTCAATTCAATGAGGGTAACGGCATACCTTCTCTGGAAAGTTCAGTGGCCTGATCCACGATGCGAGTAAATATCAGTCCATATCCTGATTTACCGCTTCATACCAATTCAAACACACTGACTTCCCTGACCTAGATGTCGCGTGATCAGAGAAAGGTATGTCGAAAGCACGATGCAGAATGTAACACACACCTAATTTCTTCTTGGGCTGCCCTTTTCACCACCTCGTCCGTCAGGAGATTGATTGTCCCAAGTTGGTCACTACCTCCCCAGACTGCCCACGCGCATCCCGGAAACTCCTTGAAATTAGGTAGTTCATCAAAGGTAGGAAGAGGCTTGGGCGACGCGCCAAGGTGTGCGAGTACACCTTTCAACCTGTTGGCTGCCATGTCTGTCTGAGGGAAGATGCAAGTGCGTGTCCGCCCGTCCTTTAAGAGCATTTAAGAAGGAACCACGGCAACGCAAGAACTACATAGCCGGTAGAAGTGAGCCTTGTCATGGGGGGCGCTTTCAAAGGGTCCATCAGGAGAATTCATCATATGACAATTCTAAGCGTCCACGAGCTCCGTTACTGAAATAGCCACCACCAACTGTTACTTACGAGAGATCTCTTCCAAAGCGTACACGAATTACGCTTAACCTTAGCTGTATACGCCCAAAAGTCTAGCCAATGGCAATACCTTGCTTTCTCACTTTTCCTTCATGTTCAACGCGCTGAACTTCGAGGGTTCAATTTATCAATCCCGTGTGCTGCTTCTCGATGGGAACTTTTCTATGCACATCGCGCTATAAATGAATCCGTGAGTGAAAAGAAGCTGTTAACTAGATGCGTCCAGCGACTGCTTTCCGCGTATTGCTTAGCGTGATGAACAGCACTAGGGCGTCTCATGAATTAGAAGCTTGAAGAGCGGTATGGTGGAAAAAAGTAGTAGGAAGCACATCTAATCCTATTCGGAATAGGCGTCAAGGAATAGGCACGGAGTAAAGTAGGCATTACTGATATACGCTTGCAATAGAAATCGTCTTCAAGTGTCAAATCTAACCCCGAATGAATGGATGCACCAACGCCTCTCTGGGGGTTATCCTTCGTGCGGGATCTAAGGCAAGACACTTGTCCAGAAGGTCGATAAACGACAGAAGCATCTTGTTCTCCTCGTCCTTTAGCTTCACTGAAGCCGAAGGCATAATTCGAGCTCGAAGATCCCGCGATGGTTTCGATATATGAACTTTCTTCATCACATCCTACGGTGAAGAATCAGCACAAGCGGAATCCTAGCGGCGAAGATTGATACGCACGGCACCAGTAACTTTATCTATATCTACGCTCTGGAACGCTCCCATTTCGTCAAAGTACAC
Source organism: Sanguinoderma rugosum (assembly GCA_017499575.1). Lineage (NCBI taxonomy): Eukaryota > Fungi > Basidiomycota > Agaricomycetes > Polyporales > Polyporaceae > Sanguinoderma > Sanguinoderma rugosum. The sequence goes on along the minus strand of VTPW01000001.1, from coordinate 4,919,329 downwards.
ATCACCAAATTTAGCCTTCTTTATCATCTTGCTGTTGAAGCGACCCTTTAACTCCATCATCAATAATAGCATCTGGTTGTTGGAGCGGCCAGGGAATAGTATCTTGCCCGTGTACAACTCGTACAGGGTACAGCCAATGGACCAGATATCCAGCGAGGGGTCATAGGGGACGCCGAGGACTAAGAGCGCGTTAGCCATAGGTTGCTGGCGATAACAAACTACTACTCAACTGATTTCTGGCGCACGGTAGAATCGGCTGACAAGATAAGGCGTAATATCATTTTCAGAAGCATCTGACGCTGAGCCCAGATCGCAAAGTTTTAGCAGCGTCTTCTGTTCGTTGACCTGAAGGACGGTAAGTCGCTGTAAGCTATTTGAAAGTGCTACCTACGAGGATATTGTCGGGCTTGATATCCGCGTGCATGATGTTGAGCTTGCGGAGCAGGCTTAAAGCCAGAAACAACTGATGGGCATACGCTCGAACCGCACGTATGTTCAACCCTACGTCCTTCCCGAACCGTTTCACGACGTCACGAAGGTTCATGCTACGTGCATGTCAGATGGAAGCTGAAAAAGAAATCGAAGAACATACCTTAGATTCTCGAAGACCAAGCATAGATGCCCTCTGTGCTCAAACGTGCGATCGAGCCGTACGATGTGTTTCTTATCCTCGGGATCACCCTGTTTGAGCTTCATCAAAATCTGCGCTTCTTTCAAACCAGCCTTATACCTGGAGGAAACGTATTAGATTCTTTTGTTTTCAGCTAGGGATCGAGAGGACGAACATAGACTCTTGGCATCTAACTATTTTGATAGCCACTTCTTTTCCAGTTTCGCTAGGCTCTCCCTGCAAAATTCGGGCACGGACAACGTTGGCGAACATGCCCTTGCCGAGAGAAGAAAATACTTGGTAGCGACCGCCGTCTAGTTGCTCACCCAGTATTATCGAGTAATAACCCTCGGAATCTGCTGCCGAATCGAGATTGGTGGCAATAAGAGCCGGAGCGGAAGGTTTCTAACCAACGGTTCAAAACCTGAAACGACATTGCGTTGGACATTACTCACCGCCACCTTCTTAACCTTTCTAACCTTCTTGCGTTCGCTCGTAGCCACAGCAAACATGTCGTCGATATCCTCCTCCTCCTCGTACTCCTCCTCCTCGTCATCCGATACGACTACTGGGGCATGCACTCGTCTCTGCTCATCTTCTCGACGATCCAAACTAGGATCATAATCAGCAGCCGATATCTGGTCCCCCCCTTGCCCTTCTGCGAAATTCTGAGCTTGAGCTTCGTCCTGCTCGATTTTGCCGAGGGAGAAATCTGCAGGAGTAGGGGAAACTGACATAGATTGCCGCTTGCCTGGAAGCTACGTTAGCAGTTTGCCTCTCATCCTGTAAACGCTACATACTTTCACTGATAGGTGTGGCCATTGCAGGCGTAACGGAAACACTGTTGGTCTGAGATGCGTCAGATAAACGGACAACAGATTGTGGCGGCTGGACCGCACTGCTGGCTCCTGGGCTTGGTGTGCTATCTGCATCACCGCCCTGATACTTGGCTAATATCGCCAACCTCTTTGCGCGGCGAGCGGCAAGAGTAGCTTCGACGGGGGGAGGTGAAGGCGGAAGGTCAAGCTCCATGTCCATTGCTGGTGCTGGTGCTGGTGCTGGTGCTGGTGCCGTGGGTGCGGCCGATTCGCTGCGATTGACTTGGACATCTTTTCCGTTGGGCGGAGTTGATGCACGACTTGTCCGAGGTGAGATTCTGCGGTGCGTTAGTTAGTCGCTGATCCCGGCTACCCCGAACCAGCGTACGACTCACTCGCCTTCCTCCTTTTCAGAGTCTTGCTTCATGCCATTGGAAGCACTGCGAGAGCGGCTGCGACTGCCTGACCGTTCTCGTCGTCGAGTATGTTGCCGATCCTTATCGTCTCGTCGCCGATCTCGATGGTCCCCAGAGCCAGTCTTCCTATATCCCCCATCTCGTCTACCACGTTCCCTTTCGGCATTCCTATCTCTGGAAGGGCCTGGCCGCTTGAGGTGTACTTCTCTCCAGTCTCTGGCGCCATGATCATCCTCTCTTGGTCGTTTGGCGTCGGAGTATTGGCCATCCCAGGAGCGCTTTGATCCTGAGGACATGTTAGTCATCTTTCAGCTATATGATATTGGGTTTACGGGACACCGCACGGGTTCTGAGGATGGTCCAAGTCAAAAGGTTGGGTCACCCCGCAAAACGTAAGTACGAATTCGCAACAAACAGGACCGTGGGTGCTGATTACGTGTCTCGAGGTTTCTGTTTCGATATATATAAGTAATAGCAAAAGGAACATATACACCGATGGTGAAACGGTATCATGCTTGCCTTCCACCGAGATAACCTCTCAAGTGAGCAAGCGGCGTGGGTTCGACTCCCGCTCGGTGTATTTTCCCCTTTTTGCCCATCACCGCCCGCGACCCGATAACATGAATTCCGGGAATTATCATTATTACGAAATGCATGAACAATAATATTACTGTAGGTACGTCGATATACTAGCGGACGAAGGGCGAGGATGAGGTTAACATAATGAGAGCGGGTCGACACTTACTATATAAAATGCGAGACGGCATGCAATGGCTAGGGACACCAGATCTTAACGACCTATGAAAGAGGTTGAGTCAACTAGCACGATACAACGGGGTGTGCTGTCATACCTTGTCGGTGCCCCCGGTCGCAATAACGTTGAGTGTCTTATCCGAGTCCTCTTTGCCATCTGCCGAAGGGGCAGCTCTACCCCATGCCAGACATTGAGCAAACGGGCTGTGAGCCTCGACTGTCGTTCGAGGTCAGAAATGGAAGCATGGTCAAGCGATAAGACAAGGCTGACTCTTTCTAAGACATCTACCCGTTCTAAGATCCCACACGCGCAGCGTATGGTCATCGGCCACTGATAATAGATATTTTCCAGATGGATGAAAAGCGAGGGCTTGTACCCAGCCGTCGTGGCCCACCTGTACACGGTTGTCAAGTTTAGATATATATAACCCAGAAGGACATCATATACGCACAAATGTCCATAAACAACTTCCTCGAAGGGCATCCCAAAGTTTTATCGTCTTGTCTCGGCCTGCCGTCAATACGAAGGAAATCGCTAAAGAATCTACTTTGGCGGATTGGGCTGTAGCAGGCTGCAAACAAAAGGTACGGACAAGTTTGTATATGTCAACACAGAAGAACGTACCTGCGCAATGAGCTCTCGAACAGCTGGGATCGATATCGTTGGCACGAAGTTGGCACTCTCTATACGGTTGTCATGGCCACGCATTTCAGATTTGAGTGCGCCTGATTCTAAATCCGTTATTCGAGCAGTCTGAGATTAAGAAAATAAACATGAGGAGAACGCTACGCAGAGCTTCACGACGTACATGGTCGTCGGCGCAGGTTAACAGCAGGCGACCGTCGGGGCTTGGTAAGGCGGAGCGTATCCATTCATCATGAGGTCTCAACGTCTTGATGCAGTGCCTAGAGGGGGGCTTAGATTGTAGTTAGTCTCAGTGCAGTACGCGACTCACGTCGTCTGAACGTCCCAAACCCGAACCGTATGATCGCGGCTTGATGACACCACACGAGCGTCTCCAGGCAGAAATCGCACCGATGATATCGAGTGTTCGTGGCCGCGCAATGTCGAAAAGTTCTTGTACTCCTCTGCGACGTTCCAGAGCTTGATGAATAAATCATCGGAGCATGTAACTACATGACGGTCAGCGCGACGGCAAGAAGTAGATCTGTGAACGTACCGAGGATCTTCCCCGTGGAATCGTAATCGCAATCGGTGACGGATTTCGTGTGGCTCTTCAACGTCCGCTCTAGCTCTCCAGATTCCCAATCCCATATCTTGACAGTCGCGTCGACTGATGCAGAAGCTACTACAGGATAGAGTGGATGAAAGCTAACGCTGTTGATCTTGTCTCGGTGACCAACTAGAGTGTGTTTCGCAGGCGCGCTCGGTAACCATTCCCTATTCGCTCGTTTTCCGCTCGTCATTGGGCCCATATTCGACATCTCTTCAATAGTTTGCGACAGCCGCGATTCCAGTTCCACGATCTACAGTTTCGCGGTGTAAGGGGAACCAGGAGTGTAAAGCAGACAGTTGCATACCTTCTTCTGCATCCGTATCACGCTGGTCCACTTCTTGACTAGCAGCCCGCTCGATGTCGCGGTTGGATCAGGAGTGAAATCGGCCTTGGATGTACGTTCCAGCCGGATGCGACAAGATAGCACGACAACGTACCAAGTCAGGCACTTCTTCACGTAACTGCTCAAAGGTCTTCTTGTATCCTGCATTATACAGGTAATCCAGCATTGCTTTATGCCTAACAAGGGAAATGAGATGATAGAATTCGATACGCCATGAATCACGTACAGGTCGTGCTGTTGGCGATCAGAAAGGTGCGCAGCCATCGTAGATACGCGCCAGTCGAGGCCTTATATAGCGAGGAAAGAACGCGTCCACTACTTGTAGAGATTTTGCGACCTTGAAGTGGGTTTCACGAAACTAGAATGATTGTGTTTGAAAAGTAGCTCGCCACGGCGCCTTTTCGTGAGGGGTCAATCAGGGGCTAGGAGCTATTTACTTTGGCTTCCTAAGTTGTTGTTGCCTGGTGTGCGGATTTTACTCTGAGATCTCAGCTGTAAGCCCCGGATTCCATAGAAGAGCTAGATCGTACCTCCGTCACTATAGTGAAGGAATTTCGGACTAAATTACTGAGTAATACTATGGCCAGGCTGACATTAACATCGAACCCGAAAGGGGACACATTAAAAAATCTTTCAGTTGAGTTTCTTAGCGCCCCTCAACAAGCTTCAATTATCACGAGAAACGCGAGGTGCTAGAGCGAAAAGATCAGAGCAAGCATTATGACACTGGACAGTGTATGATCATGCGGTTGCTTACACGGAGGGGAAATTGGAATGTAGCAGGGAATCCCCCTCTAGTGGCTGTGCCGCGCTTGTTGCACTTTGTTCGGCTGCATCTACTCGACTGAAATCGATTGGAAATTACTACTGCTACAAATCAGTAGTAGCACTACTGTTCTCCTGGCTATTCGCGCGAAGCACGATCTGGTCGATCTAAGTCTTCGAGGAATCCAATTCGCCTCTGTCTTCAACTGTGATATACGTAGAAGAATCACCGCCCACAGCACTGACTTGCGCGGTCAAGTTGTTCGTCATCATGTTGAGAGATAGTCTATAAATGTGAGTTGAGTTGAGCATGGGCTACAATCGCTAAACGTGATGACTAACATAATCTCCTGCCAAATTCCTTGCACGTTACCAACCTCAGCTTGCACACCTAACCTCATACCCTCAATACCAACCCCTCTGGTCACCTTCTTGATTTCGCGTGCGAAAATGACCAATTGAACAAACATGTCGTTGATGGTATTGACAAGCTCCAACATCTCACCGGACACAGTAAGGCCAGCGATCTTCTGCGTAAGATCACCGCGAGAGACCGCCGTCTGGCGAAGCTCTATCAGTATGAGGGTCAGCGCGGATGCGTGAAGGAGACGAACCATTGCAGATGCGATCGTTCGCACTTGTAGAGTTAACTGAAGACAACGAAGAGCGTAGGCATAGAAATATAAAACCGAGTTATCTACACTTACATTTGCCGCCATGATGTTGACACTATCTGTGAGATATCTCCATGTACCTCCAAGATTATTGGTCCTGACTTGTACGCCCAGACGACCTTCAGTACCAATTGATCTTGTCACCCTGTATTTGAGAGTCGATCAACACGGTGGCGAAGAATATCGGCAGGCATACCTTGCCACTTCGCTAGCAAACCCACTTAAGATTTCTGTCATTCCGTTGACAGTCTCCTTGAGCTCCAGCATCTCACTACGGGCATCGATTTCAATTCTTTGAGTCAGATCTCCCTTGGCTATGGCGTTTATTGATTCGGCAATGGATCGTACGTGATTCGTCATAGAGTAACACATTTGGTTGAGCTACGGAAAAGCGACGGAAGAAATTTAACTTTGCGTCTTTTGAACTATAGATGGAGGAGGCCTACATTTCTGGCCAATTCGTACCACACTCCTTCGACATCGGGGACATGAATTTGACTCCCCAACTCGCCTTGATTACCGACGTCGAGAGCAACACGGATGACTTCCTTAGAGAATTGATCCAATTTATCCACCATCTTGTTGATGGCGTCGTTGACCTGGGCTATGAAAACACCCTGAACGGGGAAGGTAATTCTTTGACTAAGGTCGCCGGAGGATACTGCGTTGCAAACGCAGGCCACTTCCACGACTTGTACCTTGAGAAGCTCAAGTTCTTCCGCTGCGCTCAAGCCGCTTTCAAACTCGGCCTCGGAGACGAGGGGGGAGTTACTGGGGAGAGCGGAAAGGTTGCACAAAGAAGGCTGTCCTGACGTAGGAAGGGGGTCTGTGATGGCCTTGCCACAAGTCGGGCACGCTGCAAGATCATATCTGATGCTGGCGGTTGCGAGTGCCGAAACGGAGGCACTAGAAGCATAGTTGACCGCAACCTCTCTTTCGGTAATTGGGGTTATATCAGAAGATGCCTCGCTGCGTATATCGTTGACCTTGTTAGTAGCGAGGGCTTGGGCAGGGGGGCGATCCCCCTCGGACGTACTCATGACGTCTAAGGCGGTACTGATGTTGATTTGACAAACACTTCCGGGGCTCGATGACGAGGGTAGCTGAGAAGGAGCCTGCTGACCATGGTGAATCGGGGCCAAACAGTGAAGACCATGAAGAGACTTACTTCTCGCACCTCATTTCTCTCCCTCGCTTCTGCTTGGTACATTCGCTTCACGATGGAAGTTAGACTACCAATGATGGCGTCGGTTTGTAGATCTGATGGACCATCGTAGGGCGGTAGTGTCCTTGAATCAGGTCCCAGTTCGTAGATGGAGAGCAGGGCAGCTAGATACGAAAGAAAAGGGTGGTCAAGAGCCGAGTCGTTGGAAGCCATCGTTTGGCACAAAGAGAAGTGTGTGGGAGGCTCTGGAATGAAGCCCGCTGGGATCCAAAAGGGATTTACTGCGGAATGTCTACGCGAGTGGTACTGCGTAGACTGCCATGAGAAAGTCTGTCCAATCCACTTGCTGCGCGAGGCGAAAGCAGCCAACTTGATGTTCGGCATGTTTGGACGCACAACCTTCAAGATCTTTGTCCCATCTTTACTAGTGACGTTCTCAGTGGCTTACGCAAATCAGCCCACCTAAGTTCGAGTTTCCTCCAGGTGTGTAGGGAGTCACAAACCTTAACGCTTCTTATGGAGTCGCCTCGATGGCCCGTCGCCGTCCTGGTTTTTCTCTATAAAAATGGTACTTGGTACTGTAAATCGGGCAAGGATTTAGGGCAGTGCACGGGGAGGGAATCCATATGTATAATGCAGTAAACGCATAAAGTAGTCTATGATATAATATATGAGCGTACTATTACTTCGTGTACGGTGAGATTACTGTGACTTCGCCTTGACACCAGTCTCAGCCTCACGCTCGGCGACGATGCCCTCTCGTTCAACTTGCTCCAAAAGCTTCTGCTCTAGCTTCGCGAACTCCTCCTTGTCCACATTCTTCTTCTTCATAGCCTTGACGCGTTCGCGATATTGACGATACTTCTCGTCAGTCCCGAAGATCCTGTCCCACCAGCGGAAAGAGGTAGAAAAGTTGTTGGTGAACGCCATATGGTGAAAGTCGTGGTGGTCAGCGCCAGACCAGAAAGGTAGAATGTGCTGGAGGGACCAAGGGAAGTCTGTTGGCAAATCATTAGTTGAAAGTCGGATGCACTATGACGAGAAGTCCGTACCGTAACCACTATGAGCATCAATGGCCTGGAAAAGTCTCAACGTGATCCAGATGTAGACGGTCAAGATGTGGAGGTTTTGAGTAAAGTAGCAGTAAAGAAGAGGTCCCGCGATCGTGCCGGTTCCAAGGATGGCAACTTCAGCGGGGTGGGCGTACTCCGCAGCAAGGCCAAACGGAGCAGAATACTTGTGGTGAATCTTGTGGATGTGCTTGTACAAGAGGCCGGTGTGGAGAGCTTGGTGAGCTAAGAAAGGACGAACGATTAGATATGGAAGCATTGGGGATCAAACACGACATACCCAGGAAGTGGAAGAAATCTTCGAAGAAGAAAAAGAAGAAAATCTGAGGTGCCATTACTTTCCACGATGGGAAGGGGACGTGATGAGTAGACATTCCAAGGGACTCGGCGAGTGGGTGAAAGAGCCAGATCTGCCACAGAAATATAAGCTTGAAATTCATCTGACCAACTAGTAAAACATACGGTGGGAAGCTCAATGGTGAAGTGCGAGAGTAGGACCTGCTTTGTGCATTCCCATTGTTCTCCCGGGGTGGGTATCTTTGCGGGCTGGAGTTTCCACTTGCGAAAGTATGGGATAGAGTCTACAATAATCCATGGTATGCATCGACCGAAATACACGACCTATAGAGTAGAAGGTCAGGTCAATCCCCTTTAGAAATGAAGGGAAGCGTACTTCGTGAAGTAAGAAGCTCATGAGCCCTGTAGCGATAACTGGGTTCCCTACCCAAATGTACCATGCAACCCATTGCTTTTCTGCCCAGCTTAAGGATGCGATATCCGTGCCGCCATATAGTGTCTCGTACAGAGGAGCAGAAGCCCCGACGGTCGCGTTGAACGACATCCTACGGTCGATGGTGGTGGAAGTGAAGAAACCGCTGAGCTGCAAAGAATGGGTCGATTCTATTTTTACGAGCACAAATTCTGGATCACGTGGCGACTCCCGTGGTGCTTAAGCGAGCGTCGTTCCGTCGGCTCGGGATACCATTGAAAAAGCCACCACTGCCAGTAAATGTGAGCATCGCTCCCTGACCGCGACATATTCTGCAACATCCGAGATACCTCCTGGATTACTGGATCATATGCACATGCGATATGCTCAGCTCGAAGCATACGGACGCCCTGGTGTCTTGGCCAAATTAGCCTAGTAGATACTTGGTCGAACTTACTATTAGCCTGGAGGACTGACCCTACTCGAAGGAAGTGAATCTTTAGCTTGTTCAACTCCAGGGCAAATCAACGGCACTCGGGAGTGGCGGCTCCTTCGGAGACCTCTAGTCTCGATTGTTTCATCGTCACGTCGCCACCCCATTGATTGTTCGACAACCCAAGGGACTTAGTGGCGAGAAGAACAACATCTAGAAAGTACGTATATGGGTACATGCCAGGCTGTGTACTGATGGATGATTGGGTTTATCTGTCTAGCTCACCATCGCGACGTATACAATGTGCATACAATACCATACATACGCGTATGGTGCTGTAGACGCCGAATATGTTGTAATTGTCGCGTCGTTCAGGGACGTTTGGCCGTACGTTAAGCTTCTTCAATATAAATGCAAAAGAAGAGAAGAAAGGTCGGCGTTTGTTGCGACGCACTTTCCACCACCCCATGCGAAGGTTTCTGGCCTGCCTCCACGTCCTTGGTTTTGGAGTCGGAGCCGTCGTAGGCCTGCTTTATAATGTAACGGTGGACGATCAGCCCACGATCGAATACTCGGCGAATGCCAACTGGCTGTCAGCCGTCTCACCGCTGAACATGGGAGGAAGCCATATGCTCAGTACTGACCCAGCTGCCCAAGCAACCTTCAGATTCACTGGTGCGTGTTCGTGTTCTTTCATCCATGTGGTCTTCTTTAAGTTCCAGTGTTCCATAGGAGTCGCCGTTTATTTCATGTCCCCCATGTGGCCCTACCCCGTCGCATCTTCCGTCTCCCTGGACGGCGGTCCAAGGATCACGATTGACCTCATGGACTTGTCAAGAGAGCGAACAAGTGGTGGGCCAGAAACCATTCGATCAGTAGTAGTGTGGGCTGCTACTGGCTTAGCGAATATTCAGCATACCCTGGTGGTATCAGTTGGTCGGTCTCCCCACGCTGGCCCGCTTGACCCTCAGTATGCCATTGTCGACGGTTTCATGTGAGTATTATCTCAACTATCTGATAGACGCCTCAGATTTACCTCACGGTAGGTATACTGTCGACGATGGCGCATCAAGCGGAACTGCTATTTCGAGCTCTGATCCGGGACCGACCCCAAGTTCCTTTGTCCTTTCTTCTTCCTCCGCGCCCACGAGTACCCACCCTTCTTCCCCGCCACCTACCGAGGGTGCTCACCAAACCAAGCTTAATTTACCAAGCACGATCATTGCGGCAATAGCGTGCAGTGTCGCCGGTTTCTTTTTTACCTTGTCTAGTATATTATTTATTTTCTGGTGGCGAAAACGACGGCCTCGAACCCAACCCAGGCTGACTGATTGGACAATTGACGACGACGTGCCTTCTTCCTCTTTCGTCGTTTCTCAACAAACTTCCGTCCAGTCGTTTTATCTTCCTCGGAGTCACAGTTTTTATCCCGCCAACTTTCCAGTAGTGCCTCCACACCGCGTTTACGACCCTCATGGTCGGACTTCAAGTTATACCACTTCGAATTCTGTTGTAGCGATAGATGGCCATCCTTACCCACAATGATATGAAACCTGTACAATATTATCCTGCTTCTCTGTGCATTTGTTGATATATCAGCGCTGGTGATAGGCTGAACGAAACGCGGTGCTTTACCTGTTGGGCGCAGCTCAGAAGCTGATGCAAAACGGCACAGCGAAAGATAAATTTAGACTTTAGAGTAGTTGCCGTTGCTCTTGCTGTGTTCCGTCTCTTGGCGTCTGTGCTCAGAAGTCCACACCTGCACAGGTTCCGCACCTGCTCCGCCGCGAGCCCCGCTCGGCACGGATTGCACCTCCTATTAAAATGGTACGCTCATTGCCGTTACCTCCCACTCCCAAAGGATATGCCTGGTGGACGCAGAAATCCCGTCAGTTTCAGCAACATCGTAGACCAAATCCATGGAGCTGTAGAAAAAGCAAAGGCCAATGCTCACGATGTAACGAGCCTCACCAAGGGCTTCGCTGAGCACAACATCCGTTTCGTCGACCTCGAGATTCAGGTGAGCTACGGCTATCGTTTGGTTCTATGCTCGAGGGCCTCACCCACACTGCAGTTCATCGGTGCTTCCGGCATACCCAAGATGGATGTTGTTGGTTCAGCGGATCCATATTTCATCGCCAAGATCGACGATAAGATATCATTTGTGCACGTTAGCCCCACTAAGCTCTTGGCAAGCCACTGATAATCGATTTCACAGTTCGACAGTGCAGATCAACACACTGACCCCTGTGTGGAATGAAGTGTGGCGCGTCAAGAACGTACCGTTCTTGGCAGACCTGGAGGTAGAACTACTAGACAAAGATGACGGTGCCCCTCACGATGACTACATTGGCAAGTTCAAGACGACAATCCGTCCCGGGGCGAAGGAAGTCGATATTGAAGGTCCAGTGCTGAGTAGGAGGTCTAGGGGGACGTTCTGGCTGAAGGTCGGTTCAGTGTCTGCTTAGTGTGTCGAGAGAAACCAGCACTAACCCTTCAACAGATTGACAGTACGCCTTCAACCCATCCTCAACCTCACATCCACCCCTATGTATTCGACGGTCCCATACGCTATTCCAGACACTCTTCTCCTACTGTCGGTCTCCTGACGAACTTGAACGACGCCCGATTGTATTCCACCTGGAAAATGTATATCCGCGATGTACAAATCTTCCTTGATGCTCACGAACCTCAGCATTGGAACCGAAACTACAAGGCGGCGCAGAACATATTCCAAGGCCCCACTTCCATCGCCGTGCGTTCGGGCATACAAGCCGGACACCGCATGCTTTACGCCCGGAGTACAAGAAACGGGTTTGGCATCGTTGACTCGCATGAAGAACTATTCAAGATATTCAAAGGGAATCGCCCCGGCGAGACGGATGAATCGACACAGCGAATCAAGCCAGCTGTGTACACCTATATCCTTTCAAAGGAGGATGATTCTTTCCGATTCTCGGAGACGGGCGCCGCTTTCTTCGTCGACTTCGCTTCGAAGCACGCATTGCACGCCAACTGTGCCGAGGTAGTGAGGTATAGCGGTGAATTCCATCTACGGCCCGAATGTGGGTGGGAGGCGTTCTCGGACGATACTCCGGACGAGAACGTGCAATGGGAACTGGTTGTGGACAATAACAGCGGGACGTACGCCCCCGATCCTATGATACTTCCCGACCTCAAAGCTTTGCTTGAGTACAATTTCAAAGAGTACGGCCTCAATGTCGTTGCCTACAACCAAGCGGACCCAGACTTAAAGCAGAGTAGGGAGGCTTGTCGAGCATATGCTTTGGAGCACAGAGGAGTGAGGCAGGAAGAACTACAACCACACGCTGGCGACGGCGAGGTCACCTTGAGTGCCCAAGCCAGTGTCTTTGGGAGTGGCGCCAAGTGATGGCCAGATACTCTCTTATGTATTACTCCTGTAGACCTTAGCTGTATCATTGTAATCCAAGACGAGTATATTATGTAGCAGAGATATCGTATGTACACAATCTATGAAAAGAAGCCAATACACAGTGTAGAAGAAATCTAGATCCGATGGGTATCTTCTCACTCGACCAGTACTCACGACCTACGACCGTGACATCTGACAGAGGCAGGGACTGGGCTACGGTCCAATACGTGGCCCAATCGAAAGAGAAACACGACGAAACAATATGCCGCCGACTTATTGACAACACTAGATGATACAATGTTACATGGTAAGCAGAAGAGGACCAACGAGCATAAACGCAAACGAGAGAAGACCACGAACATACATGATCTCGGTAAATAATTACTATGCGAATATGTAGAGAGATTTTCTTCAAATTCTTCAAAGATGCAAAAATGCGGGGAAAATGAAGCAATGGTTGACTTGGCGGGAACATGATGCTTGGTGTTGCTTGTAATGAGAAACGAGGAAGAAAATTGGCGTAAATGGGTTAACAAAACATCCTGCCGAAGAGGAACTAGGTGAGTCAGGTGCGGTGCATAGCAGTTGGATACGAACCCGACCTTTTCAAAAGAAAAACAGCAATACGAATATCATATCCTCTCAGTCGCTCGGTCCATACTTGTATTTGGTGACTTGTCCGCAAAATCGTTCAGCTTCTCCCGCGAAGGAATGATCTCTCCGTCTTCAGCTTCTTCGGCTCCCATAGCGACGTCCGCGTTCTCGTCCTCGTCTTCCCAGCTCGAGGTACGCGACAGGGAGGAACGGGTGCGGGGCAGCTCCCGGCCAATCTCAGGTTGTCTACCACCTAGAGGCTTGAAGGATTCGTTCCGTCGCCGAAACATCATCCGTGCAACCAATCCATCGATGTTTCCCGCCATACCCTTCGACTTCTTTTTCTTCTTCACGACACCGTCGATCCCAGCCCGCTCCATATCGACGTCCAAATCGCCTACAGGAGGCAAGTCAACGGTTCCGCTGCGCTCTTGATCTACCAGCCCGAGTTTGAGTCGCAACAACGCCGCGACTTCTCGTGCCCTTTCCTTCTCTTTCTTCTTCTCCCTCTTTGCCTCTGCACGGAGAAATATGGAACCCTGTTCTAACGCGGCGGCTTCCTTCTGTCGGGCTGCACGCTCAGCTGAAATAGCGCGCATCCTAACTGCGTAAAGACGTTCGAGGAGAGGATCGTCAGAGTTAGCGAGAGCAACGGCGAGATGCGATCCAAGATTTGCGTCAGGATCAGAGGTTTCCGGAGAGAGGGTCAGGCCGCCCGGCGAGGAATCAGTAAGTAGCAGACTACTCGTGCTGGCGGGGGAATCAGGATGATAACTATTGAGTGCGAGATCTGCAGGCAGAAGGTCGTCGTCCGTTTCCGCGCCAGGAAGGGATATTAGTGATAGTGGGGGAGAAGGCTGCACATCGTCATCGTCAAAGTCTAGCTCGGGTAAGTTATGAGTAGATATTGACGGTGAGTTTGGGTGCGAGATTTGAATGTGGTCTTCTTCGTCCATGCAATCAAAGTCAAGCTTCGACAGGAAGCCGATGTCGTTACCTAAGAGCGGCACTTCTATCGATTCTGGCGTCCTCGGAGTGAACAGGCTTTCAGGGTCTTCAGGGCTAGAATCAACGTCGTCTTCCATACCATGATCATGCGATGATGAATACGAAGGTCCTGCTTCGCCCGTCGGGATATTGAGGGGAGCGAGGAAAGGCGGTGAAAACGGACCATCATGCGAATGGAGAGAGCGACGAAGAGAGAAAGGTCCGCCATCGTTCGACAATAGCGAATAATCATCGTCGCCTTGAGGGAGCAGAAAATCAGCGATACCTGTTGGCGTCCATTCTGGGGATAACGGCGAGAGGAGCTGCGCGTCGGGGAGCTCGGGGAGCGTGGGCGCTGCTGCTGGTGAGTCAACGGCCTCGTCTGACTGGTATTCATCCTCTTCTGGAATGGGGGGAAACGTCAATATTGAGTCGTCGGAGTCATCTATGATCTGGGCATCTTCCTCTTCCGGCGTCGGGGGGAGGATCATGGGCGTGGTTGCATCGTGCAGCGCAGGGAGAGCGTGTATCGTCGTATGTATCGTCTGAGGAGGGGAAAGTGGTATTTGTTGGATATCCGGCGGACTGGGTATTCCACCTGGGCCCATGACAGCCTCGGTATTCACTGATCCAAAGACAAAGCACTTTGAGCCGCATCCGCTGTGGAATGTGATGGCTGGTAGAGGCACACTACGCTTCGGATTGGAGTTGGTGGGAGGGGGAGATGGGTAGGCCACGGGGGTCGAATCGATGTCGCTCTGATCCCAACTGTGAGGGTCCCGTTTCTCGGTAAACGGTCCAAAAATCGAGGGGGTCGAGTCTAGATGGAATGAGGGCGCCTCAAAGTCTATACTACACAATAATCCGGGGAGGGTCGAAGAAAATGATTGCGAACGATGACCTGGCAAGGAGCGCTCTGGATTTGGTAGAACAAACGCAGGTTCGGGGGATGGGGTCATGGTAGAGGGGGGTCGGGCCAAGGTCATAGCAGCAAAAAAGCCTGTTCAGCACACTCCGTGAGCACAAAAACTTGACGAAAATGGGACAAAGCGCCGTCACCACCACCATCGCCCCAGCGAAAGCCTGATGGAGTCGAGACTCACAAATTCGTACTGAAGGCTCAGATCGTCTCGTTGATGTCCATTATACAAAGTAAAAGGGAAAAGGATGGAAACCAGAAAGATATGAGGTGGAGATTGAGAACAAACCCACTTTCCTCGCAAGTGCCAGGCGGTGGGCATGTTGGTGCTGACTAAGCATCACCTCGAGGCGAAGTGCAGGAAAACACGCTGAATCGTTCCATATCAGAGTTATGTATTATGAAACGAAGCCTCTAAGTGTCACTTTGAAAGGGGGACTCACAGCATTACATTCGAGTAGTACTCCAGCAAACGCAATAAACAAAAGGAAAGGAAAGCTGAGAGATAGTAATGCACGTGCCTCCCCTATCCCCTATCTCCCCTTCACTCCATCGGCGCCTTTCTTACATAATGTGGCCCGCTAGTCGACTCGAAGGGGCGAGCGTGCACATAATTATCCGTATCAGAATGGTTCAGTCTAGTTTACGTGTTCTAGTTGGAGCTAGCCGTTGAGTACCCCATATCAACCCAGGCCCTCATTCTATCTCCGTATCGCACTGTGGCCCATAGGATGCTAACGTGAATAGTCAGGTTAGACGCGAAGATAGACGCGAAGAAAAAGCGACGATAATACATACCCGAATCCAACCCAAGCAAGTAGTGCAACAACGGTATATGTTTTTGCGACGCCGAACGCACCGATCATTGGGAAGACGCCAGCGATGGCAACGGCCATGATAAGGGAACGGAACCCGCTGCGAACGAAATTAACAACGAACACGTTCGGGCGCTCAAGGAGCCCACTTGTTCACAGCCATGCTTTCGGCGCTCTTGTCATGCATGATGTCGACGATATATGATGCTGATGGACTCAGCACCATGTCTACCTGTGGGCGCGCAATGTCCGCGTGAGCCATAATTCCGAACGCGGCGAGTCATCTTACCCCAAGGCCGTTGATGAACAGGCAGATTAAATTGAGGACTAAGCCCACCGTTCCAGAGACATACTCCGTTATGAAACCAGCAGCGAGGACGGAGAGAGGGGCCAGCAGTCCAGCAGCGACTAGAGTCACGCGAAGCCGATCCTCGGGACACCATACGCCGCCACGGGCCTTTCGACGTTTAGCAACAACATAATCTGATATTCGACCACCAAGGGGAGCGCCGACTACCAGACGTAGTCAGTAATTACGGCGAGAAATGTTCTGCGGAAACATACTGCAGTTGCCCACACCGCAGGGCACGAAGCAAAGGCCGATAAGAGCTTCATTGGTGATCCCGTACCGGGCACCCTGTTGGTACAGTCAAGTCATCTGATGCCGATCGGGATACGCGTACTTACGATGGTGTAGGCGAGTGGTGTGAGGAGTGCTAAAATATGTCACCTTAGGGCTATATAACTCCTTGACTAAACGTGTACCAACCAAAGTCAGAATACAGGACAGCAAACCCTGACATGGTCTATAAGAGCTTCGTTACCCGACTAAGCATGTCAAAAGGTGGGGTTCAGCTCACTATAGCCAGCAAATTTGGACTTCTCAGTAGCCGTAAGCTTGCGAAGGGGTTGAGGATTTTGTATTTCATCCCTTTGGTACTCTCTTCCGCAAATTCTCGTTTGTCTATGCCCCGAGTCCTCGGGTGGCTGGTTTCCGGGAACAAAAAGTACATCATCACGAAATCAATAGCCGCCGCGATTGCTAGAATATACTGCATAACACGCCAGGAGGCATAATGTGCAGCAACCCCTGAACGTGAATTTATTAGATTTGGAGACGTTGGGACGAAGATATCGAGAGTAGCATACCGCCAGCAAGAGGAGCCAGAGCGGGCCCAAGTAGCATCGCCTGGATGACAATTGTATTCAATGCGAAAACCGTTGGGATTGACACGCACGGCGAAGAATATGCCCATGGCGCCACCGCGCTCCTCCAGCTTATATATATCGCCAATTACCGCCGCGCCAACGGACACGCCGCCTGAACAAGCAAAGGCCTGTAAAAATCGCCAGGCCATGAGGTGTGGGATATCATTTGACAGACCGACAGCCGTCGATCCAACCACAAGGAGAGGCAACCCAATCAAATAGATAGGTCGGCGACCATCTAAGAGGTGTAGTCATGAAATCACTGCCCGCGACTATGTAGGTAGACGCACAGTAGCTAGAATGTGTCGCCCAGAACAAACTTCCAACGCCTATTGCGAATATCGATATGCTGACTGCGTAACTAAAGAAGGTCAGTCACACGAGCAACACCATGGGAGCTCAAATACAGCATACCTGATGATTTCCCCCGTCGAGTGTAGGTCGAGGGCTATTTGTGGGATGGATGGAATGAATGTTCCTGATACGAAGACTATAGCACGAAGACCGTTTGTAAGGATGTTATTTACGAAGATAACGGATTAAACATACAAGGGATGAGTCCGGACCATGCGATGAGTGCAACGATGATTTTTTTCTTCGTAGGCGAGAAGCGGTTGTAGATGGCATCGTGCTTAAGTGGTTCTTCAAAGGGTGTTGCTACTAGCACTTCATCGTCGGCGAGGGCTGCTGATGTGCTTTCGTTCGGCACTGCACGTATCAGTGGGGTCCGCTCGCTCACTTCTGTTGTAGGTTCCATGCGGGGTTTAGTCCAGTGGTAGGAACTTGGTGGTAGGAATGCAAAACGAAGAGGTGTGGACGAGGGGGGAAACGGACACTAGGATTCAGGTGCAGTAGTGCGTGTGGTTAATCAGTTTATTTTCTCATGAATTGGAAATCCCCCTCTCGGAGTCGGAGCGAAGTAGTATCTTGGAATTAGGCTTCCAGCATGGTGTATAGATAAGATACTTGCTCCCCGCAGGGCAGGGTGCCGTGCTGCCCGAACTATAAAGTTATCAGGGCAATCCCTATTTTCAATCCCGCATCGGTAACCTAAAAGTAAGATTCAAGATGCATGGCCCCGTCGGGAGTATGCAGTCCCCTGATACAACTCGGATATTTAGTAATGTGAGTTGCTCTGACACCTAGTGACAATTTGGGCAAATGGCGGGACTCGGCCCTCGAACACTCCTTAGTAATGGCCAAGGGGCGGGGGGTGCGCCCCCCTCGACTAGTAAGGAATCAGGATTCACTACAATGCAAAATATACAGACGGCCTGCTGTTTAATAGAACTGCACCATGATTCAATGATGATAGGTTTCGCCCTTGAGCAGTGGAACCTCACTTGGCTGAAGTCATGCTGCCTCATGCTTTCTGTATTCTGTCTGTAGGGAAATTCATTGGTGAAGACTTCACATTTATATCACGAAGAAACCTAAAGAAGCATCGAGTCTTTCAATCTAATAGAGAGTACACTAGGATAAGGACTACACTACCCAGCTTCTACCTAATGAAGGGGACACACTGGGGATGTTCTGGGTTGTATAAAATACACTTCGTCATTATCATAACCTGAAAGCACGGGAATCGCTTTGCGTAGCGTCTTTCCTCCAAAGAAGTAGGTATGGTTCAATGATTTGCTGATGCCGAGCTCAAATATCACAAACAACTGAAAAAGTAAAGTGGGTGCGTTGTTTGCAACTCCAATTACAAGATCAAAAGCGCGATGTGCGGGGGCGCAACAAGCAGTTTCAGCGCCGACATGGTGTTCGGAGTCCAAAGGGTGTTCTATGCCGTTCCCGTTCTCCATGGCCCAAAGCGGATCCTCGGAATAATGGCCGTCGCGCAGAGTTGTATCAGGGGACTCAAGACTGCCTCGTCAGCGGCATGTACGTTTATGCATCGTCGTCGGCATTAGAGGCACTGACTGTAAGGCCATCGTCAGCCTAATGGCAACGGAATGTGGACATTGGTCCGGGTATATTGTTATTTTATCAGATATAATCATGCTGGTCTTACGAAAGTGGAGGTGCTACCTCATATGGACGGAAGGAGCCAGGGCACAGCGGCCGGAGAGATCGTTGAGGCAGTCGTTTGCATCGCGCTGGAGTATGGATTATTTCGGGCGAAAGTGATGGACCGCGGCTCGTTGGCTTAGACGACGCGACCACGGAAGTGGAGATTCTGAGATGCTGCTGCAAGGGGATGTTTAGAAGAGGGCAACGTAAACGCCGTGACGGGCGTAATGAGGACCCTTGATAATACAGCAAAAGGCATGATTCATACATCGGCCAAAGTGTACTCATTAGTTTCGACCCAAAGTGTATGAATTGACTCAATCCTAGCGAAAGTATACATTAATATGTACAATTTGCGGAGGAGGCCCTTCGGGCCTCTCAAAGTGTACGAAATTTGCCTCAGCCCCCCCCCGATGACCTCAGAATTGCCCGAAACATATGAAAATTGGATCAGGCCTTGCTAGGAAGCGATAGGACCGTCCAACATGTACAAAAATCGGATCAGGCTGCCCTATGAAGCCACCAAAGCTACGGGGCGCGATATGCGCACAAGTATGAACAAGAAACTATACGACTTAATGATTTAAAGCAATTACAACGTAGGAATGGGGTTTGTCTTCCGTGATAGTGCCATGACCTTGTTCAGCTTGGCCTGAGTGTCCTTCTGATCGAAGTAGTCAAAGAGCTCTTGGTCGTCTTGTGGGAGTCCAGGTATATCACCTCGTGTAACGATTGGACTCGGCAGGCGGCGTAAGAAAGCCATAGACGACAAGAAAGCGAACCGCCGGGCGAGAAACCGGGAGGTCGCGTCGGGAATATTATGAAACTGTCGTCCGTGTGAGTGCTGATAGACTTGAAGCCCGATATACGAAATTGCCGCAATGTTTGTTGTTGTCGTTTGCGATGCATGTCGCGCATTTTTGCCGCCGGTTTTGGAGTAGATCACGACAACTGACTGAAGTTAAGCTACTAGTTTTTGACTTACTTGAGTTGTACGAACCTCGGCCTAACATTACTGATTTTTCCACGAAGACCAGTCCATAGTCATTCAACGACAGAGTACTGTCGCCCGCAATCCCTGCCGTAACGGAAAGATGGGAACCTGGTAGGAGTTCTCGCACTTCGTCAGGAATAGTGTAAGGGTGGAACCCTTTCGTTCCGTGTATTCCGGCTGCCCCTATCTCCTATCGACCCCTCTCCGACTCCTCGGACTCGCTCGCACATGACTCGGACGTCACGGACCCGCACCGGACACATGTGATAACGGATCAAACAGCTCGGACCAAAGTCTCTTTTGTTGCGGACTCTAATATTTTGACTAGTATATTCCATCACTCGTTCCTTGTACCTTTCGCTTCGGATCTTTCTGTTTGTAAGGGGACACTCCTATTTTCTCCTATTCCCCCTGTCCCTCTCCCTTCCTCCTCGTTCCTTTCTCTTTTCCTTCATCCCACGGACTCTTACTTATATCCCTTGTTCCCTTTCGTTCCCCTTTCCTTTCCGTTTCCCTTCCGCCCACTCCCTTCGCATCCGAGCCGCGTCCGGTGACTCCGAAGTCTTCCCGCACTTCGGACTCGCTCGGACTCGCTCGGACTCGTCTATACACCTCGGGGCTCGTCCGGGCTACTTCCATTCTCTTTCCCCACTTCATCTCCCTTCGCCCTTACTTCCCCAGGTCGCTGGCACGACTCCTGTACATTCCCCCTCCACTTCATTATCACATGTTTCCTCGTACCTTGTGATATTCGTTCGGACCTGTGGCTGGTGTACTGTACAGTTATCCCTTCATTCCTCCCACGCTACTACAGTATATACTTCGCTTCCTAGCATGGAGAATCCTTATCCTGTTCTCTTTGGATTCTCCCTCTGCTAGGTGAGCAGCTCTCTCATGTATTGTAGTTAGTCTTATTCATATCTTTGGATTCTCCCTCTGCTAGCTTGCGCTGTCGGCCATCTTGAGGTTGCCCTTACAGCAGAACAGGATCTCCCATCCTGGCACCAGAGCCCTACGGAAAACGTCCTGCGCCACTCCGGACTCGTTCCCGACGTCTCTCCGGTTTTGCGGACATTCCGGACGCTCTCCTGCTACTCCCACCCACCTCTGAGGACCCAAGGAACTCCATCCCTCGCTCCCCTGACGACTCCGAAATGACGGGCGCTTCCAGCCAGATCCCGCCATCCGAGCCAGTCGCTTCAGGACCGGACTCCGAGACTTTGCAGACCTTGTGGGCTCAGACGTACGAACACCAAACCCAAATCAGTTCCATCCACGATACACTCGCCCGAATCGAAGAACTCCTCTTAACACCCCGTCCGATCACTCCGAAAACGACTCCGGACTCCGAGCCGAGGGGCACTGAAGCCTCCCAGCACGCCCCGAGTCGATCCGAAAACAGCCCGCGTTCCCGTTTGAAGCCTGCCTCTCCCCCAATCTTCGACGGAAACCGCAAGGATGGTCGCGCATTCTACAATGCGTGCTCCATCTACTTCCAGCTCTGTCCGGACCACTTTCCGACGGAGCAGGCCAAAATCCTCTGGTGTCTCTCCTTCTTCCAGAAGGATCGAGCTAAGGAGTACGCGGACATGGTGCTCCGGAGTCCGAAGGATCCATACTTCGAGTCCTGGGCCGCCTTCGCAACCGAATTCCGGACTCGCTTCCTTCCGGATCGGGAACGCGAAGCCGCCATGCTCAAGCTAGAGTCCTCCCGGTACCACCAAGGCCGTCGGACTTTCCAGGAGTACCTCGACGAGTTCCGGGACCTTGTAGACCAGTCCGGATACTCCGAGGGCTCCAACATCACGATGAAGTTCCGCCGCGGATTGGACTCCATCATCCAGAGCCGCGTTGCCGAGTCCGCAGACTGTCCGGACGAGGACGACTTCGAGGAATGGTACAGGGCAGCGCAGCGGGTTGCTGACAATCGTGCTGCTAACCAGTCCTTCCACTTTGGCGTGCACTCCGGTCACTCCGGACACTCCGGACCCCTCGTCCGACCAGCAGCCAACTCCGGAGTCGCTCGGACTCCTGCGGGCGTACTCCCCGCGCCTCGGACTCAGCTTCCGCCTCTGCAACCTCGTTTCCAACCTCCGCCTCCTCCAAAGGCTCTCTCACCCGGTGTCCCCATGGACGTCGACCACACCCGCTCCCGACCCGCCACTTCGCAACTCTGCTACCGATGCGGCAAGCCCGGCCACATGTCCCGCGAGTGCCCACTCCGGTACGATGTCCGGTTCATGACCACCGAGGAGCGGATGTCCGCCATCGAAGATCTCTTGACCGCGGCCGACGTTGTAGAAAGTGCAGGGACTTCGGAAGGAATAGACGATGAGGGAACGGCCCCGGTTGAGGAATCGGACACGGCGGATTTTGTCCGGACCAACGAGTGATCAGTGCGACCTCGTTGGTGAATAACCGATTTGCTTGTCTTAGCGTAGACGAAATAGACGATTCCAATCACTCCGATGATTCGTCCGACGTTAAGCAAACGACTCCGGTTACAATCCGCACACTCCGAAGGTTTCGCCCGCAGTGGGAACGGCGGCTACCCAGTAGCTATAAGATCTCCGCGCTGCCCGGCAAGCTTTCGCTAGATATACCCGTTGAAGTGCAGAGCACGGATACACAACACCGATGTACCCTGCAGGCCCTGGTGGACTGCGGAGCCACCGGAGTCTTCATGCATCCGCGCTTTGCTGATGCCCATGGTTTCACCCGACGCAAGCTGTCCGCTCCGATTCCGGTCTTCAATGTCGACGGATCGCCAAACGAAAACGGATCCATCTCCGAAGTCGTGGACCTTGTACTCCGGTTCAAGGATCACACGGAACGGATGCTTTTCGCGGTCACTAACATCGGACGGCAGGACATCATCCTCGGATACACCTGGCTTCGGAAGCACAACCCTGAGATCGACTGGCAGACGAAGGAGGTGACCATGAGCCGTTGTCCGTCCGGATGCGACACCTGTCGGAAGGAGTTCCGCCATGACAAGCTGACCCGACGCAAAGAGTCCGTGCGACTCCGGGAGTGTCGTACGGGTCCGATGCCAAGGGTTGAGGAACTGCACTCGGACGATCTCCCGCAGCTTCAGGACTGCGAGGACGATGATGAGGACGATGAGGCTACAACTCCGGACGACTCCGGACTTGAGCAGGGTGACCGTATCTTCGCAGCCATTCCTCCTCCGACTCCGGAGTACCTTCGGACTCTTCGGGAAGAACACATCCGGGCTTCGGAGACGGTCTCGCAGCGCCTCGCATTGGCTTTCCAGCGCAACAAACCCCACGATCCTCGGAACAGCGCAGTCCCGGACTTCCTTCAGGAATTCGAGGACGTCTTCGCAAAGGAGTCCTTTGATGAACTGCCCATGCCGCGTCCGTGGGACCATGCCATTGAACTACTGGACGGAGCGGAACCGACCTCTACCAAGTGCTACCCGCTGTCCCCGGCGGAGCAGAAACAGCTGGACGAATTTCTGGAAGAAAATCTCCGGACTGGTCGGATCTGCCCCAGCAAGTCGCCCATGGCCGCTGTAAGGGGACACTCCTATTTTCTCCTATTTCCCCTGTCCCTCTCCCTTCCTCTTCGTTCCTTTCTCTTTTCCTTCATCCCACGGACTCTTACATACTTCCCTTTCGTCCCCTTTCGTTCTCTTTCGTTCCCTTTCCTTTCCACTTCCTTTCCGCCCTCTCCCTTCGCATCCGAGCCTCGTCCGGTGACTCCGAAGTCTTCCCGCACTTCGGACTCGCTCGGACTCGCTCGGACTCGTCTATACACTTCGGGGCTCGTCCGGGTTACCATTACCTTCTTCCCCCACTTCGTTACTCTTCACCCTTCCTTCCCCAGGTCGCTGGCACGACTCTGGTACATTCCCCTTCCACTTCATTATCACATGCCCCCTCGTACCTTGTGATATTCGTTCGGACTTGTGGCTGGTGTACTGTACAGTTATCCCTTCATTCCTCCCACGCTACTACAGTATATACTTCGCTTCCTAGCATGGAGAATCCTTATCCTGTTCTCTTTGGATTCTCCCTCTGCTAGGTGAGCAGCTCTCTCATGTATTGTAGTTAGTCTTATTCATATCTTTGGATTCTCCCTCTGCTAGGCTCGCGCTGTCGGCCATCTTGAGGTTGCCCTTACAGCAGAACAGGATCTCCCATCCTGGCACCAGAGCCCTACGGAAAACGTCCTGCGCCACTCCGGACTCGTTCCCGACGTCTCTCCGGTTTTGCGGACATTCCGGACGCTCTCCTGCTACTCCCACCCACCTCTGAGGACCCAAGGAACTCCATCCCTCGCTCCCCTGACGACTCCGAAATGACGGGCGCTTCCAGCCAGATCCCGCCATCCGAGCCAGTCGCTTCAGGACCGGACTCCGAGACTTTGCAGACCTTGTGGGCTCAGACGTACGAACACCAAACCCAAATCAGTTCCATCCACGATACACTCGCCCGAATCGAGGAACTCCTCTTAACACCCCGTCCGATCACTCCGAAAACGACTCCGGACTCCGAGCCGAGGGGCACTGAAGCCTCCCAGCACGCCCCGAGTCGATCCGAAAACACTCCGCGTTCCCGTCTGAAGCCTGCCTCTCCCCCAATCTTCGACGGAAACCGCAAGGATGGTCGCGCATTCTACAACGCGTGCTCCATCTACTTCCAGCTCTGTCCGGACCACTTTCCGACGGAGCAGGCCAAAATCCTCTGGTGTCTCTCCTTCTTCCAGAAGGATCGAGCTAAGGAGTATGCGGACATGGTGCTCCGGAGTCCGAAGGATCCGTACTTCGAATCCTGGGCCGCCTTCGCAACCGAATTCCGGACTCGCTTCCTTCCGGATCGGGAACGCGAAGCCGCCATGCTCAAGCTGGAGTCCTCCCGGTACCACCAAGGCCGTCGGACTTTCCAGGAGTACCTCGACGAGTTCCGGGACCTTGTAGACCAGTCCGGATACTCCGAGGGCTCCAACATCACGATGAAGTTCCGCCGTGGACTGGACTCCATCATCCAGAGCCGCGTTGCCGAGTCCGCAGACTGTCCGGACGAGGACGACTTCGAGGAATGGTACAGGGCTGCGCAGCGGGTTGCTGACAATCGTGCCGCTAACCAGTCCTTCCACTTTGGCGTGCACTCCGGTCACTCCGGACACTCCGGACCCCTCGTCCGACCTGCAGCCAACTCCGGAGTCGCTCGGACTCCTGCGGGTGTACTTCCCGCGCCTCGGACTCAGCTTCCGCCTCTGCAACCTCGTTTCCAACCTCCGCCTCCTCCAAAGGCTCTCTCGCCCGGCGTCCCCATGGACGTTGACCACACCCGCTCCCGACCCGCCACTTCGCAGCTCTGCTACCGATGCGGCAAGCCCGGCCACATGTCCCGCGAGTGCCCACTCCGGTACGATGTCCGGTTCATGACCACCGAGGAGCGGATGTCCGCCATCGAAGATCTCTTGACCGCGGCCGACGTTGTAGAAAGTGCAGGGACTTCGGAAGGAATAGACGATGAGGGAACGGCCCCGGTTGAGGAATCGGACACGGCGGATTTTGTCCGGACCAACGAGTGATCAGTGCGACCTCGTTGGTGAATAACCGGTTTGCTTGTCTTAGCGTAGACGAAATAGACGATTCCAATCACTCCGATGATTCGTCCGACGTTAAGCAAACGACTCCGGTTACAATCCGCACACTCCGAAGGTTTCGCCCGCAGTGGGAACGGCGGCTACCCAGTAGCTATAAGATCTCCGCGCTGCCCGGCAAGCTTTCGTTAGATATACCCGTTGAAGTGCAGAGCACGGATACACAACACCGATGCGCCCTGCAGGCCCTGGTGGACTGCGGAGCCACCGGAGTCTTCATGCATCCACGCTTTGCTGATGCCCATGGTTTCACCCGACGCAAGCTGTCCGCTCCGATTCCAGTCTTCAACGTCGACGGATCGCCAAACGAAAACGGATCCATCTCCGAAGTCGTGGACCTTGTACTCCGGTTCAAGGATCACACGGAACGGATGCTTTTCGCGGTCACTAACATCGGACGGCAGGACATCATCCTCGGATACACCTGGCTTCGGAAGCACAACCCCGAGATCGACTGGCAGACGAAGGAGGTGACCATGAGCCGTTGTCCGTCCGGATGCGACACCTGTCGGAAGGAGTTCCGCCATGACAAGCTGACCCGACGCAAGGAGTCCGTGCGACTCCGGGAGTGTCGTACGGGTCCGATGCCAAGGGTTGAGGAACTGCACTCGGATGATCTCCCGCAGCTTCAGGACTGTGAGGACGATGATGAGGACGATGAGGCTACAACTCCGGACGACTCCGGACTCGAGAAGGGTGACCGTATCTTCGCAGCCATTCCTCCTCCGACTCCGGAGTACCTTCGGACTCTTCGGGAAGAGCACGTCCGGGCTTCGGAGACGGTCTCGCAGCGCCTCGCATTGGCTTTCCAGCGCAACAAACCCCACGATCCTCGGAACAGCGCAGTCCCGGACTTCCTTCAGGAATTCGAGGACGTCTTCGCAAAGGAGTCCTTTGATGAACTGCCCATGCCGCGTCCGTGGGACCATGCCATTGAGCTACTGGACGGAGCGGAACCGACCTCTACCAAGTGCTACCCGCTGTCCCCGGCGGAGCAGAAACAGCTGGATGAATTTCTGGAAGAAAATCTCCGGACTGGTCGGATCCGCCCCAGCAAGTCGCCCATGGCCGCCCCGGTGTTCTTTGTCAAGAAGAAGGACGGATCTCTCCGCTTGGTTCAGGACTATCGGAAGCTCAACAACATGACGGTCAAGAATCGGTACCCGCTTCCGCTCATCTCGGACTTGGTGGACAAACTCCGGAACGCTCGCTACTTCTCCAAGCTCGACGTCCGGTGGGGTTTCAACAACGTCCGGATCAAGGAGGGTGACGAGTGGAAGGCCGCGTTTCGGACTACGCGCGGACTCTTCGAACCGTTGGTGATGTTCTTCGGACTGACCAACAGCCCGTCTACCTTCCAGACCATGATGAACGACTTGTTCCGGGAGCTCATTACGGAAGGTGTGGTCATTATCTATCTGGATGACATTCTGATCTACACCAAGACGCGCGAAGAGCATCGCCGGGTTCTCAAGCGAGTCCTAGAGATCCTCCAGCGGAACAAGCTCTTCCTCCGAGCAGACAAGTGCGATTTCGAGCAGACCAAGGTGGAGTATCTCGGAGTCGTCATCTCCGAGGGTAAGATCGAGATGGACCCCGTAAAGGTTTCCGGAGTCGCAGACTGGCCGACCCCTCGGACTCGGACTGAACTCCAATCCTTCCTCGGGTTCGTCAACTTCTACCGCCGCTTCATCAAGGACTACTCGCACATCGCTCGGCCTCTCTTCGACCTTACCTGCGCAAAGGAATGGCAGTGGAACGACTCCGCTCAATCCGCATTTCTTCGGATCAAGGAGCTGATCACTTCGGAACCCGTTCTGGTCTTTCCGAAGGAGGATCGGCCGTATCGGGTTGAAGCGGACTCGTCGGACTATGCTACGGGTGCGGTCTTGTCGCAGCTGGACCCGGATGATGGTAAATGGCATCCTGTCGCATTCTACTCTAAAAGTCTACAGGCTGCGGAGCGGAACTACGAGATACACGACAAGGAGATGCTTTCGATCATCCGAGCGCTCGAAGAATGGCGGCACTACCTTGAAGGCGCAGAGACTCCGTTTGAGATCTGGACGGACCACAAGAACCTGGAGTACTTCATCAAGGCCCAGAAGCTCAACCGTCGACAGGCCCGCTGGTCCCTATACCTCTCCCGCTTCGACTTCACTCTCCAGCACCGTCCGGG
This sequence comes from Sanguinoderma rugosum, assembly GCA_017499575.1. Taxonomy (NCBI): domain Eukaryota; kingdom Fungi; phylum Basidiomycota; class Agaricomycetes; order Polyporales; family Polyporaceae; genus Sanguinoderma; species Sanguinoderma rugosum. Next base: position 4,891,591 of record VTPW01000001.1, on the reverse strand, counting down.
TCGGACTATGGGTAAGCCGGATGCTCTCTCGCGACGCTCGGATCACTCGGATGGTAAGGACGACAACAAGGATGTGGTTTTACTTAAGCCGTCCTACTTTGCCGTCCGTGCCACGGGTGTCACTCTTGAAGGGGAGGAGAAGGATATCCTCACGGCTATCCGGACTGGAGTGCGAGATGCGAAGTTCGAAGATGCAGTGGCAAAGGCGGCAGAGGAGTTGAAGAAAGCGCAGGGCAGTCGGAAGACAGTCCGAAGTGCGGAATGGTCTCAATCGGACGGACTCCTGATGTTCCGGGGTAAGATCTACATTCCGGACTCACCGGACTTGCGTCGGACTATTGTAGCCCAGCACCACGACACCAAGGTCGCAGGACACGCTGGCAGATGGAAGACCCTTGAGCTCGTTTCACGCAGTTACTGGTGGCCCAACATGTCCCGGTACGTCGGATCCTACACCCGCCATTGCGACCTCTGTCTCCGGACGAAGGCCCAGAGGCATCCGCCCATGGGTGAACTCCATCCGCTTCCTATTCCGGATGAACGCTGGGATCGCCTGAGCGTCGACTTCATTGTCGAGCTTCCGGAGTCCGATGGATTTGATGCTGTCATGAATGTGGTCGACTCCGTAAGCAAACGCGCCCACTTCATTCCGACTCACACCACAGTGTCCGCCCTCGGATCCGCGAACTTGTACCTGCAGAACGTCTGGAAGTTGCACGGACTCCCTCGGTCCGTTGTGTCCGACCGGGGTCCGCAGTTCGTCGCAGAGTTCACCCGAGAGGTCTACCGGATGCTCGGAATCAAGCTGGCTGCATCCACTGCGTACCACCCTCAATCCGACGGACAGACGGAGCGGACTAACCAGGAACTCGAGTCCTACCTCCGGATCTTCGTCGGAGAGCGTCAGGACGACTGGGCTCGACTCCTACCTATGGCGGAGTTCGCATACAACAATCGGGTCCATGCCTCCACTCAGCAGTCGCCCTTCCTCCTAGATACCGGCCGAAATCCGCGTCTCGGATTCGAACCTCACCAGCCACCGTCTCGGATGGAGTCCGCAAACGAGTTCGTAGACCGGATGAAGTCCGCAGTCGATGAAGCTCAGTCTGCGTTGGTCAAGGCTCAGGACGACATGAAGCGTTACTACGATCAGCGTCGGACTCCTGCTCCGGAGTACCAACCGGGTGACAAGGTTTGGCTGGACTCGTCGGACATCAACCTCGCCCGACCTTCCCGGAAACTCGGACACGCACGACTCGGTCCTTACAAGGTCGTCCGGAAGGTTGGCAAGGCAGCGTACCGACTCCAGCTCCCTCCGGGCTTATCCCGTCTACATCCCGTCTTCCCCGTGGTCAAGCTCTCTCCCTTCGTTCCGGACCCCATCCCGGGTAGACGCCCTGTCACTCCGCCACCTCCGCAGCTCGTTGACGGAGAAGAGGAACACGAGGTAGAAGAGGTCCGGAACAGCAGACGGTTTGGTCGGGCCCTGAAGTATCTGGTGCGCTGGCGAGGCTACGGTATCGAGCACGACTCCTGGGAGCCCGCGAGCAACCTCCAGCATGCTGCCCAGAAGGTCAAGGACTTCCACAATCGTCATCCGGATGCAGTACGCGTACTCCGGACGACTCCGATGACTCCGACGACTCCTGCACCACTCCGGATGACTCCTACAGCACTGGACCAGTCCTGGGAGCGTTGGCGCAGTCGGAAGGCTCCGGGCTCTGTGCAATCGTACTTCGACATCTTCTCGCAGCAATCCGGGGTTTCGGGGTTGGTGAATTCGTGGCGTGGCAGGCAGGAATCTTCGCGTCGGGTCGCCGCAACCTTGAAGGGGGGGTGATGTAAGGGGACACTCCTATTTTCTCCTATTTCCCCTGTCCCTCTCCCTTCCTCTTCGTTCCTTTCTCTTTTCCTTCATCCCACGGACTCTTACATACTTCCCTTTCGTCCCCTTTCGTTCTCTTTCGTTCCCTTTCCTTTCCACTTCCTTTCCGCCCTCTCCCTTCGCATCCGAGCCTCGTCCGGTGACTCCGAAGTCTTCCCGCACTTCGGACTCGCTCGGACTCGCTCGGACTCGTCTATACACTTCGGGGCTCGTCCGGGTTACCATTACCTTCTTCCCCCACTTCGTTACTCTTCACCCTTCCTTCCCCAGGTCGCTGGCACGACTCTGGTACATTCCCCTTCCACTTCATTATCACATGCCCCCTCGTACCTTGTGATATTCGTTCGGACTTGTGGCTGGTGTACTGTACAGTTATCCCTTCATTCCTCCCACGCTACTACAGTATATACTTCGCTTCCTAGCATGGAGAATCCTTATCCTGTTCTCTTTGGATTCTCCCTCTGCTAGGTGAGCAGCTCTCTCATGTATTGTAGTTAGTCTTATTCATATCTTTGGATTCTCCCTCTGCTAGGCTCGCGCTGTCGGCCATCTTGAGGTTGCCCTTACAGCCGCCCCGGTGTTCTTTGTCAAGAAGAAGGACGGATCGCTCCGCTTGGTTCAGGACTACCGGAAGCTCAACAACATGACGGTCAAGAATCGGTACCCGCTCCCGCTCATCTTGGACTTGGTGGACAAACTCCGGAACGCTCGCTACTTCTCCAAGCTCGACGTCCGGTGGGGTTTCAACAACGTCCGGATCAAGGAGGGTGACGAGTGGAAGGCCGCATTTCGGACTACGCGCGGACTCTTCGAACCGTTGGTGATGTTCTTCGGACTGACCAACAGCCCGTCTACCTTCCAGACCATGATGAACGACCTGTTCCGGGAGCTCATTACGGAAGGTGTGGTCATTATCTATCTGGATGACATTCTGATCTACACCAAGACGCGCGAAGAGCATCGCCGGGTTCTCAAGCGAGTCCTAGAGATCCTCCAGCGGAACAAGCTCTTCCTCCGAGCAGACAAGTGCGATTTTGAGCAGACCAAGGTGGAGTATCTCGGAGTCGTCATCTCCGAGGGTAAGATCGAGATGGACCCCGTAAAGGTTTCCGGAGTCGCAGACTGGCCGACCCCTCGGACTCGGACTGAACTCCAATCCTTCCTCGGGTTCGTCAACTTCTACCGCCGCTTCATCAAGGACTACTCGCATATCGCCCGACCACTCTTCGACCTCACTTGCGCAAAGGAATGGCAGTGGAACGACTCCGCTCAATCCGCATTTCTTCGGATCAAGGAGCTGATCACTTCGGAACCCGTTCTGGTCTTCCCGAAGGAGGATCGGCCGTACCGGGTTGAAGCGGACTCATCGGACTACGCTACGGGTGCTGTCTTGTCGCAGCTGGATCCGGATGATGGTAAATGGCATCCTGTCGCATTCTACTCTAAAAGTCTACAGGCTGCGGAGCGGAACTACGAAATACACGACAAGGAGATGCTTTCGATCATCCGGGCGCTCGAAGAGTGGCGGCACTACCTTGAAGGCGCGGAGACTCCGTTTGAGATCTGGACGGACCACAAGAACCTGGAGTACTTCATCAAGGCCCAGAAGCTCAACCGTCGTCAGGCCCGCTGGTCCCTATACCTCTCCCGCTTCGACTTCACTCTCCAGCACCGTCCGGGTCGGACTATGGGTAAGCCGGATGCTCTCTCGCGACGCTCGGATCACTCGGATGGTAAGGACGACAACAAGGATGTGGTTTTACTTAAGCCGTCCTACTTTGCTGTCCGTGCCACGGGTGTCACTCTTGAAGGGGAGGAGAAGGATATCCTCACGGCTATCCGGACTGGAGTGCGGGATGCGAAGTTCGAAGATGCAGTGGCAAAGGCGGCAGAGGAGTTGAAGAAGGCGCAGGGCAGTCGCAAGACAGTCCGGAGTGCGGAATGGTCTCAATCGGACGGACTCCTGATGTTCCGGGGTAAGATCTACGTTCCGGACTCACCGGACTTGCGTCGGACTATTGTAGCCCAGCACCACGACTCCAAGGTCGCAGGACACGCTGGCAGATGGAAGACCCTTGAGCTCGTTTCGCGCAGCTACTGGTGGCCCAACATGTCCCGGTACGTCGGATCCTACACCCGCCATTGTGACCTCTGCCTCCGGACGAAGGCCCAGAGGCATCCGCCCATGGGTGAACTCCATCCGCTTCCTATTCCGGATGAACGCTGGGATCGCCTGAGCGTCGACTTCATTGTCGAGCTTCCGGAGTCCGATGGATTTGACGCTGTCATGAATGTGGTCGACTCCGTAAGCAAACGCGCCCACTTCATTCCCACTCACACCACAGTGTCCGCCCTCGGATCCGTGAACTTGTACCTGCAGAACGTCTGGAAGTTGCACGGACTCCCTCGGTCCGTTGTGTCCGACCGGGGTCCGCAGTTCGTCGCAGAGTTCACCCGAGAGGTCTACCGGATGCTCGGAATCAAGCTGGCTGCATCCACTGCGTACCACCCTCAATCCGACGGACAGACGGAGCGGACTAACCAGGAACTCGAATCCTATCTCCGGATCTTCGTCGGAGAGCGTCAGGACGACTGGGCCCGACTCCTACCTATGGCGGAGTTCGCATACAACAACCGGGTCCATGCCTCCACTCAGCAGTCGCCCTTCCTCCTAGATACTGGCCGACATCCTCGCCTCGGGTTCGAACCTCATCAGCCACCGTCTCGGATGGAGTCCGCAAACGAGTTTGTAGACCGGATGAAGTCCGCAGTCGATGAAGCTCAGTCCGCTTTGGTCAAGGCTCAGGACGACATGAAGCGTTACTACGATCAGCGTCGGACTCCTGCTCCGGAGTACCAGCCGGGTGACAAGGTTTGGCTGGACTCGTCGGACATCAACCTCGCCCGACCTTCCCGGAAACTCGGACACGCACGACTCGGTCCTTACAAGGTCGTCCGGAAGGTTGGCAAGGCAGTGTATCGACTCCAGCTCCCTCTGGGCTTATCCCGTCTCCATCCCGTCTTCCCCGTGGTCAAGCTCTCTCCCTTCGTTCCGGACCCCATCCCGGGTAGACGCCCTGTCACTCCGCCACCTCCGCAGCTCGTTGACGGAGAAGAGGAACACGAGGTAGAAGAGGTCCGGAACAGCAAACGGTTTGGTCGGGTCCTGAAGTATCTGGTGCGCTGGCGAGGCTATGGTATCGAGCACGACTCCTGGGAGCCCGCGAGCAACCTCCAGCATGCTGCCCAGAAGGTCAAGGACTTCCACAATCGTCATCCGGATGCAGTACGCATACTCCGGACGACTCCGATGACTCCGACGACTCCTGCACCACTCCGGATGACTCCTACAGCACTGGACCAGTCCTGGGAGCGTTGGCGCAGTCGGAAGGCTCCGGGCTCTGTGCAGTCGTACTTCGACATCTTCTCGCAGCAATCCGGGGTTTCGGGGTTGGTGAATTCGTGGCGTGGCAGGCAGGAATCTTCGCGTCGGGTCGCCGCAACCTTGAAGGGGGGGTGATGTAAGGGGACACTCCTATTTTCTCCTATTCCCCCTGTCCCTCTCCCTTCCTCCTCGTTCCTTTCTCTTTTCCTTCATCCCACGGACTCTTACTTATATCCCTTGTTCCCTTTCGTTCCCCTTTCCTTTCCGTTTCCCTTCCGCCCACTCCCTTCGCATCCGAGCCGCGTCCGGTGACTCCGAAGTCTTCCCGCACTTCGGACTCGCTCGGACTCGCTCGGACTCGTCTATACACCTCGGGGCTCGTCCGGGCTACTTCCATTCTCTTTCCCCACTTCATCTCCCTTCGCCCTTACTTCCCCAGGTCGCTGGCACGACTCCTGTACATTCCCCCTCCACTTCATTATCACATGTTTCCTCGTACCTTGTGATATTCGTTCGGACCTGTGGCTGGTGTACTGTACAGTTATCCCTTCATTCCTCCCACGCTACTACAGTATATACTTCGCTTCCTAGCATGGAGAATCCTTATCCTGTTCTCTTTGGATTCTCCCTCTGCTAGGTGAGCAGCTCTCTCATGTATTGTAGTTAGTCTTATTCATATCTTTGGATTCTCCCTCTGCTAGCTTGCGCTGTCGGCCATCTTGAGGTTGCCCTTACACTGTTCTCTTAGCTACAAAAACTCCTGTACTCGTAGTTAGAAGAACTAAGCTTCCTTTCCCCCCCACATCGAGTCAGAATCTAAGAAGTCCGAAGCCTTTCTCCTCATCCGTTGTCAGAGTTCGCCGTTGTCCGAGTCCGAGTCCGATCCGAAGCGTATTTCTCCTGCCGTCCTCTTCATTCTCCTGCCTTCCTTCTCGTACAATCCGAAGCCGAGTTATCTGTTACGCATCTGAGTTGTCTGTTCGCGTCCGAGCGCATCCGAAGCCATCTGAAGCATCCGAAGCGCATCCGAAGTTTCTCTCCATTGATATCACTCTCGGACTCACTTTTCTCACACTTAGTTCACTCGGGTGTCGCACGGACTTGTCCTGCCGGAGGCGGACCCTCGCATTATCATAGACTATCTACCTGTCTACACGTAGATTCACTACTACAATAGCAAGAGCATCATGTTGTGCGGTCTGGAGTGATAGGGGCGGGTCTGCTGGATATAAAGGTCCATGTTGCTGACACCAGGACTTGCGACTGAATGAGGACTTTGTTGCTTGTGCACTGCTGAATGTAGACATGTCGTGTAGTGTTTGTGTTTTAAAACATGGTTTTTTCTACATAATTTGAAAATTAGGCTCGTTGGTGAGCCTCGGAGGTTATATACAACAGCCTGTAACTAATGAGTTGCCGAGCGTCCTCAGGCAACGGTCTTCAAAGCCTCAAGGACGGTCCGCCGTGTACGAATATGGTACAACCCTGAGGTTCAGCCTTCTGAGATGTACGAAAATCAGCCCATGGTTTTTGCTCATTTTTGGGCCCGAAATGTACGAAATGCCTCAGGCCGGGCGGCCTTCGGCCGCCTCAAGTTGTACTATTCGGGATCATGGGTTTAGCTGTATTATCAAGGGTCCTGCGTAATGGTGCAGAATGATTCGATAGGCGGTGTGCTCGAGTTGCGCTGACGCCTTCGGCGCCATAAAATAAAGAACATAAGTCCGGCGATTAACCCGACGCGTGCAATGGTACCAGGAAGGCCAGCAATGAGTGGCATTTGCTGATGAACTAGAAGGTATATTATTGGGAGGAGAACTGGTTGATGTCGAAGTTGTAATGGAGGTCTAGGATATGATATAGAGGATGTCGATTCATCCTCGACGGTGTAGCTATGGTATGCTCTGGTGACTCTAATCGTCAAGGTTTTCAGACTTGGGAACTCACCTGAAGGCATCTACTACGGTGAACGGTACTGCTGTCTGGGTGAAGTTCGGTGGTCTTCCGTGTGTAAGGACCACACTGTGTGTATCGTCCTCCAGGCTGGAATCACCCCATCGTGAAGCGCTTCTCTCTCTGACTCCCAGCTGGTGGGGGGGACAAGCGTCGTCCGAAGATCTACTACTTCAGGTGGCCTTGCGAAAACACGATGCTGTAAGTTGACCCTAGTATGTGGATATGATTCTGCGAATGTGATTCGGTGTCTTCAAAAGCACACAGGCTGCAAAGTTGGGATTCTGCAAGACTCATAGCGACATACGGTAACTCCTGGCACAGTGGATCCGAATTTTAAGCTGGCACTAGGTGGCGTGAGAACAATCCAAGCTTTGGTTTTCAAGCTCAAGTTTAAGTTCACCGCCGTCTCGCTCATACTATGAACAGCGCGCGCATTCCCACCACAAAGTTCATGTTTCTTTGCAGACACTCGGTGACGCCGCTGTCGCGCCAGGCCAATACAAGATCCATGTCTTCTTTCCTCCGTAATCCGTCTTACCGTACTTCACGAGCGTCTTTCATGGCAACGGCTAGTCTCGCAATTGGTTTCGCTGGGGTCGGTTTCCTTTGGCACACCAACACGGTGCATGCGGACTCAATACGATACCCGTCGAAATCACCGGCCGCCGGTGCCGATGCATCGAAATTCGAATACTTACGACAAGCAGCTGCATCACATTTTGTATACGACGATCCTGGCATCCAACGATTTGATTCTATAGTCATACCCAGGTCCGTACCGAACTATGTGCCTCTTGCATCTCATAGTAACTTTCCACAGTAACTTTCCAGCCGAGGACTTTATCTCCTCAGCGTTTGTCCATCTCGATACTCACACCTGGTCGTTATTTTCTATATTCGATGGACACAATGGACCTCTCACTAGTTCATGGCTATCTGACAACCTCATCCCTGCCATCGTCGGTGGGTTGGCTGATCTGTTCTCCAAGCAACCTCCTCTGTTTGACGGAGCTGAACATACGTCGCTTGATAGTGAAACAACCCTTCGATTGGCACCTCCCCCGCATAAGGATATCGATCGTGCTCTTAAAGACGCTTTCCTCCGTGTGGACAACGACATTGTCGATTGGGCGGTGGAGCGGGCCTTCGCATCCCCTTCAAAAGCAGACGCGGTCAATCTCCTCCTCTCCGCCCAGTCAGGATCATGTGCAATTGTCAGCTTCTTCGACTCCGAGAGCAAGAAGCTTCGCGTAGCGGTCACCGGTGACTCCCGTGCCATTCTTGGCCGACGTGTTGACGGCAATACCTATGAAGTTCATGTGCTCTCCCTCGACCAGAACGCCTATAATCCGGCTGAGGACGAGCGAATGAGCAAGGAACACCCTGGCGAGACAATCATGGCAAATGGACGTGTGCTCGGCTGGGGTATGTCGCGTGCCTTTGGAGACGCGACATACAAATGGAGCCTTGAAATACAGAAACGACTGCATGAAGAATACCTTGGCGACAGAATACCCAGTAAAGTCAAAACACCGCCATACTTTACCGCGGAGCCAGAAATTACGACGACAGATGTTCGGCCTGGCGATTTCCTCGTTATGGGTTCTGATGGACTGTGGGATTGTTTGACTAACGAGGAGGTCGTTGGGCTAGTTGGGCTGTGGAGGGACACACACGACATGATGCCTAAGGAAACTATTAGCAGCCCTTTGGAGGGAACTAGTTTACATCACCATATGATTACCTCCGACTTCACTGTCGACGCACCGTACGACAAAGATAAAGAGGTGGACCGCGACTCTCTTCCTGTTGTCCTCCAAGAAGACAAGACATTGATGTATCCTTGGTGGCGCGCAACGAAAAAGTTCGTGAATATCGATGCCAACGTCGCGGCCCATCTGGCTAGGAATGCATTAGGGGGCGCTGATCCAGATCTTACATTGGGGCTGTTGACCATGACGCCGCCTAGATCTAGGCGGTATAGGTGAGAGCATACATTCTCTGACGAGATTACTCGTTCACGCGGAACATTAAGGGACGACTTGAGCGCAATTGTAGTTTTCTTCAAGGACGATTTAGACCACTCAAGGCCTGAGGAATGATGGACACCGCCCAGTCCCTTAGTTACCTAAGTGTTGAAAATATATCTGTTTCATTGTTCTCCTCAGCTCATTCCATGTAGCAAAATACCCACAAGTCTCAACGCCTCCTTATTTCGGAAGAAACTCGCGTCGTAGATTCATGCGAGTCTGAACTGATTGGCACACTGGCGAGCTTGTCAAACAAGCCATTAATTCGATACCATATTCGAGAACGCTTGAACCTCCTAATGGATCTGGCGTGTCACGGTGCCCACATGAGCGACATAAGTAGGCAAAGATATCATGTAGCCTCCAGCTTTGTAACCAGGACATCTCCATGAATGCCAATGCATCTCCCCAATGCCCATCGTCGCAGATTCTCATCACCAGGTCTCTCGACACCATAAGCCACTAGATAGTGATTCAGTGTAACAGTAGGGATCTTCACTAAGTCGGCCACCGTTTTGATATGCGGGTATTTGGGTTGGCCGCGGACTGGCATCTGCAACCTGTATCAGACACGGAAGGGAAGGAAGCCACGGCGACTGAACCTCGACAGATGTTGGCATCCTCCCATTAGGAAAGGGCACTTGCTCATAAGGATAATTCATCCCATTGCCCCGTGTAGCATTCAAGGCCTATAATGTGAGAGAAAGTTGAAGGAATAGACATTTGAACAGACTCACTTGGAGGGACATGGCTCGGTTCTTGTTGCAAAGTCCTTTGATGTCTTCGAGTGTGGCGTCCATGGTATTAATCCGAGCGTCCATGTTGGTAACCCGAGCGTCCATGTTGGTAACCCGAGCGTCCATGTTGGTAATCCGAGCATCCATGTTGGTAATCCGAGCGTCCATGTTGATCATCAGGGCGTTCATGTTGGTGATCTGCCCCCCCCGGTGGTCATTCGGTGGCTCAAGCGTTAATCTTAGCACTTACGGTAGCGTTGAGCTCGGCGATGGAGTCAAGAACACCCTGCATATTGGCTTGATCATTATCTGTACGCGGTGGGGCTCAATGTCAAGGTGATGAAAGTCGTGGTAACTGACGTACTGGGGATACCAGCAACAGGCGTCAAGCCTGCAATCTTAATGGCGGTGACTTCCGCCGTTGCAAGAACAGTGGCATCTACTCTGTCAGGATCCGAGAGGACTGCAGCGGCACCGAGTGATGAATGACTGGCACAGCGGGCACCTCAAGGTCTACGTACCAGCAGAAGAGTGAAGGCTCTTCGCGTAGGATGATGCTTTTTGATAATTGTCAATACTCCCAAGGGGTTGGATAAATTCTGGCGGTTGGGCCATAGTGCTGTATGCTGCAACGTTCAGTGAAAGAGTGGAAAGGAGTCGAGAAACGAGTCGCGCTCTGTATTGAGGTCAGGTGGACGACCGATGTCTTCACGTGCCAGTGTGACTTCTAACTTCAGGGCGCAGTGGTTTCATTTACCTATTCATGCATGTCGTGGTATGACGGTTATCATTGGACAAAATGGTCCAGATCATGTATGATAATGTGTCTTCCCACATGTTCGTCGTGGCCCTCTTCGATGCGGGGTGTCTACGGTTGCCTGGGGTCTCTTTCTTTTCCGCGCATGGCGGCATACGCGGGAGAAGTGGATCTCATGACAGCCTCCAAGTTTTTCCTTCCTCTGTTCTCACTTCAGAGTCAACATGCACATGCGCCTTTGTTGTTCTGCTATGTGTGTGTTCCTGCTCTGTAATCTTGAGGGTACAACGGTATAATCATCATGCGTGGGTGCGTCGTATCAAGTAGGTATGTCGTGGAATCAATCAGAATCCAGACCAGAATCGAAGGCGTCGACTATCACGGCATCGGTTTGCGTATTCTCCAACTTCTGAAGTGAACTTAATTCTAGAGACGACCATCATATCAGCTCGCAAGTTTGGCGATCAGACGGCGGTGAACATACAGCACCAGTGGATGGCCTCATCCGAAAAGAAGAACGGTATGCAGACATGGACTGCTCAGTGGAGCAGTAAGTGATATCCGCCGAGTGGAAGAACTTTGCGGGCCTCGATAGTCATGGATCCGTTCATCTGGCTCTGTCCGTCATCCAGCAATCACTACACCTCTAAATTGACCCCCTGGTGAAGAATCTCATCATTACAATTGCAATTAATTGCATTGCAGTATGAGAATGGAAAACCCTCCTTGAAACTACCGCATATGCAAGATTCCCGGGCTGTCTTGAAAATGATTGAAGTCAAAACGAAAGCTGTAGTACCACTCTAGACGAGGCCAGACACCCTCCGATATCCCTTTCCCCGCGGCCGCTTAAGAATCGACAGCATCATCCTGGCTTACCGGCAATTCAGACGTCAGAGAGCTCGACGGCTCTATCTCCGCGAATAGGTGAACTCGATCTAGGGAGGCTGTTGTGCTAGGCAGGTCGGTCTGATGCATCCTCATCATGGGCAGTCAACTGTAGTAGGTCAGTGGCGTTATACATAAGTAACACAATAATATGGATAGAGTATAGTGGACGTCTAGCACATAAATGGGCAGGTGCGTCGCTTCTGGCGTTGTGTGCTAGTGTGCTGGCATCTACATTGCAGTCCTCATTATTTTTATGCTCGACATGCCTGAAGATCGGAGGTGGAGTCAAAGATAACGGGATTCAGTGCTGGATATCAACACCGGCAGCTGCAGTAGTGACCGATGCACGAAATATGACGCCGGCGTCAGCCCAACCTGCGACACTGGTTGAAGGAAACACCTCGCGGAGATCTAAATTCGGAAGGAAATGGATGCACTTCAATCTCCGTCATCTCCTCCTCGTACTTGTTCAACTACGCGTTCTGAGGCTGTTGCGCTCAAGCCTTCTACTTGTGAGATGTGAGCTATACACGCATATATACCTATAACGCCCACTGAACTCAAGAGCTATCTTACCAGTATCAGGCTTGGAGCGGTATCTGTAAGATAGGGAGCTGTGGCTGAGCTAGGCAAGACAGAGATGAACGTCGGCCGTAGACATGTCCTCCCACTTGGCCCTGGTAAGTCCTGTCCCCGAAACCCTGAACTTACCTTCTAAAAAGAAACCCTGAACGTCCGGAGTTCACCTATCGCAATGAACCTATATGTCATACTTAAACGATTATGATCGTACTGTGATCGTGCACGCGAGCAATTATGATCAGGAAGTCGTACTCAATCGTAGCGTTTGAAAGCCCAAGCACCTCCCTTCACCCACCAACAAATATCGGCAAATGGGGCACACCGTGTCAACACGTTGTTGATGAGAGTTCTGGCCGCATTGTCTACATGTTCTTCTCGAAATTTGAAAGACGGCGCGTCGGCATACGCGCGATGGTACCTATGAATCTTGGATTACACGCCGCCGCGCGCCGACATACGCTTCGGGTTTATCCGTCCGTCAAGTACCTTTGTCACCCAACCATCAATCAATCCGGCGTAAACAAACCAGGGTTTCATTGCTCCCAGTCATCCTGCGCTTATTGAAAGTGAGTACTTGAGGCTTGGTTTCTGAGGACTAAGATGTCGGGGTCGCCACGAAATGAGCACTAGCTTGATGGCTTAGCTTGCATATTCTCCACAGCAACTTGCTGTCCGAGTTGGACAATATCGCCCAGTGACAGTACGGCGCCACTTCTTTGCTTATATAATCCATAGGTTCTGCTTTTCGATTGGACGATAAGGACGACTGCTCTGTCTCTCGTGCCGGTGCGCTACTTTGAATTGCAAGCAAGTCCCCTCGATGCAGTCCAGCCTCCTCGCAATTTGTTATTACGGGACCGCTAAGGGGGATCAAGGCCTCGACAATGCAGACGCGCAGTGTAGTGGTTCAAATTGCTGTTGGTATGCTTGCAGCTCGCGGCACAATATCATATGGATGCTCAAGTGCGAGGACGTGAGCCTGAAAGTGGGGTCAAGATAACACTCAAGTCCACCAACCCGATCTGGGTATATCGAAAATTCTACATCAATATCATATACCGGGACTGTTAGTTGCTTTCCCCGTGGGACCGCACGACGAACAGTCATATAGCACTGCACCCATAGCGTGCCCGTCTGCCATCTGCATCAGTCCTGGGAAGCATCAAACCTTCAGTTCGACTCCAAGTACAAGGCCCAAGAAGCAGCGCAGTCTGAGCTAGATTGCATCATCCGATCCGTACACACCGCTGAAGGATCAATAGCACGCTCAAACGTCAGTTATCCACTCCCATTGCCTTTTTAACAATGCTTACCTGACTTCTTCAGTGATCCAGCTCTCTCCGACCTCTACCACTCCATACAATGTCTTCTCGATCAGCCGGAGGACGACGTCGCCAGCTCAAGTCTGCGGCCAAGGCACAAGCCGCCTCGCCCCAGCCGCCACCTGCGCCCCCCACTCCCTCGTACGCAAGCCATAGTCCACAGCCGTCTCCTGCTCAAGGCCAGATGTACATGAACCCATATATCCAACCTTCACCGGATTCCTATTACCAGCCATTCTCACCCACGGTGCAGCCAATAGCACCTTCACCGATCCCCTCTCATGACGATAAGCGGTGGTACCAGCACCCTGTCCCGAAGGACATTATTCTTGCGCCACCAGGATCTATGGCGTTCACGCGAGTCTCGACGCCACCCTCATCTCCTGACGCGCTCACGCCTACTACGATGTCATTTTCGTCCATGTCGCTGTCGTCTGCATCAAGCACACGATCTCCCGCACCGACGTACACGACACTCTCTCCTACCATGTATTCCCCCGAGCTAGCAAACTCGCCACCTTCATCGTCGCCCATATCGTATGGAAGTGGTCCAAGTTCTCCCCCGCTACTCCTTCAACCACAACAACCGCAACCACAACAGCCACTTCAACAGGTCGTGTCAAGGACTTCGGCCAACAGTTCCAACCAAGCCTTTGTATACCCGACGTGTCGGTCGAATGCCCGTCCATCAAATCATTCTCCAACAGCCTCTTCTTTCCCGAAAATCAGCCTCAAGAGTAAGAAGAAGAACAAGGGCTCAGATTCGAGGTCTAATGACGACGGGAAGGCTAGCCCAAAGGATGAGCCAACCTCTGGTGGACGGTTCAGAGCGCTGCTCAAACGGAGCAAGAAGAAGAGGGCACTGACCCCCATTATCTCCGAAACCCCTACTCCCCTAACCCCTGAACCGATCAACATCACACGACAGTATTCCCCCACCATTCAAACGAACGAATCCATCGAAAGCTTCGCTTGGCTCAAGAAACAGGATCAGACTCTCCACCCCTACACCTCTGAGGCACCGTACATGCAAGCATATGATCCACCCTTCCTCGAAAGGCAAGTACGCTACAAATTGACCGACTTGCTATCTGTCCACTAATAATATGTTGACAGCGACAAACAGTTCACGCGTCTTCTGCAGCGACTGTCCCCGAGGGAATCGCCTTGCTTCCATGATTACGGTCGGCATCCTCCCGCCCATGTGTTGGATCTCGGGTGTGGCACGGGAACCTGGGCCCTCGAAGCCGCCTCACACTGGAAAGCCCACGGCACCCGCATTACCGGGTTCGATCTCGTCGACATCGCGCGAGACGAATGGGGTCGGGCCCGAGATGCCAACGCCACACAGAACTTACGGTTTGTCCGGGGAAACTTGTTCGTATCTCTTTCTTCCTGTCCTTTCTATTTCCACGCTCAAGCCACGGAAACCTTACTTACACATGGTTCTGTTTACACAGCCTGACATATAGGTTGCCATTCCCAGACAAGACATTCGACTTGGTGAGAATGGCGAATTTAACATTGTGTATACCATACAGCAAGTGGGAACAGGTGTTAAGTGAAATGCGGCGTGTTATGACGATCAATGGGCGGCTTGAGCTTGTGGACGATCAGATCATGTTCCCATATGCCAGGCCGTTCTCACCCTCATCTTCACCGCCTCCGTCCCGGCCCCCCAGGTTAGACATTCCCATCCCTTCATCGTCTTTCAATGTTCCCCGCCGCAAAGAGTACGAGGAGGATGACTACGACTTGGATGATATCCTCGGAGACGACGATAGCGACCTAGAAGGGGAAACCTCGTCGAGTGCTACTCCTACCATTTCCGGCGGTTCTGATACCTCTTCTAGGCGCTCGACCGAACGTGTTTCTAGTACGAAAGGTTCAATTCCTAGCAGCGGCAGTAGCAACGGCTCTAAACGCCATCACCCATCTACGCCTTGGGATCTCCAGGCTGGGTCCTGTCAGGGACTGGAAACGGTGTTCGAGAATATGCTGAACGAGAGGTATCATGTTCACCCGAGGCCATCAGAGTTCCTGCTCGATGTGTTGAAGCGGATTTTCGGCAAAAGGCATACGAGTCTCATGCGAAGCATGCATATCGAGCTGGCGCCCACAGAGTTCGTTTCGGAGGATCCCATCCCGATGAAGCAAGGATCGGGATACGGCGCGATGGCAGCGGCTGCCGCAGCAGCGAACCTATCTCGAGGGCGAGTGCAAGATGCGCTATCACAATGCCCGGGTATTGTCGTCTGGCCGTCCACGTACATCCCTATCCCAGCGCAGGAGCTCCAGATGCACGCTTGCAAACATATACGCACTCTTTTGGGATGCAAGTCGGCGCTCGCTGATTATGTCGAGCTGCGGGATAATGATGGTGCCCGCGTCGTAGATGAAGAGTTTTGGGATGCAATGCATGACTATGAAAGGTATGATCGAACGTTATTTTTCGGACTCGCCGCATATTCACACTGCAAAAAGCTTCATCCGCCAGCGATTTGAGGGCCTGGCAAGGGCGCCTGATACTCGCCTGGACCCATCGCAAGGGCACGCCCGAACGGAATCCGTAGAAACTTCTGATTCTGCGTCCACATATCAGGACTCTGTCTTAGAATATCAATCGTACGTGTCATCGCCGCCTTTTGGTTCTATCATCGCCGCTAATGCTAACCTGTGTTTGTTTTTTTTCTTCCTTCGTTGCCTTCAGAATGTTCCGTAATCGCTTTGACTTGGGGACCGAGAACATTGAGCCCGCCGCCGAGATAGATTCTATTAGGATCGCATCGCCCACCGGCGTTTTCCAAAACTATGATGGACTGCATTTCAATCGATCTAGCGCCGTGCCGCCTTACACCCCCCAAGAACTCACACACATACGCACCATTCGGGTCTTCGAAGCTCTCAAACTCAGCGATGAGGCGCTCTCATAGATATCCTCCACTTCAACCCCACCCCGCTCCAATATACAATACTCCTACGTTTGTCCTACCAACCAACGTTATACTCAATGTCAAGTTAAACTACTTATCACATCGACCCAGCTTCATTCGCCACTCATTTTCCATCTTGTGTCTATCAGTGTAACAACCACGTCAATCATTCTATCTACCATCTATCATCTTGTATACGGCGGCTAAGCGGATACTTTACAATGTAACCCATATCAATCTCACTGAGCAATACATTACTAGATTTTCACGGCTTTCTCTACATATGTACACACGTTCAAGAGTCCCACGCGCGTGGCTTCTAAGTTCTAGGTGGTTCGCCGGCAACCCAGGATTCATCAAGATCGGCAGTCAACGTTAACGGGGATATATATGACCATAGTTAAGTTATCAGTGTGAGGAATCGATGACGGTTCAATTATACTTTCATTTCGTAGTGTACCATATGTAACAAAACGATACAAACTCCGAGGACACAACAGCAGTTAATTTAAGCAATAGAAGAAAACGAGCGTGAGGCCTTGAGGGCTCGTTCTTAGGCACAAGAACATCTACAGGGAATACGAAAGAAGAAAGCTTCGCGATACAACAGGCGTGTACATGGCGATACGGTGGGTGTAGGGGAAATGAGGGTTCAGAATTCCTGCAAATAGGATTCCATGCTAAAGGGTACGACAACAGTGTAAGGTATGGTTTGGTTTAAATACAAACGTGATCAGGTTGAGGATGTCGACTCTTTGGAGGCGTAAGGGATTTCAGGTGCGGTACTGAGCTCGACTTCTTGTCCAACATAGTCGTAAGCGTATTCGCCCATTTCTGTGTCGTCGATGCCAACGATTTCGGTATCTTCGTCAACGCGGAGGCGGAGGCCAGGGATGAAATGCATGATCCATAGGATGATTGTCTGGGAAAGGGGGATGATTAGGGATCGGCGAGCCGTGTGTAATGACTTTGTCACTTACTGTCATGACGAAAGAGTAGCCCATGCCGGCAGCAGAGTCAGCAAGCTGATAAGCAAGTTGAATGTAGTGGTGATCGAGCCACCCGCCGTCAATAATGGTTCCATCGGCGCCGGCTACGCTTGCTTGTGCGAAAAGACCGGTAAGCAAGTTTCCAACGACTCCACCGACAGCATGAGACGCAAACACCTAATGGGCAAAATAATTCAGTAATGTGCACAAAGCATATGTATGGGGTATGGGGGAAGTCAATTCTCACATCTAGGGTATCGTCGTAACCGAAAACGAACTTGAGCTGGGTAGCAAAGTTACAGAGAGTGCCGGCCATGAAGCCGAAGAGGACGGCAGCGGCTATTGAGTCCGAAGGTTAGCGGTAGTATTCAGTGGGTTGATAAGAAAGATAAGCTTACGTGCGCCTACGAATCCAGAGCCTGGCGTAATGGCCACAAGACCAGCAATGGCTCCGGAGCAAAAACCTACGGTTGACCACTTGCGCTCAATACGATAATCCCACAGCATCCAGGTCAATCCGCTAACGCTGGCCGCGAGATTGGTAACAACGCAAGCCATGGCCGATCGAAGGTTAGCAGCCAAAGCCGAGCCACCATTGAACCCGAACCATCCAAACCAAAGGAAGACCGTTCCTAGGACGACATACGACGTGTTGTGTGGCTTGTAGGCAAGGCGTTCGCTGCCATATCCGGTACGTTTTCCGAGGTAGATAGAGATAGCTAGGGCGGCTGTTCCTGATGAAATATGGACGGGAGTCCCACCGGCGAAGTCGAGGCCACCCATGATTAAGGACCATCCATTGGGGTTCCATGTCCAGTTAGCGATGGGGTCGTAGACGAGAGTAGACCAGAAGAATACGAAGGCCATAGCGGGACCAAGTCGTGCGCGCTCCGCGAATGCACCCACAGCAAGCATCGGTCTGTAGATGACATCAGTGGCGGAAGGTGTTGGGTGGAAATTTTACTGACGTGATGGCTGCAAACATCAATTGGTATACGGAAAAGACCAATGCTGGCACACGAGTACTTCCGGCCGAAGGTTGATCCAATACGCCCTTCATGCCAAAGTAACCTGTGGCGCACGCGATTATTGGGATAATCGTTGACTAGCACAAGACCGACGTACGGAGGTCCCCAATGAATTTGCTGCCCGTGTCACTGAATGCTAATGAGTAGCCCCAGAAGAACCACTGATACACATCAAGCTCGATTAGCAGCAATCCCGGCAGTATTTGCATGTACCTCACCTGGAATGATACCACGGCCATGGTTATCATACTCAAGTACAGCATCGATAGAGCATTCTTCCGTCTTAGCAGGCCGGAATAGAAGAATCCGACGCCAGGAATCATAATCCATACCAATGCCGTCGAAGTCAAGACCCAAGCGATATCGCCCACGTTATACACGGGGACCTCATCTGGTCCAGCAAAATTGTTGACGAGGTCTCCAGCTACAAGCGCTTCAGATCGCTGTATGTGTGTAGGAAGTCATAGATACTCACAGTCAGTGAAGGTAACGTTCACCATCGTAAGAACCTCTTAACGCGAGGTATGGTATTTACAGCGGAGGGAAGAAAGGGATCAGAAGGAGCGTGTTTGATAGGGGGGTGTCTTAAAACTTCGTTCGCACCAGCGAGGGAAGTGATGGAAACGAGAGTTCGATGTGGGCTGGGTATAAAGTGGGATCGACGAGTGGAGATAACTGAGTCCGTCTTGGGCTTGCTCTAAGACAAACACATGCAGTGATGGAGGATGATTGATCCTCACTCCCATATTTTAGACAAGATTTGGACAAAGACAGCTCATCAGGACAGGATTTTAGATGACATGGTGGGAAACGGCCCTGGAATCTGGGCAATCGTATCTCGGTGGAGTGCAGGATATGCTCCCTGAGAGTTATCGTCCAAAGCTGGCATTCTTCCGTGATCGGACGCTAATGTGGCCTCGCTGTGCAGCACATGGACCGAACGTAAAGCGAAACGAGAGTGAGACTGGCGTCTGCGAGGGTCAGGGGCCTCCAGGGGCCTGATGGACACCTTTCATCGAGAGGACGGGAGAAGCATATGGCGCGAAGCAAACCGTATTCTTGCGAAGGAGAGAAAACCTGTTCGGACGTGGCGGATGTACGTTTGATCTCCGTCAGTTCTCCGATACCTATTAAAAACCAGCGGCACCCCACATGCTGATGGAATGATAGGGAACCTGTGTACACTGCAAGAAGTAAATACTCTGGCAATCGAGTTAAAGGTGGATGCCCGACCGACATATGAGCTAGGAGAAAGCGATTTCACAAAGCGTACAGTAACTTGAAGCAAGTGGGCCGACTACAAAAAACTCGGATTGATTATTGTGATTTCGCTGGGGAGTTCATTGCTCCTGTCGAGGTTTGATACCGGTGCATATCACTCACCGAGGGTTACTTGGTAGCCGCAGGAATCGTTCCAATAACAAAGGCAATGCTGAACCTTGACCGTGGATTGCTTCGTCACGTCGCATTCCGGCCGTGTTCTCAGCAGAAAGCCCGCATTGCTGTAAAGACTTTGTTTACGCGACCGCTCGAGTAACAGCCGGTAAGTTTCCCTTCCGTATCAGTCCTAATACATGTGGCGGGCATAGCAACATCCCGGTGAATATGCGAAGTACCTGTACAAATTTCTGACGGTAGGCCTAGTAGAACTTTCTCAGGATTCGTAAGTTCGTTCCTCAATTGCATGGATCGTTCTCACACAGTTTGTACACGCAGAGTGCTGCAGCTTATCTCCGAGAGGCCTGGTATGAGCGAGCAAGAAGCAGTTTCTCAAGCCAGCATTGGTCAAAACTGCAAAGTCGCATGTAACTTTACTGCATATATTTAGGATTAATGAAGCTCACCGGTTGCCTTAATCCGGACCGCGAGGGAAGATCGTTCGGTTTTGTCGCAGAATCTACTAACCGTTGCAATCCTTACAAGGCTGGTGTGGCAGTTGCTGGTTTCAGTGTCGCCCAATAGTGCCGACTTTGGGGGCGATAGGTTATTAAGCGCTCGTCCTAGTATGTCCAAGGTCAGACTTCGTTCTATTTCCTGAGAGATAGCAATTTATAAATGAGTAACATCTTGGATGGCGTGACGGATATGAAAGCCTGCTTCCAGAGGAATTCCTACATTTGACGAACAGGAGGTAAGTACGTCAAGATCAGAAAGAACATTGAGCTATAAATTACATATCAGAGAACATATCGATACATTATGGCATGCCGCGATAAACCAAGCCGGGCTACGTCGAAATCCAATCATTGGTCGTATGCTGACGGGGGTGCTAGATCGCGCGTATAGAAGCCCCCCTCAGCTAAAGGGCTCGTAGAAGTAGACGTTCGCATTGTGGGAGCGGTGAAACTACTAGACGACGCAGTAACCGGGGCTGATGATTTTGTAAAGGGTGTGGTATTTCCCGTAGAGGTTGAAGTGGCGAGTGTGGGTGAAGAGCCGTTACTGGTTGCTGACCATGGCAAGACGCGGGGGTGGGGAAGAGCGTCTGAATGAGCGGGTGTACTCACTTTGACGCTTGATGTGGAAGCAAGGGCGGGCGTAGTGGGGGGCGTGCTCGAGTATACATACGGGTCGACCGCACCCGATGGCCTGATGTCATTGGTCGGCGAGACCCCAAGAGAAGCATTATGTTGCTTTCGCCGCCACAGAATGAACAGCGAAATTCCTGCGATCAAAGTGGCGGACATAAGTCCACTAACAAGACCTGCGATGAGAGGAGTCGACAACGACTTGGATGCGTTCGCGTCTGCACTGGCCGTCGACGTTTCGTCCTCGACGGTATAGCTAGGTCATGACATGCGTTTTGTTAATCAACCGGAAACGGCGGATTCCGACTCGGAAGCTTACATGAAGCCATCGACTATAGTATATGGCGCAGGTCCACGCGTGTCGTTCAGCGGTTTGCCATATGTAACCACTAGGCTGTGTGAAACTTTATCCAGGCCCGTAGCACCCCATCTTGCGGCACTAGCCTCCGACTCATAAATATTGAGAACGACCGTCGTTTGGAGGTCCACGACCTCGGGTGCCCGCCCGTCCAATGTTAAGGTGACCCCAATCGGCAGGGGGCATAGAAAGTAGACGCCAACACCTACCGCACTCAACCTAGGTAAGTACAGAACAAGTGCTGTTATTCGAAGTGAATACTCACCGGTGAACGCGAAGGTCGCGCTACCATTCATATCACGGTTGGTCGCATGCGGACCCTCGTGGCTGAATATATTTGCATTGCTTCGTCCCCATTTCCCATCATAGTGCACGAGGGGCGAGGTATCGTCGATGGTGATGTTTCGAGCCGACCGAATTCCTACAGCCTGGAGAAGAATGAACACGACGTGAATGATAATCCAAAGGCCCTTCATTGTCGCGCATAGTAAAGAGAATCCTTGGACTCTACAAGCAAAGTACGAACACCGCCGTCACGATTTGAGAGTCGAAAAATGACATGAATTTCTGAAAGAGGACAAAAAGTACATTACAAGTGTTTGCTTTCGATGGTGTTCCCAGCTGATGACGATCGCGGCTGACCGACGGTAGTAACTCCCAGAGTCCCCACGCTTAGAACCAAGTTCCTGTACGAAGTTCGCGCTCGCCATGACCATGGAGTCTTTGAAACCACAGAGTTTAGCGTGAGCTGCGTTAGTCACTCTAGTTTGCGGCTGTCCTACTGAGGCGCCTCGCATGTCTCATCTCATGACTCCCTCTCCATAGTAGAAGTGGTAATGGTCAGCCTCGGTGTCGACATTGTGGAAAGCTCATGCTGCTTCAGTTTCTTGGCACTGCCACTGGCAACTCTGAGCAGAGTCACTCAGTGATCGCTTCACCTATATGGTAGTTGACCACTGGAAGTCTTGGGGATAGCATGTTTGTTTGGGAGATGTCAGGTACAGTCACCTTTAGATTCGATGGACGAGGTCGGGCACCGCTACTTGCTGAGAGGACCATAATTGATGTCTGGCCTGGTTTCCGGCTGGAACCAGATCGCGGTAATATTCTTCCGAGAGGCTGTAAGATAAATGTGCATTTTTTGACGTCTGCATGGCTCCATGGGCACCGTGCACCATGCCACCTTTGACGATGTCGATGATGGTTCAGTCGGAGAAGTCCTGTGTGAAGTGAGCTGAGTATGCACAAATTCCCACGCCCCTTGTCCAAACTTCAGGAGAGGGTTTTGACTTTGAAGTTGCGTTTGAGTCGAGCGAAGATGGTGAAGCAAATATCTTTTTTCTTCTGAGAACAACTGATTATCCTGATGTGAAAGGCGGCCGTATCCTTGCGAAGGTCGGCCGTATTTCTTGCATCACCTTCACAAATTGCGAAGTGATGCTTTTGCCACAGTTCGCACCAATAAACGGCAGATCGCGAATCGATATGAACAAAGAGCAGGCCTCCAACACAAGTCCAACACAAGAGACAGATCGCACTCGCCGGAATCTCCAAGTTTTCTCAGAATCGCTACATTCCGTTATCTCGCTCCACATTGTGATCGGGCATGATTATGTCGAAATGCCGACCCGCAGATATAGAACTCCAGTTGCGCCACTCAGGCTGGCCCGCTACGACCTATCTCTTCTAGCACACATCATCCCTAGATGGCTATGGACAGCCTAAATTATCAGAGTTTGTACTTTGCCAAGGACACTTAGCTGGGGTAGTCACCGGGGTGAATAGCTCTTTATGCGCGTCTTGGTACTGATACTGAAGAGTCCTGATTTAGCTGCAATGATGGGTCAAGAGATTGATGAATTCCTCATTTGATGGTAATCGAGTGCGATGCTAACCATTGTTCTCCCCATTTCAAGACGGCGGGTCTTACTTACAATGTCTAAAAATTAGGTTTGGTGGAACTTGGCCTTCGTCTGATCCCCAATACTGAAGGCGATGGTCGTGACCCATGGGATGCTCTAATCACCAGCATTCGTGGAACCATCACTTCGCCAGCTTGATGTACTCGAGTCTTTTCCGATGAACCCAACGACCTTCTGATGATACATATTATAAAAAAACATCATATTCTTCCAACCGAGCGAAAAATAGCGCGAACCCTATCGTTGGAGAGTAGAGAACGCCGGCGAACCTATGACAGCTGTACCAAGTTCTCCCGCCCAAGCGTCCCACCGTCTCATCATAATTTCCCGTCATGCACGGAGAGGATACCACTCGCCTCGAGACCCTCCCCTTCGTCCTTCCAAGATGGCCTAGGCACCCTAAACCCATCTCCCAGAACAGCGTACGTGATATCACCGAGGCGCAAGATAGGACGAAGCTGCGTGGGATTAACTGCATCGCGCTTGTCTGTCAAGACATCGTTGCGGACGTGGATGTATTTCACCCGTCCCAGGATCAATGTTGCCGTTGTTTCACCAGTCTCAGGATGTACGATGTCAATTGCTTGAAATAGCTGTTATCGCGTAGTGTCAGGTGGTTAGGTACTATTCGCGAGACGCAAGTACCTCGCATTCCATGCTGAAGGCACTCTCCTTGACGCGGGGTGCCTTGACGTGAACCTTGAGCAATCATTGAGCGTGAGTATCTATCAAAATTAATCATGAAATGCCCTCTACCGTTTCAGCTGGAGTCAAACCACTGATCGGCCACTCCCCAACGTCGGGAGGTGCGTCGATCGAGCAGGCATTGGCATTGTGGATCCAAGTCTCGCTGATGATGTTGACTGTGAAACCTTTGGTCTCCTTGATATTAAGCGCCGTATCTTTCGATTTCCCAGCGATAACGCTACAGGAGATGGATATGATCGGGGGATTGTGCGTTACCTAGAAATAGGCATCAATACAGCTGCATCAGTCCGCACGACTCGAAGTTAAGCGAAGTCAATTAGCACTACGGGAACTTACTGTATTGAACCAGCTTGTTGGATAGTTCTGTCAATATTGCTGGACCTTGGAACACAAGGAAACTCCACCGGACCCACCTGAACGGTGCAAGGTTCTTCATCCCCGCTTCTGATACGCTTGAGACGAAAGCAACAGGTCTGGGTACGATGCCACTGGTAAGGAGTTTGTAAAACACCCTAGAAAGGGGTGGTAACCAAGTTAGCTCGATATACTTGCAAAGCCTTGTCTACGAATAGGGTGTAGATCGTTGAACACACGTACCCCGGTGCCTCCTTAGATGCATCGAAGCCAGTCCAGCCACCCTCCTCGCCAGCCAGCCACTTCTTCCCTTGTTCGGAAGAATCAACGCCATCTCCGAAGGACCAAGAAGGGACTGGAGGGGCGGTATGTTTGAAATGAGAGCCGTGATAGGGGGCAAGATCGTTTTCCATCTAGGCAGTAAACGTCTTTCTTTGACAGTGAAGATAATTTGTTGGATGAGCGACGAAAAGTGGGGACGTCGGGAGAACTCACGGTTGTGGCAGGAGACCACCGGTCAACTTTCCACCACCGGTCCCGGATCTAGTAATCACTGTTCAGTATTCAAATGTTCAAATGTTCACTATTTGCACATAGGCGATGGCTAGAAGTTCATGTGGACCCAGCGACGCGTCAATATTAGATTCAGACGGAATACGATTGCCTTCATGGGGTTGATGTTTCTCGGATTCGAGGAAGCAACCTCAGTCCGCTTCAATGCCCTACTTTCCCATTGCTATCATGGATATGAAGGGGTATCACTTCAGCTGCAGCTGGCAGTAAGTACCTACACTCGGCGCCTGTCATTCGAAATTTACTCCCCGATGGCGCTCACCTTCTACATCAACCTCCGTGAGTCGGGTTCCAACTTCCCCTCGTCACTTCGGCTTACCGCTTGTGAGCAGTCCATGGCCAGGAGAGCAGTCGTTGGATTCATTCATAATTTCACGTAGGAAACATAGAATGCATCGGGGTGGGTGCTAAGGCTTTGGGACTACAACAGCGTCCGATGCCAGAACTGCACGTGATTATGTTGTCCCTATGACATCCCTAATTATAACGTCGCGCCCTCCATCCAAGCAAGTACTCATTACTTTGACAATGTGTGCATTTACGAAGTTGTCCGTGACTTAACTATATTGTAGTCTACAATAATGAATTACAAAGCAGTGTGATGAACGACAACCTAATCCCAGTTCTTGATCTTCATGGTCCCATGCTCTTGCAGATTGGTGTGGAACTACAGAGCAAAACGTCAGCATACACGATTGTTGTAGAGAAACAATAAGTCTTACCTTGAACGCATTCTATGGGTAGCGTGACGGAGACAATCAACATACCGTTCCTCGTTGTAAGATCATGGATGGCGTACCTTCAAAATATGTGGCTCGTGGCCTGCGCCGCTCTTCAAACACTCAAAGAGTGCTCGATCATAGTACTCCTTCAGCGAATCCTTGTAGTCCGGATGGGCACACTTCTCGATGATGAGGGGGGCACGTTCGCGAGGCGAGAGTCCACGGAGATCAGCGAGGCCTTGCTCCGTAACGACGATATCAAGATCGTGCTCGGTATGATCAATGTGCGAGGCGAAGGGAACAATGCACGAGATTCCAGTGGGATCAGTCTTCGTGGGGCGGCTAGATGAACGGACCAAGGTAAGTAAATCGCAGAACAATCAAGCACACGGGGTAGTGGAATTCCACGAACCTGGATGGAGTATGCATGATCGACAGCTTGGCATTTCGCAAGAAGTCACCAGATCCACCAAGGCCGTTCAACATCCTGACGTGCATCGTTAGCGCCGCATCCAATGAATGGACGGGGAGATGCTAACCTTGAGCCAAGAGCACAGGTCGAATTGGCGTGTGCGTAGATATCGACCTCAAGAGGAGTGTTCATAGCGATAACACCGAGGCGACGGATGATTTCGGGAGCATTAGCAACTTGCTGCGAGCGAAGGAGCAAGCGATCCTTGTAATTAGCCCAATCTGCGCGTAATGTTAAACATGGATGACTTGAGATGATAAAAGAACATACTTTTGTAGAAGTGGTTGAACCTAGGGAGGAAGTTAGCTCAATTTCATAACTTCGGTTTGGTATGAAGCTCACCCGTCAGGCGAGAAACGGATCGATGTCGCTGTAGCGAAGTCCAATTTGCCTGAGTCGAAAAAACGAATGAAAGTATCTAGACGCAAGAGATGTAGTAAGTACAGTCCCCTTTCAGGAGCAAAGCGTCAACGCACCTTGAAGAACTTCCGTCCAGACTTGCACCTTTTCGAAGGGACCATCGGCAAGACCACCAATAATCGAATTGGCAACGTTTCCGATACCGGATTGCAATGGTAGCAAAGATTTAGGCAATCTACCGGCCGCGACTTCCTCCGAAAGGAAGTGAATGAGATGTTTAGCAATAGCCTTGGATTCGTCGTTCTCGGGGGCGTTGGTACCCGTATTATCAGGATGCGTACTCTCCACGATGGCGACAACACGTTCTGTATCGATGGGGATTGCGGTCGAGCCAATTCTGTTTGAAGGGTGGGTGATCAAGTAGGGCTGCTTGTTGGGCGGGGCGAAGGAATGGACGATGTCGTGGAGACCCTCCAAGTTGGGTACACGCGTGTTGACCTCAATGATGATTTTTTCGGCGGATTCGAGAATCTCAGGAGTAGCTCCTACGGATGCACCGGGTACGATATGGCCTTCTTCGGTGATGGCGGTCGCTTCCACGATTGCCCAGTCCAAAGGCTTACGAGGGTCACCCCGCTGTTTCTTTAAACTGTAATAGCCGTATGTGAGGTCTTGAGGGAACATACTAGATTCTCCAATGTAAGCAGCACATCGAACACAAGACGACGGCGGACTTACCTCAGATGCTTGTCGGCAAATTCTATCCTCCCTGCATTGATTCCTTTGCTGACCTCCTTACCGACTTGATGCGGGTACCGCCGAGCAATCCTATAATGCTTGAAGATGAATCGCGATACTTGTTTTTTTCGTGAATATTACGCACATATCCATATGTGCCCATCTGTCTTCGACTTCGGGGCCTACCGAAGCACCGACGAAAAGGTTAAACTTGCGCTTCGTAGCAGGGTCGGCTTGAAGGTTATTTTGCTCAGTGTGATCTGCGATGGCCGTCGGTACGCATTTTGGGTAGCCCACTCCGGTGAAGCCCGACCATCCAATCTACGAAGTCCATGCTGGTTAGCGAGCGCAGTGATCATCATCATGAGTGGTAACATACGTAGTCGTCGTTCTAGACATCACCGTCGCCATCAGTCACAACGTTTCCTTCTCCATCAGGCCATATGATCACACACCTTGAATAGCGGGGCGAGGGCCTCGGGGCTCGTCAGCTTCTTCAACATGCTCGGTCTTCGAACGCGCTCTCTGAGCGCCGCAGAGACACCAGGCCCAACATTTCGCAGAAACGGCGTCGCGCGCATCGTCTTCGGTAGTGTGCCAGCAAAGCTGATGATGGGGTCTGAAAATGGGGAAGCGGGGTGTGTCAATGTTCCCCACACTCGCTTTGATTCTTCTTATACGTTACGCGATCGGTAGCCGAAAACGGAATTATAATCTGCCACTGACCTGCCGTCGACCCGAAGCCTGGATGTTCTTTGCCCCACATATTCCAGAACCTCCGCCCGCTGCCGTCGACGCCCTGGGCTTTGCCATTGGCCAGATTTTCGGCGTGTTACACAGAATCACGCTCATTCGACCGCCAACGACGCGACGCTATAGGACTACGTCGGTCACCGCAATTATGCATATTTTCATTATTTCTCTCCAAATTCATCGCCGCTTCGCTTATGGTTCGGAATCGCTAGTTTCTCGAAGTACACGCTATGCCAAGAGATCATTTCCATTCGGGAATTCAGAGGTCAGAATTCCTAGCCATTGGCTGCAACGGCAACTTGGACGGATCCAATACGGTGATTGAGATCCATGGTCTGGGTACCCAACCATGTCTGGATTTCCACGTCTTCTAATGCCTTGTTTGCTGGATCCCAAAGATGAGCCCTCACTTTGCCCCGAGCGACTCAATACGTAAAGGCGGGGCGGAACGGAGGGCCAATGCTGAAGCTAGCGACTTCCGATGTCGTTACCTGCTGCTCAACTGACCATATTATTGGAAGCGTTGGTTGAAGTGATCCGCAGAATGAATGAGAGTAAGCACCGAATACCGATTTCTTCCTGTCCAGTCGCTCGTGCTTGACCCGGTGGATTGTGACCTCCAACCAATCGCTACGGTGGGCTCTGTCACGCGTCATCTAGGTCAGAAGCTTGCGCCTTTCTTTCTAGTAATCGCGAAGCATCTTCTCCTGGAATATCGAATATTGGATTCCTCACGGATCTCATGGGACCATGTGTGGTAGACATACTCGCACTTGGCGTGTAAAGAGTCGGCGATGATGGTTGAATACAGGCAACAATTAAAACCGATTTAACGACGCAATAGAGGACACGCCAAGTCACTGGTGGGTAGTCAGGCAGAATGGAAAGTCTCAACAGCTTTGATAGGATCATGTAAATTGACGACAGCCCACAGAAAGTCCGTAGCGAGGAGAGCAGGCGAAGAAGTAGGGGGGTAGGGGCAATCTGTGGGGCTAGGGGACTGGTTTAGGGGCTGATTCTACTGTCCGAATGGCGAGCAAAGGAACCCTCGACATTATTTGAACTAGGCTACTTCGTCCTAACTCTCTCGCTAGAACTATTCTCCTATAGAAGTAGCTCAGCGCTTAGGTGCCGCTACTATACTACCCTCTCTAGCCCCTTGCTCGTCTCCTACCTCTTCTTCCAAATTCTTATCCGGAATCTGCGCGACCAAGAAAAGGCTTAGCATCCACCAAAGCAATACGAAAGCAATACAACGCACTGGGATTCTAGCCAAATACGCCAACAACGAGGCCATGGCCGCAAGTATGAACACGCTACGTAGGGCCACGGCAAACGCGTCTCTGGCTGCTTGTTGGAGCGGAGGAGGGAGGGCGTGGATCGTTGAGGACGCGTGTCGGATTTTGAAGATTATCTGACGAGCAACAGGCGTTGGTATCGACGTTAGTATTGCGATTTTTCAAGAGAGGCAGGGCGGGGAAGGTAATGCCACTCACCTCTTGTGCCTCATCACCTCGTATCCTCTCGCTCAGCT
The DNA here is from genome assembly GCA_017499575.1 of Sanguinoderma rugosum. Lineage (NCBI taxonomy): Eukaryota > Fungi > Basidiomycota > Agaricomycetes > Polyporales > Polyporaceae > Sanguinoderma > Sanguinoderma rugosum. Next base: position 4,862,074 of record VTPW01000001.1, on the reverse strand, counting down.
CCCGTTTGAGAACGGATTGGAACAAGGCTGAGGAGATAGCTAAGCCACCGACCTGTCCTAAACCTCGGAGGAGCTGGGAGAAACCTGTGCCAACGGCCATCTGTGAGGCAGGGATATTGGCGACGAGTGCGACTGAATGTCAACGGTGGTGAGTACGGGAAGAGAAGGGGTGTAGGGGAGACCCGGCGCTGGGCACTCACTATACATGGTCTGTAAGACGACTGCGTTCCCGAATCCTAGTGGCATCTACCAAAACGCATCATGTATCACGCCGCTGACGGGTAAGGAGGACTCACGATAGCGATCCACTGCTTAAACACGCCTGAATGCTCGTTCATTGTCGCCATAGTCGCGGCAGCAATGAAGGGAAGACATCCGAACACCATATTGAGGAGCTTGTAGGCGCCGTACCTCTTCATCATCCACCTAAATTGTAAATACGTCAGGATCAGGACGGAAAGTTGAAGGGAGCCGATGGAGAGTATTGTTAAGAGTGTGCCCGTACCCCGCAAAGATCGATCCAGTCGAAATGCAGACGCTGTTGGGGAGAAGGTGAAGTCCTTACATGATCCATCAAAGGCTTGCCGTTGAGAAGTAAGACTCTGCACTCACCAGCAACGGACGCAGAGGTTCCCATAACAGTCTGGAAAAACATCGGGAAATGGTATGACACAGACAGATTGCACACCGCCACCAGTGCGCTGCTTGTACCCACTAAGACGGGGACGCGGTGGGAAAGGAGGTAAGTAGGGAGGATAGGTTCGATGGCGAGGTGGGCTTCGATGAGAAGGAAGGCAAGCAGAAAGAGAAAGGTGAGGGCCAAGGGGGTGTAGACGTAGGGGTCGGCCCACTTAACGTAGGTGACAGGAGAAAGGGTTAAATGCGACGAGGAGCTGGAAAGGAGAATGGAGACACTCACGGGATGATCCTCGTTGTATCGCGCACTAAGAAACAACAGGAGGGAGGCAACCTACGACGCAAATAGATGTATAAGGATATCAAATAACCATTCGTAAACATTACTTACGGTGCCCATCAAAGTGATTATCCCCCCATAGTCAATGCGTCTTATGATGTCCTTAGCCGTTTTGCCTGATCCCTACCACGCACCGAACATAACATGAAGGGAAACGAGAACATAGTGGTGAGAGGAGAGGGGTTGATCGCATGAACATAGTGCATACCTCAATGGTATATTGCAAGTTTAATGTAACCAATAAGAATGAGAGCACGAAGAAGGGTACTTGGATGAGGAAGGCCCATCGCCAGCCGAGCCTGCATTATTATTAAGTGTAATTTTCAATTTATCTGGTTTCGGACGAGGAGTGGAGAGAAAACGCTAACCAATCGGTTATGAATCCCCCAATAGGACCGCCCAAACCCATTCCGAGCTAACGAATAATAGTGATCAAATGTCGCTGGAGAGCCAGTAATTCGGGGCTTACACCGTAAAAAATTCCGCCTATGCTTTGGATGAAGCCTCTTGTCTGCGCGAGATATAAGTGTTTGATGTCAGATCAAGAGATGCGTACAGTATTGCGCTCACCCGTAGGTTATACATGTCGCTGGTGATGATGCTAGATAGACGGGAAAGGTGGATGAGTATTGGTAGATGCAAATACTTGGATTATCGTTTGATGAACTCACGCTGCCATGGTAAATATCCCCCCACCACCCATCCCAGATAGCTAGAAGTCAGAGTATCAGCTCAGTGCTCCATCACTAGTTTAGGAGCCAATGAAGCAGGAATGAACGCACGAATCGAGCAGCTATAAGCTGCTCCATACTAGACGAAACACCACAAAGAATCATACCCATCCCTGCGAATAGGACAGCGGATTGAATCGCTCCTCGTCTTCCCATAGCATTTGCGAGCCTCCCATATAATGGGGTGAACGCCGTTGTGGCGAGAAGGTAACTGTGCGTGCATCACATCGTACATTAGACTCGTTGAGTAGGAATTACGGACAAGAGAGCAATTTACTCACGATGTACCAAGCCAGCTAGCTTGATTCGCTTTCCTAAAATCTGAGGCAATGAAGGAAAGCACTGTTGCGAGGTCATGCATCATGCAGACTGATTTTGAGCCGTCTATGAGGACTTACTAGTAGGCACCAGTGTCACTGAAAGCAGGAGTACGTTTGCAAGGCGAATGTTAAAAAGGGAGGATCCTAGACTTACGATTCAATGACTACAAATAACACATATATCAGTTTAGCCAATGAACCAATGTGCTCAAGCAAATGAAACCTCACAGAGAGAAACTGAGCGAGCCATATCCCCGTTAAGATGAGATATCTGGCACGTTTGGAGATTTCGGTGGGAGGGATCAATTGTTGTTTTCTCTCGTTCTCACTGCCGCTGGCATATTCAACGGGCGAGCTTCGGGTATATGAGGAGGGGAGAAAAGATTTCAATCGACCGTTGGGTAACAGGTGATCGTGTTCATGATATTTGTGCGTCCGCATCATGCGTTGCTGTCGTATAGTGACTCAGTCGAGTGGTCTTGGGTATCTCCACAATGCTTGGAGTTTGCGATAGCTGCTCTCGCCCTCACCTATTTTATATAGATTGATAGTCCAAGTGCGAAGCAACAACGCCAAGAGGCCTCAGAAGGTTGGGTGAAGGTAAAATCGGGAAATTTGATGTGGCGAAGTCATTAAGCTTCGACTCGATCCGTGTACTAACCGGTTGAAATTAGGGTCGTTGCGTTGTGAATTACTAGGGTGTTGATATGGGTGCCATGTAGGCTATTTGCGAGTATACGAATGCCATAGAATTTCAATCGTTCCGTTCCGTTCCGCGAGTGACGGCGAACGGTCGCGTCAACCATGGACTGCATGCCTCGTTTCAAACGAAAGCTTTTTCGATACCAACGCCAAGATCAACCTGTCTTTAAGAAGTAGAGGATATAGAACGATTGAAACCACTTACCTCGGGTTACTAGTAAGTTTGGGTCACAGTTGACCATGTCACCGACAGTAGAGTGGAGCCGAACCAAGCTGGAGGGTGATAGAAGGCTTGGCGTAAAGTATATGAAGCATACTAGTGCCCTATTCAGGTGGAGTAGAATGGAGTGCGACAGTGTATGAATATTTCCCATCCATTGGGCAAACGGTCACCAGTCATCGATTGCGTAGTTCGCAAGGGGTGACGTTGAATTTTGATGGCGGGCAATACGGGCAGGCTTGAATCATAGACCTGAGATGCGCACCACCTCAGACGTATTGGGACTGCATATCTTCCTGTACCGGCTGTTCGTGTTTTCTCATATTCGGCCCATTTAACAGAACTGAGAGTTGAACGGTGGCAATTGATAAGAAGCGTCAATATTGCCATTCTCTCGAACGAGAGTCATGGCATTCTTCGAGTATTCTTGGCTTGAAGTTCACCTTTTTTTTGGTCGAGCCTCGGTATTGAACTAGTGCCTTGCTTAAACACCAGGTCGATATCAAGTGTTGTAACAGTGGATGGTTCAAGTCCAAGACCCCGATAAGAGTCACGTGTATATCACGTGAGCGTCGTGAACGCGACACGAGACCGGGTTACTGTCACGACTTGTCACACACGTCACAGAAATTCCACTCACCATTCAACCATAACAATCCCCCAACGAGCCCAGCACCAAGGAGGGGGTTGATTGCAATGTCCAAATCAAGTGGGTGAGTAGGCTACTTCAAGCATTGAACTCAAATTCTCATTTCGACAGGGCCAGAAATCCATTCACGCACGACGATGACATTCTCCTCGCGAAGTATATCGCAACTCACAACCCGGGGCGCCATGGAAGAAGCGGAAACACGTTGTACAAAAAGCTGGTAGCAAACGTACGTTCGGCGTCTTCAACCTCGCGCTTCATCTCATGCTTCAACGTACAGGAAGACCAGCGATGGAGGTGGAGTCAGCGACACACATGGCAATCGTGGCGCGGTAGATATACAGATCACACGGACTGGTTTGACCAAGCGATAGCCAAGTATCAAGCGAAGAAGAACAGGGCAGTCGAGGAATCTGAAACTAGTAAATCGACGCGCGCTGCAGGACGATCAGATGTGAAGCGGAAGCGCAAGCAGCAGGACGACGACGTGGTTGAGACGGTGGAAGTGAAACCGGAGAAGAAGCGGCAGAAGCTTGCCAACACTGCTGAAGAACGAGTTATCACGACTCACGAGGAGTCTGAAGCCGTGAAAAAAGCGGATGTGAGGAGTCAGCAGCAGGTACCGGTCGAAGTCGAAGTGAAGCAAGAGGGGAAGCAGCGGAAGGATGGAACGGCCGGTGAAGAACGAATCGGTGAAGGCATCGCGACGCAAGTGGTGCATCAAGTTGAGCTTGGGACAGCACTCACGAACGCGACAAATGGTCGCCCCTTGATCACGGCCGATATCCCTTCCAAAGTCAGTAAACTGCCAGAAAATTCAGATGCTAAGGGGAAATGGAAGGAGGAGGAGGATACCATGGTAGGAATCGGAGCAAAGCAGGAAGAGGAACAGGGGAAGGCTAGCACGCCTCCGACGAACGTGACCGAGGAAGACGATCCTCTCTTCACTCCCAATGGCAGAACGAACGAGGAGGCTGAAGATGAGGGACAAGTTACATCGGTTGACGAGGGAGAGCCCGTGCAGGAGCCTGGGTCAAGGTAGATTATCTGCCTAGAAACTACAACGCGTAACTGACCCATCAACTTAGAAACGGAGGACTCTACCCCTCCTTGGATAAGCTACCTTCCCCAACCCTTCCCGCGCCAATGCCTGGCTCGTTTGTCAACGGTACCTCGCGTCCTCCCAAGCCCAAGCCGCGAAAACGCAAAAGCGCCGTAGATGACGACCCCTTCGTCTCCTCCCCTGCACCTGATTCTCCTGTCAACGCACAGTCCTCCTCGCAAAGGGTTCGCAAGCCCCCGACGCTCTCGCAGCGGCCATTTGGAGGCACTGTGCATTACTCGTCTCCCCGATCCAAAGAGGACGGCAGCGAGCATGAGTCGGACGGGCAGACCGATGGGCATTGGCCCCCGATCAGGGCGAAAGCTGTTGAGTCTGTGGTAGGTCAAGGAGAGCTCGCAGGAAAAACACGCGAGTTACCAAAGGAAGGACCTGGAGACTCTCAGCAGCGCAGGCTATCGCATAGGGAGGTGCAGACGGATGCGGAGATGAGCGTGCCTTTAGCATCGACGTCTCGAGTTACGCTGGAGGAGATTAATCACAGTACGTCATGCCGGTTTGCGTCTTTTCAGAGCTTTGACTGAATGGAGGCTATAGCAGGAGCACATCAAGCCACTAAACGTAGCACCGAGTCTCTTGATCTGAATGTGGTGGAAAAGCGCCGGCTGAAGTCAGTTGACCATCGGCGGCGGCGGATGTCTGCAATGTCCGATTTTGTTCGTACGGACGAATTGTCCACGAGGAACGTCGAGCGTCTTCGAGAACGATTCCACGACGGGCGTCGACATTCAGCCACCGGGCTTGCCACCAGGTCGAATTCGAAGGACTCAGACCTGCGAATCAACTCGCTCAAGCGAGGAGTGCAGTCCTCTACCCGTTCACCGCCCGCCGTTTCTCCTCCATTTATACCATACAAAACGCTTGTTCCGCCATCCGCCGTGCCTAATGAAGAAAGGGATCTCATCAATTCGTTAGGCGTCAGCGCAGCCATCGCGCATCTCGCCAAAATGCACGGCTTCACGCAAGAAGTAGCGTGGAATGTCTGGGAAGCAGCACAAAGTATTCACCGTACCGACGCCGTGCTCAAGGGTATGCGTCAAAGTGCCGAGATGGAGGGCTTGAAACTGCTGGAAGAAGTCATAGACGCGGATAGGACCAGTGCCAGTGACGTACCTGAATCCCAGCCCGACGGTGACGATGCGGATGATGAAGATGGCGGTACATCTGTCAGGCCTGACCCTGACGAACACAGAATCACCGCCAAGAGCACGCCCCCGCCACGCCGTCGGAGGAAATCCCTACCCTTCGAATATACGCCAATACGACCTGGTCAAGAGCTTGAAAACGACTGGCAACCACCGCCGAGCACGCGTGCGGCGACTCTCTCTCGTCTGTTTTTACTAGGTCGGTGGGACGAAGCCCTTGCAAGGGAACAACGCAGAGCCAGTCTGAGCAGCAGGAGCCTCACGTATACACCCGATCTACGTGCGAGTGTAACGAAAACAGAACCTAGTAACGACATACAAATGACGGGAGTCTCGTTAGGGTTGCCCTCTCGGACTCAAACCCCTGCCTTCCATTGGACGAAGAAGCACGACGACGTAATGCTTCGAGCTGGATTCGAAACCGAAACGGACGTTTTCAAATTGGAGTCGCAGGTTGGGGATGATAGGGCCATGAGGCAGCATTTTGTTCGTCTACTTGATATCCTACATCCTACTCAAGCTGCTGCATAATGACATCCGTATGAATATAGGCACTCTGGCCGTAATATTAATGTGCGATGTATCCGCTTCTTTGACCCATACCACATATTGCCAATCGTCATGAGACACTCATGATTGTGCAGCCCGTCAGCTGGACTACCACTGATCCAGTGCTGCGGACCCTGTGTAACGTGTCGAGCCTTCTTCATACAACGACTGCGGAGATACTGCTTACTGCCTCCCACTGTAGCCTCCTAATCTCCGGCTGACCGAGCCTTCTCACAGTCTCTGCGCCTTTTCTCCACGTATACGAACGTCATGACAATAGCGTCCGCGATATGCTCTCCATCGGGGAGTATCTCGAGGTGAGGCGCTCTGCCTTTGCAGATTCCGGGGATAGAGAGGCGCCGCCGATGAAACCTTGCAATTGGCCGGCGGTGCTCGTCGTTTGTGTGCAGCTATCTCATATCTGAGTATGCCATTCGAGCGAGGCGACATGGTATGTTATACGTACTTCAGGGTAGTTGAACCCCATCGTCCACCTGTACGACCTTCCATCGGGTGCGGTGAAGGTGCGATACCTACGTACGCGTTATCACCGCCGTTAGGTGATGTATATCGCGGTCAAAAACGAAACGCACCATCCCATGAAGCCTGACCGCAGCAAATACTCGTGGATATCGCGTTCAAATCCTCCGAAATTCAACCGCGAGCTCCCAATACACCGCCAATGTATCTGTGCGAGCTCAGGTTGCCCCCTTGTGCTCAAGTCGTCGCTTGGGCTGATGTCTGATTTGGAGTCGGATATCAACAGCCCCCCGAACTTGACGAAGGCTTCTAGCTCTTTGTCCGCCTTCGTGATGATGGTGGTACGACCCGACAGTTTCCAGGGTGTATGAATATAATACAGCTCCTGCCCTAAGTCATCAACGAGCGTCGCGTTGAGGGGGCTGTTTCGAGATAGATACAGTTTCATTGATGCAGTGCGGGGGAGGGGGCAGGGGACGTAGCGGGTACCGGGAGGTAAAGATATACACACACCTTGCTGCGGACGGTGAGCATCTTCTGACAAGACCCTATGAAATGCGGTATTCCGCAGTCGACATAGATCAGTGGGGTCTGTTCGCCTCGGGTTGAAGGTGGCTTACGAGGAGAAACGTCTCCCCATCATGTTCTTAGTACAAACAAGTTCGATATCCATTCAGATTCCTCGTCGGAGTAAGCGAACACTCTTTCAAGTCGACATCGCTGCTCGCTGCCTTAGCGATTCTGGAGCACTCTGGGTCATTGATCGCTAGGCATCTATAGCAACCCTGAAAGATAGCGTAATGTTAAGAATCGATTCAGTCATAAGATCTCTGTAAGAACCTGAACGATCGCACCCCTGCTCGTATCCCTGCTGTGGCAACACAACTTACAGTCAAGCATTCCCATCGTGATTGACGCGAGTTGACGTGCTGTAGTTATATTAATACGTGTGCTTGTCGGTAGTAAATAGTAGTATGTAGGTCGGTACAGGGGATGTAGGTTAACAGTGGTATCACGAAGATAATCACGATGGCTACATGTAATTTAAGTTGAATTATTGACGGAGGGTTATTATGCGGTGGGGGTACATTATCGTCAATCATCTTCCAGCCCCTTGACCGGGTCGCCAACACCAGCGCGGGCATCCCGATCTCTCTCCTTGCGTAACTTCTCCATATACACGAAGGAGACGATGATGGTGTCGACCATATGTTCCCCCTCTGGAAATATCTCGAGGGTGGCCTTCTTTGACTTGCCAATGAGTTGCGGCTCTTCTGGCTCATACCGAGCGATTTGTGTCCGATGATGGTCCTGTAGTGTAAGCTACACGGAGGGGTGAACAGCGATTATGGGTAGAAGTGGACCTCCATACCAGAGCATACGTAGCATTCATCCGCCAACGGTATTCTTGGCCGTCGAAGCTAGTAAAGACGCGATCTCTAGATACACAAGTAAGATGGCGGTTTGGGATGAGAGTCAACGCGTAGGTGCTTACTTTCCCCTCCAGCCTTGCTTCCCTTTGTAAAAGAACTCGCTGATCATAACGTCCTTCTCCCTATACTTGAATCTCGACAGAGACACATCGTTCTTCCACTCTATCTCGGCGAGCTTCACGAGTTGACCTGGGTTATCCCCTCCCTTCTTGGAGATGTCGTCGGACGCGACATTATTCGTGTGAAGGACTCTGCTGATTGTAGTCGTTTTATCGGCGAAGAATTTGAAGGGTGTTAGGGTTTTGTATGCGGCTTGTCCGTCCTCGTCGGTGAATGTCGCATTCAAGGGGATGCTATTCGTTATGTAGAACTGCATGGCAGCGAATGATGCAGACCTGTAGAAGGCCTGCGGAGAGTGGGGGATTCTTAAGAACGAGGAAGCGTACAGAGAAGGAACAGGAGGCAACTTATCGGCCTCCCGTCTTGTACGCTCGGACGCATTGCTCCCTGGTGCGAATTATTCCTTTGATCTTAGAAAAAATCTTCTAGCGTCGTACTAAATGAGAAAAGCAGGGGAAGGCAACAGGGCGCGAGGAACTTGCCGGCATATACTCACCCCAGCACCCGACCTCGTGCCTGAGGACTTTGTAGTTTTTGTAAAATTTGTGCAGCACGACCTCGGATACGTGATGCGTTGATGCGCGACCCTTTCCATACCATCCAAGATGGAGGTGGCATTTGCCGATTCTGGAAGCGACGGCGGCCCAAGCATGGTGGCATCGGCAAAAAGAAATTGTGGTTTCACTTCACGGCCTCATCGACCTCATCTGCTGCAATATTCATATTAATGAAAACATGACTCAGACGGAGGCTAACCGAGTAAGAGTGCAATTACTTGCCTGACTGACAGGTGGGGACAGATGGTCGTACCAAGGCAACACCCGTTTCTGGCTCGTCTTTGAACGCCGGGCGCCATTTGTTCCGCATGGAGACTAGCCTCATCCGACCCAGCGACCGGAACGAGTGGTTTGCTTGCAACCAAGGCTGAAGCCAAAGCATGGACGCGTAAATTTCCTGAAATGGCAGCATTGAATCGATAGTGCCTGCCGCGGACGTTGAATACAATCTCCAACGTATTTTATTTCTTAAATTTAGTCTGTATTTGACATTTGGACCTAGCCCATTTTTCACGAAATGCAAATACATGGATCGAGAAAGACTTGAAGGCACCAACGATCGTATGTAGCCCCGGAGGTCCGAGGACATGCTAAGGAAAACATGAACTAAGTTGCCAACTAACCGTACGCCCATAGGTGAGTTTATACCTGTTATCTAGAATGTGGAGAGCTATCGAGCCTATCGTCGGGTGGGGGACTTAATCGAGTGGCCGCTGGCGCCACAATTGTGCCAAGTAGAAATGCGTTCTTCCTGACTTGATTTGAAGGGACCAGCACAAGCCAGTACCGTTGGCAGCGGCAATGCATCTTGGGCTTATCGATAACATGTCAGATGGTGTTACCATGATGCTTGAATATTTGAATCGGGACACACTGCGGCACCATGTGATCTCTGTCTGCTAGCGAAGGTCGCAATCGAGCGTGTCGGGTCATAGACACTGAAGAACTTTGGTAATGATAGTGTCGAGAAGCGGTTCGAGAAGCAGCAACCCTACACCGAGTTCAGTCCTCGAGGAATGGAACTGAAAGGATACTGGGTAGTTCTTCTACAAGGCGGACATGGAAGCCATAAGCTACGAGCGTGTAGTAGGGCGATCCGCGATAAGCCGGTAGTTGACTGGTGAATATCCGATCGGAGTCGCGGAGAAAGCCTGCGTTTAGCAGCGATGGCATCATCGTTTGCTTGCCTTGAGGTTGTAGGAAAGATCAGGAAGGCAGGGGCGCTGAGAGTGATTGGTGATGTAGACCACACGGAACTAACAACATATCTGCGAGGCAATCGACGAACAGTTTGAACAGTGCGATAAAGAGGAAGGGAGTCGCACCTAATAGCCTACTGCATCCTGTGGTATTCTTGACCCGGCGGGAGACGGGCATCTTCTTCAAGATCGCAGAGGAGCATCTTGCAGGCGGCTGTACCTAGTGCGATGGATACGCGTTGTCCGATAGGCATCTACGTGGTTGAAGATGACCACCACAGAGCGGGGAGAAACCTTGACAGAAACAGGGTGCTGGATTCCGAATAGCTCATGGACCAGATGACTTGAGGCATACGCCCAACGCCGTTGATGGAGTGATGTATGAAGAGCAGTTGCGAAAATCCGTTGTACAAGTTGCAGTGATGCACATGAACGTCGACATTCTGCGTCGAGAAATCGGGAGCCTATCGTTCGGCTACATTGCACGAAATGCGGTGACAGTGGCTACAAGGGGATCATGTCAGCACCAGTTCACACACCATGAAAATCATGCTACTCACTAAATAAGTGACAACAAACTAGCTAGCTGGAGATAAAGTTGACTCAGTGGACATTAGCCGGCCACTTGTCGCTATAGATATTGAGGCCTTGAGGTGTTGAAACGTAGGATAAATAATATATTTGGTTTTGGCCGGTCGTCCGAGTGTGGTTCAAGTGAGATTCGCATACAAAGAGTCGCCGCCGGTCGAGGTCCTAACCTCGTGGGGCTTCGAAACGAGTAATCCTGTAATCAAAGACCTGATCACTGCGCGGAACAAAGTGATCGAGGGTGGGTACGTACGTATTTACTTTCAAATGTACTGCCTGGAATTCCTTGCTTGTTCCGGACTTGCTGCCAATTCATTGTCGTTAGTACGCCCAAATATTGGTGTAACCTTTGGATCCAAGAAGGAAACTTGACCGTCGGTTGAGAGCTGTACAGCTCTAAGGGCCTTCTTTCCAATAGGGTATGATGACCGTGGGAAGGAAGATGCTAAGCGAGCCTAGTACTTTTCAGTTCGCTCAACGTAAACTCACTTTCAGCTGCAAGCGACGATAATTATCCCTTCCTCCTCGACAAGTGAGCCGTTCGTATCAATTACTCTTGGTGATCGGTAGGGATATACACTACGGCCTTACTGTGGAATTTTCATTGACGGAGAGCCGACAGTGCGCATAAAAACGACTCGGTTACCTTCTCGACCTCATGGTATTCTCGTTCTCGACCTACGCTGCAAGTTTTCGGTAGGACTATCACGGTGGTGATTGGGACCGACGTCGACCTACTTTATATTCTGAAGCGCGGTAACATGGATAATTGAGGGACAATCTACCCGTTCTACGGGCGCACCCAACAGCCCAGGCCACATCCTCCAGGTATTTCAGATAGTAAGTCCACATAGAAACCGTTACTCTTGTCTTATACCTAATAAGACACTTTTTCTAGAGGATCGGGGACGTGCACAATTTCATATCGGATCAAATCTCCAAGCGCCATACGCCAATACTCTCCATTCCCGTCGACATCTTTCGTCGACATCGTGCAGCTGTGACAACCCAATGGAACAGTTCCCCTTCTTAAACTTTTAATATCTCACGTTTTACTACAACGGCGCTTGCACCGAATTCATAACGACATCTCTCATCGACCCTCCTCCATCCTCAAACTCCCTGCCTCAGTATCTCGATAGTGTGTGATCGCTGCCATTATCTACGATGGAGCCCACGACAGCACTCTCCTTGCAAAGGCTTCTAGCTCCCGACCATCTCTAGCTCCCTCCCTAGGATGGGGCCACTAGGGAATATTATCCAAGACACCACGCCTGCCATAGGCGACAACGGGCTGATGCTACCCTGGAGGTTAGCGCGCCTCCCGGTGACAGCAATGACATCCAGTGGGATTATATTAACTTCAGTCGATTATCTCTTCTCTCCAGCTACACCGTATTTGGATCAATTTCTCAGGAGGTGGTGTTCGCCACCTCCCCGTCGTAACCTCCTTCATCAGTTACCGCGCGTTGATATATATGATCGCGTTGCACACCCTCCCCTCAAAGCCCACGAATCATGGGTCGTTGCCTACTCCTTCGCCTCCAGAGTGTTCGAAATTCGAAACTGGCATCCGCAGCTCGAGGAACGGTTGCGTTGCAGGCGGCATTCCTTTCCAAATTCAATGCCAGCCAAAAATATCCACATATTCTCCATCACTTCGTCCGGACTCTAGCCCACTCGTTGCATCAAGTATCGACTGATTCGTCAATTTCAACGTTCAACTATCATTGCTATATATATCATACTCCACGCCCCATAGTACGCACTTTCGCGCCTATCACATCTGTTTGAAGACTTATATTCATATCCACCTTCCGTATTTCATATAAAACTGACTTGTACGTCACACCCTCTGCAGGCCCTCATTCCCTTTCTCCTCTTCCTCTTTTTGGTCTTCTATCCTTTGCCTCGTCAGAGCCTGGTCGCTCTTTTTTCCAGCATCGTCTACGATATTCACAGCTCTTCGCCCCCGCACCACCGTTCTATTGACATCCACCTTCTCCTTTCCAAGTATGGTTTACATTCCCAAATTCAACGCCGTCCTCGTCATTTCCGCGCTGGCCTCGCTCATCACAGTTTCTGCGGTCCCTATCACGCAGCCTTTCGAGGGCAATGGCAACGGTAGTGGCAGAACCACACACCTCAAGGCCCTTGGAGGCAACATCAGCGCTGGCGCTCGCCCGAGTTCCGGGTGAGTAAGCCATTTGATACCTGGACCAAAAGACACGAACGCTCACTGGATCCGCTTCCACTTCTTAGACTTCGAGGCGCAAAGGCCGCCCCGTCAGTCGGCGGTGGAGCCGCCACCGCCCCTTCGACTGTAATCAACGCTGTCGCTCCCACTTCGAGTGTGGGCCTAGCTGCCGCGCAGACATCACTGGATGCAAGTTCTATCCTCTCTCGCCCGACTTCCGTCGCTGCTGGCGCTACTGAAACTGTCACACAAACCCTTGTGGTGACGGTTTCGAGTCCTCCCCTCGCCACGGTTACTGTCACGCTCGCGCAGGTTGAGCCCCAGGCTGCTGGCGGAGTCATCGACGGCGTCGCTGAGGTCGGCAACACCCCAACCTTCACCTCGCCTGTCCCCAATCTCCCCGCCGCTACTCGAGTGGCGGCCACAGGGTCCAAGCGGGAAGATACTCCACCTCCCAGGGGAGGAAGTGGGCCTAAGGTCATCTAGGGGCTCATCTGGGTCCTCGCTAGCGCCGGGTGCGGTGTGGATGGAGTGTGGTCTAATGGAGCCTCAGGAGAAGAAAGCGGGGAGACAGGAGGCGGGGAGTAGATGTCGCGGACCAGTATAAACATGGGCGTCGCCTCTTGTGGTTTTAGTATTGCAAACTCGTTTATCGTACTAAGATTTAAGTAGCATCTAATGTTGAGGAGAAAACTCAGACCGAGGTTGAGACAACCCATAGGTATGGGGGGAATCGTGAATCGTGATCCTGAGGGCTCGAAAATCGGATTAGTGCTCTCGAATACGCCTATGATACAAGCTGCAACACTCACCATTAGTGCCTTGTAGACATCTATTTTAAAGACAAGGTAGACACTTGGGCAGTAAATCCGATTGGACACAATGGTTCATGTACACGATTTCGAGCTTCTTCTCCTGCTTATCGGGTAATGTATTTCTTAAGCACAGGCCTCTGGCATACGGTCACCAGGCCAAGTCGATCATCGCAGAGCACAGCCTCATCAAATCCGTGAGCTACTTATGCGCTTGAACACACGAGGTGCAACTGAGGACATACTCCTCCGTCGAAACGACGTTCCCGTTGTGCTACTCCCGCCCTGACCATATCCTCTGGCCCTGCGTCTCGAATGGACCGCGTTACGTATGTCATCCTCCGCCCTCTTTTCAGAGTTCTCGGAATGTCTGGAGTGCTTAGAGATAATAATCATAAATGAGCGGAATACGCAATCCCGTTCACGACCGTGAAGCGTTTATCCGCAAATCGCTACTCTCGCTGGTAAGCATGTGCGTGAGGGGTTGGACACATTTCATAATCGTGAGTATAAGTGTACATGACACTATCGAAATAGCAATGCACAAGACGCAGCATCCGTGTTCTTGGCGCAATTCGCAATTGCGTCGAGATTCAAGCGAACGACACCCAGAAATTCTTGTTGAGCGGCAACCCAACACTGACGTCCAAAACCTTCGTTGCCGCTTCGTACTCAAAATCCTTGACCCGACGCCCGTTGACTTGCGCCACTTTTGGTGCTCTTTGAACACCAAGGAACCTAACCCTCTGCACCGCAACCCCCGTCTTAAATCCAAATGTTCCTCGAACATCAAGCCTCCCACCCCCAAACGACATTTTCACATTCGTCGTCGACGCCTGCTGAATCGAAACCCCATCATCCACATAAAGCGCCCCTTCCGCCCTCCCATCCCCTCCAATGGCCACAACGAACTCGAAATCCTCCTTCCTCAACGCCGTAGTGGTCATCGCCGACCTCGCACGCAACGGCAGCACCGTCCCGCCCTTAATATGCAGTGGAATCTGTGTGTAGGGGATATCGTCCAATGTGATGGTGGAGCCCTCCCCTTGCACGGGTGCAAGTGTATGGAAGTCGTAGAAGGTGTCATGCGGGAGATATATCGAGACAGAGGTTGTGTTTTCTTGGGTTACGGGGGAGACAAGGACGGAGTCGCCGAAGAAGAATTGAAGGTCTAGCGCGAATGTCGCGGGGTCCTTGGGATATTTGAACCATAGCGGGTGTACTACGGGCGTTCCGTCCAGGTGGGCTTGGTGGAACGCGGTATAGAGGTAGTCCAAGAGACGGTACCTGCATCAAAGGCACTGTGATGACACACGATGTGCAGCGAAGAAGATGTGGCTTACCGAATGTCGATGGCGTTCTTGGCAGCTTCAGTCACAAGAGGCCAGCGGTAGTATTCTTGGCTAATTGACGTATCCGAGTTGTGCTGGAAAGAGGTACATGGATGAGTAAAACAGACAGCTACGCGTGTATATATAGAGGTGATATCAAACTTACGTTCCGCATGAATGGGTAAAACGCCCCCAGCATTGCCCATCTCGCGCATAGTGTCTCTGTCGTGTTGCCGGCTACATAAAAAAGTCAATCAACAACGCCACCGCAAAAACCCAGTTTTATTTTCGGGATGTTCATGCTGATGATACTCACAATACCCGCAAATATCGCTTCCGACCATCGGGACCTGAAACACGCTCGCCATGCCCAGCATCCCCGCGATAGACTTCCTGTACTGATCCCATGCGCTCACATTGTCGCCGAGCCATTTCCCTACGTGGCTCCCCGCGCCGGCGAACGTGGAGCGCGTAATGACGAGAGTGCGGAGACCTGGGCGGCGGGTAAGCATGGCGTTGCGGGTGGCGGTGGACATCATGGTGCCATAGAGGTTGTGCGCATCGTATTCGAGGACACCGTTCGCGTGGATGGCGTCGACCTAAGTGGGAAGTGTCATTATGAGGGATAGTCGATGAGTAGTGGTACTTGCAAACGCAGTTTTGCTGGATAGCGCGCCAGCGGCGTTGTTGATGGCATATGGAGGATTCAATACGTCTCGATCATCTTCGGGCTGTCTGCGATTCAAGCCGATATGTTGACGGTAGATGGCAGTTTCTCCTCTCTTTGTGTTGTTATCGACATCGGCGCCACCGAAGATGGGAGTATTTGGATCAGGAGGCGGAGATGATCGCGGGGGAGGTAATGCCTGCTGAACAGCTTGATCGAATATATCCGTGCATGGGAGGTTGCAGAACTACATTCATATTTGACATTAAGGTTGATGTTTCAAGGGAAGATTAGAAGGCTTGACGCACGCTAGCGGGTTCATTCATATCGATCCACGCGCCGTCGATGTCAATCCCGTCCTCGGGATCATAAAATATCTTGAATTCATTCGTCCAGTAACTACGAGCCCCGATTATTTCGTTACAGGGAACCGAGATTAGTTGAGTGGTCGGATAGAGAACGGGGATGAGACACGCACTCCTGGGCGTTGGGATGAAACCAATCTAGTTGTTGGGACGCAGCGCACGATTTATTTGATAATCAGTAAATGAACGAAGGAGGGACTATAATAATGCGAAATACACGAACCTGGGTAGACGGTAACTCCCGGCCACACTAGTCCTAGACTGACACCTCCTTCCCCCACACTTCCGCTTGAGTTGCTAGTGGCCTTGAGCCAGATATCGAGCGCCGTGCCCCGCGTATACGGTAAATACCCGTCTGCGCCCGTTTCTTGAGGAGTATACGCAACAGCGGGGTCGGTCATCAAGACTGCAAACGAAGTACGAGTAGTAGGTAATAGGGAAGTCAGTATAATTCATTGAACCCCAAATGAAGACAGAGGTAAAATGGTCGTACCAAACTTCTGATCCCTCTCATGTAAAAACTTCACGATCTCCCTCATGCGCTGTTTGGGGAAGTAGTCGGGGTCGAGCGTGAAGATCCTGCGGCCGTGCATGTAGTCTGTAGCGTATACCGGTTTAAGCTCAAGTTTCATGACTGCTGCTAGATTGAGATTAATAGTTGGACATACCGATATCGGTCCACATGGTCTCAAGCGGGATTCCCGCCTCTGAATAATTGCCTATCACCTCTGCGACGTCCACGAAATCTGCAGAATAAAGTGCAATATGGCACATACCGTCAGTAATCACGGCAAAGGATTGTTAAATCCAATAGGGTATTAGGTGAGAAAACTATTAGTTATTAACGAGGCAGAATTTGTAGTTAAACTAAAAGGATAAAAGTAAAAAGAAAAGTATGTGGAGACGTACTTTGATACCCAAACCGACATTGATGCAACCCAAAAGACCAGTAAGGTACTTCAGCGGGTAGGCCAACGAGTTGGGCATATTGCTTGGCAAGTTCAATCGGTGTGTTTGCGTTGGCGCGGTTTAGGGAAGTGGATTCAGAAGGGGTGGAAGACGGGGTACCTAAGTGGGAGGTAGTGTCGGGGTCCCCGGAGAGGAAGTAAAGATCTATGATCCCGCCAATTGCCGTATATTCCAAAGCCCATTTCTCGTTGGCATTATCAGTGGAAGTCGTCTTGGATATCTTAACGTCCATCCCCTCGGAGCTGAGAAACATCACACCATGGGTCCCGCCGATTCTGTGCTCGAAATAGATGGGATGTGTGCCGTAGAGGTTCGTGCCTTGCGGGATCCCAAATGCATCGCGCGCCCAGAATGTCCGCGTCAGCGTAACCGTAGAACTGCTGCTGGTATTCGATGAGGTGGAGGTGGAAGACGTGGTAGGGTCCAAGCGGAATGCCTCGGTATGCTCGCCCAACCCGTAGATATTTGGGTTTTGTGGGAGGGAGGTCTTGACGCGGACGTATTGAGGGTGGAATATGAGCGGGTGGGTGCTTGTTGAGAAAATGGTTTCATTTGAGGAAGAGCGCGAGATGGTAAATGAGAATGGGGACGCGATATACGTGAATCGGAGGTCCGCTGTACGTTTGTCCACAGGTCCACGAGAGGGGGAGGGCCGAGGAAAGACGGACTCCGGGACCTCGAAGCGTTTCGTCGTTGGATCGGTGATTTTGAGATGGACGCGGTTTTCTAAGAGGATGTGCGGATAAAGTTAGCATAAAAGCGATGCTAATGACTAATCATGGATTTAGAATAGCAATGGGAATACCACGCAGCGATGGGTATCGCATAGAGCAAGATGGTATTGGGAATTTTGTGCAGTAGGAGTAGTCTATATAACTTAGCAGGAGGAAACTTACGGGTCTCGACGACAACCTCCAACTTCAGTCTTTCCACATCGTGGTCCTTGCCACCAGCGCCCGTGCCAGTGACGAAAAGCGCACAGGGTCCACGAAGGACGAGGTCGGCGGTCAGCCTAGTATCTCCCACCCAGGAGACATTCTGCGCATCGTACCCAGGGCAGTCGTCAGGATCAATCTGAGTGGTCGCATCGTTATCGACAGTAGACGCGGACGCTGCGAGCGTCGATGTCGACGCGCCCAGCAGAGCGAGGGAGAAGAGCAGACGATGCATGTGCATTCTTGCTTCCTGAAGGCTGCAGCAGGAGCCGAATCTTAATATACGGCCATATCAGCCGTGGGGGTGGATGTCATAACGTTGTCGTTGTCGCATCCGGTGACCATCGGCGAGCTTCTTGAGGTTCTGTTGCATGGCCGAGAAGCATAGAAGGAGGTCACGCCGACTGTGACTGCATGTGGCGGTAATGTCGATGAAGACCCTTGGAGGTAAGGATCATCTAAATTCTCTCACGCAGTTGCTATCGCGTCGTACCATAAGTTAACCACAACTCAGTAAATTCCAACTTAGATTCAAGGATCAACGCAGCTGCCAGTGCTCAAAGAAAAGTACCGCATACCGATCATGGTTCGGCCCCGGAAACAAGTCGTTTTGATTTATTCGAAGTCAAGACTCGCAGCAGCTCGAACAGTGTGTAGTAGCTTATAGTCCCAATGCTGTAGACCAACATTCCTCTATTTAAGCTTATAAAGTAACTTGTAAGGTCCACGGAGAATCGGTCGCCTGACTACGGTCTGGCGGAGCCGAGGGGGTTAAGGAAATTTACTTGACAGACGAGCTGTTCAGCAAACGAGGACCACGATGCAGTTCGTGACATCCGATTTCCAACTCCCACTACATGCGTCCGGTCAAATAGACCCCAGCGAGGGCCAATCCCAGCGCAAGAGCACCGAACACGACACTGGCTGGCGTACCACGCCGCTGCCCGTGCCTCCAAACATCTCCTCGCATCACTTCGCGGTTGCGAGACTTAGCGGTGATTGTGGCTCTGTAATGTTTCCATACCGGGGCTCGGAGCCACCACCACTGCCGGCTCTGCGAACCTGGGAAGATGCTGCTGATTATCCCGTCGCCGCCTTTTCGGTACCACGAATTGCAGTGGACGAATACCGACCGAGACAGCCGTGCTTGGATCTTCTCGTTGTAGGCATTCGTGGCATCTTGAGTGACCTCGAACGATTTGGCCTTGCCCGAAAGGACAGGAGCAATCAAAGCAAGGCAATAATTGACCTGAAGAAAAGCAGGCTGATTAGTCAGACGCTGGAGGTCATGGGCGGCAATCGCACCTGCAATTCTTCTGCGTAGAGCACTGATGTATGTCCCGTAGTTGTGTTCGGCCCAGCGAGCATGTAAAAGTTCGGGAAGCCAGGTAACGTTGTCCCAATGTATGCTCTGGGGGCTCCGTGCTTGTCGTAATACTCTTGAACCGTTTGTCCATTGACGCCATGAATGGCAATCGCATACTGATCCTGTAGAAGGCAGAAGGCCATCAACATCTAGGCTTCGACTATATATATGGAACGAAGGACGGACAGCAACGAAGCCAGTGGCCAATATGATGACATCCAAAGGGATCTCATCGCCTTCAACAAGCACCCGAATTAGCTGCATGATTAACGCTATCAAAATTACGGAATGCTTACCGCCTTTCATCAATACACCATCTTCTGTGATCTCAGTGAGTCCATCGTAGATCAGTTGAACGTTCGGCTTGTGCAGAGACTCCAAATACCCGAAGTTGTTAAAGAGGACACGCTTGCAGCCCAAAGCTAGAATCTAAGCGGTGAGAAACTTGGCCCATGTGGTGGAGCAAGAGCAACTTACGGTATTTAGGAATGATATGCTTGTGGTATTGTTTGGGAGCCGCGGAAAGCATGTAATGTGTACTCCACTGTGAAGAGCGCACAGTATCAGCAGGCTTGAAAGACTACCATCGGCGAAGTGACCGAACCTTTGTAACGAGCCAATGAACCAGTGGATTGGAGAAGATCATATACAAACCACCATACTACATCCACGGTGAGCTTTCCAGCCGAAACATCGGCGGGGGAGTTGAACTAACTTTCATGAACCACATCAGTCTGTACAGCGGCAGCAGTAGCGGCATATGGGTGAAGCACCACTTCCATAGAGGGGAGTATGGCTCGCGAACCTACATGGAAGATATCATCAAGGGTCAATATATTACTTCTAGCTGGAAAGAAAGGCTACGTACCGGAGGTATGATCCACTTGGCGGTGCGACAAAACTGGGTGACTTCAATGCGCGGCTGCTCAGCGATGTGTGGGATAAATTGCGTGCTACCTCCGATAATTCAGCGATGACAGCAGGGATCCCAGAGAAACTAGTACAAACGCAGAGGCCCCGTTCCCGATAACACCGACTTTCTTGCCCTCCAGAGGGATGTCTTCCCTCCAACGCGCCGAATGGAAGAGGTCTCCCTTGAACTTCGATAGCCCAGGGATTCTCGGTATGTTGGGGGTCTCGAGAATCCCCTGGGCAGAGATAAGAATTTCGGCATGCGTTGAGATTTTCGCTTGGGTGATCACGTTCTCTCCTTCGATTTGATAGCGCTGTTCTTCGGCATCCCACCGAGCACCAACGACACGCGTGTTGAAAACAATATGGGGGTACAGCTCGTACTTTCGCGCCAGACTGATCCAGTACTCCTGGATTTCGGCCTGACCTGCGTGGGTGTAGTTCCAATCCGGCTTCAGATCAGTGGAGAGCGAGTAGAAATGAATTCCGACATCCGATGCTGCGCCCTATAGGAGACGACCGTAAATCTCCACCGAGGACCTAGAGCGACTGATGGCTCACGGGATATATGTTGTCCTGGGAGGAAGAAGAATCATAATCAGGGTGAATGACTCGTGGATCAGTGGATTGGCCCTCACCCTCCAAGTCCCTCCGACTTCAGAAGCCTTTTCGAAGATCTGCGCAGCACAAAATCAACATACGCTCGTAACATAGAGAGGATGTGCAAATCCGTACCGTAAACTGGGCGTGAGGTAGCTGCTGCTTGAGCTTGATCGCAAACGTGAGGCCACCCATTCTACGAAGGATTAAATAGGTTCATGCAAAGAGAGGAAGCGATGGCTACCCTGCACCGATAATCGCGATACTCTTTTGGTGTTCCATTGTTGGATATGAGAGCGAAGGGGAGGGGGTTTAGAGAGGCGAGTTGGACTTGCATTGTATTTAAGCTTGTGACCTGAATCGGTCAGCCGCCCAGACTCCCACAAAGCCCATCCAAATGTCTTTCGGGGGTATTTGTCAGTCAAGACCAAAGGTGACAGCGGAATCGTAACCTCACGCGGAACACGAACCATATGTTTGTTATTTTAGGACAGACGGTACTGTGCAAACGCGCTAAAAATCTGTGGGAAGTCAGGATCTTGGTAAATGAAGCATCAGGTTGCTTCGAGCACGGGAGGCCCCATATCCCGAGTTGTCGGTTTGCGCATTAGCTTGCTGGGGGTGGTCATATCTCGCCCCGTAGGCACATAAGGAATGAATGCCTTGAGATTTATATTGTCTAAGCCAAATACTGGTGATCCCGTGGGTGCATTATTATCCTGTCCATCGAGTAGAGGCAAAATTACTGCACCATTGTCCTGGGTTCCTTGAGCGCTTCCTCGTCGTCCAAGCGTCTCCTTAGAATGACTTGCTCAGCCGCTTGTCGGCGAATGCAACGCTTCTGCGAAGGTCCTGATCGCATCAGGACACACCAACATCAGGACAAACCAAGTTTTCGCTTTGCCATGCGCAATCACTCCATTTTCCGTAGTATGTACCCTTCCAAAACCTCGCAATCTTCTCCGCCACAAATAGCATGTCTGTCCCGGGCCGGATAGTCAACGATGCACTTGACATTGCGTGAACAGCCGACCATATATGACCATACCAAGAGCTCGGAATAGCGATTACCAGTTCCGAAAAGTCGGTGAAACAGTGCGGCTGTGTAGAGATGCACTCAAGGCGGCCTCGGCAGGTGGTCAAGGGCAGCGCTTCGTTATAACTGATTGGAATGCAGTCAAATGTTTTAGGGTGGGTACCTATCGGCGGAACCAACTTCAACGCGGCAAGGAAGAGGATGCGAATCACGTACTGAAGTCTAGATAGTCCCCAAACGACCCCTGACCCCCCGAATAGCTTCCAACCACCCACAGGGCAGCCCACAAATGCGCAAACAGCAACGCGCCATGCGTGTGACCTGTCTTTTCCCCTAGTGTTTAATGTCCAACAGCATATGAGGACACGCACGCACCTCGATACATTGATGTGGCTCGGGGTATCGGTAGGGTACTTCGGCCGGTAGGTCAACGAGTCGGGTCAAAAAACCACAACCCCGCCGGATATATATTCATTTCGCATCACCCCGTCACCCTTGGTATCGTGGTGTAGGTGGCGATGATTGTCGTTTATGCACACTATCCTGCCGCTGGCCCTGTCCTCAAAGCGAAAATGTACCGGGTGTCTTTTGAGACGGATACACGTCACGCGTCTCGAGCTTTCCACCCTCAGTCCCGTCGCTTGCTCCCAGCCCCGTCACCAACGAGTGCACCGGGAGCACAGAGTATATATCGGTAGCAGACATAGACGTGGAACAATGTCATATCCGACTCGCTTAAGAGACGTTGCGCGCGTCGTACGTACCCTCGAAGGAGTCCCCGATCTGACTATTGACAAATTGCGAAGCTGCGAGCCCCGATGTAGCAGGCAGAGAGAGGGAGGAAGTGGTGTATTTTTTGTGGTTCATGGTCCGCGCACGCTGCGGCGAGAGCTTATTATCGGATGACGATTCGGTCATGGTTCAACGTTCAACGCAGAATCCGGATTCCGATGGCCTCGAGGTAGACTTTTTGTGATCCTACTGCGTGGACGGGTTGAGAAGTTGGGAGCAAGCAGAGAGTTACAGTAGTCTTCGAAGACCCTGTAAGAATGAGAATGATTCTGTATCCTAGGTGTTCAGATGTGCAGGATCGGGAACGAAAGCAGATGTCCGAGCGTCACGTGATGCACGGATCGCACATGGACTCGGCGACTACTCGGTGGAACTTCTGTACCAGATAGTGAGTGCCCGCAATTCTGTACGACGAGGCAAAACTACTAGCCATAAAATTACAGATAATAATGCACGGAGCACTGCGCAGAACTTGAATTAAAGAGTGAAGAAAAATGAGTGATATGAGAAGAAATTGCGTAGGCGAGGCTCGATGCAGTCTAAACCATCGCAACGCCTGAATCAAACTACACGACCTTTCGAGTTCACCGATACATCTTACTGAAGAAGCTCTTCCCCTCATTCATTTTCCTTTTCTCTTCCCTTACTCTCTCCTTCGCCGCCTTCTCCCTCTGCTTAGCTTCCCACTCATCAGCATAATACACCTTTACCACCCCGTACTGAGTCTCTATGCTCAGCTCGTCCCATTCCTCCTTTCTCTCATTGTCATCATCTCCATCTCCATCAGGGTACCCAGCGAAATCGCCAACGAAGCATTTCTTCTTCTGTCCATCAGCAAACGTAGTAGTGTTTCCCATGAGTCCGCCAGAGAATTGTATAGAGCCATGGGTCGTGGACGCGGATATGGGGCCGTGGAATGAACGGGGGACGTGAATGTATATGTTACCAGTGCTGGTTGTCGCTGTGAGGTGGAATTTGGGAGGAGGGGAGCCGGAGACGGATAACTAAAGAGGTCTCGGTCAACGAATAAATCAATGTGTGTGAGTGAAATTGGCGTACAATTTTCCCCTTAACAGAACCATGGGTCGAACCGAGTGTGATTCGGGCCCTTCTCTTCGTAGTACTATTCCCACCTCCGCCGCTATCGACGATCCTCGCGACCACATCAACCGATGCAGTGTTCGCCTTCAAATTCAGCGTATCCCTGTCCCCTTCCTGCACCTCCGCGGCCGCCTCTGAGATAAGTGAACCAGGGACCTTCAGCGACGGGTCCAAGATGTACTGGTTTTTGTTGGAGGTGTTGGGGTCGTAGGCGTTGTAGGCGTATACCCAGTTGCAGGGGCGTTCGGTGAGGAGCGGGGGGACATCATACGGGTAGGTGAGTTCATGGCTTGAATGGGCTTCTGGGTTTGGTGTTAACGAAGCTTGCGCAGCAGTTGTACTAGTATACGGAGGTGGGTGTATGTCAGATGCAGGAGTACGGTCTAGTAAACCGGCTTTCTGGTCGATGTTATCGCTGGTGAGGATCATCATTTCCTATCAGCTATAGGCGGCCCACGCGACGCTGCAAGGAGTGGTTAAAAACTAGGATATCATTATAAGGGTTCAAATGCGCAGTGGGCAGTGGTTCAAGTTGCTGCGCAACACCGTGCAGCACTGTCCCGTCAGATTCGCCACGAGTTTGCGCCAAATCCGGAATGCGCAGTTTGGCCTACATGGACTGTAATGATCATGGATTATGGACCTTCTCCGTGTAATTCGATTCTTCGGGCTCTGAACCACCTCCAGGTGAGGTACCTGTGGACGACTTGATTGTCTTGTTTGTGTGGCGCCTCTTATCGCTTCGAAGGCCCAGGTTATTCTGTTCATGGAACGACTGATGGAGCCAGCAGAGTGAATCAAGTAAGTACACGGAGGAGTAGAGAAGCCACAGCGGCGTCGACTGGCACGACCCGCACGAAGGCTACATACTTAAGAAGGAGCCCATTAGGAAATACCGAAGATCCTGCTGAAGAAACTCTTTCCCTCGTTCATCTTCCTCCTCTCTTCCCTCTCTCTCTCCTTCACTGCCTTCTCCCTCTGTTTAGCCTCCCATTCGTCCGCATAGTATACCCTCACTGCCCCATACTGACTCTCTAGGCTCAGCTCGTCCCATTCCTCCTTTCTCTCACTATCGTCGTCACCGTCATCATCAGGGTACCCTGCGAAATCGCCAACGAAACATTTCTTCTTCTGCCCATCAGCAAATGTGGTAGTGTTTTTCGTGAGTTCGTCGGAGAATTGGATGGAGCCATGGGTCGTGGACGCGGATATGAGGCCGTGGAACGAACGGGGAATGTGAATGTAGACGCCGCCGGTATGGGATGTCGCTGTGAGGTGGAATTTGGAAGGCGGAGAGCCGGAGACGGATAACTACAGAGATCCCGGTCAATGGATAAGAAGTCAATGTGAGTGAATGAAACTGGCGTACAATCCTACCCGTCACAGAACCGTGAGTCGAATGCAGCGTGATCCGAACTCTCCTCTTCTTCGCACCATTCGCGCCACCACTGCTACTGTCAACGATTCTCGCAACCACATCAACCGACCCAGTATCCGACCTCAAATTCAGCGTATCCCTCTCCGCTTCCTGCACCTCCGCCGCCGCCTCTGACATAAGTGAACTAGGGACCTTCAGCGACGGGTCCAGAATATATCGGTCTTTAATACGGCTGTTGGCATTGTAGGCGTATAGCCAGTTGCAGGGGCGCTGGGTGAGGAGCGGGGGGACATCGTAGGGATAGGTAAGATCCTGGCTCGAATAGTGTTCTGGCGGTGACCGCGATGAAGATTCTGCAGCGGTTGTACTAGTGTAAGGAGGAGGAGGGGGATGTATATCGGACGCAGAGGCCTGGCCTAAATTGGCCTTGCTGTCGATGTTCTCAACGTTGTCGCTGGTGACAATCATCATTGCCTGGAAATATAGGCGTCTTGCGAGGAGCTTGCAAAAGGCAACCGGAAACTCAGACTGTTAAAAGTGCGACGAAGCGTCAAGCAGTGGTACTGCGTACTGCGCAGCGCGAGTATCGACGGCGAGAACGCGACACCGCCCTGATCCATCGTCACGGGTTCGAGCCGAGTCCGGAATCCTGTCCATAGGCTCTCTCAAAAGACTCCAAGCCGAGCGCTTCTACGTGGGGCTATACCATCGAGCTCTCAAAGTTTCCAAGCATCTTCGACTTCCACCTTGATTACTACGCTGGTCTTACCTACTATGATGATTAGATTAGATAACTGGATCGGTTGACCGGGAGGGCTGCTTTGAAGAGTTGAAGCCAAGTTGAAGCAGGCGACGTGATGATTGGTGATGCACATACCGATACCTCATTCTTCAATCTTTCATAGCTTCAGGTTTCAAATACCTATCTACAGGCGAGTCGCGAGATACCAATCAGATATTTGCCTATCAGGGACCTCATGTCACTTCCAACCTCCACTGTCAGTCAGCACGATTGAAGATCAATCTCTACGGAGACGATAGCAGCGGCTCCAGAGCCTCCAGGCGACAATTGCCCATATAAGTGGGCACATGCAGCCCCTAGGTTGACGTTGTGTGGGAGACAGGCGCGGCATGGGAATGAGACTAACTGGTGTCGGATATCGAGGCCGATAAAGATACCTGCCATTGATCTTGGCTAGCGGGAACGCTTCGACAGCGGCGGGTTGCCTGGACGACTCGGCTTGGAGATAGACTATAAACTCGTAGACATCTAGTACGCCGGGCCGACCAGAATGGTTATAACGGAGGTCGACATGTCCCGGCGCACTTTGTTACTCGCCTTTACTCGCTCGCGACTACGCCCATGCGCCATGCGGATTGGGCGGCGACGCAATCGCTATCGCTATCGCAATGGCTCCTTCGGTGGAAACGGCTAGATGGCCAGCGGTGATTAATGATTGAGATCGTGCAGAACTGCAGCAGTAGTCAGCATCACGGGGGGCCAAAGAGGGCATAGATGGTCACAATGCTCGGGCGCGACGCGTCCTGCCCGAAGTGTTTCCTGTTTCTTGTGTCCTGTGGATGACGCCTAGCCATATCAAGAACCTCGACCGTGTTCCAAAACATACCAGAGGTCAATCGAAGTGTTGGATCGCTCAGGAACGGAGCCCCGGAAAGGACGAACGATGATGTACTTCATACGCCAGCGGTACCAGGCGGTACCTTGATACGGGAGGAAAGATGGGGTCAGGACGACGCTTCCCCGCATATAAGGGTCCACTGGGATGGGGTGAAGGGTCCAACGGACATTCCTGACACCGCCCCTGTCCATCCGCTGTGAACCACTCCCGAGTAACCGAGTACCGGGCTACCTAAATATCTCGCGATTGCAAGCCTCGAGATAATCGACGAATAGCAAAGCCTAGAAACAGGAATCATACCGAAAGAATGTCTTCTGCCCAACGCGTTTGGTTGATTACTGGTGAGTTGGGAGGATTTCCTTCATCTATAGTGAAATGGATGGATGCCGTGACGCTACCACTATCGCTAACTTCGAAAATAGGATGCTCGGCGGGATTTGGTCGCCGTTTGGTGTACTCTGCACTGGCGCGGGGAGATAAAGTCATAGCCACGGCCCGCTCTCTGGGCAAAATAGAAGACCTTTCGGAGAACGCCCTCGTTAAAGACAAAGCAGAGAACCTACGTCTCCTCGCACTCGATGTAACAGCGGGATTCGCAGCCATCAAAGAGGTCGTCGACAAGGCAAACACATTTTGGGGAAGAATCGACGTGCTGGTTAATAACGCAGGGTATGGCGTACCAGCCATCCTCGAGGAAGGGGGGTAAGTGATATTATATTCCCTTACGAGCCGAGCTCTGTGGTGGCGAGAAACTGATGGACCGCGGATCAGTGTCGAAAGCATTAAGCTCCAATTCGCGACGAACTTGTACGGGCCGATTGATGTTATCAACGCCGCGCTTCCACACATGCGCGCCCTCAAGTCTGGGACAATCGTGAACGTTGGCAGTAGATCTGCCTGGAAGACCGAGCTCCCCGTAAGAACCAATTCCTTCCAAGTTCGCACGCAATGGTGCTCACCTGTTTGCTGCCCCCCTAGGGAATTGGCCCGTATTCGGCCTCGAAGGCTGCCCTCCATGGTAATACACTCCTGTCCGTTTCTTCCAATTTGCGAAGCTGACGCCGATTGTTCGATAGCGCTTACTGAGACGCTGACCATCGAACTCGCTCAATTCAACATTAAGGTTCTTCTCGTTGCGCCAGGAGCCTTCAAGACGGAAGGCGCCTACAATTATCCATGGGATAACCCCAATCCCCTACCAGCCTACGATAATATTCGCACGGCGTCATTGGAGAAAATGGGATCAATCCGAGATACGATTAAAGGTGATCCGCAGAAAGCCATGGAGGTCGTTGTGGACGTAGTACGAGGCGAAGGGGTGGCAAAGGGCAGGGAATGGCCAACATACTTAATCCTGGGAGAAGATGCTGAGGTGGATATTCGGAATAAGATTGGGAAGATAGCCAAAGCACTGGATGACTGGCAGGACGTTATACGTAGTGTAAATTTATGAACCGAGTAAGCGGCTCCACTTTTCTGTACTTCTAGGAGTGAGAAGGAAACAATTCTGCCCGCTCGCGAGCGGCCGGGAAACCTAGCTTGCTCACCCGTTTAACTTGAAACGGCACTGTTCGACAGTCTTAGCGTTGAGACAAATAAGAACAGACCTCGTATCTATCTTTATGAGAGACTATGTAAGGCGAGTGTTTAGATTGAGGAGCTTTGCAGAGAGAAGGAATCCAAGTGCAGCCTGAGGAAGTGCGTTGCTTTCAGAGAAAATGCGGCGATGAGTATAAGCGCTCGTACGTCCTGCACCCGAATGTTGGAGCTCCGGAGCTTCAAGCTTGATGCATTGGATGCGTGAATCCGGTGGCTAAATATCTGTATCTTATCTCCTTTAGCAGAGAGGAAACCATAAAGTGACCGCAGGGGAGACGATAGGAGTACCCGCCTTCATTTCCAGTTTGGGTAAAGTGGCGCGACACGACCACGTGGAATCTTAGGAATCGGCCGGCAGCCAATCACGTTTCTTCTGACTACCATTAGCGCTGTGAACGGAGTTGCCACTTGTTCTTCCCGTGCGCGTCGTACACCCTACGACGATGGATGTCCACTCAATCATCACAATTGACCTAGTATGTTAGTCCACTAGTCCTTGTGCTCCTAAATCCCAACAAAGTACAGATTCTTGACCGTCAGACAGCTAGGGATGCCCTGAATGGCATCTTACACGCCATCCTATTTCACCGACTCTTCGGAACTGTTAAACCAAAGACACTGGAAGTTCTCGACGTGACTATGGTTGGTTAGCCTGCCCCATACGCAAGATATGGGACGATAGTCATTGTCGGAGCTGAGAGTGCTGATTGCTAGATAGCCTGGCGTATCCGACCCAGAAACTGAGCAGCTTGTGGCGGACAAGGTTGCGGCGTTTTGGAAGGGCATCGAGAATGGAGCGAGTAAGCACGGCCAGGTGAGCAAAGAAGGAAGCGTTGCAGGAGGCGCTCACACGACATGCAAGATAAGCGTTACGTTCTCCCATAAGCAACCGCGGAAATCGTGGTTCCAGGTCTACATGGGTGACGAGGAGGTGCCCTGGGAGCAGTGGTACATTCGTTTTGTCCTTATTAAGTTCCTACTGAGCGCGCCATAGGGTCATCAATGCTGAACTCAGACAACCTAAATCTGAAGAAGGTATGTGCATTCCTTCCTTTCGCTGGAGCGTTGTCTGAGACCTTTACCTCCCACAGATCGCCAACAAGCTAACGTGCAACTCGCGAACACGCTAACGAAGGCCATTCAGACAATGCTCAGCTACACCTCTTCCGAGCGCGGGCGTAGCGTGGTTCCACCGATTACAGTCGCCAGCGGGATATCGCCTTTCCCTATCAAAATCGCCGTGAAAGTCGGTGGAATAGAGGTCGACCCTGGGAATTGAATATCTATTATTCGAAGACTAGATTGATAGATGTGATGTGAGCGAAATTTGTGCCGTTCAGCGTTTCTCAATTCCTCATGCACTTGCAGATTGTATGTACAACACCAGTCATGAGCAGCTGGATGACAAGAAAAGCTTGATTCCTCCTGTCGCCTTAAGTCCCAGGATCTCACTTCCGATGTCAACCCCCGAGTACAAGCTTCGATTTAAGGAACTAATGAACAGTCATTCAGTTGTGCTCCGCGTGAGAGTCCGGCGGTACTTCAAAGCTTCAGTAACTTCCGCCTTAAATACAATATGCAGATCCCCCAAAGTGGGTACAGGCTCAACTCGTCTCTTCAAGACTATAGACCCTCAGTGTAATCTCCTCTCACTTTGAACAATGGAACCACCAAAGAATACCGTTATCATCGGTGCAGGGTAAGTAGCTTTCCCTCTTCGTAAGAACTTGAATCCCACTAATGAACAACCGTTTGTCCTTAGTATGGGCGGGCTGGCATTCGCGATCAAGCTTAAGCAACGGCTGCCTTATGCGCAGTTTACGGTTCGTACTGCACTTGCGACCATATTTCATGATTTATTTATCTGCTATTCGCTGCCTAGATATACGAAAAGGCGTCTGAAGTTGGCGGGACGTGGAGGGTGAGTATTTGCATTGCACCTTCAAACAGCGTGTACGCTCATTTCTTTTTCCTTTTCGCAGGACAATATATATCCAGTGGGCTCACCTTCTCATCAATTGGGACCCAAGCACTCACACCTATCCCCTCAGGGCGCAGCATCGGACATCGGGATTCATTTTTACTCACTCTCTACCGATCTGAAACCAGATTGGGACTTCACCCATGTCGGCCAGCCCCAGATCCTGGCCTACTGGATCAACCTGGCAAAGAAGTACCACATACACCCTCACATCATCTTCAACACGCGCGTCGTTGGCGCGCGGTGGGACTCCACCGCACAATGCTATTATATTGACGCAGAGAACGTAAACACCAAAGCCGCAATTTCGACCAGGGCTGAAATCCTAGTGTCAGCGAATGGGTTTCTCGAAATTCCACATGTGCCAAAGATTGCGGGGTTGGGGATGTTCAAGGGGGATTTGTTCCATTCAGCGCGGTGGAAGGATGTCCTTCTGAAAGGGAGGAAGGTAGGCGTTATCGGGAACGGGTCGTCTGCGTTTGTATCAGCTTCCGTTGCTTCCTTGATGACCATCACTGAATCGTTTTATGTAGCATGCAGTTCATCCCACACATATCTGAGCAGCCGGACGTCGAAGTCACTCAGTTTTGCCGCACGCCTAAGTGGATACTGCCTCCAGTACGTGGTCCTGTTAAGTTGTAAGTAATATATTGACATCTTCTACTTAGGTCCGCCAGCCATATTCGACTCAATGGAAGTGGTGTTTGACTCATGTGCCGCTGCTTCTGCAACTCTATAGATTTGTCTGGTTCATGAAGGTCAGCAATCGCGAGACTACATGTAAAGGTGGAAAAGCTCACGATGGATGTGTAGTCAGGAGGGTTGTATATGATATTCTCTAATAGCTTCGTTCGGTGGCTTGTTACAAAGGTTCGAACGTTTCACCTATTCTTGCTTTCCCTCCGATCCAATGTGCTGATATTCGCGTTCATACAGCGGACTACGCAATATATGCTTTCCGAGGCGCCCGAACAATATCATGACTGCATGATTCCTAAATTCCGTGAGCCACTCTCGCTTTGCTCCGCTGCATAGATAAAGTATAAAAAATCCCACCGTGCGGCTTATAGCCGTGGGATGCAAGCGCCTTCTCTTCGACAACTTCGGGTATCTGGAGTCTTTATACAAGCCAAATGTTCGACTAGTCTACGACGGACTCGCAGAGATTGTAGAGGACGGCGTATTGATGAAAAGCGGTACGTACTCCATTATAGGAGATCGAAAACGCTAGCGTTAAACTACGCATCCAATTCTGGTACTTCCAACTTGATATAGGCCAGAAGATTAATTTGGACGTCATCATTCTGGCCACAGGCTTCGTTGCCGTGCGTACTTCGTTCTATTATCTATATATATTCATAACGTCATCAATATGCTTGTTCTTCTCCAGGACGAATATGCGATTCCTATCCGTGGGCTGAACGACCAGACGATTCAAGAGTACTACGACGCATACGGAGCTCCGAGAGCATATCTTGGAACAACCTTGCCTGGCTTTCCGAACTTTTACATGCTCTCTGGACCGAACACGGCCACGGGGCATTCGTCAGTGCTCTACTCAGAAGAATTGCAGGTTCGTTTGCTTGCCACTGATAGCTCATCTCCCAAGACGCACCAGTTATCCTCGCCCTACCATAGATCGATTATTGTCTTGCATTGATTGCTCCTGTTCTCGCCGACGAAGCCAAATCGTTTGAAGTCACTCCAGAAGCAACAGACTCTTACAATGAGAAAATTCAAGCACGACTCGCCCGTTCAGTTTTCGTACACTGCAATTCCTGGTATCGCAAAGGCGGCGACGGGATAATCAGTAGCATCTTCCCAGGTTCTCAGACCCGGTTCTGGTGGTGGCTGCGAGCCCCTGTCTGGTGTCATTATCGAGTTGTCACACCCAAGTCACACGTACACGACTCGTACGTGATCGGGGGAGATATTTGGAAACACCAGCAGAAACAAGGGCAGCGGTTCGGTACGACCGTCGGTGTGATCATGTATGGTGGTGCTTTTGTCTTGGGATTGGGATTAGCCCTCACCGGGTTCTACTTACCCGGGGGCTTGTAGGTGGAAATGGGAAGGGGGTGTCACGAAGAGCATCATGTGGTCCGAACTCGGAGGTCAGCTAACCTGTTAAGCGACGCTACCACACTCTCCGCTACACCTTGGCCTTTCTCCATTGCACGCAGGTTGTGGTCAGACGGTCAGACGACTGCCCCTTATGAACTCTTTTATAATAAGCTTCCATGCGAAACGTAACGCTAGCTTGCAATAATGTCCAACTCTATTCCTCTCACTGCTCGAGCTGCCGTGCTTGTTAGCTTCGAAAAGGATGTGGTTATAGCGACCGATCACCCCGTCAGGCAGCCGTCCGAGCTAGCGCCCGGGGAGTGTCTGATCAAGATCGAGTATGCCGGTGTATGCCACAGCGACTTACACATTCGTCAAGGTGGTTGGGGAAGAAAGCTCTCGTTGCCTCTCATCGGAGGGCATGAAGGCAAGCATCCCTACGTCACCTCGTACTACGCTTCGTTTCATAACTTATCCCGCTATCAAGGTGTCGGGCACGTCGTTGCTATTGGCGAGCATACTGTCGATTCCCAAGTCAAGATCGGAGACAGAGTCGGTATCAAATGGATAGCTAACGTTTGCATGAAGTAAGCATATGTCCTCATTAAGCGGTGCACTTAATCTGACGATAATGAAGATGCGAAATGTGCCGCAAAGGAGCGGAATCAAGTGAGTTTGGGTATCTACAAGCGTAAGATTCAAGCTGAGCCTCATCGGAAGGCTGTCCTCTTTCTTTTCAAAGGGCATCTGGGTACAGCATGGACGGTACCTTTGCGGACTACGTTGTAAGTCCCTCCGTTCGCCCGTAGTACTACAAGACTAAAGAAATCAGGTTTCATATGCCAACTACGTCACACCAATACCACCTAGTGTTGGTAGTGCTGAAGCCGTCTCTATATTATGTGCAGTAAGCCTCTTTCTGCTTTCCAACCTTATATGGGGCTGACATCGTGAATCAGGGCGTGACCGTCTATAAGGCACTGAAGCAGACACGTACCATTGTCGGGCACTGGGTAGCCATCTCTGGCGCAGGAGGTGGATTGGGGCACCTGGGTATGTCTTCAGGCACTATCACTGTCGACTCACAGCTGAATCGCATTCTCAGCTGTGCAATACGCTGTTGCGATGGGACTGCGGGTGCTGGCTATTGGTAAGTTTCTACTCTGGAGCCCGTCCAAAGTCGACACTTAGATTCACCCTCCACGACTTTCTTAGATACCGGAGAGGAGAAGAAGAAGTTGGTCCAAAGTTTGGGTGCTGAAGCTTGGGTAGACTTCATGGAATCGAAGGACTTGATTCAAGACATCAAAGACGCTACTGATGGGCTCGGTCCTCATGCCGCTGTAATCGCCGCTGGGAGTGTAAGCCAAATTGATCTTCATCTATGGGCAATCGTTGACGTATGTATCGTAGAGCACACCATTCAACCAGGCTATACTTTATCTGCGGCCTTTGGGCACATTGGTAGCTGTCGGAATGCCAAAGGACGCAGCTATGAATATTCCCATAGCACTGTTCATCGGCAAGGTACATTTGATACCTCCTGAATACTCCTTTGAGTTGGAAGTGTCTGACCTCCGTTCTAGAGCTTAACCGTGGTGGGAACCTCGGTTGGGTATGTCGCTTTCTCAATCGTCAGACACGACGAACCTTTCCTAACGGTCTTCCGTGTTTATAGTAATCGTCAAGACGCCATCGAGGCATTGGATCTCGTGGCTCGAGGCAAAGTCAAATGCCATTACCAGGAGAAACAACTACAAGACCTGAATCAGTGAGTAATAGACCCATCGCTTCCAGCAAACTCTCATGAGTGAACTATTATGAACGTGTAGAATCTATACTGAGATGGAAGCCGGAAGAATTGTTGGACGAATCGTCCTCAAGATGTAACTTATTAGGAAGTGGTGCCTGCAAGTAACCAATGTCACTGTTCATTATACTCATCCTCTGTATTATTCGTTAACTTCTTTAACCCCTCGCACTCAGTCCTCGGAAGTACGCAGCTCAATCAATTCACTGGGTACCCATGGCAGTGCTTATAAGAGCTTCTTGAGCTATCCCCTGCCCTATATTAGGTGGTCGATCTCCGCCGCGCAGCTTGCCCTCTAGATATGAAACGGCGGCAATGATGTCCACAAGATTCACCATCTGTTCATCATTCGTGTAGACCACCTCATCTTCGTTGAATAGTTGATCGTCGATCAGTAGCAAGAGCTGCTGCTGGGCGTTTTGAATGTGCGCGATCGGTGATGCGTACTTCACATCATCTGGACGAAATAGCTATAGACCAAGGAGGTGAGCTATTCGCTATATGTGCAAAGTTGTGGGACGAACCGCCAGCCTATACGACGGGTCGCTTTTCCAGATACAGCTTCCCAGTTTTGTTTCCATGAACGTCACCGGGCTGGTCAGGCATCCAATCAATTATTTCTCCGCGGCATTGGCATTGAATACAACAAACTGACGATTTATCTGGCGTTTTCCCAGCAACAAGCCACTTGGACACTCTCATCTTCTTCCCTTCGTTTCTCCCGGAGAACTTGACTGTATCCGGGAGGATCTCGTTCCTCTCTATGTACGCAACGACGGCGCCCGTCTGTGCATTGGCGATCGTCGTTTTGCTGTTGGACCGAACATCGGTAGAGAGTGTGTACAAAGGTTGACCGTTCGGATGAGGGGAGAAAGTCGCGTTCCTAATGCTATTGGGTGAGAAAGCGAATGTCACCATGATGGACACCTACTTACAAATGTCAAAAGTCGTGCACTTAAATCAGTCATCGAAGTCGCTCCTACCTCGGTCGCGGCGAAACTATCACAGCCTCAACGAGGTCATCCGATGAACGCATTTGTCAGGCCCGCCGGAAACGCAAAAGAGGCTGTGAACCGGGATCTTTATTTAGCTGCTGTTGACATCCACACGGCGCTCATAACAGCTATCCTGTTCAAGCCACATTGAAGCAATCTTAGAAGTAATCCACTTAGCCCACTTCATCAATTTATCAATCATCTACTCGCCGCCTTTCGGGCACCATCAGACCTACAAGGACGGTCACTACTCACATGCTGCAACAGGTACATATATCGAAGAAAGTAGTACCCCAGGCGCGGTCGACTCCTTACAGCGAGCACGGAGCTTTGTACAGTTTGCGACCAGGCTTGTGTGATGGGAGGGGTGCTAGAGCGGAGGCCCAGCTAGCCTACGGAGAAGGATGGTTGTTCCCGTAATCTAGGCACCAATGCAAGCTATAAATGCGATCAAGTATTTTGCGATGCCGTCATGGATTCGACAATCACCCTCGTCAACCCATCAACGCCCGTAACCCTCGTGTTCACGAAGGACAGCACTACGAACACAGGCATAGCTCTCAAAGGCTCGGAGTCGCGAATTATTTATTCCGTCTCGAGTGACGCCCTTACGTGCAGCAAGACGACAATTGCCGATTCCGCTGGCACTGTGGCTGTTATCAATAAACGGGATATCCTGCCGAGTACCATTTCCTTCCCAAGCAGAGATGGCCAGGGAAGTATGAAGCTAAGCAAGTGGCTGAAGGAACAGAAGACCTCAGATGGCCAGTAAGCGCCGCGCACTGTAGCATCATCCGTTCAACCTTAATGTCATACCGCTTTAGCCCTGTCATGATAATAGAGACTACGCTGGGGCAATTCGGCTGGAAGTACGATACCACTAGGATCGCAGTAAGAACTCACCTTACGCGCTGTAGACCTACGAATGACCATGTCCCCTAGCTATGGCCCTTAGGAGACGAAGGCGATGGGCCACCAACTGCATGTCTGCAGCCAGCTACTTCCGAGTCCCCGATGAGTCTCATCATTGAACCATCGGGATTGACACTCGCCAACGAGCGCGCCTGGATGCGAGATGCGAAGACGAGGGCATTCGTGGAAGACGTTCTCGTCTCAGCCTTGGTCATAGAACATAGGCTGCGAGTAAAGGACCGGATGTATCACACAGCTGCAGACATTCCCCGGGGTAGTTTCTTTAACCCCATGGCCACTGCCACTTAATCTCAGCATCGAGTAGTGCGTCCGCTCGGATGATGGGGAATAATTAATAATTGTGAATGACTGGAGAGACAATACCTAAACGAGCCTAATGAGTCAAGTCAATGTAACATAGTACCGTCTGTCATGCCTCGAGCATCTATACACAATGTCTTCATTCGACTCCAGGAACTCCGTAAGGCTGTCTGCTAGCGCTGTTTCCCGATCAGATGATGGCAATTTCGAGAATGAACATTCGCGATAGAAAGTCGAGAAGCCAACACTTGGGTAGCATTCGTGGCGCAAAAAATCCCCGAGGACAAAAGGGGCTAAGGGAGGAGCAATAAATAACACAGACGGAGGGATAGAAGGATACTAACGTGATCTTTCCTGGTCGTCAAAACGGTTACAGACGCTATGCCAATTACTGTGATGGCGTGTCAACTTCGATCACCCGACTGTATCTGGAGCACTCACATTGTCGCGAAGAACTTGTGTGCTTTAATCGTTGGGATATAGGGCCTCAAGTCCTCCGGGGCATGGATGATCTAAGAAGATATAACTCGTCAGTGCGTTCGCGAGCAGAGAAGGTAAATATAGTCTCACAGAAGATAGGAAGTCTGCAACGACGGGATACTCAACTAACTGGTACATATCGAACATAACACCCCGATCCTCGCCCTCGGGACTGAAGAAAGGCTCGAGGGACAGTGAGCTCCAGACTTTGAGGTAAAGTCGCTTGCTTACTATACGTTTGGACAACCACATTTGCAGGACGACAGCGCCATACATCCATATGTCGGAAGCAGCAACTAGATAGCCCTTCTTTGAAACATCTGCACGCCATAACTCTGGGGCACAATATGCGGGCGTGCCGACGGCGTCGTACCTTATCTGTTTAGTGAACGGGCGCTGGTCATCGGGAGGGATACGGACAGAGAGACCGAAGTCTGCGAGTGCGAGATGCCCGCTCGAGGATATAAGGATATTTTCTGGCTTTATGTCACGGTGGGCGATATTCAGGGAATGGAGTTGCTCGATGGCAACCAGCTGTGAATTATTTCAAACAGCGTCACAGGACAGCGTAGAAGCGAAGCTTACCAACTCTGAAGCGTAGAACTTGATCGCTCCGACAGTTAGTCTTTTGCCTAAATCCCGCATTAGACCTATCAAATCAGAGAGCGACAGTGGATAGGGTTTCTGTTGACATAATAAGAAAATTTTGAGATACGATGAAGAAGCAGAGAGTGTACCAAGACGAAATAGACGTTGTGTTTGT
Source organism: Sanguinoderma rugosum (assembly GCA_017499575.1). NCBI lineage: Eukaryota > Fungi > Basidiomycota > Agaricomycetes > Polyporales > Polyporaceae > Sanguinoderma > Sanguinoderma rugosum. The sequence continues at coordinate 4,824,259 of VTPW01000001.1, read as the reverse complement.
CTTGAAAGGCTTCAAAGAGGGGGGTCAAATACCGACTCCGGCTTTCGGTAATCGCCACCAGCATATCTCGTTCCCTAGCGAGACATTCAGCGAAGGATGATTTTGCTTTCTTGGAGAGAGTGTAGTAGGCCAATTGACGTTTGTGGAACACCTTGATGGCCACCATCTCTGTAGTCATGGGTTGCTTCTGAACAACCACTTTCGCGCACACGACATGGCAAGTAGCACCGGTCCCAAGGCGAAATTGAACGTCGTATCGAGAGGTGGGGCTATTTACTAGGCAAGGCCTTGAGCACGGCCTCCCTGGTTCATAGACATATGATGACAGCGTCGATTCTGAGCTCATGTCTTCCGCATGGCGGGGACAGCAAATCTCGAGCGCGTTCCTAATTGCGCGGCGTTCCCTGCTGGAACGTATAGCTTCTAGGTAGTTCCGAAGTAGATGTTTGGTTTCAGGGCCTGGCGATGCCTCGAGACGACGCACGATCCCACTTTCGCCAACGAGGCGGCGATAGTGTCCAATATTTCGTGCATACCAAGATTGTCTTTTTTCGGCTCGAAAAGCTCCACTCGCAAAACGTGCTCGGCGAACGCCCGTTCCTTGGGTGGTGGGCGCACATGTGACGATCGGAGGCGACGGTGCGCCCTTAGAGCCCCGGTGGCTCTGGGATCGTCGCTTCCAGAACGACAGCCGGTTACGAAGCGAATCAGAATGATTAGCTGGTATGCACGGTAGAGGCTTGTTTTTTATCCTGTTGAACTGGCGTTTGCGCCGTGTTGCTCGCCATTTTCGCGCGAGAGCCCGAAGAATCGCAAACATAGTCGAAAGGTGATTGTGGTGGTTTCATTTGAGTACTCGATACAACGTCCTTATATAGCCCAAGAGAGGCGGGTTATCCTGCGCCGCGAACAATGGCAGGTGGCGACTAGCGATGTGGCCATAAACGACAAAGCAAGGAGGAATGAATAGGGAGCATAAAGCAGCGCTTCTCGAAGCCACCGATAGACCATAAAGCAGTGACATAGCGACAGTTCTGAAGGGACGACAATAGAAGATGTCTGGTATAGCATCTTGTACTTTACATGAGAGCAAGCTTTTCGGATTTCGAGCAGAGAAAAAGCGAGTGAATGGTGAACAGAGCCGAATACGTGGTTTGTCGAGTCCCTAGTTGTAAGGACGTGGTATTTCGATGTTACTTTATTTTATGATAGGGCTTTATGTATGTTGGTCAAGTTTTCGAGGGATTCGGAAAGGAACTTGTTAGCCAAAAAGGTGTACCCTAGCCATCTATTATTATGCAGTAGAAGGAGTCTCAGGGGTAGGTGAAAGGAGCTCCACGTGAGCCTCAAGCACGTGACGAGAGAATTCAGTTCAGATTCCGAATTCGGAAACATTGCTGCCTCCTGAGTTTGCACATTTACCACCACCTTCTCTCGCTTCCACCAGCGAAATGAGCAGCGCGAAACATGTCAGATCCGTCTATACCCCCGTATTCTACCTAACGCCAGACCCCTCCTCCGCGTCTTCCAAACCATTCCTGAGCGAACCTAGGGCGGTAATGTCCTATCTCAATACATTATCTCGGCAACATGTCGCACTCGCACAGAACGTGAAGGAGGTCCCATCTTCGAGGCCATCGTCCCCCGAACTAGAGCTATACTTAGGACCTGATGCAGAGAAGGAGACGAGTGGGCTGTCGGAAGCCCAGCTGCGACGCGTGCAGCGGGTGGAAGACCTCCGATCCCGAGTTGTCGACGCGTTTCGGAAGGCCAAGGGTGAACCGGGGGAAGGAAAGTGGACTCAAATTTCTCAGATGCTTCGGATGGGGTGTACGGCTGGGAGATATCGGTGGATTCGTGGATGTGCTCCGTCGGGACGGCAGATTCGTGAGGTGGATCCTTCTTTGGCGTTACCGGAGACAGAAGAAGAGTGGCATGAAATGGAGCGCAAGTTTGAGCAGAAACAACAGCTCAAGCAGAAGGTGGAGATTTGGCAAGAAGGTGTCGCCCCCGTGGAAGAACAGTCTCAAGAGACGCAAGCTAGCGAATCACAAAACGAGCCGGCCCACTCGAAGGCTGACACGACTCTCCAACGGAAATCGAGCTCAAAGAGTACCGTCGCTTCCCTCTCAAAACAGGGCTCCCTACAATTCAAAGTAGCCAAACGCGCCAGTGGTATCATTACCAGCGGGAAGCCTGACGATCCGACAACACCAAATGATGGGCCATTGCCACATGAGAAAGCCGCGCTTCAGCTCGACTCCAGTCCAATGCTCGTTGATGATGAAGCCAGGGGAATAGCTGATATATCAGACGCGGTACGAACTCTTGCTCTGTCTGTTGCTTATTATCCTGATTCTTCGATAGTTCCTTCCCCCTTCTTTCCCATCCCAGCTGCAGACCTCTACGCCCAGGCGCGAACGGTCGAAAATCCCAGTGATTGACCCAGCGCCCGACCTCGACGTGTCGCTCGCTTCCGTGAAGGACATCACGCCCAACTTTTTTAGCCAGGAGTACAACCGTCTGTCGTTTCCCAATGCTCCGGAGGGCCAGGACGATCCCCAACTACCTTCGTCACCGCGACACCCCCCGCCTTCATCCCATCAGATCCCATCTTCATCGCTACAACCTTTGACATCCTCACCTTCTCTACCGTCGACCCCAATTAAGCCTAACTCGAAAAAGAGACGCCTCGATGCGACACCCAAGGAGGCGGGCACCTTCAAAAAGGTCAAAACTACATCAATGATCCCAGAGGATGGCGAACCACCGACCACACCTCCCAGAGCTAAAGTGAGCCCTAGAATCACCACTACCAACGTCCAGATAGAGAGCGACATCGTGGACTGGACAAAAGCGGTTGTCTCAGGTGTTTTGACTACGCCCGAGCGGAAGGACAAAAACCATATACCAACCCTCACTGAAATTCTCGCTTCAAAAAAGAAAAGCTCCCCGAATACACCGAAGAAACGATCCTCTGGGGTCTATTCATCACCGTCGCAGGCAAAAGCAAACGCGCCTGCCACTAAGCCTAAAGAGGCGCAACCCATTGACGACGCAGACCTACAAACAGAAGCGAATGATATACCTCAGGTACCGCCTGACCAGGAACAAGCTGCCGATGTATCTATTATCACTGTGAGCAATGCCCCGCTTGATGTTAGTGACATCACTCTCGACAAGGCGGCACTCAACCTCGATGTCAAAAGTCTCTACGACGGCTTGGATGCTTCGTATCACATCGGCTACGACATTGATATGTCATCGCCTGCGAAATCTCTCTCCTCAATCGCCGGGTCAGATTCCGAGGACTCTGACGAAGAAGCTGGCGATGCACTTCGTGACACGACGTTTATCAATGCAGCCAAAGGCTTCGAACCCCTAGGCGCTAGCACGCAAGCTGATGGGGGTGGCGGCTTTGCGTTTGGTGCAATGAGTCAAGCAAGTGTGGGTGGCGGCATACGCAGCTTTGGGATGTATAACTCCCAGTTCGACGTCGAGGGCGAGGTGGATAGAGTCAGCGAGCTCTTGGAGAGGGATGTGGATTTCGACGGTTGGTTGAGGGACGCGAGTATCAAGGACGACGCAGAAGAAGAGGAAGACGACGATATGTGATTTGGGAGAGTTGCCGAGTTGTTGGGGATATGATATGAGTAGGGCCCATGGGGAATATGGATATATTGATTGTTACGTGTTTTTCTATCTTGTGTTATTATGCTGGCTTTGTGTTGATTATTGAATACGCCGTACGGACACCTTTGCCGCAATGCACAGTTGTTTGTAGCCCTCTAGTCCAATGCTACTGTGACCTCATGATAATTAGGGATCCTCGATTAGGCATCCTCGATTCACATGGTGACCAAAAACCCGTCCCTGATGTTGACATAGATGTTGCGTCGCGATGCCTTGTTACTACTCCCGACTCTGCTGAGGGAGTCTTTGTTTTCCATCTGACATGAAGTCTTGATGTGCGCAAACGATGCGAATTCGAACATTTCGGGCGCTGGAGTACAGGCCAAAACCTTTCATCGATCCGTGCGACGGTGGGGCTTCTAAATCATTAAACCATTAATTCCTTGTTTCGGGCGAAGGTTCGCCGTGCATAGATGGGCTTGTGCATCCGTCTTCAATCATGCTGCTGCCTCCCGCAAGCTCAAGTTCTACAGATATAAAATGGGTGTTTTTGCGACTAATGTCTGCCAGGTTGTTCGTCGCCCTTCACTCCATCTAAACTACAACCCGATATGCTCCTCTCACTTTTCGTTGCGTTGGCGTGTTCTGCAGTGGCCACGTTCGCTCAAGGCGCTGAACACAATCCCAAGTAAATTTATGTTTGATTATTCGGGTGTGCGATTTGACTAACTTAGCGTGCTATCATTCTCATAGAAAATGCTCCGCGAATGCGGACGAATCCGCAATCGCGGCTGCGGAGAAGCACTTCCAGGAAAGCCGAGTGCCTTCGTCGAGCTTGCAAGCCCGAGGAGCGCACAAAGAAGCGGCACTTGACGTGTACTGGCACGTCGTCAGGTTGAACGAAACAGAGGAGGGCGGGGATACTAAGTAAGGCTGTCTTTGGATTTCCTGTCTTCGCACAAGGACGTGTTGCTGATATGGTGTACAGCCCGCTGTTCATTAACACGTCAATAGACATTATGAATTACCACTTCAAGGACGCGGGTATACGGTGGAACCTCGTTAATGTTTCACGCACGACCAACGAGGTGTGGTTCAGAAATGCCAGCGGGAACTCGTACGTCCTCTAGTAAACCTTCCTCCTCCTTTCTAATGTGTCCTGTTCCATGAAAGGACGGCCGAATTCGAAATGAAACAAGCTCTTAAGAAAGGAGGCAAGGCTGACCTTAATGTTTATTCCGTCGAGTAAGTTGCGGCAAGCTTAACACTATCGAGCGTCGACGCATGATTAACCTTACCTCTTAGCAACACTTACGAAACCGCGTTTGGTTGGGCGACCTTCCCTTATGAATACCCGTTGAACCCAGAATGGATGGATGGTGTGGTAGTGCGACATACCACCTTGCCCGGCGATTTCGAGGGGAAGCATAGAGGAAAGGTGAGCTCGTGAATTCATATCCAGCGATATATTGACATTGATTCCTTTGCTTACTTACCCAAAATGCAGACGCTGCTCCACGAAGCGGGCCATTGGTGTGGTCTGTATCACGTCTTCATGAATTCATGCGACGAGCCAGGAGACTACGTCGACGATACGCCTCCTCAAGAAGCACAATACGAGTGTATCTTCCCTCGTTCCAGCTGCATCAAAGGCCAATGGGATCCGCTATGTAAGCTACCTTTCGCCGCTCTCCCCATAGGCACTTAGCTTACCGACTCGATCAGACAACATCATGGACTACACAAGCGATTACTGCCAGTCACAGTTTACGCCAGGCCAGAACCAAAGGATGCGCGAACAACTCAAGATGTATCGCGACATAGATATGTAATCGCTCCGAAAGTGTGCATATGGTGCAATGACGGGGGAATAAATTAATCGGACTCATATAGATAGAGCTGATGGTGCAACCCAAATGTGCCGCTACGATAATTTGCGTTTTGTTACTCTCGCAATCACGTCAGATGCTCCGAACTGGAACGCCCCCAGTCCCGGACGCGTGAGGTCTCTGCTCGGCTGGAGTCCCTTCCAAAGGTTGTTCGCGGTAGCTGCTCCAATGGGAATCCTCGGATCTGCAACGTGCTTGAGAGGCGTGATGTCCAAGTTCGAAAGCATAATGGTTAGGATGGATTTGAGCTCAGCCGTTGCCAGATGGCGCCCTTCGCACTGTGACTCGCCCAACAATGAGCATCAATCAAGACTCCACACGCACGCTACTCACGATGGATATTCCGCCCCCAAAACCATTCATCTCTCTAGACCTCTTCGAGCTGAGGGCGTCGCCCTGCTTTTCGGCCAAGAAGCGATCGCCAATCCACGACTCGGGATTGGCCCCCCACAGTTCATCCATGAGATGTCCAACGCGAGTAATGCACACGACGCGCATACCAGCGGGGATGAATATCCCTTCCTCGCCTGATGCAGACAATACAAAATCCTTTTCAACGACCCTAATGCTGAAACTCGAGGTATTCATCCTGACGGTCTCCTGTACACACGACGCGACTAAAGGCATCGAGGCTAGGGTTTTCAAGGTCACGACCGGGTCCGACGTATCTGCGCTCTGCTTGGGCAAAGCATCTATCTCCTCACGCACTTGGTCCAGGATGTCACTTTGGAGGATATAAAGGAGAAGCGCGGAAGCAGCATATGGCGCGTTTGCTTGAAGGGCCCAAAGATCGCCCAAAAGAAGGGTGGCTATCTCTCTCGAGGTATAACCTTCAGCCAATCCCATCCGAGCCATGTCGTGAATGAGCCCTTCGTCGAGACCGGGGAGGCCATCCTCGACCCATTGTGTGAGCACTGAGAACATCGCTTCTCGACCCTTCATCCCGTCTGCTATGGGCGGTACGAGCGAGTAGAGTGCCATTGGGATCATCTCTGCAGCCAAAAGGGGGAAGGATGCGTCGAATCGGTTGAAATCCCGCTGCAATTCTGCCTTCAGTGTCCGCTCGCAGAATTCCTCCCCAAACAGGCCGCTTGTGGCAGCTTCGAACATCGTATCAATGACCCACTTGGCAATCGGGATTTCAACGGCCTGCTCAGGCAACGATTCAATCTGTTCCTTGAGCTGTGCTACTTTCGCCCGGACAACACGCGTGAAACGCTCAACTGGAGCGTCTAGGCGAAGGTTGGTGAGATCTTTGGCGTGAACGGGGAACATGCGCGTAAGGCCAGGGCCCTGAGAAATTTTCCATGGAGAGCCAAAAATGATCGTCTGGAATTTCCGTCGTATTGCGGTGAACGATAGTGTCGAAGATGGGGCACCGTACACTTTTTGGATAAGAGTCCCGTCGAGAACGAAAATCTGGTTGAGGGGCCATGGAAGATGGACGACGGGTCCGTAATCACGTCGCAGGGAAAGAAGGAAATTGTCTTCGTCCATGCCTAGCTTCGCCATGGCTAGGAATCCACGGATTGGATATGGTAGATACCATGGACCGTAGACGGGGGGCAGGCTGAGGTTGCCCGGTGGACTCCGCCTCCGGGAAGTTGTCAAAGACATGCAGAGGGCGAGGCCACCGACGGCTAGAGCGTATTCTAACACCCCTACCATGGCTGAAGTAGAGGTGAGTTTTGAGACACGAATGAGATGTTGTTGAGCGCCATGATTTCCATATTCCGCCCACCAGCCTCCAGGGCGAACTATATGGATTTATAACTATTTGCTGCTGGCGCCTATTCGCTACTGTTTCTTAACTTTGATCTCTAGCAGCACGGTCTCAAGCGTGTCAGACCAGAACCTCCTGCTTACATCGTCTTCCTTGAGCAATTCGCAGACCGTCGAGGAGGTAGACTCGAAGATTAACCAGACATAAACCTGATCTTTTAGAGAATACAAAAACACATAACCATGTCCAAACTTCCACCTGAACTTGATGGAGTCTTGACAGCCATTCTCCCCGCCGCTTGCACCTTTCCTTCATAACACGAAGGGTTATTGCGGCTTGACTACAGTCCTAGTCTGGGCTCAAGATGATCTAGTGCTAACGACGCGTTTTGCTCGTTTTGCTTACACTTCATTCCTCGTGTCTCTACACTTTCAATCTGCTGTGAACCCAGCCACCGCAAGAAGTCCTGTGTTCAAAACTTCGTGAGCACCATATTATTTGATTCGTCGCTACCGTTCCCACCCTTAATTGCTTAATGTCCAGTAGTCGGTAGCGTGCACTGAGCGTGTGGAGATCGGACCATGCTCGCATCATCGTTCCTCACCGGCCGGCCCAGTATACAGGAAATAGACGCGAAGATAGAATCTCTAAACCACGAGATCAGCGTGATTCAAGCAGAAATCCGATGCCTCAAAGAGCACAAGAACACGCACCTGCTCACCGTATCTAAAGTTCCTACAGACATCCTGTCAATCATCTTCGAGGCACTCACACTGGATGCGACTTTTCCTTCGGCTCCTAAACCACAGGAAGCCTACGCGCACCTACTCCCAGCCACGCAGGTGTGTCGGCTTTGGCGTGCGGTCGCGCTCGATTCGCCTTGCCTCTGGGGGTGCATATTTGTATTTGCACCACCTCGTATCGTTCGGCTGTTTTTGGACCGCGCCGCCTCTGCGCCTTTATACCTGCGTGGATCCGGTGGCTTCAACGAGGAGAGCGTGCTGGTTGTGCTCAATCACCTCAATCGATTGAAAGAAATCACTCTGCAGCTCGAGGGGCGCGATGCGGACTCGTGGGTCGGGCGCATCACATTGGAGCCGACACCGCAACTCAAGATTCTTTCGCTCGAAGATACTACAAACTCCCCCGCGGATTTGTTTCAGTTTGCCGCAGATGGTGACGCGTTTCCGGCACTACAACATCAGGATCAGTTCTAATCGAGAAGCCTACCGCGGCATGCAACACAGTACACCACATCACACAGACCCCATCAACTTCTTCTCCTTATTGAATAGCCTTCCTCTCCTGTCATCTCTCACTCTAGCCAACGCGCTTGCGCCGCAAAAAAAAAACAGCCGGTACCGCCCCTTTCCGTCAGCCTCCCGAACTTAACACACCTGTTTATCGAGGATGCCGACTTGTTCAACCTAGGAATGATGTCGTGCATCACAGCACCTCTCATCAAGACGATAAAACTGTTGCACACAGGCAAAGCCAAGGCCGAGACTGCTACTCCCGTCATTGCTGCCATCTACGCAAGCCTTCCTACCCTTCCGCCGGACTCCCACTCGCAATTCGAGCTGTACTCTCTGACCTACACCACTCTTGCATGGGTGCGAGTGTGGGGAGGGTGCCCCGTCGACGGGCGAGAATCAGCATCGGTGATACCATTTTTCGATCTGCAGGTACGCGGCACGGGAAATTTCGAGACGGAGGCTCCAGTTTTCGGGCTTTGTCCGCCGACCACTCCGAGCTAAGGTAGTAACTGCTCGCACGGGAGGCGGCGGGTGCAGATTGGGTGCAGACGATACCAATGAGCTCAAAGGTATTAACATCGTGGAAAGTCCTCAAGTGACTTTGTGCAGGCGGAATTATCGTTATCAGTCACATAGGTGAGTAGTTCCATACATTGGGAATCTCGGCTAGGCTGACGTGATATCTGCTCCGTATGGGTAGACGCGCCTTGTAGGACTGACTCATTCAATAGTCGTTTCACACTACAGGTCACGGCTCGTCATTAATCGTCTATTGACTTCGAGCCACCAATCAAAAGGTGAATACTTTACGATTCCCCTTCGAGTCATATCATCCAACGCTTCCATCACGCTGATTGATTATCAGCGTCACAAGTGTTGCTCCAGTCGTACATGAACAATGGAACAGACACGAAATGACTCCGGTCACTAAGCGCGCTGAGCCCTGCTGTGCTAAAATCCGGCGCGTATCACTGCCAGATACCTGTCCATCATGGATATATTCTAGCGAGGCGCCTACGGAACTGCCTCTCCCAGCTGTGGTGCACTTAAAAGCATGTCAGAGCCACCGGAAGTCCTCACGGTACCCTCTTCTGCTTCCACCAACACTCTTCACGCATTTCATGGCGCCAACTCACAGTGAGTCGTCTGCCAAACTACCCTAGTCAACATTGGTCTAACCCTACTCTGTTGTTGCAGTCTACTATAGTATATTCGACGCAAACGGGATCGTCAATGTCAAAGAGCGTCTGCCATCCGAGATCTCTAGTAGCAAGACAATTAGCCGCATCCTGAAGAACAGTATCCCTCCCCCCTTCAATGTGGCGAACGTTAAACTCAGCATTGCGCAGCGAGAGGGGTACAAGGCTGTACTCGGCGCTAGCAAAACCCAGCTGTTTACATCTGAGGAGTATATTACGGATAAGAACGGGCTGCTGAAAGGCGCTGGTTCGAGTTTAGACAGTCCTCTTAAACTCAAATTCGGCATAGAGCTCAAGCCTCCTCAAAGCCATATGGCCTCTCAATGTATGTTCCTTTGCCATTTCAACGATGCCTCGCGGTGTCTCACTAGTATCACTACTACTTAGTCGTTGGCAAATGGCAGCGCAGCGATAGCGGCATCACCTCAAGCGACAAGTACCACTACAAGTCGATGGCTCACTTCACGCTCAAAAAGACGCCCGGTGGCAAGATTGTAGCTGATGGTCATGAACACTGGACCACCACTTACACAGGGTTTGCCGGCTCAGCAAACCCCAGCGAGGAGTCTCTCCCGTCCCCCCTGAAAAATAAATACGAGCTCAGCGTCTTCAAGGTCGCCTCAAAGTCTAGTATCACATTCACACGTACCGCCACCTCCAGTGGGGTGACCTGGAAAGTGTCGGGAAATCTGAGTGCTGATGGAAAGTTCTTGACACTTACATTGAAACGCGCTGGGTCGGATACTACGGTATCGAGGGTATTCAAGCGAGTTGTGTGATGTGCCAGCATCATTGGACGCTGCCGCACCTGTTCAGCACCTTTCCCCTTCATGTTCATCGTATTTCTGCACAAAGTTTATAATGTATCTGCAAGTTTCACCAGATCCCCGTTATCTAGGCCGAAAGTTTAAGTAAGTGGCGGACAAGAGCTACGAAGTTGGAAATCGAAACGACTTACCGGGTTACGCAGTTGCCTTATGAGTTGCTGCTTGTGTTCGTCAGTTACTCAAATTGAAATTGAGATTGAGATTGAGATTGAATATTGAATATTCGCTTGATCACTATGTCTGCCAGCCACAAAGTCAACTAGTCACCGTCCACATCGATGATAAAGACAAGCCTCCAAATATCCCGGACTGCCAGTCGATCATAAAGCAGAGTTTTGAATAGATTAGCTCCCAGACTACCAACACCACCATCAGCGGTGTGCGCATCTGCCTCTCCTGCACGTCTGATCGCGACGTCAGCGACATCTGGGTCAAGTTTGGTCTCAACATAAGGATGAACGAGCTCGTCACGCAATACCTCGAGGAGCACGAGACCGCCGCCGTGCGTGCTCCGCGCGTCTACCTCGGGCCGCGTAGGGTTCATTGTCTCCGAGTACATCGCTGGCCGCATATAAGTACTCTAGGGCTGATATCGCCTGCATCGCCACTGCAGTGCAGGCTCTGCTCAAGATACCGAGCCTCAGTTCGGTGCCTGGACTCGTCGGGGGCGGCATCATCGAGCACCCCTTCTTCACCGACCCCGACATCCGATATTTGGTACGAAACCGTCGAGGAGCTAGAGGGCCATGTGAATGGCGTGAGCTTCACCCCCTTTCCAACACCCCTTTATCCATGCAGATCCTGGCTGCGACAGAACGGACGCAGTGGCATGTGGACTTGAAGAGCGAGGTCGCGCACACCGGGCTCATGCTCTGCGCGTCCGACATCCACCCCGTCAATTTCATGAAGGAACGCCTCGTGGGGGGTGGTCCCGTTCAGTACCAATGCACTTGGTAGGCGGGTCTCATTTACTGCAAGAACACTGCGCTCACTCTACTGCACAGGCCTTAAGAGGGAGCTCAGGTCTAGACGTGCATGGTGAATGCAGTACACAGTTTCCTCTCTCAGCTTGTTGGACGTTCCTCTATATCTATATTCCCGGTCTATATTCTTAGTGTCTGAGTGAGATACGGTGCCATTGGATTCATAAGTATTATTATCATCTGTTTGGAATTATTGGGGAAACGAGCCTTCTCATACGCAGAGGTTCCTGCAGGAGAAGCTGGCATACTTCTCTTTGAACGTTGAACATGATATCCTATGCAGTCGTCGAGAGTTTTTATTCTTCGCAAAGCTACGATTCTGATTATTCTGTTTCATTCCTCACCTTCCCCCGTTCCCGCACTGGAATGACCCCCTCAAGGGGAGCAAGGGGACAAAGTAAAGGGGTAGATGGTTCTAGAAAGGGGGCGCCTCTGACGAACCGACTACGTTCGACACTCTCCTCATTACCACCATGCCCTTTGGCGAAATCGTCTGCGGGTCGCCAGGGAGCGGCAAATCCACCTACTGCTACGGAAAGTACCAGCTGTTCACCGCCCTCGCCCGCCCGATCTCCGTCGTCAACCTCGATCCCGCGAACGAGCACATCCCGTACCCGTGCGCCGTCGACATCGCCTCGCTCATCACGCTCAAGGACGCCATGGACACGCACGGCCTCGGCCCGAACGGCGGCATGCTGTACTGCATGGAGTACCTCGAGGAGAACTTCGACTGGCTCGAGGAGCGGCTGGGGGAGCTCGGGCCCGACGCGTATATCCTGTTCGACCTCCCCGGCCAGGTCGAGCTCAGCACGAACCACGACAGCGTGAAGCGCATCATACAGAGGCTCACGAAGAGCGGGTTTCGCGTGCGTCGCCTCTTCGTCTACTGATGTAACCCCCACCGACGGCTGTAGGCAGCTCGCCGCCGTCCACCTCTGCGACGCGCACTACGTGACGGACGCCGCGAAATACATCTCCGTCCTGCTGCTCTCCCTGCGCACCATGCTGCACCTCGAGCTGCCCCACGTAAACGTGCTCTCGAAAGTCGATCTGATCGCGCAATACGGGGATCTAGGTACTCGAACAGCACTCTGGTGTATCTACCGTTCGCATGCTCACGATGGGATACAACAGACTTTAATCTAGATTTCTACACCGAGGTGCAGGACCTGTCCTACCTAGAAAACGCGCTGTCGGCGGCCTCGCCCCGCTACGCAGCGCTGAACATGGCGATCACGTCGCTGATCGAGGACTACGGGCTCGTGGGCTTCGAAACGCTCGCCGTCGAAGTGCGTATCTACCATTTACCATTTACCTCCCCATCTACTCTACGCCCTCACATCCGCGTTCTAGGACAAAGCGTCGATGCTGAACCTGTGCCGCGTCATCGATCGCGCGACGGGGTATGTGTTTGTGCCGCCGGCGGGATCCAATGCTCCGCCGGGGGCGGTAGAGGCGGGCGACAAGCCGCTGGCATCGCGCCCGAATGCGTACGCGCTGTTCTCGAGCGCTGCTGGGCCCATCAGGGGGCCGGGCAGCGATGTGCGGGACATCCAGGAGCGGTGGATCGACGCGCGGGAGGAGTGGGACGCGTATCAGAACAGGGAGTGGAGGAGGGAGGGCGAGGCGGTGCGCGACGAGGCGGCGCGGAGGGAGGGCATCCGGCAACGAGAGGGTACGAAGTGATCGGAAGTTGGAGTTGGCCATTTGGGTGCACTGGGGCTAGACGCGCGGCCGAATGTGCGCGCGGAAGGGCGCGGTGGGATGGACAGGGACGAGGGTACTGCGTGGGTGAGGGGAGGGGAGGGCGGAGGGACCTTAGGCCTTAGCGGTGACATGGGTTGTGGAGGAATGCAAGCCTGCTAGGGAGAATGCAGCTTGAAGCGCAACGCTTTTTGAAGAGAAAGGGCTAAACGTTAGGTGTCTCTGGTGTCCGGCGGCGGGAGACCAAGCATCGCGAGATCCCTCTTGGAGGAGTCGTACGCAGCTGTATGTCGCTAACCTGAGCAATCACAGCGATGGCAAGGCGCCTCTATGTGTCCTCCCAAAAGACCCAGATATGCACACGGACGCTCTGTAGACAGCAGTGGAAGGGAAGCGCTCTGCCTGCTTTCTTAACGAATATTTGAATGCTTGAACGTGAATATTTATGACGAGGGTATGATAATTGATAATTGAATTATCATAACCAGATGCTGGTTTCTACGACCTAAAACCCTATAACCAATCTACAATCTACACTCTACACTCTTAGTCTACACGAGATACACGAGATACATTGGCGACAACGCCTCTACAACAATCTACAAACGGCGAACGACAAATAACGGGACCTTATTACAACGGGACCTTATTACACCAGAACCTGATTACAACCAACAACCAATTACAACGACGACAACGATGAAAACAAGGAGAGTGAGAAGGAGAGTGAGAAGGAGAGTGAAAAGGAGAGTGAGTGAGAGTGCCAATGAGAATAAGAGATCTAATGGGGAATAATGTATAGATGAGTGGATGCGTGATTTGGTGTTTGGTGGGTAGTGCGTGATGTGAGAATGAGTAAATGACGGGGATGCGAGAGGGGAGGCAATGGTTAATGCGGGTGTGTATGCTTATGCTTATATTCTTATGCGGGTGTGTTGCGTATGTGTGCGGGGAGAGGCTTGAGCTTGAAGCTTGGAGGTGGATACAAGACGGGTCGATGTCGATGAACGCCCAGAACTAGACGTCCTTCTCTTCCACTTCATCCTTCTCGTCGAACACCAAGTTCCCCTTCCCCTTCTCTCCCTTCTCTCCCTTCTCTCCCTTCTCCCCACGCTCAACCTCCTCGTCGACTAAAGTCCCCTCACTCCCCTCGCTCCCTTCACTCCCCTCACTCCCCTCCGAACCCTCGCTAGCAGTGTCGGACGAAGAATCGTCCTCGTCCCAATAACACGAATAGATCACCTCTTTGAGCCTACTTCCCCCACTTCCACCTCTCCCACATCCACTCCCCATCCCGCCTCTCCCGCTCTCACCGATTCCCTCATCACTATTATTCGCCGCACCGGCTGTGCACGCAGACCGCCCGCGCGCAGGTCCACCCGATTGAGGGATAGACGATCGAGAAACTCTGGAAACTCTGCAGTTGGGGGGATTGGGGGGATTCCGTTGAGCAAGTCTAGCTGAGGGGGGGCGCGGCGCGTGACAATACACGCGGTGGAGGATCATGCGCGCGACGACGCGCGCGCGCGCGCGCTGCAGGGACTGGGCCTGCGCTTTTGCGAGCTCGGGGGATTCGAGGGACGGGGTTGGCGTTGAAGAGGAGGGTGTTGAAGGGGGTGTTGGGTTGGGTGTTGGGTTGGGTGGAGGTGTAGAGGGAGGAGGAAAGGAAGAAGGAGAAGGGGCGGTGAACTGCCATATATTCACATTCCCATTCACACTCGCCCTGTTCTCCGGTCGTCCTCTCCCGGACCCAATAACTGTAGTCGACGGTGATGCTTTCGAGGAAGCGGCCGAGGGGGTGGTAGACGTCGGGGTAGAAGTGTACATGTACAGTATCGAATTCGGCGCGAGGATCTGTTGCTCCACATCCACGTTTACTCCGGTATACGGCGACGGGAGGGATCTTGACGTCGATGTCGATGGTGAGGAAGGAACGTAAAGGGGCGACGCAGCGAGCGAGATGGTGCGCGAGCGCGCGCGGGTCGTGCGGGTGGGCGGGTGGGTGTAGGGCGAGCGGCACGATTCTGGCAGTGCGTTCGAATGCGGATTAGGGGTGCCGTTGACTAGGGATGGTACCGAGAGCTGTTGTTGTAGGTAGTGGGGTTGGTGGTGTTGGTGGTGGGAGGGGTGGGAGTTGGGGGCGGGGAAGGCACGCAGGCCCGGCGGCGCACGGTAGTGATAGCTGTTCGTGCTGGTATTGCTGTTGTACTGGGAGGGGGAGAAGTAGGAGTCGGTGAACGCCTGCAGCGATTGGCGGGACTGGTGGGATTGGTGCGAGTGGGGGAGCATCGTCATTGTCATCGCTGTGGCCATCGTTTCTCTTCAGGGGGTGTTTGATGATTACAGGAGGTGTATGCGGTATATGAAGGATGTGAAGGAGCGGTCGTTATATGCCGTTATATGCGTAGCCGTTATATGCGTAGCCGTAAGTGAGGGGGTAAGTGCAGGAGGATCGTCGAAGACCCGGCTAGTGGAAGGGATGGAAGGACGGAAGGACGGAGAGCGAGGTGGGTCGACGTCGGTCGGTCTACGCTCCGTTGTCACACTTGCACTAGTTGCAGGTGGTGCAGGTGCGAGTGCGAGTGCGAGTAAATCTTCTATTAGACGTGTTCGCGTGAGGAGGGATCTATGTGCGCGTGGGTGGACTCGGGAGGGGGAGGGATCGAGTAAATCGAGTAAATCGAGTAACGGGCTATCCTTATACTCGCAAGATATCCACGTATCCACTTGCGCGAGTACGAGTACAAGTATACAAGTACCGGTACTGTAGGGAATAAGGGGATTGATAATAGAATAGACGACAGGTAGAGAGGGTGCGACTGCGTACCTCTCCTCTTATACGCCCTTCCACCCTTATATCTCCCAAACAACAACAACAACGACCGGCGACGATCCCTAGTCGCCCCGTCCCAGATCCAGCTCCGAACTCCAGGAGCTCCAGGTGCAGAGGCATGACATGCTGAAACAGGAAACAACACACCCCCTTTCGCTCCCCAAGTCTGACTCAGCACGTCCCCGTACGCTGAGAAAGGAAACCATCCAGGGAAGCCCAGATGCAGCAGTCACTGGGGGAGAGCAACCGCCTCGATCCATCTCCGATTAGACAAGTCTCTCCTATATCCTCCATCAGTGCGTCATATGGTGCACACACTTTCGACCACACAGCGATACAAGCGATATCGGATACAACAACTTGCAACAACACAATGAACGACGAACGATGACGACGATACAACGACGAACAGGATACTCACTCGGGTAGAAGGGGGCTCTAGATTTGTATCCGCCCAAGAAACCCTCCCATACTCCCACGTACGCACTTCCACGTCGGCCGCCAGTGCACCCGCCAACGACATTGTACTGGGTGACGTCGCGCTAGTTGATGTTGCGCTAGACGATGTCGCACTGGTCGAGCATACCGCATGAATCGACGACGTCCTCGTCACAACTAACGGACCGAGGACTGTGCACGCTGTAGAGCCGCCCCGTGCGCAGTACCCTCCCGTCTCGGACATGTGCCCCGCCCCCGCTTATGCACAGTAAGTATTCGACCACTTGCGCTTGACTTGCGCGCCCACTTTCCCGGTTGATGCAAGTTGGCGAACGGGCGGAGTGGAATAAGATGGGATTATCATAAGATGGGATGCGTTGTTGTTCCTCGCTAAAGCCTAAGCTACGTATGCTATCCTATCCTACCCTATCCTACACGCCTCCGAATTCCTGTCCCCACTGCTATTATGCCATTATATTTCCTTGCCATTGTCCGGCCTGATAAGGAACCTCCTTCAACCTCCTTCCACCTCCTTCCACCGACGCCTCCAACCAACGCTTCCGAAGTGATTGACCTAAACGGGTATAAGGTATAAGGTACACTGCACACTGCACGATGGCCGTACCTTCAATATTCAATCGTCAACGCGGATGGACAACGGCCGTCCCTCCTCCCTCCTCCTCTCCCCCTCCCCTCCCCTCCTGTCTCTCCCACCAGCTCTTCTCTTCTCTCCCACCAGCTCTTCCCTTCCCGCACCCCATCGAACATCCCCGACAATCACCGCAAAATACGAAAAGGGTGTTGCCTGGTGTAGCCCAAGATCTCCCCTTTCCCACGGAGCGGGAGGCAAGCGCGTATGGCGCACACTGCACACTGTACAGCGATTTGACGACGAAAGATGACGACGAGGGTAGAAGGGGGAAGAGGGAAGAGGGAAGAGGGAAGACGAGAGACGACGACGACGAGGGTAGAAGGGGGAAGAGGGAAGATGAGAGACGAGAGACGAGAGACGAGAGACGAGAGACGACGACGACGAGGGTAGAAGGGGGAAGAGGGAAGAGGGAAGATGAGAGACGAGAGACGAGAGACGAGAGACGAGAGACAAGAGACGAACAGGATGCTCCCTCGGGTATACTAGAAGGGGGGAGAGAGAGGCACTGTTTCGACGGGGGACGGGGGACAGGCAACTTGACAAGATGATTATACATTTCCATGCACTCTACTCTCTCACACACACTCTCTCACACACTCTCTCACACACACACACACTCTCTCTCTCACACACACTACTCTCTCTCTCACACTACTCTCTCTCACTCGTCGTTCGTCGTTCGTCGACGGCCACCTCTTGCACCGCCCACCGCCCACCGCCCACTGCCCGCACGTGCTTAGACGCGTAGAGGCGTAGGGGCGTAGAGGAGAGTCGTAGACACGTAGAGTCGTAGAGGAGAGTCGTAGAGGCGTAGAGGCGTAGAGGCGTAGAGGAGAGTAGAGGAGAGTAGAGGAGAGTCGTCGAATCTTGGTACTGCATGCGCACACTGCACGACGTCCGCGTCTTCTCTTTTCGAAAGTGCATTTTCATTTTCATTTTCATTTTCGATGCCATGCTATCTCATCCCATCCCGGACTCCGGATCCTGTGGTCCTGTGGTTGTGGTCCTGTGGTTGTGGTCCTGTGGTCCTGGTCCTGTGGACTTCAACATCAAGTTTCAACGTCGACGCGAACGCTGTGCATTGTGAAGCACTGTGAAGCACTGTGCACTGTGAAGCTTCAACCCGGCCTGCTTTCTCGGTTATGCAAGGTGGTGCCGGGTCGACTCGTTGGATGGCGTGGATGGGATGGGATGGGATGGATGGGATGGGATGGGATGGGAGGGAGTGGATGGGATGGAGTGGATGGGATGGGATGGGATGGAGTGGATGGGATGGGATGAGCTGAGCTAAGCTACGTATCCTACTAGTATCCTAATCCTGTCCTACTCTATCCACACATCTGGACGCGAATCTGGACGCGAATTCTTGTCACTACTGCTACTATTCTATCTTATATCCTTACCATTGTTCGGCCTGGTAACGAAGCTACTCAATGCACGCCTCCGAAGTCGAAGCAACAACCTAAACGAGTACAAGGTACAACGCACAACGCACGGTGGAAAACGCACGGTGGAAAACGCTAATCAGACATGATCGCATGATGGGCAACATATCATGCATAATGCATAATGGCCTTCTTCTCTATTCTCTACGCTCCCACGAGTTCCAATTTCTGTGCTCCGAGCTCTGCTATGCTACGACTCCAAGAACCCTCGCTCGCGGTGCCGCTAGCCACTAGCCATCGGCCACTAGCTCTCCCGGTGCACATTCCCAGCATCCTTGAAAGCATCGCCGAATCCCAGAATCCCAGAATCCCAGAATTTGTGACGACCACACATCAGTACTCAGTGATCAACTTTGGGTCAACTAAGTAGTAGCCTACCACGTACGCGGACGACCAATTCGCCCTCGAGAGCACTGAGCAGAGCGGATACGACGTCGACTTCCTACACGGTGATACTTGGTCTACGGTACAGCACGGCGCCGCGTCTCGTGCGTGGCGTTGCGATTGCGTGTATGATCGGTGTATGATACATGATCAGTGTATGCTCTGCACCGCGTCCTGCCCGATCGCCCAGATACTTGAGTCTCGATCATCCAGACATCCATCAAATGAATCCGGTGTCCCGCCGACGACTCGATCTCCCGCTTGTCCTCTCCTTCCAAGGCACCGCCTACGCCTTCTTTTTGCCACCGCCTTCATTCTCCACCACCTCCCTTCTACAGCGCCTCAGTCCTCTACCGTTCCGCGGCGGCGTAGTGGTATCGCGGTAGTACACCTTGGATATGGATACGGTGAACGCTAACGCAGCGTCACGGGGGTAGCAGTGGCCAACTACGTACACCGACGACCGACGACCGACGACCGACCGACGACGGACAGCAGAGCGGATACGACGTCGATATCGTGTTCGTGTTCGTCTTGCTGCGCCGTCATACGATACGACACCGACTTCGTCCTACGCTCCCGGGCCTACTATATGATATGTTTACGATGTGGCCTTGTATGATAGGATACGACACGGCATGTACCGTTGCTCCCGCGCGCTTGCGTCTAATTTGCTCTGCATCGCGTCCTGTTCGACCGTCGGGACGGTCCTCAAATGAACTCGATCTCTTCGCAACTTCTTCGCAAGGCGCGCCGGTGTCAGGTCGATGTCGTATATCGGGCGGCGGTGTGTCGGGCGTCGGGCGTCATCAACGCGGGTGCAAATTAGAGGCAGCGTTCCCTTTCCCCTTTCCCTCTCAACACGTATACGGTGTGCGGTATACATCGTCTGATCCCCCTGACCCCTCTGACCCCTCTGACCTAATCGAACCCCAGGCCTCAGGCCTCAGCGGGCTCGCGCAATACGTATTGACCTTCTCAATGTCAAGTACTCTCAACGCCAAGTCCCAACCCGAGGCCCAACCCAAGTCCACATCATCGATTTACAAGTACCACGTACAACTAACACACACAACCAGCACGTACAAGTAACACATACAAGTAACGGAAGGGTTTCGACTCTCCGGATCACCGAAGGAGGGGTACCGGACAGAGGGACATTCGTGGATAGCGCGTACACGGCGGCAGAGTGGAGCGGTACAACTTGGGTGCAGCGGTACAGCTCCAGAACAGCATAAACAGCGCACCCCGCTTCCGAAGTCCAGCGCAGGCATTATGCATACCGAAGCGCAGGGAGTCGGGATATCGGGACTTTGGCTCGACTTTGGGAGCCACGGCCCACGGCCCACGACCTCAAGGCTTCAAGCACTAAAGGCGTCAAGCACTCAAGCACGCAAATACTCAAGGACTCAAGGCCTCGAGCACTCAAGTACTCGCGCACGACTCAGGTACCGGGCGTCATTTTGCGCGGAGACCTTGAAGGTCGGCGGTCAATATTCAGTGTTTCAATATTGGGATCCGGGAATTTGGGAGTTCTCTAGTAATTTAGCGCTGCCGCGTGGGGGCTGGGGAAGCTGGTGCATACGTACGTCTATAAGGTTGAATATCGACTGGGAAGGGGGGTATAGACTCGGTATACTGTATAGCGGCAAAGGAGGCGAAAAGGAGGTGAAGACTAGGACGCGCCGTGAGGAGACACATCGCGAGCCCTCGCGCCGCCCCGCCGCGAAGCAGAATCATTTGCTACACTCTGTTCTTTCGTAGATGATGGCGAATTCAAGGTATTATAATTACCTACTCCCGACCACTTATTTCATTCCGGACTGATGCTTACGCTTACCCACAGCAAAACACTTGCGTCGTCGTGTTTATGACGGCCCAAAACCAGAGAGCAAAAACCCCTGGGCATCGCTCGTCGGTATCAGTGAGAAGGCAGGGGCCTTGCAGGACTCCAAACAGCTCAACGGGGTCTCTTATGATGTCAACCGACTTCCGATATCAAATCTCAAATCCTACGCTGCAGTCGACGCTCTGTCGTCTTGATTCCTTCTCCTCCGTGCCTCGTAACTGACACGCGGTATGTGTATGAGCATCCCGGTTGCCCACTCGGTTTGTTTACATGGGATCTATGTACTCAGTCGCATCGTGGTGAATGGGTACACCACGATGCTCATCGACACGAATTACAATTGCCAGCGAAGCCCAGGTTTTTGGCGTTTCCTTTCCAATGGTTCTCGACTCATGATTCATGCATCCCCTGCGCTGCTACCTTTGAGGCATGGCTATAAAGGTAGCAGTGCAGGGGATGAAGCAACGTAAGCGTGGGGGGGAATTGGCTTCGTTTCCTTTTTTCCCCTTGCGTTACTTCCATCTTTAACAACAGCAAGCCTGCCGCCTGGCCCCATTCGCGCGACCGCGCGGTTGTCCCTTTGACGGCATACTTCTTATGGGAAGGAGAAGAAAACGACGAATTCTGGTCGGCTAGAATGCAGCATGCCTTGGATAACATTAAGGCGGTGACGTCGAGAGGGTTGCATCTACGAGGATTCCCCAGCACTGTGTCCCATTCTAGCTCTCGAAACAACCGACGCGGAAGGAGTCTATCGCGAAAACTCAGATAAGCTCGTCGCCATTCGCAAGAAGTACGACCTCGCCAACGTCATGGGACTAACCTGAGGATTCAGAAGTCCTCTCCTCGTTAAGAAGCCGATTCCAACCAAGAAAACGAGCGGCGCGAAGAAGGGTGGACATGGCTTCCAGTTGCTGAAACTTTACGACACCGTCGAAAATGCCACTGGGAGGCATCAGTAGGGTCTGTGGCCGCGAAGTCCAACCAAACCCACGAAACATCATCACAATGTTTCTTCATTTCACGTTTCCCGGTAGTGAATGAGCCTTGGACCGTAAACTAACTGCAACGTAGAAATTTTGTATTACAAATGAATGCTCTTGCCGTCACGGACGCTGCGTTCGATTGCCTCTATCAGTCTCCTGTTCTTCACCGCTTCCTCGATCGTGACATACGCGCCTTTCCCCTGAGCACTCTTCTCCTTCAAATATTCCAGCCAGGTAGCTGCCAAATGTGCCAGAAGACCAGTGCCTTCAAGCTCAATCCTTTCTCCGCATACGTAGACCGCCATGTCGTGGATATTCATCAGGTTCCCATCTTCTGTGGCTGGTTCCACGCGAACGGATCCATTCTCGCAGTCGATCTCCCACAGGAATCCGCGCCGTCCAGGGGTTGATGGATACCCTGCACGATAGTGGATGCTGACGAGGGCGCCGGATGTGAGCATCCCTGACAGTGCTATGTGGTCTGGATATGCGGCGTGAATGGTGGGAGGTGGGGTTGATTCCGAGCCAACGATAGTTGCGATTGGATACATGGTCGCTGCTGTCGCAGAGATAGTGGCGAAGTCGCCCAGAATATGGGTGAAGGTATCGAGTTGATGACCGAGTATGATCTCGGCAAACGAGACGCCTGTGCGGATGGTCAGTGCTTCTTATGACAGGAACCAAGTACAAGCCGCTGACCTGACTGGGGCTGATGAATGTACGACCTCCTCTCATTGACAGTGGGCCCCCAATACAGGCTCTCTCGCGGCATGAACCCCACCTGACATGAGAGTTCGCTGAGAAGCGGGCTAGCGCTGAGATCAAGTTGCTTACCATGGTACTTGACAGCACTTTCCCCAGCCTTCCGCTATCAATCACACCTTTGACCTGAGCGTGTAAATTTCGCATCATCGAGTATCAGCAGCTGCCAGCTCACCACTTTGGATGCTGCAGAATGGCGGCCTTGCAGACCAACCATCACCTTCACCCCTTTAGCTTTGGCGTGTCTCTGGAACTCCGTGGTTTCCTCTAGGCTCGAGCCAGCCGGCCACTCTACGAAGACATCCTTCCCGGCTTCGATGGCAGCCAACACAGGTCCCCTGTGCGTAGGGGCCTTGATTGATACCACCACTAAATCAACTTCTGGGTCCTGAGCAATCTGGGATATGCCATCATCTCCATAATACGCCTTGATGGGACTCCCTGTCTCCCGTCCGTAATGTTCTGCAGCGGTAGAGGCGGACGCAGCTGATGAAGTGCACAGAGCAGTGACAACGTAGGAAGAGCGGACACAGGGCACTTGTAACGAAGGAAAGAGCGCGATCGCAGCCCAGCCGGTCGTGGAAAGACCAATAAAACCGATGCGTATCTGGGCCATAGTTGCTTAATCATAGAAGTATCCGACCTCTGCCTTTTATCAGGGAATGGAGCCTATGAGAAAATGGGACACTCAATACAATCAGTAGTTTGTCACGATGGGGGATTGAGCCTACTTGACCAAACAGCATGGGATCGTTTCTCACTTCGTTCCATAGATCGTTTGGACCAAACGAACAGTTTCGTAAGCTAGCTTACTCACAAGTGGACCTACAAACTGAATCGTCTCCAGGAATGATGATCAGTCGGGAGCTACACTTCTATCGCTTTCCATGATCAACAATAAGAATGAGGATGCCGCCACGCGGCACAAAAGGACACTTACTTTTAGATTCAGCCACGTTCGAGTTGAGGTGAGACGTAGAAACTACAAGTGAACAGTCTTCCCTTCTCTCGCGCTGTCTTCAATCGCGTCTAACAACCGCCTGTTTTTCACCGCCTCTTCAATTGTCACATACCCGCCCTGCCCTTCGCCTCTTTTCTCCTTCAGATAGCCCAGCCAGCTTGCCGCTAAATTTCCTAACAGACCGGCGCCGTCGAACTCGACCTTCTCTCCACATACGAAGACCGGCATGTCATAAATGTTCATCAGATGGCTTCGAGGGCCTGTTGGCGGGGGAGCTTCAACACGAATAGACCCTTTCTCGCAGTCTATCTCCCATAGGAACGTAGTTCTGCCTGGGGTGGTTTCATACCCTGCACGATAAATCATGCTTACCAATGCCCCCGACGCGAGGATGCCTGTTAGTGCGATGTGATCTGGGGCAGTGACACGAACGGTCGGGGGCGGCGTGGATTTGGAGTCCACCACAGTGGCGGAGTGGTATATGATAGTCGATGTAGCAGAGACGAAGGCGAAGTTACCTAAAACGTGGGTGAAAGTGTCGAGTTGGTGGCCCAGTATGATCTCGGAAAAGGTGGCTCCTGCAGGAAGAGTCTGTCAGCTCCACGGGACGACCTAGCAAAGACTCCTTACCTGAGCGGGGCTGATAAATATATGTACTTCCTTCACCGATTTGAGGACCCCAATACAGGTTATCTCTCGACATAGAACCCATCTGTGGGATTGCTGAGTCCACGAGTGGACTTATGGAGGTCAAGTTACGTACGACAGTACTGGACAACACCTTCCCTAGCTTTCCACTCTCGATCGTGTCTTTGATCTACAGACCACTGTGGATTGAGTCGGGTAACATCCGTAGGCGTAGCATAGAACGCACCACTTTAGTGGTTACCGAATGTCTGCCTTGCAAACCGACTATCACTTTCACACCTTTAGCTTTCGCCTGCTTCTCTATCTCCATGGTTTCTTCTAGGGTCGCGCCAGCGGGCCATTCGACGAATACATCTTTGCCCGCTTCGATAGCAGCTAGTACTGGTTCTTTGTGAGAAGGTGCCTTCACTGATACCACCACGAGATCGACGTCGGGGTCGCGCACGAGTTGGGATATACCTTCTGGCCCGTGATAGGCCTTGATGGGGCTTCCTACTTGCTCTTCGTAGAGGGCGGCGGCGGTCGAGGCAGATGCGGCTGAAGAAGTACAGAGAGCGGTAATGACGAAGGAA
Organism: Sanguinoderma rugosum; assembly: GCA_017499575.1. Lineage (NCBI taxonomy): Eukaryota > Fungi > Basidiomycota > Agaricomycetes > Polyporales > Polyporaceae > Sanguinoderma > Sanguinoderma rugosum. The sequence goes on along the minus strand of VTPW01000001.1, from coordinate 4,799,515 downwards.
GAGCGAACAGAAGGCACTTGGAAGGAAGGGAAAAGTGCAATGGCAGCCCAGCCAGACGCAGAAAGTCCAACGAAACCAACACGTATCTGAGCCATACTTGGGCTACGAATGGTCTTCAATAGAAGTATATCGCTGTGGATCACTAAGCAGGCTCCTCAAAATTTGAACATTCTAATGGTAATATCCAATCAGCAAACATCCACATGACGCACAAGGATACCCGTGGGTCGTTGATTGTGCGGGTTCTGACGGCCGGATTCTCACATAGACACGGTTTGCTGTACAGTGCGTACTCGGCGCGGAAATTCATTTAAACCAGGTTCGAAACGAGATGTAGGGATCTCCACTTTGGCTACATGAGTCGGTACGCTGCGGAGACCATTTCGCAGGCGAGGCTTGAAGTTGGTCATTGTAGACGGACATTTACGATAGGCATGCAAAGAATCGCCCTAATAGCGACTGTCAAAAATGGTGGCAGCGATGCGCTGAATGATGACAAGGCTCGTAGAATGCGGGATGTAGAAGTTGGTTCCGAAATGCTCAAAAGCAAAAGCGGAGGGTCTGGGAAGTAAGTTGCTCACGCACGTGATACACACGTGAGATCCTCGGGTTCTCAAAAATTTGTGAGCTACAACAAAACCTCACGAAACTTACAACTCGACATCCATGTCTCCGTCAATATCAGGGAAGGGCAAAGAGTCTGGTACGGCTCGTGTATTGGGCTCCGGAACCTCTGGTACGCTCTAAATATACAATGTATTCCCCCCCTCTCACGTTTCCACGTAGGGATTGCTGAGCTGCTCATTTTCCATCCTGTGGATACGGTTGCGAAACGGTTGATGAGTAACAAGGGCAAGGTACGCGGATACATGTAGCTGATAGCTCAATACTAAGTACTGAGCTTAGGTGTCGTTCTCGACACTTTCGCCCATCATCTTCCGCGACAAAGCCATGGCGCCGTTGGGCAGCAAAATGCTCTCCTTATTCCCCGGCCTCGGGTATGCTGCTGGTTACAAGGTCGCACAGCGTGTTTACAAGTTCGGTGGCCAGCCATGGTTCAACGACCTGATAAACAAGCACTACAAGACCCAGTTCACGAACACTTTCGGAGAGCGCAAAGGGAAAATGATGATGCAAGCAACGGCAGGAAGGTGCGTGTCTTCAAGCTGGGGAGACTAGTTGCGGCTTGTTGAAGGGCTGCTACTCTCATAGTTTGACGGGGATTGGTGAAGTGGTGCGTGGTTAATGCCATTGGCCTTCGTTAGTCGCTCACACTGTGAATAGGTGCTACTCCCGCTAGATGCCCTCAAAATCAAGCGTCAAGTCAACCCGGAAGCGTTCCGAGGACGCGGATTCCTACACATCTTCATGGAGGAAGGCACGACGTTGTACCGTGGTTGGGGATGGACGATGGCCAGGAATGCCCCTGGCAGTTTCGCTGTAAGCCAATACACATACACTTCTCATCCCTGGTCGCACTCTGACATTCACAACTTCGCACAGCTCTTCGGTGCATCTGCGGTAACGAAAGAGTATGCGCTCGGCGTCACGGACTACTCCAAGGCGACGTGGACGCAGAACTTCATCGCGTCCATCGCCGGGGCCGTCGCGTCGATAACGATCGCCGCGCCGCTCGATACGGTCAAGACGCGTATACAAAACGCGAACTTTGAGCAAAAGGTGCCGGGGCTCACTGTCATCAGGGATCTCATCAAGCACGAGGGGCCGTCGGCGTTCTTCAAGGGCTTGACGCCCAAGGTACGTGTGCATCCACTCTCGCAATGTTTTACTCATGCTAATTTATGTACAGATCCTAGTCGTGGGTCCGAAACTCGTGTTCAGCTACACGCTCGCACAGTCTCTGATCCCCTTATTCGGCAAATACGTATGAGGAGGTGCTGGTATCTAGACAGGCCGTACATCTTAGATCGTCGATTATTTGCACCTTATTTTATTACTTCTTAGAGGATCTCCACGTTCTATCATCCTTGGGGAGTGGGGTATACTGCGCGAGTTAGGAAACGAACAACGGAGGGGTATATATGTACGGAGGTCATGATACTCTGCGCGCAGCAGATGCGCGTTTCGTTTTAGCCGCACAGCGTCGTTCCTTGCCAGGCGCCGTCGCGAATATATCGTTCTGGGCACCTTCCGCAAATCCGCACTTGCTGTTATACGCGGGGGACCGCGGCGCGCCCGCCTTATCGAGTCCCTGGACCCATATATTGTTACCTTCTTGCTGGTTCCAGTAGAGCATCTGCTTGGGGCCCTTCGTGCACTTGGAGGGGTCGTCTTCGCACCAGACGGGGGGCTTCGCTGGTGCGACGGGGGCAGTCGATGTCGCGCCGGTCACTTTGCATCTGAAGGCCTGCTGGTACATGTTGGGTTGGCCGCATCTACAATGCGATCGTGAGATTAGGTCAGGTGAGGAGAGAGTTGGAGGAAGTACGCACCCGTTAGGAATCTAGGTGAAATAGGAGTCGATATTACTGACCCATGCCCACTGCAACGAGGGTATAGAGACGATGTAAAGCACTCACGGCACAGTGGTAGCTGATTATTATTAGAGGACACAGGTCATCCCTGCAGGTAGATACCATTTCTGGCAAAGACTTCCTTTTCCAGACCGTGGGAACGAAAACCACTGTAGTCCAAAACAATCCACAGTTGAGTTCCGGTCATGCATAGGTTCCCCGTGCGGTTCCTTTTATACAACAGAGTGTCAGCGTCGGCCATTAGTGATGGGAAATGACTTACCACCGTGAGACTGACTCACCTATTGCAGTCATCATTAGTATCAGCATGCAAGTTAGATATGAATAACCTACTACTTCGTGGCGGCGTAGTGAGAATTGGTACGACTCCCCCTCCTACTCCCAGCTATTTATCCCTCCTGCGCGGTGCACAGACCTCCGCCATGCCAGCACATATATCAAGTCCCCGTCGCAATGCTAAGTCAGACGGTACTTGGCACCCATTGTTCGTACTGACTTGGCAAGGCGTGTGTTCGGATCCGACCCTGTTACGTAGCAAGTGAAATTTGTTTTCAGACTGACCGGAGATAAGTCTTAGGAGTATTACTTTACTTGCAGAGTATTAGAGGAATACTATACATGGTGTATATCTAGGTCTCTGTGAATACAAGGGTAGTAGAGATATCCCAAGTCTACCGCAAAGGCAGCGAAGGAATGGGACAGCGATAGGTGTGTGAAAGTACGGTGGAGGTGCGAAAATGTAAAGTCTAAATATATCAGGGTCAAGGAGAAGGGAGGCGCCAAGTCGGCACGAAGATAAGGAATAGCGCAAACATTCTAAGGTTCAGCATACTAGTAGTTGTGGGATAGTACTTGAATGTTATGTGCAAGTCGTACAAGCGACAAGTAGTGAGACGTTGCCGGAAGGTAGGTACTAACAAAACGGCGCTGGAATCTCAAATTCTAGATTGGAGTGAAGGCCGAACGAAGAGGCGAGGGACGGCGGAACAGTAGCACGAAGGCTCTGCGAATGACTGAGATGAGACCGCATGAAGTCGAAATGATCGTGATTGCGAAAGTGCGATGGCTAACGAGGGAGTCTGATAGAGCGCAGGGTCAAGCTTGCAGAGTGCCGCCCAAATTTGGTGCCTCCATGGTGGATAAGTCGCGCAAAACAGGCTGGTCGTGGGGACTCAATTTCAATAGTTGAAGCTATTCGTGAGTGATCCGGGTGTTCGTAGATGATGGAAGCATAGTGGTATGCAGCGGAGGAGAGGGCGCGAGGGAGCCAGAACAGCATGGCATCTACGAGGCCACTGCTTTCCTAGTGGATAAGGAACCAACGTGCACGGGGATAGATGAGGGTGGAGGATTGCTGCGTATGATTTAACGAGCACGCCAGGTCGAAATCCTGGGGAATTGGCACTCAAAAGGGTGAAAATTCGGCATATTCAATGCACTGCCAACAACAAGAAACAGCGAGGAGTTGGGCGGAAAGCGCCGGTCGCGGGAAGCCCAAATCTCAAATTTTGAAATTTAGGGGCCATTTCTGAGGGATTCAGGGAGTTTGCGACGGTAGGAGAGCAACAGCGAGGAGTGGGAGGATGAGAGGGAGAGAACCAGAGCAGCATGGCCTCTGCGAGGCCATTGCTGCCCTGTCCAATAGAAAACGAGGCCATCTGGGATTCAACGAGCGCGCCAAGTCGAAATCCCGGGAAATCGGCACTCAAAACGCTCGAAATTCATCAGATTCGATGCCCTGCCAATGGCGAGGAGGTGGGCAGAAAGGGCCGGTCGCGGGAAGCCCAAATCTCAAATTTCGAAATTTGGGGCTATTGGCGGCGGATTTAGGTGATTTGCGACTGTCGGAGAGGCAGAGAGGAAGAGCAGCAGGCCGTTGCTGCTCTGGCAGGTCAAAAGCGAGGCTATCTGGGGTAGACGAGGATGGAGATTGGGTGCGGGGATTCAGAGAGCACGCCAGGTCAATGTCCTGGACAATTGGTTGACGAAACACCCAACTTTTGGCAGCTTGAGCGCTCGGGAATCAACGGAGAGGTGTAAGAAAATGGACAAAAAGTCCTGGTCGGCGGACGTTCGTAGACCAATTTTCGAAATTTTGGATGGATTTTTGGCGGGATTCGACGTGTAGGCAGTATGGCGGAGAGGAATGGTGGCGAGGAGTAGCCGGAGAACAAAAAGAAGAGGACACGCTGAGATGTTCACGGTGAGATCGAGGTGGCATCAGGCCAAACGTCCCAGGCGGTCGACGGATATCCAACATAATCTAGACAAAAGACGCTGTTCGCGGGGAGTGCGTACACCAATTTTCGAAATCTTGAGCCATTTCTGAGCACGCAGGCTTGATTTGCGAGCTAGGAACAGGCTATGCATTGTGCGTGAGGGTGGAGAGGGTGCACGACGACAGTGCTGGTCCCGGGACAGCTGGGTAACTGACTCCCGTTCTTCTAGCAGTTGTACTGCTCTCGTGAGGCCGTTCTCATCGTTCGACGGGATGGAGTGATGGCGAACGGCTTCCCAGAATTGTGCTGATGTTCGGAGTGTTGGAGGATCGCAGACAAGGCTACGGGACCACGGGGCCATTGGGGATACATCATGTAGGGCTGCTTGCGGCACGCTCATAGAGGTAGTTCGGTTTTGCGTAGGCTGCCGCGGCTGCTGAACAAACGGCACTGGTTTGTCGTTTCGACGGCAAGACAGCCGCAAGATTACACAGCGGGGGCGAGAGTGACAGACGATGGGAAGGGGGGGCTTTGAATCGAATGCCGCGTGCATGTTTCCTAGATGGCAGCGTAGGTAAGGGTTGAAAACGATGAAAAGAAGAAAACATACCAGTTACTATTGTCCCGAGTCCGTACCAGCATTATGGAGCCAATGACCATCCTCGTACAAGCCAGGGAAACACGAAAGTGGAGCTGGACCCTTCATTTCGTAGCGTAAGTGGGCGCAGATCCAAGTCGCGGAGGCGCGTTGACGTGGTTCGAGATGAAGGAGCGGAGTTGTAAAATCGAGCCAAATTTGGCTCAAGTCGGGAAATTCCCCGATTTGGTTGTAGTCAATCTGAGGTATTTCCGCTCGTTCTCGCGTCAAACCAGCGACTCACAGGTATTCAGTGTGCTGAAGGTGGTATATTCTACAGCTAACAACCCTAATCTTGCCTGACAATTCGCTCAGAGTGAGCCCATTCACAATCAACGGAGAATAACACACTGGCGCACCCTCCATCTCCACGCAATGTAAACGGCCTAAAATCAATAGCCAGACATAAAGGATCCATCATCTATCCTTACGGAATATATTTTACGCTCGGAGGTAAGTCGAAACCCGGGTCTGATCTGCAGAATACCTCCGCAACCAACAACATCTCTGACTATGCATAGGTTCGTTCTTTTGCACAATAGCAGCTGCTATTGCATGCTATATGTATATACAGTACTCAAGTACTACCCTAGGTATACTCCAGCACCCATCCCAACCGCTCACTCGACGGCGATGTCCCATGCAATTATTCCAAACTCATTTCCGACCCTCTCCTCCTCGTTGTACTCCACTCCCTGAAGCCGATCCAAATCGCCAGGTCCCCGTCGTTTGATGTGATGTAATAGGCGCTTAGTCGGCTCGCTTAGCGTACAACGTAAGTCTTAGCATTCCTCTTTTTTTCTCGAAGCTCCCAAGTCTCTTGAGGCCGGATACGCTCGAAAACGCCGTTCCCGACAATAGCGCACCTTTTCCCTATATAATGGGGCTCGTTTTGGCCGAGGTAGACCCATCCCCAGCTTGGGTACTCGGCTCAGCCTCACTCTCCTTCTCCAGCTTCTCATTCCAGCTCATTTCCTCGATTTCCACTACCCTCCTATCAACCCCTGTTCGACTTGGCCATCGATTTTGACGTTCGTCGTTCACTTCTTCATCTATCCACTATACTGACCATCATCCCTAGTGACTACTCTTTAGACTTTCCTGGTAAGCTCAATCCATTCTCGTTGATTCATCGAGCTAACTATTCCATATTACAGTACCGAACTACATCACTTATTGATGAACAGCGCATAGTCAAGTAAGTCACATCGTTTCCTAGCGTCCTATTCAATGCTAACGACTGCGATTCATACTTACAGCCACTCCTGGATGAGCTCCTTGAGCCCCAAGGTCAGTCCACCTTGAGAGTGAACTAATTGTGTACTCACCCATGTTTTATTAGGTACTATCTCATGAATGGAGCGTTCGCATTACCCATTCCATGACATCGTTCGTGCACATTCAATGTAAGTGAATCTATTTCTACAGTAAGTCACTACATTTCTCTGATGCCATTCCTTATGCTAAACTATCCGTTTCGAGGTTTTCAACAATTAATGAAGCTGTGTTGTCGATTGACACGTACTATCTCCTTAATTCGAGGCCAGTCCGTTCTCAAATGGACTGGTATCTATTCCCCTACTCATTCTTTGCTCAAACAGCCAAACGCGCCCCCGTCCCACGAATCAGCTCACCCATACTCCCAGTTCCGTCGTTCAACATGCAGCACATGCCACGAGCTCGATGACCACTCCACCGAACACAAAGCAAGTGACTAGAGATGTCGAGGGAAATGCCAAGGGCTTCGTGACGCGTCAGTAAGCACACTGTCCCTTGATCATCATTCATTGGTTGAATGCCAACGCCCCAGGCAATGATATCTTCTAGTCGGCCGTAGGATGGTACAGCGCCGTCCCTTGCGATAGCCGATGAACGTTGAGCCCAGCGACGAGCGGACGAGGAATATTCGACGATTCTGAGACGATTCGAATCGTCCCATGAATCGCCAGGGTTGACCGCGACTATTGAACGGCTGGTCTGTCGCCGTTTTCTACCGAGCTGCCACTGGATGAGCTCCTTGCTCAAGGTCAGTCCGCGCCGTTCAATGAACTGACAATCACTCACCCGTATTTGTAGAACGTCTGTCGAGCTTCAGGCAGCAAGGCCCAGCACGTGTTGCACAATCAGCCTGCGTGGTTCAGCTCGTTTACAACACCTTTCGAACCGTAAGTAGAACATCTGGCCCATTGTTCAACTGCTAAATTGACGTGCGCCAGCTGACTCAACAGAACTCGCCAGCGTACCTGAGATATCGTACCCATTGGGTAACGTCAGTCGCAGCACACGAACCGACTCAACTTGTGCCGTCGTGCAGAGTCGTCCCCATCGCGAGTCGGCGCAGATATTCAGCTGTCATTGCCGTCGTCTTCGCTGGTAATCGTCGTGTTCGACCTGGATGCTGTTACATCACTTCTCCGGTCGCTCTATGGCGTCGGGCAACCTCCATACCTACTTTTGGCAAAACATCGGCCTCGTCTGCACTGCGATGAGTCTCGTAGTCGTCGCACAATCGTCTACAGTGTCAGATTGACAGCCAAAGGATCCCCGCCAGGCTAGAGACGACAAGCGAGCGAGGAATCTAACACAGCGGTGAGTCAGACCGTCGCTACACACATGGGGTTTACTCACCAAACAAGACATCGTAGGGATCTTCCCCACTTGCCTGCAGCTCAACGTGTTCAGCGATCGTTCTCAACGTCGAGAGGTGTGCCCGACGAGACACTAAATCAAGGTAAGTCGTCGCGATTCCTTCGAGCGTGCAGCGAACTCACTGTGCTCAACATCCCAGAGCCTGTAGGCAGTCAGCACGCAACCCATTGAACTTGGCGTCTGCCCAACGTACGCTCTACATCGCGCAGTAGGTTGTCACGCTCGCCGTGCATGCCAATCCGACTCACCAAGCATTCCCCGCAGTCCAGATCCCGTCGCGCACCCTCAACATCCACGGTGTCGTAGCGGCGGAGACACGTCGGTGGTCGCACAGGGCGTAGTTGACAGATGCGTCGCCGTGGACTGCTAGCTAGCGGCCGGGGTGATGGTAGCGGACGATGGGCTCGACCGCGATGTTGAGAGCTGAGGATGGACTGTGCACGAAATAGACTGCCACGTCGTCGATGAAGTCCCAAACGACGCACACAGCTACGAAGAGGCTGTGAATCAACGCAACGAGCGGCGTCCTCGCTACTCTGCGCACCGAGTCCGAGTCTTCGGACTTCGAGCTCGTTCAACGGCCGTAAACCGTACACGCTGTACACCCCACCCAGTAAGTCACTGCGCACACAAGTAGTATACATCTCGACTCACCACGCACTGTCCACAGCCTCTGTCCACAGCTGGAGTTCGTCGCGGGCTCCAATGACCAATGCCCGCACAAGATAGAACATAGAAGATAGACCCAATGCCTACAAGGCCCGCATAACAGGTGCGTCGGTCCGCTCACCGTTCACGTCAACGACTGCCAATCAGATACTGAGGGTCGACTTGCGCACAGTCGACTGGCGCGTCGTCATGGCCCATGAGTTGCTGGGGAAGAGTTGGCGCAATGATGATGATGACAGCGGTGGACGTGCGCACACCCCTTTGAGAGCTGAGATGACAGACGTGGGATTAGTACGAACGTAGAGGTAGACGTGAGAGACTCACCAAGACGGCGAGGGACACGGACTGTGTACGTCTGAGGCGTCGTCACCGTGAGCCGAGTGATTACGATCCCGACGAATAGCGGACCAAAGACTCAACCTTGAACTCAGCAAACGGCTCCAGCAGACCGAACGGCGGGAATTCCAGGCGAACGACGAGTGCCGCGGTGGACGCGAGTGCGAGACGACGAGGGAGTGCTGTGTGAGTGTGAGTGCGAGTGCGAGTCACTGCGAGTAAACCGTAGACCAAGCGCGTGACTGATGGCGTCGACCGTCTACTCGGAATCCAGTCACTGGAACTATGAAGCAACGCCGAACGCTGTCAGTACGCCGAACGAACCACGAACAAGTAAACGAACAAGTACGTACCTTATTCCTCTATCTCTCCACGCCCGAGCAATTAATCCCAGATGAATGTGCATCTAGATCTACATCTCAGCCGTCGCATCCCTCAATGTTCAACGGCAGCGCAGGTATGTCAGTTGCAAACCCATTTATTCGAAGGCTATCTAACGATGTTACATTTTGACTGTTAGTCCAGAGTTCCTACCATCTATTTCCAAGGGTCGCGCGCGAGCGCTCGACGGCGCTGACACGACCGCGAGCACCTCGATTCACCTACAACTCGATTCACCTACAACGATGCAATCGTCAGCACATCGAAACAGCCAACGAAGAATGACGGGTACGTACAGACTTCGACCATTCTTCTTTCTCTTTGCGCTCCCTCTCGTTTTGCTTCATCGTTCGTTGCCCTCCCCATTCGTCGTCCATGTTCCTCTACACTATCTGTTTCGTTCGTGTTCGCATTCTAATCCATTCCCCTCGTTAACTTCGTTTCGTTTCCTTGCTTCGTTCCGTTCTAACTCGTCTGCCCTGTAGTTAACCGTCAGCCTAACCCTCAACACGATCAACGACGACGTCGACACCATCTAAGGCTCCATGGTTCCCTACAAGTTACAACTAGGTAGGTAAGTCGCTCAACGTGCAGCTGCAACCGCGCCAACTCACCTCATTGATGTAGCGCGTATGATACGCTATCTGGCTCTCCGCTATCTTCTAACGCAAACGCAAACTCGGTGCGTATCTGCGTTCATTTCATTCCGTTTCGTCTTCGTCCCCTTCGTTCGCATTCCCGTTCCCGTCCTCGTTTCCTTTCCTCGTTCCAGTCGTGCATTGCTCCTGCTCCTGCTGCGCTCTCGAGTCCCCGTTGCATCGTCTCCCGTCCCCCTCTCGTCTTGCTTATTTTACCTCTCTGAGCCGTTTCCCAGCATCCATCGTCGCACTATCCCTCTCCCCTTCATCGCGCTGACTGCCTCTCCTACACAGCTCCCTCTCCCTCCTGTATCGCGGACGACGACGGCCGCTATCCCGCTATCGCACCCCGAGTCCCCGACTTCCAAGTCCTTGGTATAAGTATAGGTGCGCCCCCTCCTCCTCTCCTTCCCTGTTCCTCCTCCTTTTTCGTTCCTTCATTCGTTCGTTCATTTGCTGTCTTGTTCATTTGTTCATTCGTTCGTTCGTCTCCCCTTCTCCGTGTTCGCGTTCCCCGTTCGCGTTTTCGTTTTCGTCTACGTTTGCGTGCACATGCGCACCCCCTCGTCTCACGTCCATCCATACTCTTCGCATTCGCATCGTATACATTCCCTCCCTCCCTCCCTCTTTTTTCATCATTCGCGCACTGAGTAGTTGTACCTCGTCCATTCGCTGTTTGGACGACAGCCGATACGTGATGCCCGATGCTTGATGCGCAGGTGGGGTGCATACGCGCCTTCGTTCCTCCATTTCTTTGTTCCTCGTTGCCAGTCTCATCGTCCTTCCCATCCCTCCGCGCCCCATCTCATGTCCCCATTCATCATTCGTCATTTGTTCGTTCATCATTCATCATTCACCACCTGTTCGCGTTACCCACGTCGCTCGTTCCACGTCTACGTTCTCTCTTCGCGTCCCCGTCTCGTTCACCGTCTCGCGTCTTCTCCCGCCTTGTGTTCGTTTTCGTTCGTGCGATGCGGGTTTCTCGTTATGGTGTTGGTGTTCTTGGTTCCCCTCTCTTCGTCTGCGTTCAATTGCTCATCCAACCTCTCCAGCTCGTCTCGCGCCTTTGCGTCCGCGTTCTGCGTTCAAGACGCGGTCATCCAAGCCCCACAAACCGCACCCCGCAAAACCAATCAGCGCAGACCCATGACGAGTGCAGACAAAGTAGGCGAGGTGCGTACCTCATTCCTTTCTTTTTCGTTCGTGTTATCCTTCCTTTTCGTTCGTTCGTTCGTGTCGTATTCCCGTTCTGTCCCATTTGCTCCAGGGTCCGCGCATCATCTCCCCTTCGTTTCGCCTTCATTTCGCTTTGTGTTCGTTCGCGTTTTCGCCTCATTTTCACCACACTTTCGCTTTCGTTTTCGTCTCGTTTTTGTTTCGTTCGTTTCGTTCGTTCGCTTGGTCCCGACTTTCTATCTGCCCTTGCACGTCTGCACTCCCCGCGATCCGATCCTGAGCCATTTCGCACTATCTAGGCCGGGAACTCGCTTCTCCACCTCGTTTTCGTTTTTGGGAGTTTGCGCGCAGCTAGGAGATTTTCGACGCGGTCCCGGGGGATTCTCGGCGTCGTAGCTGTAGTAGCAGGGCCGGATTTGGCGGGGGTAGTGTTGTGCGTTTGCAGGGTCGTTTGCGGGGCCGTTTGCGACGGGAGACGGTATTGGAGGAGTCGCGGGGAGCTGCGGGGGTGTTTCGGCGCGTGGAGTTGATTTGGGTGAGACGGAACTTTGCAGGGTTGATGGGGTAGTTGCTGGGGGTGACGCATATGGATGGGGTTGTCGTTGGGGTTGTCGGGGTTGTGGTAGCCGTAGTAGCCGTAGTAGTCATTGTTGGAGTTGGTGGAAGAGATGGGGTAGCGCCGGCAATCGCAGGCGACGGGAGATGGGCGTAGACGGTGTTGGTGGGTGATTCAACCCTGGAGTGGAAGTCGGTGTATGTCGTCGACGTTGGTAGTCGGTAGTCGAGAGGTGGTGAGCGCCGTAGAAGGCGGCGTGAGAGGATGGAACGTCCAATTGGGGGCTGGAGGTGGCGTGGGGTGAGGTTGAAGGGAGAGTCAGGGTGGCTGGGTGAGAACGAGTGGACGCCAACTGACTAGGTGGATGTGGCAAGATGGCGCGCAGGGACACTGGCCAGTGGACCGTGGCGCGTGAATTTGGGCGTGCAAGCGACAACTTGAGGGGGATATGTGGCAGCAAGGCATCTGGGTCTATGAGAGTGCGACGGGACGCGTAGAGAGAGAGAGAGGGGGAAGGATACACTTACGGGGAAGTGGATATGCGAGTTGTGTGTGTGTGGGATGGCGAATGGGGTGATTGCAGAGGAGGCGATGCGCTGATTGCAGCAAAGGGAGGCAGGTTTGGAGGAGTTGTTGGAGGTGTGGGCGTGGATTGAGGCAGAGATTGGAGACACGAGTGCGTGTCGACAGAGAGCCAGGAAGTAAGTTGCTCATACACGTCACACACGTCATAGACACAGGAGACCCCTGAGAGCCCAACGAAACTCACATCCCGACATCCATGTCCCCGTCAATATCAGGAAAGGGCAAAGAGTCTGGTACGGCTCGTGTACTGGGCTCCGGGACCAAGTATTCAATGTATTCGTGCCCCTCTCACGTTTCCGCGTAGGCATTGCTGAGCTGCTCATTTTCCATCCTGTGGATACGGTTGCGAAACGGTTGATGAGTAACAAGGGCAACGTGCGCTGATCTGCTCAATAACTCAGAGTTTCCATCACGCTTAGGTGTCGTTCTCGACACTTTTGCCCATCATCTTCCAAGCCATGGCGCCGTTGGGCAGCAAAATGCTCTCCTTATTCCCCGGCCTCGGATACGCTGCTGGTTACAAGGTCGCACAACGTGTCTACAAGTTCGGCGGTTCAACAACTTGATAAACAAGCACTACAAGACCCAGTTCACGAATACTTTCGGGGAGCGCAAAGGGAAAATGATGATGCAAGCAACGGCAGGAAGGTGCGTGTCTTCAAGCTGCGGAAGCTTCTTGCAGCTTGCTGAAACGTTGCTACTCTCATAGTTTGACGGGGATTGGTGAAGTGGTGCGTGGTTAATGCCATTGGCCTTCGTTAGTCGCTCACACTGTGAATAGGTGCTACTCCCACTAGATGCCCTCAAAATCAAGCGTCAAGTCAACCCGGAAGCGTTTCGAGGACGCGGATTCCTACGCATCTTCATGGAGGAAGGCACGACGTTGTACCGTGGTTGGGGATGGACGATGGCCAGGAATGCCCCTGGCAGTTTCGCTGTAAGCCAATACACATACACTTCTCATCCCTGGTCGCACTCTGACATTCACAACTTCGCACAGCTCTTCGGTGCATCTGCGGTAACGAAAGAGTATGCGCTCGGTGTGACGGACTACTCCAAGGCGACGTGGACGCAGAACTTCATCGCGTCCATCGCCGGGGCCGTCGCGTCGATAACGATCGCCGCGCCGCTCGATACGGTCAAGACGCGTATACAAAACGCGAACTTTGAGCAAAAGGTGCCGGGGCTTACTGTCATCAGGGATCTCATCAAGCACGAGGGGCCGTCGGCGTTCTTCAAGGGCTTGACACCTAAGGTATGCATCCACTCTCGCAATGTTTTACTCATGCTAATTTATGTACAGATCCTAGTCGTGGGTCCGAAACTCGTGTTCAGCTACACGCTTGCACAGTCGTTGATCCCCTTATTCGGCAAATACGTATGAGGAGGCGCTGGTATCTAGACAGGCCGTATATCTTAGATCGTCGATTATTTGCACCTTATTTTATTACTTCTTAGAGGATCTTCACGTTCTATCATCCTTGGGGAGTGGGGTATACTGCGCGAGTTAAGAGGAAAGCGCGCTGCGCCCAACGACGGAGGGGTATATATGTACGGAGGTCATGATACTCTGCGCGCAGCAGATGCGCGTTTCGTTTTAGCCGCACAGCGTCGTTCCTTGCCCGGCGCCGTCCCAAATATATCGTTCTGGGCACCTTCAGCAAATCCGCACTTGCTGTTATACGCGGGGGACCGCGGCGCGCCCGCCTTATCGAGTCCCTGGACCCATATATTGCTACCTTCTTGCTGGTTCCAGTAGAGCATCTGCTTGGGGCCCTTGGTGCACTTGGAGGGGTCGTCTTCGCACCAGACGGGGGGCTTCGCTGGTGCGACGGGGGCAGTCGATGTCGCGCCGGTCACTTTGCATCTGAAGGCCTGCTGGTACATGTTGGGTTGGCCACATCTACAATGCGATCGTGAGATTAGGTCAGGTGAGGAGAGAGTTGGAGGAAGTACGCACCCGTTAGGAATCTAGGTGAAATAGGAGGGTCAAGGGGTCAGTTTGAGAATTATTTAGAGTCGATATTACTGACCCATGCCCACTGCAACGAGGATGAGCTTGATCAGGAAATAGGGTATAGAGACGATGTAAAGCACTCACGGCACAGTGGCACCCTCCTTCGGGACAAGCTGGCAGTGCAGCAGGGACGCTGTAGGTCGTTACCCTTTTCCAGGGCGTGCTGGGGACGACAATGAGTGTGTTTTAAGGACAGGTAGTATAATAATAACTTACTACGAGGTTCTCTGGCGTGACGCGGTCATCCCTGTAGGATGCTACCATTTCTAGCAAAGACTTCCTTTTTCAGACCGTGGGAACGAAAACCACTGTAGTCCAAAATGACTTCCAGTTGAGTTTCGGTCATGCATAGGTTCCCCGTGCGGTTCCTTTAGTGCAGCAGACAACCGGGTTAGCTGACTTAGCAGAAGAGAAGCGAGTGACTTACCCACTGACCTGCAATGATAAAGTTAGTCTCTGTGTGCAAGTTAAATGTGTTCCTGGCAGCGTGGAGAGACGGGCATTATTGGTACGACTCCCCCTCCTACTCCCAGCTATTTATCCCTCCTGCGCAGTGCACAGACCTCCGCCATGCCAGCACATACACCAAGTCCCCGTCGCAATGCTAAGTCAGACAGTACTTGGCATCCATTGTTCGTACTGACTTGGCAAGGCGTGTGTTCGGATCCGACCCTGTTACGTAGTAAATGAAAATTGTACCGGAGATAAGTCTTAGGAGTATTACTTTACTTGCAGAGGAATATCATACTAGATGGTGTACATCTAGGTCTCTATGAGTACAACAAGTGTAGTAGAGATAATCCAAGTCTCCCGCAAAGAGGCGAGGCAGTATGTTCAATAGGTGTGTGAAAGTACGGTGGAGGTGTGAAAACGTAAAGTCTAAATATGTCAGGGTCAAGGAGAAGGGAGGTGCCAAGTCGGCACGAAGATAACAGATGACAGAAAGTCAATGAGAATATCCGAAGGTTCAGCATAGCTGTCGTGCAGTAGTTGCATGATAGTACTTAAATAGTCGTAGAGAGACCTTGCGGGATGGTAGGTGCTAACAAAACGGCGACGGAAGCTCAAATTTGAATTTTAGATAGTGCGGAAGAAGGAGTAAAGGCAGAACGAAGAGGCGAGGAACAACGCAACAGTAGTTGGAAGGCCGTGTGAGTGTCTGAGAAGATACCGCGTGAAGTCGAAATGACCGTGGCTGCGAAGGCGCGACAGCCAACGAGGGACTTTGGTAGTGCACGATGTCAAGCTTGCAGAGTGCTGCTCAAATGTAGTGTCCCCATGTTGAGGGAAGGTGGATAGGTCGTGTAAAATGGGCAGGTTGCGGGGACTCTGTACATCAAATTTCGAATTTTAGGCCTATTCGTGAGTGATCCAGGTGTTTGTAGATGGCAGAAGCGTAGCGGTGTGCAGTGGAGGAGAGGACGCGAGGAAGCCAGAACAGCATGGCATCGTGGATAAGAAACCAACATGCATGGAGATAGATGAGCGTGGAGGTAGGCTGCGTATGATTTAACGAGGGTGCCAGGTCGAAATCCCAGGGAATCAGCACTCAAAATGCTCGGATTTGATGGCCTTCCAGCGACGAAAAACGGTGACAAGGGGGGGGACAGAAAGGGCTGATCGCGGGAAGCTCAAATATCAAATTTCGAAATTTCGGGCCATTTGCAAGGGATTCAGGGAGTTCGCGATGGTAGGAGAGGAACGGCGAAGAGCGGGAGGATGAGAGGGAGAGAGGAAGAGCAGCATGGCCTTGCGGAGGCCATCTGGGGTAGACGAAGGTGGAGATGGGCTGCGTATGATTCAACGAGCGCGCCAGGTCGAAATCCAGGGAAATCGACAATCCAAACGGTTGGATTTGATGCCCTGCCAATGACGAAAAACGGTGAGGAGGTGGGGGGAAAGTGCCGGTCGCGGGAAGCCTAAATATCAAATTTCCCAATTTCGAGACCATTTGCGAGCGATTCAGGGAGTTTGCGACAGCAAGAGATGTAAGGGAGAGAGCCAGAGCAGCATGGCCTCTGCGAGGCCATCGCTGCTCAGGCAAATCGAAAACGAAGCCGCGCGAGAGTGTGTGGGATTTAACGGGGGTGCTAGGTCAAGATCCTGGGGAACTGGCATTTGAATTCGTCGTATTCAATGCCCTGCCAATGACAATAAGCGGAAGGATGTGGGCGGAAAGGGCCGGTCACGGGAAGCCTAAATCTCAAATTTCGAAATTCGAGACCATTTGCGAGGGATTCAGGTTCTTTGCGACAGTGGGAGAGGCAGAGGAGCAGGGCGAAAATGAGGGCGTGCAAGGTGGAGATTGGGTGCGTAGGATTTAACGTGAACACCAGGTCAATGTCCCGGAAAACTGGTTGCCGAAACGCCCAAATTTTGGCAGATTGAGCGCTCGGGAATCGACGGCGAGGCGTAAGAAAATGGACAAAAAGTCCTGGTCGGCGGACGTTCGTAGACCAATTTTTGAAATCTTGGATGGATTTTGGCAGGATTCGACATGTAGTCAGTATGGAGGAGAGGGATGGTGGCGAGGAGTAGCCGGAGAACAAAAAGAAGAGGACACGCCGAGATGTAGGGAAGGTTCACGGTGAGATCGAGGTGGCGCCAGGCGAAACGTCCCAGGCGGTCGACGGATATCCAACATAATCTAGACAAAAGACGCTGTTCGCGGGGAGTGCGTACACCAATTTTCAAAATCTTGAGCCATTTCTGAGCACGCAGGCTTGATTTGCGAGCTAGGAACAGGCTATGCATTGTGTGTGAGGGTGGAGAGGGTGCACGACGACAGTGCTGGTCCCGGGACAGCTGGATAACTGACTCCTGTTCTTCTAGCAGTTGTACTGCTCTCGCGAGGCCGTTCTCATCATTCGACGGGATGGAGTGATGGCGAACAGCTTCCCAGAATTGTGCTGAGGTTCGGAGCCTTGGAGGATCGCAGACAAGGCTACGGGACTACGGGGACATTGGGGATACATCATGTAGGGCTGCTTGCTGGACGCTCGTAGAAGTAGTTCGGTTTTGCGTAGGCTGCCGCGGCGGTTGAACAAACGGCACTGGTTTGTCATTTCGATGGTAAGCAGCCGTGAGATTGGACAGCGAGGGCGAGAATAACAGACTATGGGAAGAGTGGCAAATATGGAGGCTTTGAATCGAATGCCAAGTGCATGCTTTCTAGACGGCAGCGTAGGTAAGGGTTGAAAGCGACGAAAAGAAGAAAACATACCAGTTACTATTGTCCCGAGTCCGTACCAGCATTATGGAGCCAACAGCCATCCTCGTATAAGCCAGGGAAACGTGAAAGGGGAGCCGGACCCTTCATTTCGTAGCGTAAGTGGGCGCAGATCCCGGTCGCGCGGAGGCGCGTTGACGTGGTTCAAGACGAAGGAGCGGAGTTGCAAAATCGAGCCAAATTTGGCTCAAGTCGGGAAATTCCCCGATTTGGTTGTAGTCAACCTGAGGTGTTTCCGCTTGTTCTCGCATCAAACCAGCGACTCACAGGTATTCAGTGTGCTGATAATAGTATATTCTATAGCTAACATTGCTAATCTTGCCTGAAAATTCGCTCAGAGTGAGCCCATTCACAATCAACGGAGAATAACACACTGGCGCACCCTCCATCTCCACGCAATGTAAACGGCCAAAAATCAATAGCCAGACATCAAGGGTCCATAATCTATCCTTACGGAGCATATTTTACGCTCGGAGGTAAGTCGAAACCCAGGTCCGATCTGCGGAATACCTCCGCAATCAACAACATCTCTGACTATGCATAGGTTCGTTCTTTTGCACTATAGCAGCTGCTATTGCATGCTATATGTATATACAGTACTTAAGTACTACCCTAGGTTTACCCCAGCAGCCACCCCAACCGCTCACTCGACGGCGATGTCCCATGAAATTATTCCAAACTCATTTCCGACCCTCCCCTCCTCGTTGTACTCCACTCCCTGAAGCAGATTCAAATCGCCAGGTCCCCGTCGTTTGATGTGATGTAATAGGCGCTTAGTCGGCTCGCTTAGCATACAACGTAAGTCTTAGCATTCCTCTTTTTTTCTCGAAGCTCCCAAGTCTCTTGAGGCCGGATATGCTCGAAAACGCCGTTCCCGACAATAGCGCACCTTTTCCTATATAATGGGGGTTGATTTGGCTGAGGTATACCCATCCCCAGCTTGGGTACTTAGCTCAGCCTCTCCTCTCCTCTCCAGTCTCTCATTCGAGCTCATTTCTTCGACTTCCACAATCCTCCTATCGACCCCTGTTCGACTTTACACTCATTTTCACGGTTCGTCATTCTTGTCTTCATCCATCCACTATGCTGACCATTATTTCTAGCGACTACTCTTTAGACTTTCCTGGTAAGCTCATTCCATTCTCGTTGATTCATCGAGCTAACTAGTCCACATCACAGTACCGAACTATATCACATATTGATGAACAGCGCGTAGTCAAGTAAGTCATCATTGTCCCAATGTTAGGTTCAACACTAACGACTTTGGTAATTGCATAGCACACACTTCGGATTATCTTCCGCTGAAGCGCAAGGTCAGTTTGCCTCGATAATGAACTGGTCAGATACTCACCCCTCTATTGTCCAGAAACTCGCTGGGGAATCATTTGACCGATGTATCATGTTTCGTTTTCCAGCGTATATCCACTACATGATCATATCATACAAGTAAGTCGTTATGTTGCTACAACCCGACCGTTTACACTGAATAATCCACCGTAAGCTACAGAGCTTCTGCAAGATCAGTTCGCATCTGATATGAACCGGCAATTAATCGTCGCCGTGATACTTGCGCAGGATACGCTAGTCCCCGGGGTTGAATTCAGATGCGGCATCAATTCAAGCTGGTCTCGTTCTATGGTCAGTTCTCACCATCCTCGAGTAAGCCCATTCCATTTTCTAACCCATTCGTTCCTCCACTAATTTACCCATCACAGTTTGTAACGAGCCACTCCCGAATGAACTCCTTGTCATCAAGGTCAGTTTGCATCCATAACGAATCAACACTTACTTACCTGATACTCTAGCGAAACGAACTGAGCGAACGGGTTTCAATGCCGGCAGTGGTACGGATCAACACCGTTGGACGAAGTGCGACCGCTGACCGTAGGGCAGTGACTCCCCATCCTTGCGCAACATCTCCTACTCGGTTGCGCGAAGGCGCTGCACCGTTTCGCAACCTCACGACACGCTCTACGTTGAATCTGCGCAGCCGGATGTCGAGGGAAACGATGAGCCTACGCAGCTCAGGAATCCGTGGTCGATTGAACCGTCGCAGTTCTTTACGAGCTGCCACTGGATGAGCTCCTCCACCGAGGTCAGTCCGCGTCATTTATCAAGCTGACAGTTCCTCATCCATTTTCGTAGGACATATTGTATAGTTCTTACCCTTTCATCGCTTGGTTCGCTGCGATTCTTACCGAGCTGCCACTGGATGAGCTCCTCCAAGGTCAGCTCGCACTACCTATCGTACTGATAATTACTCACCCATATTCGTAGGACAATGAGGACTCGCTTCTCAGAGGCCAGCCCACGCGATACAATCGGCTCGCATTGTTCAGCCCGTTTACGAAGCTTCGAACCGTAAGTAGAACACCTTGCTCATCGTTAGACTGTGTATCTGACGTGCGCTAGCCAACTCGATAGAACTCGCCAGCGTACCCAAGATATCGCGCCCAATGGATAATGTCGGTCGCAGCACACGAACCGACTTAACTTGCGAATGTCGCGAGTATGAGTTGACACCGATATTTGGCTGTCATTGCCGTCATCGTTGCTGGTAATCGTGGTGCCCAATCTGGACACTGCTACATCATTCATCAAGTCCCTCTAGGTCGGGAAACGTCCATACCCCCTTTGGGTAAATCATCGGCCTTGTCTACACGGCGACGAGCCTCGCAGTGGTCGCATAGTCGTCTGCAGCGTCGGGTTGATGGACGAGACACTGTCGCCAGGTTAGAGACGATGTGCGAGCGAGGAATCTAACACAGCAGTGAGTCAGACCGTCGCGAAGCACATGTGGCTCACTCACTAAACGAGACATCGTAGGGATCTTCCCCACTTGCCCGCAACCCGTCGTGTTCGGCGATCGTTCTCAACGTCGAGAGGTGTGCCCGACGAGACACTAAATCAGTGGGTAAGTCGTCGCTATTCCTTTGAACTCACTGTGCTCAACATCCTAGAGCCTGTAGGCAGTCAGCGCGCAGCCCATTGAACTTGATGTCTGCCCAACGTACGCTCTACATCACACAGTAAGTCGTCACACTCGCTGTGCATGCCAATCCGACTCACCAAGCATTCCCCGCAGTCGCATACCCTCAACATCCACCATGTCATAGTGTCGGAGACACGTCGGTGGTCGAACAGGACCGTGTCGGGTACGCGTAATCGACGGATTCGTTGCTGTGGATTGCTAGCTAGCGGCCGGGGTGATGGTAGCCGACGACGAGCTCGACTGCGATGTTGAGAGCTAAGGATCGGGGAGATAAGATGAACCGCGCACGAAATAGACCTCCCACGTCGTCGATAGGGTCTCGAACATCGCACACAACTACGAAGAGGCCGCGAATCGACGCAACGAGCGGCGTCCTCGCTACTCTGCACGCCGAGTCCGAGTCTTCGGACTTCGAGCTCGTCCAACGGCCGTAAATCGTACGCAAGCTGCACACCCATCTCGTAAGTCACTGCGCACACAAGTAGTATACATTTCGACTCACCAAGCACTGTCCACAGCTCGAGTTCGCCGCAAGCTCCAATGTCCAATGCCTGCCCAAGATAGACCCAATGTCCGCAAGGCCCGGATAACAGGTGTGTCGGTCCGTTCACTGTTCACGCCAACAACTGCCGACTAGATGCTGAGCATCGACTGGCGCACAGTCGACTGGCCCGTCGTCATGGCCCGTGAGTTGCTGGGGAAGAGTTGGCGCAATGATGATGATGATGATGATGACGGCGGTGGACGCGCGCGCCCCCCTTCGAGAGCTGAGTTGAGAGACGTGGGATTAGTACGAACGTAGACGTAGACGTGAGAGACTCACCAAGACGGCGAGGGACACGGACTGTGTACGTCTGAGGCGTCGTCACCGTGAGCCGAGTGATTACGATCCCGACGAATAGCGGACCAAAGACTCAACCTTGAACTCAGCAAACGGCTCCAGCAGACCGAACGGTGGGAATTCCAGGCGAACGACGAGTGCCGCGGTGGACGCGAGTGCGAGACGACGAGGGAGTGCTGTGTGAGTGTGAGTGCGAGTCACTGCGAGTAAATTCACAGCCGTAAACCAAGCGCGTGACTGATGGCGTCGACCGTCTACAAAACCAGTTGCTGGAACTATGAAGCAACGCCGAACACCGTCAGTATGCTGAACGAACCACGAACAAGTAAATGAGCAAGTGCGTACCTTATTCCTCTATATCTCCACACCCGCGCAACTCATCCCCAACGAATACACATTTAGATCTTTATCCCAGCGCTCAGTCGTCGCATTCCTCAACGTTCAACGGCAGCGCAGGTATGTCAGTTGCAAACCCATTTATTCGAAGGCTATCTAACGATGTTACATTTTGACTGTTAGTCCAGAGTTCCTACCATCTATTTCCAAGGGTCGCGCGCGAGCGCTCGACGGCGCTGACACGACCGCGAGCACCTCGATTCACCTACAACTCGATTCACCTACAACGATGCAATCGTCAGCACATCGAAACAGCCAACGAAGAATGACGGGTACGTACAGACTTCGACCATTCTTCTTTCTCTTTGCGCTCCCTCTCGTTTTGCTTCATCGTTTGTTGCCCTCCCCATTCGTCGTCCATGTTCCTCTACACTATCCGTTTCGTTCGTGTTCGCATTCTAATCCATTCCCCTCGTTAACTTCGTTTCGTTTCCTTGCTTCGTTCCGTTCTAACTCGTCTGCCCTGTAGTTAACCGTCAGCCTAACCCTCAACACGATCAACGACGACGTCGACACCATCTAAGGCTCCATGGTTCCCTACAAGTTACAACTAGGTAGGTAAGTCGCTCAACGTGCAGCTGCAACCGCGCCAACTCACCTCATTAATGCAGCGCGTATGATACGCTATCTGGCTCTCCGCTATCTTCTAACGCAAACGCAAACTCGGTGCATATCTGCGTTCATTTCATTCCGTTTCGTCTTCGTCCCCTTCGTTCGCATTCCCGTTCCCGTCCTCGTTTCCTTTCCTCGTTCCAGTCGTGCATTGCTCCTGCTCCTGCTGCGCTCTCGAGTCCCCGTTGCATCGTCTCCCGTCCCCCTCTCGTCTTGTTTATTTTACCTCTCTGAGCCGTTTCCCAGCATCCATCGTCGCACTATCCCTTTCCCCTTCATTGCACTGACTGTCCCCTCCTCCACAGCTCCCTCTCCCTCCTGTATCGCGGACGACGACGGCCGCTATCCCGCTATCGCACCCCGAGTCCCCGACTTCCAAGTCCTTGGTATAAGTATAGGTGCGCCCCCTCCTCCTCTCCTTCCCTGTTCCTCCTCCTTTTTCGTTCCTTCATTCGTTCGTTCATTTGCTGTCTTGTTCATTCGTTCGTTCGTCTCCCCTTCTCCGTGTTCGCGTTCCCCGTTCGCGTTTTCGTTTTCGTCTACGTTTGCGTGCGCATGCGCACCCCCTCGTCTCACGTCCATCCGTACTCTTCGCATTCGCATCGTATACATTCCCTCCCTCCCTCCCTCTTTTTTCATCATTCGCGCACTGAGTAGTTGTACCTCGTCCATTCGCTGTTTGGACGACAGCCGATACGTGATGCCCGATGCTTGATGCGCAGGTGGGGTGCATACGCGCCTTCGTTCCTCCATTTCTTTGTTCCTCGTTGCCAGTCTCATCGTCCTTCCCATCCCTCCGCGCCCCATCTCATGTCCCCATTCATCATTCGTCATTTGTTCGTTCATCATTCATCATTCACCACCTGTTCGCGTTACCCACGTCGCTCGTTCCACGTCTACGTTCTCTCTTCGCGTCCCCGTCTCGTTCACCGTCTCGCGTCTTCTCCCGCCTTGTGTTCGTTTTCGTTCGTGCGATGCGGGTTTCTCGTTATGGTGTTGGTGTTCTTGGTTCCCCTCTCTTCGTCTGCGTTCAATTGCTCATCCAACCTCTCCAGCTCGTCTCGCGCCTTTGCGTCCGCGTTCTGCGTTCAAGACGCGGTCATCCAAGCCCCACAAACCGCACCCCGCAAAACCAATCAGCGCAGACCCATGACGAGTGCAGACAAAGTAGGCGAGGTGCGTACCTCATTCCTTTCTTTTTCGTTCGTGTTATCCTTCCTTTTCGTTCGTTCGTTCGTGTCGTATTCCCGTTCTGTCCCATTTGCTCCAGGGTCCGCGCATCATCTCCCCTTCGTTTCGCCTTCATTTCGCTTTGTGTTCGTTCGCGTTTTCGCCTCATTTTCACCACACTTTCGCTTTCGTTTTCGTCTCGTTTTTGTTTCGTTCGTTTCGTTCGTTCGCTTGGTCCCGACTTTCTATCTGCCCTTGCACGTCTGCACTCCCCGCGATCCGATCCTGAGCCATTTCGCACTATCTAGGCCGGGAACTCGCTTCTCCACCTCGTTTTCGTTTTTGGGAGTTTGCGCGCAGCTAGGAGATTTTCGACGCGGTCCCGGGGGATTCTCGGCGTCGTAGCTGTAGTAGCAGGGCCGGATTTGGCGGGGGTAGTGTTGTGCGTTTGCAGGGTCGTTTGCGGGGCCGTTTGCGACGGGAGACGGTATTGGAGGAGTCGCGGGGAGCTGCGGGGGTGTTTCGGCGCGTGGAGTTGATTTGGGTGAGACGGAACTTTGCAGGGTTGATGGGGTAGTTGCTGGGGGTGACGCATATGGATGGGGTTGTCGTTGGGGTTGTCGGGGTTGTGGTAGCCGTAGTAGCCGTAGTAGTCATTGTTGGAGTTGGTGGAAGAGATGGGGTAGCGCCGGCAATCGCAGGCGACGGGAGATGGGCGTAGACGGTGTTGGTGGGTGATTCAACCCTGGAGTGGAAGTCGGTGTATGTCGTCGACGTTGGTAGTCGGTAGTCGAGAGGTGGTGAGCGCCGTAGAAGGCGGCGTGAGAGGATGGAACGTCCAATTGGGGGCTGGAGGTGGCGTGGGGTGAGGTTGAAGGGAGAGTCAGGGTGGCTGGGTGAGAACGAGTGGACGCCAACTGACTAGGTGGATGTGGCAAGATGGCGCGCAGGGACACTGGCCAGTGGACCGTGGCGCGTGAATTTGGGCGTGCAAGCGACAACTTGAGGGGGATATGTGGCAGCAAGGCATCTGGGTCTATGAGAGTGCGACGGGACGCGTAGAGAGAGAGAGAGGGGGAAGGATACACTTACGGGGAAGTGGATATGCGAGTTGTGTGTGTGTGGGATGGCGAATGGGGTGATTGCAGAGGAGGCGATGCGCTGATTGCAGCAAAGGGAGGCAGGTTTGGAGGAGTTGTTGGAGGTGTGGGCGTGGATTGAGGCAGAGATTGGAGACACGAGTGCGTGTCGACAGAGAGCCAGGAAGTAAGTTGCTCATACACGTCACACACGTCATAGACACAGGAGACCCCTGAGAGCCCAACGAAACTCACATCCCGACATCCATGTCCCCGTCAATATCAGGAAAGGGCAAAGAGTCTGGTACGGCTCGTGTACTGGGCTCCGGGACCAAGTATTCAATGTATTCGTGCCCCTCTCACGTTTCCGCGTAGGCATTGCTGAGCTGCTCATTTTCCATCCTGTGGATACGGTTGCGAAACGGTTGATGAGTAACAAGGGCAACGTGCGCTGATCTGCTCAATAACTCAGAGTTTCCATCACGCTTAGGTGTCGTTCTCGACACTTTTGCCCATCATCTTCCAAGCCATGGCGCCGTTGGGCAGCAAAATGCTCTCCTTATTCCCCGGCCTCGGATACGCTGCTGGTTACAAGGTCGCACAACGTGTCTACAAGTTCGGCGGTTCAACAACTTGATAAACAAGCACTACAAGACCCAGTTCACGAATACTTTCGGGGAGCGCAAAGGGAAAATGATGATGCAAGCAACGGCAGGAAGGTGCGTGTCTTCAAGCTGCGGAAGCTTCTTGCAGCTTGCTGAAACGTTGCTACTCTCATAGTTTGACGGGGATTGGTGAAGTGGTGCGTGGTTAATGCCATTGGCCTTCGTTAGTCGCTCACACTGTGAATAGGTGCTACTCCCACTAGATGCCCTCAAAATCAAGCGTCAAGTCAACCCGGAAGCGTTTCGAGGACGCGGATTCCTACGCATCTTCATGGAGGAAGGCACGACGTTGTACCGTGGTTGGGGATGGACGATGGCCAGGAATGCCCCTGGCAGTTTCGCTGTAAGCCAATACACATACACTTCTCATCCCTGGTCGCACTCTGACATTCACAACTTCGCACAGCTCTTCGGTGCATCTGCGGTAACGAAAGAGTATGCGCTCGGTGTGACGGACTACTCCAAGGCGACGTGGACGCAGAACTTCATCGCGTCCATCGCCGGGGCCGTCGCGTCGATAACGATCGCCGCGCCGCTCGATACGGTCAAGACGCGTATACAAAACGCGAACTTTGAGCAAAAGGTGCCGGGGCTTACTGTCATCAGGGATCTCATCAAGCACGAGGGGCCGTCGGCGTTCTTCAAGGGCTTGACACCTAAGGTATGCATCCACTCTCGCAATGTTTTACTCATGCTAATTTATGTACAGATCCTAGTCGTGGGTCCGAAACTCGTGTTCAGCTACACGCTTGCACAGTCGTTGATCCCCTTATTCGGCAAATACGTATGAGGAGGCGCTGGTATCTAGACAGGCCGTATATCTTAGATCGTCGATTATTTGCACCTTATTTTATTACTTCTTAGAGGATCTTCACGTTCTATCATCCTTGGGGAGTGGGGTATACTGCGCGAGTTAAGAGGAAAGCGCGCTGCGCCCAACGACGGAGGGGTATATATGTACGGAGGTCATGATACTCTGCGCGCAGCAGATGCGCGTTTCGTTTTAGCCGCACAGCGTCGTTCCTTGCCCGGCGCCGTCCCAAATATATCGTTCTGGGCACCTTCAGCAAATCCGCACTTGCTGTTATACGCGGGGGACCGCGGCGCGCCCGCCTTATCGAGTCCCTGGACCCATATATTGCTACCTTCTTGCTGGTTCCAGTAGAGCATCTGCTTGGGGCCCTTGGTGCACTTGGAGGGGTCGTCTTCGCACCAGACGGGGGGCTTCGCTGGTGCGACGGGGGCAGTCGATGTCGCGCCGGTCACTTTGCATCTGAAGGCCTGCTGGTACATGTTGGGTTGGCCACATCTACAATGCGATCGTGAGATTAGGTCAGGTGAGGAGAGAGTTGGAGGAAGTACGCACCCGTTAGGAATCTAGGTGAAATAGGAGGGTCAAGGGGTCAGTTTGAGAATTATTTAGAGTCGATATTACTGACCCATGCCCACTGCAACGAGGATGAGCTTGATCAGGAAATAGGGTATAGAGACGATGTAAAGCACTCACGGCACAGTGGCACCCTCCTTCGGGACAAGCTGGCAGTGCAGCAGGGACGCTGTAGGTCGTTACCCTTTTCCAGGGCGTGCTGGGGACGACAATGAGTGTGTTTTAAGGACAGGTAGTATAATAATAACTTACTACGAGGTTCTCTGGCGTGACGCGGTCATCCCTGTAGGATGCTACCATTTCTAGCAAAGACTTCCTTTTTCAGACCGTGGGAACGAAAACCACTGTAGTCCAAAATGACTTCCAGTTGAGTTTCGGTCATGCATAGGTTCCCCGTGCGGTTCCTTTAGTGCAGCAGACAACCGGGTTAGCTGACTTAGCAGAAGAGAAGCGAGTGACTTACCCACTGACCTGCAATGATAAAGTTAGTCTCTGTGTGCAAGTTAAATGTGTTCCTGGCAGCGTGGAGAGACGGGCATTATTGGTACGACTCCCCCTCCTACTCCCAGCTATTTATCCCTCCTGCGCAGTGCACAGACCTCCGCCATGCCAGCACATACACCAAGTCCCCGTCGCAATGCTAAGTCAGACAGTACTTGGCATCCATTGTTCGTACTGACTTGGCAAGGCGTGTGTTCGGATCCGACCCTGTTACGTAGTAAATGAAAATTGTACCGGAGATAAGTCTTAGGAGTATTACTTTACTTGCAGAGGAATATCATACTAGATGGTGTACATCTAGGTCTCTATGAGTACAACAAGTGTAGTAGAGATAATCCAAGTCTCCCGCAAAGAGGCGAGGCAGTATGTTCAATAGGTGTGTGAAAGTACGGTGGAGGTGTGAAAACGTAAAGTCTAAATATGTCAGGGTCAAGGAGAAGGGAGGTGCCAAGTCGGCACGAAGATAACAGATGACAGAAAGTCAATGAGAATATCCGAAGGTTCAGCATAGCTGTCGTGCAGTAGTTGCATGATAGTACTTAAATAGTCGTAGAGAGACCTTGCGGGATGGTAGGTGCTAACAAAACGGCGACGGAAGCTCAAATTTGAATTTTAGATAGTGCGGAAGAAGGAGTAAAGGCAGAACGAAGAGGCGAGGAACAACGCAACAGTAGTTGGAAGGCCGTGTGAGTGTCTGAGAAGATACCGCGTGAAGTCGAAATGACCGTGGCTGCGAAGGCGCGACAGCCAACGAGGGACTTTGGTAGTGCACGATGTCAAGCTTGCAGAGTGCTGCTCAAATGTAGTGTCCCCATGTTGAGGGAAGGTGGATAGGTCGTGTAAAATGGGCAGGTTGCGGGGACTCTGTACATCAAATTTCGAATTTTAGGCCTATTCGTGAGTGATCCAGGTGTTTGTAGATGGCAGAAGCGTAGCGGTGTGCAGTGGAGGAGAGGACGCGAGGAAGCCAGAACAGCATGGCATCGTGGATAAGAAACCAACATGCATGGAGATAGATGAGCGTGGAGGTAGGCTGCGTATGATTTAACGAGGGTGCCAGGTCGAAATCCCAGGGAATCAGCACTCAAAATGCTCGGATTTGATGGCCTTCCAGCGACGAAAAACGGTGACAAGGGGGGGGACAGAAAGGGCTGATCGCGGGAAGCTCAAATATCAAATTTCGAAATTTCGGGCCATTTGCAAGGGATTCAGGGAGTTCGCGATGGTAGGAGAGGAACGGCGAAGAGCGGGAGGATGAGAGGGAGAGAGGAAGAGCAGCATGGCCTTGCGGAGGCCATCTGGGGTAGACGAAGGTGGAGATGGGCTGCGTATGATTCAACGAGCGCGCCAGGTCGAAATCCAGGGAAATCGACAATCCAAACGGTTGGATTTGATGCCCTGCCAATGACGAAAAACGGTGAGGAGGTGGGGGGAAAGTGCCGGTCGCGGGAAGCCTAAATATCAAATTTCCCAATTTCGAGACCATTTGCGAGCGATTCAGGGAGTTTGCGACAGCAAGAGATGTAAGGGAGAGAGCCAGAGCAGCATGGCCTCTGCGAGGCCATCGCTGCTCAGGCAAATCGAAAACGAAGCCGCGCGAGAGTGTGTGGGATTTAACGGGGGTGCTAGGTCAAGATCCTGGGGAACTGGCATTTGAATTCGTCGTATTCAATGCCCTGCCAATGACAATAAGCGGAAGGATGTGGGCGGAAAGGGCCGGTCACGGGAAGCCTAAATCTC
This sequence comes from Sanguinoderma rugosum, assembly GCA_017499575.1. NCBI lineage: Eukaryota > Fungi > Basidiomycota > Agaricomycetes > Polyporales > Polyporaceae > Sanguinoderma > Sanguinoderma rugosum. Next base: position 4,770,545 of record VTPW01000001.1, on the reverse strand, counting down.
AAATTTCGAAATTCGAGACCATTTGCGAGGGATTCAGGTTCTTTGCGACAGTGGGAGAGGCAGAGGAGCAGGGCGAAAATGAGGGCGTGCAAGGTGGAGATTGGGTGCGTAGGATTTAACGTGAACACCAGGTCAATGTCCCGGAAAACTGGTTGCCGAAACGCCCAAATTTTGGCAGATTGAGCGCTCGGGAATCGACGGCGAGGCGTAAGAAAATGGACAAAAAGTCCTGGTCGGCGGACGTTCGTAGACCAATTTTTGAAATCTTGGATGGATTTTGGCAGGATTCGACATGTAGTCAGTATGGAGGAGAGGGATGGTGGCGAGGAGTAGCCGGAGAACAAAAAGAAGAGGACACGCCGAGATGTAGGGAAGGTTCACGGTGAGATCGAGGTGGCGCCAGGCGAAACGTCCCAGGCGGTCGACGGATATCCAACATAATCTAGACAAAAGACGCTGTTCGCGGGGAGTGCGTACACCAATTTTCAAAATCTTGAGCCATTTCTGAGCACGCAGGCTTGATTTGCGAGCTAGGAACAGGCTATGCATTGTGTGTGAGGGTGGAGAGGGTGCACGACGACAGTGCTGGTCCCGGGACAGCTGGATAACTGACTCCTGTTCTTCTAGCAGTTGTACTGCTCTCGCGAGGCCGTTCTCATCATTCGACGGGATGGAGTGATGGCGAACAGCTTCCCAGAATTGTGCTGAGGTTCGGAGCCTTGGAGGATCGCAGACAAGGCTACGGGACTACGGGGACATTGGGGATACATCATGTAGGGCTGCTTGCTGGACGCTCGTAGAAGTAGTTCGGTTTTGCGTAGGCTGCCGCGGCGGTTGAACAAACGGCACTGGTTTGTCATTTCGATGGTAAGCAGCCGTGAGATTGGACAGCGAGGGCGAGAATAACAGACTATGGGAAGAGTGGCAAATATGGAGGCTTTGAATCGAATGCCAAGTGCATGCTTTCTAGACGGCAGCGTAGGTAAGGGTTGAAAGCGACGAAAAGAAGAAAACATACCAGTTACTATTGTCCCGAGTCCGTACCAGCATTATGGAGCCAACAGCCATCCTCGTATAAGCCAGGGAAACGTGAAAGGGGAGCCGGACCCTTCATTTCGTAGCGTAAGTGGGCGCAGATCCCGGTCGCGCGGAGGCGCGTTGACGTGGTTCAAGACGAAGGAGCGGAGTTGCAAAATCGAGCCAAATTTGGCTCAAGTCGGGAAATTCCCCGATTTGGTTGTAGTCAACCTGAGGTGTTTCCGCTTGTTCTCGCATCAAACCAGCGACTCACAGGTATTCAGTGTGCTGATAATAGTATATTCTATAGCTAACATTGCTAATCTTGCCTGAAAATTCGCTCAGAGTGAGCCCATTCACAATCAACGGAGAATAACACACTGGCGCACCCTCCATCTCCACGCAATGTAAACGGCCAAAAATCAATAGCCAGACATCAAGGGTCCATAATCTATCCTTACGGAGCATATTTTACGCTCGGAGGTAAGTCGAAACCCAGGTCCGATCTGCGGAATACCTCCGCAATCAACAACATCTCTGACTATGCATAGGTTCGTTCTTTTGCACTATAGCAGCTGCTATTGCATGCTATATGTATATACAGTACTTAAGTACTACCCTAGGTTTACCCCAGCAGCCACCCCAACCGCTCACTCGACGGCGATGTCCCATGAAATTATTCCAAACTCATTTCCGACCCTCCCCTCCTCGTTGTACTCCACTCCCTGAAGCAGATTCAAATCGCCAGGTCCCCGTCGTTTGATGTGATGTAATAGGCGCTTAGTCGGCTCGCTTAGCATACAACGTAAGTCTTAGCATTCCTCTTTTTTTCTCGAAGCTCCCAAGTCTCTTGAGGCCGGATATGCTCGAAAACGCCGTTCCCGACAATAGCGCACCTTTTCCTATATAATGGGGGTTGATTTGGCTGAGGTATACCCATCCCCAGCTTGGGTACTTAGCTCAGCCTCTCCTCTCCTCTCCAGTCTCTCATTCGAGCTCATTTCTTCGACTTCCACAATCCTCCTATCGACCCCTGTTCGACTTTACACTCATTTTCACGGTTCGTCATTCTTGTCTTCATCCATCCACTATGCTGACCATTATTTCTAGCGACTACTCTTTAGACTTTCCTGGTAAGCTCATTCCATTCTCGTTGATTCATCGAGCTAACTAGTCCACATCACAGTACCGAACTATATCACATATTGATGAACAGCGCGTAGTCAAGTAAGTCATCATTGTCCCAATGTTAGGTTCAACACTAACGACTTTGGTAATTGCATAGCACACACTTCGGATTATCTTCCGCTGAAGCGCAAGGTCAGTTTGCCTCGATAATGAACTGGTCAGATACTCACCCCTCTATTGTCCAGAAACTCGCTGGGGAATCATTTGACCGATGTATCATGTTTCGTTTTCCAGCGTATATCCACTACATGATCATATCATACAAGTAAGTCGTTATGTTGCTACAACCCGACCGTTTACACTGAATAATCCACCGTAAGCTACAGAGCTTCTGCAAGATCAGTTCGCATCTGATATGAACCGGCAATTAATCGTCGCCGTGATACTTGCGCAGGATACGCTAGTCCCCGGGGTTGAATTCAGATGCGGCATCAATTCAAGCTGGTCTCGTTCTATGGTCAGTTCTCACCATCCTCGAGTAAGCCCATTCCATTTTCTAACCCATTCGTTCCTCCACTAATTTACCCATCACAGTTTGTAACGAGCCACTCCCGAATGAACTCCTTGTCATCAAGGTCAGTTTGCATCCATAACGAATCAACACTTACTTACCTGATACTCTAGCGAAACGAACTGAGCGAACGGGTTTCAATGCCGGCAGTGGTACGGATCAACACCGTTGGACGAAGTGCGACCGCTGACCGTAGGGCAGTGACTCCCCATCCTTGCGCAACATCTCCTACTCGGTTGCGCGAAGGCGCTGCACCGTTTCGCAACCTCACGACACGCTCTACGTTGAATCTGCGCAGCCGGATGTCGAGGGAAACGATGAGCCTACGCAGCTCAGGAATCCGTGGTCGATTGAACCGTCGCAGTTCTTTACGAGCTGCCACTGGATGAGCTCCTCCACCGAGGTCAGTCCGCGTCATTTATCAAGCTGACAGTTCCTCATCCATTTTCGTAGGACATATTGTATAGTTCTTACCCTTTCATCGCTTGGTTCGCTGCGATTCTTACCGAGCTGCCACTGGATGAGCTCCTCCAAGGTCAGCTCGCACTACCTATCGTACTGATAATTACTCACCCATATTCGTAGGACAATGAGGACTCGCTTCTCAGAGGCCAGCCCACGCGATACAATCGGCTCGCATTGTTCAGCCCGTTTACGAAGCTTCGAACCGTAAGTAGAACACCTTGCTCATCGTTAGACTGTGTATCTGACGTGCGCTAGCCAACTCGATAGAACTCGCCAGCGTACCCAAGATATCGCGCCCAATGGATAATGTCGGTCGCAGCACACGAACCGACTTAACTTGCGAATGTCGCGAGTATGAGTTGACACCGATATTTGGCTGTCATTGCCGTCATCGTTGCTGGTAATCGTGGTGCCCAATCTGGACACTGCTACATCATTCATCAAGTCCCTCTAGGTCGGGAAACGTCCATACCCCCTTTGGGTAAATCATCGGCCTTGTCTACACGGCGACGAGCCTCGCAGTGGTCGCATAGTCGTCTGCAGCGTCGGGTTGATGGACGAGACACTGTCGCCAGGTTAGAGACGATGTGCGAGCGAGGAATCTAACACAGCAGTGAGTCAGACCGTCGCGAAGCACATGTGGCTCACTCACTAAACGAGACATCGTAGGGATCTTCCCCACTTGCCCGCAACCCGTCGTGTTCGGCGATCGTTCTCAACGTCGAGAGGTGTGCCCGACGAGACACTAAATCAGTGGGTAAGTCGTCGCTATTCCTTTGAACTCACTGTGCTCAACATCCTAGAGCCTGTAGGCAGTCAGCGCGCAGCCCATTGAACTTGATGTCTGCCCAACGTACGCTCTACATCACACAGTAAGTCGTCACACTCGCTGTGCATGCCAATCCGACTCACCAAGCATTCCCCGCAGTCGCATACCCTCAACATCCACCATGTCATAGTGTCGGAGACACGTCGGTGGTCGAACAGGACCGTGTCGGGTACGCGTAATCGACGGATTCGTTGCTGTGGATTGCTAGCTAGCGGCCGGGGTGATGGTAGCCGACGACGAGCTCGACTGCGATGTTGAGAGCTAAGGATCGGGGAGATAAGATGAACCGCGCACGAAATAGACCTCCCACGTCGTCGATAGGGTCTCGAACATCGCACACAACTACGAAGAGGCCGCGAATCGACGCAACGAGCGGCGTCCTCGCTACTCTGCACGCCGAGTCCGAGTCTTCGGACTTCGAGCTCGTCCAACGGCCGTAAATCGTACGCAAGCTGCACACCCATCTCGTAAGTCACTGCGCACACAAGTAGTATACATTTCGACTCACCAAGCACTGTCCACAGCTCGAGTTCGCCGCAAGCTCCAATGTCCAATGCCTGCCCAAGATAGACCCAATGTCCGCAAGGCCCGGATAACAGGTGTGTCGGTCCGTTCACTGTTCACGCCAACAACTGCCGACTAGATGCTGAGCATCGACTGGCGCACAGTCGACTGGCCCGTCGTCATGGCCCGTGAGTTGCTGGGGAAGAGTTGGCGCAATGATGATGATGATGATGATGACGGCGGTGGACGCGCGCGCCCCCCTTCGAGAGCTGAGTTGAGAGACGTGGGATTAGTACGAACGTAGACGTAGACGTGAGAGACTCACCAAGACGGCGAGGGACACGGACTGTGTACGTCTGAGGCGTCGTCACCGTGAGCCGAGTGATTACGATCCCGACGAATAGCGGACCAAAGACTCAACCTTGAACTCAGCAAACGGCTCCAGCAGACCGAACGGTGGGAATTCCAGGCGAACGACGAGTGCCGCGGTGGACGCGAGTGCGAGACGACGAGGGAGTGCTGTGTGAGTGTGAGTGCGAGTCACTGCGAGTAAATTCACAGCCGTAAACCAAGCGCGTGACTGATGGCGTCGACCGTCTACAAAACCAGTTGCTGGAACTATGAAGCAACGCCGAACACCGTCAGTATGCTGAACGAACCACGAACAAGTAAATGAGCAAGTGCGTACCTTATTCCTCTATATCTCCACACCCGCGCAACTCATCCCCAACGAATACACATTTAGATCTTTATCCCAGCGCTCAGTCGTCGCATTCCTCAACGTTCAACGGCAGCGCAGGTATGTCAGTTGCAAACCCATTTATTCGAAGGCTATCTAACGATGTTACATTTTGACTGTTAGTCCAGAGTTCCTACCATCTATTTCCAAGGGTCGCGCGCGAGCGCTCGACGGCGCTGACACGACCGCGAGCACCTCGATTCACCTACAACTCGATTCACCTACAACGATGCAATCGTCAGCACATCGAAACAGCCAACGAAGAATGACGGGTACGTACAGACTTCGACCATTCTTCTTTCTCTTTGCGCTCCCTCTCGTTTTGCTTCATCGTTTGTTGCCCTCCCCATTCGTCGTCCATGTTCCTCTACACTATCCGTTTCGTTCGTGTTCGCATTCTAATCCATTCCCCTCGTTAACTTCGTTTCGTTTCCTTGCTTCGTTCCGTTCTAACTCGTCTGCCCTGTAGTTAACCGTCAGCCTAACCCTCAACACGATCAACGACGACGTCGACACCATCTAAGGCTCCATGGTTCCCTACAAGTTACAACTAGGTAGGTAAGTCGCTCAACGTGCAGCTGCAACCGCGCCAACTCACCTCATTAATGCAGCGCGTATGATACGCTATCTGGCTCTCCGCTATCTTCTAACGCAAACGCAAACTCGGTGCATATCTGCGTTCATTTCATTCCGTTTCGTCTTCGTCCCCTTCGTTCGCATTCCCGTTCCCGTCCTCGTTTCCTTTCCTCGTTCCAGTCGTGCATTGCTCCTGCTCCTGCTGCGCTCTCGAGTCCCCGTTGCATCGTCTCCCGTCCCCCTCTCGTCTTGCTTATTTTACCTCTCTGAGCCGTTTCCCAGCATCCATCGTCGCACTATCCCTCTCCCCTTCATCGCGCTGACTGCCTCTCCTACACAGCTTCCTCTCCCTCCCTCGATTGTGGACGACGACGGCCGCTATCCCGCTATCGCACCCCGAGTCCCCGACTTCCAAGTCCTTGGTATAAGTATAGGTGCGCCCCCTCCTCCTCTCCTTCCCTGTTCCTCCTCCTTTTTCGTTCCTTCATTCGTTCGTTCATTTGCTGTCTTGTTCATTCGTTCGTTCGTCTCCCCTTCTCCGTGTTCGCGTTCCCCGTTCGCGTTTTCGTTTTCGTCTACGTTTGCGTGCGCATGCGCACCCCTTCGTCTCGCGTCCATCCGTACTCTTCGCATTCGCATCGTATACATTCCCTCCCTCTGCCTTTCCCTCCCTCCCTCCCTCCCTTTTCATCATTCACGCGCTGAGTAGTTGTACCTCGTCCATTCGCTGTTTGGACGACAGCCAAGGCGTGATGCCCGATGCTTGATGCGCAGGTGGGGTGCATACACGCCTTCGTTTTCTCGTTCCTCCATTTCTTCGTTCCTCGTTGCCAGTTTCATCGTCCTTCCCGTCCCTCCGCGCCCCATCTCGTGTCTCCATTCATCATTCGTCATTCGTTCGTTCATCATTCATCATTCACCACCTGTTCGCGTTACCCACGTCGCTCGTTCCACGTCTACGTTCTCTCTTCGCGTCCCCGTCTCGTTCACCGTCTCGCGTCTTCTCCCGCCTTGTGTTCGTTTTCGTTCGTGCGATGCGGGTTTCTCGTTATGGTGTTGGTGTTCTTGGTTCCCCTCTCTTCGTCTGCGTTCAATTGCTCATCCAACCTCTCCAGCTCGTCTCGCGCCTTTGCGTCCGCGTTCTGCGTTCAAGACGCGGTCATCCAAGCCCCACAAACCGCACCCCGCAAAACCAATCAGCGCAGACCCATGACGAGTGCAGACAAAGTAGGCGAGGTGCGTACCTCATTCCTTTCTTTTTCGTTCGTGTTATCCTTCCTTTTCGTTCGTTCGTTCGTGTCGTATTCCCGTTCTGTCCCATTTGCTCCAGGGTCCGCGCATCGTCTCCCCTTCGTTTCGCCTTCATTTCGCTTTGTGTTCGTTCGCGTTTTCGCCTCATTTTCACCACACTTTCGCTTTCGTTTTCGTCTCGTTTTTGTTTCGTTCGTTTCGTTCGTTCGCTTGGTCCCGACTTTCTATCTGCCCTTGCACGTCTGCACTCCCCGCGATCCGATCCTGAGCCATTTCGCACTATCTAGGCCGGGAACTCGCTTCTCCACCTCGTTTTCGTTTTTGGGAGTTTGCGCGCAGCTAGGAGATTTTCGACGCGGTCCCGGGGGATTCTCGGCGTCGTAGCTGTAGTAGCAGGGCCGGATTTGGCGGGGGTAGTGTTGTGCGTTTGCAGGGTCGTTTGCGGGGCCGTTTGCGACGGGAGACGGTATTGGAGGAGTCGCGGGGAGCTGCGGGGGTGTTTCGGCGCGTGGAGTTGATTTGGGTGAGACGGAACTTTGCAGGGTTGATGGGGTAGTTGCTGGGGGTGACGCATATGGATGGGGTTGTCGTTGGGGTTGTGGTAGCCGTAGTAGCCGTAGTAGTCGCTGTTGGAGTTGGTGGAAGAGATGGGGTAGCGCCGGCAATCGCAGGCGACGGGAGATGGGCGTAGACGGCGTTGGTGGGTGATTCAACCCTGGAGTGGAAGTCGGCGTATGTCGTCGACGTTGGTAGTCGGTAGTCGAGAGGTGGTGAGCGCCGTAGAAGGCGGCGTGAGAGGATGGAACGTCCAATTGGGGGCTGGAGGTGGCGTGGGGTGAGGTTGAAGGGAGAGTGAGAACGAGTGGACGCCAACTGACTAGGTGGATGTGGAAAGACGGCGCGCAGGGACGCTGGCCAGTGGACCATGTCGCGTGAACTTGGGCATGCAAGCGACGACTTGAGGGGGATATCTGGCAGCAAGGCCTCTGGGTCTATGAGAGTGCGACGGGACGCGTAGAGAGAGAGAGTGGGGGAAGGATACACTTACGGGGAAGTGGATATGCGAGTCGTGTGTGTGTGAGGGATGGCGAATGGGGTGATTGCAGAGGAAGCGAGAGGACAGGTTGAGAGAGGAGACGGGTGTGGATGCACTGATTGCAGCAAAGGGAGGCAGGTGATGCGAGGTTTGGAGGTGCCTTGGCCTTGGGTGACGCATTGAGGCAGAGATTGGAGACACGAGTGCGTGTCGACAGAGAGCCAGGAAGTAAGTTGCTCATACACGTCACACACGTCATAGACACAGGAGACCCCTGAGAGCTTAACGAAACTCACATCCTCCATGTCCCCGTCAATATCAGGAAAGGGCAAAGAGTCTGGTACGGCTCGTGTACTGGGCTCCGGGACCTCGGTACGTTCCAAGTATTCAATGTATTCGTGCCCCTCTCACGTTTCCGCGTAGGCATTGCTGAGCTGCTCATTTTCCATCCTGTGGATACGGTTGCGAAACGGTTGATGAGTAACAAGGGCAACGTGCGCTGATCTGCTCAATAACTCAGAGTTTCCATCACGCTTAGGTGTCGTTCTCGACACTTTTGCCCATCATCTTCCAAGCCATGGCGCCGTTGGGCAGCAAAATGCTCTCCTTATTCCCCGGCCTCGGATACGCTGCTGGTTACAAGGTCGCACAACGTGTCTACAAGTTCAGCGGTTCAACAACTTGATAAACAAGCACTACAAGACCCAGTTCACGAATACTTTCGGGGAGCGCAAAGGGAAAATGATGATGCAAGCAACGGCAGGAAGGTGCGTGTCTTCAAGCTGGGGAGACTAGTTGCGGCTTGTTGAAGGGCTGCTACTCTCATAGTTTGACGGGGATTGGTGAAGTGGTGCGTGGTTAATGCCATTGGCCTTCGTTAGTCGCTCACACTGTGAATAGGTGCTACTCCCACTAGATGCCCTAAAAATCAAGCGTCAAGTCAACCCGGAAGCGTTCCGAGGACGCGGATTCCTGCGTATCTTCATGGAGGAAGGCACGACGCTGTACCGTGGTTGGGGATGGACGATGGCCAGGAATGCGCCTGGCAGTTTCGCTGTAAGCCACCTCTCATCCCTTGTCGCACTCTGACATTCACAACTTCGCACAGCTCTTCGGTGCATCTGCGGTAACGAAAGAGTATGCGCTCGGTGTGACGGACTACTCCCAGGCGACGTGGACGCAGAACTTCATCGCGTCCATCGCCGGGGCCGTCGCGTCGATAACGATCGCCGCGCCGCTCGATACGGTCAAGACGCGTATACAAAACGCGAACTTTGAGCAAAAGGTGCCGGGGCTTACTGTCATCAGGGATCTCATCAAGCACGAGGGGCCGTCGGCGTTCTTCAAGGGCTTGACACCTAAGGTATGCATCCACTCTCGCAATGTTTTACTCATGCTAATTTATGTACAGATCCTAGTCGTGGGTCCGAAACTCGTGTTCAGCTACACGCTCGCACAGTCGTTGATCCCCTTGTTCGGCAAATACGTATGAGGAGGTGCTGGTATCTAGACAGGCAGTATATCTTAGATCGTCGATTATTTGCACCTTATTTTATTACTTCTTAAAGGATCTCCACGTTCGATCATCCTTGGGGAGTGGGGTATACTGCGCGAGTTAGGAAACGAACAACGGAGGGGTATATATGTACGGAGGTCATGATACTCTGCGCGCAGCAGATGCGCGTTTCGTTTTAGCCGCACAGCGTCGTTCCTTGCCAGGCGCCGTCGCGAATATATCGTTCTGAGCACCTTCAGCAAATCCGCACTTGCTGTTATACGCGGGGGACCGCGGCGCGCCCGCCTTATCGAGTCCCTGGACCCATATATTGCTACCTTCTTGCTGGTTCCAGTAGAGCATCTGCTTGGGGCCCTTCGTGCACCTGGAGGGGTCGTCTTCGCACCAGACGGGGGGCTTCCCTGGCGCGACGGGGGCAGTCGATGTCGCGCCGGTCACTTTGCATCTGAAGGCCTGCTGGTACATGTTGGGTTGGCCGCATCTACAATGCGATCGTGAGATTAGGTCAGGTGAGGAGAGAGTTGGAGGAAGTACGCACCCGTTAGGAATCTAGGTGAAATAGGAGGGTCAAGGGGTCAGTTCGAGAATTATTTAGAGTCGATATTACTGACCCATGCCCACTGCAACGAGGATGAGCTTGATCAGGAAATAGGGTATAGAGACGATGTAAAGCACTCACGGCACAGTGGCACCCTCCTTCGGGACAAACTGGCAGTGCAGCAGGGACGCTGTAGGTCGTTACCCTTTTCCAGGGCGTGCTGGCGACGACAATGAGTGTGTTTTAAGGACAGGTAGTATAATAATAACTTACTGGTACTTAACAGAGAAGACTACGAGGTTCTCTGGCGTGACGCGTTCGATGTCCGACTACGCGCCAAAATCACGGGCACGAACAAGCCCTCCATTCAGACGAACGTTCAGGGAAATGACGGGGGGATTGCTCACTTGATACGAGATGGCAAATGCTGTGCCAGCAGCTTGAGAGTGATTTTGTGCGTGCACTATTTCGAGATAGCGTGTTCAAATCGAAGCGACAGCCGAAGAGTGGCTTGGACTCACGATTCGGCGATGTGATGCAAGAGGGGACATTCTAGTTCGCGGTAATCAGTGCTAAGAACTTGGAAGATCGAGGCGACCGGCGCGTATGGCCCGAGAGTACGTACATAGTCTTCGGGATAGTTATTCCCATCCGGCCAGTCCGACGCGAAGCGGCTGTTGAAAGAGAGCGACGTCTTGCCGCGATTCGAAGCTATCTCGACAGTAAACTCCTTGCCGGCAGGGCTATCGTATACAAAGTTCGAGTTCGAGTTCGAGCAAGAGTTTGAGCAAGAGTAAGTTAGCTCGCAGCGCGTGTTGAGTAAAATAAGCTCATATGACGACGTACAGTTCGAGGAATTTTCCGGGGGCAGGGGGGAATTTGGTACACTGCAATGGACCAATGGTCACGGAAACGCAGCTCAGATTTCCGAATCCACGAAGGATGATAATGCGGGTGGACCTACCCCGTCGAGGCCGTGGAGCCACCAGTCTTTCTTGGGGAGCTGGTACAGCGGTTTGACGACGGTATAGTCGTTCGCCTCGTCAGAACCGCTCGTGCCCTGTTAATGTTCATGTTTCCAACATCGTCACGAGTTCAGTCAGGAGGTTCGAATGAACCGCGACGCGACTCACGTTTCGGCAGTACATGCCATCGTGCCAGGCTGCTAGATGAGCCAGTGTCGTGCCGATTTGGAGGAGCGCGACAAATGCCAGCAAGTGACGCGCGAACATGTTGGGATGAATGAACGAGATGAGATGCTGAAGTAACGAATAACAAAAGTGAGGAGCAGCCACTAGGGGCGAAAAGATCGTGGGGCCTGGTCTGACCGGACTTGTTCCTGGTGCGCGACCCTTTTATACCTAACCCTAGATCGAACGTAACGAGCTTATCAGTAATCGGCTCCAACTGTTCCATTCTGGCTGTCCCCGACGCCTTCTCTCATATGCCGCTCCTTCTGTGCTTCTTGATCGTAGCTCATGTACATACACCTCTCACTGTTATCTCTATGGTTCCACTACATCGAAGACAATTTCCCGATAGTCGACAGCAACGGTAAGACTTGAGCGCTTGAGCTTGATCAGGCTTGATTTGCCTAGATGGTGCCGGTGGAGCATGCTTTCGGGGAGAGGGGAGAATGATTGTTGCGTAGCGAATCCAAGAATCGCCAGCTTCTTAATAAGATATTTTCTTGTGCCGAGAACCAATGCAGCTGGAAGGTTGTTTGCAGGTTTCTAATACGTCGACGACCCCGAACATCTAAACTTGAGTGACGCATATGATGAACTAATTACCATGGGCGCCATGCTCTTGTCAACAATAAGCTTCCACTGCGCTCCGAGCGACTCAAACGTTAGAGTTGAAGTCGGGTAGAAGGTCAATGGAGCTCCAGTATTGATGTTGGCATTTCCGTAAGTAACCACGGCGTCACGGTACTGCGATCGTACCCGCCGACGCGTAGCACACACACACCTCGAGCAGGCAAACACAACGCACGCCTGCATCGTTTCCACACCAAGGCGTGTGCGCCATCCCAGCCACTGTTCCACCGCGCCAGAGCACACTGCTCACTGACGTAGTGAAGCACACCAATCATACCTGCGCCGATACTCGGCCACCTGCGCACTCTCCACGATATCGATGATACCTTTGAACTCTGCAACGTCGTCTGCGTGCAGGAACCCCGGGGAAACGACCCAAGTGCGCACCGCCGCTCCCGCCGCGCGTCGCGCGCGCAGTCTTTGTTTGAGCCTTGCGAACATCGTCTCCTGGCAGAGGATAGGCATGTTCCCCCACAGCAGGATGCGTTCAAGCGAAGGGAGCGCGAGCACGGCATCATCATCAGCGCGATCTGTATCGGGGATAGCAGGAGCAGGCGCATCGCCGCCCAGGGCGTACAGCACGTCGATCATGGAGTCGAAATGCGCGTCGGTCGTGCACCGCAGGCCGCTGAGCACGTTGCGTCGGAAGGCCGACAGGGGGTCGCGAGCGCTGTCTTTGTCGTCGGAGTAGTAGTGGAAGGCCGGGGGGACGTCGGTTGGCGGGCAGAGCGCGAAGACGGGGCCCTCCGCCTCCAAGTTCCCTGTGCCGTGCACTTTCAGCTCGAACAGCGGACTCACTCCCGATTCCGATTTCCGCCCTTCGACAGCCCCCCCAGTCCACACATACACCCGCGCGAATGTGGTATATCTCCGCGTGTGGAGCTCGAACTGCGAGCGGGCGCCGGGTGGGAAGGGCGCGAGGCTGGCGTAGATAGCAGCGATGATGGGGGCAGCAGTACTAGCGTCGGCTTTGCCTTTGTGCAGGAGCGTTATCGCTTTGAGGCGTGGCGCCGTGATACACGCCGTCATCCCGAGGTTGGCTATGTCTGCGTCCTCGATAAACAGGTGTGTTAAGTACGGGAGGCTGACGGAAAGTGGCGGTACCGGCTGATTTTGCGGCGCAAGCGCGTTGGCTAAAGTGAGAGATGACAGGAGAGGAAGATTGTTCAGCAAGGAGAAAAAGTTGATGGGGTCTGTGTGATGTGGTGTACTGTGTTGCTTGCCGCCGTAGGCTTCTCGGTTGGAACTAATCCTGAGAGTGCGGAGGTTAGACAGAGTTGCCGCCGTGCTCGCTTTGAAGGTATAACCAGACAAGGACAGATGTTGTAGTGCCGGAAACGCGTCACCATCTGCGGCGAACTGAAACAAATCCACAGGGGAGTTTGTAGTATCTTCGAGCGAAAGAATCTTGAGTTGCGGCGTTGGCTCCAATGTGATGCGCCTGACCCACGAGTCCACATCGCGCCCCTCGAGCTGCAGAGTGATTTCTTTCAATCGATCGAGGTGATTGAGCACAGCCAGCACGCTCTCCTCGTTGAAGCCACCGGATCCACGCAGGTACAGCGGCGCCGCCCGCCCGCGCTCCAACAGCAGGCGCACGATGCGCGGCGGCGCGCACGCGAATATGCACCCCCAGATCCGCGGGGACTCAAGCGCAATGTGGCGCCAGCGCCGACACACCTGCGTGGCTGGGAAGAGGTGCACGTAGGCGTCCTCTGGTTTTGGTTTGCTTGTCGGAAGCGACTGGGGTGTTTGGGCCTGGCCCAGCGCGAGCGACTCGAGGATGTCTGATAAGACTTCGGGAGGAAGTTTGGAGACGGGGAGGAGGTGCGTGTTCTTGTGTTCTTCGAAGCACCGGATGTCTGCCTGTATCCGGGCGATCTCGTGGTTCAGCGATTCTATCTTCGCGTCTATCTCCTCTACGCTAGGCCAGCTGAACAAGAAAGACGATGCGGACATCTCGAAGTACTACTTATGGGACTAAGCTTCTAATAATAGGCAGAAAACAAGTTCGGCTGTCAGCGCTTCAGCCTCCAGACGCCAATGTCACCAACTTTATGTAAGGTTCGTCCGTGCGAAATGGCCTCCGCGAGTCAAATAGGACATCCTTACATTCCTTTTTACTTACCTGATATCAATGACTTTCCACGCCGAATACGCATCGTACAGCAAACAATGTCTCTGTGGGAATCCAGGCCTCGGTACCTGCACAATCAACGACTCACGGGTATCCTTGTGTGTCATGTGGATGTTTGCTGATAGGATATTAGAGTCCTGAAGCTAGCTTCGAGGAGCTTGCTTAGTGATTTACTTCTATCGAAGACTTTGCACCTACGCTATCACCCGCAGCCCAGGTATGGCTCAGATACGTGTCGGTTTTCATTGGACTTTCTGCGTCTGGCTGGGCTGCCATTGCACTTTTCCCTTCGTTCCAAGTGCCTTCTGTTCGCGCGTCCTTTGTCATCACCGCCCTCTGTACCTCTTCAGCTGTATCAGCCTCGACCGCCGTTACTCTCTATGAGGAGCAAGTGGGAGGCCCCATCAAGGCCTATCACGGGGCAGAAGGTATACCCCAACTCGTGCGCGACCCCGAAGTCGATCTCGTGGTGGTATCGGTGAAGGCACCTTCTCACAAAGAACCGGTACTAGTTGCTATCGAAGCGGGCAAAGATGTATTCGTCGAATGGCCTACCGGGGTCCTGTTTTGGCTACCATTGAAGCCGGAAAAGACGTTGTGGAGTGGCTCACAGGCGCCACTTTTGCTGAGATCATACTCGGTCACAAGCTCGATGCCCTCGCCCATGTTTTGGGCGACTTCACCGCTATCTTTGCGACGTCTGCGACCACGGAACCCACCGCAACGATCGTCGGCTCCAAATCTACCCCCACTCCAACCCTTAGTATCATGGCCCCAGATCACATAGCACAATCGGGGCTCCTCACCTCGTGGGCACTCGTCCACGTCAACTATCGTGCAGGTTATCCATCGTGGATAATGGATCCATTCGCGTGGAACCAGCCGCAGAAAATGGTAACCTAATGAATATCCACCAGGTCTACGTATGCATTTTGAATTAGGTAAAGGGCGGCGGATTTGGCGGCCCCTTGGCTTGAGTATTTGAATCTGACGATCGAGGAGGCTGGAAGCGATCGAACACAGCGTAAGGGATAATCGATCAGAAAGCATCAATTTCACTTCGATATCTACACAATTGTTACTATTCTTGGTTGATCCTCAGACGTCGCGGGGAGGGCTGAGTAACTATAATATTTCGAGAAAATGTGAATATGTATTTATTATAATCAAAAATTAGAATCATTAGCGCCACATACGGTTACCATCGCTGCCTTCATAGAATTCCCAACTTGAACAAAGTTAATCCCAATCTTACGCAGATTCCAGCCGTCACCTCTGAGTTTCTCCGCGGTTTGAGTAATGATCAATGCTAGATCAGTCTCCGGTGCAGGACCGTCGTCGATAAACTCAACGCCGTCAACAACATCACCG
This sequence comes from Sanguinoderma rugosum, assembly GCA_017499575.1. NCBI lineage: Eukaryota > Fungi > Basidiomycota > Agaricomycetes > Polyporales > Polyporaceae > Sanguinoderma > Sanguinoderma rugosum. Next base: position 4,755,047 of record VTPW01000001.1, on the reverse strand, counting down.
TCCAATTCGCCGTCCGTTATCACGATCAAATTCAGGCCCTTGATGTCAGCACGTTGGATGTCAGCAAGTCCGGTGAGTTGGGTTTGGATTTTGCGCAAGTAGTCGTCTAATACAGTGCGCAGCCGGTTCCCAAGTCGACTTCCACCTATCAATGAGTATAAGTAAAATGTTGAGACTCCGAATCGACGAACTTCTACTCACCATCTGGTTGGACCTGCTCGCAAATCTCTGTCGCTTGTGTCGGTTTCTGGAATACAATCAGCCAAATATCATTGACAGAGGATAAAAAAACCAAGCCTACTTTCAATCCCTTCCCAACTTCGTCGCTATCAAGGAAGAGTAAGTCGATCCCATCCGAGTCATACCGGACAGCAACTCGGACGACTTCCTCAAGGGCAATTTGTGCGTCAGCCCATCGCGTCAGGAATCTACAGCCGCGTTGTCATCGAGTAATCGTGGAAATGAAGAAGAGTACCCCAACGACACAAGGAATACATGCCCTTTCGACCTTTGGAAGAGAACAAGGTGGTTACAAAGAGAAGAGGCGAAATAATAGCACACGGATCATAGTGCATTCGTTGGTGGATTGATTTAAAGGCTGTGGAGGACTCGTGTTTTCCGTTCCACACGCAGAGGCGGAGAAAAGCAGGACACCTGAGTCCGGGTAGTAGTTGAGAACTCCGTTATTCTTGTCGAGTGGGTTCATCGAAAGTGGAGACAAAGGGATCAGTAATGTACAAGGAGAACGGGAGCTCAGCTGATGCCATGCCATGAGCTCTGAATACTTCGAACGTCCCAAAGATGCCATCCCAAAACCTTGATGCAACCACGAACACGTCTTCCAACACCATCCATTCATTCGGCGGTAGTAAGTCCTGTCTGTCTTGTCCAGTAACGATCATTCAAAGGCTGCAATGAAGTTACCAACTCGAGCACATTGTACACGTGCGGTCCTTTTTGTCTGGGCTCACCCAAGGATCAGAACTTGGAAGTGAAGACGGTGTAGGACCGAATAGCTACCGCCAACGCTTATGTCAAATTGATTCAATATCATGTTTGCCTCCGCGAAATGAGGCGGAAGCAACACGAGGCAAAAGGGACGTCTAAGACTGCATACAAATGGCGGCCTATGTTATGTACATCAGGAGAACATTTAGTTTGAACTCGACTATCGCAGGGTTATTTGTCTTGTCAGCCTCGTCACGAAGGAAAGGAGAACCGAGGAGGGCTTACCCAAAATCGGCGGGCTAAATATGTTGCAATCGAGTGTCAAAGAAGGGGCGGAGAGCAGAAGGCTGTTAGAGGCGAATGAATACAGCGCGAGGGATGGAAAGAGCATCAATTCATAGTCTAAAGCTTTATATTTCGTAGGTAGCGGGTAGTTTACGTGCGGCTATTCGCGTTTACAACCTCAAGTGGACCAACGCGTTATAAGGTGAAGATGATTCCGGTGTCATTTCATGAATTTGACTAGACGTCACGGTCATAAACCCTGCTGATGCCTCCCAGCAACATTTTAGACAAGAGGACTTCATCGACTTGATCTGGGTGGTAACGAGTGGTGTCGACCATGTCGGGGATCTCGTTTTGTTTCGAAAGATCATCGTCGAGGTGTTGAAGGTACTGAGATTAATCAACAGGATGTAGGCATGACTCAAATCGTTGATCCATACCTTTTCTGCATCGTCGGCATCTCCAACTTGAATCAAGCTGATTCCAACTTGGCTAGGAGGCCAGCCGTCGCTTTTGAGTCTCTTCGCAGCTCCGGTGATTACCGATGCCAGAACATCGAAATCGGAATCCCCGTCTGTGGTATCACCATCCGTGATCACAATCAGGTTCATGCGCTTGATGGAATAACGGCTAGAAGGCGCCTGCTTTCGAGCAGCGGTGATCTTGGCAATATACTCCCATAAAAGAGCGCCAAGTTTGGCCCCGATTTGAGTGTTACCTGCACGTAAGCATTAAGTCGAGCTGCGAGGCGGCTGTGATAGTCATCCCGAGTTGGCTTACCGACGAGCTCTGCCTGGCAGCAAAGGTCCATTACATGTTCGGTCCGCTGCGAAATCAGAGTCGTTCGGACTGGCTCACGAAGGTGAATAAAGAAATCAAACGTACTGTTAATCTGGTCCCAACTTGCGTGCTATTGATGAAGTGCAGATCGATGCCGTCGGAATCGTACTGAGCAGCAACTTCGGCGATTCCCTCAACGGCTTGTTGTGCGTGAGCCCAGCGATCCTCCTCGCACATAGACGAAGAGTCGTCGACCTAGCGGGAATAATCAACATCGGGTGTCATAAGAAATCGTTGCAAAGCTCACGATGACGACGGTGTCGTAGAGTTTCAGCAACAGGCGGCCATGTTCACCCTTCTTCGCGCCACTCGTTTTCTTAGTTAAGATTGGCTTCTTTATGAGAAGGGGGATTTTGAATCCTCCGGTTAGCCCCATGACGTTATCGGGGTCGTACTTCCTGCGAATAGCGACGAGCTTATTTAAATTTTCGCGATAGATTTCTTCAGCGCTCGTTGTGTCGAAGGTGAGAGCGGGATATGCTGGAGAATCCTCGTAGACGCAACCTTCCCGACGAGCCACATCCTTGATATTTTCCAAGGTATTTTGCATCCTGGCTAACCAGAATTCGTCGTTCTCTTCTCCTTCCCACAAGAAGTATGCCATCAGAGGGACGACCACCCGATCGCGTGAATGAGGCCAGGCGGCAGGCTTGCTGTTATTGAACATCGAAGTAACGCAAGGGAACATAGGAAACGAAGCTAATTTGCCCCCGCGTCTCTTCATCTCCTGTGCTGCTATCTTTAAAACGATGAGCCAAGCATCACCGAAAAGGAAATGCCAAAAAACCTTGGCTTCGCTAGCAATTGTGTTGATGAGCGTCTTCGTGTACCCATTCACCATGATACAGGCGAGCCGACCGCTATAGAGATATCACGTAAACAAAACGAGGAATAAGACTTCGGGTCTTACCGCGTGACATGATTATGAGGCGGAGGGAAGATCTCAGACATCAGACCATTGACTACAGCGTAGGATTTGATATCGGACAGTCGGTTGACTTCATAGGAGATCCCGTCAGTCTGTTTGTATTCCTTCAGGGCTCCCGCCTTCTCGCTGATGGCGACGAACGATGCCCAGGGGTTCACGTCTGGTTTTGGGCCGTCGTAAACACAGGTAACAGAGATATTGTGCTGTGTGGTAGGCATTAGCCCGGGATATCGTACGTGGTTGGGGGCAGGCAATACCTTTACTTCGCCATTATCCACGAAAGAACGGAATGTAGCAAACAATTCTGCTTCGCGGCGCGGGGGTTCACGGCGCGTCTCTTCACGTCGCATCTCCTCACGAATGAACGTATTTAGAGCGTTTGTCACTTCTGTTTCGCATCCATTTCCGAACGCGAAAGTTCCACCCTACTCATAGTACAAGAAGTCGGTTAGTCTGTCATCAGTGGGTGACGTCAAATACCAACCCAAATTGGCCCCTGATCGTGGGTCTCCAACCTGAATCGAGTGATAACTCCAAAGTTATTTCCGCCACCCTGAAAACTCTGTAGTTAGGTTGGTACGAGCAATAGATGTCACGTAATTGATACCTTGAGAGCTTCAAATAAGTCTGATTCTTCACCATCTTCCTTCGCGGTCATTACTTTCCCATTCGGTAGAACGATTTCCATTTCGAGTATGTGGTCGTTAGTGAGCCCATATTGATTCGACTTGCCTAGGGAGTAGCCGCTACCTAGTAGGAAACTCGCAACTCCACCGATACCACCAACGACATTCCTGCCTGAGTTCTCCATGGCAGCATAGACCTGGGACCATAGGCATCCTGCGCCAACATCGATATGGGCTTCATTGCTGAAATCAATTTTATCAAAGAAGGTCATGTAGATCTGCACTCCATTGGTCGAGCTAGCGCCCGGGTTCCACGAGGAACCACAGCCCTTCAACTAACGTATAGGGTATCCGTCAGAAAGGAATCTAGACCCGATACTTCTCAATACATACCCCGAATGGAACCCTATTCTCCGACAGAATCTTCATCTACGAATAGTGAAGGTAAGCGTCCCACCGCGTGAGGGGCCCTCAGGAGCCACTACGCACCGTCTTAACAAGCTGGTCTACATCCAGTGGCTGGACCGCGAATGCGGATGTTTGACGGCTATTCTGTAGTACATGGCGGATACTATCGTTGTAGCCCGTCGTGCCTATGAAGATAAACATGAATTTGAAGACCTCGAGCTTCGGCTATCACATACCTTTCTTAAAGACATGGATGCCTTGATCGGTGAATTTGGTGGCGATTTTCTGATAGTCAATCTGCGCCAAGGGGTTGTGCGCGAGCAATCGCGAAGTACGAATTGGAGACTTACGAGCATGATGGAAACAGCGTACGGTGAGAGGTGAAGTAAGCCTAGTCGACCTTTGCAAAAGCTACTTAAGTACGAGTAACGAAATGGGATGGCTGCCGTGGAGGAGGCAAACGGACCGTCTTGTCCTACTTCGTTGCGGAATGCCGGATAGAAGAGACCATCGTTTTCAGAAGCTCGTGGTAATCGCCGTCTCCAAACTCAGCAATGCTATCTTCTAACAGGCTCGGAATAGAGACCTATCCACGCAACCTGGCTTTTAACCTTTGGAAGAGGGCTCGGCGTCAGAAGTCATTCGCCAAGTAAGAACAGGGCACCGATCGCGTATCTCTGAGGACTAAAAGGCATCGTAGGAGAGTACGCCAACGCAAAATCAGCATAAGCTGCCTTTCTTTACCCTGTTGTTACTGTTGGCAAGCATCATAGCCGACAGGAGTATATGACATACGAATATGAATTGAAGCGTCCAAAGCCACAAAGCTCGGTTCCTTTCCCATGGAAGTTTGGACTTTCTTGCGGTGTTATTTCTTCGGAAAGCTTAGTATTCCTGGAGTTCGCCCAGCGTAATCTTTGTCGCGACTATCAAACTCGATCAAGGCTTCTATCTATCCGCACCGCCCAAAGGCGGCGACCAAGCTGGGGTCATCAGCGTTGGTTTGTCCGGAACCCAAGCGATAAAACGTTATCCAAGACCATCTTATAAGCTTATATCGTGCGCAGCGTACCTTGATCCAGCCTCATGTTCGCGGAACGAAGTGGCGCTATGAAAGAGGGCTCAAAGGTTAGCGGTAGACCTTTGATGAAGTCGTCGATTCTTATAAACCACGAGGCTATTACTTCGCGCGAGCGGAAACCGGACGCGCTCCCGGTAGTATTGAGTAGCTTGAGGTCGTGGAAGGGGGAAGACCATGCTAGCGCGGTTTACATCGGCGTGTGCACTTGACCGAGCCAACGTTTCAAAAATAACACCATGAATATACCCAATGACATATACCCATAGATGGAGAACAACTCTCTATAATGAATGCACATGATAGCAACAACGAAAACATCAACGCAGCACCGGCATACCTGATCACCCATACCCATATGCAATAAATCCCCTTCCCCATCCAACTTCACTCCACGCTATATAGTATTATGCATGATGAATCAATCGATGAGACGCTAAGCGGCGCCCAAGCTGCTGAGCTCTTGTCTGATCTCAGCTTCCGCATCGATCTTCTTGAGCTGGGTGACCTCCAAACGTTCGCCGCGTTTGGCCTTTTCTTTGAGCTCCTCAATGGCCTTGAGCTACACGAACGGGCGATGTCAATAACGAATCCAACAGAGAAAACGTGGATGATAGGCATACCTTCTTAGTAAGATTACGGATCTTCTTGGCGGTAGGATCAAGGGCACTATCGAGCCCGGGTGTGGTGGGCAAAATATCCGTCTCCACGGAAAGAGTAGGCGGTGGAGGTGCGACAGCAACAGCAGCAGGAACCTTCCCGTTGACCTTGGGCGTCCTATTCCCGTTTCCTTTCTGCCCACCTTTCGCTCCCTGACCCTCTCCTTGTCCTTGCCCACCTTCCCTCCTTGCCCTCTCTCCTCCTTGTCCTTGTCCTTGCTCTTCCCCTCCTTCCTTCTTAGCAGTTTTCTTCTTCCTGTTCTTCGCTTTGTCGCCATCCGGTCCAGGGCTCGGGCTATGTGGCGCACCAGGTACGTGCCTTCTTCCATTCCGTTGCTGCCTATCCCCGTTCTGTCCGTTCACATACCCGTTCACAGGTGCACCAGGGACAGGGCTCCTGTTATACCCTCTCGACGGCGTCGAAGTCCCGCTCGGTGCACCGCCCTCGTCTTCTCTCTTATAGATAGAAGGCGTGGCGGAGCCCCTAGCACCCGGTGGTCGGTACGCTCCAGCGGGCTTCGATGGGGTGGGCTTCGAAACGGCCGCGATGCCCTTCACGCTCTCGCTAGGCTCGGGGGCAGGCGGGATGGCAGGCGGGAACTGCGGAGCGACATCAACGGGCGTCGGCCTCCAAGAAGCCTGATACAGCTCTTCTACAGCCTGGAAATGCACGAGCGGGCCGCTGCAGTGCCAAACTTTGATCCCATTATCGACGCGGAGACGCGGAGAAAGCGTCGCAGTGAGTAGGAACCGTCCATCGGGAGACCATTCACAGTGAGAGGTGTTCGGTGCGTCGACGGTGCAGACTTTGGTGAGGGATCGGCGATCAAAGATGTCGATCTTGCCAGCAAGATTACCGAACCCGGCGAGGGCGATGAGACGACCTTGAGGATTGAAGGACACAAAGTTGACAGGCGCAGCACCGAAGTCATGCAACGATCGGACGCGCTGGTCGAATATCATCGTTTTCGCGGGCATGACTGCATGGATACAAACAATGTTCAGAGGATTGTTGGTAGCGGAATGATAGAGGCGAACTTACACCCATAAACAACACCGAACTCCTTCGAATTGGGGCTCCAAGTAAAGTCGTGAATAGGGCCTTCCTTGTCCAGCGTGACCCTGCAATCGAAATTGCCTGCAGCACTCAGCAAGTACAGCATGGTCTCGCCGTAGTAGCTTTTGTTCGAGTTGTCCACCTCAGTTTGGGTGAGAAGGAGCACCTGCGTGCCGAGGGTGTTCCACTTGATCTGTGATCGATCGGCCTTGAAGAAGGTCTTCTGACAAGTGGGCGGAGAATTGAGGGACAGAAGGCCGTATATTTTGATGTTCGCTGGGGCGCCCTAACATTATTATCATCAGTTTCTTCGCCCAAAGCTTTAACCAGCTCAAAGATTGGACGTACCTTTTTCTCAGCCACAAACACCGCTAAGGACGGGTTAAGTCCGGGGCTCAGCGATACACTCGTCGCGCCTTCCACTTTCAACTTATCCACAATCCCCTTCGACCACTCTGCCGGCCTGAACACCTGCACCTCTTGCCCGACAAGTCTGATCGCATGCGACTCCGAGATCGTATATTGGAGATCCCAGTTATCCTGTGACTTCTGGGAGAACGCGACGAGTTCTTCGCCGGTGGATACGGAGAAGACGCGGAGATTTTTGTGCTGGGAGCCGTCTTCAAACTTGACCGGCCGCTCCCAGGTCGACATGTAGGTCCCCCTCGGGGAGAACTGGATGTCGACCACATTGGGTACTTGGAGCTCTCGAAGAAACTGGGCGCTCTCTGCCTGAAAGATGCGAACTCTGTATGTCGTATGAGCCATGGTTGTGGCGAAGTGAGGTGTCGGAGTTAGTCGTTGGTGAGTGGATGGGTGAGTGGGGTGAGTGAGACACTTACGCGCTCGGTAGGGCGTAGGCGTAGAGCCTGCCGTCTGCGCTGTAGTGGTAAGTGCGAGCGGTAACCTCTGTATCGGCAAATCCAGCTACAGGTCTATAGTCGGGTGTGCCGCCGATCAGACCAAGCGACTTTTGTGCACGGACTACAGATAATGAGAAGTCAGTTTACTCGTGCATCCGATCCATACGCGAACGGGGGGCAACGAAACGACGATGTCGGGGTACAAAGCCACGATCCCAGAAATAGGCATTCCATCCAGGAGCGATGAAAACGATAATCGAATAATTCGAGTCCAACTCTCAAATCCAAATTGTCACATTTGAAAGCTGGGATCGCGTGAGGCGCTGAAATCAGAAAAACACACTAACATGCAATTTGCTGCGAGATTTGACTAGCCATATTGACAAAGGCTAGCTGGACAGAGGTCGTTCGGAGCTCAGGCAGGAAATATGAAGCAAGTTAATGCTTCAGAACGAGGAGAGAGAAGGAGAAAGAAATGAAGATGATTGAAATGAGGCGCGGTGCATCGCCGCATGGAAATCTGCAAGTTTAGGGCAGGCGCCAACATTCATGACCTTGATATTCAGGGGTGGCTCCTAGCTCTGGGGCGTAGCCCGCAGCAGCCAATTGAAACCTTGAAGCGCGATGGCTTGGAGATATAATACACAGGTAAATAAACTAGCCGAAACCATAAGCTTTCCCTGCCCAGGTTTAGAAACCAAGTAGAAATTGAAAGGCTGTCGTCGAAGGTACTGTGAGCATCTAAGCGCCCGTGTGCACTTCAACTTCATTCCCTCAGCTCAGGCTCGTCTCGAACTCGATGGATAGAGTCAGTTTTGTCTTGGTCTTGTGTGGAACTAGTTTTTTACCTCCTCGTCTTCATCGAACTCTACAATCTTCGCAAAGTCGCAGGTTGATTTATTGAAGTCCATGTCATTTGGTTCGGCGTTCAGTCAACGTCCAGTGAACGAACACTTTCGTTGCGGTTGCGTCCACCCGCGGGCAGAACAGTCGCGTTCAGAGAAGCTGGGCTCAGGTGCCGAGCAGCTCGCCCATTTTACCGCCTGTGACCTCCAAAGCTCAACCTCTCAAACGGACCTCGTCGTAAAGTCTTCGCCAGCGGAGTGAATACATGCGAAGGACGAGGAAGAGACCTATCTAATGCACAGCGACGAGGAGAGTGCCGCCATGAGCGCCACAATTGCCCCAACCTCTGCAACTCGAGTCCTTTCATATCCTTCATAGCAATCAATCGCTGCCCGCCGACATCTGGTTGGGTGCTTATAAATGACCCCCACTACCGACATTCCATCTAAATTGCAGTGTCGTTTGAGAGTTCAGAATGACAAAGGGTAGTGGGCTTCGTTGTATCTCGACAATTATCGTCGGCGGCGCTGAAAATGTACAGCTGAAACCCCTCACGCTTAAGGGTCAGCTTTCTTACTTCACTTGACCTTAGAGCTCGAGGCCATGATGCTTCGACTTCCAAAGCTCAGCTCGTCAAAACGAGCCGTTCCTCCCTCTGCCTACAGCTGGGCCCCCGCCGCTTGCCCTTGGTGGGAGGTGGAGACCCGTCGTAATTATCCACCAAGCGAAGGACCGGTCACTTTTCACCGGCGGACGTGTGCACATTGTGCAAAGACTTCGCCGAGGTGACTCCCTAAGCTCGCAGGCGTTTTCGAACCTTCGTGGTTTGCATGACATGCATCCATGTGAACTGTAGTGAATCTCCCTGGAGAGTTCCTTCGCTTTCCCCCTTTTATCGTAAGAATGGAATACTTCGATAATGATAACGAGGGCGCGTCTCGTGAGTGCCATTTTGTTGAACTCGCCCCAAGATTCTCGCCCTATCCTTTTAGAGGCTATGCTTCGGACTTCAAGGCTCGAGGCAATGGGTGAGAACCTTATGCACTCCCGCCGTCTCTTTTGCACTCTACTTCTGAACCAACCTTCGAGTTCCATCTCCCAGGGGGTTACGGTAAGTAGCAATCCATCGGGATGATCAGAAACCTTCAACTAACCTTTCAGCAGGAAAGTTCACTCTTGGCGAAATGTGACCTGGTCAACTATTTGATGAGTGATCACGATGTCGCGATGCTTTGCTTTTGCGAGCGAGGTTAGCTTAGAGTCGTTTCTCCTGGAACACCGTGCACTACCGGCATCCAGCTATGTGACTGGGGTTAACCAGGAGACGAACAATGGAAGCATGCACTGTGAGCATACACAGTTCTTTTTGGTGTCAAGTTCGACGCCCTTTGGCCTGGACGGTGCTGATCATCGTAAGTGGGTTCTTTAAGCCTCAACACGTTCGTGACTGTTATTCAGGATACACGACTGAATATTGGGAAGGCCCCACACCCTGATGCCTAGAGGTATAAAAGTCATAGTGAGTGGCATATCGTCTCTCAACCCAAGTGTTCCATCTTGTCAACCAGTGAGTTCGTTGCACGCTTCAGTAAAAGTCTTTTAGCTGACATCTGTGGCAGAAGACGCACACTCGATAACACACCAATAGATACGCAATATGGCTTCATACAATATCCACCAACAGGTCGTTTCTCTAAGCGTCGCATCAAACATTGGATCAAATTGCTTTGACACGCAGGCGGCTGTCCAGAGCAGAATGGACGAATCACTGCAGCTCGCTATTGACAAATTAGAGATCGGCCCTTGGAAAGTTGTCTGGGGACCTGCTGTCTGGAAGCTCAACCCCGAGGACGATCAAACCTCCGCTGACCATACGTGGTTCGTCGCTTACAATGCCGCCGCAGACTGGGGTAATCGCGACCCATGGAACACCTATGTTGTCTCGATAGCCGGAACCGCTGACAAGTCGAAACCTGACTGGCAGGAAAACGTAGATATCACACAAGTGGTTGATTTCGAGTCCTTCGCTAGCCTTGGGGCATGTTCGCCCCCTGTACCAACCGCGCATGACGCAATCGATCCGCTGAAAGCCTATATTGCGCTGGGCGTGGCCAATGGTGTCTATCGACTTATGAACGTAGCTTCCGCGGGGCAAGGGACGACACTGCCTCAGTTTCTGAGAAACATTCCCGCTGCCGCCAACACCCGTGTCGTATTCACAGGACATAGTCTTGGAGGGGCCTTGTCGCCAACAGTCGCTTTGACTGCTCTGAGGTCAGGGATGCTCAACAGCGTACTCCGAGGCAATACCTTCGCATACCCAACCGCAGGCCCAACGCCGGGTAACCGTCCCTTCGCCAACCTCTTCGCAGAATCCTTTCCTCTCATCAAAAGTAACACTTGCACGAAGGACGATCCCAACGTGGCCGCATACCAAGTATGGAACGCGAATATTTGGAACCAGTATGACATCGTCCCACATGCGTGGAATATCGGCTCCGTGCCTGGGCAGAACTTGTGGGATATTCTCCGTATGTATGGGGGTTGCCCGCATGCGTAGAGCACGACGCGGCGGCGGCGATCGCACTCGTGATTCTAGGATTTCCTGCACCCCCTGGGATTGAGTACTTCCCAATCCAAGGGAGTCTACTTCTTCCTAAGCCTGCCCCTCCGATTCCGCAAACGTGGGATGAACTCGTCCAGGAGATTGGGCCTCAACATGTACAAGCGTACATGAAGATATGCGGAGCGCCTCTCCCACCGCCGATATGTAAAATATCCACTCCCGAAATGACTCCTGTCCTCCGAGTCATCGACGACGCCAAGAAGAGGAACGACAGGAAGAAAGAGTCAGCCTCTGGGAAGGTTCAGCAACTCTGAGCGTTGACGCTGAACGTTGCTTCAGCTTCGACATTCATGCGAATACTAGGCTATGTAGGTACTTACATAACGTTCAGGCTCTGCTTGTTTAGTCGTGTATTGGGAATGAAATTTGCTGAGTGGTCAAGAAGACTGGTCGTAATCAGGATGTCTACTTCCCCATTTTTTTGAATCGCAATTCGCCGTAGCGATGTGGAGATGAAGCTGAGAGACCCTGACTTTTCCTTTGGTACCGTTCTGTAAACCAAATCATTGAATACAGTCAATGATTGGAAAAGTCACCGTTCGGTTTGTCTGATGCGTGCTTGCACCATAGTAGTACTGACATTTTGTCTGAATCAGATTTTAGTCTGATATGCCCATCACATTCACTGGCTGGGTCGTTCGTTAGCGATTCTACGTGACTGTCAGAATGGTTCTCTGTCAGCCCACCCATCTCGGATTCGTCCCGTTCCACCGCTAGCGCCCTCCCCGCCAAGTTCTAACCACGTTCTGCGCTAATCTAGTAACCGACACCGACTAACCAACGCCCACTACTAGCCAACGTGCTCACTATTGAACTATAACGCCAGCTGCGTGTTAGTGTAGTAGAAACAAATACACACCGCCACCACATGCTCCGCTAATTCTAGTCTCTAGTCTCTAGTTCTATAGCCTAAGTACGAGTATACTTCAAGTGCTATATAAACCAGACGCCATCCCCCAAGATACCTTGTCTTCCAGCAGCAGCTTTAAAGTTGCATTGAACGCTAAAGGCGAACAACTCCTTGCGATGCATTGGTATTAACTTATCATGCAGTAGCAGGGATACCATCCTCCTCCGCCGGTGACGCGACCTGTTCATTCAGGTTTGTGTAGGCGTTGGACGAACAAATCAAATAACACAGGCCTCCCCCTCTCCCCTCGATTGGCGATATAGACACTATGCAGCCCCGCGCTGGCACGCCGTACCAATACCCCGTTCTCAATGACCATACCCATCCTCTTCCTCGATTCTCGTGCCGCGTTCAGACGGATCCGAGGTGGCTCGTACTACGCCAATAACAAATCCACCATCCCCTTCCTGTCCTCTTCCTCCACCACTCCCGGGCCCCAGACAGAACTTGCACCAATATCGTTCACCGGTCCCCTACTCTCCTTAACTTCCTCGCCTATCCCTGCCCCGATAGCCGATCATCCACTACCCATCACCCTCAGTGCACGCTGACACTACCATAAGCGTTGATGCTCCAGAATCCGCTAACAGTCGTCCACCATCCGCCCCTCCGCCCCCTACCCTCAGACTCTGTACCACGACGAGCTATGTCTCAAAGCTCTGTTGGACCTCCAGTCCGTCTGCTTGTCCCAAAATCAGCCAACGCTAACACAAGTAGCCAACGCCAAAGCCACCATCCTCGCCGTCGTTGCCCCTGATGACAAGGGTCGGGGACTTGTATTTCTACCGCGCACGCCTGATACACGTATATCATTCCCTATAATCTGTACGACACCACATAGACCTACGCCTACACCTCATCACATCGCGACACCCTAAAATACCCCTTCACCCCCTTACCTCCTCTGTCCGCCGCCAAAAATTGCATAACGCATAATACGTTTGCAACCATCTTACGAATATCACGACCGACACGCACATCATTGTATACATACTACACATTCCGTAACGCATCCGACCTCCACCTCCACCACCTACCCACTGTATCACTAGCCACGCTTGTACTGTATCGCCCCCTACTCTACCACCTGTACATCATTAGTAGCGATTCAACTACATTCGCCTTCCTACCATCTTGAGCTACTGTTGAGTGAGGCCTGAGCTGACCCTAAGGGTCACTCATTACGGATCACTCTTTCATTCGTCGGAAATGTTGCAGGAACTGCACAAATCTGCTTTTGCTCGCCAGAGATTACCACGCGGCGTGTTGTGAACACCGGGTTGGGATGTGGTACAATGTACACTACTGACAGATCGATTAATAGCACCTTTCCTGGGACGAAGCAGTTTCCACGATATCAATGATATCCTTGAACTCTTCGAGGTCGCTTGGCTCCAGAAAACCAGGCACAACCTGCCATGTCTCTATTCCAGCACCGGCGGCCTTTCGCATGTATAGTTCCTCCCTCAATCTAGATAACACCACTGGCTCACGCTCGATGGACAAACAGGCGTAGAGAACCACCTTCCTCAGCGACGGGAGCGACCTAGCTTGACTTTCGTTTAGCGGTCCATCGCACAGTGCTAGGGACATCTCAGTGAGATAGTGACAATGAAGCTCGGTGACATTTTCCAGCTGGCTGAAAATCCTTCCTCGGTCAAGAGGATCGTCAACATATAATTGGACGTCGGATTGAAAATGGAGAGAGGGGGGTAGAGTAGTCGGTGGACACAGAGTGAAGACCGGACCTGCCGCCTCCAGACCTCCGATGACACAGACCTTCAGGTCGAAGAATGGCGTGACCGTTTCGCGCTCCTCAACAGCACACCCTGTCCAAACCCGCACGAGCGCATCACTACCAGAAGAACGTCTCGATGTAACCTGTAGCTTGAATCGAGAGTAAGAGTCGGGAAGGTCGGGAAGGTTTGCATAGATGGCAGCCATGATGGGTTCGACGGTGTTGGCGTCGACTCGGCCGGTGTGCAAGAGCTTTGTAGTCTTGATGCGCGGCGCCCTGATACACGACATCATTCCTAGATTGGAGATCTCGATATCTTTGATTGCTAAGTGCGTCAAACTGGGGAGGTCCACAGACAACGGCGGTATTGGTCCATTCAGCGGTGCAAGCGCGTCCGTTAGTTCGAGGGATGACAGGAGGGAGAGGCCATTCAACGAAGCGAAGACGACAACGGGGTCGGTGTAATGTGCTGTACTGCTTCGCCCACCACGATGAATTGAATAGGTGGTGTTTATCGAGAGAGCGCGGAGATTAGTGAGCGCAGCCGCATTTGCCTTGAAGACATAACCCTTCAAGGTCAGGTGCCGCAGTGCTGGAAATGCATCTGCATCTGCTGCGCACGAAAACGAGCCTACTTCGCTATGGGAGCTATTTTCGAGCGAGAGGATTTCGAGTTGGGGAGCAGGCTCAGACGTGATCCGTTGGGTCCACTTGAAGCCTGCATAGCCGCCGTCCAAAGTGATTTCTTTCAATCTGTCGAGGTGATCGAGCGTCGCATTTACGGTGTCCTCCTTGTTGTATGAGAAATGGGAGCTCTGCAGGTATAGCGGCGCCGATCCAGCGCGTTCCAAAAACAGCTTAACGATACGAGGTGGAGCAAATGCAAATATGCAGCCCCAGAGCCGAGGCGAGTCGAGCCCGACCCGCCGCCAAACGCGACACACCTGGGTAGCCGCAAGCAGGTGATCATAAACCGCGAAACGACGCGAGGCTGTGCTCTTTTCGAGCGATGCGAAAACGATTGACAAGACTTCAGGGGGGAGTTTGGATACGGCGGGCAATCGCGTGTTCCTGTATTCTTTGAGACGCTGGATTTCTGCCTGAATAAGGGTGATCTCGTGGTTTAGAGAATCGATCTTCACGTCTATGTCCTCTATACTAGGCGGCGAATCGCTCGAGGACGACGATGTGAACATCATATGACCTGATCTCCACACATGATGGGTGACTCACTAAGAGTACTTATGAAGCGGTGGCAGGAACGGTTCTACTCACGGGAAAATTGACTACAGACCTTGAAGTTGCTGGCTCTGGTGAACAGCTTCAAGTTGGCCAGATTTCGGAAACTTGGAAAGAAGTTGGCTCAGTAATACGTGCGACCTTGGTATATATGGTGCCAGTGCCACGCGTAAAACACGCTGCTGAAGAGTAAACGCCCGGCACTCCTCGCATCACATATTCCTATCATCTACATAACGGATCCAAGTTCCAACGGCGAAGACTCGCAACCATAAGCACCGCTCTCGTGCGCAGAGTAGACAATTCAGTTTGGTCGCTTCTCCTTCGCTTCCAATTACTCCCCGAATCGACACCACTGGCAGGAGCCCAGCGCTCAGCGCTCAGCGTTGTGGCCTCCAGCTCTCCCCGCGTTGTCCATACACAAATGGCACACTATGCCAGGAGATATGGTTTAGAAATTACTACAAAGGGGGCAAATACGTGGCGACATACAAGACATGCAGTGCGACTTGTTCAATGCATTCACAGAAGCCGCGGGAGCGAGATCAAGGGCGGGGTTAAGGGCGTAGGAGCATAGGTGCGTAGGCGTAGGAACGTAGGCGTAGGCGTGGAAGGCCATATTCGTCCCGTATGCATTGTCCCCCCATTGTCGTGCTACATCGTACACACGCACACACGTTCTCTCCTCATAGCCTCATAGCCTCAAAGCTTCAAGCTTCCCCGATCATCGTCCCTTGTACTCCGTCCTTGTACTCTTGAGTCTTTCCGGCCAATCGCTTGCTCGTAAGAAGGTCGTGCGTCGCCAAAACGGAAGGGGAAATGAGGGATATTTCGATATTTGGGAACAATGCCCATTGCACACCTCACATTGGGTAAAATACCGACAACGACAACTCGGAAGTTGGAGCGCACGTTCACCTGCAGCTTCGGGCTTCGCGAGAGGACAATGGACAATGGACAATGGACAATGGACAACAGTAAGTATCGATTATCGATTATGGATTATCACCGACGGGAATTCGGGATTCGGGCGTAGGCTTGAGCTTCGCGAAGAACAACAACTTCTATTTTCCATTTAAATTTTCTCTGTTCGAGATCGCAGAATTACAATTGCATGACCCATCCGAGTCGGAGGAAAGGGGGCGCTGCACCATGTACGTGCACGGTGCACAGCGTTCGTGTCGACCTCCAGGACCACAGTATCCGGTTGTCCAGTCTGAGAGGCCTTACGCGATTACGTGCAACTCGAGTCGAAACAGAGCCCCTCCCTCCCCTTCTACCGAGCATGCTGTTCGTCGTGCGTCGTTCGCTGTCGCAAGTTGTTGTATCCCTGTGCACCCTTGTGCACCACATGTTCTTGTCCCCGTTTCGGACTCGCAGCAAAGCGTGTTAGGCAACTCCTTCCCCTTGCAGCGCCTTATGTAACACACAGTTCAAGTGCCATCCAGGGAAGCCAGGGTCCATCAACGCATCAGGAATAAGTGGAAAGCCGGAGGAGGAGCTTGTTGTTTCATGGTGTCACCTCCACTGTCGTTGCGGTCGCAGGCCATATAAGATAAAAGAGGCGAGGTACGTCTGCCTCTCCTCTCCTTTCTATTCTATTCTATTCTATCCTGTTATCAACTCTACGCAAGCAGTGGGTGTACCTGTACGAGCAAGTGGATAAGCATATAAGGATACCCCGCTACTCGATCCCCTCGATCCCTCAACTCAGATTTACTTTACTCGCAAGTGTAACGGAACGTAGACCGTCCGACGCCGATCCACCCGCTCTCCGACCACCCTATTATATATTATCCTTCCTCGCTCTTCAGCTTCCTCGACGACCCCCCCCCCCCCCCCCCCCTGCACCCGCACCTACAGCTACAGCGCCGCTTATAACCGGGACCAGTATTCCCCATATTCCCTCACCCCCGTCACCGACACGAGTACACGACAGCATCAGTAGGAGAAGCGAAACGATGGCCACAGCGATGACGATGACGATGCTCCCCCACTCCCATCAATCGCTGCAGGCGTTCACCGACTCGTACTTCTCCCCCTACCACACCAACAACAGCAATGCAAACAACAAGCCGATTACGTATAACTACCGACATCAACATCAACAACAGCTACCGCCCCGGCTCTCCTATCACCCCCAACAACCCCACCCATCCCACCACCAATCTCACCACCAATCCCAAGCTCCGCTGTATCCCCCACCCAGCCAACTCGCACAGCAGCGCCTACACCAGGAGCACCGCTCGCCCTACACCCACCCGCCCGCACGCACCACCCGCGCGCGCTCGCGCACCATCTCCCTCGCTGCGTCGCCTCTCCTCTACCCCCCGTCTTCCTCTGCTCCCTCACCATACTCCTCATCCTCACCACCATACTCCGCCTCCCCATCAGCATCATCTGCAACATCCCCCTCGCCCTATGACGTCGAGAAGCAGATCCTCGCGCCGAACTCGATACTGTACACATCTGCAGCCTCGTCAATAGCCCCATCAATATCAATATCAGCAGCAGCAGCAGCAGCAGCTGGACATGGACACGGGAGGGCGAGATCGGCGACGAGTGGGAGTGCGAGTGCGAATGCGAATGCGAGTATATGGCAGTTCACGGGCACGGCCCCTTCCTCTCATCCCTCTCCTTCCCATACTTCCTCTCGTTCTCCCGAGCATCGTTCCCCACCCCCTCCTACTATCACCCTCAAAGCCCCGACTCCCAAATCCCGATCCACAACACCGCCGACGCCGGAGCCCCTAGACCTCGCCAAGGCGAAGGCGCAGTCCCTGCGCCGCTCGCGCGCGCGCGTCGTCGCCGGCATGCTGCTCCACCGCGTGTACGCCTCCCGCGGTTCTGCGCGTCAACCACGTCCTGCTCCGGGGGGTGCGGGGGGTGTGGGGGGTGTTGGACGAGCGGGAAGGGGGCGAGGGAGCAGGCTTAGGGAGGTGGTTTATTCGTGGTGTTGGGATGAGGATGAGGATACGGAGGAGGGAGAGGGAGAGGGGCAGGGAGAGGATGGAGGAGAGGGAGAGGATGAGGGAGAGGGAGAGCAGGAGGATGGGGGAGAGGCGAGCGACGCGGAGAGCGAGGACACCCTCGTCGACGCGGACGAAGCGAAGACCTTCACTTCGGGAACGAAATTCTGAAATTCTGAAATCCAAAAGGACATCTAGGCGATCAATTATTGTGCTTATACTTATACTTGTACTTATACTGTACTTATCCCCCTTCCTCGCGGTCGACTTGCATCGTGCCGCGGTCGGTGTTTCTCGTTCTGCGGTTGCTTTCCTTCGGGTTACGTTCCTTCGGGGGTCGGGACTCGGACATGCTCTCGAGCGCAGGACCTGAGGACCTCAGCCCATCCTCTCTCCCCTCCCCCCCCCCCCCCCGCCTCTCCCATCCTCTGCATCTGCATATCTTCCGCCGGACGTGTATCCATACCCCTACTCTCACCCTCGAACACTCACCCCCACCCTCTGCCGCATATTCTCTCTGCCGCATATTCACCCGCATCCCCACTATTCCCTCGCATACCATTGCATACCCCCAGCACCAATCACCCAATCACCCAGCACCAATCACCCAATCACCCACTTATTTATCACCCACTTATCTGTCACTCACTAACTCATCAACTCACCAAATCATCAACTCATCAAATCGTCATCTAACTTATCGCTGTAATATACCGTCCTGTTATCGTTATCCTGTAGACATTATTCCTGTAGAATGTTGTTGTTATTTGTGGAGACGTTGTTATTTGTGAGAATGGCACTGTACAATACTACAATACTACAATACTACGAAATCATCTTCCCAATCCTTTCGGTCCACGGTCCAACGTTCACGGGTAGAAGAGCACGAGTGCGGGCACAGGCGGCGCGTCTCCCCCTTTGCTTACGAGTGTCGGAGCAGCCCCTCGGCGGAATACCCAGACTCAGACCCAGACTGGGACACAAACAGCTTGAGGGAACGCGTCTTTCCTAGAAGCGTTGACGTCGAAGTGCCGGTACCGGTCGACGCCGCAGGGGGCAGGGGACGGGAGACGTGAGACCTCGGACCTCCACTGGGGTGTTGGCTCAGTTGCGCCGAAACTAGCGACCCCGCGCACCCCAAAAACACACCCGCAAATATGCAGCGACTCCAGACCTGCGCCTCCTGGGACCACGGTTAAACACCGAAATCCGAAGTCGAGCTACCTAAACTGTAGCAGCAGCAGCATGTAGCAACACAATAGCCCACTACAGTGTTGACGGACACACGGAAACACGAAAACAGGGGGACGAGTGCTCGGTCCAGCGCGTCGAGCTCCCCGCTCTGGGGTAACGGGTTCGGGCGACAGAAGACACACGCTCGTCGTGACTCCGGAAAGCCCGACTAACCCAAATATTCACGCTTAGTGTTAGTGCCTCCGCCCCCAAATTGAAGGCGCGCAATCGGGTCCATCGAGCGTGAGCCAGTGGTGTTATCTAGATTGAGGGAGGAACTATACATGCGAGAGGCCGCCGGTGCTGGAATAGAGACATGGCAAATTGTGCCTGGCTTTCTGGGGCCAAGCGACCTCGAAGAGTTCAAGGATATCATTGATATCGTGGAAACTGCTTCGTCCCAGGAAAGGTGCTATTAATCGATCTGTCAGTAGTGTACACATCCCAACCCGGTGTTCACAACACGCCGCGTGATTAATCTCTGGCGAGTAAAAGAAGATTTGTGCAGTTCTCGCAACATTTCCGACTAATGAAAGAGTGATCCGTCATGAATGACCCTTATGGTCAGCTCAGGCCTCACTCAACAGTAGCTCAAGATGGTAGGAAGGCGAATGTAGTTGAATCGCTACTAATGATGTACAGGTGGTAGAGTAGGGGGTGATACAGTACAAGTGTGGCTAGTGATACAGTGGGTAGGTGGTGGTGGTGGAGGTCGGATGTGTTACGGAATGTGTAGTATGTATACAATGATGTGTGTGTCGGTCGTGATATTCGTAAGATGGTTGCAAACGTATTATGCGTTATGCAATTTTTGGCAGCGGACAGAGGAGGAAAGGGGGTGAAGGGGTATTTTAGGGTGTCGCCATGTGATGAGGTGTAGGTCGAGGTGTATGTAGTGTCGTACAGATTATAGGGAATGGTATACGTGTATCAGGCGAGCGCGGTAGAAATACAAGTCCCCGACCCTCGGCATCAGGGGCAACGACGGCGAGGACGGTGGTTTTGGCGTTGGCTACTTGTGTTAGCGTTGGCTGCTTTTGGGACAAGCAGACGGACTGGTGGTCCAACGGAGCTTTGAGACGTAGCTCGTCGTGGTACAGAGCCTGAGGGCAGGGGTGGAGGGGCAGTTAGCGGCGGATGGTGGACGACTGTTAGCGGATTCTGGAGCATCGACGCTTATGGTAGTGTCAGCGTGCACTGATAGTGGGTGATCGGATATCATGGAAGGAATAGGCGAGGAAGTTAGGGAGAGTAGGGGACCGGTGAACGATATTGGTGCAAGTTCTGTCTGGAGCCCCGGAGCGGTGGATGAAGAGGGCGGAGGAAGCAATGGTGGAATTCTTACTGGCGTAGTACGAGCCCTCGGAGTCGTCTGAACGCGGGACGAGAACCGAGGAAGAGGATGGGTATGGATATGAAGAGCGGGTATTGGTGTAGCGTGGCAGCGCGGGGTTGCATAGGTCTGTATCGCCAATCGAGAAGAGGTGGAAGGGGGTCTGTGTTATTTAATTTGTTCGTCCAACGCCTACACAAACCTGAATGAACAGGTCGCGTCACCGGCGGAGGAGGATGGTATCCCTGCTACTGCATGATAAGTCAATATCAATGCATCGCAAGGAGTTGTTCGCCTTTAGCGTTCAATGCAGCTGGAAAGCTGCTGCTGGAAGACGAGGTATCTTGGGGGATGGCGTCTGGTTTATATAGTACTTGAAGTATACTCGTACTTAGGCTATAGAACTAGAGACTAGAGTTAGCTGCACTACGCACATGGTGGCGGTGTTTTTTCCTGCTACACTAACCCACAGCGGGCGTTATAGTTCCATAGAGGGCACCTTGACTAGTAGTGGGCGTTGGTTAGTCGATGTTGAACACTAGATTAGCACGGAACGGGCCGAATCCGAGATGGGGGAAGCGCTGACATGCGCTGACAGCGAGCCGCTGCTAGCATGATGCATACCTTGAAAGTATGTGTGGTGGCCTGTGTCCCCTTACTCGTTTCCTGCGAGGCGACTCGGAATCACGATGATATGGGCTCAGCGTGCTCAAGGGTCAGGCCTCAGGCTACAAGACTTTGTCAAGACAAGCTCGACTTCTGGATTTTGAGGCAGAAACATAGCAACGTCGGGTCTAGTCAATCGCGGAATCATTGACGACAGTATGGGGCTTTCAATTGCAAGTGAGAGGTGTCCTTGGTTCAAACGTTCTTCAACGTTCAACAGTGTGGGAGCGAAATGTTAAAACAGCTGGTTGGTGGCGCCCGAGCGCCCATATGATCTGACCCGACCCCGACAACATTCCTTAACCGGACTATAGTAGCGGCGCCACGTACGGGGTCTTCGTCTCAACAGGATGAAGATACAGATATGTAGACGTTGACTCCATCATAATAGCATGCTAGCCCAAACGCTAACGGACTTGAATAGACAGTGGATATCGGCCTGTTGGAGGGTCCCAAAGCCGAACGCCAACGCCCCGAACAATGCCAACCGCGTACATGATAGAGTAGAGGGAGCCTGCGCTACCCGAGATGGATACGCCGTCTTGAACAGCATCGGCGCTTGGTACCTGTGGGAAGACTTCCAGTGCGATTGTCCATTTAATCCTCCGTCAAATGCCTCTTAATTCGTGCCTTGGGCTCTCAGCAATATTTACCGTGACTTAACTCGATATCAACCATGGCGAGGGCGTTGGCATACACTCTAGCAATCAGCGGGCTCGTTTTCTGTGTATCATTGGCGACGTCTAGTCGGCGGCGTCAACCAGGCACTCTCAGTCTTCCACCCGTCTACGGCGCATGGTATCTACCCTCCCCCATCCGTGGAGTCCTAGCCCTTGCAAAGCTATGCATGGACGAAGACAGCTTCCTGCTCGCGCTCCGGCGTGATTACGGACAGGTCGTGCACATCCCTTGGCCCCTCAACCAAGTCCTCGTGCTCGATGGCCGTCTCATCCGGAAAGTATACCGCGCCCCGTCTTCAACACTCTCGTTCGCTCCAATACAGCATGGAATCCAGACGCTTGCCTTCGGCACACCACGGAGGATAACGCAGAGCGCGGGCCTCGCGCGAATGTACGACGCACATGCCAAGGGCCTCACGAACCTCCGACTCGACGCCCCGATCGAACGCTTCACGCACGTCGTCGAGGCGAAGGTGGCGCAGCTCGAGGAACAGATCGAGTCGTCGCCTGCGCAGGCTGTGGACATCCCGATCGTTAAGTGGGTCGTCGATACGGTGTTCGAGGCTGCGACGAGCGGCTTGTATGGGGAGGAGTTCTGCGAACGCGCGTTGGAAGCAGGTTTGCGAGGGGAGTTCGGCCGTTTTGACAGATGTTTCCCCCTGTTGGCGGCGGAGATGATGCCGGTGGCACTCTACGCGTTCGTACCGCGCGTAGCAGATGGGATGAGGGGTCGAGAGGCGATGTTGTCGGTACTTGCACGATGGGTCGAGGATGGCCTCCCAGGTCTCAACGAAGGAGTCATTCGTGACATGGCGCACATTGGATTGGCCGAAGGCTACACCTCGACGGAGGTAGCGACTGTCCTCTCGGGCAATTTTTGGGCCCTACACGCCAACGCACCATACATCGCTTCCGCACTGCTCCTTTACATCGTCCAAAGTGAGATCCTAGACCAGGTGCGCGAGGAGATAGACGGCCTGCCGCAGCAAAGCGGGGACACAGCGAACCCAGTCGTGACCTTGAAAGCATTGGCGTCGATGCCTGTAGTCGCTTCGTGCGTGCAGGAGACCGTCAGGACGAACACTTCGAGCTTCAGCATGCGGGTTGCGGGGGAGGATTTCGTCTTGTCGGAGTCTGCATCAGGCTCGGGAGGGGTATTTATTCACGCTGGCATGCGTGTGGTCTGCGCCACTCGCGTCGCGCATCTCACGGATGGACTGTGGGGAGACTACCCTGAATCCTGGATCGGTGATCGCTTTGCGGCCAAACAGCAAGGCGACGCTCTCAGTGCAAAGATGGCTAGAGAGATGCATGGTTTCGGAGGCGGAATATCTACAGTGAGTGGCGTCCGGCTGGGAATTCTTCTTGGCCATTCAATAGTTGACGCCGGTTGAATTGTAGTGTGAAGGACGCCATCTAGCAATGGCCGAGCTGAAATCCATCCTGACTGTGGTGCTTGCGGCCTTGGACATAACGCCTCTGCGGCACGTCGCAGATCCCCGGATCCCGGTCAAATCAAGCGACGCGAGTAATCTCTGGAAAGGACTCCAGCCTAGCAGAGATTTTACTCGACCGGGGTTGGGGGCGTTCCAGTTCGGTGCATCGGATGTGATGGCGAGGGTGACGAAACGTGAAGTGTCGTAGCTAAGCACAGTGACATTTGTTCTAATTCGTTCGACGGAATAGACATTCAGGCCGACATGTCGGCCTTGCCTCCGTTTCTAGTCAACTTCGCCCCCGGAGTGGCTGAAACTTGGTTGCACTGGTGACTGCTCATCTCCGGTGAACGCTGAAAGTCTTCGTGTGCTCCACGGGGATATGTTCACTGGGAAGCGCTTCTTCGTTCATCCTAGGGGTTGGTAGTGGCTCCTTCTATAGGTGTATGGTGCAAGTCGTTGCAGGGCGCCGCTGCCTGGATGGATTTCAACAGGAGCCAGGAGCTAAGCAGGGAGCCATCTGAGATATGCCCCCTACCTCTTCCTCGATGCTAGATGTTGTAAATGATGAATTTGTGGCGGGATTGAGAAGTGGTACCCGGTAAATTCGTCGTTTGATGCAAATTGATCGTTGAATTCTACAGTCCTCGTTACAGCGTATAGAACTCACAGATCTGGTTGATCTAATAAGACCTCCCCCCGAACGGCGAAATCTGCACAATGTGGGAGATAGCCTTGAGCTCCTCAACGTCCACTGGCTCCAGAAACCCGCGCCGCAATTGCACAGTCTCTACGCCCGCGCCCGCCGCCTTCCGTGTGCACAGTTCCTCCTTCAATCTGAGAACCAGCTCAGCGTGACGGTCGGCGCGCAGGGACGCGAAGAGCGCGATCTTCTTCAGCGAGGGAAGCGGCAGAGCCCGGCTTTGCTGGTGAGAGTCATCCCAGAGGGCCAGCGCTATGTCAGTGAGGCAGTCGCAACGAAGCTCGACTACATTCTTCAGCTGGCTAAAGATCGGCCCTCTGGGATTATCGAGAGGACCAGCGTCGACGGATTCAAACTCGAAGGCGGATCCAAAGTGGAGGGAGGGAGGCAGGGTAGTCAATGGGCAGAGGGTGAAAACCGGGCCCGCCGCTTCCAGGCCTCCAGCGATGGCACGCACCCTCAGCTCGAAGAATGGGGTCACTGATTCTCGATCTTCGACAGCACACTGCGACCAAACCCGCACGTATGCATCGTTGCGGGGAGACTCTCCAGGTGTAGCGGTGAGCACGAATTTAGCGCTGGAGTCGGGGATGGCGGGGAGATTGGAGTAGATGGCGGCCGTGATGGGGGCGAGAGTGCCGCCGTCGGTGCGGCCGGTGTGAACGAGCTTTATCATCTCGATGAGCGGCGCTCTGATACATGACATCATTCCGAGATTGGATATGTCGGCATCTTCGATAGACAGGTGCGTCAAGCTGGGAAGGTTTAAAGACATCTGCGGCATGCGTCCATTGAGCGGTGCAAGCGCGCCTGTTAGATCGAGGGATGACAGGAAGGGGAGACTCTTCAATCCGGCATAGAAGTCGACCGGGTCCATGCGGCGTGCCATATGATTGTTCTCGTCATTATAGAACATTGTACTCGTGGTTTTTATTGAGAGAGATCGAAGGTTGGCGAGACTTGCTACATCAACCTTGAAGACATGGCCCAGCAAGGAAAGGTGGCACAACGCTGGAAATGCTCCTGCATCTGGAGCGACTTTTGGGCCCAATTCGAGCGACACTCCAAAGTGATTTCTTCCAATCTGTCGAGATGATCGAGCGTAGCCCGTACGGTTTTCTCGCATTCCCATGAAAATCCGTCTCTCCACAGGTATAGTGGTGCAGATGCAGAGCGATCCAAGAACAGTTCACTGATACGATGTGGAGCGGATGAAGAGATATAGCCCCAGATTCGAGGTGAATCCAGCGCTATCTGACGCCATGAGTGACACACTTGTGTCGCTGAGAGAAGGTCTCTATAGGGGTACCTCGTCGGGCCCAGAGGCGAAGTTGCGCTCAATGCAAGCAGCTCGAAAATGGCCGAGAAAACTTCAGGGATAAGCTTCGATACGGTGGGCAATCGTCTGTTTTTGTATGCTTTGAGGCGTTTTATTTCTTTGTGAATCAGGGTGATCTCATGGCTCAGAGATTCTATCTTTGCATCTATGTCCTCCATGCTCAGCGTATCGCCCGGGTCTGATGATATGAGCATGATCTGATCTCGAGACAAGAAACGGAGCCTAGTAAGATATGGTGCGCATAAGTAGAGGTAACGGACTCACGTAAGATAAGAATCAGACACCAGGAGCTTCACGCGCACGCCCGAGCCCGAATGCTGCTGGTGCAAGTGAAACTTTATTATAACGCGTTTGGTGCCATACTAAGTACGTGAAGCTCTGTGAAGCTTGCAGTCGAACGATTCCCACCGCCACGTGCTTTGAATTCAGTTGCCGCCCGACCCTACGGACTCTGATTAGGACGACGGTGATTGTCCTGTCTATGGAGTCTCGGTGAGAGACTGTCGGACTATCGTCAGTCTCTTGTTGAAATTGTTCGAGACTACATTGTCAGACTGGTCACGAGGCTAACAGATGCTGAGCTGAAGGTCCGTCGAACTGATGGCTTGGTTACCCGCAACGTCGACGAACTACTCAGCTCAGCTACCCCCTCGCCCTGCCCCCGGGAGTGCTCAATGGGGCCCTCTAGTTCGATATACTCAAGCCCGATAAATTCTAATCTGCTTCCGCGGCTTCCTAGAGCACCGCGCATTCACGCGAAGCACCGTCGTAAGTGAGGCCCAGTGAGGCCTAACCTTTTTTTTTTTTGCCGCGAGCACAGCTGGAAACTAATCCCTTTTCTACCCCGACTTCAACCAAATCTTCACCGAACTCATATATCTCACGCACGATCTACTTGACTGCATTAAAATTGCCCTAGCATCCTTTCCCTGTCCCCTGCTACTTCGACTTCACCATCGAAGTGATTTATCTTACGCCAAAAGAGCACTTGGCGTGGCCTCTGGGGGATCAACTCTTCAATGTCACTGCGACTACTTTCGATGACGCCGTTCTGGCCGCACTAGAAAGAGCACGAAATATACCAGCCCCTCGCAACGTCATATATATCTGGGATCAAGAGGGACAACGTCGCGCGAGACCACCTCGGGCCTTTGGCTGGGCCACTATTTGATGACGTGTCGCCACAGAAGGTGCACTTCCTCCCGTATACATTTAGAACTCAACCCAAAGTGAACAAATTGTAAAGGGCGTTTGACTATCAAGCAAAGGCACAGCATGCGGCAGTTAGAAGTCAGTACCTTATGTCGTTATCAGTTACGTATGCGCTTGAACTCTTCCTCCACCATGAATAGAACATCGAAGCAGCTAAGAATGTATACGCGAATTGAGGGACTGTGGGAGAACAATGTAACCCGAAAAGAAACGACGCTCCATTCGCCTCTTATCACGGACATGGGATACTGATCTGTCAGAGGAATGATCGTTGTGAACAGGAATCGTCACATCGACTTCGATACGGCCGCTTCAACGTCGACTCACCCAATAATCGTCTTCGCGATGCTGGCCATCGTACCTGGCCATGCACCATGTTCCCTTCCAAATTCTCCCTCGACGTTCATTGGCGGGTCTACTTGACGGGCTGGACCGTTTATCACCAGAAGTATGATATAGTATTTCGGTGACAAGACCTGGTGCCTTGTCCTAATTCTTGCTGGAATATAAAAGAGAGGAAGAAAATTTCCTCTGCCTCTCAGGCAATTGGCCTTTTATCCTCGACTCGTCGTATACGATGTCCTTGTGGGTCTTGAGCATCCTTCTTTTCTGTCACTCGGTAAGCATGGCGGAACGCCTACCTTGGTCGCGTCCTTACTCACTTGTCGGCTAGTTTGTAACTTCACAATCTATTCCTTCGGTGTTACCCGGTAATTGGACATCTCAAGGATGCTTTGTAGGTGGTCCACTTAACTTCATACGCCAGGTAGCTAAGTGAAATCCCCATAGACGTCAGTCCGATGGAAACACAGATAGCCATACATACATCTAACATTCGATTAGGGACATCTCGACCTCCCGCACCTTGGCTGCAGTTACCACAATCGATACCAAAAACTTGACCATCGAGTCATGTATCGCAATCTGTGACAACGCAGGCTTCATTTTTGCCGGCGTAGAATTCGGACAAGAGTGCTGTAAGTTATTGTTCGTACTAATTGATCCTGTGCTGTACGTTTATTCACTCTTCAATTCGTATAGACTGCGATTCTGTCATCCAAGACCCAGGCGTCGAGACAGATATCAGTGAATGCAACTTCGCATGTTCAGGCAATCCCGCGGAGGTCTGTGGCTCGGGAGGTCACATGAATATCTTTTATAGCGGAGCGCCTCTCCCCCAATTTACTCAAACGATCGGAGAAACGGGGTGGACCTTCCAAGGATGTTTCACGTACGCGCGGAACCAACTGTTCCCCAGTGATCCAAGGCTAACTGTCGTACCAGCGACGATCCACAGAATCGCACCCTGCGTGTTCCTGTCGCTATCCCCCAAGGGGTGACTCCAGAATCTTGCACCGCGGCGTGTCAGACTGCGGGTGGATTTGCGCGCGCAGGCCTTGAAGTTGGGCGAGAATGCTGTTAGGATTCTTCGTTCCTGAAACTTGAGTGATTGCGTCAACTGACTATCCCTGTTAGGGTGCGACAACCTCCTTGATGCTTCCTCTGAAGCCCGCCCGACTCGCGAATGCCGAACCGTCTGCAACGCAGACCACACCCAGTTGTGTGGTAGTGCAAACCGAGCAGCCGTATACGGATTCAACGTAGGCGGAGGCGGAACTCAGCCAGAACAATGTACCGAAGTTAACGTGAACAACTTCACGCTTCAAGCCGTATTCAAAGCGCCACCCCCTTCTGGACCCTCGACAATTACGTTGAAGATGATCCTCGTCGAGATGGTCCCAGATATCATGTGGTCTATTTTGTCGGTCAGTACCCGGGCCGCCGCCGTTAACTTTCTTGTGGCGAAGCGTTTCTGACGGGCCAGAACACCAGGCATGCACAAATTGCTGCACCGATTGGCCCAATTTCTCTCTTACCAACAGTGTATTCCTTCCTCGATCAGTTTCTAACCCCGCACAACTAGTCTCTGCCACCCCTCGTGCGGGCGAGTCCCTCAGTTTCCTTGCCTCGAGTCCCCCTTTCCCAGGTGACAGGGGATACTGTGTGACGGTAAAGACTGATGTCTCTTTCCGTCTTAGACACGAATCCTAACAACGCTTGCTTCTAGAGTGATATCAACCAACCAGATGGCCTCCCTCTGCTTGCCTTCAATGGAAATTCTGAAAACTGGGCTTTGTGCCCTAACAATACAGCCAATGGACGCCTGGATGTTGTCTTTTCACCCACTCTCAATCATCCTCACTATACCGTCGCGAGCTGTTTAGCTGTAGACATACAAATGATTGGAGTATGAGCTATGTCCGTGTCTTTACTTCTCGGTTGTAGGCTCTGTTTTTTTGCTTCGAAGATTAATGGATGCTTGGATTATGCTTCCTCTGAGTCATGTGACTATTTGGCGCGTAAATCACCGCGCGTTTACCGCGCGTCGCTTTCAAGAAACCTGCGGTGACCTGGGGCTAGAGGCTGCACTAAAGGTTGGACTTGAACCACAACTTCCAGCTACAACTTCCACCAAGAGGATACACCCACGTTCTCGAGATTCCCATGTCGCCTGTATGTTCTTTCTACATCCTCGTCGATGCGCGAGTACTGAAGGCACTTCGCTAGCCCAAATCTCAACCTCCAGCCGAGCCCAAGTCTATCTTATACCGCGCTCATGCCTTTCTTGCAATATGTGGTATCATATACGGGCTACTTATGGTGTTGCTCTTTGTCCCCTTCATCCAGACCCAGTTGAGTTAATTTCTATTGTCACGGAGCGTACAATCTGATAAAACTCCCTTTTAAGCGTGTTATACATGAACGCCATCAGGATACCGTGGTTTGCTAAATACGATGTACCTGAACAGTATGGCTTCGCTCGTGAGTGCTCAACGCGAAGCCTGCGTGGTGATTCACTAAGCTTCTCGATTCAAATAGCTGGAAAAGCAGTCAATCTACGACTGCAGACGGCGGACAACGTCTCCATTGGTGCTTGGTTCGTCCTGGCCGACTCGTATTATCAAACCATATATCCATCCTCCCCCGAGTCATACACATCACCCACCCGCGAGGAACTCTTATTTGACCATGTTCCGCATGCCGTAGCTTCACGCCCCACCATAGTTTTCTTCCACGGAAACATGGCTACCCGCGTCTTCTTTCTACGTGTCGCATACTACAAAGCCTTTGCCAGCAGACTCGGTGCCAACGTCCTCGCCATCGACTACCGGGGTTTCGGCGACTCCGATGGCACTCCCAGCGAGGATGGCTTGGCAAAGGATGCCCGCGCTGCATGGGACTGGGTCATTGAGATGAAGAAGCGTGCGGGCGCCGACCGAGTTCAAGATCTCGGCGACGATGTCCTAATTGTCGGACATAGTCTCGGGACTGCGGTGGCAGCACGTCTGGCAGCAGAACTGAGCCAGGAAAATGTCAAATATCGCGGCGTCGTGCTCCTGTCACCGTTCGAGAGCATAGGAAATCTGTTGGCTGAATATCATTTCTTCGGAGTCATCCCGCTTATGAAGCCCATCCACTCTATTCCAGGAGTAGGGAGTGAGTTCCGAATGGCGTTGTGGCTTGAATGCCCTGCTAATCTGTTACGCTGTTTAGAAATCCTTAACTGGGGCTTGGTGCATAAGTTCGACACAGCTGCAAGACTACATGAAATCAAAGAACCCATACTAATTGCGCACGCTGGTATGTGCATTTCTGTGCATTTGTCTCATCTGTATTCTTACCACGCCGGACAGAAAACGACTGGGACATTCCATCCTCGCATTCCGAAAATCTTTTCACTGCAATACTCGATCCCCATCTCCCAGCAGTGCCCGAAGTCCCTCTCGGGCCTATTTCATGGACCAAAGAAGATTGGGATGCATTCACGCAGGAGAAGGCTTTCCGCGCACAAGCCCGTGAGGCGTTAGTGACGACGTATTCGATTCCGGATGTTGGTCTCATAGAACGTTTCGAGAAAGGTGGTAATAAGGCCGTGTTTTTCAAGACTCTTCATGGGGGGCACGATATGATTGCTCTCCAAGAAGGCGTTCAAGAGGAGATGCGTAGATTATATATGTAGTGTTCGCTCATCTAGATTGTATATTAATACAATATAATATATACGGATGTTCATACGGAGTTGGGGGTCGCGCATATGTCCAAATGTCTATAGGTTGCGAAAAGCAAGGAAAACGAGAATCGATTCGTAGAAAGTCTGGGTATCAACAAGTTAAGTTGGGGTTGAAGGAAATGATGCAGAAAAGAAGATGCAAGAGAAAAATAGCGATCATAGTGATGACCTCACAACGAGTTCATTCAAACTGGGCCAAGCATGACCTGATTCCCCACCTTCGGCTTTGGTAACGACTTCTAGCATCCTCCGAACTCGAAGCTCGTCGACATCAGCTACGAGTAAACTGCGACCGCAGGACAGGGCGCTACCCAGTGCACCAGTTATCCAAGGAAAGAGCACGCTGCTGGCTTTGGACATAGTGTCAAAGGATTGCTGCGAAACGTTGACTTGGTAACAGTTATGCGAGGAGCGAGGGGCAAGACAAGCATAAGGTATGGGGGAAGAAGTCGAAGGACAGGCAGGGCTGGACTCCACCGGTGTGACAGCGAAGTTGAGGGCCTGTGTGGTATCCATTTTTCCGAGGAAAGAAGTTGACAAAATCTTAAGCATAGGCGCGTCGACGATATTGCAAATGCTTTCAATGTATTCGCACTGGTCGTCTGCAGCTTCTCCATTTGGCGCGCTGAGATCTAGCCGACGGAGCTGAGACAATGTGACGGCGTCTGTCTTCTCTCGGGTACGGCTCTCCTGATGACAGACCACCCGGCCATGCAAGCTTAACTCCTCCAATCCAGCGGCTGTTTCTAGAACCTCCCGAAGCTTCGAATAGCTCAACGGAAGTCCGGCCTCCGAGTCACAAGGTGCATCCAAGGACAACCGCTTCAACGACTCCAATGGGGGATGGCAATAGTGGAGGCTAATTCCACACAGCTCGAGGGAATCCAGCTTTGGCGCACCACCGCCCAGGATGCCAAAGTAGGAGTGTTCGGATTGATACCATAGGCCTTCGACCCCATATGGATCATCGAGAGACATCGAGATGTGTCGTAGCATGGGCGCGTACTGGTGGCGGATAGCCATATAGACCGTCATCATAGAGCCGAAGTATTTGGCTTCAACTGAGAAACTGCGCCAGCGTTCAATTTCGGGGATAATCAAGTCGAGGCCTTCCTTGATAGAATGGCATCTGGGCTTCGAGTAGTCGTCGAGAACGACGCGAATGTCGAGTGGATTTGACCCAGCACGGGCGATGCAGGTCTTGATCATGGGTATAGGGTGCCATGACACGTCAATCTGCGACCATATGAATGCCGCGTTGAGCGAAAGCTGACGCCAGTGGTGACAGACTTGGGATACGGTTATTGGGAGGGGGACATGACTTGGAGAACCTCTGGTCCGGAAAATCTCAATGAGTAGCTCATTTGGCAATCTTGAGATATAGCTTTGGCTCTTTGATGTCACCATTGTCTAAAACACGATTTTAAGTCAACCCACGTCTGAGTAAGATGATTGCATGTCATACCTCCGAAAGTGGCAGAAGCGAAAAGGTATTTTTCGATGACGGTATAGTAGAGGATTATCGGAGTTGAACGTGGCAGCCTGTAAAATAAGGAAGTGGCATGTCAGACAGAATGTTTTTATACAGAAAGCAACCTGTGGCGCGATCTGAACGAGGCATCTTACCTGTGATTTGAAAATAATGATCGACGCCGACGTTGATAAGCAACAATCAAAGGAAGTAGGCGGAAACAAATGGGACGATCGTAATAAGAAAGGTTGAACACCCACCAGTCGTTTTATACACCCAGGGCCACGTCGCCCCCTTATGATCGTGTAGGCCGCAAGTATCGTCCCGGTAAGCTTCGCAGGTGGGACAGCGGAATCGGTAGAATCTAGTACTCGCTTGTGACAGAACGCCAGAAGGAACCATCACAACCCACGATGATTAGCCGCGAGAAGGCGAGGAAGAAAGGGGAGTGTGACTCAAGTCTTCCACAAGTCATTGCATGAAGGCGTACATATCTGGCCGATCTGTTATTCATTTTCCACGTCGCGCTCGCAGCGTATCTTGGCATTGGATCAACGCAATCAGGGGAGTGAAAAACGTGCAGGAGAAGATTTCGTGCGTCGCAGCAACCAAGCAAACCGGCCACCCAGATCGCTCGCGGATTGCCTAGGAGGGCGCTTCAAGTCTATCCCATCGGAGGCTATTCACCGTAGAGGACGTCCTGGGGCGATCGTCTCAGGCCTAGTTCAAGAGAGGGCACGTAATCGAGCTGTAGGACGTCCTGGGCCGCTGTTGGCATGTCGCCGTCTACGTCGCATACGCATGTGCAAGCGCCTAGAGTGAGAATTTCTCCATCCTGCGGATGCCTGCCCTAAAAATAACATATCCGCAGGTACTTCGAGCTTCGACGGCCTGTGTCATGGGTCAAAAATCGTGTGAGTCGTCGGCCTCCGAGACAGCAGCATGGAATTCATTTTCGCTGGAGCCTGCGAGCTATCCAGTTTATCCGCGTAGATCAGCAATTGGGTGTGTTATGTGGATATTGTGATTTGCTTCCGTCGGCCTCCGTGTACGAATCCGACTTCTGCCGAGGACAGCCCGCCAAGCGAAGAAGGCTCAAAACTGTTGCGGTGGGCCAATCTGCTCAGACCACGATGACCAGAATCCCCAAATGTTTCACCGTTCAGACCTCGTGTATGTGGATCCAGATGTAAAGGACCTCAAGTCGAGGTGATCTCGAGACCAATTCGTGAAGACCGACACGCCGTACATCGCTCCCAGCCTGTTTCTGATAATCCTCGGGAATTCTTAGAAAGCAACACGATGAACGCGTATCTCTAGATACCTTGCGCCGCAACCGCAACGAATCTCACAGTTATCAGCAATCAGACAACGCACTACGAAGCTAATTGCCGTACCTTGGGCAATCGGCCAGCTTGAAATACATTTGACATACCTACGCGACGCTAATCCCTGAACATTATCATGTCAGGACCCAGAAGAGCACCGGGAAACGTACATACCTCCCGATCATTCTGATTGTACCTTCGGTGTGTCGACGTCAACCGTGCTGCTAGAGCGGGATAGCAAGCGCGATCGACCTAACGCATCATCGGACGCCATAGCTTCTCCCTACATGTCAGTGACGATGAAAATAGATCGTGGGTCCGTTTCGATAGGACGCCCTCAAAGAAGGCATTGACCATCACCATCGCTGCGCGCGTCGAGCGTATCTAGACCGTCACAGCACCGGGGTGCGCATGTTGCTGACCCTGTCCTCAAGGATGATCGATGATCCACGAAGCAACCCGCTTGACATCCAACAGGCCCCGACACCCTAAACGTTTTGCTTATCTTCATCCTCGTTGTCCTTATCCCATGCATGCTGTCGCACCCTATTCCATGGTCTTGAGATTGCGGTCTGTACAGTGTTGAGTAAGGCTGAGCTCCACCTGGAATCATATCTCGAAATCGGGGCCCTCAAAACTGCGTCTCGGGGAGCAGATGTCAGCCTTCCGCAGACCACCCTCATTGTCAACTGATCGTTAACAATCGACTCGTATCGAGATACCCAAATACCACTTACTTCAGTCTTATCCCACATCTGGCTATCCCACATCTCAAATCTAGCCCCTCCGATATATCCAACGCTCCAACGCCCCGTCCTATTCCCTCCGCGCGCCGAGCTCAGCCCTAAAACGCGTCAGAGACTAACTAAGAGGTAATCCACATACCACCAGTGTCATAACGTCAATATCGTTATCGCGCCATCTCATCCATTCCGATCCAAACGACTTGCCCGAATAACGATAGAATAGATAGCAATGATAACACATACAGGGGACTGGCGATACGAGGTGACTCTGATACAACAATTCTTCCTTAAGACGCGTAATGTTATGTTCGTGGGGTGTCGTTAGATGGTTGCGATGCCGCGGCCTAGTACTCGGCGAGGGGGATGACTTTGCCTGTACAGAGGAAGGAGGTCAATGAAGATTCAGAAGCCCGGTAGGCAAAACGTGCGGATGTGTATGTGTGCGAAACACGTACCAATGTTCTCATACGGCGTCCGTTTCCTCCTTCCAAGTAACTCAACATCTCCGCTATCAAAGAACGAATATCCAGCTTTTCCTTCATCAGTCCCCGCTCAGACCAAAACCCAGTCAGAAGGAACTCACGTATTGCGACTTCCTCCTCCTCACTCCCACTATCGCTCTTATACCCTCCCCCATTGACATTAACGCTCCCGATCCTCCTCCCAGTCTTACTATCCCTCAATACACCAGCATGGTCGACCCACGGCTCCGGTCTCTGATTCGCCGCCCGGTAAACCCCCACCATAACCGCCTTCACCTCATTCAAATACCCCTCTAGCACATCTAAAAACCTTCTCGTCTGCAGATGCTTGCTGCTTGCACATACGCTGATCCCGTCCTCCTTGATGATGTACCCCAGCCCGTACCCGTCCGCGGCGACAGGCCCGAAGCCGAAGAGCCGGAGCGCGGGGTTGCCGCAGTTCGAGGTGGAGATGATGGAGGTGGAGAGGAGCTCCCAGCCCGGGTCGGTGAAGATGCGCGGGAGGGCTTGGGGAGCTGCGGCGTACGGTGCTGGGTCATCGGGCCCAGGGTTAAGTTCGCCAGATACCAGACGCTGGAACAGGCAGTACAGAGCGTATAGATGCCTAAGGGAAGCAAAAGGCAAGATTAACCAATGTCGCTTGCATGCACCCGACGGCACTGATATGTTTACTCACCTGTCCTGACCTAATCCTTGGCTGCACTCCCTTGTCAAATTAACGTGGCGCTCACATGCCTTCCGCAGGGCTTTGACCTTCTGCATAGCCGTCGCTTCGGAGTAGAACACCTAATCAAAGCAGCATGAATGTATACAGCTAAACAACATGAACTTTAAAAGATAACCCACCTTGGTATATTCGACGCTTTCGGGCTGCACCGTCCTAATCGCTTCGGTCCGACCGTGTAAAAAGGCCTTCGTCATCGCCGGTTCGTATGTACACTCTGTTCGCCCTATTCACACACAGTCAATCTCTGCCAGAATGAAGGAGCGCAGGGCGACTTACCGTAAAGCCCAAACCACGCAGCCTGGAAGGCCATCTGCACGAACGCGTCCGGGCTGAACCCATGGCTCGTAATAAAGTTCTTCCCATAGCCCTTAAACTCCAACGCCTGACAATCATTCTGGCATATCAAATCGCTCAACCTCGTTTCCGCAAACCTTATCCCTACCCTGACTTCGGGCGTCAGCCTCCACTCGAGCTTCTTCGGCGTCGTGTCGATCTTCTCGTGCAAGGGCGTGCCGTTGATGGAGGTGTTGGGTTTATGGCCATTCGTGTTTCCGTTTATCGATTTCGGTGTGTTTTTGGGCGGCTTGTATGATTTGGAGTAAGGGGAGAGGGGGGCGTGGAAGAGCGTCGGCGCGCTCGGGTTGATCGACCTCGCTAGTAACATCAACCCCTCAGTATACACGTCCGCAGCAAACCTCAGCACCGTATGGCCATCGACACCCGTATGCTCGAAATTGATACCGGCGGAACCGTCCGCGCAGACGATGATTTGCAGCTTATCATACCACCGGTTCGTGCAGGTGCCGATTTGCACGCCTTTGTAGAGGTTGTAAGTGCCGCAGAGGAAGTTAGAGCACAGGTCGGCGAGGGATTTGTGATCTGAATTGGCTGTCGTGTTCATATTCATATTCAAATTGGGAGTAAGTTATTGCGTTCGCGTGCCGAGGGGGGTCAACTTACCGCCAATGGTCGGATCATCGTCCAAACACACGACAAACAGCGCGTTATCGATGATTTCCAAGCACGATTCGTTGCTCTTATCTTGCGCGAGCGTGGAACGGAGATGGGACCAGATCTTCCGGTTCTCGGTGGAGAGGACACCGACGGCGTTTCGCGCAACCTGGAGTTCGATCAATACAGTTAACGGGATGTCAGAGAGAAAAGCTACGCACTTCCATACGATCAGTCTTGTCTGCATCACCCACAATAGCCTGCAAGTTGCGTAACACCTCGCGTTCAGTTAACAGCGGGCGGTTATCCTCGTCCAAACAGTCGAACCAATCTAACATACACACAAATCAGCATCGCGCACCAATTCCTCGCTGATGCACTCACAGAATTGCCCGCGCCTGAGAACAACTACGTGCCTGGAATCAATGCTAGTCTTCATCTTGCACCCTCTCTGCGTAGGGATTCTCGCCGTCCCGAACAAGCGCGTGTATTGGTCCATATCGAGTGGTTTGCCGCGCAGCGAATCCGGCTCGAGGATTCCGGCGCGGAGATCATGGATGAAGCCCAGCGACGAGACAATAAGTGTAGATGCACGGGGGAGTTGTGCGCCGGGGTTTGGATCATTTCTATTCCGTCATCAGTACAGCCCGATAAGAAAGTGATACGAAGAC
This sequence comes from Sanguinoderma rugosum, assembly GCA_017499575.1. Lineage (NCBI taxonomy): Eukaryota > Fungi > Basidiomycota > Agaricomycetes > Polyporales > Polyporaceae > Sanguinoderma > Sanguinoderma rugosum. The sequence goes on along the minus strand of VTPW01000001.1, from coordinate 4,717,977 downwards.
GAACGCACTCGAGGACGAAGAACGGATTCAAAGCCAACACCACCGGGTCAGAATGGCTCAAATAACTCTCGTACCAAAAGTCCTCGATGTAGCTCGGTTTATCCTTCGCCCACTCGATGAGTTTTGCCTGGATCTTTGGACCGTCGTTCTTCAGGAAATCCTCAACAGCTTCAGCGGTCTGCGCGTGTTCGTGCGGATCTTGCAGAGCAGAGAGAGAGCGGAGGTAGCGGTTGCATGTATCCTCGAGCGGTGGGATGGGGAGCTTTGCAAGCTTGGACTGGCCGGCAAAGGTTGCTGAAGTGGGTAAACTGGGCGCGGGAGGGGGGAAGTGGGTGACAGGAAAGGATGCCATAGAACGAGATCGAGGGTCAGAATGGGGGTGATACGAGGGAAGATGCATGATTATATACTCACTCCTGAGGCATAGATGCCGAGCCTGCACGGAGAGCAGACGGATGCGGGGCGATGCGGGGAAGGAGTCGAGACTGGGGAACGGCAAGCCGTGTGATCGGCCCAGATGGGAGAGCGATAAGTGGCGGCCGCGCGCTCCTGTTCAAATACGTCGGTGAGCGTAGTAGAGATCGTCGCTGGAGGATGTCTGCCCGGCGCGGTTAAAAGTAGACGGGGAGAAAGAAAGAAGCACCACGGCAGAAGCAAGCGAAAAGAAGCAAGCGCGTCAGCTTAGGTGGGGGTTGATCCACGTGATGCGGGGTAGGTTCCTGGATCTTGACGCGCTGAAAGTCTAGATGTGGGGATCCACAAAATGAGCCTGGGTTGAATAGGAGAGAATAATCTGGAAGGAAAATGAAAGGAATCATATGGGAGCCGTGCCCGTGTTGCTGGGACTCGTCCGATTTCCGTGGAAGCGATGATGGCATGTTCTTCCGTCAGTTAGATGGCTCACTGTTTTCTGCGGTACTAGGGCATCGATAAGAGGATAAGAGCAAAAGATGGGCGTAAAGAGACAGGGGGCATATGAGAGCTTCTTCTTCGGAGATCTCGCACGTTAGCAGTTTATCACAAGCGTGCTGGGAAAGATGGCGAGACACGACTTCTTGATTGTGTTGGCGTAGTTGGTCCATAACAAGCCGTGCAGCGTCGGAAAGCTAGAGTACCCAGACATCAGATACATGACTCTTGGTGATGGTGTGGTGACAGCTCACAGGCGTATGATATATCCACCCAGCGAGGACTTTCCTTCATGAAGTATGCTACCTGACCGGACATCATTTTGCAGGTCACGCAACATCTTTTGCCTCACGAAAGATCTCTCGGCTGCAGCCCCCAAGCTTCACGAACACGCGCTTAATCTTGCAATCCAGCACCCTTCGGTGGAACTCGCGCTGCCGATGGTTATCCCCGTATCTGATGACGAGGATGAATGCGAAGGTATCACCCTGCGTCGGGCGTGGGAGTGGGTAGTTGGGTAGTTGCCCCAAGTTTGCTGGACGCCAACGACATTGAGAGGTTCGAATGGATCATCGATATTGTAGAATCCTCCTGCGGCTTAGTCCAAGCAAAGTTATTCTTGAATCAGCCGCTACAGCGGTGAGTAGTACTTTAGCATCCTAAATCTTCAATATTCAATACTCAGTCGCGTTTTATTTCAGGGCTTAACGCTCACCGCTGCGCTTGTGTCACATTGACGATCCTCCTTCAAGCTTAAGGCAGGCTTGAACGGCGCGTACTCTATGGCGTGGATCATTATAAAGTTTGGGTATATGGCGCGCGTATGGTGGCTGATGTAGACCCATGCGTTGAGGGTGTCGTTCTCTTCGGAGCGGATGCTCGAAGCGATCTCCGTGGCGAGGTCGACCTTCATGATGTATGACGGATCTGGTAAGGCTGCCGCCTGTGTCCATAATTTGGGAAAATATGGGACCGCTGCAGGTGCTGGACTCATGGAACAGTCAGACTGGAGAGATCGCAACCACAACAACAGTGAATAGTGAAATTTGCTTACCTCCTAGCCTTAGTTAGGCCTTGTACGATCATACTTGACGAATGCATGCGCCGAATCAAACTCCATGGCGGTAATTATTCAGCTTCCTATCAAGCTAGAGGATCTAATCAACATGTGCATCTTGAAAGCCGGCGTCCAAGGCTACGCGAATAAGGCTCACCTTTCGAGGCGTGCGCCTCGGAGGAAATGTTAACGCGCATGCATGATACCAGCAAGCGTGAACATTTGGGAGCGGCAGCCATTATTTGGAAAGATCGTGGTGATTGTGCCTCGGTGAGTGTCTCTCTACTAATTGAGACCAGTGGTGAGAAAAGCGCGGTGAATGAAATACAGACTCAGAGTGAAAGGGGGAGTCATTGCCTTGAAGAATCGCCACGCTCCAGCGCTGAGTACTGAGGCCTGAGGGCTGACGAGAACTTGCAGACCAAGTCAAATACATTGGAACAACGCATGCCGGCTTGATGCGCGGCCAGCTCAATGCCAACTAGACATCATTAAGCTGGCGGGGAAATGAACTATATCTTGCTGTCGATAGCGCCGGTACAGAGTTAATCTGTTGTGAAAGCTGTCTACGAAGATGCCAAGGTGGAAAGCGGATTAGTCGAGTAGTCCGAGCCATCGGGAGGACAGCGCGAGACAACGCGTCGAAGCGCGTCGGTCAGCCAGAGCATCATGTGAAGCGATCTTGCAACTATTGGCGGATCTTCTACGCGAATACCGCAAATACGCATCAGCACAAACTACATTACATGGACAATTGAGTCACTGATTTTCCACAACCTAGTAACTTGACTTACGTTGTGATTGTGTGAATAATTTACTGACCGTGAGACAATAAGTAATGCTAGCATGCCGATTCTCTCAAGTGAACTCTGACCATTGCAGCAAAAATGTTAGCTTCAGTACGGGCAGCGACACGGGCAGCACCACGATGTATTCGCACCATTTCTACAGGCTCTGCGGGGGATACGAAGACGTTTCAAGATGCGTACATGGCCTTCGGCGCCAGTCTGCCCAACGCGGTCGCGAAAAGTAGCCCCGTTCCCCAACCAACCCCGTCGACCTCCGCTGCTCCATCGATTATGGATATTCCTCCCGCGGAGGATCCCCTGCTGAACTACTTCACATCCAGTATCATGCAGTATGGCAAGCGCGCTCGGGCTGCTCGTATCACCTCGCGTATGCTCCTCCACATCCACGCCGTTACCGGCACTGACCCAGTTCCGACTCTCCGCGAGGCCGTGCGCTTGGCCTCACCCGCAGTGAAGTCTCTGATCCACCGCGTCGCATCAAAAAACGTCGCTAAACCCGTGGCTTTGGGCGAGAAGCAGAGGGTGCGGTACGCGGTGCAGTGGATTCTGAAGGCGAGCGAGAAGAAGGCCGGAAGGACGATAGAGGAGCGGCTGGCGAAAGAAATCATTGGCATTACTCAGGGAAGTAGCGAAGTCCTCAAGACGAAGGAGGAGGTTCATAGGTTCGCGATGGTCAACCGGTACGTGACATATGTCCCCTCTGCGAAGGTAGTTCTCACATCCTCTACAGTGGTAATGCACGGTCTCGTGTATGAGACTATCTCATTCCGCCGTTCACACTCGATAGACTACTTGTTTTTATTGCTCCCGAAGCTTAGCTTGTTTATCTGCTATTCATTCATGTCGTTTCGACGAAATGAGCGTGTTCGCAACGAACATTATCAACCAATTCATGTTCAACAGAGGTGAATGTCTGCCTGGTACTTTTGGCAGCGAATGTCTATTCCGCTGTGCTTAGCTACGACACTTCACGTTTCGTCACCATCGCCATCACATCTGATGCACCGAACTGGAACGCCCCCAATCCCGGTCGAGTGAAATCTCTGCTAGGCTGGAGTCCTTTCCAGAGATTACTCGCGTCGAGAGCCCAAGGCACGAATTAAGAGGCATTTGACAGAGGATTAAATGGACAATCGCACTGGAAGTCTTCCCACAGGTACCAAGCGCCGATGTTGTTCAAGACGGCGTATCCATCTCGGGTAGCGCAGGCTCCATTTACTCTAATATGTACGCAGTTGGCATTGTTCGGGGCATTGGCGTTCGGCTTTGGGATCCGCCAACAGGCCGATATTCACTGTCTATTCAAGTCCATTAGCTTTTGGGCTAGCATGCCATTATGATGGAGTCAATGTCTACATATCTGTATCTTCATCCTGTTGAGACGAAGACACCGTACGTGGCGCCGCTACTATAGTCCGGTTAAGGAATGTTGTCGGGGTCGGGTCAGATGGGCGCTCGGGCGCCACCAACCGTCCAGAGCTATCAACTGGGCGAGGCGACGGCCGGTCAAGCTTAAGGCCATCGGGAAGAGGCGGTAGCTCGGCAGGAGGAGGAGTGAGTTCAGAATTAACTAGCTTGGATGGTGATCACGTGAACCCCAACCTCCTATTAATAAGATATGCTGCATCCATATACGACAAACGTCACGTGCAAAAGCGTTACTTTCGAGTGACAAACGAAAGAAACCCAAGCATCAATCTGAGGCGCATGAATAGGAGAAATTGAGAACTATGAAAAATTCAGAGCCTTTATTTTTGTATTTAGCTTGGTTTTCAATTGTTTTGAAAACCGGCGGTGAGATTGTTATTGAATTCATTGAGGTAAGTCTGACCTAGTTGGGGGCCATTGGTCAGCGCTAACAATAGCATTCATTTGCAAGATGCGATGGGACATCATTTTTGATAGCAGACTTAATACACTTATGACAGTCAATCAGTTGATTTTGAACACGCAGCACAGAAATTATGAGAGCAAGAAAACAGACAGCGAAGGAGGGGAATCGAACGCGCGACCAGCGGGTTCCAAAAAGAATGCATGCAGGCAATCAAACCACTCTGCCATCCTTTCCACTCTAGTATTGTTCGCCCTTTAGTATATAGCCTAGCGAACTTCAATGATACCCCTTTGGGATTTCTGAGCCCGCTACTTTCCGAATTCCCTGAGAGTGTTCCATAAACAGATCTTTGCATTTGCTTGCCTCTGATTCTTCATCAGAGTTTGGTAGAGCTTGGTTAACCGCAATGGCGGAACCTTTGATAACTCTCTCAGTCACTTCTTGTCACATCACCTGACATTTGTCGTATATGGATGCAGCATATCTTATCTCTATACGACCACCAGCACTCCAGTTAGCTAATTGAGGGTTTCGTGAGCATAACTCGTCTGATAGCTCGTATCATCTCTCACTAGCTACTATGCTTTTTCACAGAGCCCCTGCATCAAAATCAGATCATGCTTCTATCCACGTCCAGTGATACACCTAGCATTGAGGACATAGATGCTGTAAGGGGACACTCCTATTTTCTCCTATTCCCCCTGTCCCTCTCCCTTCCTCCTCGTTCCTTTCTCTTTTCCTTCATCCCACGGACTCTTACATACATCCCTTTTGTTCCCTTTTGTTCCCTTTCCTTTCCACTTCCTTTCCGCCCACTCCCTTCGCATCCGAGCCATGTCCGGTGACTCCGGAGTCTTCCTGCACTTCAGACTCGCTCGGACTCGCTCGGACTCGTCTATACACCTCGGGGCTCGTCCGGGCTACCATTACCTCTTTCCCCCACTTCATTACTCTTCACCTTTCCTTCCCCAGGTCGCTGGCACGACTCTGGTACATTCCCCTTCCACTTCATTATCACATGCCCCCTCGTACCTTGTGATATTCCTTCGGACTTGTGGCTGGTGTACTGTACAGTTATCCTTTCATTCCTCCCACACTACTTCAGTATATACTTCGCTTCCTAGCATGGAGAATCCCTATCCTGTTCTCTTTGGATTCTCCCTCTGCTAGGTGAGCAGCTCTCTCATGTATTGTAGCTAGTCTTATTCATTATCTTTGGATTCTCCCTCTGCTAGGCTCACGCTGTCGGCCATCTTGAGGTTGCCCTTACAGACAAGCTCATGTGTTTTGTGTTGCCTACTGGAGACTTTCAAGGTGGCGAGCTTTGCCTGTTGGAACCTAGATTGAAGTTAGAGGTCAGACATGGTGATTGGATCATGTTTGATTCCAAGGACATTTCGCATCTCAACATGCTGTATATCTGGCGGTTCACCACATTCCCACATGAAGCACACATGTACCACACTTCTTTATCTTTCTGCCACATTTCTACCATATGAACTTCATATAAAACCCACTTTCTTCACCTGGTTTCACCTTGCTTCACTTAGCTCCACTTTTTCTACACCTTCCGACTGCTTGTTCACCACTTCTGTTTGTTAATAATGAGACTTTGAAGTTGAAGGTGAGCTTTATGTGGAGCCCATGTGGACTACATGTATGTCAGAACACATGTGCTTCACATGGAGTCCACATGTAGGAAAAGTGAAGTCGAATATTATCACGTTAAAATACACAAGTCCAAGCCATTGAATGGATGTGTGATCGATCCATGTGGTGTTCATATGTAGTATATGTGAGCTACATATGCAATTTATGTGGGATATATGTGGGATTTATGTGATGTACACATGTAGCTTATGTATACTATATATGGAATACACATGTAGTTTATGTGATGTTCATGTATAGAATATATAAAGTTATATGTGCGGTATACATGTAGTTTATCTGTAGTACATGTGCAGTATACATGTATTATATGTGTTGTTCGTGTGTAGTGTATGTATGGGACACATGTAGTATATGTGTCGTGTATATGTAGTTTACCTGTAGTTCATGTACAGTGCATGTGATGGACACATACATTTTATGTGGGGTTCATGTGGTGTTCAAGTGCAATACATATGTGATTCATGTACAATACATGTGAGGGACACATACAATTTATATGTAGTTCATGTGAGATATACATGTAGTCTATGTGAATTATTGTATAGATTTCAATCCTCCTCATCTTCACTTTCATCTACCACTTCTATCCCTGCTGCTAATTTCCTCTGCCTTTCCTCCTGCTTGGCAATAACACGTTCTGTGTGCAAGAACAGTAGCACATGCATAGTGAAGTCAAAATTGCTAACTGTCATCCGGTTGAGGACAGTCTGGAAACCCCCAATCCATGCGTTGAGCTGTTCACAGGCCTAAGTCCAAATTAGACAAGAATAGCTACTAGGATAGTAAAATCACTTACCTGAGTGTTAAATGCCCTCTTGTAGTAAGGGTTGCCTTGCTTGTCATTGGCAACCACTACAAGATTTGGCGCATCTCCATTGAGTGGTGCTGGATTGCACCAAGTCCGGCACAAGTAATCATTGACACGGTGGTTGATGTAGTGGTAGGAATCCACAATGATGCGAGTAGTGGGCTCCCAGGCTGGCCAGTGCCCTTGCCTGACAATGTGCTTGAGCAGAGCACATCCCTTGTCAATGGCAATGTAGCTGGGACGGGAGTGGGTGTTTGGGTAAATGTCTTCAAGGAATCGAAGAATCTTGGCAACCCCTTCAGCCTTTGCAAACTTGCGCCAGGCAATAACAACTCCACATGGGTCACAGAGTGTCTCCACACAGTAGAACCTGGGGGCAGAGAAGTAGTTGTTGTACTTGGTGCCACTGACCTCTTCATTCTCTTGCTCCTCCAGGTTGTCATGTTCCAGTTCCTCTGCTTCTCCACCAGCAGGCAACCACTCCTGCCTCTCTTCCTGAGCTCTTCTCAACATCCTCTGAACTCCTAAGAGTGAGGAGTTGGCATAGCGTCTGCGGAATTTGGCCCATTGTGGCTGATGCTCTTCACAGGCCTGAGTATCACCAACCTTGTCTTCATGACAGTTCTTCATCCGACACTTTCCTTCCATAGCCTCTTCATGCTCCTCACAGAACACCCCAGTTTGTGCATTAAGAAGTGCCTTCTCACACCCCTCCATGGCACAATGGTGTGGTCCCATGACAATACCATCAATGACGACCATGCGAACATCTGCTGCATTATTGGCAAGATCAATAGGACCAGCAGGTTCAACCACATCAGCAGGGTTGTTGTCAACCTGCATTGCGTCTGGATCCACATTAGGACCCTCATAGTCTGGCACAACATGATTCTCATCATGGCCAACTTGGAATGACATTGGCAACATCTTTGAATGCATGGCAACATTCATCACAAGAGTGCCCAACTGCGCTGCGAACAATTCCTCCATCTCCAAGTTCAACATAGGCAGCAGCCACCAGAGCATCAATGGAGAGGTTGCTCTCAAACACGATTTCCCGGTTGTTGAAGCTGGCCATGTGATGGATAGACTCTGCAACAAAGGCTTTCCAGACCTGGCGACGACTGAGTTTGAAGGTACCCCCACTTGGCTGCACAAAAGAGGAGTGCCAGAATTCGGTAATGGCAGCAGTCGAAGCGTGGAAGCTGTAATTGGCATTGACAATAGCTCTGGAGACCAGGCGGTCAACCCAGACACTTTTGCCAACCTTGAGATACTTGGCATCATTGAGATACAGGCATACATCGTCGCCATTGTTCTGAGTAAAGCGCTCATGATCCGCCCAGTAAAGTGAGTTGCAAACAGGGCAGCGTCCAGCCAGAACAGGGACATTCAAGTGGCACTGGCTCCCCTGAAGCAGAGTGACCTTGGAGGTATCCCGTTCGCGAAGCTCTTGAGTGAGGCTGTGGTTGTTGCAAGTCAGAGTGGGACAAGCCATGACCATGGGTGTGATGAGAATGACAGGTTGGACAGAAGTGGTAGAGATGGGCCGAAGTTTGCGCTTGAGTACTCCTATGCTGGTATGCGAAGCAAGAGAGAGCGAGCGACTGAACCTGCTCAGTTTCTTGCCAGCCATGGTAATATGCTGCTGTGGTGTTTGTACAGCCTCAGCTTCATGCTGGGTGAACAAAGATGCAAAGTCATGCTCAGAGAGCTTGACTTTGATGGCATGGACCAGAGCAGCCATCCAGCTAGTAGATTCCTGTCGGGAGGATGCCCCCTGTTGTCCGTGAAGGTTGAGAAGATCTGTGTTGTTGACCAGAGTCATCAGAAGCATCAAGACAGTAGACAACTTAATTTTGGGACCAAAGTTGTCCTGGATGCTCTGAGCAAACTCAATGAATAGCATATTAGGAAATGGATCTTGTTTAGGTGCTGCAGCAACACATGGAACAAGTCCCAGCAAGACCCACACCACTAGCAGCATCATGTAGGCCTGTAAACAGAAACTAGGCAAGTCAGCAAGTTTTATGACAAGATGTAATTGAGACTCAGGCAGGAAATGGTGCAAAACATATGCAATTTTCAATAAATATAGTAGTACAAAGATATATGCATAGAGGAGAAATTCTAAGTTGAGTGAAATTGTTGACTCACTTCGATTTGGACGGCCCAGCCTTCTTCTTGGCCTTCTTCTCCTCTTTCTCCTTCTCGCCCGTCAACTTCTTCATCACTATCCCCAAAGTCTTCAGGCCTGGCTTGAGAGCTCCCCAAAGAGCAGCATACTCTGCTGAGCCTGATGGAACATCACCTTGAAGGTATGAGAGGACAGCCGGATGCTGAATAGCGAAGGGGAAGAGCTTGCTGTAATTGCTGAAGCTGGTGGTATTCACATAGACTGCACGGGCGTCCTCGACGGAAGGGAAGGCGGGAAGAGGAGGGAGACGAGGCACTTTGGCGTTGTAGACGTCGTATGCCGCTCTGAGGCGATCTGGAGCATCTGATGCGGCACGCCAATGATCGAATGCTGAGATGAGAGTCGCATTGGGTTTGGTGTTGGGAACCAAGGAGGGGGGTACCTCAAGTAGCTGAGCGAAGGTGATCAAGTTTGGCTTTGCCGAGTAGGCTGCAGTCAAATAAGCAGGGGCTGGTGGAAGCCCACCTGCATTGCTAACACCTACAGATGAAATGGAGGCAGAGGGTGCAATGGACGAAGGAGCCATAGAGCTACCAGATGGAGGCACAGAGCCACCAGAGTGTGATGAGCCTAGGGAAGGGGCGAAGAAGACATTTGACGATGAAGCAGCAGGCTCCTGATGTTGTAGACTTAGCAGTGATCAGATATGAATAAAATTGAACTCACGAGAAGCAATGTCAATTTGAAATTATCAGGCCATGAAACATCCCCATCCTCCTCGAGGGCAAGGAGATAGGGACCAACAACTTCCCATGACTCACCATCCCAGATGGAAATAAGAGATGCTGTGCACAAAAATTAGCATGTACAGCAGCAAGAAGAGATGGAAATGACTGACTTGTCACTGTTGGATACTTCCTGCTAATGGCCTTGAGGATTGGTGCAAGAGTTGGGAACTGGGGAATGGTGGCCGAGTGAGGAGTACCGGTCCTAGCGAGGGTGGAGTAGAGAATTACCTTGCCACTACCGTGGCTTTGGAAGGTGGGAACATCATCATGACGAACTAGATAAAAGGTAAGCACAGAACAGCAGAAGTCAGGTTGAGAAACTCACCAAAGTCGGCCATGTTGGGAGCTGTGCCAAAGGCCTTCCCACGTGTGAACCCACCAGTGGTACGTGAGGCACCTTGCAGGTCCTCAAGATGGTCAGACGGAGGAGAGGGAGATCCCTCAGGCACAGACGAGGCACTGGTATGAGCGGAGGTGCGGCGCTGGGCTTTGGCAGCATGGCGGTGGCCAACAGGGGACTGACTGGGGTCCCGCTTAGATGTGGTGGACTTACGAGGTGTTGCAGCAGGCTTGCGAGGTGTAACCATCAAGTCCTCATCCATTGCAGTGTCCTCACCAACAGCAGCGAGCTCACCGTCATCACCTGTGCCCATATTCTCACCATCAACATCCTTTTCATCGGCATCTTCATCGGCATCTTCATCGTCTTTCTCCTCCTCGACATCTGCATCCAACTCCTTATCAGACTCTGCACTGAGGTTGTGCAAATCTCTAGCCTTACCCTTACCCTTATCAACAACTGGAGCGGGTTCTTCTTCGTCACTGGAATCATCACCATCTTCCGCAACTGCATCGTCATCAGGATCTTCTTCGTCAGCAGAATCTTCTTCGTCATCAGACTTGGGGTGCCTAGCACGGTCTGAGACGATACGGGGGGTAGCTGAACCTAGCTGAACACCAGTACCAGCTGAGCGAGGGGGCGGAGCGACACCAGCACCACTCTCCTTAAGAAGTTTGGCCGTACTACATGTATTCTTAATGTTACGAGCGGGAATACAAACAGATGAGAACGTACAGAGTTAACTTCTTAGCCGCAGTCACCGCAGCAGCCTTGTCCTCAGCATCATGTACTGCGGAGGTTCTGCAAGCATCCAAGATGAGCGGCAGAAACAAGCAGATAGGCGGAGAGTACACACCTCTTATCTTTCTTAATCTTCTTTACAGCTGAGGCACGGGGGGTCTTGACAGGTTCCACAGGTTCTTCTCTATCATAGAATGTTTGATTAATTTTGTTTGAATTTAAAAGAAATTTATTAATGTATATACTGCTACTACTGCTACTACTACTACTAATATACTGGTAAAAGAGTGAGGTGACTCACTCATTGGCTTCTTGTTGGGCCTTGGCAGCAGCAGTGGCTGAGCGGGTGGACCTGGGCTTCACAGGGCTGTTGGCCAAGATGATGTTGAAGGGAGTGGGTGGGCGTCGACAGGTGTGGGTGGTCGTCGACGGGTGCGGGGGACGAAGAGGGACGTGGAGGTGGCGTCAATGGGCGTCGATGGGCGTCGACAGGCGTGGGTGGTCGTCGACGGGTGAGGGGGACAAGGGACGTAGGTGGCATGGGTGGGCGTCGATGGGCGCGAGGGCGGCGTGGGTGGTCGTCGACAGGCGAGGGGGACAAGGGACGTGGGTGGCGTGGGTGGGCGTCAACGGGCGTGGGGGACACAGAGGGACGTGGGGGCGGCGTAGACAGGCGTCAATGGGCGTGGGTGGTCATCAACGGGCGTGGGGGACGCAGAGGGACATGGGTGGCGTGGGTGGTTGTCAACGGGCGTGAGGGCGGCGTGGGTGGGCGTCGACGGACGCAGGGGACGACGAGGGACGTGGGTGGCGTAGACGGGCGTCGACGGGCGCGGGGAACGAAGAGGGACGCGGAGGTGGCGTTGATGGGCGTTGATGGGCACGAGGGCGGTGTGGGCGGTGTGGGCGGCATAGATGGGTGTCGACGGGCGAGGGGGACGACGAGGGATGCGGATGGGATGGGAATGGGAGATGGAGGGGAATGGGGGAGATTGTGAGTGGGGATGGGGATGTAACAGAGGGCGGTGGGCTTACCTTGGGTTGCCCTGCTCCTTGTTCCTTGTGTTTGCGCTGCGTCGTGCTGACGTTGGCCTGCCTGAGCCTCTTGAGGGCATGTCATTGGGTTGGGTTGGTTGAAATCAAGGGGGATGGTTGAGAGAGAGAAAGAGACGACGTGAATGTGGCAGTGTGCCACATCACGCAGCGGCACGGCACGGAACAGGAATTGCCGGAATAAGCGCCCAAAGAGCGCCCAATCAAATAAAAAATAAAAATAAAATAAAATAAAAAGAATATTAATATTCGTCGATAAGCACCCGATAAGCGCCCGTTCGACGAAATTGACATAACTTCACTAAGTCCATTAACAGTGCCCCAATAAGGCAATTTTATTACAAAAAATGTGTACTTCATGTATACTACACCTATAAATTCACATAAATTCACATAAATTACACATAAATTCATGTAAATCATATATAAATTACACATTCATATGTAAGACTATAGGACTGTAGAAAAGAAGTGCACTTCATGTGGACTACACATGGAACCCATATGAAAATTCATATAAATTCATATAAAATATATATAAGCACCATGTCCCAATTGTTGCTCATGTGTAAAAAAAGTGTGGCAAAAGTGTTTAAAAGGTGAAGCAAGTGGCAAAAAAGTGAAGTTTCTCAGCTTTCAGTATTAAATAAAAATTCACTTTTTCTACACATAAACCTCATATGAACCTCACATGAACCTCACATCTCCACATGAAGCACACATGTGCTTCATGTGAGAATGTGGTAAACCGTCAGGTGCTCAACATGCTTTACATTGGTGCAAGAGCCTCTCTTGTTTTGCACTCTGACAAATGTGGAGAGTCGTGGGTCGAAAAAAGGAATGGTTGGAAATCTCATGAAAGTTTCAGTGGTTAACTTTTGTACTTAACTGCTTATTTCTTTAATCAAACAATGACTTTTTGAGACTTGTTTGAGCAAGTAAACAAAGCACCATTAAGTGTGTGAAGACGTAAACTTTCTTTTTTAACACCACATCTTTGTTATTGCCTCTTACTGTACTCTTATGGCACGTACTCGAAGCCACCAACACTCACTAGTTGCTGAGGAAAGGGAGCAAAGGGGGAGCACTCGCTTAGAGTCTAGGATTAAACAGAAGAAGAAGAAAGCAGGAAAAGAAGCTAAGAATAGGAAAAAAGTGGAAAAGGAAGCAAATGATGAGGGTGAGTGGTTCTCCTATACTTGCTCCATTTCTGACTAGGCTCTAGTTATTCAGGCTCGTAATCATGCAATATTGGAACGTGAAAGTAGGGAGGCTTGGTCCAATGTGATGGAAAGAAAACAGTTGCAAGAAGAGCCCACCGAAGATACAATCCACTGACCATCAAAGAAGACCAAGACCACCATTCAAACTTGTCACACTTCTCTAAGCCAGCTGTCCCTTTCTGACATGGAGGAGCTTGATGATCTGAGCACTCGTTTGGGCAGTCTACTTCCCAGAAATGCTCCATCAAAGATATTCGGTGATGATAGCTCAGATAATGGTAAGTGAACACCTTTGGCTATGCCAGTAACTTACGTTGTTTTATATACAGAACACGTGTCTGATGATTCAACCTCACAATTCCCTAGCACTAACAAGGAAATTATAGACAATTCCCCTTCTGAGAAAGACAAATAAGAAGGAGACAAAGAAGAAAATGATGAAGAAGAAGAACACGAAGAAGAAGAACACGAACAAGATATAAAGCCAAAAAATGTAAGAGTATCTCATATTAGCTAGCAAACAATGGTGCCTGATTCCTCAATTTACTAGGTAACATTTCAAATGAGCAAGAAGCATAAGAGAAGAGCAGAGGTCAGTGACCACGTTCTTCCCAGTAATTTACTGAGCCCTTTCTTTTTTCTAGTTAATTGAAGAAGATGGAGGTGATGAGTTGGTAGGACCAAAGCGACTACGAAGAAGTTCACACTCCTGTCCCACCCAACACTTAGAGGACAAAGACAGGAGGGAAGGAGGTTGGAGGGGTCCCAAGATCACTATCAAGCATTTCAAGTCTACTGTGGCCAAGCGCATTGCCAGCAAGAGTTGAGAGGCGATGCAATGCTTCATTGTCCTACATGATGCATTTCCTAGGGATATCTCTGCTAGCACTTGGGATCTTATTCGTCATACTTGTCAGGCACCCTCTGAGGTGGAGCTCTTGAACAAACTGGAAGACATTGACGAACACAATGACGAGGATATTTCTTATGGACTTAAGGATAATGTAAGGGGACACTCCTATTTTCTCCTATTCCCCCTGTCCCTCTCCCTTCCTCCTCGTTCCTTTCTCTTTCCCTTCATCCCACGGACTCTTACTTACATCCCTTTTGTTCCCTTTTGTTCCCTTTCCTTTCCACTCCCTTTGTGCCCACTCCTTTCACATCCGAGCCACGTCCGGTGACTCCGGAGTCTTCCCGCACTTCGGACCCGCTCGGACTCGCTCGGACTCGTCTATACACTTCGGGGCTCGTCCGGGCTACCATTACCTCTTTCCCCCACTTCATTACTCTTCACCTTTCCTTCCCCAGGTCGCTGGCACGACTCTGGTACATTCCCCTTCCACTTCATTATCACATGCCCCCTCGTACCTTGTGATATTCGTTCGGACTTGTGGCTGGTGTACTGTACAGTTATCCCTTCATTCCTCCCACGCTACTACAGTATATACTTCGCTTCCTAGCATGGAGAATCCCTATCCTGTTCTCTTTGGATTCTCCCTCTGCTAGGCCTGCGCTGTCGGCCATCTTGAGGTTGCCCTTACAGCAGAACAGGATCTCCCATCCTGGCACCAGAGCCCTACGGAAAACGTCCTGCGCCACTCCAGACTCGTTCCCGACGTCTCTCCGGTTTTGCGGACATTCCGGACGCTCTCCTGTTACTCCCACCCACCTCTGAGGACCCAAGGAACTCCATCCCTCGCTCCCCTGACGACTCCGAAATGACGGGCGCTTCCAGCCAGATCCCACCATCCGAGCCAGTCGCTTCAGGACCGGACTCCGAGACTTTGCAGACCTTGTGGGCTCAGACGTACGAACACCAAACCCAAATCAGTTCCATCCATGATACACTCGCCCGAATCGAAGAACTCCTCCTAACACCCCGTCCGATCACTCCGAAAACGACTCCGGACTCCGAGCCGAGGGGCACTGAAGCCTCCCAGCACGCCCCGAGTCGATCCGAAAACACTCCGCGTTCCCGTCTGAAGCCCGCCTCTCCCCCGATCTTCGACGGAAACCGCAAGGATGGTCGCGCATTCTACAACGCGTGCTCCATCTACTTCCAGCTCTGTCCAGACCACTTTCCGACCGAGCAGGCCAAAATCCTCTGGTGTCTCTCCTTCTTCCAGAAGGATCGAGCTAAGGAGTACGCGGACATGGTGCTCCGGAGTCCGAAGGATCCGTACTTCGAGTCCTGGGCCGCCTTCGCAACTGAATTCCGGACTCGCTTCCTTCCGGATCGGGAACGTGAAGCCGCCATGCTGAAACTGGAGTCCTCCCGGTACCACCAAGGCCGCCGGACTTTCCAGGAGTACCTCGACGAGTTCCGGGACCTTGTTGACCAGTCTGGATACTCCGAGGGATCCAACATCACGATGAAGTTCCGCCGCGGATTGGACTCCATCATCCAGAGCCGCGTTGCCGAGTCCGCAGACTGTCCGGACGAGGACGACTTCGAGGAATGGTACAGGGCTGCGCAGCGGGTTGCTGACAACCGTGCCGCTAACCAGTCCTTCCACTTCGGCGTGCACTCCGGTAACTCCGGACACTCCGGACCCCTCGTCCGACCAGCAGCCAACTCCGGAGTCGCTCGGACTCCTGAGGGCGTACTTCCCGCGCCTCAGACTCAGCTCCCGCCTCTGCAACCCCGTTTCCAACCTCCGCCTCCTCCGAAGGCTCTCTCCCCCGGTGTCCCCATGGACGTCGACCACACCCGCTCCCGACCCGCCACTTCGCAGCTCTGCTACCGATGCGGCAAGCCCGGCCACATGTCCCGTGAGTGCCCACTCCAGTACGATGTCCGGTTCATGACCACCGAGGAGCGGATGTCCGCCATCGAAGATCTCTTGACCGCGGCCGACGTTGTAGAAAGTACGGGGACTTTGGGAGGAATAGACAGTGAGGGAACGGCCCCGGTTGAGGAATCGGACACGGCGGATTTTGTCCGGACCAACGAGTGATCAGTGCGACCTCGTTGGTGAATAACCGATTTGCTTGTCTTAGCGTAGACAAAATACAAGATGATGATTCCGACCACTCCGATGATTCATCCGACGCTAAGCAAACAACTCCGGTTACAATCCGCACACTCCGGAGGTTTCGCCTACAGTGGGAACGGCGGCTACCCAGTAGCTATAAGATCTCCGCGCTGCCCGGCAAGCTTTCGTTAGATATACCCGTTGAAGTGCAGAGCACGGATACACAACACCGATGCACCCTGCAGGCCCTGGTGGACTGCGGAGCCACCGGAGTCTTCATGCATCCGTGCTTTGCTGATGCCCATGGTTTCACCCGATGCAAGCTGTCCGCTCCGATTCCGGTCTTCAATGTCGACGGATCGCCAAACGAAAACGGATCCATCTCCAAAGTCGTGGACCTTGTACTCCGGTTCAAGGACCACACGGAACGGATGCTTTTCGCGGTCACTAACATCAGACAGCAGGACATCATCCTCGGATACACCTGGCTTCGGAAGCACAACCCCGAGATTGACTGGCAGACGAAGGAGGTGACCATGAGCCGTTGTCCGTCCGGGTGCGACACCTGTCGGAAGGAGTTCCGCCATGACAAGCTGACCGGACGCAAGGAGTCCGTGCGACTCTGGGAGTGTCGTATGGGTCCGATGCCAAGGGTGGAGGAACTGCACTCGGATGATCTCCCGCAGATTCAGGACTGTGAGGACAATGATGAGGACGATGAGGGTACAACTCCGGACGACTCCGGACTTGCGTCGGACTATTGTAGCCCAGCACCACGACACCAAGGTCGCAGGACACACCGGCAGATGGAAGACCCTTGAGCTCGTTTCGCGCAGCTACTGGTGGCCCAACATGTCCCGGTACGTCGGATCCTACACCCGCCATTGCGACCTCTGTCTCCGGACGAAGGCCCAGAGGCATCCGCCCATGGGTGAACTCCATCCGCTTCCTATTCTGGATGAACGCTGGGATCGTCTGAGTGTCGACTTCATTGTTGAGCTTCCGGAGTCCGATGGATTTGACGCTGTCATGAATGTGGTCGACTCTGTAAGCAAACGCGCCCACTTCATTCCGACTCACACCACAGTGTCCGCCCTCGGGTCCGCGAACTTGTACCTTCAGAATGTCTGGAAGCTGCACGGACTCCCTCGGTCCGTCGTGTCTGACCGGGGTCCGCAATTCGTCGCAGAGTTCACCCGAGAAGTCTACCGGATGCTCGGAATCAAGCTGGCTGCATCCACTGCGTACCACCCCCAATCCGACGGACAGACGGAGCGGACTAACCAGGAACTCGAGTCCTACCTCCGGATCTTCGTCGGAGAGCGTCAGGACGACTGGGCTCGACTTCTACCTATGGCGGAGTTTGCATACAACAACCGGGTCCACACATCCACTCAGCAGTCGCCCTTCCTTCTAGATACTGGCCGACATCCTCGTCTCGGGTTCGAACCTCATCAGCCACCGTCTCGGATGGAGTCCGCAAACGAGTTTGTAGACCGGATGAAGTCCGCAGTCGATGAAGCTCAGTCTGCATTGGTCAAGGCTCAGGACGACATGAAGCGTTACTACGATCAGCGTCGAACTCCTGCTCCGGAGTACCAGCCAGGTGACAAGGTTTGGCTGGACTCGTCAGACATCAACCTCGCCTGACCTTCCCGGAAACTCGGACACGCACGACTCGGTCCTTACAAGGTCGTCCGGAAGGTTGGCAAGGCAGCATATCGACTCCAGTTCCCTCCGGGCTTATCCCGTCTCCATCCCGTCTTCCCTGTTGTCAAACTCTCTCCCTTTGTTCCGGACCCCATCCCGGGTAGACGCCCTGTCACTCCGCCACCTCCGCAGCTCGTTGACGGAGAAGAGGAACACGAGGTAGAAGAGGTCCGGAACAGCAGACAGTTTGGTCGGGTCCTGAAGTATCTGGTGCGCTGGCGAGGCTATGGTATCGAGCACGACTCCTGGGAGCCTGCGAGCAACCTCCAGCACGCTGCCCAGAAGGTCAAGGACTTCCATGATCGTCATCCGGATGCAGTACGCATACTCCGGACGACTCCGATGACTCTGACGACTCCTGCACCGCTCCGGATGACTCCTACAGCACTGGACCAGTCCTGGGAGCGTTGGCGCAGTCGGAAGGCTCCGGGCTCTGTGCAATCGTACTTCGACATCTTCTCGCAGCAATCCGGGGTTTCGGGGTTGGTGAATTCGTGGCGTGGCAGGCAAGAATCTTCGCGTCGGGTCGCCGCAACCTTGAAGGGGGGGTGATGTAAGGGGACACTCCTATTTTCTCCTATTCCCCCTGTCCCTCTCCCTTCCTCCTCGTTCCTTTCTCTTTTCCTTCATCCCACGGACTCTTACATACATCCCTTTTGTTCCCTTTTGTTCCCTTTCCTTTCCACTTCCTTTCCGCCCACTCCCTTCGCATCCGAGCCATGTCCGGTGACTCCGGAGTCTTCCTGCACTTCAGACTCGCTCGGACTCGCTCGGACTCGTCTATACACCTCGGGGCTCGTCCGGGCTACCATTACCTCTTTCCCCCACTTCATTACTCTTCACCTTTCCTTCCCCAGGTCGCTGGCACGACTCTGGTACATTCCCCTTCCACTTCATTATCACATGCCCCCTCGTACCTTGTGATATTCCTTCGGACTTGTGGCTGGTGTACTGTACAGTTATCCTTTCATTCCTCCCACACTACTTCAGTATATACTTCGCTTCCTAGCATGGAGAATCCCTATCCTGTTCTCTTTGGATTCTCCCTTTGCTAGGTGAGCAGCTCTCTCATGTATTGTAGCTAGTCTTATTCATTATCTTTGGATTCTCCCTCTGCTAGGCTCACGCTGTCGGCCATCTTGAGGTTGCCCTTACAGATAAGTTGATTCAATATGTGAGTTACGTTTCTTATCCAAAGTTCTATTCAACCCATGCTTGTAGGTGGCTTATGTCGCTTCCTCAATGTGGCATGCCGTCAAGTATCATGCAGCTATCTTAGTCCCGGAAAACTACCATCTGTTAAAAGAAGGTGCATTGTCAAGAAATATCAAGTCGAAGGTAGAGTTCTTGCTGGAGAAAGGACATTTACATTATGAGGATGTCGACACTAAGGTATCAAGTGAACTTTTTTTTTGATATGATACTCATTGCTCTCCTGCTTGATAGAGCAAAACATTCAACTCTCAGGCTCCGTTTAGCAATAATGCAATCTCAGATGTTTTACGGCGAGTATTCTTTGAAGGCAAAGGAGGAAAAACAACAAGATTGGCTTTTTCAGAAATGCTCAAGGCGAGGGCCATACCTAAGCCTTTACTTGCATTGGTCATTACAGCTGTATGTATTTCACTTTTTTTCTCACTACCAATACTAACGGTAGAGGGCTATTCCAGATACATCATTCTACCAACGAATATCGAGAAGGTTATCGGGTGGAGATCAAGTTCAAAACGAACTTAGCTCGTCCAGTGGATGTTTAATTTCTTTGCCTTAAAATTTATTAACGGATTATTGTCAGTTATGAACATTACATATCACATCTTACTTATGTTGAGCACAAATCACCAACGTGGTTTAAGCAGCATTGCTCTAAACTATGAAGAGTTATCATGTAAGTATTGGGTTTATTCTTGAAACTTCTTGTATTCGAACACTATACTAGGAACATATCCAAACCAGGCTTCTTACAAGCACATGAAAGCAATGGCAATCCTGCTCAAGATTTTGATGACACTGATCTTGAGGCTTTGGAAGCATCAGCTTGTACCAATATGGATAGGAAAAATGTTGAAGAGGGAGGCTATAAGGAGGGGGAAGAGGTAGATAATCAAGATGATGATGTCTAATTTTTTAAATAAAATTTCTACGTACAAAAAATACATTATGGTTTCAACATTCATTAATTGCAATGAGAAATGTTTTCTATAAGTAGTGAGAATGGCTAGTAGCCAAAGACGAATCCAACTGATTGGTTGAGAGCAACAAGATTTTGCTTCATAGACACTAATGTATTGGAAGTTAGAAAAACAAAACAAAAGCACTGAACTACTAAAAAGAAAGCAAAGTGTGTTTGGTTGCTAAAGTGATATTTCATATCTTTGGATGCCTTTGGATGTCTTCAGTTGTCTTTCATATCTCAGGTAACCTCAGTTCCTTCCACAGCTGCCATAGATTTGGTCAGTTTGACTTCTTCTCATATCCAAGGGCTCTTATGAGCATTTCACTTAGAAATATCAACACTTCCAAAGCTCTGGTACACTTTTCATTGTTGTATCCTACATACAACCTTTCTTTTATAGCTCTGGTATCTCTGCTAGCTGTCTATGCTCATGTTATCTGTTGATCAACCCTCATATGCTCAAAAGCTCCATGTGTTTTTCCTGATGAACTTGAAGGATTATGCAGCTGCAGTGCTGGCCGTCCTGCAGTGCTCTGGGTACAAAGTCGACACACCACGTGCCCTGGCGTGCACACACTGTCCATTGTGATGACCTTGGAAAGCAACGTACACACCATGTTCAATCACCTAATATTATGGCTAGAAGCAACTGTGAGCTCATACCGCATGAAGGCTGCAAACCCGCTATACCTCTCCGAGCCTTGAGGGCCTTGAGGGCCCCACAGTGGGTGGCGTTCAGCATGCCCAACTACAAACAGAGTGGGTGTGTTGGGGTGTGATGGGGCTTGCCAGGGGTCTTGCACCATGCGAGTGTGTGGCTGCAATTTATTGTTGTTGTTGTTTGAGGGCTGTTGATGTGGGCACTGTACAGGCATGCATGCACTATGGGCAGCAGCAAGCCCTGAGGCCTGAAATTTGAAGCCCTGGATGTTGAAGGCCTGAATGTTTGAACAGTGAACAGTGAAGACAATGAAGCACTGGACCATGGAGCATGCACAAGTACCTGTAAGGGCAACATCAAGATGGCCAACAGCGCAGGCCTAGCAGAGGGAGAATCCAAAGATATGAATAAGACTAACTACAATACATGAGAGAGCTGCTCACCTAGCAGAGGGAGAAGCACAGGAACACTTCAGAATCATTGGACATGACTCAGATGTGAAGGGAGTGGGTGGAAGGGAAGTGGAAAGGAAAGGAAACAAAGGGGATGTAAGTAAGAGTCCATGTGATGAATGAAAAGAGAAAGGAACGAGGAGGAAGGGAGAGGTACAAGTGTCCCCTTACAGTATGTCTCTCCTTATCTCAAAGGTGGTTACTCCTGAGCCATAGAAAATGGACACTGAACTCATTACACCCAAAGGCTTTATGTTTATGTGAAAACAAACACTATGATGCCTCTCCAGTTGCAAACACAGTTCAAGGAGCTTAATGTGAGTATGATGACTGTCTCAAGAAGTCCCCTAACATCTCACATTACTAGAAATTGATTCATTCTTAAGACAGACTGCAGCACAGGTGGCAGCTTGGTTATTTCAATCCATCTGAACCAACATATATTCAAGAGGGTCTGAAGAAACCCCGCAGTCTCAGTGCTCTCATTTTTTCCATGGGTGTCTGGGAGCAGATGGGTGACAGCATTAGGGTCAATGATCCTTTAACTGCTTACTTCAAAAACTTGGTACCCATGAGATAGTGACCAAAGCTTCCTGGGGACAGCCTCTGCTTACTGGATCCTCTTCAGGATGTCATGTTTTCCCCAAAACGTACCTTCCTCCATGCCATCCTCATCTTGGATAGCAAGGTGGTATCCACAACCTACATATTGCCCAACACCTATCTTAATGGCAAGCTCTACATCACTGACTTGAATGAAGTGACTGCATACCCTCTACCAACCTGCATATATATGAAGACCAAGGATGTCTGGTCTGTTGTCAAGATTGATATTTGCAAGATGTTCCATGAAAAGCAGTGTTGGAGGTTAAGCCTAAGGTGTAATTAAATCTAAGGCTTAACTCAGCCTTAATATAAAGGCTTATCTTCAATCAAGGAAATTCAAGGCCTTAATTACACTTAGCATGATCATGTAACTAGGAAAAAGTTCACAAAAAAAAGTTCATTTTCACAGATAACTGTAATCCTCACAATACCAGGCACAAAAGGACCACTATGGGCATATTTTCACCATGGCAGCAAAAAGAACTCGGCCCACTACAACATCCATTGTCTTGCATGCCTTGAAAACCACTTCGGACTTATTAGTATGCCCACATGTGTCCGCTACAATCAAGGGCACCGTAGCCAAGGAAAAGAATGGGCCAGAGTGTATACCGACCAACAGAAAAGAGCAAACAATGACACAAGTAGCCACCAGACCGAGCTCAAAGTATGCAACAGCACCAACATGCCCTTTTCCAAGAGTCAAGAGGATGAGATCAAGCGGAAATTTCTGCAGGCAACAATATCAGCAAACCTGCTATTTCAATGGGTTCAAAACCCAGATATACTATTGCTATTTACTATGTTTAGGTCTCAGACTTCAGAGGTCATGCCTTCTCGGGAGATTCTAGCAGGCTGGTTGTTGAACAAAGAGAGTGAGATGGTGGAAGCAAAGCTTAAGGCTGAGCTTCAGGGTCAGTATGTGGTTCTTGCATGAGTAGGATTGTGCGCACTCTGGTTGTAGCATGGACTAACTTCAGGCTTTAGAACAGATGGTTGGAAGGATAATTCTAAGAATGCAATTACTGGCATCAATGTGTCTGCCAATTCCAGTTCCCACCCTGTGCAACTTGAGATTACCACACAGGACCTGGAAGATGGGGCTGCCCTTTGCAAAGCATTTGGTAATATGATTGATTATGTTGAGGAGGATTACACATGTGATGTTGTCACATTTTGCTGTTACAATGATGGCAGTAGTCAGGCTGGAAGAAAGCTGCTGATTATCGAGCACCCCTGGTTATTTGGGCCACCATGTTGTGCTTATTGAGTATATTTGAGGACATGACACTGACCCACGGGTTTAGGATGGACTCCAGTCAGAGTCAGGCTGGAGTTTTGGAGTCAGGCTGGAGTCAGGTCAGAGTCAGCTTGGACTCAAGTCAGAGTTAACATGTTTTGCAGGCTGAAACCAACTGGAGTGAGATGAACTCTATCTAGACTCTATTTGGAGTTTCAGAGTTGAGTCAGACTCAGACTGCACTCAAGTTGGACTCCATCCAAATCCAGGTTCACTCCAATAGTTTTAGGCTATTGGAGTTACTCAGAGTGAAGCTGGAGTCTGCATGGAGTCTAACCATGGTCTAGTCAGAGCCAGGTCAGAGTTCAGCCACATAAACATCTTACAATCTTGGCAAGTTAAGCTAAAGTCTGAGTTGAATCTGCTCTGTTTCTAAACTGATTATAGCTTTCATATCACTTGGTTCTGGATCCTATGATGAAGCAGAAGGTTATTACACAACTGTCACCTGTTTTGAAGCAAGTGTACCACCAGTAGATTCCTACTGTTTAAATCAGATGTTCTATTGCATTGTGAATGACTCTGACAGTGTAGCGACTGTGTTCATTGTTACCTAATATAGAAGTAGTTATAGTGCCCGAACCATACCTTGTACTTATTGAAACTCTGAATAATATATCTCTCTTGTCGTTCAACTGTCATAGCGCATACTGACCTCGCCCGTCCTCCGAGCGGGTCAACCTCCCCGTAGCCTGGGTCACTAGTAACCCCCATTCCCTGGGCTATGGGACCCTCTCGCTAGGGGCACAAGCTACCCTCCGCTTGAGCGACATGACATCCCGTACACGGTCGTTACAATGGTGGCATCTCCGTGGATGTCATCAGGTCGCTCGCACTGGTTACTCAAGAAGTTTCGCTTGCTCCGGCACAATGCACTGTGGAGCTATCATCAAGGACAAGAACCTATGTTGGTTCCTTCGGACGCTCTGGCACTTGTTCAACAAATCCAAGATTCAGATGCGCACCGATTCACGGACTCCAAAGGACATCCACTTGACTTTTACGAAGACATTTACGTTTTGTACCTGCAGCACATCTGCTCTGTATATATCAAATTGCTTGGCTGGTCTCCGGAATCATTGCTGACTGGCGCGCATACACGGCTGGCCAAGATACCCAGGACCAAGGGGTACGATCAAATGTTGAATGATTCTGCAGAATCGGTCGACCTTGATGACCCAGACTTGGACTTGGATGTAGAGCACATTTTGCCATTTGTTTTAGAATACCGTACATAGCTACACTGTAATATATATATATAATCACACTCTGTCTCATACTGTGTCTGAGACCTCGAATGTTTCCCAGTGTCTCTTCATTCCATCGTTCAAGTGGATCGTCAGACGGGAGCCCAACAATCGCAACTGCAAGCCACTGGTGAAACAAACAAACACCTGTTTCCTCCGTATGCAGTCTATGTATTTTGCATATTGTCAATCGGGACCATCATGCTTACATGGCCTTGATTTAGATGGCGATCTGCCCAGCCCAGTTGACCCACTCTTGCCAGTATATTGAAAGCCCCTATCACGTGCCGTCTTTCTTGATTTGGCATGTATATATCCACAATGGTCTGACACATTTAGGGCTTGTGCGCACCCATGTCGCATAAAGGAAGCCGCCACACATCTTTTCTGCTTCCCACCTTTCCTCACAAGACCATGCCCATGACCCTGCTGAACCCCGCCCCCACCTTTCTTAGTGTTGCCAATGACGCCCTCACCGTTGTCAGTCATCTCGACAGTGTCGCCAATGCTCTCAGCCATCTTAACGATGCTGCTCAAGCATCCCGATACTTTGGCTTCAACATTGAGCACGCGAGCAATCACCGTGTCAGGCTTGTTCAACTGGCTACCCCCCTCCACGTCTATGTGTTTGACCTCCTTGCCATTTTACACCACTTTATTAGATTAAACCCAATTTTCAAATCATGGTTTCTTCAAATATTATTACATAGACCCTTAGTATACATATTAATAAGATATTCCACAAGTTCTGACGATGTTCGGTGGTCCCGTTTGTGAGCAATGAGGCACACAAATTGTATCTGACCATCATGACCGTCAGGCTGACTGTCAAGTTGACCATCATGACCGTCAGGCTGACCGTTGTGACCATCAGTCTGACCATTATGACCATCGCCAGCACTTGTTTAACTGTTATGACCTTCAAACAAGCACTGGCGACGGTCAGAGATTCTCATGCATCAAACATCAGTGAAAAGTCTCCCACATCTAGGATTTTCTTCTTGACTCGAAGTTGGGCACTTATCTAGACACTTATTTGCCCGGGAAATCCCAAGCTCCAACGTCGGTGTGGTCTTGGCAACATTACACTATATTTTATCAGCACCGCTAAAGACATAAGGGGCAAAAACTCCAGTGCACTCAGAAGGTCTTTTTAAGACTGCATTTCCACAAAGTGCTCAGAATGCGGAATTACATAGGACTACATTGCTCCGAAGTAGTGAAAAAAATATACATGACTGTACAAGTCAAAAAAGTGGAAATAATGAAGAAATCAAGTTGTAGGTAGTCAGCATCGCATTTTCAGCACTTGCTTGAGTGACAAAAAGTGTTTAGAATGCGAATTTACATATATTTAAATGATGCCAGGTCACTAGCACTTCTTATTGGCAAGCTACAAGTCAAAAAAGGCGAAACTAAGCAACAAAACATGTGGTACAGCCTCAGGAATCAATTTTCAGAACTTCTTTGAGTGGAAAAACTTGTTCATAATGTGGAAAAACATAAATGCAAACTAGTAGCCAATGGGTGGCACCATGTACTGCCTAGCTAAATGGGCAAAAATGCGAAATACATGTACCAAAGGACTCCTAAAGCCCCTGGATCACATGCAGAGGCAGTACAGAATTGAAACCCAGATTCCCACAGTCACAAAAAACCCCATAGATCTCCGCTTTTCCAGTGATAATAAGCGCCCAAAAGGCCGGGATGCCCGACCTGCTGTTGTCTGTTTGGGGCAATTTTTTTGATTTGACTTTTCAACTTCCTTTCGTCGTGCATGCTTATCCAATCATCCCCACTTCCGTCATGCTTGAATGGACCTCTTCGATGTGCTCATTTCTGAGTGCCCCGTGGGTGCCCGAGCTTGCCTTCGTTTTTTTTGAGTGCCCTGAGGTCACCTTTGTTGGCCTCGAACGGCAAAGCAACGCCGGACGTAGCATGGTGTATGCTAGTCACAACCGTCGCCCTCTATCTATCCATCCCTTCCTCTCTATCCAGTCCCGCTATCCACTCCAGCTCTACTCCCTCCGTGCATATCCCTTCCCTCTCTCAATAACTGATGCAACAACCTCAACAGGCCTAAATGCGAGTCAATTATCTGGGTGAAAAGGTGAGTATATTCGTTCTTTCTCCCCATCATTTGCTCCGAGTACTCACTGTCGAATTCAGCGCGAATCAATCGCATACACAGCCCCCTGACGCAAAATCAACCAAATGCATACAAACGACCCAGATGTCCAAGACTTACCATCTCATCTCCATCATCCCTCTACCATTCAACACATCTGCCTGCCATTGTTGCGATGGAAGAGTCCCAAATCAACGAAAACTTACCCAACGACCGTGTAACTGCTGTGTCGAAAACGGCGCTGCCACTCTACCTTCGTCATCACCCTGTCATCGTTGACTCGGTGTTTCAATTCCTGTGCCATCTTCGTCTGAGAAGTCTGCGCAACGAGAGGAAGGAGATCAGCAGAGGTACACGAAGGAAGTGACAAAACGAACCAACAAAGGGATGGAGACAAACGGGGAAGACGATGAAGCGAACGGGTGGATAGGAGGGTACAAAGATGGCAAACGAAGGGGAATGGGAACGAACAAAAGCAAGGAAAGCGAAGACTCACCGACGTGTTCACCACCCCAACACCAACACCAACCTCGCCTCCATTTCGCCAACTCGATGTATCGTTGTATCGACTTCGTCGCGAACCATGAGAACGACGACGACGAGAATGGGCTCGAACACCCCGCCATCACCAGCCGTCAATTGTACCTGAAAACGAGGTCAGTGAGGTCAACGTAGAGTAAGAGTCTAAGACGGGTACGTACCAACCCGCCACAACGAATGCATCGCATGCGCACTTGCTGACCCCGTCCCCATCCTCCCAACCACCACACACTCGAAGTGAAGAAGACGTCTTTAACAGTGGAACAAAACTAGCTACAACTTGTATAAAAGTACATTGATCATATACATCGGTACTTCCGTGTTTGGATCAACACGTCTTTATGTACCTTTCTAATTAGCTTCGAATTTGCTGTAAAAGCTGGCCTTCGTGTGGGAGCAGCCGGACCAGAAGATGGCCACTCCCCCTGGTCAGAGGCCTCATCACTGCTGGACTCGATGATATTCCTTCTCTTCCCCTGTATCAACAGCCCTGTTCCTTCATCCTCACTTGATGCCTCTTCAGCCTCCTCATCTGATTCGGTGCATAAGATCTTCCTCTTCCTATGTGGCTGTGGCCGTAACCCTTCTCCATCTTCCTCTTCCTTGTGTGTCACCCTGTCGCCAGATTCTGAGGGGTCATCTTCGTCTTCGTCAGAATCACTGCCATCTGAGTACTCATCTGAGTACTCATGATCAGTGGAGAGATAGTCGTCACTGTCTTCCTTGTAGTTGTCGCAATTGTCCTCCTCCTGCGTCAGGATGTCGGGCTGTCCTGGGTGTCTCTAACATGCAAAGAGGATTAAAATCTGCAGGATGAGCTTAAGAAACTCACAATCAATTTGAATCGACAGATTAAAAACCCTGATCACATCCCTTACAAGACAATTGAGTAAGCACCCTTGTCGCGGGTTCCACAAATTCCTTTCTGTGGATGCCCATGAGCACCTATTACTATTAGGCCTTGGATTAGAGGGTCTAATCTGACAATTCTACTTTATATTTCTTCAAGGAGTCCAGGGTGTGTGCACATGGAGTAGTTAAAACAGCTCTGTTTGGCAGCTGATGTGCATATGGTATGCCAGGGACAATTTCAATTGTGCCTGGAAGTGGATCCCAATGATATCTACCCCAACAATTAGGTTAGTGGTGGTTAGAGAATGCACCATGATCAGCCTTTGTGTGTTTCAGAATAATGGCAAAGTCTCACTATGAAAATGTGACCCTGTTTCAAAAAATGAGTTATGATTTGATAAGGAGAAGCTAGCTTACCTTCATCAGATATGTCCACAGTATTCAGAGGCAGGAGCCTCAGAGAGGCATGGGAATGCAGTGGAGCATAGGAGTAAGGAACACACAAACAAGCAAAGTCTAAAGGACTTGGCTTCTATGTCCTACTGTGATGTCCCAATTCTGAAGGAGGTGGGCTCTGCAAAGGAGCCCACAGTGAAGACAAGAAGACAAGAAATGATAAAATGGACTAAGGTATAGAGTGGGGAATGCATCTGTACTAGTGCTACTATAAATATTAACTAGCATGTGTATGCAGTGAGGCAGTATGTAAGTACACATGTATATGAAACATGTCACAGATGAATCCAATACTGGCTAACATGTGCATGCAGTGAGGCTAGTGTGTAAGTACACATGTATATGAAACATGTCACAGATGAATCTAGATGCTCCACACCATGCCTAAGCCTTGAGGGCACAGCTACTCCAAATGTCCTAGTGTTTGTAAGGGTCATAGGGGACCCCTAAGGGGGTTCAGGGCCAATATATGACACATTAGTATAGATGGTGGTTGATATACAAGCTGTTAAACATGGGGTGAAAGGGAAAGAGCTTGCTTGCATTCTAGACACCAAGTGCAAGCATGGCAAAGAATTGCAAATCATAATTGATGATATCTGAGAGAAGATGATTCAAGAAATGTTGTACATTTGCCTCTTGCTGCAACATTCTTGGACTTCACAAGATTACCAAGAGAAATCACTCTGTTTTATGTGAGCTCTAAGGGCTTGTATTATTGGGACATACTCCTGGGGTAAGGAAATGAAATGAAAAAAATGAGAAGATCAAAATGAATTCGTTCCATGGTGTCTCGTTGTGGGAGCAGTGCAGTTGGCGGGAGTTTGAAGAACACAGGTTGTGTGGGTACTACTTATACCACATGTACTCCTCAGTAAGCTCAAGCCAGCAGGAGACGGGAGGACTTGCCGTGTGGACGACTGACTAGCTTTCCTTCCTGATGGGCATGATGCCCGGTCACCAACCATCATCAGATCTAACAGCTTCTACCCATGGAAGCATAAGGTTACTTGATTCGCTGGTGGATACATATAGCACCTTCTTGCTTGAACCTCCGAGATGTCGTGCGCGGAGGTGGAGTATACAGAACCTGCTGCCCAAAACGTCAAATTGAGTTTTACCACATACGTGTCTAGAAGCTTGAGCACGAACACAGCTACCAATACACATCATAGGGAGGAGATTCAAGGCTATCATTACGCAATCAGGGTCCACTGCAATGTCATGAAAGGGCTACATGGAAGACAAGCCCTGTCAGAGGGCATTGGATTGTTGAATCATATATGGGTCAGGGTCTTCCTGGTGAATCTAGCGCCACAAGTTCGTGTCAGTGCTGTTCTCTTCATCTGGACAGGACTGTACTCCCAACTAAAAGAGATGGGGGGTGTTGGTTGAATATTGTTGATCAGCCCAGGGCAAGCCTGGTTACAATTTTTGCAAGTTGCCTATGCCAGATTGTAGCCAGGCATTGTTGTTGATATTGTTGTTGGATTGTTGTTCATATTGTAGTTCAGTCGGAGAAATGGAGGGGGAGATTGTAGGTGAGATTGTAGTACCAGATTGTTATTAGAGATGGGGGGATTGTAGTACCAGATTGTTGTTTGTTGTGGGGGGATTGTTGAAGAGCACTGTAGTTGGTGTCTGGTACATTGTAGTTCATGTGTGTATGTCGCAGTCCACCACATGTTCACCTGACGTTCAGGTGACGTTCGGGTATTCGGGTATTGTTCAGATATTGTTCAGGTGAATTTCACCGAATGTTCAGGTAATGTTCAGGTTCTGTTTGTACCCTTTGTTCAGGTTCAGATTATGTTCAGATGGTGTTCAGGTGATGTTCAGGTGATGTTCAGGTGAACAAAGGTCATCCAAACTTTATCTGAATGCCAGATGAATGTCATCTGAACATCTACCGAACAACACCTGAACACTACCTGAACACCACCCGAACAACGCCCGAACACTACCTGAACAACACCTGAACATCAGGTGAACATCACCCGAACATCAACTGAACATTAGCTGAACATTCACCGGACTTTATCTGAACTTCACCTGAATATCATCTGAACTACACATAAAAAACATCTGAATAGTATCTAAAGTACAAAGCTTTATACCTCATCATCTCTTTCAATATCAACCCCTGCCTCATCATCACTACCATCACTGCTCTCTTCTACATTCCTTTGCTTCTTCTTCTGTTGCTTTGCAATTACCCGTTGAGTATGCAAAAACAATAAAGCATGGATGGTAAAGTCAAAGTTGCGGACAGACATCTTGTTCAAGACTGTCTGAAAGCCACCCAGCCAAGCATTTAGTTGCTCACAAGCCTGAATAATCATTATTTAGCTAGCTAATACAGAGTAAATTCAGTAACCACTTACTTGAGTATTGAAAGCTCTTTTGTAATAGAAGTTACCACTGTTGTCTTGCTCAACAGTTACAAGATTGGGAGCAGAGCCATTCAGAGGTGCTGGATTACACCAAGTACGACAGATATAGTCAGTGGTCCGATGGTTGATGTAATGGTAGGAGTCAACAATAAATCTTGTAGTATCTTCCCACTTTGGCCAGTCTCCTTGCTTGACAATATGTCTGAGTACAACACATGCCTTGTCAATGCAGACATAGCTTGGTTTACTCTCTGGAGTAGGATAGACTTCCTCCAGAAATTTGACAATTTTGGTAGGAGATTCTGACTTGGCAAATTTCTTCCATGCTATGACCACTCCACATGGTGCACACAGTGTCTCAACACAGTAAAATTGTGGTGCAGAAAAATAGTTTTTATAGGAAGTGCCACTATTTTCTTGAGCATCATCGTCATCATGCTGCAATCTGGCTCGTGTTTGGGCAGGCAACCAATCTTGGGTCTCTGTCTCTGCTCTTCTTAGAGCTCTTCTCATTCCAAGCATGGATTGGTTTCCATATCTTCCACGATGGGTGTTCCACTGTTGCTGATGAATTTGACAAGCTTTTGTTCCTTCTACAAGATTTGCCTCACAACCCTTTACACAACACCACCCCATTCTTTTGTCTTCATGACCTACACAGAAGACACCTGTGTGAGCATTTGCAAGGGCTTCTATGCAACCATCAATAGCACAGTGTCTTGGTCCCATCGCAATGCCATCCATTACAACCATTTTAACCAACTCTACTTCACCAGAATCAGAGTTTCCTAAGTTAGAAGATGTTGAATCAACATCCATAGCATCATCATCATCATCATCTTGAGCATGGTGATGTTGCTCAATGCCAGGACGAATGCTTGGCCATTTGCCTACTCATCTCAAGTACAAATGCTTTCCAAATATGCCGTCTAGTGATTTGAAAGACTGATCGCTGAGTGTTAAAGCTTTCATTCCAGAACTCTGTAATTGCTGCAGTAGAGGCATGAAAACTATATGTTGCATTGACAATAGCATTGGAGACAACTCGATCAACCCAGACTTTTTGCCCAACCTTCAAATACTTAGCATTGTTTAAGTAAAATGACATTCTTCCAGTAAATTCAGGTTCTTTATAGCTCTCATGATCTGCATAGAATATAGAATGGCACCGAGAGCAAACACCACTCAGAACTGGCACATGGGAGAAACATTCATCCTTTAAGCAATGTTACTTCAGAAGTATCCCGTTCACGAGTATTTTGACCAAGTGCACAACCATTACAAGTTGCAGTTGAACACTGCATGGTACTGGGGCATATAACCAATGCCGGCTGGATCAAAGCATTTGAGATTGGCCTGAGTTTACGCTTCAAAACTCCAGATTTGTTGTAAGGCCTTAGCTTTAAGACAATAGACAATTTGTTGAATTTCTTTGCCAAAATTGTGTTTTTTTCTGTATTTGACTTGTTGCCTGGTACATCTATCTCTGGAAGAAATAAAGAAGATGTAGCTTCATCACCCAGTCTGGCTGAAATAGCTCTAGCCAATGCAGTCATCCATCCAGTAATGGACTCTGACCATTTTCTTGATCCACCTGCCACCTGCTGTTTGGCATGCAGATTTAAGAGATCTGGGTTACTTGTCAAGCTGAACAAGATGAGAAGCACAGTAGAGAGTGTGACTTCTGAGCCATAGTTCTCAGAAATAAACTCAGCAAAGTCTGAAAACAGAATGCTGGGAAATTGATCTTCTATAGGCATAGCAGCTGCACAAGGCAGCAAACCAAATGTAAAACAAATGGTGAGAAGGATGAGTCCTAAATTAAATAACAAACTAAGCCTCATGTCAGCATACTTGTAGACACTCAGAATCAATCAGATTTTTTCAAAAAAAAAAGACAAAGCCAAAAAATATGGCAGTACAGAGACATGTAAGTATATACCTACTTTGCAGTGGCTTTACCCTTCCTAGCCTTGGAGCTAGAGGCTCCACCTTTGCCACTCTTGGCCTCAACCTGAGCCTTTCCCTTTCCCTTGCCCTTCTCAACCTTTGCAGCTAATGCTGCAAGCTCATCAGCTACCTCAGAGATGACCATCTGGGTTGGCTTCCGTCCATGCCACATCTTGTGCTTGCTATCAACACCACCACGTTGTTCCAAGAAGTCAAGGAGTAGAGGGTGCTCCACTGCCTTGACAAAGACCTTGTTCCAATCGTGGTGGGAGGTTCTGCCAAAGAAAACCTTCTTGATAGCCTCAGAGCTAGGCTTGGCACCATCCCACTTGCCCTCAGAAATAAGGGCATCAATCTTGGCTTGGGCAGCATCAACCGCCCGCCAGCGCTGATAGGCATTATAAACGCCCCCTTTGTCACTACCCCTGGGGGTGTGAGCGTAAGGGACCTTCAAACGCTCAGCAATATAGCGCTGGACTGAGTTGGGTGCAAAGGCCTCATAGCCTTGAGTTTCTGTGACCTCGTCTGAGGCAACAGAGCGGACAGCGCTGGTGATAGCAGGAGTAACACTCCTGCTAATGGCAGCAGCACTGCCCGGTACCATGCTGGCAAGGGAGCCAGAGGTAAAGCGAGTAGCTTCCTGCAAAATAATGTAAATTCAATAAAGACAAAGAAACTGGAAAACTTACAGCAAGGATGGTCAAACAAGAGTCAGCATCCCACTCCAGTTCGTCGATACACTCAACAGCCAAGTTGAATGTCCCCTTCAAGTCCCACATTTCACTCTCCAATACAGAAATTCGACAATCTGAAATATGTAAGTCAAATGACATTGAAATAATATGAAAGCTTACACTTCAATTCGTCAAAGCGAAGTGCGGCTTCGTTGAGTACAGCACCCAAATTGGTTGCCTTGGTGACTCGAATTGAGTAGGCAGGCTTGGTAGCATCACGTGAAGTGAAAACCACAAGTTTGCCTCTGTGGACTGTAGCCACAGAGGCTGCCATGCCAATATCACCTAATTCAAATTAATTAGTAAATTAGGATTGAAGCATGTGAATAAAAATACCAAGGTCAGCCATATTTGGTGCATTCCCAATGGCCTTACCACGTGCAAATCCACCAACAATTCGAGAGGCCCCTTGAAGATCTTCAGGTGATGATGGCGAAGGCGGAGTGTCAGTAGCGGTAGCAAGAGCAGTTTCTTGCGCTATGGAGCGGCGAGATGCCTTGACGTCACGGGTGGGAGAACTAGGGGACATGATAGGTCGCTTTACGCCTACCTTAGGTGGTGTGATAGGCGTATCTACCACCATAGCCTCAGCCTCAGCCTCAGCCTCAGCCTCACCCTCACCCTCACCCTCGCCATTGTCCTCGCCCTCACCCTCGCCATCGTCATCATCCTCATCCTCGTCCTCACCCTCACCCTCACCTGTATTGCCCTCGCCCTCGTCTGACTCTTCAACTCGAACTCGAGAGTGGGAAGTGACTGATGAAGTTGCTTTCGGAGCAGACAAATGACGCCTCGGAGGTGGGGCGATAGAAGCCCCACTTTTTTCAAGAACTTTCTCCGTACTATACAATCTGAACAATCAATTATATTCACATTTAACAAGGTACATACAATGTCAGTGTCGTAGCTGTATTGCCTCGTCGACTGACGGGCTTGCTACGTTTTCCTTTCGGCACATCTACCTCCTCACTAATAGTTGTGGTAGTGGTTATGGCGGCGGCAGCAGCGGTGTTGTTGTCGCGGTGGTGGTGGTGGCCAGAGAGCGCGCGGGAGAAGGGAGGCGGCATGGCAGCGTTGTTGTTGTCGTGGTGGTGGCAGTGTCATCGTGATGGTGGTGGTGGTGGTGGCCAGAGAGCGCGGGGGAGCAGGAAGGCATGGTGGTGGTGGTGGCCAGAGAGCGCAGAGGAGAAGGGAGGCAGCGTTGTGGCATCGTCATTGTTGTTGTCGTGGTGTCGTTGTCGCGGTGGTGGTGGTGGCCAGAGAGCGCGGGGGAGCATGGCATCGTGGCGTCGTGGCAGCATTGTCGTCGTCGTCGTCGTGGTGTCGTGGCAGCGTCGTCGTTGTCGTTGTTGTGGCCAGAGAGCGCGGGGGGGGAAATGGGGGGTGGGAATGTCAGTAAAAGTAAGAACGCGGCGGGGGGGTTTACGCACCTTTTCCCCTGCTCGTCCACTTCCTTTTTGTTCGTTGCTTTGGTAGTTTTGCGTGTGGGTTTGATTTGTTTTTTTGCGGCGGCGCTGGGAGCCTTCTTGGCTTGGCTGCGAGTCGTGGGTGGGCGTTGGTCTTGGCTTCGTCGCTGCATGTCGTCGGCGTTGTTGTTGCTGTCGTGCGTGCTCAGGAACGTTGTCGATGGTGGTGGTAGTGAAAAGTGTTGTGACGTGGCAGTGGAATCAACCAGCTGCCATTTCTGGAGCCGGGCGCTTATCGCGGAGATAAGCGACATGATTAGATAATGATTAGATAATGATTAGATAACGAATAACGATTAGATAATGATTAGATAACGAATAACGATTAGATAATGATTAGATAAGGCAATTGTTGTGCTATCATATCGGATAAATGTTCCTGCTGATGTTTTTTCTTATTTCAATTATATAATCAATATTATTGATCATTGATTATTATAGTCATTATGCTTGAGTCATTATGCTTGTTCAGGTATTGTTCACCTGAACACCAGGTGAAATTCAGGTGAACATATGAACATCACCTGGTGTTCAGCTGAATTTCGGGTGAACACATGAACAACACCTGAACATCAGGTGAATTTCGGGTGAACATATGAACACCACCTGAACATCAGGTGAATTTCACCTGGTCACTTTCATCTGAATCCACCTACTGTTCAGATGAACAGTTCATATGACATGAACGTCACCCGAACATCAGATGAACAATACCTGAACAGTAAAATAGAATATTTAGTGAAAAATATTCACCTAGTGTTCAGATTCTGTTCGGGTGTCGTTCGGGTGTCATTCAGGTGTCGTTCGGCCATTCAGGTGAACTTCACCCGAACATGTGGGAGAGCGCGACGTGCTCGTTCATGTAGCAACTGATTGTAGGTTAGATTGTGTTAGATTGCAGGTAGATTAGATTATCAATCAAATAGGGGAGATTGTAGATGGTGATAAAATAAAATAGCTGTAAGGGGACACTCCTATTTTCTCCTATTCCCCCTGTCCCTCTCCCTTCCTCCTCGTTCCTTTCTCTTTTCCTTCATCCCACGGACTCTTACTTATATCCCTTTCATTCCCTTTCGTTCCCTTTCCTTTCCACTCCCTTTGTGCCCACTCCTTTCACATCCGAGCCACGTCCGGTGACTCCGGAGTCTTCCCGCACTTCGGACCCGCTCGGACTCGCTCGGACTCGTCTATACACTTCGGGGCTCGTCCGGGCTACCATTACCTCTTTCCCCCACTTCATTACTCTTCACCTTTCCTTCCCCAGGTCGCTGGCACGACTCTGGTACATTCCCCTTCCACTTCATTATCACATGCCCCCTCGTACCTTGTGATATTCGTTCGGACTTGTGGCTGGTGTACTGTACAGTTGTCCTTTCATTCCTCCCACGCTACTACAGTATATACTTCGCTTCCTAGCATGGAGAATCCTTATCCTGTTCTCTTTGGATTCTCCCTCTGCTAGGCTCGCGCTGTCGGCCATCTTGAGGTTGCCCTTACAATAGCCTAGCAATCATCAGTAGGGGTTGTTACTGTGGGAATATTTTTATTATAACCGCTTTCTGGGCGCTTTTTTGCATTGTGAGTGTGGG
Source organism: Sanguinoderma rugosum (assembly GCA_017499575.1). Lineage (NCBI taxonomy): Eukaryota > Fungi > Basidiomycota > Agaricomycetes > Polyporales > Polyporaceae > Sanguinoderma > Sanguinoderma rugosum. The sequence continues at coordinate 4,681,369 of VTPW01000001.1, read as the reverse complement.
AAAAACCTGCAAAAGACATCAATAGGGTTGCTTACTGTGGGAATCTGGATATAATGACCATTAAAACCGCTTTTGGGGTACTTCCTGACTGTGGGAAACAGCATTAGTGACTGTGGGAAATTCTAGAAAATGAAAAATGCGCCCATTAGATAGCCAGATATGAGTTTATTATAAAAAGTTCTAATGTTATTAGTGAGATTTGTAGCCCTTCAGGAGTTATTAGCAAAACAAGAAATATGATCAATAGCATTAGTGACTGCGGGAAAATTTAAAAACTCAAAAAGTCGAAAATGATACCATCATATAGGCAGCTATAGGTTCATTACAAAAAGTTCTAATAACATCAGTGAGATTTGTAGCCATTGTTAAATGGCAAGCAAATTACAAGTCTGGGTCGAGAGACAGGGGCCCACACAAGTTGGGAGTGGCTTTGCGAATTGCAGTGAAGGAAGGTGGAGGGAGGGATGCAAGACAGGGGCACACACAAGTTGTGGATAGCTTCGGCAATCGCCGCGAAGGAGAGGCAAGGTGCGCGTCATCATGCAGAGAATGAGACAGGGGCCCACACAAGTTGTGGGTGGCTCCGGGGGATTGCGGCAAAGGGAGGTGGAGGGAGCAATGGGAGATAGGGGCTCCCCCAATGAGGGGGTGGTTGCAGTCATCTCAGTCGAAGGAGGGCATGCATCAGTGAGACAGCGGCATTGCAACCCCTCCAGTAGCTGCCAGCCTAATCTACCGCATGTCAGTGCATATATGTGCATGGACTCAATAGCGACGTACCGCAGTAGTGCTACCAGTCGTAGCCTAGTGTTCTCTGTGCCCTACAGCCCTCCCGTTTTACCCCCCTCCTGTGACTGTACGCCCGCTAGACAATACCCGCACATCGCCGATATCACGTTTCACGTGAATATATGCGCCTGTATGATTCCCCCTTGAGCTTCCTCTGTGAACCACGACTGTGGCCGAGGGCACCAAGGGGGATGTAACGTGGTCACAAATTCGAAGACGGCAGTAGAGTGAGGACTCTGGACGTGCCAGTCATGGATGGAATGCGCCAGGCGTGATGGGGAACTCAACAATGCCTGCCAGAGCTCGAAGATGACAGCATCAGGTTGGGCTTGTATCCGCTTTCATTCGTGCTCCTGCAGCCGTCACGCGCGTCCACTACAGGCTACATGAATGAGATAGCCTTCCCAATGCCGTAGAGACTCACCTATCTATCTTATGCCCGGCCAGTGCTAGCACTGGCCAGGCATAAGATAGATGGTGGGGAGAACCGAAACACGGTGTGGCTACAGTAGGAAAATTTAATATACCTTGAAATCTCATATTAGCAACTTGTAGCCACACTGTGGCTATGCTCAGCGGTAGAAAAATTCAACATACTTTCAAATATTGTATTAGCAACTCGTAGCCACAGTGTGGCTATGGTGAGAAAATTTAATATACCTTGAAATCTTATATTAGCAACTCGTAGCCACACTGTGGCTACGATAATTTACTTAGTAACGAGTCCCGACAACGGAACGGGATGGAGTTTTAATCCAAAGGTGGCTGGGCCGCCCAGGCGCTTGAGCATAGTGATTTGCACATGCTCAAGTGCCAGTGTGAAAGGGTACCCGAAGGTACAACACTCAAGAGAGGAAACTGAGGTGAGAGGACCAATGCGTGTGATTTCGTAGTGTAGATGAGAGATACAAAGAAGGAAGAAGTAAGTATCTACAATGGTCAGGGTCGTGTATATATACCAAACGGGACGATCACATGATAAGAGTCAGGGGAAATCAGGGGAAAGGTAAGCGGCGAGCTTACACAGCGACCTGGTCTGTCGCCACCATTGAACATTATTCAAACACATCCACCACACCGACATTTCATTTCTCATATCTGGAGCAAAGTTTCATGCCAATCAACGACATCTCTGCCTCAACTTCTCCCTTCACTTAACCCTCAACCACTGATGCCAAGTCCTCCCATTCGCTGAGAACTCGGGTCTGCCATATTTCGACCTTGCCCCATCCATCAAGCACTATCAAGCACTAGGCTTTCGTTTGCCACTCCGCGCATCATCCAGCCTCAAGCAATGCATACAACACCACGACACTGTCTTCTCCATCATCTCTGGAGGTCAGGGTAGCAAAGCGGCCCCTTCGTGTGTTGCTAATGGGTCTTAATCCAGTACGTACCCCATTTGTAAGGGGACACTCCTATTTTCTCCTATTCCCCCTGTCCCCCTCCCTTCCTCCTCGTTCCTTTCTTGTTTCCTTCACCCCACAGACTCTTACCTACATCCCCTTCGTTCCCTTTCGTTCCCTTTCCTTTCCACTCCCTTTCCACCCACTCCTTTCGCATCCGAGCCATGTCCGGTGACTCCGGAGTCTTCCCGCACTTCGGACTCGCTCGGACTCGCTCGGACTTGTATATACACTTCGGAGCTCGTCCAGGCTACCTCTATCCTCCTTTCCCAGTTTGTTACTCCTTGTCTCCACTTCCCCAGGTCGCTGGCATGACTCCTGTACATTCCCCTTCCACTTCATTATCACATGCCCCCTCGTACCTTGTGATATTCGTTCGGACTTGTGGCTGGTGTACTGTACAGTTATCCCTTCATTCCTCCCACGCTACTACAGTATATACTTCGCTTCCTAGCATGGAGAATCCCTATCCTGTTCTCTTTGGATTCTCCCTCTGCTAGGTGAGCAGTTCTCTCATGTATTGTAGTTAGTCTTATTCATCTCTTTGGATTCTCCCTCTGCTAGGCCTGCGCTGTCGGCCATCTTGAGGTTGTCCTTACACCATTGGTTCGTTCTCACTCCTTACTCATGTGTTCACTCACTCAGTCGCTCTCGTACACACCCAGGACAAACCAAGTCGTCCCAAGATGTCTCCCACGTCGTCTACCACACCCCCAACACCCAATCAGAAGTGTCCTCACCGCTGACCCTAAACACCAAAAACGAAATGAGAAGTCAAGAGAAAACGATAAGGGAAAGCGAAAGAAATGGCAAGGATGACCCCAAGGAGAAACTATGTGATAGAAAAAGGGAAACAGTGATGGTTGTGCATGAGACAACGAATGAACAGAGGTGGATTCATTCATGTTCAATTACCATGCGCACATGAGCTTTGAGAATTTGGAGGGAGATGAAGGGAAACCGGAAATGGGAAACAGACGGCAATGAGATGTAGAGGAGGGGAAACGACGAGAGGAAACACAAAAGAGGAAATGTGAAAGAGAACGAAGCAGGAAAGGGAAACAACACAGAGACAGAGAATGCCCAAGGTGCGTCACCCCTTTGAACGAACGAGCAAACACGACTGACACATTTTTGTGCCAGCACACTTGTTGTGCAACATGCAACGTGTGGCCCTTGCATCCCGTTTGAGTTTGGACCAGCCAGCCAGCGAACAGGTGGGGGACAGCGGGATTGACGAAGGGGGCAAGTATCAGACTACCAGCCTGCTAGCAGACGGTGACGGTGACGGGAATGCAAGGTCGGAGGGACAGGAAGAGAAGAGGTGGATGAAGGAATGGGAGACGGACCACGGCATAGCGCAAACGTGCAGCGTGCAACACACAATGGGGAACAAATGAAGGAGGATGCGAGTACGCTCCTTGCATGACCCTTTGGCCACCCATCCCAGTATATCACGCCAACCTACGCCAACACTTTCCATCCTATGACCTCATGCCATCCTGCTGCCCAAATAGCGGGGTCGCGGAGCCGTCAGGACTCAGCAGCACCCAAACGAAACATTAAAAGGGGGAAAGGGGAATGAGAAACGGAGAAATACGAAAGGGAGAACACTGGGAATGAAGGAAAATGGGGAATCAGGCCGAAAGAATCGAGAACAAGAGAGAAAGATGAAGGAAAACACCGAAAATGACACACAGGTGCGCTCGTTTGCCCCTGTAACTGCCGCATTGTCGCTCATATGTGTCCTGTCTGTCCGTATAGGTACGCTCGCGCACAGACGACCTCAAGGCGTGAGGGGAACCCAGGGCAGCACGAAACAACAAGATGACACAAAAGACACAAAAGATACGGCAGAATAGGGAAAACAAACAGAGGTGCGTCTGCACTATGTTCACCAAGAATGAAGGGATGTGAACTGACATATTTCAGGGTTTCTTCAGCGTGCTCTCCCTTTTCCTTCGAGTGCGTCACAGACAATGCCATGCAGGCGCACACTGCACACAATGGCTGTGCGGGTAAACGACAAACATGCCAAACATGCAGGTGGCAGGCGAGTGGATGATAGACGCACAATACGAAGAACTCGAACTCGAACTTGAACGAAATAGTAGAAACAAAAGACAGAAACAGAAACACAAAGCAGATGGAGAAGGATGAATGACAGTGGGGCTGGTGATACACGAACACCTATGTATAGGCCTATGTCATGTTCTCTGCCACAGACACCGGTGTTGGTGGTGCTTGAGAGCTCTGCCTGCGCTGTCCTGTGCCGTGTTTGCACTTGAACCACCCATTGCCTTTGCGCTTCTGCTTCAACGGGCTGGCACTGGTGGGGCCAGAGGTGGAAGCAGGAGGGATGCAGTCTTGAAGGGGAGTTTGGCTGGAGAAAGGAGAGGTTGTTGTGAGCGTGGAAGGAGGAGACATGCAAAGAAATAATAAAGGAAGGAGGGAGAGAAGATAGTCGGAAACACACCAAAGTTGTAGTGTTCGCACTATACTAGGTGAGCCTCCGTCTGGGTATGCAAGATACATCAAATCGCCCTCGCCCTCACCCCAGTCCTCGCCGTTCTCTGCCTCTTCGCCAGGATCTTCAAACACCATCAATATTTCCTTGTTGCGGGACGAATCCACGCCAGTATTGATGGTCAAATCGATATTAGTACTGGCTGGAGAAAGGGGAAGGAGTGGTGACAGTGCCTCTTCGTCAGGATAAGCGAGATTGAGCGCATCTAGGTCAATATCAACATTGTCATCCCCATCTTTGCCGTGGATCCTGCTACGCCATCTACCCACTCCCTTTCCCCACTCGCACTTACTTCCCCCACTTCCCGTCCCGACCACGACAAACGTGGAGCCTATCTCTCACCTGGGCACTCCGTCGTACTCTTCGGTCACAGTGACTCATTCCCGGTCCTTTCCCCGTCTTCCCTGCTCTCCATAGGCCAGCTCGATGGGCATTCCTCTTGGAAACGAGTTGTGTTGAATGCAATACGGGACACAGGCACTTTCTCATGTAGGTCGTTATGCGGGAGAACATAGCATTTCCACTTTGTGATAAGAGGGAGTGTGGTGGAGGGGGCCATCGTGTCACTGCGTCAAAGTTGACGGTGCTCGTTGTGTTGAAGTCCGAGTCCCAGAGTCCTGACAACGGAACAGGATGGAGTTTCAACAAGGTGGCTGGGCGCTTGAACATAGTGATTTGCATATGCTCAAGCGCTGGCGACCTGGTCCATCACCACGAATTGAACATGCCCCATCGTCGACATTGGCTCTAACCCAAATATGTACCTTAATGGATAGAATCCCGGTACGTACCACATGTTCTCATTCTTGCTCCTTACTCACATGTTCACTCACTCAGTCGCTCTATTATATACCCAGAACACCCCAAGGCACCCCAAGTCGTCCTCTATGTCGCCTGCAACATCCAATCAGATGCAAACTTGCCGCGGATCACTCTCCAACATCCACGCTTTGCACCAAGGCAGTACGCGACAATGGAAACACCAAAAATGAAATGGGGAAGTCGAGAGAAAATGAAAAGGGAAGTGAATGAAACGGCAAGAACAACCCATGGAGTCCCTACACGAGAGAAAAATGGAAATGGTGGCAGCTGTGATGGGAAGGCCTGCATACGAGCTAGTGAATGAACTGATGTGAGTTTGTTTGAGGTCAATTACAAGGCCAGCAACCTTACACACTTGTAGACGAGCTCGATGGTGAGCACGCACACATGCATGAGTGTTGATAAAGCTAGGGGACGAAGGGAACACAGTCATCCCCAGGTCAACTCAGGGCTGCCAGGTTGTCGTGCCGCTGGAAGATTCACTCCCTAAGCATTGATGGTGAGCTCCTCACTCAGACCATTCCCACCTTCCTGTTCACATGTCAAGCCACTCAGTAGGGTCGCTTTCCGCAATGCCGCCCGAGTTCAAATGTTCACACACCAGTCTTGCCACCTCCACTTTCTAGCTCACCCTGCCCGTCATCCTCTTCCTCTCGGCTCGCACAGATGCACTACACTACTCACTCGCCACTCCATGCACGCTGCCCACCCACCGACAACCCTGTAAAACTCTGTATGCTGTCCAAGTCAGCAAACGATGAGTTGAAGCTCAAGGAGAGATTCGGATGAAATGAACAGGTGCAGGGACACGCACTGACGTCCAACTCAAACACGTACATGAGTTACCGCTTCAATATCAAGTCTTGGCCCTCAACTCAACTCCCAACCATTGTGTACCTGCGCTAGCGTTGAGTACTGACGGCTGTTTGTCAGAGCTGGCACCATACATGTGTGTGTACGTACACTACGAACCCCGGTTAGCATGTCGCAGTGAATGAGAGCAGAACTCAGAACTTACGAGAAGGCAAAACCACAACCAAAACTGCGACCCTGACAGTGACACTGAGACGAAAGGACCAAGATGTTGGGCCAAGTTGCAGTGAACCTGACAATGCCACTCCCAAATCGCTGCCTTCATGCCTGCCCACTCACACGACTCCAACACCTCGTTCACCAAGAGCTACCTTCCCCTCGAATTTGATGCCCAAAGTACCCTCATTCGATTTCCCTTACTCTGTAGACCCAAGGGGGGATGCCATCAAATCTAGCAGCACATAGCATTGTATTAGCAACATGGACAATGAGAAACTGACCCCTTGATTTACTTTAACCTCCTCAACGAGTGTACCATATCCCGCATCCCTGTCAACTTATCCCAGCTCATCTGTTGTGGACTTCAGACACCATGAAGCTAAGAAGCCATGCACCCCAGCCTTGACGAACATCCTATCGACATGATCCCTTGATTATGCACCCACGGATCAACCTCGTCCTGCCTGTGTCCCACAACGAACAAGGGCAATCGATACCACTGCGTAGGCACTGGGCCTATCTTTCGACCATGCGACCAACTCCCACACTCACATCTGCATAAAAGGCACAGCATCGACTTAGACTGAATTCCAACGACAAGGCGGTCAACAGCAACGGCCAGATGTAGCCGCAAAACATGCATACAATGTAGACAACTCAAGTATGCTTCAGGCCGACGACGATGGATGGCACGGCAGGGAGGAAGAATGGGAGACGAAGAAAGTGTGATGGCCAGTGCTGCATCGAGGGCTGCCGATGATGGGTTAGAGAGGAGAAGAAAGTCGATGCAAATGAAATGTTGTAGGGCTGACTATCATATTCAGAGTAAGTTGGCCGTTTTTGCAGTTTGCCACATACTAACCTGTGTAGTTCAACACCAATCCTGCTTCCATTCCTATCTCATTATCTCTTCCCTTCCCCCTCCTCTTATCATACTCTACACATCGCCATTCCCGAGACACGACTCCGCCCATGCTCGGAAAGGGTAGGGCCGGCGTGGACGAACCATGCAACCAGCCGCATAGTGGATCCCATGCTAGGACATGGGTGTCAGCTCAGGTGTCGACAATGCTGCACCTAGTAACCAACACCTCTGGGGAGAATAGATGGAGGGGATGGGAGCAAGAAAGTCCAGTGCTTAGCCAACAAGGCAAGTGCTCCACAATCTAAGTGAGAGGCATGTATTCACTTGCGTATTTCGACATCTAGCCTAGCTTCTTCAGCAAGTGTCGCTCCCAACGCCCCGCCAGCCTCCACATCATCTTCGCTGAGCCTCCGTGGGCACCCTCCACTTCCACAGAGTACACTCTAATGGCTACCTCCATCGACGGCAAACTGGAGGAGCTGCACGCCAATGCATCGGTCATAACCTGCACAGGGAATGTGAAGCCTCGCTGCACACAAAGACAAAGGGCTGTGGCGGTGATATATGTCGATGACCGACTACCAACAACCCACATTGCTCTCTTTGTGTTGTCATACCGCAAAATAGAATTTTGCATATATGTACATGAATTTGCACTCTTTTACAATCTGATTCAGTAATTAAGAAGCCGAACTAGTCATTAAGCTCATTTTACTCACCTTACCTCTTTATTTAATCCTATTCATGCATTCTGTGTACATGCCAAAGCTTTAGCAAAGTATCAGAAGCCCCTATACCCCCTGAACTGATCTTATCATCCCCTTTCTTGATCTATTATCAACAACCACTGATGATCACTGAATCTCTCAGAATCAATCATGATGTTATTTGATTGGTGAAAGAATAAGAAGCTGATGCATGCTAAAGTTGGTATGACATAGGAGGAGTCTATTATTGGATCTGACTCAGTATGACTTGAAATGAGTTGTGAGAAGCTTCCCAAATTAGAAATAACTCATACTGACTCACAATGACTGTTACTGACTCATTATGACTAACACCGACTCATTGTGACTCATACCGGCTCACATAGTCTATTTATGGTTGAACATGAGTCAGAGTGAGTCACTAGCTTAGTAATACATCCCAATATGGTCTGATGGGATATAAATAAGACCAAACATTTGTAGAGTATATAAACCTCAGGCCGAACCCCAAACAATAGACAAGTTTTTACCAAGTTTAATAACAACAGCTTGAAAGCTCTAAGAGAGAAGTCTCCTGCAGACTCTACAACAGAGTCTACAGCTTAATATAATTATTGACATCTGACTAAGCAAACAAGTGCAAAGTCAGACCTTAGTGTGAACAAGAAGAGGTAGATTTCAGCAATAAGAAATTGCTTAGAGATCTCTTGTAAGGGGACACTCCTATTTTCTCCTATTCCCCCTGTCCCCCTCCCTCCCTCCTCGTTCCTTTCTCCTTTCCTTCATTCCACAGACTCTTACCTACATTCCCTTCATTCCCCTTCATTCCCTTTCGTTCCCTTTCCTTTCCACTTCCTTTCCGCCCACTCCTTTCGCATCCGAGTCATGTCCGGTGACTCCAGAGTCTTCCCACACTTCGGACTTGCTTGGACCCGTTGTCACACTCTCCTATGGTTGGGAGGGTGTCCGGGGAGCACTGGGTCTTTCTGGTAGATAAAGTGATAGCCCGGTTGTTCGTACACTTATTTGTTTATTAGGGTACACCAGTTAGCCCAAGGTATGTCGTATTAGGAGGAGACAGGGGTATAGGGGTATGCACAGGGGTGTGAACAACGAATCCAAATGAAGATAGGAGTCTTGGTATAGTGCCGCGAGCATGAGTGACCACGAAGGCGAGCGGATGATGACCGTATGGGAAGGTTAGCAAATCAAGGATGAAGAAAATAAGAACAAAGTGCAAGAATTGCAGTAGAAAATGAAGGGTTAGTGCAAATGGGTTGTTAGAAGTTGAAGGTAATGAATGCCGAGCCAAGAAGTTGAAGTGTTTTGGGAATGTTTTAAAAGTTAAGGATATAATTACCGTAGCTCTGACCTTGAGAGGCTAGAGGGAAGGTTAGTGAAGGCTGGAAGTAGGAGTGATTAGTGAGCGGTTAGCGGAGTTCGACATTATCTGATAATTGCGCTGCTGAATCGACTGGACTGATTGACTTGACTGATTACTGACTGGACTTGACTGACTGACTGACTGATGACTGATGACTGATGACTGATGACTGATGACTGATGACTGATGACTAGAATGACTTGACTTGACTGAAATGACTGGATTGAACCTTCCGTTGGGGGGAAAAGATTAATATTGTAAGTGAGTACATGCCAATTTATGGCTATGCTTATCTCTTATCTATCTTATCTAGATGGGACAGCACACGGGCCGCTGTGTGGCACGTGTCAAGGAGAAACAAATGGCGTACAATCAGATGAGGATTAGACAGCACTCAGTGCTGAATCCCTTGTCTGATGGAAACGGAAGCTTGAAAACAGAAGAAATAGGCTTCCGATGAAAGGAAAAGGAATATAAAATGGAAAGGAGGAAGAAAGGGGCTCCTGAGAGAAGACTGGAGTTTTCTGATGGAAGACGGGAGGTTTCCGATGGAAGACAGAAGCTTCTGATGGAAGATAGGAGGCATCAGATAGAGGACAGGGGAATTCTGATGGTAAGGAAGGTTGGGAGGGTATGGAGAGTGGAAAAAAATAAAGGAGGCAATAGGGGAATAGGGTAAAAGAGCGGAATGAATAGGGGTAACAGTGGTGACTGCATTTCCGGAGTGCAAGGAGAATAGGGGCAGACAGGAGGGTGGAGGAACTGATAGGAGAGATGGGTGGACTGGGTGGTATTGACTTGGCAGTTCAATTGAGTATAATAACCCATTCTGACATGAATACCATGTCGTACAGACTTGGTTCATGACACCGTATATACACTTCGGAGCTCGTCCGGGCTACTTCTATCCTCTTTCCCCACTTTATCTCACTTTGCCCTCACTTCCCCAAGTCGCTGGCACGACTCCTGTGCATTTACCCTCCACTTCATTATCACATGTTTCCTCATACCTTGTGATATTTGTTCGGACTTGTGGCTGGTGTACTGTACAGTTATCCTGCATTCCTCTCACGCTACTACAGTATATACTTCGCTTCCTAGCATGGAGAATCCCTATCCTGTTCTCTTTGGATTCTCCCTCTGCTAGGCCTGTGCTGTCAGCCATCTTGAGGTTGCCCTTACATTGTGCCACACTACATAGCTCAACACCATGCCATTAAGCTATGTCAAGATTCAAAAACAGCCACAGAAATCAAAAGGCGCAAGGGGAATTTTGACAACATCCCTGAACCCAAACCAGTCAAATGACCAGCCAAGAAGCAATGCACCTGTGTGGATAAGAAGATTGCTGCTGAGGGGTAGGGGTTCAACTGGAGGGATCTCGAAGATTAAGGAACAAGGCATGACAATGGTAGACAAGAGTATTCATTGCTTGCTGCTTCTCAGAAATAATGATTTACTCATTGTTTGTCGGACCAACTCAGCAAGTGATTCCTTGTAAGGGGACAATCTGGGAGATAGAGCTTATGCATACACTACTTACACATTGTTCTAGACCTCACATTCATCAAGATAGACGGTTCTGCTAACAAATACAGCCACACCACATGTGGTCAACCTTTGCATAGAAAGAGTAGAGCTTTACTTTATGCTCATTGGCAAATCTCCTAACCCCTAGCTCATTGATAGCATCTTTGTTGACATGTTGGGATGTAATGATAGACACATCTCTGAAATCTTTGTTACAAACAGACCACCGTCCCACTGCTTGTACAGACACAAGGCTTTGAAGGAATGCTATATCTTCTTTAGTGCAATCAGCAGATCTCATATTCTCCAATGCAGTACAGAATTTTTTGTCACATGGTGTTTGACTCTTCTATCGCATGTTTTGCCTTAATATGACAACACTAGTCACTTGATGGTGTACATGACACTGACCCACAGGTCTGTGTTGAGTCAGGGTTGAGTCTGAGTCAAGTCCAGCTAGACTTTGGGACTCTGAGTAGAGTCTGAATAGAGTCCATCTGAATCAGAGTCTACTCAGACTACAGTTGGACTCCACTCATTCAGAGTTGTTCAGACTCTATCTAGACTGAATTTAGATTTTAACAAGAATCTAGACAGAGTTCACTCATACTGAATGACTCTGTTTGTCAGTTAAATATCTCAAAAGGTCATTTAAAAACAGTAGTTTGAAGTGCTACTGAGGCATGAAATAACTCAAAAGCTGACTCTTGACTCTGGTAGACTCAAGCCATAGTTTACCAGACTCAGATCAGAGTGACTTTCAGAGGATGGATTTAAAGCTGGCACTACACATGTCACATTGAAGCATGATGCTACACCAACTTCCAATTTTATAATATAATAATAACTTCTAAAAAATGTCCAGACTCTGTCAGAGTCATTGCCAATGCAATAGAACATCTGATTTGAACACCTGGATGAGCCCAAAAGTGTATGTACAAGTCTGAGCGAGTCCGAGGCGTGGGAACACTCCAGAGTCATCAGACATGACTCAGATGCAAAGGGAGTGGGCGGAAGGGAAGGGGAGAGGAAAGGGAATGAAAGGGAATGAAAAAGAATGAAAGGGATGTAGGTAAGAGTCTGTGTGATGAATGGAAAGAGAAAGGAACGAGGAAGAAGGAAGAGGGACAGGGGGAATAGGGGAAAATAGGAGTGTCCCCTTACACATGCATATCAGACAACAGGCAATGAGCAACAAGCAACAAACAGTATGCTCTATTACAAAGTAAACTCAGTCTCGGGGTAAACAGACTATATTCAGACCATAAGTACCTATACTACAAGTATGTGAGTACACAGGATAGTAAGGGTAATACTAGATACTCACCTCAGTCTCGGGGTAAACAGACTGAGGTGATAGGATAATAGACTACACATGAAATACATATTACGGGACATTAGAAATGAAAGAGAGAATGTACTCTATGAGCCTAAATCTCTAACTCCTCAACACTGGAGCATTCCAGATGTAGCACAGTTTGTGTCAGTGCTAACCTCAACTTCCAACATGCTCTGTGTTGGAAATATTTACTAAATTGGGTTTTGAGCTACTCGAAGTTCCAGTTGAGTTGTCAACACTTATTAGTATACATGATACATTTTACTATTTTAGTGTACAGGTTTTGTATATAATAGGGTACATTTGGTAGCATAATAACTACTCAATTGACCTGGAATACCCTGAGTCTGTCTGAATTCTGCTGGATCCCTCTCCGGCTTATCGAGCCCCCCCCGAATTCTCACACTCCGCTTGCTCAGCAAGTAGGCAAAAGGCAGGGGGCGCTGTTCCAAGTCATGTTCGGCATACCTCCTATAGTACAGTCGACTCTGTCATAACCCATGACCCTCGGTGGACGTGCTGGGCTATGGGTTTTGAGAGAGTATGGGTTAACTCAAAGCGCCTATTTGGGTGTCTAAGAAAAATTGCTGTCGAATTAGTCAGTGGATTTATTTACAGGACTACGGCTGTAACTATAATATATATGACAAGGAAAGATTAAAGCAAGACTAAAGTCTACTATAGTTAGAGAGGAAAGCCATGAAAATGTCAAATACTAGCAAAGTGGTCGGAAACCTTTGTTGCTTTCATGGTGTGAGAAACCTCGTATCGGGTCTGTATGCCGAACGATGCGAGGGAGTCCTCCAATCTACGGAAAAGCAGAGAATCGAGGTCACTAATATATCCACGAAGAACCGACATGGCCATGAGTGCATCCTTTAGGGAGGGCTTGGGGACAACTTGCTCGTTATCTGATGTGTTTTCATCATCAATTGGCGTGTTGGTTGCACTTTGGAACATGACTGCATCGAAGATCTCCTCTTCCAAGGAGTGGTTGACCAGAATCCGCTCCTTGGAAGGATTAAGTAACTCGTCAAGATTCATCATGTTCTTCCAACGGAGAACTCCACGGGCTTGAAGCTCCTTCAGTGATTGATTAAGGTGTTGCTCAGCGAGGGAGTGACCATGATCTCGCCATCAAGCCATATTTCTTCCTCCTCTGTAATAGGCTTCTTTTGCTGAATGCGAGTTCAAATCAGCAAATCGGCAAGTCGGTGTCAGGTATAGCTGCATGAACCGTCTGGTGCCACAACGTCAGCCACATTCCCACAGTCATCACGCTTGGGGATAGATGTCACAGTGATCACAATTATCCACATCGGACAACGCTGATCGCTTACCACCATCAACAAGTTCCTTTGTACTCGCCCTCATGTCCTCACAAACCATTTGCAAATCCTCCAACGTCTACAAAGATGGCCCGATCTATCATGAGAATCCCCATTGTCCCATCAGTGTTATGCATCAGCTCGTGGTAGTCTCGCTGAAATCAAAACTGCCGTCGTCCACAGAGGGTGAGTCCAAGGTTTCTGCTTTCATGTTGGTGTCTTCTGATAGGTTTAGTGTTCCCCTGTGCCACTTGCGAGTGTCTCCATGCAGAGAGCAAAGAAGAAGTGGACCTTGTTCCAGTTTGGGAGAGGAAATCAGATATAAAAGAGCCATATGAAGGGCTTCTGCCCATCTTATCTGAGCTTAGTTTGCTCCACGCAAATTGCTATGCGTTCCGGCTCCTCGAATGCAAACTTCTTTCTGAGATCTCGGAGCTACATCACACAATGCTCTCGGTGGCAACCACCCTCAATTCAGAGCAGTCCCCTCTTGCAGCACGCAAGTTGAAAGAGTTGGTGGAGAGATCGAGACATGTATTGAAGGATACCAAAGAGTCCTTATCCCCGGTGTAATCATTTACCTACATGTTCCAAATGTCTACGTCAATTCAACCACCCTCTTTTACATGCATCATCCTATGATAGTAACTCAAAGGCGTGATAATCTATGTACTTGTTAACGAAGAATGCTCGAAAACAATCCAGTGTATTCTGAGGCTGGAACCCCGTTGGGAGAGGTTTTGAGCCATATGCAGGAATGAGATGAGTGGCACGAAGGAAGCTATCCAGATGTACAACTGTACAAAATGGAAGCTCACTGCGACCACAGAGATCGGGTTTCACGATCCACAGCCCCGAGTCTGAATCAGGTCGTTGACCGACTCGATCAAACCATTCCACAAGAGCACACAGATATGTAATGCCAATATGTTTGAAAGAGAAGAGAAGGCATAAGCGAACAACACTCATCCCAAGCAGACCCAGCTGGCTGTCATCTTCAACAAGAAACACAGTGTCGTGTCTTGGCCCTTCACAGCACCAGTTAGGTGTGCATTGAACACGCTCGGAGTACATCCCATGTCGTCCTGATATATCACTTGGGGCGTAAAATGTTGCAACGGCGGAATGAAATACTGATATGGGTGCTTGCAGAGTGGGTAATATGTGGTCAGGGATATCTTCGGCAGCGTAGAAGCTGTTTGGATGCAGTTGGTCATATAGAAACCGACGTGTTAATGAAGCAAGATGAGGGATGTCTATATGAGTCCCCAAGGCATCGAGGGATCTTGGGTAGCCGGGTGCTGCAAAGTTGTTGTTAATTTCAAACTTCCAGTGAAGCACTCCAAGGTTATGAACAAATCACCTCAACGACAAGCCAAAGTTACTGAGCCTGTCACCAGTTCATCAATGGCTGTCCCATCACTGTTGTCGTTGTCATCTGGTGGCACCTTGGTGTTGTGAGAAGGGGGGAGTAAGCCCCGTTCGACATAATCAACCTGGAGTGCGGCCAACTTATCTCGCCATTGGTTTGTCTGGAGCATTTGACCTAACGTGTTATATCGGTTTGAGTGTCGCCATGGTTTCTTGACTGCAGTAATATGACGGGACTCTGTTATCGAGGGACAGAGGCCATAGGGAGCGCCAAAGTCTTTAATCAGGTGGTGATAGTGGGTAAGTGAATGTTGTTGAGGCAGCGAGAACCCAGTGGGATGCACTCCAGACTCCTGGAAGATCTCCCAGAAGTGCTGGAATTCATGTACCTTGAGATCTAACTTGTTAAGGGTATCTTCATTGAAGTGTGTGCGCTGTGCAAGGTAACAAAAGTCCAGGAACGACGAGAATGTCCAGAGGACCTCAGACGGAACGAAGTTAACTAATGTTGGGAGGTAGACCTAGTAATTTGGTTTAGTTGCCAGAGGATTGGTCTTTAGTATATTGACCGACCTTCATGAGTGCCTTGGAGTCGTCTCCAGTCCATTGCTTGAACCTGCGGCCATCAGGAAACTGCCGCAGGTTTGGAAAAGGTGGAACTGCTGTGATTCTACCAAAAGATGTAAGTATGGTATCTGGTATCCCTCGCCACTCATGAGCATTGATTCAGCATACCGATGATCTATTTCATCCATGATTGACTCTCCCTTTGCCTTCCCATGCTCCATGATAAGATAATCCCCGACCCATTGAACAAGATGGTCTTTAAATGTACCTTTGATAACCCGGTGAAGAAGGTCTGGTGATAGGAGCTTGTGAATGTCAGCGCGCGGGAAGTCATTTGTAAACGGCTAGTATGAAGCGGTTAAGGGCAGTCATGATGTGCACAGCGGAAGGCATACCACTATGTCGTTATCAATCCCATACGAGTCCCACAGCATGCCAGGATCAAATGATGTGACAAGTTGGTCGGTATACTCCTCACTACGTGGAAGTGCTTGATCGCGGTCATCCAATTCTTCCAGAAGACCTGTACATCTATATATACCAAGCCCAGTCAGTCATTGAATATCGCAACGGGGGGTTCTTACTAACTTGGCACACCATCCTTGGACAATACCCGCAAGCAAGACTGTTATGGTTCGACTTTTCCTCTTTCTTTTCTTTCCTTTTTCTTCCTTTACTCCTATTTATCACATGACGAACACGTAGGAGCTTACGAGAAGTAGCTTACGCCCTCGGGCCGTATTTATAATCGCCTTAGTCAGAACCTCGCCGTAGACGCATGGGCGCAGTCCATGACATCACGCCTCAAGGTGATGACCTAACTATTCCATGGAAAGCCAACAGGCTACGGCGTGTATGTAGACATGAGGACCACACATGTATAGTAGTATATAAAGACGAATACTATACCCAGAGACGTTAACTCGTTCTCTTGGGATTACCACTAGTATAGTGCCTAAGTCAGCGTCTTCAGACTTCTCCCGCCTTCTCATTTATATCTACTCGACTCGTCATCTTGCTGGGTCCGCGTACGCCTTGTGTGTATTAGTGTCGCCCTGACAAAGACCTGCTCAGGATAATCTGTGATCACTGGTCCAAGATCAAAGATCACACGACGAAAGTGTCCATCAGGACAACGGCACACTACTGGTGTTGACATCACAGGTTTGATGTAGTCCAGGACTGCAGATAAGGACCGATGGTAGAGCTGTCGTTTGAATGTCCTAAATTCAGGATCTCCATCGTACTTGTGGTCCGCTAATAAAATTGTTGACTAAGCTAGTGCTGTCAAAACGAAGCCTCAATGCACATGCACATACATTTAGGGATCGTGAAAAAGATGAATGGCACGACGGCACCTCGATGGGCTCAGCGAACATTGTTATGTACATTACCAATTGACAAATATCCTGGATGATATTCTACCTGCCCAGTCGCAACAGATACAGTTGTTTTGTCGGAACCTGTAATAACAGGACAGTACATGGCGCCTTGGTTGACAGCTGGATTCTCTTTATAAATTGTTGACTGTTTCGGCTTAACTCAGTGCTCATTCCCAGTGTGATTTTGAACAAAATACGCACACTGTGCCGCCATGCAAAGTTGGCTGAGAAAAATTCGGCCCAAGATCTCTTTCCTTGTTCATCGAGTTCAACGTAAGGCACGTAATTGAACTCACCATTGAAGTCAGGGTTATCAAGTAGATTGCGGAGGATGGCGTTGGGATTTCGGTACCATATCTTGTATGGTTTCTTTTGCCAAGCTGGAGCATTTGCAGGAAGATCCTCTGGCGGCACGGTAATGAGGCATTCCCATGGAACGCCCCCGACATGAGCTGAATCAATTGTATCGTACATATCTTGTGAGCTTGCGAATGGAGAGGCATCTCCATATGCCTCTAACATCAAGGTTGAGGATGTCAAATAACTCATTTTGGCGAGTCGCCGACATCTCAACCTAGTAGAATATATAAGTAATTAACAGTTGAAGCAGTATGTGTCTGACAACCTTGCGGAATAGTAGATCTGCTAGGAGAAACTCGGAGGCTGCTGCAAATGGAGCCCATTCACACTCGGGAGGAGTATGAGGCGGCGGCTCTGTATCAGGAGGAAGCAGCTGACCATGGACGTCACAAATGTCCCCTAGATAAAGGTGTCAGTGGCACAATGTCAGCGCTGAGAAGCTAAGTATCTCACCTGTGAGATAAGGGTGGATTGTTCATTGGGGGAAGGGGTTTCGCAGAGGTGGGGTGTCGGCTCTTGGGTTCAGGTTGTCGCTGCCCAAGTTGAACTGTGCCAAATTATCGTTTGCAGGACTTGAGGGCCCAAATTCTGGTCGATCACCATGAGAACTTTGATCCCAGTGAGGAGGAGGCGACTGAGATGCGGCATGGTGCATTAGATTCAGAGTGTTTTGAACGAACGTGCTTTGTTAAGGCAGATTGCCGGCGGCATCGTTTCGAACAGCCTGGATACGGGCATTTGAGATGGCGAAATAATAGCATATGTTGGTAATGCGCAGGCAGAGGTCGAACAGTGTGAATCAGATAAGAAACGAATGGTTTGGTAAACCCCGGTAAAAATTTCAAATCCACTCGTTCAACCACCACCACCACTTGATGCCTGCAAAAGCAAAGCCAAAAGCCTATCCCCAAGCAGCTGCTCAGGGAGCTAAACGCACTGAAGCAGCTAGTTCTGCGACAGGAGAAGTACTTGCATGGCCAACTCCAGCTTCTGAAGCGACACTGCAATCAGTTGAGCCGCCTGAACCCCAAAATCGCCTACAAACACGGAAATCGAATCAGAATAAGCATCCAGGGGAGCAGCATAACCGATACACAACTCGACGACAAACCAAAGCAGAGATTGCTCAGGACGAGCACGAAAAAGCAGTCAAGATAATGGCAGAAAAATATGAAAATATCCGCGAGCACCAGTCGAAAATTGATTTTGCAGCGCAGCTCAAATCCAATATTCGCCAAAAGCAAGAGACCGTCGCATTGACTGCTACACGTTCCAATTTGGCTCTCAGCAGTACCAAGGATCACCAAAATCTGGAGGATGGGATGGACCATGAGCTCGTTTCAGATGATGTTGGTGATGAAAACTTACCATACACTTCAGGAGATGATTCCGAGCATGTATCGATCCCTGGAGAGGTGTACGATGAGGACTTTGACGATGGGAAGGGGAGCGATCCTAACTACGTTGAGTTTGACAACGAAAAATCATCCGAGTCAGATCACCTTGAAAGCGATGTCTAAATTGAAGCCTCACAAGCCCGGGTTACATCCAAGAAACCAAAGGCCGAACCTGGAAAGGCGACTAAATCAGTAAGCGGGTTCCATGCAAGTGGCGCAAATTATCTGATGCTCGCAATAAGGTCACAAAGGCTGCTCAGTGTGCAGCATTTCGCTCAGTTGTCAGTCAACAAGCCAAGAAGCTGGAAGAGACACGTAAGCTCAAGTTGGATGGGGGTGCACCCGTGCAGAATGATGGCACTGTTGCTTCAGCAAAACGGAAAGTCGATGGCCCAGATGCCGGGTGCGTTTCACAACATAACGATAAGCAGGTGCTGATCTCACCTACGTCGAACTAGGAACATCAAGTGTCCCCGTCCAGCTGATATTGGAGGCTTGAGACCTAACTGGAAGGCGTTGGTAGTCAAGAGCACCAGTGAAGGTGTGTGAATCAACGAAGCCACCTGTATCTCACGTTAAGCGCGGCACAGAGCGCTTGCTCCAGTACCAGTCTCGAAGAACTTGGCTCCCAATGTCAACTCCAAGTTGGTATCTCTGCCATTGCCCACCTCGTCGGTCCACGATGAACATGCCAACGGGCCCACTGGTGAATTCGATCAGGACGAAGATATCAAAATTCTACATGCTGTTCGGGCCAAAAAGGGGACTCGGACTCCTAGCTTACCTCCATCGAACTCAGGCTCTGCTGGCGGCATGGCACAGAGGAATGCCCTTCGTGAGTGCAACCATCCATGTGCTGATCACTTCAAATTCTCACAGTTGCGCCTTATTCATCATATTTCTAGCTACCGTTCAGGTTAAGTCCACCATAGGCCCCAACTATGTGCCTCGTTCCACTCTCCAAGTATGTTCCACGTTCCCAATATGACTTGTCACTTTTTGCAACCAGTTACTCACGGCTCGCATTCAATAGATGGGTATCAAATTTGAACCCACAGACGTTTCGCCGGCTGGAGAAGTTACCCCAATCGCTGGCTCCACAAAGAAAAGTGGAGGCAAAAGTGAAACTAAGTATACCAATTCAAATCTCCCATTCCCTCAAGGCTGCGCCCGGGTGGATCTGAAGATGTGGCAGAAGACATACCTCCCTGAGCTCTATGACTGGGCTGGGACATTGCCTGAACCCTTCGGGAGCAACAGCCATCCCGAGTTGGAGAATGTAGTCGCACAGTTGTGGGTCAAACATTTCCCTCATCTGATGGGTGTTCGAGACAATCCAGCTATCCTAGGAGTGGTATGCTTCGTATTTCTTGTGCATCCATTAGTTAGCAACTAACACTTTGAATGCTCAAGGCCACCGGCGCACTCTGAAACTGGCGCTCGGAAATTGGGAAAGCAGGCCTTCAGGTTGTTACGGATTCCATCAAGGGCCTGACAAGAAACGAGATTGTTGAATATGTCGCCTATCAAATTCCGTCTGACGGGCAAGTGGGTCGATTTATATATGGGCAGCCTGATAACGAGGCGCGTTCTTTCGCCTCCCCTTTCATGCATAATGTGGGACTGATGGCCTTAACAGCCTGTATGTCGTGAGGCTTGGCTATTGACCTTGATTTTGGAAACCTTTGCCTGGCATGTCGCTGTCACGATGAAGGTCAAAGCTTCCGAGCACTATCCTTTCGGCGCTCTGGCACTTTGCGCTGCATCGGTAAGAGAGTGGCATTGTTAACGTATCCTATCCCCGACTCTAACGGTTTTATTAGATAGAACGCGCCCTGAAACACTGGCAAACAGGTGTCTGCGAGGAGATATCATTCAGTGACTCGCTTTGGGGAGCTGCGACAGATGGATACGCTTGATCAACGGCGACACTGAATGGAGCTAAGTGGGCAGAGATCCTCTCCGGTGCACTTCAATTTGCTATGTCTTCGAAGCAGCCTCAGGAGTTTATGGACGGCAGCGGTCAAGAGCCTCCCTTCGAGATGGACCCTCGAGCTATGATCACGGACTAATGGCTCGTCAAAAAGGATTAGATCTATATTAGTTGTATCCTAAATTTATATAGATCTCAAAATTGTTCCGTGTGGTGTCAATTGAAGTATATGTGGCCCTACATACATGAGATATGGCTAAAGGTGTGGCTAGAATGTGGTAGGAGAATGGCGTCGTGCCATTATTATTGGTGTCATCCGACTTTGTGGAAGAATGGTGAGTGTGACTTGCATGGCTCCATGCGAGTTATCCACTTGCCGATTTGCTGATGACTTTGAAGTTCCTCTTTCTGATTCCTAGTGGCACGTTGGAGGATTTCTAGCCCCCTTTTAAGTACAGGGAGCCCAATCATGTAGAGTGTGGGCTCAAAAGTGAAAAAATAATGGTTTTTAGTTTCATAATTCAACCGCTTACAACGAATTTAATTGAATATATGACAACAATAACATATACATATGGGTTTTGACATCCCCAAAAAGTATGGGTTATCAGGTATCGCAGAGATATGGGATTTCCCTGCGAACCAACTTGGTGGATGGGAAAATGTATGGGTTTCGGCAGAGTATGGGTTATGACAGAGTCGACTGTACTAAGGCTCAGGTTCGTCTTCCACTCTCACGGTCGTTGTCGTCACTGACTCACTCCCTCCAATCATCAATGGTACTGTGGCTCTGGACGTCGACGCGAACGCTGTGTACACCGTCCAGTGCACTGCGCAGTGTGCAGCGCTCCCTCCCACTCCAAATCCTACTGCAAGGACCTCGCCATTATCCTTCTTTTATCATTCTATTTTATGTTTTCTTCCTCGTTTGCATCCTCGTTTTTATCCTCGTACACCGACAACGATCGCGTAACGCGTAACGAGAACGTATACGCACAGCACCCATCCGGATTCCGATGCCTAATGCCCGTCGTCCGCATTCCGCATCCCCCATTGTCCGCATCCCGTGTTCCTACCCTTCTAAGCAACAAGTTCCAATCGCAAAAGCGAAGAAGTGGTGCCTCGCACTATACCGTGAGTGACTACTGGAATCGTGGTTCCACTACTACGTGATGATGTAGGTCAACGCGTCGATATTGCCAATGCTAGATGAACGGTATTATTATGTACTCTGTAAATATGTATGTACACTAGATTATAGTATTGTCGCTTGTTGCTACTATATAGGATGCTACGATACGAAAGTCCAGAATCAATGAGCGTGAAGGATTACGCAGAAATTAATGAGCTGTGAGGTAGATTTTGCGCAATTGGCAAATGACGGCGGCTTTGCGACATGAAGGGCATGTCTCGTGTTCCAGGAGTGCGCGTTTGATGCACCTAGTGAAGGAACTCGCAATTAGCACATCGTTGACAAGGGGAAGGAGGATTCATGAACGTACGGCGCGCAGAAGACATGTCCGCACCGTGTCGCGCTTGCTATCTTCGGCGTGTCAAGACAGATAGGGCACCGGTAGCAGATCTTTGTAGCGACGCGCTTCAGAGACAATCATCAGTCAGACCTTGGAATGGAACGAGGTAAACGGCATACGCGATGGTTCTCTTTTGCGCCTCTCCTTCGAGTTTCGGGCATCGCTGTCGGTAGACCATTTGAGCACCGCTCCACAGCATAGTTGTGTGAGTCCTCGCTCGCCGAATGCCCAACACGCGAGCCGCGAATGTTCACGCTACTAGCATGCCGGTCCTAGTCCCAACAGTCCAAGTTAATCGGCTGCTCATGGAGATTGCAGAGAATACTGACCTCACGTACCACTCCACGCTGCGCAACAGCACGCCCACCGTCGCTGGGGACATGCAAGTCTGGAGGGCTAACGCGGAACTCCATGTTGGCGGTGTAGGCGAAATGGCGAAATGGAGTTATGCTTGGAGAAATAACTCCGACAGCTTGAGTCACGTGGAGGGAAGATCCCTCAGCACAACTACTATTCCCCTATCACTGTCCCACCTCCTTCAAGAGCTACGGCTGACGCTCTGTGAGTACAGTTTATAGTTAAAGACGCCACGCCTCAGGCCTCATCCTTGCGCCTTTATTTTACAGACTCCATGGTGTGCGGGATCCCATCATCGTTCTTCACTAATACGCCCAATAGACAGGAAATAGGCGCGATGATGGAATTTTTGAAAGAACACATTTCCGTGGTAAAGGGCGACATTCGGCGCCTGAGAGAGTACCAGAACACTCAGCTTCTCGCCGTATCAAAACTTCCATCTGAAGTCTTGTTGATTATTTTTGAGTTCCTCGTTGAACTGGGTCTCAATTTTCCCGGGGGCTCCACTGCGGCGAAACAACGTGCGAGATATGTTTCGACCACCTTCTACCACCTTCGCATCACACATGTGTGTCGCCTCTGGCGTCAGGTAGCGCTAGATTCACCTCAAATCTGGAGTTACATATTCGGCTTCGCTCCACCGAGCATCGTCAAGCTGTTTTTGGAACGCGCTAGATCGACACCACTATACCTATGGAGCCCCGTTTTCTCAAACGACGAATCAGTACTAGCTGTACTAGATCACCTCGACCGATTGGTAGAAATCAACTTGGAATGCAAGCCAACATGGGTCGAACGGATCACATCTCAGCCCACTCCTAAACTAGAAACCCTTACGCTCCGAAAGTCCTCCTATGCGGAGTCCTTCCAGTTCACTGTAGACGCGTTTCCAGCATTGCAACACCTGTCCTTGACAGGCTATGTCCTCAAATCCAGCGTAGCATCTCTCGTCAACCTCCGTACTCTCGCGATAGACTCCTACCACGAGTCTCCGTTTTATGGCCCCCAAGAAAGTAGAGCGCGTGGCCCCGTCGAATTCTTCGCCGCGTTGGATGGTCTACCCTTCCTGACATCTCTCATTCTCACCGATGCGTTTGCACCCCTAAATGGGCCAATACCACCACTGTCCGTCACCCTTCCCAGCTTGACACACTTGTCCATCCGGGATAGCGATATTTCAAATCTTGGGATGATGTCGCGCATCACGGCGCCGCTTGTCAAGACTATAAAGCTTACGCACACCGGTCAAGCTGAGGCCGCGACCGCATCCTCCGTCATTGCCGCCATCTACTCCAATTATGTCGACATCGCCTACTCCCATTCTAGGTTAGAGCTGCGCGTTGAGTTGGTTATACCTTCCAGTACTTCTGCTCGGGTACAACTTTGGAAGAGTACCCCGGGAGCGCAAGAATCCATTCCGTTCTTGGATCTGAGAGTATCTGGGATAGGGGATCTAGAGACGGAGCACATATTATTTAGTCTCTGCCCATCGGCTTCCTCTGCTTCCACCTTTCATTTCTCCTCCGACATCGACTCATTCGATATTGATCCCCTAGATCACTACCATACGCAATCATTCAAGATCAGTCACCTACAAACCTTCCGCGAAAGAACTCTCCATCAAATGACGGACGTAACGGAGCTATATTGTGACCGTCCACTTGACATAGCCCTCATTCTAGGGGACGCACCCCCAAAAACTCAGAATAGGTCGCTTCCGTCGTTGAAGAAGATCGTTCTTTGCAGCGACCGGTACATCCATCATAAAACAAAGGTGTTATCCAGGCTAAGGGAACAGCTATGCGCAAGAAAGGCGGCAGACGCTGGCGTGGACAGTTGGGAGATCAGGCCTCGTTTGCTTTCGCCCAGCGACATCGAATCATTTACAGGCATCATTGATATTGTAGAGCTCACTTGATTTTATTGTGTTGGGAGTTGTTTTTCTTGAGAGTAGTATAATTCTGATTCGCCACGATATTTGATTGCACTATGAAAAGGAAGCAAACACTCAGGACTTGTACTTCTACCGAGGGTAAGTGCATTTTTTGACTAAACCATAACGGGGAAGCACCTCATCTTCTGAGTATCGTACCAATGCTCGCATTTCCTCCTGTCCATACAATAGATACACAATGGCGAGGATAGCACGTCTGGTAAACGAGACAAGAGATATATTTAAACTACCTGCTCAACAAACAGTAAGTGAACTACCCCTGCGCTGCAGAAGTATCGAGAGGCTGGCTGGCGGGGTGCCATAATCATACGTGAGGAATGAGTGTAACCCACTGCACAGAGCGAAACGCACTCGGGGGAAGGTCTCTGAGCTGTATGAGCGCTATGATGAATAAAGAAGACCTGGCGATAATGTAGACAGGAGTGCACATTCTTGACACAAGCGTGAGGAGGACAAACTTACGTTGGATGGGCGTGGGTGAATCCACCGGTGACGGGCGGAGGATAGAAAGCGGAGGGACCACTATCATAACTAGGCTGGAGGCTCGCCACAGCCATTTCTCGGTGGTTGTGGCGGAATAGAAATTCCAAGCAATGACGTGGGTGACACCGAAGATCAGTCCAACCGCGGTGCCGGTATAGACACCACGCTTGTTTGAAGCTCCTCCATGGACAACTGCCTGGCGGTCATGCTCGGACCACAATCGCTCATGGAATGGCCTGCTGTAGGGGCTGATGAACATAGCCTCAACGGCTATGCCGACGATAGGAATGCTTTGCAACACCCGGACAGGCCTGCTCCTGCGTCTCGCAATTCGGCGCTCGAGCAGGGCGGAAGTGTCAGTTGTGAGGGGACAGTCCATTCTAATCGTTCGTTGGACGCATCGTGGTTTGTGCCACCAGAGGATATACGTGAAGAGGTGGATAAGGCAGAAGGCTAGCGCCGTCAGCTCCAGCTCAGTTATAGCAAACCCTTCTATCCCCCTGGCGATGCATTGTGTCGCGAACCACAAGCTTTCCGCTATCGCCACCGTCTTGGACAAAGGATCACTTTTACTTTTGTCCTTTAAATCTTCTTCGTCAACTTTATGCAGTCCTTGCAACAGTTTCCCGTTATTTCTAAGATCTTGAGCAGTGACGGGGACATTAATTTCTCCAAGTTGTTCATCATCAGCCGTGAAGCCCCCCATGTGAAGCAAGTGGGCATGGGTCAGCGTCAGGTGAAACTCTTGAAAGGTACAATCTTCAGCACAAACAGATCAAATATCGAGAAGAGCTCACCTTCAGCTGTCTGTGCGGCTTCTATCCGTTCAGAAAGGGCCAGTGCAACAACGTACTCCGGAACGAGCAGACCAAGCATCATGAGTTCAATACGGCGAGCCACGAATTTCCACTCTGGTTCTCCTTGTGCTGGGACGTTAGGGTGCATTGAGACCCAGACACAGGAGAACGCAGCGGCAAGAGCACTCCATATAATGCTCCATATTGTTCGGCAAGATTGGAGCTCATTGCATTCGTCGTCCCCTGCACGTCGCTCGCGAGCAGGATCCTCGAAGAAACGTCCGCAGGCGAGAGCTGCAAGAAATACGGGGGCTGCGAGGGAGACTAGAGAAGTTCTTCCCACTGGCATTCAGGATCAGGGATGGGGGTATGTTACACTTCCAGCCTGCCCGTAGCCCTGTCTTTATTCATAATTCAGGACGCGTGTTACTACACACGGCTACCTCGAGAGGTCGTACTTCTTCGGTCAATTGCGATTTGGACCCACTCCTGATAGAATGCAGCAAACAAAATATCCATATCAGAAATATTTGAAAATATTTGAGGTTGTAAACACGAACCACCACTGAAGCTTGATAACCAGTTTCCTGGCACGCGGAGGCTTCAGGTGCGTAGTAAGGCTTCATGTCTGCCCGGAATAATTTTGGGAGTAACATATCAGTGAGGTTCGCCGTGTGTGAGGAGTTCAAACCTTGAGACCGGCCGTACACATTGTCCCGCAGCGGGTCCAAACTTCGATCGCGAGGCGTTGAGTTGGATGGATGGTGCCCATTGGGCTGTCACGGTACTATTTTTAGATCGTCATACCGCTAACTTGAAGTGTCGTAGGGGGAGTAGGTAGATGTTCCTTGCGAGTTGTCGCAGCTTCGTATAAGCAGGTAACGACAATCACAAAAGAGGTCATTGTTTCGGATGACGGCGACTGCGACTTGGCTGATGGTGAGGGGCCACCACGAATGAGCGCTAGCACTGAGCTGCAACGTCAAAATAAATGCATGTTTTGATCGTGTTGTGAAAGAGGCGTGAAGCTCCGCGCGTTGGGGCACGTTGAGCCCACTTGAATGGGATCGGTGAAACTCACCCAGCCAGGTCTTTGGAAGCGGTGGGAAGTCGACGTCGTCCATGCAATTCTCATGATTGCAAACGGATAAGTTGAATGGAAGGGATAAGGCTATCGGGCAATACTTACCAATCCACACCTTGCGTGCAACCACCAGTTACCCAGGCATAAGCTAGTTCTACTGCGGCGGCATGTACAGTATGTTGTTCGTTTGACGTCAGCCTGTGTGCTGAACCAAAGCTGAGCTCAACGCATACGGTCCGTGTCGTGTCATTGATGCCGATATTCCCATGGCCACCCCATCTGCGATGGGGTAATACCCCCCACCGAGAGCAAATACAAGTTGTTGAACCAGTAATTGACGTCGGAGTCCGGACCAACCTGGGAGGTAAGCTCAGAGCTGACATAATGCGGAGGAGTTCTCATCACGTGCTAACTCAACGCGCTGTCTGAGTCTGACTCTGTCTCAGGTTCAGAGTCAACTCTCGAACTCGTCCCACTGAGTACCACCAACAAGTTCGGTAGAAGGCTTCCGCGCGTGCACTCTTTCTGGCTTCCTCCTCTGAACGTTCCAAGTCCATGGCCACATCATCCGAGTCGTTCTTCAGCCATTCACCCAATATAGAGGAAATAGACACGAAGATAGAATCCCTGAAACATCAGATTACCCTGATACAGGGGGAAATCCGTTTTCTCGAAGAATACAAGAACACCAGATTGCTTACCGTAGCTAAACTTCCTCCCGAAGTCTTGTCAACAATCCTCGAGTCACTCGCGCTCAGCACACCTCCGCGTTCCACCTACAGGCAACAAGCCTATAGCCACATTTTCCTCGCTACGCAGGTGTGCCGCTTATGGCGTCAGGTGGCTCTCAGCTCCCCTCGAATCTGGGGTTGCATCAATGGATTCGCTTCACATCGCATCGTTGAACTGTTTTTAGAACGCGCTAGATCTGCGCCACTGTATCTGTGGAGCCCCGGATACCCAGATGAGAAGAATGTGTTGGCTGTGCTCAACCACCTCGAGCGATTGAAGAAAATCATTCTGAAAGCCCAACCCAACTGGGTAAAACGGATTGTATCCGAGCCAACCCCCCAACTTGAAATACTTTCGCTCGAAACCACCTCCTTTGCTACCATAGATCCGTTTGTATTCTGCGCAGACGCATTTCCATCGTTGCAACACCTATCCTTGACAGGCTATGTCTTCAAAGGCAACATGACGTCCCTCAAGAATCTCCGTTCTCTCTTGATAAAACCCAGCGATCATGGTCCACGGCAATACAGCAAATTAAATCACGCAGACCCTGTCAACTTTTTCGCCACGCTAAATGATCTTCCCTTCCTATCTTCCCTCACTCTGATCGATGCGCTCGCGCCGCTAAACGGATCAATCCCACCGCTGTCGGTCATCCTTCCCAGCTTGACGCACTTGTTCATCCAAGATGATGATATATCAAATCTGGGTATGATGTCATGTATCACAGCACCGTTCATCGAGGTGAAGCTCTCGCATACCGGTCAAGCCAACGGCGAGACTGCTTCCCCCGTTATCGCTGCCATCTACTCAAACCTTCCCGACATTCCCCGCTCCCACTCCAAACTCACCCTCCGCACCAAAGCGGTCAGCTGGTCAGATCGTCCTAGTGCACATGTACAGATTTGGACGGGATGTGCCGTTGAAGAGCAAGAAACGGACATCCCATTATTCGACCTCAAAGTCTCTGGCACAGGAGACCTGGAAACAGAAGGTTGGGCTTTGACGCTCTGCCCGTCAACTACACTCCCTCCCATCCTTCATTTTCATTCCGGGGTCGAGTCATTCAACTATGATTCTCTGGCTACCTACCGAATCTTCCGCCAGCTGAAGGACGCAACACAGCTTCATTCGGACCGTCTGATCGACATAATCCTTGTCCTATGTGATACGCCGTTAGAACGAAATGAAGCTAGGTCGCTGCCGTCACTACAGAAGATCGTCCTCGGCAGTGGGATTATAAAGTATAAGCAGAGGATGTTATCCAGGTTGAGGAAGCAGCTCGGGGCACGAATGGCGGTGGAGGCAGGAATTGAGATTTGGCAACTTGGTCCCAAATGTCTCTCTCCTAGCGACCTTGAGCAATTTTCAGGCATTATCAATATCGTAAAAGTTCCGACTCGTTCAGAAACATCAAAAAAGCCGGTATCGATATTAGACCAACCGCGAATGTGGTAGTGTAGACGAAATTTGTCCTTCTACCGCTAAGCGGATACATCGTTTACCAATTCATGGCACAGCGCGAGACGAGGCCCCCACCTTCTGGTCTCAGGCAGCTGGTTCACATAATATCCGCCAGCGTTTCCTCCCATCAGACTCATTACCTAAATTTGTATAGCGTGGCTCACTATGCCATGCGGCCTTCTCGCCGACACATTCGACAGCGGCGTCTGTGGATGCCCTTCAGAAGGCAGTGATCAGTAATCAACTCGAGGCTCAGAACCTCAGAATACATCACTTCGGCGACCCCCTTGAGCCTCCCTTCTACCGAGATGATCGGCCGAGATGCTTATACCCCTCGAACCAGGTTTCTTGCTTTATTTAAACCCCCTCCTAGCACACGACACCCCCCCAAGTATGACCGCACTCAGTACTCGCATTCGAACGAAGCAAGCTCGGCCCATTTCTTGCAGCCCCCTGAATTCGCTCAGCAGTATCTCCTATGTTCCTTACGAAATTCGCGACAACATTGTTGCTCATCTTCAAGACGACAGACTAGCGCTCACGCGATTGAGCCTTGTCTCTTCAGCCTGGCTACAGCTTAGCAGGTGGTACCTTTTCGAGGTCATCAAGGTCAATGAGGTAAACGCCTTGCGACTCGAGGAATTATTGGCCTCGCCGTACTGTACCATTCCACCATACATTGCGGGATTAGACCTCAACAATCCACCATTCGTCCCGAAATCTCCAGGAACCAGCATCTTTACTCCGCAGAGTCTCCCCAAACTCGCTGCGGTCCTCGCGTCTGGGCAAATCCGAAATGTTTGCTTGGATGGGCGTTCTTCTCTGTGGATAACGAGCAACAGCTCCATCGCAGCTCAGTCCTTCGACAACCTGCCCATTCCACTCAACGTTTCCTCAGTTACTTCATTAACTCTTCGCTCCATGCAATTCTCCTGCATCTCCGAGGTCGCGACCATCCTCCAAGGGGTACCTGGCCTCCGCTCCCTGACACTGGATAATACTTACTGGTGTCGACCAGGACCGTTCGAAGTTCTCCCGCCTCCAAGCCTGACGCTTGTAGACAAGCTCAGGGTCTTGCGCGTCAGAAGTATGTCTGTGGAGAATCTCGTCGAGTGGCTGCTACTAGCCGGCAGGCCGCTTAGCCTGGTTGAGATGGATGTGGGGCTCGTGGAGGCAGCAACTTGCGGGAAACTCTGCAGGACAATTGATCCAGAGATGCTACGAACCTTGTCAGTGCATAACAGCGCGGACGCTTGTGAGGTGATCTTTCTAGCGTTAATAGAACCGTCGTTGACTATCTGTGCTTGTAGATGCTGTTGAAAAGTTCAGAAACCTACGCAACATCGACATTTCTATTCATGCAGCGGATGAATGCAAGCCAGCCATCTTTCTCCTGAAACGACTCGGCTCCTTCCATATGCGCACAGTGAAGTTCGTTGTGCACACTCGCTTCTTCTCGTCTCCCCAAGAATTTTTTCAGTGCTTCGACTGGAAAGAATTCATCGCAGTCCTTGGGGCAGAGAAGTTCAGATGGTTGGACAGTATCGAGTTTGCGTTTGATATAGAGCATAGCCAAGCAGAAACGAGGTTGACGGAGAAGCTGTCAGAGTTACACGAGCAAGGGAAGTTGTACGTGTCTCGATTATAGATACATGCTTCGGGTGCACTCTGGTGTAGCACCTACGTGTCACAAGTAGCGTTGATGTTGTGCGTCCCGGTTCTGGGCAAATTAATTAGACGGTGAATTCAGGAACGGAAGAGCGGGACTGCAGGTAATCATGGAAGGAGGTAAACTCAAGGTTCGCTGGGTTATCGCTGGGTTGAGTTAAGAGTCAGTCGAAAGGGGTGACAGGGAGTTGTAAGGGTTGAACCGTTACACAAAGTGTTTGGGAAGAAGAGGAATTCTACTGGCAAATGCCGTCCAGAAAGTAGATTACACTAGGCCCATATCATTGTACAATAACCATCGCTATCGAAGATATGCTTTAGGGCTTCCCTATAATGTCCTCGGTATGGCGCCATAGCTTCTCCTGCGCCTCTTTCCCACTGTCGGCTTTCACTTGCGCAACCTCCTTGCCATCAGAATCGATAAAGTGGGCTCCTGTCTTCATGGAATCGTTCCACAGAGGTTCGAACAGGTATTCTGCGCAGTCTTCGGCGCTCCTTGCGAAGAGCATGTTGAATATCGCGGCCGGGCCAGCTACATACCACGGAAACGTCCGAGAAATCGAAGTAGCGACGATAGAAGGAAATGCGTGTTGGAAAGACATCGATGGGTGAAGGCGAGCGAATCGTTGGATGGCTATATCCGTCATTGTGAGGCAGTGGTAGGCCACTGCGCCGACACCGAAACCCTTCTTCAAATCCAGATCGTCCCAGTCAAGTTTACGCAGATCGCCACGCTTGCTGTCTAGAACCGTAGATACACGAGCGTTTTCACCAGCGTCGGCAGCGGCTTGCAACTTTGGGAGGAGCCTCTGAGCGAAGAGCATGCGACTATAGTAGTGGAGTACCATCTTGACATCGTACCCTTCGGTAGTTTCCGTCCGTCCGCTCATGGAAAACAAGCCTGGTGTTAGAACAAGAAGGTTGACCTTCGGAATGGATTGAGACAATGATGCAGCCAGTGTTCGTGCATTGGCGAGGAGTGAGATATCGCATCTGGGCCCAATAAGGTAAGAAGAGCAGCATCTTACATACATGGATGATCAGCCACTTACTGATGGAAGTGGTACTGGCCACCTGGGTTGGCGGCCTTCAGCCCGCCAAGCACCTTCTCCGCCGAAGCTTTGCTACGACCGACGAGGTGGATTTCAGGATTGACAGAATATCTCGCTATCTTCTCGGCGAGCGCAGCGCCAATGCCTGCTGTCCCGCCAACTACAACCTGGACAGTTTCGGCAATCCTCATCAGCCCCGACTGCGTGCTGGGTTAAGATACCACTCACAGCCACTGGCGCCTTGAAGGTTTTAGCTGCGTGCGCTATTCGTAGGGCGTTCAGAACAGTCATGGTGGTGGTCCTGATTTGAGTTTAGAGCGAGAGCTTCTATCACTTCCTGGAGCTAAGCTTCAGAGTCGGGTCGTTTTGGCCCCGTGACCGTTGGAACTTGTCTATACTTGGACCATTGGACCATTAGAGACCATTAGCAGGCAGTGGTGCACTGGTGGTTCACGCCCAAGATTATTTTCGAACGCATTACTACAGGGCGAGATCAGTCATCACCAGAAGTACAGGGATTGTAAATTAAGCGGAGCGACTTCGAGGAACTTGGTAATTGTGACCAGCGACCTTGAAGCTCCTTTGAGCAGTTTGGCAGTTTGCAGACGCGATGAGCGGCCTGGCGTTGTTTCTTAAGGCCAACTATTGAGGGTAAGTCACGTGTGTGTATTAGGGGTAAGATCTAAATTGGATCTAAAGTGAGACGTTTGCTCGTTCCGTCTGAGAAAAACGGACTTATCACTACGTGAAGACTTTGGAGAGATGATGAGTTCATTCCGACTATTTACCAGCATATGTTATCTCTGAAAAGCCGTTCCTGACACTGTCGCAGGCTCTGGCAGGCTTTGTTGACTCCGAAGGTCACTGCCAAACACATCAGTCAATGGACGCCGATCCTGCACGCAACGCACATCTTCGGCAAGATGAGCAGTTGAACACCGTGGACTTTGGCTGTAGCGCTCGACGGTGAACAACATGGCGTCAGCCAAACTCGGCACCCTAATTATACGAGTAAGTTCCAGCCATTACTTATAGTTCCTTCGACCTTAACCGCGAACTTCCGGGGAGACGTTAGCCAAGCCTATAAGTGCACAAATCAAGCACCAGGCCAAGCAGTACGTCTTCGTCTTTATGCTTGAGTTGTCATTGATGTATTTACTCCAGACATGAACGCTTCCGGGGGATGTGCGTGGACCTAGCGCAATGGATGTATCGCATTGAGGTGCGAATGCGGACGAACCTACTGGGTGGACCCGCAGTCAACATACGTCCCCTTTCGGAGACTCGGTGCGTTTGCCATGCTTCATGATCCTTAAGCTCGTGCTTGATATCATATATCCGACGTATAGGGCTATTGAAAACGGGGCGAACGCCCTTGCTGAGGGTTTCCTGTTCTCCGTTGCTGCTGCTCTCATTATCGGCGAGACCTGGCGAACGTCACGAAACACGTCCAAACGGAAGGACGATGTCGACGACAAGCTAGAAGGCTTAGAGACTAGGGTCACCGAACTGACAACCAGGGTGGACTTGCTGGCGCAGAAGTGGGACGACCAGATGCAGGGGGAACGCCAGAGAAACGACGAGCTGGCGCGGATATTGGAGCGTGTAGTGGAAATTGGGCTGAGGGGTGGCTGGGCAGAGTTTCAGGATACACCCCTTCCACTTCCTCGAGTACAACTGACATCCCCGCGGTCACCACCCGAAGCTACCGAGGGAACAGCAGCGGACAATCCCCCCGGCGAAGGCGCCGGATCCAAGAGCGAATGATTCGTATACGGCCACCCCTCTCATCTAGAGAAAATAATAGATCGGACGCGTTCGCGTAGACCTTGCGTAGACCCCATCATGATATAACCCGAAATACGCATACCAAATTCTCGTATAGCTCTTGCCCATGGAACGGTTCTCATCGTGGTGGCTGCCGTAACGTGTTATGACACCCGACTCCTTTGAGCTTCAGAGTGGATACTATGTACATTGGTGGGCCTGAACGCGTGGACCCGCCCTCCGAGTCTAGCCACGATGCACTGATGCATAACAATGATGAAAACATCATCATGCTCATGCACGCTTCGCTAAAAACGGCGCCCAACTTCGCCCATGGGGTTGTTTGTGATGCCCGGTGGCCATATCATTTTTACTTTCCTGGTTGTGATTGTCGCGTCATGCGTCATTACTGACTGTTTGACAAGAAAAAGTTACATATATCCAGAAATTACGAAGACATATAATCTATACCAAAGGATAAACATGTACGAGGGAAGCAGAGGCGTTACCATTACCATTGATACCTCAGTTGACCGGGCACGGCGACGACGTGCACGTACCCCCCTAATGCCCGGTCGGCGCGTCTGCAATCATCTTCGTCTAAGCACCCCATCAGTTCTACCACTTTGATCGGAGCAAACGTCGCGCGCCGTTTCACAAGCTCGACGAGCGAGGAAAAATAATGTTTGGCGAAATTCAGCCAAACGTCGCCCAATTTACTGAATGATAGGACCTGGAGAAGGGGACATAGAGGGGAGTTCGTCCAGAGAGGAGAAGGGTCTGATAACGCGTCGAAAAGGTGCGTAAGCACATTGAACGCGACGCGGATGGTCGAGATGCGCGGCATGTAGAGAAGTAAATGTTTTAAATCCGCCCCGTTGCCTGGCGAATCGAATCCAGACAATTCCAAAGTCGAGATGGACGAAAAGTCCAGTAGACCCAGA
This sequence comes from Sanguinoderma rugosum, assembly GCA_017499575.1. NCBI lineage: Eukaryota > Fungi > Basidiomycota > Agaricomycetes > Polyporales > Polyporaceae > Sanguinoderma > Sanguinoderma rugosum. The sequence continues at coordinate 4,646,796 of VTPW01000001.1, read as the reverse complement.
GAGAACTGGAGCCAGGACGGTTGGGAAGGTATAGCCGGCATGCTGCGACGGATGCTCAAAGCGACATGATCGGGTGATGTTGACCATGGCTCGGCATCGGCGCGAAGACATTGAATTGCAAGTCGGGAAAGTCGGACAACGCGGGAGTCGCCTGCGGACTCTAGCGATCTCTGGAAGGGCATCGAGACGAGGTTGAGGGAATCGGAGGCCGCGCATGTGATGGTAACACGGGCTGAGGGTGGGATCCATATCGTTTGCATGATTGTTGAGACGAAATGATTGTCGTCAACGTTCAGAAATACATCACTGAGGCGGTCGAGGTCAATGCGGTCGAAGGAAGTCTCGATTTCATCGGTTGGGCATCGAATATTCGTAATTTCCAGCTTTTCGAGCTGAGGAGAGAGCTGGAGAATATGGAGTATATCGCTAACGGTGGGCCCGAGCTGTCTCAGATTGTTGAGACGCAACGTTGTGAGATTTGCGACGCGCCTCCATGCAACAGCAACCCCATCCAAAGCCAAGTGATTGATAGTTGGCCACCAGGGTACAAAGAGTTCATCTGCTGAGCTGTTGACAAGGCGTAGATGGCGAAGCTTCGGAAACTTTAAATTATAGTCGAGGAAGAAGAACCACGCGACGTGAGAACCAACGTTCAAATCGATCGATTCCACGCGACAAGCACTCGACTGCAGTGCAGGGGCGAGCGGCTTCTGTATGACTTGCGAGGAAATCCAGGATATTGTGGCGTCGCCAGAATGCTCCAGGAAATACCGCAGAAGGGGGGAGGTGATATCGACGTGTGACCATAACCGAGGACTGTTCAACGCGACAGCCCTCCATCGACGGCACGTGTGAAGCCAAGCATACCCCTTCCTGTCTTTCTCGGACAGCCAGGATATGCAATACGTGAAGAGGTACTCAATAATGTCGTCGGAGAGTATGGCGACTGGCGCGAGGTCGTTTATCGACGATCGGACGGCGCAAAGGGCGAGTCTGAGCTGTTTCTCCTTGGAAATCAAGAATATTCTCCGGATTTCCGTCGGGGAAAGGCTCTCCAGGTCGTTTGATTCGATTTCGCGATGGTATAGTTCTTCGTAAGGCTTGTCAGCGGGCCCGGGTTGAGAGACAAAGCGCCACTCACCTGCTATCATGGTCATTGAGCTGGCAGGTCGTAGCAGAGGAAGGGAAAGTTTTATTTAAACCCATGAGAACGGATCAAACGAGAAATTGCAACGTTGATGAGATCTGCAGCGTGCTTGATAGCAAGGGAATAATGTAATCCGACCCACCTTATACTTTACCCACCGCTTGGGACCAAAAAAGCATTGGTATTTGTTAAATTGTAGGACGTCCCGTTCTGCCTCGTTCTGCCTCGCCATCCATTCAGTCGCTGGATATGTAGCGCGATAACGTCCCCTCCTTCTCGATGCGTTCCACTATCGACAATGCATGCAAGCGGTGCGTGTGTATGTGCATGAGGCTTGCAGGAGTCTTCTGTTACTAATGCGAGAACGAGCATGTTCCAAGCTTCATGTCATTCACGCACGTGATTTCCCCTATTCCATGAAAGGTCCTTGGAACTTCGTATGAGTTGGGGTTCGTCAATTCGAAGGCTTTCGTGATCATAGCGTATCGAAACGGGGAATGCATAAGTTCTAAACGAGTTAAGTATGTCGTTATCTGACTATGATATTAAGCCATAACTCGCATTGAAGTACATTAACATTATTAACTAGTAGACGTGTAGATATTAGTAGACCCCTGAACAGTGTGTATTGGGCTCTCTTCAGCGGGATTCAATGGCCCATACTGGGACCCAATGAGTCTTGTAGCGACTAAAGGCTACCAAGTGGATTTCATAGAGCTCGAACCGACTCATGGGAAACTTTGGATCGTCCTGAGGAGACTGGGGAAATTGTGGAATGAGTTGCGTTGAGATAAGGAGACGACTATAAGAACACGCACGCGTAGGCTCTTCTTAGGATTGCGAAGCTTCCTATGAACGTCTTTAACTTCACAGGCAATCTCGTATGCCACTTGTCCGAGGGTGATGGGTGCCCCTCCCTTGTTGATCAGCGGGAGGGTATTTCCGCTGAGTAATGTTCCTGCCCACTACATCGTGTCAGATGGAGATTGTGACTACGATGCGGAAGGGAACGCACATATAGCCTCCACATCGTGCTTCTGTGTCCTGTGTGTTCGAAAGGGGTGGTTCGGGCGTTGTCGAGTCTCGCATTGCCGTCGAGGATATCCTGTACTGAAGGTCCGATGCAGCCACGCAAGGTGAAACGAATATCCTCAGAGGGGGGGAACTGGTCTGGCTCGTACATAGGAACGCGTCTGAATGAAATCTGTCGAGGGACGTTCTTGTCTCTGATTTCCAAGGCGGTGGGGGACCGCGGGTAGAACGTCTGCTGCGTCTAGATGAATAAATCAGACCCGAAGCTTGCCCAGAATAGAAGGGTGCATACCGCGTTTGACTGATTTCCGCCAGGAAGAGAAAGCAGGGCGGGGTTGATGAAGGTAGAAGAAGGGTTATACTGTTGGTGTTCGTAAGAGTACATTGGTTTCGCGACTTGGAGGGTAGAAGGTGGTGGATACAGACATACTTTATGGCGCCTCAATTTATATTTTTTGCCCCATATCGCAGGTCAAAGCGTCGGGGCACACAAGGACAAGGGAAACAATAATCTCTGGCCAAACATTTGCGTTGGCCACTTTCGTGAACGAAGTGTCCGGATTTGGAAACGCGAACATTACTTGCTGTCCAGATGGAGAAGCGAGGCGGTTTGATTCCCCATCCGGTATATCCCTCCTATATATTAGGGGTAGGCATTGCTTTGAGGACTGTCTTTTGTTGCTGAAGTGAGGCTGGCTCACTTCGACGACATAGAAATGTCACGAGTAGCTCGATTCTCTGGGTGAACAAAGGCCAGCTGCGCGAATTCAGCTCAGGGAGACAATCAGCACTTCTTGCAAGGCCGCCGGCAGTCCATTGTTCCAGCACCCTCTCCGACATCGAATTCATAGTTCTCGAGCAGCCGCAGCCATCATTCGGGCTCGGCGTCAATCGTGAAACATTGAGCCACTTGCAAGGCCACTTGTGAGATTCATCGCACCGCAATCGCACCGTACACTTTTGACGCCGGTGCCGTATATCTGTATATCTCCATTCAGAATAACTTGTTGAGCGCTATGGGCGCTTATTAGTCTTTGACCGGCGACCGCGCCCGCGTTATTCAGTGAGCTGCTGTGAGCATTCAAAAATTCAAAAATTCACCACAGGCTATGAGTATCAAGTTACTTCCGGGGGACCTCAATGCAAACGCGTCTGGTTTAGATCATTGGTGCGCTATCAAGTCTTGTCAGTTTTCTTTCCTCGGCCTTTGACCACCGTCAGGCCAATTTGACCTGGGACTGTCGTATGCCTTGCGCCTGAATGGTGCGTGATTTGACATTGCAGGATGTTTCAAGTCATCTACCTCTCCAATCTGTTCCCAGGATGATAAGGACAGCGACAACCGCATTGCGCCCGTGGATTATGTTCACCATCAAGACGCCACCATCTTATCCCCCCAAGTCTCGAGTTCGTGTGACCAGGCATTCCTCGCTTCCAACAGGTACCCCGAAGCTGGTGCAAATTCGCAGCGCACATACCGAGAGCCATCATGGCTCCTGCGGGGCAGGCACAAGTCACCCCCAGTGCACCAATCAGTCTTTCGGTCGTTTGACACCGAATTTGATACCGAAGTTGGCGGGGGTGTTTTGCGTGAGTGGTATTGATGATCTCGATGAATTGCAATTGTTAGATCAAAATTCGGAGCGCCTGGAGACGTCGCGACCTCCAGTATAAGTACGGGGCAACAACGCCTCTGGGTGCTCGGCCTTCCCTCAACCTCGCCTTTTCCCTCCTTTCCATGTCACCCCAGGTCTTGAAGAATATTTACACGTTGCCAACTAAATGGCCTCAAGAGGAATTAGCGGCTTATTTGCTTGGTCAGTGTCTCACCGCCAGTTTAAGAAGTCAGTGCTTAGTTGGCTACCACCGATAGGTCTCGCCTTCTCATCGCCGTAAGTACGACCAATGATGATAAGTAACCATTATTTACCCTTCGACATATAGACTGTACGCAATTTCGATCTGTCAAGCGGTTCTCTATTTCCGAACGTATCGCCACGATCCACTTTATCTCAAACGCACGGTAAACCACACTTCGAACTGTATCCGAATCGCAGACTCAATATACGTGATCACAGGTTGCGGTGTTAATGTCTGTATCTCTCAATGGAGCTTACATCTTGGGCTAAATCAATTTCTGTCTTTCCGCGTAGCTCCATGGATTCTGTCCGCTTTGTCTTCCTAGCCCACACAGTGTACTCGTCGTTCGCAACCCTCAACGACGTCTTACACCATGTGGCTCGGCCAATCACTTGTCGTGAAAACCATGTTCGGGAAATGTCGGTATTGCTTAGACTTAGAACTGTGCTAGAGACGTGACTAATGCATCACTCCCCCCAACTGTAGCACGCTCATGGTACGCTCCTCCTGTTAAGCCCGATGATTACTGGCTGAACCAAATAGATAGTCGAATTTCTTGGGGTTCGTTTCTCTTAGTGAATGTCCGCGTTTGTCTTACTATTCGCCATACCGAAGACATCCCTGTCCTGCATCGTTCAAAGGTACCATAAAGCCTCGTCAATCTCTGCAATCTACACTTCGCTGACTGCCCAAATCTAGTGCATACGTGATGAGAATCTGGCGCTGTAGGTCGTGAACCTTATGTTCCTGACGATATTCCTGAATAATGGCGGCAGTAAGCAACCGCAACAAGTTGTTAGCGGCGGTCATTGTACGTGTCGTGTTACCCTCATCAGGCGGACTGCTCACTGATTGTGTAGATGCTTCCCACGTTGTGTGAATTTGGTGTGTACGCGTCGACTCGTTATCCGTATCGTCCCGTTTGACCGAGCCCCGTTTACCCAGGATCATCCCTTTGTAAGCCGTCAATCCTTTGTCGATATACTACTCTATGTCTGACTTCCCCAATCCTCAGCGGTCACAGGAGGATTGTAAGCTTCAATTTCTTCAAAACGAGTCGCAGGAGGACCAGTTGATCTAATTCCATGCTCGCGTAGGGTCTTTGAAGCTAAAGGACAAGGCTTGGGCCTCTGCTCATTTGGAGGGCCTTTCGAGACGGGGCAGAGCTCCCGCGTTCTAAACACGATATACGAAGTAAGATATATAACCAACCTGCCCTCGTAACTCTGAATCATAGCTGGCGAAGGTCTCTCGATATTCTCAACTCTGCGCGGGTCTGGTCTCCGACGTGTTGATAACTTTGAGCATGATTTATTATCTCAAAAGTGGGCTTAAGGAAACAAATTTATTCGGGTACGAGTGCTCTCAATTAACTTATGACGACGTGGCGAGCTGACTTTCCTGTAGCACAAAAAGCATTATCAGTCTCTTAATTAGTTATACATTAACAATCGGGCTTGTTACAAGGTCGGTTGGGTCCAATATTGCGTCACTTCCGCTTAGCGTAATCCTCTGGATAGTATTTTATCAGTCACGGCTTTGGCCATTGTACGTCCATATTCCCTGCAGCTCTGCATGGTGCTCAAACTGCAGTAGTTTGCAGCTGCAGCGACACAAGTGCACTTCCCAGCAATCCACTTCATGATCGCCAACGGTGAGCGGCCTATATTTTCTACCAAGCGTTATCATAACTCACAACGCCAAGTAGTATACGTCAATTCATTTCTAGCAAGGTATTTCCAGGTCAAATCAGTGGCTTTATGTTTTACTCACTTCTGAGTAGCTTGAACTGGCGCATGGGCTTGCGTGAAGCTGGCCAAGGCTCGGACTTGCTTTCTACGCAAGGTTCCCTCGCTTTCACGGGGGAAAGGGTCTACGCTTAGATCGAAATAATACTCGGTTTGATCACTCTGCGCTGGTTACGCACGAACGGCTCCTACACAGTGCACGATTTCACTCATATGCTTCGACTAATCTGCGTCTGAGTGTGGCGCTGGCGTAAAGTTCGACATTCATCCGATTTCTGTACTCCCTTGCTATGTACGCTAAGACGCCAAGGCGCGGACTTAAACACTGCAACATACCAACTGATGCTTTAAGCAGAATGTGAGCCAGCTCCCGAAGTGCGAAGCACCGGTTCATAGCCACAACATCTCCATTGTCGACAAGGCAGCTCTATTTTCAGAAATCAGGATTGTTCGGCCATGATCCATCCATTCTCCCATCTGAAGTGGTTAGATATTACAGCGCCCAAGTAGCAAGTTTCGATTCTCCTCGGACTTCTCAGCAATGCAGCAACTCTCCTTTGAATTACTTGATCGGATTGTGAGCGTATATCTTGCCTGTCAACGGTGTGTGCTTGGGTCTCACCGTGTGTTTCAAGTCGCCTATCTCTTCAATTCGTTCCCAGAAAGATTACGATGGCCGCATTCTTCCCGCGATTAGAGTGGATCCGTCCATCATCAAGCAACTAGGCGTCCCTCCCGTCTCGGAGTTGCCGTGAGTGAGTAACCAGCTCTTCCAGCTGTTAGCGAGAGGCTGTGAGCAAAACTTTGCACAAAGTACTTTTCACCAATAACGGTGAACTCAATCCGGAAAACCTTTGACTGCGGCGCTGTTGTCGTATTGATGTCCTTGATGTCAACATCAACTGTGGCCCACATACAATATAAGTACTGGTGAGGCCACCATGAGCCTTCATTTGCTCACCCCCATCACCCCGGCAATGCCACCTCAAGTCTTACAGAACATCTATACGATACCAATCAAATCACTTCAGAGGGAACTAGGTGCTTACCTACTTGGTCAGTAGTGTGTTGTCTAGCACCCCGTGGACTGAGCTTATGTTGCCCGATGGCTAGGCCTTGCCATATCGTCTCCGTGGGTATCGACGATAACAGATAGCCAACATTCTTCACCGTTGCTTATTCTGGCATATAGACTATACACAATATCGATATGTCAAGTAGTTCTTTATTTTCGGACTTATCGTCTAGATCCCTGCTATCTGAAGCGCACGGTATGATTTCCTTCTAGCTGCTCGACAACGCCGTGCTCACGCATTCACAGGTTCTGGTCCTAATGTCGGTTATCTTCGTATTCGTGCTCTCTTGCTGGAGTCACTTCTTATCTTCCTATTACAGTTTCATGGATTCTGCTCGCTTTGTGTTTCTAGCTCACACGGTCTACACGTCGTTCGTAACCCTCAACGACGTGCTGCATCATGTAGACAGACAAGTTACTTGTCATGAAAACCTCATACGGCAAATGTCAGTGATTTTAACTGTGACAACGACGTTTACTCTAATACACCCGTTCATTCAACATTAGCACACTGATGGTACGTCCTTCTAATCGAGCTCAACGCCAAATTAATTGCCTGTAGATGGTAGAATTCCTTGGGGTCCGTTCTTCAGATACTCTTGATTCTTCTTATACTTACCTCAACCGGTCGCTGCGCCAAAAGACGTCCCTATGCTGTGTAGTTCAAAGGTACCCTATGGCGTCTTTTTCTCGAGTGAGCTGACAATATGTGTGCAGTGCGTATGTAACGAGGATCTTCCATTGTAAGTGTGCACCGGCAACTTGCAGCAAGACTTCTCAACTTCAGAGCTAGTGAGCAACCGCAATAAGTTGGTGGTTGGAATGATTGTCCGTCCACCATTTCCCCTGGTTGAATATACAAGATGCTAATCGGACGACTGTAGATACTTCCCACATTGTGTCAATTTCGTACGTGTACTTCTAAATGAACATCCGTAACGACGTACTGAACAAGGCATACAGTATCGGGTCTGGGCAAGTCGTGGATCCAAGGCTGTTAGTTATCGTAGCTGATGCAAAACCCAATACAGCGGCAATTGCAGGATTGTAAGCTTCGGAGGTTCACCTATCAGCAATCCGGCAGTATGACAAGAGCTTTTTGTAGAATCTTCGACGCTAATGGTCAAGGCTTCGGACTCTGTGCATTCGGAGGCCCTTTTGAACTGCGACACCAGTCAGTGGTTCTAAATGTGATATATGAGGTGAGCAGCATGTCCGTTCTTTGTATTGATGTCTGATATGGATACAATGCTAAGGTCTCTCGATACGCCCAACTCTGTTCAAGCCTTGTCTCTGATGCACTGATCACTTTGAGCATGTACTACTACCTCAAGGATGGACTGAAAGCAACAAATTTCTTCGGGTGCGGGCGCTTACGACAACATAATTGGATTCCGATTAACGTGGATACAGGACGAAAAATATCATCAACCTGTTGATCAGCTATACATTGACAATTGGACTTATCACAAGGTTGGCAAAGTCATTCGACTTTTACTTCTCTCGATGAAAAGGCTGAACATATCTCGCGTATAGCATCCTTTCTGTTATAGCTTTGACTGTCGTACGTATATCCTCCACAAATCTAAGCTATATATTATTTATCACAAGTGCGACAGTTTGCGGCCCAAGAGACGCAGCCACAAGTCCCGATAATACACTTTATGATCGCCAATGGTGAGGAGCTCAGTGTTACGCATCACGATGGCCAGAACTGACATCGTCTCATAGTTTACGTGAATTCATTCTTAGCAAGGTGCCTCTGAACTGGGAGCGGCACCCTACTCGCTTCTAACCTTCTGATCACAGTTTGAATTGGCGTATGGGCTTGCGTGAAGTTGGTCAAGGCTCGGACTTTTTTTCCACGCAAGCCTCAGCTATACAGGGGAAATCCGGAGGTAATCCCGAGCTCTGATCTTTCTACCTCTCCTTAAATTTGCAAGTTCCTACCTAATATTGACACCGTATTTCTCGTATGTTTCGGCTAACTTACCCCTAAATATGTACTCCTGAGTTCGGCAAATTTGCTGGCGTAAAGTTCGACATTTATCCAGTCTCCCGCACGGCCCACAAAATGTTGACAGTGTCGCATCATAACTATCTCTGGAATTGTAGTCCTGAAGTCGATATCTAGCCGTCATCGTCGGAAATTTGATATTGAGCTTGTTTGCAATTTCAGTCAAGGTCCGTTCGAGCTTCTAAATTGACTCAGGCTCACACTTTCCATAGCTGTTGAACATGGACAGCAACGTATCCCCCGAGTCTCCTGCCGAAAAACAGCCTGTTATTGGGCTGATCGGCATGGGTGCCATGGGCAGGATGTACGCGAAGGTCCTGGCTGAAGCCGGCTGGCGAAGGTGTGATCGCTTCCTCATTCATCACATCGTGCTAATGGACTTAGATTGGTGGTTTGCGACATCCCTGAAAAGTTCGAGAGCTTGAAAGAAGAATACAAAGGTTTGTTACTCCCATGTTGCTGGCTCCCCGCCTGAGCTTGAGCTAGACAAGAAGAACATCGTCGTCGTTCGGGACGGTCATGCAGTCGCCCGGTGTTCGGATTTCATGGTATACTCGGTAGAAGCAGAGTTCATCGAACGCGTCGTCGCAGAATACGGCCCCTGTAAGTTTTCGCATTTCTAGGTTCGTCTACGGTCTATTTAACGTGTATCGTTGTACAGCCACCAAGGTGGGCGCGATCGTCGCCGGCCAAACGTCGGTTAAGGCGCCAGAGAGGGAAGCATTCGAGAAACACTTGCCAGCCGATACCTATATTCTCTCGTGCCACTCGCTGCATGGACCATCCGTCTCCCCTCTCGGCCAGCCGCTCGTAAGCTTCCTTTCGGTCTGAAAACGCGTTGTTCACGATCGCGCAGATTTTGATCCAACATCGGGCGCCTGATTGGGCTCTGCAACTGGTGGAAAACATCCTGCGCCCGCTTGGATCTCGCTACGTCTATCTTTCGTACGAGGATCACGACTCGATCACCGCCAACACGCAAGCGGTGACGCATGCTGCATTTCTCAGGTCTGTGCACCGTGGATCCCATTTCCTATTATTATTATTATTATTATTATTATTATTATTATTATTATTATGCGCCTAGCTGAACAGTGTTTTGCAGCATGGGCAGCGCGTGGTGCTCGCGTACGAACTATCCTTGGGAGGAAGGCCTGTACGTCGGGGGGATCGAAACTGTCAAGGTGAACCTCACGCTGCGCATCTACTCCAATAAATGGCACGTATACGCGGGCCTCGCCATCCTGAACCCCAGCGCCCGTCTCCAAATCGACCAATACGCCAAAAGTGCGACGGAGCTGTTCAAATTGATGCTCAAAGGCGGCGAGGGCGCGAAAGAGCTCCGGGAGCGGGTGGAGTGGGCACGAGCGACGGTGTTCGGGAACGGCAACGGTCGTGCAGACGGTGGAGCCCCGCTTGGAAAATCGACGAAGAGTCGGCGCCCTATCCTCCTTTCCGAACGCCTCCTAGATCGGTTTACTATGGCGCCCACTCCGCCTTCCCATCCCGCGTCACTTCCAGATTCTTCGAGTGCTACGAAGGACAATGGCGTTCCCGTTTTACCGGTTCATCAAAAGCCAAACTCCCACCTTTCGCTACTCACGATGGTCGACTGCTGGGCCCACTTAAATATCAATCCCTTCCACCTTCTGTCCCTTGCTGCGACCCCCATATTCAGACTCTTTCTCGGTGTCGCCGAGCACTTATTCAGAAATCAGGCTTTACTTGATGCTGCTTTACACAGTGCACTCAACGACACTTGGCACCGGGATGATGACCTCGAATTTGTGGTCGCTGCGCGAGGCTGGAGTCAGTGCGTCAGTTTTGGGAGCTTCGAAGTGTATCGAAAGCGATTCGAGGCCACGAGAAGCTTCTTTGAAGAACGGTTCCCCGAGGCCAATGCTCGTGGAGGAGAGATGATCAAGGCCATTATGGAGAGCGAAGCAGAACGGGAGAAAGACGAAGAGTCTGACTCGTCTTCCGGATGAGTTAAACAATGACTTTGATGTACAACGATATGGATGGTACAAGTGATATGGATGATACTAGATATGGTACAGATAATACAGATATCTGCAGCGGCTGACTATCCCTTGTGTCATAGTTCCCGGTTGTACTTCGCTGCGATGGCATCTTTAGCCTCGTCGCCCAATATCTTCAGCGTCTTCAAGCTGCTACCCGTGCCTCGCCTCACTTGCGGGACGTCGAAATAACTATCGGGGGAGCCAGGGGATTCCAGGCCGCTGCAGTTATCCGCCACCGGCAAGAACGGCGTGCGCGGCGGGGTGGTGAACGGGTTGGCGCAGGTGCTGTTCGGCCCCCCCTGCGCGTCGGCAGAAGCAGGAGCAGCAGAAGAAGGGAACTTCGTCGTATGCGGGGCCGGCGACCACCCAGTGAGCTTGGCATACCCACCATCGTCGACATTCTCATTCGGCTCGCTCGCCGAAAAGAGATTGCCCAGTGATGCTCGCTTCAGGAGATGCAGTCTGCCTCCGCCCTGGGCGTTAGTGTTTGTGTTTGTGGCGGGGTCGGCGCATTTGCTGGGCGGGTGGCTGACTGGTTTCTTGATGCCTTTTGATTTCCAAGAACCGAGCATTGCGCCGAATATGGAGGCGCGGCGGCGGATGACTTTCTTGGTGCCCCGCGGACGGGGGTCGGAGGTCAGGAATGACACCCCGCCCTGCAATACCAATGGCGGGGGCGCCTCCTTGCGGCGGCGGATCGCTGGAGACGATACCGATATTGCACTGGTGGTGACTGGAACGTCGATGTCCTGAGGGGGGGAGCCAGCAGGTATCGGCGGATTGGGTCCTGTGTTCTCTTCGCTCATTGCTTGATCCTAAACTTGGCGGCGAGTAATACCGGGGACGAGAAGTGCTGAGAATATGACTGAGGACCTCCGATGGTGTCGACTGTGGTATCCTGAGAGACCTCTGACTATTTATGCGTTGATGAATGTGGCCAATATGGTCCCAAGAATTATGGCCACCACCCCAGAGTCAGCCACCTATTGTCCCAGGCGGCTGCGGCAGCTGCCTTTTTGAATTCAAGTGGTCCACTGGGACCATTGGATGACAATAGCTCTCATTGGTCCCAACTGAGCGGTGGCTGACCAAACCGCAAAGAATAATAACATGCAATACAGCGTCTATGACATGAATAATTATAGAACAGTAAAATATCCAAGTCCATTACAGTAATAATAACGGCCAAAAATACGTAAGTTCGGAATCAAGATGGGATCATCTTCTCGATGCCTTCCTTTCAGCTTCACGACATCGTCGACTTGCTTTTTCAATTACTTGGACCCAATCTTTGCGACTGTGATTAGATCAAGGGGAGGCGGCTACGAGTATCCACTTACCGAGACAATCACGAAGAGAACTAGCCTTCAAGCCGATGGTCTCTCCGCCTCTTGGATATGCAAGGGCCAGTTGGAAAACAACATCGTCTAGGTTCGTCCGTTAGCATGTTTCCTAGTTCCACCTCACAATACCCTGACCTTTGGCATGTCTGACTTGGACCTCCGCAAGGGGGATCGGCTATTTGTTATCGGTGAGTCCGAGACAATCGTCCGTCAATGAGCACTGACCATCCGATAGAGCGACTTAATGCCATCGTCTGTCAGGACCAAGACGTCGTTACAGAGGAAAACCTGCAACTTCCGCCTGCTTTTCGACTTTGTGAGCATGCCCTCTTTCACGAGTCTCCGATCCCCCATATACCGAGTCGGCGCCGTCAAGTCAAGGCGTCTGTGAGTTGGAAGCAACGGTGAGGCAGTTACATGTGAAGAGATGTTGTGTATACGTACCCTTGTCCGATCCAGAGGTTCTGAGAAATCCGTTTCAGTGTTTCTCTCCCTTCTTGATACCGGATACTTTCATTGATCTGGTTGAGAATGCTTTCTGCGATATCTAGAGCCCTTTGAACAGACGCCCGTTCCTCAGCGGGCTCGGTATGATGGAGAATCTGAATGCTATTCATTATATATGACTGAGCATAGTCGACGTTCATACCTGTCGTATAAGTAAGGGGTATTTCGTAACTCGTTGCACTGATATGGACGTTAGGCGTGAACAAAACGTGCGACGCTGTACTTACTGGGAGCGAGGAGATAGCTTGACAAATCTAAATTGCGAACAACAGGATCGTCTCGAAGATGCTGAGAGGACATAAGAATACGTCGGAGGGTCGAAGTGAGGTACTCACTTGTAAGTGAGCAGCAAGCTCTGGGTTCGCCAATCTCAGGGACTGCAAAACTTGAATGGCGGTAGCCTGATTAACGCAGTATTCCTTAGAAGAGGGTCGGTTAGTCATCTTGGCAAGTTTGACACTAGGAGTACCATGTAGACGCCCATATTCGGCATATGAGACTGAAGAATATCCCCAATTTTGTCAATGTATAAACGACATTCCTTCTGGCGTTCTTCAAGCACGCTCATGAAGGACTGTTGAATATTGTCAGGAGGGAATTCAACCCTGAAGAAATACTTACAGTATTGGTGAGCAATATATCTTCCACATTCGCAAACACAACGGTCACAGCTTTGGTATCCAGCAGAGGCAGCATACTTGAGTAGAACACCTAGGAACGCGCGTCAATCGCTACATGGGCAATCTCGTAGTCCTGATGAAATAATACCTCAACGATCAGTTGTAAATCTCGAACGTACGTAGATTCAGTGGTGATGAACTCGAAAATCGCCTGCGAGCAAATATTAATGACTAACGAGATGGACAGGACACGCTCTGGTACCTCTTGTCGCTTGCGTTCGTTGGGAGGAATCCCTTGCAAGGCGGTTTTATCGATGAGGCTGGCCCATGACTGAATTCCTTGTTAGCTCGTCATCCAGAGGAGGGACGACTACGCACTGTTCCAAATGCTGGGCTGGGAGATCTCGCAGGGCTATCCGGTGAGAGTTGTAGAATAGGGGCAGAAATGACAGGCCGTTCGGACTCAACGGGAGTCTTTCTACCTCCTATGAAAGGCAGGAAGTTTGAGAAGGATCGACCTTCCCCTTCGCGTGACGGGCTCGTGGAGATAGTCGTTGTAGATGTAGGAGAACTAAAAGTGTCCATAGAAGAAGTTGATGCCACAGATAGTCTGTTCATGTTCACACCGCCATGAGACTGCCTGAAGTGTTCGTAGCGATCAAAGGCATCAGCTACTCGGATGGATGGGTCATTCTCATGCTCAACGGCCGGCACAGCAGGGAGATCTTTATTGGAAGTGATTGAATCGGTCCTCCTCGGCGCAGCTGGGGGAGGGCGACGTCTACGAGTAGAACGACGACGAAGGAGCGAAGGGGGAGATTCAACATCTTTGGTTACAATGAGTCCAGCGGCCTCGAGAACAAGCTGACGTTCATGTTCCCGAGCTTCGCGTTCATGGGAACTCTCTGTTTCATCGTCTGATCCAGTTCCGTCAGATGCTGAATAGTATTGGTCATCCTCTGAACCATCGGGATCCTCGTCACTTGTTGATTCATTGTCTTGCTCTCCACCCGCGGCATCGTTGGGATCACTACCTCTCACCTCCACTGGCACTGGAGAAGAAATATCTGGCAGGCTTCTTGACGATGAGCCTATAAGGTCAAAGAACAAGTAAATCCGAAAATACGATTGATCATTGACGTGTACATGTCAGCGAGATGGCATGGGGAAAACAAAAAGAAAGATATTCAGTCTGTTGCCGACCAAGTGTGAACAAATCACTCAAGGGGTAGTGGAAGTGACTAACCCTCCAGAAGTTCTAGGTACGACGCAGGGGCCACAAACACCTGCCCTCGACTCTCCACCTTCCACCACTCCGGTTCGATAGTATCAATTACGACGAGCTCGTCGCCGGCGTCGAAAGACAGCTCGTCTAAATTACTGGCTTCATATGCGTAAAGGGCTTTGGCTTTGACTAACACAACAAAAATCAGGCTGAAGTCCCAAGGTTGCATAGGCGGCACTCACTCATCGTAACAGTCTCGACGTAGGTTTTTGGGAAAAGTCCCGACTTGCCATCCTTAACTATGGTTCCATACCACCAGTCACCGCCCGATTTGGAGGGGTTAGCGATCAAGATGAGGTTCTCCCCAAAGGCTATGAAGATGGGGATAAGCAAGAGGAATGAAAAGACAAGGAGTCAAAACTCACTTAAGTCATCGCCGCCGTCTCCGGTGTAAGGATATAGGGTTCGAACTCGATGCTCTGTTCCTCCTCGTCAGTGCTATCCATACATGCTAGGATATACTTACCAACTGTCTTGTCAATGTCAGCTAGTGGATCTCGAGGGGAATCAACAGGTAGGTCAACGAATATCTGGGGGATAGATGCAGGCTGCTGTGTGGCCACTTCCTCATCCTCATCCTCTTCAGTAGTTGAGGGTAAACGATCAACGCCTCGTCCCTGATCTGCCGCCAAACCAGCATACCAATCCACGGATTGCCTATTGGAGTTCGTGCTTCTTGAAGACCCTCCGTCGGTGACCGGGATCATTGAACTCGTCTCCGGCAGCGCTGGGGGACTCGCGGGACGCGGTGAGGCGTTGATATGAGCAGGGGGAGCATCATCGCCCAATATTTTCCCCAAGACTATAGGCAAACTTTTATCGACGGTTTGGACGGAGCGTAATTTCGCACCACCTTGAATTGATTTGAGAAGAGCACTGACGTCTCCTGGCCCAGAAGGTGCTGCACTTGGCGGAGATATCGTTGGTGCTTGAGGGGCAACTGGCGGGGCTGGGGCTGGTGGCGGGGGAGGCGCGGTAGGAACCTGCGCCGGGGAAGATATCCTGGGAGCAGTCGCAGCAGACGTTGCGGGGGTAGACGAAGGTCTTGAAATCCCGCCGCCGCCGCCGCTCCCGAACAAAGACTCTGCAATCTTTGCTCTTGTGTCCCTTGACTTCGTAATCTCGTCATCACTACTATCTTCGTTGTCGTCATACTCCTTGACCGCATCCCAGTCTTCCCCATCACTATCACCTGGGGCTGTGTGGTACGTAGTCTTGACAGGCACAGGGGTAGGCGTCTTGGGGGGAGTGGGCACAGAAGCTGGAGGAGCAGTCTGAGGTCTGAAGAAAGGATTCGTATTGCTTGCGTTGGTGGGCGGCAGGGTGGCAGGGGATGGTGCCCCACCTTCCTTCCTGAAAGGGTTGGTTTTTGACGCCCCGCTGGGTGTGCTGACCGCAGAAGCCACCGCTGACCGTGGCGTGACGGAAGGGGGGATGGGTGGTGTAGGAGATGGGGGTGCAGGAGGTGCAGGAGGGGGCGGGGGCGCTATCACGACTGGGGGAGACACAACGGCCGGGCTTGCAACTGGGGTAGCCTTAGCAGCAGCGATTCTTGCCTTGAACCGCTCTTCTTCAAGCCGAGCCTCCTCCTCCTCCCTTTCTAACTGGCGTATACGCTCAGCCCGTGCCTCACGCTGTTTACGGAGCGCCTCCTCTCTTGCTCGCAGGGCCTCTTCTTCCGGATCTACCGTGGACACTACAGGCGGAGCTGGAGGCCTTGGAGCGGGTGGCACAACAGATGCAACAGGCGCGGGTGGGGGCCTGGCAGCGGTCTTCCTGGGCGGTGGGGGTGCAGGAGCGCGAGGCTTCGGCTGCGGAGGTGTGGGCTTATGAGTAGGCGTGGGCCTGGGAGGAGCGGCCGTAGAAGTAGGAGTGGGGGTTGGAGGGGCGGGTGACGGCGTGACTTTGCCCTCCTTCAGAGCTTTCTCGTTCTCCAACCTCTCCCTCCTCAATTGTTCTCTCTCAGCAGCCTTTTCCTCTGCGATCCGAGCCTTCTCCTCTGCTTCCTTCCGCTCCTCAGCAAGTCTCTCTTCAACAGAAGTGTCAACTGTAGGGGACGCTGCTGTGGAGGGAGAGCTGATGCCTAGCGCTTGCATACGAGCTTGAATACGGCGTTTGGCTTCGTTGCGGGCGAACTCTTGACGTTCTGCGGGTGTCATGTTCCTAGTTGGTGCTGGCGAAGGAGTACTCCGACTGGAAGTAGAGGGAGGAACTGATAGAGCACTGGTGGTCACAGGTGGGGGAGGGGGAGGGGAACGGGTTTGCGCTGGTGGAGTACGCGTCCTGCTCACTTCCGCATCTCTGTCCTTATACCGATCAACAGGACTGTCTCTGCGATAGCTACCGCGATCATAATCTCTTCCTCGGTCGTCTCTTTCACGGTCACGACCATAGTCGTAGGCGCCTCTAGAACGATTCATCTCGCGCTCTTCCTCAACCCGTCGGGACGAGTACCTATCCCTGTCATCGCCGTAGTCAAACCTCCCACTTCGCTCGTTCGCCCTATCTCGTTGATGGCGCCACTCCCTTTTCTCCTTCTCTCGCCTTTCCTCTCTAGCTTCGATTTTCTTCGCGACCTCAGGTAGACGGTGATGCAACAAATCGACTAGTTCTCGTTCCAATCTCCGGCGCTCCTCATTCTTGGCTTCAGAGCTTGGGCCATGTGAGACGTATTCAATGTCGTCCTGCAACCGTTTGGCCCGATACTCTAGATCAGCCATCTCACGATCCAATGCATCATCCTCAGATGTGCGCGTCGCATCCGCTTCAACGCTACGATCAAGTAACTTAGCAGTGTTCTGAAGCCGACGCGTCAGGTCTGATAAATTTGAAGCCGGGCTTTGATCGTCGCGAGTCCGTACGTCGCTGCGATTGACGTGCCGAGATCGAGGTTGATAGAAACCACCAGCTGGTTCTGAGTCATTGTACTTGTATATCGTAGCATCTCTACCCGTGCTTAGTGTGGAGCCGGAACCATTGAACGAACGATCTTTAAGCCTCGAGACAGGAGAGTCGATACTGGAAGGCGAACGGGAACGTGTTTCGTCTTTGAGAAGGTCCTTGAGGAAGGAAACCGACCCTTCGAGGTCACGGGCTGATGGCGGAACAAGTTCAGGCGGTAACTGTTCCGGGATGGGGATTCCGTTCAGCCTGCGATGTATGAGCCCCATCGCAACATAGAATTCCTGCAGATTCAGCTTCCCTCGGTCATCGACGTCTGCGAGCCCCCTGGAGAGTATAAAGTCAAGACAACGTTGAAGATCTCAGCGGATGCATACCAGATACGCGCCAAGTCGTCCTTGCTCAACCCACTCTGGCCAAATATCTCAAGCGCAACCTGCCCACTAATAAAACCGCTCCCTGAGGCATCCCAGCTCCGAAAGATCCTGTCGTATTCCTTCTTCTCGGCCTTCGTCAAGGCCCAAGATGTCGGAGGTGCGGTGGCCCCGTACTGTTGCGTTGGCATGGGCTGCAGCGCACCAGTAAGCTGCTGCGGTGGGAGCAGAGGTGCACCGCCTGGGCCATAGGGCGCGGATATGTTCGCCGGCATGAATGTAGTGTAAAGCGGCTGGGATGGGTAGAGCGGCATCCCGCCGGTTCCATACTGCGAATACATTGTGAACGTCGTCTATGTTGATGAGCAGGTGGGACGCGGTCAGGTCACCCGAGCGTACTTTATCATTAGTCACATATTCTCACGGACTATACCAAGAGTGGCGCAGATTTACGTTTCCGTGTTTTTGCACCAGACCGCCCTTGGAAGCGTGCGTAGACTCAGTTAGAGGAGTTCAATATGAAAGACAGTAGATACAGTAGTCAAATTGTATCCGATTTTCTACTAGCGAACTCCAAGTGACTTCGTGTAGTGGCCACGGAACTGACCAGGCCAGCCCATGCACCAGTTCAAGCAACGCCATCGATCAAGATTTGTCTTGCTACACCAACCTTGCCAGAAACGAGTGCACATATACTGGTTATCATGTCTCCATCAGTACCCATATTGTCCCAGACAGATGACTTACCATGAAGTGGACTCACGATGGCGAAAGATACGATGGAGAGAAGACTTCGTTCGACAGGTTAGGAATTAGCACGGCGCGGCGGCCAAGTCGACATGTTGCCCGACCTTGTAATGAGCCCAACTGTTAATGAATAGTCGATGAGTCGATTGAAATGTTACGTGTCCTGAGCACCGTTGATGAAGGTCTTGACGGTGGCAGTGGTTGGTAATTGGGTGTCACCCGAAGAAGCTTATCCTGCGAAGCCCAACTTCGAAGTAATAAACCATGGACGTAGTGATCAATGCGTCTGAAATCAAGTTCCCGCCAGCTAGGTGTACCGAGACCTTCACATTTGGTTGTGTGGATTCTGGAAGCCGTCGTATATGGAAGTGAACTGATAGGTCACTTCCCCAAACATGCACCTGCGATGGAGATGCATCAGCGTAGTCGACATCGCGCCAGTGAATGTACCTACCAAATAATTGACAGATTGGAGCAAGAGTATGAGCATTGAAATTAGTGAGTATGATACTTGCCGACCTCACGATAATCAAACGTACGATGCCCCCCGCCGATGGTTTGTTTCGATCGTTATTCGAAGCTATTCTGGAGTATTCAAAGTGATCCCGAAGTCAAGCCTTCCGGAATCAACGGAAGCGACTCACTATGCCAGATCCTCGTGGCAAAGGCACCAAGCACATTTAGTCAGGAAAGAATAGGACAGCCAACTAACAGCTAAAGACATGCCTCTGCACCAGGCAGGCTAGACACGCTTTTAGGGGCGGAATCATATAAATGCGAGTGACTCAGACAGGTGTCAGAAAACTTGGTGCACTCCGAGAAATCAACTATCTGTCGTCGACTGACCAGCTCGCATCTTTGGAGGGGCTACCATTCAACACCAGGTCATTCCTCATGGCTTGAATGAGGCTTGGGACGTCTGAGAAAGCAAAGCAGAGCTAAAATAATGATATTGAATTGGTGGAGATATGGAAGCGATTGGACAATAATTTGTGTGAACTACCGGCTCTACTCCCTTCCATCCAGAAAAGAGTGGTGACTTTCATCGAGCGCTGAGACGTCCAAACGTTGATGTACGCCCTGTTTTGGCACAAACCGGCCGTAGAGAAAGATAGGCAGCGGTTGGTAATTTGACTGAAGGTGCGATGAGGTGTTCTACCACTGCAAGGCTTTCTAAAGGCAGTTCATATTTATATCTCTCACGATCACGGGGAGGCTCTCCGGTCCGACGCCAGCCGTCGCCGTCCAATTGCAATCAGCTCGAATAACGACGAGAAAGCTCTGGAGGAAATTTCACGGGTCTTGGTCTGTATACGACCAGTGTTTCCAGTCTATTTCTTTACTGGCAGTAGTTGTGATAAGTTCCACGAGACGGATATGCGAGTATAGGTTACACGACGAAAGAGAGTGTAGGCTACGTTTTTAATTTGAACCTGTCGGAATATAATACAGTGTCTCAGAGCTTGACCTGGCCGGTGACCCTCTGCGCCAGCAAACGCGATCCACCATCGAGGATAATGTGGTTACCAGTGACGTGTGCCGAAGCGGGAGACACAAGGAACAAAGCCGTGCCAGCCATATCTTCCGTATGACCATAGCGGCCCGTCGGCTGCGAGGCAGCAAAGTTGTCACTTCCAACGGTCTTGAACCCGAAGGCCGTCATTTTGCTTGGGAAAAGTCTGCGCGAAGCTTAGATACGTGACCAGTCGTCTGAATACCACTTACCCGGGAAGGATGGCGTTGACACTATTGAAATTGAGTTAAGCATGTGGCTGCTAGCTGCATTCAAGGCGACGTACTTTATATGGCGACGAACGAGCGTTATGGCAAGCTGCGATGTGAGATGGTTGACTGAGGGAGATGAGTACTATGTTAAACAGTATTCTTGATGCGCTTACCAGCTGCTTTGCTAGTGTTGTCTGAACGAAAGATGAGTGAACGCAGCCTATTGAATATGGGGTATGACTTACAACTCCAGACACCGTTACCCGCATCGCTGAGACTGCCTTCACTCTCTGCCTCAATACCGGCGACGGACGAGATGTTTATAACACGTGCAGGGTCGGCATTCGTCGAATCCTTCTCCAGGAGATCGACCAACCCAGAGGTCACTGAGATTGCTCCATGAGACGCGGGATTACACATAACCAAAGTAGCACTACGCACTGTAGAAAATACTCTTGACATTGACGGCAAAGATGTTGTCCCAGCCCTTCGCCTCGGGGAAATTGTCGAAGGGGGCCCCCCAGGTGATTCCGGAATTGTTCACGAGAATGTGCAGCTTAGATTCGCGCTTTCTGAACTCGGCTATGAGGGCGTCAACGCCGGCTTTCGACTAATTCGGTAAGCTCGTGAGTAGAAGAGCATGTACAGCACGACCAAGTACACGCACTGCAATGTTGGCGACGATGTAGTCCACCTTCCCGGCAGATGTCTTGTTGATCTCCTCGGCCGCCTGCCACCATCCCCTTGGTGAGGAACACCGCGTCTACCGAACAACCGATCACGTACCGCCTTCAATTGCGCCTCCTTTCTCGCCGCAATGTACACTTTGGCGCCATTCTTCGCGAGTCCCTCCGCAATCATTTTGCCGATTCCAGAGCCTCCTCCGGTGACCAGGGCTAAGATATCCATATCTCGGTCAAAGGATCGGCCAAGCCGGGGTTGCTGCGCTCACCAATCTTCCCCTTGATGTTATAAAGCGACGAAATCGAAAGATCTAGACAACGCGGTGAGATTTGTTGACCCACTGAGCCAGGGGTTGCTCCATCCAATACCACGTACCAGTAGACATGGCTTCGGAAGATGCAAGTGAGCGAACAGCGACGAAGTGACAGGGGATCCAGTTTATATGCAACGCTCGCCGGCTTTGGCGTAACCCGGATTCAAGGTCCGCGGCCTAAGCTAGGAACGCCACTACTGAGCCCTCTCTGAGCATTTGTCAGGCAAACATATGCCCCATTGCTGAGGTGGGGAAGGGAGGGGCCATCTGGGGACGAGGCGAAATTATCGAGTTGGGAAATTTTACGCGCGTAAATCTCGCTCGGTCTTCTCCACAAATTCACGTAATAACCCTAGTACATAATTACCAGTGAAAGAAACGAATTCTGCACCCAATGCACTGCCAAGTACAATTACGACATCAAGCAAGAGCAAGGGATGCACAGTTATAACAAGTGAATCCAGATTGGCAACAGGCGCAGGTGCGATGAAGTAAGTACTTTAACTGCAGAGAACCATACTTATCTCCCCATGAACTCACATCAATAATATGTTTCCTCCTTGAACGTGGAGACTTCAACTTCTTCTACCACTTCAATATCGATGATATCTTCGAATTGTTCAAGATCACTGGGCGATAGCTGGTTGGGACGAAGTTGCCACGTCTCGACTCCAGTTCCCAGTGCCCTTCTGGCCTCGAGTTGTTTCATCAAGCGAGCCAACACCCTCTGCTTGTATTTGATGCCCCGCGATCCATTGAGAATGATTGTCTTCAGCGATGGGAGCGATCTAGCTTGTCTTCGCTTTGCGGGTGTATCACAAAGGACAAGCGTTATGTCAATCAGACGGTGTGAATGAAGTACGGTGACATCTTTCAGCTGGCGGAGGATCCTTTCTCGCTGGGTATCAAGGGAATCGTCGTTGAACGATTCTACATCAGAATGAAGATGTAAGATGGGAGGTAGGTCATTAGATGGGCAGAGCGTCAAGACCGCCCCCTCTGTCCGCAGATCTCCTGTGCCAGAGACTTTCAGATCGAAGAATGCAGTGTCCGATTCTCGCTCTTCAATAGTACGACCTGCCCATATTCTTACGTGAGCATGGCTATCGGAATACTGGGTGGCGTGCAGCATGAATGCGGAGTGGGAGTGGGGGACGTTGGGAAGTTTCGAGTATATGGCGGCAATGACAGGGGTGGCAATCTCGGCGTCGGCTTGACCAGAATGGATGAGCTGTATGGTTTTGATGGGTGCTACGATACAGGATACCATTCCTAGGTTTGAAATGTCGTTGTCCTGAATAGACAGGTGCGTCAAGCTTGGGAGATCGACGGACAGCGGAGGTACGGGTCCATCCAGCGGCGCAAGTGTATGAATTAGAGTGAGGGATGCCAGGAGGGGGAGATCATTCAGTATGGTAAACAAGTCAACGGTATCAGTGCGAGATGATTTCCCTCCGTATCGATTGGACTTTATCATGAGAGAGCGGAGGTTGATGAGAGATGCCGTGCGTGCTTGGAAGGTATAGTCCGTCAAGGACAGATGTCGCAATGCTGGGAACGCATCGGCGAGGAACTGGAGGCCATCTAAGGGGGAATGGGATGCATTTTTTAGTGTTATGACTTCAAGTTGGGGAGTTGGCTCAGATATGATCCGTTTGACCCATTCCGGCTTGCATTCCAGATTGATTTCTTTCAATCTGTCGAGGTGATTAAGGACAGCCAGCAAGGTTTTCTCGTTTGAGTAATATCCGGGGGCCAGCAGGTACAGTGGCGCAGATTTAGCGCGTTCTAGGAAAAGCTCGACGATGCGAGGTGAAGCGAATCCAAAGATGCAGCCCCAGATTCGAGGTGATTCGAGCGCTACCTGACGCCACTGGCGACACACCTGTGTGGCGGGAAGAAGGTGCCCATAGGCATCGCGAGTGTAGTACGAATCATGACGTGGAGGAGCCGAGAATGCGAGCGACTCGAAGATCATCGACAAGACTTCGGGCGGAAGTTTGGATACGGTGAGCAATCGGATGTTCTTGTATTCTTCGAGGCGCCGAATTTCTCCCTGTATTAGGTTAATCTGGTGCTTGAAAACTTGTATCTTGGCGTCGACTTCCCCTAAGTTGGGCGAGCTGCTGAAGAACGATGGCGGGATCATGGGTTGTTCAAGACACGCCATAGTCTTGAAAAAGAGGGGATGTAAGGTACACCACACTTCGTTGTCAAGGTTGCACTCACGAAGCCTTGCCCGCAGAAACTACAAGGAAGTTTGGAATTAAACGACTCAGACAATGGGACAACGCGAACTGAGTCATTTACGACCACGTGATGGGAATTAAGCTGTTGCCAATACCGTTCATATCGTTGACTAGCCGCTGCCCGTGCTTCGCACGGGTCCTGGTATCTCTATAGTTTTACAAGTACAAGGCAGTAATGAAGTGTCTGTTCATCTAGTATCCAACTAGTGGTTCTGTATTCGAGCCAATGTACCTCGTAGGTTCCTTGGAAGAAAACATGACGACCCCCACCACGCGCATGTTGGTGTTTACTCCGTGGCCTCTTAGTAGAAGACATGTGGAGAAAAATAACCCTAATCAACTCGCCGAGAATCGAGATTAGAGCAGAAATTGGTGGCATTGCCTGGATCCAATTTCTACGGCGTCGACGAGATCTTCGAATTGCTGGATATCTGCAGAAGTCAAAGCAGTAGTACCCGTGGTCCTGAGGTTGAATTGCCAAGTTTTGATTGCTGCGTTGTTTGCCTTTCGCGCATCAGTCTGCTTCTTCAACCTCGCCAAAACTCGGGCTTTGTAATCGATATCGAACACGTCATGGAGAACCATCTTCGTCCACGAGGGAAGCGACATGATGTTTTGTCCTCGCTTTGTTGGCGTATCGCACATGATGAGGACTAGGTCGATCAACCGGTCGGCATGGACTTCAGTTACGTTGGTGAGCTGGCGGAGAATCCGCCACCGGGGTATATTGAAAAAGTCGTCGCTGAACGAGTGGGCATCCGAAGAAAAGTACAGCGTAGGAGGTACAGAAGTCGGAGGAAAGAGCATCAAAACGGATTCCTCTAGCTGCAGTTCTGCGATGGGTCCAATGACTTTGAAATCGAAGAATGGAGTCGTGGAGTCTCGCCAATCCTCCGTGCGATTCGCCCAAACCCGCACACGCGCATAACTTGACGATCGGCGAGTGCTAAGTATGAACTCGCAGCTGGAATGGGTGAGATCGGGAAGCTTTGAGTATATGGCGACGATGACGGCAAGGGAAGACTCGACGTCGAGTTGCATTCTGGTGGTCCAGAGTTTGATGGTTTCGAGACACGGCGCTGTAATACATGTAATCAACCCGATATTACGAATATCGTCATCCTCGATAGATAGGTGTCTTAGGCTTGGAAGACATATTGATAAGGAAGAAGTTGGTGCCATCGGCAGCGCTAGGGCATTGACGAGGGTGAGACTCGATAGATGGGGGAAATCGTTCAGCGCGGTGAAGAATTCGATGGGAGATGGAAGCTCGGGTGTACTTGTATACGTGCTGTCGATCACAAGAGAACGAAGAGAAGTGAGAGAGGCCAGACTAGTTTTGCACACATAACGTTTCAGCGACAGGCGTCGCAACGCTGGAAATGCACCCGCAGAGAACGTGAATGATTTGGCGGAGGTGCTTTCGAGCGCGAGTGTCTCGAGTAGTGGGGTGGGCTCGGACGTGATCCGCTTCAACCACTCAGGGTCAACGGTGTGCAGGTCGATTTCCTTCATCTGGGACAGATGGTCGAGAAAAATCACCATGTTCGCTGGCCTGGAATAGGTATTGGTCCTCAAATACAGCGGCGCAGACTTGACGCGTCGCAGGAAAAGTTCTATGAGGCGCGGGGGAGCCGAACTAGGTATGCAGCCCCATATGCGAGGCGAATCAAGCGCGACCTGACGCCAATGGCGACAGACCTGCGTAGCTGGCAACACGTTGTTCAAGTGTATCCAAGCATATCCTGGGAGAACCGGAGGCTTCCCTAGTGCCAGATGTTCGAAAATGATCGACAAGACTTCGGGAGGAAGTTTGGATACTGCGAGCAATCGGGTATTTCTGTATTCTTCGAGTCGGCGTATCCCGTCTTGTAGTTGGAGAATTCTACGCTGAAAAGATTGTATTTTCGTGTCTACATGTTCTGTGGTCGGTGAGCTACTGAAAAAGGACAATAAAGATTCTGCGGAGGCCATACTGTGGGTTGTGATGCCAAGTCTGGCCAACTCGTACCAGTTACGAGTGCGGAGTGACGGGTGACACAACAGGCGTGACAGGTCGAGTTGCCATGTGCCCACCATGATCGACCCGATGTCTGTTGCAGACAGTGATTAGCTTTCAGCGAAAGTTTGACTGTGTACTCATTAAATGGTCAGTTACAAGTTCGACGCGGTCAACGCATGCTCTACTCTTGGGCAATAAACTTGTTGGTTTTGCTCGATTGATTTTAGGACACGATCGCACTTGGGCCTCCAATAACCATCTTCTTGCCATGATCTTATGTCTCCAGGGCCACTGCGACTTTTAACTTGAAGCTTGAAGGCCTGACAGAATGGTGGGAAATTGAGCTCAGATATCAGCGCCTGGCGAAATTCCAATTTGGAACCTAGGATGGAAACACGACGCAGGCATCGACACCTTTCCGAATCATCATCACTATACTATCAAGGGGTCTCTGACCAGGGGGTATCTGACTGGAGTACCCCAGTGAGACTTTCTGGCAACTACAGACCCTTCCCCAGCGTCAGTTTCCCTCCAACCGCGTATACATCCCCCATCGATCCTGTACACGAAGGATCGCCAATAATCCCCCCAGAACAACCCCCCGACGACGAATCGCGCCGAGATTTCACTGTACACTCACATCCTTCATACTCTACCCGTGGCAATCAACCACCAGGAAGCGTCTTCTATGGCCCGAATTCGGGTTCGTCTTCGCGGCAGTCTTCTCCTTCCAGATCAACAGAGGGGCGCGCGGACGCGGACGATATAAAGCAGCAAATACACGTTCTGAAAGATTGGCTTCAGCGAGACGCGCAGGATCGCCAGGCGGAACTCAGAGCTGTCGCCGCTCGAGTGGATCAGCTCAATGATCAGATCCGACGCTTAGCCGCCGTCCCGGGAGGAGTGCAAATCAACCAGTCGGAATTGCGTGGTGTTGCAGCGGAGGTTGGTAGCCTCTCAGAAGAGGTCAGGCGATTCGCAGCTGCAAGAGGAGCCCCTCCACCAGGTTGGTTGCTGGCAATCTATGTTCGTCCTACGCTCGACTATCCTAAACTACTCCTTAGTACCCCAACAATCGCCACGGTCCTATGGGAGTCCATTCGGGATGATCGGGGGTCCAATGACGCCGTCGCTTGGTGCAACACCCATACAACCGGAAATCAAGTTCCACCAGATGTTTCTACCACCGTCGGGCAACGACAACCGCAGTAGCACACTACAATGGGATATGCTGTTCCCGTCAACGTATGCTCAAGGTACAAGCAGCGATCCATCCGCATGGGCTAACAAACGGGAAGAGGCAGCTACATCGCCTCGTGTGGCCATGCTAAACCTCGTCTCGAAAGCATTTCCGTGGACGATCTATGTCAGGGCCTCGCACCCTCAACTGGGCGTCTCGTGTTCGGACGTCATCGAAGCGATTTCGAGATTCTTGGGCCAGTTGGTGAGCCAGCAAGAATTCCTAGGCTTCCCAGCTGCGACACAACAGCTAGTAACCGAATGTTATCACCAAAATCGAGATGTGGCGCGCGAGGTTTTGGGTGTTAATGGTCTTGGGGAGGGTATCAAACGTTTGGACTGGCTCGGGATGGAGACGATCTTTGGGGGCATTGAGCACAATGATAGACTGCTGAGAGAGATTTGTGGAGGGGCACCACCACCATTGACCTTTGCCTTATTACGGATCAGAAAGTCCTCAAGTACCAATACACCCTTGCGTAGGTAACTGTCTATCATTAGGACTCGGCAGACTGTATTACGATGGCTACAACGTGCTGATATAATAGGAATAAATAATTGCTTGCGATCAGAGTACTAACCGACGTTGGGTCTGGCTGGTTGCCTTCTTCGTTTATCCGCTCCCTGCGAGGATAAAGTCGGGAACCATGGGTGATTTAGAGTAGGATCCCATAGGAGAAGTCCTATATCAAACGCCCGTATCCCGGCCGTGGTTGACGGTAATGCATCTAGCGAGTCGCAGGCCAGGATGGTGTCTCTGATGAACTGATCAGTGCAACAACATCAGTACATCATTAAGAAGGCAAAGGCTCGCTAGCAAACCTTGATTCTTTCCGAATACCAGTAGTTGGTATGAGAGGGCTGCATGATGAGGTCTGAAAGGATCTTGCGAGCAAGCCGAATATTATCGGATGGCGAAAAATAGATATCCTGGGATCAACTGTTAGCGCGCAGAAGGACACATAAAACTGAGCTCACGTCAAGGATTTCTTTACATGCTGGTAGAAACGACGAGAACTCGGGGCAAGCTGCATCGCGTGTTGCAATGGAATCGTACTCCGGAAGGAAAGCCCATTTGTACCGTCTTATAAAATTAAGCTCGAGGCGTTGTGGTTCGAACGACATGAGCCGTGTAACAACCTACAACGGGCTCAGAGATAGGTATGGACGGTCTGTTCTGAAGATCACGACTCACTGAGAATAATGCCATCGAGATGAGCTGCAGCGCGGTGAGGTACTGGACGTTGAAATCGATCTCCATCTTCGTTGGGGTACCTACGGTCAAGGGATGAGATCTAGTGGATAGGAGGGACCGTGTTTGGACAGACCTGCTGGTACAACGCCAGATAACTGCTCTAGGCATGAAATATGCTTCTCGATAGTTTGGGCGGAAAAGAGGTACGCGAAAGCGCGTTCTTCCGACGTGTAAAGATCCAGTTGGAAGCCGGAAAATATAACTTCACGAATGACGGCCAACCTCCATGATAAGACTGCGTTAGGTATCTGACGAAGGATCAAGTCCGTTTCATCCTAGAATCAAGGTCATGATGTGTACCAATGGGCGGAGGGTACCGATGCACGTACAGTGGTATCAAGTCTTCCCGTCATTTCCACGACAAGATCATACAATTTGTGCCAAGGAAGCAATAACTTCGCTAGACTACGTCTACGCCGAGGGACATTGTTCCAGTGGCTTTGCAGCTGAGGCGTGATCACCTAAAGCAACCGTTTAGGTGCTTACATTATGAGCCGAGGGAAACGTACCTTAGTGAAATGACGTTCCATCTCAGCAAAGGGAGGCCCATCGTCTCCTTTCCAACGTTCGCGAATTGCCTGGCTCAGGATATTGTAGCGTATGCCCATCGTCTCCAAGAAGAATCGTTCCACGACCCACGAAGGCATGAAATCATGAAGTACAAGGAGACCATCGTAGAAGGTCAACTACAGCAGGCCGCCGCTTAGCTGATCTGTGGGTATACAGATGAAAATTCTTGCC
Organism: Sanguinoderma rugosum; assembly: GCA_017499575.1. NCBI lineage: Eukaryota > Fungi > Basidiomycota > Agaricomycetes > Polyporales > Polyporaceae > Sanguinoderma > Sanguinoderma rugosum. The sequence goes on along the minus strand of VTPW01000001.1, from coordinate 4,617,908 downwards.
TGGGCTGTACTTCGAAGATAGGCTGGTGTGGGACTACGTGAATAACTTTGGAGGGTCCCTGCTAGCTGAAAAGGCGTCAGGGATCGTCACGGGGAATCAGAGCGGTCATATGCAGACCTCCCATGTTGCGAGGTTCTGTGCAGAAGAAAGTTTCCCTATTTCCACCCAGTCATCCAGGAAGCGGGTCAAACTATCCCAGGTGTATATGATGTGTGGGATATCCAATATTCGAAGAGGAACGCTGCAAGTCAGCAGACGAGCTAGATGTGGATCAAAAGCGAGGTGTGCTGGAGATGTGGGCGACGGCTCTGGGGATGGGGAGTTGCGGATCGTAGTGAGGTGTTGCTTCGCGGTCGAAAGCAGGATTTGAAGTTTGTGGGGATCCTTATGGACGTCTAGACCTAACATTTGAAGGTAGACCTGACAACCTTATGAATTCCGAGCATCCACCAAACTCAGAACGACCAACATTACGCAGCCTAACTCTAGCGCGCAAAGGCTCGCGCCATTGCTGAGGAACTACAAAATTGTAAACGAGGGATGTTGTTCAATATGAAGGCTATCCACCTTTATAAGAGTGTTCTAGCCAAAAGTCGGCCTCGTCAAGTTTGGTTTGCAGATACACCGGGGGAACACCCTCTAAGAATGAGACTTCGCATTTATCGGATTGCCAGTCTTCCATCTACCGCAACGGATGAAGCTGTCCATGAGAGACAAATAACATTGAGAACTCACAGACCTCTCTTGTAGAGCCTTCGTTAAGCCTCCTCCATGAAAAGTCACAGCATTTCATCAAGCCAGACATGAACGACCTCAGAACGACTGTTATTAGCTCAAGCGGCCGTTCGGCATCTTCTTGAACAACCGCAGATCGCAAGTAAAGGAGTTCCGGGTCCATGTCACTGAGACGGTGTACATATTGGATGGTCAGAACGGAATGAGGCAAACAATTTCCGGCGTGCCATAGCATCTAAATGATATCGAAGTAAGAAAGGCAACGAAGTTCAAAGAATGTGTTCACCTCATAAGCAAACGACCGATCCATAATCCAGCAGACCTCGCCGGGCAGCAATAATGTTAAGGGATTAAATGGCGGTTTCATATCGCTCTCGCTCCTCATTCCTGTATCAAGCCTTGGTTCCCCGATCTTAACAAGTAACCCATATCAGCACCAGATATAAGGTGTCTGCTTCAGAGACTTGCCTCGAATGCGTTCATTGCCTGCTGCAATTCGAATCCCTCAGTCATAAGCAACGATCCGTCCTCCATCTCTTGCGAGCCTTCGCTAAAGATGGTCGTGATATCGTAGAAATCGTCGCCGCCTGGCATGTCCAGCTGGTTAAACTGCTCGTCTGCGTATCTCTCGACATTCGTCCCGAAGAATTCAGAGAAGTGGGAATCCAAGGAAGACCCCACATTCGAGCCCATCGTAGTTGTGCGCGAAGAAGCGTGACTGAGGTGGCTGTGCAATTTTTATGTTTCTTCCATCCCGCCTCCCAAAGGCGCGAAGATTTATCCATGGGACACGTAGAAACTTGACAAACGCGATACACTCAGAAAGTAGCGATGCTCCTCTCGCTAGGAAACGCGTTATTTTATCCGGTATACAACCCACAGGGACACCTCACGTATGGCTTTGCGATGCGTATGCTGACTTAGTCGCTGATGGTTCCATAGCTAGGAAATTATCTAGGGGCGCTTTCTAACTGGGTGCAGCTTCAGCGAGACAGCAGTCCAAACGACACTTTGCTGTATACCATCGTTGGTTGGCATGCTTTGACATTGCCTCAAGACCCCAAGAAACTATCACAGTCACGACGCGAAATGCTTGCGACATTACTAGCCATTGGCCTTGACCCCAACCGCTCTATTATATTTCACCAGGACCATGTAAGTGCCCATAGTACTTCACTAGAATCATCCTACATTGCTCGTAGAATCCCCATCACACAGAGTTCGCTTGGATACTAAGCTGTCTAACTCCCTTTGGCAAACTCAAGCGGATGACGACCTGGAAGGTCAGGGCGCGTACATGTTTTCCCCGACGCTGGCACTAACATCAGATTTAGTCTCGTCTGGCCGACTCTCGCAACGCCAATAATGAATCGGAAGTGAACGAGTCTCTACTGAATGCTGGGTTATTCACCTACCCTGTTCTGCAAGCAGCAGATATCCTTGTCTATAGGTATGCCATTTTTTCTACAGAAATGAATCCTTAGAACGATGGTTAGGGCGACGCATGTACCCGTAGGAGAAGACCAAACGCAGCACCTTGAACTCTCGAGGGACATTGCCCAGATATTTAACCAAACCTACAAACGACTGTTCACTCTACCCGAACAGCTCTCCAGTACGTCTTGAAAAAAGAATTATAAAAACGTAGGCTGTTTGACATATGTATCCGTATGTAGCCCCGTCGAAGAGAATCCTTTCCTTGAAGAATCCTGCGGCCAAAATGTCCAAATCTGCGCCAGACGTTCAGTCCCGTATCCTGTTGACTGATTCGCACACCCAAATCAAGGCTAAAATCCGGTCTGCAGTCACGGACTCTATCCCCGGCGTCACATACGACCCAGAGACCCGACCTGGCACGTCGAACCTTCTGACTATTCTTGGGGCATGTACCAATCGTGAAGGGAGTGACGTTGCAGCGGATTATCGAAGCAAGGGGCACGGTGAGTTGAAGGCAGACGTGGCCGAGGCTATCGAAGGGCTACTCAGAGGTCCTAGGAGCGAGTTTGAGAGATTACGTGAAGAAAGAGGATATTTGGACGATGTTGCCAAGGACGGTGCAGAAAAGGCAAGGGCACTCTCGGAGATCACGATGTTAGACGTTCGAAGAAGGATCGGTCTATCATGAGTATGCAATTAGGTCATTTTCTACGTCCACTTTCGCTCTATTATCTTGAGTAGTAGTTCTTGGCCCCCCTGGTCAAACTCATTCTATGGTCAAATTCACAGCCACGCGACGGGTTCGGACTCGTGCTTCCGAACAGGCTGATTTGCCAATGATTTGCAAATTGTTTACCACGCGATAAGCTTAGAGCAAAGTGACACAACTCCTAGCTCATCACCACCATGTCCGTCCATAACTCCACTGATTCCAGCGAACTAGAGAAAGCCTTGGAAGACGAGATAAAGTCCGTCTGTTAATTGGTGCTATATTAGTACCCCTAGGCTGACCTCCAAACTCGTTAGAGAGTGGCACTTCCGTGGGTATCCAAAATCTGATAATCAACGACCTGCTTCAATAACCCACAAATAGATATCTACTTCCACCAGAACAACGTAGAGGAACACCACGATGCATTAAGTCTTCGTGATGCAGTGCTCCGTCTAAGAAGGGACGGAGCCTTCGTCGCAGTTCCTTTATTTCGTGTGAATACGTCTCCGATTGGGCCACACCCCGTAGGTAAGTAGTCTTGCTCGACTGGACACTGGAGAGTAGGATGAGCTGGCAAAATTCAACCAGGATCCTACGAGATATGGGTTCCGTCAGAGAGCTTCGCCCAGGTCTTTTCTTATCTTTGCATGAACCGAGGCCGACTCAGGTAGGTGGAACGCACCGCGGGTGAAAATTTGCTGATGTACGACAATAGTGTCCTGGTGCATCCTTTGACCCGTGAAGAGGTACGCCCCATATATAGAACTCAAACTGTGTCCTGATGACATTCCCCCAGCGCGCGTACGACTCAATTTTCCAATCTGAAACTTTGTGAGCTGACTGTCTGGTTGTTCCTGCGTTCCAGGGACCACGAAGTCCGTAACGCGTGGATTGGTCCTTCTTTCCCACTGGATCTGTCCGGCTTGCCACTCAAGAGCGAGGACCTACCCTTGCAGTATCCAAGCCTTAGTAAGCTCGCGCATCGGGAATGATGTATTTTTTCATTGCTCACCATTTGTCTATTCCTCAAGAATTGGGATATTCCTCAACTAGGCCCTCCTTGACACCAGAACAGAGGCGGCGTCTAGGTGACAATGTGGAGAAGTTGTTATTGAACGAGAAGTATGCCGCACGCGCTCCGCCTAGGGATTAGCACAGAGCACATAAGATGCACAGTTACTCGATAATGATGTCTGTGTAGAGCCCGTGGCAAACGACTATGTAGAGCCGGGTTCTTCCTTGACGATGCAACACAGAAGATACTTAGAGATGATCCTCAGTTTTTGTAAGAACAAATTTCTTGTGATCTAATCAACTGATCGCTGTTTGGTCGAACTTTTCACAGCTGAGGCTATCCTAAGGTTCTACCACCACGGCGCTTTTCTTCAATAGGGTCATGTACGTGCAAGAGCTGAGCGCGTAGAAACCTTCGCTTCTTTGTCGTCAAAACCGTTGCCCATGCGAAGAGCACCAATGTTTGATTCATCAATAATAGATAGCTGATGTTCTGATGCCCCCAACGACATGGGAACATCATCTTGTCGGTGATACGCTGCGGATAGTATACCATCTCTGTTTTACTCACTGCTTTGGACTAATTAGATCGCTCGTACCCAGCAACCAGTAGTATTCCCAAACAGTCATAGAGCGACAGCTCAAGAAAGCTTTCTGATGATCGTCCCTACGATATATAAACTCGTTGTTGGCATTGGCATATCCTGTCTGCACCGTAGTGGCTCCCCCTACCTCCTCCCCTCCCTTGGCCTTTTAGAGCCGTCCTTTCATTTCTCCCTTTGCAGTCCCCTTTGTAGCATATTATAGTTCCCCTGGGTTTGGTTTCATCTTAATTCTTCGTCTCTACTGTATCAATTAGTTCTTACATTCCCCTTACGGCCATGGACAACGTTGGCATTCTCGCTATCAGTACTTTAATTTTGGTGGTCCTATACGGGATGGCAGTCGTACAAGCCATCCTTTACTTTGGAAGATTCCGTCGGAAAGACCCCCGGGTGATCCAGATCGTGGTGCGTCTGACTTCGTGTCATAAATAGTTTTGCCTCACACCCTTCGATTTTCATAGGTCCTAATAGTCTGGTGGGTTCCCTACGTGTATTCTTGCTTGCCATCTAACTGCCTTCCATAGCGTTCTAGCATTCGTTCAACTTATCTTCATGTGCACTTCGCTGTACAGCTTCACAATAGTCCACTTCCTCGCACCTCCCCACACCGTCCCCATCCCACAGGCGCTCGTCCTGGCGGTCTTCGTTGGCAGTATCACGCATCCGTTGATTCAAGCCACGCTGACCTTCCGCATGTGGAAGCTGGGATGGACCCAGGGTAGCCCCTGCACTTCTCGCTTCGTCGCCCCAATATGTTGGACCGTTTCGGCATATATTCTGGGATCGACAATGTTCTTGTCTCTCAGGGCAATATTCGCCGTTCAAGACAAGGCCTCATTGATCGACTATATTGAAGATAACGTATGGGCGATGTTTTCCGTGTTGCTAGCCACCGCCTGTGTGGACTTGCTCACATCGGTCAGCCTATGTTACGCGCTTTATAGCTCCCGCAAAGAGGTTCTAAGAGGGTGAGTCTGCCATTCTTTCACTGACCCGATCCTTGAAGCTCATTGAGTGTAGCACTGTGAAACTACTCGATAAGTTAATCTTTTGCACAATTCGTGAGTTCTTTCTCGTCATCTAGGGTGAAAGAAGGACTTACAGACGAACAGCAACTGGGATCGTGACCAGGTATGCCTTGTTCGTATCATTTTGCGAGTGATCAGGTTTCAAATCTACTCTGCAATACAGCGTAACGGCGGTGTTGATCATTGTCGCGGTCCGTGATATTTACTCCTCCTTTTTTCGAGTTTCTCAACAAATATGTCTCTAGTTCAAGATAGCGAGAGACTCGTGTATGTATTCGACCGACGGTTTACTTTCACCTACTCATTTTATTGTAGTCCTATGGTTGTCCCTTCTTATCATCTTGACAGATTGTAAGGAACGTCACCTCTCGCAATTGGTGATATGGCTGATCACTAGTGACTCGTTAGTATACGTAAATACACTACTCGCACTGTGAGTGCATCCGTTATATTCCTTTTTGCAAGGACCTCACGGATCATGCTTTAGACTAAACTGTCGTTGGGAGTTGAGGGACTTGGATGACAACATGACGATTACTACCATCGTACTGCCGACCAGCAGAGCTCCGTCGCTACGCGGTGGAGGTATTTCGGTCCCACAATTACGACGACAATTACGAACGGCCGCCTCCAGCGACACTCTAATGACTACCCTACGTGGATACCGCAACACCGCCAGCAATAATACCTATAGTACCCACATATATTCTTCCCCAGACCAGGCAACGACCGCGACCGCAATAGTGGAGAGCACCGGGATACATCTCATCAGCGATCGGTCTAGTTTCTTGGCATTGACAGCAACTCGAACCCACCTTCGGTCTGCGAGTCTGTCCCATCAGGTACGTTCATTTAGTCCTCAAAATCTGACATCAAATTTACATGCATAGCAGCCAGAGAGAGAGGCCTTTGAGATGGTCCCTCTCAGAAGACCACAGTCAGCGCAAATGTCTCTAGCCGTTTAACCCGGCAACTTTATTAATTCATCTACGCTATCATTATCATTTTTATCATTATGTCAACTGTACCCATAGCATTCGGACTCTACTCTACGGTCGTACATAATATTCTCAATTGTATATCTACATACTGTTTCCCAGCTGTATTTTTGGTATTTCCCGTCCTTTTGAATCATTATCCTTCAGGGGTACCCCTATTGTCCATAACCGAGGACGTCGCTGAGCTTCAGGGCATTTACATCTTAGACCGCTACCACCACCGCGGCCTCAGACTCCATGCCCGTCGCCACTAACAATGGGTTCGAGTTCCACTTGATCAAATCCATGGTCTCTGAGGCGGTGTCTGTTGTCGAGCCAGATGGTATTCCACAATATGCCCATCAATCGACAAATCAGCCTGAGGTACGTCTTATTTTTCCTTCGTATATGCGCTTTCAATGAACACATGGACATAGTGGCCCATTTCCGCGCAAGATCCATTCAGAACGGCCGAACTCGCCGTAGAGCTCCAGACAGAACGCCTTAAGGTGGCCGAGGCTCTTGCAGCAAGAGATCTGCTGGTCCATCGACTGGGAGACGCATATACTTCCATCCAACACAAAAATCAGTTGCTTGATCAACTTAAAGAGAAGTTTGGAACGAAATTGATTGATTCAACGAACCTTCCTACGCACAGCCTGGCAATCGATCACAACGAAAAGAAGACACTTACCGAGCAGATAGCCGTCCAACAGACCATCATAAACCAACTAAGGCAGGACATCAAGGCGGGGAAACCATGTCACAAAGTAGACCCACCCCCTTGTTACGAAGAAAACCTATCGCCGACGGTGCTGTCACCAAGTTGTCAGGTAAAATATTTCTTTGTCCTGGCGCAAACTATATGCTTCCCTACGCTTAAAGAACGAGGGTGAATTTTATCCTTTTCCTTCTGTGCGGGCGAACTGGAACGACATCCCAGCTACCGTTCATCACTTGCTTCCACCACCCCTCTCACGTTCGGTCTCACAATGTTCTGTCCCGACAACTCTGAGTGATATCGGCATGACAGACGTCGAAGAATGCGAAATCGTTGATGTTTGTGCTGCGTCGACCCTTTTAACTGTGGCTAACACATCACTTCACAGACTCTTCCTAAATCCGGAGATGCAGCTGACAGGATTCGAGCGAGAAACGCCATTCTTGCAGCGCTTGCTGTACCGTTGCGTGGCCCTCCAGACGACCTACAGCCAATCATGATTCCCGCACCCCTCACTCTGCAAGAATTCATCAACAGTGGCTCTAGTGTCAGTTCATTATTGGCTCGCATGCCGCAATTATTGACTTCTATTTATATATGCACTTCTAGTTTATTCGGACGGCGTATGCTCGGCGTGCTTGTCTCTTAGTCCTCTGCTGATATAATTTCTAGCTTATCCAATTACCGTCAACTCCACGAGCTGACGACATCGTGGTGTGAGGAGCGAGAAGAACATGGGTATTTCCTCACCCCGGTATTCAAATGTAGCACCAATCCAAGGGTCACAACAGCCCATCGCTGGAATGTAGTCGATGTTTTGCACAAGATGAGCAAGCCCACCGGTAAGCCGTGCAATAAGCCACTAACGTGCTCTAATGCATGCGCCTGTAGATTTCTTTTATCACAAAAACGGGCATTGGTATTACGCTGGAGTCTATAAGGCTTTCAGGATGGAAGATCTGACAACGAAAGAATGGGATGCCTTGTCAACCGAGGTCAGACGCCGCCGTCCTCCTTCTGTTCACTGCTTCAGTTTACCATATAGACAACGTCGGCAATCGTGAAGGATACCATTCTGGCACGCCGCAATTCCTCACCCCAGAATATCTACGAAGTAACTCAACTCTATACATGTGGCGCTCTGAAAGTTGCTTGCATCGGACTTCAATGTGTCGGCTTTAACCTCGCCGTCTTCCATGCTCTACTGGACCACGCTACTAAATATGCCCACGCCGCGATGTCTTCTAAGAATGGTACGAGTGCTCCGTGTAGCAGGTCGGACACCCCTCTGCACTCTCCCGTTTCCATTTCTGGCGGCGTCTTTCCCTGGGGTACTACTCCCATCAACACTGCCGTTGCGGGGCTTACAGAGAGGATCGCAAATCTGTCCATGAGTTCTCCGGCTTCGGACGACACGTCCGGAAACCCCAAACAACGATCCGCATGAGCCTTGTGCCGCTCAAGCTCTACTAATTCCGCGCACTTCACCAAACGCAAGGTCCCATCTTATACAATCGCGACTTGGTTTACAACGACCGCTAGATTTCCAACTTGTCGACTCTCACGATCGTGACTTAGTCTTCTCAACTGGCCGACCGCTTCTAGATTATTAGGCTCGAACCCGCATTGATTTTGTATACCCTCAGGACGGAGCTAGGCTATTGCAATTGTAATTTATATCACGGACTCCAGCGATAGTGGTTATGACAGTAAAGTTCAGTCGGACAATTCAATCTGTTCGATACGTCCATCAAGCAGCCTCAGAACAGTATTCAATCCCAGTAGCACGCCTTCATCAGGCCCTTCCCCTGGAACAATCCGTGTGTGGGCAAAATCAATCAGCTTTGCCACAAAGGGCGGGCCTGGTTTGTTCTGTTCGTCTTCGGATTCGTCCTCGTCCTCTTCATCTTCCTCTTCGAAAGCTCCTTCCTCAAGCAGCTTTAGTCCTTCCTTCGCTTTGTCCTCATCCGCTTCGTAGATAATAAGGACACTTCCGCCGACCATTCGCATGTCCACCTGCGCAAATGCATCCTTCAACTCGGCGACATCCTCCCGAATACCTCTCAATATAGGCAGGAGTGTGGATCGGGTCAAGCCACTGTTAGAGTTCTCAGCCGTGGTTGCGGTGGAGGCTACAGGAAAGAATCGCGCAATGCCATCAGGCAGGTCCACAGGCTTGATCGACTTCCCGTATGACTTAGGCGTGTTCACTGGGAGACTGGTGTCGTTGTTGTATACCTGGAATAAGTAAGTTTCGAATAGGTGTCGTAGTTTGTTGCACGCACTTGAAATCCTGTGAGGCGGATCCCCGTCTCTAGGGAAGTCGTGTCTTTGGCCGTCTTGATCATGCGTTCCACTTTGTCTGGTGATGCCGTCTCATCATAGAGAACAGTGCCAAGTTTGATGTCGATGATATTTGGTTTGATGAAGGGATGAGAGAGGTTCTCTAGCACGAGAGAATGTAGATATCAGAACGAGCCGTTAATTGGGTTGATTTCTTCGCGGAGTATGCGTACTCATCTTTCTCGGAGGAATCAACAGGGGCAACGGCTATCCCTCCCTCGAGACCCTTGCCCTCATCAACTTTTCCTTGCAAAGAAAGCGTACCGTAGAACTTGGGGACGAAATGTCGTAGGGGCGCAAATCCTGGATCTCGAACGGATGTTTGGTAGAATTGAAGCTCGAGAGGAAGCGCTGGTTTGATCAACAGCGAGCCATCCTCCGTTGCGAGGACGCCAGAATGACCGCCGACTTGCGTATTCAGCGGTTTGTTGGATCCTGAGGGTAGTTCAATGGAAGCCATGGCACTGTGGTGGTGGTTATCAGTTGAGTTGCTTGGGCAATGGGCGCGATTTGATTTTGGTTCCGAGGCCCTGGCTAGCCTAAAGCTACTTTCAATTCTAATCCGATACCGCCATCACCTGTGCTCTTTTCAACATGCAAGGGGACAACCACGACGCCAGCAAATACATTGCTGTGACGCTCTCATCATCGTCTCCATACCTACACAATCCACAGTCTCTGGCCGCAGTGCATCCCGCGATCGGCTACATCGGTCAAGTGGGCGGAATGCGGGATGTTCAGTTGCTGGGCGTGTCGGAGGAGCTGTGGGACGCGGAACAGCACGCGATCCTGGAAGCTCTGAGTGGGACGCATGGAATCTTGCGTGTAGATGTGCAGGAGAAGAAGCAAAGGGCTAAGAGGGATGAGTTGTGAATCTCGTAAGTTTCGCTTTGTGAAGGGTGACTTCCTGGAACCTCATGTTGATGATAAGACCCTCATCGGCGATGCGGTTGCTTTTGCGATGGACTATGAGATAGACTAATATGAGTGGTGATGCGGAGGACGTAGGCTGGCCAGTCAGTCTCATCGTTTGTTTCGAGGAAGTACGATATAGAGAATGCATAACCAATGATCTCGTACAATGGCTCATACATTAATCCCTGGCTTTATACATTATACTCGACTATATACGGCGGAGTGTATAAATACGATACTATATGTACGGGATCCAAGACTTATTCCGCACACAGGCCTATAACAGCAAGGAACTCTATCAACCGTCATCTTGACCGGTTGAAGTTTCTTAGCAATCTCTTGAACACGGCTCTGTCTGTTTTGGTCTTTGATGTCGGCATGGGTGGAATGAATATTGACAGTGGTGCAGCAAGGGGTTGCGCCGGCGTCCCCACGTAGATAACCGAAGGAGGTAAAGAAGAATCACTGTGGTCGTCACGGAGGAGGATTTCTTGGCGGAGGAGTACGAAGGTAAAGGGCGCAGCATCATCGCCAAGGGTAGCCTTGACTAAGGCGTCGTTGAGTTCCATACCCCCGTAAGCCGATCTCAACCCAAGCCAGTCTAGTCGGCGAATGCCCTGTTGAAGGCTAGGGATGCCTTGCAAACGGGAGCGATTCCTGCGGTAATTGTCCTCAATGGAGCCTCCTGAGGTATCGCCCACATATTTGTAGTCCTGCTCGTTGGCTAAACAGTACATGCATTCTGCAATACCGTTGATCACGTCCGTGCAGGTGACACCTACGTCTTCGCGAGATGCATCGACAGTAATCATCCAAGGAAAATCCTCCGACACAATGAAGAGGGATGTTGTCGCGGGAGACGTTGCAGGTTGCCATAAGTGCTGCTCAAATTCGACAGCAAAATCGCCGTAATTTGTGGGATGTGTCATGTCCCATTTCAAGTGCGGCCGATCTACAGCATCGGGAGGGACAAGCAGCGGGTTGATCTGGATTGTCGCGGAAACGGGGTCAAAAGGATTCACTCAGGTAGCGAGGTTTTGTTAGTTTGAGTTGTTGCTCGAGGATTCGTAACAAGCTTACCTGGCTTCGTTGGGTTGGTTGCGACCACAGCTACTTGTGAGTCAAGTCCGTAGGTCACTGGCATTGGCATCACTGGCACTGGCACTGGCACTGGCACTGGTTCGGGCCGACCGGATGGACGAGATATTGGGGTACCACTTGGAAAGTTGCGATTCAGGTCACCTGTTGGTCCGTTTAACACGTCGCGAGGGGATGTATGAGGGTACATTGCCGCTTCACTAGGGTGCGCATGTGGGAAGGTTTGGGCGCGCTGTACACCTTGAGCCGGAGGTCGATTTTCGAGGTTCTGACTCCCTGGTGATACCTTCAGAATGCTACCGGGAGATGCACCGGGATGTTGAAATACGGGGTATATCATTTGATTGATTGGGCCAGCAACTGTATGATAGGGAGGGGTAAGCCACGGAGATGATGCTATCCCACTACCTGGAAACACCGTTGGGATAATTATCGGAGTAGAGCCAGGGTGGGTAAGGTTTGGGGTCTGGGGAGTAAACCTTGGGTTCTGGGGGCCGTCTTCATGAACGGATGGCATATGCGGTGATTGGAACGCTCTGGGTCGTGAGAGCGGCCAGCCTACTGGTGGCTCATTGCTGAACGGTGGGTAGGCTGGCACAGGGGGGGTAGGTAGAGTCGAGAATGTGGGCGATCCTGGGTAATACCCAGGAAAATGATGCTCGGACGCTCCTCGTGGCGGTAAGGGTGCCCATGGGAGCTGGGGCGAAAAGTATGGGGCAGGTGTATTGATAGGATATCCATAGGGACTCCCAGTGCTATTTGGGGGGTCTGAAGGGACGAATGGATGATGAGGGGAGTATGTTGTAGGACTGTAGGAGTGCGGCGGAATGTCGCCATGCACCGACGGGTAGCCGGAGTAGTCACTTGTAGTCGCACCAGCGGAAGAGGGGATTGAGGGTGAAGCAGAAGGGATAGGGGGAATGAACGGCGAGTCGTCCGCGTCGGTGTTAGCCCTGTACATCCCGGCCCCCTACATCACGCAGTATCGCCTCAGTGGGACGTGGCTTGGAATGAAGGACGACGATCACATTTACCTCCTGGATCCTCGGCTATCACGTGGCCTATCCCGACAAGGCAAGAAGCAGATTCCAAAACCTTTCTGAACTTCTCCTGCAATCTACTCGAACTCAGTCGGCGACACGAAGGGAATGGTTGCAGGATACAACATGTCCGAGTCAAAGCAAAACAACTAGACGCGTTACGTAACTCGGCGCTGCACCTTATGGCAGTTCTAGTTATGGCTCTATTGCTTCCGACCATTGGCGCCAGATGGGACTCCCGTTTCAACCATCTTTTAACAGCACCATCACCGGATCGACAACTCGAGTCATTGTGCAAAGTACTTGAACTCCACCCCTACGTGGGCCACGCCCAGTAAAATGGGGTCATCCGAAGAGTACGCGTTTCATACTAGTTGTGTGACGGTCAGAGCACGAACTGAACTTTGGTCATTGAAGTCAGCCCGCATCGCCTGCCCTGGGTTACTACGCATTCGAACCACCGGAACCGCGGTTCATGCACTGCGGCTGCTCGGAGGAAGCCAGAAACATCGTGGTTTGCATTGACGGGACTTCCAATCAGTTCGGACAGAAGGTTCGTTGAAGTCACGGTCGCGCTTCTTCCAGGTGATGAATTACTAATCCTTTCTAGAATACCAATGTCATAGAATTATACCATCAACTAGACAAGGATAACACGCAGCGGACGTACTATAATAGCGGAATCGGGACATATGCGAAGCCGTCTATGAGGTCCTTAAAATATGTCAAGCTTCGCCTTGATAATAAGGTTGACCTTGCGATTGCGTGGTACGTTGGCTCGGTCTCTATCTTTCTTTTGCAAAGCTGGCTTAGTATTGATGGACTGGACCATGCAGGAATTTTGAACGAATTATCATGGCTGCGTACCGCTGGCTGGTTGATAACTACAAGGATGGCGATCGTATTTTCTTGTTCGGTGCATACGCGTCAACTGTGGACACTGAGTCTCAATAGGCTGACGACTTCTAGGCTTCTCTCGTGGCGCCTATCAAGTGCGGACCATTGCCGCAATGATAGAGAAGGTTGGCTTCATCTCGAGTCTATTCTTGGAAATTGCACCTCTGAGCCAACACGTGTAGGTTGGATTAATACATAAAGGGAATGAAGAGCAAATCCCATTGTGAGCGCCTGCCAAACTCACCATTGCTAGATTTCAAATTCATGGTTGATTCGCCAGTGCATACGAGTTGTACGCTGGACAGACGGCGCAGGATCCAGATGCCATTGTACGACCTGAGCCTCCCCAACCCAAATCAGCCCTAGGCCTACCTCCAACGGAAACGCAAACCACCCTCTCACCCGCGGAGAGCTTCAAGCAAACATTCTCACGGAAAGACGTCAAAGTGCATTTCATTGGCGCTTGGGACACCGTCTCTTCAATCGGTGTCGTACGGGATAAAAGTCTACCTGGGACTGATGCAGTAGAGAAGACCTGCTGCTACTTTCGTCACGCTCTTGCTCTGGATGAACGACGCGTTAAATTTCTGCCCGAGTACTCCCATGGTGGCGCCACATTTGCTGAGCAACCTGCCCATCAAGGTGCCTCGAACATACCACCTCTACGTGAGTTGGGACAGCCGAAAGTGTGAATCCTGTTAACATCTGAACATAGGCGAGACCAAGGCCGCTTCGATCTACCAAGAGCCGATCGACGTTGACAGAGAGCCGATTAATCCACGCGTGAAGGAAGTGTGGTTTCCCGGGACTCACTCCGACATGTTCGTAGTTCTGTCCTATCGCTTTCTTGACAATCTCTCACTCGGTTTATTCTTACGTAGCGGCGGGGGGAATGTTCAAAATAACAGACTCGATCGTGGTCACGCAGCGCTCCTCTGGATGTCTTACGAAGCAAACACAGCAGGACTTAAGACTCATCCCTCTCGAGTCGACTGGAAGTGGGAGAACTTATCCGAAGTGCATGAATCCCTGACGGCAGTTTGGCTTCCCATGGAATACCTTCCTGTGAAGAGGTTATCATACAAGAGTGCGACATCGACGGTTTGGAAGTGGGTGAATTCACTGCTCTTTTGCCACATAGAAGGCTGAGGTGAAGTACGTGATAGACCTCACGCTGGGCAAGGACGGATCATCAAGCCTGGTCAGAAGATCCATGCATCGGTCGCCTTTTGCGAAGATCCATATCGACCGAAAGCCATATTACCACCCAATGCAACTCGAGGTTGGGATGCGTTGGTTGGGCGGGGCAAAAGATCCGACCTTCAGTGGACGCAAGGGTGGGAGCACCTTCTAGAAATGGATATATTCAACCAGTCGACCGCTAGTCAATGCCTTGATACTCTCAAGACTCTTAAGGACACGTCCGAACCGAGTTTATGGTTGCACCGTCTCGAAGTCATGACGTGGTCTGGTACGTGCATCGATGAGTTTGCGCCCATTCTGCGTCTCATCTAATATATACCGTAGGAGAAGGATGTAGGACTCTGTTGAAGGTTGACAATGTCTCGCAGAGACTCCTGGACGCGATGATCACGTTTAAGAACCTTGAGCACCAGGTTACCGCTTCATATATCGTTGTCAAGCTGGGCCAGTGAGTATCAGAGAATCTGAGTAATACCATTCACTTAGCAATGCATAGGACGGAGGTTCTTGCCAACTACATGCACGAGAACAACGTATCTCCCGACCTTGTGCTGATGCTGATTTACAGAGGTATGCCCTTCGTGTGTGACAAAGGACACTGACTCCAATTCGATTGCTCCAGAGCCTTTATTCAAAAAGCGACTGGGCCTAAGTACATATCTTCTTGCTGACGGTGAGTTGTGCGCACAGATATGAACACATGCCCTAAATGCGCCGCTTTAGTCCGATTTCGACATCAACTTTTAGAACCAACTATTCCTGGAGAGTCTGACCTCATCCACACTCTACTGAGCAGTTTAAAAGACAACAACTCCGAACATTCCCCAAGTCTGTCATCGGAGCTTCAACCCTATCTACAAGAGGTTGCATTCCAGCGCCACGCTTGCCAGATTCTTGGGCAACTAGTCAGTTACGGTCGGTATTGACGTTTGGCCTTAGAAGGAAGTGACGAGTTGAATCATCTTGTCTACAGAGGATTCCCGGCCCAGATTATTACACCCGCCGCTTATCAATGGGCTTTTGTCAAAGATCAAAGCAACAGAGGCTTATGAACTTCGCTGCGACGCTTTGATCGCTTTGGCAGAGCTGGTCAAGCATGGTGAGCAAACCTCCGACACAAACCGAAGTGGGCTTAAATAATATTTCATCAGAAGAGCTCCGCGAAATCCTGCAGCAGCTTCAGCTCTTCTCAGTCATCGCAGAATGTCTACGCGAAGATCAATGGCATATCCAACGCCTTTCTGTTTCTGTTCTAACTCAACTAGTCTCTTCAAGTGAGTGGGCAGCAATTTCGTTTTTTGATCACATGCTGATGACCCATAGGCGACGACAACCTTATACTGGTATCCCCATTACTCAACATTCTTTCGGAGACTACTCCAGATGATCTGATGACCGTTTGGCCTTCTGTCACGTCCATCGTACTGGCTATGGTCAGAAAGGGTGTGTCGCATTCTCTACAGATATCTCTCGTTTATCGACGGGTGAATAGATACTTCGCGTAAGGCGATACTCGAATCGAACATTCTCCAGAAGCTTTATATGCCTTCTACCCATTTCTCGTCTACCGCTACACTTGCAGATTTACTAAAAATAGCTGTCGAAACTACTGTGCCTCACCCCAGTGTCGCTCACAGCGAACATCCAGACCCAGCTTTGATTTCAGCGGTAGCTCGGAATTGGAGAGGTAGTTACCACGACAAGGTTGATATTATCGAAGCATTAGCACATCTCGCCAACAACGGTAGGCTATTTAGCAAGACCGAACCTGCTTAAAATATACTTATGGCATATTCTAGATATCACCCGCTTCGCCTTGCTTGGCTCTAGCGTGGGTGAGATCATTCGACAAGGCCTTACGGATGTCAACTGGTTCGTCAATGAAAGGATGCTTTGGTTTATTGGGAAGCTTGGCGTTCACGGCGAGCAACTTTGCTGACTACCGCAAATCATGCTAACTGACAATTGCACAGGCATTTTCCGTCGGAAGTCCTTGGATGGTGACATCCTAGAGTTGATATTTTCAGCGATCGATTCTCTGAACATCACAATTCAGAGCGCTGCGATGAATACCATCAACGTCTTGGTCAACAACAGTAGGAGTTTCGACATAGGCCCTCAATCCTATCACTAATATATATGTTGTAGATGATACGCACCAAAAGCTTCTCCAATCCAGCATCATTTATGACTTGGTGGACCTTTCGAAGTCTAGGCCTCAGCTGGTAGTTCTAGCCAAGCTGAAAGTCATAGCGCAGTTGATTCAACACGGTGGGTGATCTGCTGCACGATATACAAAGCTTCTAACAACATCAACGCATCTTTAGATCTATTGCGCGCCGAGATATTACGATCTGGTTTCTTAGACTCGCTGTTCGAAGAAAATGGTCCGGGTTTCTCTTAGATATTGATTTGTGGACTCCTTGATCGCCCATACCACCTTCTTCTAGGTCACTTGATAAATGACTCCGCCAGACAACTACAAACTGCTGCCTTCGGAATCATTTGGCAATTCATTGAACATGGTGTGTCGTATATATGTCTGCGAGTGCTCTATTCTAAACGAGATTCAGACGATTCGCGCTCCAGTATCTTGGGCCACGACATCTTCAATGTCTTGCTGCAAAAAAGCTTTAGCAAGTATCCCCATATCAGAGCGATGGCCGTAAAAGTGATGGCTGCATCCTCCTTCCAGGGTACGACCGTCTCGAACCTTTCCCAGCCGTATATGTAACAATCCTTTTCTCAGCCGATACACATGAGAGAATGCTGGAACAGCGCTTCACGTCGTCATTATTTGAAGCCATTAAGCAAACCTCATTTTATGCCCTATCGGCTTTACAAGTAATAACATCCATGGTGACCCACGGTAAATACATCCGTTTTGGACTACTCATGTAACATGCACTAATGCCCCAATGATCCTCGTTAGATACTCTCCGCCACGGCCTTTTGGAGGCGAATCTACTGATCCATTTGCAAGAGAAACTTGGCGACCAGAGTAATTACGTTATCCTTTTAGCGACTCTCAAAGTCCTCAGCAAACTGCTAGACTATGGTGCACAGTTTGGTCTTCCTTCCCTTTTGCGTGCACTAAGTCGATGTATAGAGGATTCTAGGACTCTCTTGAGCATCGAGGAGCTTATTGAACTGACCGTGAAGCTGACCGACCACGAGAACCGCAACATTCGTCAACAAGTGATTGCAATGCTGACGACTATGCTGAGATTTGGTCAGTTGTGTTGGACACGTGGCGTAAGATATATATCGTACTCACATTGTGTAGATCATACACGGAAGAAATTCCTCGATGTCGACGTTCTGTTTGATTTGAAATGGTTACTCCGAGGTCAAGATACCGAAGTGTCGATGGTGTACTGCCTATACGAAATGACAAAACACGGTTCGTTGGTTTGGTTCCCTACACGATGGGGATTTCTCAAATGACTGGGTGCAGATGATTCACGGGAGCAGCTTCTTGGCGTCAACATTTTACAAGAACTGACCGCATTGCTTCGCTCTGAGTCTGCGGAACTGCGGGAAGTGGCCGCAAATTGTTTAGCCGAGTTGGCCCAAGATCGTGAGTCCCCGTTCGTTTATGCGCACTTTTGATCCTCCTTATCAATCAATCGACATGCAGCGCGATTCCTTCCCAAGTTTTCTAAGGTCTCGATCCATGGTCTTGAAGCGCGCTTGCGCAACATGTACTGGGCTTCTGAAAATGACAGTGAGCGACAAGCCATGGATGATGCCAGCCGCAAGGTAGCGTCGCTCGTTTCTGTAGGGGCGTCAACCTCAGTTCAGGCTGCCTCTGATGCACCGGAGCGTGAGCGTGGAAGGGGTCCGGCGGTCAATAAATCTGCCATGAGATCCCGAGCCGACGACAACTCTCCCCATCCCACCAAGCGGGTTTCATTCCTGGTCCACCCAGCGTCGCCCGAAGACGGCAATTTCGGGTCGCCGACCTTTAGCACCAGGTTCCCTCCTCCTCAAGGTGATCAAAGATACGAGATGCCACCAGGCTTTTTTGTGGATGCCGCCGTCCAGTGCTCCCCGCCTGAGCAGGAAGAGCCTTCAGCTTCCCCTCACGACTCGCCGCCCCAACTCGAGGTACAACCCAACGGAGATGCTCCAGGAAGCCCGCCCATACCGGTGCAAAACGACTGGTTGGGTCTACTATTAGGTCGTACTGAAGAAAGTCAGCAACGTTACCCGTCAGACTTGGCCCACTCGATGGACACTTATCCAACGCAACCTCGTCATACCGAACTGAACCCTGGGTATACGAACACGGAACCTCCTCCACTCTCATTGCCACCCGATACAGACCCTGCATCTAGCGAAGACGGTCTCTCAATTTCGTCTCCGGAGAGACCACTGGCGTTGGAGTATTGGGATGAGACGTCCGAAGGTACTGAAGGCCAGAGAACTCCGCGGACGGTTATCGATTGGAGTAGGATATCTACTCGATCCGATACAGCTCATGTTGGGAGCGAGGCGTCATCCAGCGTAGACCCAGAGGATGCCCAAAATCATCCCGAAGCGCAGCGACCATTACCGCCGCTGCTCCAGCCCGTTTGTGACGACTCCGGACCAGCCACTGATAGGCCAATGTCACAAGACCCCAGTTCCACATCTGCCGCAGAGCCCGCTGAGGTGGTTCGTGGCCCCACGCCCGAAGTTCCACCCATCCCAGAACATGCGACTCAAGACGCTGTTGAGGGCGGGGAAGCGACTGAGAGCAACCTTGACGATACCAACCCAGAACCAGCTGACGAAATTTCGGAGGAATATGACGGTCGCATCTGTGTTGTAATGTAATCACGAACATGAGAGAAAACTTGTCTTACAAGTTATTTATACTTCATTTAAGACGTAGACTAATAGATGCATGTCTCTTAATAAATTACGACCAACATACCTTATCTCGCTCCAATCAAGAATACATGTATTACAACGATGTATCACTGACGGAGGAATTGTCTGTCAGGTCGGCTCCAAAACGTTTTGAACGCTCCAATCTCCCTTCTATCTCCAACTCGCGCGCAGCGGCCTTGATCCACGCGGCGAACCCGTCTTTCTCAAATACAGCCTTCAGACGCTGTTCGGCGTCTGGCCAATTCCACGTTGAGACCGTCGGTGCGTCGAGCACTTGGCTAGCATCGTCGTCCTCGGGATCGGCAAGCCTGTGTATTCGTTCTGACAACGAAGGCATCTTAGCAAGAAGTGTAGCGCGCATTCTATGCGCAAACTCCTCGGTCTACGCGTCAGTCAGTACATTTGGATTCTGACTGTTCGAAACAACATGCCTACCGATTGAACACCCATCCATGTTTTGATACCGTAGACGGTCGCAGTAGCACTGGCCGCCACCAAGAGCGTAGCCAACCCAAAGGCTTTCGCTGAGTGAAGTGCGCCATTGAAATCGTCCACAGGCACGTTTTGGCCCGTCTCCTGCACGATGGGTCTTGAAGGTATAGCCACTGCTTCTGCCGCTGCAATGCGAGAAGTCTTCCCAGAGACGTGAGGAGTGGTACTTTGGAAAGCGGTACGTCGGGGTGGTGCCTCACGTAGAAGTGTCCGGCTTGCTCGCTGTCGCAGCAGATAAACCAGAGGCACACCTATGGCGAGCAAGCCGGCACCAGCTGTCGCAACCTACATATTGAATTGTGAAAAGGCATATAGACAGAGTGAGAAATCTCAAAACGTACAATCGTCAAATGAAGTCCACTGTTTCTTTTTTTACCAGAGCCATCTGGCGAAGCTGGAGTATTGTCCATTACCCGAGGTACACGGAGGCCGGGATCATGATGCGTTCGGCGTAAAAGTACGACGAAGGGTCACGTGTATAGCACCCCTTTTGGTCATTCCAACTTCGAAGCGGCCAGAATCGAAATATTGAAAGCCCAAGTTGGGCACCTCAGTGTGGTTGATGGACGAACTGAACAAGGATGTTACCGTCGAAGCGCAGGACGCGAAATCACCGCATTTTATACGTATCACTTCTCATGGCAAGATGCAGAACTGGGTATCCTTCGCCCTGAACTTTTTCGAGGTAGGTCTTCTTTTCGTCGATGTAGCCGACGTTTATATCATATTAGAAGCAAACTCAAGGAACGTTGATCTTGCACACCCTCCCCCCGGGACTTGACTACCTATTCAACGGATCCACGGACCTCGTCGAGGCCAAAATAGAGCCACCACCCAAGTCAGATCGAGGAGCTGACCTCGCTCCAAGACTCATTTCAGTGGTAGAGATCATCAAGAGGGAATACTTGAAGAATCTTGCCAGCAGTAAATCAGCGCGTTTGATAGGTCTCCATCAATACAACGAAATTGGTTGCCTCGAGGACCTTGAACCCGCGAAGCAACACTCTCAGGCCATGGAGCAGGAGCGGACGGCCAACATTCTACAAGCCTTGGAGGGTAAAAACTAGTGAGTACGATATTTTCCGGCGGCTCATTTCTTGTGAAACCATCTGCAAATACAGCCTCAAGCAGAAACAGACTCCTTATATGAAGATCACGCTGTCGATGGAACCGTTGGGCGACTTGGCGGACAAGGGAGCTACGTGAGTTATTTAAATGCACCATCGGCCTGTCATAATTTATTCGAATGCCGTCGTGTCAAAGCTATCAAGCTCCTCTACGCCGTCATCTATCGAAGTCTGCGAAGGCCCGCGCAAAGAAGAAACTGGCAAATAGCGGTGCGATGGTAGTTGACTAGACTACACAGATTGCTCGCGCTATATCCGTCTTGAGCCTTCTCGTAAGAAGCCACTTGAACCAACATACCAGATATATTTTATGTGTCCACTTTTCAGCTTTCTAAGATATATCCTTTCACTTGCCGGGTCCCACAAGACATGGAACCCAGCGTTCATCAGATGGACATCTTCAAGGCTTCGTCTGTTTAAACCGCCATAGCTCTGAAACCCAATTGGACTTACTGACTAAGAATAACCTTCTCCAGGAATACAAATCCAGGGAGAGCGTCTCAATTCCACTTCCCAACTACGAATAAATGAATATGCTAATAGGCAAGTAATACAGTTTTATACATGAACAATTAACGCAACCATCCAGTTTATAGAACGCACTTGCTCAAATCTATCCCGCGCTCTTTTATCAGACCGTGATATGCAGCACGCCACCACCCAAACTCCTCAGCCCATTGCTCGTGATCTCGTTGAGCGATATCCATCGCTGTTTCGGTTTCTTCAGGCGTCAAGATCTTTTCCCCCGGCTGAGACTCCAGCAAAAATGGCTTCCAATCGGTATAATGGACAACAGACAAATCGCTCTTCAACTCTTCCCACACGACGGGACTTCGCTTCTTGATTGACAGGAGGGCGTTGTAAATATAGGGGAGGCGTGCAGCCTTGGCTCCAAAATACAAGTTCAGGAAAGCCTGTTCCGCTTGTCCTATTGGATACCTCGCTGTCCCGATCTTCTTCTTCATATGCTCCAGGACGGCAGACGACGTTCGTATGGCCATGACCCCCGCGTTGAACGTAAGGCTGAACCCTCGCACACTGTCCGGCCCGTACACGTCTGGCACGGCAGCAAAATTGAACGGGAGATCGAACAATTCATCGAAGTTTCGGCGGACGAGCGTGTCTGCGTCTAGATAAACCAGGCGGTCGATGCCGTGTTTATCCAAGCCCCATATGTTGAGTTTCGTATATTGATCGAGGAATCGATAATATACTCCTTTGCCGCCTTTGGGAGGAGCGATTCGAGGCACGGCAAGTAGCTCCCATCCTGCAGCTTTGCTCATGCAGAGGGCCTCCTCGGACACTTGCCCGTCGATGTATAGGAGGATCAGGCGCGCGGTCGAATTTACGCTACGGACGGAGTGGGCAAGGACGGCGGTGGATATCGCGTAGTTGTTTGAGTAAAGGGTAGAGACAACGGCGAAAGTGTTCGGATCTGGTTGAGCGACATTCGGGCGATCATGCACGACCGACGGGAAAGGATTTCTGAGGAAACGAAGTCAAATCCAAGGCAGACGTGCAAGGTCGGTCAGGACTTACATGATTTGATAGTCGTCCATTGGGCTGTATATTCGCAGATTGACAAGCCTGACGAATAAAATTATTGTCGTGCTCAACAACACTAGTATCGAAGCTGTCGAAACAAGATTCTGTCTGAGGAAGCTTTGCCTTCTAGACTCAGTAGAAAATTTGTGATCGGATATGGGCAAGCGTTCATATGTGTTGTTGCCGTCGTATATCCAGCTAAGCGAGAAGCGGGGAAGGACCATTTTGCTGGGGGCCGTATCGAATGTACCAAGATTCACTTCAAGGGCAGAGAATATAAGTCAAATACTCAATACATGCGATTTTATCCCATCTCGACGAAACCCGCATAGACCGCCGCCTACACACCTTACTACACCACGACAAACAACCATCGGTGAAACGTATGGGACACGTCTCGTGAGCTACACCGCACAAATTAACACGTTAAGAGTTTGCTTTGCTGCGGATACTGCTAGGATGCGCAGCAGGGTAGTCTGAACTTGGAGGGTCGAAACGTCCGATTCACATGGAGTATACTGTAGAGGTAATCTATCCCTAGACAATTACGCCGCTGCGCTGGTTTCGACTTGCAGATGTGATGTTCGCGCAGTAGGGCACATTTGGGGCTCTCGATACAAATGCATGAATGGCGAAGAGGGATAAACACGTTGGGCGCTTATGCTGGGTCGGTAACCAAGTGGTAAATATATTGTTTGGTTGTATTACCGGGGTCCCTGTCCGCCTCTCTCAAAAATTTGAGTCCGTACTTAAATAAGTCAATTTAGACTTTCAGCGGCACCCAGGTCTGGTATTTTATCAGATTACCCTTGCTGAATTATTTTCCTCACCTTGAATGATGTTTAGTTTGGCGTGTGGAACATCTGATTCTCTTTACTGTCATGGCTTCCGTCGCGTCGTCTTCCAAATCTCCTCCTCCTCATGATTCCACTTCAGAACCTCCACGACTGACGAAACCGAAAGCAAAGAAGAAATCCAAGAAAGATAAAGGGAAGGAAGGGCATGGTAAAAACGAGGGATCCAGCGCAAATGCTGCGTATCAACCACCACCCAACGCAATACAGCTCGACCACGAGAGTGTGGACTACGGGGAGTTCGATTGGGATGCCGTAGAGTCGAATGAGAATTGTGAGCTTTGGCTTCTTCGGATACCTGATAGTGTGAGTCATTCACGCCATCGCCATCGCAGCTATTTCGACCTGATGCTTGGCCTTGTAGATCAAACCCAAATATCTTGAAAATCTTTCCATCGAGCTTCCACAAACTACCAAAGTTTCTACCAAGGTTGGCGTCCTAGAACGCAAACTTGCCAATTACGATATATGGGCAATGGGGGACGGCGAAGACGCTGATGCCGACAGTCCTGTAGTCGGAGAGGAAATTCGCAATCTTTCTTGCCTCCTGCCTCGCAAAAACAAGGAAGGGAAATTATACAATGGTACGTCTCGGACTAGTCTCCAAGTACACAAGCTGATTACTGGCTCCCTTCTTAGCTCCCAAACCTATCGCCCGCCGTTTGGTTTTCTCTGCTCAACCCGCTACTCCATCGGCTTTGTCTCCGACTTCCAACACCCCATCCGCACCAATTATATTCCAAAATCCACCACGTCACTCGTACCCCAAGGAATTACTCAAGCATCGATTCATGCCTTTTGGCTCCCAGGTGATAAGCGATGTGACCCCCGCAGACATCAACAGCCCAGGGGATGAAGAGGCTATGGAAGTCGATGCAGTCTTGGTCCCAGAGCAACCGACATCAGGACAGAGGAGTGACAAAGACGCGCCGGCTACTGCGTCTCAGCCTGCCAAGGAAAAATCCAAAACGAAGAAGCGGAAGGTGGAAGAGAGCAGCCCAAAGAAAGTTAAGAAAGTAAAAAAATCCTGATAATTACCATGTCATCAGTCCCTTTCTACGAAATAACTATACGCGATCCAATTGCATATGCACACGCAGGAGTAGGGGAAGGCTAGCGAGGTAGACTTGTAGACAATATCTCATATAGATAATAAAATTAGCAGCGGTGAAGAATCGACGAATAAAAAGGCAGTGCCGCACGTATCATCCAACATCCATCGCATCGGCTCTCGTCTTTCCTTTCCCATGGCCGCTCGTGCCTGTGCTACTGGTCCACTGACGTCGTTCCACCGGTGAGTCGGGCTTGTTCCCATTCCCATAGCCACCCAACAACAACGCCTCAACCTCGTCTTCGATCCCTCTGAATACACTCTCCTTCGGTACACCCCATACTCTCCCTGGCTCCTCCCTCTCCTTTTCCTCAAACACCGCCCCGACCTGGTCAACCCATTGCCGCCTCGTCTCCACCAACTGCTTCAGCTGCTCCGGTAACACCAACTTGTTCTCGTCGTCAGGCCCTAATCCAAGCGCCGCAGGACATGGCGGCAATGCTGATATCCCACCCAGAAGCTTGCCCCCATTACCATTTGTCTTCTGTGGCACTGGCGTAGGAGCGGCCGCTTCAGAGGCTTTGCCTTTCTTTTTCCTCCCAAGCTTTGGGCCGTCCTTCTTCTGCAACTTCGAGAATAAGGTATTGATGTTCTTGTCAATCGAATCACGAAGCTCGACGTATTCTTGATATGCTAGCCGATCACGGGCGATGGCCACAAGACGTTCTCGGCGCTTCTTGTTCGTCGCAAGTACAACACGTAATTCACGCTGTGCTTGCCGAAGTGCGGTAGATATAGGATCGTCGACCTTTTCTGAGTAATCAGGCTATGAACGATGGTAAGTCTAGGGGTCGAATCTCCAAGAATAAGACACATACCATGCCATCTAGCAGACCATTACTACGCATCGTATCTCGAATTCTGGCCTCCAAATCGGTGACGTTCATTTTCTCCCTTCGCGCTGCTGCTGCTCCACTACCACCAGGCCGACCTTCCATCGCGTCCTCCGCAGCCTTTACACCTTTCCAAGTCAAATCTGGGGCGGGTAACAGCGCCGCGATAACTCTCTCCGTCAGTGGTCCGTGTCCCTTTTCCTCATTCAAGACATCAGTTTCACCCAGTTGCGACGGCTCAAATTTAGGATCCGGTGGGGCAAATATCGAAGGATCTGCATCCGAAGGCATTGCCAAAATCCCCATATCCTCCTCTTCCCATAGCTCCGTATAGTGTCGACCGAGCTTGGGCATGATGAAAGGTTCGACCTCGTCCCCCGTGTGTTCTAGAAAACCCACGTCTTCTTCCTTAATCGGACGTATCCATGGCTCGATACTGGTATAGAATGTGGCTACGACAGTCTGCGCAGGTTGCTTCAGTTTGCTAAAGTCTTCCATCACCTCCGTAGGTTTGCTTGGTCCCGCAACAGGTGTCGGTGGAAGGGGAGGTCGGGTGGGCAGAAGGGAACGCTGTGGGGGGATGGTGAAGTCGGGGCCCGGCTGAGGCTGTCTGTCGTTAGCCCAATACCAAGCCAATACATTCAGGCCAAGTTACCTTTGAAGGAGGATGCGAAACCGAGGGTGTCGTTTTAAGTGCCTTTGGGGGATGTATATGGGTGACCGGCGGGGTTGCCTTTCGTGGTCGCGGAGGGTCTGAGAACCTCATAAGCAACCGTTGGAGGATGAGACTAAGCACGCATACCCATCTCGATATCGCTGTCGTCGATATCTCGTTTCCGTTTCTTCTTCTTTTTACGTGCATCGTCGGCGAGGCTAGGTGAATGGTTAGATATGTCACAATAATCCTACTCGGCACTCACGATCGCCGGGGGTCAAGAGACGAGCGCGTAGATGATGGTGGTATTGACCCCAGCGGTATCGATGTATTTCGAGGCTTATATGGGAGCGAATGGACGGGATTGGATAGCCTCGAATCATCGGCTTCAAGCAGGGGTGTATCTAGTGCCCATAGTTGGTACGACGAGATCAGCAGGTGACGCGTGTGCGCAGGAGAATACACGTACAATCGCGTTCGCGCTTCACTCTATCAATGGCCTTGGCTTTGCCTTTCTCTCGTTCCTTCATCCGTCTGAATGATTCCTCCAGAGCTTTCAGGTCCTCTCCGGCCTTCTTCGCTCTATCCATTGTCTTCTGCTTTAGGAGCATGAGCTCCGTGTGAAGCAACTGGAGCTCGTCCGTCGGCGGCACGGCATCTGGGGGACTCTTGACAAGTGACGAGCGAAGCGGCGGAGGCGGGCTGAACGACCTGAGTTTTGAGGACATACTGCCGACGTCGTGGTCAGAACCAATCCACTGGTTCACCAAGGCGTTCACGCCGCAGCGTTAGTATAGGAATCGGGGTGGTTCTGCCCCTGTGGAACGCTACGCCGAATTTGTGCGAAGTACGAGGACAAGATGCGAATGAGCAAATCATACCCACAAATGGAATACATTTCACACGACACTGTAATCATGTGACCTCCAGTTAACTTGCAGCTTGTGACCCCCCCCTGTAAGTGTCCCTTGTCTTCTCGCCCTCATTGTCGCCGCCAGTTCCACAGCCAGGAATCCAACAAATCGAACTCACGTCTACCATGGTCAAGATTAACTGTACTATTTGCCAAGAAAAGTACTCTATCTCACAGTTTCGTTTCCTCCATTGCGGTGCGTTTGAAGGCTGGTCGACGTGATCAAGATCTCGACGATTCTTACGGAGGGCGTCTGGTGCGACAGGGCATGGCTTCTGCACGACATGTACCGACAAAATGTCGCGCCGCCCCAGCTGTGCGATATGCAACACGCCAAAACGTCCTGAAGACCCCCATCAGATCTACGTCAATTTCTCGGTCTCTGGGATGGAATTAATGGCTGAGGTCGCTGAGGGCCTGGGGCAGATCGACGCAGCGTCCCCCGCAGTCAGCATCAAGAAAGCTGCAACCAAGATCACCGCTGTCGCCCCCGCTGTCCGACCAGAGCAAGTCCAGGCGGTGAGCAGCCCCAAATCCGTTCGTCTTTGTGCATGAGGTTTACAACCGTTCAGCGGCTCTTGGAAGTCGCCGAAGGACTCGAACAGCGCATATACCCCATATTCTCGCGTGTGGACGAAATGTCGAAAGAAGTGATTGCCCTCAAAGAGAAGATCTCCCATTTGGAGCACAAGAACCGACGTTTAAAGACGGAACTGCGGGACGTAGAAGCGCTCCAGGTCGAACTCGTTACGGCCGAGCACGAGGTTGAAGAACTACGGACCGTTTGCGACACTCAACGAACTGAGTTAGCAAGGGCATTGACAAAAGTCCGAAATCAAGAGGTGAAGTATAACAAGCGTTCCGCTGAGCTAGTCGCCGCGCAGCAAGTCATAGAAGAGAAGGACAAACAGGTTTCTATATCATTTCTATCGTCAAACTGTTTTGCTCAGATGCGCCCCCTCGGTAGCTCCATCTGGCCAACAAGAAACTACGGGCTTTGGGTAAACAGAGCCTCCGAAAGCAACAACCGAGACCGCCCTCATACGTAGGGGATGATTCGCTTGTTGTCCTTGATGCTCCATCTGGATCAAGACGGTCAGCGTGATTGTTCTCTGGTGCAGCCACGACGTTAACAAGAAGCGCTCTCCTTGCTCAGACTCCGACGGGAACAAGACCTGGAATCTGACTCGAGCTTGGTGGTGAATTATCCTGTCACAGGCCGCACCCCACCCAGAGTTTTGAAGTGAATTATGCATAAAATTACATATGCAGTAGGTCTATATAGCAATACCAACACGCCCGTTTCACGACTTTCCATGAACCGTCACGCCCAGCAGCGACACAATCTCGAAGCATAGGACCAAGAGCAGCTGCCCTATTAGGTCCATCAAGGCTGAGTGTATCGGCAGGGCGTACATATCTGGGTCGTATTTCCTCTTCCATAGGAAGTTCGTCAACGCTCGGGCGATTATTAGGGAAGCAGTAACGGCACAGCAAAAGAACAATATCGAGAATGCCACGAAGACGAAGGGTAGCCGCAGCCAGCCGAGCCCGTGGAGGATGGAGAGGAAGATGATTTCGACGGGAATTGTGATCACAATGAGGGTGATCATGACCACAAGCGGGCTTGGCTCCCGGTATGGTGCTGGGGAGGATGGTAGTGCGGCGGCGTGGAGTGCTGTCGACAACCGGGACACGAAGATAGACCCCACGCTACCAGGAAGACCTATGAACAGGAACTGAGCACTTTCCCGCGACAATCTGCAACGGGCTCCTACCACTGATGACGACAGCAAGCAAAGCGAATCCTTCGTATCGACTGACAAAGAGGTCTAACACTATACCCGTGCAGCTACTGATAACCATGGCACCGAACAGCGGCGACCAGCCCTCCTTCACGAGCTCTCTGACGTGTTCATTTCGACGCGTCAGGAAGAAGCACGTTGTCGCGACCCCCACGACTAAAAGCCCGACGAGTAAGGGTAGTGGGGTATGTATGAAACCTATCAGCCCGGTGGAAGTCGCGCCAATAAGCAGCAGAGTCACCAGATCACCCAAGCACGACGCTACTGGTGGTGCGATATTATCTGGGAGCGTTTCAGTACAAGAGAGTAATTAAACGTATATCAGACACACCAGGGTCACGCCCGAAGTGTCGACACACGACAATGAGGAAGCACATGAAGGAACCGAGAATGAGGCTTGATAAGCTGGCCGCCGTCATTGCCGTCGCAGAGACCATGATCAGTCTAATCGTCCCGTGAGACTGGGGGGGTGAATTTTCGCAAAATGACACGTACTCTGGGAACCCAGATCTCCGCCCTTCCTCGTGAAGGGGAATTCGGACGGGCGGATGGCGAACGTCTATCTTGGCTTGCACGCCCTTCATTTTGGGTATCATCAGCCCGAGTATCAGCGATACGCCCGCAGCGACAAACGATACTACTGCGGCTTGCACCTGCAGCAACGTCAGGTTCCCCAGTATCATGCCCCGCCGTGTCTTTGGATCATCCAATTCGCCGACATTGGCCGCAGTGCCAAGGCGCGCAGAGAGGTTCATTTCCAGATTTCCCTTCAGATTCAGGACTACGGGTATGATCATGATGAGCTGGTCGACCTCCTTCATGGCACGCCAGCGCTGCAGGGGCGTTAGTGGCAGTATCCCGAATGTCATAGAGGCCCGCCACGCACTGAGACTTGATCGAGGAGTTCGCCGGTGAACAGCAGCCCGACCGTAGTCAGAAGCAGCGTTGGTGCACTCTAAATCTAGATGAGCACGGCAAAACACTAACGGCCGCGAACGCACCTCGATGACAATGCCCTTGATCTGAGGCCACAGCCCGGTGGCGAACTTGGCTACTCTTTCTCGCCCGCGAGTTCCCTCACGCGAGCCGAGGAGGGCTCGACTACCCTGGTCTGCAATATCGTCGTCCTCTTCATCGTCAAGGTCGCCGTTCAGATACGATGTGTATTTCCCGTCGAGGGCTGCAAGCGGATTCAAAGGAATTGGCGGTGAGTTGAAGGACTCGCTCTCTTCTGAGATGCGGGGGATTCCTGGGGATTGGGGGTTCATTTCCACGAAACTAGAGAGAAACTGTTGCGCTGGAAATTGTTGAAAGTATGCGAAACGATTTAGCGCCCGCGCCACGTGCCGGTGACCCCAGCCAGTAACTCGGAATGAATCCTCAAGGATTCCTTGCTTCTGGCAAAGCACGCAGGTGGCTAAGGAGGCGGCTGTACCGTCAATGTCGCTGCGTATGCACTGTGGCCCGCATTCGCAGTAAATTCAATGAATAACACATAGTTCAGCTGACAGCCAAGTCTGTTGTAGTATAGTCAGATCGTACAGCGTCAAGTACGTTCGTATAAGTACCAAGTAAAGTACTAAAAGTGCTGTCATGATTTCCAAGTAATATCTATACGGATGCCTCCGATGCGTGAAGAATCGAGGCGACGATGATCCCGGCAGCCATAGGCATCCATTCCGGAATGAATGCGGCACCATTACCATCGCGTCGGGCACCGTTCCCAGCTTCTATGTCACCTGAAGCTGGGCTATCACGTTCGTTCTGGCTCCCGAAAATCCATCGTGTGAAGGCGACAGCAGAGGTGGAAAGGAAAGGGGAAGTGATAGGGGCGACCCCCTCGCGCAAAAGTGGGTTTGCGGACTCAATCAGCGTCTGGACGCTAGGACCGTGGTCTGATGCGTGGAACTGCTCTGCAGTGGGCTGGGAATAGAAGGCGCTCAGCGCCCGGCGCGCTGGGTCGTTATTGTGAGTGGAAGCAAGGGTATTGGCGCAGAGGCGCCATAGGGGCTCCCATGCGAGCATAATGGTGTGGGTATCCCAGCGCGACTGGCTTGGGAAATATTCCGGGGGAGTTAAACGACGGAGATGGACCGCGATCTGGCGATAAACAGTGGGATCAATGTCGAGAAGCAGAGTGTGGGGATTGTTGGGGGATGCTGCTGCGAAAGCCGAGATATGGGTAATCAAGGCGATATCGCGGACATCGACCTCGGTGATGTCAATTTCGTGGTCAAATAGACCGACGAGTACGGCAAACAAGGCGATACATGGGATAAGGTCGCGTGGGTCGCGGAAGAAGGTGTGCTGGAGCGCCAAGGAGGCGGCTTGCTCGGCGACAGCCCGGAGGCTGAGGAGGGAGGTTAGGGCTAGGGAGGGGATCTGGGGGCGCGGGGTACCGCCGGCTTCACCGGCGGTGTCGCATAAATTCTGTATATAAGCTATAATTCGCTGAGTTTGCGCTGTTGTCGACGTCGATAAACGAGATAAATAAAAAGGAGAGGATGAACTGGTAAGGACAATAGTCGTCACCATACCGCAAAGGAGATAGAACGACATGTTGCTGCTGTTGCTTGCTATCTTACTACCAAAGGTCATACTGCATTTATAGGCGGACGGCATGCTATTGATAGCTACAAACGGTACATGAGAAGTGGGGCAACTACCTCGAGGCATTGCGTGAAGATGGTTAAGTTACTTAGGCTTTCAGGAACCAAGGACAGCATTGTGAAGTGGTAATATCACTGTCGAAGGTGAAGGCTGAACGGGGAAACAAACTGCGCGCAACGAGGCTCCTGAACGCTTCTCTTCTATACGGGTCGCAGCAGATATTCTAAACCGACAGTTCGATGGCCAGAGTATGCACAGGTATGCCTCTCGAAGTTGCCAGTCTGGCAGCTGGAATCGAGGATTTCGCAGGCGACCCGAGCAAAGTTAAGGACAGCATCCAGTAAAAATCGACGAGTCGCCAGCGAGCTTGATTATGACTCATGAGGATGCGCGCCATTAAAACACGATGCTAAGCTACGACTCGGAAGACATGCGGACGGTTGATCCAGAACGTGGAGTGCAGGTCGAGGAGTTGAAGGCGATGCGGTGGTTCACCATCTGCCATTGAATATACTTCAAGTTCTGACAATCTCGAGAGGACATAGATAAGACGAGTGATTGCGGGGACAGATGCCTCATGGCTTAACAGCACTACAGCATGTCAGCGGAAGAGGAGAATACCCCAGATCAAAGACGTACAGTGGACTGCAAGCGGTGCCCGGAAACATTGACTCATACACTCTGTGAGCGAATCTACATGCACCGACATATCATACTTCCGGATCAATACTTCCGGCATCGATTGATGAGTACCTGCGCAAGTATGGTTGCCGATTTCCGTCGCGCTGACGGTGGTCTATCGGGTATCAGAAGTATGCATTTCATAGCAGCAGAATAACGACTAGCGATATCAAATATATAGTAACAAAAAATCGAAACGTACAGACCAAGGCTAATCAAGACTTGATCAACCATGGTTTATGCTGCAATGTCCATGAATCCAGCGTTTTCCAGAAGTGCGCGACGATGGCCTTATCGACGTGTCGGCGGTGTGGATCAATCTATCCGCAGAATGAGATTATGCGACAGGCGCTAAATAGAAGGTGACTCACCTTCAATTCGGTGACATTCCAATCCTTGATCTTGGTGTTCGCTGGATCATTTGACCACGACACATAAACTCCTTTAACTACAACACACAGCCTACAATCAACCCAGTATTCGGACCAACGCTTAAACTAACGCACCGTGGTGGAACAGCTGCCTTGGGTCATTCCATTTGTACGGTCGGAATTGCCATGCTTGACCGGTGGTCATAACACAGACCACACGGTCCCACGCGTCAGCACCGAACTTTGCTAAAGCTTCTGTGCTGTCCACGACAAAGTATCGTGCATGATGCTCAGTTTCTTTGCCGCTGGAGTCAATGTGCGTGCGTTTGCGATATATTGGAATCATGTCTTCGGGCCGTGGATTCCCTTCTGCGGCAGCTCTGCTCCGAGCGTCTTGCGATGTTTCAAAGCTTGAAAACTATGAGGGGAATATCCGCGGAGGGTTTAGGCAGACGTACACCGATTCTTGGAGGAACTTTTTGACGTTGTACATAGTGATGAGGGCGGTTGGAGAGGATGAAATCATGATGATGGGGTACATGTTGCCTGCACGTAGTCACTGAGCGCGCGTAGACGTCAGCAGAAATGGAGTACACACGAGCTTTACGAGCAGCCATCTTAGGATCTACCAACGGGTTAGAATTCCGTGTAGCAAGTTAGCTAAACAATACATACCTGTCGACGATTGCCCGACTGCAGGAAGCGCACCGGCGCCTGGTTTACCAGCGTCTTTCATCTTCTTCAACTTGTCGGCGTAGGAGGCGCGGATATTGGAGAAATTCTAGACAAACCGGTCAGTCACCTGGGGCGCTGGAAGCAAGTCGAACATACGTTGGGCTTGATGCCTCGTAACACACTATTGCGGTCCTGGAGCTCGATTTCATTTTGCTTGATTTTCTTGACCGCTTCCGTGTCCGCGGTGTCGGGAACGTATTTGCGCTTGGACGGTGAAGAGCTCGCGTCTGATGAATGGCAAAGCGTCAGCTACACGGTTCGAGGCGTCTCGGAAGTAGGCGGACAGTCGAAGCGACTTCAGAGTCGCTCCGATGATTCTGGGATGATTCGAATCGTCCATGAATCATTCGCGACGTCCACCTTTCATTCTTCGTTCGCGCGAATCCTGTCCATGTCTCCGAGAAATATTAACGCACCTGAGAGGGGGGCGAATCGCTCGGGATGCGTGTCTTTCCCTTCCAGCCAGTCTATTACGGCCTTCCGCTCGGTTATACTGATATAGCCCAGAGAGAGACCATGTTCTCGACACTGCTTCATGTACTCCGAGCCCGTGAGATCCTTCAGCATCCATGCTACATAGATCGCGACGAGCGAGTAGAAGTCTTGAGGGCTCGCAGAAGGGTCTGAAGACTTGGAATCCGGCTTTCGGTAGCGAGTTGGGGTGTCCTTCGGGAAAGAGTGATTGGGAGGAACATCTATGTGGGTTGCGGCGGATACCGAAGTCGTTGATTCGCCGTCTTTGGTAAATGTAACGGCCGCTTTTGATTTTATTGCCTGTCTCAGCGCAAGAAGGCAATCCGACATGTTTCAAGACCAGTTTTGAGGAAATGAGTGCGTCGCTGAGGAAATGAGTGAGCGGCGCTACTCTAAGAAGCGATTTGTCTAAATAATGACCGTGAGAGCTCTCTATTGACCGTGGGTACTATCACGTGAGCCTTCAGTTCGGAATTTGTTGTAGTCTTCTAAGTAGTTTTGTCTACACTTCAACATTGCTTCAACAACGCAAATACTAATTTGAAGTCTTTGGGATGGAATCAAGCCTGACCGAATGGAAGCTTGATATCGCCCACGGCGGAGCCATACTTGGAATTGAAATATTGACGCTTTGACATGGACCATGGTCATCCGCCCGCCAGCTCTCGAAATAACCCAACTCCAGGCACAACGTCAGAACCATCCCATAGCTGTGGAAATACTCTGACTTGGACATGGAAACTCGATGTTGCGCTGACGACGGTATCGTGTTGTATCGTGTTCCCTTTCATCCACGATGATGGACAACATTCCAGCTGCTTGGCGGGACCATAGAATAAGGGTATCGTATACTAGCCCCCAACAAGCTTTCATATCGCCCTGACCCATATACGCTGGTAAGAGCCCTGTTTCTCGTCGCTGGGTACGACTATCTAACCAGTTGTTCGTGCTCAGCGTCCTGGAGACGGCAAGTCGATTCAACTCTCGACTATTGCACATCGGGACTGACAGCGGCCTTAGATTGCCCCTACTTCACTCACATTCGTTCCCGCGTTAACGACCCAGACATGTACACTTACGCCTTCATCTACCTCATTATGGTCTTAGCCATACCTGTGGGTAGCATGCCCTCTCATACGAAGCAGAAATATAGGCATGGTGAGCCAGGATACGTTCCATCTGACGATCGTTTCCTAACTAATTCTAATTGTAGGCTTTTACTGGGGCAAACCCATTAAGAATATTAATATCCAAGGCGCAAAGCTCAAACTCCCTGACTTGTCGGACCTTCCCGATCTATCGGACCTTCCTGACTTGTCTGACCTGAAGCCCAACAAAAGCAAAGATACAGGACCGGTCGCGGAGACCGGTGACGACTGGAAGGACGGAGTTGTGAAAGGGCATAATACCTATAGGAACAAGTACGGAGCCAAACCTTTGAGCTGGAGTGATGATCTGTACCCAGAGGCTGAGGATTGGGCTAAACGGTGCAATTTCGAGCACAGGTGAGGCCCTATCGAAATTTTGTTCGTTTCAGCGGCTTATTTTGTAGTAACGGCAACGGCAAATACGGCGAAAATTTGGTACGTGGGTTGACGTTTAGTGTCTAAGAAGGCCACTCAATGTCCATGCAGGCTGCAGGTGGAGGGCAGAAATACGGGTTCCTTGAAGGTCTTACCGCCTGGATGGATGAAGCCAGTACGCGTGTCCCCCTGTCCTTCTAGACGTGTTCACTGATATTTCCCAACCCCGCAGAATTATACGATTGTACGCTAGCGTTCTTTCCCTGACGCAGCCCGTTATCTGAACCGTGTACAGATAGTAACCCAACGTTCGCGCTTGATACAGGTCATTTTACCTCTGTAAGGACCCTCATTTCGTGATACATTCACAATGCTCACGTCATGAAAGGTCATCTGGAAGAACACAGACAAGGTTGCCTGCGCCATCTCCGACTGTCCGGCCGGTACCGTTCTCTCGCAAAATGCGAAGTTCATCGTTTGTAGATACAGCCCACCCGGAAATGTCTTGGGCCAGTTTGCGTGAGCTCCGTCCCACTCGGCTGTTATTTCTAGATCCTAATATGTTGACTTTTACTAGTGATAATGTAGGGAGGCTGTTGGACGCCATAGGCTTATGAACGTCACGTTAGAGTTATGTCTATCATCTGATTCGTGTAGGTAGGATGGAGGGTCGATCCCTTCAGACACCCCGTATAGTGTGTATTCTTAATCGGTCGAATTCCTTTGTTCTCGTTCTCGCCGCTCCTTTCTCTCACCCGTCCGTCCAGGATACCTTCTACATTAAGTTTTGACGTGCACGATCCATTTCTAGTCACAATCGCGCGCCCGCCAAGTATTGCCTCGGGTATCAAGAAGATCACAAATGCTTATGGTGATCCGGGGCCAACCATATTGGTTGCTTTGCGTCCTCCGGTGTCGAATATAGCTCCTCGTAGGTACCACAGAAGTATGCTCCGGTCCAATGGGCGTCAGCGCTCTTGCTTTTGAGGTACTCAAGGACCCGCTGAGCACAGGTCTTGCTCGCCGCCATACCCTGACGAAACAAGAGCGGCCCTTGCGTCCTCCCATGCAGAAACGTCCTCGGATGTTCCTTCGTACCGTTCGCCCCCTGTAGAGGTATAAAGAAGCAACCTTTCTTGCTCACCTTCAGTAGTCTCGTACAGTCTTCCTCATTCCACTCCAATACCGATGCGCTGGTCTTCTGCACTCTTCTCCACTCTTGCCTTGGCACTCACGGCGAAGTCGCTGCCCAGCAGCGGCATCAACCAAGAAGTGTTCACGGTCGATGATTTCGATCCTAGCCTCCCAGAAGCCGGTGAAATCGTCTTCGAGCCGATGCAATTCGATGCGGAGGGTTTCGACATCAGTGAAGGAGAAATGGACGCAGCTATCTTCGCCGATTGGAAGACTGAAGTCGTGAAGCAACACAACACTTACCGTGCTCAATATGGTGCACCAGCGTTGACATGGAGCGATGCTTTGTATCCTGGCACACAACAGTGGGCCAATCAATGCAAGTTCCAGCACAGCAACGGGCAAGGTAAATACGGGGAGAACCTGGTAAGTCTATTGAATACCATTAGGCCCCTCAGAGCACTGATTCCACAATTTGCAGGCTGCTGGCACTGGCGGTAGCTACGGTTTCTCGTCTGGTCTCAAGTCTTGGATGGACGAAGCCTGTAAGTTTCTGTCTTTCGAGTCCAGCGCACTGATCTCACACTGTGCTGCCATCTAGCTAAATACGATTGTGAGACTCAGCATTATATTGACTTTTCGCCTCTGCTCACCCTGTATCACTAGACAATCACCCCGGATTCTCGGCGGGGACTGGGCATTTCACTCAGGTAAGGCGGAGCAACCAGCTTCCTTTCATATGGGCTAACAATACTACCTCTAGGTTGTGTGGAAGAGTAGCAAGCAAGTCGCTTGCGCCATTGGAAACTGCAGGGGCGGCACTATATTCCAGCAGCCATCCAAGTATGTTGTCTGCCGTTACAGTCCACCCGGAAACTTCGCTGGCCGCTATGTGTAAGTGATGATCAATTCACTGAACCTAACAATTCTGAAACCAGATACTGGCAGGGAGAACGTCGGACGTCGCAAGTAAATTGTGTGAACAACCATTTCTAGTAGTGTTGAATATGGATCTAGCTCGAGCGAAAATATACGGATGATGCTGAAGCCTGTACACGGGTGATACAAGGGTATATACAGAGGTAAACGTTGCCGTGAATGAAGAAGATCGTGATACTGTTTGATAGATGCCACTGACTTCAAACACGATTAGCAGGCGCGTCCTGCCAACCCATCAACTTCCAGAGTCTAGGGACACTCCCCATACTCGACTCTATCAAATCTACGGACTGTGGTCTTTGCAATCCCTCTGTGCAAGCTGATGATTCCGTGGGGGGGTTCGTTTCGTAATGTACATAGAAGGGGCCAAACGTCGCTTCTCTTGGGGTGGGATTACTGGGACGAAACAACTCAGGCATTGCCTTGGCGTATTCGGACCCAGGGCTTAGAGGTACTGGTAAATCCTCATTAACGAGAGCCGGGGAAGGAGGGGGATTGCGTGGAAGGTGATCTTCGTTATTCTGCCAGCTCCTGTCGTGATATGTGTCGAGATAGGGGCAATACGCGACCGGGGACGACAGCGGGTGTTCATTGGCACCCTCAATGCCGTTCGCGTAGTCCTCTGCGGTCGAAGTGGTTTCTTCACCGCTTCCTCCCGTGAACCCATTTCGGTCAATGAACTCGCCAGTCGAATCGTCGAAAGATTGATAGTCTGTTTCCGAGGTTTCCGAATCAGACTCTTCCGAGCTCTCTCCATGCTCAACTTCAAGGCATGCGAATGGATTGTTAGGTGATGCCTTATCATGTAGCGCGCTGTGGAGGCGTCGTGTGGTCTCCTCGCGTCCGTGTTTCCTAGGTGCGGCATCGAGAATAGGCATCTGCCTGGGATTCCCCCCGACGCGTTCCCGCTCTTGAGGGTTGGCTTGGTGGTTCTCCTTAGCGGATTTATGATTCTTCGTCACCTTCGCGTTTCTGATTGTCTGGGTACGCGCTTCCTTGGGTAGTACCGAATCAGGGATGTATGTAGGGGCCGCGATTAGGGGGTCCCCGACGCGTTCGAAGACGTGTTTCGCATCTATCCAGCCGTTGGATGGCGATAGGATAGTGTGAGCTTGATAGTGTGTTATTTCCTGTTCCTTCGTCTGGAAGCGAGCGGCGTCGGCGTATGTCAGAGTTGTGGCCATATCGCGAAGGGTGGGAGCTCTGCTTCTTGACAGTCCGGCGCGTTATATAGTCCCGTAATCCTTCTACGCGGTCTACTAGACTTTCTGGGGAATGGCGAGCTAATAGTTCGTTCAAGCGATAAGCAGTCCCTTTATACTATCCATGTCAAAGACTCGGCCACTCAGGGGTAATATATAACAAAGTAAAATGTCTTGGAGTTTTTGTTCTTCACTATGTCGCTTTGGACTTTTTGTAGCGGCTTTAAATTGCTTACACATATACAGATAGCTTCATGCTGTGACATCTACGTCGATACGTAGTTCGATACAAGCACTACAGCTTCACATCGCTACGTCAAAGATCGAAGGCGACACCCTTTTGTTCTAGCTATAGCTTCTGCTTGCAGTCACGGTGCACGGCATGACGATCCGGGACAATGCGCCTCTACATATTCAGTGCCAGCTACTGTCGATCTGATCTGTATACCACTTGACAGCCTTGGGAATCTCAGGCTCAGTTGTGAGACAAGAACACGCCGGCGCTGATGGAGAGTGACCTTATCAATCAATCTTTGTGCTTTACGCGTCAAGCACAATGATTGTTCGATTGCAATTAACAACGGGCAGTCCCTCGATCAACTGCAACATGAAGAAGCGTGTCAACACTTTGAAAGAGCAAAGATGATCAAAATAAACACTGGCCGGCAGATAGCTGGTCGGAACCTTGAAACGACTTTCGCGACCGATAACGTAGGGGGAACCTGTACTTTCTGGCGCTGTGCGCGCGAGTGACTGCCGGTTTTAAGCATAGCAATTTGCGCGCGGTGCGTATTTAAGGGTCTAATTGACGGGGCTATATGGTGCAGACGAAACTCGAAGGGCCCGGTTTTGTGTCAAAACTCAGCGGCCCCCGTCATTCAATCCAGTCTTCGCCAGGTCACTTTGTTGGTTATGGTTATAATGGATGGAAGTAATGGTGTAACTCGGCAGCATCGGGGTTGAATCTGCTCACCCAAAGTTACCTCCTAGTTACCAACCAACTTTCACGATCCAACATTATACTGCCACATTTTTGGAATTTCAGTTAGATTAAACAACAATTTTGAGCGCATCGCACCTGATGGTATCCTTGGCGTGGTAAGCACGAAACAACAAACTACTGGTCCGATAATTGTATTACCTAGAGGTATCGGGAGACAGACTCAATCGTTACTCGATCGTGTCCATGATCAACAATTTGGAATTTCTTCCTCAGAATTTCTTCCTCATAAAAAGAACACCGATTTTGGGGAGATGTCTCAGTATGAACCCCTCCTCCCTTGATGGCCCCTCCTCGATCCACGTCCAGTTGGATGCATGGCGACACCAGCACGTATAACCGTTCGCCAACGTCTGATCCAATAATCGCTCCTAGTTTTGGAAAGCGAAATGCCCTCCGTGAAAAGCTGCTTCTGACAGCCTCGATACTTGTGCTGCTGGCCACTACAATATTTTTGATTGTCAAGCTCGTGCACCTACGGATATACAACCCAATGGATGACTATCAAATATTGTCAGTGCCTCATACTCCGTTCCGCTCACAGGAGATGGACTGACTTCCTTCAGAAACCCCTTCCCCGTCCTATACGACCAATCAAACACCCCTCAATCCGACCCGAACGCCTTGGCCGTCGTCTCTACGCTTTACTCAAACAACTACGCGATATCTACCGCCGTCCTCGCCCACTCCGTCCGTAGCGTGAACTCCACTGCGCGCTTGATCCTCCTATATATCGATGGACAAGTCTCTGAGGAGGCTCTCTGCATAAGCAGGGCCTCAGGATGGGAGCTGCTTGCCGTCCCACGAATCGCTCCACCAAACGGAGGGGAGGGCGTATACTATCGATTCGTCGACCAATATACGAAACTCAACCTGTGGGGCTTGGATAAACATGGCATCGACCGCCTGGTTTATCTAGACGCAGACACGCTCGTCCGTCGAAACTTCGATGAACTGTTCGACCTTCCGTTCAGCTTTGCTGCCGTGCCGGATGTATACGGCCCAGGGAACCCGCAGGGATTTAGACTCGGGTTCAATGCGGGGGTCATGGCAATCCGCACATCATCCTCTGTGTTGAGAGATATGAAGAATAACATCGAGACAGCTAGGTATCCGATAGGGCAAGCGGAACAAGCCTTCCTGAACTTGTATTATGGTGTGAAGGCGGTGCGGCTTCCCTACATCTACAACGCCTTGATATCAATCAAGAAACGGAATCGGGTGCTCTGGGAAGAGTTGAAAAGCCACATGTCCGTCATTCATTATACCGAGCGGAAGCCATTCATGTTGGAGGCCCAGCCAGGGGAGAAGATATTGACTCTAGAGGAAACTGAAACGGCTATAGATATAGCTCAACGGGATTTCGAACGTTGGGCAGAGGAGTTTGGGTGGTGGCGCACTGCTTACCATAGTATGATGGCAAAACACGGAGCCGAGGTCAAACGATGCACTCTATGATGCGTGAGATGGATAAATCATCCTCGCATCGATAACAACCATATACTTACCTATCATTTTAATCGTTGTATTTGATATTCTGATTGCATTCATCAGCGCCCTGTGTTTGTGTTTTCAGTTCTGAGATGTCGGTCCGCCTACGTCGGATCTTATTCATAGTTCAACTACTGAGCGCTGAGCGGCGAGCCTCTATTCACTAGCAGATATCAGGAGATTCGCCCTTATTATCTCGATATCGTCATCGTTTAACGACGTCTTGGCTTTGATATACTGCTCCGCGGTCCCATACTTTTCCCTAAACGCTGACAGAAAAGCACGGAAAGTCTCAGCCCTGTTATCAAGTGTTTGCAAAGACGGTTTATCAATGGTTACAGGAACACGTACTTTGCGGTCGCCATATTCAAGGCACCTGACCAGTTATTCTTATAGACTTCGTTGGCCTCAAACCGTTTCAAGAGGATAGGGAGCAACGGCTGTAGCCCGTACGCAGTAAGAGCGTAGTCGTTAATAATATCTTCTTCGTCCATTCCAGCCAGCTATTGAGTTTAG
This sequence comes from Sanguinoderma rugosum, assembly GCA_017499575.1. Classification (NCBI taxonomy): domain Eukaryota; kingdom Fungi; phylum Basidiomycota; class Agaricomycetes; order Polyporales; family Polyporaceae; genus Sanguinoderma; species Sanguinoderma rugosum. The sequence continues at coordinate 4,576,294 of VTPW01000001.1, read as the reverse complement.
TGAGTTTCAAAGTAAATCACCTTCATCAGCTTTACGTTCACCAGCTGAATAAGAGCCACAAATACCCCCGTCCTATCCTTTCCAGCTGGATACCTTGGATCAACATATTCTCAATTGATCTCACTCAACCACGTACCAGTACAATGTATCAGACAAGGATGATCCTTCTGGTCCCGTATGTGGCGAAGGATCAACTCAACGGAAGGACCTCCTGCTTTCAAGAAGCTGAAATACAAAGCAAGAAAGGTCTATACTTAAACGGTCGTTAATACAACCATCTAAAACAACGAGCATCTTCGCACCTTCACTTCATCTGTGTCGAAAGAAGAAAGCCTTTCCAATATTAGCGCGTTCCACGCTGTGGACTCGATTGAGAAGAGATTGTGACACCTTTTCGCTAAACTGGCTGGGTCAAAGGCCTCGTCTTTCATAATCGGACAATTCACGACCTCGACTCCGTCAATTTCCAACGGAGGTGCTTGATAACTCTTGATTTCGGTCTGTGACCTTAGATCGAATACTTTCTTTATGCCGAGTGCCATGAACTGAGCTCTCCCTTGGTCGGTGACTTTGGCCGGTTCCCCAGACCGATAGATGTATGACGGCCTCGCGATCTGCCCATTGAATCCAGCGGAAGCCTTTGAGGCGAGGGCATCGCGAAGATTGACTAATCCGTCGACAGTGATGAAAGGCGGAGAAGTGATGATCGCAGCAACGCTCCCGATGTCTTCTGTGGTTTGCATTACCGTCGAGTTGAAAGTCGTAGACTATGAGCGTCTAGGTTATGAGATTGCCCAACCCGACCTCGATTTCTTATGTAACTGGTGTGTTCGTCTCGGTTAATGTTGAATTCCGGGCCGAACGACTATGAGCAACCTTTGGTTCGAGGATGTACTACGAACCCTTTCGGTAAGTTGGGTACCTCGAGGCTAGACAACCAATTCGCTTGTTATTCTCCTTTTGGCCGTGGCCTCGGCGCTAGGTGTATGTATGGGATCGGGCAGTACGTGGCTATCAGCCGCGAAGAGCAAGCGAAGAGTGAAACTCCGCAGTTTTATTCCTGGTAGTCAGATGGCATTGAGAGAGGAAGACCGGCTGCGACCTCGACCTCGACCGCTCAACAAGGTGCACAAATGAGGATGCCAGTGACCAAATGTGCGGCCTAAACGAAATCTTTGCGGGTCGCATCTGGCGTTTGCTTTTTTCTGCGTGTTCACGATAACGACTTCAGTTTCCTACGGCCGGGATCCAGGCTTGCACTTTGGATACAAGATAAAGCAAAAAGCGGGGGTTGAACGTGGAAAATTCATTCCCCATGGGCTATATCAGCGCTTGCTATGTGAGCGATTTCCCTCCTCGTTTGTATTTAAGCTGAACTGAACTGAACCTCGCCGAACTCAACGCTTTTGGAGTTCAAGGTACCCCAGTCAACTAGTCATGGGAGAGCTGGACGTGCTCAAACTGGGTTGTTGAGCAGACAGTTATAAATTAGAAAAATATGCAGATAGCCGCCTGGCAGACACATTTGGCGGTAGGGATCCCTTCTTGCATCTGCTAACCGATTCTACCAAGTGATCCATGAGAATCGGATATTACACAGCCAGGGGTCGGGACTAATCACGTCCACGTCGTTCTGACGCTTCGGAGACTAACTGACTTGCGCAGGAAGGGAAACACGGTGCGCACCCCGGGACTTTACTCCGTTTGTCTGCAACATCCTATCTGAATGATGTGTCGGGTACAGGCATTGGGTACACCTTGGGATGTAGGTGTCGTGGGACCACGTAAACAGCAACTGGACACATTATATCAACCATCAATTTTCGTGCCATAACGGCGCTTGATACCTCCCCTTCCATGACTCTTCATCGCTTCTTGTTGACTTTGCTAAACGGCAACCGAAAGGCGTATGAACGGCTACCAACGTCGAGCGCTCGGATTCCTGAAGGCCACGGCAAACAGAATGCCCTCCGACGATACGTGGTCCCCGCGACATTGCTCATGTTGTTGTCTACGACGGTAGTCCTGTTGATCAAACTAACGCGTTTGAAAGTGTACAGCCCGATGGACGACTACCAGATGCTGTAAGTGCGCCGAATTATCACGCTTCACGACTTGACGTACCCTGTGCTGAGTTTGCTTTACCAGGAACCCCTTCCCCGTCGTACAAGAACGTTTCAACGGTTCATATCCAAACTCGAATGCCGTCGCCGTCGTCTCTACCCTTTACACAAACAGCTACGCGATAGCCACTGCAGTGCTCGCCCACTCTATCCGTAGTGCCAAATCTTCCGCGCGTTTGATTCTCCTGTACATCGAGGGCCAGGTATCCGAGGAGGCCCTCTGTATAAACAGGTCCGCTGGATGGGAGTTACTAGCCGTCCCCCGAATCGCCCCGCCGCTTGGTGGCAAGGGAGTACGCACCCAGTTCATCGACCAGTACACCAAGCTCCACATCTGGTCCCTCGACACAATGGGCATCAAACGTTTGGTGTACCTCGACGCCGACACGCTCGTCCGTCAGAATTTCAACGAGCTGTTCCACCTTCCTTTCAATTTTGCCGCGGTGCCGGACGTATATGGGCCATGAGACGCGCGAGGATTCAGCCTGACATTCAACGCGGGGGTGCTGGCAATACAGCCGTCTTCTCGTATCCTGGAGAACATGAAGAAGACCGAGACGGCGAGATACCCTATACAGCAAGCGGAGCAAGCCTTCTTGAACTTGTACTTCGGGGCGAAGGCTGCTCGGCTGCCCTACATATATAACGCGTTCATAGCGATCAAGAAACGCAATCCAGTCGTCTGGGAGGAGTTGAAAGAGGAGTTGGCCATTATGCATTATACGGATCACAAGCTATTCCTTTTTGATTCCCAGCCGTCGAGCAAGGTCTTGACCCCAGAGGAGATGACAATGGCCATGGACGAAGCTCAGTCGAAATACGAACTATGGTCAGAAGAGTTTGGCTGGTGGCGTGCGGCTTACCACAAGATGATGAACGACAATGCGGCGAGGGTTATGCAGTGCAGCGTCGGTTGAACGCATCGACGAGGGGAGGAGAAGGCACCCGCCTCAATCGGCTACGGTAGTAGATCCGAACAGCAACGTTACCACAGATACATAGCGCTGGAAGAAGGGCAACTTTGTAGAGCAAAATTTACATCATCTGATGAGCGAAGTCAGCTGAGGGGTAGCAAACATTGTTCGGAGGACCTAACCTTGTATCGGGAAATTTTTGATGCTTGCAGAGCGCCCGCTGTGATATATACTTCCTTGTGAAACGAGTCAGCGCTCGGAGATTTGAAAATTGGCCGGAAAGCGTGAACCATCTGATGGTCATTAGGCGCTGAGAAATCGGGCTACCCTGAACCAAGTCAATGAACTCACCGAAGCGAGCCCTCTCGGCGGTGCAAGAGCACAGGCTCGTTGACCATCTAGATGAACAATTTCTTGAGTTAACGCGAGGATACAAGAAACGGTGGGCGTGACTGGTCGTCGTTACCATCTTTAATACATAACCGATCCACAGCTCCGAGCCAACCACTCACTTGCCCACATTATCATCGTACCTCGCCGCCGCACAGAAAATACTGATACTGATCCTCCAAATACCGCCGATAGACCCGTCGACCTCGTTGCGCACTGCACTCCTGTTAAGACTCACCAACGAAGTGCTCTCCAGCATACCCGGATATCCCCCTGACCGAGACGCGCTGCAGGAAGTGTTGGACTGGCTAGATGATCTAGACCAAGCTTGGGTGGCAGCATTGCAGTCTCAAATCTGGGATCCCGCGCAAGGTGCCGGCGTAGACCTCGTCGTCGATGCCTCGGATGCTGCCGCAGGCATGAAATCATCCCCCATGAGCCAGACGGAGAGAACGCGGCTGCGGAGTCTCTTGGTGGGCGCCTCGGCGAGTCTGGAGGAGTGGCTTGCTACTACGAATGAAGAAGGTAGTACTATGGATCTAGAGGTCCTTTTGGAAAGGATGGGCCTGCAAGAAGGATTTGACGAGATGTTTTCAAACACGTTACACGAACTCGGTGCTCTGGGTGGTTCAATTGTGGATCCCAATGGAATGGTGGGCACATGTTGATGTAGAAATGTAGTACATAGCAGTGCACCTGTAGATGTATCGACCTTCCGTCTACTTTTTCCTGGTAGCTCTCCGACTGTCGGCTAGAAGCACAAGTATTAGTGAGAGCAATTCAACAGACGTAGTGTTGGCGTACCTTTGGATTTGGCCTTCTTCGGTGCACCCTTGCCACGCTTCTTTTTGTCCTCGACATCCTGAATCCGCTGCTCCTCGTCCGGGTCAACGATCTCGAGCTCGGGGAACTCCCTCGCCAATTGCGAGAGATTCAACGCGGCCGGGTAGTATTGGGCCATAGAAGGCCCTCGAAGCCTGGCGCGTAGGTATTTTGCGCCAGTTCGTACAGATGTCGGGTTATATGATGTTTGGAGTATTGAGCATCGTAGACGAGTCAATGCAGCTATCCGTGCAGGCGCCACCATTTGTTCCTTTGAAAGTAGGAAAATGAGATGCGTGAAATGGGATTTCTGGGGCGGGACGAATCACGTGATGCTCCGAAAGTCACTGCTGAACAACTTGAACCTTCATCGCTTTCTTTTCGGTGAATTGGTGAAACTAGTGAGTGTTCTCTACACATACTATGCCATTCTGCTAACTTCTTTAGATTCTTACAATCACGCTGAGTGAGCCGGCCAGGAATGCAAGGCCCCCCGTCGATCTACTTCCGTTGCCGATCCTTATTCCAATTTTATGAACGTCCTGAACGATGGCTAAACGGGGGGTTTAATGGCCTGATGACGAGAAGGTATAGAAGTGGGGGAAGCTCAGGGCGCGATAGTGACTATTCCAAGCCATCGACGCACAAATTTTCCCGTGGTCGGCCACCTCAAAGAAGTCAGCAAGTACCAACACCCCTTCACATTGATGAAGTGGTCGAATACTTTGAAAGTCGCGTCAAATCCTGGGCTAGGTCGCCACGCCTCCACCAACGTCTGGATGACTTTGGCATTCCTTCCCCCGACGCTCAAAACCTCCTTCATGAGTTTACTCAAAGGGTACAGCGCGGAGAGCTTTCCACGCCTCAAGTACGAGAGAAATACTACCTGGATAGGCTATCGAAGAACACGGCTGACCTACCGATTGGCACACTCGCCGATCGAGTATACACAAACGTTCTGTTCTCTTGGGCAACGGACCCCGCCAATCGACAGTTTTTGGACACCATCATCTCCCCTTCCACTCTCGACTCTATTGAGAACCTTGTCACGGCAGTAGACGCGTCTTACCCCGCGGAAAACTTCCAATTTGCTCGCAGCATGCGCCGGAAGGTAATTATGCACGTCGGCCCAACAAACAGCGGGAAGACATATAACGCGTTGCGTGCTTTAGCAGCGGCTCGAATTGGCATCTACGCTGGTCCACTCCGACTTCTCGCCCATGAAATCTGGGAACGCCTCAATCTGGGCCAGATTCTTCCGCTGGGAGCTGAAAATGAGCCAACGGAAGATCTCGTAGACGATACCATCGATGTTGGCGACGGAAAACCAGCTGTGCATAGGAACGGAGATCCTCGATACGCTAGGTTGTGCAATCTCATCACTGGAGAGGAACAGAAGTTTGTCTCGGATCTCGCACCGTTGACCAGTGCCACGGTCGAAATGGTCTCATTCCATCAAAAATACGACGTTGCTGTGGTTGATGAAGTGCAGATGCTAGCTGATGAATACCGTGGTGGTGGCTGGACGAACGCTATCCTAGGGATAGCAGCGAAGGAACTGCATCTTTGCGGGGAGGAAACGGCAGTCCCCATTGTCGAGGCTATGCTGAAAGGCACTGGCGATGAATTAATCGTGAATCGTTACCAGCGTCTAGCACCTCTAGGCATCGAACCCCACAGTCTACGCGGCGATCTATCGAAGATTCGGAAAGGCGATTGCATGGTGACCTTCTCTCGCAAGGGTGTCTTCGGTCTCAAACGGAAGGTTGAGGAAGTCACTGGCATGCGGTGCGCGGTCGTCTACGGTAGATTACCCCCAGAGGTCCGGAATTCCCAGGCAGCCCTATTCAATGACCAGGACAGTGGCTACGATGTCTTGATAGGCAGTGACGCTATCGGCATGGGCCTCAACTTGTGAGCGAGCGAAATTCCATTTGCTCCACCCATGTTAATCGAACTTTGCACAGAAAAATCAAAAGAGTTATCCTCGAATCCGTGGACAAATTCGATGGTGTGCAGGAGCGCCCTCTTTCGCTTTCGCAGACCAAGCAGATAGCCGGCCGTGCTGGGCGGTATGGTGCCCATAAGGATGGTGACGAGAATGTTGGCCTTGTTGCTACTGTACGGGAGCAAGACATGCCCTTCCTCCGTCGCGCTATCGCCGCTCCCTTCGAGCCCTTGAAAGCCGCCAGGCAGAACCCCACCCCAGCGTCGTGGCAAGAGGCTGCAACTGCCCTCCCACCTGGCGCAAGCCTCCGCACGATGATCGATGTACACCGCTTCTGCGCCCGCACCAATCCTATTTTCGAGTTCTGCGAGATCAACAACATCGACACCATCTCCGAATTCGTGGACACCTACGCCTCCGATCTTACGACGGCGGAGAAGTTCACAATCGTGATGGCGCCGATACCGTGGCGGGACAGGCGGCTCATCGAGGTCATCGGAGACTTCATGACCAAGTATCGGGAGAAGTTCCAGGTCGATCTTGTCAGTTGCTTGGAGGAGACCATGTACATCAAGGCATTGCGAGAGACGGAGGTAAAAATGACAGAAGGTGGGCAACCAAAGTCCAACGTTCAAGCCCTCGACGTGCTCGAGACCCTCCACAAGATCTTAGTACTGTATATGTGGATGAGTATGCGGCATCCTGTGGCATGGAGCTCACACGACGACGTAAGCAAGCTCAAGGCGAGGACAGAGGTCGCCCTTGAGTGGTCCTTGGAGGGACTGACGGAGGCGCAGGAGCTGATGGGACATCACGTTGGACGCGAACCACGCAAAGAGAAGATCTCGTTTTCCAAGAGACGGGACCGCAAAATCGTGCTCCCATGATGAGCACCACTGTACATATATATTTATTGTACACCCACTGAATATTTTACCACTACAAGAATAATGAACAGCACTACTCTTCGGTTGATCGCTTGGGTGCGTGACTTCCCGCTCTCATATATAAATGGAATGTTTCGTCCCGATTGTCCGCATCTGCCTTCCCTTCTACCATTACCATCGCCTAGCAGATCAACACCCTACATCGTGGCTGGCCCAAATACTCTTCTCAGAATCATCTATACTCCAGCTGACCACTCCCGTGCCAAATCTCTACCCGCCATGAAGTTCCCCGCATTACCTGCTGTCCTCGCCTTTTGCGTCGTTGCATTGGTGACAAATGCATACGTCCTACCGCAGAACGAGAGGAGCGTCGCCCGCTCTGAACCCGGTAGTCTTCTTGGAAAGCGATATGTGGCCCGCCTAGGACGAGATATTCCGAAGCTAGCGAAGACGAGCAATAGCGATACCCCAATGTTCCGTGAGGATAGTAGAAATGCCGCTACGATTCTCGACAGCGGTGGTACTAGTAAACTCCAAAAGGCGAGCAAGAAAAACGCTGGGCGTCCCATCGGCCAGAATCGCAAGACTCGGTTCAATAGGTCGCTGAAGCGTCGAAAGGTCAAGGCGGGCAAGCAACGAAGAGTCACGCGCGAAGGGCCCGAAGAGGAGCGAAATCCTCCGTCAAAGCAAGGTGCATCCCCGCTTTTGGAAGCAGCTTCTCCCTCCTCTCCTCCGGACGCGTCGGCCACCAGCGCGGTAGTTCAGGCTTCTTCAACCCAGTCCCCAGATGTACCAGCCCCTACCACTAGTGCGCCTCCTCCCGTCTCGACTGCTAACCAGAAGGCCGTGAGAAAGGCCAAAGCCAACAAGCCACCAACCCCGAATGCAACGAAGGCGGCGGGAGTCCAAGCCAGGCACAAGGCGTAGGTTTCGGATAAAGTGTCAAACGACCGCGGGCGGTCTTGTAATATACACTGGGAAAATAAATAGTTCTGCTCGACTTCGGCGCCGTGAGGGAAGCGCTAGGTCATGGATACATCGCCTTCGAAATCGGTGGCGTCTCCTTGAGCCTCCACCTTCGTTACGATCTTCCACGGAATCATGATTTGTCCAACAAATCTGCCTGAAGGATTCTCGTTAAGGCCGATGCGATACTCCTCTGCGTTGATCAATAGGATATTGAGGGGTTTGTCTGTGCCAGCGAAAGTACCAATAAAGATACGGCCATCGCTGACAGAAATCCGGAGTACATGGCGTAGAAGGGACTCAAGTCGGCGTAGCGCTGGTTTCGAGGTATCCTGTGCCGGCGTAGGAGATTCCATGATGGTTGGTAGAGAGGTAGGCATTGAATTGAGTGCAAAGCATCGCAATCATTATCTGATGAACACGTGTTGATAAGCGAATGATGTACTTCTACGTAAATAAGGTACTGCTACAGACGAGCTGGTTCACCCTGCGTTATTCATAGATTACAATTCATGCCGCTAGCTTGCACCGCGTGAGCTTCCTGTTCATCTCTTTCATCATACGGTCGTACTCCAGACCCCACCATCCAAACTCTTCGGACCATAGCCCGTATTTCTGCCGAGCCTCCTCTACAGCCTTGCGTGTTTCCTCTGCCGTCAAGATCGTCTCCCCCGGCTGACCATCCAAGAGGAACGGTTTGTGGTCCGTGTAGTGCACGATGGATAATTCCTCTTTCAGCTCTTTCCAGACAACTGGATTCCTGCGCTTGGTGGCTATGAGCGCGTTGTATATGTATGGCAGACGCGCTGCTTTGGCGCCAAAATACAGGTTCAAGAACGATTGCTCTGCTTGTAGAGCTGGGTATCTCGCCGTCTCGGTCTTCTCCTTCATATCCTGAAGGACGGTCGAGGATGGGCGTATTGCCAGAACACCCGCGTTGAATGTCAGGCTGAAGCCCCGGACGTCGCCCGGGCCGTAAACGTCGGGGACGGCGGCAAAGTCGAAAGGAAGGTGGAACAGCTCGTCGAAATTCTGACGCACGAGCGTGTCTGCATCGAGGTAAACAAGACGTTCGACGCCCATCTTGTCGAGCGACCAGATGTGGAGCTTGGTAAATTGGTCGATGAAATGCCACCGCACGCCCTTGCCACCGTGTGGAGGGGCGATGCGAGGAACGGCTGATAATTCCCATCCAGCGGACCTGCTGATGCAGAGGGCTTCTTCTGACACTTGGCCGTCGATGTATAGCAGAATTAAACGCGCAGAGGATTTCGCGCTACGGATGGAGTGGGCGAGCACAGCGGTGGCTATCGCGTAGTTGTTGGAGTAAAGGGTGGAGACAATGGCCTGGGCGTTCGGATTTGAACCGTTCGATTGAGCGTGTACGACGGGGAAGGGATTCCTGGTACCGATAATTCAACGAACTGTCCGTGGAATATTGGGCGGGCAAACTCACAGTGGTTGATAATCGTCAAATGGGCTATATATTTGCCGCCAGCGATTGACCTTGACCAGGAGGAATATCGTCGCAGCCAGGAGCAGGAGCAATGTCGCAGGCAAAGCATATCTGTGGAAGAAATTGCCTTTCCGCCGAGGAGCAGAATCGTTCGGGAGGAGTTGGTACGAGTTGCTGTGGGCCCAACCTGTGAAGAAGTATCGAAGGGCCATTATTACGTGCGAAGCACTCAGCCTCGATAGAATAAAGTATTTGTACCTCGGTGATATCACCGGGTGCGACGCAGAAATCAATCCGATATTACTGACGCTACACTACACGGTTCATCATCAACATCACCGTGTAATCAGGCGCAACAATCGAGATACGAAGTCAGCTGTGTGAGGGGCGACACAATCAGCAAAGTGAACGACACAGGTTACGAATCAAAAAGCAGTTCAGATCAAGGGCATATCAAATTGATGGGCGGAGCGCCTGCGATGGTATCGCAAAATTGGTTGTGATGAGTCGCTGGCAACGAAAGCATGTCAGCGTTCTTGCACATAGTTCATAGTTCAAGCTTGAGCCGGGATCTTGAACCTTATTCCTCACCGGCAGCTCAAATGAGATACATAGTACATTGAGGAGTGGCTGAACCTCCCCTTGTATTTGTTCAGATTGAGCATTGACATTACGATACTACTTTGGGTCGCGAATGCAGCATCGCTGACCACGGCTGCACCCGGTGTCCCAGAAGACTGATCTCCAGTGACTTGGGCAAGGTTGCTTGACCGGAAGGCACTTATAACCCATCGTTCCACCTTGGGTCTTGCAGCTTACGGCGTCAGAGCCAGTAACGAGGGCGGCAATAACGAAGAGGGCGATAGCGGCGAACTTCATGTCTTCTGTGGATCGAGGAGATTAGGGTGTGCTCGGGTACAATTAATGGTCGACGTTCTGACCCTTTTGTTTGATGGAAGGGTTTTCGCTGGCGAAGAGGGCTGACTGGGACTAACTCGTGAACATTGAGGAACGCGAACAGAGAGGCGAAAGCTACACTCACTTCAGGCGATGCTGTGGAAGCTGGTTTGACACCCTCGCACCACTGAGTCTTTTATGCCTCCTCACGAAGAGTTGCGCTTTCACGAGGCTCGTATCCCAGCACGGTATGAATATGCACACCATGCGCTGGGGTGGTTATGTTCCACCCCAGTGTATTGAATGCCCCGCAGTACGTCCCCCCGAAGTCAAAATGCCTTGACTTGGCGCAGATGAGCAAACGGTGGTTCACGAACGAGAGATTGTGAGGCTAGCATATGTTTGCAGCCTCGGAGAGGGGCTCGGGCGGGGTCGCTGGGCAGCCTCGCTAAGCCGTAGGTACCTTTCTTGGCCGACACCATATACGCGGTGGTCTGCTACCAACGGTTTGCTCCTGCGGAGGATTATCTTCGATGGTTGGAAGTTAGCAGACCGGGAGAAATGTTGGGACTGTTGCGTGTAGCAATACTACGCGGGGTTTAGCTCGAGGGAATTAAAGATGAGCGGGTACATGCCAAAATTTCCTCAACGGGACTTCCATAGTACGCGGGGGTCCGCCGCAAAAACGTCGGGGGCATCGTGATTAATCAACCCTAGAAGTAATTGAGCCAACGAGGGGGATAGGTGGTAGAGGACAGGTACGGATCTACGACGCGAGAATGAATGGGTGCTGCATGTGGTCGAATAGCGCCCAAGTGTTTACGCCTGCAAACTGGTGGACATCGCTCTGAAGTATCATGACCTGTATTGTATTGCAAGGTCAAATCAAACTACGTCATACGGCCAATGAAGGGCAGCTGTAAACTGATCGAGATGTGCAGAGTGGGTGCACGAGAAAGGGTGTGAAGCCGTTGCTTGGCTAGCACATGAGATCTACATTACAAGCAAATGGTTACAGCGCCCATTAGGCTTCAAAGATCTCGTAGTCAGGCGGATTGAGAAGGAAAGGAATCAGAATACAAAACTTACATCAGGTTTGTTCCAGCAATACAGTCTGGCCCCTCCCAATCCCACACCACTTAGCTGCAATCAGGATCTTGAGAACCTCCATCCTGGTTCCGTGGCGTCCTCGATGAGGAAGCGGTACCAAAATAATGATATGGGGGCGGTGGAGAGATGCCATAAGGAATGAGCGTCGATATACCCACCCCACGGAGGGAAATCGAACAGCTCAAGCGCGGTTGCCGCCGTAGTAAGGAGGACAAATAGTGCCGCACTGGAAGCGAATGGAGGCCTATAACTCCTGGGCTCATTCGGGAATCTCTTGAGTAGAGTCATCGAAGCGGGGAGAGAATATAAGGTCCAGAGGATATTGTGGGTTAAGCCGATGACGAGGTTGAAGATCATGTTGTACGAGTAGTCGAACCGCGGTAACAGGGACAGATAGAGGACATGGCCAACATAAAGGGTGCAGCAGAAAAGCGACCAAGCCTTATGGGCCATGGACGTACGTTTGAGGCCACCAAACGGCCGCGAAGTAAGGCCACTCCGCGTCGAGGAGTACAAATGAAAGTGTCGAATCACTGTATAATATAGAGCAAACAGAATGGCTAACGCCGCTCCAAAATAGTCCAATTTCTCGGTGGTTGGCAAATCTAGCAACATCTGAGCTCCCCTCAGCCAGAAATCCATCAACAGAGGCACTGACCTCGGGTGTGGAAGACTGACGACCATAGCCATGCATTGATGCTGACCATTGCCCAGATCGTGTAGTAAATCTTCATCGGGTGGTCGGCTGATACGTGTTTGCGTATCATCGACAGCCCGTGCACGTGCGCCCATAGGTTCAACAACGAAAAGAGCACTGAAGCAGGCTCTTGTATGCCTGCAAGGCGCCAGAACGGCCATTTTCCATAGTATTGTTGCACTGCGCGGCCGCTTGCCACATCGTTTGCTGTTACACTATGCATGCAGTCATACCTGCAATTGTCGAGACAGGTCCAGCCCGTCAATCGCAATGTCAAAGGTAGGTGTGGGCGTTGTATTTGACATATTTCGAGGTCGCACTTCGACACACAGCGATTAAATTGTTGCGACCGGTCCCCCGAAGACGCGACGGCGCCAGAGATGAGTGCAAGGACGATGGGGACAAAGACGAGCATCGCCGACAGTTGGTGTGACTGACTGTGACATCGGCAAGCCTCCCACGTGCCCTTCAAGGGAGGACTCAGGGGTGAGCGCTAAAGGTTCTCGTCTTGCATCAAGTTTACTACAACGTCTTGGAGTCCTACAGTGTTGTGGACAGAAGGTAAGTAAGCCACTATTGGTTGCTTCGACTAATCAACTATCATATACTCGATTATGGTCATCTACAGAGCTGCACTCGGATTTCAGTTCTAAAATTACAGAACCTCTCCAGCAGGTAGTATCACCTTCAGTTGACGAAAGCTAGCTATGGTTCGAACGTCGCAATCGTACACATTCTCATCTCAGCCTTACTTTGCGGATCGAGGTGCATATGGCACCGCTCAACCAATAACTGAACGAATAAATGTCAGTTGCCTCGAGTGACTAGAGCTTATGTCAGAATTCTAACGTTAATGTGCAAAATTTAGCCGCATTCAAGACCTATAGTATCGTACTACTTCCCAAAAGGAGTGGGCTCGTATCATTATGGGGTATTCTCGTTCTACCATGGTTCTGTGTCGAGACTTACCTCTAAATCAGGTAGGGCACCCAATGAAACCCCATAGATTAACTTTGACCAACGCACTGGTCATGGGATACGGCTTGGACAAGCAAATACACTATATGTTCGACCCGAGGCCCGCAACGGAAGAAGAGCTCACTGCCTATCACGACAGTGATTACATTGGCTTCCTCTCAAGGAAAGTCGATGTTCCAATGTTCTCATCGTGGGATAAGCTGACATTCGTCGAACATATTTAGAGTTACACCTAAAAACCAAGTAGGGATGAAGCAAGCAATTGATAAATTCAATTGTGTTGAAGATTGTCCCATCTTCGCTGAAATGTATGATTTCTGCCGGATGTACGCTGGCGGCTCGTTAGCTGGCGCAAGAAAGCTGTGCGCAGGCACCACAGATATAGCAATCAATTGGTCCGGTGGACTTCATCATGCGAAGCGCGGAGAAGCTAGTGGCTTCTGCTACGTCAATGATATTGTGCTAGCGATACTCGAATTACTGAGGTGGGTTCAATAGCATCATGTATCATTTTGAGAGCTAAATCCGTATCAATACTTTCCTCAAGGTATCACCCTCGCGTATTGTACATCGACATTGATATCCATCATGGCGACGGTGTTGAGCATGCGTTTTACCAGTCCAACCGAGTGATGACGGTGTCCTTCCACAAATACACCGGCGACTTCTTTCCAGGAACAGGGAAACTAGACGATAATGGCCATGGATCCGGGAAATACTTCGCCATCAATGTCCCTTTGCAAGACGGCATCGACGATGACATGTATCTGACGATATTTAAAACGGTCATAGACGACACCGTGACCGCCTTCAGCCCATCAGCCATTGTACTCCAATGCGGGGCGGACTCTCTAGGTTGCGATCGTCTTGGCGCGTTCAACCTTTCCATCGCTGCTCACGGGGAATGTGTTAACTTCGTTCGGGCGTTCAACGTACCGCTTCTAGTTGTCGGTGGCGGAGGATACACTATCAAGAACGTCAGCCGATGCTGGACTTACGAAACCGCGAACCTCGTTGGTGTAGCCGTTCCCAACGAACTCCCAGCTACCGTATACGACTCTTTCTTCGAAGACTCGCATTGGAAACTACACCCTCCGCTAACGGGTAACATCGAGAACCAGAATTCGCCCGCGTCGCTCCAACGAATCACCATGAACATACGAAACAAACTGCGGTATCTGCAAGGCGCGCCCAGTGTCGCTATGCAAGAGATTCCTCCGAACATTCAGGGTTTACTGGCAGATGAGGACCGCACCGGCGAGGAGAAGGACGAAGACAGGGGGACGGGCCAAGCGGGGGAACGCCGTAACGATCGGCATACAGCGCGTAACGATTTCTATGACGGTGATAACGACGTTGATATTGGTGATGACGAAGATAGCACTCGCCGCACCACTGCCGCACCCAAACGTGGTAGGGGAAGTCGTCGCGGTAAGGGGCGTGGAAGGCCAAGGACATCCACCGCCACCGCGAGCACGGAGAATGCTGACGATGGCGAAGCGACGCCGACTCCTCGGCGAACTCGGGGAAGAGGTAGAGGAAGGGGTCGGGGACGGCCAAGGAATGTGGACAAAAACAAGGAGAAGGAAAATGAAAAAGAGACGGACAAAGAAAGCGTCAGCGTTTTGGAGGCAGACAATCCCGTAACGCCAATGGATGTTGACGCTGCTGCGTCGTAGCGCCGCATTAGTTTACTTTTATCATTTATTCATGGAACAGCTTTCGGTAACATATTGAGAGGAAACAGACAAGGCAGGTCTACATTGTGATTAAGTTCAGAGTATGTTACGAAAACACTGATGACTAAAGGTACAGATATTGAAGACAAGCATACATTGTCCGAGATTCCGAGTGTCCGAGAATGAGGAAAGAGACAAGCCGCGATACATCCATGGAAGAGTCGAGTCGAGAAACTACAATGAGGTAATCAGTGTTTGTAACGAGGTTGCAGCTCAAGTCAAATGAAAGGATCAGGATTTTAAAGCAATATGTGTTGTCTCCACAAAGAAGCAGAACAGGTCTGAAGTTATATCATCACCGAAAAAAAGACAGAAAGGAGACTCACACATAGCCATACATCATAATCCAAAGCCTAAGGAACGAGTTAGTGTACTGTGATGAGCGGCATGATAGAAGGAAGAATCAGAATAAATTGGCAATATCGTGTTGTCCTCAAATCGATGAGATCGGAACAGGTCTGAATGTATCTCATCCGCAAAGAGAAAATAAGATCGCCACTTACGATAGCATTAAACAGACAGAGCCCTCATGGGTGGTAAGGCTGTGTGCACCCGCATCCACTTCTGTCTGGCAGGTGCCGATTCTCCGTAAATCCAATCTTCCTCGCGTGTCTGCGCATCGTCGTCGTCCTCGCCGTCGCAGTCTTGCACATAAACACCAACGCCCGAGCCCTCTTGCGGGTCAAGAAGAATCTCAATACTCGAGCGCTTGCGCCCTGCTTGCAACTTTCGTAGCGCAACGATGAGGTCCTCAGCGAGAGGGGTAGCATTGGGTGGATCTTCTCGTATCTGTTCCCAGCCAACTGGCGGCGACCCGGGAGGCGAAATAAGAAAGTTCTTCTCTATCGGCGGAGGTCGCAGGTAGTTTGCCTCAGGGACAAATCCTACTGCGTCCTGCGAGATTAGTGGATTTGGATCGGCACGATAGACACGCAGAGTGGTATGCGATCTGCAGCAACGAATGGTCAGCAACACATAAAAGGGAAATCTCTCGAATCACATACTGATCTAATGAGCTTTCGATTATTATGGGATCAGACTGCAACTTGGCTGCCTCTGCATGGTCGTCAACTTCAAATACCACGATTATCCGCCCAAATCCAGGTAACGGTACCCATTGATTTATTGAACCAAAGGAAACGAAGTGGCGGCGCAGCGCCTCTAGAACGTTAGGCGAGAAAAATGACTTCGGGAGCGACGTTATCGCAAGAGTATTCGTTTTCTCGTTCTTTGGCGACGACGGCCTCGACGAGGACGTGGATGATGAGGAGATGGCTACACAGGTCATGGTGGGAGGGCCAATAGTGGAGAGGTCCACCAAAAAATGAGCCTTTTAACTGAGAGGATGATGTAAGCACTGCCGCCTAATTTAGCACTGCACTGCCTCCTCGTACCACAGTACCTGGAGCAACCGCTGCTCGACTACTGGAATCGCTGGATAACAAAGCTAGCCTGTTTAACGCCTGACTGTCAGACAGTCGGTAATTTCCCGGTAGCAACACCGCCCTCGTTGGATTTCTACCGCATTATTGAATTGATTTGTAGATTATTACAGTTGCAACACCCATCCCTCACCAACGAGATATTGAAGCCCTTACTTCTCGCGCAGCCTGTCGGCGGTCTGTGCATGCTTAGCCTTAAGTGCATCGACCTTTTCTTCCTTGCTTGCGTCGTAGGAAATAGTGGCCTGATTAAATCTAATCCCACGCAACCGCAGTAGATCAGACACGCATAGAAGGACTGCCATCGATTACTCACGGATTCTCCGGTGATTTCTGGAATTGCTTAAACAGCAGCTCCTAAGCGGAGGGTCAGTACTGCGGCATGCGATGCAGTACTCTCGAAGTGACGGACCTTATATTGCTGCAACCGCAACCCAGGATGCTGATGAAACATTCTAGTCAGCAGTAGATCTATCACGTTTGTGCTAATCGTGCTCACTTCCTTGCGCACATTGGGCATTTCGCGTTCTTGGTAGGCTTCAAACGCCCCTTTGAATCGTCGCTGGAGAAACGTCAATGCTAACAGTCACAGTGAGCGATCTGAGAAATACCTCGGGATGTCGTTCGATCGATGCTGCCTGCTGTCCAACGCTGGCTTTATCCATCTTCGCCGTGACAACTTCTAGCAGATCCAGTGCATTATCAATACCTGTCGCCGCGAAGCTTTCTACTTCCTCCGGAGGTGCAGGTGCAGTGCTCTTCTCCGGAGCGACCAAACCGCCTCCAGCAGCTATTGCACCAGGCCCTGCAGGCTTGACATCCTTCGTGGATTTCTTTGCCGCCTTGGGGGCAGCCTTCTTAGCCGCGGCGACTACAGTCTCCTCCTCAGCTAGCAGGCGGGCGTTCTCAGCCTTACGAGCGAGATCTGCCTTGCGTTTCTCCTCCTTATCTTGCTGCTTGGCCTTTCCTCCTTTCACGCTATCGTCCTTCCATTGATCTGCCTCTTTGCGCTCCTGCCACAGTGACCATGATTACGATCGGGATCACGGATACTAGGAGCGAGATGCGTACAGCGGCAGCGGCAGCCTGTTCTTGCTTCTTGGCTTCATTGTCTGCTTTCTTCGCTCGACCGCTCTCCTTCTTTGCATTTCCGCCTTTGGGAGCCATGATGGTGCTTGTAAGGTTGAGGTGAGTCAAGTGGAGAGTTACATCTTATCTTATCATCATTCTGATCTTATCTTATCACGGATCACATCTCCTTACGGCGCCAACCTGAACGTTCCAACGTTCAAGCTTTCAAGTTCAACGGTTCAATCAACGACGAAGCGGTCACCTAGTACTTGAGCTAAGAACTCAGAATCACCCCAAGTTGGTGAAACCCAACACAACTATCTATCACTGGGTCTATTGTATTTCCTACAGGTTTCTTGTAGTACGCAGTACTAATTTATCTGCCAACAGCTTCGTTTGCTTCCGTCACCAATATGATGAAAATCCCGTCCACCGCCAACTCATCAGCGACGTTCACTGCGAGCCCCTACATTCAGAAATCTTGACAGCTGTTGAACAGGGCCTCGGTACCCGTTCCTAAGGAGTGCTGCATGAGGGATCTCCGAATCTCCCAGAATATTAATGTCATATTGAAACCCAGGACGTTATGGGTGCACTTATCCTTATCGTCATCATCCTTACTCTCTTCTCATGCACCTATGTCAACCATATACTCATATGGGCTATGCTGGCGTTCCGACACCTGTGCAGCACCTCGTCGCAACATCGCCTAAGGCTGCATAGCTTTAACACTCTGCTAATGCCGGTCGTGAAGCAATATGAGGTTCAACCCACTCAAGAACTGGGAGCAACCGCCACTAAACACGTAACACAGACTACTCCCGCCCGCCCTACCGAAGGTGTGGTCTCCTCGACGTCCAAAGCCAAGTCATCAATTAGCCCTGTAGTGACCACCGTGTTAGCGAATGATAATTCTTCCAGCAACACGGTGACACTTGATCTACGACAGATATCACGAGTAAAAGACCCATTCTTGAGCGTATTGCCTAGCCAGAGGGCAGTATGCGTCGTGACGACCCGGTATCTGGTTGAATGCCTCCGACTGTGTCTGGAGAACACAGGGAAATACCTGGCATATCAAGGTCGAAATGTCGAGAAACGAGTTCGCTTGGGCGTCCTCGAATGCTCGACATGTGGTCGTTTGACCCAGCCGAAGACCGACGCAGACACGCGAAGAGCTCAAATGCGAGGGCCTGGTCGTTTGTGCAAAAAGTGGAGCTTTCATCTTGCTTGCATCCATCAACAATGCGCTGCTTCCGCCGCCCATCGAAAGTCTACCACAATGGTAAGACGTTTCAGGTTTGGTGAGCACTGCGGATCACATTCGAGTCACGAACGACTGCCTGGGGGACCGATCTTCGAGGAGGAGGGCAAGAATGGCTCAACGGCCTGAAAGCCCATTACGCACACTAGTTTGGATGCGCCCGTACCCCAAGATCGCGGACAAATCTAACCATACATAACGGCCATTCGTCATCGACTCCAGGCTACACTGGCCAGCTTTCATGACGATACGAGCACCCTTCATGCGGAACATAATTAGCGAAGTGGCGAGCGCCTGGATAGACAACTGTGATCAAGGAGCGAAAGGACGAGATGCATTCGTGCGGGTGTCGAGGATAGTTCTCTGCGAGCAGGTATCTCATCATCGTCAGTGGCTTCAGCTCTGCCATCAATGCCTGGATAATATTGTATTCATGGATCCTCACCCTTGACGACGACAACTTAGAGCCTCATTGTTAAGACGTTCTGGGGGTTATTCACCAGTCGAAGCAAGCAAGTTTACTTTCTGACAGTGATAACACGCTTTCTTATGTACGTGACCTCTTCGATCGCTCACCCGCCCTCTGTTTGACGCCACACTGACTCCTGACGCTCCCGCCCAGCGTTCTGTAATATCATCTATCCCCTTCCTAAACCACCATTTTCAAGAAGTCATCCTCATACTCTACACGTTCAAGCAAATTTTTGAAGATCGGTTGCGCGTCCACGGAACACTGAGGCTATGTTCGACACCACACGCGCATGGCGCTCTCGAAGGGATTGCGAAATACTTGTTTCGATCGTCAAGCATCGCCATATTTCAAACACTGCTCAAGATCTACAACTCGAATTTCCCGAAGCTCGACCTTGGCTTGCTCATTGGCTTCGCCCAACGGTGGCGACCGACTAGCTACTAGGTTGGTCAAGACCGAAATGTAGACGCAATATAGTTTGTTATCAGGCTTGAAACATATAAAACGGGACTTTGGGAATCTGTCGGGTTGAACGAGTCAATTCCAGACAGTGTCCATGCCATTCGATCGTGATGTGCAGCTGTCACCAAGTTGTCACTGCGTTTGAGGAGCGGTTATGTGGTAGTTCGGAGTCGCTACCGATCGGTGATCGAGCGACACTGATCGACTCAGAGTCGTGGTCAGGTTCTTTGGTGACAAGCATGGTGAGAGAAATGGGAAGTGGTGACAGCATCGATTATAAGACCCTAGCAATACATACAAAGCGTAAAGAAATGAAAGATCGGCGATTAGGCGACCAAGGTCATCACAAATATATTCGGTGCTTTGAAACCGAGGCGAGATTCGGCGTATCGGTCATTCCGTGCCAAACCTTCGAAGAAGACTCGCTCGCGCAGCCAATCTATTAGGGCATGAGCTTCAGAAACCAGGTCAATAATGGGCACGTACCGACACGCTTGTAGCGATTCGGCGGAACTGCCGGGGAGTAATACATATTCCATCCACTCTGGGCGTTGTGCGCTGCCGTGCGCTTAACCTGCTCTTGTAGTCGAGGGGGCAGGGCTTGGAACTCCCCATCAGTCACATAATTTTCCGAGTATCTATGCCCGCAATGAGACAGGAATCACGAGAGTAGGAGGATCGCCTACTCCTTCCATACAGCCGTGCAGATGTCACCCATAGTAACGCCTCGTTCGTTCTTCACTATCGTGCACCATGGACTGATCTCGGTGATGATGACAAGTTCCGTAACTCTGGGTAGCGTCGCTGGTTCGTCCTTTTGTGTGAAGGATAGATCACGGTCTCTTGCACTTGGGTTAAATCCACCAGTCTGGCCTGCGAAGGAAGGACTATCATGTTTAGTGACTGAGCGTCAAATAAGTTGCGACGACTGACCATTTGCTAAGTTGAATACAAGATGGAAAGAGCCGTGGTTTCCAGATATTATGGGGTTGAGTTCAAGGTTTGTGTTGAGTAGATAGAGGTCTGTCTGTGAGAGCACCGGGCCGTCTGCCAGTACAGTGAGTGAGGATGCGGCCTCTGCCAAAGTTCACCACTCGCTTACAGGATCCGCCGGCGGCCCACTTTCCAATTTGATCAGCCATGATAGCGAGGATGTGGAGAAAGGTAGATGAAGGGAATGCGCAAGGAACAAGAACTGCAGTGCTCGATTATAATTCTGTAGCAGATCACGTGGCGATACAGCTCTGATCGGATTCGATCAGCCTTCGCCTTGAGTCAATTGCCTGTTCAGAGTCAGCACAATCCCTCAGGATTGTCTCTACGCTCGCTTCAACCGTTGGCCAGACTCAAGACTGGAGTACAAGGGACACACTAGTCGGGAGAATAACGTCTGGTTTCCTTTCATCGTGAGTTATTGTTGCCCTTGTATTTGACGCTCATTTCATCCATTTATTGACGCTTTACTAAGTGTTCTTCAGGATCCTGTACTAGTCAAACTAAGTCATCTCTACTCGTTCCTTAGGCACAATGTCCCGACGACCGACTCCCAATGTGACTCCCTTCATCCCCCCGCTGAACACGCCTGAAGCACCGCCTTCTGCAGCACCACCCCCAGTCCCCTCACCTGGCGGTCCTCTGGCTGGCTGGGCATCACTTCCTCAGAATCCGAATAACTACCCCCCGTTCTACCCATCTACACCGTATACAACAACGCCCTTCGTACCGTCACTGGGCTTGAGCGCCCACGGTACACCCGTAATTCCAATGGGTTCTTACACCCCAGCAGCACCTCCATCGGCTGCCATCCCTCCGATGCAACCTGGACTATCAGCAGATTACATTGGCTATCCGTCGATGGGGCCGACACCGGCTTGGGGCCCGCCGCCGGCTCTTCCTGGTGGACCGCCGCCCGGTACGCCATGGTCGGCACCGGCAACAGCTTTCCAACAACCTCCGGGGACACCCTGGGGAGGGATGCCCCCACAAGGTTATCAACCCTTTCACCAACAGCAGCCGCAACATCAATCTATGGCCGCTGCGTTTCCTGGGATGGGTGGAATGATGGGCGGACCACCGCCCCCTCAGATGCAGCAGCCACCTATGGCTCGACCTCAGGCCGCAGCGACGTGGGGTATGCCGCCGCAAGGCATGCCTGGTGGTTACGCGCACACACCCGCCATGGGTATGGGTATGCTCGATCCTTGGGGCGCACAACCACCGCCAGCCCCAGCTTGGGCACAACCACCACCGCCAGGCCCGCTTCGCAGAGCCACAGACCATGACGGAGATCACGTCAATCCCTTCACAGTTGGCGACCACTGTGAGTTGCTAGCCCCTTCCGGGGCAATAGCCTAACCCTACTCCTCACAGATGGGCCTGTTCTGGAGCCGTTCTTGATTCAGGTGGTCAAAGCGAGTGTGAAGCTGAATCCACTTATAGAGCCGGCTCCCGATAATTCCGACCGGCCCTACTTGAAATGGAACATGCTCTTCCCATCTGCCTACACCCAACGGTCGACAGATCCTAGTACAATGTCCTGGATCAATGGAAGAGAAGAGCCCGCCACATTTCCTAGAATCACCTTTCTGCGACTAATCTCGAAATCATTTCCGTGGATGATCACAGTCCGTGCAACGAAACGCACTGTTGGGGTAACATGCGGCGAAGTCATAGACGCTATCGCGGAGAACATGTCGCGCCTCGCAAGCCAGACGGACTACCATTCTCTGCCCAAGTCCAAGCAAAAGACGATCTCAGAGAACTACCGTCGGAATAGATCCCGCGCTCATGGAGTGCCTGGCGGCCGATTGGGCGAAGGGATCAAGCGGCTAGATTGGCTGGGGACTGATTCCATGTTCGGTGGGATTGAACGGAACGAAAGGCTGGTGAAAGAAATCTGTGGTGATGTACTGCCCTGCACATTCTCGGTGTCCTGCATACGGCGGTACCCGATGAGTGAACAAGAGATCAAGGACCACGAAGCAAGGGAACGGACTATGCGAGAGCACAACCGGTCGCTTCAACCTTCAGCGACTACACCCTCGATTAGAACATCCGTGCACTCGGGGGGCTCTTCAGACGACTCAGATGATTAGATGATTTCTTCGGTACTACTTGCGGGCATTCCTTCTCCATCGCAGCGACTTTATCTTGTATCCCGGATGTAATTTACTCTCCTTCTTGGTGTCATGTAATCTTCATCTCCGTCTGCTATCTATCCGTATCTATGCGGCATCTGTTTACTTGTCTAGCTATTCTCTACATTCCACATCGTCTATCTGCTTCCTGCAAATCGTTGACTCGCTCCCTACATCGTATCAATGTGTGCGACTTGATAGCAATTCATAACAAAAGGTACATGCATCAGGATGGCGGAAGCCGAATAGTAATGTTCTCTACCACATATTCCGAATCAGCGTAGCCTAGCATTCTGGGAAGATGCGAGCTGCAAGTGCCGGAATGTTAGCAAAGTCGAACAGGGAATCACGGTGCCTACAAACCTATTAAGGCCCTTCACACTCAGAATCTGCTGCGAATTGTAGTTAGCCAATCCACGACCAACTTCAATCACGTCGCCTTCATGTATATCTGTTTCCGTCTTCTCCATTACCACAAGGTCGTCCCCAGAAGTCTGCAAAGCGGCAGCGCTGTCGCTATTGGGCGGCACACTCTGTTCTCCGGGGACAGGCGTGCTTGGGCGAGTAGCCTGCAGCGCGCGGGAGTATGCTGAGTTATCAGAGGCTTCACCTTCGACTGGGCGGCGGATCACGATTTTCACGGCTTGGCCTGAAGCAAAGGCACCTAGGACACCCTTCACACCGGCGGCCAGGAGGCGCCCACCAGACTCTCGCCGAGAAAGAACATGATGGGCGCCGCTGTCTATCACCACGCTCCCAGATGGGTAAAGCGTATGACTCGTCCAAGATTTGAGATCCCGTAACGGGATGGAAGACGGTGTAAAAACAGTGTGCGCCGGACGAACTGGAGTGGATGTGCCGCTGATCACAGTGTTGGGCCCTATGACCGCTGTAGTGCCCTCACCCGTGGTGACGACTGAGACCTTTGTGGTGTTGTGGTACCCGATGATCTTAAAGACATTTTCAGGCTGTTTGCTTGAGGTTATGATTGTCGTAACCCCTGCGGCGGTGGCGATTTCTGCGGCGATCAGTTTGGTTTCCATCCCGCCCGTGCCCAGGCTTGAGCCCAGTGTTGTAGTGCTGACTGAGTGACTGTCAGTAATTTGTGCCGTAGCGTTTGAAGAACAAACCTCGAGAGCGGATGTCAGCGATGGATGTCACGATCTCTATTTGCTTTGCGGACGGGTCCTTCCGTGGGTTGGAAGTATATAAGCCATCGACATCAGTAAGAAGAAACAGGTAGTCTGCGTGAATCATTGATGATGTTATTGCTGAAAGTGTATCATTGTCGCCGAATTTTATTTCCTGCAGGTAATTTCTGTGATTGTTTGATGTAGACGACTACAGAGCCAACTCACACTGACGGAGACCGTATCATTTTCGTTTACAATAGGAACCACTCCCATGGAGAGCAGTTCGTTGAAGGTGTTCACGGCATTCAGATACCGTGTTCTCTGGTGCAACGCGCTGTGAGGATTGGCCTCACCTTCGGCCGTATAAACAGAGCACACACATCTGAGATGTCGCCGCGCGTCAATAGTACTTGGGCGATAGGCTGTTCTAGTTGACCGAACAGATTATCCCACAAAGCAATGAGCCGTCCTTGCCCAATCGCAGCCAGCGCCTGATCCAAGAGATCTTTCATCAATGTTCATGTAGAATTTGAGAGAACTGGATATACCTGCTTTCCTGACAGACTCTTGGGCCGGTTGGCGATGTCCATTCGCTTCAGCCCGACGCCTATGGCGCCAGAGCTAACGAGAACAACCTTATGCCCCTGTTTTCTGAGAGACACTACGGTCTCCACCACGGCCGAGAGGGTGGAAAGTAGGGGCTGATGGGTCGTTTCATGAACGATCGACGAAGTTCCTGCGACAGAGCTAGTGTTAGATTTTACAACAGCACCCGTCGGTCAGCCCACCGAGCTTGATGACAATTGTACATGGTGCACCGGTTCGCGCCCGAGGAGCCATACGCACGACCGTGAAAAGCCGTGAAATCTCGTGGCGAAGTCTACAGAAATGATCGAAGATGGTACCACAAAGATGAATGATCGAGCACCCCGATTGATCACGTGGACTTGCATGTGGCTATGCAAATTTTCTTTCTCTAGTGCTTACTACGATAAAAGTTAGGAAACTGATCATAAAGTTCAAATGGCACTTGGTGTTAAACGGAAAAGGGTTCAGGATCAAGAGGGCCGAGAAGTGAGTAGCTCGTTGCTCTACGTCTTCCAGGCCTCATCATATCTAGTCAACTAAAACAGGCAAATGGCACGACCCCGAGGTACTATCCTGTGAGAATGTTTCGGACGATGACCATGGTGACTTTGAGGACTTGGAAGCGGGGGACATAGCAGAAGCAGAATGGGGGGGAATCTCAACCGAAGCCAACGTTGTCGAACAGCAACAGCGTAGCGGGACGAAGCCCAAGAAACCCCCGACTGGAGAAGAATTGCGAGTAATCAAGGACGCTACTGATCTATTCAGATCGAGCTCCTTCAAACTTCAGGTATGTGTGATGCTGCCGAATCCATTCTCTGTCTGACAATTGTAGATTGATGCCCTTCTACCGAATGTCCGTCCCAAAGCATCACGGATACCACCCCTGGAACGATTCCTTCTTGTACTCCATACCTTCATCACTTCACTTCCACCGATACCTGCAGAGCACCCGTTGGCAGCGGCCCGAAAACTAGCCAAGAAGGGCGTCGCTGTGCCGTATCCTCTACCGCAACCCACGGAAGACACTAACTGGAAAGTCGCATTCGAGAAACCTAGTGAAATAACGCTGGTCGGGAGCTGGGCAAATAAGTTAAGTATAAAAGGTCGAGATGGGCGTTCGTTTAGCGTCGACTTGGCGTTGGAGATGCCCAACGTGAGGTGTGGTCTTCATTCGTGTCGGGCTGCCCTAACAGCCGTTTAGAGTCTGTTTCAAGAGAAGGACTACCTCAACGGTCGGGTTTTCCATAAAAGAGCATTCTATCTCGCCAGCCTTGCCTCGCACCTCAGCTCGCAGAAAAGCGGGCTTAACGTTTCCATTTCGTATGGGTCCATGTCGAATGATCCACGACTTACGAAGCTCATCCTCACTCCGAACAAAGGTACGCACTATTCGACCCAAAATGCCTACTGAGCCTCACCCATTCGAAGACGACTCTCCCAACGATTTCACCAAACTGAACGCCCAGATATGTCTGATCCCGACACTCTCGCTAGAATCACCCATTCCTTTGCATCGACTATCACCTTCCCATTCCAATCTTCGGGTTACATCTATATCTCAAGATACTGAAGCTGGCCCCTCAAATCACCAGGCAACCCCCCTCTACAACAACGCGATCCTCACATGTTTTACGCCTAGACCGCACCTCCTGGCGATCCACGCTTTGACACAGATTCCTGCGTTCAACGACGCGCTCGCGCTCCTCCGTATTTGGGCCAACCAACGTGGGTATAGCAGCGGAAGCAAACCATGCGTAAGAGGATTCCAGGACATGGGCCCTTGGTGGGCGTTTTTGCTCAGTGCCGTGATGAACGGCGAGGAATCGACGCAAGATGGTAAGCCTTCGAAGAGGAAACCCTTGGGAAAGGGGCTGAGTTCGTACCAACTCTTCAAGGCGGCGTTGGATTTCATTGGTGAGCTTGCACTATAACGTGCTCGTTGTTCGTACTAGATTATTTGTCGAAGGGAAACACGATTTTGTATCCTCACCTGTTTTTACCAAGACGAAGGACGGGCACCGCGTGCGTACCCTCCCCTCCACGGTTCTACAGCCGCTAATGCTATCGTTTATCTAGTTTCCGCCCAACGAATACACGGACAACTATTCCGCCGTTCATGTGGATAGCACATCATTAGTAAACCTTCTTGCTGGCATTCCAGTGGGTTCACTGCAACTCGTACGTCTATGCTTCCAGATAGGAACCCTCCTTGCTAACGGCTGTCTCGCTAGCTTTGTTACGATGCTCAAAAGACCCTCGAAATCTTGGATCATTCCTCACTGAACGTCGATCCCTTCACTGAGGTCTTTCTGAAAGAGCAACGAGATCTCATGACTCGCTGTGATATCGTTTTGCGGTAAGGGCCTTATTCCATCTTGTCAGCTACCGTGGATACTGATCGGTTGCTCAGCGTTGATATCACTTCAGCAAAACAGCGAAACGAATCAGTGGCCAAAATTCTCGATCACGGTTCCTCAACCAACTCCCTCTTTGCAGCTATTGATGCTACCCTTCGCGCAGGCTTAGGAAACCGCTGCAAAGCCATAGCGATCCTGCATCCGATCCCATCGTCTCGTCCACTTACACAACCCCATCCGTCAACGTCTGAGCTCACACATATTTTCGTTGGTCTCGTTCTTGACACTCAGCACGCGTTCCGCTTAGTCGATCACGGCCCGTCTGCTGATGAAACCGATTCCACTGTTATACAACGCTTCCGTGAACTCTGGGGTTCAAAAGCTGAACTTCGACGCTTCAAGGACGGACGCATCGTCGAAAGTGTCGTTTGGGAGGTAAAAACGGCCGATGAACGCAACCACGTTCCAGCTATGATTGTTCAACATCTCTTGCAAAACCACTTTGGGATAGATGGGACGAAGGTTGTGGCGTGGCAGAATGAGTTCGATGGCATGCTACGATTACCTGAGGAGGTTTCGTCGTTGTACCAGGAAGCGGGGGTCGCCGCTGGATTTAGGGGCGCCATTGCTGCGTTTGACCAAGTTGTCCGAAGCATAAAAGCTTTAGATGAAAAACTGCCTTTGGCAATCCTGAATATCAGTCCCAACTCTCCGTATCTCCGGTACACTAGCGTCTTCGCGCCCACTCCGCTTCCCGCCTCTCTTGCTCCTCTTCTCCCAGGATGCGCACGTTACCTCCCCCACATTGAATTCATCATCGAATTCGAAAAATCAACTCGCTGGCCAGATGATCTTCGGGCTATCCAGAAAATTAAACTCGCGTTCTTCGAACGAATTGCTAGTGCGCTCATGGGCGCCGTGGATGGGCTTCGGGCCAATGTTGTTGTTGGCGACGGTCCAGGCTCCTCGGACATTCAGGATCACGCCAAATTGGAGGTTATCACCAAGGATGGGTGGAGTTTCGCTGCTAGTATATGGCACGAAAGAGAAGCGCAACTTCTTGATCGCCTCATCGAGAACAAACCTTTGCTTCCCCATATTGCTGCCACACAACCGAATTACAAACCAGCGACAGGAAAAGAAATTCGCGAGGCGATCGAAGGCAAGGACCTATACCTTCGTCGATTCGTACATGGACCAAGGCATCATCGCGCCATTGGTGCGCTTGTACATCAATTCTCGGCATATGCTGGCGCGGTGCGGCTTCTCAAAAGGTGGTTGAGTGCCCATTGGCTTCTGGAGGGACATATCTCGCAGGAGGCTGTGGAAATCATTGCCGCAAGTGTGTTCGTCGGAGACGGGCACCTTGTCGGGGTGGAGGACGAATATGGTGGGCCAGGCGTTCCAGCAACGAAGGAGCGAGCCTTCTCAATGGTTGTTGAGAAGTTGAAGGATTGGAAATGGGAAGATGGGATGTTCGTACCTCTGTATGGGCTTTCGGCAAGCACGAATGCTGAAAGCTCAGTCTCAGAAGTCGGTGCAGATGCTGGGGTTCCCAAGGCTGGGGGGACAGCCGTGCGGGCCGAGTCGAAGAAGGGCGTCTGGAGGTTGTCAACGGAGGTGGATCAAACAGGGCATATCTGGACTACTGAAGGCCCCGATGCCGTTGTTGCCCGACGTATCCAAGCACTGGCTAGGGCGACATACGAAATATTGCAGAGGGACGGTCTCGAAGTCAAGGTACATCTTCGTCCTAAAGCGAAATATATTGCACAACTAACTCAGGATTGTAGGCCTTGTTTGTCCATCCAACGGACGACTACGATTTCCTCATCAAGCTCGACCAAAGCATACTGCGGCGTTATGCGCAGAATGTTTCCCCAGATCAGTCCATCCTGGATCCTCGCTCTAACTCGAAATACGCCAATCTTGTGAAGCGCAGCGGAGATAGCAACGATGATGTCGTCCGACCTGGCTTTGATCCCGCTCGTATGCTATTCACGGACCTTCGACGGATATACGCCGATACTTTCGTCCTTTTCCATGATCCATGTGGTGGAGATATCTTTGGCGGCGTGTGGGATCCGAGTGTGAAGGACAAGCCACGACCGTTCAGGGTACTTGGTGGCTTCTCGAGTGCGCCTCAGAGTTTGTTGAAAAATACAGCTACGGATGTGGTGAGTTGCGTCTCTGCCTCGCCTCAATACGAACCAGCTGAACTATTTCCCAAGGATTCAACGCCGTCGAGTTCGAGCAAAGGCAAAGAAAAAGAACTCGTCGTTCTGAATCGTCAATCAGTCCTTTCGGAGATTGAAAGGATCGGACAAGGACTAGTGAAGGAGATTACCGTTCAAGTTCACCAGTGAAATCATGCTTGAAGGTGCCTCGTGTCATATACGTTAGAAAGATTTCATGACAAGTACTCATAAAATAGCATGTAGACGGACATTCACTATTTCAATCATATGAACAACGAAGGGCGAACTAATCTACGGTATCCTTTTCCTTTTCGCCATGATTCAGTCCATCCCGGATTGTGTGCTGGTCAAGATTGAGTCAAGAACTAACCAAACGATGTGTGGGCTGAGCGCTTAACCTCCTAAGCGGGCTCCTAACGCGATAGGGGGAGGCTGACCATCGTCAAGTCTGGAGGTTGGAACGACCGTGAATCTTCCTGTCATACCACCATCCATGTCTAGGTCAATACGTCTTATACTATGCATAGTAACTGCAGAAGCCCTCCTCCTGATACCGGCCGAATCCCCAGCAGATGTTTCAAGTCAATTCCTTCCACCCACCCTCGCATCAAGCCTACTGTTGGCGACTTCTAGCGGCGGACAGATAGATACAACGATAGTAACAGAAACTGTGCAATATCAGACTACGGTCTTCGAAGTTGTCACCGACACTGTCTTTAGCTCTTCTTTACCATCCACCCCAACACCGACTACTGAGTCGACATATCCCGCGCTTCCATCACCGTCCAACGGAACCTCATGGTCGGCGCCTACAGATATGATTGATCTATCCTCTTTCAAGGTCACATATTTCCCTGCTGGTTGGCAAAACGTCGAACTCGTTTCTGGTATCCCCGCGACGGCAAGTGCAACAAGTACAGCCTTGTCAGCAGAGTCCACAGCGGGTACACCGTCTTGGGATAACTCTTCGTCAATCATAAAACTCATGTACCCGGCGGGTTCAATAAACCCAGCAAGTCAGCCACAAGGAGGAGCCGAGTTTTATGCATCACCGCTGAAAGGGATGACCAAGGCCCAACAAATGGTTCTTACATACAGCGTCTTCTTCCCCATAGACTTCGATTGGGTCAGAGGCGGCAAACTTCCTGGTCTCTACGGAGGGCGCGAGCATTGTTCCGGAGGGGTTGACGCGACCGATTGCTTCAGTACACGGATGATGTGGAGGCAAGGTGGTGCTGGTGAATTGTACCTGGTAAATGCACACATTCTATAGCGACACAACATTACTGACGGATTGGATTTCACAGTACGCTCCAAAAGATAAACAAACTTCTGAACTGTGCGGAGACAATCAATCCGTCTGCGAGTCTACATACGGGCTTTCTATTGGCCGAGGGTCGTTCAATTTCAACGCAGGCTCCTGGACTCATCTGAAACAGACCGTCACCCTCAATAGACCCGGGAAGCCAGATGGTTACTTCGCTTTGGATGTCGATGGGAAACGAGTTATTGAGCGGAGCGACATATATTATAGAGGCATGCCGGCGCCAACCAAGACGGTTAAGAAGCCGGTGACAAAGAAGCCAGAGGAAGGCGGAGGGTTGCTCGGCCCCATTCTTGGCGGGATCCTCCCCAAACGAGCTATCGAGCGTCGTTCTTTGAGGATTGTACCTGGCAATCAGGCAGTAATGACCGGCGATGATTCAATGGAAGTCTCTACGGAGAGCGCGGACGACGATGGACCAATGTTATTGGCAGGACAAGCAGACTCAAGTGAACCAGTTGGATTCATTGGGTTATTTTTTAGGTAAGGCAGCTCGGGTCTGAAAAGGATCGCCTACTGAACTGCTTATCCAACAGTACTTTCTTTGGTGGGCATGAACAGAAGTTTGCGACCCCGCGAGATCAATATACCTGGTTTAAGGACTTTTCAATGTCATACTAGTTAGGAAGCACTGAGTGATAGAAACCGTGTATAAATGGGACCGCGTTAGTCCCCTATAATCCTAGCTTGGCCAAGTATCTCGTGAGGCTTTTCCCTTCAGTGAAGAGGGCACCAATGTAAGTATCGGGGCGAATGACGACAAACAAGCGATCGTTGGGTCCGGCCATGTAGGCACGATGTGCGCAACCATCTCCATCGACGAGCACCTCGAATCCATTCAGAGAGGTGTCCTCTCCCGGCGAACGGACCACGAAAACCTGGAAATTAGTCGAACCAACTGCAGATAGCTGTGAGATGCCTGCGCCGCCGAAGACGAGGATAGTATGTGCATCCGGCTTCAGCAACTTGTAGAGTGTGGTTTCACTCTTGCTTGTGGTGAGACGGGGTGCATCGGGTGCGCGATCCCCTGCGCACAAAGACCCCCGACCTTCATATCCAGAGTACGCGTGAGCAAGCATGTCTTCGGTATCCTCTGGTTGAACATTTCGTTCGTCGAGAACGATACTACTGAATCGATAGTTGATGCCGTACATCTCTAAGGCGCTGTTACGCCATTTGAGCCATCCTGATTCAGAGGCACTCTGCTCCTGAGTAGGCTTTGATGGTTTCTCTTGCGCGACAGTGTGCGTATAGAGCTTTGTTGTCGCGTGTAACATCTGCGTGATCACGGGAAGGCGTTCTTCATGATAAGTAGCCAACAGGGAGGGGTTGCCCCGCTTAGCCACCCATGCTAACTTCCACGCCAGATTGAACTACAGTAATCAAATCAGTACAGTCATTCCGCGAATTCCATGACTGACTCACCGCGTCCTGTACGCTGCAATTCATACCCTGCCCACCTGTAGGAGAGTGAACATGAGCGGAATCTGCCAAAAGTAGTAAAGTAAGACGCTGTGCGAATATTTTGAGGGTGATGGGATGTCACCTCCAACAACGAATGCACGTCCTTCCTGGAATTTGTTGACCATGCGCATATTGGGTCTGTGAATGGATGAACAAAGGCTCCGCGCCATCACAGCGATAAATCCGCATACTTGAAATGCGAGAGCCACGTCCATTCGCCAAACTCTAGATCCGTACGGCCCGTTTCGTTGCGAATGAATTCTACGGCTTTGGCTGGGTCCCCCAGCTCGGTGGGATCGAAGTTCAGCCCTGTAATGCCTATGCCGAACTTGTCTCCCTCAGGGCTGAGAGGCCGAGCCATTATTCTAGTGAGGGTGATAGGTAAGTAGGCCAACTATGAAAGCAACGATCTGCCTACGTGAACTCCCCTGGCTTTCCCCATATATGCCAATACTATCAAGCAACTACTTTTAGCAGAGGTGAACTTCGAGAAAAATGATAAGCACTCACGTCGGAGGTCAAGCCTTTGATCTGGACGTCCCCCCAGACCATTCCATCAGTGTCTCGAGTTTCACCTTCGAAAGTCAGATTCAACAACTTCCTAGTTGTACCTACGAAACGCGTCAAATCAGCGCTCGTCACCCACGTGGACACACGCCTCCGACTCGCATACCTCGAGCGCCATCAGACCCGATCAAGTACTCAAAGGTCGCCGTCTCCACTTCAGCTGTCGCGTTCCCATCAACGAAAGTAGTGATCGACGCGATAACGGAGTTGTCTTTTTGGCGGAGAGCAGTGAGGCCTTTCCCCACTTCGACGGCTACGCCATACTTAGCTAGGTGGTTGCGCAGGACACCTTCCAAGAGATCCTGGCCAAGACACGCGCCGTTTGCCTGTCAACGTTTGGCGTTAGGGCGCATCTTGCATGCGTGCTGAGCATCGACGTACATATGGACGGTCGGGCCAAACATCGCCCTTTTCGTAGAGGTCCCAAGTCTTCACTGGGATTGTACCGCCGGGTAGCTTGTAGGCTCGCATCGTCGGAATTGGGGTGGCGAGCTTCTGTAACTCATCATTTATTCCTAAGACTTCAAATAATTCGAATGTACGAGGCTAGAAAGGGCACATCAATATAAAATTGCAACTTGAGAGGAGCAGTTATACCTGGACACCGAAGCCACGGGATCCAACATGGAAGGACTCGTCTTTGTCGATAATACGCACCGTAATGGCAGTCTTTGCCAACAGCAGCGCTGAAACTAGCCCAGCAGGGCCAGCGCCAACCTGGTGAGATGTCAGGATGTACAATCCAAGGAGATAGTATTCGTTCGTCCAAACTCACAACAAGGACAGAGGGCGAGGAAACCATGATTTTGGGACGAGAGCGAAGGGAGCTTTATGCAGCAAGAAGCAAGTATGGGATCCACATGTATCAAACAAGCACGACGACATTGATGGTGCATGTGGGCTTCGCGAGCGGTTTTGTTATTCGCCGTGTATGTTCCCCCTCGTTTCATGGGACCCACGCGCTAAATGTCCGCGTTACCGGTGTTGGTGGCAAAAATACTTCCCAACAGATACACGTACCACGACTAGATCGAGCACCAAAACTCAGGAAGTGGGCGACATAGGGTGTGCTCGTGTATTGACGGGAGACGATGATACAAGTTGTTGCTCTAAATGGGTGCTACATGGAGGGTGCAACACGGAAGGTAGTCCAAATGCTGGGACATCCAACAAGTCAAGATCCCTCAGCTGAGGGAACTTGCGAGCGATCGACTCTAGCTTCTCTGGCTGCTCGGTTATATCGTCCTGCGTAACAGTAAGCTTCTCGAGCGACCCAGTTTCATGGAAACGAAGAGTGGTGCTTTCAAATTCAGTTAAGAGGAGGGCATCGAAGAGTAACATGTCGAGGCGCTTGATCTGGGTTGGAAGGCCATCTTGTTGATCTCTCCCTTCACGGCTTTCGGAGATGTACCTTGGCTCTCCCAGCGAATGCAGAAGTCTCCTGAATGGTTGACAGGGTTGGTGCAAGCATAAAAATTGGCGTAACATCTGTGGACAATTGGGGCTCAGAAGGACTGAGCTAGGCGAGTTGCAACAAGGTAAGGGTGTCGGCGCCAGGCTCAAGCATGCGAAAGAACTCCGTGAGACAACCACTACATCGGCAGAGGTTCAGGTTTGTAGCTGTTGGTAGCGCGCGAATGGTGGAGAGGACAACAGAAAGTAGGTGGAGAACTCGTTCGATCACGGTAGGTCCCGAATGAAAGACAGAATATATCGACATCCCCCGTCGCGACGACATATTCCAGGACGAGCGAGAAGAGTTCCGGAGGAAACACGAATATGAGTGACGGCGGTGGCTTAGGCAGCTTCTTCACTGCCGGCTTGCGTTTCAAAAGTATCTATGAGGTCTGCAGTCAATGTGACTCTTGATGTCCTGAATCCTGAAGGATTTGTACTTTGAAGATGGGGAATGGGTGCAGACTTTATATTATACAACCGACTACGCGGACACGACGGCAACATTCAATAAAATTACACCCACGGTACTCACTGGGTGGCATGTTGCCAGCATAGGCCAGCATGAAATGTACCACTACAACGACGACATCCACGAGCAAAAGATGCACTACAGTGCACAAACAAATGCCATGGCCGCGTCCCAAACATCCCCCGCACCTGGCTCTTTGCTGGCACGTACATACACACGAATGAGCTCGAGGCCCTTTTGAACCTACTAACCATGCACCGGAGGAAATTCTTCCCCTTTGCAGGCGATGTGTCTTTGCGTTGCCATGCTTAAATGCTCTCACTTGCACTAACCAATCCCTCCGAAGTTGCACTACTCCCCCTCGTCCCAAGGCCCAATGGATCCCTTGTCCATCTGCATCAGTCATCGCAGTCAGACACTGCAAAGTGCATCAAAGACTTTCGGGATAAGGTCGGAATGGAGGCCTTTCTATTTGTGGTTGATGTTGGACATTTCGCACAAGATTGGACAAAGTCGCATAATTCTCAAAGCGCTTGGTTTTGAGGAACTCACGGAACTGCAGAAAGTATGTCAAGACCAGGAAGGACCTCACCGATTATGGCTCACCACGCTCTTTGGAGAGGCTACAATCGTCAGCCTAGATTCTCATCAACTCCAACGCCGACTTTGGGTTTGTACTAATACCAGTGATTGTGCATATTACAACGGGTTGAATCAACTTGAATGTCGTCCTTGAGTGTTGCCTAAAACTCACAGAACGGCCCAAAGCAAACGATGGCTTCTCCTCATATGTCACTGCTTGGATAACAGCGTGGCCTGCTTGCAGTTCCTTCCCTTCGGCGCTGGTACGTACCAACGACTGGTGCCATACTGGTCATTTGACAAAGCTGATCGCTATACAGGTAAGCACCTCGTTTGTCCATCAGGTTCTTGATCCCGCCAGTCACAATGGCATTGAATGTCAGTCCCTCCGTCTACGATCCAGACGGTGGTCACACTACTTCGCCAGCTACATACACATTCAGAATTCAGAACTGCGGCGCCGAATATTTTACATATGGCATCGCAAGTCTGCCCCTGCTTGGAGCCTATAGTCACACTTTGAAGGCAAATGGCGCGCGCCTCGGCTCTTGGAGAGTCTCCTGCGCAAACCGCCTTACGAATTTCAGCCTTCCTCGCATATCGGTGGCTTTCTCAGGGGTACAAGTGCTTAACACTTTGCCACTTTGCCATATCGATGGCGATGTAAGCTACCTATCAGGCTTGCCGTCATGCATGCGGAACTGTCTGATACGCCGTACGCGTAAGTACGTAAGTACTTCGAGCCGTGGCAACTCTAGATCTAGAGTACAACAAGAACGGCTCGAGAACTTCTACAATCATTCAATATTCAAGGGGTTTCCGCGCCCATGTTTGCCCGAGGAGAAACGCCGTCCAACATCTCATCCTCTCACGATCGTGCTTTATGAACTAGAACGCTTTCCTATCAGGAACATAGAATGGCGGCGCCTCGTTATTTAGGCTGAAGGGGATGTTATGCCTTCAGTATCCATCGGAAGGTCCTGTCTTCCACGAGTCTGTTTCGGGGCGTGCCGATGAAGTCGTCACCCTTGTCGAACTTGAAGCTCCACGAGGATACTTTGATCTTATGCGGCGGTGAAGTGCGTTTCTCCTTGTATTGTTGATACCGTCATTCCAACTTTTCTTAGGGCTACGCTGTGAACAAGAGAGCTTAGATTGATATCCTGAAACGCTTGTCCTAAGATGTTCATAAAGTTCACTCCTGACAAACTCGTTCAAATGGGTGTAACTGCATGCGCGCCGCTACACCCACAACCACGGTTGAGGAAGCTGAATAGAACGTCCGTATCTCTAGCACTCGTCGATCTGATGCAACGCCGCATCTCATCAACGCCGCGTGCACTCTCAAGGATGTATCTGGGTAATGCAAGATCAAATGTAGTCTCCTAGCATCACGATTGATGATGTTTTCAGACGCCTCGAACTTGCCACGACCACATCGCATCATGGATCGACCTCATCAACCAAGCATATCACGCCTTACTTCGGTGGTTGTTGTTGCTCCCAGGTCAGCACCCGTGTCTCAATACCCCCTTCGAATCACCACGACCGCAGCAACCGCATTGCCCGCGGGCGTCCTTACTTCATTGGAAGAAACATAAGCAAAAATCAATACACCTTGCTTCTCATTCTCTCGACTGTCATTACTCGATCGCTTACTCAAGAACCCATAGCACAGAAAGTGAAAAGCGGGTGCATTCACCACCCTACTTCGTGCTTCCATTCCCATGAGCCATCGAGGCCAGAATCGACGACCGGCATTCAAATTATACTGCTTCATATATGTGCGTGAGTGAATGATCCCATAAGCGATTGTTTGAATGATAACAGGCTACCCTCCATACCAACTTCGCGCTTCCGTTCCCATGTAGCTCCGTCAACTGCGGCAGTTCAATAGAGTGAACGAGGACGAGGCACTACTTGCATCAAGTTCTGAGCATCATGCACGATGCTGCGCGTATCGCCGTTCGTGCATTCCTCGGCGGTCCAGCGACGCTGCGTTTCTGCTCTCACTCACACGCTTTCGTTGTGTGCCTGACCAATATCCCTGTAAGGATAGGTAGGTGTTCCGAGCATCCAAATCTTGCAGACATCAGTGTCCATAGGAAATGTGATCCATCTATCTTGGTGGCAGCGGCCTTCCATCTACCACGCAGGTCGAGCCCGCGACTACAAACGTAGGCAGCAGCTCTGCTATTCCATCCCATCCCATTCCTTTCTTCCCCCACAGCAAGCCATGGAGAGGTTACACCATCCTGACGAACACAAAGTCCAGCCCATCGCTGAGGACACCGCAGATGCTGAGCCTGCCAAGCACCAAGTCAACGGCAGTCAACTTGCCTCACTGTCTATCGGTCGCAAGCGCCTGCTGCTGGCCATCTTCTGTTTCGCTCAGTTCCTCGACACCTTCAACAACTCGGCCCTGTTCGCTTCCATTCCCCCCATCTCTCAGGCTCTTGGTATCTCGAACGCGAACTCTGTCTGGCTTCTGAGCGCCTACCAGCTCACATTCGCGGCGCTTCTCCTCACAGTGCGTCATTTTCAACTCTTGGTATCGCCTCGTCTATGTTCTGAGTATCTTGAACAGAGTGGCAGACTGAGCGACGTTTATAACGCCAGTATGTTCGCCGCGCCTGAGGTATACGACGCCATCTAACTGCCGGCTGTTTAGACTATGTGTTCATCGCCGGGGCAGCCTCGATGGGGTTTCTGGCTCTCGGCGCCGGATTCGTTCGCGAAGAGGTTCCGCTCATTGTTCTTCGGGCTCTGATGGGGATAGGCAAGTCGATTCACCTCCAACGTCCGTGACCCTTGCTGAAGGCTGGCTATATAGGCGCAGCTTTGACCGTGCCCTCTGCATTGCAGTTGATCATTGTGACGTTCCCAGATCCCGTTGAACAATCCCAGGCAGTGGCACTGTTCGCAGGGACGGCGGGCATAGGCAACAGTAAGTCCACGATCGATCTCGGTGCATACACTGCTAAACGCTTGTCTAGTTTTGGGACTGTTTATCGGAGCCATTCTCGTGACATTCACTTCGTGGCCTTGGGTATTTTACTTCATTGCTATTACCGCCGTTGGCACTGCAGTTCTCGCTTTTGTCGCCGTACCAACCGTGGAACATAGCCATGTGTCGTCGACCGAGAAGATCAAGCGTCTGGACATCATTGGCATTTCTACCTTGACAAGTGAGGGGTCTCCATCCTCTGCCATATGGTTATCGCCAAACTGACATGCGAACAAAGTCGCCCTCGTCTTGTTCGTATTCGCTGTGACTTCAGGCTCGATCTCTGGATGGGGCTCGGCTAAGGTGATTGCCAACCTCGTCATCTCCGTCGTGCTCGTCGTTGCGTTCTTTATCTGGGAGGCTCGTGTTGACGAAAACCGCGCCGCGCTGTAAGTCCCTCGTGCGTCTCCGGCATCTCCCTGAGAGTTGACGATGCTTCTCAGGTCACCCAAGATATGGAGATACACCAATTTCAGCACGATGGTGGCATGCGCAACGCTACCTTTCCTCTGGTGGGGTGCCGTCATGCTGCTCTTCTCTTGGCTCTGGCAAGAGGTTTACGGATGGTCGGCGCTTATCACGGCGGTTCACTTGTGAGCCTTTCGTCATCACTAGCCGGTTGCGTGATGCTCACAGTCTGTTCTCCAGCCTCCCGATCAGCCTTATGGGCATCCCGTTTATCATCATTAGCGACGTTTTGCAGAAGAAGTACCGGCTGAAATACGTCATAATGTTTGGAATGGTCCTTACGGTCGCAGGGACCGCCCTGTTGCCGTTTGCCGACTCGAGAGATAAGTACTGGCGGTTCGCATTCCCTGGTCTTCTTCTTGGTACGTCTGGTGTTACGGTGGTATTCACAACGTCGAAGTGAGTTGATCAACTGTGTGCCTTGGATGTGGATTGGCTCATGTGCCCCCTCTAGCATTGCCGTTTTCAAAGTGACGCCTCCACAAATTGCAGGAACTGTCGGCGCTGTATACAACTGTTTCCTCGAACTAAGCTGCGCCGCCGGAGTTGCCATTATAACGTCAATTCAGACCAGTGTCGAAGTACACCACGGGGGGCCGACGGGGTACTCTGGGCGAGCGGCAGGATTTTGGTTCCTCTTCGCCTTCGTTTGTGTGCTGGCTCTCTGCACGCTCATTTTTACCAAGAACACGATCCCCCCTGTGAAGAAAAATGTGGAAGAAGAGCTGAAGGAGAAGATGGCGGCGTTCGAGACGTCTCGTGATGTTGAGGATGGGAGTTCTGCCTGAGTAGCAACGTGTACATACTTTGAGCGGTTTACATATGCAAACTTGGTCTCTATACTCTGGAATTGCTGAGTGAACCGAACTGACAAGGTCCCCGCAGACCGCAATTGCGGCTTCGCCTTCAAACACTCTGAATGGTATGCACGGTCACCTCGCATACACACAGTCCCCTCACACTCAGCGTAGCCTATATTCATTCTCTATTCTGACAGCGTTCACCTTGAAGTGTTCCTCCCGTTTCGACGTTCTTTCACCCCCAGAGCGAGTCAGGCTGGCGTAGATAACCGAGAACCCCAGTTGCAGTCATACTGCAATGCATTCATAGACTCGGAAACGCGGAAAGGCTGTTGACGACGTCTAGTTGGGACCGTTTGATCTTCGGTCGTATAAACATTCAAGATCATCGCCCAGTTGCAACACAATCATCATCACTGTCTTGTTTGTATTTGTACGAGGGATTCGCAAAAATTGGGAACCAATACGTTGGGATGGGTACATGTAGACGCTACCTATTTCTCGCCTAATAATCGCCGCCTTCTACCTTTGTCGCCAGCAGCATCAATCGCTTCCAGTTTTCCATGTGAATCTTGACCTCCGCCGCTGAGATCAAGTTCTTATTGTAGTCCGCACCAAGCTCAATGGTCCCTTTCCAAGAAGAAATACGGAAGAATCTATGAGTGACCCTGAATCAGACTGGGTGCAAGTATCTGCTGTGGAGAGACCTACGGAGCTGGTTCAATATGGTTGACAGATATGAATACGTCGGACAGCTCCAAGACAGCTTTCCCCAAGGAGTCT
Organism: Sanguinoderma rugosum; assembly: GCA_017499575.1. Classification (NCBI taxonomy): domain Eukaryota; kingdom Fungi; phylum Basidiomycota; class Agaricomycetes; order Polyporales; family Polyporaceae; genus Sanguinoderma; species Sanguinoderma rugosum. The sequence continues at coordinate 4,536,318 of VTPW01000001.1, read as the reverse complement.
GTGAAAGAGGTGTCTAGCTGCTTTTCAGAGATACCGTCACTTGAGAACGCGTAGCAGTTGTTGGGGGGTAACCTGAGCAGAGTCAAGCGGTGAGAGGAGAATCAGAGCTGTGAGACAGATCCGTACATGTTCGCTTTCGCGCCAGCGATGATGTTCTGCGTGAAAACCAGAGAGGCCTGCCCCATATAATTAATGGGGTCAGGGAGGGCCTTCTGTTGCTCGTAGCTATCCCGGACGGCGTTCATTGCTTTGACTAGGGTTTTCTTATCCAAAGGCGCAGGTTTTCCTTCGGCTGTGATGAAGAGGGAAACGGGGACTGAGAGATGGCTGACTCCGAGAGCGTAACCACTATAGCCATCACGAGAGGAGTAAGGCTCAATCAGAAACTCGCGGCAATTGCGCAAGTGAAGATTGCCAAGGACTAGGCCGGCAGCGTCGGCTGTAGGAGGATTATCTGCCATGACAGTCATAGCGAGGGCAGCGTGAGCTACAACATATCCCAACAAAGTCAGAGATAGCAGAGAGGCCATGAGGATAGGACACTTACCGAGATGAGTCAGAGTGTACGCTTTGCTGACATCCGCCTTCCCCGAGGGTTTCAACGACGCAAGAAGCTGCGCTGATTCCGAGGCAGAGAAGAACAGAACCTCTCGGCCTGGTGAAGGCCATCCTGAGTCGGACGGCCTAGGCTTGAAGCCATAAGGAATCTACAGGGGAAGAGCTCAGCACATGAAAACGGCAGGCGACAAAGGATTACCTTCATCGCTTCGCCGATTGACTGCAACACTGCGCCCATGGTGCCATAGTAGGGGTGGGCGAAACTGGGTTCCTCTGACGAATCTGGAGGGATGGCGCGAGGTACGGATGGTAACAAGATGTTGTAGACGGCGGGAGCAAGGTTAGTGGCCTCGCTTCCCCACTGAAGGGGACTCTGTGGAACATCGCTAGATCCCAAATGTTTGGCAAGTTGGATGAGGTAGCGGTTTAACATGATCTTGAGCCCAACACCATCGAATGGGGCATGATGGGTGCGAACGAGGAAGCCGAACTTTGAAACGGGGTCTCTGTCGCTGCCTGGGGTCAGGACTAGATGGGCCCAAGTCTGGAGACCGTCTTTAGATGGAATCTTCTCCTCGCCTAGCTTCAGGCGGAGGGGCTCGACATCAGCTTGTGGGTGTTGGGAGACAATGAAAGTGCCGCTGGCCCACTCATTGACCTCCGCCTCGTTGGCTGGTTTGTAGACAAGACGAGAAGTTCCTTCGTCATCCGGAACGATAGATGTCGCGATAGCGGGGACATGGTAGCGCAACCACAGCCACGTAGCTCGTGCAGCATTAGTCAATTGAGACCGGGAGATAGTTGCAGAAACGTTCACATGTGCTCCAATGAAGAGGTTTTGCTCGCCCTTCATATGACGATTGTGAACGTCCTGAACCAATTCTCCTCCTCCGAGAATGCGAGAGACGGTGCCCTCCGATGGGACCTCCTTCCACAAGAATCTGTTCGAATCGAATTTGGCGAGAATCTGTTCGGCCATTGTAATTGGCGAATGATATGAGCGAGTGTCTTGAAGTTAACAAGGCCGCTGTTGAGCGTGATGGAGACCAGCAAGATAGTAGCACCTTATATACCCGAGAGGTGAACGCTTCTGATAAGCCAGCACAGACGCGAAGAACATAGCTGCAAGAAAAACTGTAAGCTAGATGTTAGGATCAAGTTAGGATCAGACTACAAGTCATAGTCACACTCACCAGATGTGAATCTTCTGACTCGTCTAGGACGCAATTGTGATCCATTCAGAATCAGAATGAAGCATCAGAACTGCATTCTTGATGCCCGTTCGGTGCCTGGTATATGATACCAAACCTCAATTCTCCTTGAACGTGAAATGGGCTGGGAACAAGATCAGAATCGTGTACCATCACGCTTCGGAGCACCGATGTATTTAGCAAGAATGAAGACCTTCCCACGACAACAGTGTGACTGTTGAACGTTGAATTGAACGTTAACGCCGCCCACAACAGTGTCACAGATTCTTCTCAAGATCCAACTCCAAAGCAGTGAGGCCTGACGGACGTGGTCAGCGCTGGCAATTGAGGAAATAATCTCGGTGCAGAATGGACTTTAGGTTATCCTCTGACCTTGACTATACCCTATGGGATCCTCCATACCTCTGCCAGACGGTTTGGACCCCGTTTGTGCTGTCGGTGTCTCATGTCGTCTTCCAGGAGAAGTCATGCACCCCGACGCGCTCTGGGATGTCTTAGGGAGCGAATACCAGAAAGCTTCAAGCTCTTGCCTACCTTGCGGTTTTGCGTCGCATAAACCCGGCCATAGCCGCATCCCTAATCTCGAAGGGCAATGGCTCGGTGCAGCGGGGCCAGAGGCCATCAACGCTTCTTTCTCCGGAATCCGTGACACTGACGCCGCCACTGTTCACCCAAACATTCGCCTCAGCCTGGAGCTTACTCGCGGAGCCTTGGAAAGCTCGGGGATCCCTCCGTCGTCTCTTCGTGGCAAAAACGTCGCGGTCATCGTTGACGTCGGTAACACAGACGCATGGGGTATGAAACGGTCGCAATCTAGCGCCCCGTCTACAGCCGATCATAGCTGGGCGACTCGCAGCGATCCTAGTGGGATTGCTGGCTACATATCTCATTTATTCGACTTCGGCGGAATATCCAGTACAGTCTCCAACGTTTGTGATGGCGGCGCACTAGCGATACACGACGGTATAAATCGTCCCGAAACTCGTGGTCTGGTTACTAATACTTTGCAAAGGTGTTAATGCTCTACAGCAAGGCAACGCTGACATAGCTATCATTGGTGTCATAGCCATGTCTGTCACTCCGTCAACCTTTGTCTTGCGAGGTTCGACGGAAGTCTCATCCGCCAACGGTCGCTCCTCCGCGCCCGATGTGGATGGATTCCCTTCAGCGGTTAGTAATCCATGAATGACTATGCGTTATTTATCACACTGACCCCCACTGTCTATAGGAAGGTGCCGTCTTCTTCGTCCTAAAAGCTTTGAGCGCAGCCAGGACATCAGGCGACGCGGTGCTTGGAATTATTCGAGGTATAGCTCTAGGGCACCACGACTCTGCGAGAACCTGTTTCGCTTCAAGTGTGAAGGCGCAGATTGAAGTAGCCAAAAAGGCGATGATGAATGCCAACGTAGGCCCAGATGATATTGCGCTTGTTGAAGGTACCCTTTCATCCTTCGTTATGGCCGTCTCGATGCTCATTGCAACCAAGTTCATAATGCTGGAATACCTGCCGGTGACGCCGTTGAAGTAGAGAGTATCCGCACGATCTATGGCAGCCGCACTGGAGCCCCTCTAATTCTCTCATCCTCAAAGAACATGCTAGGTTATTGCCATGGCGCAGCAGCCTTCTTTGGTTAGTTCCATCCCTCTTAGTTGACTTATTTACTAAGTGATTTGTGAAGGCTTGTTGAAAGTCATCTTGTGCTTTCGTCACAGAGAAGTTCTTCCTCATCACATTAGTCCTCGGCCAGAATTTCTTCAAGGCCCCATCCTAATTCCGACAACCCCTGTACCGCTGACGGACAAACTTGTCGCTCAAGTGAATGCTTTTGGCCGCACAGGATCCACGTCTACTATCATTGTCGAAGGCCTATCAAAGGAAGACACCCCACTTCCACGTGCGTCCCGCTCCACCGCTCGTCGGGTTTTGCTCCCCTTCTCTACCAAGTCTGCATCGACTTTAGAAAGCCATATTAAAAATGTTTGCTCGTGGGCGATTGAGCGCTCATGTAGCATATACGAGCTCGCGGCGATCCTTAGTATCTGCCGCGAGCACTACGCCCATCGATGTGGCTTCATCGTCAGTAGTCTTGATGATTTGGTCACCATACACTCTGGTCAACTTCCCCATTTGACCGACGGCCCCGACGAAGCCCCGCTGGAATTTCTCAACTTGGGTAGCACATCTCTCGGTATACCCAAAGCCCCTCCTCTAGACCAGTGTCATATTGATCGCTTGCTTGAGTCTGGGAAGCGGTTGGAAGTAGCGCGTAGGTTATATGAAACCGGCCACAACCTCAATTTCGGAGCAATCTATACGAAACCCTCAGTGAACTCCGCGCTTTTCTTGTCGTTCCCCTCTCACCCTTTTGAACGGCCGCCTCACTTCCCCGCCCAGCTTGAACTCTGTGCGAGATCAGAATTACCTTCGAGCATTGTTCCCCCATCGTTGAAACTGGCAAACGGAGAGCTCTTCGATCAATTGTCTTTTGAACGATGGATCGCACACTTCGGGAGCCCTTTCGATGTCATCAGAAGAAACAAACTTCCCCGGCGAGAACCCCCCACCCACTTTCTTGTCACAGGTGCCAACGGCATGCTTGGTTGTTTGCTCCTCGAACGTCTACTCCAGAGAGCCGCTCATCGCGTATACTGCGTCCTTCGTGGGGACCCAATGAGCCGCCTTCGCCAAGCATTCGAACAGCATAAGCAAGACACCCGCATCCTCGAATCCGCTGTATCACGCGGTTCCCTAACTCTGCTTAGTACCTCTGACCTCACCTATCCGAAGTTGGGCCTCTCCGACGCAGAGTACAACGTGCTGTCCGATAGCGTCGACGAAGTCGTGCATACCGCATGGAACGTCAATTTCAATTTACCTTTGGTCGAGTTTTATCCCATTCTGTGCTGCACACGCCTCCTTGCCGAATTCTGCATCAACGCCAAGAAGAGAGTGAGGTATAGCTTTATAAGTTCCTACGCTGGGACTTTCAATTATCCCGAGGAAATGGTCCCTGAGAGGGCGCTGGAGCCCAAGTTATCATATTGTCTCTCCCAAGTACTTCTCATCCTCTTGCTAGTCTTCATCGTTTACATCATGTCCCACAGGGATATGCTATATCGAAGATGATTGCGGAGCATAGCTTGTTGCAACTGTTTAGAACTCATCGTGAAGACGTCAGCCTCGCCGTGATTCGTGTTGGCCAAGTCTGCGGTGATACACGGACTGGAGATTGGTCTCAGAACGAAATGATGCCCATGATGATCGCATCCTTGCCATTACTCGGAGCCCTCCCTGCCACTATGCCACCTGTATCCTGGATCCCTTCTGACGTCTGCGCAACCGCCCTTTACCAGTTACTTCTGTCGCCGTCAGCAAATGGGGAAGCTCAATTCATGCATCTGGCCAATCCAGCTATCGCCCCCTGGCGCGACGTAGCTCATACTATCGCACACGTTGCAGGCGTTCCGACGTTGCATCTCATCTCACTTGCGGAGTACATCACTCTAATCAAGCGACAGCGCACGGCCACTCCTATCTCACGATTACTCCCCTATCTCGTCAGCTCATCAGAAAAGGGGACCTCGCCAACGCGGTATGCCTCGCTTCAGATCGACGATACATTTAAAAATGCCCCATCTTTGGCCTCATGCCCCCGTATAAACTCAAGCTTCTTGACTTTAATGGTCGAAGGCATTCTCAAGAAAGCTCACCTTGTCGGTGATGCAGGCCCGACTCAAATAGATTACATCTTCCTTTTTGGCCCTTGTCCACCACCCGAAGTGCCAGTGGAGGGCCTACGTCGTAGTCTGACAGAACACCGAATTATGGAGAATGCCCTACGGAAACAATCGGAGCTTGGTGCCTCTGTTCTATCGCCCAAGTAGGTCTCATGTACTTCATTACATATCTCCCCTAACCACACGCCTAGTTCCTACCTGGAACAGCAGCTTAGGGTTTTGGCAGCTCAGATCTCCGCAGTCGAGTCGGTCAGTAACTCTGGATGCAAACCTTCAGCCGTACTTGGCTATTGCTTTGGAGAGTATGCAGCAGCTATCTCCGCTGGAATCATCTCAGAAGACGACGCAGTGAACATCCTAGTTCGTAGGGCTAGTGCTATCCAGGTCGCTGGAGTTTCAGGGAGTATGATGAATGTCTTTTGCAGTTTATCGGAAGTACGGCGCCATATCGCCACTTTGCGTGCTCCGCCCTCAATAGCAATTCATGCCGGTCCAAATCATGTTGTATTATCCGGAAGTCGTTCAGAAATCGACACAGCTAACGAACTTCTACTTCAACACGGTATCAAATGTCTTTCTATCAACGGAAGCCTACCCTTCCACTCCCCGCTTATGGATGAGCCCGTACGCATGTTTACGGCGCCGGAATATGTCCCCCAAGACTCTGATGTTGCGTACATATCCGGGATCACATACGGGCTACTTCCTGGGCGCGCTCTGAAGCCGAAGTATTGGCTCAGACATCTTCGAGAACTCGTGGATTTCTACCAAGCGGTGCTATTCGGGCACCGACAATTCCCTGGAGCGATGTTCATAGACATGGGGCCAGGAAGCACGCTGACACATATGATCAAGCGATATGATCTGGACATCAGCATATGTGGACCAACCCCAACCCTACCTCGCAGTTCTTGTACTGTCGTACCTAACAGAAGCGCAACCATCGGAAACCCGAAGAACGCCCGCAACTCGGAAGAGTTGAAGGATACTGCCCTCAGCCTTCTACAGGAACTCTTTGGATATCAGCCCTCCGCCGCTATGCTAGAGTGTTCACTCCATTCTTTGGGCCTCCAATCAATGGATTTCATCCGATTCGCGGAGCAATATGAAGGAAAAACTGGCGTCAAGATCCCATTATCGGCTTACGTATCAGATGCAGCATTGTCCACCATTGTTCAGGTTAATGTCTGAATAACGATTACCAGAACTTAATGCTACACGCTGACATAGAGATCGCTGTTTGAGATCAAGATGGAGATCATCAGGTGAGAAATTGAATGTAGACAATTGGCACACCGTGTCGGTCCCTCGTTCCTCTAACGATCATGTTAAGTTTAGTGCCAGTAAACAACCGATTTTGTCCCTGGCAGTGAATGCCAATTCCAGTTCTTGTATTAATCGAGATACAGATACGGTCTGATCGCAAGACAGTTGTGTGCGTACGAAAGGCCCCTTTGGGCAAAAACAAAAACTTTTTCATGTTGCCAAATGCATCTACCAGAGTCTCACCATCTCTGGGAAACGCATTCCCATCCTGAGGTAATACTTCAAGCGGGAAGTAATCTATCGGGTTTGAATGTCCACATGTAAGCATCCCGAGCCTTCGCGATCGCTTGTTTTTTGAGCTGTTCGCGTCGACAACGCTAACAATACAGCTACAGGTTGAGACTGCATCAGCATCAATTGATTTATAGATTGATGAGAAGGTCGAGGGAACATACAGTCCTGCAACCCAATGGTCGGACTTCCGATACAGAGGATGAAAAGCACTGCACAAGATACTGAGGGCTTGAACACCCTTCCCAAATTGCGAGATGTTCGCTGCATTTTCTTCTTCACTCGTGACATTGCAGAGGAGGTCTGCGGCTGAACAGGTAGGTTGGTTGGATAGCATCCAACGCGTCATCCTGCTAATCGAAAAGAAACTCGTCGAATAGGGTGGAGTTATCTCAGGCGACAATCCTACGAAGTTCAGCGAGAATGACCCCTTCAGACTATGGGCAATACAGATAGGTAAGGGTCACTAATTTGTGTCTCCGCGGCTACGCCAAGTGCTCACCTATACCTTGCCATAGTTCTCATCATTATAACTTCGCGGCTATGTCATCTTGTCCTTGCAAGAACGAAGCAACCCCGAGTGGTGGCAGAGATCATGAGAGGGATTGTGCTTGGCCCGACACTTCTTGGTCGCATCAACGGATTCAGCCAGTCGATCTTCCCCGCACCTTCCATCCCGTTGCTCCAACTTTGCGCAACTCTCGGCCTTGTCTTCTTCCTGTTTTTAGCAGCATTAGAGATTGACGTGCAAGCAGTCAAGTCCAGCGCCAGAGCATCTTCAGCCATCTCCGTTGCTGGCATCCTTGTACCTGCGGCGTTTGGGGCCGTCCTGGCTGTGATACTTTACCCCCAATTCAGCGATCCTACCGTCAATTTTTCTCATTTTACGCTCTTCACGATCGTCTCTGTCAGCATCACCGCCTTCCCAATTCTATGTCGTATGCTTGAGGAGCTCAAGCTCTACGATACTCAGCTCGGAGTTGTGGTCATCTCCGCAGGGGTCGGGAACGACATAGTCGGCTGGGTCCTTCTGGCACTGGCCGTGTCGCTCACCAACTCTAGTTCGAGACTCACCCCCCTGTGGATCGTCCTGACATGCGCCGGTTTCACGGTTTATAACTTGTTCCCAGTGCGATGGCTATATTCGTGGGCGGCTCGGAAAACAGGTTGCCTTGAACGCGGAGAACCATCTGCTGCGATGATGTCTCTGGCGATATTTATCCTGGTAATTAATGCATTCTTCACGGACGTGATAGGACTTCACGCGATCTTCGGTTAGTCGTGGCAGTGCGAGATTGAACAATTGCTGATCAACTTTGTTGTCAATTTATATAGGCGCATTCTTGACAGGATTAATCATCCCCCGGGAAAATGGATATGCTCGACATATGTTTGTGAAATTGGACGACATTGTTTCGACTGTATTCCTACCTATAGTGAGTCCAAGCGCGAACCGTGGGATGTTCATGACTTGAGAGGCTTACCTGGATGTAGTACTTCACACTCTCTGGTCTGAAGACTGACCTGGGATTATTGAGCGACGGCAAAGCATGGGGGTTCACCATAGTAGTATGCGTTCTTGCATTTGCTGGTAAATTCCTCGGCTGCAGTAGTGCTGCTCGACTATCGGGATTTCAGCTTCGCGAATCCTTCGCTATTGGAACACTCATGACTTGCAAGGGGTGAGAGGGGGTCATTTTATTGAGGTTGAAAGGTTCTGACCTGTATTTCGTAGGTTGCTTGAGCTTATAGTCATCAATCTTGGTCTGCAAGCAGGCATCCTAACAAACCGTTTGTTTGCGATGTTTGTGGTGCACGCGATGGTGCTGACATTCATTGTCACACCCCTTACCGCAATAGTTCTCCCCGAAAAGGGGCGACATGCACTACCACGTCTGTCGAGCAATGCGATGGTAAGTGATGATGGGAGCAGTAATGATGGTACAGAGGGTCAAGGAGAGGAAGACGTTAAGGTCTAGCACGAATACACAGTATCTTACTCGTGAAATATAGAGATTGTCTTGTGGGTTATTATCATGGAAGAGGATGAGGCTTCATGTAGTTAGGTACTTGATGAATTTATAGGTATGCCTGATTCTGGACATTTCTTGTGTTCAGCACACTGATAGACCTATACCGAGGCTCAATCACTGATTATCGGTGTTTGACGGTGACGAACCGTCAAACGAAGGACCGCGGTTATCTACGCCAGCCTGACTCGCTCTGGGGGTGAAAGAACGTCGAAACGGGAGGAACACTTCAAGGTGAACGCTGTCAGAATAGAGAATGAATATAGGCTACGCTGAGTGTGAGGGGACTGTGTGTATGCGAGGTGACCGTGCATACCATTCAGAGTGTTTGAAGGCGAAGCCGCAATTGCGGTCTGCGGGGACCTTGTCAGTTCGGTTCACTCAGCAATTCCAGAGTATAGAGACCAAGTTTGCATATGTAAACCGCTCAAAGTATGTACACGTTGCTACTCAGGCAGAACTCCCATCCTCAACATCACGAGACGTCTCGAACGCCGCCATCTTCTCCTTCAGCTCTTCTTCCACATTTTTCTTCACAGGGGGGATCGTGTTCTTGGTAAAAATGAGCGTGCAGAGAGCCAGCACACAAACGAAGGCGAAGAGGAACCAAAATCCTGCCGCTCGCCCAGAGTACCCCGTCGGCCCCCCGTGGTGTACTTCGACACTGGTCTGAATTGACGTTATAATGGCAACTCCGGCGGCGCAGCTTAGTTCGAGGAAACAGTTGTATACAGCGCCGACAGTTCCTGCAATTTGTGGAGGCGTCACTTTGAAAACGGCAATGCTAGAGGGGGCACATGAGCCAATCCACATCCAAGGCACACAGTTGATCAACTCACTTCGACGTTGTGAATACCACCGTAACACCAGACGTACCAAGAAGAAGACCAGGGAATGCGAACCGCCAGTACTTATCTCTCGAGTCGGCAAACGGCAACAGGGCGGTCCCTGCGACCGTAAGGACCATTCCAAACATTATGACGTATTTCAGCCGGTACTTCTTCTGCAAAACGTCGCTAATGATGATAAACGGGATGCCCATAAGGCTGATCGGGAGGCTGGAGAACAGACTGTGAGCATCACGCAACCGGCTAGTGATGACGAAAGGCTCACAAGTGAACCGCCGTGATAAGCGCCGACCATCCGTAAACCTCTTGCCAGAGCCAAGAGAAGAGCAGCATGACGGCACCCCACCAGAGGAAAGGTAGCGTTGCGCATGCCACCATCGTGCTGAAATTGGTGTATCTCCATATCTTGGGTGACCTGAGAAGCATCGTCAACTCTCAGGGAGATGCCGGAGACGCACGAGGGACTTACAGCGCGGCGCGGTTTTCGTCAACACGAGCCTCCCAGATAAAGAACGCAACGACGAGCACGACGGAGATGACGAGGTTGGCAATCACCTTAGCCGAGCCCCATCCAGAGATCGAGCCTGAAGTCACAGCGAATACGAACAAGACGAGGGCGACTTTGTTCGCATGTCAGTTTGGCGATAACCATATGGCAGAGGATGGAGACCCCTCACTTGTCAAGGTAGAAATGCCAATGATGTCCAGACGCTTGATCTTCTCGGTCGACGACACATGGCTATGTTCCACGGTTGGTACGGCGACAAAAGCGAGAACTGCAGTGCCAACGGCGGTAATAGCAATGAAGTAAAATACCCAAGGCCACGAAGTGAATGTCACGAGAATGGCTCCGATAAACAGTCCCAAAACTAGACAAGCGTTTAGCAGTGTATGCACCGAGATCGATCGTGGACTTACTGTTGCCTATGCCCGCCGTCCCTGCGAACAGTGCCACTGCCTGGGATTGTTCAACGGGATCTGGGAACGTCACAATGATCAACTGCAATGCAGAGGGCACGGTCAAAGCTGCGCCTATATAGCCAGCCTTCAGCAAGGGTCACGGACGTTGGAGGTGAATCGACTTGCCTATCCCCATCAGAGCCCGAAGAACAATGAGCGGAACCTCTTCGCGAACGAATCCGGCGCCGAGAGCCAGAAACCCCATCGAGGCTGCCCCGGCGATGAACACATAGTCTAAACAGCCGGCAGTTAGATGGCGTCGTATACCTCAGGCGCGGCGAACATACTGGCGTTATAAACGTCGCTCAGTCTGCCACTCTGTTCAAGATACTCAGAACATAGACGAGGCGATACCAAGAGTTGAAAATGACGCACTGTGAGGAGAAGCGCCGCGAATGTGAGCTGGTAGGCGCTCAGAAGCCAGACAGAGTTCGCGTTCGAGATACCAAGAGCCTGAGAGATGGGGGGAATGGAAGCGAACAGGGCCGAGTTGTTGAAGGTGTCGAGGAACTGAGCGAAACAGAAGATGGCCAGCAGCAGGCGCTTGCGACCGATAGACAGTGAGGCAAGTTGACTGCCGTTGACTTGGTGCTTGGCAGGCTCAGCATCTGCGGTGTCCTCAGCGATGGGCTGGACTTTGTGTTCGTCAGGATGGTGTAACCTCTCCATGGCTTGCTGTGGGGGAAGAAAGGAATGGGATGGGATGGAATAGCAGAGCTGCTGCCTACGTTTGTAGTCGCGGGCTCGACCTGCGTGGTAGATGGAAGGCCGCTGCCACCAAGATAGATGGATCACATTTCCTATGGACACTGATGTCTGCAAGATTTGGATGCTCGGAACACCTACCTATCCTTACAGGGATATTGGTCAGGCACACAACGAAAGCGTGTGAGTGAGAGCAGAAACGCAGCGTCGCTGGACCGCCGAGGAATGCACGAACGGCGATACGCGCAGCATCGTGCATGATGCTCAGAACTTGATGCAAGTAGTGCCTCGTCCTCGTTCACTCTATTGAACTGCCGCAGTTGACGGAGCTACATGGGAACGGAAGCGCGAAGTTGGTATGGAGGGTAGCCTGTTATCATTCAAACAATCGCTTATGGGATCATTCACTCACGCACATATATGAAGCAGTATAATTTGAATGCCGGTCGTCGATTCTGGCCTCGATGGCTCATGGGAATGGAAGCACGAAGTAGGGTGGTGAATGCACCCGCTTTTCACTCTCTGCGCCATGGCTATCGGGGGGAGTTCTGCATCAGCATGTGAGATCGTGATGTAGCGAGAGGCCCTGAGAGTTTGGCTAAGCTGAGAGGCACAAGGCTTTCTGATTCAGCGATTAAGGAATGGCAGTCGAGAGAATAATGACTCACTCTCGCTTCCGGTGTTTCCGATGACCTTGCGAGATGCGACCATAAGTTGGAGACCCGTATCAAACCGTAAACGAGTGTACGATGTGATAAGGCGTGAGATCTTGAGATACTGACCATCCGCGAAGCAGTTGATGCATGATGTTCCGCGGTTATAGAAATCTGAAGATATGACTGGAACTTCATATTATATTCTTCCCCGCGGAACTACACAACCCACATGCGTCAGGGGTCAAGATAGGAGATATATCAAGAACACTTACTTTGGTCTGCCACCGACGTAGATGCGATATCAATCGAGATAAATTGTGGGCGAGGCTTCCCTTGTTTCGCCGGATATCTGAGCGTGGTGATGTATACGCACTGTTGACGGATGTGTGATGAGGTGAACAGGTGGGCGATTCGAAGACATCGCTAGATCTTATCGGCCTACCACAGCTGGCACATGGGTGTCTATTGAGTTGAAAACAATTCTACCGAGCGGTCAAGCCTCTGAGTTTGGGCTGTTGAACAACGCGCACCTTGCACGCACGCAATTACAGTAGCTTTGTATAGTGATTGATACGGAAAATAGTCGGCGAAACGCACTTCACATTCGAAAGACTTTGTCGGGCGCCAATCCCACATAGACAGTAGCTTAGAGCAAGCGCTTGAGAAAGCCGATTTGAGCTGTAATATTCACATCATAGCCCTAGGAAAGGTCAGAACGGCCGTGGAAACAATACAACGGAAGACGCACTTCACCGCCACGCATAACATCAAAATGTCCACCTGGAGCTTCGACAAGCGTGACAACTACAACCCCATTAGCACACCCACAGGGGCAAGCATATCGAAGACGCCGCACCATCAGGAGCTCCTGCTGCTACGGACCTTCCGATGGACACCGGGAGCATGTCATCCTCCTGGGAGACAACAACAAGGAACGGGGCGTGGGCCTTTCTCAACAGTGTACCCGGTCGTGCATTCATAATGTCAAGGCAAACTCGTGGGTTGATTAGATTTGGGGCTTCGGTGAACGGCGTTCTGCCTTGGGCAAACATAGCCACGAAGCCTTGTAAAAGGTCCGCTGATGAGATAATTTGTACCAGCAATCGGAAGGGCGCACCTGGGTACGCGCTGGGCGTCCTTATGAAACTGAATTCCCCAGGTCGACCAATTGCCTGGATGAATACGGGGGAAAGACCAAGCTTTCCTTTGATGGCGTCAACGAGCACCCAAAAGAACAGCCGAGGATTAAACGGCATGGATGCGACCACAGCGTAGCCTTTATTAGCAGTGAGAGATATCCATGAGGTTTATAGAAGTAAATACACACCATCCAGCATGGGGCAATGGGCCATGCCCCCAGCCAATGAAGTATCTTCAAGGAGTAGTTGGGAAACAGATATACCACTGAGAGCGCTCCCCATCACGACGATGTTATCGTTACGAAAGAGGTCCGGGCGCTGACGCGCCCATTTGAGGACACTCTTGTAATCTTCCAACTGTTTCTCGAGGGAGACAAAGTTTCTGGGCTCGCCGCCAGAGTCACCAAAGAACCGATAGTCGAAGATGAGGGAAGCATAGCCAGCATCACTAGCCCATCGCTCCCCAAAACACGCGAGACCCGCATCCTTGATGACAGTCATTCTAACGATATTGATTGAGGTCACAATCTACGCCAGGGAGTTCGACGCGTACCCATGTCCAGCAACAACTAGAGGAAATGGTGCCGAGCCCGTCGGTTTATACAACCAGGTGTCCAAGTCAACGCCAGCTTCCATGCTAGGAATCTTCAAAGTTTCTCTTGTGTACGGATACATCTGGTTACAGGATTGGAACGAAAGGTAGGGCACTGGCTGGAATTCATCACATCGAACGGCGAATTAAGACGTGAGACAAAGTCTCGTGCCAAGGGGTCGTCTGGGCTCGTGGCACTTAAATTTAAACGTTTCAACGCCCGCGACCTCCCGCAAGTCGCGCCGACGCGCAAGAATGTCTGCAACAGGAATACGCAGCTTGCTCGGTCACGCTGCAGAACCTCGAATAGAGACACGGAAACTTAATTTTGCTCCACTGGGTCATAGCTATGCTTAGCATATTTTATCGTTGATAACTTTCCTATATTCGATGAAGTCTCATAAACTCCGATACAAAAGTACCACTGGTGCTTATTCGTCCTTTGCCAATGAGTAGACAGGAAGTCGGGCTCTTTGTCCGTCCATGGTGAACATCGACCAATCTACATTGCATCCTCGTTCAAAAAGTGCACCGAGGATTCTTTCCAACGAGTCTGCATGGGCCGACACGATTTTCTCTCTGCCTTCAGGATCTGGTGGCAATCCAAGGTGTAAGACATAATCACATTCTGCTAGCATGGCCTCGAGCCCTAGCGCACTGTTAAATGGACGATCCTGAACGCCGTACCAGTAGTTTGGACTCGTTGCTGTCTGCTCATTGAGGACTTCTCCGAGGTGGGCGGACACCACCTCGATCTTTGGTGGAGAGCATGCCAGGTTGGGCGCAATAACTGTATGCGGGGGGAGTCGTGCCTGCGAGGTGATGCCGTCCATGCTCTCGAATGAGGAAAGCGCCTCGGCGACACCCTGTAACACATATACAGAGCCACCGCGGCGCCCCAAGAGGGCGAGTTCATCGTGTCTCCAGCACGCCAATTGTTCATCGATCAACAGACTGTCGCCTTCGACGACGATGGCGGATACATGGTGGTCAGGTTTCACGAGCCGGAAGGCAGCATCGAGAGTGATGATACCAGCAAATATCGCAGCTGCAAGCTCCATTGTTCCTTCTCCACCGACAACAATAGGACGGATTCCAAAGGTCGACAACGATTGGGCCAGAGCAAGTTGTTCCTTGATGCGGTCATACGAAATCTGCCATCGAGCCTCCGAGAGGGTTGCCATCTTCTCAAGGACATATGGGTGGTGATTACTTTGACAATCACCAGGAAAGGCGAACCACACTCCGACTTTAGGGTGCGGACTGTTCGGGGCTGGGACTAGAACGGGTTTTGATAGCACTTCGCGGAGGTGCGACAAAAGGGTATTCCATCCGTCTACTTCCCAAGCACGGCGAATGCCAAAGTGGTCTCGGCCGACTTGAGTAGTTCGACAAGTGTCCTCAAGAAGCGAGTCCGACAGGTATTTGCCTTGGAAGAACTGGATGTACCTCGCTACGGACGCCTTGAAGTCCGACGCAGAGATAGCGCTGATTAGAAATAGGTATCTATTTCTGTGCGTGGCCACTGGCACAGGTGGCGAAGGTGCCGATTGCAGAATGATGTTAGCCAAAGTGCCAGATAGACCAAACGAAGACACGCTGGCTAGAGTATGATCTGATGTCGGTAAGAGCTGTGTAATCCGGGATGGGACAACTATGCTTGGAGTGGATGTGCTCGGGGTCTGTATCAGCGGCCCGATTACTGGTTGAGGCGTCACAAGCTTCTGCGACAAGCAGAGCATCGCTTTCAAGACACCTGAGGTCGTAGTTTGTATCGTGTCGGAATAGACGCAGGGGAAGTGAGGACTCACCTACAAGCCCCGCGCATTCCTCAGTGTGCCCCAGGACTGCTTTAGCCGATCCAACGAACAACTGCGAGTCCCTTCCTTCATCAAACACATCACTTATGGCTTGCAGTTCAATCGCGTCTCCGAGTTGCGTTCCCGTTCCATGAGCTGATATAAAACTAGGTAAATACATGAAGATTAACCTATTGAGCGTTCCACAAACCTTCTACGAGATAAATGTCTTGGGGTTTAATATCCGCTTTGGCAAGGGTTCTTCTAAGGAGCCGTTTCTGCGCCTCTAGGTTTGGCGCAAAGAATCCATGAGATGCACCGTCTTGACCTACGCCAGTCGTTCTCAGGATGGCGTATGGATGCACCTTCACATCGTTGGACTTTTGCAAGACCACAGCAGCTGCCCCTTCGCTGGCAACGAAGCCGTCTGCAATTTCTGAGAATGGATTAGACTTTCCGGAAGGAGACACGAGTCCATGTCCTGCTCTGAATATCGCTCCTGCTGGATGAAAATGTGTTGTGGCCGCAATGACGATTGCTGCATCACAATCCCCGTTCTTCAAGGCAAGACGCGCTGGGAAATTAGGAGTTAGGGGGTCAGCGCTAGCGCCCAATGGTGAAGCAACGGAGATACCTTGATGCAATGCCACTCCACTGCTTGAGCAAGCAGTCTTAATCTCCATTGCAGGCCCAGTCAAATCAAGGAAGTAAGAGAGCCGTGCGCCGACGGCGTCATCTGCGGATCCATATGCTCTCAGGGAATAGTCTGTAAACGATGGAGATCAGAGAGACTCGGCTGCTTCTGATAAACGCCGACCTTGCAGTTTCGCGTCTGAATATTCTCGCAACCTCCAACCTGACTCATTGACACTGGTAAATACGCCCCAGTTCTTCCCTCTCAACGACTGGGGGGCTATACCGGCGTCTTGAATCGCCTCATAGCCTAACTGAAGAACAAGCCTTGCATTGGGACTCATCGCTTTGACATCCCTAGGGGGAATCTTGAAAAGGTTAGAGAAAGAGAGCGTGTTGTCGAGTATCTCGTCGTCGAGCCAATATGAGGGGTGCATCTGTGCCTCTTGTGGATGATTGCTCGGCCACCTAGATTCTGGGCGACGTTGGGAGCAACTACGAACAAATCCTTCGGGCGCCAAAAGGGATGACCAGAACGAGTCTAAGTCGTCGATACCGCCAGTGAAGCGACAGGAAGCACCACTGATCACGATAGTGTCGGTAGCCTTCGCCGGATAGCCGTTTTCCATCGAAGTAGGAGGGTCTTTCATCCCAGAGCTCGGCGTATGAATCTTCGAACCGCGTAGAGCGGAGGCAATGAAGTGCCCTATATCACCGACGCTGTGCAATCCATACAGGCGTGCGGCATTTATAGGAACATCGAATTCGATTTGCAACGCACGAGCGAGCATAGTGGATAACATGGAGGTGAGGGCTAAATCAGCCAGACTACCCTTGGCTTCGAAGTGCGTGGTAGGTAAGCTTAAGGTGTGCGATAGAACCTTTACGACTCGCGTCATGAGATCGGACACATCAGGTGTATCGCGGAGAGAGAACTCGTCAGAGGCGCCGTTGATGTTTGGTAACTGGTAGTCTTTATGTGCGCCAAAGAGCTCGTGGGCATCGCTGTCTTCGCGAGCTTGAGAGATAATCTTCCTCAGCAACTTTTTGTTAACAGCGCCTTTGGTTGTTTTGGGCAGCTCCTTGACAATGACGATGTTCCCGTGGTGTAGTCTCTTTTTGAGTGGCAAGGATGTGTTCACGCGTTGTACGGAGGTGATTATTTCATCCACCCTCAAGGTCGTGGAACTCGGCGAAGGCAATACGAGGGCGACGAGTGAATCCCCGGATTTGTTCGCCAAGACGGCAGAGCACTCAATACCGGGGATTGAAGTGATGATCTTCTCCAATGGCGGCGCGTCGACTTTGAGCCCCGAAGATAGGATGATGATGTCGTCAAGTCGCCCGACGTAGGAGAGACCTAGGGTAAAGCTCAATGAAGGTTATTGTGCTACATCAATTGTTTCACTGCACCTGTCAGAGGGGCGTGAACTAGGTTGTATGGGGGGATCTCTTCATCTTGTAGATAGCTAAGAACTGTACTCCCTTCCTTGTGGCTATAAATATCACCAGTGAAATATGTAGTGACCCCAGTGGTTTCGTCGTAAAGCAGGGAGGTACTTCGGCGGGAGACATATCCTTTTGGTAGGTACTGGTTTCTTTGTTTAGTTCGTGTGAAGACATGGAGGAAGTTGTAAAACTTACCGTCCCTCGAATCACAAGCTCTCCATGGAGGTCGGTTTCTCGAATCTTCTTCAGCAAACCCATCAACCCAGGTAATACTTGCAGCCCTGTATTTCGTTGGGGTGAATCCCAGGCATGGCGTATCAAAATAGGGCCAGCCATCTCAGTCGCACCCGAGCAATCGAAATAAGGAATCCCAGCAGACGCTGCCCACTGGAAGATGTCCTCTAAAGTGGGAGCCCCGCTCACTGGCATCGAGTGCAGACCTCGTAGCAATGCCATATGATCTTGTGAACAGGTCCCGGTGATCTCCTCGAACATGGAAGGCAGCATGCTGATCGATGTCACCGGACTATGATACGCCAATGCATCAAGGAAAAGTGAGGCGGGCGTTGCTGATGATTGCGCTTGTGGCGAAGATACGGAGGGATCAAAGAATACATATGCGCCTGCCGTTCGAAGGACGACCGTGCTAGTCCCCAGTTAACTTTATATTGTCTGAGGAAACAGGAGATCAGACGCTTACGACAACGCAGCCAACTCGAAGCAGTGGGATAGAGGGAGCCACCCGATGTGTGTTTTCGGCGACGCGGAATAATTGACTCCACCAAGCATGATTGATGTCCGTTCCGACGAGTAGTAAAGTATCTCATGCGTATATGCCACACACTTGAGTGTCGACCAGTCCACTGCCGAACTGGTGAAGAGTGTGACTGCCACCGCCTTCGGATCAACATCCCGGGTGTCCGATTGAGGGTCACAAAGAGAACTGCCTGCCAAGATTGTATTGTGATCTTTGAGCCACCGAATGCATGGTATGATGTATTCGGAGGCGCGAATCGACCTCCCTTGAAAGGATGAATATTGTGGTGGGATGAGCAGGGCTATGTCTAGGATGGGACCGATCGCGTCACGATTTTCAGAAGTTGACTGGATGGCGTTCTGAACAGATGCAAGGAGGGTTGGCGCGCAGAGAATGAACGATGGCTTGACTAAATCAATCATTCCAGCCCAGAGGTAAGGATCGGCAGTCGTGCTTAAAGGAACCACGGATAATCCAAGCTGCCACAGGGCGAATAAAGCGAGGAGACTTAGAGAGCTGTTGTGCGCAATGAGGACGACCTCGGCACCATCTCTAGCATTTGCAGCTGAAGGGTGTAAAGTTCTGATTCTCGGAGCTATAAGCTTGGTAGCGAGAACAAGGGCTTGTTGGTACGTGAGGATTGCATCTCGGTCTTCGACGAGGAACGCATTGTCTGGCGAGGATTGAGCGTGTTCCCGAAAAACCGCATGAAGTGAGGGTGATGTCATTGTCGGTCAGAGAGGGAAATGATACGAGAGACAACATGTTGACGACCTTGGGATGTAACTTATAAGTAAGGGGCCACGCGCTAGTCTGT
Organism: Sanguinoderma rugosum; assembly: GCA_017499575.1. NCBI lineage: Eukaryota > Fungi > Basidiomycota > Agaricomycetes > Polyporales > Polyporaceae > Sanguinoderma > Sanguinoderma rugosum. Next base: position 4,516,869 of record VTPW01000001.1, on the reverse strand, counting down.
GTGGTGATTATTTGTGAGTATTCGCATCTGATCATCAGAAGTTCGTGGATGTTTCCGAGTTGAGTTGAACTGAGTGCGTTATCGACATGAGACCGGCATTAGAACTTGGAGGTGAGATCATATATCCGGTTAAGTCGTGCATTTATCAGTGCTCGTTTGGAACCATACCTGAGGCGCAATATCCCATTTGTGCAGCAATCGTTTACACAGAGATATGATGTACACACGGTATCAACATTGGATCCGGTCATTCCGATACACCTGCTTTTCGACGTATGCCCAGTTGGCCCCTCTTGGTATGGGCAACCAACCCATTGATTCCTTGAGTTTCAAGCACTTCGAAATCCTTCTCTTCGCGCAGAACCTTGAACGCATTCATCTTCATCATCACTCTCGCCCCTTCGTCGTCTCCAGTAGTCAACTCCTCGATCGTCTCATGATGAAGTATGGGGCCATAAAGGTCGCTGTAAGAAGGCTCATAGCGCTTTCTGACCGCGATTATATTTTCAATACCGACTTGGGGATTGAAGATGTTGGCACAGAAGTCCATGACCTTGCTAATTTTTGCCTCGTTCAGGCTTTCGGACGCGTCGGCGAGACCAGCAATAACTAGTGCATTAATTTGAAATATCAGCCAGAATCAGGCAGGGCTACCCACAAACCTGGACGGAAAAGCGCGAAGGCAGCGTCAAAGTTATCTTCGTTAACGTCGGTCAGAATTGGGTCCTGCTGCTGGTGCATCTGCCTATAGGCCCCAAGGACGACGAAGAGGAAGCTGTGGATGGCAAGTAAGGATATTTCTGGAAGTCCTGGGGGAATCATTTACCGTGTATGAGAGATCCCCACCTTGGCATCGTGCCATAGTTGAGCTTCGCCCTCCTCCACTTCCTTTTTCATTGATCCACAAATCGTTGCCGCTGCAGATAGAGCGCCGGTCATGGCAATATGAACACCAGATGCAAAGAACGGGTCTACAAAATCTAATCCCTCTACTCAATACCAAATCGGCTCGAACGAGGAAACAGGGACATACTCGCGGCGTCCCCGATGATACGGAAGTGGTCTCCGGAGTATCGCGGCGCTGAATAGCTGTAGTCCTGCGACCCTCTGATAGAACCTTTGACGAGAGTGCCCTTTTCGCCAATGAGCCCTTGCACGCCTGGCAAGAACTCGAGTTGTTCGAGATAGTGTTCCTGGAGACTGGGAGATCCATTGGGCCGCTCCCGCTTCTTTCTATCGGAAATAGTCTGATGCATTACAACACCTATAGAAGTCGTGCCATCGTGTAAAGGAATGAGCCAAGACCAACCAAGACCATCTACGCCAAAAAGTGTTAGTCAAGGCCTCGCAAGCAATGAACAAATAGGGTCACCTGTCATGGCTTCGAACCACGGAGCATTGGAGCGAGCTGTGCCTTCCCTATACACTGTGACGTTGGTCCAGTATCCCCAGACCGCGACGTTCCTAAGGTGTTCACGGAACTCTCGGTTTTTTAGGTACTTGGTTGACATCAAGCCGGAACGGCCTGATGCATCGACAAGCCAGTCGAACGCAATCGTGCCGTGGTCCCCGGTCTTGTTGGACCAGTTCGCAGCTATTGGACGTGAGGAGTCGGGAGCGCCCTCGAAGTCGATACTATTGACGCGAGTGCATTGGAATACTTTGACGCCCTGGGTCTCTGCATGATCCAGGAGTATCTTGTCGGCTTCGCTTCGGATCTGATAGATATTTGAGGGCGATGAACAGCGAGGTATGACGAGGACGATCCTACCACATTCCACGTTGTCATTCTCGGACCCAAGGCATTGAAATCAGTGACTATGTGAGTATGAAATGAACGTTTGCGAAACTTTTCAGTCTCAAATGGAACCCACAGGATTCTCTAAGATCTTGGCGAAGTTTGAAGCAAGCGCCAGGCTATAATTCAAAGTATTAGTGAATGAACGAATATATTAGATAGAGATGTAACCTTGTGCATAAAACCGTGCTTGTCGAACTTCTCTTCGCAGTCGATGTAGTCCAGATAGTTTCTCATGGAAGGCAGCATGCCTTCGCCGATATGGTATCTACCGAAGCTTAGTGCATTATACTGCACTATCACAGTGCGAGTCTTACCTCGGAAATTGGGTCGCCTCGAGAAGCACTACGTCTAGTCCTTCTCTTGCAAGGACGGTGGCAGCGTAACTGCCAGCGGGGCCACCGCCTACGACCAAGATTGTGGCTCGTGGGGGCTGCCAGGCAACATCAACACAAACGTACGCAAAACGGGAAAAAATCGTACGGGCTGCGTCGGTGTGATCATTGTCGTATGTAGTTTAGCGAGTTGCTGTGGTCGATTCGGAGTTCATAGCAACATTTTAAGGGCTAATCTACGGCTCACCTTTACTCGCGAACAATCGATGCGTTTAGATCTCTGGTAACGTCCCGCGCTTCAGCGCCCATTCTTGGATCAAACCACAGAATCTCGATTTGAGCCCGGAGTGACCGTTTCTGCCCACGGACGCGAAACATTCTTTAAAAAGGACTGTGTGAATCTACAAATCAGATTGTGAGACGACGGAATAAGATCTTTTAATGAGTACCATCGATCGCCGCCGGTTGTTCGTGGAAGATGCTTGCTATCATGGACCAAGGCCCTAGAGGTGATGGAGGTGATGGAGGTGATGGCGATTGGGTGATTCCAGGGTGATATACTTGGATCAATCATACGCCGCCGTTCCTATGCATGGAGTAAATAGAACAGTGGATGGTAGTGTGCGAAGAAAGCTACATGTTGGACTTGGCCGTGTGTACCGAGTTGACACGCAGCGGGCGGCGAGTGATGTGGCACTTGTGCGACTTGATTTCTACGCCCGCCAAGTCCTAGTTCCTACATGTTGGTCCCGTCGAGTTCGTGAATATCAATTCACGCCCCTTCCAGTGATTCATGCGGTTCGTCCGTTTCATATAAGTATTGAGGATCTTGCTGTATAAGCCAGTGGCATTCATGAGAAAAGATGTCGACATACCACTATCCCACTATCTCGTGGACTTAGCCCGGCGCATCTTCTAACGTCGCGAACGAGAATATCGTCACCTGATACATGCTATTGTGAGGATGAGAGTCGATTAGAAGGATTTGAAACAGTGCTACGTGTGAAATTTGAATGCGACACACAAACGTATCCGTGTTCATTTCCGATGGTGTCTATTGACGAGGACGTAGACGTAGACGTAGAGTCCTGAGAGGCGGGGATCCCGCAACAGAGACTGGACTGGTTGGGTGCGTTCTGCACACGAGCTTCAAGCGCTGGAGAAGAACGCCAACGGTGGCGGCGGCCTTGAAGTTGAGCCGCCGCCGAGCGCGCACGTGGTGCTTCGCGGAGCCTGAACACGTACTATTAGACTTTCCGAAGAGTGGAAGCGTTGCAATAATTAAACTATTGCAAGCTGATTTAACGCGTAAACGCCCTGGCTTGAATGAAGGTAGGCTGCACAATGCTCGTTCGCTCAATGTACCAGTCAGAGCCACTGGATCAATGTTCATCAATCGAGGGTGTCTTAGTACCCTACCGGCATAATTCCAAGCTGGACCTCCTCCCCGGGCAACCCTTCGGAACCCGCAGCCAGGTCTCTCTCGATAATGTAGCAACCGCTCCACTACAGCAGTGTTCCTGGTATGTTCATGATGTGCTCGAGGTATGTCCGCGGAAATATCGTTGAAAGGAAATCCGAACTTACACGGTCGATACTCCTTTTTTGACTAGGGACGCTCAAGGAAAAGCAACCAGTGAGGGAAGTAATTGTCATAGGAAACGACTGATTAATGCTATCGACTTGACGGCCGTTGCACAGCGGTGTAGCCCGGAAGTCGAAAGGATATACCCTCAGAGTGAGTGGAGGTCGCACGGCTTACAGAGGAGTAATCACGTAGATTCATAAGGACTCTGTCCAGTAAAGCGTAACGTCAATAAATCACACATCCAAATAACTATTGAGCCACAGCAACGCGAGCACCGAGTACATGAATAGGCCAGAAGACATCAACAGAATCATCACAATTTTCTAACATAAGAACTCGTCAGACACAAGAGCAGAAACGAGAGAAAGCCATATGAACGTTATACGCATATCCCAGCAAACATTGCCACACGCACAAGAGTAACCAACTACACCGAATCGCCTCCATGGTGTTTACCAATGGCCTCGCTAGAGCCCTGGGATGGCATGTGGTCCCGAAGGGGGATCGGAAAGCTCTGATCAGAGTCCACCTTGGTGTCTTTCGCAACCATGATGCCCGTCACAGTGGGATCAGCGCTACCAGCATTCCGGCGACGATAATAATGGGCGGGGAGCACACTGATAGTGCCAGTATCAGTGATGGGCTTGATGGTGCCGTCATCAGTGATGAGACCAAACTTGATTTTCCGGAACACGATGCAGGCCATGGCATTGATGAGGGCAAGGACAGGTATAGTGCACATGCCGTGGTACACAGCTGGCACGCTTGGGAGCTTCAGAAGGACCAACAACACAACATTGCCGAGCAGGGCGACACTGGGAGAATATGAGCCGTTGAGGCGTGCGTACAGGCCAAGTGAAAAACGCACAGGTAATAGTGTTGACCACTTTGGAGCAAAGCATTGGAAAGGCGGGAAACCTTTCCTTTCCCGAAGAACGTCTTGACTCGGGCGGTAAAGCTCTCTTCGATAACGGAATAGGTGATAACTCGGTAGGAGATCGCTCCGAATACGGCACTGTCATAGATGAGAGCCATGATGGCCGTCGCCTCGGTGTAATCAGCGACCTGGGTATTGATACATTGTAGAGTGGGTCCAATGTGCTCTCCTTTGATTCCAGCGGGGATAGTCACGGCGCATCCTGCCATGCCGACCCAAAGGAAAATGTACAGATATCGAACGGCTGTGTGTCCATGCCAGACTGCGAGCACGCGAAGGAGGAACAGCAAAGAGGTCGCCGACAACGAAAGTACGTAACAAGCCCCAAGGGCATTTTGTAGAGCTTGGCAATTGGTTACGTGGCCGACTATTACATCTAGGTAAGTGGACGGACGATGTCATAAGTGTCAGACCGACCTTGGAAAACGAAGCTAGTCAAAATGTAGCCGTAGGTGAAGATCCTATATCAAATGATGTGTTAATAACGGGGAGATGAGTCTTCCTATCAAAGGCTTGCCTTGATAAATAGTAAATAATCGTAGGAAATCGAATTTTGTTCTTGAACAATAGCTGATAGTCATTACCCAAATTGACGGCCGAGTCCCATATGTAGGCCTATGAATATGAGGCGACAGTGAGTAATCTGAGCACCGTGGATTCATACGTACTTACACCTAGAGTCACGGCATAGAGGTAGCGTGATACCTCAAATTGAGATGCAAGTGCAGGAGGCAGAAATGCCAAAGGCGTCAAAGGGTTAGGGAGCGTGAAATTCGACATGGTACCGCTGAAGTCAGAGACAAGGCCGAACAGGTTTAAATGGATTCCCGGAACTCACTACACACCAGCTACACACATGTAGCTGATAGTAGCGAATGATCATGATGTTTTGGTTCCTCGTTCCGATCCTACGAAATCAACCCCGCTTAATGGTGCCCCCTGCGCGGGGCGTCGAAACGACAGGCTCTGAGTACATCAGCAATCAATGATATTGTTGGGAAGAAAAGCGGCACCCAAACCTCGCGCCTCAGGCAGTGTCGGAGATGGTGCAAGTGGAAGCAGCATATGGCGACATGGAACCATAGGCCCACGTCCGATCACAATGGTCGACACCTGCAGAGAGTATCAAGCCCACAGGAACCTACCGGAGGAAGATGTGATTCAATGAATAATCGGGTCAATAGAGAGCCTGACAGATGCTGGAGGCACATCAAGTAGCCAAGATGACGACTTACCACGTAGGGTGCGACTCGAGGCGACCAGTTCTTTTGGAAGACTAGAAGACTAAACGATGCCGCATTGTGGCCATCCATGAGCATGGATAGCCGAATATAGGTTACTTGATGAATCGGTGCTTTCTCCAAGTATACACTGATTTATTTTGAGTGTTCTCAGAGGTAAACTTGAACCAGCGATCGTGACCTGTTCTTAGATCTTCGATCTCATTGGTTCGATCGAGATTCCACAGGTTTGGATCATGAATGAGGGCTGGCGGACAAACATAATGCATGGGAGAGTTCGAATGATCTATGACTCGGGGAATTCGAGACGCATGAGCGCTTTCAAAGAAGATAAGAGATGCATCAGCTTCTCATCGGGAGACGGATCACGACGTGATTCCTGGGACAACACGGACGGGGTTGTGCGAGTCTTTCAACACCGAGTGCTGTACAGTATCCATCAAGTCGGCGTGTGAGAAAAGAGGATAATCGATCGATCGAGACGCGACTCGACTCGAGAGTTCGAAACCATCAGGGGATATAGGGGACCTATCAACTCGGTCAAATGATTCCTCTGAAAAATTGCTATAGGCGGTTACCCACCTGTCGCCTGGTTATGCCTCCACAAGTAACCCGGGAATCGTTTTTTGGCACAGAAGGGGGCATCTTCTGCATGTGTCCATCGAACCTGAACTCTACTCTTGAACTGAGAACGATCTACTATGAACCACTGCGAGAGCATGGTTTGCATATCCAGTATTTCTTGCGTCTGGCGCACTGCTAGAGCGTCAGGTACCATCGAATTTTCGCGTCGAAACTATGAATCAATCATGCTGCTTGGAAGAAGAGCAGCACCTAAGCCTCGCTGATGAGCCGCACGAGATGTCTGGAGTAAAACCGTTAGCAGATGGCGAGTAGGCTCGCGAATGCTGGATCTTCCATGCACTTGGAGGTCACCCCACTTGAATCGATATATTGTCACGGTTATCTATGGAGAGCCTGACAGACGTTGGACCGACATCAAGCTAAGCTAGCGACTCATAGCTGGGGTGTAGAACAAGGGGATAAGCCCTTTTGGAGCCGCATATACTCACGAACGAGAATGCTGCACATAAACTGCTCGCTTTGGGTGTGCATGCGCAAGGATGGCTGAATAGAGAGTATTTGATTTATCAGTGTGCCATGTACACACCGGCGGTGTTGAGAGTGTTCTCAGAGGTCAACAGGACACGACGGCTTTCCGAGGATGTCGCAACTTGTACGTACCGCCCGTTTGTAGGGCTGAGAATTGAATATTGAAGTCGTAGCACGGCACGCGGTGAGATTCGGATAGTAGATGCATGTCCTTGTTGTCATGAATGAGTCGAGAACAACACACGATGGGGTTATACCTTTTTTCACTGCCAGTATTCAATCGGATCTGTATAGAATTCATCGATATCACCAAGACAGTTGTTGTGCAAGTGAGAAAATGATGTCCAAAAGTTGGGACGATGTATAACTGCCGCCGCCGCCACGATTGGACGGACTTGGCGAGCTCGGGGACTTCAAAGCAAGCACAAGCTTCATGGAGATAATCGAAGAGTATCAACTTCGTCAAAGAAGAGTAACGCAATACTCACCTTCGCATGCTTTGGCTTGCACTAGGACCGTCGGGGGAAAACATCTTCCGCGTGGGTGCTGAGACCTAAGGCCTAAGGTACCACCTTTCGCCAGCGAACACCGCATAGTACGGCGTGCTTAGGATATCCGCCTCCAAGATAGTAGTTTAGGATTTCTCTCGTTGCTGAAGTCCGGCTAGAAGTTTCAACACAGTAGATTAGCCCCTGTCTACAAGGGGCTATTTCCCTCAGTCCCCGGCCCGGTGCACTCTCAACTCGTTCTCAACCTTCGAGTGCAACAGACGGCTTTGCAGCAAATTCTGCTTTCCAGTGACAGCCTCATCTCTCGAGTATGTATTACCCTAAGCGACGCGTACGTGTGCCGTATCAGCTCGCCGCATGGTCCATACTATGTGGCATGAACAAGATATTCACACCTCGACAGTCACCGAGGTGCTCACTGTGGGGTACAACGTCCCACCCCCGAACGATATCAGAACTATGGCAGGTTGCAATTCCAAAAAACCGTTCCGTCCAAAAATGGTTCTCGGTTCATAAGATCTAAAGTAAGATCACTCGACTGTCTTTCCAAGCTTCCCGTCCTTGTCGCTCACAAGATTGAAGCCACGGGAGTGCCGCTGCAACCGCCCGCCGCAAGGGAGGCAAAGTCACGCACCACTGTCGCGTCTCGAATCCCCCATTTGGATCTTCGGGCTCCTATATATCGGCTTTTACATCGCAGGGTATGTCCCCAAGATACTCTGCAGTATTCCCTTCGTCAGTGCAAACCTCGATATGTCCCAGAAGAAAATGAAATACGGTACGATTCCGATCAGTGGCAAGCTTTGGATGTCACTCATCGCCCTCCCACTCCCACTCTTTATCCAGTGACCTTAGGCAAGTCTGGCCTGAAGGTTTCACGTCTAATCCTAGGAGCCATGCAGTACGGCAGCCCAATGTGGCAACCGTGGATCTTAGAAGAAGAGACAGCGATTCAACACATCAAAGCCGCGTACGTTGCCACCAACAAGCCTGCATTTGTTAAAGCAGGGTTGACGTGGGCCCTATATTGTAGTTACGATCTTGGAATCCAGACGTTCGACGTTTCGGACGTACGAAATTTCGACTACGCTCGCGTCCCGTTACTCATTTGATTTGAACAGGTTTACTCGAATGGAATGGCAGAGACAGTCCTTGGAAATGCGATCAAACGACTCGAACTGCCCCGAGAAGAAATCGTGGTCATGTCCAAGGTCAATCGTTGCTATATCTCGTCGAACGACACCCCATCTCATTTCTTATAGATCGGTCACTTCATACCCAAAGGTGGACCTGGTGTCTTCATAGCACATACGGATGCGATCCCAGAGGAACTTGGTTTGGTGAACCAAGGTGGATTAAGTAGAAAGGTTTGATATATACCCACACCCCTGCGCCGCCCCCGACGTAACACTTTGCGTGCAGCATATTTTTGACTCCGTCAAAGCGTCTCTTGCCAGGCTCCAGCTCGACTATATCGATGTGCTACAATGTACGTGCAAATCACGCGCTTTTGCTAGGCTATTATTAACGCGAGTAACAGGCCACTTCCTTCACCCTGACACTCCCTTGGAAGAAGTGGTACGACGCTTCGTGATTATATGCATGACCAATCCTGATACTCGGATATCCAGATGGTGGCCCTCCACGACATCGTCAAAGCAGGTCACGCTAGGTATATTGGCCTGGGTACTTATTATGCGTGGCATTGTAAGGCTACTCCAGTTAGATGCTCGAGGATCGATGCTGACTCGAGCTGTCGTTTAGTCCAATACATGCAGAGTGAGTCAAAGTCAAAGGGCGATTTGTGTTAACAAACTAATTCGCCTCTCCGTAGACTACGCTTTGAACAACAGGCTAACACCTTTCGTGTCCGTTCAAAACCATTATTGTCTATTGCATAGAGAAGCCGAGCTGGAATTATACCCGACAATCAAGGTCAGCGTGCTCTTCCTCCGAGTGATTAAATACTAAATACATACATATAGATGTTTGGAGTAGGTTCTGTCCCATACTCCCCCCTCGCGCGAGGACATCTCTCGCGTCCTGTGGACGAGACTACAGATAGATCGAAGTCCGATAGGTGATTGTCGTATCATCCTAGCTATGGCAAAGGCCTTATAACCATCTGCCAGATTCTTTGATCTTTATAAACTAGGCCCCTGGGAAGACGATAAAGAGATTATTCGACGGTGCGTATTCTGTTTACTCTCGACCCCCAAGTCAGTACAAATGTCTTGTCAATCCTTCAGCGTCCAGAAACTAGCAGAGGACAGGGGGGTGTCTATGACTCAGATCTCACTTGCCTGGCTGCTTCATAAGAAAGGTCCGTCATTTTGAAGTCCTTGATTTCGTGACTTACGCATTGCAATAGGAGTTACGGCCCCAATTATTGGCCCCACGTCGATCGAGCAAATAGAGGATTCTATTGGTATGGTGCTTCCCCTGACTTTTATAGATGCTGACCTCGTTTTGGCGAAAAGGTGCCTTGAACATCAGCTTTACCAAGGAAGAGATGGCATATCTTGAAGAGCCGTACAAAGCCCGACCTGAACTGCGGAAGTACCTTATCCCGAATTGTGAGGAATGGGAGGCGGAATGAAATGGGTTGAAGGTTGAAGACGTGCTTTACTACGAGTTGCATCGCTTGCTTGATACTACGAGGAAGTGTGTATATCTGCACACCTTCGTAGCAATTTCATCGTCATTTTGTTCGGGACGAGTGATCTTACAGCAACCCAGTGGACCAGATCCTGAGTAGTAAGGATGACAGTAGACAGAAAACTGCTAAATCGACATTGCTAGATGACAAACTGGTTTGGTACGTAGCACTCACATAGATCCGAGTAACTGATGTTTGTCGAGTGATGACAATATCTAGGGCAACAACAGCCACGACTACAGCAGTGGTACGACTGGGAAACACCAGCGATGCCAGTTTCCAGATCTTCCCTACGCTCAAAGGATAGAGGAGGAAGAGAACCAGACGTCAATGTGGCGAACGAAGGTAGTGGGCTACTCGGGCCAGCTGTGATACACGGAGACGACCTTGTCTGCACGCAGAATTCTGGCCTCGTACGCCGCCCCCCTGGCTCCAATATTCGACATTCTATGTCAATGTACGACCTGATATGCATAAATGAGGACCTGCGCTCGTCGACCAAAATGTGAACCACGGTCTTGATTGAGGTGGGAGTCTACTCTACAGTGCATTGGTATATTCAAAGGGAATGAGACCGGGCGACGAGAAAGAACGTTATATCAACCGCATCATTACCAACATTGCGATTACCAGGGCCGACAAAGAAGCGAAAACATAGAATGACGCACTCAGAGCCTCGACAGGTCCCATCGCACTGGCTTCCTGAAGAGCCTCTTCAATGCCTTTTGCCATAGTTTCCAAGCCAAACAACGCTTTCGCCCGCGACTTCGACCTCACCGAAAGGGCCTCCCTTTCTTCCTTCGAGAGCGCAACGATCTCCAACAGCGCATCCGCCCACACGCCTGCATCTGGACGACATAACCAGCCAGTCCGCTCAGACGTCGGTGAAGCTAGAACGCTCTCAGTCGGGCCTCCGCTGTCGCACGCAAGGATCGGCAAGCCGCACAGCATGCCTTCGACGGGAACAATGCCGAAATGCTCATTAGCGGGTGTGTAAAGCAGACAGAGCGTCGACGGGGCGGTGAGCAACGCTGACCGCTGACCGGTGGTGAAGTTGAGTACGAAGAGGATGTCTGGGTCCGACGGTTGGCAGTTGAAAGGAGGGACTGTGGTGTTGGATGACTGGGGAGTGACGATGTTGAAGGTGAGGGAGTGCGACTCGGCTGTGCTGACAAGGCTCGCGAGTGTCTCGATGCTATCTTGCAGACGATGGTCGTAGCCACCTGGAACGAAGGTTACCTTTTGTTTGGCCTCGACGGAGTATGGACGCACCACCAATCACTAAACGTGTGGAGCCAGTCTTCATTTGAGCGAACGCTGCGAGTGCCAAAGCAACATTCTTCTTCTTCTCAAAGCGGTTCAGAGACAAGAGGGTGGGACGGTCACTAGTCAAGATGGATGAGAGCAATTCAACGGTAGTCAGCCTGGACGCACGATATCACTTGAACAATGTCGGGATCACTCCAGTCGACGGCGGTCTCGTAAGCAGAGATGTTGATGCCGGGATACACGACACGAGGAACGCGTGGTATTGATCTGAAGTAGGTTTGGAATACCCGGGAGGTGAATTTCGAGTTGGCTAATATAATGTCTGCCTGTCCTATTCTGAAGAGATTAAGAGTCTGGCCAAAAGAACAAGTTGGGCGACATACTGGTTGTCAACTCTTCCACCCAATCCATCGGGATTCGATATAGACGTTTCAGGATCCCCCCTTTCATCTTTGCAAACCTCCCCTCAACGAATTCTCTGTTGGCCAAGAGTTTATCTGGAAAGTGACAATAAAACACCACGCGTGTTTTGCTGAACGTTCGCAAGAAGGGGATGCATGTCGACAATTGATCTACAAAGTATACATCATATGATGGCCCTCCTCGAAGTAAGAGATGGAGAGTTAAATGTAGCTGGCGAGCGTGCGCGAAGAGTATATGGAATTTGCCACGTATCGACCGGGGAAATGGGGGGACGACATGGTGGATGCGGAGGGTTCCTATACGTATGTTGAGCTAGCAGTAGCAGTGATCGGAGTCGCCCTCACCGTCTCTAGTCTCTTCGAAGCAGTGCGTCGGGTCATGGTGCGAAGTGTACACGTCGACGTGGTGACCGAGGTTTTGGAGGCCGAGCGCAGCGTCGACGACCAGACGTTCAGCACCACCTACAGTACTGTCAAATCATCCAGCCGTTTTCCGCCTTCAGTTTAGCGCACCTATTCCGAGATCAGGATGAAGGAATGCAATTCGGAGCGGGCTCATGGCGGCGTCGGAACAATGTGAGCTTTGCAGTCTGAGTGACTGCCGCGGTCTTTCAAGAGAGATAGGAGCTTTCACGTGATTTCAGAGCCTAACTTCAATTTCGGGCGCGCTTCGTTACCTCGCAGACAAATTCCCAGCGAAGGAGCGAAGGTTAAATTCATGTAGAGCTTCTACAAGATCGCCCGGAAATCATAGATAGCGCCGCATTCTGTAACAGTTATAGTGCAAATCACAATGGTGTTTATAGCCTAGACATTGAATCGGCGATCAATATGCTTGTCGTTGTGTTGGACATCCAGGGCACGAGGCGGGGAGCAAAGATTTGAGATGATATTTTGGTGACGTTCTTCCATGCTCTGGAACCAGAGTTCCGAATGCCCGACCTGCTGACCACATTTCGTTAAAGCATCCAAGCAATTCATCGCTTCATTAGCAATGATCAAGGCCTCCGACCACCTACCTACGTATGCAAGGCCTATAGCGTACATTTTCAGGCATACTAGATCATCGACCGCCGTTTCGTATGATCTTAAGATTGTGCGTGCAGAAGTAAGCGCAATATGTTCTTCTCCGGAAGCCTTCCAGAGAACTGTAACGCAATCGAAGCCGTTTTGCAGAGCCGGGGCCCTGCACTGGATTGCAGGGGCTTCCCTTGCGCGTGCGAGTCCATCTGCGATATAACCGTTGTTGATGAGGTGACTTGAATACAAGCACAGCGACGTGACGAGGTGACGATAGTCGCTGCATCATCCTTCAATTGCAAATCGTTCAGGTCACTGCCAAGTTGTAGGAGATGCTGGGCGCCCTCTCAAAGGGGGAGATTGGACGGCTCAAATTCAAGGAGATGCAGCGTCTGAAGGGCTCCGACTATAGCTGAGCGCATAAGCCTATTCGCCGGGGAGGGGATCTCGCCCTCATATGGGAAGTATTCGGGGCCGCGTCTTTCCACCGTTCTGAATGTGTATGAAGCTGATATATGGCAACTGTCTTCCGGACCTGTAGGTGGAGGAACTGATATTCAACGCTATCTGGGCTTGCGTAATCAAGAGTCTGCGACATTTACACGATCAGTAACATCGACTGACGGATACACGAGTTGCTTACTGATGCGGGATATGTCCCTACCGCATGCGAGTCAATGAGCAGCCGAGAGAATGAACTCTCCAGCCGTTTCAGCATCGCGCGGTGCTCGCAGCTAGCAACGAGATGCCTGTGCTCGGCTCGCTCGGCTCGGAGAGCGGAAATATACTGCGGAGGTATCAAGACATATATTTTACCAGTTACCTGGTTGGACAGAGGAGACCTGGTCTCGAAGGCGAAGTATATGTGCTTCCATCTCAGCGTTCCTGAGCCAAGCGATGAAACAGTTCTTCACAGAAGTGAGGCCACTTTTGGATCTGTGGCGTTCTGTGAGTGTCATACAGCGCTCAAGGACGGTGTTTAATTCCCTGTGATGCGAGCAACTATTAGTAGGGACTCGCACTTGCATGGAATTTAGATATACGATTGTATCTTCTCAAAGGAAGGTATTGGACCATAGTCTAGGTGGCCAAGGAGCCTCTCCCGATCTTGACAGAGTTTTTGCAGTTCCTTCAGCTCTTCCACAACATCTTCCATGAGCGCTTTGAATATTGGACGATTTCTTCCAATCTTGGGCATGATCAGCACCAACGAAGCAAACAGGTCTCCAGTATTCTTACCTCATCCAAAGAATCTTTGATCCGCTTCGCAATGTCTATAAATGAGATAACTGACGCAGTTATGGACAGTGGATCCATTGCGCCTTGGGAGGGGGGGACCACTTCGAAGCAATCCAATGCGAGAGCATTTGAGGGAAAGATTCGGCGTAATAGCACTGCGCTGCATTGCCAACCTGTACTCAAAACCATAGTTTCAATCATGGTTCGTGATTGACATGAGTCGCAGTCTTGGGTGCGTTCACCACGGTGAATCATCATATGTGATTCAGGCCCCAACGGACTCAAGGAGGACGATTGGAAGTAGCTCCTGACATTTAAGCCTTAGCTTTAGAAGTCTTTCTGGCTTGGCTGAGCAGTTTGCGAGCAGTGATAGACATGGGAAGCGAAAATGGCGACAATTCTGAGCCCTACTAGAAACGAATACACTAGAGGGCGAGGTTTCAGCTTCTAATCACTTTGGAGAACTGAGCTGAGAACGCACTATGTGACTCTCGACTCTCGCATCATGCACCATGCCGATGAACAACTGATGGACGTCTGAAGATTCATTAACATTTGTTGAAGAAGTGCTGCGTCTCGAGTCGTGGGAGTAACAGTGTGACCTTCAACCTTCCATCACGGAACGGTCGAGTGGCCTAACACTAGTACTGACCGTATATTCTTCTCCATATTCTTATGTGCGTATAACTCCCTTTCCAGATTCAAGGACGCGCAAGGTTCTGACTGCAGATCTTCTGGGACTCAGACGCTAGGCTCTACAAGCCTGGTCATTTACCCATGCCCCCGTCAACAAGTTGCCTCCGGAACTCTCCTTGCTTGTCCTAAAATGTGTCGGAGAGAGTAAAGCTTTGTTGAACTTTTCGTTGGCGTTCAAGGCCCTGCACACAAAGCGTGGCATGAGCCCTGTCTCCGAGTTCTTGCTCAAGCATTCACTATACAAGAACGGTATCTAATTGCTCGTCAAATACCGTTAGCACTCCGCCCCCGACATTACGTCCGCCGCATCAACTTGTTAGTGTCCTTATCTTGAGGCTGGTGCCGATACTCTTACCTCGTCGAAACTCGCCTGGTTCAGTCCTTCTGACTTCCAATTGTCCAAAGATGTTGTTTCAATTTCCAGGCTTGCCGCGCTGACGGAACTCGTCGTCGTCAACTACTCTTCCATGTGCTACCAAGTTTGATCAAATTTCCACACCTGGAAGTTTTGCATTTCTCCGATTTGAGGGGGCGTTGTCCCGTGTCTCCCCCCTTCACTGAATACATGACAGCACCGCCAATGCTATCATGCTTGTTTGAAACACGTGGATCCCTTATTTACCTCTTGCTGCATAAAGATCCCTTCGCTCTCGTCCCCAAATCATGGTTTCCTCATCCCTCGTTGTGAGTTTGGACGGACGACTATTTCCCTGGATTATACATCTGACGTCTCACCAGGTTGGCGCTGGCCCTGCTGGGCTAGTTTCGGCGTTGCTGTTGGCAAAGAATGAGACTACGGAGCGCATTATCGACAAAGGCGAGTCCTTCCATGTTATATCCCGTGGCTTCGGTGAATACCTAGTTATCATAGATTATCTCCGTTGTGTGATACATTTCCGCCCGGTGAACCGAACGACTGCCTCACTAGCCATAAAGGTATGGGCAGAGCAAATTCCGTATGTCTGCCACACAAATAGAAAACCCGTTTTCGGCTAGGCTTACGTTCAAATGGTTCAGTGAGTCTGCTATCTGAGTCTGCCATTGAATGTACAAAGCATATCACGTTTTACCATAGAGTGCTACAATTACATGAAAGGATACTGAGAAAGAATGGCTACGATGGAGTCTATCGCCTGCGGGAAGGAGAGTGAATTTCACCCGGAATATAGGGTGTAGCTAGCGCCTTTGAGGCATTGGAATGAGCAGGTCCCATAGTCGGTGCAGTAGTATTCGAAGCGTTCGCGTAAAGAGCTGCCAACTCTTGCATGTTGCCGCCGTCAAGGGCAGTAATCGAATCACCTCTCCAGATTTCGTAGGTATCCTCCTCGCACTTACGAGTGTACTCGTCGATGTGAATCACATCGAACGTCCTGGTGCAGTGAACCGTGTCGGTGCCCACATTCTTGATCTGGCCAATTCGAGTCGGGTAGAATGTCTTCTTGGATCGGCTGAACCTAGCGACGCTAACAAAGTCTCCAACCTTGATAAATTAAATTAGTGTTGCACATAGCTATGGGAACTAAGAAAAGGGCTTACTGATAGGACTCGGCTTTTATGGTCTTCCAGAGCAATGATGGGAGGCAGCGCACGGCGCATGTAAGCTGGGACTTGACCTTGAGAGTTTGGATTGATTGGCGCAGAGCGACCTCCAGGGAATAGACCGGGGAAGGCTTGTTGGGCAGCCTGCAAACCGTTGGGACGCGTCTGGCGAGTGGTTGGGGCAGAGTATTGCTGCTCTGACATGTAACTATCTGCTGGAAGTGGTTGTTAGAACTTGTATAGATTCCATCGAATAGAAGAGATACTCACCGTACTGGTTGTTGTACATCGTAATATCCAAAGGTTGTTAGCGTTCTACGCGGTGTATGAAGGAGGAGTGAAGAGCTCAGCAGGCATCTGGGGTTTATATAGACCTTGATTTCTTGTTTGCACGCAGTGAAGGTAGCCCTTAATCCAACCCTGTGGATGAAAGGGGGAGAACAATGTCAGAATTGAAGTGGCACGAAGGTCGGAACCTCCAGAAAAGGCAAGTAGTAATGGCCACCAGCTCACGCTCGATTGTACCACAACGGCCCCAGCTCGCTGGCTTGCCCTGAGTTTATCCTTCGAGAACAGGGTGAGATGTGACAGATAGGCGAATGAGCAAAGCCAATTTCTATGTGGCGCCTATTGTATTAAGCAGAATATTTGTTTCCAGGCGCTGCTTGTCACTTGGGCCGTACCTCTTTAAAGGAGATACTTGGTATAGCCCTGACGGGCTCCAGAAGTACCCACCTCATATTTGGTATGCGTTCTGCGGGTGGCATGGTCGTTCCATTAGTGCGTGGTTTCGGTGTGGGCGAAACAATTGAAGCGCTGGTTACAACTTGTCCGGCGCTCAGGTCCTCTGTTCGTCGATGATGCAACCTCTTTCCGGTAAAAAAACTCAATTTCGGACGTGTAGTCGGGAGGAATCAAGGGGTCAACGACTAAGGGAAAGAATACACATAATCTCAGTATAACACAGAAACAATACACATATACAACACTAGCCTAACCGTGAGCGACGGTCACATTCAATATCATCTGGGCTCGCTTCGCATTTCGTGGGGTTATATCGCAGGTAAAGGGTTTAGGCGCAAGCTCCAACCCGGGCTGTCGCCTCTCGTCAGTAATTGAGCTGCAATGGTGGAAGCCGAAACATTCTCGCACTAGATAGTTATCCAAATCGATATTGCAAGTTCCAGATCCATCTTTCGCGAAATTGAATGCCCATATGAGGTTCATCGCGTTCATAGCCTAAGCAAGTGAATGTCACGATTGGATGTCAGCTCTCGGAGCACAGGACATGGTGACCAACTCACAATGGTCCTGGAGGCCATCTCTGCGCCAGGGCAAACGCGCTAATGGCCAGAAGGGGACGTGGTCAGCAACTTGACGTAAGAGGAACTAGAACAGTGCCTACCCGGCCAGCCCCAAAGGGTAAATTCTCGCGGAATCCATTGACATTTGCCCCCTCCTTTACACCAAATTCCGAGTGTAGGTATCTCTCTGGGTTAAAGGTATATGGCTCCTCGAATAACTCTAAGGCAACGGATGAATGAGGAGCAAGAATAGAGTGCTGATATTGCGCTCACCTGGATCGTGGTAGATACCCCCTGGGATGGCCAAGTTTCTCAATATCGAGGAGAAGGTAATTTGGAGTATTGGACGCACAGGTATTCATGAGGATGAGAGCATCCTTGGGAATCACATAATCCCCGTACTGAAGGCCTGTCAGCACGGTGTCATGTACACTATCACTAGGTCGTCTTACCCTAACATCTTGGGAAGCGACGTGGGCGGGTACGATCGGGAGGATAGGTCTAAACCGCTGGACCTGAAACAGAGGTTGGTTAACTTAACAATATCCCACAAAGTGGATGTAGCTTCACCTCTTTGGTGAACGCTCGAACATAGGGCAAGTCGTCAAAGTCCTCAAGTGTTGGGAATCGCTCGTCGCCAACGACGAGGTCCATTTCCGCTTGAGCTTTACTTTGGTATTCAGGATAACACGCTAAGGAGAGGACCAGCGTCTGAAGATATGATGCCTGCGTCTCAATACCTCCATCCACAAGGACCCTACACATCACCCTAGCAACGTTAATCGTAAGTAAGTAGTAGACCCACGGCCCTGCGAGGGGAAGAATATCCATACCTAATTTCTTCCCGAGTCAAATTGTCATCCAGTGGCCGGTCCAAAACTTTCTCCATATAACATCCAACGCGTTCGCCAGCCAGATATGCTTCCTCACGACTTGCCACGAGGTCACAATGGAACGCTTTACGCATGGCCTTCGTCTCATCAGACAGGGGCTTCCAGCTTGCCCAGCGTGCGGGAACATACTTGAGGATGGGGAACAAGTCGACAGGGGGGTTCGTAAAGGGGTCAGCGAGTTGTGTGAGGCGTTTCATCCCCCGGTAAAAGAGGTCAACTCTCGCATTATCCGCACTTTGGCCGTAGACCAGAGCGACCATGATCGACACAGAAAGTCGCTTGGTGTGCTTGACCACATCCTAATACATAGATCATTGACACTCTATCTTCGAGAGTGTGAGTCATGAATGGAGAAAGGCTTACCTTTGGAGAAGTGAGAATGTCCCTCAGGAGTCGCAGGTAGCGCTCTTGTTGCATTGGAAAGTAACTTTCCAAGGCCTGGCTTGTCAAAAAAGCATGGAAGGTCTTTCGACTGGCTTTCCACATGGGGGCATCTGTTCGAGGTGTTGTGTTATCACTCCTCGAGAATTCGACCATAAAAAACGTACCGATACTGTCGAAAACAGGATGGATTTTCCCTTCGACGCGCCGTACAATGTGCGCCTCCGGGCGGCCTCCCGTCTTCATGCCATTCCTATCTAACACCTCCTTCACAGTCGTCCCACTGCTTAGAACAATTATCGTCTTGTTCAATAGCTTGAGCTGCGATAAGATTACACGTGTTAGTGACCACGTTACGGTACGCAGAAGGAATTCATACCGAGTATATGTCGCCATATTCCATGGCCCATTCCGTCAATCTGGGGATTAAAATTAAACGGTCGATCCAACACATTCGAGTAAACTCACTGAATGAAAGGGGAGAATCTTGGGAACTCTCTGGCATTCCCGATGATAAATGATCGTGGGGGACCGGGGGGTAGGTTAAGCTCTCTAGCGTTGCCCCATCGCCATACGACGAAGAGGATGAGGATAGGTATGACCGATACCAGTAATGTAATAGACATGAGGGACGCTTCTTCGAGCTTGATAATTGTCCAACCCCGCGGATTGAGCATGCCTATATACGAAACCCGGCTTGTCTACTGAATAGCGCCATCGGGCACGTTGTTGCTCTTAACTTGAAAAAGTAATAATTCTGCAAGATAGCGGAAGTTATGCTGTTATCAGATGGGGCTCAACGAGGATGTGGTGAACGTTGTACGTACCCACCATGCCATATACATCCCGCAGCCATGGGTGCCTCTACCACGAAGTAATCCTTAAGTAACACAATTGTAGATACAACTCCGGGGCAGTTTGTGGGTGCATGCAATTGTCCGCACCGTCATCGTGACACAGGCACTATTGCACTATGCCAAACGTAGCCTGGACGAAATGAAAAGCATTGAAAACGCCTGCTGGTTAATCATGTAATGTGATCCGTAGAATGCGCGAGCGAGCGGCCGCCGATAGCAGATCATTGCATCTTCTCGTCATTCCTGTGATCCAAGTTCAAGTTGGTACTGTACACATGGAGAATCTGCTGCGTGAGTGAAAGCAAATGACAAGAAGCGATGACTGTTGAGGTTACTAGTTCTGGCCGTGAGAATTGGCGCCCACTCAGTGGTTGGACTAACCTGGACTAACGGGGACCAACTAGTAACGGTTGGTTGGCCTTGGATTAGGGTGTGGGGGATAACTTTCTAGTACGCAACTTATTTGCCAAGGGCAGTATCACAAGCACTTCGGGTGTAGACTCGGACCGTTATCAGGCCTTGCGTATACCCTCATGACGAAGCTTCAGGCCTCGAGGAAGGTTGTGATCAAACAACGAATTCAACTGCTCGAGCTATATGAGAGCTCGTTGCGCTGCGTGGATTGCGCTACTCGAGGCTGGTGCGACGTTGCTATGTGTTGGAAGTGGGCTCGGGAATGGTTTCTTCTCGCTATAAGTGGAACCCATATTTCAATTGAATTTTCTCCGTCGAGATGCTTGTTGAGTGTCCCCCCGATATCATTCTCAGATATAAGAGAAGGACGTCAAGGGTTCAAGCTGGGTGCAAATCGTGAGGAACCTACCCCTGCCCCTATATAAAGCCCCTGAGGGCCTTCATCGAAACGAAGTTGATCCAGACGACCCGGAAAAGATGAACTACTTGAGAACATGCTCGGAACCAGCATGTTCGTAACGCAAGATTGAGCCTTGAGCTTCATTGCTTTCACATTTCGCGAGAATGTCGGCGTTGTTGGCATCGTGCTGGCAACGAGATACCCTGACCTGGCCGTTATAAAATCCTCTTCTCGTCGTTACCCCCGACATCTTTGTAAAATTCAACGGCAACCCCACAGCGGCGGTTTCGACTTTGCGGAAGTTACGTACCGAGCGCCCAGAAACTGACCAAAAGTAACGCCAGCGGTCGACCACGTTCTGACTGCCTAGCTCCGGCCTCGAATTACCAAAAAGTGGAACCGAAGTGGGACATATGATTGGTCGTGGACTCCCATCGATTTCCCCGCTTTTCCCCTCATCATTGCGATTTCGACCTCATACCTTTAAACGAATCATCATGCGACCCCTCACGGCCGATGCGCTGAACCCTGCAGTCCTGAATGTGCAGTACGCCGTACGGGGAGAGTTGGCCATCAGAGCAGAGGAGTTACGAGCACAGTTGAAGGAGGACAACCATGGGCTCCCCTTTGACCGAGTAATTTCGTCGAACATAGGGAATCCTCAGCAAAAAGGACTGGATCAGCCACCCATCACTTTTACTAGGCAGGTACGTGTGGAGACAGCGCTGGCGCCTTTACGCTGGGAGCTGACTTGTTGTGGTATGCAGGTTGCGGCGTTGATGGAATGGCCGGCGCTCGCAGAGATTGCGCCAGATGCTTTTCCAAAAGACGTGATTGCTCGGGCAAAAGAGCTGCAGGAGGAGATTGGCTCAATAGGCGCGTACTCGCACAGTCAAGGAGTGCCCTTCATCAGGCAGAATGTTGCGAAGTTCATTGAGGGTACGTCCATTGCTTTATTCTACTACTACGACTACATTACTTGGCAGAGCGCGACGGGTACCCCTGCGACCCCAACCACATTTTCCTCACCGGCGGTGCTTCAGCAGGAGTCTCGCTCCTGATCTCCATGCTAATCTCCGAGCCCAACAAGTCCGGTGTCCTGATCCCCATACCCCAATACCCACTCTATACCGCTACTCTCGCACAATTCAGTGGTGTCCCCCTTCCATACCACCTTGACGAAGCTGCTGATTGGGCAACATCAGTCCACGACATCGAGGCTGCGATCGAGAAGGCGCACCGCGAGGGAGTCACCGCTAAAGCACTGGTCATTATCAACCCAGGTAACCCCACCGGCGCCCTGCTGGACGAGAAGACGCAGGTCGAGCTGGTGAAGCTCTGCGAAAAGTACTCCCTTGTCCTCCTCGCCGATGAAGTCTACCAGATCAACCTCCACAAACCAACCACGCATCCGTTCACGTCCTTCAAGAAGATCGTCTCGCAAATCCAATCCCCCGTTCCCCTCGTGTCATTCCACTCAATCTCGAAGGGCGTGTCAGGCGAATGTGGGCGCCGAGGGGGCTACTTTGAGTGCACGAATTTCCCGGTGGACATCCTTGCGCTGATCTACAAGATGGTGTCTGTGGGGCTCTGCCCCCCTCTGTCGGGCCAGATCGGTGTCGACTCGATGGTGCGTCCGCCGCAACCAGGAGACGAGTCGTACGAGCTGTGGAAGAAGGAGACAGATGAGATCCATGCTGCACTGGCGCATCGCACAGGCACGATGTCACAGCGCCTGAACGCTCTCCCCGGCGTGTCCTGTGTCGATTCGCCTGGCGCACTTTACCTGTATCCCCAGATCCGGCTGTCGGACAAGGCGATCGAGGCTGCGCGCGAGGCCGGAAAGGAACCGGATGCGTTCTACGCCCTCCAGCTTCTTCACGACACGGGGATTTGTGTCGTTCCTGGAAGTGGGTTCGGTCAGAAGGAGGGCGAGTGGCATTACAGGCTGACATGCCTTTGCCCCGGCGTGGATGAGTACGTTGGGCAATTGGAGGCCTTCCATGCGAAGTTTGTGGAGAAGTACGGGGCTGCGAATTGAACACGCCATCATTAGCACATCATTGTAATAGAAGCCCCATCTCAGCATTACCTTGCCTCGTACCAGCCGAAATAATGCGCTCCCGCAAGAAACCCGGCCGCACGCGTCTATATCAGGAGTTCAGGGGCCCGCAGTAGGGGGCTTACTCACTCCGTCGGCCAGCCCGGAGAGTATCCTGAGAGCCGACTGACGTGGTGAATCTGCACATGAGTTCCATCTTTAAATCAAATCATCAGACCCAATGGCTGCGCGCGCTGTTGTCAATCAAAACCCCAGAATTTAGCACGCTGGCTGATTAACGTTCCAACTTCCCCCATCCTAATACCTATTCTACATACCATTTCCGAACTAGCACTAGTTTGTGATGCAGACCGTGCTTCTCAAGGTTCTGGGATCGGCGCTTTCTGCGCTCGGCGCATATGGGGTGTACAAGCTATTCAAGTTCGTGTATGGCGAGCTTACTTCGTCTTTGCGGTACCTGCCCGGACCCAAGAGCTCCAGCTGGATATATGGCAACTTCAGAGAGATATTCGATGCGGTGCGAGTTTATGGCATGAATGTCGTGACGGGAGGCTGATCGCTGCAGGCAACTCTTCGCTAGGAGAACTCAGTGCTCCATGAGCAGTGGGTGAAAGAATACGGGCCTACGATCAAGTACAGGGGACTCTTCGGGGTACGTCGCTGGCTTATTTTATGTGTATATCACTCACTGACAAGCTATACATGCCAGGTCACTCGTTTGTACACGACGGACCCCAAGGCTTTGAACCATATTCTCATGAATACGGATGTATATCAGAAACCAGAGATGACCCGTCATGCCTTGGGACGCGTGCTTGGTGAAGGTGAGACCCCCGGCGATCCGCAGCACTCGCTTCTCTGACATGGCATCCAGGTGTACTCATTGTGGAAGGTACGTCGCACTCGTCCCACTTGCGATATGTAGCTTCATGGGTACAACACAGGCGAGAAACACAGAAGACAGGTACGCTGAACGTGTTTCGCTGCAGTGACGTTGGTGTCTCATTCGATCATACCAGCGCAAGATCATGGTTGGTAGACTTTGCTGCCGAGCGCTCGGGCGTTGACCGTCCGCTCTAGAACCCGGCATTTGGCCCTATCCAAGTACGCGACCTGACGGAGATATTCGTGCAAAAGGCTATCCAGCTGCGCGACGTCTGGGCCGCCGAGACAGCGAAAGAGGGATCAGCTCGAATTGATGTCTTGTCGTGGCTTAGTCGGATGACGTTGGACGTCATTGGTCTTGCTGGTAAGTTTCTCTGTGACCATAAGTACGGAAAGATCGTTTGATATCGTATGGGTGTAGGATTCAACTACAAGTTCGACGCCCTGGTTGGAGAGCCCAATGAGTTAAACCAAGCATTCTCCACGATATTTCAAGCCAGCACGAAGTTTGAGGTGTTCCCGCTGCTTCAAGCCTTCTTCCCTCCTTTCCGTCTGATTGTGCGTGTGTCCTGCCCAGATATTTTGCCGCTTGTTGACCGACCTTGCGTCCATGCAGAAAACGCAGAGGGACCGACAGACTGAGGCTGCTCGAGAAGTCATGACGAGGATAGGAAACCAGCTCCTCAAGTCAAGTAAGGAAGCCGTCGTCCAGGCTGAGAAAGATCACATAGACAATGGCCTGCAATCTCGTAATTTGCTGTCTCTATTGGTGAAGGCGAATACGGCAGCCAATATACCTGATCACCAAAGGCTGAGCGACGACGATGTGCTTGCCCGTGAGTTCCTACTGCCCGCGAAATGCCGACAACAAAACTAACGGGACTGTCTCAATTACTAGAGGTACCGACGTTCCTTGGTGCCGGTCACGAAACCACAAGGTGAGAAACGTCCCTTTCTTCTACCCCCTCTGAGTACTGACTGGGAGTCTTCAAAGTACGGGAACGACATGGGCACTCTTCGCCCTTACTCAAAGCCCCGAAGTACAGAAAAAATTACGCGAAGAGTTGTTCACCGTGCCCACGGACACGCCAACCATGGATGAACTGAATGCTCTTCCCTATCTCGACGCCGTGGTCCGGGAAACCATGCGAGTGCATGCTCCCGTACCATCAACTGTCCGCGTCGCAGTGGCTGATGATGTTCTCCCGTTGAGCGTCCCGTTGACAGATCTGAAGGGTATTACTCATCAATCAGTAGCGTAAGCCTGTTCCTACTTCCCATCTCAATTGATTTACCAAACTCTCACATCCTACGATACCGGCAGAATCAAGAAAGGACAATTGTTCATTGTTCCGATCGTTGCGATGAATAGATTGGTATCAATATGGGGCGAGGATGCTTTTGAATTCAAGTATGTATCAAACATTCTTACTACTGATACTCGAACTGACCGGCGTTTGTCTCTGTGATTTAGGCCAGAACGTTGGCAATCACCGCCGGAGGCTGCCAGCGTCGTTCCAGGGATATGGAGTAACATGATGACTTTCCTTGGTGGTCCTCGAGCATGTATCGGTTGGAGATTCTCTATCGTAGAGTCAGTCTTCCTCTCATCTTTATTAATCCATTCTTATCCTTCTGACGCTATACTTGCCTTCCTTCCCCTTCAATGTTTTCAGGATGAAGGCCTTGCTGTTCACCCTTGTGCGTTCATTCGAGTTCGAGCTCGCTGTTCCATCAGAGGAAATTGGCAAGATCTCGTCCATCGTGCAGCGACCTATTCTGAAGAACGATAAAGAGGCGGGAAATGTGATGCCCTTGATCATTAAACCATATCAACGGGAGTGACCTCAACATTTAACGGATGGATATGTAGTCGGAATCTTTGCGTATTTATTTATCACACTTGTATATGGGCCGTATCTCACTTATGGATATAATCTATATTATTAAAACACAAAGACCAATAATGTTACATAATCTACTTTGATGTTACATAAGCAAACGAGTGAGCATTCATCAGAACTAGCGCGCGCTTCAGCCCGGGGGCTTTTGATCCAAACATGGGCAAACTCCTGCCTCACCTGTTCCACCTGCTTACCTCCTGTGCTCCCTCCTTTCTCTTAGCTTCCTCTCTCTCCTTTACCACCAGTAGAGCGAAATACTGGGCTGCTTTACCATTGTGGAGGTAATTATAACCTCTTTACTTCGAGATTACTTCATAACTGATCAATTACATGGCTATTTTAGGCATTTTCTCTATTATTTCCCCTATTTTGAGGGTATTTTTCGTGTTTTTGAAGCCTGCAAAAGGTGAGTATTGGTATAAAATTGTCTAATAGTAATATACTAATTCTTCGCCCCTTTTTCTTCCCCTTTTGCTTGATCTAAGCCCTTTCTGCCATTTATCTGAGCTCCCTTGAGTGGATTTTTGTGTGTGTTTGAGGGTTGGAGAAGGTGAGTTCTGCTGTCATACTGTTCAAAATGATATGCTTATGTTTGGGCAAATGTCCTGCATTCACTATCAGCTTGGTTCAGGCAACTGGACCTGTTGTAGATTGATAGGGACTGTAGTTGGTGTTGCACAATACCTATCTGAATTCTATTTTAGCCCTTTGCTCATTTCTTATAATTGAGTAATGTATGTGATTTCAAATTCATTGATTGATCAACATTAATTCACTCATCTGTCAGGGATGACCATCAGACTCCGCCTAGCACTCCACAGCGGGCACGTATCTCCGCTCAGCGTCGTGAGCGCGAAGGGCGCACTTTTGAGAGTCCTGAACACCGCCGGACTCCTAACAGAGTGGCTATGCACCCTCAACCTCTGTATCCACTTGACTTAGGAGGCATGGCTCTTCCACCTGCCCCTCCAGTGATGGGCCATCAAGGTGATGTATTTGGGCCTTTGCCACTAGCACAGCTATATCAGCATTTGCCACCAGCACTTGCTCAACAGCTTGCCAATTTACCACCACTACCACCACCAATTGGACGTGGGCATGGACATGGACGTGGATGTGGGCGTGGGCGTGGTCAAGTCCGTGGTCATGGACAGCAGCGTTGGCAAAGTAGTCCACCACCAAACCCACCTGTATTTCCTCCTATTCCTCCACCAAATACCCCACAATTACCTCCACAGCCACTACAGCCACCACCACCACCACCACCACCACAGCAACAACAGCAGCAAAATAATCCACCACCACCACCTCCTCCTCCTCCTCCTGCATGTGGACGGCCACAGACTTTGTCTCAACAGCATGGCAAATCTCATCAAAGGCAGAGTGTTGATCTGGGTTAAGATTTGGAATGCGCTCATTTGCTAACTGATGTTGCTCCAGTGGATCATAGTCCCGCTGCTCTGCAATGAGGCGATTTCCAAAGTCAGCTGCCCAGTCATGCTGTGGACGTGGCATTCCAGGACAGTCTGCCAAGGACTTGTTCATCTGAAGGAGAATTCCTTCAATGAGATAAAGGCCATAATCATAGACCTCCTCCTCTGTTGGATCATCTCGTACATTGGTAATGCACAGTCTATGCTGCAGGTCATCACAAATTTTGTGCCGGAAGTCAATCCAAAGCTGTGCAGGGTTGGATGGGAAACATTCACGTAAAATTGTAGCAAATAGATCTCGGAGTTGGCAGCCAGTTGCCATGTCTCTTGCAAGCATTGTTTCCATTCACTGTCATCTTCCAGTAGACCACGCTTTAGGCATGCTTCATGGTAGCTTCTACAGGGAATATTGGATCCAGGAACAGTTCTAAGTTCTACAAATGATCTGGCACCTTTGACAACTGACAAAAGAGTGCGAAGATAAAACCGTTCGCCGGCAGTGGGATGGCAATAATACATTCTGCCTATGGCATCTCCTCTCTGACGGGGCTTCCATTTGCGGGTATTCTTCTGATAGACAAATTTTGATGGAAAGTCTGGGTATAGTACATTTCTTGCCTCTGGGTACTCCACATTTGCTTTGAAGTAAGCTGTCAACATAGTGTGCTGGCTACCCCGTTCACTGACAACTTGCTGAACATTTTCTTCATCATTGAATGTAACAATCTGATTGTCTTCAGTGTGAACTTGAAGACATATAACTGCTGGCTTCTCCTCATGCATCCAAAACTGGATCAAACACCAAGTAGCTTCACATGCCCCAACAAAACAGGAGTCAAGATACATTTTGACTTCATTATTGCAATCCTGGAACTCCATTGTTGTGTGGTCATGCCCTTTGTAGACATACTTGTAAATGTACTTGATTGCTTTAATGGAAGCAATACATTCAACATTGATGTGACACTGGTACTTCCATAGGAGGTAAGGACAATATGGTACCACCCATTGGTTGTCAACCTCTCTGCCCCCAACCATATGGGTTCCACAATTTGCTTGACGCCGAAGCACTGAGTATGAGTCAACATTGATGGTGGTTCGGTCATGGTATGGCTTTGGAAATGATTTGTGTCAGGGCGACACTAATACACACTAAGGCGTACGCGGACCCAGCAAGATGACGAGCGAGTAAGAGTAAAAGTGAGAAGGAAGGAGACGGCTGAAGATGCTGACTTAGGCACTAGTAATAGTGGGATTCCCAAGAGAACGAGTTAACGTCTCTGGGTATGGTATTGGACCTTATATACTACTATACATGTGTACTCCTCATGTCTACATACACGCCGTAGCCTGTCGGCCTTCCATGGAAAGATTAGCTCATCTCCTTGAGGCGTGAGGTCATGGACTGCGCCCATGCGTCTACGGTGCGGTTCTGACTAAGGGGATTATAAATACGGCCCGAGGGCGTAAGCTACTTCTCGTAAGTACCTACGTGTTCGTCATGTGATAAATAGGAGTAAGGGAGAAAGGAAAGAAAAGAAAGAGAGAAAAGTCGAACCATAACAATTTGGAGCAGCCTTTGGATGCTTCCTTAACACATGCAGCTGAAGCATTTCCAGTGCAAGGTGTGTGCACCATGAAGTGTTTGACCAACTCAAGAAGCTCTGGATTGTCTTCAGGAAACTCAGCAGAAATGAGGCTGTCAACATCCTCAGGAGTCCACAACTTGGAATCAGAATGAAGGAAAGTGATTATGTGCATATGAGGAAGGCCACACTTTTGAAACTCGATGGTGTGCACTCTTGCCACTGCTCTACCCAGAATGCCATTGCTCATAATGTCCTGAATGATTGCTTTGACTTTGGCATGAAAAACACGGGCAATAAGATCAGGGCGGTCATGAGGTTTTTGACCATGGAGTAAAGCTTCTGTGATTTCTGGCCACTTAGGATTTGCAGTAACAGTAATAAAAAGATCTGCTCCTCCAAAATGACAGTTGATTGCCAAAGCATCCTGGCAATTTTGAATCATATTACGTGTACTTCCAATAAAGGAAGAAGGAAGAATAATACACTGACCAACATCTGCTCCATCAGCACGTGGATTTGCAGCAACTGCGTCCATTAAGCCTCGAAGATTCTCAACACATAGAGTCCTCTGGTTGAGTGTAATCCACATCAGTCTTCTTTGTTCTGTAGAAGCCCATGAATCAACTATCCATTCCTGAGAAAGCTTTCCAGTCAGAAACAGATGAATAGTCTCATTCATACGGATATGAAGGTGGTAATGGAAGTATTGACTTTGAGTAACATGTTTGTATGCTGAGGATGTGCCATTTCCATCAGGGTCTGGCTCTTCATTCTGTTCCTCAATAACTTCTGCTCCATTGTGAAATGGGATATGTGGGTTCCATCCAAGTTGACCAGTGGGAAAGAGTAATACATAGTGCAATGACTGATAAAGGGGGTGAAGATCACTGATGTGCTGAAGTGGTTGGCCTGCTCTGTGGTATAGCATTATATCTCTTTCAGCTTTCAGAGTTTCACCATCTCCAGGAAGAATGACTGCAATTTCATTTGAAGCAGCTGATGGCAGATTGTAACGTCTTTGATCACAACTTTTATCATAGCGAAGTGTGATACAGCATTGTTGATTAGGGGGCATATTTTGTGTCAACTCATATGCCTGCTTATAGAGTTGTACCCCTGGGTGGTGGCGGTAAAGCATATCTTGAAGTGTTGACATTGTGTCCCGGTTAAGTTGATTGTTGAGAGGATGTTGCATACGGTAGTTAAGAGCCTCTGCAGGGTCATGAATATACAGTTGGGCATATTGTGGTGTCTGTCCTTCATCTGGAAGCAAGGCCCCCACTCGGTGTACTAAGTGTCCTTGAATCTTGAACATATATGGTCCACCACCACCATGGTTCACTGATTCATCTACTTTGACACCCAGGGATGTCATTGCTAATGCATTATTGTACCGCCATATATTTTCCCAGAATTGTTTGGAAATAGAGTCACCATCTTTGAGAAAATTCAAAAGCTCGACAGGAGGTGCTTTAAGCCTTGCAAGCTCAATCTTTCCTTGAAAGCAACACATCCCAAATTTAGGATCATTTTTTTGATTCAGACAACTGCTCATCCTTCCAGTGCAGAGCTTGGCAGTGCTTACATACAACATCCATTTTCCCCAGTGTATGCACAGGCCATCAGTCAGAAAAGGGCTGTTGTGCCAAAGGTATTGGTGCAGCTCTGATTGCCTGGGCAGACATTTTTCCTACATGGCCCCGGTGGAACTGAAAAAACTTATGTCTACAGCACTTTGTGTCATTTTCTTCATGGCCAAGGCAAGATTGTTCTATGTGTTGCTTCATCTGGCATTGCGTCACTTCTACTTCCAGGAGGTCAGACAGCACATACTACATTTAAGATTCCAATCCAAATCCATGAGGCATCTCACTGTGGTATCAAGCGTAATGACAATCTGGCAGAACTTTTACAGATTACAGATTTGGTCATCTGGGATGAAGCACCTATGCAGCATCGGCATATTCATGAGGCTGTGGAGCGGACTTTCCAGGGTGTAAGAAACTCTGAGAAACCCTTTGGGGGTCTCACTGTGGTCTTTGGTGGAGACTTCAAGCAAATCCTGCCAGTTATCATTAAAGGAGGACGGGCTGACATTGTTGGAGCATGCATGCAACACTCAAGATTGTGGGCCAATATCAAAGTGTTGAAGCTCACACAAAACATGCGTCTGAATACAGCACTTCCACATGAGCAAAACTTTGCACAATGGCAATTGGATGCTGGGCATGGCCGGCATACAAACCCAGATAACATCATCCAACTTCCTGACTCTTTCAGGTGCCCACAGAATACAGAAGACTCTCTTATTGCTACCATTTATCCTGCAATCAACTCACAGCCCCCTCCTAATGATCAGTACTTTGCAGACCGCACTATCCTTGCCAGCCGCAATGATGATGTTGATATAATAAACACCAAGATTCTTTCAAGGCTTCCTGGAAGAGATCATGTCTTTCATAGTGCAGATGCCATCATTCAGGCTGCAGATGAAAGTCAACCTGGCTATCTCATGTATCCAGTTGAGTATCTCAACTCAATCAACTGCTCTGGCCTGCCGCTTCACAAGCTTGAACTCAAAGTGGAATGCCCCATCATGATCTTGCGAAATCTCAATCCAGAATGTGGTGTTTGCAATGGATCTTGGAGTATCCTAACTCGGTGTCAAAACCGTGTTCTGGAAGTACGGTTAATAACTGGAGACCACTGTGGCACAACAATCTTTATTCCTTGGATCAGCATCATTCCATCTGATACTCAGATTCCTTTCCAATTCTCTCGCCGTCAGTTTCCAGTCCGACTCTGTTTTGCTATGTCAATCAACAAATCCCAAGGACAGTCTGTTGCTCATGTTGGTCTTGACCTCCGTACTCCAGCATTTACACATGGACAGCTATATGTTGCTATCTCCTGGGCTACATCTGTTCACAGAATTAAAGCCATCTGGGATCAGAGATCAAACGAACCCAAAACCAGTAATATTGTCTATCCTGAAGTGATCATTGACTGATATTTTGTACATTGCACTCCTCACTGTATATTTATTGAACATGTATATTATAGTAGTGTATATAAATGCACTCAGATTTCATTGGACTCGGATTTCACATTGCACACATTTGTGACGAAGTCACGGGTTTGAAGCTTGTATTGTTATATTATCGCTGAACCTATTATCTGTGGTGGATCGTTGTTGACTGCTTATTAGCGTCAGGTCATCCCGGCTTGTTGGAGATTCAAACTCCGTGGCATTGTTACGTAATGTAGTCGACACGTCTCAGGACTGTCCGCACCAGGGTTTCCCTCAGTTTGCTCTATACGCTGACTGAGGTGAGACCCGAATCATCGTCTAGCATGTATCGGCGAGACTAACGTTTGTCTATAGTGACACGTTAGGTATTACATATACAACAGTTTGCTCTATACGCTGACTGAGTGACACGTTAGGTTTCCAATAGGTTATGGGCCCTGATTGTTGAACTCTAACTCGCAGTTCACCGTATCGAAGAGAAACTCACTTGGGGATACCATTACACTCCATAATCGCTGTCTAAACCTATTTCGACAAACCGCCTAGGGCGATAATCGAGAAAAGGCCTATTCGACGCGCATACATCCACTCTTTTTATCCCGAACATGGCAGGGAGTACGGCTGCGAACGGAGACGCTGGTCCTTCCAGGGCGCGTGCTACCCGATCCCAAGCTAAGGAAACCGTCGAAGACATCACCTCCAACAACGAAGGGCACGATGACGATGATGAACCTGTTGAGGTGACCATCGTTGAAGGAAAAACCCCATCCGTGCGGCTCGTCAATATAAAAATGGGGAACTGGAATACGGACGACTACCTCGACCTATCAAAAGGGAACTATATGACGTGGCAACGTCGTATCAGAACAGAGCTCGGTATATCAGTGTCTCTAGTTGAAGAGTACCTCGAGGATACTATAAGGAAGCCGGACCCCATCCGCGAGCCCGTTGTGGCTGAAAACCTGATAAGAAATAGCTATTCTATCGCGTCGTTCATCAAGTTCCGTTGCAACGAGTCGGAAGAAGAACTCATGGAAGACCTAACAAAAGCGGATGAAGTCTGGTCCTTCCTGAAGATGCGACACACCCGCCGCGGAACGATGCATCGAGTTCTCTTGGAAGACGAGTTCCTTGCGATGCGTACGGAACCTGATCCTAATAGCGACCTGCTGGCCACTTGGGTCGAAATGCAGCGTCTCCACAAGCAGATTCACGCTATGGGTGACATTGATGCACTCTCCCACCTCATGATCGGCGCATTATCCCTCACACGCACGCAACCAGTACTACGTGACTATATCAGCAATGCGATATCTGGCGAGAAACCCAACGAGCGCTTCACCGCCGAGAAGGTGACTGAGCGTATAAGACTAGAGATGCAGCTCGCAAAGAAGAACGCAACTGCACTCGCGGCTATCAGCAACAGTTCGAGCTCCGTACCCAAGAGAAAGACTTGCACGAACTGCGGCAAGAAGGGTCACACCATTGAGTCGTGCATAGCAGCAGGCGGCGGTATGGCGGGCAAGACTATCGAAGAGGCTCAAGCTGCAATGGGCAAGAAGAAGAGGAAAAGAGACGAAAATTCGACAGCCCATGCAAACATCGCCTCCATAACGAACACGCGAACGACAACGGCGATGGCACAGAACTTGGTCGTTCCACCCGCTTCTAACACGAATCCTATCGCTGCTAACGTATGCGTAAGCCAAGGGCACACATGGGTCGTGAACGGAGCTCAAGCGTTCCTGGTCAGCTCACCAGCTAATAGCGGATCGAATGCGAGGTTTGGCACAGCTCCGGTGGCAAACGAAAATGCAAACAACTACAACTCATTCGCCGCTATCGCAACCACCCATGACGAGGACTATGCAATTCCTGCGCCGACCACACACCACGCATGGATCGCGACCATGGACATGTTCACCACATCCCTAGACTGGCAAGCTGTATCCCGGACGGTCTCTCCTGACGCAATGACTGCCGCGATCGTGCCACACACCACTCGAAGACAGTCAATGGACTTAGTGCGTATCCCATTCTGGCTGGACAGTGGTGCTTCGACGCATATATCACCGGAAAGGAGCGATTTCTTTGAGCTGTATCCTATCCAGCCTCGTAGTGTCATGGGCGTCGGCGGATCGTCCATCCTTGCGATTGGAATTGGAAAGATTCGACTCTACGTCGGGAAGAGACGGTGCCTTATCCTGGACGATGTCCTCTTCATACCCACGTCGACGGTGCGACTGCTTTCAGTGTCCGGCCTAACTCGCTCTCTGCGGTGCCAAATCACCTTCAAAGCTGACCTAGTGGAGATCCAAAACAAATCCGGAGCGCTATTAGCAACTGGTTCCCTAACATCGCGTAACCTTTACAAACTCCACTGCAGTCACTCTGCGACTGAACATGCAGTGCTATACACCGCGGCCCCCACCATCGAGACATGGCACCGGCGCTTGGGTCACGCCAACCACCAGGCCATACAAACGATGGCATCCAATGGAATGGTGGAAGGTATGGCTCCGTCGTTCTCCACCCACCCTTCCTCGTGTGACGATTGTATCTTGTGCAAACAGACGAAATCACCAGTGCCGTCTGAGCGCACGCACGAGAAGGCAGTGAGGAGGTTGGATGTGGTGTATGTCGACCTCACTGGGCCGGAGGATGTCGTGTCTGCAATGGGAAACCTCTACCTAATGAATGTGATTGACGAATACTCGCACTTTACCTGGACAATACCTCTAAAAAATAAATCCGACGCGCTACCTTCTCTCAAAACATGGCACTCGCAAGTCGCATGTGAGGTGGGGTACAACACAGGTGTTTTTAGGACCGATAACGGAGAACTGAAGTCAGCTGCAATGGCGAGCTTCTGCGCCTCAATCGGGGCCGTTCACCAATTCACAGCACCTTATACCTCTGCACACATCGGTATGGTGGAGCGTTTGCATCGCACGATCATGTCGAAAGCGAGGACCATGAGGACCCAATGCAACGTGCCGGCTAACAGGTGGGATGAGTTCTGCACGACGGCGTGCTACTTAACTTGCCGGACGTACAGCCGATCTGTGGGCACGACTCCATATGAACGTTGGTACGGAATCAAACCTAATCTTTCCCATCTTCGCGAGATTGGCTGCCGAGCTTTCGTCCTCATCCAAGACAAACACGTACCCAAGATCTACGCCCGTTCTATCGAGTGTGTCCTAATTGGATATTCGCCTAACGCCAAAGCTTACAGGTGCTACGATCGTGCTCAACGGAGGGTGGTTGAGTCTTTCAACGTCAAATTCATTGAACGAAAAGATGTGGTTGATGCAGAAGCACAAGAGGACGAGATCAGAGGGACCAGTGAAGACCCGCGAGGAGCTGAGGGTGCCCGCGAGCCCATTGCGGCTGAGGGTTTGGAGACAAACTTACCACGACGATCATCACGGGTGCCAAAGATGAGCGAGAAGCGTGCAGATGCTGAAGGGATTGAATACGAGTCACAGCTTAAGCAGACCGTGGGGGAAATCCGTTCAAAGAAAGGCCGCCGTCGGGAGACACGCGCCAAGATCGCTGAGCTCAACAAGCTACTCGATAAACCAGATGCGCTGTTTGACGAGGAGACGAACACAGCACTGGCATCGCTACACCGATCGGATATACTCCAGTGCTTACATGCAGCATCTGAGGAGGAGGTCCGTTCCGTTGACGCAGCTCTGTCAACAAACACGGAGGGACGTGTCTTCCAGCAAGATCCTACACTTAGGGAGGCAATGAGATCAGACGAGTGGCCACGATGGCAAGCTGCAATTATGGAGGAGGCAACAAGCCTGAGGGAAATGGAGGTGTATGTGCCGGTGCCACGAGTCGATGTCCCTCCAGGAAGGCGCGTGCTTGATGGTAAATTGGTCCTGCATCGGAAGCGGAATGACAAAGGAGATGTCATTCGACACAAAGCGCGGTACGTGGTGAAGGGATATGAGCAAATATTTGGGAAGGATTATTCGGACACCACATCACCCACAGTTCGGATGGAGAGCCTACGGACGATGTTGCACATTGCAGCCGCAGAAGATGCAGAGATCCAGCAAATTGATGTCAAAACGACTTTCTTATACGGTCTGCTACCTAAAGACGAGGAGATATTCATGGAGCAGATCCCCGGAGTAGAGGATGCAGAGCACCCAGCGAAGGACTTTGTTTGGCGGCTACAACGTGGGCTCTATGGGATGAAGCAAGCGGGAAGAGTTTGGAACAAGGAGATGAACAGCAAGATGGTATCATGGAATTTCGAGCGGCTGCCATCCGACCCTTGCGTGTACGTCAGAAAAAGAGGCGAGGATACTGTGTGGGCGGGAGTGCACGTCGACGACTTCATAACTGTCGCGAGCAGTAAAAGGGCGAGCGACGACTTCAAAGCTGACATGCAGACAGCTTGGACAATCTCTGATCTCGGTGATGTAGGCTTCTGTCTGGGTATCAACATTCGTCGAGATCGCGAAGCTAGGACAATCATGCTATCACAGACGGCGCTAATAGAAAAGTTGGCAGCCGTCGCTGGTGTCCCACTGCACGTCAACCCGGTCTCAACTCCTATGGATCCGAATGTCAAACTGCGACGTCCAGATGCTGGGGAGAAGCTGAACGTAAGTGAAGCACTGGCAGTTGCAAAGTTACCTTACCGGCAAGTTGTGGGATCAATGATGTATGTCGCAATGGGAACACGACCGGACATCGCCTTCGCTGTATCAAAATTGGTGCAGTTCCTCGATTGCTATCGTCAAGAACATTGGCTCGCGGCAGTACACGCAGTACGTTACCTGGTATCAACTCGTTCAAAGGAACTCGTGCTAGGTGGCAAGCAGCAAATCGTGCTCACCGGGTTCTCGGATTCATCTTGGGCTGACTGCCCGGACTCTTCGCGGTCAACAATGGGATATTGTTTTAGCTTGGGGTCTGGGGCAATATCGTGGGCGTCAAGGAAGCAGAAGCTTGTGACTAACAGCTCAACGGACGCGGAGTACATCGCCATCAACGAGGCTAGCAGAGAGGCCATGTTCCTCCGGCAACTGCTGGAGCAGCTGGGTAGACCTTGCGACGGCGCGACACAAATCTTCGGAGACAACAACGGAGCGCTGGCATTGGCCAAGGATCCAGTCTTCCATAGTCGGTCCAAACACATCAAGGTCAGGTATCACTTCGTACGAGAGCTGATCGACGATGGTGAGGTTGACTGCCGACGCATGAATACCCGAGACAATGCATCAGATGTCTTCACGAAGCATCTATGCCGTCTGCCATTCGCACAGTTTCGAGACGCTCTGGGCATCAATTGAGGGGGAGTCTTCGTGAGGGGGAGTGCCTTCTTCATCATCTTCGTTTGATCTTCTTTTTTCCCTCATTCCCTGTCCCCTTTTCTTTTCTTTTCTTCTCATGACTTCTATGTCTTCCCTTACTTATTCTTTTACTTATTCTTTTTGCGATACATTCTTTCGCCGCATTCCTCCTTCTTTTTCACACTGTCCACGTCGAGGGGGAGTGTTGGAGATTCAAACTCCGTGGCATTGTTACGTAATGTAGTCGACACGTCTCAGGACTGTCCGCACCAGGGTTTCCCTCAGTTTGCTCTATACGCTGACTGAGGTGAGACCCGAATCATCGTCTAGCATGTATCGGCGAGACTAACGTTTGTCTATAGTGACACGTTAGGTATTACATATACAACAGTTTGCTCTATACGCTGACTGAGTGACACGTTAGGTTTCCAATACGGCTTACCCAAAGTCATTTCCCCGAACAGTGCGTTCACGCAATGTACATGCTCCTCCGAATTAACCTTGTTACAGGCGGACGAACGTTAACTCCAATGCTCCTCAACATGCAGGAGCTGCGCTGCCTGGCAGTATTTCCCACACGGGAAATCTTAGAAAAGGCCAAAAATAGATGTGAGCCTCGAGGATCAGGGTCTGAACCAATATAAAGCCAATGGTCGGTCGCACCCACGGATCACAGGCTTTGCACACTCCCAGCCAAACAGATTCTTGCGGCGGCGTAGTTGGTGCTTTTGATGCCATAGAGAGTCGGTGCGCAACTTTGAACGGTATCGGTGAAAGGTGAGCCGCAATTTCCGATCGACTGTTTCTTCACTTCTCTCATCGCAGGACGATACAATTTCCTTAGAATTACAGCCTAGCAGCACGATTTCACATACTATTCTGGAGCTGGAGCCAACGCCTAGTGACCGACACCCCTACTGTTGACCATGCATTGTCGGGACCACTGCCTGGGCTTGAGCTTGGTCCTCTTCTTCTCGTTTCTCCCCGCCTTTACCTATGGCCACGGATACGTCGCCTTTGTGACCGTCGATGGTACCACCTTCAAAGAAAATGCTCCAAACGCACAGCCTACGCCCGCAGCAACCCGTCAGATCGACGACGTCGGTCCGGTCAAGGGCGCATCCAATGCCCAACTCACCTGCGGACATACGCCGAATCCAGCAACACAATTCGCAGACCAAACGCTCAAAGCCAATCCTGGGTCCCGAGTAGCATTCGACTGGAGAGGAGGGGATTTAAGCAAATGGCCTCACAATACGGGCCCGATGCTCACGTATATGGCAGACTGTGGGCAAGGAGGTTGCGAGAAGTTCGACGCTACGAAGGCGAAATGGTTTAAAATCCAACAAATTGGGAGAAAGACTGGAGGGGACAAGGAATGGGCACAACAAGACCTTAGTGCGTCTTTTGACACTCGTGGCTGGGACTCGGACTGACCCTCTATCAGTGAATGGTGGGACCGCTATCGTGACTATTCCGAGTAACATCGCCCCGGGCAACTATCTCATACGGCATGAAATTATCGCATTGCATCTCGCTATTACTGAAGGAGGTGCCGAGTTCTACCCATCCTGTACCCAAATCGCTATCTCCGGAAATGGCAGCGGTCGACCGAAGTCTCAAGACTTAGTGAGCTTTCCTGGTGCTTACAAGGATGATGACCCTGGCATTTTCTTCCCCGAGGTATGTACGACGTTTAAAACGGACGTTAGTTACTGACATACTGACATACTATGACAGATATACAATACGAGTGCGACGTATATCTTCCCTGGCCCCGTGATCGCTTCATTCGTTTCACCGTCTTCTGATTCTCCTTCAACATCGGGTTCAACGTCAACTCCTCCACGAAGTCTTCAAGGCTCCTGTCGTTTGAAGAAACGCTCCTCGACAACAACAGTGAATGCCGTCGTTAGACCTAGACACGTCAGTCGCATCATGAAGAGCCTGAGTTTCGGCTCGTTAGGCTGGCATTAAGGACAATGCATCAGGCGGGTTGTACACGTACTATTTATGAACCCTCACGACCTTTGTACGTTGTAAATGTAGGATGGATGCAAAGCTGAAATCTTGTTCCATATAGAAAATGACGTTGGCCTTTGAATCTCGGAACCACTGTTCTAATTGGAAGTGTCGTGATATACCCTCTTCTATAAGGACCATTCCAAGAGGAGAAGATAACGACAACAATGCCCTTGGTCGGTGGCCCATTACTACACAATCATCGTGAGAGGATTTAGTGTGTGGCCATTACTACTTGCCTTTTCTGGAAATTGTGCGTTCCACTTCAGTGGCTATTTCGATTCTGACATTGTTCTCCCCCTTTCATCCACAGGGTTGGATTAAGGGCTACTTTCACTGCGCGCAAACACAATCAATCAAGGTCTATATAAACCCCAAATGCATGCTGAGCTCTTCACTCATCCTCTTTCATACCATACGCCGCGTTGAACGCTAACAGCCTTTGTATATTTTCCTCGAGTACGATGTACAACCATCACGGTGAGTATTATCTCTTCTACTCGATGAACTCTCTATAAGTTCTAACAACCATTTACAGCAGATAGTTACATGTCAGAGCAGCAATACTCTGCCCCAACCGCTCGCCAGACGCGTCCCAACGGTCTGCAGGCTGCTCAGCAAGCCTTCCCTGGTTTATTCCCTGGAGGTCGCTCTGCACCAATCAATCCAAACTCTCAAGGTCAAGTCCCAGCTTACATGCGCCGTGCGCTGCCTCCCATCGTTGCTCTGGAAGACCATAAAAGCCGAGTCCTAGCAGTAAGCCCTGTTCTTAATTCCCATAGCTATGTGCAACACTAACACTTTGTAATCTCTAAAGGTTGGAGACTTTGTGAGCGTCGCTAGGTTCAGCCGATCCAAGAAGACGTTCTACCCGACTCGAATTGGCCAGATCAAGAATGTGGGCACCGACACGGTTCACTGCACCAGGACGTTCGATGTGATTCACATCGACGAGTACACTCGTAAGTGCGAGGAAGATACCTACGAAATCTGGAGAGGTGATTCGATTACTGCCCTGGACGGCGGCAACATCCAAGAGTTGGCAGCTCTTTACGCGAACGCTTCGAATGCTACTGCGCCGACCATGGGACCCGCTCATTCGAATGCCTCCAAGGCGCTAGCTACACCCTATGTTCGGGGTGAAATTCACTCTCCTTCCCGCAGGCGATAGATTCTGCAATTTCCCCATATAATTCAATATCACTGTACATTACACAATATCATGTATTGCTTGGTCCTACGGAGTTTGTCAAGCAAACGGACAAATAGCCCGGAATTTTCGTACACATAACGGTGGTGCCTTGTTGTATGCAACTATGAACTACGTCCTTGACCAGCAGAATAATCCCAGGCTCCCACAAAGCTGCCCTTTCCGACTTCCACCCTCAAGTCCTCACTAGCCAGATCGCTTAAGACACACATAAAGTTCATTTAGAGTCGCACAAACAATATAGCACACGGGGCATGGTAAGGGATATGTATATGTATGGACTTGTCGAGCCTTAGTCTGCTATCTTGCCAGCTGCTCAGCAGAAATCCGCCAATATCCCGCTCCGCCGGTTATTCAATCACAGGCTGAGATCGACGGGGACACATCCTAAGGCAACGACTCCTTCTGGAAAACAACGGTATTAGCTCAACTGCACTTTACGAATAACCGTGGTGCCTCACTGAAGGAATTGTCGCTGCAGCACAAAGCTTCGGAGGAGCTGTGTTTCGTGTCAGTGATTGTACTCTTCAATGATTCCACTGTAAGACCCACCATCCTGAGCTACCGAGGCCAACGCCTGTGATAGAGCTGCAAGTGACACCGACTATACCAGTGACACTCCCGATAGGGAGTCCAAGGCCGGCAAGTAACGTAGTGATCGACGTGTCGGTAGCATCTCCACTGCTGTTGCAGCAGTCAAGAGAGCCAGTAGAGCACGAGCTGGCTGGCTCAGTCCGACGGGTCATCTTTGTCGGAGTGGCGACCGCGAGAGTTGCGAGAGCAGTAGCGATGAGGATGGCTTGTTTGAAGAACATGGTTGAGAGTTTAATATGTAGCTTGGGTTAGTCGACTGTAGGTTGACTGCTGAATCCTTGACGAGGGGACAGGGCTTTTATATGTTTCTCTGTAGCTTATTCCGACTGTTACAAGATCGTCATCGCGTGGAGTGCGATACACTTTTGCATGTGGGGCAGGGCAACTGATAGATAGAACGGCCATCATGTTGGAGGGTAAGTATATTGTCTCGGTGAGAAGCAGACCGGGTGAATGGTTGTCGTGGATATTAAAAGCACAGGATGGTGATCTTCGATGGCACCGTGGAGTGTGTTATGTGAGAACACAAAGCATTAACGGTGAAGTGGGGAGGGCTATATACAATCAAAGTAAAGCCCTGAATCAGCCGCACGCCAAAACGAATTCAGAGGCTTCAGTGTTGTACTTGCCTATTGCAATGCTGAGTCTTCGCTGCTACCTAGGGGAAAGAATTGTGATCCTGCCGTAAGATGAAAACGATACCGCCCAGTCTAGATCACGGAAAACACCACGCTACCAACACCACAAACCTTCAATGAGGTGACTCAAATGAAAAGAAGAACACGCTCTCAACGCACACCGCGTCTATATTTGCAACGCCTGTCCACTAAAAGTTGGTGCCTTGGTCTGTGACCACAAACTGCAGTGTGTTTGAACGGAATGACAAAGAGTGTATGTAAATCAGGAGCGAAGGGTGAAGGCAGTTGGGAGCTACCGCAAAGCGCACTCACGTCATGGCAGTTGGCAGTTTCATAGCGGCGACGCCAAACAAATCCACTCCGTCTTCGTGCGTACCTGCGAGAGAAAACGGGTGCGAGGTACCGTAGAGCGACCCCGTCGGCCTGGAACATGGGGGTACTGTACGACATTGTCAATTCAAGGACGAGCGAGATAACGAACATGACAACTAAACGCCATCAGAACTTAGGAGTAACCCCGCGCTGGTAGAGGGACCCCAGGTTAGAAGACCCGTACCCACAGCTATTGGTAAGCTGGACGGATCACGCCCAATGCGAATAAGAGTGCTCAAGACAAGAGAGGTGCAGGTATAAAGCCCCATAAAAGTGTGAATCCCGTACAATTGGCTGTTTACTGTCTCGCAGGATACTTCGAGTGAATGCATACGCCAGCGAACAGCGTAGAGTTTCGTTGATAGAGTTCGATTCTGAGGCTCCTCGTGCACTGTAAGTAGATGTTGTTGGACCGCGTGCGGTTTTCAGCTTTTCGTCGGCTACAGGGCCGGTCGCAAGAAAGCAATCGTCCCTCATCAACTCAGTTTGGGGATGCGCGCAACAGCTACAAGTGAGAGCTAGATCAGCCTTATATGAAATCTACTAGACAACTTGTACGCACGGCTTCAATCTGAGGATCCGTTTTGGGATCCAAAAGGTTTGATGCGATGACACTCATTGAATGTTACCTGAACGGAAAGAATGAGCCTTTGCCGCACGCAATGGGAGATATTCTACATTGCTCGCCAAGTGAACTCGTCGCTGCAAAGATGTGTGTAACTGCCAGCACGCGGCGGCGGAGTATGATTCAGTACGACGGATTGGGACCTGCTACGTGTTACTATGGCCGTGACCGTTGACTTCTGTTCATGCGCTATTGTGACACTCTACATCTGAGTCAGTCTCCTTCAATCCTAGTCCTAACTCAACAGCAGGACTTCTCTCGGGTACGTATACGTCTTGAATCATTATTGTGGTATTAAAGAGGCTAAAAATATTCACCGAAGTCACTGGGCCGTTCCACTCAAGCAAGCTTCTTTGGAAGGCCACGCCGAAGGCCGATTTTCCTGATCTTGATATCGCGTTCTTGTGAGTGAATCGTGCATATGCTTGTGGTGTGCCAAGCTTCCGAACCCATTTTCTTTTCACAGCTTCGGAGATGGGTTTTTATCAGATAACAGCAACGTGAAAGAAACCGTCGCTATCTGATAATCACTAGTGCCCAACGAAACAGGGGCTCTAGGGTGTTTGCAGCTTGCTCGACGGCTGAAGCTGTAAATCGACTGGACGTGCTGAACAATTGACTCGGAGAAATGGCCAGCAACAAAATTGTCTGAAACGCTCTAATAT
Organism: Sanguinoderma rugosum; assembly: GCA_017499575.1. NCBI lineage: Eukaryota > Fungi > Basidiomycota > Agaricomycetes > Polyporales > Polyporaceae > Sanguinoderma > Sanguinoderma rugosum. The sequence goes on along the minus strand of VTPW01000001.1, from coordinate 4,473,904 downwards.
GTAGCACCCCGAGGGGCGCTCTGTGGTGGCAGGAATGAGGTCGGAAGAATTACCCATCGAGATTCAATTCCTGCGACGATGAGGAGAAACGGCGCATGGCAAAGAATCAACTTCGAATATCCCTCGCCTATTTATTCATGAAAATCTGCGATGAAAATACCGAATTTTGAATCTTTACCCCCGCAATGCACCCTCCGTCCCTCACCGCTGCATCAATGCACACAATGCAACAGCTCTTGCCCAAAATTCTGGGATACGCTATATCCGCTCTCGTATTTTATGGGGTCTTCAAGTTTCTGGACTTCTTGTATCATGAACTTACTTCCTCGGTCCGTCTCCTGCCTGGCCCTCCGAGCACTAGCTGGATATACGGGAATCTCAAGGAGATTTCAAACTTGGTACGTGAATAGCCTGTGGCAGATCCCGTTGGCTGCTAAGTGCCAATACAATGCTAGGAAGACTCGCAGCTCCACGACGAGTGGGAGAGGGCTTACGGACATACAACGCAGTACAAGGGAATCCTCGGCGTGCGTAGTCGTGATGTCTTTCTGCCTCTTAGATATCACCCTACAATATAGATGGTTCGCATGTGCACGACGGATCCTAAAGCGGTAAACCACATCCTTATGCACCCAGATATATACCAGAAGCCGGCTGCGAACCGTCATGCTCTCGCTAGCATTCTTGGCGAAGGTGAGGACACACAGTGATCGCCGCCACGAGAAGACGAGTTAACCTAGGACCCAGGAAGCCTCCTCGTAGTTGAAGGTGTGTTGAATTATTTGACCGTCCGAAACATGCGTCCTTATAATGAGCAGGCGGCAAACATAAGACCCAGGTACAGCACTTCCCTTCGTTATGGCAATGAAATTGATCTCACATTGTTGCTATCCATCCAAGCGCAAGACAATGGTTTGTGCATCCACTCTCCGAAGACTCGTATGTTGACCATACAAAATAGAACCCTGCGTTTGGTCTCATCCAAACCCGATACCTGACCGAGATATTTATCGAAAAAGCGATTGAACTCCGTGACGTTTGGGCTTCTCAAATTGAAGCAAGTGGATCTGCTCAAATTGACGCGTTATCGTGGATGAGCCGGACAGCGCTAGATGTCATTGGACTTGCTGGTATGTTATACTCTTACAGATGTATGACCTTTTACTCACTGTATCGATGCACAGGCTTCAATTACAAATTCGACGCACTGATTGGCGAGCCCAATGAGCTAAGCCAGGCCTTCTCGACGGTCTTTCAGACTAGTGTAAAGTTTGAAGTGTTCTCACTGCTCCAAAATTTCTTTCCCCCTTTGCGGCTTATCGTAAGCACACTCTGATTCGTCCTGTTACCACTCATTGATATCGTGCACGACAGGAAACAAAGACAAGTCGCGACCGTCAAGCAGCACATGAAGTTATGTCGAGGATAGGATCTGAACTTCTTGCGTCGAGTAAGGCAGGTGTTGCTCTGGCAGGGAAGGATGGCCTCGACAATGGGCTGCAGTCACGGAGCTTGCTTTCGTTGCTGGTGAAGGCTAATATGTCGGCGAGTGTACCCGATCACCAGAAGATGAGTGATGAAGATGTAATCGATCGTGAGCATTGTTTTAATAACATTGGTGTTGATGCCGATTGGTCTGCTACGCCAACAGAGGTCGCAACCTTCATTGCTGCTGGTCATGAAACTACTGGGTGAGGAAGACTTTCCTGGGATAGAGTTACCAATTATTCATTGTCCCTTAGTACGGGGACGACATGGGCACTCTTTGCCCTAACGCAGAATCCCAGAGTGCAAGCGCAGCTACGAGAAGAACTCCTCGGTGTCCTCACGGATACACCCTCCATGGAAGAGCTTAGCGCTCTACCGTACCTCGACGCCGTCATCCGAGAAACTATGCGACTCTATGCGCCCTTGCCGTCTACCACACGGGTGGCTCACGCTGATGATGTTCTACCCTTATCCACTCCTTTGACGGATTCGAAAGGAAACATTCACCAATCAATAGCGTAAGCGTCGTTCGTTCAATAACAATCAATTGCGCTCCTACGATTTATCCCGTAGACTCAAGAAAGGACAATGGGTCTCTATCCCTGTTCTAGCAATGAACCGTTCAAAGTCTATATGGGGCGAAGACGCTTGGGAATTCAAGTACGTGTTACCTTCCATGGAGCTGGGAGCCTAGAAAGCACTAACTGTTGATTTTACTTGTAATATAGGCCAGAACGATGGCAGTCGCCGCCAGATGCTGCGCATGATATCCCAGGAATATGGGGAAATACATTGACGTTCATGGGTGGACCTCGGGCGTGTATAGGATGGCGCTTCGCTGTCACGGAGTCAGTCCCCGTTCACGTCTAATTTCGCAGCTTTCATATTGACTTCTGTCTTATAGAATGAAAGCCCTCTTGTTTACACTTGTCCGTTCCTTCGAGCTCGAGCTCGCTGTCCCACCAGAGGAGATTGTGGGGAAGCTTTCGGCTGTCGTTTACAGACCAATGGTGAAAAGTAACAGAAAGGCAGGGAACATGCTGCCGCTGATAATTAAGCCATTTCAGCGGGCGTGATGTCGATCTCTTAAGGACAATCGTAATTATGTATATCGCGGGCCTATAGAAGGTCCCATACAGACGGCACCACTACGTACATATACAGGGAAAGTGATTAAGCCTCAGGTTTAGTGCCCTTCGCGATGAATATCTTGGTAGGGAATTTATGGTACTTGGCCTTAGCTATGATATTCAACTCGAATTTGACGAGGCCAGCATCTTCGAAGACTTTCCGAACCGTTGGCTCGTCAAATCCATGTTTATGAGCGACGACGTGTTCGAAGTCAACCTGTTTCTTCAAATCTTTGAAGTCTGTGATATCGCCGACCTCGAGCATGTCGTTGACCAGGAGAACGCCCCCAGGCTTCAAGAAGAATGCCAGGGTCTGCGTAGTCTTCGCTATGTCTTGGATATGGTGATATGCCATGCCACACTAAATACATTTTTGAGTGAGCAAGCATACTTACGGCGAAGTATATTCGAGTAGGTCACTTACGATAATGACATCGAACTTCAGGTTATCTAGCTCGCCTTCCACGCCTTTGAGATGGACGCAGACGGCTTTCATTTCATCAGGGGTAAGCCCCTGATTGTTTACTCGCAAGTTGAACTCGTCGACGAGGCCTTGGCTGATATCAATCCCTACTATCTGCTTGGTGTACGGTGCAAGCTCCCTAGACACCATGCCTACTCTACGCGTCAGTTGAGCCAATATCTGTAAAACTTTTGTATACACACCTATCCCACAGGCGAAGTCCATCATGACGGTCTTCTCTTCGTCGAATGGGTATGCGCCAAGGTATGCGGTCAACTGCCTGCTGGCAAGCTCTTTCGCAAAGGGATGCTGCTCGAATTTCTGAACATTCTCGTCAAAGTATTTAGCATTAGCAGCGGCGAAGTCGTGTTCCTCTTGCTGCTTGCGATCGTGGTCGTGGTCGTGGCCGTGGTGAGAATGAGAACGCGGTGCATCAGACATAGCTGGCTCGATGGTGAGGGTGTCTGATGGGTACCAGAGAGTTTGGGGCAGAGGCAGGCTTGAGGCAAGGGCTCTTATACTGTTGGGGGCTGCCTGTAGCCCCTAATGGCCTGCTAGCGAGGTGAGTAAATGCATGACTATGTTGACTGTTCGGGTACTGACTGGGGAGGTACTTGGCTTTATAATCAAATGAAGGAGTCACTACTATGCGCGTCTATTGGGCGTCACTTGCGCAGGCTGCACACTGCACACTGCACACTGCTGACGCAGACTTCAAGCTTCAAGAGTAACATATCATGACAGAGGCTGACTCTCAAAGAAAACGGCGACGAGGCGCGGATATACAGTGCTTTCGACACGACATACGCCCTTGCGACATTGACGGAAGTACTCCATCAAAGTGCGAGGTCTACGGTTGGCGATCATGCCCATTTTCCAGACGGAAATTGATATACCCATGGACGGTCTTATGTTGCGCGCCCCGGGTCGGGAATATTGACTCCAGGAAAGCTGTCTACTGCCAGCGCGTGAGGTACTTCCGCTATCTTTGTATAGAGAAAGAGGAAGGTACCAGGACAGATATATCTGCTACCGACCCCACCGAACACGAGGGAAAGTAGGCCAGACGATGAAGATGGTAAATGGTAGGGACGGCGAGTGTACTCATAACCCGCGAATCATAATAGACTTACGGCACCACAATGTTCCCTCCATCGGCGACTTTGAATAATGTTACCGGATTGCCCGGTCGAAAACGTCGTCCCGTCTTTATCGCCAACCCGCACTGACTCGTGGGTCTCTTCGGTCAGTCGTGACATTACGCCCCGCGAACGAGGGTTCAAGGACTCAAGTTCTGGCGACTGCCTACCAGCGTGATTTACAGGTGCACCTGGGTCAGAATGGCAGCGTCGCTCCACCGTCGGGCGTATGAATGGCGGAGTCATTACGACAGCCACGGAACAACGCACCCAAAACTACCCGAGGCAACTCAGCTAGAGTCACGACTTACCTCACACCTCCACGCCGTTATCCGAGGAACCATGCGATTCTATGCACCTTTCCCTTCGACTAGTCAGGAACAACGGGCCTCTTTTACTTGAGTTGACCAAACGAACAAGATCCTTTGAGATGAAGATTCACGTATGTCATGTTTATCTTTGATGCAGCTAAAACACGCTGACCGTGCTCCTCATCAGCAACGCCGCAAATATCACTCTTACTTACATATACAAGATCCTATACAACGACGACGAACGAATTAATGGGAGTTCAGCGGGACTCGACTTAAACCTCAGGTTTGACTCCCTTCGCAATAAAAACCTTGCCGGCAAACTTATGGTGTTTCGCCATGGACATGATATCCAATTGGAATTTGACCAGCCCAGCGTCTTCAAAGATTTTCCGAACTTCCGACTCTTCGAATCCGTGTGTATGAGGCACAACGTCTTTGAAGCTAGCACTCTTTTGCATCTCCATTAGCATGGGCGGGATGACATCCATCTTGAGCCCGTCGTTGACCATGAGGACCCCCCCGGGCTTGAGGAAGAATGCCAGAGTTTGGGTGGTCTTTGCGACGTCGCTGATATGGTGGTATGCCATACCACACTAACGAAGACGAAGCAGTGGTGAGTGAATATTACTTCGGATCGGAGGGGTCGCTTACGACAATGACATCGAACTTCAGGTTGTCCAGTTCGCCTTCTTCGCCCTTGAGCTGAACACAGACGGCTTTCATCTCGTCAGGGGTTAGCCCCTGATTCTTCACTCGCAAGTTGAACTCGTCGACGAGGCCTTGGCTGATATCGACCCCCACAATCTGCTTTGCGTAAGGAGCCATCTGCCTGGAGACCATGCCTGGTTTATGCATAAGTAAATTTCATACCGTGTACATTCGACATGCATACCTATTCCGCATGCGAAGTCCATCATGACGGTCTTCTCTCCGTCGAACGGGTATGCGCCGAGGTATGCGATAAACTGCCTCCCGGCGAACTCTTTCGCGAAAGGTTGCTCCTCAAATTTGTGCACGTTCTCGTTGAAGTGCTTCGCATTCGCGGCGGCGAAGTCATGGCCGTCGTTGTGCTCGTGCTCGTGTCCGTCCTTATGGTGAGAATGGTGAGAATGGGAATGGGAGTGCGGGGCGTCAGACATGGTGAGCACCTTGAGGGTGAGCTTCTTAGACGAGGATCGGAGAGATGGGGCTTGAACTGATGCTCTTATACTGCTGGAGGCTGCTAGTAGCCCCTGACGCATGTTGGACGAATGAATTTGACTGTGGAGGTACTGACCGGCCAGGTACTCGGCAAAGTACCAGCCTCACTACTACGCGTCCATTTGGGCAACTTAGGATGGTGACCAATTGACTATCGACAAATGGATCATTTTGAATTGCAACGAGTCAATCAATTATCAATGGATAGTAAGATATGTATGATACATGGAGACGAAGCGTTGGAATATACATAGTATTGATACAAGTATTATGCCCATGATGGAACCCATTAGCCATTAAATACGCAGAACCCAAGTACTATACGGTCGTGAAACAAAACGATAGCAAAAATAACTATTAGCAAGATAGAGAGATGGTGTTAGCAATGATTCAGAGCGTTTGCACAATGATAGCAGTGTCGTCGATCCAAGCGGTATCCATATCAAGGGTAAGAACCCTGGAGACACTGAAGTGGTCATCCCCACCTAGTGCCTCACGCAACAATCGCAGCGCCATGTTGTTCGATCCTCGTACGCTTACGTGCTTACCGGATGTCCACGAATCATCCGCAGCCCCCCCTCCGGTCAGCGCAGTCAGTCCCTGCGCCCACCGTCTCACGATCTCCCCCTCCTGAACTTCATCCTTGCACAAATCCGCGAATCCGTCGGAGGCGAGGATCAGGAATCGCGTCGGCGTGGCGGACAGCGAGTGCTGCAGCGAGTCAAGCCGCCGATACGTGATCTCGGGCGTCGACGAGATGTACGGCGGAGTCAGATTCCGCACGAGGAACTCCTCCCACGGCGCAGTGTCGTGGAACCCTGGCAGCAGGTTGTACAGAATTCGCCGGCTGAAGTCTGGGTGCTGTTTGAAGGGTATGTCACCCAGACCTATGTCGGCATGTCAACAAGGTGGAGAATGGAGAAGAAGCGGGGAGGACGGACATCGGAATGGAGCCAGAGCGCCGAGGACTCTGCGATCTACAACACATTCAGGTTCACCAGGGTGCTCCGCTCGAACGCGCGCAATCTCCTCGTCGTTCCCCCCGTTCTGCTCGCGCGTCAATCTCTCGACGGACCACGTCGACTTCTTCTCGTCGTACGTCACAAGCGCTTGATACCGGCGAACATCAATCGGCGCGCAAAGCAAGTATGGAACGGCAACAGCACTCACTGGCTTGACAGTCACCTAGCTGAGCTACCCATAGAGATGTGTGCTCTGGGTCGACGAGGGAGACTAGAGCGGTGGTGCCGTACATACAAAGCCTGGCCTTGCGATAGTTTGGCCCATGGTCGTTAATTATCGCCCGGATGTCAGCGTCCGTGTAGTTCGCTAGATATTCGATGCTTCCCCCAAAGAGCCCCAGAACGTCCTGGGCTATAGCCTCGTCAAAAGCTTCTATTGAGCGGGTGAATAGGTTACTGATGAATTCTGGCGTGGAAGTTTGTGGTTCGCCCGGTTGAAATGCACCGGTCAGAAACTCGGACACGATGATAGGAAGGTGGTGCGACACGTGTTCCACCGTTACATCTCCTAGATGACCTACAAACGTCGTATGTTAGCTACGAGCCATCGCGACCAACTTTGGAAAATGGCTGGAAAGGATTCATGGCGTAGAGCATTTGGCTCACACAGCAACGTCCATTTCCTATCGCTGTAGCGCACGTAATTACGCGGTGAATGTGCTCTTGTAGGCCATGTCTCCTTCCTCGGCCTTCCCTCTTTCATTCAAAGGCTGGCTCCGCGTAGAATTCGAGAACACCGAGTCTCTCTCACGTTCCCCGCCACTGATAATACCGAAAGACACTCACCATCAAAGACACCAGTGAAAACCCACTTCTTGCCATGGATATCCAGCTCCCTCGAAACGTACCGGTCCTGCGTACGCGTTCTGTGACATGGCTGAAAGTTCAGACTGTCCGCCCTAAATCCCCCATCAAAGTACGAGGTCTGCGGTTTTGCGAGCATGCTCAATTCCCGCCAGGCCTGATCGTTCTCGAGAATCTGATATGCTCGTGGCCAGGGACCATCTTCTGCGTCGCATCTCGAGCCGGGAATGTCGTCCGCGAACGCCCAAGCGTATGAGGTGCGTTCCACCAGCATGGTGCGCAAAAAGCGAAAAAGAAAGTGGAACTGCAGCTTGGCGAACACCTTCCCGGTGGAGAGTCACAGTGAACTATGATGGGGGGAGCACAATTAGCAATCCTTTGTACCCGGGGTTTAATAATCCGAGAATCAAGATACCTATAACTTTAAGGACAGGAAGAACGCGCGACTGGCCCTGACTAGTCAACAGCTGTGAAATAAAAGTAATACCTCCGGCGACTGATATCTAATCAACGGACGATGAGACACGTGAACGTTTGAACCCACAGTCAATGCAAGGCAATGGCAGATCCGGGCATACTTGCGACACGATGTAACTGAAATCAATTCTTAACTTGGTTGTGTGAGGCTAGAAAGCCCGGATAGTGGAAACGAACCGGGGGGACGTGATGCGTGATACGATAATCGCTATGATACATTGCACGGAATCAAATGGTATGCTAGTAAGAATCCAGTAATGAGCTGTAACAGTCTATGATATATGCAGGGTACTAGTAACAATGAATGAGGGCTATATTAGAGGCACAAATTGTCCATGATAGTCATAATGGTTCGGATAGATGTGGATGCTCCGGACATGAGACGCTGGCACTTGGCAGCTACGCTCCCAGGTATAGCAAGGAACGCCGGGGGGAGCGGTTGTCGTGCAGTTCATTTGCGGAAGGGGTTGTTGGACGAGCCAGTTGCCACCGGCTGTATCCAGTACGATCCTTGCGTAGCAGGTGGCGATGATGCCAGCACAGGCTTCATGGCCATGGCATAGACCTGTGCTTCAGTCGGGACAGGTGGTATGTCCGAGTCCTTCTCGACGCGAGGTCCATTCGAGCGATACATATACGAACTGTAGGTGCTCGTGGACATGCGAGCTGAAGCACGGTAGTCTTTGACGGGCTGTCGAACGTCCGGAGATCGGCGGGGCATTCCCGTTGCCTCCGAGTAAAGAGAATTCGCGGCAAGATGGCTTCTACGGCGCCCACTACTCGCATGGGGGTCAGATGATGAGCCCCCACTAGGTCCACCGGCAGTCGGATCGCCATAAGAGTCGATGAGCTTCTCAAGATCGTGGTCACGTCGCGCTTCTTCAGCCTGGCGTAGCTTCAGTAGCTTGATGTCCTCGCTCTCTGGTACTACGCGTCGGCTGGGGCGGTGTCCGAATAACCTCTCCCCGAACCTCACGAGCCTCCACTTCCAGCTGTTTCGGTCATCGAGATTTTTCGACTGCGCGAACATCGCTGTGCGCTTTGCTCGCTGTTTGCGCGCATGACGTCTCCACAGCATCAGCACAAGGACGAAGATGAACGCGCAGCCCAGCGCCATCAACAGGATCTGCCACCACTCTAGAGGTCTTCTCGTCTCGTTTTCGATCACAGTTGGGTTGGTGAGCCCAGTGATCGACGGGAGTGGCGTTGGGGTACTCGTCCCGCTGGGCTGGGGAACCGCCACAAGCTCCGAGAGACAGATGCCTAATCCAGGGATAACGTTCGATGATCCGTTGCAATTCGCCGAGATACACGTCCCTCCTTGGAGAACCTGCGTGGAACTTGAGCACGCTAGACATTTGCTCGGACCGGCGCCGGAGCAACTTGAGCAGCTGGAATCGCACGAGATACACGATGATGTGGTCTTATCGAAGAATTGGGAGCGACTGCAGGTGGGTAGGCATCGACCATTGGTGAGAACGGGGCGTTCAGGTGGGCATGAGGAGCATTGGTTGAAGGAAGAACCCGAGCAGGTGAGGCAATCGGGGTGACACGTCAGGCAGGAGCCAGATGAGCTGAATCTGTTCGAAGGGCACGTAGAGACGCATTTGCCATCCGAGGCCAGCTGATTACCACTACAGGTCAAGCAGAAGTCTGCGGCACCAGAGCAAGTACTACAAGAGGCGTCACACCCTGAACGAAACACGTTAGATTGGGACAAGCTAAATGAAATCGGAGACCTCACGTGTGCAGGTCAAGTTATCCTGGGGTGAAACGAAGAAACCAGTAGGGCAACTCGCAACACATTCTCCATCTGATAACACAAATCCGGGAAGGCACCCGGTACACTGACGTTGACTAGCGGTGGACGCAATACTGAAGTTCGGAATTTTGCAGGTAGTACACTTGGCTCCGCAAGCTAGTCAGAACACCGTTTAGCGTATGTTTAAGAAGGCTAATAAAGGAAGACTTACTATCGCATTCAAATTTGTTATTATCTGCGATCATCTTAGAACCCTCGCAGACGCCATCGCTGTTTGCCGAAACGCAGCCACCATTAAACAAGTATTGTCCAGATACGCAAATAGCACAGTCGTTTGATGAGGGACCGGTGCATGATTGACACGAAGGCGAGCAGAGAACACATTTAGTTCCATCATTGAAGCTGCGCAAGGGACACACGTCTCCGGAAGGAATAGGCGTTTGCACTGGGTTACACTTTGTTGGATCGTTGGCGTCTTTCGTGAAACCAGTCTTGCAAGTTAAACATGCACCTGTACCGTCGGCACATTGAGTGCAGCCTGCTTGGCAGACTAAGTGAATTATTAGTCACGACGTACACTGTGGAGTGAGTTCAAATGCCCACCTTTACAGTCGCTAGTGCTTGTGAGGAAGAAGCCAGCTGAACACTTAGCACACGCAGTTCCGTTGTCTGCGTTCGTCCAACCGTCATTGCATGCACACTGTCCGTCGGAGCCACAGATACCATTGAGGCAATTGCACGTCGAGGGGGCGTTACTGGGAAGCAAAGGGGTAAGGCACCGACCCGTCCCGGACACCCCTTCGTCGCAAGATGTGCAACCTGTTGGACACGCCTGACAAGTCGGCCCGAAGAAACCAGGCGCGCAGGATTCACAAGCAGAACCAGTGAATCCACTGGGGCAAGCACAAGTGCCTGATGCAGAGCAAACACCCGTCCCTGCACATGGCGGGGAGCAAGCCGAAGACTGGAGGTCCAGAAGTGCGAGTGAACCTAAGGCGTCCGCGGGGAGTTGTGTGACATCCGGGACAGTGTCCCAGAATACAATGCGTTCTTCGGAAGAGGATTGAATGGACGCCCAAACGTTCGTCGAGATGGCGAAAGATTTGGCTGCCAATGGCACAGAGGAGTTTGCGATGGAGGATGATGGGAGCTGAGAAAAAGCGGCCTGGCCGCTGAAACGTATGTCAGAGTAAATGGAGAGACCCGGCTCAAGGGCCAAGTTCAAGGGCAGTGAAATAGACGAAGACGAAGATTCAAAGCCAGGGGATGACGTGAGCGAAGCTGACGGTGCGGTGAGAAGATTGTGCAGGAGCTGAGGGTTCGTCGAAGACGTGTACTGGCCGGGCAGCAGGTGAATGCTGGTTGGCGCCCCCGGTGCTGAAATCGTTGCACCAACTATCAGGCAGAATCGTCAGTTTTTGTGCCACAACACTAGGACAAAGCCAACGCACTCGTTATGTTCGTCAAACCCTGCAAGCATTGCCCAGCAATACAAACTACAGTCGAAGAAGATTGTGCGACTATTTCAGAGGTTCAGCGCGATTCTGCACAGGCAGCAACGAAAAGAGCTCACCAACAGACGCACTCAGCAAAGAAATTACGAAGAGAAGGCTCGAAAACATTTCGAGAACGAAGAAAACGAACGTCGTGGTAGCGGTTTAAGAGGAAACTGCCTCTGCAAAGTCGTCGGCAGAGCAGAATTGGGGATGTGCGCCATGGACCCTCGTTGCCTTTCTATTGTGGACGAAATAATGGAAATGATAAATCGAGAACAATAGACAATGCCGAACAAGGGCGGTTATTTGGCCGCGCACCAGTGGACAAACAAACCCATTGTCCATATTTGGCCGAATCGACGATCTGATCGTGATCGAAGTAGTGATCGAGGCTGATTCTCTTTAGACGCCCAAGGCAACCACACCCAGAGAAGAACTTCAACGTACCAACAACAAAGGCCGCGCGCGGCGCGTACATAACTTGAACCAACCTCTTTGTCATGTGATCGCTCCGATGGTGTATTCGCAGAACGGTACTCAGTGTATGGGTTTCCCTGAGATGCGGCTGCATCGGTGTTGCCATGAGGCAAGCGGTTGGCGCTGTAAGCGGTGCAATCTGTAACAGATAACAACCGTATTTAGACCTGAACATCTAGCACATCGACTCTATCTTCTTCTTCTTCAAACCACTTTCGAGCACTATGTCGCCCACAGAATGGAATTCAGAAACCAGCGCGCACACGACATTCTCCGCCCATGGCAGCAGCCTCGTAACCTCGCTGTTGCTGTGGAATGACCGCATTGTAACCGGCTCTGATGACACCACCATTTGCGTTTGGACAAACGACGGAACACTGGAGAAGAGACTGGAAGGGCACGAGAGTGGGGTCTGGGGCTTGGCACTTCACCACGACACGTTGGTTAGCGCGTCGCAAGACAGAACGGTCAGGATTTGGAACCTACAGACGGGACTCTGCTCCCACATCTTCCGAGGCCACCACAGTACCATCCGCTGCGTAGCGATTGCAGAATCCGACGATACTGTCGGAGGATATCAAGCACCCGCGAAACCCCTCATCTTGACGGGAAGCCGTGACCACACCCTTCGCGTTTGGACTCTTCCAGTTTCGGGGGATGATGAATTCAAGGCCACTGAGGATGATGCGGTGAACCCCTTCCATCGTTTCACCCTCGACGGCCATACGGAAAGCATTCGCGACATATCCGTCCGCGGACGTATTGCAGTGTCTGGAAGCTACGACAACACCGCTCGGGTATGGGACATAGTCACTGGTCGATGTCTCTGGAAGTTAGAAGGACACACTGGTAAAGGTGCGTCAATCGCTCTGCTCTACGCTGGCGTTTGGGGCTGAATTGTTCCGATAGTCTACAGTGTAGCTGTTGATCTTTCCAACGAGCAGGTCTTCTCTGGATCAATGGACACGACGATCCGGGTGTGGAGTCTCAAGGATGGTTCCTGTAAAGCTGTCCTTGATCGTCATGAATCTCTTGTGGGACTTCTGGCTTTGTCGCCCTTATATCTCTTTTCCGCCGCACCCGATCGTTTTGTCCACGTTTGGGACCTTAAGACATTGGCCGTCGTCCAGTCCTTCGAACATAATCAGACTATCACGAGTATTCAAGGAGACGACGACAAAGTTGTCGCAGGAAGCGATGGCTTGGTTCAAGTCGGTAACGTCACGACAGGCCAAACGACAGACTTGCTGTCAATGGGGAGGGAAAGACTGGTCTCTAAAGTCGCCTACGCGGGCAACAAATGCGTAGCAGTGACGAAGGATGGTGCAACACATGTCGATGTCTGGATGTTCGGGGAGAAGGCGTGAAGGCACTGTATGTTTAATGTAACACTACAAACTCCCTCTTCGGCGATGCAGAACCATATCGTGTATTGTATACTAAAGACATTGAGAGTGCCATTCATTCTGTACCTGACAAGACAGCGAGGATTGGCAAACTGCAAATTCGACTCAGTGATGACAGCTGACAGAAGACCTCAGAACTCACCGGTGGGGCCAGTGTACCCATTACCTCCACATTGCCCGTACTGGGCCACAGTCCCGCTTCCCCCTGTAGGTGTTGGCGCCGAACTCGAAGGCGTGATGATAGGCACGGAACTGGGGATTCTCCCTTGGATATCGAAGTAGTTGACCTTGACGGTACCACCGGTCGCGAGCGTGGCATAATTGAAGAGTCCGAATCTGTATCCCATGAAGTATTGCCATGCCGTGATCATGGTGAACGTCCCCATAGAGGTGAAGGTCGACCCGGTAGTGCTGTAGTAGAACGTAGCTACATGGTCACTGCTCGAAGCAACGCGCGCATTAATGCGGAGGTATATTGTTCCCCCCGTGACACTGGCAGTAGCGACTGTGGTCCCTCTGCCAACGGTGTTCCATGCGGAGTCCATAGTGAGGTTGTTGACGAACCAGATAGCATAGCTACTACCAGTGCGTGCGACACCAATCCAAGCAGAAGCGTCGCGGAAGAGTGCAAGCCCGGCACGATCTCCATCTCTCATGCTACCAACATCGATGGCTATCGTTGCCGTAGACTCCGGACCGGGAATACGATGCGTCAGCGTATTTCGCGCGGCGTAGAGATCGTTGGTTACAGTGACTGTATCGAGGAAGAGACCGTTGTTGACGCGGAATTTAGACGTGTCAGGGTTGTGGTTCCACTCCCACTCAGATTTCAAGTTGGTGCCGGAGAAAGAGTCGGTGCTATAGAGGGAAGGAAGGGGGTGAAGGGCCATGGGAGCTGGGTAAGAGGCTCCCCAACCGCCATTGACCAGTTGCAGGACCGGGAAGCCGTCCGAGCCCCAAGTTAGAGGGGCGAGAACTGGGACGCGCCCAGCAGGGTATGAGTCGATGAAGGCGATATAGTACGAGTTTCCGCTGGGGGTGGTCACCAGCCCGCCCTGATGGGGATTCCCCGTACCAGCTATGGGGGGACGCACACTCAAGGCGAGCGGTTTTATAGTATATTGCGCCATTGGTCCACCAGTTGACATCAAAACGTGCTCCTCCGCCGCAGGATGAGTGACGAAGATATAATACCTACCGTTCACTTTATAGAAGCGAGAGCCTTCGATGTAAACTTATTGAAATGAGTATTAGATGGGACCACAGTTTTTGGTTTTGGTCGTTTTACTTACGGTCTGTGGTATACACTACTTGACTTGAGACCTCACTAAGGCCATCCGCGGATAGTTTGGCCACGCTGATGGTAGAGCTCCCGTAAGCGACGTACAGAGATCCATCGTCATCCACGAGCAAGGAGGAATCATAATAGCATTTGTTGATGATGCTGCGCTGTGTCCATGGCCCCGTCGGCGAAGAAGCGGTATAGATATAGGTCTTGTCGAAGTCGACACAACCACCCCAGAACCATGTATTGGTGCTGGCTCGGTAGTTGAAAAAGGATGCCCAGATACCTCGGACGTATGCACGCTTTCCGTTTACAAGATTGTAAGAATCATTGTTGCCAAAGCTCAAGGTGGGTACGGAGTGGCCAATGAATTCCCAGTTAACAAGATCATACGATCGCAGGATGGGTGCGCCAGGAGAGTAGTGCATGGTGGATGAAGAGTAATAGAAGGTATCGTTGACGCGAATGACCATTAAGTCGGCTAGATCGGTATACAGAGACGGATTGGTGAAGCTTTGGGCAGCCACACCGGTGGTTAGCAGACCACATACTGCTAGAACAACTGTAACGAAAGGCCACTTAGTACAAAGTCAGAACAACGGAGTGGTTTGTCTTACGGCTGCTGAAGAACGATATTCTACACAACATGGCGCTGGCGACAAAGATACAAGCGACCGAACATCTTTTCTGTCTGCGCTTCAGGCCTTTATGTGGGATTGAACTGACCCCATGACAGTCGAAAGAAGGAAGATACGAGGCCGATGCTCAGTATCCAGCGTTCAGAGAATTCGCGAACGCCTGGCGGGCCGCAACCGCCCGCTCACACGAATGGCCGCCCACGATCAAACGTCTGCGTCCAGTACATCCGATAATTTAGAGCAGGGCATGCAACCACGGACAAGGGGAAAGGGGGGCAGGAGCAGCATAGCGAATCTCATCTGGAACAGCGTAGCAGCATGTAGATAGTTTTACAAGATTTGTATCCGTCGTCCCCCGCACGATTGAAGTCGCAAGCTGAAAGAAAGAGTTGTCGACATTTTCCCGAAGATTTTATGCTGGAGGTTCGGGTAATCGGACGTTCGGTCCATCGATTCCGGACTCACTCCCGGACCTGGCACCAGCTGGTAACTGAAGGAAGGGGATATTGGAGTCTTGAGTTGAGATCCAGGTGGACGGAATGATTTCAGAAAAAGGCAAGGTTGAAGGAATTCTTTGCTCCCTTGATCAAATGCATAAGAGGAAAGGAATCACAGAACACTAGAAACCTCAGGAATGCGGTCTCCTAGTCTTCGAGCACTCGAGTATTTGACAAGTGTACTCATGGTGGATCGAGGAAGAGTTCTGAAGCCCAGCTACTGGAAGCGGGATCATCGGGATTTGGACTAATCCGGGCGACGACGGGATGCAGGCGCATCCGTCACGTACCACCCGGCGTGTGCCGCCGGACATTGAACGTTGAACATCTACATCCATCTTCACAGCGACGAGCTCCGTTGCCATTTGGAAAATGTTTGAAAAGGTTCGCGCTTCCACTTGCGCGCAGCAAAGGCTAATTCCTTGGTTCAGTTAGCGTTCTGGTCGTCGACCAAACCCGCTGACAGACCTTTCGATCCAACGGACCCCAAGATGAATCCTTTGAACCCGAAGGGTTTGAAGCCGTGCGTGCGCATGCGAGCAAGATAATGTCATATACTTACGCTTACAACACAGGTGTTGTGCATGTCCTCAGACCAAGTCAGCGAGGGATGATTGCTTTCTTGCGAACGGCCCTGACGCAGACGAAAAATGCAAGGACGTGGTGCAGCAACATATGCAATGTATGAGGAGCCTCGGATTCAAGATCTGACAATGAAAACGAAACTCAACGATGCACTCTAAGCTATACAATACTCACAACATTCTACGCCCTGTATCTCAGCTAATTTCTTGGAATTCATGCTCTTCTTGACATTTAGACCCCGGTATCATCTCGCTGAGCAATGGTACTCATTCCGGAAGTGCTACTGTGCATACGGTGTCGCTTCCGGCTTGTCGAAAGCTACGGGTATACGACGGCGAGGATCAAGTGGCTCTGTCCATCTTTGTCATATCAAAGGCCAGTTGTCCAGAAGGTCGTAGTTTTATCGTGTATACGAACACCCTTGCGCCCGAGTGAATATTTCGCGAGCCCGAGCATCCCAGTCAACCCGAACTCTCCCTTCTGACGGCATCTCATCGAAAGAATCGGCGCATCTGGCCCCCCATTCGCTTCGGGACCGCCTATTATCTATCACTCCCTTGTTCTGCGTTGCTAATATCGCTCCACAGGGCTTCTCTGCTCCATCTTGCGCATCCCTATACGTGCAGGAACACGCGCATCGTTGCCACGAATGGAGCGGATCCTTCAATATTCGAAGTCATCAACGGCATATTCGTAAGGTTCATGAGCGGTAACGGGGATCACTTGGTTCTCACCGAACATACGACACCATTAACCTCGCCGATATGATGCTGCTATGATATGAGCGCGCCTTTGCGCAGCTCCAAAGGGCCTTCGCCTCTACCACGAGCTGTCTGCCATGCTGCGTCGCTCCACTCAATTCGACGGTTATCTGTGGACACGCACCAAGGTACCAACTTTTGGCAAACGAATGTTGCAAATATAGGTGTGGTGTGTGTTCTATTCACTTAAATCACCTAATTGGAGTTTTGGCATCATGATAACGTGGTACTCGCCGGGAGCTGGGAATGATTGCAGGTAAAATGACTTTCATCTTACGGCAGGGTCACAACAGCTATCTTCTCTCTGTACGAGTGTTGACGACTCAACGATAGGTGGACAGGAATAACCCTGTGCTGCTGTATCTGTTCGACGTGCGGTTATGCGGTTTACACAGAGCCTTGCTTGGAAAATACAGATGGACGATACAGATGGACGATATACCCTCCCCACACCTCCGTCACTTTCGTACGGCGTTCACACATAGCTGCAACATCCTTCATTCTGACGTCGAAGATCATCATCCCGTACTGTAAATATCCGCGATAACGGTTCTTGCGGCCTGCTTCTCATCGTCATTTAATACATTCACCTTGCCCGCTCCATTGAAGATAGCGGTCTCTTGCTTCTTTTCCATCTGTTCCACAACACTGACGTTGACCACAAACAACGGCGTACAGCCGTCCAAACAGCAACCATCCTGGAACAGTCGGAATATGATGGAATAGCGAAACATATAAAAGCCCTCCCCCTCGTCGAGGATTCATCAGTCAACCACAGTCGACTAAACAAAGATACATACTAAACCCGCAACCATGTTCTCCAAGCAATTCATCCTTGTCGCTACTGCTCTCACAACTCTTGCGGTCGCCACTCCGACAGACATGACACGTCGGACTACGCCAGCCAGCTCGTGCACTACTGGCTCGGTCAGCTGTTGTAACACAAGCGGCACCGCCAAAGACGAAAGTATCGCTAAGGAGCTTGCTCTCCTCGGTATCGTGGTCGACGATGTCGATGCCTTAATTGGCGTCTCCTGCAGCCCCATCACTGTCATTGGTGCTGGAGGTGCTAGCTGGTGAGCATGTCAGTTGATTATTATGTAGAACCGTTGCTGATGTCAGACACAGCTCTTCCCAAACCCTCTGCTGCGAGGATAACGAATTCCGTGAGACTTCATATTCATGAACACTCGCGGAGTGGGGCTGGACTAACATTGTGTCATAGATGGAGTTGTTGCTTTGGGGTGCATCCCTGTTGACATCAGCCTTTGATCATACACAACGGCACGGGGTACTCGCTGAGCAGCGAAGATAGCAAACTAGGTTCAAATAGTCCATACGTACACCGTTGCCATGCCTATGTTTGATGTGGTCTCAAAGAATGACATACTATCACGTGTACTGTAGTGCAAACACACATAGATGTGCAAAACCAATTTTAAGTTGTTGTAGATTCCGTGTCTTATGCTCGGACATGAAGTATGTTTGAGAAATAGACTTCATTGAGCTACTGTAAAATCCTCAAGGCATTTGAGAAGTTGCAAGTCCATTTCCGCAGGCAAAATGTGACGTGCAAATAGTCATTTCAAATTTGACTTGAATTCTGTGGAAGTAATAACAATCCTACAGACTTCTGATTTTTTTCTTAGCTAGTATAGTAGTGCTAGAGTCTGCATCTAGAGCCCCTTGCACTCGTACCTACTGGTTCATGCACAGGAAAATCAGCAACATTTTGCGTGACAAAGAAGCTCCTATTTGCCCCTTGTTTTGCAGATCCATGTGTGGCCGAGCGGCCGAATGCATACGGCGGCACACACGGCTGCGCTGCTGGGTCTGAATGACGCGTGACACACTGTGACGAAAAGTTTGCAATTCTATGTTTTTGGGTACCCGTCGTACCGGCATTGTTATTGCTCTACTACTCGGAAAGGGATTCACTCAGAAAGTTGATAGGTATTTAGCCAAGATGCGCGACAACCCCTCGTAGCATGCCGGGAGTTGTAGGGACATCCAATCTGGAGCACCAGGTCGAATTGTCCAAAATTTTGCAAATCTGTCTAAGTGATAGTATGATACACGATGTTGAATTATGGGTGGTCCGTTGCGTGAGGATGATCAATGACTGCTATGGCATAAACAAATATGACCAACGACAAGTCGAACGCTACATTGTGGTGTCCTCTTGTCCGATAGAGTGCATCATAAAACGAAGTCCATTCTCTGACATGCTATATATCTTCAGGGTCCATCTAACAAAGTCCTCTGGAAATGCATCATCAGTATTGGAGACCAGGTTCGCACCAAAGCTCCAGATAATCAACTCACTCAGAGTCCGCACACAGATGAGTCAACCTGCCTCACGGCGGCATCAACTCTTCCGAGCTGAACAGCCTGTCCGTTCGTCAGCGCGTTCATCGCGGGCAGGGCGATGTTGAAACCGTCATCGGTATGATCAATAGCTAGAACATTGATCTTCCTGCCGTTGTACGAAAGTTCCCAACAAGTTCCGCATTGTGCAGAATTCCAGCCCGAAACGGCTGCCGCCCCTCCGATGAATGGGAAGTTCGGTAGTTGCCCAAAAGTTTCCACTTTTAAAAGGGTGATGAGGCCATGATCACCGTCGGAGCATGCGACAGAGGTCAGAGAACCCCCAGCATCGTCGTATGTTTCGTCGAAGGAGACCGTGACAGCCGTAGCGAGGGGGACGACGAAGAGGGCGACGTAAGAAAGAGCAGAGGTAAGCTTCATTGTCGTCGGCGATGTTAGCGAGATACAAGCTGCTGTTGCTCTGAACTGTTGAACCATGGAACAGACCCAGCCACCTTATATACCGCACTGTCCAATATCCGAAGGCTGTGGAAAGCCGTCGATTCTTCCCCATACGCAGAATACGCGCAAGAATGGACAGCCCGGGCTGCGCTTTGGATGTTGGCCGGCGCTCAGAGGATCTAGTAAACGTATATGAGCCAGATTTCGGTGAATTATTGCCGCTAGAATAAACTTGAACTCGAAACCGGTGGATAATCGTGGCACTTGCCCGTGCCCGGGGCCGCACAGTCGGCCAATTCATGCCTCGCGTGCTCAAGGTCTATTTTGTCGACATTTGGCAACACTGGGGTTTATGCAGCGCGAAAATTGATAGTAGCGTGTTTATATCCATAACTCATGTGGGGCATCATAAACTATAATCATGAAAGACGATCTCTGTCGCCAGTATGGTCGGGCAGCGACCAGCGAAAGAATTCGAGGGGGGACCAGGAGGAAGAGGTAAAGACTGTCGAAGAGCTTGGACCTACTAGTAAGTGCTGTGACACCGGGCCGACGTTGACTTGCACAGGATCACGTGATTGCCAGTCGGGTTTCAATTTCAGGAGGCGCCCAGTTCTACTAGTACGTCACGAGCCTGGTAAACCAAACGTATGCGTTACTCCTTGCTGGGTCTGACGCTTCACAACGAGGCGCAAGCATGGTCTGTGTCTCATAAACTAGTACTCAAGGGTTAAATTCAGTTTGTCTGTTGGCTAACGCAATCGCCAGCACATTAAGCAACCCCTTGCGCTCAAGACCGAGGTCACGAACCTATCGACGCCCTTGAGACAGAGGAATAGCTACCCAAGATACCCAGTAGATTAATAGGCAGCATCGTTCGTGTGTAAGTCGCGCTGAATGACAGACATCTAAAGACATTATTTCGTTCTTGGCACTTGCTAATGTGGTTGGTTATAGATAGCCCTCTGTTGATGTTCTTTTCACACTGCTCTCCGCCAGATGTAAGACTATTGACACATGGCGGAAAGACTATTTTTGCCTATTGAACTCCGCAACACCATTGCCAACACCACTCGGGATATGATTAAAGGCGAGCATCGCGGTTGTCAATCCATTCGGGCGGTATGTTCGCACCTGGATGATCATGGGTCCTTACTTTCGTCCTTGGCCACTCATCCCTAATCATGCCGATGGGAGACGAAGGAGCAGACTCAATTAATTGGTTGACATCTTGCCTATGACTTCTGCCCTGTAATTCATTCCAAGGACCGTTTCTTGTCCGTCAAATGCATATGTCGAAACACCGCTACAACTACAAAAGCAGAACACCACAGGGCCGTTCCCACCAAGTCGGAAGCTCCCATGAATAACTCAGTGATCATTGCCCTCGCCCTCCTGTATATTTCCATCTATCTCAAACGCAGGTCGACAAAGCGGCTGCCTCTCCCGCCTGGCCCACCAGCCGACCCCTTGATCGGCCACTTACGATTAATGCCGCCCGAAAACCACGAGCTGGCATTCCATGAATGGTCGAAAAAATATGGTACGCTTCGTTATCAACGTATTTGATGCTGCTTATAGGTTTTTGCCAGGCGACGTCATCCATCTGAGAGTTCTGGGACGCGATATAATCGTGTTGAATAGTGTCCAGGCTGCGACCGACCTCTTCGACAAACGGGGTGGGTTGTACAGCGATCGCCCAGACTTTATCATCTACCTAGCGTGAATTCATGGCCAAACAGAATCCGTTGAAACCTGCTCACGTTCCACTCTTTGTCTTTGTAGGATGGGATGGGATCCTGACCTCGCATTCTTGCCGTATGGGCCGCGCTTTCGCAAACACCGCAAGCTGCTTCAATCGTACTTTACTCAACCGGCTGGCGTCAAATTCCAGCCGATTCAACAGCGGAATGCGCGTATCCTTGCGCGAGGGTTTGTAGAGAATGAAAGGACCTACTCCCAACTTATTGGCAGGTGCTCTCGACACAACGTGATTTAGATGCTCCTCACTGAACAATTTTTGAGGTTTACCACTGCGATAGTAATGAGCATCGCGTATGGCCAGCAAATCGATTCAGATGACGAGTACCTGCGGATGGCCCAAGAAAGTGGATATAGCATAACGAACGGTGGACCCCCCGGCGGGACCATGGTTGATTTCTTCCCCATTTGTATGTCAACCTTTTGTCCGCTCGAGTATTGGGTTTGACTCTCCTCTTCTCCCTTATAGTACAGCACTTTCCATCATGGTTCCCAGGAACCTATTACTACAACTTTGCTCAAGAACGGCGATGGTCAATTGACGACCTGTACAACCGACCGTATGAGCATGTGAAGGAACAAGCGGTGACTCTCCATCTCGTGTATTTATAATACAGAGGCGTGACTTCTCTTCTTCATCAGGCTCAAGGCAGCGCCCGGCCTTCATTTCTTCTTCAACAACTGGAGGCAGCCGCTGGAAGGACTCTTACAGATGAAGAGATGAGCGACATCAAGGGGTCTGCGGCAGTCATTTTCGGTGCTGGTGCGGAGACCGTAAGTTTGCTGCTAGTGTTCCTTGCAATGCAGACGTGACGCACTCCGATAGACGTGGACCAGCCTGGAAACATTTCTCTTGGCTATACTGCACTACCCAGAGGTGCAGAAGAAGGGGCAAGAAGAAATTGACCGTGTTGTGGGATCTGACCGGCTCCCGACGTTTGACGATTACGATGCATTGCCGTACGTGGGGTGTGTCACTCAAGAGATATTAAGGTAGGGTTTTTGACCTGTTGAATACTACTTAGTCACGAATACCCTGATTCTGGTAGATGGCATCCGACTGTTCCCATCGGTGAGGGATCCGTATGTTCTAGGGCAATACTTCAACAACTCTGATGAGATTATCAGGCCTACCCCATCGCTCGACGGAGGATGATATATACAAAGGCATGTTTATCCCAAAAGGCTCTGTTGTCTTTGCCAATGCCTTGTATGTCTTTCGCCTTCT
Source organism: Sanguinoderma rugosum (assembly GCA_017499575.1). Classification (NCBI taxonomy): domain Eukaryota; kingdom Fungi; phylum Basidiomycota; class Agaricomycetes; order Polyporales; family Polyporaceae; genus Sanguinoderma; species Sanguinoderma rugosum. Next base: position 4,451,202 of record VTPW01000001.1, on the reverse strand, counting down.
TGTATGCAAATGTATGTCTTACCAGTAACAGGGGGATGGCTTTAGACGAGAATATTTATGCAGAACCGACTAAATTCAATCCCGACCGTTTCTTACCAAAGTCCGAGGGCGGAAATGAAGAACCTTATCTGGGTGCCGCCTTTGGATTCGGACGAAGGTCACTAACCGGCCGCGTTCTGACGAATTCACCCACTGATGTAGTTGTCTAGCAGGATATGCCCAGGAAGACATCTCGCGACAGCCAGTATATGGATCGCGGTTGCCACGCTCTTCGCCACTGTTAATATTAGCAAAGCAAAGGACGAGAATGGCGATGAGATTTTGCCTGAGATTCACTTCCAGACCGGACTCACTAGGCGAGTAAATCTCTGAAGATTGACTATTGAATGGTCTAAACTGTATGCAGTCGCCCGAAGCAGTTCCCATGCACCATTACACCTAGGTCAGAGAAGTCGGTAAATACTGTGAAAAGCGAGTGCGAATCATTGTTCGGATGAATGAACTTATATAACAAAAAGATGTCAAAGTGTGTGCGTAGTTAGCAGAGTTTATCTTGAATCTCCTCAGCGCGGCAGGGAACCTGACCTCAGAGAGGTACTGCTCTCAGGAAGGCCTTCGCTTATAAGCGACTGATAGTCGAACCGAGGACGAGCTCCCATCTAGGTTGGTGTTACAAGATTTTGTACACATGCTAGCTCCTGGAGGCTCCTAGGGGCTTATCAAGAGCGTCACGTGTAACTCACTTCCCCGTTTCGGGCACAGTTCCGCTCGTTCCTGAATCTTGCCCTCACCCACGGAACCAAAACGAAGTCGACGACTCGACGTGACCCTTGAATCAGGAAAAGCGGAGGTCTTAGGGGATGTCAGAAGGTTGAACTGCTATATCTCATGTGAGCGGTCTTATGGGGCTGAGCAGAAACTGTGTTCCGACTTTCTACCTTCCCAGATACGTGTCAATCGAATCAGCTTCCACACCACAGAACGTGTCCTCGACCACCACTTACACGTCGGGCCTCGCAGCGAGCCTATGTACTCAGCAGTCTTCGCCACTCTCCTACTTGCCTTGCTTGCTTTCGCTTCACCCAATGCCAATGTATCTAGTTACAATCCATTTCAGGCATTAGTCCTCAAGACTCCACCGAAATCTGGGCCACCAATTTGCTGCTTGAAGTCGCAAAAGAACTCCGACTTACTGGACGACGATGTGCTACTACTTTCATTTGAAGAATGGAAGGCTAAACAGGCCGAACTACAGGCTGGAGAGAGTGGGGGTGCCAGGATAGAAGGACGCAACGAGAGTGGCAGAACTAACGGCGATGATAGCCAGAATGGGGGCGGCAACAATGAAACGGACGGCGCGCACGCTTCTACTCCAGCGTCGAACTACCAGGACTGGGACGCTGGATACGTTGAAGAACAATCACCTCACTTCAGGGTGCCTTTGACCGACCGTTTCAATTACGCCTCCTTGGATTGTTCAGCTCGTATCCACCTCACGCATCGTTCGGCTAAGTCTGCTTCCTCGATTCTCTCCTCAAAACGCGACAAGTACATGCTCTCGCCCTGTCGTGAGGGGAAGCAGTTCGTGATTGTGGAATTGTGCGAAGATATCCGAATAGATACAGTGCAGATGGCCAATTACGAATTCTTTAGCGGGGTGTTCAAGGACTTCGAGGTCAGCGTGGCCAAGACGTACAATCCGGACAGCTGGGTCGACGCGGGGAGGTACAGGGCGAAGAACATCCGTGGGGTTCAATCCTTTCACCCGCCACGATCACTGCGAGATTTCTACCGCTTCATCCGTATCGACTTTCACTCTCACTACGGGAACGAATACTACTGTCCCATCTCTTTACTCCGGGTTTATGGATTGACGCACTTGGAGCAATGGAAGTGGGACATGTGGGAGGCGGAAAGTAAGGCAAAGAAGGCTAGTCCCTCAGACAGAGCCATCGAAGTTGTCGCAATACCAAAGCAAGTACAATACGCCGAGCCCGTTGTCGCCGTTATCCCAGAGAAGCAGCCAGTAGCAGAGACCGCTTCTGGGGTATCGACGGTTTCGCTTTCATCCTCATCAATTGCATCGGATACGATATTGCCTTCTATGCCAGCCAAAGAAGCTTCCTCGAATTCACTGTCATTCGAGAGCAGCTCAACGGTCACACCTGTCACTCAGTCTGCCCCTGCTACGAACACTCATGAAATTAACGATAACCAAGCTACTGGCTCTCAGTCTCCCCATCATTCTACGGACACCTACATTTCATCCCAAACCACCTCTCAAGCTACGATCGTCACGCCGTCGTCCAAAGCATCGTCGCACAGTGCCAATCACCCTCCCATAAACAAGACGGAGTCTCCGTCGTCGCCTATCTCTTTTACAACCACCCCTCACGCCACCCCGATTCTCCCATCCGACGATTCGTCTGTGAATACAAATTCGTCTGTAATCTCGACTCCCGCATCTGTAACTTCATTGTCGACGACAATCGTTGCGTCTACTTTAGTCAAACCGACTGCACAAAGTTCATCCACTGTGTCAGTCCAACATGCCCCGCCGCCACCACCGCCACCGCCACCATCCCCATCCCATGGAAGTCCTTTTGCCGCTGGCAATGGTGAATCCATATATCGCGTCATCATGAATCGGTTAATGGCATTGGAGACCAACCATACACTGTACGCGAGGTACGTAGAGGACCAGATTGGGGGTATTAGCGAAGTCCTGAGAAGATTGAGCGAGGATGTCGGGAGATTAGATGGAATTGTAAGCCTTCTTCCCGTTCTCAATCCGCGTCTAAACATGGTGATTGTACAGGGCAAGGGCCAAGCGCAGATGTTCTCTAGAACTGTCAAGGAATGGGAGAAGTACCGGAATAGGGCTGATAATCAATACGTGGAACTCATGCACCGCGTCAATTATCTTGCTGATGAGGTTTGTCTCTGCCGTTTGAATCCTCTGGCTATCTTCTAAGTTGTTGTTGTCCCTAGGTCATGCTAGAGAAACGCTTGGGCATAGCTCAGCTATGCCTTCTGCTCGCCGTTTTGGTGTTTATGGGCTTGACGCGCGGTTCGAGGATGAGTGAGGGCGATTTGCAGTCGCTGCTTGCGCAAAGGATCGCGGACAGAGATCGGCGCGAACGAGACCGGGAGCAAATGATTGGGAGACTTCCGAATGCAGGAAGGGTGAGGGAGTGGGGCAGGAGACATCTGAGTAGTATCAGCGGCGACTGGGTGAATCGGTTTGCGAGAAGTCAAAGCCGAGGGAGCGATGAAGTCCAGACATTGGGAGAAGCGGAGAAAGAGAACATTGCGCCTGCCCAGCTGAAAGACTCTAAACATGGTAAGTTTATTTCTTGGAGATTAGTTGGCCTAATTGGGACGGTTTGGGATAGCAGGACTAGTTGAGTTCCCGTCATTGAGCCGGAAGCCCCCAAACCACACCAAACGTCGTATTGCTGCTAAACCTCGCTCCCGAACGCCTTCCCTCCGCACCCCCCTCTCTGCATCTAGATGCTATCTCAATCCAACCCATCTCAGCAGCGGAGGATCACCTACGACGCATCGCGCAGCAAACGTCGAAGTGTCGGCTGCTTCAATGATCCAGAAGGCTTACTCCCAAGGCCATATGGGAGGGATACCTACGACTGCATCGTGGTCTGGTGTGGTTGGAAGAGAAGTGATACCGAGATCAAGCGTGAAACGATGGGCGAGAAGTGCGCATCTACATGAAGTCAAGATTTCTCGCAGACACGGTCGGTCACGAACCTCGAGCGACGCCCGCGGCGAGCCCCGGGTTGGTAAGGTGGGCGGGGACAGCAATCAAGCTGCTGACAGAAGCGAAGAAGAAATTGGTACGGAAAGGCAGATAGACGACGTTTTCACGTCGCCGCCCTCTTCGATGAAAGTGAATGGGTATCTTTCCGCATTGGAACGAGGTCCGCTATATGGCCGACATGCACCCCACTCACTATTGATGTATCCTGGACCAAGTCTGGTGAGACGACGGCCCGCCGGCGGTGAGGGAGAGAGTGATTGGGTCGATACGGACGCTACAGAGAGTCTTGAAGGGGGCTCCGAGTTCGGTAGCCTCTAATGCGGATCGCTCGTAGGCGCTAGAGGTATCACTCCTTCGTGAAAAGCACAATGTATCCTTGTCCAATTCTTGACTCTGGCTTCCCTTCTTTCCCGTCTTCATCGTACGGTTTCTGGAACCATTTCTCCGATTCTATTTAACTCAATAGCATTGTATATTATTTTGCACACATCTCTTATTGGTTACACTCTTCACATTCCAAAAAACTAAAGCCAAGGGCTTGTCGTCTTACCGTGTGGTGGTACGCTGAGATAGGTGGTATAATGATACATTGGCATTTTGATATAATATGTTACATCTTTTGGTTTGTCTAACACGAGGGCAATACGATGACATAGTACAATGTCGAGGCATAGGCATGCCTGCTACTTGGGGTATGAATCATCGTAAAAAAGGCATGGTAAAGGAAAGAAGAAAGGGGGGATACGAGCAGCGAAATTGCTGCAGACGGGGATCGCGGGGGTGGTAGAGATACAGGAGGAAGAGTGGTTTGGTGGTATAGGTGATGATGAAATCTCAGAAGATGTCGGAAGGAGGGAAAAGAATGTTCAAATCAAAATCGAAGGGTTCCGTACCAAAATCCAAACCCTCCAACTCTTGCGAATTGTCAGCGGACCCGAAGATTGGCGACCCTGAACCTACTCGCTCGCTGAGTCCCAGTTCGTACTCCTGCAAGGCTTGGCTGCGTGCCGATGCTTCCTGGTAAGGCTCCAACCCTGGTTGGAGATTAGAAAGCATGAACGGGGGAGGTGAAGTGTCGGATTCAGAGTAGGGTGGTGTGGAAAGTCCTAAAGGCGAATCGTCGTACAAGACGTTTGCGTTATCGACATTGCTATATGATTTGTTGTCTAAGATGGGGTAGGATGGTGACTGAGCTTGAGAAATGTCGGGATTCTGTGAAACGATATAGTTCTCTTGCCAGAGCAAGGGAGACTCGATTGGTGAAGATGGTACGAGGGGCGTCGTCGACGGCGTCGCGGTGAAATCGCTGCTCCATCCAGAGAGGGTAGTAGCTACCGCCGTCAAGGGGGAAATATATCGGGTGCGAGACAAGTCTTCAAACGCGCCGATGCTATAGCTGGGTATCTGGGTAGATCCGTCTGGATTAAAATGACCTTGCATCGAACCCGCGTAGCTAAGCATACGACTCTGGGGCTGCAGACAAGCTGTTAAGATCCAACCCCTATTCACGAACGAGTGATACATACCTGACAATCGCTGCGGAAGAAGGGAGTGCCGTCGTAACCAAACGATAAATCTGGCGAAGAGAGTGAAGGTGGTGGTATCGGCCTTGGAATCGCACCAAGAGGAGGGTATCCAAATCGTGTATAATCAGCTCGGCTGTGAGGGACGGCAATTGGTCTAGCAACGATCGACCGGGATCGTTGGTGAATGTCTGGTCGCTCTATTTGTGGGAGTGCGGGGAGAGCTACGGGTTTGTACGGCTGAGGAGCTGATGCCGACCTTCGTCGCGCCGCTTTCACCGCTGGATCGACAACTTTGGGAGCAGTGTCAAATTGAAGGGGCGTAGAAAGGGGCTGTTGGGCGTGGATGGTGGGCAAGAGGGAGGAAGAAGAACCCGCAGGGGAAGACGATACCGAATGCCATTGCGACTGCTGCGGGGAAGTAGAGGCCATCCGGCGGCGCAGGCCGACAAGCGACGGGATACGACGAGGCTTACGCCTTTTTGAATCCTGTTGCCGCTTCTTGGGCTTGAAACGATAGTCGGGGTTCTTTCTAGCATGCTCCTCCTTCTCTAGAGAAGCCATGTCCTCAAATACCTTTTTTTCTTCTTGCGTGAGCTTCGACCAAGCCTCTGAAGCACGCTTAGATAGCGACTTGGCGGCGATAGTATCATTGACAACCGGGGTATCGGGGAGCTGACTTTTGGTGTGTTCGCGGGAATATTTACAACGGAAGATGATGAAGCTATTTCGAGGACGGCGGACGTGTGCAGGATCTGTCGAGCCACTCGAGGGGGTGGATGGGGAGGAATTGGTAGGGATGGGGATAGTGGGAGGGGTGGAGGGTGTCGCTGTCCTTATTGGTGTCGTGGTATGTCGTGAAGAATCGTTAGTTTCAGTGCTAAGAGAGTCGTTATCGTGGTGGGCTTTGAATGAAAAGAAATTGGGAAAAGATCGTTGTGGAAGGGGAGCGTCCACGTTAGGATCGTTACTGCCTGAGGACCAACCAAGAAGGCGAGTGCGTACGGCAGGCATCGTGCGGTTCGTTAATGTGAAAGAGAGGAAGAAAGAAGGATGAGACAAGACAAGAGTTAACGTCGGCTTTAAATGTGGTCCACCAGGAATTACCGGACCCCAGCTTGGCACTATCTTTGCAAATATACCATAACTGGATTGCGATCGCTTCCTTTGTCGAGGCCGTCTTAGATCCTGACTACAAATTCTGAACCAACACAGTGTATTGGTGCTGGCGCAATGGTAAACCGGGAGAGGGGTCATTGCTTGCTTCGAGGCCTGTCGATGAATGTCGGTCAATATCAACGGTAGAAAATAGTTGCGTTAACCCACTCAAATAAAGCAATCCCTGAGGATTGTACACTACGTGGGCAAGCCTCCTAACCAATCATCGGTTGCTTTGAATCGAACCAGCCGAACTCAGTACCTGAACAAGCCTCCTAATGGAGAGGAGACAATTAACACTCACGTACGTATGTCCCCTGGTATTTGTTGCAGTTGTGGCATTGGAGACAATAGAATTTCGGGTCCCTGCAAATTCGAAGGGCACGAGGAGGGACGTCGAACGCCAAAAGGAACTACTCCATATACATCATGGATTGAACTTGTCCGCCAATCAGATTCAGCAGCTGAAAGACGCTCAAACCCCTGTATGATTTGCACGCTCGGTACTATGTCGGTACGAGCACAAAATCGGCGTTTGGTCATGGGGTTCCCACTTCCGACCTCCTTTAACTTAACTTTAATTATTCTCGAGCGTTCGATATTGGGGAAGACGAAATAAACGGTGACCTAGGCCTTCAAGGCTGATACGCCTTCCGTCTATTGCGATTTGGACGATCTTCCCGGTTCAACTTTGAAAATATTTCTGAAAGCCAAAAGCTCAGGCAACGGTGGTGAACCTAGGTATATCGGGTGTCATAGTGGCACTCAAAGCTCTGATTCAGAAATTCTCGTAATGAACATACATACGTAACCTTAGGTAGGTCGAGCCTTTTGTTGATCAATCCCCGGTATGTCTGTTGACATGAGAAAAGACGCGGACAAGATTTCTTGCGGCCGCTGCACGTTTCAAAGATGATCTACTACTGTGTGGAGACGAGTTTATTTAGTTTTTTATGAAGAGAGTCTGTAAAGCGTGCAGCACCTGCGACGTTGTGATTGGGTGTTGGCGTAGATATGAGTAGACTGAGTTTGAATCAGTAGTCACAAGGTAGCTCCACCAATCCCTGCTGAGCGCCTGATGAGGTAAGCCTGACACATAAGGGTTTCTCTTCCACGAAGGCCAGCAAACACCTTCATGTTTTTCATGCGGTGATTCCGCTGTACTCTGTGCTCTCGCCACAACATCCTAATAATGTACACAAAATCTCGGGACGTTCTATATGAATCAGAGGGAGCAGAGCTGTTGAAGAGGGAGGCTCCTGTAATTGGGGGATCAGTCGGAGGTGAGTTTACGCACGCGACCTCGATCCACTAGTACAAATTCAAATAATCTATATCTGCTAGGATTTGCTGCCCTTGTAGTGTGCTTGGTCGCCGTCATAATTCTCTCTCTTACAGGGATTGTATATCTCTGGCGAGATGATGGCCCATTGAGTAGATCGCACCGCTACGGCTCTTCCAACTCTAGGGGATTCTTTTCCTTGCCAAAATTCACCAATTTCTTCCGATTTGGTGGCTATCGATCATCTGGGCATTCGGCGGCTCCCCTTCCGACACATACGCCAACGTCCTCCATAAAAATGAGCAAGGAATCAGTGCAAGGTTGGGCGCGAGCTACTTCGCCTGATGACTTCGATCCAGATGGACTGCGGCAACTCTCATACGCCCATGCTTCCCGCTCTCTGTCGCTTTCCCCGCCACCTTCCACCTACTCTCCATCACCCGCGCCTGGTTCCCCATTCCAACCACCAATGCGACTAGACCCAACATCAAGCGTCGTACGGTTCGAGAATTCCCACAGCGTAACGGTTTACCATCCGATTCTTTCCGCGTCACCCCAGCCCAGCATCCCTACAATTACGACGATACCATCGAATCCCCCTTCTCCGCCACCCCCACTACGCACTGTTTCTCCGGAGCCCATGACTTTTAACGACAGCGACGCTGATGAAGGATATAAATTTGCTGTCCATTCTGGAGTAACTATGCGGACCCTTCAAAGAGGTACAAAATTCGTTGAATCATTGTAGCCTCATCTACGACGTATCCTACCGGACGACGCCTTCTGCTGTGCCAATGTAGCTGTATTTATTACTTTGTACTTTTGAAGGACCTACTTGAACTTTCCCCTCCATTTCTGTACGATTATTTATTCGCCTTGGGTTAATAGGGGTCTGAACACTATGCAGATCAATACGAACTTAGTTCTTACTTTGTAAGTTGCAAGTTTATTCGACAGGCTGTCACAAGAATGCACTTACTACTCGGAACCGACGAGGTGCAGATCTTTCAATAATGGCTTCTATTTCTAGTCACTAATCCATTCAGCTGATGATTTGCACTCCTCACACAATCGCACAAGAAGGCAGTGGGTTCAAGAATCAAAATTTATTCAAGGTCAACTTGTTCAGCCTAACATGAAGACTTGGAGGTCGTCATACTTGTCGAAATATAATCCACACTGAAAGGGAATTTCAGCGTTCAAACCCACTGAAGCTCCAGGAAGCCACCCTACCTATCTGATAAATTCAGGACTAAGCTTTCTTCAAGTTTCCGAGGCCGATGTCGATGCAGGTCTGCAAAGTAGGGGCAACATGATGAGCACCATCGATATATAGGAAGTCGACAGGAACACTTACTCCACCGGCAGATGCGTTGATGCAAATGAAGGGCCAGCAGCAGGACACAAATGTTGGGCTACCGCACTTCGTGACCGAGCATGCGGCGTCGGACGACAAAGAATATTTCGGAGCAAGCGTAGTGTCGGAGGCAGGCAGTGCCTGCACACCGGCGAGGGCGACGGCGAAGAGAATCAAACTGAGGAATTTCATCGCTGGGTATGTTCTTGTTCTGGCTTGATGTGCACAGTTGAGGCTGGTTTTTATAGCAAGATCTAAGGACTGTTTCGCCCGTTAGTACTTTAGTGGCCACAACGCCAAGCCCCATGGTAGATCCGACTTTGACATAGACCTTGAGCCTCTCTGCCGTATGTGCCATCTAATCACCACGAACAAGGGAGAAGCACTACCACCTGTTGAGGTACGAACAACCCCGAGGGTATGATGAGTTTCCACGATGGGAAGAAACAATTCAAGCATTTGCACATGCACATGTTCGTCGCATCACTTCGAGCATCGAGACATTCTTCGCCCGACGTTCAAGGTCAGAAGTGGGAGCCGCGACAAGCAAGACAGATGGGACCTGACTAGATTTACGTTGTTGAACCATATGACTGGCACTCACGCTGCGCGTGTCGGAATGTCATATTCCGCTGATATTAGGGTATTCTTGTAAGCAATGTACATCGATAGATCAACCACTTAGCGGCACAGATCGTAAGGGCGGTGTGAACAAAGCTCCCGCCTGCCCTTCCTCAAGCCATAGGGCATACGACTGCAGTCAAGCTGCACTACTTCGGGGGGTCGCCCGTCGTGGTATTCCATTCTGTTCCCACTGGCACGGTCCAATCTCCGTGGCAGTCGTAATTCCAATCCGTCTGCCTTATGATTTCCTTCTGGGCCGTGATGAACGCTTCAATGGGACACAACCCGTCGCGCTGCTCTGGGCACCCTTTGATTCCAGTCAAAGGCACCACGCCGTCATTTACGATGATCCGGATCTGTGGGCCTGGGGTTGACGTACATTCTAGCACTAAACGAGGCTGTCAGGAGAGAAAGCGAGTGACAAGTGTAGGACAAACATTGGAATTGCATGTTGGTTGCAAACGGAGCTAGCTCGGACACCTTGAATTTACGATTGAGAGGAATCCGATCATAGGGCAAAGGGCCATCGGCAGCAAGGGTAGTCAAGTTCAATGCAGTGATCACTATCGCCGAGTTCAGAAGGGGGTGGAGGTTCGATGAGGAAATTAAACTTACCGTTCAATACAACGACTTCGTGTGTAGCGTCGACGTAGAGGCTCTGACCGAGGGGGAAGGTGATAGGATTGTCATTCAGTGTCGAGTTGGTCGATGAGTTGTAGGTCGCAATGGGTGTGTGCGTCAGACGAGCGATCAATTCCTGGATGTACCCGATCCCCTGGACACGAGCGACGGGAGATCCGAACGCAGAGTTATACCAGAACGTCAAGTCCAAGCTAGAGAGAGAATGAGGTAAGTACCAGGTTGCTCTGCCATTCAGCCGAACTCACGAGTAGTCGAACCCGTCCCACTCTTCCGCGGTGAAAAGTTCACAGAACTTAGAATACCCGATGGCCACAGTCTGGATCCGAGCAATGAGAAAATTGCTGCCCGCACGGAGAAACGATTCAGCTGTTGACGTACCTCATAAGCGCACATCTGTTGCATGGTGAACACATCTTCGTATGTCAAATCAAAACCTTTGAGATGGGCCTGAATTCGAGAGAGCGCGTCCCGAAGGTATATCGGAGCCCATTTCTTGACATACCAAAGCCCACGATCAGACTTCAATTTATCTCGGGCGTTGGGGCATCTGTCACATTTATCCAGGAAAGTCTGTCTTGCAGCTAGCAAGGCTACTCACGTATCATACGGGGCCAAAGTATTGTTGAACTAGAGAACTATATTGAGGTGAGGAGGATAGGATGCGTTGATACCACGTACGCCATCAGCCTCGATGGTTATGCTTTGTTGATACTTCCCTTCCAGAGGATGACCGAAGAAACCAAGAGCGAAGTTGATCGCAGAGTTCAACATGCGATCTCTACAATTCACGGAGTTAGAGAGTGAATGTATGAAACAAAAGGCTGCTTACTGTGACTCCGTCCGGAAGATAGGGATGGTGTTAGTCTCGGTAAAGTTCTGGAAACATTGGGTGTCAAGGTCGATGAGTGAACCGGGCAAAAGTCACTGGCCTTTAGCAAGTATCCGTATTTCAACCTCATAGAAATTCCCAAGTCATCTAGTCAACGACATAAGTCATTGAAACGCAAGACGGAATCATGACATACATAGTTGTTGCCTGCCGAAGGGTGTCAACACTAGGCTTGATTAGCGAGAGAATGGTGCGAAACTGAGCTTTGTTTACCTTCTTCGCCTAGCTTGTAGGTCCTTTAAGAGAGTTCAGCAGCGGCAGTAGGGCGTCAAGATCGCTACTCACCAATCACTCAAGAAAGACAGGGGCCCAGAGGCATTCCAACTCTTTGTGTCGCTGTTTAACTTAGTTGCCAGATTGGCTGGTCCACCGTAAGATGCTGGATAAAACATAAGTCATGATCAAGGTAGAACTGGCGGCGGCTCACTCCAGGCTGTAGGATATCTGGCTCCGTGTCTATGTAACAAGTGCATCCCCGTGATCCTGCATGTCTCTGGCGGTTCCGGGCCGGAGTCAAGCCCAAATGCATTCCGCCCAACACTGTACCAAGGTGATAAGTTCCCCCAGCTCTTCAGAAGGCTAAACTTCTTTGTTGTCGTTTCTGGATCGCTGGTTCCTTTCACCATAGACTGGGGCACCACAAGGTGGGCCGCACCAGTGTGTAGTGGATACGCGGGTGCGGTGATGATTAGGGCTGCTTCAGCACCAGTAGGTGTCCCACCCGGGTATCCCACGTCGCTTGGAAATAGTGTCGGGTATGCATTCGTTGGGGAGGGCGGGGGAAAGTTATGTCGTTCCGTTGAGCCAACATAAGTGGGCACCACGTTCGCATGGACTTGCGCCGCTGAACCTCCGTCAGAATGTCGCGGAGAGAAACAATCCGTTCCGCAGAAGGCGTACTGTCCCAAGAAGCAAGCTAGAATCCCCCCGACAAACGCTAGTGAGAGGTGGAGAGAAGTGAACCTAGGCCGCGAGCAACTCTTGTTCGGTACAATAGCCAGTTCTTCTGGTTTCTCTACATCGTTTGGGAGGAGGGCAGCGCGTTCGTAGTCGATTTCGGTGGCCTCGTAGCCTTTGTAGTGTTCTCCCTGCTCGACGTCAACGTCGGGAATCATGGCTGGGTGCAAGTGTCGCGGCGCTTCGAGTCAAGACTGGAGACGCCTTGTTTGGCAATGTTACGAAATCTGGTAAGATATTGAGCGCTTAAATCGAGCGCCCATGGTCGTCCTCCTGATTACATGTCCAGGGGCGAGGATAGGACTCATCTTGGACCCATCGTTCTATAGCGGACTCTGGCGACCCGATCGTCCTGGACGCCCAAGGTCGCCAGTCGGAGTTCGAAATTCAAGCCCCGCTCCACCAGCCATTCCTCGCGCTCGCTCGCAGGCTGGTCACCGCCTCGATGCTGGACGTGTCCTCCCCCAAACCCCGCCCGGTCGCCAGCTCTTCGCAGGGGGGGTCGCCCAACCTCCCTCCCGTGGTCTCGGGCGCTTGTCCCTCCCCTGGGCTGTCTAATCGTGCTCATGTCAGCTCGGGTAGTACTTGGCCAACCCTCGGCGTCATATCCTCTGGTGTCGCTCGTGACGAGCTGCCGTGAGCGGCGGGGGGGGGGGGAGGTGAGGGGGCTGGATGGAAATGGAATAGGAGGCCGGGCTTCATCCCTTCAATCCTGCGCTCACCATCTCACCTCATATTTATTCATCTACCTCATCTTGTCCCTTCCCTCGTTCTTAGTTCAAAGCATGGGTGTCAATGGCCTCTGGGAGGTGAGTCAACGGTCTATCAATTTCGGCCACCCTGTGTCACTGGATGACCCCCTTTTCTAGATTGTCCGTCCCACCAAGCAAACAGATTCGTTCGTGCGCTATGCTACGGTCACAGGCTTTACTCGTCCCAACCGGATGTATCCTATGCTGAACATTGGTGTCGATGTTGGGTACGCCTCCCTCCTCCGCTCTTCTTTCTTGCTTCCCATTTATGATATGTGCTTCACAGCATCTGGATTGCAGCATGCGAAGCCGGCGCTCGCAAGGGCTCCCTTCACTCACAGAACGAGAACGCGGCCCTCAAGATATTCTTCTTTCGCCTCTGCCGCCTTCTCACCATCCCTGCCAACTTCATTTTCGTCTTCGATGGTCCTGGTCGGCCCTCCCACAAACGTGGAACAAAGGTGGTCACACGCCCCGCCTGGGTAACAGGGCATCTGAAGCCTTTAATCGAGGCATTCGGCTTTCACCATCACCAGGTATGCACTTTCTGTTCGCTGGCTTATATCTACTCAACCCCCTTCTCTCGTTCTTGAGGCACCAGCAGAAGCGGAGGCCGAGCTTGCTCAGCTCAACCAGCGCCACTTCGTAGACGCAATCATGACAGAAGACAGTGATGCCCTTGTCTTCGGTGGGCTCACCATCATCCGGTGGTAGGTTTTCAGTCCACGCAGTATGGGTCATTGCTAATGTGGTGCAGTTTACCAACTGCGCAAGACTACGACCACATCGAAATTTACCGTACAGAAATGCCCCCTCACACACTTACAAAAGGGGGGCTCATCTTGTACGCTCTATGTGCTGGGGGGGATTACTCGGATGGGATCACAATGTGCGGCCCTGAGACAGCATTGGCGGTCGCAAAGCTGGCGTTCGGCGACTCCCTTCTCACGGCGCTTGAGACACTGGCGGGCACTGATCTGACCGACTTCTTGGCCGTGTGGCGCGAACGATTCCGCCATGTTTTGAAGACAAACCCCAACAAGGTCCTACCCCGAGCGAGGCCTTCACTCCTCGAACACATCACCGATGCATTCCCTGACCTGCAAGTGGCTGACCTGTACCGGATGCCAGTAACTACTTGGTCGACCTCACCCGAGACCACATTCAATTGGTTGCCTCGCTTGCCTCGCCCTGGAGTGATCGCAAATTTCTGCAACACCCGCTTTAGTTGGAACGCGGAAAGGATCACTACAAAGTTCCATGCAAACCTTTGGCCCGGCCTCGCGTTGAGATTATTCTGTTTTGTACGTACCTAGCCAACTATTGATGGAAGATAATCCTCACATTTGATTAGCCACTGACTCAATATCAGTCGCAATCACGGTGCCTTTCCTCACCGGTTGTGTCCACTCGGATCCTCGCTATCAACGGCAACACCCTCCTTCGCGACTACAGCTTTACTATGGTGACGCTCCGAATTTCGACTTCCTCGTTCGTGCAGTACATGGGTAATCGGTGGTGCTCTGAAATCACTGCTCGCCCTCTGAATGTCAAGATCCCCCGTATCATATATGAGCGGCTCATTTCTGAAGGCCTCGACGTCCCCGCCCTTGCTCGCATTCCATCTACACCTAGAGATGGCTCTGGCGGCGGCACACGAAGCAATCCGATTGAAGTGCTTGACAGTGAGGATGAGGTCGCCGAGTCTCTTATCACCCATGTTGACATTGATCTCACGCTGGACTGAAATTATGTCTGTGATAGAGTATGGTAGCTACGAACAAGCTTAATGTACGATTATGTTTACGGTGATGCAATATACTATAGCGAGCAAGATTGATCAAACATCACGTAGCCGCTTTGCTTGAGTACGGGCCTTGATAGCAGGTGCGCGACGCTTCTTCTGGGAGGGTTGACTCTCTGTGAAGGGCGAGCGCAAGGAGCTAGTTGCTGGTGGAGGAGGGGGTGTGGTCGCTCGAGGCAGCAGAGTTTGTAATGTCTCAGCAGAACGAGTGGCATTCTCATTGGGGATTGGAGAAGGCTTGTTGGACGGTTGCGTGGAGGAGAGAGAGCTCTTGCGGATTTCTACGAGCTTCAGCATAAGAGCATTGAGGCCCTTCTTTGATTTCCCATCCTCACGCATCTGTTCAAGTTCATCGATGATGACATCGGGGGAGACTCTTCGAAGCCCAGACTGAGAGTCGATGTACTCAGGGATTTCTCGAAATCGTTGCCATGACTTCGACTCCTAGGACATAGTTAGCTGGTGAAACGGCGAGGTACAGTGATTTATGGCTCACTGTTTTACCAACTTTACGCCAGTGATACTGGAAGTATTGCTCAACAAGTCGAAGAGGTGGCTTGACACCTGTTTGCACGCCATCTGTGTAAACCGCCTCGCCCAGAGTGTAGCAATCATACACATCCTTCACCGACTCATACCGATCAAGGGTTTTCGACGGCTTCCAGACAGTCCAGCAGAGGTTCGGTTGCTTGATGAGTGGGAAGACATCATGCCAGTTGATGGATTTCCGACCAAGCAGTGGGGGCCATATGAATTGAGTTGCCCCCTCCTTGCTGAACGCCGCAATGGATGGCAGAACAAGATCTACTTGCGTGCGTGAGCGCGTGACACCAGGCGACTTTGGCGATTCATTGACATGTGCTCGCAAGGTTGAGTCGGGTGTCGAATAGACTGCGGGGGATTGTGGAATGACAGTATCAGACTGAGTCGGTGCCGGTGCCGGACTGCCCAACCGCTTGGATGATTGATGGTAAGCATCAACCGAGAACCCTTGCGTAGGAGACAAGACTGATGTACGGCGCTCAAACATCACACGAAGTGCCTTGATTTCAGATGCTTGCTGGGCTGCAAGGGAGCGGAGAGATTCAAGGGACTGTTGAAGGAGTTCGTTTTCGAGCCTTTGTAGATCAACCGGCGAACCTTCCTTAGCGCGAAGAAGAGTGAGCTCTGTACGAAATGTGCTTGACATCCAGTTTCGAACGTCGGTATTTGCCAGAGCAGGAAGCCGAAAGAGTGCCGAGTTTGGCTGGCGCTCATAAAGTGCAGCGCCGCATTGAAATAGAATTGGACGCAACTTGATCACCATACTCCAGTAATTTGCCGCACCAGTCAGGTTAGCCTTGCCAACAATCTGGCTATGGATTTCTTCTGCCATTGGACAGACAAGTGAGAGAAATTGTTCAGGTACATGAACATGGCGCCATACGGGGTCGTAAATTTCATGCTTCTTATACCCATGAGCACCAAGTACCGCCTGGTATGTGTAAGAGGCGGTCTGAGCTGAATGACAAAGGCAAAGCTTACCACTTTAGGGATTGCAGGCCGGTAAGTATCGAAGTATGTCTCCCCACGTACCCAGCCAAGTTGAGCTGTATCACCTGGATCGACACCCATTTGCTCTTGTTTGTATCCCAGGATATGGCGTGGAAGATGGGCCTTGACACGGGAGACAAAATCCGCTTTGTCGAATGCCTTGACATAAAGATTGTACAAGCTTTGATCCGAGAATGGAGTATCGAAAGCGCCAGGCCCTGACAGAACGCGCGCACGGCGCCAGCTTTTATTCACAGACCAGTCGACTTCCATGTGAGTTGTGAAGTCCTTGACATCGTGCAGGAAGTGCATGAGGAGTGCAAATGCACCGAGTGGGCAGCGGACAGGATCACGATGGGCAATCCACACAGTATAGACAGGATTGATTATCTTAAATCATCTATCAGTATGTGACATACACGCCAGAGGAATTGACTCACTGTTCGCATTCCTCGCTTTCCTGCCTTCTCTTCGCTTTGTAGCCCCAATATACACTCTATCGCAGTTTGCCCATTGGGATGTAGCATGACCCAAGGCTGTAGTTCGGCCAGCTTCAGTGCACGAAGGTCATCGCCTCGGTTTCCAGAGGCTGTTTGCGTCACCCATGCGACATGCCCATAGACACAGGACCGGACTAGAATAACAGCCGTGAGTTCACATCTGAATATTAAGGAAGGCACCACTTACGTTCACGGTGCTGGATAAACCCATCACCGACCGCCGCCATCTGCTCTTCACTCACATCCTCAAGGAATGTGTTCGTTACAATATCTGGTGCGTCCTCACCCGGGACAAGGCCACTACATCAATCTCCATCAAACCGAAATCCACAGGTGTGTAGCATATCATACCTGCGTGCACGTTTGAGTGCAATATCCATTCTAGTCTTGATTTCATCCCATACTACCACTGATGTTGCAGGACGGCGGCGTGCTAGGCTGATATCAGCAGCATCTTGCTCTTTACGAATGCGTAGAACTGCGAAGAATAGCTTCTTCAATTGCGACTACAAGGAGTGAGCAGAAAGTATTGATCAATTAAAATGATCACGTACAGCGCCAACAAATGTGTTTGGTATATCTACACCACGGCGGGTCCGTTTACATCGTTCCGCAGAGTATTGGATGAAGAGAAGGAGCGAGTGTTCATCAACGATCTCGTCGTGTATCGTTCCTTGGGCCTTGGCTACCGCAACCCATTCCTGATTGAAGGTAAGTGAATAGCTTGTATAAAGCGGACAAAGTAGTACACACGTTCCAAAGCCGAACGGAGGCCTGCTGAGTCTTGAGCCCTCCTTCACGTCGGTTGCCTTCGGTTCGCTTGACTGCATCGAGCCGCACCCGCGTCTGGAATGCATCGAATGTTTCGGCCTCTTCGTCATCTTCATCGTCGTCGTCTCCAAACCCCAGTAATTCGCGTGCGCCCGCATCTAATCCATAGTGTTCTACAAGAGCGGTTTCATCGACAGCCTGTGTGGCGTGAGCATCTGCAAGTTGATGAGACTGCGGGGTAAACTCCAGTCCTGTAGTTGTTGTAGACGTCACCTCTGGATACCTAGCAACCCAATCAACGAGGACCTTGTAAATGACTAGGCGTCGCACCAGTACGATATAAGGGCCATTCTGAGCCTCTCCAAATTTGCTGACGCAGCAACATGGAGTTTCAGAGCAGCACAAGTGTCCTTGAGAGGCTGCTTGCGTCGTTCCTGGTTGCTGAATTTGCGCTGCTCAGAGTAACAAGTAGTAAAAGTGAAAAGGAGCTCACAGTTGGCCAGTGTACTCCTCTCTTGTCATGGCAAGCTCGCCTTGTTCATTTCGTGTAGGCAAGTGCAAGCGTGAGGGCAGTGGCGTTGATGTAAACTCGCCTTGTTCCACTTCGTCGCTTGGCCGCAAACACGTGGGTGTGGATCTTCTCAGGGTCGCATCGTGTGAGATGGAACTCGTATTGGACCCGAGTGCGAGAAGCGCTGGATCAATGTTGTCGTCGGATGCCATCTCGCCGTAGAATTTGTAGGCAAAGGCAGGATTCAATGCAACGTAGTCCATCTCAGTCAACAGAACATGTAAGAGATGACTAATAATTGAGTATATTAGGAAATGTAGGCTTCACTGTCAGTCCCCTCAGAGGTCACTGGACTTGGTGACCGTCGGTCATTCAAAAGGGGGCGGTCAACGAAATTCGGTGACCTAGGCTATGGGAATGAAAGGAGGGTCTACATGTTCCGTTGACTCACCTACTGAGAGTGGGCGTATAATTGAGCAGCATAGAGTTACCCCGGGTAAATTATCTAGACCATATACTTGCTTGACATTCCTGCGACCCTTGCTAGGATGATGGTTCAGTTATGGTGCAACACACCTAGTCACCACCAATTTGGACAGTGGCCAAATTGGTGGCCGAAAAAAAAATTGTATTTAGGGGCCGCAAAATTTAGTAGAAACGTTCGCATTGAAGGTACCGAGTAATAGAATACTATGACCAATAATACAAAGTTAAAATCAAAGACAGATGCAACTACCGTAGGGGGGAGAGCAACCGTAGCAAAAACCACTGACCAGTAATGGGACGCCGAAAAAATGGTCACAAGTCAAACGCAGTGAAAGCGCGCGCCGCAAAACATGCCCAACGGACTCGACACAAGGAAGGGTGTGAAGAGACATCTGGAACCCGAGATCCCAATGTGACGGAATGTACCTGGGATGGAACGGTCAATAATCCTGTAACATCGGACTCAGACGATAGTGAATACCTTTCGATGGACTGTGAAGACTCAGAGTCCGACAGTGGGTTTTCGGAGCTTGAAGGAGAGGACTTGGTGCGAAGCCTGCAGACAAGCTTGGAGCATGAGATCAAGCTACTGCAGATGCCGACACCGTACGAGATGGTGGCGAACAGGCACACGCAGAAGGAATGGGCGAAGGCTGAGAAGAAACGGGGGGCTGTGTACGCAGGAACGTCGGCCAGAACCCAGCGCCGGAAAGCTGAGAATGCGAGGAAGCAGGCTGTCATCGATGCGAAGCTGCGAGAAAGGTGCACTATACTTTACCTTAACTCATAACTTCCTGTCTGAATTTGATCCCAGTAAAGGAGCCAGCATGATGCGCTCATTTATTTCCAAGGTCAACACGGTCTCTGAAGTCAACGGTTGCTCTGTCCAAGTGTCAGAACCTTGCACCACCAGTGATACAGCCGGAAATCGAACCTTTCCAACCAGAACTCCAAATTCCGTGCCTTCCAGCGATGAGATCTTCACCGGTTATGCTTCTGATGTCTCAGATGAGTCGTCCGATGATGCAGATGATGAATCCGAAGCCGCACCATCTGAATCTCGATCGGTACCATCCTCGTCACAGCTCGATGAAGTCCAGCTTCGCATACCCCAACCACCGTCGCTGAAGTGTCGCCGTCTTGATGTTCCCGTTCGAGTTACATGCCAGAAGGTTCTTGATGAAAAGAAAAAGGACCTTGAGGTGGCATTGAAGGATATCGAGAAGTTGATCCACTCAAAACAAGATGTCTTTGCTGCTGGCCGGAACAGTTTGCAAGCGTATCGAGCTCGTGCAATCCAGAGTTTCTTGCATATGGTTGTTCATAATGATCGCAAGAAGATAGAGGCGTCAGAGCGGGCAGCAGAAGCGCAGGGGTTTGCGGCGAAATGGGGAGGGAGGCTGGTGAGAAAGTGGGTGCGTGAGTGGGTCAAAACGGGAGATCTTCCTGAATCCGCTCGTGGGTCTCATGCCAAGTCATTCTCTTTGCTCAGCGACCCTGCGATCCGGGCAGAGTTGCGCTCATATGTCCGCTCCAATAAATGGGCCATGAACCCGGCGAAGCTTGTTGAATTCAGCGAGAATCGGATGGTTCCTGCTGCTGCAAAGAAATATCTTGAGCAGATTGTCGATGAAGAGATACCACGAGGCCTCAAGCAGTACATGGAACTCGAGCTTTTCCCCCGTGTCCATCTGAGAGTGGGAAAGGGGGTCCATCTTGAGACTGCACGCCGCTTTCTCCACAATGAAGGTTTCCAGTACACCGAACACAAGAAAGCCCTCTATTATGATGGCCATGAACGTCCGGATGTCGTTGGGTATCGGCAGAATGTGTTTCTCCCTGCGATGGCGGAGTATCGCAAATTGATGGTTGAATATGTTGTTGGAGATGTTGACAAGGAGGTCCAGGCGTATACGTCGTTTTGATACATCCACTGACCATAGTTGTAGCCGGGTAGTGATACATCCACTCCATTAGTTAAAGACGGCCCATAGGATGTATCCGCAAGAAAACTTACCTAAGCAGGGTCCAAGCGCACTCTTGCAAGCCGCCCTCGCTCCACACTGTACCCTGCCGCCCTTGCCGCCGCCCCCCGCCCCGCTGTCGCCTCGCATTCCAAATTGGGCACTCATCAATCTAAAGATCAGGTCCCTTTCCCTTGCTTCTGTCCGCTTCTGTCGGTCTGCTTCTGTCCCTTGTTCTTCTTCTTGGTCAGCTCCGCAAAGAGCCCGATTTCAAAGAACGGAGAAACATACACCAAATGTTCGACATACCCATATCCGCAAATCTGCCCATTTGAACCTCCCCCTCAGTAGCCGCATAATAGTCACCATCTATATAGTCAAAACCCACAGCTTTCTCATGGTGAATAGAGCTTAGTACCCACTGGAATGTTTGATTTTCTCAGAATTCTTGTAGAAAAAACATACAAACATAAGTGAATTAATGGACTCTGTTGTTGGAAAATAGTTGGGTGGCATTGTGATTATACGGTAGACTCGTCTGCGGTTCGGCCCCGTTGCCGGAGCTGTATTTGTTTTTCTAATATTCCGACACAAAATGAACACAAATTTTGGAAAGGCAGAACATAATTTATTTTACCGCTAAATGGAGACGTCCGCGTTAGACCTGCTGCATATGCAGTATCCGGCATAAAACCCTTCCCTGAGCAGTTTCACTGGACGGCGCTTACAGACTTGGGAGAAATTCGAAGTCCTGGGCGCTAAGCGCTAAGCGCTAAGGTGCTCAATTTCTCTAAGTCCAATGTACTTGTAATCCGCACTACTTTAGCCGTCCCTCATTTAAGTTCGCTTCAAGTAACATCATTATGTGATCATAGCACTAGCTAATATACATTCACAATGTTCACAGTAACGACGGCAGTTCAATGAGTGAAGTTCTACAAGATACGGGTAACGGTCTCAGGCGGTAGCAGCAAGGCATCTGTGGGCGGACTCAGTGTGACATTCACTGTCCAAAGATAGGGTCCATACCTGTTCGCTTTCTTCTTCTCTGGCTCCCCCTTCGCCACCTTCTCTTTCTTCTTTGCCGCTTTCTTGTTGGGTGTACGTGCCGTTAATGCCCAGTAATAGAGGATAGTATTGTTAACCCAGTACCATTCACTACTGTACTTATGGGTTTAACAATGGCCCATAAGACATGGATGTGTTAACACATAGATGGATGTTAACACATACACAGCAATATATGATGGTGTTAACATCTTTCCAGATGTTAGTAGTTAACCCTTTAACATGCATTTCTGTGTGTGTTAACACTGCGCTAGCCATATATGGACATACCTTATGGATGAGTGTTAACACTGTACCATCTATGCTGCTATGTGTTAACATTGACTGGTAGATGTATATTAACACTGAATCATCTACTATGATATGTGTTCACACTGGTGCATGAATCCATGTTAACATCTACCTATAGATCCATGTTAAAAGCCAATCATTTATTACTGTACAGTGTTAACATCTGCCTACAGATTCATGTTAACAGCCAATCATTCATTACTGTAAAATGTCAACATCTTCCTATAGAGGCATGTTAACACCTGGCCACTTATTATTGTAAAATGTTAACATCTTCCTATAGATGGATGTTAACACTCAGCCATTTATCATTGTATGTGTTAACATCTATCTATAGATTTATATTAACACCCAATCATTGACTACTGTGCATGTTAACATCGACATATAGATGAATATTAACACTAAACCTTCTACTGTTGTGTGTATTAACAACTTGCCACAAGACAGCAGTTAACATCTGTCCAGCAATGACTGTAGAAGTTAACACTGTTCACAATTAGTTATTAACATATGACCATCTACTGTTGCAGGTGTTAACACCCAGGCAGTTGATTAACATTTGACCAACAATTACTGTAGATGTTAACACTGTTCATACTGACTGTGGAAAAATTCAAAAAGTCGAAAATACACCTATTAGAAAGGCAGGTATAGGTTCATTACAAAATGTTGTAATGATATTAATGAGTATTGACCTTAATTGACAGTTACTGACCAAAAACATCGCAAATGTAATACAAATATTAAGGTGATCACTAATTTAGTGACTGTGGGAAAGTCCAAATCTCAAAAGTGCGTACATTAGCCAGGCAATTGGTGGCTAATACTGCTGGTTTGAGAGGTAGTAGACCATCCTAAAAGGTCAAAAACATCGGAGTATGGGTGTAGGTATGTAGTATAAATATAATTGATGCACACTAGCACTTATACCAATGCCAAAGCATGTCACCCATGTTGAGGATGTATTCAATACCTGAGTATGCATCCATGCTATTGGTGATGTCTGATGATAGCCACCCATTCAATACTACTTTATCATGATATTATCTTCAGTTATTGGGCATTGGGAACATGTCTCTGACTGTCAGCAGGTCAATACCTACTTGACACATCTCAGTGCATCTTAATATCACCACATCTGAGTACCATGCTTTGGCATTGGTATAGGTGCAAGTATGCATCAATTATACTAATACTACATACCTACACCCATACTCCGATGTTTTTGACCTTTTAGGATGGTCTACTACCTCTCAAAGTGGTATTAGCTATACCTGCCTAACTGATGGTCACATTTGCGACTTTTTCAACTTTTGGATTTTCCTACAGTCACTAATTCTAATGATCAAGGTCATTCACTATGCTCATATACTATGAACCACTACAAATCTCACTGATAACATTAGAACATTTTCTGATGAACCTATATCTGGCTTTCTAATGGGCGCATTTTTGACTTTTTGAACTTTCCCACAGTTAGTATAAACAGTGTTAACTTCTATAGTCATTGCTGGTTAGGTGTCAACTACTATCCACAGTCAATACTGGTTGAATGTTGACTACTGTCTTGTAGCAAGCTGTTAACACATACAACAGTAAATGTTTTAGTGTTAATATGCATCTATAGATAAATGTTAACATGTACAGTATTCAATGGTTTAGTGTTAATATTCATCTATATGTTGATGTTAACATGTACAATAATAAATGGCTAGGTGTTAACATACATTTATAGGAAGATGTTGACATTTTACAGTAATGAATGATTGGCTGTTAACATGAATCTGTAGGCAGATGTTAACACTGTACAGTAATAAATGATTGGCTTTTAACATGGATCTATAGGTAGATGTTAACATGGATTCATGCACCAGTGTGAACACATATCATAGTAGATGATTCAGTGTTAATATACATCTACCAGTCAATGTTAACACATAGCAGCATAGATGGTACAGTGTTAACACTCATCCATAAGGTATGTCCATATATGGCTAGCGCAGTGTTAACACACACAGAAATGCATGTTAAAGGGTTAACTACTAACATCTGGAAAGATGTTAACACCATCATATATTGCTGTGTATGTGTTAACATCCATCTATGTGTTAACACATCCATGTCTTATGGGCCATTGTTAAACCCATAAGTACAGTAGTGAATGGTACTGGGTTAACAATACTATCCTCTATTACTGTAATGCCTCGATTTCTGTGCGGGCTTGTGGCCTGCGTACACGCTTCGTGGAGACAATCAAGTCCGGATCTTCACCTGCCTTGCGACTTCGTTTGCGTGGACGTCGTTGGCTTGCAACCGTAGCCATTGACAATCCAACTGGGGGTGGCTTGGTGGGCGACTCAACGGCTGGCTCAATGGGCGACTCAACGGCTGGCTCGGTGGGCGACTCGACGGCTGGCTTGGTGGGCGACTCAATGGCTGGCTCAGGTGGCTCGGTGGGCGGCTCAACGGCTGGCTCGGCCGACGACTGAACGGGTGGCTTTGCGAATGGCGTGATGGGTGCACTGTTTGCTGTGGGTGTTGTCGTGGTTCGGTTCTCTCGTGTCGTTTGGTCTGCGACTGTCCCCGAGTTGCTTGCTGCCGAGGAAGAGTTCCTGGCCATGCCGTCGTTGTCGATGGCAGCATTGAATGGGGGAGCAATGGGAAGGGCGGCATCAACTTGGAGAGGCGGCATCGGCAGCATATGCTCCGGATACAGGTTGAGCGGCCCGTAGAGCTCGCCCACCAATGAAGGTAAGTTATCGTGGTTCCCATCATTGAAGCGAAAGGGGATCGTAGAAGGTAGATTGAGGTTCGCAAAGGCTTGCGCCGTAAAATCGAAGTCCTCCCAAGAGAGGTCGTCCTCACCCTCGTGGCCTGCCTCCTCCGAGGCAAGTACCTCATCCTCCAGGCCAAGGACCCCATCCTCCAGGCCAAACACCTCATTCTCCGAGCCAAGTACCTCATCCTCCAGTGGAGCTTGTGCCATCTTATCAAGGGCGACGTCCTCTATGGATATTTCCGGAAGAGGAGGAAGGAACAAGGCTTCAGCTTCTGAGACAGGGGACGGGATAGATCCACCGCCACGAACAGGTAAGGCACGAGTGGCACACTCTTCTGGGGCTGAAACCTAGTTAGCACATGATACATTGAAAAGGCATGGTGCTTACTGTAGACATTGTGGAGGAAGCTTGCGAAGGTGGATGCAATGTCCCTAAAGTTCGGTGTCGCCTTGGCGTATTCGAGGCCGGCAAGATTTTCCCCGAAGTCAACCCTAAAGAGTGTGTCAATGGCATGTATGAGGAAGAGAATCGACACATACGAAATGGTGTTGATTCTCCCGCCATTAATTGGGTCAGGCCCACCAGCAAAAAGTGTAAACGACCACCCCGTTCTAGCCGCGAGTTCTGTGGCGAAGGCATTAAACATGAGGGGAATAGCTTTGATCGCGCTGGAAAGGGTTTAGCAAATGCAATGAGGTCAGAAGAGTATGAACTTACGCTGCGTAGTCGGCAGGTGTGGCCGGTTGAACCTCGTCCTTAGCGTCCACCCGTCGCTGATACTCTGCTGCGATATCTTCCTTCACTGCAGGACATTCAACTTTGAAACAGGTGTCAGAGAACTTGCGAAGGAGGCGAAGAAACTCCTTTTTTGTAGGCTTCCTTCCTTTCAGGTGTCGACGAATGAGAGGCGCAATCCGGGCTGAGTAGTATTTTTTACAATAGAGCTGGCTGAGTTGAGGAAGACGTTTGGATTTGAACTGAAGCACCTTCAACGGAGCGATCACTCCCTCCTCTGATACTACATGTGACTTAGCTTGGACCTTCGCTCGGACCTTCGGTACGGCATGGTTATGAAACCACCGGCGGAGGTACTGTATGTCAGGGTCAGCGACAAATCTTCCTTTGACCTTTACCATCACTTACTGCCTTTTTTGCATTCACCCCCCTCGACAGCTTTCTTTGTCTCTCCTCTGCGTCTTCAATGGTGTCGTCCAATCTTTCCTCATTTTCTTCGAACCATTGCCGGTACATCTCTGGCCAAAACTTGTGCAGCTCGTTACGTTTCTGGAACTCGAGAAAACTATCAACTAAGCTTGTCAGCAACGCCTTCTGCTCGGTGTTAACTTTTGAGGGTGGCGCCATTTGAGGTTCGAGCTTGGAGGCCTGAGGGGTGGAAGGGTGCTCGTGTTGTATGACCTGGTGTGCTCTTCTTTTTTTTAAACTTTTTATCGCTCACCTGCCCTAGCCAAACTCAGCCTCGCCCAACCACTATAAGAACCCCCTGTCCTCCCTCCTCAACAACAACCTCAACTATGGATCCAGCTCTCACTGCCGACATCGCCGATCTCCTCCAGCGTCTTTCATTGGCCTTGGCACCCCCGCCCGGTGCTCCGCCTGCTGTCGCTGTGCCCGCTGCACCAGCTGTTCCTGCTGTCGCTGCCCCCATTGCACCAGCCGCCCCGGCTGTCGCTGCCCCAGCCGTGCCCACTGTCGCTGCCCCCATTGCACCAGCCACCCCTGCTGCTGTCGCTGGGCCTGCCGCCTCTGGAGCTGCTCCGGCTCCGGGTGTCCCGCAGCCAGCATCCCAGGATCCTCCTGCTGGCAACGATCCTTTTGCTCCCTGGTATGCAGTTTGGCGAGGCCGTCAAGTCAGCACGTTTCAAAATTGGTGAGCCCGTTCCCATCTAGCTGACCCCAATATCTTGCTCATTGTATCGATAGGGAGGGAAGAGTCTCCCGCCTTGTTTTGAATGTGCCTAACTGGAGGTGCAAGCGCTTCGCAACGTACAATGAGGCACGCGATCACTACAATGCTCGCCTTGCTGCTGGCTCCGTCTCCATCTATCACTAATGTATACCTCCAGTAGTAATACATGATTCTTTGTACTACTACGAGAGCGACTGATACATAAGTTCTTTGGCGTTGTACATCTCGAATAACTCCGCCTTTCCGGTCATGATACCGCACATGAGATCCTCAAGACATGCAAGTCCCTCATGAATAGTCTTCGCCACGCGCTGAGCTGTTTTGAGCTCAGGCCCAACTCCTGCTGCCTGCAATAGCACCGCCTCACATCGATTAATGCGTGATTTCATAGCTTCAATCAATATGTTGGCGTGCTCGATGACGTCTCTCTTGTAATTCATAGCGAAAGACTGGTAGAGTCCATCAATGTAGGCCCTTGTAGACCCTTTTGTAAGCACGCGGAACTCTTCGGCGATCCTGGAAACAAGTTTGGACCATGCAGGGATGTTGTTGGGGTGGGGGTCACCGCTAAATCAGTATGAGTGTGTTGTGACGAGAGATAGTTAATGGTCGCCTACTTTGGGGGGATTTTGCCTTGCCTAGCCCCGATTATCTGTTTGTTTCTATCAAGGATGGTTAGTGCTAGTATGGAAATAGAAAAGAAAGCACATACCTAGCAACCTCGTGGCGATAACGGGCGGCATGACGAGCATTCAGGGCTGCTTTCTTTCTGAGTGGTTCCAAGTGAATTACTGATGTATTCTACGGATTGAATTAAATGCTCACTTGTAATAACTACGCTTGCTTTTGTCTCGATTCGCCTGTGCTTTTTCTTCAGGAGTTTTGTAGAGACGAGGCCTTCCGCGAGGCATGGTATGGATTATGGATGGACGGCGGTTAAGTTGTGAGCTATAACTTTGAAAGCGTTCAATCTGACCTTTAATCATTTTACACTAATTGTTAAATGGGCGTAGATTGGGCCGTTCTTCTTGCTCCATTTTCTCATACTTTCAAACAAATGATCTACTGGGTCCATACTGGCACTTTAAAACATATTTGCAATGTGTTGGTGGCCCGTTATAATTATATTATCTTCCCCTCCTGTCTTTGAAAGAGTCAGGTGATACAAGTTCGACTTCCATATATAGCTATCATCCCTTGACTCGGACATCATTCTTACTCTGACCCTGACATCGAGACTCGGTAAACCGGTGAGTAAACATCAAGTGGCTCAATATAGCCCCCATGACCAGTATTCAGACAATTTAGAGATGCCGGAGAACCTCTTGTTTTTCCCCGTCGACGCCCCCAATGATCTCACAAGAAGCATCGACGCCTTCACGTTCGAGATGCTACCCTACTTCACCAATGCATTTGACCGCGGCGAACAGAAGGAATTTTTTGTAGCTGCATTGCCCTTATTCTCAGACCGGTTCCCAATGGCTTCCAACGAACAAAAAAGGGTGAGCTTCTTCTACCATTGTAGTTGCCTTGCGTTGACCAGAATCTCCAGTTATTCACCTGCGAACTCATTTTTCAAGATGGGATGACCCTGTTAGGCGGAAATAGAGACCCTCCTGCTCCATTCCACGGGGACTGGAAGGAGGTTATTACCCTCGAAAGAGACCGTGAACGCCGGGTATGCTCTTCCCGTTCATCTCTCCAGTCGGATCCAGCTCAGAACTGTGGACATTAACAGCGTGTTGAATGGCGTGCTAAAGGCCAAGGGCCACCTTCCGACCACCGATATGTGATTGCATTCGCGACTATCAACGATCCAGCAGTAGACACCTAATAGCCTTGCTTTGTTACTTGCTTTAGTGATCGTGGGACTTGTTGATCAATGTTTAGTAACCGTGAGATCCATCTCTGAGCATGAGAAAGTAAACAAAATTGAACACATCGAGCACGGAAGCCAGAGCTTGAGCTTGAGACCTCGACGTCTGACTGTCTACTTCTCTGCCTGTGCAGGGCGGGTATAAAGGATTGCTTGCAATATAGTAAGTCTTCAGACTCTAATGCAGCGCCGCAAGAGAGCACGAGTTAATGTCACTACCTTTACAGACTGGAACTTCACTTCCTCCCAGTCCTTACCGCCACCACCAGTAATCCACCGGCATACTGACTACTCCGTGAATCGAGGTACTGGCATCTCAGCCAGCCGGTCATATTATGCTATAAACCCCAATCTCACTGCCTCAAACGAGACAGCAGCAAACGACGACGATGCTGGGGCTCACCGGATTCTTACTGAAGAAGAAGCTGAGAACGCTGGACTCCACCGCATTTTAACCGACGAGGAGGAGGATGACACTGTCTCTATTATACCAAAGACCACCCGCAAGCGCACAGCAGGGGTATGATGCTCACTTACTATTCTTGTTCTCCTCTAACCACTCCAAAAGGATCAGCCAATGCTTGTGTGGATGCAGGAACGCGACACTTTCCTCCGAGAATTCCTCCGCCTGGAAGGACGAGAAACACCGGACGTGGGATGCCCAACCCCAGAATGCGACTCCGAAGCACTTTTCCGATGTCCTCAGTGCTTCGACTCTCGCCTCTTTTGTCAGGAATGCACAGTAATGCGTCACCAGGCCCTTCCATTACATCAGCTTGAGGTAAGCAATGCTCTTCAGGTCAGCAAGTGTATTAACCATCTGGATTAGATGTGGAATTCACGTTTCTTCGAGCGGCGAACACTGCGCTCACTCGGCCTACGTGTTCAAGTTGGCCATCCCCTTGGCGAAACCTGTTCCAATCCAGTTCCTGCATTTAACGACGACTTCATTGTTATCTCCTCGCACGGCATCATTCCTATCTGCCTCGATTATTGCGAGTGCATGAAGACTGTCGAGCGAAGTGTTCAACTCCTCCGTGCTCGCCTGTTCCCGGCCACAACGGTTGATCCAAAGACGGCTGCGACTTTCGAAGTTCTACGCCTCTTTCAATTGCTCACCTTCGGCTCCAAGGTCTCTGGGTATGAGTTCTACCAGTCACTTGTCCGTCTTTGCAATAATCTCGGCGAACCAGTGCCAGTAAGTGCCGTGCTGTTCTCAAGGTTTCTGAAATCTAACTCAGATGACCAGGACCGATATTCGGCTTTCATGCGCATCGTTCGACAATGGCGGCACATCCGGCTTTTGAAACGAGCGGGCCGGGGACACGAGGCCGGTGGGGTGCTTGGTACACCAGAGGGCGCTTGTGCCGTGCTCTGCCCTGCCTGTCCCCAACCCGGCAAAAATCTACCTTCAGACTGGCAAGCTGCAGCTGAGAGTAAACGGTATGTACACCCTTGGTGCTACTTGTCATCGACACTGATAGCCATCTAGATGGATTTACTCCCTATTTCTTGCTATCGATGCAAACTTTCGCCTTAAGCGGCTCGCTGCGTCAAGCGACATCTGAGATCCAGGCCTCAACCTAGGCTATGCCTACTTCGTTGAAGAGAAGAAATATAAAGAGTTCCTCAGGATGACCACCGACCTCATCCCTGAAGAGGCGAGCACTTGCAACAATTACGATGCCGTTAAGTTGGCCAGCATACGAGGAGGGAAAGGGACGACAGCGAGCGGCGTTGGCACCATTGAATGCAGTCGTCATGACATGAAGCGCCCCCTTTCTGTGGGTGACTTGCAAAAGGGAGAACGGTGAGCTTGTCAAATGTAATGACCTCACGCAATTACTAATAGAGATTACTGGTACTAGCTATGCGAATATGGACTACCTGTATTTCTCGAGCCTTCGCAACCATGCACCAAACATGGTAGTTACCTCGTATGACATCGCCTGCCAGTGGGGCCGTAAACTCCAAGCTCGAGCAGCAGCCTACCCCAACTCCCTTGTGGGCTTGGAATTCAACCGACTCTCCATAACATACCTTGTCCCCAAATTCCACTTGTACGCGCATCGCAATGATTGCCAAATCAACTATTCCTTCAACCTCACACCTAATGTCGGCCAAACGGATGGAGAATCCCCTGAGCGTGGTTGGGCAGCCATGAACCCTGTGGCAAGCAGTACCAAAGAAATGGGGCCCGGATCACGCCGTGACACACTGGATGATCACTTTGGTGACTATAACTGGCGAAAGGTCATTTCCTTCCGTACGTATTGCTACTTTACTATCTTGGATGTAGAAAGATTAGCTGACGCTGATTGTAGATACGTCGCTTCTTCGTAAAGTCCAAGAAGCAGTGGAGATGCGATCAGAGCACGTCTCAGCGTTCCTCGAGTTCAGTAACTCTCTTCCGACTGAGACGACGAAAACTTTCTCAGAGCTAGTATGGGCCTGGGAGGCCGACCCCACTGCAACAAATCCGTATCAAGCAACACTGGAAACCGTTTCACAGGCGAAGATTCGACTGGAGCTTGCCGAAGAAGAGGCTGCAGCAATCGCTCGCGAAGAGAACCTGCCGGCCCACGATAGTGTTAGCCCAAGTGTTTTCATCGCACAGGGCCTTGAACTTCAGGAACAACAAGCTCGGCTACGACTTGATGTGAGTGCCCTCGGCGTACATGCGACGGACCATCAACAAACTCAGGTCACGGAACGCCGGAACCGCCTTGCCCGCCGCATAGTGACGTGGCGTGCCGTCCAAGATCTCTACATGCCTGGTGTCGCCGCACTCAGACTAGCAAACCCCGAGACTGGCGGCACCCTTGCGGAAGCTACACCACTTCAACTCCCCTCTGAAGTTGAAGCCTCCGTCCTACGCAATAACACTACTCTCGCCGATTATGAGTGGCGGCTCCGGTACGGTCAAGCTTTTGACGCGCTCGCAGAACTTCGGCGTCAACTACTGGTCATTAGCTCTATGTACCAGTCCAAAGATCGTTACATGAGAGGCCAGTCCCTCAATACGCGAAGCGTAGCTCTTGTGAAGAAGGTTCAATCACGCGCCGACTTTGCCGCTACTACATATCGTACTGCAAGAACCGCGCTGCTCACGCTTGGGGCTATTCTACGAAAGTCTGGCTGGGAGTCAACCCTGCGGCCCTTGGCAGACACAGATATCCGTAGCCTTAAGGATGGTGAAGATGCGAGTAGTTCTGAGGGACGGAGGACATTATCGTGGATATGGACGACACAACGGACAGTGGATGCGGAGATGACGGCTGACATGAATGAAGCCCTCAGGATAGAGTGGTGCAAGGCTTGCGCGAGGGCTCAGAGATGGCAGGAGGAGTGTATACTATTGGACGAGGAGATGCGGCGAGTGCAACAGTTTCACTCGTGGCAGGCGGGGGTGTGGCAGAACCGTGCTCTAGAAGCTCGCAGCAAAGGTGTCTGTGCCTATGCCTGGCGGCAGGAGGCGACGCGGGAGAAATTGCTGTCTATGTGCAGGTCGGCATGGGTGGATGTTGCTGCTTATAGGAAGATAGGGGAGGGAGCTGTTGTGGCTGGGGAAGCGCTGGTTGAAAGTTACTGTCGGCCTAATACATCAGACGTACCTGCATAGAGTCTAATAATACATTAGGCGTAGTGAAATAGAGATTGTTCTATGAACCCGAAGCCCAGATGTCCATGAGCGATATAGTACATGCAATACCAAAATTGAGTAATCAAAACCACGCGAGACGGAGAAGCAGATTCAGTTCCCGATGACTTCCTAATGCAGGGGACAGGGCGGGGGCGCTGTCAGGAGCACCGTGCCAGGCAGCGAGCGAGTGGTCTACCTCGACTGTGGGAAGAGAATGAGCAAAAGGAGAAGATAAGATAAGATTTACTGGTGATTACTGGTGATACATCAAATAGAAGTGCACTCTAGTTGCGGTCGTGGATGTATCACCATTCTGCTACAACTACGGTATTGGATATATCCATAGGACAGCTACAGGTGGGAGGTCGAGAAACCAGTGTATGATGGAGCCTACGTCTTACGGCGCCTTGTATTGGTTGTTCACGATGAGATGACTTGCCAGGCAAATGATGGTCAACGGAAGAGCTGGGTATTGGAAGGAGAGCATGCACTGAAGAAGAAGGGAGCTGGGTGGGGCATCCATCAATCCGATGTCATCTGTTCAACGGTGGGCTGGTTGAAAGAGGCAAGTCAAACCCTGGAGTATGGGAAGAACTATGATGGATACTGGACAGGCGAGCTCTTTGTAAAGCAGGCAAGCCAATCTACCATGTCATTATTTATGAGGCTCATCACAGTGTTTATCAGCTTAAAGAGAAAATTATCCCTGCCTTCGAAAATGCACATGGTGCGGGATATCGTGGGGTGTTCGCTGTTGATAATTCACAGGGGCACTCTGCATATGCAGTCGATGCACTGCTAACATCCCGCATGAATCTCCGTCCAGGTGGGAAACAGGCTCAGCTTCGCGACGGGTGGTTCATGCAAGACGGAAACAAGGTCATACAGAAAATGGTCTTTGCGCAGAACCATCCCGAGTTTCCGAATCAACCAAAAGGGATGAAGCAAGTCCTCATTGAACGAGGCTTATGGAAGGATGGTCTGCACATGCAGTGCAAAGAATGCGATGTCGACTCTGTCACCTGTTGCGCACGCCGCATTCTGGACCTGCAGCCAGACTTCAAAGCACAGAGATCATTGGTGCAAGAAGTTATTGAAGCTGCAGGACATCTGTGCATATTTTTGCCCAAGTTTCACTGCGAGCTGAACTTTATCGAGTTCTTCTGGGGTGCCGTCAAACGATGGCTTCGCGAGAATTGTGATTACACATTTGCATCACTTCAGAAGAATGTGCCGAAAGCCATGGAAGCTGTACAGCTCAGCACAATTCGGAAATGGGAGCACCGGATGGTCCGCTGGATGGCTGCTTATCGTGATGGGCTTACGGCGCGAGATGCACAAGTTCAGGTCAAACGATTCAGTTCACGGAAGTACACTTCGCACCGCCGGGTCCCAGAGAGGCTTGCGAAGCATTTCGATCAATAGGGTCCTGCCATATATAGATGTACCTTCCTATTTAGGATATCATTACGTCAGCTGGCCAAACTGCCAGATGACAAGATTAATTGCTCGCTCAGATCTCAACCAAATCGTTATCGGTCTAGGGAATTTATTCTAATGATCAAATAGAGCACTTTGCCAAGAAGAATAAGAAAACAGGGTAAATTTGCACCCGGGATTTCAGTTGTTATAAAGTGGCGGTGACTAGGTGTGTTGCACCATAGATGCGAGACCTGGGGAAATTCATCAGTTTATCAAGCTGTCTTACTCCCGCCCTTTGGTCGATTAAGAACTAGATTTCTCTCCCTTTGGTCTGTCCCCTTCTATTTTCTCAGATTATGACTTCGACAAACATCAGCTGAGTGTTGATCACGCTGTAAGTGATGCTTCTATGGACTTCTTATATATTGAGCACAGGGCCAGTGTTTATTCCGAGCAATGTACGGTGTATTTGTGGAGCGTCGGCGGTCGATCTACACCTTGGTGAGAATAATCCACTGCGAAACCCCGGCAACTAGTACATCATCGATGTTCCTGCAGCGACCTCGACGGTCATCCTCGAAACTTCCTACTCGGATCCCGATTCGCTCATCGGGTAATTTATGTGATAGACAGTAGAGTCGATGGTATAAAAAGACGAAAGCTCGGTGGCTCTCTCCATCCCAAAACATATTTCCCTGTCTTCACCATGAAGATCACAGCATCCATCGCATCACTCTGCCTATTTTTCATCGCCCTCGTTAATGCTGTCTCTGTCTCTGTCTCCTTCGACCAAGTGTACGACAACCGCGCAGGTTCTATGACCACCGTCGCTTGCTCCGACGGTGTCAACGGCCTCATCACGCGGTTTGGCTTCCAGACGTTTGGTGCCGTACCCACATTCCCTAATATCGGGGGAGCGGGTGCTGTTGCTGGGTTTAACTCGCCCAATTGCGGCACATGCTGGTCTTTGAGCTTCCAGGGCACGACTGTCAATGTCACGGCCATTGACCATGCTGGGGCAGGGACGTTCAATATCGCCCTCGCTGCGATGAACACCTTGACGAAGGGAAATGCGATTCAGCTGGGAAGGATTACTGCGAATGCCACACAGGTAGCAGCATCCGCCTGCGGTTTGTGACGAGTTTACACATAGTGTACGTCTAAGATGATCCAGAGGGAACGTTAATATCTGAATTAACTTCTTCAGCTCCAAAACCGCAATGAAACAAGCCATGGGACTCACTGTACTTGTATCTAAAAAGCTTCTTGTCCTTGTTACCTTCGAAACCGGACCTTCACAGACTTTCGGACTTTGTCGTACACGCTGTAGTATTCTGACACGGAACTTGTGTACTTACTTATACACTCGAGCTCGAGGTAAACTGTATTTACAACGAAATCGGAAAGGCTTTTGCTTCTTAGGTACGACTGGTGCCACACGTTGCTGAGCTTCCTTAAAGTTTACTTGAGAGGTACTCACCTATAAATGCAAGTCGCCTCCGCAAGTCTCCCCATTTTCGATGAAATTCGCACTATTCACCAAGCTCGCCCTCTTGACCTCAGCTACTGGAGCACTCGGCACTACAGTTGCGTACGACAGAGCATACGACGATCATAGCGCACCCCTTACCTCCGTTGCATGCTCTGATGGACCACACGGTCTCATCGTCCGAGGTTACACAACGTTCGGTAGCCTCCCCAACTTCCCATTCATAGGCGGAGCCGAAGCGGTCGAGGGATACGATTCCGCGAACTGCGGATCATGCTGGAACATAACCTATACCAACCCTGCTGGTCGGAACAAGACCGTCAGCATGCTGGCAGTTGATGGGACGACGAGGGGGTTCGTCCTTGGGGTGCGAGCAGCAGATATCTTGACTGGAGGTCAAGCTGTCCACTTGGGAAGAGTGAACGCGACGGCGAAACGTGTTGCTGCTTCTGTCTGTGGACTCTAGGTAAAACGAACTCTGATGGTAGTGTCTCCCTTACTGAAACTAGATCATCTATCTAGGTAGTTTTTTTCCTGGACGAAAAAGCGACACAGTAACAACTTTATCCGACCACGCGTGTTCCTGTAGAATCCAGTTCAGTTGTAAGAGGACATTTGCAGCTGTAAACCTGTACCTATGGCTTGAGCCTCTCCGATTGATCGATTCGATGATTCCTGTGTAGGACTAATACGCTGCCACGCGGTTCGTAAAAGTCTGACATCCTCAACTCGCTACCGACGCTCGCTGTGGAACGTGAAAAGGCATTGCAGTAAACCCGAAGGGATGTAAGCCTCGTCCGAATACGTAGAATGCTATTAAGAAAACGTCTCCCTACAACAATGCGTCGCATTCGTTAGCTACGAGACGAGCTGCCTTGTCAGACCTAGGAGCCGTGCTGCAGGGAAAGTGCTTCGGTCGGCTACAGATTATTGAGAACATCATACGTCCTCGAAAGCTTTCTGCGCACCTTGTTAGTCCAGTTTCATACTCTAGTTCCGGTATAATATCATTGCCAGCTTCATCCTTGACCTTAGTAATGTTGATTGTGGCAAAAATTGTGGCAACAGCAATCCATATACTCCCCGCTGCGAGATGTCTTCCCAGACAGATCCTGCGAACAAATATATTGGCAAAACACACGACCCCCGAGCCGAGAAGTAACTCGCCTTCTGCCGAATCCGAATGCAGCACCTAAAGGAGGCTCTCCGTTGCCACCCTGGGACTTGGGCAAAAAGCGGTCAGGATTGAATTTCGTCGGTTCGACGTACACTTTCTCGTCCAGAGCCATACCCCTGTTTGTTCGTCTCGGTCAGTAGCCATGCACTTGTTAGAGAATAAATTAAGTTAAGACATTACATAGTGTTAGCAAAAATGATAGAGCCTTTGGGGATGAACATCCCTCTGTAAACATCATCCTCCGTTGAACGATGGGGCAAACCTAACAACACCAGATGTCAGTCAAGGTTGGTTGTGGAGATATAATATATTCTTACCAATGGGGAGGGCGGGGTGCCATCTACACGAACAAGTGTGAAAGTTATACTACCTTAGGTATAGTAACCAAAAGAAATACCTTAATATCTCTTGTGTTACACACCCGACGTATGGCAAAGAATCGAAGTCATCAAAGGTAGGGAGCCGGTCAGGTCCAATAACGCGGTCTATCTCTTCTTGTCCTTTCTTCTGCGCCTCCGGGTAGCACAGCATGGCCAATAGAAATGTTTCCAGGCTGCTCCAAGTCTTACGGATGTGTTCAATGGTGGT
This sequence comes from Sanguinoderma rugosum, assembly GCA_017499575.1. NCBI lineage: Eukaryota > Fungi > Basidiomycota > Agaricomycetes > Polyporales > Polyporaceae > Sanguinoderma > Sanguinoderma rugosum. Next base: position 4,414,407 of record VTPW01000001.1, on the reverse strand, counting down.
GGTCTCTGCACGAGAGAGCAGTAGACTCACGGTCTCAGCACCTGCTCCAAAGATTATGCCAGAGGACCCCTTAATATCCCCTATTTCTTCGTCTGTGAGAGTTTGCCCCGACGTTGCCTCGAGCTGATCCAGGAGAAAGGATGGCTGCGCCATGCCTTCAGCCTGACAAAGGAGCTTTCAATAACCTCTTGACGAACGCGCAAACCCTGAACTCACCCTCTGCTTCTTCACGTACTCGTATGGCTGATTGTACAATTTGTCGACAGCCCATCTCCAATTTCGAGCAAAGGTTGCGTAATATGTTCCGGGAAACCACGAGGGGAGATGCATTACTATGACATACAGTGCTCGGGTCAGTAGCGACAATGTTCCAACAAGATCCTCACGTACAAATCGGAAAGAAATCAACCGCAGTTCCTCCCGGCGGTCCACCATTATTCAGAGTGTACCCGCAGTCGTGCGCTGTTTGCACGAACATATCGTCATCGGTCAGAATCTGGTGGCCATACGCAATGCGTATCACTATGGCAGTGGTGTACCTGGCACTCTAGGTCAGTGGCAAGAAATCGATGCGCATTGATGTTCAATACCTGCTGACGAGATGTTGATATCCTTTCGTATTCTCCATCAGTCCTAGGGCAAGAAGAGATGCATTCTGAAGCTGAACGGGCTGGAACTTGGACTGGCGGTTTTCGCTGAAATGTGACTGAAGGAGCTTGCGATGTTTACGAAAGCGTGGGCCATACGGCAAGAACGCCAAGTTTGGATCCCATCCCATTCTGATGCAACTCATGTCATTAGAATATATGGAACACCAGTGAATGCCTTACGCTACGTATACAGTGAGGTTTGGTCGGTCGCTATACAGTCCGCTGCGTTTATCGAGAAGATCGGTTGCGGCCTGGGTGCTATTGAGCACAATGATGTCGCGTCCGAGCGCTTTGAGATGAATGACATCGCCTGATGGATAGTTGAACGCAAGTGAAGGGAAAGATAGCGATGAATCATGCCATATGTTTTCGACCATTCGTAGAACACCCGCTCGTGCTTGTCAGATGGCATAACTCGGAGGTGCCCAATCAAAGGATCAGCTGGTGGACCAGGTGGGAGAGGCGGCCGTTTCGTCGAGCTGCGTTTGAGATACGCGATCAGACATACTAGGGCCAGAGCAATAGCGATAGGTGTGCTATCCATGGGTACTTTGATGGATCCATGCTGTGATGTCTTGCCTTTGTACTAGCGAACTTGATTTATCGACGTAAGCCGGTTGTGGTGCATTCCAACCACGAGATCCGTCGGATTGTTTGAATGAATTATTCATGTCTTCGATCATCAGCGGTGATTATCCTGAACCTGTGGCGGTGGGTGAAAACGTAGAAGCGTGGCCCCGTACGACCGCTAGAGTGGCGCAAAGGTGTGGGGATTTGAGAGAGTTGCCGTCAATATTCCTAGGATGCTTATTGGTGAGACACGACAGGTACATAATTCATTTATTAGAGCGTGTAAGAAACTACACGTTGTGACGAGCGTTAAACTGATAAAGCCTCACACTCGCTGGCGACGATCCGTACTATATTCTCTGATCTGGGTGTCATGTTGCATCGAAATTGTTTCGGACGACTAAAATGAGTTGATAACATATAAGTATACGTTAAGGGCAAGCTGGATTCACGGACCTTGTTATGCCCGTCTCAAAATCTACTTCGGGTGTGATCTCGTTGCCATTTTCATCCTTGGCTTTGGTGATATCGACGGTTGCGAATATCGTGGCAACAGCAATCCAAATGCTTGCTGTTGCAAGATGTCTGCCTGGGCAAATCCTACCATATACGTCGTGAGCAAGGGAAAGCTGTATATTTAGCCCAATGAAGTTACCTTCGACCAAACCCGAAGGTGGCACCGAGATGAGGCTCTTCATTGCCTCCCTGGGACTTGGGAAGGAAGCGATCTGGATTAAACTTTGTTGGCTCAGTGTACGTGCTTTCGTCCAACGCCATTCCTCTATCGATTCGGATAAATGTCAATAACAACTCGACAAACGGCGCATGAACACGTACTTAGCATTAGCAAATATGACGGATCCTTTTGGAATGAACATTCCCCGGTAGATATCATCCTCTGTGGATCGATGAGGGACGCCTAGCCATCGCGTATTGAGCCATCTGAACGTCGATTCACGGAAAATGTCACATCGGAAGCCTACCTATTGGAACGGATGGATGCCATCTTAAGGCGGACCAGGGTAAGCATTGGAGCGTTGAAAGAAAGAAGGATGGAGCTATTTACCTCAAGATTTCTTGCGTTACACACTCGACGTATGGCAAAGAATCGTAGTCTTCGAAAGTTGGAAGCCGGTCCGATCCAATGACTCGATCAATTTCTTCTTGGCCCTTCTTCTGTACTTCCGGGTAGAGCAGCAGAGCCAAGATGAACGATTCAAGACTAGACCACGTCTAAAGCGGGGACCTGAATGTTCGTTGCTAGTAAAATACGGAGGTTTCTTACTGTCTCGGCTCCTGCACCAAAGATAATCCCCGCAGAACCTTTAAGGTCCTCAATGTCTTCTTTCCCGAGGGCTTTCCCGGCAACTGCCTCCAATTGAGTAGCGAGAAACGACGGTTCTGCCGTGCCTTGCGCCTGCCAGTTGGTCAATGGAGGGTCCCACTTCTCAAGTAGAGCGATAACTTGCCATTTGCTTCTTCACATGCTCGTACGGAAGGGTATATAGTTTCTCGACTGCCCACCTCCATTCCCGGGCAAATGTTGCGTAATAAGTCCCTGGGAACCACGAGGGGAAGTATTGCACTAAGAAGGCGGTAAGCGAGGTCTGCGACTATTCCGGGTAGATCGGTACAAACGGATAGGAAAGAGGTCAACCATCGTTCCGCCAGGCGGACCCCCGTTGTTCTGAGCATACCCACTGTCGTTGGCGGCTTGGATAAATTCATCATCATCAGAGAGGATTTGATGGCCGTAAGCGATGCGCATGACAATCGCCGTGGTATACCTATTCCATGAATGACAAGGCAATCCAGCGTGCGGTGTGCTTGAGCTTACCGGCTCAGAAGATGGTGATAGTCTCCTTTGTTCTCCAAAAGCCCTTTGGCGAGAATGTGGGCATTCTGGAGTTGGATTGGTTGGAACTGAACGATAGCTTGTTGAGTGAAATGAGAATGGAGGAGCTTTCTGTGCTTGCGAAAGCGCGGTCCATATGGCAAGAACGCAACATCCGGGTCCCAGCCCATCCTAATAAACGGTTCAAAACATTACCATTGTGATCTGGAGGCAGTCGACATACATCACGTAGACGGTGAAATTAGGCCTGTCACTGTAGAGAGCACTACGCTTCTCGAGGAGCTCTGTTGCAGCTTCAACACTATTGAGAATGATAAGATCCCGTCCGAGGACCCTTAGGTGCATAACGTCGCCTGGCATTTACGACATTACCATCAGCATCGGAACCTGATTCCAATATAGCCTAAACGCACCGTATGTCTTCGACCATTCGTGAAACACGAGCTCTTGCTTGTCGGTTGGCATAATCCGCAAGTGGCCTATCAATGGGTCCGCCGGAGGGCCAGGAGGAAGAGGTGGTCGCTTCTTCGACCTACGCTTGAGGTAGACCGTCAGAAGTAACGCTCCTAGAGCAGCAACTGTAACTGAGCTCTTCATAAGGTGCAATTGAGATGATTAAAGAAATTCAAACCCGCCTATTTATATGTCATGCAGACTCCTTCCCGTTCTTGTGGCGTACCCACAGTACAGTATTTGGATAGTTCCGGAGACATAGTGGGCTCTGCGATCTGATCCCAGTGGCACTATATGCACCAGGGTAGAAGCGAGACGACGGAACTTATATTCTTATGTGACTTACATACTCTACTCTGAGTCTATATCAAGTCCGGTTGCAACGGCGGGCACCCACAATCACGTGAGCTAGTTCACTTTGAAGCACAACCCTTCAGTTCGAGCTCCAGTTCAGAGTCGCAATCCAGATTCCACGCAGGATATTCCAGAAGCGATAGCATTAAACCAGCATATGTATAAGTAAGTTACAGAGCCCATCTAGAGAATAGCAAATACTTATACAATGAAACACAAACGCATAAATAAAAAAAGACATCCAGCAACATCAAGTCGTAAAAACGTGCACAGCAGGGAACTGAAGTAAACTGCCAGCAGACAGCGTTGGAACGTAAAGCATGTAACTACATCCAAAGCAAATGGATAGCGAGTGCGTCTGCTTGCGATTAAGCAGTAATTGTGATGGTAAGTCAGCGAGTGTTGGCGGCGCCATAGTCAATATGAAGCCAACGATGGCCAGGTGACCAAGGGGCCACAAGGTGCCGATGTGTCAAGCCACGAGGTGGCGAATCGAGGTGTCAGCGGTAATGTGAGCAGGGTGTGTTAGTCCAGGGGGATGGGTGAGTCGTTAATTCCGAATATCGTTGACCTCTTAGAGGGTTTGGAGAATAGCCATCGAGAAGTCAGAGAACCACACGCTTTGGTCCTTGGTAGATGCGAAGTCGGTGCTGGAGCCTAAGGACCAAAGAGTATAAGAGACCGTTGAAGAAAGGACATAAAAGATGAGTACACACCTCCGAAGAATGTCTGCATTTGAATGCCGCGGAATCTTCCAGCGTTGCCGTCCCTGAGAATCAAACCAGAAACGCTAATGACGCTCTTGCCCTCAACGAAGAGTTCAATTTCGCCGTTAGCCTTGCCCGCGTCGTTGAGCTTGATGCGCTCGCTGACGGTGTTCCATTCTCCGTCCTTGAAGTGGAATGCGCCGCGACCAACACTCGCACCGTAAGTCGGGTTGCAGTCGCTTTGGGGGGCAACGGAGCACTGCTTCTTGTTGGCAGAGAACTCAGAGATGGTGTACGGAGGGAGGTAAGTGTAGAACTCTCCCTGGCCGCCTGAGCGCCACATGAGACGAGCGGAGAAGCACTTGGTAGAGCGTCTGCCACCGGAGCAGCTGATGGCCTCATCATCTGAATCACCACCGTAAACACCAGGAAGCTTGCCACCCTTGACCCAATCGAAGCCCTTCTGGAAGAAGACTCGGTAGCCCAAGGTGATCTCCTTTGCGTTCTCGAGTCCAAAGTTCTGGGGACCCAAAGCGTAGAAGGACAAACCGCCTTGGGGCTTGTGGGTGAAAGTGTAAGAGCCCTTGGGGTAGTTGGCGCGCATTCCCTTCTTGCCATCGGGAGCGGAGACGTAGTCGTGGGAGAGAGCGGAGAGGAGACGCGTGGGCCTGAGGGTTGAATCTGAAAGGGGGAGGGAGTTGGGGGCGGAGGAAGAAGTGGACCATGACTTGGAGAAGCCGGAGACGGGGAACAGCGCGTTGGATGAAAGTTCCTTGCCGGGGGTTGGCTCAGATTTCACGGAAGTCTTGGCTGGGGCTGCGGATGAGGAGGTCGAGGAGGGGGCTTTGGAGGAGACCGTGTCGTTGTCCTCGTCGTCCTCAGTCTTATCGGCGGGCTGTGACTTCACGGGTGTTGCCGAGGGGGCAGCCTTGGGGGCGTCCACTTTGGTGTTTGTGGAAGGCTTCTCGGTCACATCATCATCATTGGCGACAACCTTAACGGCTGATGGGGTGGCGGCGACAACGGCGATGGTAGATGATGGTGCGACGGCAGAGGTCTTGGGGCGGCAAGTAGAACGACGGCGGTGGGGGTGGAGGGGCCGTGCATCTACGAGGGAGACGAGAAGGAGGCCGAAAATGAACAAAAGAGCTGAGATCCTGTAAGTGAACATGTTGAACTCTAGGTTTTGACGTCTAAAACTATCTAGAGGAAACGAAGAAGTGGCCGAGAGGATGGAAAACGGCTACTTGGAAGGAAAAACGACTGGACTGGACTCGGAGGAATAAAAGGGAGAGGGAGGACGTGGAAGGAGTGGAAGAAGGGGAATGAAGTTGGAAAAAGTCCGAATGGAAAAATATAAGCAACGCGATGTCAAACAGCCAAGACCATCATTCATTCAACCCTTGTGTACCTTTTCACATGCCGACTTCGGCACGCTAGAAACAATGATATTTTCGTCAAACCATTGTTCCCACCGTACTAATTGTACACACATTTAGTTTTGTTTCATTCTGGTTTCAACTTACTGCAGTGTTTGCTATCGCGACTACCAGTAGTTTGAGAGCTAATATCTGTCGCAGATCATCCTGTTTCGGCTTGGTCACATGTAGTCATTTCCTTTAGCACCTGCTGCTGGCACCGCGCTAAATGAGCGAGGTTTCAATCACCAATCGAACGGAGCGCATAACAGCGCATACGGGAAAAGCTCGACAGAATAGGCCCCAGAAACATGGTCACTCGTCTTCTATCGGAAATGCACCACTTGGGGGTGCATACGTGTCAGTTCTGGGCCGGGTACCTTCGTTCAAACGACGCCTCATGTCGATCTGATATCTGGTATGTGCTGCGGTAATGGAACGCCGAAACCTGGGTATCATACCGGCTCAATGGAGCGAAAGGCCAGCGATGGTTACATGGAAACGAATATGTGCGCATTGTCTGCAAACGTTCATATTGGAGTGTCCAAAGCAGCAGTGTTCACACTAGCGTGCTGCCCATTTGTGACAGGAACAGATAAGGACTTGTCGGAAACTGGCTTAGCCAGCATCGCGACCGTGACGGAGTAGGCATGCCATGGATGCGCTAGGGTCGACTATGAACAGAACATGATATAAGCGTTGCCTGACTTTCATCTGCTCCACCGTGGCTGCTTTGTCGGGCTCTCTGCGCTTGATGCGTCTCCACCGACGCGCTTGTCTTCCACAGCATATATCGCGTAGATAACTCCGACAGAGCTGAAGAATTGACGAATGTGCGCCGATAGATATCTGTCGCTAATAATAGGGTCCTCGATGCGACAGGGAGTATGGAGTTCTGGCGTTTAACTTCATCCTTCCAATCGGGTATACTGCACGCCTTCATCTCAACGACAATTTCCCACCGAAGCGTATCCGCGCAATGTCGTCCATGGCGCCTTTCACCTTCCAGAAAGCACGCCACCATGCTCTTCCCACCATCTCCGAAGTGACACGCCTGGGTCCACTACCCACCACTGATTGTGTCTGCGCACCATCTGATGCGGGCTTCTCCCACTCACTCCACGAACGCCGCAAAAGGACCATCCACCACTTAAGCACAGCGATCGCCTTTTCCATCCCTTGATCCGTCGCCTGGCGTCCGTCAACACTTTGCAGCAAGTATTTGGAGAAGAACTCCACGTCCTTATCCTTTGGCGGTATCTCGCGGAAGCCATTCACCCATTTCTCGACGAGCTTTTGTACATCGTCCGTCTCGCTGAAATATAGCTTCTCTCCTTTCTTTGGCCCCCTTTGTTTGAGAAACGCTGGTTGAATGAAGTTTGCCTTCGGAAATGGTCGTCGGTGAATTTTTGACGGCGTAAGAGACGAACGGAATACTGGCTTCAAGACCTTCCGCTTCTTCGGAGGAGCAGGCAGTTTCCCAGTAGCCTTCAGATGCCGTGCCATAATTAATTGTTCGCGTTGTATCTCAGGCGGCAGGACTCCGAAAACAACTGGGTCTATATCCAACTGCTGTAACTCTTCTTGGGGCACACGCAAAGATCTGGAAAGACCTTTTGGTTTAGCGGCTAGGAGGCGATGGAGTTGAGGCGACAAGGAAGAACGACTCCTAGGCGCAAGCCCTTGAGCGATGCGCCGGAGATTCTGGGCCTTGGTTCCCACAGGTCCTTTGCTTTGGTTCGAGGATATTGACGGCCCAGCTGTGATCGGAGGAACTGGTGTTACGGAACGACGTTTATATTCTTCATCCACCTCGTTACGAATTTGGGTTGGAAGCGCGTGGTAAACATCCTGATCAACTTGGGAGAACGAAGGCAGATCAAACTCGTTCTTGATTTCCGGTGGCTGGAGATTGACGAGGGGTTTGGTCGGCGCGGTCTCTGCAAACCGCGTTACCTTCTTGGTGGGTGATTGTGCGAATCGGAAGGGAAGTTTGCCTTGCGGGCCAGCAGCAGCAATGGCCATCCTTGTAGGCTCCAGTTTACCAATATGAATGCCAATGCCCCGTAATTCTTTGGGATCAAAATTAAAGGATTTCAGGATGCGCCAGGCATGATCACCGATGATGAGGTGGTCGTCAGTCGCCCCTCCGCTTATGCCAGAAAGGGGCGATTGCTTATTGAACACGTCGCATGCGCCGTGTCCAAGGAACTGCCCGAAGTCCATGTTCAGCTAGTTCAACAGTGAGGTGATTTACCGTTGACGAACCTTCGGAGCCTCAACAGGCGCCTTTGGATCTCGTTTCATGATCTTTAGCGATAAGGATCGCCCTACAACCGAGATGTCCTTCATTCGCCGGCTAACCTCCTCGGCCATTTGAAATACAAACGCCCGCGCTTGTGTGTTATCCTCGAAGCGGATCCCGTACTGGACCTACCATCAGCGCGTACAATAGATTCATTTGAATAGCACTCGCATTGATCTCTGAAGAAACGGAAGACCTCTTCTTTTCACTCGTTAGTACTCGTTCGTCCACTCCCCGGATGGCTTTCCACAGTGTTTCCCCAGTTTTTGGTCCCAACACCTCCGATAGTTCGCCTTTACTCCGTGCGAGAAGGTCACCTAGTATTACGGTCCGGAACTTTTCTTCTATTTTTTGCTTTGCGGCATGCCCAAAGCCTGGAAGGTCGGATATAGATAATGGGGCAAGAAATGTTGGAGCATCCGCTGATATGAGATGGTACGCCCCGGCGGGTTTAGCGCGTCGAGTAGCCAGCCGCGCCAACAGCATGTTCTGAGATATGCCTATACTGACTAATGAAATGGCAATACATCAAACCCTAGTAGGCTTTAGAGATGTGAAGCCGACTTACTCTCGCAGCCGGTCTCTGCTTGGACCTCCTTCCTCAGTTTTTCGGCGAACTCCATTGCTTCGTCTTTAACACCGGCGGAAATCTTCATCTTATGCCGTATTGTCGTTGTGACATCGATCATGGCTTCATCAACTGACACGGCCTCCACTTCGTCGGCATGCGTTAGGAGGATAGTGTAGAACTTCAATGAGATTTCTTTGTACCTGGACCATTGGTTACTGGTTGCACATGAAGTCTACGGACGAGAGCTTACTTTTCGAACTCATATGGCAGTGTGACAATCCCGGGACATAGTTGCCTCGCCTGTTGTAGGCTAGAATAGAGACGATTGAGTGCTATAGGTGACAATCATAAGTGGATCCTCCCACTGACCTCATGCCATTTTTTACTCCTTTCGCGCTGGCTTCATAACTCGCGCATGCAATTTCGCTCGTGCTACTCATTCCGCCTTGTCCACCTTGGGAGTGACAAACAACCGATGGCTGCCCCTTGAATTGCGGGCGTCCCAATAGACCAGCTGCTACGAAAAAGCAATCGAAATCACAATGCATGATAACCTTCTCATCATCGGCCGTAGCCTTCGCCTTGCCTTTCCCCTTACTCTTCGACGGTGACTTCAAAGCCCATTCAGCGTTCTTCATACTAGTACCAGTCCCAGCATGAAGTAAACGTGCACTGTGGCTGGAATTGTCGCGCGCGACTTGGGCGCGTTCCTGCGCTTCGGAAATGAGCTTTCTCAGTTCTGCTTTCCATGTCGAAAGGTGATGCAGCCGCGAGTTCTTGTAGTACCCCTCGATGAAACTGGGGGCCGCGGAGGTATGGGCCGCACGCCAATTGGGATCTGACATCAGGCGGGATGCGTTCGGATTGGATTTGTGTGCTGCATACTGTGGGGAACGAGCTTCTCTATGCTCCTGTGCTTGAGTAACATGTTCAGAGGGTGCCGGAGCCATGGAGAGTGTAGACTGCGTTGACGGGGCACCTTGCATGGCTTCCGCGCGCTGAGTGGGCTTGAAGATGAAATCACGCCAGGGCAGTAAAGTTCCTTGCTCTGCACTCTGCACCAACCACTCTGGCCTAACGACTTTCATATTCTGGAACTCACGGATTTTGGCAGGCGTGAGGGAGCATGTTATTATGTGTGTCCTACACCAGGGGTTTGAACGTCGCCAGAAGTAGAAGAGTAAACACTCACACTAAAGCTTTCTTGTCCAAATATGGATGATATATACCACCGTGTTGTACAATTAATTCGCGCAGCACCTGCACCGAAGGGTCTGTATAACCATTGATCTGGTGATGGGTTGTAGCCTTCAAGCTGGTCGCGTACATATGGGAGGGAGAACTCACGTAGATTGCCAACCCATCGAAGATCCTCTGATCCGACCCACTCCCAATTGCGGTATTCTGAACTTGAAGCTTAGCTCGCTTACGTCTCATGTACTCGCCAAATCCTCCAAACTTTGAGGGGCCGTAGGTATCATCGTCCACGTCGGAGTCAAGACGTCGTTTCAAAGAAGGTTGTGAGCAGGGTGGGGGCCGTTCGTCAATGTCAGCGTCCTTGACCTCGACGTCGCCCGGGACATCGCCCGGCAAGACCGCGGTTTGCAATGCAGCAAGAAACTCTGGGTCGTCCGATTCATAATAAGCTGATGAGTTGCTCGCCGAGGGCATAGGAGGAGTCGGCTGCATGATGAGAACTCGGAATCATGAAGGAACTGTGGGTTGTTCAAGATGGTGGCCGACATGAGAATCCCGCCCGACGCCATCACGTGACTGTGGGGGGGCCGAGGCCCGACGTTCTCACCATGAGCGGTCGACCGCCTTGAAAGACTTTCCCCCGCTTCCTAGAATCCTAGCTCAGAAGCAGAGATGCCACCTGACCGACGAACGCAATCCTTCCGCGATTGGAGTGTATCTGGTCTCACAAAAATTTCCTACATATCCTCTCCATTCATCGCCACTTTCCTGCTCATTCATCTAAGTGCACCAACCATAGCATGTCTCGGCGGTTCATCGCTTTCGTCGCAAACGATGGTATTGAGCTTGTTGAATGTACTATTTCTTCTCTGACACGCAAAATAGATACTAGGACGGGAGTACTATCAAACCCCCTTTGGCGAGAAATATCTTGTTCTCGGTCCAATTGCCGTCCATGCCTTGTCGGGTTTGTCCAAACGAATACTCTCAAAAAAGTCACCACGACCAGCCCGTAGCCTCCTCAGCATGACAGGATACTCAATCATGATCCTCTTCCTTCCAATACACTTCTTTACACACCGTCTTCACCCCACTGCCCCCCTTGATCCAATCCAGTCAGTCGGCCCGGCGGAACTGGATTTCGAGTTCGTCAAACTAGGGCTGCAGAAGTGGCCCTTCGTGTCATGGGGACTCTACGCTGGCCTCCTTCTCTCCGTCGGTCTCCATCTCGCGGACGGAGCCAACATAATCTGGAACAGCTGGTTGAAGGAGTCTCTTGGCCGCCCGCGCAGATGGCGCATCCAGTCCCTCGCCATGCTGGCGTTCCCCCCTCTGATCGGATTGTGGTTCCTCGCGAACGAGCCTTCGCTGGTCTTGTCCTCCACGGCCAGACGCTTCGAAGCGGCCTTCAGAGAGAACTGGCTGTATAGAATCCTGTGATCGTGCCAGTTTGTACACTGTCAGGAACCCCATTGCCAATTGACTATTCATATCCGCTGTGTGGGCATCGGCCCCGTTCCTAGGCGCTTGTGAAGGCTCTCTTCTGGCCCGATGCCTAGATGGCTAGGTCATGGGATTAGGGCGGGGGTTGCGTGACCTCCTCCAAAAGGTATGAACGGTGCACTTGTCCCGCTGTGCGATTCAGCAATTGAGTGTTAGCCATCATTCTAGGCGCGATGCAGCGCAAATGAAACATTGCCCGCCATGACTTGGCCATGGTTTGCCGTACCTATTGATTAGCCAGAAGGGAGTACCCTCGCGTCTCTCTACTCCAGGCCGCCCAGCAAAGCTATATAAACCTCCCGATACACCTCGTATCCCCTCAGTCTACTCAGCTTTCCAAAGACAAAGACAAAGACAAACTAACCACAACGATGATGATGCTCTTCTTCGCTGCCCTTGCCGCCCTCGCTGCACCAGCCCTCTCCGTCTCGGTCACATACGACCAGACGTATGACAACAGCCAAGGTTCCCTCTCCACCGTCGCGTGCTCTAACGGCATAAACGGCCTCCTCACACGCGGCTACAAGACCTTTGGCGACCTCCCCACCTTCCCCAACATCGGTGGTGCTTCCGCCGTCACAGGCTGGAACTCCCCGAACTGCGGCACCTGCTGGGAGCTCACGTTCACCGACGAGAACAACAGGAAGAGGAGGGTCAATGTCCTGGCAGTTGACTATGCGGCGAACGGGTTCAATATCGGGTTGACTGCGATGGACCGGCTGACGAATGGCCATGGCGTTGAATACGGTGTCGTGGATGTGGATGCCAAACAAGTCGCTGCAACAGTTTGCGGAATGCCCGCGAAGTAATGGTAGTCCGACGCGGGATGGTGTGTCGTGTATATTCTTTGTTGTCCTGTTAGCTGATAATACTCTCCAGGGAGACAGCTCAAACAGAGAGAGGAATCCTTGGACTATATCGAAGGTAAGATAGTTGTAAAGTAATGGATTCGTGTATATGTTGCTATTTGTGCGCTTGGAAGTAATGGACATCACATGTTTGAATTTGAACGTCTCGTTTGAACTCTGGAACATATTTGTCTTGCGTTACGATGATCTACATCATAGGATAACGAACAATTATAGGATCCCAGCAGAGTACGTTATATCTAAGCAGCTAAAGCACTGTTTAGTCTATATAGATGCCCCAGACCGCAGCTTCCTCATGACGCCTCCTCGATGCCAGCGCCTTCTTCCTGTCGCGCCTCGCCATCCACGTTATCACAATTACACCAACGAACGACGCCGCGGCGGTCATATACAAGCTATTCGCATAACACAGCCGCCCTTGGGTACATTTCGGTGCGGAATCGTCAAAATTGTGCATCGCCGACCCCGGCTTGCCGTGCGCATCGAGGTTGCGCCCAAACGCGATGGAAAATACATTGCCGAGAATCAAGGGGGATAGCGCGAGGTAGCCGCACGCCTCGGAGAAATGCGCTGTATAATTGTCGCAAGAGGAAGAGTGGTGAGTTGTAATCATAAAAAAGCACATTGTTGGGGAACAGCGAACTCTGACTTACACAAGCCGAAGTACTCGATGGCGACGATGGGGGATATGGCGGCAGCGCCTCCGTATCCGATTCCCAATAGGCCCGTGGCAATCCACAAGTTCGCGACGGAGTCGGTGTTTGCTGCAACCAGTTGGGATAGCAGGACAACCGACGCCGCTAGAACATAGCAGTACGATCGGGGGCGCATCAGGCGAGTGCTGATAAAGTCGGAAAGTAGACCTAGTATTCCACTCAATAAGCAACGCGCGAGTGTGAGAGATAGGAGAAGAGGTTTACCAATGACAACCCGGCCAGAGCAGTTCATAATGCTAAGAATAGACACTTGCGTTGCTTGCCATTGTGCGGCAACGACAGGATTGAACAAAGCGTTTTCATGGGCGTAAAGTATTCGCGCCATCGTTCCTATATTGTTGATAACTACAAAGCGAATTGGTTAACAGAAAATCTGTATGGTGCATGGACGTACACATGAGGCCCGTCCCGGCAACTGCAAGCCGTCAATAACGGGACCAAGACGCGCGTGGACGACTCACAAATGGAAAACAGCAGGAATAAGCCCCAGAAATCCCCATTACGGCATAGCCCCCAGCCGGACACATTGGGTTCCGCGTCTACGAGAAGCACATCCGATGTGATCGTCGGTGGAACATGGCCCGAGAGAAGGGGTGTCTGAGGGTCATGGTCCTTCGTGGCCTCCTGCACTGGGATCACCTTGATGAAGAAATAGCCTATCAGCATCGGGCACGCCGTCCCGATAGCGAGGACGAGCAGGAATGACGAGGTGTCGCCGGGAAACGCTGCGTGCGCGATCGCGGAGAATATGAACGCGGAGAGCCCGAAGCCGGAGAAGACCAGGCCAGTGACAGTAGCACGCTGCGGAGCAGTGTACATTAACATCATGTTGTACGTCAAGTTCGCGGTACGCTATGGCGTACCATTTGGTCGGGGAAGCTCTTCGTCGTCGGATTCCCTGCACCGTTCAGCGCCGCGCAGCCTCCTGCGCCAGTCAGATAGCTGAAGAGCACGAGCGCGTAGAACACGGGAGACGATATGGGTTCGTCCGTTTCAGGTGGTCCCGCATTGTAGATGGTACGGATGCCCGAGTACCCGAGGAAGAGAAGGATGAAAGCGCCGGCCAGCGGGATACGGGGACCACGCGCGTCGACGATCCTGCCCCATATCGGTGAGCTTGAGTACACGCCAACTGTCCAACAGCGCTGGCGTTAAGCATTGATTGACAGATGTTATGAAGCGCACCATTGCCCGCGAGACCGATGAGATTCAAGCTTGTTTGCTCAATATGCAGCTGTGAGGCGAGCTGCGGCCCATACGCTGGTCCCCTTAGCCCGGACGTGATTTCACGAATGCTCATAACGCTCACCCGAGAAGACCTTCAAAGCCGTTAGATTCTCCTCCGCGAGGCTAATCTCGGCAAGAGTGACTCACATAGTTGGTGCCTGCACAAGCTGCAACGAGAATGGACACAGACAGTGTAGTCAACCTCTGGGAAGCCTTGTCAAAGGCAAACTCGGTATTTGTGGTCATCGGAGTGGGCGCAAAGATAACCAACTCATGTGAGCGATGTTCCAGCGGCAAAAGAAGGATGTGTAATCATTGCGGCCATCAAAGGTGCGAGGAAAATGAGGAATGAGACCCAGCGTTTTTGGTATCTAGAATCTTCTTCGATGTAGTTCTGCATGAGAGGAATGTCAGAAACTGTCTCCGCAAGAAAGATGAAGATAAAAACCGTGGTCGAGTTCATCGGATAATTCAGTCGCACAGGGGCTCTCACATGACCCCCCTAACCCTAAGGGCAACAGAAGTCCTGGCGTTGACTCGGACTCCGTTTGGACAAAGCACTGTCGTAAATCGATTGTCGCTTCGCCGGGGGCGCTGCTTTGTAGCGCCTCCATGGAATTTAAGCCTGAGGAAGACTGCTTCGCAGTACAGCCCCAAGCGAGCGCCCATTCGCATCGATTAAGTGAGCACCGAACACAAAGGACCATGGCCTCCACGACGCCACTCGAGTCATTCCTTACTTATTTAAAGTCGAAGTCTCGATAGGTCGGGCGTTCTTGGTGCTCTTTCTAAACCCCCCAACCCATCCTTGGATGATAAGTATGGCATACGACTTTAGACAACCCTATTACCCTACTTCACCGATCCTTGGGCCCGACAAAAACCCTAATTCCTCCTCGCTCTTCGGCGGCAGCTTCTTTACGAGTCTTGCACAAATGTTCGGCCTAACATCACTCTTGACCATTGCTGGCTCCGGCGGATCGTCATATCTGGTGGACACCGTCAGGCTATTTCTGTTAGGCACTCTGGTAGAAACCGGTCGTCGCTTTTGTTACTGGTTCATCGAGCGATTCAAATTCAGTGAGCTGCGCATCAATCGTCACTCCGTGCAGTCCCAACTATTGATCAAGGATACTCTATGACCGCGCGTTTTTCTGAAGGGGATCCAGCATACGAGTGGATTATTCTTTTCCTGGTATATATCCCTGTCCTTAACCCCTGTCCTCCTTTTGACTACTTAGGTTTTGCAGACGGAGAAGAACGTGTGGCGCCGTTCTCGCGATTTCTGGGTCAATTCCAAAACATCTGCGCGTAAATGGGGCATCACGCCTGGTGGCGAATCAGACGTCCCAGTTGTTGCGGATCGCGACTCTGAAGAGAGCACAGACTATGTTCCAATCTACGAGATTCCCCAACTTTTCTACTGGAACGGATATTGGTTGGAGATACGCCGAGAACAGGGCTCACCTCAGTATCACAACCGCACTGTCTCTCAGTCTGCGGCTACTTTATACCTAACGTCAGTCGCAGTACTTGTAAAATAATGCAGATGGGCTGACATTTCGTCTACACCTAGGATTTACTCACTCAATATGAGCGTTATGAAGGCCCTAGTAGACGAAGCACGACTGCGCTACGTTGAAGTGAGCAAGCCGAACGTCATAATTCATTCCTCAGATTTAGTGAGTGTCGCCGCCTCCGGATTGGCGTTTGAATGACTTCACGCTCGTCCACGATCTAGAGAAATGCCGGACCATCCTTCACTTGGAATAAGGTCAAGAGTAAAGCGCGACGGCCTTTGTCGTCGATCATCCTGCCTCAGGGGGAACTAGACTCCATCATCGAAGATGCGCAGGACTTCATAGATTCTGAAGATTGGTATATGGAAGCTGGTATCCCCCACAGGAGGGGATATCTACTGTACGGTCCCCCAGGAACCGGGAAAAGTGAGCTTCTGTGTGCTTGAGTCGGTACACTAACTAATGGGTTGGATAGGCTCTACGATTTACGCATTGGTAAGTGTCATTAGAGGATGCATCTTCCTATTTGCTCATCTAGCTCGTTAGGCTGGCGAGCTTGGGCTGGAGATCTATACAATCTCCCTCTCTGCTGACTAGTAAGCCATCCCTGTGTAGTCTGATATTCAGATACCCTTACCATTTTCATATAATAGTATTGACGACTCAACGCTGCAAACGGCAGCCTCTGCCATGCCGAGGCGAAGTATTCTCTTGATTGAAGATATAGATTGCGCCTTCGCCTCTCGCGAGGATGAAGAAGACATCCTCTTCGCTCCTACAAGTCCGTACGTAGATGCCAACGGAGTTGTTCCTCGACGTTCAGCCGTGACCTTGTCTGGTCTTCTGAACATCATCGACGGCGTAGACAGCGAAGAAGGAAAGTTCTTCATCGCAACGGTACCCAATTTCCCTTTTATCATCAACAACTACTCAAGTTTCCTACCCATGACAGACTAACTATGTCGATCGGCTCGACGCAGCTCTCATTCGCCCCGGACGCATTGATCGCAAAATCGAGTACAGACTAGCCACTCAGGAACAAGCTCACGCCCTGTTCACTCGATTCTTCCCTGCATCCCGGTTCGCGCATACTACCTCGTCAGAAAAGCCTGTCGACCTCGTCTCTCTCGCTGATATGTTTTCTTCCGGCATACCCGAGGATACTTTCTCCATTGCTGAGCTCCAGGGGTTCCTTCTGTCTTGCAAAAAGCGTCCTCTGGATGCAGCGACGGGCGTGCGAGCGTGGGTGGTCAAGGAACTCGACCAAAGGCGCGAAAGGGAGCAGAGAGAGGAGATGAGGAAGCTGAAGCTGAAGGCGGCAAAGGAGAAGCGGGATGCGAGTGGTGGACTAGGAATGGGTCCCTTCGGAAACGGTTCGTCGTACTCCCCATTTGGTCCGTTTCGGAACAGCATTGCACCACCTATTCTGCCAATGGATGGACTCAATAATTCGATGTCACAAGTTCAGCCGCTCGAGGAACCCGCCGAACAAAGCAAAGACATTGTTACTTCAGCTAAAGTAGAGACTCAGAGCAGTAACCAAAATAGCAACGCCGACCGGCATCGTGAGGAGGTCGCAACAGAGGCATACTAGGAGGAAAACGTACCGCACTATTGCTAATGACTTATTCTTACTTTTATTTTGCCATATCTTATTATGTATGAATTGAAGTAGTGTACCTATCCTGCCATCGGTTTCCTCGAATTAGAGTGTATTTGATGCTGAACGTATGAACGATTCAACCTGCAAAGTCCCGGTTTTTAGGAATCACTTTCAACAAACCGATGACCGGTTCCTCCCTGTCGGGTCGATTGGATGTTACGGGGCTCTTTAGGATATTCTCCCAGCGTTCAAGATGAAAAGGCGATTGAGGTTGGGTATTTGGGAAGTTGATCTACGATTCGCCACGCCTGTACCCTACCCACTGCGACACATTGCGTCAGCTCGCGACGCCTTTTCCAATCCTGGCACCGATACGGAAAGGACGGTCATTATTTCCTACAGCACATCCCAGTCCCGGTGACAAAATTGGTCGGAAAACTGAGCAGGTGGCAGCAAGGTGTCGAGGTGTTGACCCGAGAGGTGGGGTCAAGTGCCTATTACCAGGAGGTTGACGATTCCTGTAAGTAAGTTCTGGACCAGCAGGTTTGATGAGTTCTGGCAAGTTCAATAGCTTCTATTTCTTCCACGCCACCACTCGTTGGGGCACTGGATAGCACTGCCTAAGTAATCATATCCGAGCGGCTGTCCGTCGCTAAGAAGAGCCTGAGCACAATATTTAGTCGCACTCTAGCGAGTCCACGAAGAGAAGGAACACAGCAGATGGTATCTCTCTGGGAGTTGTGCAGTTTGCCGATGCACGACGCAAGAAACGCACAAGGTACACTAGTGGCGAGGCCGTGTCGAAAGAGGGCGGCGATACTCTTTTTCACTACAGTGAAAGGGTGAGCCCCCCGGTAAAGGCGTAGGAAGTATTACGCACGGCTTGAATTCGGAGATCACGATAAAACCACCCTAAGGTCAAATATCGTGCGGATTGCTCCTCAGTGCGGGAAGCCTGAGCTCTGGCTATCCCCGCAAGCATCTCACCATTCGTATATACTATACACATGGCAGGCTGTGCTTCTGGCTTGGGGTCGCGTCGAGTTTTATGAATGAGATGTCTCGAGCAGCGGTCTGTTGCAAGATGGGGACATTGTATATATGGGGTCGCACCAATGCAGGTTCTGTTGCAAGTTCAGCAAGTGATTGGCTTGCAAACAGGCTGCTATGAAGAAGTAAATGAATAAGGCGTACGTTAGTACTAGGCTTCCGTCGAGCGCTTATTGACGAATGTTGGATACTCGTGATACGCCGAAGGTGTTGGCTCTTCTCTTCACCGAAAATCAACTAGGTCCGTCAAGTGAGGGCCTCGGGTCACTGAACAGAGGTAGTTAAAAATTGGCGACATGTTTCACGATTCGGATAACGCGCAGGAGCACAGCAGAATGTTGCTGAGACAGTATGTCGGTGCCGAATTTGGCCAGTGGTCTCACAATAAATCAAAGTCCGCTACTATCCTGACAGCTTCCTCACAGTTCACTTTCTTCACCAACCTTTTTCATCGTTTCTCACTTGTACTCAAGCATCTCATCTTTAATCAATGGCTGAAGGGAGCAACTACGACTTTTTGTTCAAGGTTCGTGGCGTTGCTGCGGATTCGCCGCTGGCTGTTCAGAACCAAACGTCTCATGGTTGCGGGGCTTGTAGGTCGTTCTCATTGGAGACTCTGGCGTCGGGAAATCGTACGTTCTCGCTATTGACTGCAACTTTGTAATGCTCGGCTGACGGGGAATTGGGCTGATACAGAAATTGTAAGCAATTGAACCATTGCCAACTTAGGCCTGCAGCGTCCAGGAGCTAATCCTTATCTTGCGCTCTACTAGTGCTCTCACGATTCACTCGTAACGAATTCAACCTCGAGTCTAAATCAACGATAGGCGTCGAGTTTGCCACACGATCAATCAATGTCGACGGGAAGACGGTCAAGGCGCAGATCTGGGACACTGGTACGTCGTCGGGCTTATCACAGCGGGGCGGACTATTGGGACGCCCTAGCCCTTTCCCGACATTAGAGCGGGTATAGAGGACACTCTCAGTAGCCTCGTTTCCGCTCTTAGGATTAGGCTGACGACGAATTCACAGCTGGCCAGGAACGATACAGAGCCATCACATCTGCGTATGTCCGAATTCTCTCCAACGCGGGGCTGGATTTTGTTGATTTGACCGTGTTCACAGTTACTACCGCGGTGCTGTGGGCGCCCTGCTTGTCTACGATATCGCCAAACATGCTACGTACGTCAACGTGACGCGATGGTTAAAGGAGCTCAGAGACCACGCGGACTCGAACATTGTCATCATGTTGGTCGGGAACAAGAGCGATTTGAAGCACTTGCGGGCTGTTCCAACGGAAGAGGCGAAGGCATTCTCTAGTGCGTTGCTTGCATTCGAGTCTATTCAAAGATGCTGACTGATAACTAGCCGAGAACGGGCTTTCTTTCATCGAAACTTCGGCGCTGGACGCTTCGAATGTCGAGGCAGCCTTCCAGAACATCCTCACTGGTGAGTCTTGCGCGTTTATATCCTTTGCTAGCGTCCCAATTCGTTTGATAGATATCTACCGGATTGTATCGAGCAAATCTCTAGAACAATCCGCCGACCCCATTAAACCGCCAACCGAGACATTGAATGTCAGCACCGCGGAGCCAGCGCAGAACCAGGGTGGCAAATGTTGCTAGAATCCCATTCCCGACAACTGCTTGCGTATATACGGTTATCGCGATGGGTTAGATTGAGATGTAGTGAGTCTGTGGATCATGCACGCTGCTCGTTTCTTCCCTCAGCCGTGTTTTGTACGCTACTTGTTATTTGTATTGGGATGCTTTGCGCGTATTCAGCTCCACTTTTTGTCATACTTCTCTGTATTATTTTTTTCTCCGGTATTGGTCTTCCGTAAGCATCATTCCGCGCACCTTCCTTCTGCACCGCCATGTGTCATGAGTCTCTAGGCGTGGACTGATGTGAAGTTCAGTCGCTCGACGTTTCAGCAGAATCGAATAAAGGCGAGTCGCCTCTGAAAATTGATATCTCACAAGACCTGCCTTGCTCCGCTTCGGTGCAGTGTATTGAATGCGACATGACCTACACACGAGCATACAAATACAGGGCATAACTGTAAGTATACGGTATATGCGACGACTATTGGGATCTCCGCTACGGAGACTCGAGCACAAGACCGAATCCCCTCTATGTTCTACATGCTCAAAACTCGACTTGCACCACATCCTCCTTCACGGTGTTCTGTACGAACATCCCAAACCACTGGGACCACTGGTAGACGTGCTTGCAAAGGCCGGACGTTGCGCGCTGTGCGGGCTCATCAAGACGGCTTTTCAGCGGTTCTGGTTGTTGGACAAACTTCCTGCGGATGTGGACCTGGGCGGTGTGGATCTGGGGCTGTATGCCGAGCGCAAGGGGAATCTGATTGCACCACGACCGCCGGAGAGGGAGCTGTGCCATCGACTGATCATCCTTCCGTCAGACAGGCCGCAGGTGGTGTACGATATTCTATCGGCTGCTCGCTCGATTTTGGTGCTGCATATCCAACTTATGCAAGAAGACGCGCGTGTTTTCAAGCGACGGCCAGACATACACGGCAGGAGAGTCGTGGATGTGGTGGGCATCGACCTCGTTAAGAAGTGGTTGAACCTCTGCGTGACGCACCATCACGACGTCTGCGAAGAGGTGTGGTGGAGGGACAGAGACGAGGAGCTACCGTCGTCGGTGAGGATGATTGATGTCAAGAGGATGGCGATCGTCCCTTATTCACCGAGAAGTCGGTATGTGGCGTTGTCCTACGTCTGGGGAGGAGTCGGTGCGGAGTACCAGAGTATGCGAGACAATATCTCACAGCGCATGGCTCCTGGAGGACTAGACGAATCCATCCTTCCTGCGACGATTGTTGATGCAATTGAACTCTGCCGTCGACTAGGCGAGCGGTATCTCTGGGTCGACGCTCTATGCATCATTCAAGATAGTGCCGCAGACAAGGCTGTTCAAATTGGTGTGATGGAGCTGATTTACGGCGGGTCATTTGTGACTGTGTTTGCCATCGGGGGGCACAACGCGCATGCTGGCCTGCCTGGTCTCCGCAAAGGCACTCGCACCCGGCACCAACGCATCGAAATAATACAAAACCTTCGCCTCAGCGTCCCACTGACCACCTTGGGATCTGTGCTCGCCCAGTCCGTCTGGGGTACGCGCGGGTGGACTTACCAGGAAGTCATGCTTTCGAGGCGGCGGCTTTTCTTCACCGACGAACAAGTGTACTTCGAATGTCTATGCGAAGTATTCAGCGAGGATGTCGTTGCGGAGAACATACGCGTTCCTGGATCGAACCACCCCCTGCGATATACTGGGATTGGGGGGGTTACGTTCCGCACTCGCCCCTACGGCAGTACTACGCACGAGTTTACGGCGGGCTACGTAGTTGTGGTGCGCGAATACACGCAACGGAACCTGACCAATGAGCTCGACGCCATCGATGCCGTATCGGCCTTGACAAGGGTTATTGCAAAGGCTTTCAATTTAGGCGGAGGGGTGGCGTCGAAGGCTTTCCGGTATGGAATGCTGATAACAGATCTAAATCAGACGTTATTTTGGCACCCTGGCGACGGACCGTCGTTCACTCGTCGGCGCAGCGTTCCTGGCCTGCGTGGTACATGGCCCTCGTGGGCATGGGTGGGGTGGCGCGGAGCTGTGCAATATCGACATAATTGGTCTTACGCTGAAAGCTACCCTCGGATAGCTGGATCACTCGTCGATGTTTGGTACATATACGAAGACGGAAATTTAGTTGAACTTGACGTCAATCCTGTTCATAGGATGATATTTCCCGACGTGGAGAAGCAAGTAACAAGATATTCACCACCCAGTGGACGTGAGCGCCTCGTCGTATTGCTCGAAACGCTCAAGACGCAACAGGCCAGACTCCCCGACGGCACTTTGATATTCTACGCGACCTCAGCGACGCTCAAGGTACGGAAGCTCGCCGGCGGACCCCCCACCAATGATGACGACGGGCGATACGAGCTATACGCGATCCTTCCATTACATGGGCCGAAATCGGAAAACGCGGCTGGTCGCGTATACCTTCCCTCGGATCTCTCGTCGTCAGAGTTGGAGTTCATAGTGCTGGCTTACGCTGATGGCCAGAATGATCTACACGATGAAGAAGCACATGGGAAGCGTTACTCTACTTCGTTTCTGTATGTCATGGCCGTCCGCTCTCCTGAGACGGAAGGTGATGAGACAAGTGTTTCGGGTTGTGAACTTGTGGAAAGAGTTGGGGTTGGGATTATTTTCGAGCCCGTTTGGCTGGATGCGCGTCCACAAGAGAAGCTCATATGTCTTGCTTGATAGGACGGCAGGAGAGCCCTGGGAGGGCCTCTACGCTACTTTCCAGTTTGCCCATACTGCATGTTCGCTCGTTCAGCCAGTCCGCCTACCTAGACCAGATCTAGGCCGACCACTCCAGTGTCCCAAACCGCTTCATCTTGACAATTACCGCACTTTTAAACACCCCATTGCACCCTGTACACGCACCCTGGCCCTCCATACATGATACGCCTCAGCAATGGTATATATAACTCCGATATGTAAGGACTCTGAGGAGTTCTATCCCGAAGAGCCATCAGGCTTCACGATGCCGACATTTCTACCCACGGCGGTCATACACGGCCCATTTCATGTGTTAGGTCAAACGGCAGTGGTGTGTTGGGGGCTCATCGTGAAATTGTTCGGATCTGGATTATTCTTTCTGTCAGTCCCTTTGGCTTGAAATCAAGAAATGAATCTTCAAGACTCGTTCAAGACAAACCTTCCGAGTATGTTGGGTGATATGACAGCATTTGATGGCGTGCAACACAAGGAGGTCTAGCTCGTTTCGGTCATGGGGTGGCCTTATCTTATCATCAACAGTTGCCGACTTACTCCCACCTTTATAAACAGACAACGATGGCTGCATCCTTGATCCCCCGCTGCTCATCTCCCCTTGGAACGATGTGGGCCGCCTTTCCATTCATCCTCAGCAGCATCGCGATCGCTCAGGTGCACGCCCTTGCGCTGTATCCTCGCCAAGACGCGAGCCCTGCTGTATCGGTTAATGGGGTGTCCCTAGTAACTCCCAGCACCACTGGCTCAACCATCCAGCTTACCTCGAGTGGGCGGCCAGCGAGTACGACGATCACCCTGCGCTCCGCACCGCCAGTTGTCACCTTCCTTTCTGGTACTGTAGCAATACGGACTGTCACCATCACCAACGTGCTGCCATACCCCACCGCTATTACGTTGCGTTCGTCCTACATCCCGACCATCCCCAGTGTTATCCCCACTCCGGGTGTCGGTGGTAGCACTCCACAGGAGTCCAACACGAGTACAGGGCTTAGTAACGGTGCTAAGATTGCCCTCGGTGTCACTATCAGCGCAGCTACGGTCGCATTTGCGGCGCTTGCGTTCTTCATTATGCGAAGACTGCGCGAGAGGCGTGCTGGCTCGAGCGCTGGTGTGTTTAGGAGGGAGAAGCGAGCCTGGGGTGCCCTCGAAGATCATCCCACTTCGAAGGGCCAGGGTGGTGAAGTACGAGGGACCATGAAAGAGAAGCACCGCGATCATAAAGAATCGCTATCCAACCCCGCCCCCGCTGATCCATTCGCTTCTGAGCTTGATTCTTCCGCTCCGAAGCGAGTTTGATTCATTGACTGTAAATGCGCTGACGCGAAATTTGTATTCGTTTTCATTGCCCCTGACCAAATGACTTCCTTGAAGAATGTAACGATTGTTGTACGAATCCTTGATGTGAATTCCACGAAATGTATATATTATCTATATTCGCTTCTATACTCGCCTCCCCATGATGCTTCATAAAATGTGAGATGTAGGAGATCAAGCATGATGTCTTCATGCGGCGTCAGCCCAGTGTGCGATACGCACAAGTACCACATCCATCTCCTGCTTGAACGACCCCAGTCCAAGAAAGGAAGTTGTACTATGAATGTGTCGCCGACGCATCGGGGATTAGGGTGTTCAGCCTGGCGCGTCTGAATCAGTGTATAGGGTGTGCGCCTCGATTGTACGACCTCAGATCGCACGGAGTAGCAGACATACCTCGTAGTAAGGTGGGCCCGGATGAACCTGCCGGAGTCCGTGAAGGGGTTTCCCAAAGCTAGTTGAACGATCAAGGACTGGAGTCGACCTCTGGATTGCGGTCTACATACGAGGAGTAGAACTGAAAGTGGTATAAGGACTGCTTCTTTAAGAATGACTACATGGACAGGTTTTTACACTCGCTGGCTACAATACAGGTCATCTTCTCCGACCTAGGCGCGATGCTGCATGAAAATGCCTTGGGACGGCTGGTAAAGTCAGTCAGGACGTACAAACACCACTGTACTCTACTCTACGTACCTAGTGACCCCAGACTCAAATATAATTTCTGGCGTGATTTCATTTCCATCTTCATCCTTGGCCTTAGTTATGTTGACCGCGGCAAATATGGTGGCGACAGCGATCCATATATTCGTGGCTGCTAGGTGCCGCCCTGGGCATATCCTGTAGGCCTGTGAGAATCCAAAGAGTTGCTTTCGTCACTGAATGGTTACCTTCTCCCAAACCCGAATGTAGCAACCGGTGGAGGCTCTTCGTTCCCTCCTTCAGACTTGGGCAAGAAACGATCAGGGTTGAATTCCGTTGGCTTGGTGTATACGTTCCCATCTAAATTCATACCCCTAGTAATTTGTATCAGCAGCCTTTACTCGAGGATTGAGAGGACCAAAAGGTATACTTGGCGTTTGGGATGAGAATGGCTCCCTTGGGAATAAACATCCCTTTGTATATATCATCCTCCATCGCACGATGGGGTACGCCTAGCGTCGAAAGCTACTTTAGTTACCTTGACAGTATATTCATCGCATTATGACTATTCACCAAGGGGCGCGGATGGGTGCCATCTATAGGATATGAGTTTGCGGACTAGATTATTGTAGGGGCGTGAAGGACCTTAATACTTCCATTGTGACACGCCCGACATATGGCAGCGCATCATAGTCCTCGAAGGTCGGGAGGCGATCCCCAATAACACGATCGAACTCTTCCTGTCCTTTCTTCTGCACATCGGGGTGATGGAGCAGAGCCAGGACAAATGTTTCGAGACTAGACGAAGTCTGGGGCAGGGATCGTTTGGGTCGACATCAAGGCAGCGTCAAAGAAGAGACCTACTGTGTCAACGCCAGCAGCGAAGAGGACGCCTGCAGATCCTTTGAGGTCTTGAATATCTTCGTCGATAAGGTCCTTTCCGGACATGGACTCCATCTGTGTGCGGAGGAACGATCGCTCTGCGGTACCTTCGGCCTAGGAGGCGCGTAAGCAGACAGTCAAGAGATGGTAGGTTGGTGCTCGCCATCTGCTTCTTCACGTTCTCGAATGGCACGGTGCACAACTTGTCAACCGCCCACCTCCATTCTCGAGCGAATGTTATGTAGTGAGTCCCTGGGAACCACGAAGGGAAGTGTTGTACTAAGTATGCTTCGGTGAGTGAATATGTGATCAACAGAGGAGAAATCGACATGCGGATAGGGAAATAATCAACTATGGTCCCTCCAGGAGGGCCGCCGTTGTTTTGTGCGTAGGCCACGTTTTCTACTAGTGGCACGAATTCATCATCATCGGACAGAATCTGGTGACCATATGCGATGCGCATTATCACAGAAATGGTGTATCTAGTAGAGGACCAATAAGCAAGCGTACGTCTGGTCTTTTATAATTTGACACCCATACCTGCCAATATAATACTTGAAGTCTCTTGTATTCTCCACAAGCCCTTTAGCTAAGTAGCGGGCATTTATTAGCTGTATAGGCCGGAACTTGGCAGTGGATTGCTGGGAGAGGTACGACTGTAGGAACTTGCGGTGCTTTCGGAAACGGCGACCGTACGGGAAGAACGCCACATTATGATCCCAACCCATACTAATGAGCGGTGTTCGGTGAGTGGGTGAGAAGGGAGTGTAGAGTGTAACCAGAGCGTACGTCGTATAGACAGTGAAATTTGGTCTGTCGCTGTAAAGTGCACTTCTTTTCTCGAGGAGTTCAGTTGCAGCCTGGACGCTGTCTAGTACAATTATATCATGCCCCAAGACTTTGAGGTGCATCACATCGCCTTCAAAGGGTTCTTTTCAACCAATATGATCTATCACGACGGCGAACATACCATAGGTCTTCGCCCATTCGTGGAACACAAGCTCTTGTTGGTCAGAGGGCATGATACGAAGGTGACCGATGAATGGGTCCGCTGGAGGGCCGGGAGGAAGCGGCGGACGCTTGGTTGTCCGACGCTTGAGGTATGCCGACAACAGGAAAACGAAGGCAAGAAGGGCGACTGTGGTTATCGAGATAGCCATGAGAATGGAGCCGAGGGCCTCATCCCCTTCTCACTTATATTGTGACTGGACCCGCAGGTATGGACCTGTATACACTCCAGGATGAGAGCGGCACGGAGTTCACTGCATACATGTGAAGGTGAAACCCGTGCCAGAATGTTCATTAGCCAACTAGGAAGGATGTGAACATAAGAAGTGAATTGAAACAAAGACACCGATCAGCGACCGATAGGACTCTATAGGAATATACTGGTAGCTTGCCCACGATCGTGCTATCAGTACCCTTTGCAGGTACTAGCATAGACTAGCATGCGCAGTTGCGAAAAGGTTATCATTCGAAGAGCGATATACTGGAATGAACTGTTAGAGTGGGGATTTCACACCCCTTCGCTGCACTAACTTGAGATTGTTTTGACACGGCGACTCCAACCGGCTCGTACGTGCGCCAATGATGATTCCTGGGAGGCGTACGAGTGGATACGCTGAGAAGCATGTACTTTCTCTGGAAATTTTGAAATCCACGAGTCGGAGCTCTTGGATGCATACTCCCATGTCCGTGGATGGCACAAAGACTCATGGCTCAAGTCTAGATTGCAGGCATTGGCGAAGTCGATCCACAGTTTGGGGCGTAGCTCGAGGAAATGTTTCCCAAAGGTGGCACTGCCTCGGAACAATATCTTCGCAGAGACTGTAGAGAATCATGATAGTCTGACCCTATTCCAGTCTCAACGGAAAAATTCTTCGAGAAGTTGAGCACGTCCTAGGAGAGCTTGACCGGAGAGGCTGGTTAATGAGAAATACTAGTAGGATATTTGAAATATCATGGAGGATAGTACGGTCTAAGCGCTGAGATCTGAGACGCGCCCCGGGCCCGGGCCGCAGGCTTGCAATAAAAAGCATCAACTCCAACCCAACTGGCCAACCATATCCCCCGCCTACCACCAAAATGTCCTCCAAACGAGTTTGCCAAATCATAAAAGTGAGATCCTCTGATTCCCTCCCCCGCCCCCAGTCGCTCTAAATTCCTGTCACATCCACAATCGACATCCGTCATGAAAGCTAAAACCAGAAGCAGAAGCAGAATACAAGGCCATCCACGCCAATGTCTGGCCCGGAGTCCTCGCCGCCCTAAAGCGCAGCAACATCACAGACTACTCGATTCACTACTACCCGCCCCTCCACCTCCTTATCGCGACATTCAAATACACAGGGACAGACTACGAAGGGGACATGAGGATTGTTGCTGAGGACGATGAGACGAAGAGATGGTGGAACGTTACGGATGGGATGCAAGAAAGCTTTGTCCAGGGTGCAGAGGGAAGTGGGAAGGATGTTCCTTGGTGGACGGTACGTCGAGGACCTCTAGATTCTGGACCCCTAAATGCTGATCAGGGGCTTAGGAGTTGGAGGAAGTATTCCGCTTCGAGTGAGATACGTGAGCAGTTCGTATTCGATGTCGCTGGCGATGCCAAAGAAGTTGTAATTCCTACATTAAATTGCTATATCTATGTACTGCATCTAAATACATCATGAACAGAACATAAAAGAACATGAAGGGATACATAATGGACGCTACATCATTGTACGTGTACAACATGGTACAGAATACATGGCGATGATATAATGAACATATGCATCAAACATACATGCAAGGCGACTCGCCGAATCGCAGGCTCGCCGGGGGAATTCGAATGTGCGGCGATAGAAACCAATCTGCAGGGTGGACACTGTCCACGCCTCGCTTGCGTGTGCGTGTATGTACATACAATTCGCTTGCTGGTAGTTTGTGTGACAGAATACCAGAGGGTCGGGGAGATCCAGGAAATACAAGAGGCCTCGAGGCTTGAGCTTCATGCATTGATGCTTGAGGATGGCGTGCTGCACGCGCCTGATTAGACGACTTCCCGACAGACGATGCTATCTCTCGGCGGCTCCGTGATCAACCACCCATCATCCTCTTCCTCCCCTCCATCCTCCTCATCCTCCCCATCGGCATCCTGCCCATCCTGATCCTGATCATCCGGAAGCTCCACGCCAAAGGTTAACGGCGTATCCGGCTTGGCACCGCGAGCAGGCAGCGCCACCACATGGCCACCAGTATACGGTCTCTCAGCGGAATCAAAGGTCGTTATAGTCCCGGCACCTCCCATATCTTCGTCTCCCCCGCGATCGACCGGGCTAACCCACTCCTCCTCAACACGCATCAGCTCCCCAATGCTCAATCGTTTCGACGGATCCCGAACCAAAAGTCGGCCGACGACCCGCTTCGCTCCCTCGCTCCTCACCAAGTCCATGCCCCGCAACTCTCGCTCCTCATGGTCGGTGGCGATAACACGACTGTGCTCATGATGCTCCGGCCACGAGTAGTCCCCTTTCGCGATCTTCATTAACCACCTCCGCCGATCCGCAACCCCTCCGTTCCCCTCCTCCCTCTCTCCCCGGATCCCCATCGCCCCCTCCCCAAATGGCAGCCTCCTACAAACCAGCGCAAATAGCACCACACCGCACGCCCATGCATCCGTCTCCCTCGCATCATATCCGCCCTCATTCTCACCATCATATTCATGGACTTCGCGCATGCTGCTATCGTGCCCACTGATCTTGAACCGCAGGGGTTTGCTAGCGACACTTCCCCTCCCCCCACTCATCACCAGCTCGGGCGCGGCATACGCCTCGCTCCCACAGCGTGTGGTCAATAGCGGGTTCGCGGGATCGATAAAACGCGATAAACCGAAATCAGTGAGGAGGATGAGAGGCGATGGGAGAGATGCAAGCGTGGGCGGTGATGCTGGATTAGGGGAAGAGAATGCGGAAGTTGCAAGAAGAATATCTACAGATTGAGGTATGATACATCAGTATCGAGTGAACGACCAGTTCAGAATCAACGTACTTTCCAACTTGATATCCCGATGCACCAACCCAACGCTATGCATCCATGCAACTGCTTTACACAGCTCGTAGAACATCTCCTTCAACACAGATTCCACTACACGTTCCGTAAGTCCAATCATGCCAAACAAAGAACAAGGAATACTCACGTAACACAGCATGGGCTTCCTCCGTATTCACCAAGCCGAGTAAATCGCCGCCGGGGAGGTACGGCAGAACGAGGACATGATGCGTAGGGGTGGTCAGATGCGAGAGCAGAGGTGTGATATTCGGATGAGATATGTGCTGCAAACAAGGACGCTGTTAGCTCCAAGCAGTGATCGTCGTCAAAGGAAACAATGCAAAGGCCCGAGCAGCCCGCCTTCGCGCGCTCAAGAGATGAAATCAGCAAAGGGCTCCTATTCCTAGACACACGCCCCCCTGCCCTTAGGCTCGAGTGCAGTGGGCATGGCGTATCCAGCGCCCGCTGTCCACCGAAGTATATAACCCCAGAAGCCTAAATCAAGCCAGACTCACCTTCAGCACCTCCACCTCTCTCACGAAGCTAACGCTCATCCGCTCTCGCTCCTTTTCCTCTACCCCACGGCGTGGCAAAGGCGTCATCTTCACAGCGACCAATCTCGTCTGCGCCTGCCGAATGTAGCCTTTGTACTCATGTATGGACCGCGGGGTGTCATCCAGTGCCTCGCCAACGCTTATGCCCAGCCCTACAGCCTGCCCAGTTGCCGTCCCTATCTTGATCTCCTTCTCCCTAACGTCATCCCCACCATGTTGCAATTTCCCGTCTCCGCTCTGATTGCTCTCATAAAACGCAGCGTCCCCCATTGGCCGCACCCCACAAACGCCACCCTTCCCCAACTTCACCCTCAATATATCCCCCAGTACCTCGTCCGACATCCTGGTGGCACATGAGTCAAAGGACGCGAGCGATGTCGTAGACGTGAGCGAAGCGATCGAGTTTATCGACGACGCCACACTGATAGTCGACCGACCGGAATCCGAGCGCGTCAATCCTCCACCAGGTTCCTCCCCATCCACGCCTAGCCCAGGATACTTCTTCCTTCTCTTCAGACTACCCTTGTTCGTACTCCTCCCACTTCCATTTCTGCTCAGGGCCTCCTTCCTCGAACTACGCCCGCTCCAATTCCGCTTCAATCTCCCGCTTTCCCGGCGCACCAGCTCGGTCTTCGCCCGCGCAGCATCGACCAGCCCCACTAGAGACTCATCTACCGCTAACCACACGGCTGAAAACGCGCCCTGCCCAAGCGGCTTGACAAGCGTCAGTTGGATCACTTCATCGTCTGGTGTCGAGGAAGATGCGTGTGGGAGGGGCGAGGTGATAGGGAGGGGCGAACGTATGACAGACCCCGGACTCAAAACTCCATCAAGATCATCCTCAACCTCCTGATTGCTTATCGGCGGAGGCGGCGTTACTGCTGGCACGGCTGATTTCACATTGGTGATGCCAGGGTGCCTGGACAGACGTTCGGGGGGCAGTTTTGTGGGATGTGAATGATGCGCGAAAGGACTCTCCAAATGGCCTGGCCTGGGTGTCCTCTCCGTCTCAGTCTCTTCGGCGTCGGCCAGTGCTCTGCCTCCTTGCCTTGGCGAGGGAAGCGTAATGCCCAATTGGTCATGTCCATTATCACTCTCTTCGCTGGACGAGAGCGAGAATTGCCGCGATAAAGGCGATGACGGCGTGACGGGCGATATCGACCGTGAAGAGGAATAATGGGTGGGGTGAAGGTGATGTGGGGAGAACGTTGGCGAGTGAGGATTCGGCAAGGCGGAGTCATCGAGCGCGGGAGCCGTATCGAGCGAGAGAAACTCTCGTCGGCCGGCGGGGGATGACGTAGGATGAGAGAACGCCAGCTGCGCATCAAGGGCTACAGCTTGCGGGTCGGATCTATATCTCGAAGGGAAGAGCCTGGATAGCGGGATTTGCGATAGAGATGTCCGCGGTTTGTGCTTGGGGAGGGTGTGGCCGGGCGTGCTGATCGACGAAGGCGTCTCAATCTCTGGCTGCGGCGTAGCAGCGAAAAACGACGCATTCAGACTGCGTTTGGGAGATGGCTGAGCGACTTCCGGCGGGGGTGGAGGCGGGGGTGCCGGTGTCGGCGTTGGCGAGAAAGGGGACGCGAAAAAGCTGTGGGTTTTGGAAGGTTTTCTTGGCTCCTTTGTAGATTGTACAGTGATTTGATCCTCCACGTCTACTACCTTATCGCCACCTTCGGCTGAGATGGCTTTCCTGTGTCTGTGATGGTGGTGGTGGTGAGGCGGAGGCGGCGAGACTGAAGGCGAGGGCACTGCTGCCAGCCCAACATGATACAAAGAGGCATCAGAGAACGTCGAGGAGAACGACGTCGAGGACACGGTGGAAAGGCGGGAGGAAAGCGAGGACGAAGAGGACGACGATGAGGCGGATGACATGGGAGTTGGTGGTCAAGAGATAAAGGGGACTCGAACCTGCAGCTTTCGAGCTTATGCTGACTCTGCGCACTTCGAGAAGGCGTGGCCCGACTCCAAATCTCCCAGGCCCCGTTCCGAGAGATATGTCGTTGATAGTGAGAGTCGAGGTGAGAGTTCTGTCCCGTTCCGCCGTTCCGGGGCCCGGAGCTCGGAGTTGCTGGAATCTGCTGGAGTTCGCCGGAACGGCGGAACCAGCCTGCTGGAGATTCCCGGAACCATCGCCGCACCGGCCGTTGGCAAACGTGCGCGCACCAGCGAATCCTGAATCCCTTCTTTCTTCTTGAATCGTGTCCGCTGAAGCCCTTCGAAGTGAACGGAGCTTGAGTTTGGCAAATGATGGGACTGCATCTAGAAAGGCCTGAATTCGCTATTCGGTGCTCAGTTGAGCTGGGAACGAAGGGGGACGAAGTTACTGAGCGTGGCCATGGGTAATGCATATGCGCAATAAAGGTCAGAGCGCTCAAAGGCAGCGCGTCGCTGCACGCGAAGCATATTGCACACGTCGCGTCTAGGTGGTGGTCGGTGGAACAGTGAGCAACAATTTGCTTTCTTCACTTATTAGTTGGAATCGGAGACTTTGACTCGCCGCTGGAGACAGAATGATGATCCCACTCCAAATTTCCCAAAGCATATATGATTCCAGCATCAGATACTACACAGCGCGGGATGAATTGGTGCATAATTTGCAACAATGTAGGTGATTTGAGTCTTCGGCCAACCGTTTGATTCTGGCTGACGTGTGTACAAGGAATCCCTCTTGATCAGCTACACACCAACATTTCAACTTCAGTAGAAGATGGTTTAAATGTATGTCTCAATGGCTGGCTGAAACATGCACAGTTTAGCAGTCGTGTATGTCCATTATCGTTGGAGAGAGCGATCTCTCGAGCTTCAAACTTTCGATCATTGTAGTAAGAGGGTCGGGTTCACAGGTAAGTAACAAACTACAACTGACATGGGAAACAGATTGTGCGTGTACATTGCCTCGTTCTTGATCGAGAAACGCAAACACTACCCTATACCACCCTCCTTGTCCATTTCATACTTGGATGATTTAAAGGCTGAGATCAACAGGGACACAGCCCAAAGCGACCACACCCTCTGCAGGACAATACAGTCATTAGCCGTCCTATGCAACCCAGTTCGCCGCAATCTCTTACTGAAAGTGTTATTATCGCAGCAGAGCGCCTTGGCAGAGCTACGTCGAAACACCGCATGTCAGTGATTGCCGTCGTCTAGCAGTGGTTGAGTCTTGAAACTTACCACGATGCATCACCAGCACCGATGCCGGTGATGGGGCTGCAGGTTGCTCCAATTAGGCCATCGATGTCCCCGACGTCGATGCCCAGAGTAGCGATCAGAGGCGCGATTCCGGCGTCTTTGGCGGTGCCGCTGCTCTGGCAACACGTGAGGGAACCAGTAGAGCATGAGCTATCTGGTGTGTTCCGACGCGCCATCGACGCGGTCGGTGTGGCAGCCGTAAGAGTTGCAAGAGCGGTGGCGACGAAGATCGCTGATTTGAAGCTAAACATTGTTCGTAAAGGAGTTTGGTTTGGAGTAGCCGACTGTGGTTGACTAGCGTATCCTTAGCGGGGATGGGGGGCTTTTATACCTTTTGGCGACACGGTTTGCTATGCGTTTGCCCGGGGAGGATGGGAAATGGAGGGCTATTTTTGTCAGTGCATGACGGAGAGAAGAGTGGTGAATGTCTTGATATGCCGTTAGATGGAGCGTGCAGCAGTGTCGTTCAGTGTATGCAGTGAAGTTGGTGGAGTCGATAGGGCAGAGCAGAGAGGAGCCTGACAGAACCTGCCGTACTGCGTGGACAAATTCTTCTTCTTTGCGGTCTGCCGAACGGTAAACCCGCACCAAGCGATGTGTATTCTTGACGACTGACTGACGACATTCTGAAAGCGATGCACCAATGGCGATCACGAAACGCGCTTTGGATCGCTGAATATCGTTACGTCTGCGAGGCTACTGTGTTACTATATATACGTAAGGAGTATATTATGCAGCTGATAACTTCAATAGATGGCCCAGAGATTTGACGCCTAACATGGACACCTGCGTTCAATACTACCGTCTCAAGTGCAGAGGTCGTACTTGGAAGTAAATCTAAGCCTTATGTAAGCTCTTGGACCTCTTTCCAAAACGGGCCAGTCCAGGGCTCTCGCCGAATGATGAGGTTCAGATACTACATCCTCTTAGCAAGCTTCCTGGTTGCCCTGGTATTCGCGCAAGAGCAAGCGATATTCAATAATTTACACCCATCATGGAACAAGCGGCCTCTGGCGGACGTGTCGTCGCAGGTCAAGGGCGCAATCTTGGCAGCAAAGCATGAAGGAGAGAAGTGGACGCATGTTGGAAAGGAGTACATCAAGCAGAGTGGGCTCATATGTACGCTTGTATCGTGAAACTTTATCGTCTAGATTGACCAACTGGAAACAGATGAACTTATCTCGCATCCGAAGTTCGACGATTATCAGCTACGCGTCACTGAGCCCAAGCTTTGCGATCCTTCGGTCCAGCAATATTCGGGCTACCTTGACATAGCTGAGGGAAAACACCTCTTTTTCTGGTGCGCTTTCTTCTTCGCCGCCGCCGGGGATCGTTATACACTGATCGCGATACAGGTTCTTCGAAGCGCGTAATTCTCCGAAGACGGCACCACTTATCTTATGGCTGAACGGAGGTCCTGGCGGCAGCTCCACCACTGGACTGTTGCTTGAACTAGGGCCGTGCTCGATCGCCGACTCTGGTCACAACACAACCTACAACCCCCACAGCTGGAACACCGACGCTAACATCATCTTCCTCGATCAACCAGTCAACGTCGGCTTCTCCTATACCGATGACAGGTCCACGGTGGACAACAGCCCCGCAGCTGGGAAAGATGTCTACGCATTCCTTGAATTATTCCTGCACCAGTTCCCGGAGTATGCGAATCTGCCATTCCATCTTGCTGCGGAAAGTTATGGCGGCACATATGCCCCAAATATTGCTAGTGTAATCCACGAGCAGAATAGGCAGCTCAGCCACGCACGCGCTGCTGAGGGTGTGCGGCGGATCAACCTTGCATCGATTATCCTAGCAAACGGCCTCACGGACCCGTACACCCAGATGGGTTCTGTCGCGGACTACCTGTGCGACGGGCCATATCCTGTGTACAGCGATCCCAATGGGCCTGAATGTCAGTCTCTCAGATCGAAGATCACAGTCTGTCAACGTCTCATCAAGAGTTGCTACCAGTTCAATTCGAGGTTCACCTGTGTCCCCGCGCAATTGTACTGCGAATCACAGCTCTTTGCTCCCTTAATGAGTGCGTGACACCTAGCTCTACTCACAAAACCCCCGCGTTCAACGACCGTCTTGACAACAGAATCCGGACTTAATCCTTATGACGTTCGTGTCAAGTGTGACCGCTCGAAGGACGGGCAACTATGCTACAGACAAATGGACTGGATTGAAAGATACATGAACGAACCTGCGGTCAAGGTCGAACTCGGTGTTCATCCATCTCTTCGATACGAGACGTACAGCGAGGAAGTCAACCAGGCATTCACTAGACGAGGCGACGGCATGCACAATAGTGCTCTTCTCCTTACTGATCTCGTTAATGACGGAGTGAGGCTCCTTGTCTATGCAGGCAACGCTGGTGATTCCCCTCTATCGACTTTCTTCCTCGGTCCAGATGAAAGCTAATGATGGTATATTAATCCTATAGACGCCATGTGCAACTTTATTGTGGGTCTGGATTTATCTCATATTGAGTTGAACGCTTATGCAGTTGCCACAGGGTAATGAAAGATGGGTTGAATTGCTGGATAGTAAATTCAATAGTGAATTCGCCGCCACGAGGTCGGTTCCATGGATCTTAAAGTCCACCGGAAAGCAGGCCGGTGAGGCGAGGAGCGCAGGCGGCTCTGGCTTTACCGCAGGTAATGTAACCTTCGTGACCGTATTCGAAGCAGGGTAAGTTTTTCCCTTCCTGCTTTCGCACTAGCGTACACGTCATCCACATCCCACAAACTTACACTCATTCTCATCTAGGCATATGGTCCCATATGATCAAGCCGAAGCCGCCCTGGTAGGTGGATATGTATACGGTCATGTCATAGTACGTCTCCTGATGCATCTTGGTCTTTGTAGGATTTAATCACTCGCTGGACGACGAACGTTCCATTGAGTCTTCATTAATTCATTTTAACCATCGATATGGTTTTCTTTGCTTTCTAATCTTAACTGTTAATATTATGGAAGGGAGAACTTTTTGCCCACTTAGCATGCAGGTCTTCAGAGGAGCGATGGGGATGAAACCCCCATATCGGCGTCAGCGCTAGTAATGCCCCTCGGGGCAATTCCTGACATTGAAGCACTTCGCTGCAATGGCAACATGTCGGCACAATATTGTGACACTCCATTGCCCGAGTGTGGCACGAAAGGTAGCCAAGTGGCAAGAATGGTGATATGTGATATCTCGCATCGCTAGAGTCCATTAATCGAGTCCATTACATGCCAGTAAGATTAATTATTGCATTAGTCCGAGCGTTACTGAAGTGATCTACAAATAAGCCGTTAGGGATGAAAGCAGAACATCTCTACAATGAATCTACTTACTCATAGACCACACACGGATGATGCGACCTGCCGTACCCCAGCGTCAATTCTGCCGAGCTGAACAGCTTGGTTGTTCGTCAGCGTGTTCATGGCGCTCAATGCGATATTGAATCCGTTGTCGGTATGATCAACAGCTAAGACATTGATTGTCTTGCCGTTGAACGAAAGCTCCCAGCAAGTGCCGCATTGCGCGGAATTCCATCCAGCGACGGCTGCTGCTCCTCCGATGAACGGGAATTTGGGGAGCGCTCCGAATGTTTGCGCGCCGGTGCGGGTAATGAGGCCGTTAGGGCCGTCGGAACATGCAACAGAGGTTAGAGAGGCTCCGGCATCGTCGTAAGCCTCATCGAATGATACAGTGACGGCCGTAGTGAACGGGGCGGCAAGAAGGGCGGCACAGGCGAAGAGAGATGCGGCGAACTTCATTGCTGTTAGTGATGGTTTGCAAGACTGTGTTGATGTCTTGACTTTCTGATCCATCTTGCTCCATCTTTATAGTGTTGAGCGATGTATGCGAAGGCCATGGAAAGCCGTCACTTCTTTCGCTTGCATATGACCTGTGCTAGCCTGGCCGGCACATTCTGCACTGCCGACGCTTCGAAAGTTCTAGCAATATCTCATGAGTGAAAATTCGGTGAAGGAAACCCGCTTATTGTGAAAGTGAAATCAACGAACCTTTGCACGAGTTTGTGGAGCCCAGTAGTCGATGTTATTCCGGAATGAACTACATAGCTACCTCCGCCTCAGAGCACGAATATGGAATCTCGGGCACCGAAACGCAGACGTTGGCCGACACTGGGTCAGGTATGCTCAGGGTTTACACAAGCGACACATGCATGCGAGCCCCAAATCACCGTCCTTACCACAAAGTGAGGGTGAATAGGCGTCCTTTGCCTGCTAGGGGCTGAAAGGGGCTAAAGCGATCACGTGCGAATTCCACAGAATTCTGTCTGGCGCGAGAATAGATCTTTCACAATGGCATCCTGAGCCTCCACAAACTTGGACGAAGTGTACTTCAAATTCCATTGCTGCCTTGCAAGTGTCCGTCTCTTTTGAAGACGAACAGCCCCAGACACCGAGAACCTGCGACGATGTTTTTTTATGGCGCGTCGAGCCTACAAAAATGAACTTCTATGGGCAGCCAGGCCCCTCGAGGCTCAGCTCGAGCTACTGCAAATGCGGCGCGGTTTCGTACAGGGTGAGTCCTTACCTGCGAGAGTAATGATTATAGAACGGCGTACGGCTAGACTCTGCAGCTGATGGACCCAAGATGGACGTCTATGAGCATCGAACGCGATGCCAGCGGGTTTCGTGAGTAGCACTTCCGCGGAACGTTGCAGCATCGTGTGTATTGTCTTTTGGGTGCCCGTTTTACTACCCAGAATGACCAAATCATTGGTAGATTGTTCTCCGGTTAATCTACTCTTAGAAATGAGCGGAAAACCATCACATACTAACTACTACTAGGAGGGTATCAAGTCCCTAGATTTGGGCCTCATTACACCAGTTCAGTCGTCGTGGAAGAGGGATTTTCGGGAAATACTGGAAGGTGATGTGAGTGGCCCACGTTCTTCAAGCACATGCGTTAGCTGACCATATGAACGCGATATGAATATCAACTATTTTTATGTTATATTCTACAACCCAATACAGCGACACCGGCGTGCTGTGGGCCACCAGCCATGAGATCGAGGGTTTATTTTCCAGGCCCGGAGCTTCGAGCTTAGAGGCTCGCAATGGACAGGTAACATGATGGGTAAGAATTCTTCATAGACATGTGTGGCGGGAGAATCTGATGTTCACTCCCAGATTGTGCTGTAGAGTACTTGTTCTGCATTCCACGCCCATCCTTCATCAGTTTATGATTGACTGCCACACGATCCTCGTATGAGGCAATGATACCGGTTCTTTACTTTTGCCTGCATCGACCCATATGCCTACCTCGTATATCCCCACATTTGCATCAATGTTCGAATCCAGGAAACTCTGCTCTTCTTCAGTTTTCGGTGAGCGAAGACGCAGCTGCCCCGCAGGACGTGTGCTTCTGATGGTTTCCAAGGACCAGGATAGTTCGTCGTCCACATGGTTCGCAGGTGCTCCGATGATCGTTGTGACTTGACGGGACAACAGTGCCAAGTTGTCGCTGGACACGAGCAAGACTATATAGGCTACGCCTTTCGCTGTATTCGGGTGGGCAGTGCTTTCTTGCGTAACTGGAACCTGATGGTAGCCGGGATCAGCTAACTGCAGATTCATCGACGCCGAATCACTTACCCTCCATTCCCTCGGCGTAACGTCACCACAGTAAAAGGGCAAAACTCCTCGACCGTGTTGCTTAGCCGGGCTCGTAATCAGCCACTTCAAGATCTTTCCTGCGGGTGTTTCCCGCCCGCCCGCCGCTTCATCCAGATATCGCACATCCTTGCTTCGCGCGTTGATTATTTCCGAAATCACGCCGGTACCACCGCTATGTTTGTCTTCGCCCGTGCCAAGGAAGGCGAAGTCGATCCATCCCGGGTTCTTGGGTGCCCACGGGTGTGAGTCCCTCTTCGCTCGCTCCGGCGAGCCGGCGGGGTACGACGTAGCGGGCTTCACGAAATTCAGTAGCTCCAGGTACGTTCCGTCTTCGAATATCTGCACTTTTTGGGTGAACAATAGGCGGGGGCTAACAATAGGATGGTAGTTTACCACCAATGCGTTGCTGGTCAACCCATCCGCATGCGTACCACCTGGTATCACGCTAACAATCAAGCGACGAATCAGCGCACTTTTCAATCAGGATACAGTAACTATACTTGAAGCCTAGCTCCCGAAATCGGTTGATCGTTTCATCAAGTGCCCCGGGGTGGCTTAAATGAACAATATGATCGAGCGTATTAGTTGATGGGGAGCTCATCGAGTTTCGGTGTGGCGATGATCAGTGTGGGTGGTGGAACGGAGAGGCTAAGTTGATCTCCAAGCTTCACGCAGGTTCAATGTCTCGCGAAAATGGCGTCATTTGTCCAAATAGGTATCTTCCCAGCTGGATGCCTTCTCTGGCACCGACTGCATGGCGAGCCAAGTACTACTCTCAACACTCGGTATGTGATCAGTTGATAGGAGGGCATTCAGTTCTGTTAAGGTGGTTGATGAGGGTAATATGCCAGTTAAAGGTTAGTGCAGGGCAGTCAATTTCAACGCCCGCGCACTGAAGTTTACTTCCAAGCCTCACGCAGCTTCAATGTCTCGCGAAAATCGGGTGAATGGACCATCTGTCAAAGCAAGTGACTTCTCTGTTGGATGCCAACTTTCTCGGCATATTCGAAGTGCCCGCGTTAATTACATGAAGCGTGAGCAACACTCAGTATACAGTGGTCACAAGCCCCAGTCTTATCGGTCCCGGTGTTATCTCCGCACTTTACTATACACCTTGTCTTGCGCTGGTCGTGTACCGTATTGGATACACGACCGGCGGTGGATGACGGCGACCGACTCCTATTGCCGCCGCCTGGACGAGGCTGACTTCCTTCAAGGGGCTGACGTCCTGACTCTCGCAAGTTCTGTCCATAACTTCTTGTCTTCGTTCTTCTCTTCCACCACTCTTTCACCACGAAGCATTACTTCCTTGGGCTGGACCCTCATCAATCTCATTCCCGCATTTCCGATGGCACTCTTACCTCGTCAGGACAAAGACACGGCAATCAGCGCTACTTCGGAGACAGCATTTCGTTCTGGCGGTATCAAGCTTCGAGGAGCAGATATAGCCTTGATATGTACGGTGTCCTCATTGTCGTGGAGTTAACTGTTGATTGACTGATGGTCTGCTTTCAGGTATATTTGCTGTCTTGCTATGCTTCACCGTTATGCACCTCGTGCTCTATCGTGACCCGACCAGCGCTACTCGACGGCTTCGCAAGTTCCCTTCAGACTACTTTCGTAATCCCTTTAGATCATACGCTGCTGGCAGTGGGGCTCAGCCTCGCTCCCCTTCGGCATCGACAGGTGGGTGGCCGGCTTCGGCTTGTTGAGCTTGTTGATTTATATCATTTCATCAGATGTGAAATCTCCAGATATGCGTGACGTTGAACGTTTTCCACGGCCAACTTTCTTACTGGCAGAGCCTTCAGACTTGCTTGGGCATAGGGGTCAAACTCGGCTCTCGAAATGGTGCCCCAAGCAGTCGGAACCGAAGAGCGGGTCCACTGTATCGACTGTATATCACGGAGGACTGCTCCCGGCGGTGGCTGGCAATTGTGACACCGACGCCAAGACCCGACCTCGACTCAGTGCCAACATCACAAGCCTCCCTCCCGCTTATCTCAGTTTTCCCGCCGGAGTACGTTCTTAAAGGCGAATACCAAATAGAGTTCATTGTGGGATACTACCACATAGAGCTTGAGAGAGCTTGTGCAATATTTGGCTACACGTGTGTGCTCTGCAATTCTCATGTCGTGAATCACTGAAGGGGGAAGATCTGAACTTCGTTGACGCCATGATGGATCACATTCATCAAATGATTTTCATAGTTATCGAGCATTAGACTAACTGATTAGTATCTCGTATCGTCAATAGATCATCAATGGTAGGGGTCTGAAACTGCAACTAGTAAACAACCATCGAGGTTTTGGGCTTGTCTTGTAT
This sequence comes from Sanguinoderma rugosum, assembly GCA_017499575.1. Lineage (NCBI taxonomy): Eukaryota > Fungi > Basidiomycota > Agaricomycetes > Polyporales > Polyporaceae > Sanguinoderma > Sanguinoderma rugosum. The sequence goes on along the minus strand of VTPW01000001.1, from coordinate 4,372,923 downwards.
TGCTGGGCGTTATGCAACATCTTCGACGCTTAAATTGGCGGGTGGGTTCTATTGGGAGAGATGGAGCTAACCGGATATATCAACCAGCCACAAATACAATTCCCATATCCGTCGTGGATGACAATGAGGAATTCGCGCTTATTAGCAACACCCACATGCGCCGCTCTCATGGTGGGAGACAGTTCAGCGGGCGCTGCGATATCAAATGTCTCTATGTGAGATGGCGGTGTCACTGTCGCTCGGAAGAAGAGGATCAAGAAGCATGCAAGACGCTCGTCAGTTGCAACAACGGTGTTGGGCAGCATTCTGGATCGCACTTACATCCATGTGGGATCCTGGGTTCTAATAACAGACCAGGGGCAGAGAAAAAGGGCAATCTCCATCGCGCTTCCATACAGCAAACCGGCGACAACAAGGGGCGATCGAGTCGGAAAACGCAAGCAAGCACATCATGCATCAGAGGCTGACTTACATTGACCGTAAAATTTAACGCATCTCAGTTAAGTGTCGAGAGGAAACGAAGAATGAGTGTGAGAAGTCTGTAGTTGATGATTGAAAAACAGGAACCAACATTGCGATGGTCTCTCAAACTGCGCAGAGGCAGAACTTCTTCGCCAAGCTCCGATTGGGTGGACAGTACACCTTAACGGAGGAGACTCCAAATCGATGGGTCAGTCGGCCTAGGTCCCGAGGAACATTTGTTACTGCATAAATAGCCTGGGACGGGCCATGATACCACGCTTTTACCCCCACCCTCCATCACTCCCTCACTATGAAATTGAGCTTGATATTCGCTACTATTGCATTAGCCTCCACAGCGCTGGCTGCGCCCGCTGGTGTATGTTATTCATTCTCGATCGATATCATTCAAGCGACGCTAATGCCGAAATTCTAGTCGCCCGAAGTAAAGCGCAGGGAAGCGGAAGCAAGAGACACGGTACGCCGAAAGCTAGAATGAAGGGAATTGAGGGAATTGACTCGTACGGTGTAGGCTGATATGAAACGAGAGGCATACGTGAGTCTTCCTATGGTGTCGTTCGCATCTGAAAATTTAGAGAGTTGTTGTAGCGACCAGATTGGAAGCGTGAAGCTATGTCGGGAGTGGCTGCTGACTGGAGGCGCGAGCCCGAGGCTATGTCAGGCGTCGCAGCGGACTGGAGACGTGACCCCGAGGCGATGTCTGGAGTAGCTGCTGACTGGAGGCGGGAGCCTGAGGCCATGTCAGGAGTTGCTGCAGACTGGAGAAGGGAGCCCGAAGCTATGTCAGGCGTAGCGGCCGATTGGAGACGTGATCCAGAAGCGATGTCAGGAGTAGCTGCAGACTGGAGACGTGATCCAGAAGCGATGTCAGGAGTAGCTGCAGACTGGAGACGTGACCCCGAAGCAATGTCGGGTGTTGCTGCTGATTGGAGGCGAGACCCTGAAGCCTTATCGGGAGTCGTAAGTACATCATCTATTCACCATGACAGCTGCAGACCATACTCACAACGAACAATCCAGGCGGCCGATTGGAGACGTGATGAATGAGCATTGAGCGATTGATTCTCGATTTTCGATTTTGGAACCGTTGCTAAAACCATCGTCAACGGGACCAAAGTGTTAATATCTGCTTTGACTACGGACCTTGTTGCATGTACACCCATCCACCCACAGCCGCAGCGGATGCCACTTTCTTGAACACCACTCCTTCCTCTAATTTTTATTGTTATGTTAGTATCTTCAGTTGTCTGTACTGCTTCAATACAGACCCATCGCTCCTTCCCTCTTCGCAAGAAGCTCGCTGTTAAGGCACATGAACGGGAGTCCATTTCATCTCCTGGAATGCGAATGTGACGAGCCATGAACTCTGAATAGCATGAAGCTCATCCTACTCCACCGACGCCTCAAGGCAAACAGGTGGGAATTTTGGGAGTGGGCTAGGGCAATTGTGTTCTATCTCCCAAAGCGAATGATTAGCAAGGGTGAGAATACACTCGAAGCCGGCCATCGCTGCAAAAATACCCGTATCAGCCGGTGTCCCATCATACGGCACAGTAAGTTACCGTGGTACAAAAGCGGCATCCCAAGTGTTGGGGTATCGCCATCGAGGCCAGTTCTCTCCCTTGTTCACCTTCAGTAGCAGTCTCTCCGAGAAGCGCAGCAATTGTCTATATCACTCTTAAGTCATCTCTGAAGGCACCCACCAATCGATAAGAGTCAGTTAGCCATTGAATGATACGAACGACCCACATTTTAAGTTTACAGAAAGTTCCTCCTCCATAGCATCAACAGTTAGATTAACAAGCGGCCAAAACAAGAAAGTTATATCCATGCATGCTTATAGTAAATTAATGAAAACTCAATGGAACGTTCGCCGTCCAGCGAGTAATCAAATCCTACAGAAGACGAAGACACGTCAGGAGACGTACAATGGCATGATGGTGTCCACATGTCCACTTACCAGGGCAGCTTCAGCTTGATCATAAGGCACCATATGCCTAGATAAGAGTGAAGTTGAGCTTGTTGGACGTGGACTGGATACAAACTAATCCTGAGATAGGAACAGGGAGGCTTACCCAGCTTCAAATACGGTCACGAAGGTTACGTTGCCTGCAGTGAAGCCAGAGCCACCAGCACTCCTCACTTGACCGGCCTGTTTCCCGGTAGCCTTTGCAATCCAGGGCAACGGTTTCGCGGCGGCAAACTCGCCGTTGAATTTACTATCCAGTAGTTCGACCCACCGTTCGTTCCCCTATGACAGCTGCTTGAGTATGGTACAATCCGATATGAAGTGTATGTAAACCCACGATGAAGTTACACATGGCGTCTGAGTTTATGACGTTTCGTTAGCTTCCACTTCGTCTAAGGAGCGAACGAAGCCGTCGAAGGGAACCCACCAGCATTGCCCGCGTATACAAGGAGTCTTACTCCGTCATTGACAAGATCGGTCAAGAGGAGAGCACTGTTGTGCATGCCATCGCCCTGCCTGGTGAATGCCTGGTTGACTTCCATGTTGCATGACTCGAACTGGAGTGAAGGGTTGACACCTAGTTCGACCTTGTGCGCAGGCTCGTTCATGTACGTTTCGATCCAATTCATCTGCCTGTAGCAAAGCTGACCATCCTTGGAACGATCGCATGGGACACGAACGTCATAGGGATTTAGACCGAGCTCTGTTGGTGGGAACCAGTTAGCCAAGTATTTCGCAACAGACATCGAAACAAACTACACGCACGCATGAACGGAGCGAAGAGCTGCGTGTTGCAATATAATTGAGCAGGGACACAGGTGAACCTCGAATTGAACTGGTAACAGCTCTTGATAAGACGTTGACAAGTTGGGATCTTCGATCGGAGAGACTGACATTCAGGCCCATTGGGATCGCTGTACACAGGATATGGCCCGTCGCACAGGTAGTCCGCGACAGAACCCATCTGGGTGTACGGGTCCGTGAGGCCGTTTGCTAGGATAATCGATGCAAGGTTGATCCGTCGCACACCCTCAGTGACACGCGCGTGACTGAGCTGCTTATTCTGCTCATGGATTACACTAGCAATATTTGGGGCATACGTGCCACCATAGCTTTCCGCGGCAAGATGGAATGGCAGATTCGCATACTCCGGGAACTGGTGCAAGAATAACTCAAGGAATGCATAGACGTCCTTTCCAGCTGCGGGGCTGTTGTCCACTTTGGACCCGTCGTCGGTGTAGGAGAAGCCGACGTTGACCGGTTGATCGAGGAAGATGATGTTGGCGTTGGTGTTCCAGCTGTTGGGGTTGTAGGTCGCGTTGCGACCAGAGTCGGCAATCGAACATGGCCCTAATTCAAACAGCAGCCCAGTTGATGAGCTACATCCGGGACCTCCGTTCAGCCATAAGATAAGTGGTGCCGTCTTCGGAGAATTACGCGCTTCGAAGAACCTGTATCGCCATCGTCAGCGTGTGGCGATTCAAAGCGCCAGAGAAGTAAGCGCACCAGAAGAAGAGATGCTTCTCCTCAGCAATGTCAAGGTAGCCCGAATATTGTTGGACCGAAGGATCGCAAAGCTTGGGCTTGGTCACGCGTAGCTGATAGTCGTCGAACTTCGGGTGCGAAACAAGTTCGTCTGTTACCGGTCAGTATCACTGCAAGAGAGGATATTTAAGGAAGACGCGCACATAGAAGGCCACTCTGTTTGATATATTCCTTTCCGGCATGCGTCCATTTCTCCAACTCAAGCTTCCCAGCCAAGACTGAAGCTGTTACCTGCGATGACGCGTCCGCAAGAGACTGAAGACGGTTACTGATCGAGTTCGGAGAGCTGAAGATCGCTTGCTCTTGCGCAAGCGCTCTTGCAAGATAGGGTACGAGGAAGAGGCTGTATATGAACTTCATCGTTTGAGGCAAGTTCCACGACGCAGCCAACTCGCCCATTTGGGAAAGAGGTCCAGTAGCTTACATAAGCGGCGGATCTACTTCCCAGTATAGTAGTCCACAAAGCGCTAGCTCATGTGCATGAGTCCTTGAATCTTCAAGTTGAACTTCATAAGATTGTTATAGAGTGAACTACTTCAATCATCAGGCAGAGTTCGTTTGATTTAAATTTGTGATATATGTATTGATAGTTGAAGTCGGTTTGAAGTTGCTTGGCTACGCAGCAGACGGTATTCAGTACTCGTCCAACCTCCCGTGCCGCTTCAATGGCCGCTGCTGCGAATGGCATCCCAAGGCGATGATGCTACCTATAGAGCAGAAATGTTGTTCCAAGTCTCTCTACGGGGAGCGAATGCCGGGAGTTCACTGAAATTATTATTGAAGCTTGGGAAAAGCTGTGTTTCGTATCAACGATTGTGCTGCCTGATTTGGTGTTCGCCCAACCACCCTGCACTCCGAAGACCAATATCCGTGGTGGGGCTGCAATCGACGCAGGCAACGCTGGGATGGCCACAACTTCGATGACGCTAAGCAACCCAGTGATCGATTTGTCTCGGCGTCTTCTGAGTACTGGAGTTGCAGCAGGTAAGAGAGCTAGAGAGAGATGGTCGTGGAACGAGTTAGTTGGCAGGATCCAACGCGTTATCTTCATCGGGGTGGCCGCAAGGGTTGCGAGAACCACAACGACCAGAATGCCATTCAATGGTAGCCTTCGGACGTCGCACCATGTCAAGGTGGAGTGCAGGCGCCCGTACGCCCTGAGGCTGACTAGAACAATGACGCTCTCATGCTCATTCACAGTGAAGCACACAATGGAACCCGCACGAAAGGCGCGTAGGTATATAGATGTACAGAAACCTTCGGTGTCGAGCTATCGGCGGTTAAAAAAGCAAGGTGCTGTGACCACTGCCGTAAGATGCGAGTGATCCCAGCGCTATCACTCCTTGATCTGTGGGAGCACCTGAGCCAGCCTGAGGCCCTATTTTCATGATCGCAAAGCCCCAGTTGGATAAGTTAAGTGAAAGAGGAGTGCACGCACTCTCATTATCGGCACCATCTACCCGGGAGTGATCAATGATTTCGCGAATGACCACATGCCACCACTGACAGCGCGTGGAATGAATGAATGACGCCAGGTGAGTGTCCACGAGAAGCGGAGAGGAAGACTGTTTAACAGAAGCTGTCACGAATCGCGTCCATACGGCGGAACTATGGTCCAAGACGATGATTGATGATACATACGTGATGTACTGCACGGTACACGGTGTACCAGAACGTACCCACGGCAGCACCCTGGTTCAAGGCATGATGCACAACCATGTCGTAAACTCGAACCTCGTGCAGCGAGTTCGCGTAAATATCGGTGGGTATCCTTGAACGTTTATAAGGGGTACTTATCAGCGAGGAGAGTTTGTGAGGGCGTGGACAACTCCGAGAAGTAATGTACGGCATTATACCCTCGATTTACAGCATTGGGCTCCGCGTGACACTCGAGAAAAGGTGGAAGCTGCTCAGCCGGGACAGCACGATGTTTATATCAGACTTACTATAAACAGATTCATTATTGCACAAGCGACGGGCAATCCCCGAAGACCGCGAAAAGAAGACGGTTTCTGCGCAGCATGCTACATGGATGGATTCTGGAAGTAAACGGGTTATTCGGAAAAGCTTACGTCAACATCCCTTGAACGGGAGGTCTGTTCCCAAATATGGGGAACCAGATGAATAGCCGCTTCAGCGTCCTTGACAGCGTAGAAGTTGACAAGCGAGACCGGGTTTTCGAGGGATACACGGTGATAATTGCTACAACAAATTAGCTCAACAAGGTGATTGAGAAGGTGTCCATTGTGATTTAGTAATAGGAATCTTCTTCCATCCGCACATGTACGATTATCTCCTTTCGCGAACCTTGATCCACACCACTGCAATTACCCCGACGCCGAACCCCGCGATGAAACCAAACAAGACCAGGACATCTCGATAATAATTGTTCGACCCAAATCCGAAGAGCTACGAACATGCGCATGGAGCGTCAACACTGGAAGTGGAAGTTGAGGCGACTATGATACTCACCATGTTCATGATCAGACTTGCTGAGACATTGACAGGGACGCCCTCGAGCGTATCCTGGATCATCAATCCCGCGCCAACTTCGTTAACTGACAAGGCTTCCAATGTGTATTTCAATGGGCAGAGCCATTGAAGCCACCGCAGGACCGGAGGTATGTCGTTGAGATGGACAAAGAAGCCAGCGAACGTCATCTGGTACAGCGCAGAAAGCGCAGATAGAAGTATGGCGATGCCTCCATTACGGAATAGAGTTCCAAGGAGGAAATTCTGCCAAGAACGGAGTCAACGGGAAGCATTGCAACAATGAGAATGGATGAAGGCATACAAATAGTGTCATCGCCAAAGTGTAGAGGACTAGGATAAACAGGAATTTGAAGAAATGTTCAGCATCGGGAGCAAGTCCTGCCATCCAGTATGTGCTAGAGATGGAAGTTATCAGCGAGGACAGGTAGGAGTCAAAATAATTCGCTCACATAGTTGATACAATGATAGTAGGTATTATTCGCAAAGGAATGACATCAAACAGGAACCGGGAGAGGAGCCACGCAGAAGGGCTACGGATTTGCGACATTAACACAAGGCGCGAATGGACGGTGTAGAAACGTACCTATAGTAGGAGCTCGAGCGCTCGCGTAAGAAGAGTGGCCTGGTCTCTACAACATTATACAAGGCGCTCAAGGAAGAGAAGGCGATTAGGGCGCCCTTGAAGAAGTATCAATACAATCCAGTCTGTACTCGAGGTCAGACCTACCAAGAAAAAGAGACAGCCGACTCGAGACTGGAATCCAGCAATGGTAATGCCGGTTTGAAAATAAAGGCCACCTTCAATCAATCATGTTTCTATCAGCCAGATGGCTCAGTTCAACGCAGTAACACCCACCGCAGAACACACCGAGCACCGATGCTACAGCTATATGGGTGGAAAACAATGTGTAATCTCTGGGGAGACGTGAGTTCAAGCAAGAAGATGCATCACGGGAAACACATACCTGCGTAAAATCTTCATCTCGCGGCCGCATAGGATTTCTAGCTGAGTCAAGAATGCTGTCGCGTATTGAGGGCTTTGAAGGCCACTGCGCCACCCTCTCGTACTTCTGGCGATACCATGAGAAGTAGGTCGATGAACGGGTTTCGTTCGTTCAGTAACGACATCCGTGTAATGTGTCTTCTCGTTCACTGGAGTCGTTGACTGTTGCGGATCTAGCAATGGGCGCATGCCGCCTGCATCATCTCCGATGCTCTGGATCTGGGAGATGATTGACCGTGTATTGTTAACCTGAAAAAGTCCCACCGGGGGATCACTGGCAACTTCGAGAAGGTAGTCGGCGGTGTTGTAATCCGGTGGGCATGTGGGAACGTTCAAGGTAGCAGCGTGAGAGGCGAAGTGCGCCGCGGGGGCAGAACGACCTGGACCCGAATATAGGGCCCGACCGTACGATAGGAGAAGGATAGAATCGAAGGTCTGGTACAGCTTAGAACTATTGGCAAAAACATTATGAGAGATTGACAGAAAGGGGACGCGGGAAACGCCGTACCTAGGCTGATGAATGGATGCCAAAACGGCGGTGGGATGCTCGGGGTCGTGAGCGATGGCGTGAAGAGCGTTGGCAACTTTGGCAGCGGATACTGAATCCAGACCTGCGAGCGTACTTGTCAGTTTGATCGTGTAGTTACCCCATATTGAATCACTGACCGGAGGTGGGTTCGTCGAGAACAAGAATGTCAGGACTGGCTATAAGCTCGAGGCCAATGCTAACTCTCCTCATTTCCCCCCCACTAATTCCTCTAGCTTTACCACCTCCTGCTTCTGCGCCATGCCCAATCCGTGAGTTCCTGATGTTTTCGATTCCAAGTTTCGCTAGGATACGCTCAATTCTTTCGCGCTTCTCCCATTCTGGTACACTTTCGGGAAGGCGGAGTCGAGCGCCAAACAGTAGTGCTTCGTAAACTGTCAACGTCGGCGGGAGAATATCTTGCTGTGGAACAAATCCGATACGAGGTGTCGTCCGATCGGATGAAGAGATGACGGGGAAAGAAACCGTACCGGACATAACGCCCGATTTGTTTTTCCCAGCAAGTATCTCGACGAGCGTTGTCTTGCCAGCACCTAATCTCATGTGAAGGTACTGCTGCAAGTGGAAGGCAGCTTGACGTACCACTTGGCCCCAGGATCGCCATCATCTGCCCCGGGAGGACCCTCCCACTAACAGAATCAAGCACGACCTTGTCGTCGTGCTCCGATCGATGGAATATTTTACCCATGAATCGGCTAGTCGGGGAGATGGTGTAGCTCACATCATCCCATTCGACGGCGATGCCTCCGACGCTTATGTTCTTGGGGCCGCGGAGCTTGGCTGATCTCTGCTTCCAAAAACCCAGGGCCAACAACGAGAGGGCTAAAAACAGGAGTCCCCCAACCACAGCAAGTCCTGCGATGACGCCACCGCTAAGCTGGGACCCTCCGTGGACCGCTGAGACGGAAGTGGAATTGCCGTTGGTATCGATCACGCTTTGTCGCACGCATTCGCCGAAGGTACAGCCATCCAAGGGTAACCCGCCGGAACCAAAAAGCGCCTGCAACGTCGATTGGCCGAAGGAACAGCTGGTCGCACGCGTATCGCTGCTGGGAGGAGCACATGCGACGGTAAGCGTGCCGCCTAGGCCATTGATCACAGCCGTCAGATTCGTTGCTGGTACAGCACCGCAGAAGGAAGTATTTGGGCGGCAAGTGCATTGCAGATTTTGGCACGTCCACATCGCGCCCTCGCCGTCTAGCTCTTGAGCACAAGAATCTGCTCGGCAATAGAACTGCTCAACCCCGGCATAGAATAGCTGGGCGTAAAGCGAGCCAGCGCCGCCAAACGAGGATACATTCGGCTGAGGGGAGAGGTCGGGCTGGAGAGTGCGAATTATATTCAGAGTCGAGGTCAAAGGGTAGATAGCTTGAAGCGTAGGGTTCTGAGGCCATCAGTACCACTGTGGAATAAAATGAAACAGCGCTCACATTTACTTGACAACTCATCTGTCCAGAAGCCCATACCCTCGCCGAGTTGCTGCATACCATCGTGTTGTTGAGGCCGGTCATCCCTGGAATCGCGTTGGATGATCCAGCCGCCGCATTGAAGGCATCCAAGCAGGCATCGGGAGTCTGGCAGACGCTGCATGTCGTGCCAGTCCATCCGCTCTCACAAGGGCATCCAGCAACGGTAAGGTTGGCAAATGATGACCCAGGTTGGGGTGAAGCTACGGGCCTCCTCGAGCCTTGAAACAAGTCCCCGCCGCACGCCGGTTGCGAGCAATCCGAGCCCCCAAAGCCTGTCGGACACGCGCAACTCGAGCCGTTGATGAAGCCATAGTTTTCGCAAGTCTGCCCCTGTACGAGTCTTGGAAGCGATGCAACGAGAACGGTGGAAATTAAGAGAACCAGCATCCTCCAGTAGGTGGCTGGTATTGGATACGACCAGATGTTCACAACATACAAGAGGAGCGATTTATAGGATGATCTGCGGCATACCGTAACACTGGCGTGGCAACAAGTCACGACCGCGCGTGAAATATTGAGGCTCAGGGTCGTTCCGGCGTCGCCTCACTTCGCCCTGTGCCACATTGACATCTTTGCAGCGACGACCTCAGTTGCCAGGCTCTCAGACTCGAGAAATGTCTGAAAAGGTTCGTATTTCCACCTACACGCGCGGCGGGGGCTAATGCACCGGTTCAGCTCGCATTCTGGTCATCGTCCAAACCAGATGACAAACCTTTCGACCCGACAGACCCCAAGATGAATCCTCTGAATCCGAAGGGTTTGAAGCCGTGCGTGCACATGTTATCTAGAGAATGACATATGTTGATGTCGATGCTACAGCTGTTGCGCATGTCCCCAAACTAAGTCAGCGAGAGACGATTGCTTTCTCGCGAACGGCTCCGAAGCAGATGAAAAGTGCAAAGATGTGGTCCAGCAACATTTACGGTGCATGAGAAGCCTCGGATTCAAAATATGACAGCAAAACTCGACAATACTAGTCGTCAAATATAATACACGCTAGATTGGTATATTATACGATCCCCCTTCAGCTAAACTACCTTGAATCTCGAATCCACACTTCTGTCAACCTCAACACCCGCGCCTTGTCTCTTCTGGTTAGCCCTGGACTCCTGGAAGTTCCATCCTTACACATCCTGTGGTATTTCAATTTGGTAGCTACGGGTATGCCAGGATCAAGAGCGGGTATAGTCGCCCTCCCTAATAAGACGGGTGAGTTTCGCGCTCATGATGGGCGTTGAAAATCTAACGTACACTGCGTGTATGTCCGCTCCGTTGTAGAACAATAAGTCAGACAAGTAATTCTTCAAACCTTAATTCGTTCTCGCGGGATTTTTGCCACTCCTTCCCGACGACCCCCTTTCATCCTCGTCCTTCCACATCCACCTTCTATCTGAGCAACCAGTTTCGTACAGCACTCTCACCCTCATGCTGAACACGTCATTCCACTCCTCATTTCTCCCCTCGTCCTCGCTCGAGAACCAATCAACGAGACCGAAGTACTAGATACATATATCCCAGGTATGATATGATAAATGAAGAGATCGACCGCGTGTTGTGTCGAATTCTCATCCAACAGGCTCCGCCGTGATTCCCTGAGGTGCATGTCATGCGGCCTTGCTGCAATGGCATGGTACGCCTCTCGCAACATGACGCGATGACGCGGACAGACCTCCCTTGTGCATCACCTTTCTGGTCAAGCGGCTAATATGTGGTTGCACACAACGATACGAAACATTCACGGGTAGATGTAACCGATATAGATACGAAGGAGGATCTTCTCTTTCACTTAAATAACCTAATTGGAGTTTGTGATTCATGACAGTGTGGTGCTGGGAATGACGGTCGGGATAACTTACATCTTACGGCAGGTTCACAGCACCTCTTTCTCTCGAAGCCGAAGGCGATTTGCAAGTAAGTTCAACCACCATGCCTGTTTACTTCTCTGGGGCGCGGTTTTAGGGCGTTGCTTTAATACTTCCAAAAACGACCACGGCGGGTGATATGCTATACTCTCCTCGGTCCTCACGGTTTGACCGAGCCTACGTTGCGCACGCCTTCACAACATAGCCACAACAAACCACACACCTTGACATCGAAGGCAGTCCTGTACTTCAAACACCAGTGATAACCATTCACGCGGCCTACTTCTCGCTGTCATTCAATCAGGATCAACCCGTGCATTCACCCGCCTGCTCAAATGACCGCTTCTTTTCTGTGTTAGCTACCCATGGTTGACGTGAACCACAAACAAAAACATACAGCTTTACAAACAACACCGGTCCTGCAACAGTCGGAATACACATACCGAAAATGTATAAGAGCTTACCCTCTCGTCCATGATCCACCAGTTAACCACAGTCGACTAACTTTTCTCAAAGATGCTCTTCAAACAAGCCATCCTTGTCGCTACTACTCTCGCCACCCTTGCGGCCGCCACTCCGGTTGTTGACGTGAGGCGTCGGACGGACCCAGCCAGCTCGTGCAGCACCGGCACTCTCAACTGCTGCAACAGCAGCGGTACCGTTGAAGATAAAACCATCGCTGGCCTGCTTGGCATCCTCAATATCGTAGTCAGCGACATCACTGCTTTGGTTGGCATCACCTGTACCCCCATCACCGTCGTCGGTGCTGGCGGAACTAGTTGGTAAGTGTTCTGTCGGGATCTGAATTCACTGATTCTGACATATCCGTGCAGCACCTCTCAGACTCTCTGCTGCGATAACAACGACTTCAGTAAGTCGCATTACCCGTGTAGAACCCCGCTGATAATAGCTTTGTCTTATAGAGGGACTCCTTGCGCTGGGATGTATCCCTATCAATATCAATCTCTGAGCGACGAATTAGTGTTTTGGAGGGCATTGGTGGTGGGGAAGGGATATCAATAGTATTCGTTAGTCGGCCAAGATAACAAACGGAACTTACGTGTTCGACATCATGTATAGTGGGTCTGATGAATGGAAATCGGCGATTCATGACAAGTCGATGAATGAAACGACTAATTTCTCTAATTCACGGCTACGAGTTGAGGAGGTGATTACAGTTTATTATACAAGTCCTTTGGAGTAATATACACTACAGGTGTCCGACACGCGTAGAAAATATTCGTGGATCGTCGTGAAAATTGCATCTAAGAATATCAACTATTAGATATACGATCTTCAGCGAAGGGGGGCATAACTCACTTAAAGTCCGCATACGGAAGACGAAACCTGCCGGACACTGGCATCAATTCTGCCAAGCTGAACGGCTTGACCATTGGTCAGCGTGTTCATTGCCTTCAGAGCAATATTGAAACCAGCGTCGGTGTGATCAACGGCGAGGACGTTGATTTTCCTGCCGTTGTACGAAAGCTCCCAACAGGTTCCGCATTGGGCAGAGTTCCAGCCGCCAACGGCCGATGCGCCCCCGATGTTTGGGAAGTTGGGAAGTTTCCCGAAGGTTTGTACCTTCAAGCGGGTGATGAGGCCGTTGGGCCCGTCTGAACATGCGACGGTGGTTAAAGAACCTCCAGCATTGTCGTAAGTCTCATCGTAAGAGACAGTGACTGCCGTGGCGAGGGGGGCGACGAGGAGGGCGACGTAGGTGAAGATAGAAGTGAACTTCATGGCGATTGGTGATGTTTAGCGAGATACAAGCTACTGATGGTTTGACTTGAGGATGCAGCAGACTCAGTCTTTTATATTATACGTCCTCCAGCATCCGAAGGCCATGAAAAGCCGTCGACTCTTTCGCATCCACACGGTCCGCGCGCAGATGAATGGCCTGGCTTACACTTTTCATGTTCACCGAAGCTCTGAGAACAGTCCTCGCCTATGATGGCAGGGTCCCATGAGCGAATATTCGGTGAAGTCAAGCCGCTCGAACGAGACCGATGAATAATCGTAGCATGCGCTCGTGGAGCTATAGTCGATGTTAGCCCGGAGCTGGCCAATCAGCCCGCTAATTCCGCTACTACATGGTATTTCGGGCACCAGACCTAGGGTCTCGATGATGGTTCCGAACTTGGATGGCTGAGAAGCGATCACGTATCAATCAACAGCACGAACCACACTGAGACTCTGTTCGTTCCCACTACTGAGTGCACCCTGCAGGATCAGTGTCAATCGAAGAGCACATCGGGCTCGACACTTCCAGGTGTAAAGGTCCATGTGGGCATCCTAGCCGTCTCTCCGCCGTGTTTGTCTACGGGTCATAGATGTGCATCACGGGTACGCGTCCGTGACGCCAACAGAATGTCCGGCATACCAGTGCAAACCCGATGGGGAGGCTCCATTGAGGCTTCTTTGTGTCTACGTTCGGCGTATAATCACCTTCGGAAGGATTCATCGGTGAACCGTCAGCCACTTTGACATCAACTGACCTATTCTATTCCTTTCAACAACCCCCGGGTAGAACGGAAGCTACGGACCAAGAGAATTCGGGGCATCCCCTCGAGCACTGCCTACTCCTCACCGTAAATGGAGGCTATGGAGGTCGACGATACAATCAGAACCTAAAGCCAAAGCCGGGCGAGTTCTAAGATCATAAACTGGCAGAACTACATCCATTTGACTCCCTCGAGATTACGAAGTCAGTGTAAACGAACAATCAAGTATGCACCAGCAGATGCAAAGGATGACGAAAACGACGAAGGCAAAGGGTACGTGGTCGGCGCACTAATGCTCCATTTTGCCGAGCGTGTTGGTGAGTACGCGAGTCAAGTTAGGTGGACGATGAGAGCGGCCCACTAACGTGAATCTTCCCAGTGACCTTCTTGACTCTCAGGAGCCTCTCAGTGGTGCACAAAAAGCAAATAGATTTGATCCGGTTGGAAATCACAGCCGATTAAGGGCACAGTTTCTCGTACGACTACTATGTACATAGTGCGTATGAGGAAGTTCGCCAGTTTCAAGAAGGGATTCGAATGTGACAAAATCATACATCGTGAGTTATATTATGGACAGGCTCTGTATCAATGTGTCCGAAACTAAAGGGAAGTTGATTTAGACTTTGCACCCCCGATTAGCAGCTCAGACCTACGTTGAGTTCGTCCATCACAAGCCACAAGCAGATACTGCAACTTGGTTGGCATTTGCCGTGATCCTTCCTAGCTGAATCGCATTCCCGTCCGTCAAAGTGTTCATCGCTGCAAGAGCGATATTGAACGTCCCAGTGGCCGCATGGTCAAGAGCCAAAACATTGACCGTTGTACCATTGAACGACAAGGCCCAGCATGTGCCACAGTTGGGTGAATTGAACCCAGGGATGACGCCTGCTCCACCGATATTGGGGAAGGTGGGTACATCACTGAATCTCTGGAAACCAAAGCGAGTGATAAGGCCGTTTGGTCCATCAGAGCATGAGACGGTGGTCATCGACCCCGTGCGGTCGTCATATATTTGGTCGAAGGAAACGGAGACGGGGTCAGCACTGGTGAGGGTGGTAAAAAGCAGGCAGAACAATGCGGTGAATGGTGAGGTCTTCATGTCGAGCGACGTGTTTGCTTCGGGATGGAGGGGTAACTGATTTCGTTCCCCCTTTTTATACCGCTGACTCTGGTTCGTAGCCGTACATGACAGCCAGGATCCTACTAAAAGTTACGTATACAGATTGCAAGGTTGCTGAACGCTCAGCAAAGATGATCCATGATGCACTGATCCTTGGGGTTTTCGATGGATTATTCTCATCAAGGTATAGACCGACCGTACATCCCCCAGAAATACATCTTATAATTGTTCGGCACACCCTTGGCCCTGCTCTCCGCGTAGTGTAAGAAGCCTTGTTATAACGCGATCAGCACTCAGCTGATATAAGGCGAAGTCAGCTGGTAGTGCCAGCGAACGCCCATGTATTCTCAGAATTAGAAGAGCTTAGAAGGAGTGAAGAGCCCGGCGACTGATGATTGGATCTCTCGTCGACCAAGGCAGGACTTCGGACAGCTCGGTGGGTTACAGAAATCTCAGCACGTATCATCGCAAGCCGTCAGAAGTACATATTGAGTGAGTTTGGATTCTCCTGCCCCTTCGACACTTTTCTGAACCGAACACGGAAGAATGTAGCCCGATACAGCCATATTCCCCCTGAATGACTCAGGGGACACTGAGGCCGACGCTGAGCACCTTGGAGGCTACATTGTGCCAAGGATTTCCTACTGGCGCTGTAAATGGACCTGTTGAGCCATTATCTGGATCCATTCATCGGTCACCTACGTATCATGCCCTCCGATCAAGAAGAGCTCGTGTTCTATGAATGGGCGAAAACCTACGATGTGTTTGTCCCTTATTATTATCTAGAACAGTTAATGAAACATTTTGAAGGCGCTGTGATGTACTTCAGGGTCTTGGGCCGCGCCATAATTGTGCTGGACAGTGTTCAGGCGTCAACTGAACTTCTGGAGAAACGAAGTGCACTTTATAGCGACAGGCCGAATTTCACTGTCTATACGTCGTACGATCTTCTGACGCACTACTCTCCCTGTTCACCTGCTCACTCAGCACTATTTATTGGTATGGGCTGGGATCATAACGTGGCGTTCTTCCCGTACGGTCGCCGTTTCCGGAAGCACCGCAAACTCCTACAATCATTACTCGCCCAGCAATCCATCGTCAAGTTTCGGTCCATTCAGCTAATAAATTCCAGATATCTCGTTAGAGGGCTTATAGAGAATAAAAAGGGCTTCGAGGACCATATCAATAGGTACGCATAAAGGTCTTAAAGGTCGGACTTCTTCAAGTTCACAACTCCATTAGATATGCCACTTCCGTGGTAATGCGCATTGCATATGGCCACCAAATTCTGTCCGATGATGAAGAATTTGTGACGATATTGAATTGTGACATATACTCAGAATAACGGCGGCACTATATATAGTTGATTATCTCCCTATTTTCCTGTCATTTAATAGCCTCCTCTTTGCTCTCAGGCTCAATACTAACCCATACCCAGTGCAATACTTCCCTTCGCAGTTCCCCGGGACTCACTACGCAACATTTGCTCGGGAATGGAAGTGGGCCATAGACAAGATGTTCGACGTACTACACGAGAAAGCGAACTTAGAAGCAGATGGCGAGTGGCCAACAATCCCAATGACCGTCTATTAACACGCATATTAGGCCGAAGGTACCGCAGAGTCATCGTTCCGCTGCACACAGAGAGGCAGTTTCTGAGTCTGTGAGGGACCATTCAGACGAAGACATCCAAGATTTTAAAGGGTCTACAGGTGTCCTCTTCGTTGGAGGTGCGGACACAGTAAGTCCCTTCTTTGACAATCCTAAGACTCATCTACTCTTAGAATCACCTCCGGCCTTGTACGCACACCTAAGCTCGCTTAGGGTACGCAACCGCGGAACGCAGTGCATTCGCTCTAGACTTCGTCCAGTCTCGAGATATATATCTTAGCTCTGCTACACCATCCCGAGGTACAGAAAAGGGGGCAAGAGGAACTCGATCGCGTTATTGGCCATGATCGGCTCCCAATCTTCGAGGACTACGATTCTCTGCCCTACGTTGAGTGTGTTACCCAGGAAATATTAAGGTAACACATCCACAGCTAAAGTCCAATCCATGAGCTCACTCTATGTAGATGGCACCCCGCTTTGCCTCTTAGTGAGTGGTTGCAATGATGCTATGCAAGGCCTTAGGCGACTAAATCAGTATTTCAAAGGCGCCAGCTATACCTCATCGCGCCATGGACGATGATATATACAAAGGAATCTTCATTCCAAAAGGAGCCATTATTATCCCAAACGCTAAGGATACCTCTTTTCCCTCTATGCGCGGTACGAGGTTGCTGATTGAGAACTTGCTAGGGGTATGGCTTTGGATGAGAATGTAATACACCGAGCCCAACCAAATTCAACCCCGACCGTTTCTTGCCCAAGTCACAGGGAGAAACGAAGAGCCTCGCCCCGTAGCCAAATACCCGGGGAGACACCTAGCGGCAGCGAGCATATGGATCGCTGTCGCCACCATGTTTGCTACTGTGAACGTTGACAAGGCCAATGGTGCGTGGAGTGAGATGGAAGCTTATATGTCTGGCAGTCGTCCCAGGGCATTTTCATGCAGCATCACACCTCGGTCAGAGAAGGCGATTTGTCCGAGTGTGAAAGCCTGTCCGCGTAGCTCCTAGATCTCATTCATCGATCGCCCCTTCTCAGCAATCCGTGAATGAATAACACAGAACAAGCTTCAGACCCGTGACTTCGTCACGCATAGGCTCAGGCTTCAATCATAAACATATTGAATGCACAAAGTCAGAATTGAAGCTACAGCATTGAAATCCATCTGCAAGTTTCATTGACTGTATTTTAAAGTATTATTAATGCCACACACCTTCAGTGTATTTCAAAGGTTCAATTTTTCATTTTCCCCCTGTCTCCCTGTTCACTGGATCAGGGGGTGGATATTATCCACTTGACTCATCATATAGTTTGCTTCAGGTTTACGGTCAGGGTACCAACCATGCAACACTCAGGTCAGTCTGGGACACACAGTTGAAGATGCCAGACTGAGCCCCTGGGCCCATATTAGGAAAGGCAAGTAGTTCAGTGATGGTTGAGGGCTCTGGAGAGTGTAGAGACTGTAAGAGTTGTACCCTTTCATTGTGTGTACTCCGGCTCACTCCTATCTCTTATCAACCCCTTTCCAACCTGTCAGACTCATTCCCATTGTCACAGACCTGTCTTGGACACACATGTTAACGGATCATCACACTTGGACTGAGACAACACATTATTTATTTGTTTCATACTTGATCTTATTACATTTGATTATCCTCTCATCTCCTTATACTCATGTACTTGTAGTAGTAAAACTCAGCTTGCTTTCCCCCACATTGAGTCTGAATGTAAGAAAACATGTCTGACAGTTTTGTTCTCCTCCATTGTCAGAGTTCACTGTCATCTGAGTCCAAGTTATGTTCTCCTGCCGTCCTTACCATTCTCCTGCCATCCCTGTCACATATACTGAGCCTGAGTCTCTCTGAAGCTGCATATTATCTGTTTGTTCCTTTAAGCTCATTTATTGACCCATTATATCACACATGGACTTGTCCTGCCAGAAGCGGATCCTCACATTTTAGTCTGATCTACTTACAGATATTCACTACTACAGCACCCTGCCAGCACTCCATCTCCCATAACAGCTAAGTGTGGATCACACAGTGGAAGGTGCCAAGGTGAGCACCTTGATCCCACATTAATATTGAGAAAGGCATGAGGCTCAGAAACATGTACAGAGTGAGGTTCCAGAAGCCATACATGTGACCATGGAGAGGCCAGAAACCTTTAACATATAGTGTAAGGTATGGAATACACCCCTGCCTGAGCTGAAGTGGCTGAAGTAAATACATAGAGGTAGAAAATAAAATTGTGGGAACACCTTTCGCATGTATTACATAGAAGCCTGAGCTAAAATATCTACCATGAAATTAAATACTAATTATACAATTGTATTCTGCTGGCTGTTAATCATACCATCCATCTACTCAGTAACACCATCTACATTCCCCTGCCTCCTGTCCCCTGTCCCCCTGTATCTTGTCTCTATTATAGGATGCATTCAGTTGATTGATCATGATCCTGAAGCTGCAATAGGGTGAATTAGTATATAGATACACATGTATTAGGCTTTTAATTCTTGCTTATGTACCATACTTCATTTATTTTGGAGTAGCTCAAATGTTTTGATGATAATTCTATGTATTTGCTTGCTTAACTTGAGTACTCAAAGGCCATAAGTAGTATATAACCTCGGAATTCATGGTACTCATACCGTAGATTGGAAGGTATCCACATCTCAGAGCTCAGTCTGGTGGCTCCTTCCCCCAGTTCCTATTCCCTGTTTGTCCCCTGCTCCCCTATATGTCACTATTTGCTCATATTTTCATCACAGCCTGCGCTCTTTCTTGCTTAGTAATGATTAGTAATCTACTGGTAGATTACGTAACATTATGGGTCGTTGTGTTTTAATAATATAGATGATACTTCCGGGGGCCCTTATTATCATGAGCACGTTCCGTGCCATTCACTGAAAAAGCAAAGGCGTAGAAAGAATATTAGAGTCCCGCCCTGTTGCTATAGCCTATATAAACAACATGATATGCATAATACGCATTTTCTGTGCTACAGAACACTCATACATAGAACGAACATGAAATGAAATGCCGTCAACATTTTTCATCTTCACCTCCTACTCCTGTCGCGGTCATCTCTGCCATACCTATCCCTAGTGTCGTTATACCTCGATGGAGACGGCCGTCTATCCCTAACATCCCTACCGTCTCTACGATCAACAGAGCCGTCCCTATAGCCACGCGCTTTGGGAGGTGGCGAGCGGGACCGACTGTCTGCCCGACCACGCGGCCGGCGGGGAGATGGGGACCTGTACTTCTGCCGTGGCGGCGGGGGCGGCGATCTGTCGCCAGCAGGCCTGCGAGGCGGACTCCGCGAATCCTCGCGACCCCTACCGTGACGTCGGGGAGGCGGCGTACGTGAATCAGAACGGTCGCGGCGGCGTGGAGGGGGAGAGGGCAGGCGGGACACCTCTGTTCTTGGCCCGCGAGAACGGCTTGGGGGAGTGTACGAGCGCCGACGGCGACGGCCACTACCACTCGACCGCGTGTCCGTAGAATCGGAGGACGACGAGTCTGAATCCGAGTCTGAGTCCGAGTCCGACGAATCCGAGTCGGAGGACGATGTCTCTTCTTCGAGCATAGCTCGTCGCTGCTCCATGATGATACGAGGAGCATTCTAGTGGGCAGGTGTGAGCAAACAAACGAGCGGCGAGACGGCTGGCAATGCATACCTTCAAGTACTCACGCATATCCTCGGTGAGCGCGCCGAGCCCAATGCTAGTGAAGTAATTGATGGAGAACCTCGTGTTCTTCGGGATATCCATAGGGAACATCCCCTCGCAGGCGATCCTGATTTCATGATCCTTGAACCGCTCCGCCAGCTCCTTCAGCCCCATGCTCTCCATCATCTCGTTCATCATGATCTTCACGAAGATACGGCTACTGGAGGTCGTGTCGTCTTCGTTGATTTTGATGCAGCGCATGACCGTCCAGGTGATGGCGTCGGAAGAGAGGAGGTATCCGAAGAATTTGGCGATGTTTCGCAGGCGATTCGTTTCGTACCGATGGATTGTGTCATAGTATGTCTGGAAGGCCTCTTCCAGGCACTCTGTCCATACACGGTTCAGCTTGCTGAACCGTTCGCCAACGAGACCGTAGAATTTTGAATACGAGCGTTCTTGAGAACAACACTCAATCAACATGTTTATCATCTCGATCTGCATCCCTTGTTAGCACCATCCATTGCCCGGGCTGAAGCTTTGGGAACATACCTCCTCTCCCTCGCCCAATTGTACTTTGAGCAGCTTGTGTACCGCTTCTTCATAGTTCAATGCGTTCATGATCGTGAGATAAATGATACGGCGCAGATTCACGACATTCGTCCCCGTTCGATCTTCGATGCCTTCTTTCTCTTCGGCGACTAGAGAGACGGCGACTCAGAAGGTTATCGTCGACGAGCCGTTCTCATGACTTACCTTCCTGATCATCGTCAGATTCCTCACTCGACTCTTCAGAACCAGAGTCGTCATCGGAATCCTCGCCTAAAATCTCCGCTTTTATGGCTTTGTATTTTTCCTCATTCTCCAAGAAATTCGCGTCGAACTTGAAGATATCTAGCGCATAGTCAGTTTCAGGGAGATGTACCGAAGGCACTGTACGCACTCAGTCCTTCTTGAACCTGAAGCTCCTCCTCCAGCTGTATCTGATGCGTGATCTGCTCGTCTTCCTCCACGAGATCCAAACCTTCCGGGAGAATGGGATTGTCTTTGTACTTGTCCTTCCGTACTTGCATCAAAACTTCGATCATATATTGGACTCTTTGGCTGATCGAGCCTTCGTTGAGAACAGCACGGAAACGTTCGAACACAGTGGCATTGGCTTTTGGAGAGTTTTCGGCCAGGAATGCGCCGACTTCCCTGGTGAAACCGACGGCAATCTCGATGGAGTCGTCTGTGGGCCGTTCGAGAAGCAGGACAAGGATTTGAAGAGCAATTATCTCGTGCGCGACCGCCTGGTTGACGAGATGCGCTATGAACGTAGTAGTCGAATTGCAGACAATCTGCGAAGAGCATAAGAGAGTAGTCAATGAACCATCATCGAACGTACTTTATCGTTACGCTTGAACGCCCTCCGAAACTGACTAATCAGCCGGGTCAACACAAGCTCTCCCACTTGCGGAAGTTTCGTGTTCACAATCGAGACCAGCGCAGCAAAAACCGGCGTGAACGGCAAACTCGCAGCCTGCGCCTTCATTATGCTCCGCGCGAAGAGCCCTCTGCCGCGAACGAGATTCTCCCCAAATAGCTCGGGAACGACTTGTTTTATGTTTTGCACGTTGACTCGATTGACTATACCTGTGATCGACTTGCGCAGGGCGTCCCAAGAGAGGCGCTGATACTCGGGGCTGGCCTTGTTCCCTGATGCAGCCTCCTGCATGGCACGTAGCCGTGCTGGGGGTACGTACACACCGCCGGAGCGCGAGCCAACGAGCTTCGCGAATTCGGCCAAGGCATCGGAGCCGGGTTTGGGTTTGTCTGGCTTGTCAGTCTTTTCGAGCTCTATGGCGGCCATTCTAGCAGCAAGCTGGCGCTCTCTCTCTGCGCGACGTACTGGGTCGGCATCTTGGACCCGCGGCAAATCGACTGGTGGTGCTGCTGGTGAATGTGACCTGCGGCGACTTGCAGGCGGCCCCCCGTCAATCTCTGGCGATGTGGATCTGGATGGGTGCATCAGCAAAGCATAGGTATGGTTCCCATTGTTCCTACCTCTTCCTTTTGTGGTGAACGGCGTCCAGGGAAGGATTCAGAACAGCAGTTGACATTGAGGTGGTAGTGCAAATGATTAGTATTATAATTCTGAAGAACGAGAAATATTTGTGACTGTGGGAAGGCCTGAGGTGACCGTGGGAGATATGACACAGGGGTAATTCAGCGTGCTCCCAGCTTTGTCCCAAACTTGAGTCCAAATCTCTTTGGCCACAGGTAAGTGAGCATCTTGGATGTCCCGCATGGCGAAACGAAGCCTGAGCTCAGGCATCTACTACATGTAAAGTATTCAACCAAGGAACTCACACAGCAATTGCCCTTCGAGCCAGTCCACCGTATTGTCGATCTCATGGACGACCGCAAGGACGACGACGACGACCAAGCACCGTTTACCGACGACAATAAAGGTACCGAATGCCCTTCTAATGCCGCCAGTCTCTCCCTCGTATGTAGGGCATGGAACGACGTCTGTCGTCCTATGTCTTCTGCGTGATTGTCATAAACTACGGACTTCCTCCACCTCGGCGCCCCTCATCTCAGCCAATATATACTTGAACTTCATGCATGCTTTTTGTGGTAGGAATACGCCTCCTCTATGTGCCTTCGTTTGTACCTCAGCACGTTTAGCAGTTAGGACATGATACTGCACGATGTCAACAAGGGCTTTCGAAAGCCATTCCTTGCTAAAGCTGGGAAGGCATTCTCCGATGCGCCCCTACAACTGTACATCGATTACCGTGCGTACACACCATCACGACCTCCTTTGCTTCTCATTCCTAGCTTACTCATACACAACTCACTCCCATGCCATAACACCTACGCATACAGGCTTTCACACTCGCTGGCTACAATACGAATTGCCTTCTCTGACCGAGGCGTGATGTTGCATGAAAATGCCTTGGGACGACTGCCAAAAGATGATCAGGACATAAAAGCATCCTTTCATTCCACTTACCTGGTCAGTCCGGTTTCGAACATGATTTCTGGTGTAATCTCATTCCCATCTTCATCCTTAGCCTTGTTGACGTTTACAGTGGCAAACATGGTAGCGACAGCGATCCATATACTCGCCGTTGTTAGGTGTCTACCTGGGCATATCCTGTGGGTACATGAGAAACTAAGAGCGGCGTTTGGGTTGTACGAAACAATCACCTCCGACCGAACCCGAACGTGGCTACGGGGCGAGGCTCTTCGTTTCCTCCCTGTGACTCGGGCAAGAAACGGTCGGGGTTAAATTTGGTTGGCTCGGTGTATACATTCTTGTCCAGATTTATACCCCTAGTGACTTCGGGTTAGTGACCGTATACTGCGTGTAAGCGGATAAAATGCTATACTTGGCGTTCGAGAAGATCATGGCGCCCTTTGGAATAAACATCCCTCTATAAATGTCATCTTCCATGGCGCGATGGGGTACACCTAGTAGTGGTCACACGTGCGTTCGCGTAGCTCCATCGCAACAACTCACCAAGAGGTGCGGCAGGGTGCCATCTACGCAGAGTGAGTTCATGGACTGAGCTGTGGTGAATCCATTACCTTAATATTTCCTGGGTAACACAATCAACGTAGGGCAGTGCATCATAGTCCTCGAAGGTTGGAAGTCGATCATGCCCAATGACACGATCGAGTTCCTCCTGTCCCTTTTTCTGTACCTCGGGATGGTGTAGTAGTGCCAGAACTAATGTTTCAAGACTGGAGGAAGTCTAAAGCAAATGTCGATCTAATAGTTAATATCCTGATGGGGTTATTACGGGGTCAAACAAGAGACTCACTGTGTCAGCACCCCCAGCGAAGAGGACACCGGCAGACCCTTTGAGGTCTTGGATATCTTCGTCTGTAAGGTCCTTACCCGAGACCGCCTCCATTTGCGAGTGGAGGAACGATGGCTCTGCAGTACCTTCGGCCTAAGAGGTATGTAAACAGTGGTCAAAAACAGAGTGTTGAGTACTCGCCATCTGCTTCTTCACTTTCTCGTACGGCACATTGAACAGCTTGTCAATTGCCCACTTCCATTCCCGAGCGAATGTTGCATAGGATGTCTCGGGAGACCACGAAGGAAAGTATTGTACTACGTATGAGGGGGTGAGCAATCAAACAAAAGAGGAGACTAGTATATGACTAACAAATAGGAAAATAATCGACGATCGTTGCTCCAGGGGGACCACCGTTATTGAGGGCATATGCTACGTCGTTCACTATTGTCATGAACTCATCATCCTCGGACACAATCTGATGGCCATACGCAATGCGCATTACCACGGAAGTGGCGTATCTAGTGGAGTCGTGAACATGAGAGGTTCGGCCTTTAATAAAATTTCATGTATACCTGCTGATATAGTGTCCAAAGTCTCTTTTATTCTCCATGAGACCTTTGGCTAGATACCGAGCATTGATCAGCTGAATGGGTCGAAACTTGACGATGGATGGCTGGGTGAGATACGATTGTAGGAGTTTGCGGTGTTTACGGAAGCGACGACCATAGGGGAAGAACGCCATATTAAGGTCCCAACCCATGAGGCTAATATTTAACAGTTAGGAAGTGTTACGAGAGGCGAAAAGCGACAAATGATTATACGATGTATAGACAGTGAAATCTGGTCTGTCACTATAAAGTGCACTTCGCTTTTCAAGGAGTTCGGTGGCCGCCTGGACGCTGTCCAGTATAATTAAGTCGCGCCCCAACACCCTGAGGTGCATCACGTCGCCTTCAATTGGGTTAATATTGTGTTCAAGTTTGGGTCATGAACACACCATAGGTTTTCGCCCATTCATGGAACACAAGTTCTTCTTGGTCAGAGGGCATGATACGTAGATGACCGATCAATGGTTCTGCTGGAGGGCCAGGTGGAAGCGGCGGACGCCTGACTGTCCGACGCTTGAGGTACACCGATAGCAGGAGAACAAGCGCAAGGAGGAGGCATGTAGTAGTTGAACTACTCATGATGATAGAGTCGAGCAAATCAACATTGTTGCCTTCTTACTTATACCGGGAGTGAGCCTGTGTACGGACGATGTGGTCCAGTACAAACGTGGGGTTATCAATGTATACATGTGAAGATGGAGACCCGTGGGTCGTTCATCAGCGAGCAGTGGGGAAGGGTGTCACCGCTAGCTGCAGTAAACGTAAGAAATGTATTGTATTCAGAAGTCACCAGTCAGCGTGGTACACCGATGAACTCACAGCCTGCATCCGATCGCGTTATAGCCCCTTCTCTCCAATGTTTTCACTGCGAGAATGCTGCCTTTCGGAGAATCACGTACACAAATAGTCAAGGCAGCACTCGACGGGAATGGTCTACGGCCCTTCCCTGCACTAGCTGGAGTTTCTTAACATGCTCTTGACATCGGTAGCTCCCACCAGCGTACACGCATCATTAGTGACGTCGGTTTCATTGCTCTTTGCTCTTTATATCCGGGGGACATATGCGTAGGTACGAAATTCCTGGGAGATCGATGGGATGTCGCGGAGCTCTGTGACATATATTCTCATGACCGCAGGTGTTAGAAGGTGTTCAAGGATGGAAGGGCGATTGTGATTGGGCGCGGCCATTGGAAATGGTGATCTGCGATTCGCGGCGGTGTCTATAATTGAGGAGCTGTGCAGCGTGTCCGACCTCAGTGCCACTTTGCATTCATTTGCGCGGTGTTTTCAATCTTGGCGCAGGTAACAAAGAAAATCAGCCATAATTGGCTGACGCATATTCCGGGCCCGGTGGCAAAATTCGTCTGGAAGTTGAGCGCATGTTAGTAAGGCAGCAAGATGCTCAAGAACCAGGTCAAGCGCTTAAGCGCTTAAGCTTAAGATTCAACGATTCCTGTAAGTAGGCGATCAGTTATCGATTTATCTTCCACGCCACCACATGTTCGGTTATCGAGTAGCCTGAGCCGACCTCTCTAAGAGTAAGGTTGAGGATCTGCGTCGCAGAGGAGATCAACACCTGGGTTCAACCTACATTGATTTTACTTCACATTCACCAGCTATAACGTGTACCGCCTTCTCTGATCTATGTGTCAAAGCCGCCTAATCAATATCGAGCTGCCACTTAAAAACGCTATTGAGACAAGGAGACTGATATTAATAGTACCTGATGACAGGGGATTTGGACGATAGCCGTAGTTTGGCCGTAGTCGGCAATACTCCGAAGGTTGAATAAGCGTCGGGTATGTACTGGTCTGTTCAAGAAAGCGGGCGTAGCGTAGAGTCAGTTATTCTATCGATGAAAGAGATAGTTATTCTACGTACCGCCTGAGCACGATACCTAGACTCTAGAGGCACTCTAGGGAGCACGTGAAGAGACGAGACATAGCAGATGGCATTGAATACATTATGTCTGATAGTTGTGCAGTTTGTGCGCAAGAAACGCGCGAAGTATAGAGAGAAGCGATGGTACTCTTCGCCTTTTACTGAAAGTCAAAAGAGTGAGGTCCTTGTATAGGTGTAGATAATATTACCCACAGCTCGAATTCACAGATTACAATAAAATCCCCAAACCAATCTATTCATCTGGTAGGGTCCTTGAAGAAAACTTTTGTTCGACCCGCCAGTACCACAGGGAAGCATATATCTCTAAGTAAGTTCTGGCTGAGGATTGCGCTGAGAGGTCGAAGTATTTGAGGAGTAGCTGCGAGTTCTGTTGTAAGATGGAATATTACGCATATGAGATGGGGGAGGAGTCACTCGATGCATTCAGTGCAGGCTCTTGAAAATCTAGACTCGATCCCGTCTACGTCGGTACGTAGTTCCTTAGCGCGGGAGGAAGGGGTGTAGAAAGTAGCCGGAATTAAGTATATCCAACTTTCAGATTTCAAACCTTACAAGAACGCTGGAATCGAGCCTATTGAAAATCGGACTCAGATTACATTGCACGAGAAGGCCTCGGGCGCTTATCGAAATTTACCGTTCCTCCGTTCTACGGTCGCCATCCTTTGGTCTACTTCAAAGACGCGACTCGGACGTGCATGGCGCATAATCTGTTTTCTTCGACCAGGCTAGCCAGTATCTCTTGCAGTGCGCCATGGAAGCCCATCGGCGCGTCTTCAACTTGATGTTTCTGACTCCTGTAGACAGCATCCTGAAAGTTGGCAAGAAAGTCGGTACGTACTTCTTTGATTCCGCTAAATTGGTTCTGATATGAATTCCTTCTTACACGCGCAGTGTTTATACCACTCCTTGGCTTCTCCTCGTATTTGGCCCGCAACCAAGAGGACGGCCAGCTTGCACGCGCTGAGGTCTTGGGGGAAAGCTGCTGCACTACTCGCTCTTGGTCATTCTACGACTCTGGAAAGTTAAGGACTTACTGGTTGCGCTATTGGTCCACGGTGTGTTAGGGTCTTGCGTCGGGGAGGAGGTCGAATTCCCAAAAGCGCTTCCACAATCACTAGAACGTTTGGAAAGTGGCCACCCAAAGCACGACAAAGCACCGGGAAGTTTAATAGCCTCTTCCACGCTACCATCTCTTCTCCCCCACGCCGCTTGCAGAAGACAGCAATGAGGGTGAGAGCGATGTACAAACGGTGAGTTGCGAATCTATTTGGGTCTTAGAAAGAAGTCAGTCAGTTTCGTCTGATTGCTGGGGTATCTAACCTTAGAACTTCCCCAAGTGCGTTCACGATGGTCCGGATTCGTTGAGGCGAGCAAGCTTCGTGGCTCGAAATGGAGGGTGGCGACCAGTTTCAGGGCACCTCGACCTCATCCAAAACGGCCCACCGTTGCACTCAGGACTAAGCCAGCTATGCCGCGCACCACTTCCTTCTCACCCCGCCAACGATAAGAAGGACGTGAATACACGACCACCAGTTTGTTGACTCGGCGAAGCCCCATGAAAAAAGCCTAGTCCTCGGTTTTATTGCTCTGACCCAAAGATTGAGCACATACTATGATGTTCTAAGTCTATCGTTCGAGGTCGAGGAGGCGAACGACCTTCGAAGACGTTCATAACTCCCCTGCGATTGGTGGGGGGGACGGCGCCGCATAGGCGGTAGACAAGTGCGCCAACGAACAATCACCACCAGCAAGGTTTCTTCTGCGTATCGTCGAAGGCCTCCGAATCTCTGCCGTATCAGAGGTCCCATTTTCCTTTTGCTGCGTCTTGTCGCCGTCAACGTCAGACGCATCGAGTTATCATATTGTCGTGTCATTGTCACCAACCTAATCGCCCGCCGGGTCTCGTTTGGAAGCAACAGTCAAGACTATTACTTTTGTCGCACCCGTTGAGCCGCTTTCGTTGGTAGGTCTCGATGCCGACTAGCGAACTGATATCGAAGGACACTGATATGATCCTCCGTGTTCTGCTTCACCTCCGCCGCTGTGTGTGGCTTCCTGCGCTGCTGATACGCAGAAGGGGGTCCTAGCGCGGGCGAATAGTTTTTTTAGTTGGGATGCGTCGGGCAGGTGGGGTGCAGAATCGCAGAATCCAGTCCTGGCGTGATCGTTGATATCGACTCGAGTGCCTTGATCCAGTGCGCGTTGCCTTGTCTAGATGCAGGTAATGAACTAGTAGTGGGGGTGAAACATGTCAACTGTGAGTTGATTCCAGCATATATTTTCTCCGTTTCTTTTCCATTTTTGTATTTTTCTTTCATTATTTTATCATGTGTGGAGCTGATAGTCACGAATAGGTACCCTCAAGTACATTGCCCAAAAGCCATATGTACACTTTATTGTTATATATGCATTGGAAAAGGCATTGTCCGTTCAAGAACCGCCTGTTCCCCTCGTTTTCGACACGGCAACACGGCGAAGGAACTATCAGAGCTTTGACACAACTCTCAGCTTCCAACGGCCTAGCCTGGCTTCGGTACCGAGGATGAATCACAACTGACTCCTTACGCTTTGTCGCTTCCGGGAGTCAAGTCACAGCCTGTGCTGCCTGCCATTGACCCGTTTGTTCGCGGAATACGACAGACTCATCTCCGATGACACGGGGATTTTTGGCAAAATATCGTTCGAGACGCTCTGTCGAATGTCTATCGACGGTGTATGTAGGAGTCATATCAACAGCAACACGTGTTCAAGCTCAGTGAGGGACAGGGTCGGTACTCCAAGATTCTCAATTCCGAACTCAGCGAACAGTGTGTTTTTCCTACATCTATAAAGGCCTGAAGTGAAGTGTAGGTGTGTTTGTTCATCAACCTCACACCCTTTCCTTTACTCACTACGTTCTCGTATCAGAGATGACCAGCAGGCCACCCGACGCAAGGACCCTCTTTACAGAAGACCGCCAAACAGAAGCATCGGCTCGCTGGCATGAAAATATACCCCCCAACGATGTCGATGGTCACCACGTTGATGTCGCCTCGGCAAAACGCAGCTTCAACGAGCTCTCCCACCAGATGTCCGGCCTGATCGCGAAACAATCTCAGGACACGATGCTGGGTGGCCCGGATGTCGAAAAGGCCGTCGAGGAGGACGTTGAGCCGTTCGATCTTAGGGAGTATCTTACCTCGTCAAATGATGCCAACCAGGCGGCTGGAATAAAGCACAAGGTTTGCTTTACCTCGTTTTCCCGGTCATCCATATAGACTTAGAATTTCTGAACAGCGTGTTGGTGTTACATGGGACGACTTAGAAGTCAAGGTAATCGGCGGTGCTAATAGCAAGGTGGGAACTTGCACTAGTTGCTAAGTGTCATTATACTCACCAATACATCTAGTTCTATACCCCTACTCTTGCAGGTAAGCGCACATCCTTCGTAAAAGTCCAGGGGCAATAACTAATTCCATTGCCTAGATACCATCCGTGATTTCGTTCTATCACCCATTATATGGGTATTAAATTTGATAAGACCACTGCTGTTCCCCCCACCGCCTCCACCGACTCGCTCAATCATACAAAAGTATGTATTTCTATATTTGACTGCAAAAACAGGACTGATGTGCTCAGTTCTTCGGGCGTACTGAAACCTGGAGAAATGTGCCTCGTCCTCGGTTGCCCCGGTTCTGGCTGTACTTCGTTCCTCAAGGCGATTGCAAACCAGCGGGACGAGTTTTTCAGCGTCGCGGGTGATGTCAAATATGCCGGCCTGGATGCCGCCGAGATGGCGAAATACTACAAGGGAGAGGTTGTGTACAATCAAGAAGGTACGTTATTATACAATTCTATCGACGCGATGCTTATTGAACCCCGAAGACGATATTCACATCGCCACTCTAACGGTTGCCCAGACGCTTCAATTCGCGTTGTCAATGAAGTCCCCTGGCCCTAACGGTCGTCTACCAGGTGTTTCGCGGAAAGAGTTTGATTCCGAGGTTCTCAACATGCTCCTTCGAATGCTCAACATCACACACACGTCGAAGACACTAGTCGGCGACGAATTCGTTCGTGGCGTCAGTGGTGGAGAACGCAAGCGTGTCAGCATCGCTGAAATGATGGCTACTCGTGCTCGTGTACAATGCTGGGACAACTCCACACGCGGACTCGATGCTTCCACGGCGCTCGACTTTGTGAAGAGTTTGCGTGTGATGACCGACA
The DNA here is from genome assembly GCA_017499575.1 of Sanguinoderma rugosum. Lineage (NCBI taxonomy): Eukaryota > Fungi > Basidiomycota > Agaricomycetes > Polyporales > Polyporaceae > Sanguinoderma > Sanguinoderma rugosum. Next base: position 4,342,134 of record VTPW01000001.1, on the reverse strand, counting down.
TCCTGGGCCAGACGACGTTCGTTACGCTCTACCAAGCCGGCGAGGGAATTTACGACCTGTTCGACAAGGTCATGGTCCTTGATGAAGGTCGCCAAGTCTTCTACGGACCTCCCTCGGCGGCACGAGCGTACTTTGAGAACCTCGGCTTTCTATCTCTTCCACGACAGAGCACGGCCGATTACCTTACCGGTTGCACCGATCCTAATGAGCGACAGTTCGCTCCCGGTCGATCGGCAAGGGACGTCCCTTCCTCGCCCGAATCTCTGGAAAGTGCCTATCGTGCATCGGCGTATGCCCTGGAGATGAACGCCAGCCGAGAAAAGTACAAAATCTCGGTCGAGACAGAAAAGCACGATCAGGAAGCTTTCCGACAGGCGGTTTTGGCTGACAAGAAGAAGGGTGTTTCGAAGAAGAGCCCCTACACACTCGGTTTCTGGGGTCAAGTTCGCGCACTGACGATCAGGGAGCTTCAGCAAAGAATGCAAGATAAATTCCAATTGTACACGAGTTTTGCCCTATCCATGATCCTCGCTCTTGTCATCGGCGGCGCCTACTTCGGTCAGCCCCCGACTTCAAACGGTGCTTTCACACGCGGGAGGTGAGTTGTCATTTACAGTTTTGGCTGCGGTCAATTAACTCAACTCTTCAGTGTTATTTTTATTTCGCTCGTGATTACCTGCTTCGATGCTTTCGGAGAAGTATATATGTCCTATAATGGTCTAAACGACAATGCTAACTACGCTGGCAGATCCCAATGGCGATGCTTGGACGTCCAATCCTCCGCAAGCAGGTAAGTCCTCTAATTTTTGCCTGAATCAGCGTTAATGTACACTGCCACTGTAGACAAATTACAGCATGTATCGCCCGGCCGTTGTCCCAATCGCTAACTTATTCTCCGACATCCCATTTTCGGCTCTTAGAATATTCATCTTCGACGTCATTATCTACTTCATGAGTGGTCTCAACGCCAACGGCGGCGCTTTCTGGACATTCCACCTCATCAATTATATGGCCTTTCTAACAATGCAAGGGTTTTTCCGCACCATCGGTCTGTTTTGCACCAGCTTCCATACAGCCTTTAGGTGAGCCCAGACGGTACCAGGGAATATTATTAATGCTAAGAACTGGAACCACTATCGCAGGCTTTCCGCCATAGTTCTTCCGAATGTAAGTGCTCAATTAAACCTCAGCATGCTGAACTAAGTCGTCGTCCGTAGATGGTCGTATACAGCGGATACATGATTTCTGTCGACAGCATGAAGCGTTGGCTATTCTGGATTGTGAGTCCTCATAGTGGAGCTTCTTTGGACTGGACTCATCTATAGTGCAGTACTACATCAACCCAGTTGCGTATGGTATTACGCTTTGCTTGTTCTCTCCCGAAGGTCTTCACTGATATGCATGATACGTAGCCTGGGCTGGTTTAATGGAAAACGAGTTTATGCGGATTTCGGTGTGTCATCACCATCAATATCGGCATACCCCACGCTAACAATGCTTGCACCCCAGCTCACTTGCGATGGTAGCTCGGTCATACCAAGGAATATTCCAGGCGTGTTAGAACAGTATCCGTAAGCGTTTTCACGAACCCGTTACTCGTGATACTTCAACTGCTATCTAGTGACGGCCTTGGGCCCAATCAAGCATGCACACTTGCCGGTGCACAAGGAGGAAGCGATATCATAACCGGTGAATCATACATCGCAGCTGGTTACGCCCTCAACCCTGCAGACCTCTGGAGGCGCAATTTCCTCGTTGGTATTGGTTTCTTCATTGTGTTCCTATCCACACAGCTTTTGGTCATCGAATACTTTCCCGTGAGGTCTTGTTCCAAGTTCTACTGTTGATATTCGTTGACAAGACTGTCGTAGCGCCATACCGCGTCCGTTGGTGTCGGTATCTTCGCCAGGGAGAATGCAGAGACTAAGAAGCTGAACGAGTCCCTGGAAGCAAAGAAGGAAAGCAGGTCGGAAAATCCTGGAGGAGAACACAACGTCGAAGCCAGAAGATCCAAGGAAAGGTCAGAAGAAAGTGCCTTACGGTTGGATGGCGCTGTGGCTAACCTTTCGTGCTTAGCGTTGATGGGAAGCACCGAAAGACCTTCACCTGGGAAAAGCTTAACTACACTGTTCCGGTCCCTGGAGGCACACGCCGCCTGCTGCACGATGTATTTGGCTATGTGAAACCTGGATCGTTAACCGCCTTGATGGGAGCCAGCGGTGCAGGCAAAACGACTTGTCTCGATGTTCTTGCTCAGCGCAAAAACATTGGCGTTATTTCTGGTGATATTTTGGTCGATGGTCGCCCACTGGGCTCTGACTTCGCCCGTGGTACCGCGTATGGTGCGAATTCTAGTCTCATTGTAGCGGCCCTAGGCTGACCTCATCATCAGCTGAACAAATGGATGTCCATGAAGGGACCGCTACTGTCCGAGAGGCTCTTCGATTCTCAGCGTACCTCCGCCAGCCCGCTTCCGTCCCACAAGCAGAAAAGGACGCATACGTAGAAGAGATCATCGAGCTCCTTGAACTGCAGAATCTCACCGAGGCGCTTATCCTCAGCTTGGGTGTTGAAGCTCGCAAGCGAGTGACGATTGGTGTCGAACTGGCAAGCAAGCCCGAGCTCCTGCTGTTCTTGGACGAGCCTACGTCCGGTCTCGACGCCCAAAGCGCGTGGAACCTTGTCAGATTTTTGCGAAAACTAGCAAATCAAGGTCAAGCTATTCTGTGCACTATTCACCAGCCCTCATCCCTGCTCTTCGAGTCCTTCGACCGTCTGTTGTTACTGGAACGAGGCGGCGAAACCGTGTACTTCGGTGACATCGGGCCGGACTCTCAGGTTATTCGCGACTACTTCGCCCGCGAGGGAGCCCCTTGTCCTTCTAATGCCAATCCGGCGGAGTTCATGCTCGAGGCTATCGGAGCTGGTGTCTCTGCAAGAATAGGCAGCCGTGACTGGAAGGATATATGGCTCGATTCTCCAGAATACCAGAAGGTCCGTCAGGAAATCGAGGATATCAAACGCGCAGCTCTGGCACTCCCCGTCGATAATGAGACCACGACATCGACTTGTGAGTCTCAACTTAGTAGAGACTTGATGAAACTAAATGTGTTCAAGATGCCACTCCTTTCTGGTACCAACTTAAGGTCGTTGTGCAACGCAACAACCTTTCTCTCTGGCGCAACCCGGAGTACATTTTCAGTCGTCTCTTCGCTTGCGTCTTCATATCCTTCTTCATATCGTTAACATTCTTACAACTGGGGACAAGTGTTCGCGACCTTCAATACAGGGTGTTCGCCATGTAAGTCAAGCTCCCGGTCTCTGATATACTAATCTCCTAACTACTTTTCAGCTTCTGGATTACTTTGTTACCTGCCTTGGTTATGGCCCATATTGAGCCCATGTTCATGGCAAACCGAAGTATGTGTCACCCTCATTGCCCTGTACCATCAGCCTAATAAAGTGCTCTAGGGATCTTCATTCGGGAAGCGTCGAGTCGAATCTATTCGCCATATGTTTTCGCCATTGGTCAACTCGTCGGCGAGATCCCCTACAATATTCTCTGTGCTATCGGTTATTGGGTTTTGATGGTAAGTTGGCGTGTTTTGGTCGGTTCACCACAGCATGTAACCGGTGCTAGGTCTTTCCTATCGGCTTTGGTCAAGGTACCGCCGGACTAGATGGCACTGGCCTCCAGCTGGTGGTCCTCATCTTCATGCTTTTCTTCGGTATTTCCTTCGGCCAGCTACTTGCTGCCATCAGCCCTAGCGTCCAGGTCGCAGTGTTATTCAACCCCGTCATCAATCTGATTGTCTCAACCTTCTGTGGGGTCACTATTCCTTACCCGACTATGATCTCGTTCTGGAGGACCTGGCTGTACGAATTGGTCCCCTACACTCGTACCATGGCTTCCACTGTCGCCACAGAGCTTCAGTATGTATCACCTTTAAACCTTGTTGGTGTCGACATCCTTACAGTTGTTTTTAGTGGTTTGATGATCACCTGCAAACCTGATGAATTTGCCATCTTTGATCCTCCCTCCGGAGAGACCTGCGCCGCCTGGGCCAGCGCCTTCGTTTCCGTCGCAGGTGGATATCTAGACAATCCAGACGATACCTCTGCCTGTCGTTACTGCCAGTTCCGCGTCGGCGATGAGTTCTTCGAGCCCCTGAACATCCGTTATTCCAACCGCTGGCGTGATGTCTGGATTTTATTCGCGTACTTTGTCTTCAACGTCATCGCTACTATAAGTGAGTACTTGTCTTCTGAATCGTTGCCTCCTCTCCTCTCTTCATCGATGCTAACATTGGTATCTGTCTCCCCTCATTAGTTGCTTCTCGTTTCCTGCGTTATGCTAAACGATAGAAGATACTGCCCTTACCCTTCGTTATCACGCATCGCATTGCATCTTCTCATCACGACAATAGATTACGCTTTGGAATTCAAGCAAGTAGTAGTCACGACTTCATCTTTATTTTCGTCCAGTAATTTACGCAACGACCTAATCGTACACTATCGCTATTGTACACACGATCACTTATACCATCACCTTCGTTCCCCTCATGTGTCCGCTGATACGCTGAAGCCTGAATTCGAAGTCTAGCCCTAAGCTCCAGTGGTGGCGCAAGCGGCGCTTGCGTGATAGGGGAGACGCTCGAAGCGAACTTGCGGAGCGACTGCTAACTGACATCATACACCCTTGAACTTTTATTTAGCCATGGGGAGTCTGCTTCCTGCAACCTTGAACGATGCCTTCTACGACGGCGGCAACGTCTTCCACCGACCGCGAAGTGACCGACCCCATCACCCACCTCCCCGTGAAGATTCACGACTACACCGAGGTCGACCTTGAAGAAATCCCGCCACCAAACGTACAGGACGACGAACCACTACTCGACCACCCTACGAATCGCAAGGATGAACAGCGAAAGGTCCAGGCAAACAATAAAAGGCATGCATCCCTCGACGATGCTCTGCTCAGCGAAACGCGCATAGGCAAATGGGTCGACCCCCGCGACACTAAGAGCAGGATGGCCGTTCATACGGCATTGGTAGCAGGCGTCGCGGCATTTTTCGCCGCACTCTTCTCCGTTCTTCTCTCCAATCTCTATCATGGACGAATGGCTTCACCTGCGCGGACGACTTGGTTAGCAAGCGCGCTAGCATCGACGCTGAGCCTCTCACTGCAGATATTGGGTTGCGCTGTGGTGGCTGCCGTCGTAGTCGTGGTGTACGTCTACGCCATCGCTCGCATGCCCGAAGAGCTTCCTGTCGTTGAGTCGACTCATGTGCGTTCAAGCTTCATTTCATTGTGTTATTGATGCCGTAACTTCTGCAGGTCTCTCATCCGCGGGAGAAAGAGTCTGCACCTCCAGCTACTGACCTTGACCAAACGACTTGGCTGAACGCCGTTCTCGTGTCCCTGTGGCCCATCATCAACCCAACCCTATTCACCCCCCTAGCCGACATCCTCGAAGACTCGCTCCAAGCCTCGCTACCCGCGTTCGTCAAAGCTGTCAAGATAGCTGACATAGGTCAAGGTATCGAGCCTGTTCGCATAAGGCAGGTCCAATGGCTCGATGCCACACGAAAGAAGAACAAGGTCAATAAAGGAGACGACGAAAACGAGGAGGAAGCAGGGGAGTATGTCTGTCTTGAGTTAGGACTCGTGTATCGTTCAACCCTCCCCTCGAAAGGCCAGACCGCATCTATCGAGACGCGGTCGTCTAACCCCCATATGGTGCTTCATATATGGACAGTAGCAGGCATCCAAATTCCCTTCTACATTTCGCTCAATTCCCTCCTGTGCACTCTTCGCTTGCGCGTCGCCCTCACGCCTAACCCCCCTTTCACCTCTCTCGCAACGATCACCCTCTTAGGTGCTCCGCACGTTTCATTCTCCCTTACCCCACTCAGCAGACATCTCCCCAACGTGATGGACGTCCCTATCCTTAGCGGCTGGGTTAAGCAATCCATTAACACTGCGATGGAGATGTACGTCGCTCCTCGTAGTATAAGTCTAGACCTTGGGTTGATGCTTGCTGGTGGTGAACGCGTGGATACGGAGGGCGTCGGTGTCGTTGTCGTGCGAGTCATATCTGCAAGCAAGTTCAGAGCTGGGGATCGGATGAATGCGTGGAAGAACGTCGTCCCGGGGCTTCATGCATCAGCGCGCGAACGTCAAGGCGACTCGTATGTTACGGTGGGTTGGGGCAAGTGGGGTAAACCATTGGGGAGCACCAGGTTCGTACATACGTTCCTCGTTTTCCTTGAACTGAAGTCGTCAACTTGTTGGCAGGATTGTGGATGACGAAGAGGTGCCCATCTGGGATGAATATACTTTCCTCGTAGTCAGCCCAGCGGAGCTGAACTCCCATGAAGTACTCCAACTCCAACTATGGGATGCTGGTCAGCTTCTTGTCGCTCTTCGTGTATGACGCGTACTAAATAATCTCGCAGATAGGTTGACGGCGGACGACAACTTGGGCAACGTTGCCGTCGATCTTCGGGAGCTCATGACTAGTGAAGACACCTTGAAGCGCATGGCTAGGCGAGAAGATGGCTTTACAGATATCGACGGCTCGAGTGACTGTCCGGGGACGATGATATGGGAGGTTGGGTATTTCCCGAAAGTGGCATTGGCAACGTGGTTGTTCGATATGCATAGATCTGGGCGAGAACATTGGCAGGCGCCTGCAAAGGCGAAAGACAGCGATGAAGAAGACCCTGCATACGCCGCTGAACGCGATATCGAGGGAATGGATGAACGCTCCACGAATAGAAGTGGGCATACTGACGCGGCGGATGCATACTCCCTTTCAGACGACGAAGACGTGCAGAGCTACGTCAAGCGCGAACTGGAGGGAAAAGAGAAGGACTTTGGTGAACAAGCTGCGGAGATCATTGGGGGGACGCCGCCGCCTGACCAGTGGTCCAGCGGCATCTTGGCCGTGAGGGTTGAGCAGATAGATGGCTTGGAAGTAGAGAAGATACGCGCGAGCGGCTCGGACGCCATTACAACGGAGGGCGAAGAAGAAGGCGAGAAGGATGGAGGGGAAATGCCGAGCGCATATTGTGTAGTTGTTCTCAACCACGAGAAGGTATTCAAGACACGGACGAAGATGGTCACAGGAAAGCCGTATGTGAGTGTCTTGCATTCATTTATGGGAGGTGTGATGGTTAACAGCGCTGATCTTCGAACTAGTTTGACGCGGGCTTTGAGCGGTTTATTCGAGACTGGCGATCTACCAGCGTCATCATCTCTGTGAGGGATAGCCGGCTGCATGAAGTCAACCCTCTACTAGGTGTCGTCGACCTACCTCTGACGAGGCTTCTGAAACATCGTTCCCACATAACGGATTCATTCCCACTTACCGGCGGCATTGGCTACGGCAGGGTCAAGTTGTCGGTGACTTTCCGCGCCGTGGAGATGACTTTGACGAAAGAGTTGCGGGGGTGGGACACAGGCACGCTGGAGGTGATGCCTGGCGTTACCATGATTCGCACCGGGCAAGTTGACGACGGTGACATGGTTGAGCTATTGAAGAAGTGCAGGATATCGGTGCACACCACATACTCTAAACAGAGACTGGTTTTGAAGGCCGATGAAGATGTGGAGGCCGCTTGGGAGGCAAAGAGAGCTAGGAGTGTCAAGTTGGCTGTTAGACGCCGATATGCAAGTTGCGTCGTTTTCGAATTCAAGAAGCACGCACTAGGACCCGACTTGAAGCCTGCGTTCTGTGTGTTCTGGCTGAAAGACATTCCTGACGATGAAGAGCTCGAACTGACCTTACCTATTCGACACAACGAGGACGACGCGATGAACCGGGCACAGAGGACTGCCGCAGATGATATCAGCGGTATCGTTGAGGGTGTAGAGTTGAAGGTGAAACTTCGGTTTTGGCGTGGGTTGAGCGGGTACCATAAGAAGATCGCGAAGAAAGACCGAGACGTCGCTAACGTGATGGACGTCCTGGATTGCGCCGAGGAGAGCCATGGGCGAGGGCGAGATGCTTTGCTAGGGGAATTCTCGGATACGAGTTCCTCGTCCTCTTCGTCCTCGTCCGACAGTGATGAGGAAGCAGGGTCGCATGGTGTAGGGGGTGTGGTTGCACAAATCAAGGAGGTGAAGCGGAGGAAAGGGAAGTTGCATCGCAGGCACCGAGGGCTGATGCAATGGAGTGGGATGAGGAAAATGAAATGGGCGGTCAAACAAACGGAGGAGAATGTTGGTAAGGTCCGCGACAAGGTAGCAGACAAGGTTACGGGGAAGAGGCATGCACGCAAGGACATGGGGATGGAAAGGGAAGTATAGTGGAACAATAATTTGATATGACACTTCTTTCTACTTGTTATCTACTGTCTACTCTATGGACTGTTGTACTCTTGTAGTCTATACGTGAGAGTCTCTCTATTCTAGCATCGGAAGAGGCTTTAAGGAGCGTGGGCCTGTTAGGACGACGACATCTAAATTAACGAACTTGGATGTAAGCTATGAATAGCAGCCCTGTGAATGGCGAATTTATTTTGGGTTGTTAGTGCCCTTCTTTCCAGGCACGAAGAGCCAAGCCAAGGCGATGAGGAAACGAATCCCAGTGGCTATACCTAGCGTTCCTGCGGCACCGAGTTGGTGAAGCAAGGCTCGCGCGATGAAGCCGCCGGTGAAGATAGCCGTTATGAAGATGAGTTTGTGATCTCGAGAAACAACCGACCGGTTGATGTGGAACAGACGAGGATCATTCATGAGCTCAATCCAAACGGTAGTCAGTACGACTGGGGGAGAATGTTAGCATGTACACTCCGTAAAGGTTGCCGGATGACTTACTACTGGCGGCGAACTCTGTGTTAAGGCGTTTAGCAACAACGCCCTGAAGACCCATGCTTGCACTCATGAACCCGATGCACGCGAAGGTTAGTGCATGGGTCCACGCTGGGTCGCCGCGTTCGTCGGCAATACTGAAACGTGTAGGTCCGTCTCTGGAATCTTGGCTACTCTTCCAAATGGTGATGGCGGCGGCCATCGTCAGTAAGGACTGAACGAAAGTTGCGGAAACGAGCCAACGGCGTTTGTGGGGTCCGATGCGGTCACCAATGCGTCCCAAGAAGGCCCCCAAGAGGAAGGTCAGAAAGGAACAAAGAGCGTGTTGATCGGGATTCCGGAACGCGGTATCCTGCGAGGTCGAGGAAGGCCCTTCAAACGTTTTGGCAACGGCTAAAGCAAGCTGTACGAAATCAGCAATCACGTACAAGGCGCATATATGCGCGTAGTTTTGATATGGGGCAGAAATAAATGACTCACCTGCACGAAATTCCCAGTTTGAAATCCACACCACACAAAGACGGCAGAGAAAGAGATCGCATCGCTATGAATTGGGTCAGATCAGATAAAGAACAAAGGCGGTGAGATTGCATACATGAAGCCAGTCATGAAGCAGAATGCGGCCAGAATGCCAGTGGCTCTCGCTGGGTCGACCTCAGAGTCCAGATGCTTCGACAACGACGAGCGCCGCGTAGGCGGAAGTCCTGGAAGATCTTCTGTGTCCGTTTCTGATTCTGATACTGAGCGGGCATAGCTCGTCGACGGGGTCATTGCGCCGTAGGACTGAATGTGATGGCTGTCAGAGTTAAGTTTGGTAGTTGACATTAGAGGGAGGAGAAGGAGGGGAGGAGGGAGAAGGTGGTGGTGAAGAAGAGAGAGATAAAGTACAGTCGGTAGCCGGCATTAGGAAATTTTAGAGGAATCATGGACATCATCTATGGAGCAGTCGAGGCGGTCTGCGTCGGCTCCAGTCGGTGGCACGAGCGGAACCTGTGCTCCGACAGTCCTCCGATGATGATCGAACCTCGTGGAGTCCCGGCGCTTACCTTTTCAGGTTCCCTCCTAAAAGAACACCGGTGCAGGAATTCACGAGAACTTCATGCTCGTGCACGCTCAGACTGCCTGAAATAATGCACGCGCACGGTCTCAGCACGCTGAGCAGCCATGAACGACCTTGAGCAGCGCGCCAGGTGATTTTATGATATTTGTAGTAGGTCGCCGGGCTTTCGGCCAGTCCCTTGTGTGAAACCAGCCGTAGAAAGTCGGTATATGATTGGGACGTAAATCCGTCAATATTCCTATGGGTTGGTACAAGGGCCAAGGGCATCAGATATCATTGGGTCTCCCCAAATGGAGGCAAAGTGCATATTTCTTGTGAAGGAACTCCAAAGATAGCAAGCCAACGGGAAGCCGTCAAGGCTTTGCTGGCAACGAAACTACATGCAGATAGCTATAAAGAAAATGATTGGTCCTCGACGATTATTGTTCCGTTAAGCAAGCTCGGCAAATCCCACTCTGTTACCCTCCAAGTCAAACGCGGTGTACACGTTCTGGAGGAACACGTCCCCAACAATCCACCCGACTAATATTATGTGGTGATACCGTCAGTAATGTTTACTACGGCGAATTCGGATCTTGTACTCACTGCTGCCTACTTCAGCACTGGCGACTCCGGCCACGCAATCTTCAGATCCTTCCTCGACGGCTCCCAAGCTAAAGGTTTCCTTCGTGACAGGGAATGTCTTGCCCGCAAAGGTCAAGCTAATTTCGGGGATGCTATTGCACGGGACCGTATAGAGACCTACACCAAGCGTGGACGCCTCTTTGGCCTCTGGGATAGCTTTGTAGAACTCTGCGACCTTGGATGGTTCTCCAATGATCTGATCACAGGGGTAAATAGGGTGCATAAATAGGAGGGCGAGGACTTGGGATTCTCACAAGGGTTGTTCCGGTATCGATGATAGCAGCACTCTTCTTGATTGCGGTCTCATTGCCGGCACTCATAGACTCCATTTCAACCATCCAGTATCCCTGGCGATGATTGTTCAGCACGCCATATACTCCTCATTGAACGCAAGACTTGCCTGCTTTGTGACAGGGGCATACGTGAAGTCACCCTTGTATAGCTTGGTGTTAAGTCCACCGAGGGTCAGCTCCGAGCCCTCCTTCGCGAGTTTGAAAGCAAAAACGGGCTTGGAAACTTTCTTCTGGCTCACGAAGGACTGGAAGACGGGGGAAGCGCCGTATGACGATATGCTCTCATATCCCATTCCCATAAGCCCGTCTGCGGGGAAGCGCTTCGATGAGAAGCCTTCTGAGTACTCCTTTGCCGATCCGAGAGTCTGTGTCTCGGCCTATGAAAGGACAAAGCTAGTCAATCGATCGACCAAAAGAACAAAGGACTGCGATACGTACAGTGACCCCGGCGATTATCACAGTATCTGTGAATTGTAGGCCGTTGACGGTAGATCCATCTCCGTATTGCAGAGTGAAGTCCTTCTCTAACGCTTTGGAGGTTTCGGATTTCGAAGAATCATATAAAGTGTGACCATCGCAGTTCTTCTTGCAATTGGAGCCGGGGAGGAAGAGATCACTGCTGCCAGTGTCAAAGTCGACTGTAAGTTGCCATTAGTATATCGTCGTCTTATCTCTGAAAGAAGTCAGAGAATGGTACTAACTCTTGTATTCCACAGGGGGTGTGCCGACGGAAATAGTTCCATACCACAAGGAAGATTCAAAGTCCACGAGCGGGTTCGAAGCGAATTCATCTGCGCGTTTGCGAGACGTAGCGATGGGCTCGACAGACATCCGCTTGCCGGTGTTCCGCTCATATGCAGCATTTCCACGCCGAATTTTACTGCAATAATCTTGCAGTCAGCCAAAGAGTTCTAAGCATTCGGACGAATATTAAATACCCTTCAACATAACGGAGATGCTGCTTCAAAGCATCAACGTTGACGGTCCCGCCGAGGCTCAGCTTCGAGTGCTTCACAATGGGTATAGACCTCCGGGTATCGTGAGGCAGAGCTGCCACGAAGAAAGGGAGAAGGAGCAAGAGAGTGGCTGCAGAAAGACGCATATTGCATAGAACCAAGGAGCCAAAGGGTGAAGGAACGTATTCCACTGGATGTCTGCTTTATTTCATCGACATTCGCCGTCTTAAATGCTTTTTCGGATCGCGTAGAGCAGACGGTGTCTTGGCTGTACGTATGGGAGGGTGGGGCCCAGCATTCTGTTCATACGAGCCTCCGAAGTCGACGCCGCGCGGAATTGCGAAGGTATATCTGCTCGTCGCCACTTCCTTCTGTTGTGTACAAGGCGTCATAGTGTCATACGCACTGAGAGCATATGGAATCGGTTACGAATAGACAAAGTCGAGAAATCACAGTGCCTATGGTCGTATGCAGGCCTTGACGACCCGCGAAGAGGCATGTGTCGGCGTGCTTAACAACTAAGCGAGGGCGAGAATAGTGGCGCGCTTCTATTATTAGACTGGTCATTGCTTGCAACAAGCAAGAGGATCGGCCGTGCGCGTGGACACCTAAGTGTTGAGGTGAGGGTCGCAAGGAACTCATTCATTTCCGAAGAGGAGACTTAGAATATCCTTCATGCAAATAATACGCACATAGATGTTACAGTTTGATAATCACAATAGCTGCCAATTGGTGTCTTTCCCTTCGCCACCCAGTTTCTTGACTTTGCCATCCTTCTCCAATTTCTTGAGGTGCAGATCAACGCTATGAGCAGCAGGCGCCCAAAGGGATTCCGGGTACGCAGCATAGATAACCGAAACTATGTTCCACGTCGTAGCAGACTGAGGTGGAGTAGTTCGCTCCTCAACAGTAATCGCCCCTTTGAGCACCTGCACGATCTGCTCCTCCCTCTCCAACCTGTGCTTGATATAGGTACTGATAAGGCCTGTGCCATCTGGGACGACGGGTCCATGCCCCGGATACAGGGAGGCGAAGTCATGTCCCTCCGATTTGCCGAATTCCAGGAGGCTCTGAAGACTGCTGATGTACGACGCGAGGTCTTCAAATACTGCGGTGCCATGGCCCAAAATAGTATCTGCTGTGTAGAGCGCTTTGTCCTCCTGGACATATAAGCAGATCGAGTCGACAGTGTGGCCAGGTGTATGTAAGACGTGAAGCGTGCTTGAAGGGGCGGCGACAATCTGACCATGGCTGAGGTCATTGAACGCGTTGCCACTTTCACTGGTAGCATAAGAACCAGGTGGCAGCGACGCGATGATGGATGGCAAACTGTTCGTAGTATGAGGAGACACCGTTGCACTGGCCGGCGCAGGGAATTTGTGCAGCCGAGGAGGTTTGAAGGGGGCGTCGCCATTGCGTTCCTTCCAGAGTTTTTGCAGGATCTCTACGACGGATGGTAATCCATCTGTGTGGTCGTGATGCCAATGCGAGATGATAATGTCGGAGACGTCTTGATCTTGAGGACTATCTAGCTTCGCCTCGTCCCGCAGAGCCGATTCGAGTACCGGCACATATTCCGGACGACCTTCTCCCGTATCAATGAGAATATATGGGTTCTTCTTTCCGATAAGATACGTGTTTGTCCCTACGGTTGTCTTTGAGATACTCTCTCAAAGCGACCGACGTTCAGGCTTACCTTGCAAGGTGAACTTTCCAGGGTTCTTGCGATATTACGAGAGCGTCAGATTCTTCAAGTCGGCTCTAAATGGATATTGCCGCATACCTGACCCAATACTCGGACGACGCGATCGCTCAACTGCGGAAAGCGTGAATACTATGTTGCTCAAAGTCATTCGAACCTACCCGAGTAACAGATCCCAGAGTTTCAAGCTTGTCCATGGAAGTAGCGAACAGAGACAGGACACCAGTTACCGGCGAACTTGCGCCCTTTATCCGGAGACTGATGATGGCGACATAACCTTGATTTGAAAGCAAGTTCCTCATCACGTAGCGTTGGTACAGTACAAGGAAATAATATTATATGCGATGTTGGATTACATGACGTGGACCGGTAGTAGTAGCAAGAAGACATATAGACGGACGTGATGACACAACATGATGGGCGTGAAAAAAGAAACCGTGACATAGAACATAGGCGTAGACGTGAATTCATAACGGGGAAAGGTGATGAGACAACATTTACAAATCTTCATCATCGTCAACGTCTTCACCTCTCTTCTTGCGTGCCATACGCTCCTTCTTGGCTTTACGTTGCTCAGCCGCCGAGAGTTTCTTTTGCTTCTTGACATCGATCTTGTTGCCCATAGCGTCGTACTGGTCATCGTCTTCGCCACCCTTCTGGTCGATGCGGGGTCCTGAGCCCTGACCTTCAACCCAGTTGTGGCCGGATGCCTCGAGGTGACCGTCACGCATGGCCCAAACTCTGCGGAGGATGTCAGTCTATGATCTCAAAAACTAATCAGGAGATATACGTACTCCTTGCAGATGGATTCGGAGAACTCTCGGTTGTGAGTGATGATGAGGACACCGCCCTCGAAGACCTTGAGTGCTTCAATGAGGGCAGCGAGTGATTCACGATCGAGATAGTCTGCACATCACGGGTTAACATTAATTCGGATATACCGACTTATTAAGACTCACTAGTGGGCTCGTCGAGGCAGATGATGTGAGGGCGACGCCATGTGGCAGCTCCGAGAACGATCTTGACCTTCTGACCACCGGAGAGACCCCTCATGGTGTTGTGAGTGACGAACTCGGGCTCAAGACCAAAGTCGGCAAAGTGCTTCTCGATCTCCCGACGAACGAGGGGACGAAGGAGGCCCGCACGTTGAGCCTCACGAGTATCGACTTCAATGACCTTCTTCTCGAAGCCACGCTTGATAAGGTCGTCACGGGGCAACCAGATGTTCTCCGACGAGCTGAGGCCCTTGAAGGAGACTTCGTATTCGTACGATTGCTTCAACTTCTTCCTGGTGATGATCTCATCGATCAAGCGTTTCTGGCCTTCAACGACGACGAGAGCGCCGTCCTTCATCTTCTTGGCCTCCTCCTCGCTGATCTGGCGGGTTGCCTTGCCGAGCTCTTCCAAATCTTCACCAGTCTGGTAACGCCAAAGCATGTACTCGAGGGGAGTCTTGTCGAGATGGTTATCGATGTGGTGGAAGGCGTGCTGAGCGACGTAACCGATAACCAAGTTGGGGTGCTTCCAGATCTCACCGCCCTTGTTGGGCTCCATATCACCGATGAGCAACTTGACGAGGGTAGACTTGCCGGAACCGTTGGGCCCGAGAACAGCGACACGGGAGGAAAGCGAGACTTGGAGAGTGATGTCGTAAAGTTGCTGAACGGCTTGCGTGGGGTACTGGAATCCGACCTTACGCATCTTCAACAGCGACTTCTCTTTGGTCTTAACACCATCCAACAAAGGTGGGTCGGGGAGCTTGAACCTGTAGTCTTCCAAAGCTTCGAGACTATAGTACGACTTGGCCTCAGGAACGGCCTGAACGAATTTCTCGAGGTTGCCACGATATCTTCTGAGCTTGAAGCGGTTCAGGTGGAGGACATCAGTGATGGTGTTGTTAAGGAAACCGGAGTCGTGGGAGACGATGACTAGGTGGATAGGTCAGACATTTGCAGGACCTTCATAGAATAAAGACTTACTCGACGTGCAAGTGGTGAGACCGGTAAGGTAGCTCTCCAACCAGGCAACGTTGACAACATCCAAATGGTTAGTGGGCTCATCGAGTAGGAGGATGTCAGCCTTGAACAACATCGCGCGAGCGAGGGCGAGCTTCATCTTCCAACCGCCAGACAGGGAGCCAATTGCCTGGCTCTGACGCTCATCGTTAAAGCCGACGGCGGCAAGGGCTTCGATGGTCTCTTCCTTTGTGGCTTGGATGCGCTTATCGGTAACAATGAATTGAAGGACGGAAGTGTCTTCTTCACTGCCATCGATATCGTGCTCGACGTAGAAAGTACGAACTTCGTCGGGAGATGGGAAACCTTCGACCTGACCGTTGGTGATAGCCCTCATGAGGGTAGACTTTCCGGTACCGTTCTTGCCACAGAGACCGTAGCGGTGACCTCGCTTGAGACGGAGGGTGGCAGTATTAAGAAGGATCTTGGCACCATAAGCGAGTGAGAACTGGCAATTGCACAAGTCTTCGCCTTCTTCCTCATCCTCGGCGACTTCCTCTTCGTCGTCCTCAGCGGCAGATCGGACGACCCACTCACGAGCAATAGTAACGGGTTCCGGAGTCGAAGCAGCGAAAGCGAGGTAGGGAGCGAGAGTGTCCCACTCAGGAACGTCGAAGTTCTTTGCGTTGACGAGTCCTGCAGCCAAGTGAGAGGCGTAGATGATGGCGGCATGAGCTACGGATGGGGCTGCGCCGAACTTCTTGTAGATGGCAATCAAGGAGTGGGCGAGAGGGCCGCTCTCAACAGCCTTGTGAGGGGGAAGCTCAGAGCCGTCGCCATGAGGCACTTCACCAACTTGGCGAAGGGTAGCGATTGCTTTACCAACAACGCCACGGGCCTCAGGATCTCCGATAGTGGTTTCAACCTTGATCAGGCCGGGGAGGAGCTTGGGGATGAAAGGTCGCACAGTAACAGCCGAGTCGACGAGCTTCGCCATGTTGTCGATGATGCTATAAATACCGTGTGAGTAAGCAGAAAGTTTTTCTGACAGATGGGATCTACATACACGGCGACCTTGCGCTTCGTAGCGGTGAGCTTCTCATTAAGACCACGCGAAAGTAGGGGAACCATGAGGGAGAGGGTGGCGGAATCTACTTCGGAAACGAATGTGGTGGCCGAGAGGAGGGCAATAGTGCCCGGAACCTCTTCGACGGGGTTAATCAGAGCTTTGATAAGGGCAGGAATAAAGCGTTCAATGTCCTTGTTCGAGACCAGTGCAGTGGCCTTGGTGAGGGAATCACGAGCAGCTTTCTTCACGTCGGCCTTGGTGTCCCAGATAGCCTCAGCAAGAACTGGGACGATCTCGGGCATGAGACGAGCAGTCTGGACTGGAGCGCTCTTGACCAATTGGTTGAGAACGGTAAGCGAGCCAGTCTTGAGCTGCCATTTGCCGGCGGTTTTGATCTCGTGGAGAAGAGCTGGAAGGATAAGGCCAGCGGCCCAGGGGTTCATGGCCGAGACGTACTCCTTGACGGCCTCGATGGCAGCTGTCCTGACAGCAGGCATCTTATCGGCGAAGGACTCGAGAAGGGCAGCGTAGATGCCAGAATCGATGAAGACGGGCTCTAGAACCTTGATAGCACCATCAACAACGAGAAGTCGGACAGCATCCGCAGCACCCTCACGGGCAGCGGGAGATTTTTTGTCGGCTAGAGCCTTGACGACGGCGTCAGTGAAAGCGATGGATTCCATCGCGCCAGGGCCATCTTTTTGGGCGAGAGCAGTAAATGCTTTTGCAGCGGCCTCGCGGGTAGCCTTGTCGGCAACGAAGAGGGCTGAAACATCGAATTGACCTTCAACAGGTGTGGTGTGCATAGCAGCCTTGAGGGCAGTTGGAGCGGGAGTAGAAGCAGCGGTAACAGCAGGCATTTCGTTAATCTACGATCAACGATAAGATAATGAGGAAATTTGACGCAGCGACAGCCAGCCAGCGCACCTTGAATGTTACAGTAGCTGAAAGTTTCTAGTCGTCTAGATCTGATTATTGCAGACGAAGGCTGGTAAGAACACTGAACGCTCTATTTCTAATGGATTGGCAAAGTGCCTGATTTGGAGTCAGTTTCGGTGGTTTTGGGCAACGTAGAGGACAGCGGCGCTCACCTCTATATGGAAAACAAGGGAAGAAGACAAGGGAGGAGGGGAAAGGTGGGGATGGAAATGGCGCCTCCTAGTCAACGTTTATATCAAAGACTGGGCGGAGCTTGAAAAAATGCTATGATCTGTCGGAGAGCCAGATTCGGCGTGAAAAAAATCAAAGTTTGCATGGCGCCTGACTTATCTGCGGGGAGGATGGACATTTCCCCGGACTCGGCGTTTTTTTGACACCAAGCCCCAGCCCCATGCCAGCTGGCGATGCAAAAGAGGGGAATGTAAAACACATTTCACATTGACATTGGCTAACGCCGACTCTGAGCAACACAGGGCATCGCGGCTACTAACTAAATCTCGGCACTGGCAAAGCTCAGGGGAGTGAAAGCCTGCATTTTTACGACACAAACATAAAGCAAGCATTGGGCACGCCCCATCAGCACCAAGGCAACGTTGCAGATGGAAGCATTTTGACTTACATATCCGCCTCCCTCGTAGTGCTTGCTGTTTGCTTCCACCCAGTGCAACCGAACCGCGTGCAGGAACGCTGACAAGCCCTGCATTATCAAGAAATCATATCAATCATCCATCATGACACTTATCTATCAGTTGACGCACCTCCATAATGCACAGGATGAAGATCGTCAAGACGAACCAAAGGGACCCGACAACGAGGAACGCAAACCAACCTATAATTCCCACAGGGTTCAGGAATCGCTCGATAGTCATCGTCCACAGCACTTCGGATAACTGAGCATGAGCCAACGACAAGGCCCAGAGACGTAAGTAAGAGGCTGTATGGGAGATGCAACCGAGACAGAATTCAATCGTGTGTATGACTTGATGGATCACAATTTCGCCAAAGTCGTGATGTTCCTGCAACACATGGGGGTAAAATAAAAACGTGTAAGTGGAAACCGCAATCAACGTGCGTAAAAGGAACTTTAACATACCGCTCCTTCATCCGCATCTTCGGCAATCGCTCTGCCATTCCCTTCTTCCTCCCCCTCAAGGACATCATCTGGCGCGCTTCTAGGGCCGTCGTCTCCGTGTAATCCAATATATCCCTGGCCCTCGTGTTTGTTCATCTCCTTGTAGAGGACGTAAGGCTTCACGACAAGCATCCAAGGCACGCATACACCAGCAAGTAGAAGCAAGATTGTTTGGACAAATCCTTGTCCACGATAAAGTTGGGTTTCAGCATCGATAGTGCCGGGGCTCAAGAACATGAAGATAAGCATGTTCAGGAGTGAAGGAGGCTGAGTGTGAACATTGGGTGAAGACCAATCGATAGACCACTTGTAAAGGATGCAGATCGTGAGGTAACCGAAAAGAGATTGCAGGAAGATCATCTGGGGTACGAAGTTTGCCCAGATATCGAGGGGGCGTTTGAACCTAATGTGGTTAGGGACCTGGAGGCACAAAGCAAAAGTCATCTATGAAAGAGTTAGCTACCTGCACCAAACCGCGAGGCAAGACATATTACATGGATAACACCGAGCACAATCGACATCTTCATCTTGTATGAATTGACAAATATGAGCTGATTGTCCGCGACATGCCATGCAGGATCGAGACCGAAAGGGTAGACATGCCCGTTGGATACACCAGTGCCATCTTCAGAAAAGTCCCATCCGGAGTGGAAGAGATGGAGTGACTTTGAAAAAACGTCGTTGTAGATCAGACCAGTGTAAATTGAGAACATGCCCATCAACAAAATGATGTAGCGGCCGCTATGGAATCGGTCAGCGGGAGCGTTCTAAAGCCGTAAACAAGCCACATACTAGAAGAACTGGCCAATGATCTAACGTCGGCAGGGATAGTCGCCAATTTTAGCAGCAGCACATACATACAAAGATAAGAAGACTCACCTCGCCGAGGTCGACCTTTCCCAGCTTACGCTCGGAGAGAATCATGTACAGCGCGGCCAGGAAAATGATGATCCCATGACCGATATCACCGAACATGACGGCGAACAGGAATGGGAAAGTGATGAGAGCGAACAAGCCGGGGTTAGCCTCCTGATAAGTGGCAATGCCGTAGCTGTCCATGATGCTTTGGAAGCCTTCGGTGACTTTGTTCGTACGATTGTATGTCGGTGGCGTCTTGTTCGTCCGCAGTTCGTGGAGGATGGGAGGAACAGATGTCCCGGATTCTTCCTAAGATCGAGTCAGTTCTCCCGGAAAAGAAGCAATGGCGTATCAGAGCTGACCGTTGCGTGTCGAAGGGCTAGCTGAATGACAGGAATATCCCTCGTAGGAACCCAGCCCTCAGCAATAAGGGTCTTTCTCCGGACATCGTAATTGAAGAAGTTGAGAGTCTCGTATATCAGCTTCTCTTTCTTAACAACGTCTCGCCAGCTGGCCAAACTTTCACCAATCCTAACAAGCTCAGCACGCCTGCTCGCGCCAGTATTATACAAGACCGTCTCCAAGTCCTCGAGCCGAGAAGTGACTTCGCGCAGCGAGTCGGAGCGCTTGTCTGCGTTCGCGTCTATAGGGTATAGAGTTGCGCCCATGGACTCCGCAACTTTGCGGATCTTCGCTAGAAGGGCGTCGCCGTGGGCGAAGATGATAAAAACATTCTTGAATGTTTCAGCATTCGTGGCGGGGTCGATGAACGGCTCAGCAATATCGATGTGGTTCATGTAAAGGTTACCACGTAACACGCGCCATAGGACGCGTTCAAAGGTCGGGACGCGTATACGGTCGAGCGTGCCGGCAACGAATCTACGAGTCGCAGATCAGATACAAGAGTGTCTATTGTTTGCAGGGACTTACTCGATGTCAAATTGGAGGCTTGCTGTAGAAAGTTGATTCTCGCGATCATCGTGCTGCAACAAAGGAGCAGAGCTATCGTCGAATGAGCTCCGGATTTCTGGTTGCTGGTTTTGCGCCTGCAGAAAGTTGGTACAATCCAAAAGCGTGACATAACGAACTCACTCTGTCGAAGAAGACCGCAGTTTCACGCAAGACGTGACGAGCTTCCACGAGTTCCTTAGTCCTCTCACTCAGCGTCTGGTAACTTTCATTCATCTTGGTGAGGCGAAGCTCATGCTCAGCCAGCGTGACATCCAGTTCGTCGATGGTCTGCGCAGCACGTGGGCCAACAGTAATGAGCGGGGAGGAGTCATACAGCGGGCGTATCGGGACAACGTCTTTCTCCTTATCGATTTGTGTCTCGAAGAATCGAACGCGTCGGGCCATCTCGTCAATACGCCGGATTTCGCCAACAAATGAGCGTTGGAACGGGTTAACGTTGGGATTTAACTACGCAGTCGAGGTCAATGTTGAGAGACAAAAGAGAAGACATTCGAAGCATACATCTTTGAATTGGACATTTCCGAGTTCGCCAAGTTCAGCGACAGTGTCATGGGCAACTTCGGTTGGAACAAAAAGTTGCACCAAACTCATCTGTTCCGAACCTAGGAGCGGTCTCAGAGATAGTAAGTAATTGAAGGCCGTTGGCTACTCACGGAACAGACTAGGGTAATCGTCCGACATGCAAGGTAAGAAGCAGAACAGAGGAACGAGCGGACGATGTTGGGTGGTACGGATGAAGCGGGTTGCTTGTCTCTGTTGTCTCGGGGCGTGTCGGGCGCTTAATCCGTTTATCCCCCTGTCAGGTTAGGAGATGATCATGAGTCTCAAGTTATACAGTGGCATGCAAGGTGAGTGAACAATTAATAAATTAAGATGTTATATTATAGACATTCTGGGTCATTCCTTCCATCAAATTCTACCAATCACAGGTCGCCATGCTGTATAGCTATAGCTCAAGCAAAACTAGCCTCCTCGCAGTCTACAGCTGTGCCCAAGATACCTAGCTGTTGAAGATGTGGGAACTGGGAAAGCCAACACAGCAGAACCTCATGTTGGGACACATCAAAAGTCTGCTCCCTCGCTTCAATGATCAGCCTATCAGTTTCTGGCCTCTGGATTGAAATGTATGGGGAGGGAGTAATCCAGGACTTGGAGTGAAGTAGAAGCCACAGAGTTATTGGTTGCTGCTTGTGGATCTGTGGCAGCAAGTTCAATTTACGAATAACAGTTGACCAATCTGATGGACCACGGAGGGATACAGACATCTCAGTGTCCAAAACATGAGAAACTGGGGTGGCCTTCCCTGGTAAGAAGAAAATGTAGAATGCATCAATGGGGGTGCTGTTAGGGGACACTCCTATTTTCTCCTATTCCCCCTGTCCCTCTCCCTTGCTCCTCGTTCCTTTCTCCTTTCCTTCATCCCACAGACTCTTACTTACATCCCTTACATTCCCTTTCGTTCCCTTTCCTTTCCACTTCCCTTCCGCCCACTCCCTTCGCATCCGAGCCACGTCCGGTGACTCTGAAGTCTTCCTGCACTTCGGACTCGCTCGGACTCACTCGGACTCGTCTATACACTTCGGGGCTCGTCCGGGCTACCATTACCTCCTTCCCCCACTTCATTACTCTTCACCTTTCCTTCCCCAGTCGCTGGCACGACTCTGGTACATTCCCCTTCCACTTCATTATCACATGCCCCCTCGTACCTTGTGATATCCGTTCGGACTTGTGGCTGGTGTACTGTACAGTTATCCCTTCATTCCTCCCACGCTACTACAGTATATACTTCGCTTCCTAGCATGGAGAATCCTTATCCTGTTCTCTTTGGATTCTCCCTCTGCTAGGTGAGCAGCTCTCTCATGTATTGTAGTTAGTCTTATTCATATCTTTGGATTCTCCCTCTGCTAGGCCTGCGCTGTCAGCCATCTTGAGGTTGCCCTTACAATAAGGGGGTAAGGATCAGTATATAACACTGTCAGCCAGACATTGGCGCTTGGCAGGAGGTTTCTCTGCCATTACTAAAGGATGTTTGGCCCTGTCTGTTATGGTTCGACTTTTCCCTCTTTCTTTTCTTTCCTTTTCTTCCTTACTCCTATTTATCACATGACGAACACGTAGGTACTTACGAGAAGTAGCTTATGCCCTCGGGCCGTATTTATAATCGCTTTAGTCAGAACCTCGCCGTAGGCACATGGGCGCAGTCCATGACATCACGCCTCACGGTGATGACCTAACTATTCCATGGAAAGCCGACAGGCTACAGCGTGTATGTAGACATGAGGACCACACATGTATAGTAGTATATAAGAGCGAATACCATACCCAGAGACGTTAACTCGTTCTCTTGGGATCACCACTAATATAGTGCCTAAGTCAGCGTCTTCAGTCCTCTCCTCCTTCTCATTTTATATCTACTCGACTCGTCATCTTGCTGGGTCCGCGTACGCCTTTGTGTGTATTAGTGCCGCCCTGACACTGTCACTACAGAGGAGGATGAGGCCTGATTTGAGGATGCTTTCTTCTCCTTCTTTGGCTTGTTCTTCTTCTTCTTCTCTGATGTTGTCACCTTCTTCTTTGGTTTTTGCTTCTTGGCAGGGTCCCTATGGGAGATGTTGGCCTGCCATTCTAATACATAAACTGAGGCATTAGGATCATCCCAGCACACTAGCACTCTGGATAAAACACATTATGAGTGAGTGAATCAAAGACATTTGAGTAAGAAACTCGCTGGCAATGATAGATAAACCCAGTCCCACTGAAGTCCAAGGGACCAACAGCATAATCATTGGTCTTCTCCTCAATGTATTGAAATGTCTTCTTGGTCTATCTCTCATGGGAACTGGTGAGATCTGGGAAACAGCACCACTGCTAGACAAGGAGTAAGCTCACAGAAGAAATTCAATGAAGACACCTACTTGAAGATAGAAGTCTGTTTGGCAATGTTAATGACACACCAAATATCCTTCTTGTCATCTTCATAGAGGAAGGTGTGGATCCAGCCTGTTGCCAAACCATCAACATCAAGGAAAACCTTGCAATCCTGATACTGAGTGTCTTGAAAGAATGGAGTGGTGGTGAAGACAAGTGGATTATCCAGCCACAAAGTACTGCCCATCTGAGCCCAGGTTTCCTTGCCAAAGACAAGTCACCCTAGGTTATGAGGCTTTTCCAGTCCTAAACAAATAAAGGATGGTTCAAAGGGGTCAAAGTACTCAGAAATAGATGGATTGAGATAGTTGGAAGCAGTGCATGACCACTCAACAACATCTTGTGAAGCAAACAATTTCTACATCAGAAACAGTAAGCAAATTTCAACCATCATGTAAATGACAAGACTCATGTTCAGCTCAATAACCTGTTTCTTGAAGTGCTGAGGCACCTCAGTGCATGACTTTAAATATACATTGAGGCATCTGGCATAACGAAGACACTCGTCATCTTTCACAACAAGAAAGTATTGTCCATGGAGATGCAGTCAAATGAACTGGTTAGCAATCAATGTTATTGAAAGATACCTGTGCAAATTGAATAGAAGTTTACTCACCAGATTTCTCTATGAGCAGTGCAAGCATACAAGTAATATGCTTTCATCAGCCTTGCAAAGCGGGATGCATTATTGAAGACCTCTCCTTTGGTGAGATCAGGGGAAAGGCCTCACTCGCTATGACAATACTAACTTAATGCCTGGATAAAGAGACACAATTGCCAGCCATGAAAAATATCTCACTTGCGGTATAGAAACCGACACCAGCAAAGACAGCAGAAGATACTGTACTAGCATCACAGACAGACATGATGGCAAGGCATCTGTAGTGTTCAACACTAGAAGCCCTGTGTGTAAGGGGACACCCCTATTTTCTCCTATTTCCCCTGTCCCTCTCCCTTCCTCCTCGTTCCTTTCTCCTTTCATTCATCACACTGACTCTTACATACATCCCTTTCATTCCCTTTTCTTTCCCTTTCGTTCTCTTTCCTTTCCACTTCCCTTCTGCCCACTCCTTTCGCATCCGAGTCATGTCTGATGACTCCAGAGTGTTCCTGCACCTCAGACTCGCTCGGACTCGTACATACACTTCAGGGCTCATCCAGGCTACCACTACCTTCTTTCCCCACTTCATTACTCTTTGCTCTTACTTTCCCAGGCCGCTGGCATGGCTCCTGTGCATTTACCCTCCACTTCATATCACATGTCTCCTCGTACCTTGTGATATTTGTTCAGACTTGTGGCTGGTGTACTGTACAGTTATCCTGCATTCCTCCCACGCTGCTACAGTATATACTTCACTTCCTAGCATGGAGAATCCTTATCCTGTTCTCTTTGGATTCTCCCTCTGCTAGGTGAGCAGCTCTCTCATGTATTGTAGCTAGTCTTATCCATATTTCTGGATTCTCCCTCTGCTAGGCCTGCGCAGTTGGCCATCTTGAGGTTGCCCTTACAGTACTGAATTACTGACCATGAGAAATGTTATAGAACTAAGGTACTGGCACTACTAACTGTGGGAATTAGATGTACTAAGGACTTGATTATGCATCATAAGGAAGCTGAAGTCCATACCAGTTGCGTGACAAACAACAGAATTTTGAATAAGTACTTCAATATCCACTACGACATAAATTTGCTTCTGCCCAAAATTGAAGTATATATAGCTACTGAATTTTTGGCGGAAGCACTTTCTTGTCTGAACCAGCCATACAATAGATATTTACTTATTTAGCAGTCTTAACTCGAAAATTACAAATGCAACTATATCTGAAAAGGGGTGGATGCACATCCACAACACAGCTGTCATCACTTAACCAGGGAAACATCAATAGTGCACTGCTCTTGGGTCTCCAAATGGAGTGCCAATATAATTGCTACTCAACCATGCAATGTGTCACTCAGAAATGGGCTGGAATTCTGTCAGACAAAGGTAATGGCCCAGTTGAAGACACTGTAAGCAAGTTTTGCTCAAATTTCGATGAAACCTCTTCTTTTTGCTGTGTAAATAGTGCACACTTTGGACGGAGTAAGTAGTAGTACTGAGGAATAAAGGCTTTAGATCAGTTTTGATGTTTCAACACTTAGTCGGGACTCCTTTCTTGATTTGGTTCACTTGTCACGTCGGGGTTACAGTGCACGTGATTGGATGGGTATGGACTTCAGCTTCCTTAACAGTTGACGACCATGGCGCCCCTCCCCGTTCTACTCCCTCCTGCCGCGCTTCCAAGGAAACTAAACGTTCCCCATGTCGAATGGACACCCAAAAAGTACATGTCTGAGCCGCAACCGCCCCCCCTCGATGAAATGAAAATTACCGAGCAAGAACTCATAAATTCGAGGCAACTGATTGACGGCAAACCTATCAAGAAGACGAAACCGCGTCGGACGGTAGACTACAATAGTGGGATGGGTCGCTGGTCGCTGGTACGCTACTTTCGTTCGACGCAGTCTCCAACACTCACCCTAAGTGCATTCTAGCTTCGAAAACATCGACCCACTTCTACGTACACACCGTATATGAGGCCTAGTCCTTCGTTTATCATAGATGTACGACAAATATACATGATTCCAATACCCAACTAAACCATGGGAACTTCAGTTATTACCTCCCAAAGCGTACCCGGAGAACGCGTCCACCTCCTTGTGCACCAAATTTGTGCACACTTCCACCAACAAAATCAGATACCCTGTGAACGTCGTCACGGTCCGTCGGTACTCCTTCTCTCTCTCAATTGGTCTGAATGTATCCCATAGTGGACGCCCGAAGCGCGGCGCGTGCTGACCGGATCGACGAGTGGAGAATTTACGCTATGGAACGGTTTGACCTTCAACTTTGAGACCATCTTACAGGCGCATGATACCGGGATATGTGCTATGCAGTTCACCCATTCCGGTGCTTACCTCGCATCCACGGACAAGAGCGGCGTCATCAAATACTTCGAGCCCAATATGAACAACCTGACCGCCTGGCAGGGGTCGCGCTCGAGGGAACCCATACGAGGCTTGAGCTTCAGTCCAGATGATCGACGGTTTGCCACGGCTAGCGATGACTCTACCATCAAGATTTGGGCTTTCGAAGAGAGCAGAGAGGAAAGCACGCTCACGGGCCACGGCTGGGACGTTAAGTGCGTCCAATGGCATCCAACCAAAGGACTCCTTGTTTCCGGTTCAAAGGACAACACCATCAAATTCTGGGATCCCCGGACGGGAACAGTGCTATCCTCGTTGTAAGCGGGTCTCATTGTTGTTGTCTATGGCGTTGATCCCAAACGCATTCCCAGACATCCCCATAAGAACACTGTGCAAGCTGTTGCATGGTCGCCAAACGGTGATCAAGTTGCAAGTGCTTCAAGAGATCAGACTGTCCGTGTATTTGATATTCGTGCGATGAAAGAATACAGTGTCCTCAAGGGTCACAAGAAGGAGGTTTGCTGTGCGTCACCAGTCTATCATTGCCGCTCAAACATAACTCTAACTATTTTATAAATATAACCAGCGGTCGCTTGGCACCCAGTCCACCCAATCCTTGTCTCAGGAGGATCCGAAGGCTCGATGGTCCATTGGGACGTATCCACCCCAGACTCCCCCAACCTCAATAATCCAAATTTGCAATCCCAGCCACGCGCCACGCTCTCTGAAGCACACGACTCCAATGTTTGGTCGTTAGCCTACCACCCTCTAGGCCACCTCCTCGTCAGCGCATCTAACGACCACACAACTCGTTTCTGGTCTCGCGAACGACCGGGGGATACGTCATCGGTATTCTCAGCTGATGGTCAGAAACCACCAGAGATGAACGACACGGCAGGCCAGGATGACGATGAGGATACCATGGTTCCTGGGTTCAGCTTTGGTCAAGGATGGTGGGGTAAAGGTGAAGACGGTGCGAATGATGGTGATGGTGGGCGCGGTGATGGTGGTGGAGAAGAGGGATACACCATCCCGGGCTTTGGTGGCGACAATTCAATAGTGAAGACCGAGCGCCCGATGCCTCCCCAGGAGAGCATGTATGGGGGTGGGGGTGGGGGTGACGAATCCAACTGGGGAAGAGGTGGCGGTGGGTCGAGGCATGGCCGGTG
Organism: Sanguinoderma rugosum; assembly: GCA_017499575.1. NCBI lineage: Eukaryota > Fungi > Basidiomycota > Agaricomycetes > Polyporales > Polyporaceae > Sanguinoderma > Sanguinoderma rugosum. The sequence goes on along the minus strand of VTPW01000001.1, from coordinate 4,314,694 downwards.
GGGTGGTCGCCGTGGACGCTACTGATATTTATTTATCGCTCTGTATTCGGATCGTTATCTGTATCTGTATTCAATGATGCAGGAACTAGAGATGATCTAAAATTACTTCGTAATCAACTGGTATCTAATATCCGTTTGTGTGGAATCGTGAATAAAACTACAAATGTACAGAGTGGCGACGTAGGAGACGTGAAATCAGAAATTATCGTAATAAAGAATAAAGACCCGTTACAATGGCAGCCCTCCAACCTAATGAAGAAGGGGTGACCATGCATGGCATGCAGACAGGAATACAAAGGTGTAGAAATGTAGGCAGCGATGGTAGGATAAGGGCGTTTAGGGGATGGTGGGTAGATAGTGGGAGATACGCGACGGGACCTATCGTACAATACATGAGTGATGCATTCGAAATAACAATAATCAAAATGGGGTTTGCAAGAGCGCGGCGAGTCAGGCACGCTGATACATCCCCGTTCCTAATCATGGATATGCGATAGTTAACGTGTGGAGCAGTGGGAGTGGGAGCGCAAACGAGGCGTTGGTGAATGGCGAGTATGGGAAGGAGGAGTCAGATCCAGCACCAGAAATGCAATTGCCGTTAGTGCCTTTCATTAGGCTGCGATCGGCGTTGGTGACCGAGATCCAAGCGGTGAAGTCCTGCGGTCGACAGGCGTGGCTGACCCACTCCGGCAAACAATCATATCATCGCTATTCGACCGCGCCGTCAACGGCGGAGAGCTAAATTTATGAGCGGATCCTTGCAGGCGGGGGGATTGTGATGAAAAGAAATCGTCAACGCTGGATGCGCTGGATGGGCGTAATGGAAGAGTGTCGGTTCCAGTATAGAAGCAGAATCTAAACAAGAGATGAAATAAGTAACGGAACTTGTGGTTGCTGACTGATGTACACTCACTTGTCAATCAACTGGCGGTAATCAACTGGCGCGTTGGCCGGAGGTAATTGATCAACGAAGCCATCAACGAGCGACGTGAAAGCGAAATCGGTAGGAGACGGGGTTGAAGATCTTGAAGATTCTGAAGACGGGATGAAGGTTGGTGTTGAGCCCTCGCTATCCCCGCCTGTCTCTAGAGCGAACAGACCTTGGCGTGGTGTCAAATCCAAAGCGGTTGGTGTAGAGAAAAGAGGACGAGGAATTAGGGAACCATCTGAGGGAGGGAAGGATATCGACCTTGGGCTCGCCAGTCCCGAAACACTATCCACTGCGGTTGACTTCGGCGACCCAGGGGGTGTCTTCCTCACTCCAGTTTCAAAGTTCGCTCCTACATCAAAATAGCCCCCACGTTGATGATTCCTCGACGCCCGTTGCTCTTTGGCCGCCGGAGGTTTCATAACAGGGAAAGGGATGTTTTCCGATTCCGGTGAAGTGTGTAAACGGGTTCCCACCAAGCGGAAGTGGTCGTCGTTGGACAAGTCTCGAGGGGACCCCAGTTCAGCCTTGCTTTTGTTGTATTGAGTAGTGGGCGTAGTGACGATTTTACTTGGCCATGGTATGCTGGTGTGTGATGGAGACGTGGAGGGGTGTGATCGAGTACGAGAATGCTGCGGGGGAGGAGTAAACGCTGGCACGGGCGATTTCCATGGTGCACGAAGTGACGAGCCCAAGTCATAGCGAGAAGCTAAAGACCCATTCGTCTTGAACTCGAGGGGCTTGTCACTGTCTGATGAGCTTGAGCTCGAGTTGGATCGTGAGCCAGGCTGCCGCGAAACTCGAGGAGTTGGCGTGGCCGGCCCTGCCTCTCGCCCCCGCACTACCTTCTCAAGTCTAACCTTCAGATCAGCGGCGTCGCTAGCAGAACTCGAGTCATCGGGTCGATTCTTTGGCTGTCTTTTCGTACTAAAGATGGCTTGGTAGTTCTGGCAGCTGTTATTGTCCCATATTTCCTGCCCATCAACCGTATATCTCAACGCCAAGAGCAATGTCTTGCCGTCGATACGCGCGAGCAGATCATTGAGACGAATGGAAAATGTGAAACGGTCGAAGTTCTTGTTGATTGGTTCGGAATATTTACCGAAGACTTCGCTCGTTGTTTGCCATGCGTCAAAAGTAAATCGAACTCCCAGTTGTTTGTGATAAGCGATATTCTTTAGGCGGACGCGCCCTTCAATGCTGGTCATGTCCGACGAAAGCTTCAACTCCTCCAAGGCAACGTCGTGAACGGTGTTGATGATGATCGGCATGTTGGTGACTTTCATCGTCAAATTTCGTCGCGCATTACGCTCGTCGGCGCTCCCGAAGATGAAAGATGGGAAGTCGCTTTCAGTGCCGCTCGTGTCATCAGTGGGACTACCGTCGCGGGAAACTGCCAGAGGCTTCTGTTGGGCGAGAAAGAGCTTAACATGCTCTAATTTCGCGTCAAAGTGAACGGCCTTGGGCGTGGTGGGCTCGCTTTTGCTGGGGCCAGCAAACATCATCACCGACAGACTAGCACGATCTGAAGATTTTGACCTCTTCAACGAAGATTTCACCAGCTGACCAGACTTCTTGCGAATCAATTGGGCTTCTACGGCTGGTGGGATCTCGAATGAGTCCTCCCCGGATAGGCCATCAATGCGCGATTCAGATAGACTTCTGTTCTTTAGCGAGTCGAGATTGAGCCGAAGCGAAACTCCAGGTTGATAAGTAAGTGGTTTTGACGTCGAAGCACGAGGTGTAGCATCGTCGTCGGTGTCTGGTAATGGTGGATGATTGTTGGCATTCGCAAGGGAGACGGCAGGAGTGGGAGTCGAATGTTCCGGTGGACATAGGGTGGGAACTGATCGTGAGGGTACGACCCTCCTTCTCACAGGAGGAGTGATACCGTTCGCGGCGGTCGAAGCAGTAGGGAAATTAGTGTTGAAGGGGATTTTTGGAGATTCCTTGCTTGGCGAGGGCCCTTCAACAACAACTTTAATGGGCGTGGCGTTAGGCGGAGAGCCCTGTGCAGACGCAGGTGTACTATTCGAGCGGATGGCAGAGCGACGAGGGATAAGGGGAAGCGGGGCCCCCGCAGAGTTCGAGGCCAAAGAAAATGGACGACCCGGCGTCGAAGACATTCTGATATGAGTGGTGGCAGACATAGTGGCTATCATAGTAGTGTGTACGACGTCCAATAGCCCGGCAGACGTCGATACCAGTTCGACTAGAGTGCTATCGTTAAATAAGAGGTCAAGAGGGAAGATTGTCAGTAATCTATAAAAATAGGGCGTATGTATCTTGGGGCGAGGCCCAGAAACGCAATCAGGCAGCCTAGAAACTCACCTGTGATCAAAACTGTTTAGACCCCAAGTGCAACACGAAGAAAAGTCTCGAGTCTCGACTAGGCCCAGGAAGGTGAACTCCGGTGCACGCTGTGCCTCAGGTGCGCTGATGACGAGTTTCAGGAGGGATCCACGAAGGGCCGTCGGCGTCGTCGTCGTCGATGGCGGCGGGGAGGAGGTGGTGGTGATGGTAGGAGAAGAAGAAGGGGATGAACGCAAAGGGCACTGGCCAGGGCGTGACAGGAACCAGGATGAAAACCCTACAACTCAGATTTTATATATTGCATTTTGGATCTGAAACCGATATTAATATCCCTGGTTGTCAAACCGCTAAATTACCGCTTATGGTAACGCTCGCTTCCCTGAGCCTAATTCGACCAAGGCGGTGACGCTTCAGTTGCGTCACAAATTGCGATTTACCACCAACAAAAAGTCCCACTCCTCACTTTCCTCTGAACTTTCTACCGAAAGTTCATTTTTGCTCGGGAATTGCATGATAAACCACTGCATTCCTCATCGTACGGTGGGCGGTGTTAAATCTGATAAGATATTCTGCAAATCTCTTATTTCCGCTACTGCTGCGACCAGCTCGGGTCATTCTGCGCCTGAAGGAACATCACAGCGGCCCTCTGGATATGCAGAAGCCAAACGCCAAATTCGTGGGGATCGTGACGGGCGTGCGACGCGACAAACGAATTGACCCGCAGTTCCCGAGGAGGGCGAGATAAACATCGCCACAACGTTCGTGCGCATTCCTTATCACGACGTATCGCGGCGCGCTGGCATTTTACCAAGACCACACCGATGCCCCAAGGTATTTTCAATTTCTTCGACGATACGGATACACGGCTTGTGAATTATCGAATTATTAGTATGACGCTTTGATGATCTTCAAAGGCGACCGGGCGGTTTGAGTAACAGTGGCGGTCTTTCGGGGTCCTGGCACCCCGTTGTCACTGTCACGTTCTATGATACTTTTCCTAACCCTTGGTGAAGGTGGGTGGTTGGCAACTCTCTGGCAACTTGGACTTGACATCGATGGTGGACGAGTGTCACATACTGTGAGAGTCTATTTTTTTCGAGTCAAAGACCAACTTGAACGTTGCTAACTCGCTGACGCCGAGCGCTGAGGACGTTGTACGACTATTACTGCTCGCAATTTTTTTGGTCGCGTTGCATTGATTCAGGCCATAGCGATAGACGTCTGCCGACGGGGTACCGCTGCGACCAGAAGGTCGACCGATAGTTTTTCAAGTTACGGCAGGTTATCGATGGAATACCACGGTCGCCGGCGACGTCAATAGGCAAAACACTACCAAGAAAACTAGGATTCAGTCCGCCACACTTGCGGGACGCCTTCTAACTGGCTCCACATCAACCAACGTTGGCCAATAGTGATATGGATTTCGCCTGCAAGCGAGGCACCTTCACGTCTGGACCACGCGCAATTCCAAAGGAGGCCCTGCGCTCGGGTCAACCAATGCCACGGTCGCCGACGACGTCGACGACAACTTGGCACTATACCAAAATGAAATGGCAAGCCTACGGCCTTACCCCGCAATGAACGTAGAGGGACTTCACAGTGACTTGAATTTTGCCTCTGACTCGAGTTCCGGAACGTTATTGGGTGGGTGTGCTGTCGCTTAGGCCATCAACGAAATGACAAGGCCTCTAGAGACGATAAAACAACGATGACTAGAAGGTGGAAGGCTCCCCCGCCTCATGTGTAATTTGGGCGCTACGTCGACTACAGCGATGGGTCAAGAAGCAGATCCTCACCTCCGCCCTGATTTTGCTCCGAAGCTTCCACTAAGCGGGGAGCCCTACCCCGCAAATCGCTATCACCTGCTCTCCGAGTGAGTACCTTAATCTACCTCGATGTAATTACCGTTTGAGCTGATATTTGGCTGAATAGAATGGCGTCATCACCACCGATCGACTTGCTGGCGAGCACCTTGAGAGTAAAGCACAGTCCGCCGCAGGCACAGTCCGGTACCCCAGCCACGTCCACAGGCTGTATCCCACTATCTCGACATCGACCCGAATGGGACGTGCTCCTCTCTCCCTGCCTTCGCCGCCGGTGTACTGGCACTCTTCTTCCACGTCGTTTCCTTAGCCTAGTAGCTCCTCTCGAGTTCTACTAGGACCGAATTTACATCGTATAATGCGTCGCCCTACACGTCTGAGGACACGTCGAAATGAAGTAACCGCTTCGGACACCGTGTTTGCAGAGTATCTCGGCGTTCCAGTTTTTTTACGCCGTTGATGCAACGTTGATGAGCTATGGTCAATAGCCTCCGAAGACTAGCAGAGAAAATAGCCAATCACGGTGTGTCAACCCCCGAGTGCTGGTACACAAGGCTTGCCCACCAGCCACTTATCTCAGCGTTCTATCGGTATATACGTCTACGTAGACCACTTGTATTCAGAATTTAGGGCAACATGTCTTGTGTCTATTCTCAAGAAACAACGTCACGCATCACGCTAGGACCCCGACTTGCTGCGTGGTAACATCTTAACTGTGATAAAGGATGAGCGAAGTTCTACTGAATCCGACCTATGGTTGCCTCATGCTGGTCAACTGACCGCCTGTTTCTTGATTTACTGATTGGAAGGACCCGCAGCACCTTCTCTTGCTTATCGTCCATTGTTGAATTTCCATTACTCTGAGCAAAGAACCTAGGCGTACCACGACCCTGTGTGAGACCCTGTCCCGACGTCGCTGCCAATCATATCACTGCTACTTCGGCGTACGTGGAATCGCTACCATGTGCACAGATGTGAACGCATCGACCGTCCCTAGTAACCGCGATTGGTGCGCTTCTTGCATCGAGTGAGTTCTGTGCCGCATTGGGGACGAGGAAGAGTAGTTTGGTGCCACCCCGTGTGCCAGTACTAGCCCTTGCTATGTCAGATGCAATGTCAGATGATACCGAGACCGCTGCTAAGTTCAGGCTAAGTCATACCTGCTTACTACGCTAGAGGGTCTCGAACACCCCACCACTCATCCATTGGTACGCGAGGCGAACGTGTTTGCTTGGGTACAGTATGGGACAAGTACGCCTAGCACAGGAATCGCTGAATCTATGGTTGCCGAGGTCCATGGATTGGTGGTCCGGAGTTGCTGTGTTCGGAAAGAGGGTTAGCGACATAGGCGATTCGAACGTGGTCGAACGTTCAACATTTTCGAACTTTGTTTGTGATACCATGGTGGACATTAGAATTAGGCTCGCCCGGTGATTTCTCAGCGACACCGACCCGTTGAACCCGGACCGCATGCGCTGACTAGGCTGTTGACGCTGAGTGCTGCAGCTGGTCCCTATTTATCGCCGCACCACCAGAGGTACTTGACATCGGGCCTAGGGAACATCTTTTCCATGGCAAATCACGAACCAATCACTGGTTTTGGCCTACGGAAAGAAGCGAAGCAGCAAAAAAGCCGGATGTCCGACGGTCAGATCAACAACACGTCAACATTGAATTGCTAGCAGGGCTGATCATCAACTCCAACATACAACCGAATACCTGAGTGGGTGGTTGGAAATCGCGCGGATGTGCGGACCGAGCAAGTTTTTGACATTGAAGGGTACCAACTTGTGGGGAGAGTGCGGGGAAAGGGTTTTGAACATATATAAGAGTCGGATATCCATGATCCTACTGATTTCCTGAGCGCGATTGGCCTCAAAATGGTCCCCAGCCACCACCGTAACACTTCGCCCGACGGCTACACGGATCTTCGTGGCGGAGTCGAAGTGATGTGACTATGGGCGGCCATCTACACACATTGAAGGGGGGGTAAATGGTCCGTAGGATTGGGTCGCGCGACGCGCACGCGTCACTTCGCGATCGTTTATTAAACCCCTTCGATTAGATACCGCTCCCTCGTTGAGAGCGCCAGTGGAAGGCTGGATTTGATCGCACCCAGAGAGACCGCACCCCGAGCATCATTGAGGTTCAATCTTGCGTAAATAGTCTCCTGTGATTCAACACGACGCCCGGCATAAGTTCGATCGACCTCGGAAGTTCAGAATGGCCAGTACCCACCAGCAACGGGGAAATAATGACCGAGCTTCCTCAAAGCTTGGATGAGCGTGTTTAGCATCGGTGAGTGTGTAACCTTATCAAATATCTCGGCTCGGAGGACTTTTGTGAGCTGATACCAGCACACCTGTATTTAGATACAGGTGATTAACGGGACACATAATCATTATAGAAAGTGGGACGTACACTGATGAATGGGTCAAGAAATTCATAGTCACCATCACTGAGTGCTTCAATCAGAAAACCGCTCGCGTTGATTGCACTGAGGATTATCTGTTTCTTTCTTGCTGGTACCGTCTCTAGTGGGGTGTTGTAGTGATCCTAACCGGGGTGAATACGGTTAGTTAATGCGAGCGAGGCTGCCTCCGGCTAGCCAATCCTGATCCCTTTGGCCGTGTGATGTTAGTTAGACAGAATTGAGATGTAATTGACCGTTTAATAGTGTTCAATGGTTCTTCGATGTGCGGAAATACTCTTGCTGTGTGCGCGAGAACAGGGCTTGGACCTTGAGAAGCTTGAGCTAAGGGCTGGTTACCTTGAAGACTTGCTAGGGCGAGTGAGACGAACGGGGCTGAAGTGAATCTTGGGTCGGAAACTGACTGATCATTGAGAGTGTGTATGACAGAGTTAAGTAGTTGACCGGTGAGTATAGTATGGTCCGAGGGGTGAAAGGGAATGAGGAAGATATATGGATATGAAGGGGAATAAGGGCATGTTGTACGATGAAGGGCTCGTCGTGGAGATAAGGGTGAAGGGGGTTGTTCAACGGAATCGTGTGAACGGTGATTAACTCGCGTGACCTAGGGGTGGTAAGTCACCTGATTTGGGGCGCGTACGCGTTCAAACCAAGGCGAAGCCTTACATCTCCCGGGGGGTATAGATGTTGACCCTCCGTGGTCAACGTACACAGGCAGAAGGAAGCAATATGAAAAAGAATCTATATATAAAAGGGTAAAAGGCAAGAGTCGAACTTGCCAGTGGGGTGGGAGAGAGACGAAGGAAGAAAATAAGATGGGAAATAAGAGAAAAGGGCGAGAGTCGGACTCGCAAGTTAGGGGATAAAGGGAGATGACAGGAGACAGAAAAGGGGAAGGGGGGGCCTAGACGGGGTATCGGGAGGATGGAACATCACGGGGAATGAGGGGAACAGCGTGGATGAGATTGTCAGTGGCTTCGTCGTCGAGAAGATCATCTGCTGTGTGTGTTGGAAGGGGGAGGGATGAGTGGGAGCGGGGATAATAAGGGACGACGCGAAACGCGCCAAATCGGAGAGTCGAAACGGCGCCGTCGAGTTCGCTGAGTACGTAGGAGCCGCCTTTCGTTCGTCGGACGACTACCATCGGACCAATGTAGCGTGCTTTCATTTTGCCCGATAAATCTTTCTCAATCTTGATATTGCGGACAAGGACAAGGTCACCGGGTTTGAAGTCGTAGTCATGGATGTTCGAAGCGAAGCGACGTTCGAATTGCTCGATGGACGCGATACGGCCTTTGAGGATCTTTTGACGCATAATTTCTATGTCTTCGGGACGTTTGCGAAGCTGTCGTGCACGGAGTTCGATGAGTTCGGCGGTAGAGAGTTGGGTGGAAGGGAGAGGAACAAGGTAAGTTGCTTCGTGGATATCGAAAGGTAGAGTCGGTTCGACACCGTGTACCATGTAGTACGGCGAGAAACCAGTAGCCTTGACAATTGAGACGCGTTCGGCCCAGAAGACTGCTGGTGCGACTGAAACCCATTTCTTTTCGTCGCCATCGCATGCTTTGCTGATTGCTTCACGGACATTGTAGTGTTGGCGCTCGACGAGACCGTTTGCCTGGGAGTTGTATGGTGAGATGCGTATGTGGTGTATGCCGTAGGTTTTTGCAAGGTAGTCGACAGCTTTGACGAAAGGCGTTCCGTTGTCGGTAATGATTTCTTCAACAGCGCCCCAACGACAGAGTATGTCTTGGAAAATGAACATGCCGATGTGTTCAGCAGTTTCACGGCGAAGCGCGCGCCATTCTGGATAAGCTGTCAGGGCGCAGCGAGCGTGAACAATGTAACGGAAGCGGTTGGCGAGTGGCTGAACCATGGTGTCAATGTGTACACGCCGGAAAAGGGAAGGGGGAATAGTGGGAGTGGGGGGGATGTGGAGCTTCTGCGTAGAGCGAACTTGGCAGTCGTGACATGTCTTGACATACCATTGGACATCACGGCCAAGCTGCGGCCACCAAAATCGTTCGAGAAGACGAGTGCGTGTGGTGTAGATTCCCTTGTGACCGAGTCCGTCGTGCGCTTGGCGAAGGAGAGAGAAACGGCGGGGGAGTGGGATATAGAGCTTGTGACGGCCTTGAGGGTCTTTGCGCCAAAGCTTGCCATCGCGAATGAAGAAGTCGAGGGCACGGCGGATGAAGGAAGGGACTTGGGTGTCTTTAAGGTGAGCTGGCTTTTCGGTGGTGCGAAGGAAGTGCTCGATGTCGGCAATAAGCTTGTCACGCTCTGCAGCTCGTGAGTTCTGGGGTGGATGGATTGGTAAATCTTCACCATGGTCAACAACAGTCCATATAGCTGGTTCGAGCTTCCATTGGCGAGGCGGCGCAGGGTGACGTTGGTGACGCGGCCGGATTTCAAGCATAAAGCCATTTGCAGCATCAATCCAAGCTTCAATATCTTCGTCAACTGGCGGGTCCTCTGGAGCGCGAGGTCGGCGAGAGAGACCGTCAGCGGGAGCATGGGACTTTCCGGGTACATGTCGAAGCTCGAAGTCAAACAGGAGGATACCAGCGATCCATCTATTGATGGTAGCGTTAGGGTGAATGTCTGGATTATTTATCATGCCTTTGATATATTTGGCATCGACTTCAACGACGAGTTTCTTTACGCCAACGAGCCAGAGTTTAGTAGCCTGCAGGGCGCGGAAGAGGCCATAGAGTTCGATTTTGGCTTGAGAGTAGCGTGATTCGCGCTCATTCCAAGTGATACTGCCAAAGCGAGAGGGGTAGCGCTTGCCGTCGTTACCGATCTGGGAGAGAATGTAGCCGACAGCGATGTAAGAAGAGTCGACGGCGAGGATAACGTCCTTGGCAGATGAGTGATCGATGGGGCGGAGTGCAGGAGAGCTGATTGCGAGACGCTTGAGTGTATCCATAGCCTTAATGTGGTCAGATGTGAAGGCGAAGTCGGTGTCTTTCTTGGTGAGGTCAATGAGAGGACGGGCGTGGGTAGCGAAGTCCTTGATGAAGATGCGCATAACGCCGAGTGTGCCTAAGAAACCACGGACTTCAGTGAGATCTTTGCAGCGTGGCCAGTCCTTGATTTTCTGAACGCGACTATTATCTGGTTCACGGCCAGCGTAGGTGCAGTTGTGGCCGACAATAAGGGCGCGAGAGACGCAGAGTTCAACCTTTTTGCCAGAGAAGGTGCCGCCGAACTTCATCATACGGTGGGCGAGGCGGTACATGTTCGAGAGGTGTTCATAGACGAAACGGCGTATCGCTGGGTTTTCGGGAATGGTTTCGAAGGAGCTGTCTGCAAGTTCGTAGCGTGTTCGAGGACCTTTAACGGGAACATCATCAATGTAAGGGTTAGTGATGTGGGGGATTTCAGAGCGGAATATGAATGAGACGTCGCCTTGCATGATTTGCGCGGCGTTGGTGTAACCTGTGGGAAGCGAGGCGAGTCGTTTGGCGCCAAGGGGTGTTTGGAAGGTGGTGAGGTCTCTTGAGCGTTCGTCGAGGGCGCGCTGATCGAAAGCAACGAAGGCATCATAGAGTCCATAGCATCCGCGACCGCCAAAGTCTTCGGCGTAAGTCTCCATTCGTGGTGGGAGAGAGGCATCTTTGATGGTGACGGCGTTGAGTGGTTGTAGGTCATGGACAAGTCGCAGTGAAGACCCATCTTTCTTAAGTACACAAAACCAGCGAGATCGGTAGGACGAGCTCGAATCTTCGTAAACGCCAGACGCGATCTTGTCTTTGATGATGTCGATGACTCGGGAATAGATGCCAGGGGGAATGGGGATGTTGCGAAGTGCCCATGGTACGTGCTCGACTGTTGGGATAATTACCGGGTCAAACCATTCGGATGAGAACCTGCCTTTCTCCGGTTCCTCCCATGCGAAGGCGAACTCTTTATCTCGTAAAATAAAGTGGGCAAGCTTCTTTTCTTCGGGCCAGAGCCAATTGGTAGGATCGATGTTCTGCTTTTCGAAGCGTTCTTGGGTGTAGCGTTTGCCGGGCGAGAAGTCGGGAGGATGTGTAGGAAGTGGGGATAAGTCGGCGAGGATGTCAGGGGGATCACGTCGTACGATGCGGTATTCGGCGGGGAGTGTTGTTGCAACTGGTTTAATGCGGTTAGCAACTTTCTTGTAGGGCTTCTTCTGAGATAATAAAGATGTGGCAGATGGGAGCGGGGGATCAGTAGGCAAGAAAGAGGATTGGGGAACATGAGACGAGGCAAATGAATCAAAGGAAGGCAAAGTAAGTGGGATATCGTAGTAGTAACCGCTCAGAACCTTTCCCTTGTCGCAAATGCGCACATGGCCACTAGGGGACATAGCGTTCGCAGGGATGTCATCATTTGCGGCGAAGAATATGGAAATATGAGGTACAGAGTAGTTGTCCAGGGGTTTCTCGAGATATGTAGTAGAAAGGGGGTCGGAATGATAAAGGGACGGAGTGGAAATATTAGAGATAGAATGAGATACATAAGAAGAGGGAAGAGGGCGCGGCGGAATATGGGGATTAGGCAGAGAGAGTGCGGGGAGTATAGTATGGATTAAAGACAAGACCGAAGAAAGCGGCGAGACAGAATCGGAAACTGGGGAGGAATTGACGAAAGTGGTATAAACGGAATAGGTATTGGAGAAGACGTCTCCCCTTACTGGTGGATCATCGACGCGTGAAAATGGTGGGAGCCTTGGTGCATGGGGTGCATGTGGCCTTTCGGGCAGCGTTTGATTCGGCGTTCAGTTGTGGGAACGGAGATGCGAAGGTTAGAGTTGGGATCTCGAAGGGAAATATCTTGCCGTCCATCAGGATAGTCTTGCGTAACGGCCGAGAGAAGGCAGTGGAATGGGCGTCCGAGAAGAATGTCATATGGTGCTGATTCGACGACTTGGATCTGCAGGTAGAAGTCGAGTTCGCCGATGCTTGCTTTGATATTGCGTGCAAGGCCGAGCGTCTTGTTTGTCGTGAGGTTTGCTGACTCCATAACGAGGCCTTTATCGAGGTCGAGGGGAATGGCAAGTGCTTCCCAGATGGCGCGTCGCATAGAGATGATTTGCGAACCAGAATCGAGGATACAGCTGATGAAATGTGTGTCTTCTAATTTGAGAGTGATGACACGTAGAGATTCCATGTCGTTGGCCGAGACAAGCTGTTCGCGTTCCTGTACTAAGAGGGATAAGGCATGTTCCTGCTCGAAGTCAGCCTTGCTATTGAAGAAAGAAGAAGCCTCAGCGTTGCCGCAATCGGCGGTGCATTCTTGGTACAAGACTTTGGTGTCGCTTGTTGGGACCCGTTTCGTCATAGTGAGGTCGCGAATGTGGCGCCGTAAATCTGGTGCGAGTGCAAGAAGTTCGCGTTGAGTGACAGTAACTGGTGCGTCGAGAGCGCGTTCAATCACACTACTTGCGATCTTGGGATCTTCAGCGTTTGATTGGTAACGATATTGCGGGTTCGATTTGATTTGGCCGGTCTCTAGTGCTTCTTTGAGGTGGTTTACTGGTGGCGCGGGTGGAGGAATGGAGGTAGAAGAGGATGGAGTTTGTTTGGCGGGAGGTGTCGTGGATGCGGGTGGAGTCGGAGTGGTGGTGGGGGCTGTCGATGACCTGGTTGCGCGTTTGGGCTGTTCGAATCGGACTTCTTTCTTAGTTGAGTCGGGCTTCTTTTGCTTGAACAGAGTTGAGATCACGTTCTGTGCGATGGTTAGTTGTTCTTCCATAGGTATATCATACGGCCCATCTTCTTCATCTACTTCTTCTATGCGAGCTGACCGATCTTCGGCTTCACTCCAGTTGTAATTCCCAACGGTTATCAGGTTTGCGGAGGCGACTGGCGGCGGTGTGGGAGCGGGCTGGTGAGGAGGGGGATCACGGGTGGTTGGCGTTGCGGCTGGATCAGGCGTATCCATTGGATAGTTATTGTCGCGTCGCCAGTTTTCAATTTGCTCCATGAAGCATCCACCGCGAAGTGCTCGCGTTATTTCTTGGCCATTCGGGAGGACGAGACGGCCGTTCTCGTTACGGTAGACCCAGTTCTTTCGTAACGCTGCGTGGTAGATGGTGCATTGCTGCATGCGGGTGTGAGACGTTGTTTCGTAGCAGAAAGGGCAACGGGGAGGGAGAGTGGGTCGGAATGGTGTGGTCTGAGGCTGAGTGGGTGCTGCTGCCAAAGGCGCGGGTGGTGCATATGTAGTGGGAGCGGGTGCCGGCGGTTGATAAGGTCTATAGGGAGTCTGTGCCGCTGCCATGTTTGCGGCCAGAGTTGGCTGGAGCATCGACGTTGCAAATTGCTGCATCATCGTCGTCATATTCTGGGTTGCGGCGGTCATTGCTGTCTGCATAGACGCTGTGATTGCCGCTTGGATAGCTGACATATCGAACGGTTCTTGTTTCACCGGCGAGAGGGGGGAAGGACGGTCGCGCGAAGGCATGAGATTGCTGATGATGGTGGGGACTGGCGCGTCGAGGATAAAGGTTGCTACTTCGTAAATGTCGTTCACATTGTAGAGGTCGTCAGGGTGATGAAGGGGGTTGCGTAACTGTAAGTGCTCGCGGATCTTCTGCTGAAATGCGCTGTCGAATCCCGAGAAGTAGAGCTTGTTGACTTCGCGTTCCGAAATGCGGCCCTTGCTTTTCAAGAACGTGGATATCGTGAGGAATTCGCGATGGTATTTGCCTAGATCTTCCTTCGTACGCATGACCTTTCGCGAGTGAAGCTCGCAGAAGCTCTCGAAGTTACTAACGGTGTAGCGCCTGTCGTCGTCAGAGCCAGGATACAACCGCGTGACAGCTGTTTTGAAAGCAATCCAGTTCACGCCACTTGCTTCAGGTAATCCAGTAGACCAGATCTCGTACTCGGCGTTCTCGGCATAGCGTAAAGTCCAGAGGATCTTGTCTCGATCGTTCAGGTTGGCTGCTGTAGCGAGTGCCTCGATTTCGTCAAAGAAGCGGCTTAAGAACTGTCCTTCGCCAGTGAATTTGGGTGCTGAATGGTGGCCGCGCGTAGGCATCTGCGCTGGGGTAGCCATGATTTGTGCTGGAGCGGCGGGAGGCGGAGTATTGGTACGAGAAGGGAGCGGTTCGTGGACTGAAAGGGGAGAGAGACCAGAGGATTCAAGTTCAGGTGAATCAAGGTCGAGGTCAAAGAGTTCAGGGGAGGGCGTGAATGAGTTTGCGGCGGGATCAAGGCTTAGTGGCTCAGAGATTGGGGTGAAGGGTTCAGTGGAGAGGGTGTGAGATGGCGAGGCGGATGCAGAAGCAGTTGCGGATAGAGATTCACGCAGTTCGTCGATAGAGGGTGCTGGGGGAAAGCGAAGCCCTTTTCGAGTGAAGGGGAATGAACCAGGTGGCGCGGGAGAGGCAGACGTCGAAGCCTTTGAGCTAGAGATAAAGCGGCCGGTTTTATCGCGCGGCGGGAGCTTGGGAGGCGTGTTGGAAGTGGCCGCAGGAATGCGGATGGGAATACGGGATGGCGTCAAAACAAAGGAAACCAAAGACCCTCGCGGTGGGCTCCAGTTGTAGTGATCCTAACCGGGGTGAATACGGTTAGTTAATGCGAGCGAGGCTGCCTCCGGCTAGCCAATCCTGATCCCTTTGGCCGTGTGATGTTAGTTAGACAGAATTGAGATGTAATTGACCGTTTAATAGTGTTCAATGGTTCTTCGATGTGCGGAAATACTCTTGCTGTGTGCGCGAGAACAGGGCTTGGACCTTGAGAAGCTTGAGCTAAGGGCTGGTTACCTTGAAGACTTGCTAGGGCGAGTGAGACGAACGGGGCTGAAGTGAATCTTGGGTCGGAAACTGACTGATCATTGAGAGTGTGTATGACAGAGTTAAGTAGTTGACCGGTGAGTATAGTATGGTCCGAGGGGTGAAAGGGAATGAGGAAGATATATGGATATGAAGGGGAATAAGGGCATGTTGTACGATGAAGGGCTCGTCGTGGAGATAAGGGTGAAGGGGGTTGTTCAACGGAATCGTGTGAACGGTGATTAACTCGCGTGACCTAGGGGTGGTAAGTCACCTGATTTGGGGCGCGTACGCGTTCAAACCAAGGCGAAGCCTTACAGTGTGTGCTTCGGCGATGTAAATCGAAGTGACGTGAATCAATGTGTGAACGAAGAGGAGCTCAACATCCACCGGAGGATGGTGGGCCCGACAGGGTTCCTTTCCGAGGAAGGGAGGGATTGCTGCGGTGAAGGTTTGGAACGATGCGGTGAGGGCTTGAAGATCGGCCAAAAACTTCTCCCCGTTCCGATGCTCTAGTGGGTCTACGTCGTTTAGGTTACCGCGGAGGTTAATGGAGTGAGGGGAACTTACAGTTGGCCAAATGATGAGCGCGCTCATATAGTGCTACTGATTTGACCCGAAGTGATATAGTGGATGTTCGTACCCCAAAGTGGGTCTGCGTTTAAGAAAGAGCTATAATTAATATGAGGTGACATATAATGAGATAAAGATAGCCGCAGCGGCGCGAAGCACGACACTAACGTACGGTAATAGACAAAGAAAGGGAACCAACCCGACCTACAGGTACTAGTGTCGTATCTGAAAACCCTCCTCCAATGACTGTCGGAGACAACCACGGGGTGATGAGCTTATCTTTAGGTGTCGTTCCATGGGGGAGTGCCACGGGGAGCCCCAGAGCAGTTGACCAACACCGGTCTATGGAAAACGCCTGCCAGAATGCAGAGACGCGTTCTCTCCATTCGGCGGCATCCCCAGGTGGATTGATGGGTATCGATGGTAGATCCTCTCGTGGCTGGATGAATGTAGACGAGGCACCAGTGGAAGAAGATTCTTCAACTGCCAAAGAGATATCTGTAGCGCGCAAGCGATGAAGACCAAGCCCGACAGCTAGCCGGCAAGCTGCATAGGCATGGCCATATGCCTCAAGATTGCGTCCTTTGGCGTAGAGGTACGAGCTAAGGAGGGAGGATGCCTGGACGATGTCCACCAGTCGTTCAGACACCGCGAGGGCTGCGTTGATATCCAAAACTGTCTGTTTGAAAAAGGCTTCTTCCCAAGTAGACAAGCCCAACGACGGTGAGAAATGGCAGCCGAGCAGATATATGGCATTGACTAAGGCGGGATGGAAGGGCTCAGGTTCAGAACACCCGAAGGACATTGTTAAAACCTTGGTGACATCTCCATCAAACCAACATTGGTGCCTGTGCGCTAAGAACGCGTTGATACTGGAGAAATTTGGCGTCAGCGTGGGATCATGTACGAGAGACGGGGTCAACAAACAGAGCAGTTTTCACGTCAAACGGGAGATCCTGCGGAGAAATTGTATTCGAGGGAGCAAGGTTGTTGATCGCAAGGGTAAGGTCGTTGAAACCAGGAGTCAGAGAATTAGGCGGCGCGCCGCCGGTGGCGTTGGTGGAAATATCAATATCACCCTGGAAACTAGTGTTCACCCATTCAGGCTCTACTTCCTCTAATATGTTGTCGAAAAATGCGGCGTCTTGTGGTAGGATGATGCCATTCGGAGGGATGTGGCACTGTTCTCCTGGATCGGAAGTCTGCGTCAACTCTGACAGTTCCAGTCCAGAAGCAACACTGAAATCGGCGGTTTGATTGCCATGGGAAGGATCGGCCACGACCACATGGTCGAAGCCCGAAGGTTCTGAGATCGGTGTAGGATGCTGAGTACTGGAGGCCGAGGTTGAGCTATAGTTGGAGGGGTCCCGTCGATTCTCTAGCTCGCGCAGGCGGCATTCAAGAAACTGAAGTTTTTCTCTGAGCTTTTGCGTACGGCTCTTCTGCCTCTTGTCATCGTACTCGCAGAGGTCCGCGCGTCCCATCTTGGAGCATTGTTTACACACTGGCCGAACGCCATCGCATTTCTGAGGATAAAGGTAAGCCTTTCGATGAGACTCGTGGCCTAAGACAATATAGAAGTAGAGCCGAACCAGTTTTTTCTTTCTAAGCGCGTGGCAGGTCAGTGCCTATCAAGAACCGGTAGCTCACTGGTACTCACCTGCAACAAAGGCAAGCTGTCCCCCGTCGCAGCGAACTCGATTTGTCGTCTGAAGGAGGCATTCAAAGTGATCTGGAACAACAAATTGATGACCAGGTTTCGCCTCACAGATAACATATATATAGTTACCTAGGGCCATGCACACCGGAGCACCATCTAGGAAACCTGATCATCTCCAAGAACGCAATGTGTTACGCGATGCATGCCAAAACACGAATGGCCCATCCAACCAGGCAACACCTTCCTTTCGCAGGCCGAGCCTTGACATGCTTGACACTTGATCGTTATCGGAGTGTAAGATCAGAACGGAGAAGGTCTCGCAATGCACTAAAGTCAAGGAACGAGAAGCCGAGCCAACCCCCTATGAAACATCGCCATTTTAAATGCCCCAAATGGGATGTCTTACACCCAAGAGGCCGGGGAAACCCCATTTGTGGCAGATCGTCTATTGAAAGCCGAGGAACAAAAACACAAAAGCTCTATACAGACCACTATCTACTGCTTCCCAGCGAATACCTTACGAAGGTTGTCCCAGACGACACTTGGAGATTGAGCAGCGTCGATTCCGTGCCAAAGACCTTTGTTCTTGTAATACTCGATCACGGGGCCAGTCTGGCTGTGGAAAGCGGAGAGGCGCTTTCGGAGAGTTTCGACATTGTCGTCCGAACGCTGGATGAGGGGCTCCCCAGAGACATCGTCGACCATTGACTTTTTCGGTGGGCTGCAAAGCGAATGCGGGTCAGCCACGGTGTCAACTTCCTGAAAAGACGGTGTACGTACTTGAACTCCCTGTGATAGGTTCGCCCGCTGGAGGGATGTATCAGGCGGCCGGTGATACGCGAAATGAGGAGTTGATCATCAATTAATAACTGGACGACAGAGTCGAGCTTTTCTTTACGCGATTCCAGCATTCCGTCGAGCTTTTGAGCCTGAGGAACCGTGCGAGGAAAGCCATCCAGGACGAAGCTAGACTCACAGCGCATGTCAGTCGGTTTCGTAGAAATTGAGGGGGGGGAGGGGGGGAACGCCGCAAGGATCGCATATCCGTGGATGCTAAAATTCCCACATGAGCTCGCGTTGAACTCACCCGTTCTTGCAAGCCTTGTTGTTCTCCAGCTGGTCTTTAATGATCCCAACCATGATATCATCCGAGACCAAGCCTCCAGCATCCATGATCTTCTTTGCCTCAACACCGAGGGGAGTTTTTTGGGCTACTTGTTCGCGAAGCATGTCACCGGTGGCCAAATGGCAGACACAGAATTCATCTCGTATCCGGGGGGCTTGTGTACCCTTGCCTGAAGGGTTACTGCAATGAATACACGATATACACGGGCTCAAAACCACGTACCAGCGCCAGGCGGTCCAACGAGAATGGTGCGCAACTGACGAGCGGGTGAAGGAGTGCCGGTAACTGCTGACTTTGCCTTTTTCTCCAATTCGTGTATTTTGTCGTTGAGCTGGGTAACGAGGGACTTGAGATACTCTAGCTCATCTCGCGGCGACATTGTAGATATGAAAAGAAAAGGCAAAGGAGTGGAACAAAGCTTGGCCAACGACGGTGGTCTTTGAAGGAATCGAAATTCGGATGCGGCGGTGGAGCGGTCCCCCGGGTTGAGTCGGAGTTGCGACTTTTCATAAGCGCTCGGACATCCCCTTCCTTGCGTGGTTCCGTGCTGCAACGGAATCAAATGGGCTCACGATTTGGGTAGAAGATAGAGCAACGTCTATGAACAAACACAATACATGCCTCAACTACAACTACTCAGTTTTAGATGTTTTCCCTTTCTTCATTTCTCTGACATCTCCAGCAAGCCATATCGTCGAGAACAAGATAAATCCAATGCTGGTGCTGATGGCACCGACGTAGTATGGCCAGGCCGCGCTCAGGAAACGGGGGTATCCATCGTGTCGCGGGGGGACAACAGGGACGGTGGTAGAGCTCTGCAAGTGAGTCAACCTATGACAGTTTATCAGCGGACGAAAGGACGGAGGAGAATTTAGGGACACCAACCCCTTGCGTTTGTAGTCGATGACGAATTTGAAGACGCCGTGTCTGTCAGGCACACGGAAGGTC
Organism: Sanguinoderma rugosum; assembly: GCA_017499575.1. Taxonomy (NCBI): domain Eukaryota; kingdom Fungi; phylum Basidiomycota; class Agaricomycetes; order Polyporales; family Polyporaceae; genus Sanguinoderma; species Sanguinoderma rugosum. The sequence continues at coordinate 4,295,136 of VTPW01000001.1, read as the reverse complement.
GTAGAGTACGTTCCGGGCGACCCCTTGACAGGAGGCAGAGCAGTACGAATATGGGGGTCCAGCATCGTAAACTCGAGTTGTATGTCTTTGAGACCAGGGTAAGGCAACCACTGAGCCTTGCCGGAGTCCCAGCCGGAGATGCGTGCGGTATAAGTCTGTTTGAAATCAGCATAAAGGGGATGTCGCGAAAGCATGAGACTCACGACTACGTCGTTGGTGGTGTACTGGCTGAGTGGAGTGGATTCGTTGACCTTGTGATGCGTAGTTTCGTCAATACGTAGAACGAGACTCTCCTGGAATGTCCAAGCAGCAACGTCTTGCGAGAAAGCGGCATTACCAGATGCTTTTCCTCTACCGTTATCGTTATAACCGTGCGTTGCAGCGAGAGCTAGGTGGACACGTACTTTGTCACTTCCTTGTTAGCGAATTCATCGCTAAAAACGCTGACGCCTCCAACCCAAGTAATCCTGGCCCCAGTGGTCGCTTGGAAGCCTGTCACCAAACCCATGTTACCTCCGGCCCATAACCCTTCTCCGCCTTTCTCCGCTGCATCAGCGATGCTTGGAGCACCCGAATCGTCAGATGAGTCCGTGGCGAAGCTTTCTACGGGTGCGCGCAAGATTGGAACCAAGAAAGGGTTATTGCCTAGCGAGTGTGAAATGCCAGAGTACCAAACAGGTGCCTTCGTGGACGAAAGGATGGTGTTCGAAGCAGATATATCCACCGGGAAGATGGAAGCTGGAGTGTCGCGTTCCGGAAAGTGAGATATGACGGGGGTGCCAGGAGGGGGGAGCACAAGAGAGAATTCGGCTGCCAGTGAACTCAGCGGTGTCTGTTTTGGGGAGAGTGCAATCAAAAGGTTGGTCTTCAACGATAGTAACTGCACCAGCGACTGTGGTGTGATGTCTTGTGCGAAGCCTGTCCCATACGGTGAGCACATAGTACTAACGCATCTATAAACACACGTACTTTTGGTTTCAGGCGCGAAAAGGATGACATGGGAGAAGGAGGGGACATCGTCCTTGATTATTGTTGGATTGAGTGCCTTCGGCGCGCGAAACGTGAGTTCGTAGCCCCGTGCTACCATTCCAACTGGTCAGAAGCCATACCACTGATATATTTGCTCTTCTACGCACCTCGTAGACCATCGAAGAACACAGAGAAATTGCTCTGGTCCAAGCTAGGCTCCAAGACAACGAGCACAGAATCGCCTGTGCTTGACTTTGCATGCAGTATAGCAGCAAAGCTGAGAAGAAGAAAGGGAAGCAATGGTAGCATCATGGTATGGTTGCCGCCGCTGCGTTGGCCCTTGAGATGTGGATTTGGATTCGGGACGTTGGTGGTAAGTCGCGTTTACACGTCGACAAGTATTTGGCGCCGGACACTACGGGCGCTAAAATCATCTGGGGGAAATATTGAAATTATAGAAATAACTTCAACGAGTCGTACAACTGCTACAGCCGCTAGCTTCAATTTACTGGAGCATTATGTCCCACATCCAAGATTTTGATGACCATTTTCCCGACCAAGATATTAGGTAGCTGCGTCCTTAATTTCGTTTAACCAATCGTCAACAGTATCATAAACTGTTCCATCGGAGAAAATATACTTTCTCAGCATGTTTTAGACAGTCGCAGCCTGAATAAAGCTTATCAGGCCGACAGTGTAGGTACGTCACGTCCCTTTAGTGGTGCTTGGAACTTGGGAAGGATTCTTCATCCTGGACAGTTTGAATGCTGCAGCCTACGGCTCTGTCAATGAGGAAGGACTTGCATCAACATGCCTGATCCGACTAGCTAGAAAGAACAGACGAACGGTCACTTAGGGTGAGCAGCTTGCCCGCCTAATGCCCTCGTTATTTTATCATCATCATTGACCATCGTGAAATTGTGGATGGTGTCGTGCCCGGCTGAACTGAAGTAACAGTCATCAAAGGCCTCGTCCTGATGTCTGGCGCCTATCACAACTTTCCCGCCGGAACTAAGGGTGATTTCGAAGATCTCAAGGACGTGTATTGGTCGGGGGAGGAGCACATGAAGAAGAACGAGCCGCTGCAGTTACTTCAGGGTGTTACGGAGTCAGGTGGCGAAGATACCTAGTATATTGCCGGTGGAAGGCGAACGGGAACCTGAGTGGCTGCAGATCGTCGGGGAAGACTTCTACAAAGAGGCGTCGAAGAGAGGCATTCGTGCAGAGAAGTTAATTGCGAAGGGGCATAATCATATCAGTCTCTCCAAGGCGTTGACGTCGGGACAAGGAGAGGAGTGGGCTGATACGGCAACGAAATGGATGCTGGCAAGACTCAGCTCGTAATCGAACGTGCGATTGTGCTGGAATGTTTTCTCTGTACGAATACAACACGATGATATACAATGAAGTCTGAAGGTTGAGACAGAAAATGGAGTCCCAGGCGCATCACGCCACTCGACGTCTCTTCGTCGACCGTGCCGAGGAGTCGTGCACCGGTAGCGTGTCGTAACCTTCATCCTCATAGTTCTCATCAACCTCCGCGAGGTCGAGTGGCGCCCGCGTTCGCGTGTTGACTCGACACCGTAATGATTGCATGGCTAGGCTGACGAAGGAATTTGCTGCGTGTAGATCCTTCGACTCGGCTTGCGCGATGGTAGGGACATAAATAATATCTCCGCTTCTTGCGCAGCACGACCAACTGAGTGACGCCATTGACTGTCGAAGAGCCGAATGCGAAGTAATATGAGGAAGAAGCGTCACTCTCTTCGAGTTGGGGAGGTTGCTGAAGGATGGGGATGATCCGCATTACCGATCGGTGGGGAGGTGGGGGACATGAGCCCGTGCTGGCTACTTGTTGTTCTGAAGGTGCCAATCGACGTTCTCAAGCATAAGACCAGGGAGCTACAAAAGGAAGACAATCAGAGCCGTGGTCATACAATAGAAACAAGGGCACCTTGGGACCGTCGAACTTGAAATCCACTTCCCTCCCAGTTCACATTCGCTGAGTTGGGTTTTTATCATAAAAACGTGACTTGCCCCGCTCAGGCTCAGTGCTTGAGCTAAGTAAATGTCCTCCAGACTTTCGTATTCGACTCGCAAATTGGCGCGCTCCATGTCCTCTGTTCCCCAGATATTGTCGAAAACCGAACTGCCGGCATCGGAGGCAAAGTATTGCTCTGTGTTTGCATTCAACCGCCATCGCCTATCATTGACTCGGGCGTGATCTCATAGATGGGTTACCTTGTACAAGCTCAAGTGGAGAGATGCTGAAGGGAAAGAGGTGCGTATGTGCATAGTTCGTGCTCTTCTATGTGGTACTGACTTAGTGTGGTCGTCAAGCGCACCTGGGAGTGTGCTGAACGCAAGACTCGTAAATCTTCCGGCGTTGACGGTGAGAAACGCGATCCCGGTCTCGGGGCACTGACTGCACGTACGCGGCGCTCACGCCGGAGCAGCGGTGGCCATTCTCGCCTTGATCAAGTCCAAAACGAACGCATTCCCACTCTCCACCGTGGTGATTGAGCAGTACCGACCACCGATTGACAAGTACATAATCGGTGCGTGCCAACCCGGCGATCGTTGCTCATTGTTGACGATTAGCCCACAGAGCTTCCTGCTGGTGCGAGCAGCCTTCCCGACACAGTACTACTCTGACCGTGACTAAAGGGCTGGTCGACGAAGGCGAAACACCCGAACAGGCAGCCATCCGTGAACTCAAAGAGGAGACAGGATACGAAGCCGACAGCGTGATCGAATCCACTCCATTGACCGTCGTCGATCCCGGTCAGCTTGAATCCAATCTACAATAAGCTCAGCCACTGACTCACGTGTAGGAATGACCACGGCGAATATGAAGATGATCGCTCTGAGTGTGAGTATGGAAGGTGAGCTGGAGAAGCCCGAACCGCATCTCGAAGCTGGGGAGTTTATCGTGACGAGGGTTGTTGAGCTGGCGAAGCTGCACGAGGAGTTGCAAGGTGAGTACTTCGGGTGTCGACGAGCGCGCACTAATTACCTCGAATCTCTAAGCGTACGATAAGAAAGTAAGCGGAAACGAATGTCTTACGTTCGAATTCTCATTCTGCTGTAGGGATTTGTTATTGACGCGCGACTCCAACACTTAGCCTCTGGATTGGAACTCGCGAGACAGTTACATACTGGGAGCCTATGATACAGAATTTGTGTATAACTGCATACATTTACATGAACCATTGAATCGTCCAGTCATCTTCGTCCAGGTAAGGCTGCAGGGGATGTACGAGATGCAGTGCTAACTCCCGGGGATGGTGTTCAAAGAAAAATGTCGTAGAAGGATTGATCATTGTTAGAGTCTCTTCCGAAGCACCATGATCGCCATCAATCCCTCGATCGCGACGAGAGCTATTATTCGGAGGGCCTCCGACCTCGTCAAGCCATTGTCAGTCAACACATCACTCTTCTTTATCGTTGTAGTAGCAGTGTAAGTACGAACTAGAAGCAAGGATATTTATAGCAGAACGACGTGAAGCCAATAATTGTTCATTCCAGATTGCAGAAGCCCTACTCGATCTTAACAGTGCCGACAATACAAATGCCAAACAGGAATTATTTATGTACACGCGCTTTCACGAATTGCATCCCGGCCTGCTTCAGAATCGCTTTCCTTCCGATGCCCCTCATATCAACGTAAACCAGAGCCACATTCCGCGCAGACCCCGCGAACATGAGAGAGCTCTCCTTGGCCTCTGGGCCATATTTGTGGCCCATAACAGCGCCGAAACGTTCTGTGCCGGTGTCCAACACCTGCCTGGTCGAGTGATCCAGCGTCGCCAGGATGAGATCGGCAGACAGAATGAGTCTCGCTGTGTTTGACAATGGTTGATTTGCAGGAGATGGCCCGCGCGGGGGCAACGGGGGCCCATTCAAAGAGGGTATTGAAGGGGAGGGGGATCGACGAGGGGGGAGAGGGGGCTTGCCGTCCCGCGAGACGGCTGTGGGGGAGAGGAGTGCACTAGCAGGCACGGGACTAGGGCTTGCGATGGGACTGCCAGACGGTGTGGCCTGGCTCTTGTTTGCGTAGGTATACAATCGAGATTCCTTCGACTTGGGCTTGCCGCCGACGGCCCTCCGGACGAAATCATTTATTACACTGACAGTCTTGGTGCTGACTTGGACCGCCTGGCCGGTGATGGCGTGGACCGTGGATAGGCCTTTGCGCGTGCTCTCCGACGTCAGGAAGACGAGAGCGCGAGGGGGCGGTGGCGGTGGCTCGGTCGCGGAACCAGGAGCGGTGCGATTGAGTGCGGAAGAGGAAGCATGTGGGGATGGCGTTGAATGGTTGATGTAGTAGTTGGAAGCGGCGGTTACAGTGGTGAGCAGCAGGTTTGTTGTAGCAGATATCGTATGGCTACAGCACCCGACCACAGGTTAGATCGAGGCGCCTAAGAAGGATATAGACATACCTAATGACAGTCGCCGATTTGGTGATCCAATTCTCCTGGTCAGGAGGCACAGCGCGAGCGAATAGCTCCCTCGCATTCGCGTCCTCGTCTTGCAGGGTTTGATCTGGAACTTCGATGTACACCGGGTCGTTTTCATGGCCCTTCTCCTGGAGCTGGGGGTCTTCCTTTACAGCAAACTGGCGATCGAACTCCCCTACGACCTCCCCGTTGTCTTCATTCACCAAAATCAAGTGCCCCCTCAGGTCCCCGTGGCTGCCTGGGATTGCGGTACCAACATCCGAGTAGTCCGTCCTATGGGGCGGTGGAATCGACGACGGGTGAGCGTTCACTGACGTCGCACTAGCCGTATATCCCCGGAAATCGGCATACTGCGCCAAGATCCCTTCAAAGGTTTCCAAGTCTTCGAGAAAAGCCTGGTCCTTCTCTGGTGGAGTAATGCTGATCACTAACTGGGTATTATCGAAATCCGTGCGGTGGAATGTATATGTCCTCGTGCCGTTCTCTGAGCGTTCGTGGGTTATCGTCCGAGCGGGATCGATGGGCGTTTCGAAGCCGTTGAGCTGCAGGACAAGAAACACGTCGTGGGCGGGTTCCGCAGTCCGATCGTTGGCGATCGTGACGGTTACGCATTGCAGGCCAAGCACGCCGGTCAAGACGTTCGTCGGCGTTCTGACCGTCGCGTTCTCCAGCGTCAGGAGCAAGAAGGCTTCTGGGTGGGTGGCAGTCATGGTGGTTGTGCTTTACATTTGGCAGCGTCCGCGACGGCTTCTGTTATGCCCAGGACATGGCAGTGCAAGCCGCGCCACTTTTCAAGGGGCTATGCGTCATTTCAGAGAACGTCGCTTCATCCGTGGATCCCAAGGATGACATTCGCTTCCGAGTTCCCACAGACAATCTTTCTAAGTGTGTATATATGATCCATGGTCAGCAGTACAAGTTCGACGTAGTACAGAATAAATTAAGAGTCGCTTATATTATTGTTAACTCGGAGGGACAGCAATGACTCACGGCACTCGGTACTCCATTCCACTCCGGAATACGGTCCAAGCACGCTAGATGAAGCACCAGATGAAGTGTTAGGGATCGGAAGGAAGCGAGATAAATCTTGCTGTTGATATTCTTGAATTTTGCTGCCCCAGCGTATTGGTGATTAGATTGAGAGTTAACTTAGGATTGTGTAAGAGAGTTGAAGAGCGTAGGGAGCGAGACGATTAGTATACCTTGCAAACGACCAGCCCCTCGATAACCCCCGGGATTTGCTTTGCCAAGAAACAGAACACATACATACCTCATAAAAGCGCGCATTGCATCCCCCAGGAGATAGTCTGAATGATTAAACTTGATCTAGAGTTCCATAGTAAAACAAGAATCTTAAAGACGTCTGTGAAAAAAATGGCTCACGCCTTCCGGCGTAGACGCTTTCAAAAAGCCAGAAGAACAAGAAATGGGCGAGCACCCTACAACGATATACGCCCCGGCGACGATGAAAGTGTCACGTTGAGCTTCGTTGGGCGTACTTTATCTTGCGACTCAGGACAAAAAAGATTTGAGTTTGAGCGTTACTTGCAATGTAGTGTCGGGTGGAGAAACTACCGAATGTCCAAATTAGGCACCACTGTGGGGAGCTGACACGTGACTATATTTGCTTGTAATTGGCGTTTAGATTTACTTCCTGCTTGCTCCCGACTCTGACGATAACCAGCTATGGCCAAGCGCATATATCGAGCTCACTGCGCGAGGTTGCGAGCGCAAACGATCTACTCTCCATATACGACACCGCTTTGCCCTCTCTGCCATCTCAGACGATGAGGGGTCAGCAGCGCAAATGATGAACGGAGTCGCCCCGACGATATTGATGCAAGACTCGAGTCGGGTCCGACTGTTTCCACGCGCAGAAGTGCTCGCCGTGTGCGACGTTGGATGTACATCCGGAGATTAACAGTAATCATTCTATTTCTCTCTTGGGCTTTCCCAGATTTGAGCTGAGTTCCTCAGACAGACGACGACGCGCTGTTTTTTCATCAACGCCATGAGCATCCACTCGAATTCGTGTACTTTGAGGCCTGTCCACGCGTTTAACATCCTCAATAAGTAAGTGAATTGAAAGAAAGCCACCCTGAACGCCATTGTATTACACTGAGGAATCACAGGGCGCATATATCTGCCAATTGGACGGCATAGAGGTGCGGCGACGGCGCAGACTTTCGACAGAATCTGGCTTGTATATTACTACGAGTAGTCCTCGCGATTTAATCAATCCCTGTCGATCACTCTGCGCCGTACTGGTCAACCTACAGCGTAAGACGTTTGCGAAATCGGGCTTGACACACAACCATTATCAGACACCCATACACTTGTTACATTCGGTTCACAACTATTTAACAAGCCTCGAAGTCTCATCCTTTCTCTCTCCTTTGCTAAGTATTACTGATCTGATTCTTTATGACGGTCTTCGTCTGCTGTGTAGACGGTGAGTAGTTGCCCTCTTTGACCGTTATTGGATTTCTTACCTTAGTAGGCTTCGTAGCTGGCCAACTTGGCGAAGTCCTTGTTGGCGTGCAACACTGCCACAGCCTCTGCTTCGCCGACCGGGACCTTGATCGTCTTCTCGGCCCCACTCTCATCGTGGTAAGTGAACCCAGACGGAGCGCAGGTCGCGTTGTCCGCGCGAACAGGGAGGACGCTGCGGCGGCCTTGGGTGGAGTGGAACCAGTTCATGTGGGTTGCACGAGCTCCTCCTCCGCTCCAGCACTTGGTGCCGGGGCCAAAGACAGAGAACAGGAAGCTCCCGCAGGTGTTTCCCGTGTATCCCTGGCCTTGGGTGCCCGCAGGGAGGTTGTCGAACTCGACGGAGAAGCCGAAGCCAGTTGGGAGGGAGCAGCAAACGCCGCCATTGTCGTCGCAGAAGAAGTTGGAGCCGCTGCAGCCGGTGGTGGACGAGAACCCGGCGTAGCGCAATGCGCTCACCATTGGGGCGAGGGCGGTAAGAGGAAGAAGAGCGATAGGTTTGATGTTGAAGTACATTGTTGTCGATGCTGGTTGAGCTGATTTGTGAACTTGACTAGGTCGAGTTGCTGCTCTTTCACCTCGATTTCTGGCGAGCTTTTATAGGTTTCAGGACTTCCTCTTTTCCCTCTTTTTTAACAGGACTTGCACTAGACCCTCACCGTGTACACCTGGAACAGCTTGTTTTCTCTGAATTAAATTGACCATACCGCCTTCGCAGATAATCGTATCCCTTCTGGCGACCTACAAAAGGTGTGGGACGGTCGTTCTGCGAACAACAGCCCTCGATCTACCCATTTAGCATATTCTTTTGGTGCCTTGACCATCTGATCATTACTTCGCCTGAGACTTCGGTCAATGCCTCCGGGTTTCCTTCGCTACATTCTGCACAACTCATACGTTTACTCAGTGCTCTTGGATGCTCATCGCCCATCGTTTGTACAGATCTAAGAAGGTGCCTCGACTCAGCCCTACACAGCAAGAAACGCACGTAACTGTACGCCTTTGCTTTCAAGTCCATCTCAGCAGCTGTCGTGGTAACGGGCGCTCCGACGCCCGCCATCTTCAAACTTGCAGTTATTTTTAACCACTGTTCGTCGACCGTGGATGCGTATCCCAATCAGGAGCAGCCTTGACCACGATTTACATATTGAACTACGACCACCACATATATTCGCCACATATATCCGTGATCCACGTTGGTGTTTACTTCATAGATCTGTGTCATCAACTTCTTCGTTCCAGTGTTGATCGGCTTTCGACGCCTCGACGCGTACCTAGGTGAGCATGGCTTCTATGTGCCTTCTCGATCTTACATACATGGAAGTCAATAGACACTCGGCAGTATCTCTGTGCCGTCTATATCGCGAAGATGTCGGGTATTCCTATTACTCACAGCGGAGAACCCGGGGGTCTCCAGTTGGGTTCTGGGATATGCATGCTACGGCCCAGATGTCACTAGCCATCCCCTTGGAATAGAAAGACACTCAGCGAAGCTAGTCATGCGACGCGAAGAACTTCGAACCAGAATGATTGTTGAGTAAGTTTTCTTCAGTATGTTTGAGGATTGCCTTCTCGTGGCCGAGGAGTAGCACATGCAACATCGACTGCAGCGAAGACCGTACGCGTCGAGACCAGTCGTACCCGTATCTCCTTCTACATCTCAAGGGGATGAATAGTATAAAGGTTTGAATATTGTATAACTAAAGGGCAGCAACTCGACCTAGTCAAGTTCACAAATCAGCTCAACCAGCATCGACAACAATGTACTTCAACATCAAACCTATCGCTCTTCTTGCTCTTACCGCCCTCGCCCCAATGGCGAGCGCATTGCGCTACGCCGGGTTCTCATCCACCACCGGCTGCAGCGGCTCCAACTTCTTCTGCGATGACAACGGCGGCGTTTGCTGCTCCCTCCCAACTGGCTTCGGCTTCTCCGTCGAGTTCGACAACCTCCCTGCGGGCACCCAAGGCCAGGGATACACGGGAAACACCTGCGGGAGCTTCCTGTTCTCTGTCTTTGGCCCTGGAACCAAGTGCTGGAGCGGAGGAGGAGCTCGTGCAACTCACATGAACTGGTTCCACTCCACCCAAGGCCGCCGCAGCGTCCTCCCTGTTCGCGCGGACAACTCGACCTGCGCTCCGTCTGGGTTCACTTACCACGATGAGAGTGGGGCCGAGAAGACGATCAAGGTTCCCGTTGGCGAAGCAGAGGCTGTGGCGGCGTTGCACGCGAACAAGGACTTCGCCAAGTTGGCTAGCTACGCAGCATACTAAGGTCAGATAGAGTCCAAAGTTTGCTGAAGAAAGAACGGTTATACTAACAAGATGTGTTTCCAGTTTTCCAAACTTCAGCGCATAATGTGATCGATGCTTGCCCTTGTATCTAGTGGTTCTAAGTTCGTGGTGCCGTATGATGTAGTTGGATTGACCGTTCTCAAATGTTGATTTTGTTTTGATCAATTCATGGAATCGATGTTCTCTATGAACGAGCGAATAAGCTGGCTTTGGTGATACGTTGCCACACGAGTTAACCACAAGGCAGACGAACACCCTACATCCATTGTCGGAAAATGCATAACATTGTGACGACAAAAGAGAGGTAGCGGTGCACCTGACGCAATACAAGGTTAACAGATGGATGCAGTATCTCACCAAGACTCCCTGGTCCGTGGTCATGCATGGCCTTGAGCTGATCAGCTATCAATTACCCAACGTCAACTAGATAACTATTATCTACACTGTAGTGTAGACATCAAATCATTTACTCTTCATCACCCTCCTCGGCGTCACGCTTCCCGGCTTTGATTCTTGGAGCTGGTCGCACCGCGGGCTTCACTTGCTGCACTGGACGATTCTGGGGGCTAGGAGGGGGTGTGGGGTAGTTTCCAGCGACGCACTGCGAGACGCATTGGGTCCAAGCCTGTCCATGGAATCCAGCTAGTGTGCAAGCCACCTCACATTCCTGTTGCTGAAGGTGCAAAGTTCAATGGCAATGCACGGTGTGTATGGAGAGCTTGCTTACTGTAGGACGTTTAGTGGGGCCGCGGGCCTCAAGGTCCTCAGAGTCTCGCTTTCCAGCTTTGATTCTCGGAGCGGGTCGCACTGCTGGCTTTGCCTGTTGCACGGGCCTGTTCTGAGGGCTGGGTGGTGGCGTGGGGTAGTTTCCAGCAACACACTGCGACACACACTGGCTCCAGGCTTGTCCTTGGAATCCAGCGAGTGTACAAGCGACCTCACACTCTTGTTGCTACCACCAAGTGATTAATAACGATAAGTGGCGAAGCACGAATTTTGCTCACTGTGGGGCGCTTAGTGGGGCCACGAGCCTCTAGGTCTTCCGGGTCCCGCTTTCCGACCTTGACGCGCGGAGCTGGTCGGACTGCGGGCTTTGCCTGCTGCACGGGCCTGTTCTGAGGGCTGGGTGGTGGCGTGGGGTAGTTCCCAGCAACACACTGCGACACGCATTGGCTCCAGGCTTGTCCTTGGAATCCAGCGAGTGTACAAGCAACCTCACATTCTTGTTGCTGGGACGAAAGGTTGATCACCATGCGCGACATAAATACAGAAAGTCACTCACTGTAGGGCGCTTGGTGGGGCCACGAGCTTCAAGGTCTTCCGAGTCCCGCTTCCCGACTTTAATACGTGGAGCAGGTCGAACCGCAGGCTTTGCCTGTTGCACTGGTCTGTTCTGAGGGCTCGGTGGTGGAGTAGGGTAGTTTCCAGCCACACATTGCGAGACACATTGACTCCAAGCCTGGCCCTGGAATCCAGCTAGTGTGCAAGCGACCTCGCATTCTTGTTGCTGTATCCCAGTTCAGAGCTGCCGTCACGCTGAAATATGCGAAGGCTTACCGTAGGGCGCTTGGTGGGTCCCCGCTTTCCGACTTTGATTCTGGGAGCGGGTCGCACCGCTGGCTTCGCTTGCTGCACTGGCCTATTCTGAGGGCTAGGTGGCGGCGTAGGGTAGTTGCCTGCGACACACTGCGAGACGCATTGACTCCAGGCTTGACCCTGGAATCCTGCGAGAGTACAAGCAACCTCGCATTCTTGTTGCTGAAGTACAGATGTCCATGCCAATACAGTATGCGGATAACGATATCACTTACAGTGGGGCGCTTGGTAGGGCCGCGGGCTTCGAGATCGTTGTCGTATCCTTGCTCTCTGTATATGTATTCGTCAGTGACCATTGCACCTCTTGTAGTACATCAGTGGCTTACAAGGGGAACGCCGCAATGACGGCGACCTGGGCCAAAAAGGCGAGGGCAGCGAACTTGATCGTGAATTGCATCGTAATCGTAGAAAATCGAAGAGGAGAGGTTAGAACGAAGAGCTCGGCTCTGAGAGTTGATGAATATCTAGTAGGTGTGGGGAGAAGTGACCAGCACTGCTGAGGAAACTCCAGCCGTGCATTTCGAGCTTTTATACTCCTCCATGAGGACCCTGGCTGACCCACTTGCCGATTTCTTCGTCAAACAGTAGCTTTGCTGAGATGGATGATCGGCGCCATGAAGGGATAAGCGAGGATGTCCGTTGATGCTTGATGGTGATCAAACATATGAGCAGCTTGAAACAAAGCACCGGCACTTGTCAAGATGTAGCCCTGCTAGTTTGATTCCGCATTAGGCAATTCATTATCCATTATGGGCAAGTACATACCAGGGCGACCGTCCCTAAAACATTGCGCGCAGAGACGAGAAGTTTCGGTGGTATCATCCAGTGCCACAGGGCTATCATGTGTTGCAGCAACATTCAGGTATACCAGGTTCGAGATGGAGAGTCTGCTATTGTCGTGACATAGTAAAATTTTGAGGGTTACCCGGTGTCCTTTCTTGACGTGGCAAAGGCAGCATCGCAACCTCGGGACTTCTGCATCGACGAATGCGGTTTCGAGTCGCAGTGCATTGCCCAGCCAAGACTGAATCATCGATGTAAAGCTGTTGTGTCGGCAGGCAATCCAGTTGGTGCTGTGCATTCCTAGGTTGTTAGCCTGTAGTCGTCAGCACAACCCTCAGGTGAGCTTGGAGCTACCGTCCTACACGACGCCGCGATCAGAAAATGGTGTGCTGGGACCCACAAGTTAAGGCAGGGGGACTACCTCCTGATCGATAGACTTTAGAAGCGATCATTACCCCCTATCAGATCACTATACCGAGGAAATGATAAATCCTATTAAGAGTAACATACCACCGAGGTACATAGCAGATCATTATCCCTCCGCATTGATACACACGGCCATTATCCTACAACGCATCAAAGTTGATATGATGCGACGCCCTGCGTCTCTCGAGCTCGTCCTCCCTCTGAAACACCCTAGTTAGGCAGGATCATTCAAAACAAGGAAAGCCATACCTTCTCGTTCATATGCAGTACGAATACAATCACTGCCAACAAACCAGTCCCAATTATGACGGTGACGGTCACCCAGGGTATCCAAGCTCCGGGGCGTAAGAACAGCTCCCGCTTCCAAGGCTCGCCTTCCCGCGGTGGAGGTAATATCACCACCTTGGAGTTCGGGATGACCCCCTCCATATTAATGTAATGTTCCTTCGAGTGGATGGTCGAGCCAACGAATAAATTCTCGATGTAGTTATTTGTTCGTCCGAGCCCGAAGTAGGAGTAGGGTGCCATGAGGGAATGATAGGCGGTTTGAGGCAATTGACCAACTAGAATCGGGAGGTTGAATAAGCGCGAAAATCTGGAGGGTAGAAATGTGCGTACCCTGTGCAGCTGAGCGCCGGCCAGATGTATCCAATACCGTGTACTTATATGATGCGCCGGCGTAGCTGACACCAAATGGCTGTAGAAAGATTTTAACATCACGCTGCGAGGAGTGAACGAAGACAGGCTTACATGGTATTTGATCGTCCTGTTGGGAGAGTAACACCAACCGTTCCCACATGCACCGTTGAGGACTGTGAAGATGGCGTGAGTAAAAAATTATGGGGGGGGGGACAGAGAGAGCCAACCGATGGCCTTCAGGAAGAACGCGTCATAGTAGAAGTTGTTCTGAATGAACAAAACCTTCGGCATTCCGTTCGAGCCCTTCCTCTGAATCATGATATCGAGAGTACCCTACGCCATGTCAATATTCGCTACTTTCCATCCACAAAACAAATTGCAGACTCACATCTTCGTCCATGTCCAAGAATGTCGCGCTAATGGCATCTTTCACAGCATTCAGAGACTCTACTCCTTTCGTGGTGACCTTGAAGCTTCGTCGACCGTGTCCGTCTTGTGCACAGCCAGGTAAACCGCGTTCGCAAGGGACCGAGAACAACAGTTTCGGAGTCTGGTCAGAATGGGTGGCTACGACTTGTAAAAGATCGGGAAAGCCGTCGAGATTAGCATCACCCAGCCTAATGGGCAAGGGAACCGGGGGATTAAAAGTAGTGTCTAATACGAGGAGTGTAGTAGACGTTCCATCGGAGGTGGGGAATAGTGAAGAAATGGGTATGCGAGCAAAGCCCTATCGAAACAATGAATAATGGTGATTCATGGATGTTTCTGGACGTACATCGTTGTCACCGCTTTCCCTCAGATCGAATTTGAAATCAGGATCAGCAACGCAGAGATCATCGGGCGGTCTGCAGCTTCCCGCAGATTTGGAAGGCGAGTTAGAAGCGCAAAGAGGAAGTTGCTTGTTGTATGCGATATTGATGGCACAGTCCGTCCCAAGCCCCGACGACGAGGAGACGTAGGAACAAGTGGTGAAGACCATGTCAATGGTACCATCCCGATCTATATGAGTTTAATTGATAAGCCGTGAACTGGGATACTAAGACGCACCCATGTCGGCAAAGGTTATAGACTGAAGTCCAGAAGGTAGAAGGCCTGTTTGCGCTAGGGAGAAGCCATCGTCTTTGTTGTTTACCCAGATCTGGAACCTCTTTCTACCACCGCTATCGTCGCATACAAGGAAAATATCTGCGTATTATGAGTGACAAGATTCACCTTCAATGTGTGACACGGACCTGCTAAGCAGTCACCGTTGAGGTCAACCACTGCATTACTGTGTGGGTTGGACAAGGTGCATTGCTCGCCTGTGAGCTTAGGCTCCAGTCTGCGTGGTGATTTAGTTCACGTATAGGAACTTTCGATGCGAGATATTGGGATTCACATTTCAAACAGCGGCGAGTCCGGTTGCGACGCGTTCCATACGTTCTGCCATAGTCTGAGAGGAGACGACGAGCCTTTCGAGAATGGGGTGATACCGAGAAGATCTATCTTCATGTCCCCGTCCATATCCACCGTTATTGGCTGCGCCATAGTCGATGCCGGCACTGAAAGTGGACTGCTAATATCTGTTCGTCGCTCAGTCATCCCCCGTCTCCTCGAGAGCATCGAAACTCACCAAATGATCCATCCAGTAGACCAGGATACACCAACATGTCCAACTGAGTACTGTCAGACCCTCTACCCATCACCAACAAATCCAGCTTCCCCGAATGCGTGAAGTCTCCTGGCACGACATTGTAAATGGGTCGAGGATGTCGGAATGAAGTCGATCGTTTATAAAAGAATTCGTCTACACGATTCGATACGTTAACATATTGACTCGAAAAGGAGAAAGCGACGCGCCGTGACTCCACAAATACACCTGCAGTGTTTGCTGGTCAGGACCTAGGGCGAGGAGGTCCAAACTGACAGCGCGTTATTTGAGTTTCGTCGGTGAGCCATAGGCGTTCGACATACAATTGGTCCCCGTTGAAGTCCCCGAATGCTATTATCCTATCATCGCCCCCAATTCCAAGCGAACCAGCGTCAACCAGCGAGTTTCCCGTAAAGCGCTTGGGTGGAAATGGCCATATAGCCGATGTCGGTGTAGATGTGAAGAGAAGAAGCGCAGATAGCAAGAGACATTTATGCCGGTACATTCTTTCAGCGCATTACACAGACCGGGCAAGAAAGCGGAGAGAGTACAAGTAGCGACTTCCCGCAGACCAAGACAACAAACACGGCGTTTATCACGTGCAGCTGACTCCTGACTCTTCCCCTGTGCCCCTCTACCCTGTAGACGGGCTCTGAGCTTACACTAACCGACTGGTACGCACATGCACATTGCTGGCCAGAATTGTAGGAACATATGTCTAGGCGCGTCGACGATAGTCTGCTATGTTCAAAGCCGCAAGGCAACCTCAAGGCTAGATCATTAAAACCCAGCGGCTCGACGACTTTCACAGATGAGTTAGTGCCCGAGGGCATCGACAGTCTTCAACAGCTCAAGAGCGAGTACAACACTCCTTTCATCCCGACTCCCATGGTACGGTGCTGATTTCCTTGACCGACGGTAGTCCATCCAATACCGGGGAATCTACGTCGAAGCTGAAGCATGCGCTGAGAGTACTAATAGCAGTCTTGATGTCGTTCACGGATTGCTTTGTCTGTGGCTCGTCTTTCACAATGACCTCGAGGCACGTCGAGTGGCTCCGGTGAAGGCGATATAAGACGGCCAATTTATCGCGTATACAAACCATCTTTCTCTTCTTCCCCTTCGTCCACTTCTTCACGTTTCTCTTCCACGTTCTTCATCGCTACTTTCTGTGAAAGTCAGCCCCATACGTACACTTCTTGTCTTACGCCGCCTTCTTCGTGCAACCACACTCACTGCCATTTCCCCCGTCTTACAACACCTTGATTATCCTTTTACGACCCGACGCAACCCCGTCACCTCCACTTTCATTACGATATCCAACGTTGATCGTTGAGCAACCCCAAATCGATGCAATCTCTCACTTCCGTCATGACTACCCTCAAGAAAGCCACCAAGACAATCATCGTCAAATCCCACACCATTAGCAACCGAACGCCCGCCAACGCGACTTCCGACGGACGCAAGGGACGCACGAACGGGAAGCCTAGTAGTCTGGACGGCCTCGCAGGTCTGGGCAGCGACGCCATATCAAATTCGCTGCGAGGTCTCCCTAGCATGCATCGTCCCCAGCTATCCCCCCTCGACGTGTCTGAGTTCGGGCAAGTTACGTCTTTGAGCTACGGAGAGCAAGACGTGTCGGATGCCTATTCGCAATGGAACCAGCCTGTCCATCCTTCTCCGATAACCCTTTGGAGGAACGACGTGGAAATGGCAGTCCCTGACGATGTAGTAGAGGAGGTGCCCCTCTCTCCGGCCAGGCATATCATCAGCCTTCCCTTCCCTTCCTCCCCTTCCGTGACGTCTCTCGCCTCGATGAGAGCGCAGTACCACGCCAGCCCTCAGCCAAGTATTGGCTTGCCGGATGACGGAGAGTACACGTCCTATGGAGCAGACACATCTTTTTTGGTGAGCTCGATTGTTGCTCCCGTCGCGCGTTCCAAGGCTGATCCACGTACAAAATGCAACGCTTAGCCTGCGAACTTGCCTCAAAATAGGCGCAACAAACTTGCCCTCGAAATTCCTCGCCCCACATCATTCATTCACTTTCCTTCCACCTATCCCCAAGATAGCACGCCCAATCTTTCTGCCATTTCCGCAGGCTATCCTTCCCCTGCAACGGAAACCATCTCATCGGCTTCTTCTGCCTCCTCTTACTCTTGCAGCTCCGCCTCCGTCTCCTCTGACCCCGCCCCCGCCCCCTCCTCTGCCTCTGCCCACGCCCCCTCCTCTCCCTCCTCACCAACACCACCACCTCCTAAATTCGATCAAGTAGTATATGACAGCATGGTTGCGACGATCAGGAACTTCGCATCCCGCGTCCGCAACAACGACCCCGGCCTATGGGAGGAGGAGGCAGCAATCATAGCAAATCGCGTCAAAAGGGTTAAATTCGAAGACAAGGACGCGTACGAAAGGTCTTTGGCCCATTTGATGCGAGACTTAAAGGGCGCGGAGGCCATCGACGTCGAGACGTTCTTGTCTGATTGTTAGCGTTTCTCCTGTTTCTCAACGGACTTTCGGCATTATGTATCTATCGTGACACGCTCACTTTTCCCCTTCAGCATTCAAATGTACTTCTAACAAACTCGTTTATCAGTATATCTGTAGTCACCGCATAGTATTAGTATCAGCATTAGCATCATATCTTTGTAAACTACTTACCAACATTGGAATCGCTCGGTTGCGAGCAATTGTTAATAAACTTGTGCCCGAACCGAGTGACCAGTTGGACTCGCTGTTAGATGACGAGGGCTTGTGCGCGCGCGTGGCAGGGTGAAATGACCGAGGAAACGAATGCCATAATGCAAGTACATGTCCAATACACACTCTAAAACAGAGATATCTCTGGCGCCTTGTAATGCACACGTTGTCAGTTGCTCGATACGGCAAGGATACTTGAACACTCACCGTGCCCCTCGTCTCAAAAGCCAACCAATCTCCCGTTCCGGTTGGCAAAAGGCCCATAGAGCGGCATTTCCAAAGTCCCACACCAAGAGTGAGTATGTTGCAGAGAATGTAGACCGCCTTTTGTAAGGGCAAGGTCGTCCATGATTTCGCCTCGGATGGTGAGCTCGACGGCGCGAACGGCGCGAAAGCTATGCGGTGCGTAGAATCAAGGACACTTCGTGCGACACCGTAGCAATTGGCTACGCACCTTGGTTCATCCCAGCTACGTTCTTCAACGGGCTGAGAAGCAGCATGAACACGATCCCCATGCTGAATATTTGCACTCCTCCGCCGGACATGTACAACATGAACGCTTGCATTGGGAGTGACTTTGCGGGAGATACCGCAAGGTCCCATGCTCTCTTCTCCTTGAGCTTGTTATACGAATCGGAGGTCGTCGTCGAAACCGGCGACTTTGACTGCGTTTTGGTCGATGACGGAGCGGTTTTCGAGAATCCTGGCGGAGGGGGCAGGTTCTTCCATCTGGAAACTGATTATTAGAGTGCATTTGAGCGTATCGCATTGCTACGCACTTGGATGTTGCCTCCAAATTGGAGTATTCGAAAGGTTTTGAGGCCGCCATGGTCGTTAGAACCTGAATCCCGTTTAGTCGCCCGGTGCGCTTACATCATGTCGAACATCACGTCCGCCACTCTCAAGCAGCTAAAATTACTTTACCCATCAAGATCTCGTTCCTTATGCGCTCCAAGCAGCAAGTGGTTCATTCCTTGCATTGTAGGAAGTTCTACTAGCTAACCGTAAAATTAGTCTTAGGCAACCCATGGTACATAGCTGCATCCGTTGCTTTTAGTGCCTCAAACAGACCCGATGGTGTCACCTCAGTGTACAAGTTCGTCGCAGACGAGCTTAACGCACAAGACGCTTCGCGGGAGGACCACCGGCTTCTGCTGAGAAGGCTGAAAGACGCGGTATTCAAAGCCGGGCTTTCGAGCGGTTACCCGAAGGTGCGTGCTGCCCGACCAATTGTACCTACTATCTTTTCATTCTTTTAGACGATCAACAGCTTGATGGCACTCAACGAAGCCGCTCCGCAAGATCTGCATGATACGGAGACGCTCCGGTAGGCAGTTACCCGTGTCCCCCTTCTCGCGTCTAACACGGTAAACTATAGAGACACAACTACACCCATACCCGCGCTTGAGGAAGCCGGCGCGCGTTTCTTCGAGAAAATCTACGGTGAGACAGCCGAGCCCGTGCAAAAGCTCCTCGACAGTGTCTATCCAGACTTGGGTACGCCTCCGCATTCCTCGACTCATGTCACCTGGCATCCAAGCTTACCTTTACTACGCTCACAGGATGGTTCTCCAAGACGATTGGATACGGTCTAGTGTACGGGCACACGTCTGTGCTGACGCCGGTGGAGACGTCGTATGTGCTTGTAGCGAGCATCATCGCTGCAGACACGCCGCTACAGATTAATTGGCATCTGGCGGGTGCGCGGAGGCAAGGTGCGAGTCTGGAGGAGGTCAAGGCGATTAGGCAGATTGCGATGGAGTCTGCTGCCCTTGCTGGGGTCTCGTGGCGCGACGGTGTCCCAGAAGTCGTCTGAAGCACGGGCCTTCATATATCATGCTATATCTTGGAAACAATCTACTTGCCTGCCAGTTGCTTTTGTTCACTATCTCCGTGGAATATAAACAACATAACCTCTAGAATATAAATGCTCGAACCATGTGAGAGTAAGGATAGAAAAAGAAAAGGTTTACGAGAGGCACGATCCACTGCGCGTTCTGTAGACACATCCTGATCTCCGAAGACTAACTCGGCGTGACCTGCAGGTTGCGAAATTGCTTCCCTGGCCTGACAAGGTCGGATTACTCAAAGGCCCGGGCCGCGTCTTACGACGCGAGGGGAGTGAGAACACCAAAGTTTTCTGGAGGGGACGGTTTCGAACCAGCGCGCTGATGGATTTAGCCGCTGGGAGCAACCACCTCGCATTCCCGGTTTGGGGCCATTACAGCCACTGCACCATTGTACCATATCCAATATCCAATATACAGTATACTCAGGCTGTATACCGGTCTTGATTGCTATACCGGTAGACCGAGCAATTGCCGAGCAATCCAAATTCAGCACCCTCACCAGTGATGTTCACCCTGGACGCCTCTTGTTCACGACCACCATGACAGTCCTCTCGCCATTCGTCGCAGTCTTCAATTACACCCTCCAGCCCATAGCGCCGTTCTCGTGGTTTGGCCTCGGGATCAGCACGCTCGACGTGGTCGCTGCGTTCCGTTTGTGTCTTGTGCTCCGCCAGATCAGAGACCTATACAAGCGGCAACACGTGGCGGTGAAAGGGCACAACGAAGTTGAGGACGACTCGTTCGTGAAGAAGCTCGCGACCACCCTCACCGTGGTGTATGGGGGAGAGGCCATAGCAGGTGAGTTGAGGCAATCATCCTACGTTCACGACTAACCGCACGCGATAGGGCCATTCCTTGGGTTGCCGCCGTCGTTCATGGTATCTGGCACCGTGCCTGCGTTGTACGCAGCCATCCAGGCGCTCATAGAGTACCTCCCGGAGAGCCTTGTCCCCATCTCCAGCATCGAAAACGAAATCCCCCTCGCAATCGTAGACGGATTCACTCGCGCGATGCTTCTCTGCACGCTTATCCCCCCAGCCGTAACGGCCAACCCGTCGCCCGTGATCGCGTCGTCCCCCTGGGCACTTCTCCTGACTTCCTTGGTATGCGCTTGTCTTGCCTAGAGGCTAGATCGCTTCATTTCCGTCTAACGTTCGAATATAGATCACCGCAAACACCGGCTTCTTCGTCGTCAACTCGGTCTCGTTCCTGCACCCGACATCTCTATCCCTCCGCACGCCCCCCGAGTTGCAGGCGTACGGATGGACGACGATGGATCTGTGGTGCGCGCCGACGATCACGGGACTGTACGCGCTCCTCACGCATGCGCAACCGTTCTGGGGGGAGGTGCATACGGTGCTGATGCAGCTGCTCGGCGGATCCGTGGACAGCAAGCAGGCTGAGCCCCTCGACCCGGAGACGGCGCGTGCTTTGTGCGCCATGGTGCTCTCGGTGATGTTCACCTCTCGCACGGTCAATAATTCCTTCGGTTCGTATTTCAAGACTCTGGGGCAGAAGAAGCAAGGTATGCATCAGCACATCATCATGCACCGATCGCTCATTATATTCGACCGTAGAGCCGAAGGCGAAGACTCAGTGAATAAGGTTAGAGAGATAGATACTAGACCATTTACGACCCAATGTATGAATTGCATGAACAATGATTCGTCCGCCGGCTGGCTACTTTGCACTTCGCAGATACTACAAGGCAATGCTGTCGCACTCGATGAATCAAGGACAGATCAGCGTCACCCTGCAGATCCATCATTACCCCAAACTCTGTGTGTTCGCTCTTGGTTCGCTCAATTGCTAGATACTCGGAGGTGATTGGCGCCTACACAGCAAGCACCGTAACGCCGCCATATACTCGGTGCAACGCATAGGTATGCACCTGTTCCGCCTCTTGGTTCGCCTCAGGGATGACAACGACGCTCACAGAAGCTTCAATACTATCAATGCCCAACGGTACAGTTTCAGCAACGGCGCCGGCTCGGACTATAGTTGGCAGGGTCGCGCATTCGTAACATATCGACACTTCCGAGTGGTTTCAAGAACGTCCATCTCGCATCAACGCATCAGTGCATCAACGGAGATATGCACTGACTCCTTTCGTGTCGCGTCGATCCCTCATCCTATCAACCGTTTGATTTGACGAGAGAATCGGACAAGCGGGTCAGCCAGGGCTCCAGCGGAGGGTATAAAAGCTCGACATCTATGGCTGGAGTTTCCTCAGCGGTGCTGGTCACTTCTCCCCACATCTTCTAGATACACATCAACTCTCAGAGCCGAGCTCTTCATCCCAACTTCTCCTCTTCGACTCACTAGTACTCACGATTACGATGCAATTCACGATCAAATTCGCTGCTCTCGCTTTCTTGGCCCAGGTCGCCGTCATCGCGGCGTTCCCTCTGTATGCTGCTCGTGCCCCACCATGCGAATACGGGACTTACTGACGATGCTCTATCAGCGAACAAGGATACGACAACGATCTCGAAGTCCGAGGCCCTACCAAGCGTCCTACGGTAGGCTCCACCCTCGTTCACATCCCGTATCGTCATTGACACGTGGACTTTAGCAACAAGAGTGCGAGGCTGCCTGCACGCTCGCCGGATTCCAAGGTCAAGCTTGGAACCAATGCGTGTCGCAGTGTGTCGCAGGCAACTACCCTACGCCGCCGCCGAGCCCGCAGAATAGGCCAGTGCAGCAAGCGAAGCCAGCGGTGCGACCCGCTCCTAGAATCAATGTCGGAAAACGGGGACCCACCAAACGCCCTACGGTAAGCCTCCGCATATTCCAGCGTGATGGAAACTCTGAGCTGGGATACAGCAACAAGAATGCGAGGTCGCTTGCACACTAGCTGGATTCCAGGGCCAGGCTTGGAGTCAATGTGTCTCGCAATGTGTGGCTGGAAACTACCCTACTCCACCACCGAGCCCTCAGAACAGACCAGTGCAACAGGCAAAGCCTGCGGTTCGACCTGCTCCACGTATTAAAGTCGGGAAGCGGGACTCGGAAGACCTTGAAGCTCGTGGCCCCACCAAGCGCCCTACAGTGAGTGACTTTCCGTATTTATGTCGCGCATGGTGATCAACCTTTCGTCCCAGCAACAAGAATGTGAGGTCGCTTGTACACTCGCTGGATTCCAAGGACAAGCCTGGAGCCAATGCGTGTCGCAGTGTGTTGCTGGAAACTACCCCACGCCACCGCCCAGCCCTCAGAACAGGCCCATGCAGCAGGCAAAGCCAGCAGTTCGACCAGCCCCACGCATCAAAGTTGGGAAGCGAGACTCGGAGGACCTAGAGGCTCGCGGTCCCACCAAGCGCCCTACAGTACGCAACTTTGTTCCTTGCTACCCATCGTTACGTATAGCTTATCGATATTTTCCGATTCTAGCAACAAGAATGCGAGGTTGCTTGCACTCTCGCCGGCTTCCAAGGACAAGCCTGGAGCCAATGTGTGTCGCAATGTGTTGCTGGTAACTACCCCACGCCACCACCCAGCCCTCAGAACAGGCCTGTGCAACAAGCAAAACCAGCAGTGCGACCCCCTCCGAGAATCAAAGTTGGAAAGCGGGATTTGGAGGACCTTGAAGCCCGCGGCCCCACGAAACGTCCTACGGTAAGCAATCCCGCCGTTGGCATCGTGCATTACCATTAACTTTGCTCCTCAGCAACAAGAATGCGAGGCGGCTTGCACACTAGCTGGATTCCAAGGACAGGCTTGGAACCAATGCGTCTCGCAGTGCGTCGCTGGAAACTACCCCACACCCCCTCCTAGCCCCCAGAATCGTCCAGTACAGCAGGTGAAGCCCGCGGTGCGACCAGCTCCAAGAATCAAAGCCGGGAAGCGCGAAGCCGAGGAGGGTGATGAAGAGTAAATGATTTGATGTCTACACTACAATGTAGATAATAGTTATCTAGTTGACGTTGAGTAATTGATAACTGATCAGCTCACGGCCATGCATGACCACGGGCTAGGGACTCTTGATGAGATATTACATCCGTTTCTTCATTTCTGCGTCAGGTGCACCGTTACCTCTGTTTTATCACCGTGTTATGCATTTCTGAACGATGGAAGTAGGCGAAGTTTAGAGAACTGGATAAAATCTTGTCACTATAACCGTTCTTTCTTAGCAATTTTGGACTCCATCTGACTTTAGTAGGCCTTCTTAACTAGCCAACTTGGCGAAGTCTATGTTCGCATGCAACGCCGCCACAGCCTCTGGACCGGGATTGTCTTCTCTGCCCCACTTGGTAAATGACATTGAGTCGTCCGCACGGACACAAATACATTGAATATTATTACATTTGAATCTGATGCATCGGAAGATTTGAAACAACATAATTTTGAATTACAGCTACTCATACTCACAGTTATTTATTCAACATTCGATCTACACAACTTGTGCCACTCCTCCCGTATACAGCTTTACTGTGTACCCCCTGGCAGGAAACTTTGGCTGTACGACCGCTTGAAAGTCATGAACAGAGGTCCAGACATTGTCCGTGTATATGACCTTTGGCAGGTCAGCAAGGTTGACAGTGCGTGTGAATGGTACATAATGAAAGTACGGCAATTCATCATGAGACAGTGACTCGTAGCCGCCTGTATCTTCTTCCTCTGTGTTGAAAGCTTCATCTACTGTGTCAAGGGGCAATTCAAGGCTCCACTTCCTCCACCGATGACCTTTCCACTCTTCACAGAAGACCCATGGCTCTGGGTGCCAGGACTTGATTAGTTGGGAGAGGTATGATGGATGAAACCCAGATCCCATGGGCAGATAACATTCATATTCCAGGCGCAGGGTTCTAAGTGTTCCAAAAAGGCGACGAGTCTCGTATGCTTTCTCGATCAACATCTGGGTACTGAGGGGAAAGGGGATGAAGCCTTGAGTCAGTTGGTGATGCTCCCAGATGCCATGAATTGTCAGACGCTCCAGTTGATGTAACTTGGGTAAAAGGTCCATAAAGAACTGTAGTTGCGGAACAATCTGTCGTTGGCACCATGTCGTAGAACCACTGTCCAAAGTTGCAGAAGTTGTTGAAGTAGGAAAGTCATTTTCACTTTCCTCACTGTCTTCGCTGTCTCCGCTGTCTTCACTGTCTTCGCTGTCTTCGTTGTCTTCGTTGTCTTCGTTGTCTTCGCTGTCCTTGTCATCGTCGCATATTACACGAAGAGCAGTTCGAAATTTAGTCGATATTCGGAGAGTCTTGAGTTGTTTTGACCGTACAATGAATGCGCCAAGAGCTTGGTAATGCTTCCTCCCCCCGTCACTCCAGTCTGGGAGGCGCCTGGTATCCTTCGCTGAGGATGACCAACTCCTTTGGATGGTGGGTCCGTTATCACACCTATATGGGAGGTTGCCCCAGCGAATCTCGGTATCTCCCCAGCGAAATTGGCACTCCAGGTCCTCGAGGAATGGGACTGATAGGCCGTAGACGAAGTAACCAAGCAGGTTGAGTGTCTCCGACGAAACACGAAGTGAATCCAACCTAGGTAATTCCAGTACACTGTTTTGATTGTCACGAGACCAGCGGTATTTGGTGGGAAGTACTATGGAGTAGTCGTCTTCGCGAGATAGGATATGTGCAGATACTCTGCGCAGAGGCGACTGAATGGAATTGAGGCAGAACAAAAGATCACGAGTTTCGTTCGGGGATGCAACTAGGCTCGCGAGTACATTGCATCGTGCGAGTTGTTCCCAAGATGCGTGGTAATACAGACAAATAGGCTTGTTCCCATGGCGCAGGGCTGTTGTCAGAATGATATCTGCGGATAATATGATCCTGGAAGCATTTGAGAAAGGCAGAATGCAACAATGCAACAATGCATGCAACTGACCACTTCTCGCACTGCCGAGGAAAGATGAAAGTGGTCAATTGGCCGAAGTCGTTGGCATTGTCTAGCCAAGACTTCTCATCTTGCGCCATGTCGGGTTCGACATCGCTGGCTAATTCTTGAGTCGTATATTCAACACCGCACCTCCAGCTATATGACAGCGAGAATCGTAAGACAACGAGGTGCACTTGAAGGCCAGTTGACTTACCAAGTTACCCATTCATCATCTGGTGATCTTTCCGGGTCACCGCCCTCCTCCCCACAAGCGCAGCATATTTGTTTGTTATTTTCGAAAAAGAGGCACCCTTCACTCCACTCCGCCATTCTGATGTCAGCCCCGCTAGGAATCTTATCAAAATCCATGATACCAGGAGCGACGAGGCGAGCCATGCTGCCGCCGCGGCCGACAGATTGGAGTTCATAGTAGATGGATACCAAGTCCTGCTCTGTGTGTTACATGCATGAACTCGGACAGAAAAATGTAGCTCGCACCCCCCACGACAAGCAGAATGATCTCGGGACTGACGCCGACAAGGTGCCCTCTTTGATCGTCACATACTCCAGTCGTACATCTTTCAAAGATGAAACGTAAAGTCCTAAAATTCGCCGGATATCCTCAATTGATCGCAATACATGGTGCTTCTCTGTTGTATGTGTCTTGGTTTTTGCATATCTATACCGAGTGAGGGCAAGGCAGATCATGATGTAACAGGGAAACTTACTTATGAAACAGTGTCAAAACCTGCTCAAGCGGCTTCCGGTACTGTTCGATATCGGTGACCATCTTGGGTACAATCGTGTCTATAGTTGGCCCGCTTATGGTCACGAGAATGAACCAAATGATTCTCCTCCAAGCCGGGCCAGTGAGCGTAGACTCCAGGTTTTTGCGATATTCGTCGATCCGATCGTGGAATTTGCGAAGCGCATCTTCGTAAATATTCACGCGAGTCCGCACAGTTTCAATCCATGAGGCAGGGCATAGCTCAGTGCCCTCGAGGAGCTCAGCCATGCGTCCCGCAAATGCTGCGGATATTCGGAGCTCATCTAGCTGTTGCCGAAGAGGGGTGCATACGCGAGTTGTGGACATAAATTTATCCAGGGGGAGGAGTATGTCTCGTATCTTTTCGATAATCACAATGAGGTCGATGTATGGTCGAGTAGTCGGTATTGGGATGGGAGCGTCTTCGAGGACGTTTGAAGCTGACCCATGGCGGGTTAGCGCAAGATCAGCGATACTCTGATGAGGGGAGAGACGATAGTAAGCGTTGTTGATGATGACCACGTCACCAGCAATGTCGTTGAAGGTGCTGTCGAGAATAGAAAAGTGTGTAGCGTTTTCAAACAAAGGCATCACGCAGGCGTAGAGGCAACAGACAAAGACTCGAGTACGACAGCTGGCAGTAGAAAGCTGTTGAGTTCCCACAACTGAGCGCTCGGGTCAAGGTCTGTCCCAAACTCGGAGCTGCAGAGGACTATATTTGACTATGTCCTCGCGAACGCATGGTTCATTCAGCAAGCGCTGGTCCGTAGGGATTTAGGAGGCTGGCCTGAATTCCGTCGGTAGTCGTGCTGATTTCAAGTGAGGAGCTGTTCAATATATTGAGATTTGAACACCAGAAAACGGAAACATGATTTTGTGCTCGAGGCATTATCCGTGCCGTCTGAGATCATTCTCCTACCAATAGTGTCTCTTGTCGACTAGGAACCTTTAAATTACCCAACCAAGAACCCTCCAGCGCAGACTCGGACCATGACAGATTAGGCACACGCTTCTCAGCGGCCTGAGGGTAGGCGAAAGGATCGAGTATCAAATGACTCTGCACCCAGCACGTAGCCACCATCAGTCGACGCTGTGCAAGTACGAATGAATGTGCATACCTTTTATGGAACGGCATTTCAGAATCGGGCATATCCACGTTGATAAACCTGATTTACATGTACAACACTCCCCTAGGTCGTAAGTGTTGTCGTAGACAGTCGTTGGGAGGTGGGAGGGCCACAATTAAGAGCCCTACTACATAGAAAGTCGCTGATCGGCGAGCATCGCGCAGCTTGCAGAGAGTTTTCCCTCAAATAGGCTGAACTTGAATTATTTCTTCCCAATGATGTTGACCGAGAGCAGAGCCAAGATATGCAGAACATCTTATACTGCAGATTTAGGCGTGAGTATGGAGGCATCGACGAGCATTGGATGTACCAGTCTTGAACAAAGGAAAAGTCGCAGAGTCGAATCAGGACATTCGGTGGAGGTGGTGTCGAAGAAACAGCATACTAGGCGCCTACGCTATGTTCTTAGCGCTGAGCTCACATATGATTTGAGTCAGGAATTTCGCTTTATGGGCTCCGAGAGTGGATATCTGCGCGACGGTCTAAAATGGAACACTTGGCATAAAGAACTGTAATCGTGCGCTTAAGAATCTGCAATAGCGCCAAGGGGGCAATCAGGGCTACTTCTTTCTTTCGCCTACGGCTGCCATATTCTCTACATGCGCCGTCGTCCATACTCAACTTTATGACTCCAGCATGGGACCAATGCACCACACACCTCTGTTCATCGGGTGCAGCCACAGGGTCGCTTAGTGCTTCAAAGCGGTATTACCTCTCGACAGCGAGAGGTGCACAACCTCGCAGTCACCCGGTCTCTAGTATCCAGTCTCAACCGCCTTAGCCTTACTACACCACGCAACGATCAGCGTGAATAGCACATTCCCGCTTCCTTTCGGAGCTCACATTTGTGTCCCCGTCTCATTGGACGAGCTGGTCAATATACGGCGTATGACGGTCTTGCTGTGATAATTCAATCGTTTCAAAGGGGAAACGATCTAGGAGAACGTATCGCATCAATTCGTTGGGCCACATATCCTTGTTTGCAAACGGGATCGCGACAATTGCGATCATTGATCGCCACAATATGTCCGGATCACTGCAGATCCGCAATGTCCATCCTTGAAACTCCATGGCGTTCAACGTTCAGGGCTCAGATTATTGGCACCGAATATAGATACAGGACAATCATGGTAGACAGGAATGCATGGGCACCACACAACAACGCCTGATAGGCGGGTGTACCTCAGGCGAGTGGGACGAAACTCTGCGCGCCGATGGTTTAGTAAACAACAATTCGTTGCGTGGCATGGACGGTATTTGCGAAAAGGCGAATTCCTCGCCTAATCAGGAAACGGATAGGGTCGCGTAGACAGTGACGTCCAGGGGGAAACTATGTTTCGAGGTGCTCGTTTCGCCCGAGTTCCCATCGGCGGGCGCAAAGCACAGAGCCTGCAGGGTACCACGCGTCTCTACCGAGCTGAGCGATACTGAAGCGTCAGTGCGTGCTTCACAATGGCGCCGATCGTGACGAAGAAATCGGACAACAGGTCAGCCAGGCGTCCTTGAAGCGTATAAAAGGTCGACATCCGTAGCTGGAGTTTCCTCAGCAGTGCCGGCCACTCCTCCCCAACATCTACTCAACCCTCATCAGCTACAGAGCAGAGCTCTTTTAACCGATCTTCTTCTACATTCTTTCCTTCGCGATGCAATTCACGATTAAATTCGCTGCTCTTGCCTTTTTGGCCCAGGTTGCAGTCATCGCGGCCTTCCCTCTGTATGCTGCTCGTGTACCGCTATACCACCAAGACGAGGTTTGCTGACGACACTCTTCTAGAGAGCAAGGATATGACAACGATCTTGAAGCTCGCGGTCCTACCAAGCGCCCTTCTGTAAGCCACTTCGCCGTTGTCATTGTGTGCCCGTATTGATATTTGGTGTTCAGCAACAGGAATGCGAAGCTGCTTGCACTCTTGCTGGGTTCCAGGGGCAAGCCTGGAACCAATGCGTGTCGCAGTGTGTCGCCGGCAACTACCCTACGCCGCCACCCAGTCCGCAGAACAGGCCGGTGCAGCAAGCGAGGCCGGCGGTACGACCAGCTCCTAGAATCAAAGTAGGAAAGAGAGGACCTACAAAGCGTCCCACGGTAAGTCACTTTACCGTTTCCTTATGAACAACTACTAACCTTTCGATTGCAGCAACAAGAATGCGAAGCTGCCTGCACTCTAGCAGGATTCCAGGGACAGGCTTGGAATCAATGCGTGTCTCAATGTGTCGCCGGTAACTACCCCACACCACCACCCAGCCCCCAGAACCGCCCGGTACAGCAGGTGAGGCCCGTGGTGCGACCCGCTCCCAGAATCAAAGTCGGGAAGCGGGACGATCTTGAGGCTCGCGGCCCTACTAAGCGTCCTACGGTCAGTCATTGAATCCCAGTTATAATCCATCATTCTCAAACGGTGTACAGCAACAAGAATGTGAGGCGGCGTGCACCTTAGCCGGCTTCCAAGGACAAGCCTGGAGCCAATGCGTCTCGCAGTGTGTGGCAGGCAACTACCCAACACCGCCACCCAGCCCTCAGAACAGCCCCGCGGTACGGCCAGCCCCGCGAATTAAAGTCGGAAAGCGAGGCCCTACCAAGCGGCCCACGGTAAGCCATCGCCATTTCACAGTAATGAAGACTCTTCTCACCTGAGATACAGCAACAAGAGTGCGAAGCGGCATGCACACTCGCCGGATTCCAAGGCCAGGCATGGAACCAGTGTGTCTCGCAATGCATAGCCGGAAATTATCCTACACCGCCACCTAGCCCTCAGAACCGTCCGGTACAACAGGCGAGGCCCGCGGTGCGACCAGCTCCCAGAATCAAAGCCGGAAAGCGGGACGACCTCGAGGCTCGTGGCCCCACTAAGCGTCCTACGGTAAGTCCGTGTCTTGTGCGTCATACCGTCCATTCTCAACTTGGATACAGCAACAAGAATGTGAAGCTGCGTGCACGCTAGCTGGATTCCAGGGACAGGCGTGGAACCAATGTGTTTCTCAGTGTGTCGCCGGTAACTACCCGTCGCCGCCACCTAGCCCACAGAATAGGCCTGTTCAGCAGGGGAGGCCAATGGTGCGCCCAGTCCCGATGGTTAAGGTCGGAAAGCGTGAAGTCGAAGATTTTGGCGATGATGAGTAAATCCTTTGAGTTAGATGTGCTGTAGCTAGTGTCGTCTGTCCAGAATGAGACGTTGCTGCTATTTGGGTGAAGACTCGTATCGTTGATCGTTAGATGGTAAACTGTTGCGTCGGCGTTCGAATGAACTCCATGGTCTCGCATTTGGTTCGTTGCGTAACCCCAAGGAGCCTCTTTGGATTTCGTTACATGAGCTGGAGTCGCCGCATCCCGAGGATTAACTAGACCTTCAAGTCACAACTTGAGTGCATTCCTTACCATATTCCCAGCCTAGACATAGTAACTTTAAACTCTTGCAACTGTTCGCGTCACGGCACCCCTCTTGAATGGGGTAAAGTTTAAGCATTCAATATGATCTTTTATACCTTTCGCTTGGGCCTCGGAAAGAGATATTGCAGTCTCTCGAGTCTCATCTGTAGACTACACGCCGCCTTTCTTGAAATCGATGTTCCATGTATTGACGTTCCTGGGATAGTACGAAGGCGATCCGACACTGGCAAGCTAACTCCTTCTTCGCATAACTTGTTCCATGGTGCCTGTAGTTAGACATCAATAGTGGCATCTGACTAAGTACGGGGCATGGTCCACCGGGAATAGGATCGTCCGAATCCTTGCTCGCAATATAATACGGTCAATCACCAGTCAATCAGTTCGGCGCTCCGACTCCTCCATCACGAAACTTACTAGTCGTGCTTGAGGATATGAATAGATATTCAATGTCAACGAGGAACAATCAACGCCGGGATCGTCGACGTTGAATACTGAGCCACGATCTCCTTGAATGACCGTGAGTTCCGTTGGTGCTGACATATCATCAATTGTGATATTGCGGTGTTCATTCCTAGATGTATGTTATCCTAGTTCGGCTTCAGTGTCCCTTATCGAGTGGCGACGGGGAGCCAGTATTCAGGAGTTTCTCCTAGACAATGCAAGGGATGAGGAGAATGCCCGAGACACGAAGTATAGGACTTACTTGCGAAGCAAGGGCAGATGTCTGACGCACTGTACGTGCTGACGTACCAATAATCATAGCCCGAGACCCATTATTCGCAAGACTTCTACCCCAGAAAGTCCGTCATAACGCCAGAAGGGATGTACATTTGGGCGAACGATGAAAGTGACAAAGATATATTCGATTCTCCGTGCTTTGCCGGAGCTGGCGTCTTGTTTGCATAGAGAGGCCTGAGGCCTGTAAAAGCCTTAGCAGCAACTAGACCTAGTCAAGTTCACAAGTTAGCTAAATCGACATCGACAACCATGTACTTCAACATCGAACCCTTTGCTCTTCTCGCTATTACCACCGCCCTCGCCCCTGTAGCGAGCGCAGTGCACTACGCTGGGTTCTCTTCCACCACCAGCTGCAGCGGCTCCAACTTCTTCTGCGAAGACAATGGCGGTATTTGCTGCTCCCTCCCAACGGGCTTCGGCTTCTCCGTCGAGTTCGACAACCTCCCTGCGGGAAACCAAGGGCAGGGATACACTGGGAGCACCTGTGGGGACTTCCTGTTCTCTGTCTTTGGCCCCGGCACCAAGTGCTGGAACGGCGGAGGAGCTCGTGCTTCGCACATGAATTTCTTCCACTCGCCCCAAGGACGCCGCAGCGTCCTCCCTGTTCGCGCGGACAACGCGACCTGTGCTCCGTCCGGTTTCACCTACTTCGATGAGAGTGGGACCGAGAAGACGGTCAAGGTCCCGGTCGGCGAAGCAGAGGCTGTGGCAGCGTTGCACGCCAACAAGGACTTCGCCGGGTTGGCTAGTTACGCGGCCTACTGAGGTAAGAATCTAATTGATGGTTAATAATGACAACTGCTCACCATCTACATGGCAGATGGAAGTCGCCATCCGGAAGCAGATTAGCGGTACTTGGCAAAGGAGAGAGAGAAAGGATGAGGCGTATTAAAAAGTTTGAACCTAATGCGACCAGTGTATGGGTGTCTGATAAATTGTTGCTCGTCGAGACTGAATATTCTCAACATGTGTGCTGGTCTCGTAGCCCTCTGCATAAGCTCATTGTGTTGATGACAAACAGCGCGGCGTAGTCTGCCTGCGGGACGCAGCTAGAGTGTAAGCCAAACAGAGAAACGAGCAGAGACTTACTATAGACCTCTGGGGTCGCGTTCAACGGCGAGCACAAGCGTGCGCAGAGACATTTGTCTATATCAAAGAACTCACCCATCAAGGTGGCCAACGAAGGGAATCGACTAGAAGTGGTAATAGAGTTGGGAGATAAGCATACGGCGAAACTTGATCTTGATGCGTAGCTAAATGTAGCCGATGTTATCTTCAAAATTGGCACGGCTTCATGAACGACACGCTCTGTGATGAAGACGTTCACAAAGACGAATTTGGGTTACCTTCGAACAAACAAAGGTCCAAGCGGCGGAAACTGCCACCGTCACGTTGGATAGATCGAACTTCCGCGTCACATAGGATACCATGGGATCGTTCAATGCGTGGATTCCAAGTCGCACCGCAATTGTATTTTATGGCTCAAATGAGAACGTTCACGCGACAGAGGAGCTTCATTCCTGACGTTCAATGGTAGACACTACCTAATTGTCCGAAGATACTACGTAACGCATGAGTAGATAATATCACAATATCCAATTCGACGTACGGGAACGATCATTGATACGGCTGCATAGGCATCCCTGGTGGTGGAGGCATCCCTGGGCCAGGCATCCCTGCTGCGAATCCTGGTGGAGGCGGTGGATAACCTCCTTGTGGGTTGAATACAGGCATACCCGGCGGCGGCATAACACCACCCATTGGCATACCCATTCCCGGTGGCATTCCGGGCATAGGTGGGGGTGGCATCCCCATAGGCATTCCTTGAGGCATGATGGTTTGTTGAGGGGTGAACCCAGGCGGTGGGGGAGGTTGAGCGAGGGCACCGGCGAACTGTCCTGCTCGGTATGGCGCCGGTGCCCCAAGAGCTGGTTGTCCGAACATGCCCATGGGCGCTGGTGGGGGACGTGCAGTAACAGGGAGAGCGTTGTTTTTCCGGGCTTGAGCAGCCAGCAGGCGCTCTGCAGATGTACCATGTCGTTCGCCTTTGCCATCCTTTTTGAAAGCATACTGAACTGTGATGGCTTTGTTCATTAAGAATTGGTTGTTCATAGATTCGATTGCGGCATCTGAGGACTCGAAGTCGGTATACGAAACAAATCCGTATCCTTTTGATTGTCCGGAGCCAGGGTCTCGGGCGATCTAAACAATGTCGTCAGAACAGAACACAGCGCGCACAAACGTGTAACGCACTTTCGCTGTGGTTGCCATCATACCAAACGCGCTGAACGTATCGTACAGGAGTCTCTCATCCACATTTTCGTCAAGATTTCCAACAAACAGGTTCGCTCCGACATCCAATTGTTTCTTGTCCGAAGAAGCCTATCAAGCGTAACGCACACGTTAGCAGGAGGCTGAAAAGAAATCGACGGAAGTGATAGCCTAGATGCGCACCTTATTGACGCGAATGGGCTTGCCCCATAATTTGATTTGATTCATGATCTTACAAGCATATTCTGCATCTTCTTCGGTCAAAAATTCGCAAAATCCGTACCCTTGATGGGCCATAGATATGCGGTCTTTCGGTAAGTGCACATTTACTGCAAAATAATTAAGTAAAGGATTCTCATGAAGAAAGGTGAGCTCTGACTCACCAACCGGGCCAGCTTGCAGCATCAGTTCCCATACCAAAGCGTCCGTACACCGTTCATCAAGATTCCCCTGTCGTTGAACTGAGTAAGTCGTCGAAGTCCAAAGCATACGCCGCGACATACCAGGTACACGGTAGCCTCTTGGTTCCTGTCATCCTGAGGACGCGACATAGTGAAGGAGAAGGCGAAGAAATTGTTTGGCCTTGTTTACACAAGGGAACCAGGATTCCTCAGAATCCAGCAATTACTTCCATCCTAGTTCGTTGAAAGCTCAGCTGCTTAGAAGCGCGTTGTTTGCGCGAGTGAATTTACGGAACGAATGGCACAACAGGACCGAATCAGCTTTGAGGGTGTATACATAGCAAGTAAGTAGATTGTTGCGAAGCCCGACACCATATGAATGGACTCTCCTCAGTCGACGTTTGTGCGGACCCGTTAAATACATTCCGCCACACGATGGTGATATCCAATCAAGATACTGTCCAGAAATCTCCAGTCCCATGCCCAAAAGTTCGTCCGTATTTCCGACACAAAGGCCCATCTTGGGACGACGAAGTTGTGAGGGTTTCCTCAGGCCCATCCCCAGGAGCCATGAATACTGTGAAGGTCCACAATGGGCGCTGACACAGTTGAGAATGCCAAGAAAGGCACCCATAATTCAAGCTGTCTCCAATGCTAGAATGACGGGGAGCCCATCACGATTACGTTACGCTCCTGCTCCTGCTCCTGCTCCTGCTCCTGCTCGGGCATGGGCCAAAGCAAGCTGTGCGAGTAATGCTGCTCGCTCCTCCAATAATTTTATCCTCTGCGCAACGTTAGGCGTCGACCGCTGACTCGATGGCAAGCGGCCCTCATCGACCTGACGCCTCCGTCTGGGCGTCTGAGGAAGGTCCCCGAAATTGATCAACTGCGAGCGAAGGTACCGACTGGCCTCAAACCAGGACAGTTCCGAGTCTTCGTCGGCGTAAGAGATATATCCCTCGTGTCGAACCTCGTGCCCGCGGGGTGAGGCGTCGGGTGTCCTCTGATCCACGCGGGAAGGTTCTCTGACCTGCGTTGCGGGTCGAGGGTGAGGATACATGGATGAGCTGCAATGACACGTTGTCAATTCGGCTGAAAAGACATCTGGCAGAGCAATTGGCGCGTCCCACGAATTGGCTCCGGCTTCCTGGAAACCATCCTCGCTCCTGGGGCTCGCGGGTCGACAGAAAGAAGTTCCAGTGGGCGAGTACACTGGTATGATGTCGGTAGGTTCAACCTTCAATTCGTGGATGCACCAGGGTCGATGCGAGGTGGAGGTATCCGCGCTGGGCGACTCCAGGTCACCTAGAACATCCCCTTGATGGTCGGGCACAGCGGTTTCAACGCTCTCAGATGTGGACGGAGGGGAGGTCACTGTCTCGATCTCAATTCTGCTCGATGTGAAACTACGCATAGATAGGTTCGTGGGATTGAGGGAATTGTTCGTACTTGTCGTGTAAGTCGGCGAAGGTGGCCTCCTGGTTTGTCGCGTCGTTCCTCCTCTCCGTCGATTGGGGGACCCATTCTTGAGGCTGCGTCTGGCGTGTGCATCTTCAAAGGATACAGCTTCATCATCGCTTGCCCCACCAGTTATGCGCCCCAGCTTCTTCCCAAGCCAAACAAAAAGTTCACCCACGAACTTGACTTCTTCCCACTCGCCCTTCGCCAGGCGGCGTGGGTCAACGTCGCTTAGACAGACGTCAACGGGAAGCACCTCGTTAAGGACCCCCAACAGAACCTTCATCTGCTTAACCTTGAACGCGGGTAACGTATCATGACTTTGGGAAAGATCCGTCAAAGTCACGATCGTGTCATCAAAAGATGCTTCATCTGGTCCATGGATGTCATGAATAGGCTCGCAAAGGATGGACGCGAGGATGGCTAGTAGAAGAGAAGGTGTAAGGTCTGTTGGCGTTTCTATGACAAACGGCAGGTCCAAGGCGTTCAGCAGCTGATTCAAAGAGCGGACCAAGGACATGAGTGGCGGCGCGGCGGACGGTTCGATCACGGGGCGCTCAGGCGAGTGGCTCTAATAATTAACCGTTTCCATGCCAACGGCCATCCATGAAGCATAATATAGCAATGCGTAAAGCGAAAGAAAATCAAGCAACTGGGCTAGTGTTCTTGAATTTCAACGAAGCAGATGACACGAGAGAACTGAAGAGAAGATGGATATATAGGTCGTGGCGTGTAAGTAAATCGTGAAGGAGAAGGGAATCAAACATGAGGCAACGTGATGAGGACACTGGTATCGCGTCCGGAGACCATTAGACAATGACACATTTGGGCTTCTTCTTCACGGGGGGTTCAAGTGCAGCCACGATAGCCTGTAGCACGATGGATGAGCATAAGATCGAAGAAATAATCGGGAACGCTCACCTCATCGAACACGTTCTTCAGTCCCTTCTGCGTCAATGCTGAGCATTCTACGTACTTAACAGCACCCAACTCTCTGGCCAACCGCTCGCCCTGCTCGGATGTCACAGGGCGCTGTTTTTGCCTCCCAAGCTTGTCTATTACTTGAGGATCATCCCTCAGATCAATCTGCGTGCCGACGATGAGGCAAGGCACGCCAGGACAGTGGTGGTGAACTTCAGGGAACCATTTCTCCTTGACGTTCTCAAATGATGCAGGGGAAGTGACACTGAAGCAGACCAAGAAGACGTCCGTTTGCGGATACGATAACGGGCGTAGGCGATCATAATCCTCCTGGCCTGATGATGGGATGGGTAAAGGCGTAGGATATGGCTGACACTAGCGACGCACCAGCGGTATCAAAAAGTCCGAGCGTGTATGGGTCGTCGCCGATCATAACGGTAACGGCGTAATTATCGAAGACCTAGGCGGGCGACCATATATTGATGCCGTAACGAGGAAAGAGAAAAGAAGGACGTACGGTAGGAACATATTCACTTGGGAATTTGTTAGTCGTATACGAGATCAACAGACATGTCTTCGATGTAACCGCAATCGACACCTTTTCCCTCCAGATATGGTCGAACGACTCACCTTTCCGACGGCACCATCGCCCACCACTACACATTTAATAGTCTGCATCTCAACCCAACCTAGTCTAAACTATCGTCCCAAGTCTACAGAATGACCGATGAATCAAACAAGTCAATAAAGGTGCTCAACTTGAGAGACGCCCTGTTCTGCCGTCACTCGGAGGCTAGCGCCTCGTGGCGAGGTTCGTACAGAACAGGAGATGGTTCGAAGCAGCTGGATGGACTCACAATTCGGTGTATACAAGCACAGCTACTACAATAGACCACGGAAACGCCGACGCTGCTGCTAATCGAAGGGCGAGGACAATGAAATGAACCGAAAAAAGATATCGACCAGGAAGGTACTTGTGCTTGCGATACGGATATCCTTGAAGCCGGAAATCAACTTGAGAAAGTGAAAAGCAGCTAGGCGACGTACAAGGGCTCGGCTGGTGGAAGAACGACGAGAGGCGCTGGGTGGATGGTCGAGTGGACTGTCGCGGACGGTCTGGGGGCTGTTCAACGACTGGAATCGTATGGAGGAAAGGGCCAGGCAAATGCTAGTGGCGCCCTGCCAAACATGTGCAAATCAACATTCACGTTTCAATGACAACAGCAATGCCTCGTGGCACGAGAAATCAAACAGCGATTATCTGAGATATAACAGTACAACCAAGTATGCGTGTCATGGAACCAAACGAGTGAAGGTAGATAATTTACGGTGAAGCGGATAACAAAGAAAACAAATCATCGTCACGAAGAACCCTTGTGCCGTTTGCGGGCGGCGTCGTCCGTCGCTGTTCGTTGCAATCCGGATCAGTTAATTCCCAGCACATAGTAATATGCCACATACACGAAGCCTGTGGATTGGACGCGGGTTGGGACCACCAGCTCAATTGTCCTTCCTTAGTTCCTGTAATAATGCAAGGGACGACGTCTTTACTGGGATGATCACAACTCTGTTTACAGACATTAGAATCCATGTAAGCTCACAACAGTATTCACTCACCGCGACTGCTTGAATAGTCGTATCTAGAGAACAGTCAGTTTACACGACAGCCAAAAAAGAGGCGCTCCCACGAACCTTCACCGTGATCCAAACCGTATACCACAACTGCTTTCTTCTTATCCCAGACAGGGATACACCCCTCGACATCTCCGAAAAGTACAGCCTGATCTTGCGCAGCATATATGGCACCAAACTCGTTGCGCAGGTCCAGATCTTTAAATGAATACACCTGCTCAACCTTGCCCTTGTTATCAGACTGTTCGACCCAGACAAGGTGACAACAGGCGCTGGACTGGGCGACCAACGCCTGCGAGGCCTGACGGTTTATATCAATCTGAGTTCTAAGTAACTTTTGTCAGGTAGCGGCCATATCGGAGGGAAGACCGAACGTACATCTTGGACCGGAGGAATGCGTAGGCGCGTAAAGTACCGTTCGGTATCTCGCAATACCACCTTTATCTGAGTTGAGAAAGCCGCCGCAGTGATTCCGGAATACGTTACTCACAACACTCCGTCCTTCGTGCCCCCAAGTAACGCTTGACCATCATCTACAAACTTGATCGCAGTGACGTTCTGTCTAACGATAGAACGTTGGGGTTGCCATGTTCCTTCGCTCGACATTAGTATTGCCAGCAATGGGATAAGCAAGAAACGCACCTTTCGACCACAGCCATACCTTGACACCGATCTTGGGAAATGAAACAGCAATCCGATCTGCCCTGTAGGCCAGGCACATGGGATCGTCGTCTACCCGACGTTCATTGCCCGCGTCCAGGATCTTGGCCCATTGCCAATGATTAGGCCCCTACACCCAAATATCGGTGATCGTGGTTTAGCAGAGCGGCGAGCCGACGATACTCACAGTTTTTATCCATTTACTCACGACTCCATCATCGCTGAGGGTTATTACGCCGGTATCCCCAGTCAACCACAACACAGACACGACGGGAGCATTATGCGTCAACCGTGCCAATTCCGCGTAATTTTGGTTGGACCATATCCTGACAGTTCGATCAGAGCCTTGCCAAACCCAACGTAATGTATTAGCGCACAGCACCACCTATTAAATGATTCGAATACTTACAACATATAGCGAACTGTGTGCCATCCGAGTTGAAAGCGATTTTTTTCACGGACAAATCACCTTCG
The DNA here is from genome assembly GCA_017499575.1 of Sanguinoderma rugosum. Taxonomy (NCBI): domain Eukaryota; kingdom Fungi; phylum Basidiomycota; class Agaricomycetes; order Polyporales; family Polyporaceae; genus Sanguinoderma; species Sanguinoderma rugosum. The sequence goes on along the minus strand of VTPW01000001.1, from coordinate 4,255,630 downwards.
CCTTTGAGCGCGACGGTGCGTAGAGGGTCTACTGTGGGCCACCTGAATTTTCGCCGCCGTTTCTTGTGGACATCCACGTCTGGTGATTCCCGCTTCACGCCACGAGGACCAGATCGCGTCGGAGCAGCGATAGGCTTGGGAGGAAGAGGATGTGTCATAGGCAGAGTCATAAGAGGATAAGGAGTCTTAGGCGAAACAGTTGAACTGCCGGGCACGGGGTCTTTCGGAGGACCATTCGTTGTTGGAGACGGCACAGGCCGTGATTCGATCGAGGTCAGGTTTGGGAAAGCACGTAAAGGAGAAGGGGGAAGCGGAATTTCGTTTGGGTTACGATGGGATGTCAGTCTGGACGCTAACGAAATTGGTGTGTGGGCTGATGTCGGTTTGGGTGAAGGATTTATGGCTATGCACGCAGCGAGCATCAGCGTCAGTTGAACTGCGTGTAAAAATCAACTAACCTTCGATAGGTATGGGGATTTCGAAGAGATCCAAAGGTTCCGTTTTGGGAACATTGGGCTGGGACGGTGCAGATGGCGCGGGCGTCTTGGTAGTAATCTTGATTGGAGCTTTGTTCGCCGTGAGGTTTGGTGGTGTATAAGGTACGGCGGAGGTAGAAGGGTTCCATGTCATAGGAAGGACGGCGGGCCTCCACTTTATAGTCCCGGTAGGAGGAGGGGTAGGAATAAGACCTGGTATCGGAGGAGGGTCAGGCTGGGACGGCGGAGAAGCAGGAGGCGGAGGTGGCGCGGGTTGTTCTGGAGGTAAATGTTGAGGAGGCGCTGGTGTGATTGGCTGAGGAGGGGGTGGTGGTGGTGGTGGTGGTTCTGATCCATATGGGAGGTCGACATCAATATCTGCGGAGGTGGTACGGCCAAGTTGCTTGTCAGTAAGACGAGCAACCAGCGAGAGACCATTAGATGTCGGAGTAGTTCCTTTCTCATTCTGTGCGGCGCTCCCAGAGGCTTTGGCAGCCGACCATGAATTACCCACCACGAGTTTCTTACGTTGTGGAGTTGCGTTTGCAGAACTCCCATTGGTTGAAGGAGGTTGGGACAGGCCCTTCAAGCTCCCAGGCATCTTAGGCGCGCTGAGTGCAGCAGAGTTAACGAGTAACTTTGGAGCAGTAGGTGGCGCCTTCTGTGACTGTCCATTGTTTACCATGGCCGAAGGAGCAGTCGGAGGCGCTGAAGGCCTAATCCCAAGCGGGTTGGACATCGGGCCAGTAGGAATGTACCCAAAAGATCTCGCATCAAGTGATGACGCCTGTCCTGTCCCGCCCCTGGCACGACCTGACATGGCCTGAGGTTGGGTAGGAGGTAGCCTTGGGTGTGTGGGCGGCGGTTTATTGGCCGGGGTGGGAGGTTTGGAGGCGGGAACAAAGAAGCTTGATAGATTGGGCAGATCGGACATTGGTCTTTGGCTCAATGGGCGAGACCCTGAAGGTCGTAACTCGTCCCCCAAGACCCGTGGTGGTGAAGGTACGGCTGGCGGGGGAGAGGCCGCGATTGGATTGGGAAGGTTAGTGGACATAGGGGTGGGCGGGGCGCAAAGGGCAGCGGCTGAAGGTACTGGGGGTGAAAGGCGAGTAGCATAGTGTTGACCTGACGTAGTAACCTCTGGTTCTGGTGCGATTATCTCCCGGACAAGCGAGCGCTTGCGCTTGCGAGATGGACTTGCTACAGGAATAACAGGGGAATCATCCGTTGGGTCCTCAATCTTGACGAACCCCTTACGATCTGCACAAGCAACGTCGTTCCCAAGATAAATACATAAGGATAACGAACTCACCATGAGATTCTACTGTTGGCGCTTCACACGATACAATTCGTAGGAAATGAGCGAAGAGAAAGATGAGACGAATGAAGGACCGCGACACATACCTGATTGTTGACTTCCCTGGTCAATTCCATGATGTTGATCACCTTTCGCATATTCATCCTTTTCAACTGAAGGCGGAGGAGATGAGTGAGGGGTACTATCTATGGAATTGTCGTCGTGCTGTACAGTGGCTTCCACAAAGGGAGGTTGGCGGATGGAGGAGGTGGGGAATGGCTTATTACGTTGCTTTTCTTCAATGGGAGACAGCTGCATATCCTGTGCCCCAGAACTAGAGGCAATGGATGATGCACGAGAAAGGGACGCCAAAGGACGTGTGAGTGGCGTGAATATGTCCGATGGTTGAGTCGAATCCGTCCGGGACGGGGACATTGTAAGAGGAGTGTTATGAACAGTATTTGATGGCTTCGACTGCGCTACTAAGGGGGCATTCCTGGTGCTTACTGGCGAAGGCAAACGTGAGTTACTGGGCGAATCAAGCTCCATGGGCGATAGACTGCGGCGTGCCTATTATTTTCCTTTGAGAGAAGTTGGTGTAAATGCAATGGCGATACTCACAGAAACAGGAGAAACGACCAGGGGTGGTGGCTCTGTCTGAACATCTGTCGATGTTAAGACGCGTGATTCAGTTGCTTGAATCGATGTTGAAGTATAAGGTGTCGCGTCAGATTGTACAGCGACTCCTTGGAGCACTGGTTCAGCCTGTACGCTCACAGAGATATTCGACACCTCTGTCTGCGTATAGGTAGTAGTCAAGATCGGTTCCACCTGGATACCAATCGACTCGTGAGCCACTGGTAACTCAAATGCTTTGACGATAGGTGCTGTAGCATGTCAGTAAGCCGTAATTGAAGGAATATTTCCGCGTTACTCACCTGCGTTCTCGTTGCCTTCGTCTGGACGAACCTTCCATCCCCTCCGCATTTTAGGTGGTATGACTTCAGTGGGCTGCGGTAAGCCGTCCTCTACATTCTCTACAGCCTTCTCTTCTTCCCTAGTAACCAAATCGCCCTCCAATAATATTGGGTGGTTCTCGACACTTCCATCCACTGAAAGCAGTATTTCCTTGCCCGGCTTCACTTCGATGCGCTTCGATGCAAACAAGCTAAAGTATACTATGGTGTTTGACTCTCCATCTTCACTCGAATCGTCGGATATCTGGACGCGTCGTAGTACTACGTGGGGTTTCTGGCTTGAACCATGAGGACGGAAACGTAGGGGGCCTTTTACACCCAAAATAGAAGCGAATGTGGGTCCGTGGGGATGCGCGCCATTGTGTGTAGTGGTAGAGCCGCCCATTGCCTACACGCATGCAACTACCACTTACCTTCAATTTAATGCCTGCTTGGTGGTTGTGTCTTGGAAAGAGATGAAGAGTTCAGAGCGCTACGAAAATGCAAGTCACGATCTCGTATTACATAAGCGGCGCCTATTGTTTCAGGGGACAGGCGCTGCGAGTCTCATCCCTATACGGTATACCAGCTCAAGGTTATTTAGAGAGGGTCAGTTATACCTTTATATTCAATTACATGGCCTATTTTACTCATTCTTTCCGATACCCGCTTTCTTCACCTTCATACGTCGACTATTAATTAGCATGCAAATCCATGACGAAACTGAATAGGCCAGGCATGTGCGTACAATATGCTGGGGAGGTTCGAAGGTAGATTATACAGCATCTCGAGGAAACCTAAGTGTCTTGTTGTTAGAGTAGCAACACCCGATAAAGTTTAGTAACAATTCTCCAATGAGTTAGCGCCCTGGGCGCTTCTGGGTATGGTTACTTCCAACCTGGTTTGACTCGTCGGGCCGCACCCTATCTGTGCGACGATCATGTCAAAAACAGTCGATTATAGCTTGTACCTAGTTACTTGCAGGGAGCTTCTTCCCCCCGACAAGGTGAGAGGTTACGAACGCCCAATCATCCATGATCTCACGCATATCAGGACTATTACGAATCATTGGAAGAGGTAAGCTGTCGCTGTATTCCGAAGCGATTAGATCTCATAGCACTATGATAGTCGTTGCAAGGAGGAGTTACAATCGTCCAGATTAGAGAAAAAACTGCTGAGACACGAGAGGTGATCACAAATGCCAGCCTTGTTGACCACCGCTGACTCCTTGCAGTTTGTTGAGATCGCGGCCAAGTCAAAGGCCATATGCGACAAATACAACGTCCCCTTGATAATAAATGACCGGGTAGACGTCGCACTTGCTGTACATGCTTCAGGTGTCCATGTCGGTCAGACGGACATGCCTGTGGATGTTGTAAAGCGGCTCCTGCCCGTCGGCTCTATTGTTGGCGTCTCATGCAACAATCTAGACCACGTGAAAACTGCCATCGACGATGGAGCGGATTACATCGGCATCGGCTCCGTTTGGGCGACGAAAACAAAGCCCTTGACGTCGCCTCTGGTAGGAGTTCGTGGAGCTGGCGTCTTGCTTGATGCGCTTGAGGGGACTGAGATAAAGGCCGTGGCAATCGGTATACCCTTTGAAACCAACTATGAATGGAGAGCTAAAGCCACCTTTACTTTAGGTGGAATCAAGTCGACAAATATTTTGCGCACCTTGTATGGTGCTGTATCACAGAACGGACATACCTTGGACGGTGTCGCAGTCGTTTCCGATATCGTGGCGTCCAACGACCCCCAAAATGCCGCAGCCAACCTTTCCGGGATAATTCACAAATTCAAAGCGCAGGGGCATTTAGGGCCTGCCATGACCAGTACTCCAGTGTCCGGCAAGGAAGTTTTGAAACAAGCACTCCAAATCTTTGATGCAATCAAAACGACAAGTCCCCTCGTGCACCAGGTAATGATTCAACCAAGTTCAGACGTCAGACGAGATGTTCAATTCCAACCCACAGATAACCAACACGGTCGTGTCAACTCAATCTGCGAATATCACGTTAGCATTGGGCGCGAGCCCGATTATGGCCACCTCGGCAAAAGAAATGCAGGATCTTTCCAAAATACCAGGTGCCTTGTTGGTCAACATAGGCACTTTGGTAGACGATACGAAGGAGGGCATGCTCGCCTCGGGTGAGTCAATTATGTGGTTCTTTATGCCGTACCATCTGGACCGCATACAGGATTATACGCTAACCTGGCGAGAAAGCCCGTCGTTTTGGACCCGGTGGGAGTCGGGGCTTCTCAATACAGGAAAGACACAATCAAGGGTACGGTACCATCCCCCATCGAAGATGGCTCGCATGACCTTATCTTGCGACCTAAGAGCTTCTCGACACTTGGCAAGTAAGCGTCATCAAAGGCAATGCAGGGGAGTTAGCCGCTTTGTCAGGGACATCCGAGGTGTGCAGGTGCATCATCTTGACCTCGAGTCCTAAATCGGGATACCGTCCCTTTTCCAGGTCGAATCCAAGGGGGTTGATTCAGTTGGCGATGGATTCAAAGACCCGATTTCATTCGTGAAGAACTTGGCGCGAAAAGAGCGTGAGCTTCTTCTACGTCCATCCCTTCGTGCATCCGGAATTGAGAAACATCCATAGGCTGTGTCGTTGCCCTTACAGGCAAAGTGGATTATGTATCAGATGGAAATTCGGTCATTGCTTTGCACAATGGCCATGAAATGCTTGGACGGATCACAGGATCGGGATGCATGGTTGGAAGCTGTATCGCCAGCTTCTGCGCTGGACAGGCTTCTCTCCCACACGATGACGAAATCATAACAAGAGGATTCGCCAATCAATACATGTTATACGCCGCAGTCGGAGGGTAAGTAGTTCCCTGGTGGCAAACGAAATATTTTTAATGCATGATCTCAGCATTACAGTGTTCAACGTCGCCGCCGAGGTGGCCGTGGCAAGTGGAAACGTCCGAGGGACTGGCACATTCCTTCCTGCCTTGATCGATGCTCTCTACCACCTGTCGCCAGATGAAATCGTTCTCAACGCGGATATCAGGATATGCACGTAACGGGGAAGTCATTTCGTCCGGATACCCCTGGTGCAAGGCTTCGAAAGGCATCCCGTAGATAGAAGTAACATTCTGAAATAAATCCGGATTTGATGGAGGGATGGCTTTCTTCCTGCCTTCAACAAGCCAGACTTCCTCCATGATGAAGGCAGCCCAGCCGCCGCGAGAGACATATCTCAGTTGATTTGTGGCTGTATCCCCCCTCCGAAGAACATCTACGCCGGGTCCATAAGACCAAAACTCCGCGAGCTTTCTTGATGAAAGGGAACCGATGGACTACCATCTTCGCCGTCGTACTTGATGCGTTAGAGAGTGCATATGCTACAAACTGTACACCAAGTCAATATCACACAATAACATGGCAGCCAAACGAGGTTGCGTACATGCGTCTACGAGATAAGTTGGTTACTGCGCTTGGCTACTGCAGCCTATCATCGACGTCGCCGGGAAACACAGCTGTAAAGAGGTTGACTTCACCACGAGTAGTCCTGATGAGCTCTCTGATGGTGGCGCTCTGCACCCCTGATTCATGTCATGATTAAAGGAGTCTTATAAGGTCGCGCATTACCGTACGCGCACGGGGTAAGTATGTCAAGATCTTCTAAGCTGGAAATGCGTCTCAGTGCATTAATCGCGTGGCGCATAATGAGGCCGCACACCTACAATTACAATTGCATTTATGAATGATTGGCTTCCACGGTTCACCCTGGCCGAGGCCAGTTGATGTTTTCATCTCCCCCAGGTCTCCTGGCCCTGTTCATGTCCATATACTGACCCGGCCACGGATCTTCGCCTGAATACGGTGGCATTAGTTCCCAACCCGCACTAATATGGAGGAGGGAGAGCAGAAGGTCGTTACTTACTGCGATCAATGATATTCACATCTAAATCGTCGTCATCGTCGTCTTCCTCCTCCGCGGGATCCCATCGATCGTTCGACGCAGCAGCGGGATTATTGGCACGATCTACGGCAAGGTCCTTCATGAGTCTATTTACCGAGTCTTCCTTGGCTTCACGGAGCGACTTTTCGCGCGCCTCACGCGCTCGTTCAAGTTCTGGCAGGTATTCTCTGCGTGGAGCGGTGAGTTACATCAGCCGGGAAACCAAGTTATAGTCTGATACGGACTTTTCGTAGTCATCCCGCGAGGCGTCGACGGCATCGAAGAACTCTTTGATTCCATCACCAGTCATGCTGGATACGCCGACTGCCTTCAGATGTTTGTAGAATTCATCCAGCACTAGGCTCATGCTGTTCATCAAGCTGTTCATATAGGTTGGTTCGCCCTCCGAGTCGCGCGCCCCGTCATGTGTTGCCAGAGCCGCTTGGAACTCTTCAAAATCATGCATCCATTCCAACGCAAACTCATGAGGTTGGACGTCCGTTTTGTTGAAAACAAGGATGAAGGGGAGCTTCGTCTTGTAAAGGATACTGTCATCGCAAGAGGGGAGGATGCGTACATGTTCTGGAAGCAGAGAAGTGGTAGTGAACGTACCTGCAAGCATAGAGCATGTTCGACATGAAGGTGGCAGGGGCGGTCGTGCGAGGAGTGTCCACCACATATGCGACGACTGTAGGAAAGGATGATGCTACGGCGTCGGTGATGATCGCTCCCGACGCCGACCAAGTAAATATTTCAATCTGCCCTGGCGTATCCAGAATTACATAGCTGAGGCCCTTTAGCAGAAATCGCAATGCCAAGACGCACAAAACTCACTCGACATCATCCGCCCTCTTCTCTACTAGATTCAACACCTGATCAAACTTGGTCGTAAACAGGTTCAGTGCCGTCAGAATCCCCCCGTTGGGCCCCAGGTTGTATCTTGACAATAACAATGTATTGACTACAACGCGTCTTTGAAGAGTAAGCGAGCATTAACACACTGCTTCATGACCTCCTGGTAGTTCACAGTGTCCCTTATGTCGATATTGGCCTCGAACGGGACTTGGGTGACGGCTGGGTCGAGATTGAGGATGTACGGCGGCCGCTCGGAGTCCTTTGCGTGAAGAAACGAGTTTATTCGCTGTACGAAAGTTGACTTTCCCGCCCCGGCCATCCCAATCGTGATGATCACAATTGGCTTCTTTTTCTGCGGATCGCTCATGCTGGAGAAGAGAAAAGAGTGAAACTCCTGTTTTCTGAAAGCGTAGCTCGTGATCATGCTCTTGCAAACATGAGCAAAGCTCATCTACTTATATTACTAAAAAGAGATCCTTTTGAGACCGAACACAGTGACGCAGTGAATGCTCTGGAATCTTATTTTTGAGCTTGAGCTGCATCCGACAGAATCGACAACTCGATAAGGAAATCAGCTTAATACAGATTGTTCAGGATAGAACTTACTACTTCTAATCATTTGACCACTCTGGTCGTGTGGCGAAAGCCAGGGAATCAATGTGGAAAATGTTCTAAAGGAAAGTCGAAGATGAGACAAGTGAGTGGAATATTCTCCCTCCTCGCTATAAATGCTACGTCGCTGGCTTGCAATTTCATTACTTGCTATCTAAATGGTATGATCATTTGTCGTGTACAACCAGTTTACAAAGGGAATTGGTTGGTGTATGGGTATTGCAATGGGATTCTTCAGTGCGAGCAGGAGCTATATGGAAAATGAAACAATGCAACTATGGGAAGGTACGAAAGAACAGACGTGGCGTATATAAAGGAGGAGTGATAAACAGTAGCTAGTCATACGCACGCGCGCACACAAGAACTCTTCACCTTCGCTTCCACCGAAATGGGCTTTAGGCGCAGTGATTACCCGGTGTACCCAGCGAAGTAAGGGTGTATCAACGCGCGTTTCGCTAGAATGGGGTAGATGGAATGATGATGAGTGTCTCGACAGAGGGGAGAAGATCAATGCGTCTACCTGAGATGCGCTTTGCGGAATCGTACGTCAAGGTTTTCTACAAAGCACAGTTTAGACCAAATGCCCGAAAAACGTAGGGGATCAATGTGATACCTTTAGCATATCAAGCCCATCCTCATCCAACGTGCTCACGATGCGGCCCAGGTCCTGCTCCGACCACTGGGGGAAGGTCGGCTTATAGTCCGGCAGCGCGCTGACGCCTGGCCAAGTCTCGTCGTTTGGTGTTCCAAGTATCCTGATGATCATTCTGATCAGGAGTAGTGCGGCCAGGAATGATGAGCAAAGGTTACCTGAAGATCTTGAATATTTGATCAATCTCTGAGTCGCCAGGGAACAGGGGGTGGCCGTGCATCGCCATCTCTGCAAAGATGCAGCCGACAGACCACATATCGATCGCGGTAGAGTAGTGGCGCGAACCAAGGAGGACCTCGGGGGCACGGTACCAAAGTGTTACGACCTAGATGTTGTAGGTGAGAAATTCTTGGACAATTGAGAGGGAATATGCAGTGGACGCACTTCGTGAGTATAAGTCCTCATCGGGATACCAAAGGCCCGAGCAAGACCGAAGTCTGCTAGTTTGAGGTTGTCTGTCTTGTCGATAAGCAGATTCTGAGGCTTCAAATCACGGTGCAGAATGCGATGAGAATGGCAGTAAAGCAGACCCGAGTTCATCTGATGCGTGAATTTCTGCAGAGAAAGGGATCAACGTCAGAAACACACGAACCCCAGTGAAACGATAAATTAATCCGGCTCGGTTGGCCGAGAGAACAAAAGGCAGTCGCAGTGACCATCATGTGGGTGACCCGGAGGATAGTCGTGCCGGACGTGATCATGCGCTCGAGGAACACGCCGGCGCATATATGCACAGGCTAGGGCATCGCTGACCTCGCTGACCTCGACACGTTTGCGAGCGCGCGCGGCAAAACGGCGCGTCCATCACGCGTTCAGAGCGCCGTAACCCCAAGTACGTACCTTCAGAAGAGCAGGCGACAACGGCGTGTTGCGCTGATTGCCGTTCTCCATGTAACGTTTCAGATCCACATCCAGAAATTCAAAGACCAAGTAGAGTTTCTGATCTGCGTGCACGATATCCAGGAGCCTGGTAACGGCATGGCATGGACATGAGAACATGGTGGCGCAGGATAAGCACGCACTTGACGATGTTATCATCGCGTAGCTCTTTGAGCAAGCTGATTTCTCGGATCGCAGTGCTTGGGACGCCTTCGTCTTCGGCTTCGAGGCGGATTTTCTTGAGGGCGACGATGGCATTACTGGTCGTGTCCCGGGCTTTGTAGACGACGCCATACGTTCCTGATCACATTTGAGCAATCCTACGAATCATAGACAGCATTCACGCCACCGAGTCCACTTACCTTCTCCTGTAGATCCATAGCGACGCTTGAGATGGGCCGCCGTCGTTTACACCGAGCTGAACTTTGATAACGCACCAACTTTCTCAATCTTGGCGTAGCTAGACAAGGATTCAGCCTCATCAGCTTCAAACTAGTGGTCTAGTCTGGTGCATGTCGCTAACCGATCCATGATTGTCCTAGAGGCCCTAAGCGCTGACTGACAAAGGTGTGAGTAGAGGGGCGGCGATGGAGGCGATGGAGACAGTCAATTATACCTTGGATTCGTGCAAAGGTCTTACCTGCCGCGTGATCGTGTGACCTCCAGCCTCACGCTGGCACAGCCACCGATCGTCAAGTAGGACATGGTCACGTGGGAAGACGTCGAATACCGCAGTTATTCGCAGTTGCCATCAGTGCACTGGCTGTTCCCTCGTACTGTTGGGAATAACATTCTCGACTAGCTGACAGGTTTCGGGAGTTTGTGGGATATTGCCGTCACAGAATCGCCATCTTCGGACAAGCTCATTGTTCGAGAATAGCCAAGAATGGATACAACAATGACTCACCCTCATGAATATAAGTCGATGGGAAACTCAGGACTTCCAGTCCATCAAGAAACAGCAACAACAACCAGATATGTCAAAAACGAGGGCAAGATTAAAGCGTCTGTGAGTGGTTGTCTCTTTAAGATGCCCTAGCTGTCGCTCATTGGCCCACTGGACAGTGCAGAAGTCAACGATGACATTCCAGGAATCAAACCTGGAGCTATGTTCCGTAATCGCCAAGAGCTACGTGACGCGGGCGTTCACTTGCCAACTATACACGGGATCCACAATGTAGGTGAAGAGAATGTATACTCAGTTGTATTATATGGCGGATACGAGGACAACGTCGATGAGGGGGAAGAGATGTGAGTACGCCCCTTCAAGTCACTATCAATATCTGCCATTGAAGATTGACGACGTGACAAGTACATATACCGGACAGGGTGATTTTCTGAACTTTTTATCCCAATTGGCATCCGCTCATTTTTTATTCTACTTCAGGTAAAGGGGCGGAGAAAGGGAAAGCAGTATGTCACATGTCTTCTCGTCTTCGCCACTTGTACCTGCTGAACGATCCGTGAACAGGTTCATGGACAAAGTCAGGCTGGAGACCAAGAATGGAAGGGGCCAAATGCTGCTCTGAAAGTGAACCACTTTACTTCCACGCCTCCCTTTGTTTTGTTCTTAATCCATTTCCCTTGTAGCACTACGCTGTGACGACTCACCTCCCCATCAGAGTTGTTAGGGGGGACAAATCGGATTCAGTTTATGCCCCAAGGCCAGGCGGCACATACAAGTACGTCTCATGACCGTTAGCTACGGTGACCCGTTTGATCTCATGAGAACGAAGGTATCGTTATGACGGACTATATGTTGTCGACGCGGTAAGAACATCAGTCCTTTCCTATTGGTCCCTATCATGACCACTGTTGGCAGTGGTGGGAAGCACGGGGGAAGGCTGGCTACATGATGTGCATGTTTAGATTGAAGGTACATGCAATTATGTTGTTGTCAGAATTATGATTCTGACGCTCCTTCAGCGATTCAATGACGGGACTGAATATGTCATCCCTAAACGCACTGACCCGGATTAAGTACATATTTGTACGGTTGACTTGGAAGGACGTCGACGTTCATTGTTACTACCGCCTACGTCGCGCTCCTTATAACTCCCCGCTCAGAAAGGTCCTGCCTTGGTCATGCCGCCTTCGAAGGTGGGCTATGTGAATCGAGTAGACGCGGCACGCGCACTTAGTTGTCATAATAATGGTATAATCCAAGCATACTACGCTTTGATGCGCAGGATGGGTTACAACGGCCCAGAATGTAATGTCGGAAGCACAGTATTATGAAGATCTAAATCTTCCAAGATAAGATAAGATCTCATTGATATACGAGTTATCGCTGCCGCAGCTCTATCATCTCTTACCATCTACCAGCGCAGCCATGGCCGTCAACGCCAACGAAGACACAGAATTGTGCGTAAGTCCTCCAGGATCCACCTCTATGTGAAAAGATTACTAAACTGCATCAGTAACGACGCGTTGCGCAAGTACGGTATCCTCCCTCCACGACCCCCTACTCCTCCATCTCCGTCCCCGCCTTCTTCGCCGCAGCTTGACGATTTCCTCAACGATTTCACCAACGATGAACTCCAGGAACTCGCCGACGATACGAAGGATGATGAGGCAGAGAAGATGATCAATGCATTCAGGGAGCAACGGTTGGCCGAGGAACGGAACAGGAGAGCCAGGTTTGGGAGAGTCTACCCAATAGGCAGGGATGATTATACCAGGGAAGTCACAGAGGCGAGTGAGGTGGACGAAGACGGCGACGAGGCTCATACAGGCACCGCTGTGATCTGTTTCCTATACAAGGATGGGTGAGTTATCCACTCTGTGGCCGGCATTGCATCCAGCAGCCAACGAAGCAGCTAATCGACTGGCGCAACAGACTACCACGTAGCGAACGTGCATATGCACACATCCGTACGCTCGCAGAGCGCCATCCAAATACTAAATTCGTCTCTATCATCGGCGACAAGTGCATACCAAATCTCCCGGAATCACGAGTGCCCATGATTATCGTCTATAGAAAGGGCGAAGTAGTTACACAGATTCTGTCTTGGGGTGCCGATAAAGAGAGGTCACTAGACGGTACGCGACTGCTGACCCTGTCCCTTTGAAGCTGTAGACTGATGTCAGTCTGAAGAGCTGGCCGCCATGCTTGCCATATCTGGCGCCATTCAATTAGAACCCTCGCATCCAAAGCCTAAACGTAGCGACGATGATTCAGACGAGGACGAGGAGGATGAATCACATAGCAAATGGGGTGCAGCATCTCGAGCAGCGAAACCATCCATATACAGGGACCGTCAAACAGGTTCAAACACCACGAAGAAGAAACTACGTAGCAAGAACGATGACTCTGACTCCGATTTTGAATTTGATCTGTAATTGCCCGTAATATCGCCAGGGAACACAGGGCTGGGATGCAAATACACCTTCCTGATTTACAATAAGCCAGCTAATAGAATCCTCTCGACTTCCTCTTCTTCCGCCTCGCTCTCGCCTGTGCTATTCTGCTCTTCAGATCGGGTCACAAAGGAGGTGTTACCTCGTTGGCATGTACAGAGTCGTGACAGTGATTTCTCTGATCCGGGATCACGTAGGACGTCCAAAGCTCGCACACAGGCAGCATGTTTCGCCAATGAGAACGAAGGGGAAGTGATCGGGCCAGACACCGTCGTACCATGGATGATCACGGACACGCTTTCTCCCTTGGCGCGCTTCACCGATTTCCTAGTAACACAGGGACAATAGTAAGACAGTGTTCGGCGGACGAAAATTCGTCGGCTTACCGTATTTCGAGTTCCCTGCATCCCGACATTGCAACCCAGGTAGTAAGTTCGGGACCAGGATAGAGTTGTAACGTGGGCGATAACTGCGTGAGGACATCCTCCATTATATTCTCAGTTATCACCGCAGTCTTCTCGTAGTCCCAATTAGTGTCGATCAGGATTGCGCCTAAAAGGCCCTCGAAGACATCGCTAATGACTTTGGGAGGCTCGTATTTCCATCCCTGCCTCACAATGTCCTCTGCGGAGCAGTCTTCGAGCATCGGCACATACTGCGCTATCAACATGCTCAGCTCAACATTATTGATGAGCATGACTTTATGAAGCTGGAGTCGATTTACTGCGACCCAGGCAAGTGCCGTAGAGCATATCGCGCGCGTCCGAGGAAAGGAGAGTTGATGGGATGTTGCCTTAGGAAACTTATCATATAAATAAGCCACGACGATTAGATCGAGGACGGCTAACAGTCTGCATCAGGAAAGGCCCGTCTATCATCTAGAAAGGACGTACCATCTCCCAGAAATTCCAAACGTTGATATGATGGACCCCCTAGTTCACTGGCGAAGGAAGGGTGTGTCATCGCTTCCACAACTAATTCTGGCCGCCGAAAGGTATACCCTAGCGCCTCTTGTAAATGCGAGAACAAGGGGGTGGCTACATGTTCTTGAGTGGCTGAGGCCTTCTCGTAGCGCATTGGCCAAGGAATTATACCTCCGAAGGCCAGGCCAATTGCATCGCCAGCCTGGAGTGCCATGGGTATACCCCCAGTTGCAAATGCAGCACCAAGAGTGGCTTCCATGCAATCTTGCAAGCTTCTACGCGCAATTATTCTCGGCACTCGTTTATGTGCATTGGAACCAAGCTCCCCACTACCAAAGGCTTCAGCTTTGTCTCTGATTCCTTGAGAATGTGGCCAAATAGCGAGGTCCAATGGCTCGCTGATCAGGTAACTTTCTAGGCCTACTTCCCTCGCCCTAGCCATTAAACACCAGTTCGAGATAGTAGTTTGACGTAGTGCGGAAAGTTGTCCTTCATGCCGGTGGGGATACTTATTAAACGCGTGAACAGTGACGCAAACTTTGAGTACCGAGTCGCCTAGCGTTTCTAGCCTTTGGTTGTTGTAGGGAGCATCAGTACTAGGTATGGTGAATGCTTCCACCTGAAGGTTGGTGCGGATAGCGGGCAAACCAAAGTCCAGGCGGGCGCATCTCGCGCGGTAAACGTCAATGATGCGGTGGGCAAGGATGGGAAGTATCTCGAAAGTCTTTAAAATGGCCCATGGTAAATCGAACCATGCACATGAACCCTGCGGTATGACGGCACCGTCCGATGCCCCATAAACAGTCTCCTCCGTCAGGTCCTGTGGATCTTGATAATACTTGCTGTCGCGATAACGAGGAAGTCGGTAGACCTCGATAAGAGGGCCGGCCTCTGGTACCCGGGCTTCGCGCTTCCTCCGTTTCCATCTATCTATCCAATACTCATAAAACGTAGGGAAGGCGTCCTCCCTCGAACCTGGTGGAGGGGATGTCTGAGGAGATAGATCATGACGGATCCTTCGCAATAAGTAGGGCCTTCCGTGCTGATTGTTATTCATGACGAAGAGTCGGTCATAATGTTCAGGAGTAATCCCGCTCCAATCGTAATTCCCATACGGATGGACTGCAAATTTGCACAGAGCACGGAAGTCAACGCGTGGATAGGGAGCTTCGGCCACGAGAGGAACAACATAGAATGAAGGGTGGCCATCCACGGGTCGGCCCAGAACGCGATACCAAACCCCAGATGTAGTATATTTGGCCATCCATTCGCAGAGCTCTTCTTCGGTCTCGCCAGGACCGATCTCGCGTCGAAGATCCATAGGGCGAGGCTTGTTCATTCTGAAGAAGTCTCTTCTTTCCGTCCAAGCTTCACAAGGAGGTAAAGGGACTTCAGATACGATACCCGCTGATCTAGTCCCGTTTATCCATACAGCGTGAAGCCATAACATGCGCCCTTCGCACCCACTTGGCGACAGACCGCGGGAGGGCGACCCCATATGCCACGGATTCCGAACATCTGCATTCATCATAGGTGGTATTCCACCAACGTCTACATATCCTCTGCCATCAACATCCAATTTTCCCTTGGTTCGCCTTTTGCCTCGCTGAGATGATCCCTTGGATGTGGGTAGCAGGTAGGCATCGAAAACGTCGAATTCGCGGAGGGCCTTAACGGCTTTGAATGCGACAGCACGTTTGGCTTCCTTCTTGGAAAGCTTTACTGGACCGGCGAAAGTAAGATGTGTTGGCGGAAGCGGCAGAGATGGGGGTAAACGCAGGGTGCACGCATATCCGCAGGCGTCAACAGGCAAAGGAGCGTCGGATACAAGTTGTTCTGCTGTTGCGATAGGTTCGTACTTCGGTATATGGGTGGGCGTGAAGGCATCACAGGGTATGAGTGCGCATAGGTGGTTGAGAAGATTGATTGCGTTGTCGTAATTTAGAGTTGCCCCAGTTTCAGGAACTACGTATCTCTCCCTATTTTGGAGATTAAGCTCGTAGACGGCGTCGGATTCTTCTTCGTCATCGTCATCGTCGTCAGTAGGGGTGTCTCGAATTCGCTTGGAGTTCAGCAGCTTCTTGACCTCGGGTTCTCCATCGAGGAACCTCCGATATTTTTCAAGTTGTACCGTGTCGTCTTCCTGGATCATAATCACGAAGGTGGAGGCAATCATGTTTCGGGCCCGGCCTCGCGATTGGACGTAGCCTACCAAATGTTGCAAAGGGTCATATCGGACGACGAGAGAGCAATCCTGCGTATTATTGATATAAGTATAGCTTGTATACATGAAGAACGGTACTCGTCACTCACAGGAAAGTGAAGACCTTCTTCGGCCACTGAAGTTGCTACGACTGCTGAGAGCTCAATACCGAGAGGTTGTAGCATGCTTTACGGCGATCTCGACTCACGTATGTTTATTTCTCCACTTCGAAACTGAGCAAGGGTCTCTTCCCTCTTCTTCGCTGTCCATTCGCCACCCATGAAACTTGACATCGCCTTAGGGGCCCCACTAAGCCCTGTCCCCTCCCCAAGAAGCAAGCCTGGATTGAACCGCCCACCAAGCTCATCTATGCATGGCAATATGTGTGCCAGGCATGATGCTACATGCCGCTGCTCGACGAACACGATGGCTTGAAACGCCGTGGAAGCTCCCGTTACATGGGACAAAAGGATTTCGACGAGTTTGGACAGTTTGGGCGTGCATTCGTTGAGTAGAACGGGTGACGGCGAGACCTCTGATGTACTGAAAAAGGGTCGATAATCATCGAGTATGGACCGCACGTGAAGCATGTCTGGGTGTAGGGATTTTGGCTCCAATCCTGGAAGCGATATGTAGTCAGCGCAGATATCTGACCCGATGGTTGATTCGCCAATAACTTGCGCTACTCGAAAATCCATCTCATGGAAGAGAAAAAGCTCCGCGCAGTAGTGCCCGAGGTTACTTAGAGCCGATTGATAACGGCCTTGCACTTTGAACCATTCTATGCTCTCTTGGGATGACAACAGATCGGAGAAGACATTTAGTGTGTGGTATAGATCGTGCGTGTCGAGGTGCGTGTTAGGTGCAGGGCGAAATACTTCAATGACCTATGTAGTTGATTAGATTCAACTTGCGGTACCACTTCAATCAGAGTTACAGACAGACCCGGTCGAAGCGATACGACGATGGTTGAGACTATACCTCATTTGGTTTCGGAACGCTGAGTTCCAGCTCGGTTAGATGTTCCTTGACGCCAATGACTACTGCATCCAGATTCCGCTCCAAGGTGGCAAGTGACCCAGTAGCGTCCTTCGTGTCCCATATGGGTGAGGCAGTCATACCGAATATCTTAGGTCGTTGCTCTACAGGAGTGTGGAAGTAGAAACCATTCATGATCTGGTTATACGCGTGTTTCTTCCTTGCATGGTGGCATTCGTCGAAAATTATAATGGATGTCTAGGAAAAACGCGAGTTAATTCTACGTGTCATGCCCGCGACCACGGAAGCGATTCGAATACCTTGTCAATGCTCCATATGGAATGGGCCAGAAAGTTGAGAAATATCTGTGCTGCGTCCAAGGCCATTAAACAAAGAACTCTCAAAGGAACGGCACTCACTCACCTGTCATCACGAAAAGCTCATGCTGGTCGAAGCAAGCTTGCCAACCCTGGCGATCCGCAAGATCTATATCCATGCTCCCGTAGAGCAGCTTGACCTTGAAGGGCGTATGATCTTTGAGGTACTTGCCCTGCTGCTCAACCAGCGCGACCTTCGGAACGAGGAAAATCATGGTTCTCGACCGCGTATCCTTCAATGCCATCCATTTCAGCAGGAGGGCCCCGATGAGGGTCTTGCCGCTCCCTGTACCCAAAGCGGCTATGACATTGCGACCTTGAGCTTGGATGAATATTTCTTCTTGGTATTTTCGAGGGATGAGATTTGACTGCAAATCCGATTCCATGTTCAAGGTGGTGGTTCCATAGGTAAGCTCGCTAAATCCGAGGCGTGATCGTAACTTCTTCGTGCGAGTTAGGGGCCACGCGGCATACAACAGGGAATATAATCCAAAACGTAGAGTGTAAATACTATACAAGCTGGTTGTAATACATCCAAGAGTTATTTTTGCCAATGCTGTGAATGTGGGTACATAGGATTTGGTGGACTAAAGAACGGGGAATTGGGTGTAGAGGAACGACTACCACCGCCACCGGGGTACATGCTCTGCAGCAGGGCAGTCTGCAGCATATTCGTTGGGTTCGCGAATGTGAAGTCCGGTATTGGAGACGGAACAGTAGCTGGCGCCGGTGTAGGAGACGATGCCGACTCGGGTGGTTTCCAACCCTTGCACAAACACATTTAGTTTGCGGCAATTCAAAGCACAGGATGACTCACATATTGTCGCCCTTCGCGGTACAACTCCTCTAGCTTCTGATCGAATGTCCCTTGACCCTCAAATTCGTGGTAAGCTTTGTATAGATTGAGTGCCGACCGGGCATCCTCTATCGAATCATGCACATCTTGCTGGATATTTTCGTGCAGAACAAACCAAGAGAGGAAGCGCAGGGACAGGCGTCGCTGTCGAGTCCTCAGGAAGTACAAATCTACGGTATCGATGACTTGCTCAGGAGGGACGAAGATATCTGAATGTAGACTACAATCAGCGCTGAGCATCGCGACGAGGCGGAGGGCACGAACTGATGATACGGAAGTCTGAAGACAGCCCGTGACCTATGAATATGCAACCACGGTCGACAAGGACCCGAAGCTTCTTGTACACTAGTTTGAGAGGTGTGAGTGTATATGGTGAATATCGAGGATCGAGATCGCCGTCTAGCAATAATGAAGTCTGTAAAGGTAAGGCAATGTCGAAGTACACTTACATTTGACGCCCGAATGCTTGGTCAAGTAGTCGACAATGGCCTCGCTGGTGTGTATATGATCATCAATGAAGGGGACGCCTTCTTTGAGTCCACTTCCACGAAGAACAGAGACTCGAGCCAAGCTATGCCTTGCAGGCCGCAAGATTTTCTTCGTTCCGTCAGACCTGAACTCAGTCTCTTCCTATAACGTACATCTATGTTTATTGAAAGTACATAGACTAGAACTGATGGAACGTACCAGTTGCATCTGCACGAACTCGGCATCGATGGCCACCAGTGTCCCTGGCCGGGGCAACTCCTCAAACCGAAGGCATTCATGTTTTATCAGGCTTTTATCCCGATTCCTAACAGATTCAAAAATTAGTACACAAAGGGCCTAGCTTGTAGGGCGGAGCATACGTACAAAGATATGGATGTATCCCGACACAATATAGAAGTATCAATTTCCATGGGTAGGCCGCTGTAGTCGAATTTATCCCTCACGTCCACTCGCTCGAGATATATGACAGTGGGAACCTATTCATATTCGTTCATGGCCCCCCCCTAGGGTTGAGAAACGCGACATACCTTCCATTTATCCGGGAAGCTCAATGCCTCGTTCTCAGAGATATTCTTCACCAGGAAATCGTTGAATAAGAACCAGGGACTAGAGAGGTCTTTCCTTCGCTCGGCCTCAGGAACTGGGTACTGAAATTCAGAAATCATGTTTGCCTACAAGTAGGGCGAACCTACCTTTGACGATAGCCACCAGATGGTTGTGCTTGTCTTTCAGTATGACTTGGGCAACAATCGCCTAGCCAGTCTCATCAACATCAATAACAACAGCGTGAGCAGAATATAAGCCTCACCCTCAGCTCATACCTCGTCGCCTGTGGATCTTCCTCAGTTTCTAGCTGACCGTGTAGGTCAATATGTGGCTGGAGGAAGGTTCCATTCCGAGAGTCCAACCAGATCTTCAGATTCTCTTCGTTGCTGACACACGCGTTGATAGCAAGCACCGCCGGTAGATCCTTTGTAGCAATAGACCGCCACGAAGAGAACGTCGCAAAGTGTTTACAAGTCTGGCACGTAGCCTTATGGGACATATGTCGCATCAGCGAATTCCTGATGACGTTCGTGAAATCGGCTGCCGGCGGTGGTTCGTTCGATAGGTTCTAGGGTGGTATGAGTGGATAGCCTAAAATGTGAGCAAGAGCACGGCGCACCTTACGTGGGTATACCATATCAACGATATGGCTCATGTTCTCCTTCGATCTAACGGCCTTGCAGCTCATGCATGTTATCACGTTCTTCGCGTCGATTCCCAGGAGCTGAGTGATGGGCGCTGCCGCAGGAGACAGTGGACTGGGCGTAAATGAAGGATCGTTGATCAGAACGGGATTGTGGGGGAAATTGTTTCCTTCCGAGCTTAGGTGGTCGATGAGGAATCTGTGAAAAGACTGTATCTTGTGCGCGTAATCAATCTCATTGGAATCGCGGCCATAATCGATAAGCTCGATTGCGTTCGCGCCTGGAAAATAGCGGGTTCTGTCACTCCTGGGGATAACGAGGAGGCGAGAAACGAACCTTGAGCGAGCATGCCGACGGTCTTGCAGAAGTTACTCGCTTGGCAGTTGGTCCCGTGCGCGTCCTCCAACATACGAACGACGAAGCCGAGTTCACACAGCAAACAATGCTCTCTCTGACAATTGGTCGTGATATGCGACTTCGCGAGCTGGCGTATTGGCTCTATGTAATGCATTGCCTGGAGAAGCGAGTTTGTGTAAGAGTGCAGGATATGAGTCTCTAGGCCGCTATACTCGGTCTTATTGAAGAATCTAGTGGGTGATGCGTGATTAGGAGGGTACTTCTGATGGGAGATGGTGGCGAAATCACCCAAAGTCGAAGTCTTCCACGCCGAATTTGCTATACTCAATTTCCACATGGCGGTACATCCTAGGTATCTCATCTCCCGAAGGGTCGAACATAGGGCTCTCCGAGTCCGACTACATTGGTCAATAAGCAGGAGTCGAAAAGACTTTGGTTGAGGGCTTACTTGACTTCCCTTCTTCCCACTCCGGAAGCGTCCATGTTGACCTTGCGTAGCCACAACAACTGTGTTGCGCCTGCCCTTGAGTTCCTTAGGCAAAGACGCATACGCAATATTGTTCGTAGTCTTCATCGTATGCAAGATCTGCGGCGGGATTTTCTGCGGGGGCGGGTAGTACACCGGCGTCGTCTGCAACCCGCGGGTCCAGGCTGAGAAAAGGCGCGTGTTGTAGTAGGGCATTCCTATCGAGTTGAGCGGGCTACGAAAGATACATTCAGGGCTCATCATTCATCGATGCTGGGCCAGTCTTACGTCGAGTCAGTCCACTGGATATCCGGGGGTGCTTCTGGAGGGTCTGCCCATTCCACCGGTTGACCATCGAAACCATTGAAGGGGAGGTCCTCCGCTTCCGAGGACGTCTGAAGGTGGATCGCGCCGGTGGCATCGCCGAAAGCCATGTAGGCCCCAGTAGGCGATACAGCAGCTGCAGTAACATAAGTCGACAGATCCATATCGAGCTGAGGGCCGCAGTTGGTCACGACGTGAGGGTAAATCAGAATAGAGTACCTGAAAGAATTCACTGGCGCCCCCTGCGTGCGGATTCGCCGCATCGACGATGTGGACCAGGCCTTGCTTGGAGGTTATGGCGATTGTGGAGGAGCGATTGGGAATCACGGAGATGAAGGCAGGGCCATTCTGGAAAGCAATGGGCGCGAGTGATCGAAGCGTGCGTAGGTCGTAGATTTTGACTAACGGGTCGGGAATGGGACGCGATTGTCTGCGGAAAGTTCAGCGCATGCACGCTGTGTAGGGGAGGCAACGCGCACCTCATACTCAAGCCAATGGTGAATACTAGATTCCCAACAGACTGGAGCCCCTCGATTCCGCCGTGGTGTGCTTTGACGATGTGTTCCGCGCCCTCGTCCCTGCGCAGACCTGTTCGGTGATCGTGTGTGCGCAGAAACCCGTCCATTGAGCCCGATATTAAGCAAGAATGGGAGAAATGGAGATGGTTCGCGATGGACGCGCAGGGAACATTGCGAACGACGTCCCCCGTTAGCGAATTCAGCAGCACCAACTCTGAAGCACTCGTGGAAACAGCCACCAGCGGCGAAGCACTCGATGTATTTGAGAACTCCATGACATTGTTCGGTTGCCTGCATGATTATCAGTGATACATACAGTACAAGTCTTGTGGGTCGAATTGGCGCACCTGAAATACCACTTGTTCATTCCACCTTTCGTCCAGGTGCCCACTCCTTCGCCAGACAAGCTGGACGCTCGCACATAGTTGTCCTCAGCTACGATCTTCTTTACAGGCGTTCCAGGTGTGCCACCGACCGGAAAAGAAACTCCCTGCAAGCCGTGTCGTCCATGGTAAGCAACAATATGTCCAAGGTTCGACCCCGTCCAGAGTGTATCCGAAACAGGGTCAAATGAGAGAGCTGTGATCGCCTGCGTGTAGAGGTGTTGATGCAGCGACTCCAGGCGGTGATAAGGCATTGGATGTTGCCACTCCAATAATCTACCGTGACAGAATCCGTCGGTGGCGGAACAACCGCTCGTACTCGGCGCTTAGCTCGGTGCACTCTTCAATAATCCTGCCATTAATCTATATAACCATACGCAGTAGTCTAAATGTGAAAATAACAGCAGATTAAATCGCTCTGCATCAATAAAGGCCCTCAAGGAACTCCTCTCTCTTGGCTTTTGGAGGTGCTTGCGGAGACCCTCGCGCTATGCTCGGGGCCACAGGCAGATAGTCCGATATCACCGCGTTGAAGTCCGCCGGCGTGGCAGGTAGCGCATTGCGCGCGCGCAGTGACGACTGGAGCATGGTCGACACGATGAGTCGGCGGAGCGCCGGTCCGTCCAGTGCCTGCGCCAACGCCTCCCCTTCCTTCTTCACCGCTTTCTGCGCCACTGCACCTTCTTGCTTCTGGAGTAACGAGTTCTTGGCGGTTCCGAGCGGGTTGGATGCAAGGCCCAAGAACGCGAGCACGTCGCCTTTCGTGAGCATCCCGCGGATGCCCGTGCCCGTGATCTGCGACGCGTCGGGTATCGACGATGCGTGCTCCCAGAGCAGGCGTTGAACAGAGGGGAAGAGGGGACCCGAGATGCTGATATGTCCGCCATGCGATGACGACGTTGAAGACGGAGACGGAGAGGCTGGGACTTTCGACTCGGGCGCAGGGCTCGGTGGTGACAGTGCGGCCTCTTCCTTCGGCGCCTCGAGGTTCGAGATGTCATCCCCCTCCTCAGCGAGCAGGGCAATGACCTTGCCAACGGGCACATTTTTCGTCCCGTCCGGAAGCTATTGTGCATCGCGATTTAATTGGCTGGCTAGCACACAGTCATCTTTGAACACACCAGAATTTTGCCCATTATCCCGTCCTCCTGCGCTTCCACGTCAATTGTAGCCTTGTCTGTTTCCTGTTGACATTGCTGAGCAGGCCGTCGGAGGAAAAGAGAACCCCCGCACTCACCACTTCCAAGAGCACGTCGCCAGCACCGAAGGACTCGCCCTCCTGCTTCTTCCACTGCGCAATACCACCTTCAGTCATAGTCGGCGACATTGCTGGCATCTGCATCGACGTGACTGCCCGCCGGACTGACGACTGGTGGATTCCTGCGTTTGCGTTAACGACGCGCCGGTTCTCAGTGCAGTCTGAACGTACTCCGTGAGTGCCCGCGAGCCGCGCTATACAGCGTCCTTGATACAGCTGATGTAGATTTTGCGAGGCTCATCTTGACCTGACGACGCTGTAGTTGAACGTTTGAACTTTGAGGAGGTGTTGCAGTCCTACGGAGTTTCGGTGGGCGCTTCTTCGCGTGCACCGTGTCACCTCAATTACATAAGACAAATGTATCCTGTGGTCCGGAATTCCGTTCTTCGTCTTGACCAGCTCGCACTGGCCATTCCAGATACTGTTTTCCATTAATATGCTACGCTGAGCCCGACCTCAGGACTTTGAATACCCTCAAGGCTGGATCGCAAGCCCCATAACCTAACAGGAGTGGTCGGAATAGCAGCAGACGCCCGGAATCCTTGGTGAGCTCCCTGTTTTCGTCAGCGTCAAGCGATATTGATTCCCTAGGGCCGCAGTATCGTAGCACACGAATAAAGAGAGGGCATCTATTGGCTCAGTATCGTATGTGCTAACGTCGCACATGCTCTCCGGCTAGCACTCACACCGCGCGCATATAGCATCGGCGAGGGTGTAGGCTTTTGCGTTGTGTTGCAAATGTTTTCTCGAGCTCTGCAGCGTATACGGACTATCGGTGCTGTATTTTTTCATCACTTCGGATTGTACGTGGCTTTGGCGCGGTTTACTTCCGATTTAAACTTTGCCTCCTAGGCATTGTGCGACTCACCAAATCAGAATAATCCTCGTGTCTTGCGTGGTCATTACATCCCTCTTCTACCCGGCCCTCGACCTATACTATAGCTCCTCCTCTCACGTTCCCTATCTCTCATATCTTTCCTATGTACCATCTCTATCACCATTTGTGTCGCCGACAGACTCTCGAATCACCACACCACTGGCAAGCCACGTAACGGACTTGGACAGTATATGGACGCCCCACCCATCACTTCGTACTCAAGACGACGCCGTTTCCCGGGCTCAGTGTCGATCAGGCTCATCGATTCGGGTTGAGCGTATTCTGATCCAAGGCGGGACAGCATCCAACGAAAACCTCGATTCCTATCTCAATAACAACATACTTCTCGAAACCTTTGATATCGAAGCAAGATTAGCAAAGGGACTTTCTGAGCAAGGGATGAACTGTCTACAGCAAGAGCGTGGTGAATGCCTTGTCATTAGCCCTTTACTGTTTTGGGACTACGACCTTTCGTCTCTGGAGTCTGAAACGGATATCATTCAAGCACTCAGCACGTCCCAGAATGTCACCGTATCCGGTGTGCTTGTGACTCCTCGTATGGTCTTAGCTGGCCGAGGAACCTTAGACGAATCTACGGAGGAAGACAATTACGACTTCGACTTCGCGGATTATTTAGTCGTCACATACCTCTTCCCGGAGTCAGAATGCCTTGGGAATACGGAGCACCTCGACTGGAAAGATTTAATAAGTGCTGTCACCACGGACCTTGCAGACGTCACTTTCCAGGATGCTGAACCAGAATTACTCGCTTTACAATACCAACCCTCGCACGAGCCAACAACGAAAGCTTTCTCTATCATTTCCACGTTTACATACCTCGCATACGCCTTCTTTTTCACTTACGTGACATGGTCGATGAGACGGATGCGTCGTGTCCATTCGAGGATCGGTTTGACTTTTACTGCGCTCGTGGAAATCACAGTGAGTACCATAACAAGTTTGAGTGTCTGTGCGTTGGTTGGTTTCAAGGTGACAATGGTGCCATGGTAAGCCTAGCATGATGGTGTCTTACCTTATCTTACACCGCACGTCCATCAGGGAACTCTTACCCATCGTTATTGTATTCCTTGGGGCTGAGAACATGTTTAATCTCGTAAGTTGGCCTTTATTCTTCTTTCCGTTTTAGTAACATTCACATATAGGTCGATGCCGTAACGAAAACATCGATTACTCTTGCCGTGAAAGATCGTATCGCTGAAGGTCTGGCTCTCGCTGGTACCTCCAACACTTTGAAGGTTGTCTCGTATAATGCGATCCTCGGAGTCATTGCCGTCTTCTCCTTTGGCGCCATTCGACAATTCTGTGTCTTCGCCATCGTCGTTCTTGTTGCACATTGGTTTTTGGCGCACACATTTTTCCTCGCGGTCCTTTCTATCGATATCCAGAGGCTAGGTGTAAGGATAGTCCCGCTAAAGATCATGAAATAAACGCTGATTAAGGCCTATCTGCCTAGCTCGATGAACTTCTCAAACAAGGGACAGGCTCAACGCCTGCATCTGTCAGCCCCTCGGATGAGCGGAAAGTGACTATCCCTCGAACAAAGTGGCAGACCCTTGTCTCTCACATTCAGAATGCCCTTAGAGGGCGTGCTCGCACAAATCTCAGTTTGTTCCTGGTATGTTTATCTTTTTCCTATGCTGATCGACGTCTCTCATGTAACGTCTCGAGCTCCTTGCAATCACGGCAGCTCTGTACTTTGCGACTTATTCGTCGTCGACCCCTTCGCCCGCTGGGAACGTCAAACCCCGCCGACCACAGGCATTGGCACGAAACAGGGACGCTCCCTCGCAATCTCAAATCTCGCATAGTCCAGCGCATGATCTGTGGCATGTTCTCAGCCCAAACGGAGATCAGCTACTCCACCTACGTATCGAGAGTCCAGTAATCCTGTCCCTCAAGCCTTTTGTATCAGATGTCAGCCCTGAGCCTAGCAGTGGACCTAGGCGCACCATCTCCACTGACAGTGTGCGAAGAACCAGGTCACGAATAAATCCCAAGTCTTTGTTCTGGCTGTTGAAGATAGTTCTGCTTCCTATCTCGGCTACCACGGGGGCCTTGTACCTGCTGCTTCTTTATCTGCTTAAAGACGCGGAACTCCTCGAGGCCCAAAGACACCGCGATGAGGCTTCGAATAAACCCATGAAAGAGGAACCGAAATCGTTGGATGGTCAGATCAGCTTCGACACATTACCCAGGGGCGTAGAAGGAGATATTGACCTCGTTGCCGCCACAAAAGATGGGAGGCTTATCGTCTGTGTCAGTGTACAGAACGAGGTAGCCTTATGGTGGAAACCGAGGACTCCAACAAGTGTGGGCGAAATGGACGCGGAAACCGACCATGAGGACGGATGGTTGTACTCAACTATCGACGCTGGGGATTTGTTGCTGAGGGCCAAGGCGACATCGGTTTTCACTGGAAGTCGTCCTCAAGTTGCCATAGTCACTGTGGCCGTGACTGCAGACGCAAGCCTCTTTGCTCTTGGAACCTCAGTTGGAGTAATCGGTATCTGGGAGGTTGGCTGGTCAACGGATGGGATCACCGTCACAGCTCATCCGTTATCGCACCTTTCGCCGTCTCAGGGCACCCCCGCTGTCATCAAAACCACGTTTGTGCACAGTGCATCGTCCCCCGACAGGAACGCACCCCTTCCCTCGTTACTGGTTGTCTACGGTGATAACCAAGTCGCTGAATGGCGCATAGGCTCATCCCCGCAACCCCTCACCATCAGACCAAAATGCGAGGGCATGCTCCTCAAGTCAATGTTTACGCACGTCTACCCCGATGATCGTATATTGGTGATCTTTTGCATGGACCAAGGTCGGGTCGTGTTAACCGAAGTTGGCACTTCATATCCACTCCTCCCCACTTCTGTGGTTCTTAGCCTAGGGGACACCTCAGATCAGATTGTCGTCGCACATGCCAGTCGGGTCGAGTTAGGCGGGACATCACGTCTTGTTCTGGGGATCGCTACATCCTCCGGCTCAATATCATTATGGGATGCTACCTTGGGCACATGCATATCGACCTTCGACGACTTGTACGGAACCATCAATAATCTCAAGATCTCGCCAGTGAACCCCGAACGATGTGAACTCTGCACTGAAGTCGCACCAGAGAGTTTCTCCGTTACTTTTTCTGTCGGTCAAGTTGTCCAATTCTTCCGCATATATCTCCCAGGGGACGCTAATCATCGTTGTTCATGTTCTCGGACTCGGGGTGTTTCTTCCTGGGACAATACACTGCTCGGACGCCGGTCAAGGAGCAGCAGTGTGTCATCCTTGCCTGGCAGCTTAGTGGGCCCCAGTGGTTTGAAATCCAATGGCGGGTCCCCACTAGCGTCCCGCGCAAGACTAGCGACATCGTACGAGGCTGCTCCTTTCCCCGTTTCAGGTCATGGCATTCACTCGAGAAGGGCATCAGAAAAGGATAGGGACTCGTCCAGAAGAATGTCTGATATCTTAACGGTCCCCATTCCCTTTGATAACTTCGACAACCAAAGCACTGGCGATAGCGTATCTCCATGCACGACTCCTCCCGCATTTTCATGGCACGGCGCTACTCTAGTACGAGCATTCGCAGATATTATGTGCGAGAGAGGCGGATGGGATGTCTTGGATGGCCGAATCGCCGGTATTCGAAGGAGAGCCAGGCTTGGCAATGTCTCAACAAACCCACCATTGACGTCGTCTCTCGCAGGGCTATCGGCGGCCACCCTTGAACGGTGGGAGGTATGGGTGTTAGACCCGTCGCATTCTAATATGCGATCTTCCCCACTGGTGGCGCTTACAACGCCCGTAAAATCGTCGGATTCGCCCCAAAGTTTAGGGCAAGCACCTCGCCTGCCATTTACTAGGGTATCGCCGTTCGTATCTATCCGTTCGTATGGCCTAGCTGGTTTCGGCAATACGCTCGGTTTACTTGATTTCTCGTCGTTTCGCTGTTGAATTGTTAGCTTTGGAGCACTGTATCATTATTAGCATCTCTCGTAACTATATCTATGTATATATAATGCTAGAAATTAGTCTATTACCAACTACATTATCATCTGGAGAAGGACTGTCCGCCTCAAGAGGCTGACTAGTCTGAGGCTGACTGTTGGGTGAACCCAGCCAGTTATGAGTCACCTTCCCGCACCTTTTACCACTACCACATTCTATCTCGAAGCGCGTACAAGGAACGATCCATCTAGGTCAAACTATCATGGACCTCTTCCTGGTACCCAACAACGTCGAAAACGCCGTCTTCGTCTCGTCTTCTGGGGACCCATGCTACGAGATCATCACATCCAAGACCTCGCGGGGCGAAGTTCACCTGATGACATCGGAGATTCAGCGCATTGTAGCTGCTGGCGATTCTATCCTAGCAGAGCCTGAGGACGGGGACGAGGAAGAAGAGCGTTTCATGGTCGTAGCCGAGGTCGATTGGAAGTCGTGGTCCAGTCCCACCATCGTTCGAAGTCCTATTATGATAGCTGGCGAAAAGGGAAGAAGCCGCGGAGAGAGTGGAAGCATGAAGGCTACGGAATTTCTCTTCAAGCAGAAGCGTTTCAGCAGGTGAGTCTTCTCGTCGATTCTTAGGTGCAACCCCTATCGAGGATGGCGAGTAACATAGGAGCCGCTGTTTTCGGGATGGGGGAGAAACATATTGCTGGAAGCATGTAGCAAATGGTTTCCTCGTGAGCCGATTTTCCTTGATGTTGCAGTGTACCTCCCCATTGATTTCAATTCATCCAGCTCCTACATAAACTCACGAAGACTGAGATCGCGCGCTGCACCGTTGCTCTTGTTACGCACGGGGTCTTTGCTGGAGAGAAGAAGCTGCGGCTGACAATCCACGCCAGCGTGTACAAAGTGAATGTGGACATGATTGTGCTATCGTTTATCATCTTGGAAAAGAAGAGGCGCGATGCAGGAGGAGATGGGACGAGGCTTGCTGCGCACGACGAGGATCCCCAAGGGGACGGATGCGCGGAAGGTGGCGAGTAGATAAGGCAGGTTAGGACATATACTGGAGAAGCATATCACAGAGCTACATCTTAATGTTTCGCGGTTGGTCGCCCACAGGGACCCTGATATGTCGTCCAGCGTAAGGGTAAGGACGGTTGATGGGAGATTCCAGCCATGTCGCGCGCATTGTCATCACGGATTTTAGCTTCTCTCTCTTGGAAGATGAGGGAATATGCCCCGTTGGCCGCTACGTTGTTCTTGCCGATGCTATTGACCTAGGCTAGAGTGAACATCAGTGCCGGACAAGGCTGGGTGAGGCTGGGATACACGACCTCCATCTTATTGCCCCCCCTCTCCCGACTACTCTGTCGGTTACTTGTAGAACCTATGATTAACGAGTGCGGTGCGCTGTAGACCTCGTATTAAGGATCGCCGCATCACAATTCCAGGACCGCGAGGCAAGGAATCTCATCTAACGATATTCTGGATTACTTGAGTATGCAGCATACAACGCGAAACGACCACGTACCTCGGGTATGCTAATTTTGTCACTGCTTCGACTATCGAACCCACATATCTGAGGCAAATCTATTGGAATAGATGAGCAATTTGTTGATAACGGAAACGATTTTGAGTCAAAAGCCAGACGTCCTGTTCAATGTTGTCGCCTGAAGAAAACAAACCGTACGTGGTGGCAGAAAGAAAGATGTGCGGTGAGCGTAACCAAACTACGCCAAAGTTCCACCTTGCTCCTGACGACGTTCACCCATGTGTGGTGCACGATTCTACAGATCACAGTCGACGGCATCAACTAGATCGTTTGCCCTTTGATCCTTTGATCCCACGAGGGAACGTATCGAGGACGTTAGCTCGCAAGGTCAGTCGTTTCAGCGTTGTATTCTATGCTTTAAGCTGATTTATTTGGTACTCCCAAGGAGTTTTGGGCCTGGCAATACCTAGGCAATACCATTACAGTTTCACTGTAATAGCCGAGCACGGCCGAAATGGGCTTTGTTGGCTTGATGTACGATTCGAGAATCAAGCTCAGGGACCCAGTTTGGTCAACTGATTTTGCGTAAGTATGATTGAACGAATGCACGATGTTACTAGGGACGCCGGTGCACCCATGCTCTCTGCGTTGCCCCCAGATCTGGGGGACAGTGAGCGCGAAGTTCGTTCTCGAGGTCCGCGATCTTAATATGAAACATCCCCTCTTTGAACACCTTTTACCCCGCATTTACCGCCCATCGGGGGTATCTGTCAAACCTGGCAACTTAAGTGTTCGATCCCAAGTAAGCTCTGCCCATCGCTTGGTTGTCAGTCAATAGTTCAATCCTTCACACAGCGGTTTGGCATGCTGTAGGCTCGATCTCAGCGTTCTTGTTAGTTTTGATAGGTGGGATCGAGTCTAGGCATGGTAGCAATCACTTAACTACCTCATCCATTTCTCATGCTCCCTCCTTTCCATCGGCATGCGCAATCTCATCGTTGCCGTCCTTGCGGTGCCGCTCGCACTAGCGACGACGGTGCCCCCAGAGCTCTTCTCGCCTTTGGTCGCTCGAAAGGTCCTAGCGACTGCCAATACGCTTCCCAGCCCGATCCAATATCCCCAGTACACCGACGCTACCACGGGCAACTGGCTGCTGTTCAATTCCGATGCCTGGTCGAGCGGATTCTTCCCTTCTACGCTGTATGAGATGCACCGGCGCCAGAAACTGTGTGGGCACAAGCACGGAGTGGGTGGCGTAGATTGGCTGCAGCTCGGTCGCACTTGGAGTACGGGAGAGATTCCGTCGGAAAGGACGATAGGTACTAGTCATAATGTGGGGTTCCCTTTCATCGAAGAGCTGAAAATGTGAATGTGCGACAAGCGCGTACCTCTTCTTCCTCCTGAACATGACCTAACTCGAATTCCATAGAAACCCTCGCAATGAGACTGCTAGAACAGCTGTCAAAATCTTCGCGACGGCGCTGGCCAAACGCTTCAACGCCAAGGTTGGATGCACGCGGAACGAGGACTCGCCTGGTCCTAACTTCCAGGTATGCTCATGCTGAACGATTCGCATGCGCAAAAGCTAAATGCACAGTAAAAATCATAGGTTATTATTGACTATATGGTGGACCTGGAGGTAAATACTTGGCTCCCATCAACGCCTCGTCGTACTGAATTGACTTCTCATCATTAGGTGCTGTTCGTCGCGGAAAAAATCTCTGGTAATCACACACTTCGCGACATAGCCATCAAGCATGCCGACACTACCATTGCAAACCACATTAGACCCGATGGTAGGAGGCATTATCTTACCGCAAAGGGAATTACCGCTGACTTTGTCTTAAGGTAGCACTTGGCATGTCATCGAGTACGACTCTAACACGGGGTTGGTGACGGAGAAACGGACCGCCCAAGGATTCTCTGATGACAGGCACAGAATCTCAGAATTCTTTCAACATTATAACTGTGCTCATCCCAGTCTTGTATAGCACTTGGAGCCGTGGCCAGGCCTGGGGTATATACGGCTATGCTAATAGTATGCACACATCCTGATCTTGGTTATTTTGAGTCGCCCTGACTAACTAATGTGTCTAGTGCATCTGCGTACAAACTTTCCTAGGTACCTCAAAACAGCGAGACGACTGGCCACCTATTTCGTCTCCAACATCCCTTCTGACGGCATTGTACCATGGTAAGCCAACACAACCATCCTTTCAACGCGTATGTATCAATCGATTCGACGTACTTCAAGGGATTTCAATGCACCTACGATCCCTGCCCCTCGCCCTGCCGACTCATCCGCCGCAACAATTGCCGTCAACGCGTTGCTGCTTCTGTCGCAACGCGAATTGACAGTAGGAAATTCTACGGGTGCCCGGTTCTGGCGGAAGTCCGCATTGTTCGTAAGTTGCCATCCGTAGTTGACTTCATGTTAGTCGGAAACTGACTTAAAGACCTCGGGTCTTCATAGATCCTGCGTGATATCACTAACCTAGCTTGGCGCCCGGAGTGGGAGAGCTTGCTCTCAAATGGAACGATGAACTTACCGGCGAACAATACACTGACTGGAATCGTCTATGGTGCGTGCAACCTTCGGGTCGTGTGAGGAACCACTGGTGTTTACTTCTCGCAGGAGACTACTATTTTATCCGGGCTGGTAATGAGCTCAAGGAGCTAGGGCTCACATCTTGCTAACTTCCAATTTGTCTCATCGAGGCTTGTACCTAGTAATAGATTCGAGACTTTATACATGGTTTTGGATCTGGTAAATCATTGGACCATCGAGAGAATACGCTGATAATCTTCGCAAACGTTCTGGAACGTTTCTTCAAGCTTCTCTAATCTTTCCGACTTCTCCAGCTGCGCAAGTGTTTCCTGTACGTCCAAAGACTTAGCTAGTTGAACGGCACACCCGATTCAAAGGGGGACCCACGAAGTTGAAGCGATACAGCCGCTCTTTGACTTGCAATCGATATGCTCGCATAGGTCTTGGATCTATAGGATCCAGTTTTGACAAAATTAGAATCTCTATGAGCCGCTGGAATTGACGCTATCGTAACGCGTAAACCCATTGGCGTAACCATCATTATCCTGACGGGAAAAAGCTCAACGCTTACACCAGCAATTTTGAGTTTCTTCCTCCAATTCTCGGCCCATAACTTATCCACCGGTGGGCCCATTTTCCCTGATGCACTCTTCGATACGCCACCCTTTCCACTTCTCCCTGCGCGCCCCACACCTCCCACTCGCCCACCGCCATGTGATAGCGTATCGGCACCAAAGGCCTCGGAAATGAATACCTCGTGCGATAACAACATTTTCAGGTCATTACGATCACGGAGGTCTTCGAATGCCTCTGCGGGGTCCTCAACGGTTAGCTCCGTGATGGTTGGCTGGGAGAGGACGTAGTTGTATATAGCGTCGTACAGTTCGGCTGTATCCACAGTCGAATAAGCGCTTTGGCGAACAAGGGTAGAGAAGGAAAGTGTACACTTACATCCATGCCCTTGCCGTTGGTACGGTGGGAGAATCACGAATTGGCTTATGAATAAAGGGTGTCATGAGATCTGAAAGGTTGGTTAGAACATTATGAGCTTACCTTAGCCTCAGGCGTACACTTTCAGGGAAATGAAAGAAAGGATACAAAGACGAGTAACCGACGAAATGGTACGTCGACGTGCCCGGCGTTGATTGCCGTTTTCGTTTTTCGTAACTACAACAAGAGTCACCTTCTAGCGTATTCATGAAACCTGAGCAGATGAACTTACAGTACAGCAAATTCCCAAGAATCTTCTTCCTCGTTGATGTATGACCCACCCTCGATGTATAATAGAATGAACAGCTGCATTCTGCGATGGTATTCTCTAAACCCAGGGGTATCCCATGTCGTCTGGCCATCACATAATGGAATGTGCAAGGAAAGCCAGAGAATGTAGATGACGCAAAGGGTGGGTAGATTGAGATTAAAGGGTATAAGGGCTGTAGGATAATCCCAGGACTGACATGGTACACTTCGTAGACAACGGCATTCGCGTCCTCCGA
The DNA here is from genome assembly GCA_017499575.1 of Sanguinoderma rugosum. Lineage (NCBI taxonomy): Eukaryota > Fungi > Basidiomycota > Agaricomycetes > Polyporales > Polyporaceae > Sanguinoderma > Sanguinoderma rugosum. The sequence continues at coordinate 4,221,916 of VTPW01000001.1, read as the reverse complement.
GTCTAGAGTTTGTTGTGTGTTTGCAGCGGCTTTCCCCTTGCCATTCGCAGCAGCTAGAGGGGAAAGACGGACATATGAATGTATAAGCTGTCCTGAGGGTTTGAATGTTGTCCCATCTTGTTCCACCTGCGCAAGAAAGACAGCTTCATCTGTAAGGTAGTCTACATAGCGGTGAATCGTGGGTGACGATAGAGTAACGCAGGCCGTACCAGAAGGGATGAACTGGCTCAATGTACCCTCAACATCATCAACGGTCGAGGTTGAAGGCAGTTTCGCGGAATAGTTCACAGAAAGATAAGGAACCAAGGAACCCGAGGCAAACCGCAGCTAATAGCGCCATCAGTAGAGGTCAAATCACATATTGTGAGCGCTGTGGCTCACATCAATAGTCAGGCCTTCGTAACCATATATCTTCTCTTCTTCGCCATAAATCTAAAGTACACGGTGATAAATTAGGGAATCATGGATAATCAGGAGACCAACTGGATATGTGAATGTTGGGTGAAAGTTCTCGTAGGATTCCTCCTCCCCTAGGGAGGCTTTGTCCTCGGTTGGTCGCACTGTCCCAAAGGCCACTCAGCGCGTCGAATCAAGGAAGCGAAAGAAAGGCATTTACCGAGCGATATCGTAAGTGCCTCGTTCGAGCTTGTCGTCCACGCCGCCATTTGTTTCGTGTCAGCTGAGGCAGGCCCAATAACGTTAGTGGGTCGACAGTGAGAACCTTGATGTCGAGCTTGGCGCTGAGCGCGTTATTTGTGATTGATTTGCCTCTATTTGTTTTCAAGGGCGCAAATACACAAACTAGTGGGCGCTTGATCGAGGTCAAACTTGGGAGGAAGACGGCTAGGCAAGAAGGCTTCCGATTATTCGAAGAACGCCAATCTTCTTGCAAGTTCACCTTGACGAACTTCATTACATTGTTCTTTTCCAAGCACTCCGATTTCATCAACGCGCGATCAGGGCGCGATTATGTTCATAATGGCATGTTGGAGGTACCTAAGTGACATTATGTTCTGAGGATCAGGGACCATCGAAGAAAGCCTGAACCCCAATCTGTGCGTTGGTGATTGGGTAAAATATTAATTCCTCAAATGAAGGCAACGGCATGGCATGGGAGACGCTCGCTCCTCGGCCTCCTGAGTGTAGTCGCAGTGTTAACCCTCCCTTTGGTTCAACGTAATGCCTCCTGGCACCTTCTGGACAGCTATCATCACATCAACAAAGTACTTAGTCAACGTTTCAGCACCCACGAGTGACCCAAATTTCCAACCGCTATTTTCTCTCATTTCCCTTACCCTGAAAAACCTCCTTCTAGCTGGAGTATATATAGGGGACAGGACCTGTAGATACTACCCAGTTTCAACGTTAGATCTCCCTTTACAATGACTGTGCCATCGACATTATCGGAACCCGTCGCAGTCTACTGCGCATCATCCATGGGACGCAAAGATGCGTACAGGTTAGCAGCTGTGTGTGAGTCAACTTTGCCAGTGACAATGATGGTACTCGACTAATACGGTGACTAGCTGTCGGACATGCCCTCGCAGAAGCCAATCGACCCCTCGTATATGGAGGGGGATCGAAAGGCATCATGGGTGTAGTGTCTGGCGCAGCCTTGGAAAAAGGTGGCAAAGTAACAGGCGTCGTACCGTACCCCATGCTCGTCGCGGGAGGCGAACAAGATAAAACATCCCCATCAAAAATCCGGCTCAACGAGAAAGGAAGAGAGAAGGTGAGCTTGATGATATTCCCCCGTCCACCTGGAGTAAATTGTCTGATTGTGGATCATAACCAGATCGAAACGGTTAGTCCTGAGAACTTGCTCGAACGGCTCTCTCGGTGTATTGAGCCGTGTTGTCTAGATCATAGTCGATACGATGCATGAGCGCAAAGTCGAGATGGCAAGGCGCTCGTGCGCCTTCATCGGATTGCCTGGTGGTTTCGGCACTTTTGAAGAAGTAAGCCGGACGCATGGGCACACACGGGTCCTTTACTGACTTCGACTCACCACGCGTTAGATCATGGAAGTTACAACCTGGACCCAATTAGGCATCCACAACAAACGTAAGTCGATCTCGCTCCATTTCTCTCTTACAGTCCTAACGTCCATCTCAACTCTGACAGCCGTCATTTTGCTCAACGTTCACTCTTATTGGGAGCCTATCCGGACCATGATACAAACAGCAGTCGATGAAGGATTCGTTCAGCCCCACAATGCAGCACTTATATCATTCGTTAACGGCCCTGGTCCCGATGCCTCTATGGAGGAGCACGAAAATTTCGACTGGGGAAGAGCTGCGATCAAGGTGATAGAGAATTGGAAGCGGGACCCCGGCGAATGCCCGTATGATTGGACGGCCAGTAGATCTGGGGGAGAAAAGGACGAGCTTGACGCCATCTAAATTTGACCATTTACCTCCATAGATACTTATATCTGACGCCATCTTACGCTACCTTGAGCTTTGCTAATGGATAGCTGGAAAACTATTACTCCGTCATGCCGTAGGGGTTGGTACTTGTGCTGCTTCACTTTTCCCAAAGACTGGAACTATTTTCCTAGTTGGGTCCATGAACCTTTTAATTTCTTCGTCTGTGACTTTGGCCTTGCGCTAAAATAAAAACGATTCAAGCAGTATGGTAAGATGAGATGACCGGTGTACGTTACCTCTTGGAAATCCTTCACAAACGCTTGCAACACCGAGATGCACTTGGCCTTGAGTTGGCCGGTCAACATGCGTCCAGCACGGTACTCCTGCAAACCGAAGTCAGATCGAGTGCCACCCGCCCAAAGGCTATGTTGCAATCCTACCTCCCCAATTTTGGCCAGATCCTCGTCGTCGTCCAAGAAGAATGTTAGATATTGATATGCAACATCAACCTCCGTATCACCACCTAGCCGTCTATGCTCTTCTTCCGTCTCCTTCCCGCCAGAGAACCCGTGTCTGTTGATCTTGTTCTTGATTTGGTTCGGCGGATCGCTCATGAATATGCTGCTATTCGGATCACTGGCGCTCATCTTTGTTTGCGGTCCTTGGAGAGCGGGGAAGAAGATGGAGTGAATCAGGGACGGTTTGGGGTACTTCAGCTTGACGGCAACGTCGCGAGTTAGGCGGAAGTATGGGTCTTGATCGATTGCACAGGGAATCAGGGAGGGGATGTTGGAAACTGTTCCAAAGATGTTGGGGAACGAGTTCGAGAACGAAGGAGCGGCTTGGATGGCAGCGAAGTGGATCTTTCCGATGTTGTCTCTATTATGGTCCATCAGAACACGTAACTGGGATAAAGTAAAGGACATACGAGTCTGTAAACCCGAACGTAGACTTGGCTTGACTGCAAGTAATCTGCCGAGAGATCCTCGACACATTCTGATAGAACGGTCCCCCAACGAAATCAAAATCGCTGAAAATAAATGTCTTCTCAAGGTCGAACCCCACAGCAATGATATCGCGGGCATTTTGGGTAGCGAATTTTCTGGTCTGTTCGGGTTTGAGTTCGTGTTTGAAGAGGAACTTTTCGTCGTCTAGGAGGGCTTAGGGGTGCTCAGGGGAGACGGGCTTCAAGCTCACCTGTGAGCTGGACGACCAGGGGAACGTTGAAAGTCTCTTGTAGCCATCTATAATGGATTAGGCATGTACCAGACGTACACATATAAGGAACGTACTTCGTGAAGACAAAGGGGATCATATGGCCAAGATGCATACTATCGCTGCTCGGCCCTCGACCCGTGTACAGGAAGAAGGGCTTGCCCTGCTCGTATCGGTCCAGTATCTTATCAAATTCTCTGTACTAGTCAGCACGCAGCCTTTCTGTCAACAGTAGACATACCTATGCGAAAAGAACATCCCCCGTCTCAGCAAGACATGGGGGCGCTTGCCCGTGAGCCTCTCGAATCGCTCCAGCATGACCGGATCGATTCGTTTAGTTCCGAACTGGTCTATCAACTTATCGTAGTTGATCGCCTGTTGTTTGCCGTCCGAGGATACACCTCCTTGCACGTCCCAGGGTGTCACGACCTGCTCGTGTGGTTGAGCATCTGAAGACGCCGGCTTGACTTCTGCAGCCGACGGGGTGGGAGCTTCGGTGGCCTGAGGGGCGGCTGCAGGTGTTACTGTAGGCTTATCCGACGTGGTACTAAACGGGCCTCTTCGTTGACTGCAACCCTTCGCGCGATGTAGGCTGAAAGCTCACCTCAAGGAGCTCTCCGCAAGAGTCGATGCTAATGTGTTCACAGTGGCAGCCGCTGTGGGGTCAGTTGAAAGTTCTTCAGGTAGAATATTGCTCGAGGGGGTGGTCATCGCTGCCAGCAAAGAAACGTTCGGATAAATAGAGATTCATCTGGCAGGATTTATCAATCGATCGAGTCAGGAATGGCGAGATAAGATAAGATAAGATTCACAGCACAAGATAAAGACGAAAAAAGGAAGAAGCTCATTTCTGAGAACGAAAGTCGTAGCTGCGCTATGTGCGGTATTTATGAGGAGTAGTGTACACACGAACCTTGATCAAAGATATACGCATAATTCCAAGAACTTCCGTAGCTGTACCCGGACATTTGCGCAGCGTTCAAGTGAAATCAAGTCTAGTGTTCGTCGACGGTTCAATAATGATCTGTCGGTAGTATACATGAACTATTGCTGTGATATGAACTTGTGATACCAATGGTGTGTTCTTCTTTCTGAAGCAACAAAAAGACACTGGAGCCTACCAGAGGGCACTCTCCCGTTCAACCGCCCTTGATCACTGAAGATCGTACCAGATCAGACCTTGCTTGTTTCACAGGGTAAGTGCGCTTCTCAGCAGGTCGAGTAGCATAAACCGAGTAGCATAAACAACGCCTGAGTACTCATAGTACGTGATACCTGCAAAGCAAAGTTTAACCCTTGTACAATTCTGATCGCACTATGGCGAACAGTGCACAAGTTGCAAAGCATCCAAGGTTTGCAGCCATCGTGAAAGGCTTATAATGATGCCTACCAGGGACTTCAGCATGCATTGATCATATACTCTGCGCTTGATACAATACGCCTAGGTTGACACAAGACGAATACAGGAGACGAGGGGAACGGCCCTGACCCCTACACCTACCCCTTTCTCTGGAACAGGAGCGAAGCGAACATCGGAAATTCGACTTCTGAGACAAGGGCTCGAAACATGTCTGATAATGAAACTGCATTGCATTGCTATGTCTTTACGATGAATTGTATGTCTGTAAATGTAAAATTGCTACATGGATGGGTGGGGAATGATGATGATTGCAAGAACGAAAAAGAGAAATATAAAAATATGTCGCAAGCGTTTTTATGTGAACGTCGAGGCAGTCCAAATCTGCCAACCCAATATCCTCATGGCTTTCGGAACTCGCATAGGACGGTATATATGGTGTTGAAAGCCGTGTATATCTCTTCTCTGACCTAATGTCATGCAAGGCAAGAGTGTCAGCGGATGGGGCTCAAACCGATTCCACTGAAACTCGTAAGGAGGGGATTCACCGCCTCCGCCACACCGTGTACCCCAAAGGCTAGTGGTAGCCTTCGCGGCAGGGACGACGGCTGAAGAAAGGATAAGACATAACAGTACTGACCTTAGCACCAGTAAGAACAATCTTCCCCGATACGAAGATGAGAAGGACGACTTTCGGCTTGATCATGCGGTAGATGAGACCCGGGAACAGCTAAACACAAGTCAGCATCCTAACACTGGAGACGTCGCGAGCTACTCACCTCCGGCTCATAGCTGCTGAACTGTCCGTGACTGTACGCAAGACCCTCTAGACGGATGGGGAACTTGACGTCACAACTGCCAACGATGTTCTGAATCTTAAACTCGGAAAACTTGGCGTCGAAGCCGAGTTTCTGTACGATTCGGGCGTATTTGCGCGATGCAAGCCGAGAGTCGTCTTCGCACCATCTTCCTGGATGCGATTTTGCACTGGCGACGAGAGCGGTCGTCTTTGGTCTCGGATACGCATGATGACGGGTGCAAAACACTGTAAAAGAAGCACGAACAGTGTAGCCACAGTTCGGATCGTCAGTATCTACAAACGTTAGTATTTTAGTCAACCCCCCCGAGTCGACTCATCCCCCATTTCACGCATGGAGAACCATCGTCTTCAGATCCAGACGACGGTCGAGGTTGACGGTAGCAACGATGTTTTGCAGCGTAGGCACGATGCCTTTGACGGCGGTGATGTGCTGCTGTCCGAGAGTGAGTAGCGCGGGCGTGGCTGGCGTGGCAGCGGGGGTAGATGGTCCAGCGATGGCATTGCTCGTCGTCGGTGGTGTCTGCGACTTCAACGACGGTAGCTGAGTCTGGACTTGGGATTGCTGTGGTTGGTATGGGGGATTGGAGAGTGGAGAAGGGCGCGACGGGGCGTTCGCGTTTGCCGACGCCAGATACGAACTACCCGACGGGAGTGCGAGCGCATTTGCCTGCTGCTGGGCCTGCTGCTGGGCTTGGTACTGCTGATACTGCTGCTGCTGCTGGGGAGTAATGTGCGTCCTCGACGCGAAGTTGACCTGACGAGCGGGAAGAGCAAAAGACATCGTTGAGAAAGTTAAGTGACGTGGGAAAACTCACACTGGCGGGGGAGAAAGAAAGAATGACCTGGCGAACGAGCTTCTTATATACCTGCCTATTGCAGACTGCGATGACGTGCGGCTCCTTCCTTGTTCCTGCGAAGGCCACCTTTCCTCCAATTTTCGCCTTTGCTCACTCATCTCGATTCTCGTTCCTCGCTCGTCTACGCCTAAACCGTCCACACCACCCATTCCAGCGCATCCAGACCCCACCTTCTTCCAACACCTCGTCCCTTCCCGTCGCGCCGCATAGAAGTAGCAACACAGGAGTACTGCATTCGCTCCCTCACTCACGTCCTCCCTCCCTCAGTTTCACCCCTACGACACCAAGACTTCCCTCCCCCCCGACGCCGGGAACTCCCTCCAGCATGTTCCAGCACGTAATCCCGCCCCCGCTCCCCATATATCCTAGCCGCATCGTCGACGACACCGTTCCTATGTCTCAGGGACGCATATTCCATGGCGCATATTCGGTGCGTACCCCATTTGTTCGTTCCGCTTTCTTCCTCATGCATTTATTCACTCAGATTTGACCCTTCGTCGCTGACGTCCTCCCATGCAACCTCCCGACTCCTCAAACGTAGTCGAACACGCGCAAACACCCGCCACATCACCCAATCAGGTGCAAACGCGACCCAGACCCCCGTACTACGTACACGTTCCACGCCAAGTCAGTCCGCGCCAACGAAACCACGCACGACGATGCGGAAACTAAGGTAATGGTGAAACGAGTTGGGAAACGAGCAGACGGGTCGTGACGCGTAGGGAAACGAGAAACAGGGAGGTGAGACAGCGACGACGAACGATGAATGAGGAACGTGCAAGACGCGAAGAGCAGAAACGAACACGAAAGCAAGAAGTGGGAAACTGGAACGAGAACGGGAAAATCGAAAGGTGCGTAATGTCGCGTCTTTTCGACACGCGAACGAACGCTAACCTCGGCTCGACGCTAGTGAATGCGCATCATGCACGCACCCATCGAGGGAACGACAGGGCGCGCGAGGGACGACTCCGCGCTACAGATGGGGAGAACGAACGAGGGCGTCGTAGAGTCGACGACGACGACACGTGGATATACAGGGAAGGGAATGGGGAATGGGTATGTATGTAACGCGACGACGACGAACGGGGAACCACCAAATGCGAATCGCTAAACGCTAAACGGGGAACCGAAAACCGAAAACGAAAACAGAACGCCGGCGATATGAAGCAGAAAAGGTAGGGGAGAGCCGCCGCGCCAACTCAAAAAATCAAAATCAAAAGGAAAAATGAACGCGAAAACGAATATGGAAAATGGAGACGAAGACGAAAAGGCGAGTGCGCCGATCCCTACGCCAGGGCTGCGCGATGATGCTGATGACATGCGAGTATAGGGTTCGTTTCAGTACGAGTCACCTTCACCGCCGATCGACACCTGCCGCCAACGATCACGGTGTACAAGCGGGATCGGGCGGTGTTTCGGCCAGTCAACACCAACGCTACACCTACTCCAAGCCACGCCACACCATCGAGTTCGCAAACACGACGAAAGGGGAAACGAAGTGAACACACGAAACCGCGAAACCACGCACTCGGGAGCGGCGAATCGGGAAAAGAGTGAATGAAACGGGGTAAATGGAGAAACGCAGAAACGGGGAAACGGCTAGAAATGGAGAAGAGGAGAAAGCGGAAGAGAAAAAAGAAAATAGAGAAGGAGACAAAGACATACGTACGTTACTTTTTGTAGGCCATTGGATGTATTTTATTCAACTGATAGTATACTACTTTAAGAACGTCAGGAAAACGGGTTAGCGCCGAATAGAAAGTAGAGGCGAAAGGATCAATGGGAACGTGAAGTGGGAGCGAAAAAAGAGAACGAAATGACGCGAAACGAAGGGAAAACAAAGGAACGAAGGGGACACAACGGCGACGAATGAACGAAGCTGCGCGAACGAAGGCGTATCTAAGTCACTCGACCACGCAAACACGCCAACGACTGCGACAACCAGGACCGAACAATGAAAACGACGAGAACAGAAAAACAAAAGTCGACAGACGTGAAGCGACGACGCAACACGAAGCTAGGGTCGTACCCCACCCCCTCGATCATAATCGACTACGAGGGGATGCGTGAAAACCCCAGTCAGTCAGAGACTTGGCGCTGACCATCCATCTCCAAGATAGCACTCACAGCGCCAGACGGCGTCCCTGCCCCCTCGCTAAGCTCTCGGCTTCACGAAGAAGATGCGGGGAAGGCGTAACCAGCCCAGACAACGGCGCGGTGTGGGGAACGAAAAACGGGGAATCTAACGAGACAACGAAAGAAAATGGACAACGAAAGGAAGCGAAATGAAAGGAACACGAAGAAGGGAAATAAAAAAGGGACACGAGGGGAATTGGAGATCGCGTAAGTACGATCTCCCCGCGTTCGTCTTCATTTAACGCTAACGAACGCTTATCCCCGTGTTTTCTAGCTATGATAGCGCAGATTCGCGTAAAAGGAACCCGAGCGACGGGGGAAACGGGCTGGAGACGCCACACGAACACACGATGACGCGCACGAAACGAGAAAACGAGACGCAAACGGAGAAGAGAAAAGGAACGCGAACGGGATCAAACGGGGGAGATCGTGTAAGTACGATCTCTGTCTTTTTACCCCGTGTATTTTGAACTGGAATGACGCGTATTCGCGCGTAGTGAACTCGAAACGGGGCTAGGAACGTCGGACACAGGGTCTCGCTCCCCAATTAAATGACGCAAGTTTGCGTGCAGGGAACCTGAACGAACGAATGCGAAAACAAGTTGGAAGCGGGGCCACGCAATAACCCGGAAACCAAGAAAACGAAACCAAATTTAGCCCCGAGTCTCGAGACAGCACAAGCGAACGAACGCGAACGGATGAATGCAAAGAGATTGCGTAAGTGCAATCTCTATTATTTCCCCCAGCGTGCCTGATCTCGAACGGCGCGTATTCGCGTCTAGCGAGTTCGAAGCGACAAAACGGGGATACGAACGGCGCGCAAAAGCATGGGCTCGCAACGCAAAGGTAAGGGGAAACCAAAATAGCCGGGAATGCGCACGCACACCACGAAGAAGGTCAAATAACGCACAGGGCAGATCGTACGCAGACGATCGCCTCTGCTCGAACTCCACACAGCCATACAAATAGCGGGGCGGCTCGTTTACGCAGAAAGGGGAAAGAAAGCAGACGAGAAATGACGCAAAGAAAGGAGAAACACGGCGACGTCGACGTCGAGTTCGCAAGCGAGCCAGAAAGCGATTGTACGCCAATACGCACACCCCATCGAAGAAAAGAAGACAAAAGAAAACGGGGCCCGAAACAAGCAGACGAGATGGTTCCAGACCAACGCAGCCAAGTTCGTCCACCAGCGAAGTCGACGCTCGTCCCGCAGAGCGCATCGAGGACGACGACGACGCCAGAAGAAGGAACAAGATGGCACGGTGAGTGGATATCACGCCCGCTCGTTTGAAACGAAAACAGAAAGTTAGATAAATAGAAACTACGTCGCGAAGAAGTAGAATGCGACGACGTCGGGATTGCAGTGAAATACACAGCGTTTCCAACTGTCGCAGCCAAGCCTACTCGTCCCGGACGACCGTGGAAGTACCGCTGACGCGCATCAAGTCCACGGCCATCACATAAGAGAGCAAAGCATGACAGCAAGCAGACGGAGCGCAGACATGCACGAGACGGCGCCGACCAACTGCGACCACCCCTCTACTCGCCCAGCAAGACCATGGAAGTACCGTTTGCACGCATCAAGTCCATGGCCTCAACAAGACAGAACAGAAGTGGAAGCAAGTGGGAAGGGGCGTAGGTGATGCAGTCAGCGCTACACGGCTTGCGAATACGCAAGACAAACCCGAACGATGAAAAGAAAAAGGAAAGACAAATAAAACATCGACGCAACCCCAGACGAACGAGCAGACGAAGCCCCCCTCGACGACGATGAAGCGAACAGATGGAGGAAATACAGCACGCACCTCGAAATCGACGCGCAAGACAGCTGCGAAATACGGGGACGATATCAAAAATCGACGCACGATAATTGATCCAGCTCGACACTCACCCGTTAGCTACGTCAGCATTCGCGAAAGGCTAGACGAACTACAGGCAGGCGCAAATGATTAGAAACAAAGACGGCGCTGACTGAGGAAGTGAGCATGAAGAACGGCAACAATTAGGTACGTACCTAGAACTCGATACGAAGTCTTCGGGTTTCCAACATGCTCGCTGCAGGTACGACGTTAATACTTGGCACTCGATGAGCTGACCCCAATCTCGACACTCACCAATTGGCTACGTTTGCGTCGATCGACGACGAGCACAAGAGCCTAGAGGAGAAGTGAGTATAGGATAATAGGCGAGGATAGGATGGAACAGTGGAGGAAGTGAGAGGGAACTTGGCAGGGACACTAGAGCTCGCGCGCGCGCGCGATGTGCAGGGAGAGGGAGTTCCTTCCCCCAACGGACGTGGACGACCTAGGCAACGTAGAGGGGAGTCAGCGTCGGCTAACGGACAGGGATAACGACGGGATGGCTTACCAGCAATCTGAGTGCATTGTCACAGTGCGCAAACTTGAAGAGACACAGTCAAAGGAGTCGGGCGACGACGGGAACACTTACGACGATCACAGTGGCGTGAACGATGGCCACACGACTACTAGGGTACCAGGAATGCGGTTCGAACGTCTGTGATGTGCCTTGGCGAGCTGGGCTCGTAAGGATTCATGATGGGATACGTCGTCATTGACAGCCCGGGCCTTTCATTTTATCTCACTGTTCACTCATTCACTCAACAGATCCTAGTCATCGACACTCACACACGAATCGGGAGCTCAGGGACTCGACTGGGGAAACCGCGTACACGTTTACGAACGAGGCTCTGGCGGCAGCGACTCACAACGCACCGAGAGGTCAGTAGCACGGCGTACCACGCTGTTGTAAATCCTCAAAAATATATATTTCATTTTCGAACGTCTGCAAACGGCGCGCATGGGATCAGCTACCAATAGCGGCGACGATAAGGAAGACATACGTGTACAAAGTAGTTCACGAACGATACCAATTGGTCAGTCTATTTCGCCTACGACCCGAATGCCTTGAACTGACGCACTGTAAGCATAAGTTGATAGCGAATAACAAAACTTACCTAGTGTTCTCGTCGAGCCCAGTTTCTATGTGCCGACTACTTGAGAGTGGGAATCAGTAGTATTTAGCTTGATACGAAAATGAACTGACCCTGTAAACCAAGTGATTAGTGTAATGCAATGGACAATGTTCGGTACTTACTTACTTAGAGGTCACTAGAGAATGTGATGGAACTGAGACAGCAGCGGCGAACAACGACGTTGTATCAAATGATATCCTGAGGAATTGTAGATCAGAATTCAAAATGAAACATGTTGTAGGTCATTGCTTTCGGCCTTCATGATTGCTGAAAAGATCATCTACACCATGTTAGCACTGTGCAATCACAATAGGATATTGATGGACTTACTTGTGAAGCAAATACTTGCTCAATAACTGGTGATAAGGATTAGAGTCGGTATGAATAGTGTATAGGGAAGACGAACCCGTTGAAGTCGAACAGGGGGCGATAGGAGTAGAGGGAGATGAGGTGAGGATCGCTCGTTCGAGCTGGAGAAGAGAAGGGGAAGAGTAGATATGAGGACCCAAGCTGGGGATGGGGATAAATCAGCCAAAATGACCCCCATTATATAGGGAAATGGTGCGCGAACATCGGGATAGTGTTTTCGACGTATCTACGCCCAAGGGACTTGGGGAGCTTCGGGAAAAGCTGCGACTGATGGTAGCAGTGATTAAACGTAATAGAAGCGCTTAAGCTCCAGCGCCCACACGCTAGCGGACGGGGACCTGGCGATTTCGATTAGGTTCGGGGAATTGAGTACGACGAGGAGAAGGGACAGTGTGAGGGTCGCCGGACAAGTTTGAGAGCTCCGGCCAGCGGGGGGACAGAGTCGTAGTGGGTATACATGTCTACCATGAGGTAGGTGGTGTCCTCGTGAGCGTAGATGGTGTCGAATAGTAGATACTCACTCGAAGAGTATTGAGTGAGATGTTCTGCAAGAAATGGAAAATCGCGACGGAGAAGCCGATCGCAGCGGCTTAAACTGCAGCCGAAGTAGTGTATAGATGTAACGTACATACCCTGAGATGCCCAGAGCGTTTATTTGCTGGGTTCCTGCAATATACATGTCCGTTGGTGGGATTGGGGCCGGTCCCATATAGTCTGATGAATATTGCACGATCGGTCAGATTAAGGGAGATGACAAGGAGGTACGTACTACATATCCATGGGGGTACCCATTCTACACACTTACGAGCAATGGGGGAGAGTAGGACAAGGCGGGAGGAGTGGTACAGTGGTGCTACTAGGGTGGGCTCGTTCTCATTGGAAGTGAGTGTCACGGAGGAGGGGGGTTGCAGAGAGGAAAGGAACTACTTGACCCACTCATGGAGTATGTCCTCCTGCTCTTTGCAGTGCAATCGCGAACGATAAACGGCGGGGAGATAGGTGAACGCAGGCGTGCGGAGTTGTCGGCCATGCCAAATTTGGATAATGAGCGCAAGTTTGGACTCCGCCATCTCTCAACCGACGATCATTCTTACCACATCGTTCACTGTGGGTGCGTCTCCTTGCACCGGCTCTCCGAATGTTTTTCTCACCTGCATAGGTCAGCATTACGTTCCAGATACTTCTGATGCTCTATTGTGCTCATTTCGTGTCAAAAGGACGATGTCACCATATTTCGACGCCATTAGATTGGCCTCCCCGTTGCGCTGGACCCCGTCCACCCTCCGTCTTCCGCTCGGAACTGACGAAAACACTCAAATTCTATATTCGAACTTCCCGCGACCTGCGCTTTACTGAAGACGCTCTCCCACTTGAAGACTGTCCCTTTGCGCCCTCCCACCGCCGTCGAGGCCCCCCAAAAGTCGAGAGGGTATGTTTCGACGCCGTTTTGTCGGCATCACGAAGCTACGACATACACCCATTGGAAAGCAACTCGCACCGGAAATCCACGGGTCAAATGCTCCCCGCCACCTCTGTACGCCTCTCCGTGTTTTCAACAGAGCGGGATGGCCTCATCAGAGGCCGTTCCACTCACCTTCTTCTCCCTAGCGTCAGCACACCCAGAACGACAGTAAACACTCACCGAGAACCCCGAAAAAGCCCAAATTCGATATTTGGGCTTCCGCCGACCAGCCTCTTCGCGCTAAAGTAGCTTGCACACTAGCCATCGCAATGGCGCGCGTCCACCCGCCTCAAAAAGTCGAAATTGGATATTTCGACGCCGTTTTATCGGTGTCGCAGCGTCACCTTACCCCGCTTCTTCAAGCTACAATAGCTACGCACCATGCTTCGATTCCGACACAAAATCGACCCCTCGAACTCCTCACGCCGTCTCCATCCACCTCCCCGTTTTCCACAGAGCGAGGCCGTTCTGCTCTGCTCATTTCCCCTTCGCTTCTCTGCCTTTCCCTGGCTTCAGCGCACGCAGAACGACGCCAACAACTCGCAAAATACTCAAACATGATATTTGAGCTTCCCGCGACCGGCCTCCTACCTCTGGCATAGCTGCGACTTACGCTCCACTCCTTCCCGCCCTTCTACAGCTTCGCGCTACCTCCTGGAAGCCTCAAAAGTCGAAATTCAATATTTCGGCGCCGTTTTGTCGCCCTCGCGATGGCGCATCACTCCCATACACTCGCCCCACTCTGGTCGCCTCTTAGATCACCAAAAAGTCGAAATTACATGTTTCGACGCCGTTTTATCGGTTCCATGGCGCCGCGAGAACCTGACTCGCACTCCGCATGCCCTTCCAGGCCATTCGACGCCATCTTCTCGCCGTGTGTTATCTGTACGACGGTTTCTACTCAACAAACCACTTTAGCAGCTCGAAAGTTGAGGTTTCGCCGCCGTTTCATTGGAGTTGACTACTTCCTCTGACCACAGACCATCTGTTGCTTTGCCCAGCGCTGCCGTAAAGTTTAGATTTGTTATTTTACGGCTGTTTGATAGTCTTCGGTTCCGTTTAATCGGTTGTACCCAATTACTCATAGTTGCAATATAATGATCGGTGTCTTTTGGATAAACCTCAGTGTGATTAAAAAATTGGCCGCGACGGTAAGTCTGTCATTTAACGAGTGTGCTATGCTGCGTCGATGGGAGTATCATTGCCATATATTCATTAACAGTAGGTAGTCCTGAGTATTAACGTGAATGATTCGCAAGCGAGTACGTTACTGCCGACTTGCGTAATATGAAGTTCCACCCGTCGCCATCGGAATACTTGGCATCGTAGAGGTATATAAGGCCTGCGAGCAGAGGCATTCAGTACCACCCCCATGCCTGCCCGTCGTCTTGCTGCTGCTCGTAGTCATAGTCGTAGTCGGTAGATAGTCTGACACGCCGGGGGGCAGCGAGTGCGGACGTATGTCTGCACGCGCTGCTCTTCGGCGCTATGTCAGAATGCAACGGCGCTTCGTACCTATCACAAACTCTTGAATTTTGTTTTGACAATTTTTGTGAACCCATGTCAGTCACCCCAAGCGAACATCGGAAATTCAACTTCTCAGACAAGGGCTCGAAACTGCATTGCATTGCACGATGTATTGTATGTAAGATTGCTACTTGGATGGGTGGGGAATGATGATGATTGCAAGAACGAAAAAGAGAAATATAAAAATATGTCGCAAGCGTTTTTATGTGAACGTCGAGGCAGTCCAAATCTGCCAACCCAATATCCTCATGGCTTTCGGAACTCGCATAGGACGGTATATATGGTGTTGAAAGCCGTGTATATCTCTTCTCTGACCTAATGTCATGCAAGGCAAGAGTGTCAGCGGATGGGGCTCAAACCGATTCCACTGAAACCCGCAAGGAGGGAGTTACCGCCTCCGCCACGCCATTTACCCCAAAGGCCAGTTGGAACATTTGTGGCAGGGATGACGGCTTAAGAAAGGATAGGATGTAACAGTACTGACCTTAGCACCAGTAAGAACGATCTTCCCCGATACGAAGATGAGAAGGACGACTTTCGGCTTGATCATGCGGTAGATGAGACCCGGGAACAGCTAAACGCAAATTAGCACCCTAGCTAAAGACGTCGCAAACTACGCACCTCTGGCTCATAGCTGCTGAACTGTCCGTGACTGTACGCAAGACCCTCTAGACGGATGGGGAACTTGACGTCACAACTGCCAACGATGTTCTGAATCTTAAACTCGGAGAACTTGGCGTCGAAGCCGAGTTTCTGTACGATTCGGGCGTATTTGCGCGATGCAAGCCGAGAGTCGTCCTCCGACTTCGCACCGGTGACGACCATCTTGCCGGATGCGAAAATGAGGGCGGTCGTCTTTGGGTCTCGGATACGCATGATGACGGCTGCAAAACGCTATACAACAAGCACGAACAGTGTAGCAACAGTTCGGCATCAGCAAATCATTATCTACAAACCTTAGGATTATATTCAGCATTTCGCGCATGGAGGGCGATCGTCTTCAGGTCAAGACGACAGTCGAGGTTGACGGTGGCAACGATGTTTTGCAGCGTAGGGACGATCCCCTCGACGGCAGTGATGTGTTGCTGTTCAAGGGTGAGCGGCGCGGGGGTGGCAGGGGTGGCAGCGGGGGTGGATGGGCCAGCGATAGCATTGCTCGTCGTCGGCGGTGTTTGTGACTTCAATGCGGGTGGTTGAGCCTGGACTTGAGATTGCTGAGGTTGATATGGGGGGTTGGAGAGCGGGGAAGGACGCGACGGCGCGTTCGCGTTTGCCGACGCTAGATATGAGCTACCCGACGGAAGTGCGAGCGCATTTGCCTGTTGCTGGGCCTGCTGCTGGGCCTGATACTGCTGATACTGCTGCTGCTGTTGAGGAGTAATGTGCGTCCTCGACGCGAAGTTGACTTGACGTGCGGGCAGAGCAAAAGACATAGTTGAACAAAATAAGGGGCGTGGGAAAATTCACACTGGCGGGGGGGAAAGAATGAGTCCCCTGGCAAACGAGCTTCTTATATACCCCATCATTTCAAACTCCGACATTGAGTCAGTCACGACTTACGTAACATGCTCCTTCCTTTGTCCCTTTCCTGTCTTTGTCCCTCGGTCCTCGACGAAGACCACAGCGGCCGGAACACCCTCATCGTCGCCACAGACGGCCACTACAGTGCCCACAGCGTCAAAACTATGGAATTGGTGGCCTTTTAGACGTACTTTTGGCGTCTGAGGACCAGGGAACCCACCACGTACTTGCACTGCCCTGACTACGCCCATCAACTTGGCGACTAAACAGACAAAATGTTTTTCTCCTCCCTTTTTTCATTGACTCCCTGCCTCCCCGACATCCGCCTTGCACCCACCGCCTATCTTTTCACGGTTCTATACGCCTTCAATGCCTCCAGTTCTGCCAGGATGCCGTATTTCGTGAATCGGAGCTTGTCGGCTCGTGTGGGTATTCTTTCCCATGTCCGCACAATGGCCCTAATTTAGCTCGCAATCTCCATCGCACACGGACCATGTGACGAACACATCTATCCATCTATGATGATGATCATTGATGGTCTTTCAGGCGCCTAGGGAACTCCATCTTGTGTTATCATCGTGTTATCAGCTCGTCGTGAGGCCGATCCAAGGCCAATCGTGGGACGAAACCCCTTTCAGCTCACTCGAAGGCCAGGGCCGCATTGCTTGACCGTTTCACCTCCCGCTCCAAGAGCTCACTTAGTTGATGCTGCGCACTCGATCCCTTTCTTCTATCTGTCTACTGGAATGGCCTGTATTTGGCATTTTTTTTAAACATATCCTATTTTCCAGGCACTTCCATTAATCAATATCAAACATCGATCATTTATGATATCATCTCCTAGTGGTTCAGACCGAATCCCGTCTTCCATACGAGATGTGCAACGTGCGATGTACACGTAGTCCACTGCATCCCCGACGTGTGTATGGTCATAGCGTGTCGCGCGATGTGCATTTGCAAAGCGGAACAAATTTGTCCCAATCAGAGCCTAAAAGGCGGCGCCATCAGGGACGTACTGCGGCTGCCAAGCCCGAGCTGGGGCCCCTTAAGCACTCCTAATATACCTAATAAGCTATTTAATGAGTAATCCGCTCAACTCAATCAAAATCAAAATCAAAATCTCAAGATTGAACACATTCTATGTTTTTTTCCTCCTTGCGCAACTGCTCGATAAGTATCTCAACACGATTTGGTGAACAATTTGACTACCTGCATCACCATCGGTAGCCATGGGAACACACTCACGTAATACGTTCCCACGAACTCCGATCGTCGTTCGCGTCGTGTCTATATGACAAGTGCTCTTCCTCTGAGTCCTCAGCAATCTCAATTTCACTCAAGGGCAAGTATCTTACGCGCGACGCACGAAGCGCACGAAACGAGCGAACCTTCAGCTGGGCGTCCTACCTTGCACCAATCAACGGCACCATGGATGTAGGCCAAACTATAGGCCAAAGAATTTGTAATACGACCTGCGATTAGGATAGCGTAAACAAGCCGTACTGGATCTCGCTGCTACCGGAATATCCTCTACGTTCCGATGACTTGTTCTTGCTGCTATCTATACTGGATCGTTCTTGCTCCAATCACCTCGACTAGATATTAGCGTCGGCCTAATTCGCGAGGAAAGAAGCTACCAAACGTTATGTCTCTACAATGGTGGAGAGCAGCGCTTCTTGATCCCCGATGATGAATTCGCCACAACAGCTGTATCAATTCTTCTTGTGCCCTCTAGGTCGGTCTGTTCGCCGTCAGACGGGTTCTAGCTCAACCACGCGCGACGAGAGCTAGACGACCGATTCAAGGCGCACACCCCGAGTTGAAGGAACACCGCCGCCAAACTCTCACCATCTTTCGTCAGGTTCTAGTTCAATCAATTTCTGTTGATGGACGCATCCCGCAATCAACCATCTTCGTGGCTTTTGAATGACTCCTTCCCACAGTACCGATATGATCACTAGACTGGTAATTCAACGGAGGATATCCGGACGTTCCTCCTCACGCAACGCGGCGCGCCTTCGTGGGAAGCTAGAGGTTACTGAGGACTATTAGAGGAACGTTCGTCGAATTCATCACTTCATCAGTAGTTTCCATTTCCTCCGCTTTCCAGTCTTAGGAACACCAGTTTTCAATGAAATCGCCGCCACGGTCGCGGTACAATGTCGGATTCCTTATAGCCGTTGGACTGGCCTTTCACCATGTAAGCGAGCGACGCTTCCTCGCCCGCAGTCAGAATTCTAAAAGTTTAGGTGTATATGTCATCAATCTTCGACTGCTATTTTTCGAGCACGGTATCCAATGGCATGAGCCCTGTGACTGTGCCTAGCAGCCTCGCTAAGAGATTGGTACTTATTATTGGTACGGCTAGTCTGCTTTCCTCCTGATCATCGTGACACTAGCACATCGCAGGTGATGGGCTACGAGCCGACCTACTCTTCTCGTTGAATCCCTTTGAGAACATTCCTGGCTCACCGAGGATCGTCGCGCCCTATCTACGCAGTGTGATAGAACATAGTGGTGCATTTGGGATCTCACATACTAGGGTGCCTACTTTGACTCGGCCTGGCCACGTCGCCATCATCGGTGAGCGATTTGGCGGTTAGTAACTGTAGGGATCTGATGATGGCGTGTAGCTGGGATGTACGAGGATATGTCTGCAATAAGCAAGGTAAGTTCAGATCCATCATCGAAAGCCCGTATCGAGCGAGCTAATCGTCACTAGGGATGGTCGTCCGAGCCGGTAATGATCGCCGCCCCTTCGAAGTGCTAGAAAACCCTAACGCCGCGTTATAGGTCGAGTTTGACTCCATTTTCAATCAATCTAGTACCACATTTTCCTTCGGCTTCCCTGGTGTCCAATCCATGTTTGCTCGAAGAGCTGCTCTAGGCAAAATCCGCGACTGGTGCTATGAAGACGGAGAGCAGGATTACACCAAGGGTAAGCGCCGTTAACCTGGGTATCTGTGATAATAACAATGTCACTTTGCGCCCTTAGATGCTTCAGCACTAGACTTTTGGGTCTTGGAGAATTTGGAGAGATTGTTTAGAAATTCAACAGACGACCCCGTCCTCGCCAGCCAGCTCAACGCTGACAAGACTGTGTTCTTCCTGCGCCTGGGTGGTCTGGATATCACAGGTCACTCTTACCGACCTCACTCGAAAGTAAGTGACCGTTTCGTTATGTCGACCGCTCCCCCAGACATTTCTCAGGAATATATGAACAACATCCAAGCTGTTGATCGCATCGTTGAGAGGAGTCAGAGCCTGTTCAATGAATATTTTCAAGATAGCCAGACGAGCTTCGTCTTCACTGCTGATCATGGCATGTCGGTGACTGGTGTTCACGGCGACGGTCGTATGTTCCCCGCCTCACTGCCGATATGTGCAAGATAGTCATCCCCGCCATTTATAGACCCAGATAACACACGGACCCCTCTCATTGCATGGGGCGCTGGAATTCGTGGCCCACTCCCTGATTCATCTCCTTCATCTCACGACGAATACTCTCAAACTTGGGGATTAAACCATCTACTTAGGCGGGACATCGAGCAAGCCGATATCACGGCGTTGATGGCCACACTGCTAGGTCTACAGTGGCCAGCCCATTCGGTGGGTATTCTACCTGATGCTGACTCTAGTCGTCCTGGATACTTGGCTCTTAGCGCAGGGGAAGAGACGGTTGCTCGAGCCTCGCTCGCCAATGCCAATGTAGGTTCGTTGTCGTATCTTGGGGAATCTGAGTTGATTGAAGAATAGGCTTTGTTGGAGCATTACCGCGTCAAGCATGGTACGAGATCCGATCTCATCTTACGCTCCGTGCTAAAAAGCACAAGTAGAAACTAGTCAAGGACGACGGCTATTTTACAAACCATTCGAACGCCTTGAGGGGAGGGCTGATGACAATATCGTTGCCAGAGCCTCTATGCTACAACGTACCCAAACTGCGATGGACGCAAATGATTGGAAAGGCGTTCACAACGAGTCTCTTGTTCTAATTCAAGCAACGCTTGAGGGCCTTCGCTATCTCCAGACGTACGTCTTCCAAACCTCCTTCATTGTGGTTTTTATAATTTCAATGACAATCTGTGGATCATAGTTATGATAGCTTTCTAATTCACGTCATCGTCCCCGCCGGATATGTCGGCTGGGCAGCGTATTCTTCGCTATACATTTCCCGACCCCTGGACCAATCGCCCTCCCAAAGAGCTTCTCCTCGTGCATCGACCACCATTACGGTCCTTGTTACTCTGGTTTTATGCTGCTCATGGGCGGTATTCGCTTTACAACACTCGCCTTGGACTTACTACATGTATATCACTTTCCCCTGCTTCTTTTGGCATCAATTTCTCGTTCAAATGCCCTGGAGATTCATCCTGCCTACCTTCCGCTACTCACAATGTATAATAACTGCACTACTCGTATTCGCTGCGCTTCAAGGTATCACGGTCTGTCGCTCTATCTTGTCCGCTGGCGAAGAGGTGCTGACAACCTACCCAGTTAGCCTATGCCTATAGGGAGATATGGGTGTATGCTTTGGTAACAGCTGGTGTTATATGGCCCCTTCTCGCCTGGCCTCCGAATTTTCTGAAGAAGCGGTTTGGCCTTTATATAATGTGGGCCAGCTCCTGTAGCACGATAGCCTTCTTCCACACGCTGCCAGTGGATGTTAAAGAGAATCTGCCCAAAATGTGAGTGTTATCGTCAGTCGGCTGAGTAAATATTGACGGACAAGACTAGTATGTCAGGGGGTGTATTGATGATTGCGTTTGGTTTAGTCTCTTGGTACTACCGCTTTACAGAGGGAGCGGGCCAGTCGAGGGCATTGATAACACTGGTCCGTTTCATTCGTTTCTCAAATGATCCATGTGCTGAGCACATGTACCTGTTGACGGATCTAGTTGGCGATGATGGCTCTAGCAATGTGGGTGACCTATGGTTCTGTTCAATCTCTTCAAGCCAAAACAGGACTTCCCATCCTCAACCAATATCTCGGATGGATCGTACTGCGCAAGTGCACTCGCTTCTACGACACGGCTTCGTCAAACTGACTGCGCATTAGTCGCTTCACCTCTACTCGCGGTAATGCTCGGGGCCAAGTTTGGCAACGCTTTGGCGAAGACGACAGCCTACCTCATTGGGTTTGGCATATGGTTTGTCGTGCTCTCGGTCAACGCAGAAGGCCTGTTCTACCTTGCCTACGCTATGACCCTTCAGATTTGGATAGAAGTGGAGACCACCTTACGAAATGAACAACACGTTGCAAATAGTGGCCAGTACCGTTCGTTGAGGCTAGATGATCTGCGGATTGCCGTTTTCTTCTTGTTCTCCGTTCAATTTGCTTTCTTCGGCGCGGGGAAGTGAGTCACTTTACTGCATCCATTGGTCTGGAGCTGATGCTTGTTTGTACAGCGTCGCATCCATAGTGTAGGCATTTCTCCTGAAGCTCAGACCGTCATCTCATTCGTTCTTAGGTCGTTCTACCTCGAACCAGTATATCGACTGGTAATAACATTCAAGCCTTTCCTTGTATTCGGGCTTCTGGTAATGATTCTGTTCGAGTACTGTGTGGTGGACTAAATAGTCCTTCATCAGATGGGGAAGGCTGTCATACCCTACGTGATCTTATCAGTCTCGCTCGCGACGTTGAACGCGCGACTTCACTTACCGCCCTTCTCAATTCTGCTTGTCGCGTTGGCCTTAACCGATGGTGGGTACATCAACGACGCACATCGCTTCACAATGATTAATGCTGTCGAAAGTGGTGACCTTAACATTCTTTTACCAAGTTTCGGACGTTGGTAAGTACTTACCGTCTGAGACATTGCCGCATCGATCACACATCTTCACCTCTAGGATCGTGGACAGAAATTGACCAACCAGTCGGTCGCTTCTGTGTCATGTCTCTCCTCCTTCTCTGGTCTATGGGAATTTGTGCTGCAGGAGAGTACCTAATGGCAGACTCGTTTCCTCTAGATCGTGAAAAGGTGGATTGAAAGTACGGTCATTTGGTTCCCTACTTCCCATATTACTTGTCGTGATATAATCTCGTAAGTCGCCGATCTCGAAGTCAAAGGCTCCAGGTGACGATGCATCCAGGGGATCCGCAAGACCGAACGTAAAGGTTCAGCGCAAAAGGAAATTCCTGGTATATCAAGATAGCATTGCCGTATTAAATGTATAATCCATGAAGCTCCGGGCAGGATTATGAGGGCTATATATCGAAATCATCATCAAAGTCTTTCCTTCGTTGATACTACAAATGATATGAGGATTCTAAGTTGAGATGTCCGTGGAGAAGTTTAGACATACCAATATCTTGCTTTGCTTCGCTGAGGTCTTCCCCTGAGCTTCCTCCATCTACGCATCGAAGGTAAGAAATAGGACATAATGTGAGCGCAACATAGATCTCGCCTGTTCTAGCAGATCAATTAGCTGCGCCTCCGTGACACGGCCTCGAATCTGCCCTGATTGGGCCATCCTCAAGAGGATGGCTTCAATTTGCCGTGACCTCTCAGCGCTGACCAGGGCGATTCGGGATACTAATGATGACAGGAAATAACCAATGAGCGTTCCGATCCATAACAATCGCGGTGGAGTAACGGCCGTCAATTGAAGTCCCTTGAAGGTTAAGATTAAACGTACATCGTTCTCGAGCCTCCGTGTCCAATATCGTAGCCAGAAGTCCCCGTCGCATCTCTTCCTCTTGCTTCCGCTTGGCCTCATCCTCGGGAGAGGGCTGCCCACCCCCAGGAATAGAGCCAGCCTGTTGCAGTGAGTTGAGATTGTCCATAGAGTAGTTGATATGAGTACGGAGTCGCTTGGTGCCAGTGACTGGGAAACTTGAAGCAGTATAGATCTTAAAGTCACGTGGAATATATCAAGTAGTAGATGATTATTGATACGGTACGCATTAGTACGTGTAGATGCTATATCTATGGACTATAATCTACATGAACCCCAAGTCCGAACGAATGCAAGAATACAAATGATTGCGAGGTGAAGTGCTAGTTGCTACAAACCCCAAAGGGAGGCTCCGAAGTCATAACGTGTCCATACACATCCGTGAAAGTTCGTAAACAAGGATCAGATACTGGTCCTTACAGCAAGACGCCAGCGATGAGAGCGACCAATGCTGTTGCGATGCCTGCACCGCGAATATTGTTCGAACCCAAAGAGATTGCGCCATTGCCAGCCGCGGTCTGACCTTTCGCTTTGGCTTGGAAGGCAGCGAAGTTGTTGGGTCCAGACTCGACGGCGTTGACAGAGAACACCATTCCTTGAGTGCAATGATTGCCCTGGCGGCAGTAAGCCCAAATTGGCTTCGTCTGGTTACGAAGGTCAGTTGGTGTTCATCAGCGGTGAACAGTGTTAACACATACGTCGTTGACTCGGATCGTCCAGGTGCTGAAAGTAGTGGCGTTGTCTGCGACGGGGATGAATCCCGAGTCAAAGCCGACCTCGCCAGTAGTAGTTGTCTGCGAAAGCGGGGAGCAGGGCTGGGCGAAGGAACTGGCGGTTACAGTGTGGTTCTTTTGACGGAACTCAAAGGTTACTGTGTCGCCAACTTGAGCGGTGATATTTGCAGGCTCGTAGAATAGGCGACCGGCGCCGCCAACGATGACACGGTGGTCATTGGTTGTGGATGGAGAAGTAGACGAGGCAGAGGCGGAAGGTGCCGGAACGGTGACGGTCGCAGTGACAGTGACGAACCCGGAGGGTGCTGCTGAGGACGAAGTGGGAGGTGTAGAAGCTGCGCCACCCGTGGCAGCAGACTGGAAGGCAGAGAACCTGTCTCCCGGGTTGACGGCGAACACCATTCCCTGTTGGCAATGGTTGCCTTGTTTGCAGTACACCCATGTGGGGTCGGTGTTCTGAACGGTGAGTTCCGCTACTGGGAAGCCATCGACAACTGAGTCGGCGACGGGGACACTGAGTGGCGACTAGTAAGTTCCCATTCATACAGTACACTTCAATGAACGCACAATCCTGAATCAAAGCCACCCTGAGCAGGCTGGCACGGGTTCGCGAAAGTGGATTGAGTTGCAGTGTGATTTTTCTGCTTGAAAATGAAGCGAACGACGTCCCCTTGGGCAGCAGTCTATGAAAGTGAGCTCAGCCAAGCCCCATGACAGATGAACCATGGCACTTACAACAAACTCGGGGTTGTACTTCAGTATCCCAGGGCCACCGACTACAACGTCAAAAGTCGCAGCGTAGGCAGCTGCAGGTAGAAGCGCAAGGGCAGCAAGATTGGTGAATGATCGCATTGTAGAGATTCAACGTTCAACGGAGTGAAGTATTAAATGGAAGTGGTGCGATAGGTTCTTGAAGGGAAGTAAAGGTCGTAACGTCAACGTTAGAGGGAAACTGAGAGGAATCGATGAAGTCCATCGCCATTGAAGCGACGCGCACTTTATAGTCGAGCAGCAGCTGGAGAACAAAGAAATTTAGGGGCAGCATGGAGAACAAAGAGTTGCTCCATATATGGAAGGTGCCCCTGAGTCTTATTGTTCACACGTACATTCCCAGAACAATAACGGTTTTACATGACTAGAACAATAAGTAGTTGTACAGAGATCGAGGTAAGACGTTGTACAGAGGGAAGCATAGGTTCGCTGGACGATACAGATACTACAGATATTTGGCCGTGAACTGGCCCCACTTACGTATGACTGGAAGAACAATCATTTCCCATTCTTTATTTCGGTATTTGCCTTGTTTGACGCGTACGAAATCAAATATCTCGCGGTGGGACTCACCACCTAGATGGATTGTGTCATTTGACGTGAACCAGGGGTACGGAAGACAGAAACGTACAGTCTGAGCACTGCACGGCGGAGCTTCGTTGGTTGCTAGTTGACAAGGACGCAACCACTGGCCAATCAGGATCAAGATATGCAGACCTGGTAGCCAGATCCGCAAGCTCAAGGTGGATAAGTCGCTCTGGTGGGATTGATTCGGCTGCCTTTGTGTTAACACAAAATAATATCTTACCGAGGCGATGGCACCAAGCTGCCGGGTCACCGACTTTAACCAATCCTTTGAGGTGGCTAGGTGACTTGGACTTCGATTTGTTTTCAGGCTCGGGATACCAGCCGCGTATGACGTGCTCGTGCGTACGACATTGCCGGTCCCACTGGTCGATACGCTTGACCACATTGGTGGCACGTCCGACTTTGAGTCTGAGTCTATCGCTTGATCGGTCTATAGGTAGAGTATAAGTTGAGTAAACGACAGCAAATAACTCTTACCTCTGATTTCAAAGACGTAGATATGACCGGGGCTGTCTGACGGGGATGGGAGTTTTTCCATCTCCACTCTCAAGGCGGCCTGTGTATCCGGATGCAAGTAACTTGGGATCCAATCTGACGACGAAGATCATCAGCGCGTACAAATGGTAAGACGTAGGGAATTTTCTAACCGTTGAAGCTCACCCACTCGCTTCTCTTACTGGCGTAGAATCCAGTTGGCTGGAGGAGTCGCGAGCGGTGCTGGTAGCAGAATATTTCGGAGGCTGCACCTTCAACCGCCAACCCAGGACTAGATCGAACGTTGCGTTTACATTGAATACCAGACTTTGTCCAGCCGTTGCAACGGATGACGATAGACGGAGCGCCTTTTGACGGCGGTGGCTCCTCATCCGTCTCAACTACCATGAGGGAGGATCCAGCCGATGATTCGGCGCTGATAACCAATCTCTGAGAGGTCCGAGATCGGTTGGGACTCGCAATGCGATTCGAGTTCAACTGAATCGCCTTATCTATCACCATGCTGCGGACCTCTCTGCCATGGTGGCTTGGAGATCTATCATCCAACTCCAGTTTCGCGAGCTTAAGGACGGCATCAATGTAGAGAGCGGCCGCGTCCTGATATTCGACTTCCCATGACTTGTTTCCGTTGCCGATGGGACTTGAAGTGGGCTTCACATCAATCGGCTTCTTGCTAGGCTGAGCGCGCTGGCTGATACTTTCTGCTTGCGCCTGGGGAGCGCTGGGCAGGGCTTTATACTGCCCAGCTCGGGGACGTAACTTGGTCACGACGCTGGGTCTCTCGATGGGCATGAAGGATACTGAAGTGAGTAAGTTCAGTATTGTTTCGACCTATTATATCTGGGGATGCGTGAGCAGGCTGTTCCTAGGAGGTGAGCGCAGGAGTCATACGCGGTCATACACGCCGTTCCCATGCAACACTGCCAGACTTGTTCAGGTTTGGTTCGGACTGCCTCCGTTGCCTTTGTTGAATTGTTCATTGAACTGGCACCGCACGTGTGAACACGGTCACGTGGAATCCAATATGGAAGCTCATTTCAATTTTGGGTTTACTTCCACTTTGTTTCACGCTCGCGACGCGCAGAGATCCGGAATCGTTCGTTCTCTATCCTTTAGCGGCGATTCATCTTGAGGCGCACACGGGATACTCCTCAGGGCTTGCTTGCCGAATCTAGAAAGCATTATCTTATCAATGGCTGACTCTGATAACGATCATGCCCACGCCCAGCCGGTAGGTCGTCCATCCGTTGAACCCTCGCCGGTCTTAACTCTTGAACTTCATCGTAGGTGCTGAAAGCATCAGTCCATGATATCAGTTATCTCACAACTTTGTTGCGTGGGGTCAATTTTGCCAGTGTGAGCTAGGCTTTGTAACCGATACCAAAGCTGACCACCTGGCAGCGCGCTACGATAACTGCAACGGGGAGCGGCTTCACCGTGACGGTGGAGGAAGCAAGGACGCTGCTAGGTAAGAAGTCATGCAGCTGTTCAGTTTCAAACCTATTCAACGGTTTCTAGCAACCGCATATATCTTTG
Organism: Sanguinoderma rugosum; assembly: GCA_017499575.1. NCBI lineage: Eukaryota > Fungi > Basidiomycota > Agaricomycetes > Polyporales > Polyporaceae > Sanguinoderma > Sanguinoderma rugosum. The sequence continues at coordinate 4,194,486 of VTPW01000001.1, read as the reverse complement.
CAGATATATTTGATGAATATGCTTATCATTCAGAAGTTGCGCCGTCTCAACAATCCCAGGACGATGGTGTGGATAACATAGCGTTCGAAATCCCCTTGAACACTCTTATCGAGTGCCTTAACATCTTCGGCACCGCTGGTGCACACTCCTCTTCCACAACGTCGGGTGCCAAACGGTGGAAGAAGCAGGGAGAAGATAAGGGAAGCGATGAGGAGGAGGAGGGGGAAGGTGTAAATAACAAGAGAAGAGGGATCGCCCAGTATTTTGGCACTGGGTCGGAGAAGAACACGGGGATGAGACTGACCTACGAGGGTGCTGGGTTCCCATTGACGCTACTAATGTCAGGAAATTGCGTGCACGATGATGCTATAATTTCGATTGACCTTCTCTGATAGTGCAGAAGAAGCAGACGGCCCCACCACAGCTTGCGAGATCGTGACATACGATCCCGAGCCTCATCTCGACTTGCAATTCAAGCCAGATAAGATGTGAGTGTCAGGACGATGGATCTGGGACAAAGTTGACATGCTTTCGCGGTCTTGAAGGATACTGAAGATAATTCTCAAGGTTGTCTCCGCTCGACTCCTTGGGAATACGTTCGGCTGATATAGGTTGATAGTCTTCGTGGCTTAGAGACGCCCTCTCTGAGCTGGATCCCTCTTGTGATAAACTGACATTTATCGGGAATCCACCTCCAGACGGCGCTCCGCTCGCAGCGTCTGGGAGACCCTCGCGGAATGCGGAGGTTAGTCGTGGAACTTCCACAGATAAACCCATGCTTCGCATTCATGCTGATGGGACCTTCGGGAGTACGGAGGTTTGTTGGCGCAAAGAGCCTTCTTCTATGCCATCCGATAGGCTGAGACATAGCTATAGATGGATTATCCGAACGACAGAGATGTTCTCGAAACATTTGAGTGCGAACAGAGTGTATGCTTCAGGCGAGTGGATCTATGTGTTTTCTCGTTTGTGAGTAAGCGATGACAATGCTAAAATATAGTTACCGTACCTCCCATATCACACGAGCAATTCGCGCTCTACAAAACTCTACTAAAACCTCCCTTCGTATAGACTCTGAGGGACTCATGTCGATGCAGTTTCTTATGCCCTCTCCATCAGTCAGGAGCAGGGCTGGCGCGGATGCTTTTATTGAGTTTAGAGTGAGTAGAGCATATTCGTTGGAGTGGATCGAAGATAACGAGGATTCTCAGTGCTTGCCCCTTGAAGAAGCCCTCTGAACACAGTGAGAAGTCCGAGATGCAGCCAAGACTTTGTAACAATGCTTGTCTTGTCGATGTCGTTTACGCGTTCTGTCATTCCAAAGGCCTTGGCACATTCTCGAGGATACGATGATTCGCAAGTTTCGTCGCCGTCGCGCAAGTCCATTGAATTTGATCGGGAATCACGAGCGCCATAAAGTTGTTGCACCGGCTGCGTCGGCCGGTGCTTTCCGGCTATTCACGTCATGGCCTTCCTTTCTGGTACTGACTCATTAGCATGCCTGAAAAGACAGAACACGCTGGGCCAACTCGAGACGAACCTGGCTTTCTGCATGATCACCAGACTCAAACCTCTAACTATAGAACGGAACATCCAGAACAGCCTCGTTTCCTAGCTCATCCTCTTTAGAGTGCAGCGACTTGATCACTACGCTCATCGCCTCCGCCTCCGCAATTCCCTAGACAACGCTCACGCTCGCAACGTCGCCTACACAGCGTCAGGGATATAAAGTATTCGTGCTAACCATCGAATTCCCCAGACGCATCGTTGCTGGCCGACCTTGTGCTCCATTGCTCATTACCCCACCCATCAATAATCAATACTTGTTGTGAAGAAAGGCGGGAAACTAGGCTACCGAAGTCAATCTATTCAACAACCACACATTCAGCTGAAGAGACGAGACCGATCCTTCGCAATCGTATCTGCACCTGATTCTCACCACCATCTTTGAAGACTTCGAATTTTAACGACCTGTCATGACTGCCCTATCTATAAGGACCGCCTCGATCTCCCGCTCTATCAGCGTTAGTAGCCCCACTGCTAGCTCCAGCGTTCCGGCAATGCTGCATACCACAAAGAGATGTACGTTCGCCTCTTATATCGCTAGGCTCAGTCACTTACAAGACCACGATCATGCTAGCCTTCCACACATCGCGCGTTATTCGTAACGCTATAATGATGCCGGCTATGTCGCCTCTCATGACTGAAGGCGCGATCACTCGATGGTTCAAGAGGGAGGGTGAGGCTTTCAAGGCTGGAGAGGCTATCCTGGAGATTGTACGTGCTGGATGTCGAATTTCATCTTCTTCGCTGTTAATTCGCCGTTTCTCAGGAGTCTGACATCTATCGCATCAGCGTCGAAGCTGAGAACCCTGGCATAATGGGGAGAATCCTGGTATGTTGTCACATAATTATCGTGTCTTTTCATTACGCTGATAATATCAGGTTCCTGCAGGGACAGAACATGTTCCCGTCGAGCAGGTCCTCGCGTTGGTGAACAAAGGCGAGGATACGCAAAGTCTACAATCGAGGCGTCACGATGCCCATATTGAGCGTGCTCAGTCTCTGCACCTTGCTTCCCAAGTTCGGTCACACATTCGCTCCGCGTCTGGTCCCCAGGCCGGAACATCATCTCCACAAACTCAAACTACTAGCTCAAGAAGCACGCCTCAACGCTCACACACCGTCCCTCAAACAAGCTCTCACACCCCTCAAACCCCCACATTCCTTGCCAATGGCAATCCCCCTCGCCCACGATCACCTACCCTCCCCTCCGTCCACATGCTGCACAATGCATCCACCACCCCTTCTGGCATGAAGCATTCACGCGACATGCACAGCTCCTCGTCATCTGCGCGCTCTCCGCCAGGGCCCCCAGAGCAAGCCAAGGACGTCCAGAACACTGCTGCTGATGTTCGGAGGACAATCGTGTCGAACTTGATGAGCACTGGGGCCACCGCTCGGGGTAACTACTTTGACTCCTTACTGTGATCTGTGCCATGTCTTTTGCCTCTTGTCTGACGGGCTTTGTGTGTAACAATTTTGGATTTCTACGTTCCCCTTATCTCTTTTGTAACCATCTGATATATTTTTGCCGTACCTACTTACCACATCGAAACATTTATATGTACTTCTTAGCTGCTTTCCTGCATGGAGTCGAAAGAAGAACGTTCTCCATTCAAGGAACCAAACCACCAACCACAAGCGATCATCATGGAATCTAATCTTAGAATACTTTCACTTGACGGCAACAGCACGAATGGGTATGTTAAATATATCAAAAATGGTATCTACAGTTACAGCGGAACTACTTGTTACAATCCGGACAATATGCTTACATGACATCGAACTCGTAGGGTTCCCGCCCTACAGAGCTACCGCTTCGGAGCAGAGGATCGAGCGACGCTAGCTCATCTTGAATTTCGCTCCGCGCTAGGTCATCTAGCTCTTTCAGAAGCGTTGTTATTATTTTCTACGCGAAACCCACGTCCAATTATTATTTCCAATGGGCATAATGAGGACATCACTCACTTTAAATTTCCCGTCGATCTTGAGGATGGTATCGCTTAGCGACTGGCTCCATCCAGCTGGCGGACTACTCAGTCCGCCACCGTACATAAATGCCCCTGCCTGCCCTCCAGTTCCCGGATTAGCATTCGCGATCCCCCACAAGCTCCCGTCATCAGCTACGGACTGATTCTCGGGCGGAAAGAGGTACGAGACGCCAGGATGGGGAGACAGAAGCCCTAATGGGCCCATCATTTGCGCTGAATGGGGAAACGGCGACGGTCCAAGGATTTTCAACATCTTGTTGTAAACTTCGGAGAGGACGTCAAGTAGAGAGAGGAGCGTCTGATGGTAGTCGAGTGGAAACGGCTGGGTGGTTGCTTGAGCACGAGCCGTGTTATGCAAGTCAAACTGACCATGTGCGGTGTCATAAGATACGATGCGTCTGAAGCATCGGTGTACGATACGGCGTATTCAGTGAAACCACCACCGGTTTGTCGTTTGAGTTTGGACCTGAATAGCCGCTGCAATGAAGCGGATTGACACGGGTAAGAAAGGGAAGATACGTTGGAGAAAACACACCATTTTTGACTTGTCGCCGTCTTCCGTTTCGTATTCAGCAAGTGTGTTAAGCAGGCCGCGTAGGAGATCCGGTGCTTGTTGAATGTCAAGTAGATTCGCTAGTGACATCCCTAGAACCGCAAAACGAAATGTCCTAGATGAAGGATTTCAATGAGAGCTGCATAACGTTCGCACCAAACGTACCGCTTCTTCATCGCGTTGTTGTTGAATTCATGATCCAACTCAGCTCGCGACATCAGAATCGTATGAAACCAATGGCTTCGTCTGGTGGAAATGATAAGTAGTCAGCTGCAGAGGATGATAAGGGCGCGCACCCTTCATGTATATTCCGTATATAAGTCAACGTAATAATCCGCTTCTGAACCAAATCCCGCAAGTATTCCACCGACGTGCCAGGGCCCAGCGCAGGACTCCCAGCGCCCATTGCCGCCACCGTGTCAGAGTGTAACGATTGTACATCCATGTCTCTTCCGCCCATCGGGCCTGTGGCCGTAGGAGTCGATGCACCTGTATAAGGAAGGCCATTGGTTGCTGATGTAGCACCCGTGCCCGGCGTAGAGCCTTTAAACGAAGATAACAAGTTCTGCGCTGAAGACTTCCTCCGCATCGTCGGGCGGGAGACAAGGGGTTGCTGCTGCTGCGCCTCCTGCATGCCGATGGTAGAGAAATGAGACATGACCTAGCGGAACGAGGGCGTTGTCACCGTCGTCGCTGCCGCCGACCCATTGCCATATTTGGGGTGCCAATAAGGCGGGAACAATTCCCGCGATCACGTTCCAGATTGGCGGGCGTTTATCTCTGAATCACTTTCAGAGTGCTGTTCCAGCAATCAACTCCAACTTCGTTCTTTGGATCCCGTTCGCGATTTCCTGAAAAATGGCAGACATCAACACCATTGCGACCCAATTCACCGATTTCTACTACAGCACCTTCGATAGCGACCGTTCGGGATTGAAAGCTCTCTATGTGCGTCCACATCTCGACTTTGGTGAACAAAACTGATATCTCCTGGGATCCCGCAGCGAGATACTTCGATGCTCTCCTTCGAAGGCGCAGCATTCCAGGGCGCATCTGCGATCGTTGAGAAGCTGACGGTATATCAGACTTACTGGTTGTCTTGTGTGCAATAGCCTAATCCTCTGAACAGAGTCTGCCTTTCCAAACGGTCCAGCATAAAGTCACGACAAGAGACGCCCAACCATCCTCCACCAGCATCGCAAGCTTGATCGTCAATGTGACTGGGCTCTTGGTTGTGAGTTTATCGGTCTCTGGAGGTATTATCTCAATTGTTGGTTGACCTTGCGTTTATAGGTTGACGGCGGCGAGAATCCAATGCAATTCAGTCAGGTATTCCATCTGATTCCTGAAGGCGGCAGCTACTATGTGTACGTCGATTATATCCCTAACGTGCTGCGGAAATTGACGCGACGCGGCCTTAGATTCAATGATATCTTCCGTCTCAACTATGGTTGATCGGTCGACTAGCTATAATTCTTGCGCCACTAATATTCTTGGATGTTTACGGTGTTGCTAATGGGCGACTGTCAGAGCCATGTAGGAAGTTTCGAATATATTACTAGGTACAATCATCAATGAGACAAATCGTATTGCAGTAAGCGTTAGCAAGAAGTGAGCCCCAGTTCCTTGAGTTCATTGCCAGCCCGGATGAAATAATAGTCCCCTGCGAGAAGAAGTAAACACTGATTCCTCACACGACCCAAAATCGAACATACCATAGACGATCCCAGTCAATTTGTTATTCGCCGGCAAATTCACGGTTCCATTTGACAGCAAGCTCTTCCACTCCGGGCGCCAAGCTAGGTTAGTGATGTCACGGAGGATCTACAAGATTTTTGAGTCAGTTTCCGAGTAAAGTCAGTTATGAAAGGAAACTTACAGAGAATGCGTGATCCCGCCAGAACTGGGCACCCGTGGAATTTCCTACTGTCAATTCACGCTGAGACAATAAAAGAAGTGCATTGACAGCAAGCGTTGCGGCGGATGAGTCGGCAGGACGGGGGGCAGGGATCGTAGGCGCGTTGAAATCCCTTGAACCATTTTGGGTCGATTGAGACATAGTGGTCGGAAGGATAGTCATGTTGGCTTACCACGGTACAATGCCGTCAGAAGGAATGTGAGAAACGAAATAGGTTGCCAGCCGCCTCGCTGTCTCGAGGTATCTAGGAAAGTTTGTGCGCAGATGCACTAGACACATTGGCTAGTCAGGTCGACTCAAAGTGGCCGGGATGAAGATGTGTGCATACTGTTAGCATAGCCGTATATACCCCAGGCTTGGCCACGGCTCCAAGTGCTATACAAGACAGGATGAGCACAGTTAATTGTCGAGAGAACTCTGAGATTCTGTACCTGTCGTCAGAGAATCCTTGGGCAGTTCGTTTCTTCGTGACCAAACCCGTGTTGGAATCGTATTCGATGACATGCCAGGTACCACCTTGTTAGAAAGTCACTGGTGGTTCCCTTTGTTGTCGTATAATGCCTCTCACCATCGGGTCTGATGTGGTTTGCGATAGTAGTATCGGCATGCTTGATAGCGATGTCGCGAAGAGTGTGATTACCGGTGATTTCTTCCGCAACAAAGAGCACCTGGAGAGGTGAAGTCGATTGGTACAGTGAGGCGCTGGTGAGAGGCAAAGATCTACCTCAAGGTTCATCATATTATCAATAATAACCTAAGGTTTCGCATCACATTAATGATAACCTTCTATGCATATGAATCGTTCAGCACGAGCTTACCTGGAAGTTAGGATCAGGCGAGTCCCAGCTCCGGGTACACCCAACCTTCGCGTTGAAACGTTTAGCAAGGGCCGTCGCAAAGGCTTTAACGGCTGTGATAGCGGTCTCATTGCCAGGATTTCTGTAGAATTCAAGTCAGACCATACATAGGGGGGAGAAGTACGCGCTTATGGCACATTTTCAGTTCTTCGACAAAAGGGAAGCTCAAGAACCCCACATCATGACCAACACCAGTCTTCGTTTCCAATGGAATCTCTCCCGTACTCCAAGTCCGACCGAGCTTCAACCAATCTGCGTTACCCACACTGTGCTTGGCTCCACACAGCTTCTGGCGTCGATTCATCTCATACAGTGTGGCGGGAAAGAAACCAGTGGTCCATGTATCTGGGTTGAACAGCAGCCAGTTGCCTACGGTAGCGTCGGTGTACTGGGGAAATTGGATAGGGCTAGGAGGCGTTTTGGCAGTTACAAAGACCTTCTGGGCGACCAGAGGCGAGAAAAGCTCGGGGGGCACCGTTGCCAATGCAAGCGGCAACACGAGGACGGCGATGAATTTACGCATGTCGATGGAAAGGAAGGAACAGGAGAAACAGACGAGGTATTTATGTGATTGCCAGCACACCGGACCGCTGTGTGAAGGTTCCACATGAATTGTTTACTGACAACCAAGCGATGGGTAGGGCTTACCGAGGATCGAACGCTTAAAGTTGCCAGTTCTGACCAGCTGCCTCGGCGGACACCACGAATCAGGAGAGAACTACAGAAGTTGGTGTCAAGTGATCGGTGTTCTTGCACGTGGGCGTATTCGAAAAATGCACACAAGGTCGTCGAAGACAGATGAGAGGCACAGGCGGGGTAGAAGGTGCTCGAGGGTGACAATGGGTGCGGGGATTGTACGTCGTACTCTGGATTCTAGTGTGAGGATTCTCCGTAAGATCGAGGACCCCGAGAGCTAGAAACGGACCTCGCGCTCGCCGTCCACTCGGTCTGGGGGTAACGCGGGGAGCATGAGGCTGCTCGTGGGCGCTGGATGAGACTGGCGAGTCGAATATTGTACTACCATCTGCAGACAGATTCGTTCGGTCAATCTTTCTAGTCCAAATACTTGCATCCACGATCCGTGCATCAAAGTGATAAAGCCTATGTGTAAGATGTATATGCGTAGATATACACTGTGCACGCTCGTAGCTGGGTATGTATTACAGTGAAGCTGCAATAATAATAATATTCCCTGGATAACGCATTTCCAAAGAAATCAGTTCAAAGCATAAAATACGAAGACAAAAGGACTGACTTTCTTAGCTAGCATCCTTGACATATTACTCAAGGGATATAGAGTCAAATTATTTGGCTGATAGCGTCGACTGTGATCTGTAGAACTGTGCACTGCGCATGGAGTGAACGTGGTCAGGAGCAAGGTGGGACTTTGGCGCAGTTTGGTTACGCGCAGTGCGCGCACAGCATAAACTGCATCTTTCTTTCTGCCACCACCAACGGTCTCCTTCATCAACACTCATGGCGACAACAACAGGACCATCGGGCCTTGGCCTCGAAATCGTTTCCGTTATCAACAAACTACAGGATGTTTTCACGGCAGTCGGTTCTTCGGCTGCTCAAATAGACTTGCCTCAGATATGTGTGCTCGGGAGTCAAAGCAGTGGCAAAAGTAGCGTACTAGAGGTGCGTGGTCGTTTCAGATAACATTCAGCATACTAAAGGCACTCATAGAATATCGTTGGAAGAGATTTCCTGCCTCGTGGTACTGGTATTGTGACGCGGCGACCCTTGGTACGAACTCTACAACGGGCGGCAGGCTCTGAGTCTCATATCTGTTGAATGTCTAGGTCCTACAACTAATCAATAGAGCGGCTGGGGGTCAACCAAACGGAGGTCGGGTCTCTCAGCTCCACTCAGCCTCGCCAGACACTGATGCTTCACTCTAGCCCAGGTCAATGGCACCGACAAGAACAACGACAAAGCAGCGAACGTAGACGAATGGGGAGAATTCCTTCACCTTCCGGGAGAGAAGTTCTACGATTTCAATAAAATCCGTGACGAAATTGTGCGCGATACGGAGGCTAAGACCGGACGAAACGCTGGAATCTCCCCGCAACCCATCAATCTGCGGATATACTCCCCCAATGTCCTCACTCTTACGCTTGTTGATCTCCCAGGTCTCACCAAGGTCCCTGTGGGCGACCAACCACGAGACATCGAGAAGCAGATCCGTGATATGTTGCTCAAGTATATCTCCAAACCAGCCTGTATAATCCTCGCTGTGACCGCGGCAAACACAGATTTGGCCAACTCTGATGGGCTAAAGCTGGCTAGAGAGGTTGATCCAGAGGGGACACGGACGATTGGTGTCCTTACGAAGGTTGATCTAATGTAAGTTTGCCCATCATCACCGAGATATGTCTTGACTCGTATGCAGGGACAAAGGAACGGACGTTGTGGATATCCTAGCCGGACGCGTCATCCCTCTTCGCCTCGGTTACGTCCCAGTCGTCAACCGTGGGCAACGAGATATCGAGAACTCAAAGCCAATTAGCGCCGCTCTGGACTTCGAGCGTGAGTACTTCGAGAACCATGCATCCTACAAGGGCAAAGCGCAGTACTGCGGGACGCCATTCCTCGCTCGTAAACTGAACATGGCGAGTGACTTCACACATGGCTTAGCTGGGCAATGCGCTAACCGCGATCTTTATTAGATTCTGATGCATCACATCCGCGCGACACTGCCTGATATCAAGGCTCGAATAAGTCAACAGCTCCAGAAATACAGCGCAGAGCTGCAGCAACTAGGTGGCCCCATGGGTGATGGCAACTCAGGAAATGTTGTTCTTTCGGTTATAACCGAGTTCACTTCGGAATTCCGAACGGTTATTGACGGAAACACCAACGATCTGTCGTTAAACGAACTGTCTGGTGGTGCTCGTATCAGCTTTGTCTTCCATGAATTATTCAATAACGGTATCAAGAGCATCGATCCGTTTGACCAAGTCAAAGATGGTGACATCCGTACGATCTTATACAATTCATCGGTGAGTTTTCATGTTGCTGAATCGGAGTCTGTACTCATCATACCCTAGGGTTCAACTCCGGCACTATTTGTTGGCACCACTGCGTTTGAGGTTATCGTGAAGCAACAGATCAAGCGGCTGGAAGACCCTAGTCTGAAGTGTTGCCAGCTGGTCTATGACGAACTCATCCGTATACTGGGCCAGCTTCTTGCTAAGATCGCAAGTCTAGATTCTCTTCCTATCTTTCTTCGATGAACTGACTCCGTCCTATCTATAGCAAGCTTTCAAGCGTTATCCAGCTCTCCGAGAAAGATTCAACTCCGTCGTGGTCAACTTCTTCAAGCAGGCCATGAATCCAACAACGAAACTGGTATCGGACATGTCTTCGTACGTTTATCTAGCCTTACATATATTCCTCTGCATGCTAACAATTTGTTCGCCAGTATGCAAGCCTGCTACGTTAACACCACCCATCCCGATTTCATTGGCGGACACAAGGTACGTTCTTTGCCTCAGTTAACGGCATCCATCTTATATCATCTAGGCCATGGCCCTTGTAACTGAAAGGCTCAACGCGAACAAACCGCCCCCACCTCAAGCCGACCCGAAGACAGGCAAATTGGCCCCAGGTCAAATCAACAACAACAAGGATTTGGATGTCGAGTTCAAGAAAGAGGAAACGAGTTTCTTTGGGTCGTTCTTCGCGAAGCAACCTGTGAAGCGGAAGCAAGGAGCACCTATTATGGAGGCTGTAAGTCATAATCGTGCACATTTTATGTGATTCACGTTCGATGTTAGTCCCCATCCTCATCTTCATCTTCCTCGCATATGCAGCCCCCGACCGTTATCAAGCCCCAAGCTGCATTGAATGAGCGCGAGACGATGGAAACGGAGGTCATCAGTACGTCCTTCCTTTCCAGTAGTTAATGTGATGGTATGATTCTGACTTGACTCACTTTCGTTTCTGTTTCTCGCAGAGCTCCTCATTCACTCTTACTTCAACATCGTGAAACGCGAGATGATTGACATGGTCCCGAAGGCAATCACACTTACCCTCGTCAACTTCTCGAAAGAGAACTTGCAGCGAGAGCTATTGCAAGAACTGTACAAGCCCGAAGTCTTGGACGATCTTCTGAAGGAAAGCGAGTTCGTTGTAAACAGGAGGAAGGAGGTCGTCTCGATGGTGCAAGCCCTGAATAAGGCTGAAGAGTATATATTTCCTTTTTGCTCCCCTTCCTCGATACAAGAGTACTAACGAATTATTTCAATAGGATTGTGGCTGGTGTTTAGATGACGACGAGCATGACGCTAGCAGATGTGTGGTGCACCATCCTCTCTTTAGTATAATGTCGATCAACTTTGGCGGACTAGGAATAGGAGTAGGAGCTGCAACCTTGCATTTGTTCGATTTTCCTTTGTATATCATACACTTCGCAGCTAATTTTCATACCCTTACATGACGATTGGAGATTATATGGTCTATTTCCTTACGCTGATGGCGAAATGCGAAACTGATTAGGCATTTCTGCCTACATGAACGACATGCACCTTTCTGGTCACGATGCAGCCTCATAGGTGGTGTGTCGGAAGGCCCACGGGCCATCGCCTAGTGTATCTCCAACGAGTCAATGCGTAAACACAACCACCAATATTTGACATCGACACCATTAGATTATAGAAGACAACAATGTAGCTACTAACTGAGAACAGCTTAAGATAAGGCCTGGATAACGGCGTTGTAAGCAGCCTTTGGCCTGTAGTTGCCATCGAACAAGAGAGGGGTGGAGCTGGCCCTCCAAGAGTTCTACAAATGAATGGGTAATCAGCACGAGAAACATAGATGCCATGAGATATACGTACCGTGTCTGACACACCCCAAGACGTGATTGCAACACAAGCGGGGGTAGAGAGGCAGGCTTGCACGACGGTGGTGTAATCGTTGGGAGCAGCACCTTGGATGTCTAACTCAGTGATACCGACTTCAGTCCCGGCTGCAGCGAGAGCGGTAAGGGCAGCGAGAGCACCACCAGCACCACCAGGCTATGGATCGAGGATTTAGTCTTTGTTTTAAAGGTAGAGCTGGGATGGGATACGTACGCCGAGATGCATTTGGGTACCGATACCGTCGATCAACTTGTTGGCAGAGTTAACGCGGTTGACCAATGCGACCAGGCCTGTGATTCATATTTTATGAGATGCGGAGACCGCAGCCGAGGGCTGGACGCATACCTCTGACTTTGGCGTTGTTGGAGTCCAAGTTGTAGTCGTTGATGTACAGCCTGAAAGTACAAGGCTCAGTCTGAGAATGATAGGTTGGACCAAAACACTCACTTAGCGGTGCTGTCAGTTGCCCTAGCAGCCTGGAAGGCGATAGTGACGAAGGACTGGGGAACATCAGTCGATTTATGTCAGAAATCATACACAGTCTTCCGCATACCTCTCCCAAGACGTTAGAGAAGACGCTCGAACGCAAGCTACCGTCTTCGTTGAATATCTCGCTGTGTAGCAATAAGTAGAAATCCTAGCAAGGAGTGTAGAACGGACTGACTTGCAAACATCCCACTATACGCATTGTGAAGAAGTTGGGTCAGTCACAGAGGGAAAATGGTGTTGCTCCATTTGCTTACAGCTAGAGGAGTTAAACATTAATATACATGGTCATATAACGGCGAAGGCGACTGACCATAAAGTTTGCCTTTGTAGCGGCCAGCAACGTTAGTGATGTGGTTCTGGATCACAGACGTCTACGGAAGAAGCCATGAGTCAGGTACTTCGTCCGCTTCAGTGCTACTCACAAGCGTGGCCTTGTCGTTGATGGAGGAGACCCAGCCCGGGAGTTGCGAGTGCCATACTGTAAGTGAAAGTGAGTGACGAATTCGAAGGTTCGCGTCTTGACAACTCACCGAGAGTGTGGCCACGGATCTGCTTGCCGTTAGTCGTAGCCCAGTTGACGAGCGTGTCGGATCCACCGAACGTGAAGGAGTTACGAGTGTCTAGAAGCTCCGAGGTTAGCAACGCGGGTAGAACTCATGCTCCTAGCGTACTTTCTGTGGCATCCCACTATTCTCCATTTTTAGTATTTAGGCCATAGTCTGTTGTAAAGAGCACAAACCTTCATGGAGTTTTCGGGGGTGACTTGACCAAAGTCAGACTTCAAGACCGCAACGTTTGCTACCGAAATGTTCAGCAAACATGCCCTCCCTTGAGAGAAGGAACTTGCGGACCGGCGATGTTCAAAGTGTTGGCGTCTGCGCACGAACCCCAGAACTTCTTGCCCTTGGCCTTGAATTTACCATCCAGCCCGCTGCCTGCGCCACCGGTAGGTGCGGGTCCAGGGACGGAGGTCGGTGAAGAGGGCGGGTTCGATGTCGGAGCGGGTGGTGCTGCGCCCGGTAGGCATCTGTAGTGCTGAATAAGTATCTGACAGCATGAGCAGCCGACATTGACATACTGAGAGTAATAATCATTTGAGTAAGTACACGTCGAGCCCGCGTCGCCTATAACATCACAAATATGAGATGGTGATGACGATCTATCGCGCGATACAATACGCACACGTTCCCTAGCACCACACTAAATGTCAGCAGCGTCTCTACAATTATAGTGATGATGCAGACGTACGCTTCCCGTCCAGCCAATACCACCGCCTTACGAAGATGAGCCTGTGAAGTACCGTGATTTTCGGGGAGATACTTACATTGTCCCCAGACTGGGATAGCTGAGACGCGCCCAGCGACGATGGCGAGAGATACAATTGAAAGAAGTTTGAACATTTGTTGCCACTCTTTTAGTCGTGCACCATTCGACCCCAATGTCTGCCGTCTTTATACCTCGGGGTATCAGCATACGCCAGCGGACACTGGGGGCCGTATTGAATTAGAAGCCTTCGAAATCATCATGCGCTCTGCGTTCCGTAATGTGGATATGCCATTTAACGGGTCAACCTCGCCTCTAGCACTCGGATGCACCAGTGGGGAAGCGAAGGTCAGTGCCACGGAATAATTGTCGGTTATGGGGGTCATACAGAACCAGAAGTCTAAAATACATGGGTCACCTCACCCTCGATGATATCGTATCCCATGTCAGTGGTTCAACTGTGGTTCCCCGCCGGTGGTGATGATCATAGTTCAGTAATCGCGTAATTCATTGCACTTAGCAGTTAGTATGATAGTTGATGTAGTCAAGTAGTAGCAAGTCCAAGTGACAGAGAACCAGCGACATTCCGAGATAGATCCTGTTGCAGATGGTGCAGATGGTCAGGAGGACAGGAGGAGGAAGAGCGCTTGTAACGCAGTCAGATGATGTGACAGACTGTGACTCCGTCACACACGCGTCCAACTCCAGTCATCAGTGGCGCGTTCGACTTGGTTCTCTCACAAGGACAACCATGCTCTCCTCTCACAATAACGCGTTGAAGATGGCCGCCGAAATAACGGATCCGTTTGATCTGCCTGGTCCGTCAGAAAGACCTGGTCTTCGCGAGATGGATGCCTCAATGCGCTGTACCATCTGCCAGGAATTCTATGATGCACCAGTGACCCTATCCTGTGGACACTGCTTCTGCTCTCTGGTGAGTACTAAACGAAACGGCGAGGCCGCTTCTTGATCTCTATGCCTAGTAGTGCATCCGTAACTCGTTAGCAGAGAAGCCAGAGTGCCCTCAATGTCGCAAGTCGAGCAGCGACGTCCACTTCCGACCAAACCCAACTGTAGAACAGGCTGTCGAAGCTTGGAAGGCCGCAAGGTATATCTCCAATGATGTATCATTCTCGGGCTGCCAGATCATTGAACGCGGAATTTCCTCTCGACAGGCCGTGTATACTGAAGCTCCTAAAAGAAACGGCAGATTTGTTGAGCCGCGCCAATGCGGCCCCCGTCGAAGCGCATTCGCGTAGCTCAAAGCCCGTAAAAAAGCGTAAACGTACCCAAAGCGTGGATTCCGTGGCAAGCATAGAGTTGGTGGAGCCACAAACGACTATAAAGTCATCTGAGGGGGAGAGCGTTCGAGAAGGTGCGTCAGACTCTCTCCCTTCGTCTCAACTCAATTCATTGACGACATACGTAGCTGTAGGTTGTCCAATATGTAATAAACAAGTTCTCTACTGTAACATCAATACCCACATGGATAGCGGCTGCTCTAAGCACGTCGTATCTCGGCGTTCCACCCAAACTACCCAAGCTACTCGATGGCAGGGGATATTCACTGGAGATAACAATTCTAAAGGAAAGCAAAAGTAAGGACTATTTGCGGCTCGAGGAGGTAGAACCTCTTATGGACAAGCCTTTTTCAGATCAAGCGGCAGCGAGGACTCTAACGCACCTCTGCCCAAACTAGCGTATGGCACCATGAAGGAGAAGGCAATTCGCGAACTTCTAGTTGAACACGGTTTAAGCACTCATGGAGACAAGGCGGCTCTTGTAGCTCGGCATAGGCAGTAAGTCGGTAACCCTGCGTTGAAAGTAGCTGACCGCCAATCGTCTTTAGATGGGTTATGATGTATAATGCCAACCTTGATAAGTCAGAGAAGAATAGAAAACCGTTGAAAGAATTGCGTAAAGAACTCAAGACTTGGGAGGATGGTAGTAAATCGAAGAAAGTTATTGTTGAAGATACTGTCGCTCACGAGGTACATAGTTTGCCTGGTCCTATCTCGTGTCCTCATCTTCCATTGATACAGAGGAAGTACCGAAGCGAGTTCACGAATCTTGTAGAGAAAGCGAAGGCCTCTTCAAGTGCTCACAAGGCCCCAAGCGTTCCGATATCGTCGCCACCATTAGAGACTACGTCGGATGACGCTGATGTAGTCCCTGACTCAGAAGACGAAGCACCTCAGTAGTGAGACTCTGGCGCGACGTTCGTCCGTTCGTTCATGTACAGTTGACTTTGATCTATTACCTGCAATTTAATCATCTAGCAATTCATGGGATACACTGTGGAAGACCTCGAGGCACTTACTGACCTTGGGTCTATGCGTCAAGTGATGCAATGAGGCCGGCATAAGCTGGTACGTTTTGTTTAACGCTGCCTTATTACGAGTTACCCTCGAAACGTGACCCTTGACTTTGTTTTGGGTCCACGATGCCGAAGGGTGGCCTTTGGTGTGGCCCAAAGGGTCCCATAAAAACAGCAACTTGCAACGCGCGTCCTACTACCCCAACCGTCTGTATTCAGTATGATGTTGAGCCAGCGCCGAAGATCCACGGTGCGCACTACTTCCATTTTTAACAGGATGCAATGATTGATCGTTGATTTTGATGTAGGTGAGCGGTGGCGCCAGCAGCCCCATCCGTGACCGAACAAAGAGGACGAATAGTATGGACAAGGTACTTCCGATGGACGCTCACATGCTTCGTGCAATGATGGGCAATAATGTTTTTATAGCACACAAGCGCGCGCAAAATGATTACAGAACAGCTTCTTCCAAACCCAACTGGGATCACTCGTGAACGGAGCGCCGCAATTCTCAAGGGCGAAATTGACGACATCAATCTCCGAGCATTGCTCTTACCTCCGTGGCCGGGCGACGCCCCGCCTTTCGCCAAGTCGTTGATAGACCTTCGGAGCCGGACAGGGAGTATCAACGTCGAGTTGGTAAGCCTTAATGCTAGCTGGCGGCGCTCAGCTGTATGATATCGACTGACGTGCTGTAACTGACAGAATCGGCTACCAGGAGCTGCGCATCATTTCTTTCAATTATCTGCTATTTCAGAAGAATCAAATGTGAGCGTCGTGCTGCCTTCCGACTTCCAGGGCGCCGTATCCATTAACCAGGGGGAATCGAGGCGGGGCCGCGTTAGATGGAGCAGTAATTTTGATGATCGGTTGCGCTCTGGTGCCATCAGGATGGAACCATCGCAGGTCCATGAGAACGAAGATGAGGTCTTTGTGCTTGCGCCTGGCTATGTCGAACTTTGCATGATGGACGAGCTGTGTTCGTCTGCCAGTGGTGGCAAGACGTCTGTATGGAAGTCGATCGATACTCCACATAGCAGTGTTCAACGTCTGAAGCGACTGCTCAGCTTTGCCTGATCGAGTTGGCGGACACTTGTCTGACGAGTGTCAAGATTTGGTTCCGGGGTCCTATCGCGTGACATCGTCAAGTTGACAGTGACGCCGACGGAGAAGAGGGCCATTGTGTATGACGGGTCGCATGTTGTTAGGAAAGGGAGTCTGCTCCGTTTCACTGTACATGTACACCAATAGTCTGTAAACTTACGTATCTTCTTACAGATAGAAGGTTACTTTGACGGTATCCGTCATTTTGAAGCTGTAAGATCATGATGGGATACTAGGTGAGGATCCAGATGTTCAATATCTAATGATTGGATGTCCATCCAGGACAACATACAACCACCGGTGCATAACGAAGCAAAACCTTCCATAACCTGCCATCGGTCCGTCAATTATTATGATGGGAAAGCGGACAATCAACTGCGTGGCCGACCGACCTTGCTCCGTTCGGTGCATTATTCCGTGATACTATTGCTCCCTTGCGTCGCCCCTTGTGTACAAACAACATCGTTAGGTGACGGCTTGGCTCAGTTTGTATTCACAAGCGTGCTTCAAGCGTGTAAGAGGGTATGCGAAACCCCCACGCGAGGGCCATTGTACCTGCGTGGGGCCAATGCGAGTAGGAGCCGACAATGATGGCGCTTCTGAGGTGGGCATTATGCTTACAGCAGTACATGTCCGCGCGCTAACATTTGTTCTCTGAAGGGCATTGTTCTATACGGTCCATTCGGAAAATGCAAGAAGAACATGGGGAATTCTGTTCACGCATTTGGCGATTATCGAGCAGCTCTTATTGTTTGTCTTCTGGACGGCCTGCTGGGAAGCTGCAGGAAAAAACAACGGCTTCCATATCAGGAGCACACGTGAGGCTATGCTTCCCCGAACGGGACAAGGTCAGAATCATATTCCCCTGACGATGGGACCCCTTATAATGCTGCTGCAGGCGTGCAAACCGTTTCTAGGTATCCTGGTACTCTGATTCCGTCCTATAAATCTACTCCTTCCAGTCACCCTCCTTCACCCAATGATCATGTCTTCCGCTGGCTGCTCCAGTTCTGTAAGTCTTGCTTCTCGCGTGGAGGACCATTCAGTTCTCATTTTTGGCCCTGGTAGACATCACTCCTCGAAAAAGACAGTCTGGTGAGCATCCAATACGCCTCGGGATTTATTGTCCGATGTACTCATATTTTCTCCCAGCTACGAGAGCTCCCAGCCTCGGGCACGTATAAAGTGAAATACAACCCCGATCAGGATTGGGATTTCCACCTCGACACCGCGCAAAGCCCGGTGGATGTCGAGCTCGTTCTACCACACTATCGCGCGCGAAATCAACCAGTAGATCATCGCATGAGCATGATGGTCTGCAATGACGCGGGGTCGCTCAAAGTTAAAGTTGTACGTCTTGCACCACCATTGTCCTCCGTCATCACGTATTCACGCTCCATCTAGTGCCGCCCATCCCATCGATCAAAGTTCTATCTCGAGGTGCAGTCGGAGAGTTCGGATGTCACGGTGTGGCTACCCTCCGACTTTCGAGGGCAGATACATCACTCCGGTCGCGCAAAATATTCCGCCGGTTTCGTAAATCGGATATTGCAGAATGTCCGTCTCAACGAGGGCGTTTATGATGACGTTATGGAGGAAGATGAGGTGGTGGTGTATACGCATGGCACCATAGCCTTCCGCATGTGGGACACGCAGACGCGGGCACCGGAAAACTCGCGCAAGGAGAACTTGAAGCGACTGTTCGGCTGTGGGCGAAAAGCCCCGGAGACAGCCATCGATTGGGACTTCCTTCTTGACTAGTCCCTCGTTTTGCTCTTCTCTCCTCTTTCTCTGGTCTTCTCTCCTCGTCGCTGGATCACTTCACACTAGACTCACATTACATTCGGTCTCCCCCAAGCATCACCACTGTATCATCTAACCACAATCTACTGTTGTAGCCTCATACCTTCATTAAATATTCCCCCAATGTAGTTATACCACATGCAATACTCTAAGTAATCCATAAATACGAATACAAATTTATACTATACCAGGCTATACCCTTCACTATTAGGCCCCCCATGACTCAGCCCTCTCCAAGCACTTTTCGACAGTATCCACTAACGCAGGATTCTCCAACGCCGCTGCTACACGCTCCTTATCATTTAGTTGCTTATTAACTATGCTTGATCAGCGGCGATTCATGCGGGCGATGCTTCATATATTAACTCACCAGCGTGCTCGCTCTGATGCGAACCGGGTTTCACGAAGATATCTACCTTGAATCGAGGTGGTAGGCTTTGCATGAGCCGGACGCGGATCGAGAGACCTGATCGAGGTAATTACTGTAGGCACAGGAACGACCATGATATCAGCTCACCGATGAGAGTGGACATCCCGCAGTGAGGAACAGTCGGTGTAAACTCGACTATCACGCGGTTCTCTGAAACGCTAATTTGCGGCGCAGAGACTACTCGCAGCTCCTCAAGTGAATTTGGATGCTCGGGGTCAGATATATGGCGTATCAGATCTTCATTACGGTGCTTAGCAACGCTATGCAGCGACATGAAATGGATAATCACCGAATATTTCATCCTGGTCGATGGGCTCGACTGTGTTCTCATCAACGTCTACGTCCGCCTCCTCATCGTCCCAGAATGACTCCACTTTGCTCGGCTTGGAGCGACGGCTAGTCGCTTTTGCGGGCGCAAAGATCACAGGATTCGGATTGAACACCTCCATCGCAGTTCAGGTGCAAGGTACGATCTCCTGAAAATGGCCTCAAAAAGAGTCAACATAGGGGTCAGGGGCTAGGAGACATTCTACTTCAATTCTGTGAGCTTTATTCAAAATTCCAGAGTCTCGTACATAAATGCATGACTCCTGTATGTTCTTGTTCTTGGATGTATGTCAACAACCTCTCCAGTTTTCTCGACAGCAATCACCATTGCTTTTCTCAGGTGTGCTTTATTAAGGATGATGACAGACTGATAGCGGTGATAGTGATATCAATCAAGTCTTGCAGAGAATAAATGGTTGAAAGCTTCGCCGCCGCCGTGCGTATCGCAAGCTCCGATACAGCAACTCGGAATAGCATTTACACTGGCACTCGGAGTACCGCACAGGAGCCGCCGCACGGTGTCACATCACGTTACATGCATCACGCAGCGCGCTCGTCACAGGCCACTGAATTATTAGTCGACCTTTTCCTTGTGGCTGGTGGCTTGAAACCTCTTTCTCTCGTTCCCCACTCAAATCGCGGTTGTCTGCGAATATCGAGCTCACTGAATCTCCCATCGCGGTCACTGCCTACAAAAATACCAAATGCCTCCAAAGGTGCGTTTCCATCAGCTCCGTGTCACTGTCGTCCTCATGCAGGCTTCGCGTTGTATCCATTAGCGCAAGAGAGCTGAAGCGACCGTCGCCTCGACATCTACACGCTCGACTCGAAGTAGCACTCGGAAGGCGGGTACCACTAGTGCGTCTGCAGCGAGTTACTTACTCCTATGTTCTACTGACCTACGGTCGCAGGCGCCACCCAGATCTCCAATGCAGCCGAGTCAGTACAACTGTTATCCTCCTTTGCACATCTTCCTTGACCAGATTCCACCAGGGCAAATATGCAAGACCTAGACGTGAGTTATTGTTATATCTCATGCACAACTGGGGGTGAAGTCTCCCTCGGTATACAGCCAGAGCCTCCGGTGAAGAAACCTCGAGCCAAAGCCACAACATCTAAGGCCGGAACAACCAAGACGAAAGCAGCTCCCAAAGCTAAGGGGAAGACCGCAGAGGCAAACGTAAGGTATGTAACGTCTAGATCCATCTATTACACGCGTTTTAGGCACCGTTTTGTATTCTCGCGACTTATCGCCTCGCTGCTCGCATTTACACACCGCCCCAAGCCGTGTTACTCTTCGGTGCGGCTTATAACTGACTGATAATTGCAGTGCTCGTTCATTATACTCACGTGGCCACGTGGTGATTGTATTTCCGAAATAGAAAGATCAAGTCGCTCCCCCGCTGACCCAGCGCTTGAAACCGTGAGTCTCGTTCATCTATCACACAGCTGTATTGCACCCTTTCCCGGCCTTCCATATATAAACATTGCCAGCTGTGGAATGTTTCTTTCATGACCTTTCTCTCCTGGTTGTTGTGTTGCAATTCTCAACATATTCGGACTATTCACAGTGAAGACCTGCCATCCGTAAATGGCACGGCGACGCCCAAGGTGCGTGTGGATGTCGTCACCTTTCCCAGCAACTATAATTACTCGTCATTCTAGTCAACTTTGTCTAGTTCCATTGCACCAAACGAATACAGTCCAGCCCTAGCGCTTGTAACCTTCGGAAAGTACGCGGATGAAGACAGTCCCGAAGTTATCGGACCAGATGGCTTTTCGCGCCTATGTGAAGACGCCGACGCATCCTTGGAGGGGCCTCTGCCATTAATCATCGCATGGCTCATGGATGCGGGAGAAATGGCAAAAATAACAAAGGAGGAGTGGGCGAAGGGCACCTCGAAGCTACAGTACGTCCCCCGGTTAGCATGCCTGTGCTCGAAACCATATCGTCATATTGTAGAATTGCTTCAATATCCCAGCTTGCTGTCGCGGCTTCCGACCTTGACAAGCTCTTGATACAAAATCTACCTCCTTTGAAGAAACCAGCCACTGCTAGCCCCTCTAAGAAGAAGCTCACAGATGAACCTTATGACCGGACTGCATACTGGAATTATGCCACAGACTCTAAGGCTGCTTTCAAGAGCCTCTATTCCTACTGCTTCACGCTTGCCAAATCTAGGTGAGTCTGACTTCTACGTATATTACGCCTGTCCTCAAAATTCCATGTGAAGTCCGGCAAGTCGTAGCATCGAAAAGGATGTGCGTTATCTTGTTATGTATCTGATTATGTTGACTCTGACGTTTTGAGCCTTTCCGTAGACTGCGACTGCATTTTGGACGGTTCTCCTAGCACCTCAATATCCTATAGTGACTGACATTGTCGAATTTGTTAATGTTTGTGGACATCTTTCCGTAGTATCGACGCGTATTGATATCCCCCAAGGAGAAAGCAAATTATAAGGGTATAAACAAGGATGTCTGGAACATGGTAGGTTCCTCCAGTCGATGCTACTTGTCCTACGTCCTCACTATGTTTCGCTAGATCCTTGACTTCTGCCATACCGTCAAACTGGACCTCTCTGGGTACGAAGCCGATGGGGTAAGTCCACATGTCCTGTTCCTGTTCCTTCCCGCTCATTTAAGTCATGTTCTCTAGGCATGGCCGTCAATGCTCGACGAATTCGTCCAATGGAAAAAGGAGAAATCGGCGTAATTTCTCTTCCGCACTAACGTTCTCATGTTTTCACGTACATGCATCATCATTTTACCTCAATCCAGCAGTAATACGGACTGTCATCATTCTTACATCCTGTTCCTGATACTTCACAACATTTACCTGCTTTGTTTGTATGCACTTTCACGTCCACCGTATAGCACCTAAATGAGCGGTTCTCACGCCTATACTACTTAGACACCATCACCATGATCGTCAATTACCTTACTTCGGTTGCTGCGCTCTGCCACCACCATGCACTTCCAAATCCACAACCTGACCAGCGAGAGCATTGCTTGCATACACGACCAGCAGCGGGGCGAGAAGCCGTTGGTGCTGCCTGCCCAAGCGCGTCGAGAAACGGACTCAGCACTCTTCGGCCGTTCCAAGCTTCTGCTTGCACCTTACGATGAATCAGGCGATTTATCGACCATGAATTGGGGCATTGACCCAGAGACGTTTGTCTTGCATATGAGCATGGCGCTCAGCGCGTCGTGGCAACCTCTGAGAGTCGCAGAGAATTGCCCGTGGCGCGTGTACTGCTCGAAGGTGTGTGCGCGCAGCTTGTGCCGAGTGACGGCTAACGGGAGTATGCTAGGTTTCGAGCAAGCTGAAGCGTATACTCATATTCCCGCGTCGTGACTTGGCCAAGTTCCTTGCTGAGATGCCGGACGAAGCGCGGTTGTCTTCTTTGACTTTGCCAGGTACGCTTAGCGGCCATGGACTATATATATGCGGCCTCCTACTGACTACTCACAATAGGCACGCATGATTCGTGAGTCTCAATGGTGTTCCCAAGAGTTTGCGAGACTGAACAGTATTGCAAGGATGGCATTCTACGGATGGCCTATCTCACAATGTCAATCCCTTTCCACATCACTGAAGGTCCAGCTCGAATCCGGTATCAGAGTGATAGACGTCCGACTGGCAATAGTAGACGGTCGTTTGATTTCCTACCACGGCATCTACCCGCAGAAGACACCCTTCCAGGACATACTCACAACAATACACGGTTTCTTGGCCAGCTCTCCGAAGGAGACCATCGTCATGTCCATCAAGCAAGAGGATTACGCACACACGCCTGCTCCGGAGTTCTCTGCCTTGGTGCACAAAGAGATATTCGACGGCCCCGGAGGCAAGGAGATGTGGTTCTTTGAGAATCGGGTGCCGAAATTGGGCGAAGTGAGGGGGAAAGTAGTATTACTGAGTCGGTTCGGTGGGAATGGCGATGGATGGGAGAATGGACTAGAAGGACTGGGGATCCATCCAACGACCTGGCCAGACAGCGACAAATCTGGGTTTACGTGGAACTGCAAGGACACGCTCGTTCGTACGCATGATTGGTGATTTAATTCCTTACATGGGCTATTCAGGCTGTACACTTACACATGATGGTTGTAGGTACAACATCCCGTCATTCCTCGCGATACCCGAGAAGGTTACATTGTCCACTCAAGTTCTACTTCCTCCCGCCAACAATCCTCCTATGCCCGTCCTCAACGTCACCTACCTCTCCGCGGCGTCTTTCCCTCTTGCGTTCCCCCCAACTGTCGCCCTTGGGTTTGGGTGGCCTAAATGGGGCCTTGGTGTGGAAGGCGTGAACAGCCGCGTTGGGAAGTGGTTGCTGGATCAACTTGGCGGGCAGGTTGTCGAAGTCGATACTCTTCAAGAGAAGGGGGACTCACCTCAAGTCGACGGGCAGCTCGATGAACCACGCATTCGAGGGTGGGTGTTCATGGATTATTACTCAGAACCAGAGCATGCAGTCGTGCCGTTACTGGTGGAGTGTAATTACAGAGGACGGCGCGAGGGTGAGGAGGGTTGGTAGAGTGTGTATGCCCCTGGGAAGGACTGTCGGCTTTTTTATATGGATTCTGTATTGTACGGGAGACCACCTCTCGTGTCCAACTATTGATACCACTACTAATGCAATTCCTTCAGCGACCCATCCTCCTGAACAACCTTCACATTCCATGGTCCAAGTATCGTCCCGGTAACTTTCACTTCCTTGTTCATCCCCTCTACTCTCAAAGTCCCCTTGACATCTCCGGGATCATCAGCGTCGGGAATAACTATCTCGAAGTCCATTATTTCACCGTCCTTGACCAGACCATTGACCAGTACAGTTATGTCTTTGGAGTAATCGTAGGTCGACAGTTTCCTCTTTCCTTCGACATCGTGTTGACCAAAGACGATTGCAGTCCCAGGTCTCAAGAGCAACGGAATACTCATGAAATCGTGCGTCTCTTCGACGTAGCCTGGGCCGACTCTGACCTTACCATCGACCAAGCCGTACCACTTCCCTTCGGGCACGTAATACTGCACCGACCCGTCCTCCGTGAAGACAGGTGCGACTAGGAGATTCTCACCCAACATGTATTGGGTATCAAGATACCAAGACACAGGGTCATCGGGGAACTCGACGAACATGGGTCGCATCATTGGAATGCCGGTTCGGTGGGTGGCAAGGGCGGTGGCGTAGATGTAGGGCATCAAAGAGAGTTTGAGGTTGATGAACTTGGACAGAACTTTATCGGCTTCGCCTGATGCATCGATGAGCCATGGGACCTTCACGCATGTTTCAGTGGTTAGACTGGTGGTGGCGGGAGCGATGAACGAAATGACGTTACCCGGTAGCTTCCACTTCCATGCAGACGCGAATGACTCGAGAGCGCTCCGAATGCGAACCAACGTTTGTAAAGTGCTGGATCTGGTTTGCCCTCGAACCCACCTTTGAGCAGGGGTTTAGTCTTTTCGTATTGTCAGAACACGGGTGAAAAGGCGATTCACCGATATCATGAGCCCAATACCCGAACCCGCATACGCCCAAACTCAGTCCTCCGCGCAGTGTCTCAGCCATCGCCTCGAAGGTGCTCATCGGGTCTCCACCCCAATGAACAGGGAACCTCTGCCCACCAGCAGTAGCCGACCGCGCAAACACGATAGCTTGATGCTTCCCCAGCTGCTTCTCCAACACACCGAACACTGCCTTGTTGTACAAATGAGCATAGTAGTTGTGCATCTTTTCTGCGTTCACTGAAGTATCGTGGTAGACAACGTCGCCTGTTGGGATGCGCTCGCCAAAGTCGGTTTTGAAACAATCGACTCCGAGATCAATGAGGGCTTTGAGCTTGGATCGGTACCATTCACAGGCCGCGGGGTTGGTGAAGTCGACAAATCCCATGCCGGCTTGCTATGGTGAACGTCGGTTAGCACCGTCGCATTTTGATTGCGAGGGCGCCTTCTACTCACCCACCAATCCCATTGCCATACACTGCCGTCTGTCTTCTTGATGAAGTAGCCGTTCCGCGCACCCTCGTCGAAAAGCTTGCTTTCTTGGGCAATATACGGGTTGATCCAGACACATATCTAGATCCCATGGTCGACGTTGCATCTTACCTCTGAGAACACCAATTCATAACATACCTTGTATCCCTTATCTCTCATCCTCTTCAGCTGCATCCCCGCGTCAGGAAAGAATTCTTCATCAAACTCAAAATCACACCACTGAAATCCCTTCATCCAGAAGCAATCAAAGTGGAATACCCCGACCGGGACATCTCGTTCTTCCATTCCTTCTAAGAAGTGATTTACAGTTTTCTCGTCGTAGTCGGTAGTGAACGAGGTGGTGAGGAAGAGGGAGAATGTCCAAGGTGGCGGGAGAGCGGGGCGACCAGTGAGGAGGGTGTAGCGGGAGATGATGTCGGAGGGAGAAGGGCCGTGGATGATGTAGGCTGAAAGGGATTCTGAGCGTACGGATATATTGACACGCGTTGTACCTGCATATGCTCGTCAGAGTTTGATTTTAGGTAGCAATGGGATCGGGAGTATGTACGTTCGCTTTGAACTTCGAAACTAACGAAACCTGAGTGGGGGATGAAAATCCCGTAACCTCTCGAGCTGAGATAGAAAGGGATATTCTTGTAAGTAAGTTCGGATGATGTTCCTCCGTCTTCATTCCACATTTCTACCGTCTATCATTGTGCGTTAGTTCAGTCTACGAGAGGTCCACGAATATAAAGACGAACCTGTCCATTCTTGATGAACGGCCCAAACCTCTCACCGAGGCCATATATCTTCTCTCCTACGGACAACTGGAATTGATACGTGAACCATCTCTCGCCTCTATCTGGGTCGACCATAGCAGCGTTCGCATGGCCTAGAGTAGAGTTGATCTTCACGTATCCAGTGGAACGCCAACCGAGCCTCGTCAGTAACCGGTTCGAGCCATGGAAATCAATTCCAAAAGAGGAGGGATCGGTATTGATTGTCGCTGAGACCGTGCTCGTGGATAATTTGAGCAAATTATTGGTCTTGCTGGTTTGAACATTATCCTGCCGCATTGTATTCTAGTTTGGCTGTTTAACAGTGCGAGGTGGCCGAATAAACATATTCATTACCAGTTCACTGAGGTCGATGTCTGGGAATAGCTCGTATTCTGGGCCAGCATTGGAGCCGACCTGCTCCTTCCAGTGGTACCCTTTGAGGAGTAGAACATCAGGGGCAGGCGAAGAACATTCCAGAGTGATTGTGGGGTTATTTAGTGTATCTCCCCTGTGGTTTATACGCCTGGTTGACTGTACGAACCACACAATATCAACGTACGGTCAAAACAATGCCCGAGATAGATCCATACCGCCACGCAGCGAATGCTATCTTCCTTGGCTTCTGCTTTGACAGCCTCCGTCGCCCAGTCAGCAACGGTGTCCGGTGCCAGACACCACATCCCTTTAGAGAATTTGACCATTATTGCGAGTCACGGCGGCCAGGTCGGGGAGAGGCTATTGGTGGATGCCTGCTATACAAACCCCATATTTATATATCTTTGAAGATAGTATATCGATGAGTTTGATCAGGTGTAAACCTCTCCCACACGGTCGACATGTATGTCACAGACGACAAGCCGGCCCGTTGATGTGATTCCAGTAATATTACTTCAGGCAAAGGAGTAATGTCGGCGGACATTGCACTACAGCCTTGTTGAGAAGTTAATTGTGCCTTCTATAGTATTTTTGGGAATTCGTTGGAGATGTCGCACGACTGTGGCTATCTGAGCATGCTCTAGGCTCCTGTAAGTTGAACCAACCCCATTGCACCCCAGGAAGCGATGCGACTTGGGTGAAATCAGCGTCGGCGATAGTACCTTGACAGAATGAACCACATGCATGTCTGGTAAAGCTTCCAGGACACGATTCGGACTTGAACGTTTCTTTTCAAGGCAGAGCTTACCGAGGTGACGGAGTTCGGTGACTAACTAGGTTTGTGCACGTGCTCGAGCTTAGTGATCGTCGATCGAATGCACCATCCGCGCGCGACTTGGACAAGTCGGAATTAGCTGAGTAGACAGTAAGCCATTCGCGATCGATATAAAAGCCCTCCACTCGCTCTGACTCTCTTTCTTTCCCCCCAAGAACTGGCCGCCCTCTCCCTTCCCCGATTCGCCGGAATCCTGTCTCGCTCAGCCCCGTCACTGTCGCGGCCAACTAGCAGGCTCTCCCAGGTATGCCGCCTAAGCCCGCTTATCTATATCTGATACAAGAATTATAGCGCTGACACTTTTACTCGTTAGATAACTCGCGCCTTCTCCTCAACGCCTACGACCATGGCACCAGTGAACAGACCCGCCCACGACAAGTATGATTATGTTGTTATCGGTGGTGGAAGTGGAGGTGTTGCTGGCTCGGTGAGTTTCTAATGGCGCGTAGAAGCTACTTGGACCACTGACTCGTCACAGCGGCGAGCAGCATCGTACGGAGCCAAAGTCGCGTTGATAGAGGTCACCCCAAACCTAGGCGGAACTTGTGTTAACGTTGGTGCGCCCTATGCGCCATGCACGATGGCCAATTGCTGATAGTAGTTTCACAGGTTGTGTTCCGAAGAAGGTAGATGTGGTCAACCCGCTCAATAAAAAAGTCGCTGACGGCATTCGCAGATAATGTGGCACGCAGCCGACCTCCGTGACAAGATTATGCATCATGCACCAGGGTACAACTTCACCAATCTCCCCGAGACACCCACATTCAACTGGGCTACCTTTAAACCGCAACGAGACGCGTACATCCGTAAATTAAATGGTATATATTCAAACAATCTGACCAAAGAAGCCGTCGAGGAGCACCACGGCCACGCCAAACTTATCTCGCCTACTCAGGTCGAGGTCACCCGCCCTGATGGACAGAAATACACGCTAAACACTGATAAGGTTCTTGTCGCGACCGGCGGCAGACCGACCATCCCCAGCGACGAGAAAATTCCTGGTGCATCGTTGGGGATTAACAGTGACGGCTTCTTTGACCTCGAAGAGCAACCTAAGCGCGTGGCAGTGGTAGGAGCAGGGTATATCGCTGTCGAGCTTGCGGGAGTATTCAACTCACTCGGGACGGAAACTCACTTAATCATCCGCAAGGACAAGGTGTTACGTACGTTCGACCCGTCACTACAGGATGTCATCACGCCTTGGATGGAAAAGACTGGCATTCATATTCACAAAACGACGAACGTAACCAAAGTCACCGGTACCAAGGGCCAGCCACTCACTGTCCATACCGACACTGGCGAGGCGATCGAAGTCGACTGCCTTTTGTGGGCTATTGGCCGGCATGCAAACACGGAAAACCTTGGATTAGAGGAACTTGGGGTGAAGCTCGACAAGAAGGGCGATGTTATCGTTGACGAGTACCAGAACTCGTCGGTCCCAGGAATATACGCTGTCGGTGATGTGCAAGGCAAGGCCTTGTTGACTCCCGTGGCTATCGCTGCTGGCAGAAGACTTGGGAACAGGTTGTTTGGGCCGGAGAAATACAAGCAGGAGAAACTCAGTTATGAGGACATCCCCACCGTCGTGTTCTCGTGCGTTATCACTTCCCCCCGCCATTCTGTATCATATTGACACCGCTACCAGACATCCGACTATCGGGACCGTCGGTTTGACAGAACCAGAAGCACGGAAAAGGTATGGTGATGATCAGGTTAAGATCTGTACGTCTTGTTTCTACTCTCCTCCGCTCGGCGTCGCTGAATGAAGCAAAGACAAATCGAACTTCCGTTCGCTCTACTTTTCCATGGTGCCCGAAGAGCACAAGGAACCGTCGATGTACAAGCTCGTTTGCGTTGGAGAGGAGGAACGGGTGGTTGGTGTGCATATCATTGGCATTGGCAGCGACGAAGTGATGCAAGGATTTGCTGTCGCTGTGAAGATGAAGGCGACGAAGCAAGATCTGGATGATACGGTCGCTATCCACCCTACGAGCTCTGAAGGTGAGTCAGTCCTCCTGTGGATGAGATACGGAACTGATGAATCTGTTTCAGAATTGGTTACATTGCGATAGACTTGAAGTGAAGTGAAAACAAACGTTGCATTGCCTTTGTATATCTATTTCATTGTGAAGTGCTGAATTCTACTCTGTTGTTTTCTGTTGACTAATAATACACCAACAAAATACCATCTCCTTCACTTCACATACATATGTCAGGTTCACCAACGATCAAATCCTTCTACTCTTTTGAGTGTCAACTCGCTTGGCCGGCGTGCGCTTCCCCTTCTCGAAGAACTCTTGATGAGAAGTTGTTCATTTCCGCTGACACTATGAGCGTCGATCCGAATGCAACCGATTGCCCTGCCTCACCGTGCATCTCTTGTTCCCCTCCCTTCGTCTTCTTCCGGATCTATTCACTGTGCCACAAGCTTTGGGTATTTCCACCGAGTCCGGAATGTTTGAAGACAGCCGATATAATGCCTGTTGGCCGACATCCCCGCCGCTCTTCACCCGATGGAACACTTCTCAATAGTTGGTGTTCCAGCTCCTGCGACCGAGACTCTGATTTTGCGGGAGGAAGCTGCGAATTCGAAGGGGTCGCAGAGGTCTTGCTGCCTTGGTAGAACTCCCGAAGCCACTCAATACCAATTGCTTGCGGGCGGCCCCGAATGCTGAGCCGCTGCGTCTGGCGTCTGGACGCCCCAAGGGAGACCTGTATCCCAACAAATGATGCTAGGGTTCATCATTTTAGATGCAAAGCTACGTTCGGGTTGTGGAATCGTAGCTCGGCTTCCTGTGCTTGAATTTTTAGCTGTAACTTCTGTTGTTATTAAAGGACCTGCATCATAGATATACATGCCATTCCCACCATCGAGTTGGGCCGTTTCAGCGGCACTCCGTTAAAGCTCCGTCGACTCCTCTTTGGTAGGTATGACCGAAGTATGTGTAAGCAAGGGCTTCACGGTTGAATCAGCAACGGCGGCAGCCAGCAGCCTTTCCCATCTACCATCACCACAATGCCTACCCTCACTTTGCTAACTAACGTTAAGGTAATGTAGTCCGAGACGCTGCGGGCCTCCGATTTAGCCAAAGTCTAACTTGGTGGTTCGGATAGCTTGCCGATCCCAAGGCATTTGCGCTCGAATTCTCCAAGGTGGGCGTGCTTCTATAGCTTGTGCACCCGTCCCGGTACGATGACGCGGAGATAACAGCTCGGCGCAGAGACCTTAGGGAAGCCTGAGCTCTACATCTCCGTCAGCTACACCTACAACGAAACCCTAACGTTCAACGGATCCTTCGCGCCGGCGTTCAACTTGTCAATTGTACGTTTCAACTCCTGTCAGGCCGCTCAAGTAGATCTGATCGATTAACAATAATCGGGATCGTGGGGGCGATTTAATTTCGGGTCGATTTGGGCGTTGGTGCAGAAATCGCTTGATAATATCAACCACGAAGTAAATGAACAGTACAGTAAGGTGCTGTTCAAGTTCTTGGAGGATAAGTTGGGCGTACCAGGAGATAGGGGCTACATGTGCGTACCAAAGACTCATCGTACATCATCCATTTCTCTGGCTCCCAATTTTTTCTCATCGCCAATGACCCTGCGCGCTGATGAATTCACCTATTGATTGCGCTCTGGCGGCTTTAACTAAAAAACGAACGGCGAACAAAAGTGAATTCGTTGATCCTGGACGGGTGAACATGGGGTACAAGGGAACGACCTTTGGAACCATTTTCGGGAAGAAGTGAGACTGCGGAGAAGGGCGCGGCATAACATAATGATGTAGGGACGAGGACACAATGCGATGTAATTGATTGGTCTCCTGTAGTTGTAAATGGAAGCCGAATGATGGATGTTACAAATTTACTGTTCAGCACATTGCTGGGCTACGGAGGCTGAGCAGTCAGTTGCTCGCAGTAGAATCGGGAATCGGGACGGTGGAGAAGCCTGTTTCATCGGATATTAATGGGGTCGTACGAACTGCAAGGGCGAGAGGAGGCCTGAGGAGGCCAGCCACAAGGATTATGACCGCCCACAGGACTGGAGGCACTGGTGACAACAGGCTATTCACGCTGCAAGTCATGTACCTCGGATAAGAGCCGGAATGAAGATTGCGCAGCGAGAGAATGTCGACGTTCCAATGCCCGTACGAGGAAAGATTGACTGCTGAATCGAGTTCAATCGATTCATCATCATTTGGAGATACCACAGATACTCATTTCCACAACTATGGAATTGTCGCTCTTGGAAAGAAGCACGGGGCGCCAAGACTCTCCATGAGAGAAGGATTTGTGTCACTGCGGGGTAGAAATGTGTCATCAACACGATAGTAACGTATCACCTTTATCAATGTAAACTATTTTCCATTTGGAGACACCGTTGTTGTTGGTGTGATGGGGCATATTCAGCGACACTTTCGCCATTCGAAGCGCCGACAACCTGCGGGTTGCGACGTTTGCTGTCATTGGGCTTCGTGGGCATATAGGACAGCATTGGGAGGTCGCGTGACGGTCGAATTAAGCACGGTTGGGACCTTGGTCACCGTTTCATTACCTCGTTCGCAAACTAGAAGATGTTGTCCTGCTGTATCGATCCACGACGGATATGGTATGTACGAACCCTATCGTTTAGAGTTCGTTCGTTGGCGATGCTTGGCGGTAAGAAAATATTAATGCAGTGATTGGATAGAAATTGTCAGACCTTTCGAGATTCATGTTATAGACATAAACTTGAACCCGTGAGGTGTGCCTTGACTTCTGTGACTTCTACGTACGCAGAAACATAGCTGCCGGTGATCTTCTGTAACTTCTTTGTAGATACATAGCTCCCGCTGATAAGGGTATGTCGGTAGGCCTATGCGCAGGAGAGGTATAAGCGGATGAGCCATACCTCAGCCTACTCGTGAGTCGTGGCTACGGTAGCCCGGATGGTGTGAAAGCTAGAGGTGTTTATGCGATGCACTCGTGCCTCAGCTACATCATCTTAGGGCTACTGCGCGAGATAGAAGGTGCCAATCACGAACACGCTTCATGACCGTTGCTGTTGAACAGAAGTCTTCTGTCCTGTCTTGAAGTGAGAACTTGGAAGTTCGACTCCGTATAGAACGCGATCGAGAGGCACGTGATAATCGATAATTGGCCACCTCCAAAGACACTCAGCTGACATTTTCATCGCACTCCCACTGACTCTCCATATTATAAGTGCTGCAATTTGCTCTAACCTTGCTATCAGAACTTCACCCCGGCATGGGGTCAAATGACGGACCAACTATCGTGCGGCAGCGTGTCAAATGCTCCAGGCAGTTGGTGCACCCAGGGCTGTAGACAAAGAACGGTCGTCACTGCGACTTTCCTTGTGAACTCTTAAGCTTCTAGGCCACAAAACCGCTGTATCGCACGCTTTCTCATAGCCTTGTGAGTTACTGATTTGGAGACTTCATTCCCACCACGTATAAATACCATCTATCAGGAATCAGGGATGAACGAAGTTCACGCAAATTTATGCCTTGAGGTGAGGATTTGCGTGAATGTCGCCGAGGACTTCGAGAGATGCTCACTTACCTGGCGTTCTGGCCCTCCCGCCATCATACAACGAAACTCGCCCATCTATTTTCTATGTGTGAAACGGTAGCGAGGCCCCCAGAAACTGCAGGACGTTGGAACATCACAGCGCTGACGAAACAAAACTTTCATCAAACTAGATTATTCCTGATCGCCGTCAAACGCGCGTCGAGACGAAGATACGGCACCTACGGGCTTACGGGCAATCAAAACCATCCAAGAAGCCTTCTTGATGAAGACGAATGGACTTTTTGTCATCGCTGCTTACTGTAATTGCTGCTTCCATCCAAGAACTGTGCTGGATGTTGCTTAATTTTGTTATGTAGTAAAATTTTACTCTTCTAGTGCCCTTGTGGATCCCCATGAACGCTTTGGCCCATCGTGAGGCTTACTCGTTCGGTGTCTTATCCACCTATGAGCGTGCAGTTCAATTTGGATTTGGATTTGACTGATGATGGTTATGGACGCGTTGATAGGTTCTTCGTGTCCGAGGTGTTGCTGAGCAAGCCGTAAGTGATTGGTCAAGTATAATGCTCTCCGATCCCCAATGGTTCGCTCGACGGTTGCGCGGCCTTACGGCAGACCCAACGTCAACGTATACCACGGCGTTGATGATGGGGCGCTGCGGCCCCATCAGCGTCCTCTGCCATACTTCGTTCGACCAGGCTCTCTCAATTGGACGCCACTGCAGCTTTCCACATGGGGAACATACCATCTCACGGCAGCGCATAGCACACATGAGTCGCTGTCTACTGCCTTTCGCCACAGGGGTCGCCCTAGTTCCTTATGGAGAGGTGCAGCAGCGGGAGAAGCCCCATTCAGCAACATCCAGCTCAAGTGCTCCCGCCACATCCTCGGGAGCCCCCACGAACACATGAGGCATTGCGAGAATTCAGCAGTTGATATCATCCGGCTAGTGATCATTATCCACTCCCACTTGGGCGCGTCGGTCTCTCCCGTTCACCGCTGAACATGTGCTAGCTAAGTATATTATTAGGAAAAGGTGAGATACGTTAGGTTCCAGTGGAAGAATTTAACGTTCGAGAAACAGCTGTGAACCATTCCAGCGGTAACCGTCATATTAGCGAACGCAGGCGAACGTGCGTCTCCGGTTAACATGTACGTGCGTACCTATTTATGTCTAGCACTTGCTTCCGTTAGATCTTAGCTGATGATTGATCTTGATCATGCACGCATGCGTGCTCAATCGCACACACGGACGAGGCACGCACTGTGGAGGGAACGGAATCAAATTCAATGTTGTTGATCATATGTAATCCGTAAGTTTTGCTTCCGGCGAAGTATTAGTGTTAAAGTACGAGATTGCCTTTCCGCAAGGCGCATTACTGTTGTTCATTAATCGTTCACAGCGATATACCCCCTATGTTGCCGGTTCCACGAGCGGACTGAGTTAGTCCGATGGAAATTTCTTCAATTACTACATGCTGACATCGAGGCATCTCGTCCACGCAATAATCATATGTTTCGCGCGTTGTCAACCAGTACACACGTTCAACATTCAACCTTTAAACTTCTTCGTCGCATCACACATGCCGTCAACGTTGCGACAGGTCGCGACTCGCATAAACGAGATCTTAAGCTATAGCAAGGGGGTAAGTCTTCGGAAAAACCCAGCAATATCGAGAAATTTTCACTTCCCTGCGTGGATGCAACACGGAAAATTTCTCACTGTGGCGGTTTACGCGTTACACATCGCCTGGCGGGATGTATATACGGCCAGCCACGTTATGACAGTGGATATATCCCGGCTGCCTCCGTGTCTTTGCGGCTACTTGGAGACTCTCCGGTTGTCCAAGACCCCAAGTCGACTTGGGATGCGCCGATCCTTCAACATGAAATCGATTAGTCGGCGACGTCATTCAGGTACTCAATCATAGGCTTATCTACTCGCAGATAAACGGCCATGTAATCGCCAGTCGGAATGGACGAAGGTACTGGCGGGACGTTGCCAAGAAGTACATGCTGCAGGTCCTAGCCCGAAGATATCCGAAGGTGTTCTGTAGAAAGTCTGCGGCGCTCCAGCTGGCATGAGTTGATGGGTAAATCTAGGCTCTAGAACAATGAACGGAGAATTCACATAACCTTCCTTGGATTTGACACCCATTTACACTCTGGCGAACGCACCTTACTGTTCAAGGCCATCACCCTCGAATTCTAATTCCCGACAACAACATGCGCACTAGTTCAAAGAGACTAAAACATATCCGCCTACACACCCTATAGCATATCTCTTGATCAATCCATATCGGATTCTGTATCGTATGTCATCAGATATAAACGACAGACAGAAGGAACCTTTTGCCTCCATTTGTCCCCGTTTAGCCGTTTACTTCCGCACCCACCAACCCTTTGCAGGCTCAGCGTCCCACCCTTCATCTATCCGCTTCGATTCATCCATAAATCCATTCCCCTGCACACGGCTTCGACCACGGGTACCCATGTCTGGTGCTACACGTTCAGGTTCGTCGTCGGCATCTTGCACCTCACCTTTGTGTGTTGGGCAATCATGCAGCATGGATGGCCTCGAGCTTGTTTATCATCGCGATATGATAAGCGCCACTGATCTATTGGTCCATCGGCGAACGTTACGAACCAATAGAGTTACAAACAGCGCTGCAAAGCCTACGCTTAGGTTGATGGTGCGAATCGTAGGTAAATCGGATTCTATAACAGGTTGACCTACGCATCATAGGCTCCAACTCAAGGTACTGGGGATCTGGGCTCGCATAGGCGGTGCCAGAGGTATCACCATCGAGATGGAACCGTGGTGGTGCAGAAGTGGAAGCCGCCTGGAGGCGTTCGAGCGTGACGGGAAGAGAGGGTGAGGGTGGAGTGAGGTCGTGAGGGAGATAGGGGCACACAGGGAAGTGAAGGCATGTTTCTCGTTCTCGCGATTGCCTTCGTCTCGCTTCACAGACGCTATCTGCGAGTCACAGTCAGGTCAACATCTCGTTGCTTTGTTCCCCCAAAGTGGTCCCGAGGGCGCTTTCTCCATCGGACTCGCCCCGTCGATGACTCGTCCGTTCTAGGGTGCGATGTAGGTTCCGGCGAGAGGGGGTGTCAGAGGGGTGCGTATTTTGTTATGCACTGGTTAAAGCCCTAGAATTTAAATCTCTCATGAGGCGTAGCTACGGTTAGGGCTTGCTTTATCGACGAAATGAAGGGTTCCTTAGATAAGCACAATAGTCGGTCCAAGAACCCCTATTCGAAGCTCATGAGAATGCTAAGTCGGAGGGCGGGACTCGAGAATGGTCGTGTAGTGGACCTGGGCATTACGAGGTATGCAATAGGCAAACACGATGCATCGCCTAGCCAGAGATACAAATAGATCGGGGATGCTCAGCACCATCTAGCGACCACCGAGGCCCAGTTCGACCGAGCTTATGCGCATTGTAACTGTGCGAAGAAATTAATAGTCAGAGGAATCGCCAGCCGCTGTTACGCGTGCACGCAAGGCCGCCATCTCTGGCCATCTTACCACGCACTCGGTGTCTTGCCCGCGGTGGGAATGCGCCGAGGCCAACGAAGTTTTGATTGATAAATGGATTACAGGCAAGGAGTTGACCGATGTCCATCAACAGTTGATGCATCGCCGAAGGCAAGCCCTTCGCTAGGCCTTAACAGTTCCGAATGACTGAGCACTACTTACGAATCCGGGTGCTTCTGCTATGATATATGAGCACTGACACACTACTTGGAAGTAGAACCAGAAACGAGCGCTAAGATACTAATGGGTCACACAAATCGCCTCACCTCCTCCGGTGCTCTTGAGTCTTGAGCTTGGTGGGCGTCATGAAACGATGTAGCGATGCTGATGGAGTCACACGATACAGCCGTTGGCGGTCGAGACTTCATTTCGCTTGAAAGTTCAAGATGGTACCTGTACAACGGTAAACTACGGTTTTGGTCTCACCGGGGACTTCTAACGCTTAGTCGACCACGCTTTGGGCACACACATGACGGCGCTCAGTACATAATATATAGCCGAAAGAAAGGTGTAGAACATACGAAGCGAGGGTATGATGTGAGTGGGGAAACATACCTCGAGAGTCAATTGGTATGTCGGCGGCCCTGCAGCGGCGTTCATACGTCGTCAGTGCAGTAATTTCCTCACACAACTGCTTTGTGATTTATTGATCAACGTCCACGCTTGAACCGGGGGATCAGTGTAAGTTTATTTGGGTGCTTGTCTCCAAATGTAGAGACGCGCATAATGGAAAAGTACTACCAGAACAGGAGGGTTCATATATCTGTTATTGTAATTGTCAGGCTGTCTATCACTGCTTTAACTTAGGTGTGCCACTGTTGAGACATTGCGGCACGATGAGATGCTAAGTGTACGTTACTATCCGAAGTTATGGTCCTGCGTTGAAACGAATTTGAGTCGTCGGCGTTGAGGTGATGAGTGGGTATGTTGCACGGATTAGATCAAAGAGGAGTGATCATGTAGCTCTTTAATCTGAAATCTGAGACAAGGTGAATGCTGTGCGCGGTAGCATAGCCTAGCTGACAGAATATCGAATTGGCGGATGAGGACCGTGACGGGATTAATACTATGTTTCATCAGTGCGTCGTACCCACATCAGTCCTTCGTAGTCACAAATGTCACACTGATGGAACTTACACTCCGACTCGGCAGCCACCGGCAGCAATCACAACTTCACGCACTGGAAAGTAACAAAAACAGGGCGTGATTGAGCATTCTGATATCTACAGTAGCTACTTGTAAGTAGTATAGAGGAATATACAGGAATTAATGTACCCAATTATGGACAGTACCAAAAATCAATAAGGATTAAATATTCACTTGAAGAAAGATTATAAAGTAGGAAAAGTGACGCTAGGTTGGGTGGTAGTTGTAGCTTCAGAGCCGGGGTAACGAGAACGAGGCAGGCGTGCCCGAAGAAATAAGCCTGCAAATCTACGGTTGTTGGCGAGGTCAGGATGTGACTGGAGATGTTCCTTGATGCGATTATTGAGTACAGGAACAGTTCCATGGGTCGGAAGGTTAAGTGCGATGGCAATAGAAAGGAGTTCGTCCTTCTTTTTGAATGATGACAGGGGTTGGTCGAAATCTTGAGTGAATGCAGCCTCGTTGATTCGTCGTTGACGGTTGGCTGCTTCGGCTTCTTTCTGTGCTTCTTTCTCTGCTGCAACTTGTTGTTGTTTCTCTCGTTCCGCTTCTTCGGCTTCAAATGCGGCTCTGTTCTCAGGCAAAGTCATAAATCGAGCCTTAATTTTTGTTGACCCACGCTCCTTTCTCTTCTTCTCGTTGTCCAACCTAACCCGAAACTGCTCCATCTGCCGCCCAAGAATGGTAAGATGAGCGTTCATCGCTTTCATCTCGCCCGTATGGATATTTGAGATTTCGTTCAGTCGTTGGTTGTCGCGCCGAAGCTCCTGTACCTCCTTGACTAGATCTTCGTGTGATTTCTCCTTGTCCGGTCGCAAACAGGCTGGTACTGCCATCGGTTTCAATGCAGCGAAGACAGATCGGGTGATGTGATGTTCCGAAGCATCTATGGTGTTGTCTTCGCATTCATCGGAAGAATCACCTTCTGGATTGTAGTCGGAATCGGAATCGTCGTGTGATTGTGATGCCTCGGAAGCAGTCGTGTCATCCGCATCGCTAGAAACAGCAGGGGGGGATGTTGGGATTTCATCTGGGTAATTTGCGGGAGTATGCAATTTCGTTGATGAAGCCTTGCTTGGGGCAAAATCTGCATTGGTGAAGGTATTCACGTTAACAGGGTAAAGACCTGTCTTTGCAAATGCTTTCTTGATGAGATCGGGTTTGAGTTGACGGCGTATATGCATGTACTCTGGGATGAGAGTGTAGCGATTAATCTTGATCCCTTTTGAGAGGCAAAGGTCCGCATGTTCCTTCAAAGCACGTTGAATTGACGCGAAAACAAGCACATCCAGTGGCTGGAGCTTGTGGGTGCATTTCGATGGAAAGCAAGCAAGAAGGAAGAGGCAACCATTCTTGTCAGAAGCATCGAACAATAGACGTATCACTTTGGCGGTTTCGTGCGTTTCATGACCATCAACCCAGAGGACAATCGGTTTTGAACGATCACAGTGCTCCAGCGCAAACGGGATGAAAACCCGTTCAACCCAGTCGGCCATGATCTGGCTATCCGTCCAACCTGACTTAGACTGAGAAACTCTGTCACTAATCAGTCTCATGAAGGTACAGAAAGAATAAACAGGAACTTGTTACCCAGCAATGTCGGAAACATCACGTACGTCAGGCATCGGTCCTTCTTGCAACACGAAGAGAGGAGGGATGGAGACACCGGCCGCAGATATACATTCAAGGAGAGTGGACAGTTCGAGATTATCACTACTCGATTTATAATGGTCCTTGTCTGCTCGACCGAAAATCGCTTTACGGCTACCATTCTTTCGACCTCCACCCATTTGGATACCTTTCTCGTCGAGGTTGAAGATGTTCTGGGGTGGAATCCCACCGTACCTCTCGTTCAGTTCTTGCCACTTCGTAAGATGCTCGATAACGTTCGAGCGATTGAAATTCTTCGCACGTTTGGGGTCGAGTTTGGATGGCTTGGTGAGTTTCAGTCGGTCGCAGTGTCTATGCAAGAAGCGATCGATGTAGCACTTTCCGACCTCCTTACCAGTTAATTTGGTAATCATTGCACGCAGATCAGACTTGCTCCAGGGCTCGCCAGACTCCCCAGAAAGTGTCGCCCAGTCAATGATCGTTGTTTCTTCTTCTGGAGTGAGTAAGCGACGGGTCACGCGAAAAGCCTGCGAGCTTCTGTGCTTTCCTAGTGCGCGGTCACGAAGTGTAGTGTACGCCACCTAATAGACGTGTAAATTGTGACAATGTACAAGAGGTAATGGAACTCACATTTTCAGCGTGGCTGGCAACTTGCAGATTTTTGTACTTCCCGGAGGCCACTCCTTCGATGGCATCCTGTATGCGATGCTCGTACTTTGGATCTTCCGAGAGCTTCTGGCCTTTTGGGAGACGAGGCTTGGAGGCACGGGGCATTGAAAGTCTGAATCGCGCAGGCGCGTCGCGCCAATATTTTACATTGAGTTGAATCTCCGCTTTGGCTCACTCGGCAGAGCGTGACACCAGCTAGAAATTTATCCTCTGAAATACTGTACTTTGAGGTGAAAAAACGGTATGTGGAGGTAGATATACACTAGTAGATTATGCTATGAAAAGATCTTAGGAAGGGAGGCTGAATTGGTGCAGTAAATTGAGGGGTACGAAGGACTGATGGGGTACGACGCACTGATGAAACATAGTATTCTTGTAGTAGGTCCTAGTGGGACCCGCTGATTACCGAAAGTGAATGTAAGCGCGATTCAGGATACGCAGGGTAGAGGACGGTCGAGGAACGGGCAGCGATTAGATATACCAAATCGGGTAGTAAGGGGCGAGCTGCGCAGCAAAGGGTGAAGACAAAGATCCGTATCGACAGGAGAAGTAAATTATTGACCGTGGGAAGAGGACCCCGGGGACGGCGTGCATGATGCCAAGTAATATAGCCAAGGAATTTATGACATGTATCGACCTGAAAAAAGGACTCATAGAGACAAACTCCATCGCTGGCTAATTTCATCGCCTCTACCTTCTTTGACCGTTACAGCCATCTCCCCTTCTCCTCGATGGCCGCAACAGCGACAAACGGCATTTTGCTCTACTCCTCGTCGTTGTACCCGTTCCCCACGACGTCCTCTTCAAACTCTGTGGCGTCCTCCTCGTCCTCCGGCGCGTCGTCGTCGTCGAGGCATCCAAACAACAACACCAACGCCAACGCCAGTACCCCTCCAACTCCACAGCGAAAGATTCGCTTTGCTCCTCTCCCCGACCCTCGCAGGAGCTTCGTCGACGATGGCGACGAGTTCTCCATGTCAGACGGGGTGACCATATCCTGCCCGCCCATGCTCGCCGAGCGCGACGCTATCCCCAGCATATCCTCTCTCGCCATCGACTCGCTTTCCAGCGAAATTGATACCGAGTCGGATTCTACTTCTAGGTCATCTTCGAGGGCGTCCAAGGGCGCTGATTCGTCTGCAACAACACCGACAGCATCGGCGTCAGATTCGGTATCGTCTTTCACACAAGATTCACCATCATACCAGACAAAGATAGCTCTCCCACCCATACCAAACCCTCTACTTGCAGCAAAACTCAAACAGTTTGAGGATAACTCCTCTTCCCACACTTCATGGGCCAAACCGAAGTCATTATTCCGTCCCTTCCTGCGCCGTCCACATTCATCATCAGGCGCAACACCCACACTGTCGTCCTCGTCAAACTCGGCAAACTTGCCATCTGCTTCCTCGTCAACTTCGACGCTTCACCCTCATCCCAAGCACGCACCATTCCCTCGGATCAATCTTTCTTCACCTTCGCTAGGACTTTTTCGCGTCAGTTCCAGACATCGCCATCATGATGACGATGATTACAGCGATGACGGCAAAAGTAACGGTTTCATGAAACTCGCTAAATGGACAAGCTCTTCATCTTCTGTCAACAAGCAGCACAACCACAACCACTTCCACAACACGGCGTCCCCTCTAAACCCTCTCACACGTACCCAAAGCAGGGGAAGTGTGCAGTCCGTCCAGACTAACGGTAACCAGACACCTTTTGGTTCCACTGCTTCCCTTCCCCTCACTCGCGTAGACTCTGGTCGAATAAACAACTATGTTCGATCAGCTAGCTCACTGCCAGGACGTCGCCCATCTACAGCGTCAGGTGCCATCTCCGCCCCGACATCGCCGGCACGGAAGGGCAAGGGCACTCGTATGCTGAATGGTCGCGTCTACGGCCATCGCCGCAACTCATCTAACCCCAATGGCAATCCGTTCGCTAACGCGAGAGACGAAGCCGACCCTGAATTTGTTGAATGGGGTTATGGTGGAATGGGGAGTGTACGCAATGGTTCGGGAGTTGGACATGGTGTTTGGGGACGATTGCAGAGTGAGGGTACTGTTTTGGGAGGCGGAGGTAAAACTGATGACGAGGAGTTGGATGATGGAAGTGGGATGGGATGGGTCAGGAAACGAAGAGAACAGAAGGAGAAGAAGGAACGCGAAGAGAAAGAACGCCTAGCTAAGGAGGCGCAGGCAAAGTTGGAGGCAATCACCGAGGCTGGTGATGCAAAGGTGGAGGAGGCGAAGGCGGAGGTAGACGAGAAGAAAGAGTTTGTACGATCGGACGAAATTGAACAAGTCAAGGATAGGCCAGACACGGCTGCCACCATCACCCTCTCCTCTCTAGCATCGCCCACCCTCTCCAGTGCCTTATCTACACCTACAATCCGCAACGATGTCGACACGCCCAAGCCATCTGATGATCAAGACGAGCACGACACACGTGTCGTCAATGTGTCTGCATACTCGCCATCGCTTGCTCGCCGTCATAGCCATGGACGCAGTCGCAGTAGGGACAGCATCCCCATCCTCGAGAAAGCCCAGGCTGAGGACACAACACAAACTGTTGTCAGCGTCGATGTGAAGGAGGATGAGACGGACGAAAGCGAGGAAGAGGAAGACGAGGGTACTCGCCCGAATGAAGATGATGAAGAAGATAGCGAAGAAGATAGCGAGAATGAGGAGGACGCCGAAAAGAGGAAAACTGCTCTTGGTGCTGGCGTCGAAAAGATTTCACGACACAAGTAATGTCTTCATGTCCTTTGACGTCGCCCCGCATGCCCTCCATTACCCCGGCTACCTCCAACACCTCAACACCACATCGCATCAAAACGATGAGAGGCTCCCCTCCGTTTTGAATCCCTCTCATCCACCCCGACGTGTACATAAATAGCGTCCTAGTTCCAGTTTTGATACCTTGTTTATTTCTTTTGCTCTTCCAAGTGTATTTGCATAGTCTCTCCTTCCCTCGTCTCTCTCGCCACTGCTCTCAATTACATACAATAATTTTATTATGCTTCCCCTCACTCCTCATTCCTCATCACACATCTCACCTTTACCTATCATCATTGTTACATCGGTTTTGGGGCATCGTCTTTCTCAAATTTATCTCCACTCATCAATCGTTTTCTCTCCAAAGTACATTATAGCCACATCGCACGCATTCACTTTACCACTGTGCATGCTTACTAGCAGCTTCCCATCGTCTGTATCTACACACAATTATCAGTTCAATTGCAGGCATCTATTGATAACATTGCGAGAGCCTTCTCGACTTCCGGAAAATTTATACAACGATACGCGAAAGTAATTCCGAGCTTCGAAGCTGGCCCTGCGGCCTGCTGCGATCCGTTCTCGTACCGTAGATCCTTTAGACATACTTACGCACACACGCTGATGAGCTGGTATGCTTCTAGTCTACAAGTTGGAACCTATTAAAGTCTACGAAGGACATATGGATTTAAATAAAGGGATTCAGATATAATTTGGGCGATGGAATGATTTGTGAGAATGGATGTGCAAAGGTTTTCCGGAGGTGGTCCATATGGAGCGTAAGATGGAAGAAATTTCGCCGTCCGGCAATACCTGTACTGATTCCATTGGGATCTAGAAGAATGCGTATTGGTGGAACGGCGAATGTGAGAATGGCGATGGGTAAACGAGTGAAATAATCTTGGGTTGGTCACCAAGTGATGTCCACGGTCCATATGTACACGCGTTCAAGCGGCATCTGGATTCAGAAGGCGGTGAGCACCCGTGGGTTTGAGGGCGCGAATGATCCAGGCGCGCAGGCTCGGTACCCGACTTTCGCGTCGTGTCGGCACTGGGCGTTTCTGGAGGCTTGGCGTAGTTGGGACGAAGCCGCAGCCCGAGTATGACTCAGAATTGTCATGGAATTTGTAGGCGTTGGATCCAGAGGCGATGCAC
Organism: Sanguinoderma rugosum; assembly: GCA_017499575.1. Lineage (NCBI taxonomy): Eukaryota > Fungi > Basidiomycota > Agaricomycetes > Polyporales > Polyporaceae > Sanguinoderma > Sanguinoderma rugosum. Next base: position 4,150,604 of record VTPW01000001.1, on the reverse strand, counting down.
ACGAAGGAGGACACCTGGCACCTCTAATTCTGCTGCAGGTTGCGCCTCCTAGGCAACTACAGACATGAGTGAGGGCCGACGTTTGTGGCGCGTATACCTGTTTAGGGGATGCGACGATCTACAAATTAGTGGGTCAGTTGTAGTGTCATTATTACACCGATAGTGATGATCCCCTCACCAGGTGATCTCGGGAGCTGGGGTACATTGGAAACACGATCTTGGATCCATTTTCTAGTGTCCCCCCGCATGGAGTGATCGCAGGTGGATCATGATCCCGCTGTGGGTACAACAGTGGCGCTGCTGGTTTCCTTCGATCCCTTGATGAACGCCCTCGCTTATTGGTGTTGGCTGTTAGCTCCTGAATTCGCTAGGGGAGAGAGGGGTTATAGGGTTCGGAGATGCTCCGTGCTGAGATGATCGCACTGCTGTAGAGTGGCCAGGGCATCCTGAGGCGGTGTAAATGCGATCCATAGCTGTCAGCCAGCTGATCTACCCGCATGAGCTTGATAGTGCAAAGTTTGAGTGCGTTGCACACAGTTCATCAGTTCCAGGTGTTCTAGGCTATATTATGAGTGACTGGGGTGCGGATAATGGGCAGGCAAGAAGCGTATTTACTGATTTATTCGCTTGTTATTACCCCCCCACTGGCCGCACGTAAAATTATCTATTGGACATGCGGGATACTCGAATTCACGCTATGCGAACATCTGAGTAGCTAGGATGTCCGCGGGGTCAACTTCTCGCGGTATTTTTGTTTTCATTTTGCAAGCCGAACCACAGATTGGAGGCCAGAATTCGAAGCATTTTGTATTCAGGCTGATGGCTGGATGATGGCCTGTTTGAATGGGACGAAGTTTGAATGGGACGAGAGGAGAGGGTCTGTGATGGTCTGTTTGCTAGCATCCTCCGAGACGGACACGTGCAATAATTCACTCTTGCTTCTGACTTTACTTCTGAGTTCTGGTCTTCCTTTGACTCATTGCGACATCGATGGCAACCCACATCGTGCGAGCCCCATTCAATTTAGATGATCACTTGAATGCTAGCACATAAGTTGCAACACCACGAGCAATCAATGGTAGGATAACATGAAAAAATTACGCCATCCCCAAACTGACCAGCAGCATGCATCTGTTTCTGCAGGATATCGCTTTATCGACTGAGCACCACCTCTATACGTTGGGAATAATCTCGCTCTGGCCTCGCAACGTGGTCCACAAATGTCTGATCGCGTGCCCCATCCAGGGATGTCCTGGAGTTAGCTACGTTTATAATTAGCCCTCCGAGCAAGCATGCTATTTCGTCCGCTAGGAAACTCGTGGAACGTAAAGTAGGTGGTTAGATCGTGATCACTGATCGAGGATATACCGTCTGACGCGGTGTGCGGGGGATGTGTTTACTACTTTTATGTACCGGGATTCGGAATCGTCGGATACTCGGAAGGGGACGAAGATATGGGTAGGTGTGGGCACAGTTTTGTGAACAATGCGTTTGTGGTGAGGACTTCCTCTTCATCGTGCACCACTTGTTTGCGTACTGACAATTGGCGTGCAGAAACAGTACTTCGCCTTGCCTTTAATTCCGTGGCCGGTGACAGTCTTGCCGAGGTACAATATGAAACCTTGAAGGGGTTGAAACTTTTGCATTCTACCCCATCGTGCTTCGCTTCAGCGCCCTTAGTGGAGTGCGGCAGACTAATGGCATGGTTTCAGCTTCCTTCCCTCCAACCAATTCGCATGACCGCTCACGCATCCTATGTAGCAGCAGCCCGCTGTTTCCAACACAACGTAGCTTGTCTAGAACACCCGTGCTTACAGGCCGCCGCCGCGTGTAGATAAGTCATAATACATTGCACAAGGTATGCGGCTTCTTCTTACCTGCGGCTCCACATAACAATTCAACGGTAGAACTACCAACAGGCCTGGATTAAGTGCACTCGCATCTTCTGCAACTAGGGGCTGCAACCTCGTGCCGAATATTGAACGTTTGCACCCTGAGAGTGATTTACCTCCGTGTCGAAGTCGATGCTTTGCCGGTATCCACCCACAGATCCATGGATAGTTTACCGTAATTGTGGTCTAACTCCATCAAGGCCCGGGGCTCTCGATAACCAACGCGCTCGAGACTTTTATCGTGGCCTTTACATAAAGCTTACAATATGAATGATCGTCTTATCGGACGGATGGATGTCATGCTCATGATTTTGGTGAGTTCTATATTTAAATTCCTACCTCGCATTTCTATTATTACTTCCAATGTAGTGCAGAGCCGTATAGCGGCTATTTTTGCACCGTGCTATTATTCGGTGAGAGCAACGTCGTTGCGCAGGTGCTAAGTATTGCGCAGGTGCCATTAATAAAGCTAGGGAACAAAATCGGCTCAGTGGTACAAGCTTGTTCCACGTACGCGTGAATGCCGCACCTTTCTTATCTCCATACGTGAGTACTTGAGTGCTCGGTCTTGTGAGTGTGCGTCGGTCATAGCTGTGTGTTTTCGGTGAAGTTGGGAAGCTTAGAAAGGGGTACGATAGGAGGCGCGTACGTTCGTTCTCATTGGCGGGTATCCAAACACACCAGATGCACATGAACCTGAATATGTGAAAAAGAAAATGCTGTCGACAGTCTCGACTTTCACTTAGCAGTACAAGTGGACAGTAACCAATTGTAGCCTACTTCGACGGTCGTAATTCATTCTTGCTTTTCACAGAATTCGCGTAACCAAATCATGAATGGAACCACAAGGCCCGGGATATTATCCTCCCGGGCCTTTCAGAGAATGCAGGACGTGTTGCGTGTGCATTTTCTCCGGCTATGAAAGTCCACGAATCTATCAATAATCATACCACCTAAGCGCTTTCCATTGATGGGTTTTTCCGATCCACTAAACACGGATTGAATTATACTTAGGCTGACATAGATCACAACTGTTGTGGGGAATTATCGGATTTCCCAAGCTGATGTGTGTGTACTGTTTTCCGTGGCAGCGAACATCAGCAATATATCATCAGACGGACCACTCATCGTCGACAGATCACGAATTATGATATACCTGGCAGATACTAATGCACCATATAGATACCTTGTGAGGCCCCCGTGTACCTGTGATTTATCTGGAAGAATGGGGCGGGAAGGGTGTTGCTTTGGTGTGTGTGAAAGGGGCGAGGGAGCTTTGATGGGCTTCGTGCTGATAGTTCTGAGGATTCTTCGCAGAAGATTATTTGGCCGATGGAGGTGTTCTGATCGTCTTGGAAGACAGCTGAGAAGGGCTTGTAAGTGCAAACGGTGGTGGCTTGAGCGGCAATAGCTTGTTATAGGAAACCTAAAGGTTACGGGGTGCGTGGTGTAAGTCCAGGTGACGTGGACATGCCAATTGTGCGTTTCTGTATGAATCCCGTTGGCCGGTGTAGTCTGTATGACTTTAGGACGCATGTACGATAGCCGTGCTTTACAGCGGCGTCTAGCTACGAGCTTCGAGGGGTCCTTGCGCTGCATTATGCCTCGATTCACTGCCGGTCCGATTCAAGAGTTAAACTTGCTTCTTACTGCTTCCATAGGTGCCTAAGGAGCGATATGACGGGGGTAATCGATGGGAGCTATAGCCGGGACGAGAGCGGCGAAAACGACGACTGCGGGATTTTCATTGTTCACATCGACGTCGGCCAAAACCCTCCTTTTCGCTGATCGCATTGCAAGTCCGAGTCGGTATTAATATTGTGACGAAGCCATCGAGCGAATGGTGCATGCACTCAGTACGCTACCCCGTCCCGATTGTCAAACGTTGGAAGACGATAGCGGGGCCCGGACCAACGATCGATTGATCAAGTAGGATCCAGATATCATACTTGCTTTTTTGTTTTCTAGCTTCCGGGGTCCCATCCATAAGGGATGGGGTAATAGCCATTGTTCAATTCCAAGTGATGGCTAGAGCCTTGGTGAGTTCGAAGTTTGGTGAATGGGGAAGAAACGTGTACATGGTAGCAGGTCGAAGATTGCAATCGCAAGCCAGATAGAAGAACGTGCATGCCCAACGTGTTGCGGGAAGTAAAGAGCGTGGAGCAGGAATTGCTTTGTATAGGAGCCAGATAAAGTCACACGACTGGGAGGGCGGTGCTAGCCTGGCATGCTTCGTGCTTCTGCATACGATAGATTGCAGATAAAGCATCAAGCCAGGCGAATGGAATGCTGAGACAAGAACCTGGCGCCCTCGACTAGCCTCGCGGCGGAATTTTGGCGGTAAATGTGATCCTCACTGATTCATTATCGTCATCTGGTTTCGATTAGCTTCACCGCCTGACACGTTCAAAAGTTTGCCTAGATGCGGTGCCCACTACATCAACTTATATTTTGTGCCTAGGTAAGAGTTAAGAGTCAACAAAGACGACCAGGGCTGTTACATTTACAAAGTCACGGAAAATATCACCGGGGTTTTCGCCGAGCTTCGTGCAATAAATCTAGACGCAGCTCAGTGCAACAGAGCGCTTCAAGGGTATGTCTTGAAGCGAAGTGACCGCCGTCGGAGCGTCAGGGTCACAAATTGAAGAACCCGTTAGCTGGTCACGTGGGCGTTATTCACTCTCACAGAACTCCTCTCTTTCTAGTGGCAATACGCGTTCTACCAGCTTGTAAGCATGCCAAAGGAACCATCAATATCCCAGGTGAAAAGAGTGCAGCGAGCATCTATAGATGCCTACTTCACGAAGAAACCAGGCGCGCGTTCTGTCAGTACAACTGTCAAATCTGTTATGAAGGAGGAGTCGGACGCATCTTCGAGGTAAAGTGTGGCTTTACATTGTATCATAATATCTGACGCGTTCTCTGCTGTAGTAAAGCTGAAGAGGATGTCTCACCCGTACCAGAATGTCCTCCAGCAGCGGCTCTTGCAGAAGCCACCATGGATACTCTTGAAGAGGCTACCATGGGAAGAAGTTGGTTCGAAGCCCTGAAGAAAGAGTTCACTAAGCCTTACTTCGTTAAGGTATGTAGCCGTTGTCCTAGGCTTGACACGCACTCATGCAATGGTCACCAGCTTAAGAAGGGCTTAGCGGCTGAGCAAGCTAGCCATACCATATACCCAGCGCGTGAGGATATATTCCCTGAACCCTCTCAAATAAGCTGCTAATTGTTCTGCACCCAGTTCCCAACATATATTCCTGGTCGAGATTCACTCCGTTGGACTCGGTCAAAGTTGTAATCTTGGGCCAGGTATGCATAGTCTCCGTGCACGATTTCTGAGTTTATCAAGATATATTTAGGACCCTTACCATAACGTGGGCCAAGCGCACGGTGTGCTTGACTACTACGGAATAAATCTTACCATTCTAATGTCGCATCTCCCGAAGGGTTGTCGTTCTCGGTACTTCCTCCAACGGCTTTGCCCGGGTCGTTGCGCAATATATACAAGCAAATGGCTGATGATATCCCTGGGTTCAAGGCACCAACTTCTGGGTATATATTCGTCTATCAGGACATGTATCTCATCGCTCACTGAACTACTTGCCATCAGGGACTTGTCGCCACTAGCGAAACAAGGTGTTCTATGGCTAAATACAAGTCTCACAGTGCGAGCGCACGCAGCTGGCTCTCACTCTAAGCTGGGGTGGAGCACATTTACGGCTGAAGTTATTCGTGCCGTTATATCTAGGAAATCGTGTCAGGGTGTCGTCTTCCTAGCATGGGGTCTACCTGCGCAGAAGACCTGCCAATCTATCGGAATTGACAAGGTAAGAGTGTCGTCATCTGGATCCCTCATGCCTAACACCATCATCGCCGTAACCATCGATCTGTCAAAGGTCAAGCATCTCGTGTTGAAGTGTGTTTGATTCCCTTGCTGTATTGCATTTGATGAGTACTGATTTTTACCGTATCCTAGATCCGCGCATCCGTCGCCTTTATCTGCGCATCGCGGCTTCCTCGGTAACGGTCATTTCGCGAAGGCCAACAAATGGCTTAGCGAGAGGTACGGCGAAGACGGCGTTGTTGACTGGGCTGTACTTTGCCGATGATAAGGCAATGAAGGCGTGCTACTGAGTGCATATCCTAAGTCCTGGGAATCCAAATATCTACTACGCTATCTTTTGTGTATATTTTTATTGTATTTTCGTTATAGCTTTGCACCATTGCTTTGTGAAACAACCGCTTTGACTTGGTGAAGGGGAGCTTTGTCTGTGAGGCGCCTAATTTGGGCGCCTGATGACAAGCACCTAACATCAAGGAAAAATAATGCCAAAGTAGGCTTTGCTTCCCACTGTACCCGCACCTCGTTGTCGCGTTTCCAAGTCCTTTCTTCCTTGTTCTTACCACAACTCTTGAACTGACGCTGCGTTGCCTCTCTCATCTACACCACTACAACCAACACTATGACTGCCCCCAGATTGCAGCTCACGCATCCTCTCCCAGCGCCGGTCGTGCATGTCGGGTTTTCGATTCCTCAATCCAAGTCTCACGTATTAGCAGGCGTTCAAGACGCGTACTGGAGCGATGATGATGCAGTAAGAGCTACTGAGACTTTCTCTATGCGCCCATCTGACTCGAAACATCGCATTTCCTTTGATAACAGGAAGATCCAGAGTGTCCGCTTTGTATGGATGAATTGGACATTTCCGATATCAACTTCAAGCCGTGTGTATGCGGTTATCAGGTAGAATCCTAGCTTTCATGCTTTGGTCGAACTAGAGCTGAATATATGCGCTAGATTTGCCGGTTCTGTTGGCATCATATCAGGGAAAACTTGAACGGTCGTTGCCCTGCTTGCAGGCGGGAGTACACAGACGATGCTGTGGAATTCAAGCCTATCCCAAAGGAAGAGTGAGTTTATCTCCATCTCTTACTTTCTACCGTGGTTAATCCATCGTAACAGCCATAAGCGTCTGACTCAGCAGAAGAAGCAACGGGAGAGAGAGCGCAAGGAACTCGATAATATGGGCCGACGCCACCTTGCCAACTATCGTGTTGTGCAGCGAAATGTCGTCTATGTCGTAGGCATCGGCCCAATGTTCGCCAAAGAAGAGGTACGACAAATGTTCTTTGTCTTGATCTACTGATGTTAACTGATGTTGCAGCTGATCCCTACATTACGCTCGCATGAGTACTTCGGACAATACGGGAAGATATCCAAGATCGTCATTGTAAAGCGGACACCATCGGGAGGAGCGCCCGTGGTCGGACTGTATATTACTTATCACCGACGTGAAGACGCGGCTCGCTGTATTGCTGCAGTCGATGGCAGCCCTGCGCCTGGAAGCGCAAGTAGATCCGACGTGATGAGAGCTAGCTACGGGACAACCAAATATTGCATGGCATTTTTGCGTGGTGGCACCTGCGGCGACAACAGCTGTATGAACCTCCACGAGTGGGGTGATGAGAAGGATTGCTTTACGAAGGAGGATCTGACGACCTTGTACGCATTGCTCTTCCAGCTGACTGGATATGATCTAAACGACTTCCAGAAAACATACAATGAAGGCCACGGAAAGTAAATCCAGGCCTGGTGAGAAAGGTAGTGAAGGTAAATGCTTCGTCTTCCTCCGGCGTTCGGTTTCTTATAATTTTTTGTAGGCCTTCCGAAGGCGGCTTCCTGGGCCCAAAGTTGGACTCAGAAAGGGCCGAGCCAATCCTCTGGCCATGGGACTAATTCGAGTGCCTCGACAAGTACTCGGTCAACGCGTCGTCTGGCTGGCAACACACGCCCAGCTCGCACTGGTCATGTAAGTACGAGCAGCGGCGAATCTCGACCTTCAGGCGTACGCTCGGAGCGTACAAAGACGAATACAAAGACACCATCCCAGGCATCGTCCTCCCGCCCCGGTACACCAGCACCATCGGGCCTTCCCGCCCGTCCTGCGACGCCGCCCGAAGTCAAAGCTTTGCGACGCAAAGAGTCTACCCCTCCAGAACCGTCAATATCACCAGCACCTTCTACTAACGCGGCCTCTGACGTTAGCCCGCACGACATTCCTCTTGCATCGCCCGATATACCTTTGTCCGCCGCTCTTTCTCCTGCTCTCCCTTCAGCTCCCGCCGTTCCTCCTGGCATTCCTATTGTTCCTCCTGGCCTATCTGCACCTCCTGGCTTGCCCGCGCCAAATAGACTCGCCAAAAGTGATGGCCCTGTGTCACAGACTCCAATACTGGCCGCTCAGACAACGTATCAGATGTCGAACGCCGCACGTGCCTTGCTTGACGACATGCAGACCAGGAGAGAGGCCGCACCTCTTCCCGTTAGCTCCAGTGTCTTCCCCGATCTTGACCATCTCCTCCAAGCATTAAGCGGCGCTGATGACGGAGGTGGATTCAGCTTCAATCTTGATCCTTCCCTTGCAGCCAAGAATGCAGAAGACAACCAACCCCTTCCAGAAATGGAAGCGGTAGTCAACCTTCCCTTCCAGGGCACCTACTTGGATGCTTTCCCCGCTCTAAGAGGCCCACCAGGCCTCCCACCGATCAACCCTCCACCTTTACCTTATGGCCGTCCGATATTCGACCCGTCTACTATGAGTGCTTCGCCCGCTCCATCCGGGGATCCTCCGTCTACCAGTTCCAGTTATACCGGCTCGTTCGATCCATTTGCGGATGCAAATGACGATATACCCAGTTTCTCATCGTCTGCTCGCCGCCCGCAACTGTCTATGCCAGACGATGAAGGCCGTAAAGTGTCTCGCTTCGGCTTTGCTCGTGGCCGGCAGGGTTCCACCGCTGCTTCCTCCCCTTTGCACGCATCATCGCCCATTAATAGCAATGATACACACTCATTCTTCAATTCCAACGACATGCCGCATCCGCAGGATCTAGCAAAACATTTTTGGATGCCTCCAGCCGGGTCTTACGGCTTTCCAAGCTCGTCGTCTGCATCTCCACATGTGTTGCACGCTCAAGCTGCTGTCCCCCAGCCATCCGGGCGCTTCCAACCCTTCGACAACAACGCCATTGAAAACCACTTACGAGATTTCGTCCAATCAAGCCAGCAGCGGGCGGACATGAAACAACAGGGTTTAGGTGCGTTTGTGTGTCGTCTCTTCTGTAGATACTTACCAATAGATACGAGTAGGCCGCCAGCAACAATTCCATGATCCTGCCATTATGAGTGCCAAATTCTCGGCGCCCATGGCTGACAATGGGTATATGCAGTCGCCTCCACCATCCACATTGCCGCCTCAGCTTTCATATGGCCCTCCTCCTGGCCTCGTCTCGACTATGCTTCAACCTACCAACCACAATGTCTCGAATATGATGGAAGCCAATGGTAAGTTGCCATTATTCCTATCTAAGGGGAGGGAGGTCAGCGTACCGAGTGCCGTACTTTCAGTGCGGAAATACTATCATCGACCTTGAGCACCACGCCCTCCTTTCACTTGGCTTTGAAGGAATGAACCCCCCGACTGGCGGTGCACAAACGTTATATCAGCACTTTCTAGGACTTTATCTGTTGCTATCTCTCTCTCCTTTGGTATGGTAATTGCTTTCACAACGCTGACTGGTGTCCCTGTCTCTTGTTGTCACTTTCTTGTGCGACATAGCACCTGCATCTACATCCCCGGTGCTATCCCCTTCCGACTTTCCTGCTCTGACCGCTAGCCCTATCGAGTCTTCTCCCGTCGACAATAAGCCCGTTCCCGATGAGATATCTCCCGTACCCGTAGTTCCCTCCGCTAAACTTGACAAGAAGGCTGCGAAGAAGGCTGCAGCCGCAGAAAAAGCGGCCGAGCGACGGAAGCAGGCCGAAGAGAAGGCTGCTGTCAAGGCGGCGGAGAAGGCTCGTCAAAAGGCCGTCGAACGTGAACAGGCCGCTGCTTTGAAGGTCCAGCAAGAAAAGGATGATGCGGACAGGGAGCAGGAACAGCGAGCGAAGCAACGGGCAGAGAAAGAGAAGGCAGAGAAAGAGAGGATAGAGAAGGAGAAGGTAGAGAAGGAGAAGGATCTCGCGGACAAGTTGAAGGCAGCCCGGTTGAAGGAGAAGATGTTGAAGGCAGAGAAGAGCAAGGTCGATAGCGCTGCGGTGATTGACGACACGAAGGGCGTATCGAAGAAGTCCGGGAAACAAATTGAAGCGCGATCATCGGTCGCGCCTCGCTCAAACAACGTATCCACAACTTCACTTCCTCGTCAGACGCAGCTGCAAGCAATATCCCCAGTCGAGCCCACGCAGGTCCCGCTCCTGTCGAAGAAACCAAAGAAAACGAAACCCGCAGCGAAGCCGGTCATCAAGGTTCCTAAGGACGAGGATTCTGCTGCTGATGTCGCCTCCAGTCATTCTTCCATCGTACAATCGGAGTCCACCTATATACCTCTCAACAGAGGCAGCCTCCTTGATACGAGTGCTTCGAATTCCAGGGCACAATCTGTGGATCGTGATTCTCGACAACCAGTCTCGCTCAAAGAGCTGTTGGAAGAGATCTGTGTGATGAGCCCTTACCTAGATCTTCCGGATCATCCATTCTTCGATACTTCCAAGATCAACCCCGCTGCCAAGATGCCTCTCGAATACGGTCCTCTTGTCCATGCGTTGTCGGCGCTCTCGGTTGGTGGTAGTTCCTTTACCAACAACATGCCTTCTGGTTCGATCGACAACGCTGTATCTTCCTTTCAACAACTCCTGGAAACCCTGACCCAGACAATTTCCGACCTCCTTCGACTTCTTCCACGGACGACCTGGGATGATAGCTCTTCATTCGATGGCGTCTTACGTGACATGCTCAAGGGTGATGACTTCCTGGATGAAGGAGGCGACGACGGCACGACCGGGAAAGACGACGAAGTGGCCGCCCTCACTCTGGCACTTGAACGACGCGCCCGATGGATGGAAGTTCAGCTCTCCAAGCTCGAAGAGTTGCACCGTGATATCAACAATGCCGCTGTACGTGCTGTGCTGTCTTTCAACGACAGCGGTTGGGACCGTCATGCTGCTCTTCCCAGGTCGGGGAACAGCCTTAAACGTTTCGACTCCATCGGTCTGGTCCACGAAAACGGAACTTCGAGGCCCATGACCGCAGATGAATTACAAGAGAAACTGAAGGTTGCAGAGGAAGCGGCCATCTTTGCGGATACGGAGCTTCGAGAGTCCATGGAGAAGATGCAGAAAATCCGGCCGGAGGACCATGATATATTCTAAGATTGCCATGCGTGGTTCTACATCGCTCTTTACCTTAGCATACAGTAGACTAGGTTGCCGAAGATGAAGCCAATATTCAGTGTTGCTGATCGTGCTGTTGATCTGGATAAAGCTAGGCAAAGAATGAGTGTACACCTCACGTCGTTGGGTGAGATCGAAGCACCTTTCCTGGGTTCAATAAATTGAGAGGATCGACGGCTCGTTTAATAGTCCTCATTAGTTGTACCGTTCCAGGACCTAATTCGTCTATAAGATATTCCTTTTTACCCACTCCCACACCATGCTCGCCAGTACCTAGGGCACAGAGTAAGAGATACAGACGGGAGATAATTACAAGTGTGTTAGAGGGCTTACAAGTTCCATCCATGCCAATCGCGCGATGAACGAGCCTATGGACCGCCTCGCTCACTGCTTGCAGCTCTTGAGGTGAATGGAACAGAATCAAAGCATGAAAGTTGCCATCGCCGACATGTCCAACAATCGTGCTTTTCAAACCAGCTTCAGCGAGATCTTTCTTCGTCTCAAGGACAAGTCTTGGAAGATGTGATACTGGGACACTGAGTCGTCGAAGTCAGTTGCCATGATATCAAGTCGGTTCTCATGCGCATGTATAAATGGCGAAGCTCACCAAACATCCGTAGTCCAACATCTGGATCCCGGATGGGCCGCAAGGCTGGACGTTAACGCATATTTCCTATTCTCCCACAGGTCCTCCGCTTCTTGGTCGGTAGCAGCGAATTCAAACCGAGAACCGCCGTGTTTCTTCACGATGGTCTGCACTACCTTCGAAGTTAACCTGACGGCAGCGTCGTCTCCTTGTATTTTGAAGAACAGGCTGTCCTGGACGGGATATGGGTGGTCGACGAGTCCCGCATTATTTATTGCCTTCATCACTGATGTGGGTGAACTACTGGATATACTTCTTGAGGGCAAAAAGAGGCTTACTGTGGTCATCGAGTAGTTCGACGCATTCTGGAGAGAAGCACACATCTCGATCAGCACCCATAATTGGGAACGGTAGAACGTACGGATGTGTGGCCCATAAGGCGAGGCCAGTATTTCCTGAACCGCGCTGACGGCGTGCTGAACATCAGGGAATTGGGCCATAGCAACCTTCGTAGGTAGCAGTGGCGCCAGGCGCAGTGTTGCTAGATTTTCTGGCCGTTGGACAGCATATCCACGGTTGATTCATTGAGAAGCTTACCCTCCGTGACGATACCAAGTGTACCTTCCGCACCGATGAATAGCTTGGTGGTGTCGAAACCGGCGGAGGATTTTCTAGCTCTGCGGCGGGTTTTGATCACCTCGCCGTTGGGAAGGACGACCGTCTACAAGATATTATAGCTTTCGCAACGGGTGAAAGAGAGACCAATACAGACCAAGTTGAGGAACCATTCAGCTATGGCGCTGGTGAGAGTACGCCCACTTCTCAAGAATATTTTGCTCACCTTTCGCGGTGCCGTAGCGCACGGCGTTGGCTTGAACACGCTGATAGTTTACTACAGTGGAACGAGTGTAGCTTGGAATAGATTTACTTACTGCCGCTACATCCAGTGCCAACCATTCCACCTATCGTCTACGTTTGTTAGCAAGCAATATGGCATGGATAGCCGTCTACTTACTGCGCCAGGCCCTGGGTCCAACTACCAGAATTTAGCACGGGGTTGAATGTGAGATGACCTGATATTAGGTTAAACTCACAGGAAAGAACAGAGGAATCCCTTTTTCTTTCAATGCAGCGTTGACATCTTCCCACCGCGCCCCAGATTGACACACTAGGTCAGAGTCGGCCTCTACGCGTGTAAGCATTACCCCCAGATGAGTCCAAGTCCAAAGATAAGCATATAAACACGGCAATTTACCGTGAATCTCCAAAATCTTGTCCATCCCAGACAAGTCGATGCATATGCTGCCGCTAGGAAACTAGACGTTGTTAGACAGTTCGATTGGGATGGCGCTACGGCAGAACATACCCCAGCGAAATGTCCTTCCAGACTTGTAGCACCACTGTATGCGGTGATAGGAACCCTGTACTTCCTGGAAATGTTGACTATCTTGACCACATCTTCCGTAGAACTCGGTCGTACCTGGATAACATAACATCCGTCATTTAGTTAACTCATTACTTGTTTCTTGAGGCGCATATATGTGCATGTAGGTGCATATATATGCGCAAAGGATCGACGCACAATAACGGCATGAGGAGACGTCGGGTGGTACGAGTTCTCGCTGGATCCGTATGTCCGCAAAGCGTCGGGATCTGTGTCGACCTGTCCATGCCCAGGTAAGGCTGCGCGCAGCTCTTCAATGGCTAGCTTGACGTCCGCCGTTGAGCCATAGGGATTGGCTAGTTGCACCCCGGTATCGCTACCGGCATCGTTAGCCTGCAAGGGAGCTTCAGCGTGCTGTGTAACGAGAAGCTAGGTACGGACGTACCTGGGTGTAGTGTAGCCCATATTCAATCAGCCCAGCCAAACCAAGGCCGAGCGTCGTACCCAAGACGAGGAACTGAGTTCCACTCCAGCCAGCGGATTTCTGAGGAGCTGTGCCATGGATAAATCGTGTCCCATTGAGTCTCTGGATGTTCGGCACATGATGGTAGTGGTTCAAGGTTCCAAAGCGGGAGGAGGGAGAACGCAACCTGATGGATCGGGTGCAAGCCTTGAGTGTGGTCGACAGGGGCATGGTGCAGATCGTAAATACTTCCTTCCAAGTTCCTTGACGCGACTGAGCACCCCACAATGCAACTCAGCCTCCAAAAAAGCTTATGTAGCCTTACGACATCGGCTAATCCTTGCAGCGAATTCCTCGACAGCGTGCGGAGATATTTCGTATATTGAGTTTTCAAGTATCATACAAAGAATACATGTACAAGTAGAAGCAGAAAAGTTATTAATGAATGACCTTTAACGACCTAAGAGAAAGCATCCTGCAATGGGTCACTCTCGTCGCGAACGTTATCGGCTCGTCTCCTCAGAAAGTCGGAGCTGAACCCAAAGTAGCCATTCTCAGAGGGTGGGTCTACGAAGATTGGGCTGTTGCTCCGTCTCGGGGAAGAAATGAGTGACCCAGGATCAGAATCGGACCATTCCGCGAAGTCAAAGTCGGATCCAATCGAGGATGGGAGGTTTCTGCCAAGTTCGGGAGGAGGGCTGCTCCAGCCCGAGGTCTGCGAGAGGTCCAGAGTGGGCATCACGAACGACTGAGAGGGAGGAAAGCCAATGCTATCGTTCCCAGTGTCACTTGTCATCCCGGATAGAACTGAGTCCGTGTCGTCACGATCCTCCTCGACAGCAGAGGTGACCTCCTCAAGCACACACCACCCTGTACCACATTCCCCAATCACACTCCTAACCTCCGCTTTAGTCCACCCAACAAACCCTACCTTCAATATCGTGCAGACACCCTCGCCGTCACCCACAGCTGCGCCGTGTGAATATGCTGAGCACGTCACATTCTTTGACCATACGTTGCCTGCATCGAGGCGCGTGAACAAGGAGGATACCTTCGTGCGATGCTGCGTATACGATGCGTGCATTCTCCCGATCTCTCGCAAGGGGAACCGGAATGGATCTTCAGTGATCGTGGAGGAAAGGGGTACACGGGAAGTCGGCGTAGGTGCCAAGGGAATTAGGAGGTAAGTAGTCACATTAGCAACCTCTGGGAGAGGGAAATACGTGTCGAGCTCGGTGGCAGACGGGGCTTCGTGAACAATGTCGTTAGCGATGATGTGCTGAACGCGAGGCTTGAGCATCGACGTGGCTTTCTTGGCCGCCTTCTTCTCTTTCCTGTGCTTCGCCACCATCATCTCTCGCTCCTCTCTCAATTTGACTTCCCAATCTGCTTCGTAGAACGCTCGTCCGGCGACGGGCACATTCTCTACTAAGTGCTGGAATATCGGTCTGCCAGTAGAGAACTGCCTCGCTGTCCCCAGCCCGACTTGCATGACCGATCGCGGGGTAACAGGCGCGCGAGGCAGGTATGGAGCACCGTGGAGTGGTCGACCAATGCTGACTCTAGCGGGGAAGCTGAACCCTTGTTGTATAGATGCACGAGCGTTGAATCCTGCAGTACGTCCGACAGCAGTGTGCATCCCACGCCCGAACGAAGGCGATACCGTCCCTAATCCCGGGGCGGTGAGATGAGCGACGAAGCGAGTGAGGATGTTTCGTGTCTGAGATAGCAAGCGTTGCGCGGTGCCGACATTCGGGACTTTAGGAGATGGTGCGTGGTTTAAGAATGAGGGAATGTGGATTGAACGGTGCGCTTTGGCTGTGGTGTTGCCACCCAATGGTAGTGGTGGGCCAAAGCCGGTATTTGGCTTCCGGGCAAAGCCCCGGAGGCCATGAGATGCTGCCTGCATCTCAAGGAGAGTAATGAGTCGAGATCGATGAAACTAAGCTGGTCTCTTGTCGTTAAACTGAATGAGATGGTGGTGGTTGGAGTAGAAGGGGTCGAACGAATGGACTGCGTACGGAGTTTTCATAATCCTGCCGTTGCCGAAGTGGTGCGTTGCCCTGCCCTGCCGATCGATCGGTGACCGACATGCGTGACAGGCATTATTTACCCCTGTTCTCCCCCTGATAAGGTTCTCAGACATGCCCGTCGTGCGGCAATCCCTTGACCACGAAGATGATCTAACAAGCTGGTCAAACTACTACCATTGTCCTGGAAGCAGAGCTCTGAGACATTTATACCATTGGTGGGCACGTAAGGGATGCAAACAAGCTGGAATTTAGGTCGTTAGACCCAATCAAACCATGGGTGCCCAACGGTAGAACGTCTGGTGGAGGCACTGGAAGGGTATTCCACTGAGGAGCATTAATTACATAGTCTCGGAAATCAAAGCATACCACACACACCCACAACGCTAGCCCCAGCCGCGAAAGTTGCGCGTTCGTTGAAAATCTCGCTGGGTAATAGCTAGTAAAATCAGTGAATACGAGTCAGATCGGGCTCGCTTGCAAACATTCCACTATGCATGAACACGCAGGAGGAAAGCGAAGTCGATTCATTTGGCTAGAAGTTTTACATATCGCCAATACGGGCAAAGAAATCATGGGTCAATCGTTCTCTTCCGTTCGCGAGTATCCGCAAGAGTGGTCTTGTTAGCTGGAGGGAAGTATAACCAAGGATCTGCTTGTCGTTCAACGCTGTATAATCAAGCGCAAATTCGCGAAATCAAAGGAATCGCGAGCGCAAAGTATATTCGATGTACCAACAGGGTACTTCCTATGGCACTCCAACTATCTGGCAAGCTCAGAATCTAGGCTACTGTTTAAAGCAGAGAGCACGAACGCTCAATTTTAAGACCGTGATGTTTGCCGTAGATGAGCGCTGGGATTTCGTTTCGTTGGCGTCGCTCTGGAAGATGTGAGGAAGAAGGAGGAATATCTTGGGGGTGCCAAATGTCGACGGCGCGGTGTGGTGAAGGTGCGCCGTAACTTTCTACTTTCTTGATTATCGTCAGTAGCCACGACGAGTCTTCGCATTGAGGACGGAATCTATAGTCGTATGTAGTCAGTGTCTGTACCCAGTGAGTTTAATAAAAAGCGAACTTGCCGTACATCGTAGTCACCAGGGTTGAGTGGAGACAGATATCTCGGCGCGAAGTTTGCACAAGAATGCCATGGATTCTTCGCTTCGGCCTTGAGTTCACCATTCTGTAGCGTGGCATCATCTGGCGTCCTGCGTCAGGACTCAGTATATGCGCAGAAGCAGTCGGCGTTAACGTACTGAGAATGGATTAGACGTTCGAGTCGACACCAGTCTCACCCCCAGATGCATTAGGATCCTTCAAAAGCATTGCAAGCGATGGGGGAGGGACTCAATGGACGCGGGCATGAACTTCGAGAAAGCCGCGCGCTCTGCTCCTATGTCACCTGATCCGACGGGAGCGCAACACAACATATCGCCACCTCCTCATTCCCGACGGTCATGTCCACCAGCGAAGTCCCTCTTGCGCGCACTCGGAGCCCGAACTCTGCAAAGTTTCTGGTCGAGCAGCCTTCTAGGTCGTCTTCGCCCCCCGATGTCAACGACATCTTTACAGGGCCGCAGTCCTTCGACGACGCGACGCTGGACGCTATCGAACCGGCATGGCGGCGGGACCTCTTCGCACTCATGGAACTGGCAAACTCCTCGCCTCAGGCGTTTCTCATGCACATTCTTATCACATCACTTATAATAGTGTCCGCCCTGGTGACGGTGCTGGAGACTGTGCCAGCGTTCCATTATATATCCACTCGCTTCTGGTTTGGCCTCGAAACCAGTCTGGTCGCGCTTTTCACCGTGGAGTATGTGGCTAGATGTCTTGCCTGGAGCACGACATGGAGGAGTCTATTCAAGTGGTCAACTTGTATGTCACCCTCTTTCGCATCTGGGCCCTCAATTTATCACCTCCCTATAGCGTTTTACGGCATCATAGATCTACTATCCATTCTTCCATATTATGTTGAGATACTGCTACAGCAAGACACTGTGAGTCTCCCCATGCGTCACCGAAGTCGTGGATTTCTGTGTTGAACACTTGCGGCGGATTAGTCTGTTCTATTTAGGTTCTCAATACTTCGTATGTTCCGGCTGCTACGCGTGTTCAAGCCATTCCGCTACAATAATACAATCCTACTGTGAGCCCGAATCCGTGGCGAAGACACTGACGGCGAGAATTTATTTTTAGCACCATAGAAGTAATGTACCTTTCCGTCCGCCGATCACAACATGCACTTCTCGCTATCGGCTTCTTCGTGGTCATGGTGCTCACAGTGTTCAGTACTCTTCTGTGCGTCTCATTCTCTTTCTTGCGGTTGGTTTGGTTTCCTGATGTCATTGCGCGTCAGATACTTTGCTGAAAGAGGTACTTGGGACAATACCCTTGAAACCTTCGTCAATATCGACGGAGATCCCACTCAGTTCGCTGTAGGTCGCTTGTGTTCCCTCCTCAACTTCCTGCTCAACATGACATCCCAGTCCATCCCAGCCGCAGCTTGGTTTGTCATCGTTAGTACGTATACACGCAACCTACCTCCGGCACAAGAAAGGGCTAATCAACCCTGCAGCAATTACCACCGTCGGTTATGGCGAAATCACTCCTAGATCGTTCTTGGGCCGCTTGGTCACCCTCCCACTACTGGTCTTCGGGCTGCTTCTAATTGCTTTGCCAAGTTTCGTGCTGGGAAGAGAGTTCAGTATAGTCTGGGAGAAAATGACGCGACATGGGGTTCGTTTGTCATTTACCCATACTGAGATGCTGTTTCTGACTTCCATTACAGCGGTTAGACGAAGATAGGATGCAAGGCATCGAAATGTCCTCGCTAACGGGCGAACATCGCCTTTTCGACGATGCGGATACAGGGAAGCCGCAGGACTTGTCGAACTACAAGCTAGCGCAAAACCAAACCGAGCTGAGCAATCAGATATCGGACTTACGTGCTGTCGTAGAGATGCAAGGCAAACTCATACAACGCATGACCTTGGCTCTGGAGAACAGCTCGAAGGGAAAGGAGCGAGCCGTCTGGGACGATTGATGCGTATCTTCTGTTAATTGTATGTAATAGCTGAAATTATGTCTGGATAATGGGACTAGCGGAAGTTGGGATTTTTGGGGAAGCCATTGGATTGTTGGATCGACGTCAGGCTTTCTGGAGCCCGGATGTCCAACCGGCAGAGTGCTTAGTGAGGCGGTGAAGCTCAGTGGTCAGATACACCATGCACCTGATCCGCTGACGAATATCGCTGTGATTTTTGCTGAATTCTTACCAAGCACCTTCCCATCATCTAGTGACTTCACCATAAAACCAACTTTCAGCTCTGACCATAATCTGATTCCGCTAAATGGCGCAACCATCCATTATATTCTACGATATCCCGTCCTCTTTGGACCCTCAGCCATGGTCACCCAATACATGGAGGACTCGGTGCGATCCTTCTTATTCCCGCCAGGAACACCGTGCTAATCATGTCCCAGCTACGCTCTGAACTACAAGGGCCTTGCATACCAGACGGTATGGGTTGAATACCCCGACATTGAGGAGGTTTGCAAGAAGATCGGGGCAGCGCCCACCCGCACGGTTGCACCTCTGTACACGCTTCCGGTCATCCATGACACCTCAACTGGCGTGATCTTGTCTGACGGGCCTGCAATAGCCGAGTATCTCGACAAACAATACCCGGACACCCCCAAACTATTCCCATCGGGTACCGTCGCGCTGCAATACGGATTCATCGCCGCCCATGCCGACGCCATAACGTCTCTATTTGTCTTCGCGTTGCCGAAAGCCAACAGCATCCTGAACCCGCGCAGCGAGGAGTACTTCCGACGCACGCGGGAGCAGATGTACGGGAAGAAGATGGAAGAGCTCACGCCCGTGGGGGAGGCGCGTGTGGCTGAGTGGGGCAAATATAGGGACGGGCTTGGGAAGATCGATGGGTGGATCAAGAAGAGCGGGGGTCCTTTCGTCATGGGTGATACTATTTCGTTCGCGGACGTGACGATTGCTTCTTTCCTCGTGTGGCTGAAGATCATGTTCGGGGAGGACAGTCAGGAGTGGAAGGACATCGCGAGCTGGCACGATGGTCGTTGGGATGCTCTGATCAAAGCTTTTGCAAAGTATCAACATTAAGGCGGACGCGTCGAGCAGTTTGGATACAAAGATACCTATGAACTCTGGTCCTTGGATGTATATTGGTGCATTGAAAGGGCATTCCAAACCCACACAGGTGTTCGCAGTAAAGGAAAATCCACGGGCCCCTGTACTCACAGGGGCTCTCCTGTCGCTCAATACTGGATGACTGAGCTGGATGACTGAGGCTGAGCACTGCGCTTTACCTGAATTTCCATGAGGGGACGAGGAAGGAGATTGGTCCCCCATGATATCTGGCATGTGCACAATGTGGCGCAACCGCGCTCGAAACGTTATAATCAACTGGCTTCAACATTAACCATCATCTATGGTTCAAGCAAACATCGTATTCTACGATATCCCTTCCTCTCTCGACCCTCAAGCATGGTCGCCCAACACCTGGAGGGTTCGGTGAGGTCATTTCTTTGTCTATCTTCGTACATGTCGGACTCAACCAATGACTACCATTTCAGCTATGCCCTCAACATCAAGGGTATTCCCTACGAAACAGTGTGGGTAGAATACCCTGACATCGAGGACGTTTGCAAGGAGATAGGTGCAGCGCCCACCAGCCCAATTGCACCCCATTATACTCTCCCAGTCATTCAAGACAAATCAACTGGAGTTGTCATATCAGACGGGTCATTGATCGTTGAATATCTTGACAAGCAGTATCCCGGCACCACGAAACTCTTTCCCCCCAGAACTATAGCTTTGCAAGCCGGGTTCACTTCTGCTCATGGCAGCGCGATATCACTCATCAGCCATTTCTCATTGCCGAGGACGAACGCCATTTTGAACCCTCGCAGTGAGGAATACTTCAGGCGCACGCGTGAGCAAGCTGCTGGTAAGAAGATTGAAGAAATAACACCAGTTGGGGATGCTCGTGCAGTAGGGTGGGGAAAATACAGGGAAGGTCTTGGGAAGGTCGATAGTTGGTATCAGAAGAGCGAAGGCCCTTTTGTGATGGGAGAGTCCATCACGTTTGCGGACATCACAGTGGTTTCGTGGCTCGTCTTTCTGAAGATCATCTTTGGAGAGGATAGTCAAGAATGGAAGGACATCGCGAGTTGGCACAACGGCCGATGGGCGGGTCTGGTCAACACATTTGCAAGGTATCAATACTGATGTCTGGGACTGTTGGAACATTGAAACCTGTAGACTAGTCAAATACCGACATTAGACGTAGCCCGAGTCGGAAGGCCAATTGAAACGAAGCTTTGGTGGTGGCCCCTGAGCTCAGCTCAAGGGAGTACAGCAGTATTGGGTACGAGAAGAATAGTCCGTTCACAAAGAGTAGTTGGCAAAGGGGGCTCCTGTCGTACCCCTTTATGGACCACAACTTCGAAAGTCATTGTCAGTGTGCATGTACTCACCTGCCTGGTCTTTATTCTCAAGCAACACCATCACAGCTGGGTTCACTTACCATAGCACGGCGCCAAAATAGCCAATATGCAGTTCCAAGTACAACTCATCAAGTAGTAAGGCGGGGATGAAATTAAAGGTAGAATTCAGCAGAATCATACCTTCCAACCATT
Organism: Sanguinoderma rugosum; assembly: GCA_017499575.1. Classification (NCBI taxonomy): domain Eukaryota; kingdom Fungi; phylum Basidiomycota; class Agaricomycetes; order Polyporales; family Polyporaceae; genus Sanguinoderma; species Sanguinoderma rugosum. The sequence continues at coordinate 4,129,342 of VTPW01000001.1, read as the reverse complement.
CGATAAGAACCATATTGTGGTCGTTATTTATGCTCAGAAAGCCACAATACATGGTAGGCTTCTTGATGCGTCAAACCTGGGTCTCATTCGAATTGTTACCCTGTGTCGGCAAAGTTGGGCGCCTGGATGACTGAGCTTCCTCTGTCAATGTCATCATTTGTGTCTCGAAGAAAGTGGGTTCCATCAGTACAGCATGCCCCAAATTGCTCCTTATGAGAAAGTTTAAGCATGCACGAAATCGTATAAAGAGCTTAGGCGAAAGTGCTAGTGAAGGCCCGGAACCCAATCACTGTTATCTATGGCGCAACCAAGCATTATATTCTACGATATCCCTTCCTCTAGCGTAATCGGTCACCAGCCATGGTCTCCCAACACATGGAGAGTTCGGTAGGTCGTTCTTCCTGCTTCATTTTCTGCATGGTAAACACAACTTTCAAGGTACGCCTTGAACATCAAGGGGATTCCATTCCAGACAGTGTGGGTCGAATATCCAGACATCGAGGACGTATGCAAGAAGATAGGCGCAGCGCCCACCAGCTTGATTGCACCCCATTATACTCTCCCGGTCATTCAAGACACATCGACCGGTGATGTCGTATCTGACGGGCCCTTGATCGTTGAATACCTCGACAAGCAGTATCCCAATACCCCGACGCTATTCCCATCCGGGACCATCGCGCTGCAATACGCTTTCGTTGATGCCCATATCGCCGCAATATCACCGATCTTCCCGTTCTCGATCCCGAGGGTGAACGAGATCATCAACCCCCATAGTGAGCCATACTTCAGGCGAACGCGCGAGGCGAGCTTTGGAAAGAAGATCGAAGAAATAACACCGGTCGGGGAAGCTTACGCAGAAGGGTGGGAGAAGTATAAGGATGGGTTGGGGAAGGTCGATGGTTGGTTCAAGAAGAGCGAAGGTCCTTTCATCACGGGGGATTCCATCACATTCGCGGACGTCACAGTGGCTTCGTGGATGGTCTGCCTGAAGATCATCTACGGAGAAAACAGCCAGCAATGGCGAGACATTGCAAGTTGGCACGACGGTCGTTGGGATGGACTGGTTAACGCGTTTGCCGAGTATCAGTAGTTATTCGAGACCTGTTGCGCATACGTGAATGAATAGAAGCAATACGAGATGAGACTTTGGAAGAATCTCGCACGGGGGTGGGAGCGAGAGCAAAGCAGCACACATAATTATAGATAGGTACAACATGGCAAGAAAGCAAATCGGTACGTGGTTCCACCGTTCATCAACCTACAACAGCCCACGCACTCTCTTCAACGACCTGTCAACGGCATTCAGCGAAACGCTGAGTCTTTAGACACTCACAGGACTCACGTAACAATATGATCCACTAGAAGAAACGACGCGTAAAGCCAAGTCCGCCAATACATAACCCCCTCCTGCCACCTGAATCGAAAGGTCATAACTTTATCAAGAAAAACAGGGAGATGAATCTACTGACCTCCTACCCCCCGCCCCACCCGACGTACCCTGGTCGGAGGGGCTCCGTAGAGCCAACAGTACCGTCAGATATCATCGTCATCTGAGTAGAATTCGTCCTCGTCTTCCTCAGGTCCCAACGTAGTGAAGTCGACTTTGTAGCGCAGAAGCCCACCGATGCCACCAAAGCCCTTCACGAACTGTGCTCCTTCCTGCGATCGGTTGGTAACGAACTCGAGGTTGGCACCGAATTCCTTATACTTGTCCGCGAACCATTCGAGAAGGGGTTGGGGCTCGATCGACTGTTCCATCTCAAGGCCAGTCGATTTGTCGAGGAACTTTTCGCGATCCTTTTCCTGCTCTTTGCTTGCGTGGACGATGATTTCCTCTGCAAAGGCATCAGCAGAAAATTCGAGTAACGGGCAAAGTGAATGTACCTCCAGCAGCATTGCGAAGGACGTATCTAGTGATATCCAAGTTCTCCCAAACAATGAGAGTTTCGACTGCACCCAACTCCAGCGCCTTGAGAGTGTCATCTATACCGAAACAGTATTTGCCAGTGTCCTGACTGATCTCGTCGAAGTACTTTTGGATCAGTCGCTTCTCTTGAACGAACTTGACATTGGCTAGTGATTCTGCAGCAAGTTCGATAGCCTAATGACAGCAATCAATAAAGATACTAAGAATATGAATGAGAAAAACGCACCTGATTGAAACCGTTCTCTCCACCATAACTGACGTCAACCACTTTAATGATTTTAGCGGCAAGTCGAGGGTCGAACATGTCACTCTGACTGAGCTCCGTCTTAAAATCGGCGCTACCAGCAAGGACGAGACCAGTGCAATTGACTTTGTCGGCCGTGACGAAGTGTTGTACGGCCAATTCGGCGACCTTGCGAACGTAGTTGTGTCGTTTTTCGTCTCGAAGACGTGAGAAACGAAGCGCGGATTGACCACCACGGCCGTGCTTTTTTGGGAGATCAACGGTGAATTTGTGGATGACTTCACGGGTATTGCCAGCTAGCGTGCCAAACAATGTGCCGTTTCCATCCATGACGATGAAGCCAAAGCGCGAGTCGGATTCGAGGAGCTCTGACAGAGCCTCTGTGTGGAATTTGTTGTCGCAAAGGTACAGCGAGCTGTTTGTGACCGTGAATCAAGCCTCAAAATGGAAACAATGTGGTGACTCACGTATTTATGGGCTTGTGAGGCTCGAAATCGAACGAAACTTTCTTTTCCTTCCCTTCGTCAGTCAAGATGGTCCCCACGAACAGCACGAGACCGTTCGGAGGTACTCGATTATACAACTTCAAACGTTGTTGTGTACTCGTGATGGCGGACAATACCGATAAACGATTAACTCGGGACTTGATATTCGATGCAGTGCCATATTCTTGCGTCAACATAGCTGATGCTCGAGATATTTGATCCTGAGAGGTTGATCAGCGTCAGAAACATGATTAAGAACAAATTGTCGTACCTTGGGAGGAATGATCAAACTGATCATAGACGTCCCCGCCCTTCGGGATCGTTAATCTCCTGGTCACACAATGGATGATCTGCAAGACGCACCCTCGGGCGGAGTCAAGGCTCTTGATGAGCTTCTTGACCTTCCACATCTGGATATTCTGCTCAGCGACATCCGTGCTCATCGACGCCATCGCGGCTGGCCAGATTACAGGCGATGGGTATGGGCGTAAGCTGGGGCCTTCTGTAAATTTGAGATTTGTTTAAAACACTGTTGACCACGTGCCGAGAAGCTTAGGGCCGGCTCCAGGACACAGGCAGCCCCTGGTCTCAACCTGCAGACTCACACTCAAGTGACTCCTCAATGGAACCGTCAAAGAAACGGAAACGCGACCCAAAGGCCGATGAGTCGAATGCGGAACTGAGGAGCAGAACCAAATTCAGGGTAATGTCCCCCGAGTCAAAGAACGACGCAGGCCCCAGCAAAGCCGCCGAACCTCCTCGTAAAGTTGACTCGAAGCCGAAAGTTCAGAGACGCAAACTCGTGCCGCCGCGACCGTTTCCGACGGTGGCTAGAGGAGACTCCGCGACGGGACCCCGTTCTGCGCATAAGGAGGGGAAGAACAAGATATGTATAACGCGCAAGACGCCACTGGGCGCGTACATGAGGAGGTGCAAGGATATCATCCTCAAAGACGGGTATGCACTTCGTTGAAGTTGTAGCTGATGACTTATTTCGCTTGCTTGAAGTTACAAGTCGCTGCATCTCTCAGCAATGGGTGCTGCGATACCCCATCTCTTACGTCTGTCTTGCGCGCTACCGTCAATACTACCACACGCCAAGGACGAAATTCACACTACGATCACAACGGGCACGGTCGAGGTACAAGATGAGGTCACGCCAGAGGACGAAGACGAGGATATCTCCTACGAGACCCGGTCAAAGTCAAATCTATTGATAGTTATCACAATAGGTGATGGAGAAAACGAACCTAGCTCTGCACCCGCTAAGAACGCGGGAAAGCGTGCCAATAACCATGGCAAGAAGGCCAAATTCTCAAAGCAGAAGCAGCCAGTTCAGCTCGTTTTCCAAGAGCCGGAGCAGTGAATTGTGAGTAATTCCCTGGTGGAGTGGTATCCCGTTCCTCATGGCATCACTGTCAGCTTAGCGGCTCTTAACAGCCGTCATGATGTGCGCATGCCTCCGACAGCCCGGTCTGAGCATATTCTCATTCTTCCCGGAACCCCCACTCTGACAGTAGCCACATTTTCTGGATGCGTAGCTGGCTTTATGGGGGACGAACTGGGACGACACGTAACATTTGGTACGACCCTTGTTGTAACGCCGCCGACAATGACAGCAAGAAAGTAAATCACTGTTCTGATACTTCACGAAATAGTTAATTGGGGGTATGTACTTGCGGTAATGGGTCAAGCGAGCCACGGCAGAATTGTCTAATCAGATAACAGAGCTGATTTATAGCCTCCGTTTAATTTTGGGTGTGCATGGCGGAGCCGGTTGTAAGCTGTCCTTCCCACAGTACCCCCTATCGAGCTTGCAGCATGGTTAAGTGACGGCTGGCGGGGCTGACGCGGGTTTCCAGACCACTAATATTTCAGTTCACCCGGGGATCGGGGCCCCTTCGTTCTCACCATGCCAGCTTATAAGGAACATGGACTGATAATCGACAATGTACCTTGTACTGTCACCGAGATAATCACCGAATCATTGTAATCTAGAGACTGTAGGCTATAGTCACTATGCAGACTCAACCCGATATCGACTACCACCCCGACGAAGCAAAGTATCGCGCTCGAACGGCACGCCAGCTCGCTGCGAACCCGGATCGTGTTCGACAGCCGCTGCCAGAAGGGTTCCCTGCCAAGGTCGAAGGTCCTATTGTTTGGGAAGGCAAGGATTGGAAGGGCGAGCATCAATGGGTGTATCGGCTTAGTACATCGGAGCTCCAGGAGATCGACGGTGCACTTGCTCATTTCAAAGGTACGCTAGAAATGTCGCCTAATCGTCACTACTTTGACATTGACATCCGTCTTTTTGTATTTCTGACAGCCCTGAATACACCTTTGGGATTCATCGGCAGAGGCACGTTCCCACTTCCAACGCTTAGCCCGAAACTCTGGGAACTGGCACAAGAACTGTACTCCGGGAGAGGTTTCTTCGTGCTACGGGAGATACCCGTGGACAAATACACGCGCGAGGAACTCGCCATCGTCTATGCAGGTACGTGTATACCTATCTCCCATTCCAGAATCAGCTCACGTGTAGCTACCATCGACATTTAAAGGCGTGTCGTCGCACGTCGGCTCGGCGCGCGGAAAACAGGATTCCACCGGCGCGGTGCTTTCTCATATCAAGGATCTCAGCGTCAGCCACGCAGCTGACGGCGCATCGGGAAACTCTGCGTACACTACAGACAAGCAAGTCTTCCACACCGATGTCGGTGACCTGATCGCGCTTCTGGCCATCCAGTCTGCCGCGGAAGGTGGGACGTCCCGTATCAGCAGTGGCGGCCGTGTATATAATGAACTCGCCGCAACCCGCCCCGATCTCGTACAAACATTATCTGAACCGTGGGTTTTGGATCGGTATGTTGTCCGACTATTGCTTATACGGTACACTGCGGGTTTGCTAACCAGCGACAATCTACAGCTTCGGCGGGACACCAGCTTATACGATGCGGCCTTTGCTATACTTCGAAGACGGCGAACACGTCGTCATCCAATACTCCCGACGTCACTTCACCGGCTATGGGTCTCAGAAGCGCAACCCCAACATCCCACCCATCACCGAAGCTCAAGCCGAAGCATTGGACGCGGTTCACTTCTTGGCTGAGAAGTACTCGCTCGGGCTGAACTTCCAGAAGGGTGATATCCAGTATATCAACAGTATGGGATTGCTGCATGCTCGAGATGCATTCCGCGACGATACAGACCACACGTGAGTACTTAAGTTCTGATCTTAATCTATGTTGTTGATGATCATGGCTGGGACAGTCGCCATCTTGTTCGACTCTGGCTTCGAAACGATGAGCTGGCATGGAAAACGCCCAAGCCATTGGAGCAGATCTGGAAGACACTCTACTCGGTCACGCCCGAGGAACAGCGTTTTCCTCTTGAGCCAGAGGTCAGGAAAAGGGAGGGTGGCGGTACGAAATAATTATTGATTATACAAAACTAACTGTGTTATCTCACAATATAACATCTTTCTGGCTAACTGTATCGTGCCTCAAGGAGCAGGCATCCCCTCGAATTTATACTTTATCGCCAACGCCTGAGCATCAAACCCCTTCTGCAATCCTTGTTGGAATAACAGTCCCACGACGATCGACAGAAGACTCTGGAAAACCTCCCTCGATTCATACAATGTCCGCGGACCGTCCGGAGTGTCCACAACACTGACGGCTGTCCATCTTTCGGCAACCATCAACAAGCTGGGCAGCATGACTTGCTTCCACGCCGCCCGATGATTGTCATGATCGATGTGGGTGACTACTTCGAGTGATTGCTGGGTTTGGAAGGGGTTCGCGGTTGAGTTGGCGTCGACTGGGAGCTCGAGGGGCGGGATGGCTGCTGTGATTTGGATGTGACTGCCGACTTGGGGTGTCTGATCTTCCAGCGGATTCTTTGTCCACACACTGTCGATCAACACCATTGATCTATTGGATTTCTTGGTCAGGGACCGTCAAGGCTTGCCAACAATCTCAACGCTTACCGGGCAAACGGGTTCCAATCGGGATACGACTCGAAGTCAAGGATCGCGTCCCAAACGTCCTCGATTGGCGCATTGATCAAGCTGCTGCCTTGCGCCGTGAAGATGCCAGGCTCGGCAGGTGGCAGGTTCGTTTGCGATGCCACCTGCAATGGTAAGGCAAGGAGAAGGCATAGCAAAGCTGCAGCGGTATAGCAGAACATCGTCTTGGTTCTGAGGGGACGATGGTGGGTACGAGATTACTGTCCATCTGCTTTTATCCCACCAGTCAAATTCATCCTTTTGACAGGGTACCAAGGAATTGTCGCATTCGTGCACACATAATCGCCCCGTTGACCTCGCTTGAACCCCAACTTGGAAAACACACACTATCCGCACGAGCACGTACTCAATTAGCCGTCCTTCGCCTACATACCGTGCCTCGTGTGTGAGAAGAAACACGTCTCGGAATCTTGCCATTGGTGCTTTCCGTTGCGTTCTTCATTCACATTGCCTTGACTTGGCTTGAATCCTTCACAGCGTCCCGTCGGTATGATGGAGCTGACGTACGTTGATAATTAGTGAGCCCGGGGCATATGCTGTTAAACCCACCAATCCACGACTGATTTGCAGCCTCGGGGTGGAATTTGGTTCCGCAAGAGGGTTTAGACACTCAGGGGTAACGACTGGTCGCCATATGCAGCATATGGATCAGTGTTCATCCCGCCGGAAAGAAGTGAGTGATGGTAAATTAATTCATTGAAGTGGCTAACTGCGCACCGGATATCAGTGCGAAAGTGAGCGAACAGGGGCACTCCATATTTCGGCTGCTCCAAATCCTCGACAATCAGTACAAACTTGACAACGAGCACTATCATGCCAGAATATCGGCCAGAATAAGTCAATCGGCAGTGCTTTGAAGCGATCAAGAATACCTGATCCGCCGAAGTGCATATATGGCGTTATGATATTGGTTACAGGGTTCATATGAGCTTTCTCCGAGATGTGGAGGTGCGATTCACATATTCAGGCTACTTTCTCTGCGCATTTGACGTTGCAGTGACTCTGAGTGCGAACTTCTTCAGAACCCCCGTCGATCAACGATCGTGTGTCACGTGCGTCAATGGATGCGTTTACCCCTAGAACCCCCCTGAATGGTAACCTTTCCCTAAGAACCTTCCTGCTGTCTATGGAACGCCCCCCTCGAATCAATTTTTAGGGAATACAACGGTGCCCCGAACCATCTCTACTTGGAAGCAAAGAATAAACGTTTGGACAGCATCCAGGCGATTCTGGGTTGCATGTTTCATTCTATGGAGCCATAAGGAAGTGCCATATCTGCGACATCAACCATCTAGTCCTGATGGCTTTGGAATTTGGAATTGGGGTCACCGGGTGTTTCTATGTGTTCTCTGGTGAGTAACATCCGCTCTTAGGTCGCTGTTAAGCACAACTGAGGTTGACCATTGCGTGCGCTCTAATTGATTTCCTTGTTACTCATGCTCACAACCAATAGACTAGGTCGATAAATATATCATCTTGCCGTCGTATTCGAATCACCGAGAACACGTTGCATTGAAGCATCCCATACAGGTCGAGCAACATATCAGACCCTCCCCCACACAATCACATAATAAACATTGCAAATATCTATTACCCCGCAGGCCGAGTCTTTCTATGTTCGTCCTCGGCGAATATATTTCGCTTCTTCACGTCTTCCAAACCCCATACCGCCCGAAGGCCGTGATTAGACCGCGTATCAGGACGGTTAAGTTTCTTGACTTCTAGGGTGGTAGAAGTGACGACATTACATATAAGCGATGATGACAATGGTTAATAGTACAAGGAAGCCGCGAAGGATAGCCTGCACCAGTAACGGGGTGACCGGCGGAGCGGTTTGCCTTCCATGGCTTTGCATTAGAACGTCCACAATCGACGGATATGCGAAGACGCCCGAAAGAGCGAAGCTCAAGAACCGGTGCTTCTGCGACAGAAGAGAAGGGTTAATATAGAAGCCAGATGATTGCGCCGAGTCAGAAGACATAACGGCTTGTGTTCATTTCACTCCAAAATAACCTAGGTGTCGTAAGGACAAGATAGCGTAATGATATTTCAGTTGACCTACATACTACTATAGTAAGCGACGCGGTCGTGTGCGTGAGCAAAATAGCAAAGGAAAGGGAAAGCAACGGTGAATAATGTGCGAAGGATGCCCACAGCGGCGGCGGTTAAGAGCGTAGCTAGAGGAAAGGGAAACGGCGGGTAAGGGCCACATGCCGTCGACTCGAGCATAGCGGTAATCCTTGCGGCCGCCACCACACATGAGGAGTCCGCATCTGCACGATGCGCAACAACACAGTCATGAGTACGTGGGCTCGAAGGAGTGAACCGCTAAACAAGAGCGATGGCGCAGTACCTCACCTAGGGCAGTGAGAAGAAAGAAAAGAGTCAGAAAGCCTGATACTTTGAAGCAGAAAATGGCGCACCTTATATACGAAACGACGCCTTTGAAACTCAGAGTAAACCCGACTTGGATATGGGCCAAGTTTGTATCTGGTGGACATACTTGGTTAGTGAATTGATTGGTCCGGTGGAAGGACCCAATCGCAAAAGGAGGTGAGACTGGTGCATTATGGCGTATCTGCGTATCCGTTATCGCCTCCTTCCTACTGGGAGCCGAAGATCGTGGGGTTTTGGGCCGATCTGGATCACGGAGCCTGGGCCGGCCGCCAGAAGGTTTGATTCTGCCATAGTTGTCGACTCCACATCCGTGTGCCGCACTGCGCGCCCCGAGTCCTACATCTGAGCTCATATACTTTGTCATGGACTCCACCGCAGGAGGCTTTATAGTCGGCGCACCAAGTCTAGCTCGTACCACCAAACCAGCACTTGGACAAATCCAACGATGAGCACAAATCCAAATTCTAAAGGCAGCGGTGGTCGCGGTGGCCTTGGAGACAGAGTCAGGTTTGTTTGCCCACAGAAATGGCCTATCGCCGAGATTGATGTATAGATCCTTTGCAGAGGCGGCTTCCAAGCGGTTCATGGTAAGTCGTGAGGCCAGTAGCCTCAAGTATAGTTCCGTGGGTGAATTGTCGCTTTCTAGGCGTGGGCGACAACATACGTGGCACAGCGCTGGGATTGGTCGACACTGCAACGGGTGATGGGGTTGCAAATGACGAAATCGCTCGCAGGGGTCGGGTAGAGACTTCGGAGGGGTTCGCGAAGCTCATGGGGAGAGGAGGTTCTGTCACCGGCAGTACTACGTCACATCCCCACACTGCTACAGGAACCGGCGGAGGGGTCGGCCATGTGCACGATCCCTTGGCTGGTAATGTGCCTGATCAGACTTCCCGCCCAGTACCTCCCGCTCCCAGCTCCAACCAGCCTACAGGTATACCGACGGGCCAGCAGTACAATGAGGGGGGATACGGCCGAGTACCTGCGGCCGGCGGATCAGGCGAGTATGGTCCTGGGTACGGTAATGTCGCAGGAAGAAGCGGTCCTGCAGAAGCTGGGTCAGCAGGATACGATTCGGAATGGACAGAGTGGACTCACACTCAAAAGAATCACCCAACGGGACCTGGAGAAGTCGTTGAGCCAGGTCGCACGCGTGGAGACCGCGTGAGTGCTGAGGGACCAGTGCTGGGGTAGTGGAGCTGCACGGAGAAGTTACTTTGAAATTCATGTACATTATTCGCACTGAGGCCGTTGACGAGCCACATATACGCAGAGAAGCTGTTTCGCACTTACCGATAACTTATCAAAGACGGTTTCTTTGACGGCACCTCACAAGCCGAGTGAGCCTACTAGGGGTTCGCTGCCCCCCCGCTATTCCTATCAGGTTACCATCTCCATGTACTCTTGTCAAGCCTCAGACGTCGACATGATCAGATTTAATGTTGATACTTTGCAAAGGCATTAACCAGACCATCCCATCGACCATCGTGCCAACTCGCGATGTCCTTCCACTCCGGGCTATCTTCCCCGAAGATAACCTTCAGCCAGATGAGGCAGGAAACCACAGAAACGTCCGCGAAGGTAATAGACTCTCCCGTGAGGAAAGGGCCTGTACTCTTCTTGAACCAGCTATCGACCTTGCCCAGACCATCCCTGTATTTTCCCCACTCTACCACACGAGCCTCTCCAACTGGCGTTATGTCTTCCATCTTGTTGCCCCAATCCTGCTCACGAGTGCGTCTAAAGTACTCCTCGCTGCGGGGGTTCAGACGACTATTCACCCTTGGAATTACGAACTGCCTAACTGGCGATATGGCATGGGCATGGGCGGCAGTGAACCCAGCTTGCAAGGCTATCGTCCCGGGTGGGAATAACGCCGGAGTATCGGGGTATTGCTCATCAAGGTATCCAACTATCAACGGCCCATCAGATACGACGGCGCCAGTCGATGTGTCTTGGATGACCGGAAGGGTGTAGTGAGGTGCTTCTTCGCTGGTGGGCGGTGCGCCTATCTTCTTGCAAACGGCCTCGATGTCGGGATATTCTACCCATACCGTCTGGTATGGAATTCGCTTGATGTTCAGTGCGTAGCTTGGTCGTGACGCTTTATTGAGTATACCATGTACAACTACGCGAAGAAATGACCTTACCGAACCCTCCAGGTGTTGGGCGACCATGCTTGGGGATCAAGGGAGGAAGGAATATCGTAGAATATAATACTTGGCTGTGCCATAGGTGATGGTTACTAACGAAGCCAGGTTTCGAGCGCAGTTGCACCATCTCAGTGAAGATGGTGACTCGGAGCATATGGTTCACAGGGGTTGACCTCCTACAGTATCTATCCCACGGTCAATAACTTGTCTCAGAGTAGCTCGGACTCTGACCGTGCTTCAGTCTATTCGAATCAATTCCCGGCCTCAAAGGTAGTTATAAGCGGAGCAATATTACCCCTTGTACCTTTCTCATACACTTACATTTAATCCCTTACTTACATGGAGTCAGAGCGTTCAAGGCCGATATGCTGCGGCACCTACTACCCGATGTTGAAGGACGTTCTAAGCTTGCGCGAGTTCGGTCTTATGACCGCCTGGTGTTTGCCTCTACGGACGGCGCAATGACGCCGACGATACGCGTACACATACACGGGCATGTGATCCCGTCCTCGCACCACGTTTCTCCTTGGTTTGGAAATTTTGTTGGTGGGCATTCTGCCTTGCAAACTACGTACACCAGAATTTGCATCGTTCATCGATACGTTGGTAAGCACCAGGGTGTTTGGTCTTGGTGAAACGGATGTTCGGCAGGAACGGGTATTCGGCAGAAATGCATACGTTTAGAAATGCCATAGGGGCATGTCCATCGGTGGTTGAATGTTAAGGGTATATAAACTCATAGCAAGCTTTTGAACGCAACACAAACTCGAACAATCCGATCATAGCAACGAACCATGTCCAAGAAGATGCAGTACGGTAAGTGATGTTGTTGTCTGACCAAACCTGATTGTTAATAAGATATTCGCATCAGTTAACCTAGGAAAATCTGGACTCAAAGTGTCCAAAATCATCCTAGGATGCATGTCTTATGGTACGCCTCAGTGGCAAGGTTGGGTTTTGCCCGAAGATGAGGGGATCGAGCATATCAAGTTTGCGTACGCCCTCCCCCCGATCTTTGTTGTATAGGGACAACATATTGACGGCGACACTTCAGCTACGACCATGGCATCCAAACCTTCGACACGGCAAATGTATGGTTACAGCTGGCTAGCGTCCGGAGTTTGCTGCTGACAAGAAGAACCTTATAGGTGTACTCGAACGGCGAATCGGAGGTCATTTTAGGCAAGGCGATCAAGCAACACAACCTCCCTCGGGACGAAATTGTTGTTATGACTAAGGTATGTACGCCTCAAGAGCCAAGTTATGTCGGTTGATCTCACAAGTAATTGTAGTTATGCGGTGCCGTGTCGCGCGATCCGACCTTCGTAGGATTTAACCCCAAAGCTTTTGATAGTCTGGGCTTCGTGAACCAATACGGCCTAAGCCGCAAGGTACGCCATCCATCATATATCCTTCCACCATGCGTCTCAATGCCTCGTGCAGCACATCTTCGACAGCGTAAAGCACAGTCTAGAAAGGCTGCAGCTGGATTACATCGATGTGCTCCAATGTGAGTTCCTTCTGCTCCCATCGTTTTCAGTGGATGCTAATTTGCACAGGCCATCGATTCGACAAGGATACTCCTATCGAAGAGACGGTTGGCAATATGATATTTTATAGACCGTTGAATTGGTTATTGATATGTGGTCCCAGATGCAAGCGCTCAACGATGTCGTCAAGGCAGGGTATGTTCGATACATCGGCATGAGCTCATGTTATGCATGGCAATGTGAGAAGCACCATTTATCGCATTTATCGACGTACGCGGGAACTAACTCTATCCTTCGTCTCAGTCCACGCAATGCAAAGTAAATTTCCCCGCGGCGCTAGTTTCTCACTAGAATGCTAATGTTTGCATGCCAGACTACGCCATCACGCACAACCTAACCCCGTTCATATCTATGCAGAACCATTACAACCTTCTCTACCGCGAAGAAGAGCGGGAGATGTTCCCGACTTTGAAGGTACGCATCAGCGACATAACGTACAAAACATGGAGAGCTGACACAATGCACAGCACTTCGGTGTTGCTTCTATCCCTTGGTCGCCGTTGGCTGGAGGGAGACTAACCAGGCCTGTGGCTGTTCAGGATGAAACAAAGAGGCAGCAGACGGATCCGTGCGTGAAGCTCTCTGACTTGATTTTGCTATATTCACGTTTAAAAACCCTCCCTAGTTGGAACGCTATGTACCTTTTAGGTCCAGGATGGACTGACATCGTGGCAAGGTAAGTACTACCGATCTTACTGGCTAGTGTTACTATGATACTTAAACTCATCTCTTAAGGGTCGAGGAACTTGCGAAGAAGAAAGGCGTCAGTATGGCTCAGATCTCAATTGCATGGTCTCTCTCCAAAGAAGGTTCGTATATCCCAGTACCAGCCTTAACTATCTAATAACTTCTTATCCACGGCATAGGAGTCAACGCGCCCATCGTAGGAACCACCAGTCTCAAGAATCTAGAGGACATCATTGGTTAGTAAATTTATACTCGCTATTATATAAAGGTCACTGATTCCGATGTCACGTCTATCTTGCATAATTATTAATAGGTGCTCTCGATGTCAAGTTGACAGAGGAAGAGATCAAGTATCTTGAGGAACCATACAAAGCACAGCCTATCCTAGGGCATTGATCTCGCTTGATTGTGATGTATCTACCGGCGCATAGCAATATATACGTATGCTACTATAGATCTTTGGGCCACGCAAGCCACAGGAGCTTCAAGAAAGTTTATCTTATCGCCTCACGTGACCTTGGAGAACCAAATTGGTCGACTTCCTTCCCAGTTTGCTCTCAACTTCACTCCGCACCATGCTTGCATACAGTATATATGCTAGAGCCTGCCGAAGAAAGATGTTCCGAATCCCAGACTTCCCTCAGTTCCGAAAAGCTCGTATTGTCGTGCTCACGACCCGTTGTCCTCCCTCCTTCGGTCAAGGCTTGGTTGGCAGATCTTTCAATTTCACGCAGCTTCAAGTTGTATACTGATTTCGTTCCGATAGGACACATTCACACTCTATGGAGATGCTGAACTTGAAGGGGGAAAGCTCGACACGAACACCTGACGTGTTAGCCGTTCAAGCAGGAGTCTGACATAACAAACACTGTTGGTGATGGTACCTTGTCACAGGTGCGCAACGCCAAGAAGAAAGAACAGCGTTGGTTCAACGTTCAGCCTTGAATCTCGAAGGGTATGTACATCGTGTCTATTGTATTGTATGAGATTGATCAGGAGCTCTTGCTACAGCTTCGGCGTATCGACGAAGGAAGGTACAATCGTTTTATACTCGGGCGGGGCAGCCAACTCGGGGATTTTGACAACCCTCAGATTAGTAACAATAAGCAGATAACAACCATGCGGATAAGCCTCTCTCAAGCTCTCTCTGAGTCAGCGACCTCAAATGTTCAACTGTACTCCCGGAACGCTTGTACTGAGCCAATAGTAGTCAGTCGGCACTCCGAAGCCGCCAATAACACGACGAGCCCCTCTAGAGCCGAGCCTATTCACGTCTCCAGCAGGTTCTACATGAGACGTTCAGAAACCAGCTCCTGCGAGAGTGTATGCCAACTTGGCATACAACGTGCTACATACCCGAATGGATAGGCTGGGGCCTTTATTAGACGGGAACAAACTTGAATGGGTCATCGATTTGACCCTAACACGCCTATCGAAGAGACGGTGTACATCAATATATTCAGTCACTATTGTATTTGCTGATTTACCACAACAGATTGCAAGCCCTTCACGACACCGTCCAGGCTGATTATATGCGGTACATTGGCACGAGTTCCTGCTACGCGTGGCAATGTAAGCGGTGTTATCGAGTTACCTATACCATGAGACTGACTCAATCCTGCGTCCAGTCCATGTGATGCAAAACGAGCACTTTGCCAGTGCAAGGGAGCTTCGTCCATGCACAGACTTCTTTACTCACAGCCTGAGACTACGCCAACAGCAACAGACTGATACCGTCCATCCCGTTGCGAAATCATAAAGAAGAGCGAGAGATGTTATCGACACTCAAGGCACGTATCGTAATGAACATATAGCTGACTTGATAACCTGAAGGCAGTTCGCTGTCAGGGCCTTTCCCTGGTCGCCGCTAGCTCGCGGGAATCTAACAAGGCCCGCCGCTATTCAAGACAGAACGACAGCATTCTAACGAGTACGTTGCTAATCGGTCCGAGGCCTTGTGTCGTGCATTGAAACTTCAACTCCTCTAGACTCAGAGAGCTGTATGTCAACTGCAAAGAAGGTGCGTATTCTCCTGCTCGTCTCCAATTTATTGTTGCTTAAAGTCATGCCCTAATCCACGAGCGTCACAGCTCCCGTCGTAAGAACTACCAGTCTCAAGAATCTGGAGGAAATTATCGGTTTGTACATTCACTTCGACTTCCAGGTTTCAAGAAACGATATACTCATGAAATATACTGGAGCCCTCGATATAATCTAACGGATGTCAAGTATTTGGAGGAGCCATATAAACCCCAGGCTATTGTGGGCATCCAACCTCTGGGGTATGTTGATTTCCAAGACCTATGTTCTTCAAGCCGATGAAGATGTCAGATATAAAGGCGCTCCCAACTAAAGTCTTGAACTCGCTAATCATTTATCCCGCCTCTAAAGCATTCGGCAATCAGCATGCACATAGCAACATAACAACATTGGATACGCTCCATATTCCCACATTTGTTAGAAATAACAGTATACGATAAGAATATAGTGGTTGAGAGGGTCCTACGCCGATTCGGTTTTATCCTCAGCCTCGGCTTGATCTGTGGGCTCTGCTTGTTCTGTAGCCTCCGCGTCTTTGGCAGCGCTGGCATCTTCGGCAGCTTGTTCTTCGACTTTGCCATCTTCTTCAGCGGCTTCCTCCTCAGTGTCATGCTTCGCATTCTTGCTCCCAAGGACAGCAGCGTTGATCCTGTTACTAGTCAGCGACAGGACTATATTTACGCGGGATGTCTGGGGGACTCACGTTACCATAACTTGAACCGTCTCTTTCTCTTCCCCGTTCTCTGTGTTTTGGAGTTCAACGGTGATGCGCTTGCTCCCCTTCCAGCCGTAGCTGCCAGTAGAGAAAGTGCTCGGTAAAAGTGTCACCGAGCCCAACGATCCTGGATCCTTTGACGCTGTAGAAACGGTGTCTTCGTCAATGCTCGCAGGAGTGTGCGTCATGTGGATATGAATGGGTAGGGCCTTCGCCTTGAAATTAGAGGTAGAGGGTGCGGCCTTGGCTCCTTTGCCACCCTTGGCTGCCTTCCCAGGCGACGCCGCCTTCTTGGTCTTCGCAACCTTCGACGAACGCGTCGCTGGCCCTGCAGATTCGTCCGCAGCTCTTTTACGTGTTCCTGGAGTCACGGTCAGCATGGAGGTCGTCGTAGCGGTAGGAAGAAGAGCGGTACTGACCGACCATGGTGAAAATTCTTCTGCGGGATGATGAGAGTTCGAATTGAAGAATGTTATGTGAGACATTTGGGCTTGGGTGGCCCGGTGCAGGTCCTTTCTCACACCACTCAGACGCGTGATGTCATCTGATGACCTCCGTACATGTGCTCACGTGGCGCAACCTTTTAGGAGATTCAGGGGTAGGGGATGAAATGATAAGATAAGATTGAAGTAACTTCTTACTCCTGGCTTGAAGGATTTGGGATGGTGCGTTTGAGCTTGTAATTCGATACACAGACCTGGGATGTCCGAGAGATATCCCTCACTAACACTATGTCCTAGACGAATGTCGTACGGAGGTAACTTGTTTCAAAGTGGATGTACATTGAAATTCGAACAGTATTCATCCGCCAAGCGAGTAAACGATGTAGAGAGGCGGAATGCTGCTGTTACGATATAACATCCTCTACGAAAGAGGGAGGTTCCAAAAATTATGGTCAGGCCAGCATTTCTGTGGCACAAAACCAATGACTGACTGCGACTAGTTCCAGCCGCGAGCATAAACTCTGCATGCGTGTCTGCCTTTGCAGACGATCCAGTGCCATAGGCAAGATTCGACCACATTAGAATACGTCTGCACCATTTGCATGCCATGGGCGACTTTTGATTTTTATGTATTCTAATGCATCTGGAGAAGATCGGGTGACACATGCACTCTGTGCACCGGCCCCGCCGCTATAGAGGAGCCTTAGCATGCAGATGAAGATGCTGGTGCAGCTGGAACGACGACAATGACCATGCACTTAGGTAAAGTCGGTCCATCTTCTACCCGCGAGGATAACGGGGAACGTTGTGCGGGACGAGTGTCGTAGTTGAAGATGGTGAGGCAATAGGAGGCGTTGGGAAGGTCTTATTAAAGCTCGTTATCTTATCTTATCTTATCGCGTGTGCACCCTTGAAGCTTCAGCAGCACAGTAGACTTACGAAGAATCAGCCTCACTGACTACGATCCCCAGTAAGAATACAACACTCTATACACGATGTTCATCCAGCCCAGAAGCTACATAGTCTTCGGTGTCAACAAAGCAAGCATACGACGGGGTAAAAGGAATGAAGCTGTCTCAAGAGCCAAAGCCAAAGCGTTGAGCCACAAGTAAAACAGCATCGGTATGATACCCATGAGAAGATTACCGAGAACTCCTCTGCGAGTGATAGTTTCCCATATCTCTGTTTTAACAACGATAGGTGCCATAGGGGACCGGTAAGGGCCGACCAGGCGATAGAAAGTCGTGAACGCCGCACCGAAGCTAGAAAAAAGGCCTACTCAGTACTCTTCATCCACCGAAGGATGTGCTGATTATTTACCAGTAGGCGACCAGCACGTGGAGTCCATATTCGCGATACAATTCCCAGAGACCAGGAGCTGCACCAATATCCTTTGCAAGAGTACTCATATAGGTTGAGTGGTCGACGCCATACTTGATGCGCGCCGTCTCCTTGACAAGAAGGTGATAATGAGGTGGTGGCAGCGGTTTGCGAACTTGATTCTTGAGTAGCGATATCCACCACAGGCTTTGCATCTCCGCAATGGGAGGTATAGCGCCTTTAACCATCATTTTATCAGTAAGCAGGCCGCATCGTCTGCATACATTCGCGTGCTTCTCACCTACGCCAGGTCTCACGAACCCTATAAACGCTACCGTCTCCTCACCAGACTTTACGACATTCCGCATGTCCGCCTGGTCTGGCGTCGGGTACCCTTCTTCCAAGAAGGGGAAGTCCTGCCGATACCCCGTCGCAAATATCACAACATCAGGTTTAACTTCGATCCCCTGTATTCTCACCGCATCTTTCCGCTTGGTTAGAGGGAAGACTACACGGCCAGAAGGGAGGATGTGGGACGGGAACGGCGCGAGGTCGACGCCGAAGTCCGTTTGTGGTGGTGAGTCTTCTGGAGGGTCGATATATTTGGAGAGGTAGTCCAAGAAATAGGGACGCTTCCTCCAGGGACGGTTGATGTAGGGCATGGCTTTGTGGGACTGTGAAGCATCTTAGTCACTCTGCTTATCGTAGCTCGAGGTGTGTGCTACCTTGTTTAAGAATACATATGCCCTTCCTAAACGTTCAGGCTCGAGCTCGCCAACCTAAGGCATCTTGATTAACGATAGCGGACCCTGCGAACCGAGGGTACTCACCCATTGGTTGCATCCAGCTTGTGTGCCTGTGGACGACAGCTCAGCTTCTTCAAATTAATTCCATCTTGATTACTTACCTGTCAAGAGCCAAAGAACCCTCTTGATGACGAAGTCTGAAACGCTGAGCAGCGAATCAGAGACATGAACAAACTGTCGGCGAAACTGAGGGAGAATCAGACGCACAACCAACGGATGTGGGTGGCCGCAACCCAAGGATGCTATCGAGGGTTAAGATTAGATATTATACATGCGGCTGCATAGGGTACTCACAACATACGCCGTCTCAGCGAGGTTGGTTATGAGGGTGTCAATTGGGAGGGGCCTATTGGACTCGAATTTGAAGCCGAATATTTCAAAATCATTCTGTAGTCCAGTGCGTATTAGCTACGTCGAGAGAAGTACTTGATATAGAACGTACCAACGCCTTTGGAAAGGACAGGAATCTGTTCGAATATCAGCGACATCAAGCAGATAACGGAAGCAAATACTACTTACCCGGACCGGGAGCACAAGACGACTTGTTTGGCATCGGCTTTCGCAGCTTCATAAGCTATATCCATGCCAGTCTCCCCAGTGCCCAATATCATGACGCGCCGCCCGGCCAGTTGATCCCGAGATTTGTATTCATGGGAGTGGAAGGCCTGCGCGATGTGCCCTATACCAGGGAGTTCTGGAACTGCGGGGATGACATGCAAGCCTGTGCAAATAGCAACATAATGTGCACGGATTGTCCGAGGAACTGGGTATCGGTGGGTTATTGAATTGCGACTTCACGTCATGGGTAATAATACACACCGTTTTCCCACTCGCCCGTTTGCGACTTGTGCACATAGGCTACGATATGATCGCCATTCGGATCGCGTGAGATGTTCACGACTTTGGATTGCAAGCGTATCCGATCGGTGAAGTTGAAGTGCGTGCAATACGCCCGCAAGTAGTTCACGTATTCCTGTACGTGATTGAGTGGGAACGTCTCACACTGGAATTAGTTCGAGGACTCAGGTACCTCCAACGTTAAATGGTCTGGATGCTCCATCGGCATCCGGAAATCAGAGAAGGACGTGAGCTGTTTACTCGAGACTAAATTGGCATTCTTCGACTCAGGTGAATCATTTTCCGTTAAACAATAGTGGTGTGCTCACGTCGTACGAGCGGTACTTAAAGGTGCCGCCAATGTCATCTTCTTGTTCGAGGACAATCGGGTCGAAGGCGAGGTCAGGAGATGAGTTCTCCAGCAGAGATTTGCACATAACGAGGCCTGCAGGGCCTGCACCGACGATAGCCACGGTCTTCATGGTGGTTTGGGAAAGAATGAGGCATCATGAAGGTTGGGTCCTGTGAACGTGCTGAAATCAATTCTATAATTACACTCAATCTTATCTGATAAACTTTACATTCAAGTTCCCGAGGTTCTTGAACTTCCACGACCACGATTTGACCACCATGGCGTTGTCGCGGCCTCTACATGTCAAGTATCTGATGGTATGTGAGATATAGATATCGGTCAAATATTTTCTGACTGACCGGAACCGGCCATATCTGTTCCAGAGCTCCAATCTGCTCCTTTCGGATCGCATACCGTTGAAAACTGGCGGAAACAGACGTGAACAGAAGCCACGCTTCTACGTCTATTTCCCAGTTAAAAATTGATGGGAGGTTTAGCCTAATCTTGGGTAGATGCTCCATCATACCGGTTCTGCGATGAATTGGTCCGTCCTGGAAAAGAGCGAGTGGCGAAAGTTTGTTCCCAGAGTGCCATTGCGCCACTGTCCTTGCAGCTTGCTGGCTAGAACGATTATCCATAAGTCATAATGCACTCACGCGCACTCTAGGATCCCTCTGTCGACTCGTTTTTGACACCCACATCGCCTAGTAGGTTCACCTTCGTGTTCTAGTTACGACGATCCACTGATCCCACCCAACCAGGCTCTACGTTGAACATCACTGGCATAAGTTGATGTACCGTACTATATTGTGGTTGATCCCTGCCCTGCGTGCTGCGCTCTCTGAAGCAAAGCATGGACTGAAGCATGGCGGAAAGGAGGAGGACGATGGTGAAGACGCTATCGAAGAGCCCCCTGCCACTACATCCTTCCCCTCCAACACAACGACTGTAATCTCGACGGTTCAACCGTCTAGCTCGTCGAGTAGCGCTACATCGACTTCCTTACCCTTCCAATGGGACAGCCCTTCCAACACGTCTACATGCCAGTCGACCACTTTTACCTGGCGCGTGTCCGATTCTCGAGCCGCTCCAATGACGATAACTGTTACGAACGAGCGCGTGGCTCAACAAGGACCAGGTCTCCCTCCTCCTAACACCCACGATGCCACTCCCCTTATTACACGTACAGTCAACAAAACCGCCTCTCCGAGCGCACAGCGGCAGGCCTGGCCATTGGTGGATGTCCCCCAGGGGTGGTATGTTGCTATAGCATTCAATCCCAACCAAGCCGTTCCCCAAATATCACGATCGCCACAATTCTTCGTTAACAATGGCACAGATGTGTCATGCCTGCCAACACCTCTAGTATTTCCATCGTCTTCGCAGTCCCCTTCATCACCTTCCCCATCCGCTGCTGACACCACGTCAGCACCCTCTTCTAGGGGATCCCTAGCAACGCCTCAACTCATCGGGACCATCTGCGGGGTTGTAGGGGCCATTGCCTTGCTCGTTATCGTCTTCACTGTCCCATCTATTTGGCACCGGTTTCTTCCCAAGCAAAAGCCAAAGCGACCTGGAGGACCATTGCTTCTATACTAACACATACAACCATTTCAGATTGATTTTTGTGTTTTTCATTTTGAGGGATATGTTTAGCGACATTACGTACGGTACTAAACGACTTGTATGAACGGTGAACATTGCTCGAGAGATTGCATTGAAATTACAAGTATGTACGGATTGATGAAATGTATCTAAGTAATAGCTACAAACAGGTGCTAGACAGGCGATGCAAGAATAATAATAATATGGACGAAAAATGACAACATTGCGTGGATTCAAACGTTCATCTCCCAAGAGAGCCCATGAAGCTCCCTACGTCCAAGCCCTGGTACTCATCCTCAGTAGGTAAATCTTCCAGGCCCTGTAGTACATTCTTTTGGGACACTGGACCAGCGGCCTCCTTCACCTTCTTCTTCGCCGCGGCAGCGGCATCTTCTTCTTCTGTTGTCCGCCGGAAAAGGTCAAGGACGAGGTCGGTATCCATAGACGACAGACCCGAGTTCTGCTGTGTCACGACGGAATTTGCAATGTTGAGTTTGAAGCGTTGCAAACTGAACAAATGTTAGAGGCGGCTGTTGGCAAATAGATACGACACTTACCCCATGATCTTTTCCTCCAATGTACCCTTCGTGATTAAGCGGTAGACGTTCACCACTTTCTTTTGACCGATACGATGGGCTCGGTCCATGGCTTGTAAATCTTTCATTGGGTTCCAGTCGTGTTCAACAAATATCACGGTGTCCGCGCCAGTCAGAGTCAGACCGAGACCTCCGACATGTGTTGTCAAAAGCAAGCAATCGATACTCGGATCAGCGTTGAAGGTCTGTACAATCGCATGTCGCTTGCTTGAATCAGTGCCGCCGTCAAGTCGCATGTATGTAACGGATGGCATGTGTTGCTTGAACAAATCAGTCTCGATGATATCGAGCATCTGTTTCATCTGACAAAAGATAAGAACGCGATGTTGAGAGAAGGCGCCAGTGGACGACTCTGGCACGTCTACGAGCTCGCTCTTGCCGAGATCGGTGCTGCTTTGTGCAGCGCTTGCGCCGATGCCACAATCCGTAAGAAGTTGTCTAAAGTCGGGGGTGAGTACAGAACGCATAGGAACAGCATAAAATGTGCGTACTTGAGGGCGAGGAGCTTCGGCGCATTCTGAATGTCGGCCAAGCCTGTGGTCTGGCCCTTGACCTTCTCCATGGCAGTAGCTAGCGCCTCAGGGTCTTTGAGTACAAGGGCTGGATGGTTGCATAACTTTCTGAGGTATTGCAATGATTGGAATACGTGTTGTTGGCCCTTCTCCCCCTTTGCGGTCGTTGACTTGACAGCATCCTCAGCGGATAACCGAGCTTGAGACTGGGCGAAATCGTCGTAAAGGTATTTCTGAATGTCCGATAATTCACAGTAGTAGTCTTGTATAATTTTCGGTGGAAGGTCATTCAACACGTCTTCCTTCAACCGGCGAAGCAAGAAAGGCAAGGCTTGTTTGTGCAATGCCTCGAGCGCCAAAGCCGCTGAAATAAATCAGCCTCTGAACTAGCAGCTCCTACGAAGCCACTTACCAGCTTCGCCATTCTTAGCCTTTCCGTCGCGATTGGATAGGATAGGCTTCCCAAACCGTTCGTTGAAGGAAGACTCAGTGCCCAGGAAGCCAGGCATCAGGAAATCAAACAAGCTCCACAATTCAAGGACATTGTTTTGAATTGGTGTCCCCGACAAAATAAGGCGATGCTGGGCTCGAATACATTTGACGGCTTTGGTGAGCTTGGTTTTGGCGTTCTTTATGACATGACCTTCGTCGAGTATGCAGTACAGCCAATTCATCTCTTCCAAGCTCGCGATATCGTTACGCACGACTTCGTAAGAAGTAATGACCACGTCAAACGATTTCAGCTTTGAAACGAGACGGTTACGCTCCCTCGCATTCCCGGTATAGAGGACCGGCCTTATGTTATCGACGTATTTGAGGATTTCGTAATACCAATGGCCTGTGAGTGTTGGCGGGCAGACGATAAGCGAGGGAAGGTGCACGGTATCGGGCGTCTTGGTTTCCCGATGACGCTCGGCACGCTCGAAGTGTTTGCTGGCCAGTATACAGATCGATTGCAGTGTTTTCCCAAGACCCATATCTAACAAGAAAGTTAGAAGATGAAACAAGCCGGAATTGTGAATATAGCTTACCATCGCAAAGAATTCCGTGAAGCTGAAACTTCGCCAGAAAGGCAAGCCAATTGACGCCCTCTTGTTGGTACTTCCTGAGTTCGGCTTTGACATTGATGGGGATATTGTATTGTTCAACCTTACTACCATCCAGTAACTGCGTAAGAAACTGTCGTTCGTCTTCTCGTCGCTTCAGTAGCTCTTCGGGGAAGCCCGGAGGATCAGGCAAGCCGGCCTCAAGAGGTACCATCTTAACAAGCGACGCGAAGGTGTTCGTGGCCGTTGATCGAATGTCATCGTCCAGATCGCTCATTCGGCCAAGCACCGGAACAACCATAAATATCACATAAGGAAGAGCCTTGATATCGAGCTTCTGAACAATATCTGTGGAGAAGAGAGTTAATTGAGTTACGTAGCGATGGTTACGTTACTTACGATAAATAAGTTCGGTAGCGCCCTGCCTATTGGATAGAACGAGAGGATCCCCAAGTAGCGGTAGGATGGTCTCTACGACGTATTGCATGGCATCTGCGGTCATGACGTCGCAGACAGTTGCAAAACAGCGGGCGGCGCACTGCCGCATGATGGCAAATCGACTACGAAGAGCAAGGGCCACCATCGGGTATATTTCAACCAACTTTGGCCACAAGTCTTCATGAAGTGCGGGTACTACAGCCTCCAAGACGCTGAGAGAGTCGATCACGTCTTGTCCATACTGCTTCTCAATTAGGGCATCAGACTTGTCAGGAGAGTCTGAAAAAACGTCAATGGTGGTGCTGATATTAGTTTTAATTTGCATACCAGAGGCGCAGGCACTGAGTAGACCGCCAACCATGGATTGCCACATATTAGGAATGACACTCAACAACCGCGGCCCAAACTTTGTTGAAAGCTCGGCGAATGCTAAACAAGCACCTCGCCGTGATAGACGGGACTTGGAGGCCTCGTCCGCTTTGAGCGCGTCGGGTTTCTCTCCTTTCGATCCGAATTTGCCGTTTCGAACGCCAGAATCGGTCGAGGATGCTTGGAAGGAGAGAATGCCTTGCAATGTCTTCCGTGTGTATGCAAATGTCGGCGTCTGTTCTATGTCCTGGCACAAAAAGGTGCATAGATTCTTTACTATCTTGTCTGGTGGCTGGGCAATATTGTGATTGGCACAGAATTCGATGAAAGACGCGACGGCTGCTGCAGAGCGTGTTTGCAAGTCGATGTTTTCTTCGTTCTGCGTCCGCATTAGCTGTTAGTGCTCGTAATGCAATGAAGATGCTTACCTTGATACCATTCATCAGGCCCTTCACGACGGGACTGACTTTATCCGGTGTACTCTTGAACGCGACGAATGAGGCGGCGAACGCAGCAGCTACTCTGATGTCGTGAAGACCTTTGACCTCAATGTACCGCTCAATGCTGGCTACAACTTGGTTCCGCTTGTCAGCGATGATCGACACTTCTCGTTTCTTCGTTCTTCCCAGTCTGTCCTTGAGTTGATTATACATGGGGCCGACTGCCTTGTTCGCGGTCTCGATGGTGAAGCAACCTTCCTTGCTACCAGTGATGTCAATTTCATTGCCAAGGAATGGAATAGACGAGATAGGCAGTTTGCAGTCGGAGGCAAACGAGTGAAGGAGTGCGATACAATCCGCATGGATACGGGAGAGCGTCAACGCCATTTCGTGGTAGGCCGCCGGCGGGTTACTCTGTAGCGCAGCCAGCGTCTTGGTGCTCAGCTGCTGCGCGAGGACTGATTTCTCGATGAGGAGAGTCTTGGGGAATGACGCCGAGTATAACTTCGCCCACTCCTCCGAGACGATGGCCGCCAGGAACTTCTGGAGCATGCTCGTAGAATCGACGTAGTGCAACAGAATGGGTTGAAACAGTTCGTCGGTAACTCCTAGCTGGCAATACGAAGTAAATAAGTCTCCGCCAAAGAACCGAGTAGAGAGCGGCTTACATCTTCCGACCAACTAAATATTAGGCGCGACATCGCTGTGGCGGCGGCGACTCGAGCCCTGAGAGTGACCTCCACAGTGATTAACGACTGGTCCTGGGCTAACATGTTCTTATCAACATTGTGGCGTTCTACGGGTGCATCCCCTTCGTTGGCGAGCGACGGGTGGAAGAAAGCCGATGGGTCGATTGGAACACCCAGAGGTGTCATCATCATCGCGTACCACTCAAGGATGTGCTGTTGGGTGATTGTGTCATTCATACGACCAGGTGTTTCGGCCAAGATTGATAGCGCTGTTTTCCAAGCAACGAGACTGGCATCTCTGACATCTTGACGCTCCTCGACCACCATGTTCTGGAAAAGCAGGCGGAGAAATGAGGACGATACCCAGTCCCGAGGTAATGTCGGAACATTCATGAAAGAGTCAAGCGTCTTCACCACCGCGAGCCGGACATTGGGAATGGTATGTCGGAAGAAGGGGAAGAGCGAAGGAGCCAGAGTTGATAATGGAAGCCTGTGATGTAAGGTAAGTTTTGGGTCAACATAGTGGTAGAACCCGACTCACGCTACCGTATCGCCCCCTAGGCATTCGATTACTCTGTCGTAGGTCACAAGTTTGCCTGATGGCGAGGATTAGTACCTGACAGAGATGGTATAGATATAGACTGACCCAGAAAGTCCATGACGGCACCGACACTCGAATTGAGATCGTCTTTCATGTCCGATAGGCAATGCCAGAGAACTATCAGGATTTGATCCAAGGATTCAGGAATCTGTTCTACGATGTGCTGCGCGACTGGTAGTAGAGACGTAGCAGCAACAGCTCTGACATCGTCGTCGCGATCGCCTAGCCTATTATTTTTTAGCAACAAACCATCTCCCTTGATCGTGAAAGCTCACCCTAATATTGCGGCGTCAACCACGTCCCTAAGAATGGATTTGCCAGAAACAATTGTGTCGTCTTCTTGCTTCATGTCGTTGAAGCTGGCTTCGAAGAGGTCGCTTCGGACAGCCACTTCGTATTTTACACCGAGAAGACCGGCATGGCGAACCTCCCATATGTGACTACTGGCTGCATCAGCTTTCGAACCACGTTCCGACATCTTGGCGCATGGTATAGGAAAATCCTGACGAATCATTTGAAGGAGAATTGAGTGAACATGGACTAGAGAGCGTCGTGGCATATGAAGTAGAAGCGATGCAAGGGTCTGAGAAATCATTTCGCGCACAGGCGCTATCACCTACAATTCCAAGCCTTCAGTAATGTGGCATTGAGAAGTGACACTGAAATTACCTGGTCTGAAACGAAGTCGCCGAATCGGTCGAGTACTAGCACACACAGTAGCTTGGAGGCGAGACCGTTACACCACCTCTCATGAGCGATGTCGTTTTCTTCAGTGCTTGCCCCATCTTAAATAAAGGATGAGAAACACATACGACGCTAGAAAAGTCATTTACCTTTCATGCCGCCGCATTTCCCTTGGATTTTGAGTACCTCCCGTAGAGCCATGGCAGCACCATGCCTGACTTCCCAAGCTGCACTAAATAAGTCTACTTCAAGTACTTTGACAACTCCATCCCAAACCCATTGTCCAGGATTAACTTCGAGGGCTTTCGACTGTTGAGCAGCTTTCGGGGAAATGGCACCGCCTTTCGTTGGATCGATGACAACTTTCTCAGGTGAGGATCCATTAGTGCCGCTAGGGCTGCTCATACGAGAGTTATTCGTCGACTTGTCTTCCGTGGCCACTAGACGGGCCCTGGGGATGCAAGGTCAGATACGCAAAGGCAACCGAAAGTGGATAGACCGACTTGTTCGCAGCACCACCTACGGGAGCGGCATTATACTTCGCACCAGAACTTTGCGGAGGAGGGGCAGCTACAAATGCAGTATTACCTGGCTTTCTCTTACGCTTGAGTCGATTACGTTCTCGAGCCGATAAAGCAGAGATATCAGCGTCGGGCACCGTGGA
Organism: Sanguinoderma rugosum; assembly: GCA_017499575.1. Classification (NCBI taxonomy): domain Eukaryota; kingdom Fungi; phylum Basidiomycota; class Agaricomycetes; order Polyporales; family Polyporaceae; genus Sanguinoderma; species Sanguinoderma rugosum. The sequence continues at coordinate 4,101,712 of VTPW01000001.1, read as the reverse complement.
AGTCGCAGTCGATGGAGATGGAACAGGGGTGGCCGACCGCGATGGACTTGGCTCCTTGACTTTCGTATCGACCACAATATCCATCGGCGAAACGGATGGCGTGGGTTCTTCAATTTTGGGAGGGTTCTCCATTTCCACGTCGGCATCCTGCTGCGCACTATCCGCTAGTTCCTTCTCAAGTTCCATTTCGTCGCCGGCTTCGTCGAGAAATTCAAGGCCGAGGCGACCCATGGCCTCCTTACGGGCCTTCTTGACTTCGGCCGAGCTTGACAAGATACCAGTAGGTTTGATAAACTCCTTGCCGGACGACGCCAGGAGGAGTTTCCCTTGAAGTATGAGTTCTTGCACAGAGAACGAAGGAAACTCCGGTACGACGCATTGTTCTTCTGATTTTTCTTTGTCGTTTAATGGGCTACTCTGCGATGGCTGCCAGACTGGGACCAACGAGAATATTTGCGACAAAGCATTAGATGCAGCGTTTCGCGTTTCGTATGACTTCGAATGCAAATACGGTATAATCTAGAAGCACAAACAAGGGTCATTATTCTACAGCCGTATTATCGTTAATATAAACAGTCCGTACCCGTGCTACAACGGCCATCAACTCGGCCCAAGAAGAGGGGTCGCCGAGTGACGATTGGTGGCGATTTGTTTTGATATCTTCTTCGACGGCGACATCACTTATCACGCTTTTTGCAGCAAGTTGTGCTAATTGTTTTGCTGCTGTCTTCCTGACCGAGGTCGAAGACCCAGTGTCCAGCAGGAGGAGGAGCCGGTCCAACCTAGTAAGGGGATAATGTGTTAGATCAAAGAGATGAAGCCAAACAATGGTCATGTGTACCTTGAAGTCATGGCGGTTGCACCGGGCCGGGGTGTTAACTAAGGCAAGCGTGGTGACGAGAGATCGACTGGGGACGTTCACACGGCGCGTTTCCTCGTTTGCCCTTTTATTCTTTCTGCCCTCTGCAGTCTTGAGCGTGACATGTGTCACACCAACGCTATTTTCAGCGACACCCTTATTCATTTCTCATCACTTTCCCTTTGTCGCCCCTGTGCTCAAGCCCATTTTTGCTCCCGCACGTCCCAGCATCTTTGCTAGACTCATCATGACCGTGTCCTGGGCGTCGGAATGGATGCAGAATGTCGCTACTGAGCTGCGAGACGACGTGGAAGAACGTACGTTTGCCACATTGGCTACGGCTCACCTCTGAAGAAGCTTTGCAGTTTCTGCCAATTGCGGTTATGAGGATCAGTCCAGGCTCGTAAGGGTTGCAAATCAGCTAGCTGCAGGCGCTTGCGGCGAGGAGCTGTTGGGTGAAGTTGAAGTTCTCATCGATCACGCACACAAAAAGATGGCAGGCTCGTCTGGCAGAGTTTTGACCACTTGGCGAAGATTCTACACCGATGCCTGTATTCTGAGGTCGTTGTCAGACATGGAGCTTTCTACGAAGGCTGCCATTGCCAGACTGGATCGTGCGATCATTATTGCAGGCGCGGCAGGCCACGACAGGCTTGAATTAATCCACGTCCTCATCAGAAAAGCACAAGTTGAATTTTTAGGAGCCTCTAGCGAATGTGATGGGATTCGGCCAACATCAATCACTCTATCCCCTTCGACTTCCAAGGTATCTGCTTCTTCTGGCACTATTCCATACTTGAACTCTCCTCCATCGCTCGGCGCCTTTCGCAGTCAACATTCTCATCAACCTTTCATTCTACGGGGCTTCGCTCATTCCTGGCCTGCGCTGCAAGAACATTCTTGGTCGTCGTTGGAGTATCTACGGTTTGTGGCAGGGCCAGGTCGCGTGGTTCCCGTTGAAGTTGGACGCGACTATCGCGACAATGATTGGTCTCAAAGGCTAATGGACTGGGAAGAGTTCCTGGCTCACACAGGTCTCGGTCGCACTATTGTTCAGTCAGACGACGACCAGACGCCCACCTTGTATTTGGCCCAACATAACCTACTCATGCAGTTTCCAGCTCTGAGGGACGACATATGTGTTCCTGATTATGTGTATACCTCTCCTTCTCCCGTTTTGTGTCCGTCATATCGACCACCTGGAAACGATGAACAACTCATAATCAACGCGTGGCTTGGGCCCACGGGAACGTTCTCACCGGCGCATTTTGTACGTCTCTACAACATCTCACCCAACGAATGGAATTGATTGATGTCTATTTCCATTAGGACCCATACTTCAACTTCTATTGTAAGTGTAGAAGGCACCCGCTATTGATGGCAATTCATATGGCATGTCTTTAGCACAGGTTGTTGGTTATAAGACAGTATGGCTTGCCCCTCCCAGTTCGTCCAATTCGATGTATCCCGTCGCTCAGCTGGGAAGCCCGCATGATTCTGGTGGTTCTGTCGGTACTGGTAACACGTCCGCTGTCGACGTCTTTGGAGAGAGTGATGGATCGTTTCCGGCCTTCTGGGCAGATGTCGTACCACACGCCATGTCTGCCACTTTGGAACCCGGAGACGTTCTCTTCTTTCCCCCTGGCTGGTGGCATGCAATGAGGAGCGAGACGCCTAGCTTTTCTGTTTCTATGTGGTTCTGACGAAACGATGGGCCATGTGTTATGTTACTGAAAGGGGAATTGGAATTGATGGAACACTGCTTGAGTGCTTCAAGTGAACCTTTCCCACGGTCAGGACTCGTGAACCAACACTTGTCCTTGGTTGAGCCATTCCGTCTGCCCTTCTCCTTCTTGTCCTTTCCCTGCTTCACGCCTTTCTGTTCATGACTACTAGAGGATTTTGCTGCGACGACCACATTCGCTGATTCTGCTCGCTACTTTTTCTACTCTTTTCCATGGTTGCTTTGTCTTATTCCGATAGTCTTGGGCCTCATTCTCAGCTAAATGCATACACTTTTACGTCGCTCAGCAATTATCACATCTCGGAGGCCGTATTGAAATCTCCGGACAATGGCTCTACGTTGGACTTATCAAGGCAACATATAACGGCGGTAGAGGAATCGGGCGTGGAGGAACTAGCTAGTGTTGGTCGGGACGAGGAGGACCAGGACTCACAAGGCTCAGTGCTGAGGTACGCACCGCATTCAGTCAGATTACCTGGAGTCAGTACTGACAGCGACGACGGTGCTCTCAGAATTGCTCTGGGACATAACAAACTCTCTACGTTACCCCCCGCATTCAGTCTATTGTCTCGTCTGCGGTACCTTAACCTGAAAAGTAACTCCTTCGACGAATTTCCTGACGTTGTACGCTGTTTTTCGACTCCTTTACTGGAATTTGCGTTAACGAAGCATAGTTGACGAACATGCCGTCTTTGGATACTTTGGACATCAGCCACAACCAAATCAAACGACTGCCAGTTAAACCCGGAACTCTTGTCAACCTACGCGTGTTCTGCTTGTCGCGGAACAGACTGTCTCGCATACCGACATACCTCAGCCGGTTCAATTCCTTGGAAATATTCAAGGTCGACCGGAACCCCATAGAGTGGCCGCCACGCGAGGTCACTTCATTGTCCCACTCCGTTGACACTGCCGACGCTATGAAGGATTGGATCATATCACTCCAAAGGTGGCTTGACGACGATGAAATGAAGCTCAATCGTGTTCATGATGATTCGGGTTTCGTGGAGAATGATTTGGAGCATCATATGTACGACATCTATCTGTGATTATCCTGGCTCTTAACAACAATTTCTATAGTGAGGAAGACTTGAACTCCTGGTCGCAGCTGCCCGCCTCTGCAAGCGAATTCGACGCTGGGATAACTCCGCATGCCAGGAACTTCTCCGTTGACTCAGCTTTTTCAATGTCTTCCGCTTCAGAATCCTTCCAAGAGGTCGAACCGCCATCACTCAGCGAGTCTATAGCGCTTGAACGTCCCCCGCCACTGCACCTCGGCATTCTCCAAGCATATAGCACAGAGACATCACCAGCACACTCACCTAATGCCTATTTACCTAGCCCAGCCGCCTCGGATGCGTCACCACCTCGCTCAAATGGCATATATGGTGATTCGGCCCAGCAACATGGCCGTACATCATCATACGCTGACCTCAATCGCCCCTTTGCTCGGAGCGATTTGATACCGAAGCAGAGTATGCCCGATCTTCGTACTGCGAAATTGAACTTTACAAAGAAGCGGCCAGATGGCCCTCCACCGACGAAGGAGGAGTTTTGCATGCCTTCGCCGTTGTCTTTGCGCCAGGATTCCAACTCGTCCCTCAACTCGAACACGCGCGGCACTTCGGCAGAGGCTTCATCATCCAAGCTTGGACCCGGACCGTCAATGGCTTTTGAACGTAACTCATACTTTCGGCGCCTATCAACTCTACCCACCGCCGTTTCAACGGTTCTTCCGCAGCCCCTCCTCTGCCTCATTGACTCCGCGCGCAGCATACTCTTTGCTGTTTGTCAAGTGTATTTAGCGCTCGAACACTACACTGTGCAAGCAACGGATGACCGGCTTCCCAACGTTCTTCGTAAAGTATTGGACCCGGCGAACTCGGACATGATGCACTTCATCAACTCGCTGGACCGCTTTGATGCCATGAGTAGAAAGATGCTACCACCTCCAGCAATCTGTCGAGCAGTCGTGGAGAGCTGCAAGGATACTGTCTCTGTTTTTGGTAAAGCTATGGGTGTTTTAGCCTTACAGCTAAAGATGTTAGCCCATGAGGACGTACGGTATCTTAGATCTCTTCTTTTAACACTGTATGGCGCAACCGCAGAGATTTCATGCGCTTGGGCAGGGATGGCTCCACATATAGAGGCCATCAAACCGCTTCTGTATGCGAAACCGCCCTCTTCAAATCATCTAGCTGCTATCAGTAACTCTGAGGCCTATCCACTATCCGCCCCAGTCACGAAGTCAACGCATGGTCATGAAGGTTCGGGCGCATTCCCTCCTCTGCGATCTGCCAACGGGACGACTGGTGTTGTGCGTGCACGGCGACACGCTGGCTCATTCAGCTCAAAGGACGTCGAAATTGGCAAAGCTCTTCCATCATACGAAGATATGCCGAGTCCCTTTGGTGGCGTTGTCCCTGGGGCGGCGCCGCGTACCCCAATTCCACGGAAGAACAAGAGGCAAACCACCGCGCCAAATCCGACACTAACAACTACATCCGTCGTGATTTCGTCACCGTCACCCACTGCACCGCCGGAATCAATGCCTGTCGTGCCTTCGTTCTTAGCGGAAGCACTGAGGCCAAGTCACTCCCGCCAAGGATCACAGGCTTCGCTTCAGGGTTCATCAACGTCGTCGTCACCGTTGGTCGCCCCCAAACCGTCCCTATCCGACCTTGCATCCACTTCAAAGGTACAAGTCGATAATGAAGTCTTGAATGCTATGCAAGAGGCCATCGACGTTGCGCCTTCTGTCTGGGAGATGATGGAAGAAATTCTAGCGGACGTCATCAATACCGACACCGATGTTTGTGAGGGCTTGGCGCGGGCGAAGGCTATTACCACCCGACTGTCACAAACGCTACGTGCGTTTCAGGATGGTGACTTTACCACTGCTGATAAGAGAGCGATGGGTGAAGACGCTCGCATCTTTTGCAACGTGAGTCGCTCTATATTCTATCTTACATCCCAGTTGTCTTAGTGGCTCCATATTTCCAGTCCGTTGTCCAACTTTCGAGGGCAATCAAGTACCATGGCGGTGCCAATGCGGTGCCACCATCGCTTCGACTCAACATGGTCAAGTTGACTAACGCAACGGAAGTGTTTTTGATCCTGTTGCATGTTTCATCCTTTTCGCCTTCGGCCACGCCTCGTTCTTATTCGCCTATGCTGAGCGCGTCTCTGAGCGCTTCGTCCGCTCTTAATCCTCCCCCACCTACCTCGGCACTGAGTTCCGAAGAATCACGACTGGGTTTCAGTCTATCTAGAAGCCGCAGTGCTCAACCCTCCCCGAGTATGCGACATCGATTTCAGGAACCTCCACGTAGTGCCTTACCTACTCAGACTTTCAAAGTACCTAGTATTCGACGGAGAGGCAGGGACCCTCCCTTTGACACAGCTTTTCGGTGACATCTGTAGAGTACTTACGACTCCTGTACACTAAGGCTTCAGACATATGTGGATGTACACCAGTACAGTTGAAGCAACCGCCTTTGGCGCTCTGGCTAACTTGCTTACGCTTGATGCCATGGCACGATGTACTGTATACAGATCTCGTAATGATAGAACGAGAGCGCTCTTTTCATTCGCCCATTCGTATCAGGCAACAATTCACAGAGAAACACGAAAGTCGTGGCATATTCATATTCATTCTTGGTACAATATTAACTATTTAACATCTTCAGTTCTTCTTGCCCTTCTTCGGCTTCTTTCCTTTAGCTTTCGTAGACTTCGGGGTATACTTGATGTTATCCTTGGGGCATGAGCCTTTCTTGCCCTCCGGGGCATCTACGTCACGATCAGCAATGACCTAGGCATGGATTCAGAAATAATTACGGACCAATGGGTATAAACTCTCCAGCCATAGCTGAGCCTTTGACGTTGAAATACCACACGACCTCCTTCAGGGTTTGATCCTTGCAATCAATGCGGGGGCTTACACCCTAGGTTTATCATGAGTGCCTGAACGAAACTGGTAGATGCGGGTAATGTATTTACCTTGCCCTTCTTCAAGGCCTCGGCCAACGCATCATAAGTGAATGTCTGGTTGTCGGTTGGTAGAATGCCTGCATCCGCCAGCCATTTGTGGGTTGGTAAGTCCTAGAGCAACTAAATTAGTTCATTTTTACTGAGAGGGGGGTCATCATATCTACCTTGAATAGCTTAACCGTTGTGTCGAAATACGCAGCAGCCTGATTTCGTATCTCTCATAACCCGAGCAAAGAAGTATAAAGGTAAACCACTTACGTCGGCACCGTGCTCAGTGTCGGAAAGGCATGTAGGCTTGATCGTGCTACATTTGATGTTAAACATTGGGACAATGAATGGAGGCAGGATTACGTACCTCATGCATGTGCCATGCTTAGACCACTCGTGCTAGTAGACCACAATTGAGAAGAATAGCCCCGCGTTCCAAGTAGTAGACAAACCTTCCAGAACTTATCGTGGTCACCATCTCTGTCCAGCCAGTACTGAAGTGGGCTCAGTCTTGGTGCCTCTTAGATGGGAAAAGTAGAACGGACCTCTTTCATGAAGTTGAGGGTATCACCGGCGTCATTAGAATTGAGGACCTGGGTAGGAAGTCAGGAATCATTATACGGGCGAATAGGATGTACCGGCATACTTGGGAGATATCCTTATAATCCCGTGAAGGATCGCAGAACGAGTCGTATGTTCCATCGCATCTATCAGAGGTCAGGGGGATAGGAGGGAATCACTAGGAGCAACACACTTGTCAGGCCACAAGCCTACAGAGAGAATGAAGGAGTCAGATCGCTACCGACCTTACACGTATAGCGTGGAAGTGGCCTACCGTGGATAGTCCAGCTATCAGCAGGACCATTGGCTGGCTCCGTATCCCAGAACTACAGAGAAAGTGGTAAGTACCGTCCCTGAATCTAGTAGGGGATCGATCCCTGACTTGAGTCTGTAGCAAGAGACCCTAAATCACCCTATTTTTAGTGACTACGTATATGAGGATACCGTCCTATACATACCCCAGGGTGTTCGAAACAGCACAGATTTTCGACAGCAGTGGTGTTTCCACAGGACGCTGGCAAGTTCCCAGAGGCACTGCATTCGTTTCCTCTGGGGAACAACGCAGGCGAGTCAACGAGGCCCCTGAGGGATCGACCAACTTCAGATATTGGACCAGCCAGAGAGCTTGCTGTAAGCAGGGATGTAGTAAAGAGTACAGTGAGCATTGCGCTACAGCACTGATGTGTGTGGACAATGGAAGGTGGGGTTTGAGACAGCTTCTGCGTTGAAAGGCCGGTGCATATCTCCCTTCGCCTATCATCCCATTTTATAGTTTACAGGTCAACAGGCAGACGGCCGTAGAGGGTAGGAGAAGTCAATTGACTATCGCGCCACCCTGAAGTCGTAGCAAGGGAGGCCTTGGGGAAGGCATTTATCCACGGGTACTTGACAATATGACCACCTTAGCGAGCGATTGCCTACATGTTGGTGGAGTCCGTTGCTACGCCCAGCATCCAGTCGAGCAGCCGCGCACTACCTGAAGTCTCCACAAAATGGTGCAAAGGACGAGCGACTGAGCCCCGAAATAGGTTTTCTGAGTGATGTGAGGGCCTATAGTGGCATTGCGATTTGTCGACGACCTCGTGGCTTCGGTCAAGGGTAACTGGAACGTTCATCGTGCACCGTCTGGTCACCCGGATCGGAGCAGAGTACGTCCTTCGACACCATGCCGTTCTCCGCCCCGCCCACGCTACAGTGGGACCTCGAGGTAGATTCCAGGAGCGCGAACACGATAATCGGATACAGCGTCATGCATCTTGCCCCATGTGTTTCACCGTTAACGTTTTCCATGCTGTGTTGTATGGCTCATAAACTCGTGCGGATCGCTCCGAGAGGAGGAGCGGCGGGAGGGAGTGTGCTTTTCGCCTGAAAGAGCATATATAGATAACAGAGAGCGGAAATCAATTAGATACATGTTCGTAAAATGGCATCGCTAACACGTAACTCGAGGAAAATAGAAGGCAGTCCCATAGAGGAATACAACCATGACATCGTTATCATTTCCTTGCGGCCCTCCAAAGTGTAATAAGTCCTTGTACTCTGGTGCGCCAACTATCAGCGTATACGAAGCGTACGAGGCCGGATGTGAAGTCCCTACGAGCATGATTCATCAGTGATTAGATAGCAGAGATAGTAGGGAAAGCGCATACCAGCTTGAGGATAATGACCGCAAGGGATAATCAAGGACCTTGGGTATGCTTGTCTGTATGAATGATGGCCAGCGATCCACCATTATAGCCTTGGGATTTGTTAGAGCGCGGAGACCCTCTGGACCACCTACGGAATCGCAATCAGCGACGCGCTATGCTGTTTTCGTCCCGTACATACCGAACCGTCCATAACCACTAGCCTTCGTGCCGCCGAAAGGTAAGTCTTGACTGTTATCGACATGAGTACTGAGCGAAATAACGAGTTCATAACTTACTTCAACTATAGGATATATGTGAGCAGACGACGACGATTGAAAGTTAGAGACTTACATAGAATACACCAAAGTCGTTGATAGACACCATGCCGCATTGAAGCTCCTTCGCAACTTGAAGGCATTGCCTCTGGTCGGGACCAAACACGCTTGCGCCCAAACCATACTTGGTACCGTTGGCAATGTCAATGGCTTCCTCAACGTCCTCGTAAATCATCAGAAGGGCAATGGGAGCGAACACTGAGAAGGAAATAATCAACATCATGCACTGGTAGTGGTTCTCTTCACTTACGTTCCGTCTGAGCAATTTCCTCTTCCGGAGAAACTGGTCCAACGATAGTAGGGGAGAAATAGGTTCCTTGGTTGAGATAGACGTGCTCGAACTTCTTCCCTCCCTCGACATAGGCACCGTTCTCCTCTGCCGATGTAATAAGACGTTCGAGCGAGTAAAAGCGGTCCCCATCAATCATGGCACCGCAGTCGACGGTATAAACGTATCCCTCTTGTGTGGGTGTAAGGACCGAACCGAGACGCAATTTCGAGACACGCTCGGATAAGAGTTCCCTCAGGTCGTCGTACTGGCTCGAATGAACGATCAGTCGCTCTATTCCAATGCAGTTTTGTCCAGCGTTTTGGCTTTTGGTCATTCGTTCGTTCAGTATTTCTCAATAAGAGAGAGGGAGAGACGCACTAGATTCCGCGCATCCATAGGCTCAACCATTTCTTCAAGTCGGTGTCTGGGAGTATAATGGCTGGGTCCTTACCACCAAGTTCCAATGTTACTGGGGTGAGGTTCTCCGCAGCAGCAATAGCGACCTAAGTCAAGGAATTGACAATACGAACGTGCAAGGCGCGTGCATTCACCGACCTTTTTTCCGACCGTATCAGAACCGATGAACGTAATGTGCTTAATCTCAGGGGATTTAGTCAGTGCCTCGGCTTCCTCTGGGTAGCAACAGACGAGCTGTTGCATTATGTTACATGGAATTCGCTCGGAGGAACCAATCAAACTTGCCTGAACCAACTCCGGGTCATGGCCACACGCTCGTAGACATTCAGTGATGGCACCCACGAACCAGCCAGTAGACCACACGACTTTCTCTGAGCACTTGAGTACGATTCCGTTGCCTGCGAACAGAGCTGCGATAATAGGTGACCACGAGTTGTGAAGGGCTAGGAGGTATTGAGAGTGTTGATTAAGACGAGTGTACCATTGGCTGTTGGTCACTCACGATAATTCCACGAGACAATCCCTGCAACGACACCAAGAGGTTCGTAATGAACCTCCGATTTCTTGTATGACAGAATAAGATTCGATGACCGAGATTCGGGGCGCAAAGCCTTCTCTCCGTGAGCAATCAGCCATTCCAGTTTTGAGCATGTCGTTAAGATTTCGCCCAAGGCCGCGTCGATTACTATAGAAATAATTTAACCAGGGACTACGGGCCGTTCGTGCTGAGCGGACGTACATGTCTTTCCAGTGTCACGACATGCAACTTGAGCACACGCCTCTTGGTTGTCTACAAGCCATTTCAGGAGACTACGCATAAATCGTCTTCGTTGGGTAAACGTGGTGTCCTTCCACGATGCCTGCGCCTCCGAAGCCCTTCTAATTTTCAGCCCAATTTCTTGCGCATTGTCCGCAATAACGGTAGCAATGTGAAACGACGTCGCTGGGTCAAAGCTCGTGATGTATTTCCTGTCGCGAGCCGCAAATGCGGGCAGGATTTCCTCTTTTTCCAAATGCGATGTTATGCTGGCATCTTTAATTGGAATTGATTCCCAAGCGGGTTCCGCTTCCTATGTTCGAGATGAGAAAATAGTACAACCAGCCCATATCTCCTGCTCACCAGTGGTTTATGCCATTCAAACGGTTTTGGACTATTGTGGATTTTATGATACCGTCTGATGACTTGGTATATTCCAAACCCCCAGAATAAGCTCAGCGGCACAACGAAGCCGAATCCAGGTGGTGCGTCGAGGTCATTGTCGTCGGTGCTCCGTAATTTCAAAAATGGGTATATGAGGATGTCGAGCAGCACGCTCATCGTGCTGAGCAGCGAGAAAGGGTTGAAGTTGAAGTTGAGCCACGCGCCGGCTTTGTTTACGCGTGAGGATCACGCCACCCTGGCATGTTTGCATCTGTTGCCTGGCGGCTTCTAAATTCCCTCGATCATGTCACCTCCTCACAAGAAACGAAGAATTGCCTCGGACGAAGTCCAGGATATTGCTGCACAGTTTGATTTCGAAATCTCTGTCCGGGAAAGAATTCAGCGTGTCACCACGCAAAGGATCAAATGGGCTCAAGCGTTACTGAATGAAATTCCTGATTCATGTGGTAAGTACTGGCTCTTCGGTAATGAGCATCCTTCTAAAGCCTTGATAAGATGCAGACGCGGACAGTGCGCCAACCGTGTACAAGAATATCGCCCTGGGTGCATGGGACGCCGTGAACTGTCCCACTTTCGTCCTTCTGGACAGAGTAATTCCCCCAATCCCAATTCAGCAAGCTGCCCTTCCTGATCCCACTCTGGGTGCTCCTCGGGTTCGGAAGCAGAAGTTTTTGTATATCAAGCCCTCTGAGGCTGGCGAAGCTGGTCTACTTATCTTGAAGTGCCCTGCATGCCTTCGTACATCGTTTACATCGTTACAGGGCCTGCTAAACCATGCACGTCTGGCACACAAGATTGAATGGGGGACGCATGATGATTGCATCAGTGCTTGTGCAGTCGTAAACGAACAAGAAGACCTCGTGATCGAAGATGGCCTCGAGGTTGGAGGCACTCTATCCGTTCTACCGAGTTTGCAGCGTTTGTTCCAGAGTGCTCTTCGTGGTCAAGTCGCTCCACAGGACATCCTACCCGCCGGTGCTACCCCTACTCCCACATTGGAGGACAGAACCGCCGAAAGCAATCAGAATGTTGCACATCAAGACTCGGTCTCGACACACATATCCAGAACCCTTGGATTCCATGCTGAGACGCCTGCACTAGCACCTTTCTTAGGAAAGACTGCGACTCGGCGGGGGATCAGGGCATGGAATGAGCTTGAGGACATCGACGTCTACGGCGGGATAGAATCCCCGAAGAAGACCCACAGAACTGGCCGTGTTCTTACTGCACGCAACAAAGCTTCGTTGGTCGAGGACCCGGACTCTGCCGCGAGCCCTCCTACAGACCGTACCCCGCCTTCTGAGGTTGCTCCTGCACCTGACGGAGTCAACGTCAAGCAAGAAGACCTTTTCTCCGGACTAGATCCCTTACGAATTCAATCAAGCCGCTTCTATTTCTCCACCCGTATAATTATCACTGACAGGAGTTGGTATCAGCCTCCACGTGAGCACGTAGTTCCCCTTGCGTTTTCCTGTACAGTAACTTTCCGTAGAACGTCGGGGCAAGAGCAAACATACTCACAAATGGATGATATCCGTAGAAGCTCCGTCATATGTTTGTATCCTTCACGCTCAACTCGCTTGATGCTTACCCACTCGCAGAGCATCAGCATTACCTCTATCTTGAAAACCCTCCACGTATCACTGGCTGACCATCAGCCCCTTGACGACAACGCTCCCGAAATCCCGTCGCTCGGTTGCTCAGATCCACCCTATGTCATCGTCGGCTGGACCTCTCAGCCTTTCCTCGCCAACGTAGAGCTCGAGTTCAACGATGCTGGGGACGGTACAAGCAAAGGACAAATCATCACTTTCGAGCATTGGGTTGAGGTTCGTCCCATTGTCGTGCAGCGTAGGCCTATATCGCTGACAAGAGTGTTCAATTAACGGTGTAGCTCGACCAATTGGGCGTCTCCCATCCCGTGATGGGCGCCGAACAAGTCGTTGATGTTGAGCTTGAAAAGAGGATGCGGGTGCTACCTCCAAGAAAGGGTGTCGTCAATATAAACAATAAATCGCTGTGGACCACAGATTCTGAGGAAGTGGAAAGGCATAACGCCAAATCGTCCCTTGGGGAACAGACAAAGAAAGATACGTCCGGTTGGTTTCTTTCAACCATTATCTTCAGCGGTGTTTTCTCATCCTATCATCAGACATCGATAAACTGCTGAATGAGTTAGTCTCTAAGTTCCCCATGACCCACAAAGGTAAGTTTCCACTCATCACGTCTCCCTATTCATCCAAGTCTTTCACTGTCAGGCATCAAGTCTCGAGGACGTTTAAATCTTCTCCAACTACCCTACATGCTGGTCCTATCTCCGGAACAATTTAAGGCACTTAATCTAGGGCGACGAAAGGCCATCGAGGTGTGATTGCTTGTTCATGATGATATTTTGACGGTCTAAAGCAAATTTTCACTCAGTGGGGGCGTGCAAGAGCTATCCGGGACGCTTACAACCAAGACATACACACGAAATACTCAAGAGACTCGCGCTTCAGGCTACTGAAGACGGTCGATGTATTCGACTGGCTCGAGAGCAAATGCCATTTCATTCGTGACAGACCATCTCGCATCACATCAAATCTATCCCCTCCTCCCGTCACTCAAACTAAAACGATCGGGGGCGAGGCTCTCGATGGCTGGTGTGGGTACTGCGGCTTGCGACTTGACGACGATGCCTCTGTGCATGCTTCTGGGTCGTGTATTTTCACTGGAGCGGCGACACAGCCCGTTTCCCCGAATTCAATTCCCCCACTCGACAGCCTTTCGATACTTCCAAACCCCACGACTAGCGTCGCGCCGGCCACCGTTCCCACTGCGTCACTTTCATCGTCATGCTTCAAACCTCGCTCTCTAGTTGCGGTCGCTGATCCTAAGCTAACAGTCGGTGTCATGAACACCGTATCCCTACTCAAGTTACCCACCTTCCAGACTCCCCATAACCAAGGGCCTTTCCCCCTTGATAGATTGGGTAACACCGTGAGCGAGGTTGATGCCCAGCTCGCCCCGTACGCTATCATCGGTCTCACTTTACGGTCACTCATAAAGGTTCTCGTTGGCAGCGCCTTGGATGTCGCAAAGGAGGACAAGCACAATAGGGAACAATCTTCTGGGATTGTTGCCAGCCGGAGAGTTTTGACGGCAAGCCACTTAATGAGAGGGATTGCGCGCGGTGAACAGGAGAGCAGCACCCTCGAGGCAAAGCTGTTGTATTTAAGCCTTGCGACCATGAGAATTAATTTACAGGAATGAATCGAGTAGAGGACAACGTTTTGATTATAATTGTGGAGCTTGCTCCCCTATTGTGACCTCCTCCTTTAGTTAGTTACGCGCGATGGTACTTATTATTCAACGTCTACCCACAGTGTCCCTACCAGCGGGTCTCCCGGCCCCCTCTTTCGCCCCCTGATGTATATCTGGAATTCTGTTGGGTTCCTGAGCGGCGAAGGGCTGCAGCTAACAAGTTTCAGATTTGCACGTCAGATTCACTTTTGTTTTACTGTTCTACTTTCAGTCTGCATGATGAGGAGAAGCGGCCGCCTTCGAATCTCCTATTTTGAAAGCGCCCGTTGGCGCGTTACATAAGCAGAGTTACCGCCCACATCACCGTGTCACGGGCTTGAAGGCCATTCTCTGCGTCGATCTTAACTAGGTGACCTGCGTCGCCCTTGCCCTCCCCTCCCGCTCGTTCCTGCGCTGATATGGGTTGGTTCACGTCGCTCTTCTTCCCAGCTGCGGCAACAAACTCAAGAAAAGGCCAAGCAATGTCCTCGACGCATGAAGCCTTTTCCCTGCCAACATCCTCCCCCGTCTTCTCCTCGCACCCTCATGCTTTCAGCGCAGAAACTCTGGGCACTCCGGATCCTGAAGGCTCTTTGAGCCCTTCTTACACATACCCACCGCCGAACTCAAGCTCATATGGGTATTTCCCGACATCGTGAGTCTTGGCTGTTCTTTGAAAGTGATATCATTGCCCATTAGATTCGTTTTTACAGCAGTGGTTCTTCGCGACCGCCGTCGCTGCTGCCTACACATTACGACTCTCTACACACACCAGCTTCACCATCAATTCCTTACCCACCATTAGAGAAGACCTGGAACCGTCTACGTTTGTGGCTGAATCGCGAATACCCTGAGCTCGGCGACACCCTCAACTATGGCATCCTACCGCAAGACCTCGCCCAAATAGAAATGCAGTTCGGCTTCGCGTTGCCAGCGGTTGTCCGGGAGTCGTATCTCCTTGTAGACGGACAAGAAGCGGAGTCCTCGGCAGGGTGCGCGGAGGGTTTGTTCTACGGTCTGACGCTGCTGCCGCTGGAAGACGTATACGAAGAATGGAGGTTTTGGAGGGAGGTGGATAGCGACCCAACTACAGGCGCGAATGTCCAGCTAAGGGAGGTCATGCAGTCGCTGCCACCGGGCTGGGTCAGGAAGGAGTATTCTCAACGAGGCTGGATTCCACTTATATCCGATAAGACGGGGAACTACGTTGGAATCGATCTAAACCCAGCTGAAAATGGCTCCGTTGGACAAGTAATCGTATTTGGACGCGACTTCGACACGAAGGTGGTTCTATGGAATGGCGACGGGCCAGTCGGTTGGGCAAAGTGGTTGGCTAGCTTTGTGGACGACCTCGAAGCTGGTGAAGGATTCGAAATTGGGACATCGAATGAAGCTAGCAGCGACAGCGAGGACAGTCTGGGATATGAAAGCTACTTCTACGATGGTCATGGGCGCGGGCAGGGTGATGGCGGAGGAGATGCTGGACATTCTGGCTTGCGTTTAACCGGGGAATACAAGGGTTGGAACGTGTTGGAGGCGCTGGCGGATCGCAGCGTACGGAAATGGTACGACGTCCGAGTAATCACTGATGCAGCCATATTACCAGACGGGGATCTGAAGAATAAGGTGAGTGGTTACGCTTGCTGCAAAGACGGTTCCTTTAAGAGTCTACGCTAGCCCGCGGAAAATGTTGGTCTAGGAGTATTAGAGACTACGCCAACTTCTGCTCAAACGCCCGTACCTGTACTCGCTGATGTGGTTGACCCCGACGAAACCCTCCCCGACTTGCCAGATTCTCCCACCACTTCAAAACCTAAAACAGGTTTGAAACCGCCTGCTCTGGTGGTCACAAAAGTCCCTGCCCCTCGACCAATAGAGCTTCCAACCCCACGAGAAATCGCCGCCCTTCCATCTCCCCCTGAGTCTCTACGTTCATCATCATCTGCAGATGATCTCGAGTCTGGTCGCAACATTAGCCTGAGGGACAGCCGAGACGTTGAAACAGGATTGGTCTCGCATAAACGAGACTCACCAAAGCAGGACATGTCCTCCCTCTCCACATCACACGTCGATCCTCCATCACCAACCTTGTCCAAGCGCATGTCTCCACCACCAGAGGTTCCTGATCTTCTTACCGAGTCAAATCCTATTCTAGAAACGACTCTAATCCAACCATCGCCCATTGAAGCACCACCGCCACTCCCCGTTAATCAAGAATTAGCTCCCCCGCTTGAGCCTGAGGCCCAGCCTGTAGACCTTGTTGACACTAAGTTGCCCGATTCTGACGCAGGCGCTCCCACTACTGTTCGCTTGATTGGCGGCGGAGGAAAGGCCGGCGTTGTGACTGAGGAGCCATCCACTATTGAGCCCCCAGTATCCTCCTCTCCCGACCTCACAGACGTTGCCTCTGTATCCTCTATGGACTCTGCTGCCGTTACAACCCAGCCCTCTGTTGACGGTACTGCAACAAAGAAGCACAAGAAAACGAAGAGCGGACTCTCTGGTTTGAAGAAACTTGTTGGCCGAAGAAAGGACTCAACTAGTAGCACGAAAGAAGTGGTTCCATCAAGTTAAATCTAGATTCGCTCGCAGCTCCCTCAGCTCGTATCGCTCTTTTGACATCTACACTTAACGTGTTGTTAGTCTTTCCTCCTACAGATGTCTGCGAACTTGCGCCGACAGAGGTGGAACATTAATCATCATTATTCTATTAACGCCTCCCCACAGTACTTCCCCCTTGCATATCCTCGCATTCATCATCATCAGTCAATCATCGAGTACTTTCTTTGTTATTTTGGTTTTGGAGTCGTAGCGCTTTAAATACATTTCTATTCTGCTTTCCCTCTCTTTCCTTTGTTCTCCTTTTCGTTGGACATAACTTTCAGCTCTTATTCTCAGCGTAACGATCTTGCTAATACTCTCGACGATGTTACGGCAAATGTTGTGTGATGTAGAGAGACATTCTAAGCGCCAATAGACGCCCAGAATGTGGTCTGTCAACGTGGCACCAGCAATTCTTTCCTCCCGACCGACATGGAACAACAGGCCAAGTCACCGCCAGAGATAAAGAAAGTCGCGCAATTCCTGCGTAGTGGGGGCGCAGGAGTCAAAGTGCGGGTGGGGGCAATGAATGGGAAGCGGCTGGACTACTTCAAAGGTACGCCGAGTGGGTTGGGTCACGGAATGACCGGTATGGCTGACTATCACCAGGAAAATCTGCTCTGAAGGCGCTGCTGTCGCCGGCTTACCAGAAGCTGAAGGGCGTACCAAAGGTTACCAACGAGGACGAGGCGCGAACGGTGTTGCATGCCGCCAACGCCTTCGCGTTTTACTTGCGTGTCGCCCGAGGTGACCCTTCGGGCTCATCGTCCTCGTCACCCAGACATCTGCAGATTATCCAGGAGCAGATGTTCGCGCCGGATGAATACTATGCTTGGTTCTACGAGGGCTCACAATGGACGACGTACGCTGGCGGTATCGGAATGGTTGCGCTACTCTTCGCTGGCGTCATGTTCCCGTTATGGCCCCCGACTATGCGTCTTGGTGTCTGGTATCTGAGTATGGCAATGCTTGCATTCCTTGCTCTGTTCTTTGCCATCGCCATCGTTCGCCTTATCTTCTATATTATCACCATTGTCGTCGCATCCCCCGGAATCTGGATATTCCCTCAACTATTCGCCGACGTCGGATTTGTGAGTCCCTCTCTGGGTAATAGAGTGACTACTTAACCAAATACATCCAGGTCGACTCTTTCATACCGCTATACGAGTGGGACATGCCGAAGAAGAAGGGAAAGAAGAAGGCCGAGAAGAAGGCGGACAAGGGTAAAGGGAAGGCAAAGGAAGTCTCTACAAATGGTGCCGGCGCATCGATTGTTGAGGCGGACTCTGACGACGTGAAACCCAAAAGTAGGCGAGTGATGGTGGAAGAGGTTGAGGATGATGAGGAGCCTTCTTCATAATGTATTCGCCGTACCACCCGTATTTTATCGCCCATATATTGTCTCTTTTCAACGATTAGAGTTACTAGCTACATAACCATACCCAGCAGCTAATGCAGATTCGTGGGAAGCGCAAACAGTATACTCGTTTCGACATACTGGAGATTATATAAATGACGTTTACCTATTGCCATTGCTGATTACTTACCACCTGGTTTGCATACGAATTAGGCAACATAGGCTTGGAAATCATGGACTGTCAGGTGAAAGCTCTCAAACGTTGTGGATGCAGACATAAATCAATTCAACGATATTGCGATAACATCCTCGCTAATTCTTCTAGCATGCCGCCATGGAGAGAACTACTGATGGCCTGCAACAGCCTGGGCTTTGTACGGCTCCTCCAGCGACTTGATTTCTTCCTCCGTTAACTTCACGTCAATAGCCCCTGCGGACCCAATGAGTAAATTATTCAAGCCCCCAGGCCTCAAGGTTGTAGATGGATTTACTTACCGAGAATATCTTCTAGATTCTTGAGACTTGTAGTTCCAACGATGGGAGCGGTGACTCCTAGATCATCCACCAAGTAAAACAACTGTGCTCAACACAATACAATCAAAATCCTACACACCTTCTTTGGAGAGAGCCCATGCGATGGCAATTTGGGCCATACTTACGCCCTTCTTGTTTGCTAACGCCTCGACGCTTGATAGAGTGTAAGTATCTCAGGCCCATCGACTTCACCATCACTCACTTCGTCACGATATCTTTTGTTCCCAATGCGCCGTCGTATAGAGACACCCAGCTAGATGGATGCTGTTGATTAGTGTTCGTCGCCGTGCATGGTAAACGAGATGACTAACAGGTCACTCTGCGACCTCTCTGTCTGAACTTGGGAAGAAATAGGTCTAGTCAACTTGCCTCGGGCCAGCGGAGACCAGGGAATAGATCCAACGCCGAAGTGCTGACAGGGCTAATCTGCATCTGCAATTGTTACCCTCACAATGACTACTCACCTTCAACGTAGGGAACATCTCCCTCTCTTCCTCGCGGTAGAGAAGGTTGTAGTGGTTCTGCATGGAGATGAACGGCGTCAACCCATTGTTTATCGCGTAGTCTAGCAGATATTAGAAGTGAGCACTCTGCCGATACAATATTCTGGCCATGTAAACATGACTTACTTTGCATTGCGTGGACTTAAATCATTGATTGATAAGTTAGCATTGTTCCACCAAGATCACAACGTAAAGTAACGCTTACATTGCCACGCGTAGCACGAACTCATGCCAACGTATCGCACATAGCCTGCCTTGACGACATCATGAAGCGCTTGCATCTAGAGGCAATGACATCAGTTGAGAAAATCCAAGTAATCATTGGTCAAGTCGTTGATTCACCGTTTCTTCAAAGGGGGTGTTGGGATCGCATCTGTGGCCTGGTGAAGTCAGTGTTATGGCCGGAAGCCTTCAAGGAACCAGACTTACATTGGAGTACATCGATGTAATCAAGCTGAAGCCTTTCGAGGCTGTGCTTCACGCTCTCGAATATGTGCTATATATATAATCAGAATATGCATCAGAGAAGTTGAGGGGAGAGGCGTACCTTCCGACTGAGGCCATATTGATTGACATAGCCCAAGTTATCCAAATCGGACTTTCCGAATCCCATGAAGCCAGGCTCTCGACCTACGACACCGTATACCTAGTAATATTCTTGTGAGATTGTGGGGCTGAGCTTTGCAAAGCCTGTATACCTTCGTCATAACCACAATTTCGTCTCGGGGGAGGTTAAGCTGCTTGATCGCCTTGCCTAGCACGATTTCTGATTGGCCGTTGGAGTAGACCTGTGTCTTCGATGAGCAATTGTCCCAACCACTGGGTGCCCGTAGCGTACATTCGCGGTATCAAAAGTTTGGATGCCATGTTCGTATCTGGGAGTCGATATCAACAGTGAGCAATCCGATAAGCAAAAGATCGGGCGAACGTACGCAAACTTGATTTGTTTGATGCCTTCTTCTTCGTTCAGCACCCACTTTTGCCACTCGGGCGTACCATAGGACATGCACCCAAGGATGATCTTGGACACTTTGAGTCCAGATTTACCTAGCCTAACTGTTTCAAACGGTGCAGTTAGAAACAATCCATGAAGAAGATAAGAGCATCGCCAACCATATTGCATTTTATTGGTAGACATTATTTCGAAGGTGTGATTGAAGATTCGGAAATGAGGAGTAGCTGGTTAAGGAGGTCTAACCACTGGTGCGTTATATACCCATCGTATAGAACCCCTGACTTCCATGCCGCAGACTAACGCGTACATACCACATCGTTCGGCGCGGGGCATATGCATGGGGAAGGTACGATAATTGCCTTACTACGCGCCGTTAGTAATAATCCGATAGTACAGCTGACCAACGGCCATCGTACTTTTACACATCGACTCCAATGGCAAGAGATACCTAACTGGGGTATGCTCCTTCGCAGCGTGTATGGCTCGGCTTCTTGTGCTCAGAGGGTAGGTTTACAGACAAGTTGCTCGATCTCACGATAACCGGTCACCGTGTTGGGCTCGACGGAACCTTTCTTGAGGAATGTGGGGATTTGTGAATGAGGAGAATCGGACGCACCTTCTCCTTGATTTGCAAGAGCGCCAGCACTAGTATCAGACCTCACCAAGGTTTATGTGCCTGACGGATCAAGTTTCCCCGCAACCGGCATGGACGCGTAAAGTTGGTGTCGGATTCCCTTTCCATAGTGATTATCTACTACTTGTACACTGATAGCGATTGCAACAGTCCATCATACATAGGGCCACTCACTCAATCGTGCCCAAGTTATCCCTCACCTTGAAGTCGCACCCAGTCTTGGCTTTAACTTCATCAACGCTCACATCTTTCGCAACATCGATCAAGGTTAACTCCCCGTTACCGCGATCAACGTCGAACACCGCGAGCTCGGTGATGATCTGGCTGACTGTGCGTGCACCGGTGAGAGGAAGGGAGCATTCTTTCAGGATCTTAGGGCTGCCATCTTTGGCGCAGTGTTCCATGACTACGATGACTTTGGTTTTGTCCGGGTTGGAGACGAGGTCCATGGCGCCGCCGATGCCCTTCAGCATCTTGCCTGGGATCATGAAGTTAGCAATGTCACCCGCTTGCGAGACTTGCATCGCCTGGATGGAGAGTCGGTCAAATAGAGTTACGAAGTTGAGAGTACATGATGATTTAACTTACGCCAAGAATAGCCACATCGATATGACCTCCCCGAATCATCGCGAAGGAGTCGCTTGAATCTGAGAGAGCAGTTTGTCACAGTTCTAGATCTCAAGGAAACTAACTAACCGAAGACAGATGCACCAGGGAGGAGGGTGACGGTTTCCTTTCCAGCATTGATAAGATCCCTGTCGCCGGACATCAGCAACTTGAAACCCTCTAAGAAACGCCCCCACTTACGCGTCAAGTTGCTTCTCTGTTGGATAAGGTCCCATACCCAAGATACCGTTCTCACTTTGCAGCCAGACCTTAACATCTGGTTCCAAATGTTCTGGGACGAGCGTAGGCATGCCGATGCCTAAGTTCACATGGAATCCATCCTTGATTTCCTTCGCAGCGCGTCTGGCGATTCTGTGGCGCGTGGCTTGGGCAGCAGCCTTTTCCGGGGATAATGCTGGTTGGGAGGATGTGGATGATTGCGAGAGGGTGGCGAATTCGATTCTCTTTTCGACGGTGGCGGGGACTATTCTGTCGACGTAGATACCTGGGAGGTGAATTGAATTTGGCGAGATTTCGCCCACGGGGACGATGTTTTCTG
Source organism: Sanguinoderma rugosum (assembly GCA_017499575.1). Lineage (NCBI taxonomy): Eukaryota > Fungi > Basidiomycota > Agaricomycetes > Polyporales > Polyporaceae > Sanguinoderma > Sanguinoderma rugosum. The sequence continues at coordinate 4,079,723 of VTPW01000001.1, read as the reverse complement.
CCTAGGGAAAATGATGATCGGTTAGTTAGGTCGCAGGTGGGGGTTGCAAGAGGCTTACTTCGACAATAGTAAGCTTCGCGTTTCGTGCCATGACCGTATTGAAATTGTTTGACGCGTATCTAGTAGGTACCAGTCAAGCTACGATCCATCAAACCACCATATCTCCCCACTCACCTGAACACGCAGTTACCAATCTCATCAACCTTCCATGCTCTAATGAACGCGACATCGCCAGGAATTCCAGGTTCCAGCACGTATCTCTTCCCATTGATTATTTTATGCTCCTTCTTTACACCCGGAATCTGCACCCCGGCCGACATGCCGCCCTCGTTGTACCGCACCGGAATGGCACCTTCCTCCACGGCCGTCGACGCGCCGGTTGGCGTGAAGAAGGCAGGAATGCCTGCTGCGTGTGCGCGTATACGCTCAGCGAGTGTGCCTTGGGGAACGAGTTCAAGGGAGATTTGGCCCTTGAGGTATGCTTGTTCGAATTGCTTGTTTCTACAGTAATATCATCAGCAAATGCTACATGAGAGACCTGGGGTAGAACTCACCCTCCAGGGTACGAAGCAATCAACTTGCTCATTTGCTTGCTGATCAGCAACTTCCCTATGAATCAGCGACCCTCCATCAGCGTATATGTAACAGTTCGACTGGTTTCGGCACTCACCCAAACCCGAAGTCTCTGCACCACAGTTGTTTGATACACCTGTAAGGTCCTTGACTTCATCTTTCCGCTTCGTAAGGGCAGTGATAAGAGTATCTACAAGCTCGCCGTTAGCATCCTGCGCGATAGCCACGCGTGTAGTACATACCAGGTATCCCGGCGAATCCAAACCCTACATTTCGGTCGCATTTCACTTAGTGTTACCGAACTGCATAGAATCGCATGTTACGCACCTCCAACCATCAGGGTGTCCCCCGACTTGACATCCTTGACTGCTTCATCAGCTGAGGCCCATACCTTTGGCTGTTTCGATTGTTGGGCTGGAATTGAGTAGCATCGTTTCTGAAGAACTGGCGCGAGCGCGTAAACTTGGCCAACGTGAAAATGCTTTTGGGGGACTTGCAATCTTATGTTGAGCATCGTTTGTAACGTTAACCCTCGCTGAAGACCCCGATTCACGTTGGATGCTGGAGGGGAAAGCGTGTAGGACTACCTGACTTCGTGTGAAGGTGATGACCGTCCTGCGGAATCTTATGAGAATTCGGCAGTATACACAACCGGAACATGGATCTTGCAAGCACACGGTGATGGAAAATCTGATGATCCGTCCATAGAAGGTCCAATAATTCTAGTACGATTACATTTGTAACACATAAGTTCATGGTCTTTCTCATCATCGGCGCCCAGGGCCTTTGGGACGCGCAAATGGTTTCTTCTCACCAGTATCAATTTGGCTGGGGTTGCTGCTTGCAGCAGGAGTAGCGGTATCCAAGTCAAGGTACGAGACAAGGAAAGCTTCATCAAGCTCTTGAGGATCGGAGGTCTCGATTTTCCTGCTCGCCACGGTGGACGTAGGGTAGGACGACAGAATCGCCTTCGCAGCGAGGAACGTAGCGAGCGAGCAGGAGGAGTATAGCATGCGGTTCTTGACAGGCGAGTTCGAGGGACAAGAGTAGATCCAGTCTGCGCAAGTTGAACTACAGCGAAGTTACGAACTACGTCGTACTTACAGATTTCACGTTGGGTGCGAGGCCAAGCGAACAGAGCAAAGCAGGGGTCGGAAGGAAGGAGACTCGCGCGTAGTCGATCGACTGTGATGTCGGCAGAGGAGTGAAGATGAAGCATTTCTGAGCTACTGGTTACGTTGATAGTCTGGGCGATGTATGAGCAGGGGTAGACAAAGACAATGGTCTACGCACGAAGACGAGCACCGAGCAGCCTTCTCCTGCGCCAAAAGCCTTGATAGCTTCCGTAACTCCGTCCTCCCATTTCATGCCGACGTTGTCGTTCCCGAGATGATTCTTCCGCGCGCGACTGCCCTCGTAGATCCCCCCGCTTGCCTCGCGTTCGGCGGCTTTGATGTCCTCCATCTCTTGTTCACGCGCACTGAGAGGCTTTGGCGCGTTGACGTGTCTTCTATGCGCAGCGTAAGCATCCGCAGTCAGGTCGTCCTTGGACGTAGCGAAGATCGAGTCGGTGAAGAGTGTCGATCCCAGTGATTTCATCAGCGACGCCCTCGTCGACGCGTATAGCATCTGCACTCGACTGAGCTCGTATATAGAAGCTTTTGAGTGCACGCGATCCTCACCTTGTCGCGAACCTTGGCCGAATCGGGGACATAAGAGATGGCGATCCATTCGGCGGGAGGCTCGTCCAAGCGTCCTAGAATATAGGCTGGTGTGTTATCTTCCACGACATTCTGGAGCTTCGCGAGATCGTCTTGGAAAGTGCCTGCACCCGGTATCGATTCGTCGTGAACCAAGGACTCTGGGCGGCGAAGAGATGAGACTTTAGGGATGCGCCGCCATCAGCGTGAAGCCAAACCGTTTTGGATGGAGACCTTGATAAATCTAGTCGCTTTCGTGTCGACTGCGTTGGAGAACTCGTCAACGAGTTCTTGAGATATCCCGATTCCTGATGTTGCGGACATGTTGGCAACGAGCAAGATGTGATTTCGTGAAGTGCAGAGCCTTAGCGCTTTAGCGCCCAACCCAAGCTGCGGTTTCCTCTATCCTTGCTGTTTCCTCGCCGTTTCCCTCATCGCGGGTTGATGATCATCTGTTTCGTTGCATAAATTGAAATCCAGCAGGCCACCGCCACCATTCGCAACCCCCGCCCCACATGCCAGAGAAACTGCTTTCAGACTCGCAGCAGGTCCCATACCAGGCTTACAAGGTCTTTCTGGCTAGCTTCTCGAGTAGTTCATTGATTGATGGTGTCAACTCTTCTTGATAGTCGAAGAGACACTCCAGAAACCTTTCGAATCCCACCCATGTGCTGAATGGCTTTGCGAGCAACGGCGTTGCGCTTGCAGTTCCACGACCACGGCCGTCAAGCTTCATGGGGACGCCTTCGAGCTTCGGGTCGGCGGAATTTTGTACAGAGGACAAAGTAGAGATTGCAGTCATTGAACCAAAGGATGAAACTTTGAAGCTGCCTGAACCGACGAACGGTACTGCGACTCTGCCAGTCAAGGATAACGAAGTACCGCCTATCTCTCCGACGGGACCCCTGCCAATAGCTTTGAACGGCGACGGAAACAGGGTGATAGTAGTAGAGACGACGCTGAAGGAGCAGGGGATGCCGCCGACGGACGATACGACGCCTCCAACCTCACCGCTTCCCATTCCGCAGACGCCGACATCAACGCCGTCGTCTCTGGCTTCGTCTCCTTCGAACGAGTCCTCCACTGCGAGCTCATCGACTCCTACAAAGTCGCCCCAGCCCCCGGGCAAGCGGGTATCCACGTTTCGGCGTGTCCCCCTTCGCCCGTCTCGAGCACCTTTGCCTTCGTCCCCTTTGCGCCCAGCCGGAGCCTTGCCTTCGACGGGTCGAGTGCTATCGTCCTCGTCGTCTCGAACGGCCGTTGATCATGGTGCGCCCTCAGCAGAACCCCGCAGTCGCGTCACCTCACCTACCCCAGGTCCGCCCATCCCCGCCAAAGAAGAAGTCATCCCATCTCAGTCACAAGCCGCCTCGACGTCAAGTTCGAGTCCACATCCCGTGGGGCCCAACCTTCGTGTCCAAACCAACGTCGTCCCCGATGCTACACTACCTATAATCCCGCCCGCGAGAGGATCATCTCTCAACCAGACTTCTTCAACTCCTCCTCCACCTCCAGCACAACTCCAATCTCGGCCGTCTTCCTCCTCAACGCCCATTTCCTCCGCCCCGACGTCACCGCGCCCGGTCGCGTCCTCGCTGCCATCGCGTATCCAAGCGCCCTACCGACCGGGATTCCAGCCTAAAGGCGTGTACCGACCGCGGACGGATGAATTCTTCGACGCACGTCGCGAAGCACACAACAGCGGCTCTCTTCGTATCGAGAGAACCAAATTAGAGCGTCGCCTGGAGAAGTTGATTGCGTTGCATTTTCCTGAGAAGGAGGAACAGCACGCTCTACCGAGACCGTCCGCGGGCAATCACAGACGGTCCTCGTTCTTTGACTTGGATCTATCAGATTTGAAGAGTATGGACCCGAGTGGACTGTGGAAAAACATGATGATGCAAGGGACAAGTAGTAGCGGAGGCAAGGGTGACATCCGAGGTACGTCGACGTTGTAATATGATGATTTATCGTGTTCAGCTAAATCGTCTGTACAGCCGCTGAGCAACGGATCACTCCTTGGGAAGACGATTCCGCTGTGAACAAGTGCCCTCTATGCAGGTCTGTACAATCACGGTCTGTCTGTACCCGATACTGACGGTTCTCCTTGGCTTAGAGCTTCCTTCCACCCTCTAACGAACAGAAAGCACCACTGTCGACTGTGCGGACAGATCGTGTGCGCTCTGCCCGTGAAGAACCCCCAGCGGCCCGTAACCTGCTCCCTCCTTTTCGTCGTAGACAAGAACACGCGGATGATAGAGGAGGTCAGCGAGGGCGTCGATTACGGAGTGCGGAAGAGGCGCACTTCGACGGTTGATGCGAAAGGGAGCAAAGGTGGCAGTTTGCAGGATGAAGAGGAGAAATTCCTGAAGGGCGTGAGGATGTGTCGGACGTGTAGGCCTATATTGACGTGAGTTCGCTTCGCAGAGTTGAGTGTGTTGGGTGTTCTTATCTGTCTTCTACAGGAGACAGCAGTATCAACAAGAATCGACGCATGTCCCTGCTTTTGTCCGCCTCTACGATGTACGTGGGAGCACGAACTCCTCCATCGTACCGCATCTGACATTTCATGCAGATGTTCATAACCCTGGAAAAAGAGATAGAAGCCTCGCTACCCCAATTTGAAGAGCTCTTGCTTAGTCTCACGTAGGTCGCGTCTGCAGCACTAGCCCCCCATTTCGAAACTGACGGCTGAGAGTCTTTGTTGTACAGCACGGACGATCACCCGACGAAAGAGGCTATGGCAGCGCGGAAACGGCTGCTCGAGGCATTCGCGCAGTACGATGCGCTGTCGAAGCGGATACGAAACCTGCCATGTCCGTCAGGCCCAGGTAGCTCGCAGGACCGCGTTCAGATGGCTGTGATGACTCGCGCGAATCTATTCCTGCAGAAACACATGTTCCCGCTGCAGGTGAGGCGTATCGTATCTCTCAGCGGTTCAGAATCGGTTGCTAACCCTAGCCGTCCCTAGACGATACCCAAGAAGTCCAAACCCTCATCGTCTACACCAACACCGACGCGAGAGAACGGGCCCGCAATCGATCCTGATTCGAAGCTCGCGCTGGCTCTCCAACCACTACTTGAGCAAGAGGCCCTGCTCGAATCCTTCATTGAAGAGGCGAACGCCCACCGCAAATTCGAAGATGTGAAGACATTGCAGGCGAACTTGAAGGAGATTAGATCAGAGATCGACAGGATAGTTACTAATTCTGGAGACCACCCCCGTTGAGGACATCTCGACGAGTGACTAGTGACTATACACCATCTTGCTTGATGACGACGATGACTTCTACGTGTGGTTCTGAGTGACTCGAAGCGCGTTCGATTATGAAGATATACAAGTAAATACAACAGAGATCGCCTAGAACCCACCGCCAGCGTCGTTGGCTGCGCGATGGGATGCCATTTGTCGCCTTTGGGTATCCTCCAGCTTCGGACAATTGGATATACCGTGCCCGAGACCTCCACAGACAGGACAACCTTTGAGAGAACCACCTTGTACGGCGCGAGGGTCGTCGATTGAAGCGAGAAACGGCGGAACCCTAGGAAAGAATACTCAGCGACGCTCTGGCGAGACATACAGAGGCGAGACTCACTTCTGACCGGCTTCCATTAAGAGATATTTGAGATCCAGAAGCGTTTGTTCCGGCGTGTTCATGTTGACGAAAGTGGTCGCAATGCCAGTTTTGCCACTTCGACCCGTGCGACCGATTTGATGCACGTAGTCTTCGATTTCCTTGGGCATGGAGAAGATGATGACGTGTTGGATATCGTTGAAATCGAGACCTTTTGAGGCGACTCCCGACGCGACCATTACATCTTTAGCACCCGACTTGAATGACTTGATGGCGTATTGCCGCTCCTCCTGACCTTGATAGGGGAGAGATGCATAAGAGCGACGTTTGGTGTTCATCAACACGACTTACTCTTCGATCCATGGATGGCAACGGCCTCGACACCCTTCAGTAGGAGATACTCCTGAATATCTAGAAAACATCAATACGCGCGCGCGCTATGTGGCCAACAATCATCACCACTGACCATCGACTTCGTTTTTATTCTCGCTGAAAACGATAACAGGAGGAGCCGTTTTCTGGAGGCACTCCAACAGATACACCATCTTTGCCTCCTGCTTCACGTATTCGACTACTTGAAGAACGTCTAGATTGGCCGCACCTGCACGGCCGACATTGACTAATATCGGTTTTATGAGTGATTGTTGAGCGAAATCTTGGATCTTCTTGGGCATAGTGGCGGAGAAGAGCAATGTCTGGCGCTGCCGCTGAAACAAAGAAGGTTCAGCGATAGACATACAGCGCGAACGGCTCCATACCCTACCTTGAAGAAGCTCATGATGTTACGGACATCGTCCTCGAAGCCAAGGTCAATCATTCTGTCCGCTTCGTCCATGCACAAGTATTTGCAGTTGTTGAAAGTGAATTTCTTCTTCTCCAACATATCGATAAGACGACCGGGCGTAGCCACCACGATGTGAAGGCCCTTATTGAGAACATGGCTCTGTTCGCCCATTGATATGCCTCCCATGCACAAAAGGGTGTTCAGATGCGGATACCTTCCGTCCTTGGCGAGGGCTTCGCACCAGGCGAGAACGTTCTCGTAGGTCTGGTTCGCTAGCTCACGAGATGGACAAAGAATGACACCAACAGGGCCTTCACCACGAACGAGAGGAAGTTTGGCCTCTTCTTCCAAAGCCATCATGATCAGGGGTAGACAGAATGCGAGGGTCTTGCCTGAACCTGTGAAAGCAATACCTATGAGGTCACGCCCTGCAAAACTGAGAGATAGGTCATAACGGTTGATGCAATGAAGCTTGTGTCCTTACGCAGTGGGTATTCCTTGCAGCTGGATAGGTGTTGGGTCAATAATCCGCTTCGTCTTCAGAAAGTCGAGAATAGATCCCGGTATTTTCATATCCTACGTCTAGTGAGTGCTTGAGCTAAATCTCAAAGATTCGGCGGTACCTGAAAGTGCTCGATGGGGGGCGGGATGTTTTCTCCATCAACAAGGATGTGGTGCTTCTCGCGGATTTTTTTATGCTGCTCTTCGGTCCGTTCGCGAATATACCGAGGCGGTCGCCACCTTGTCTGAAGCATTAGTCCAACATTTGCAATTATAGCGACGGGGTGACTCACGATGATTTCAAGGGCTCTGTATATTGCACACCTGTTGCTAACTCCAAATCAGAGGCGAGCTTTCTCCGACTGGCAATTGCAGCGAGAATCTCAGCATCCGCTTCTTCGGCTTTCTGATAATCTGTCTTTTTGGAGTCTGCAAGTCTGGTCAGCTATTCCTTCTGTTTGGGTAGACATGCCTGGTGGACACGCGCCTTCTAGGTCCTTCTTGGTGTGGACCTCTTGAGCCTCCATGAGTAATGTCCTTTCCTTCCGAGCTTTCTCTCTTCGGCGCTCCTCTTCCTTCTCGGCATCTTCTTGTTCCTCCATTTCCTCCTTCTGGCGTCGAGCACGGTCTCTGTCGGAATTAGCGGTCCATGAAGTGATTTTGGCTAGCTTCTCCTGACGTCGCTGAGCGACCGGTACGTATGGAACATAGTTGTCGTCGTCATCTAGCTTGTATCCAGGGCTTGGTGAACGTTGGACGCGCCGTCTCTTCTGAGGTGCTTCGGACATATTGTTGAAGGTAAGTGTAGTGCTTACGATACTTACAACGAAGTACGAAGTTACTGACTGTGAGAATCTTTTACTGACCGTGGTGCCCAGCAGGAATTCTCGATCATTTCCCGTTTTGGAAGCAACACCTTCCTCCTAATACCACAATGGCTGAAGAACCTTCAGACAATTGGTTGGTGGAACAACGCGTCGCACAACTCGAGTAAGGGTTAACTGAGCTTTCTTTAACCTACAGTGCTGATTTCCTTGTTCCAGAGAAATTTCGCACCGCAGAAATGTCCTCCTTCGCCAAATGTACCGCATGCTTCAAAGGAAACATGACATAGGAACACCTCTTCCTGCTGACGACGACGACGCTGATGCTGATGGAGTTGACGCGTTCTTGGAGAGATTTGACCTTGCTAAACAGTGCGTAACAGCTTTCGTGGAAACGATGTAACCCATTTACAATGTACATGAAGTCCAGAGACTAGTAGCATTGTGACACTCTCACAAGAAGAACTCGATGTCCCTATTCCCACCGTTGAGGATCCCGCCGACGATGGTGATCCCGAATCCGATGACTTGCTAGCACTTCAGCCCACTGAAGATACTGACGTCGGTGCACCCGACGCTCAAAGGACCAAACCGCCACCGAATCCCTACCGACTACGACCTGCTCAACCAGAAGACCAGGACAGTGATAGAGACGAACTGGACTTTCTGTCTACCCCACCTCGCTCCCGTCATCGTACTCCGTCTCAACCCCCCGTTCGTTCTCGTTCTCGTTCTCCGTCACGTCCAACTTCCCGCCCTCTACCTCCCGGCTCTCCGGTAGCGATAGACATTTCTGACTCATCCCCTCCCCCTCCGGAAGTCATAGACGTCGATGCTGACGAAGTCGAGAAACGCGAGGATTCTCCCATGGAAGTATTCGAGGTTGACGTCCAAGAACGAGATGTGAGTGAAACGCACGTCCAGGTCACTAATGCAGACACGCCCGGAAACGAAGCTGTGACGGAGGATATTGAGGAGGGCACAAACCCTCATGCTGTTCAACCTTCGGAAATGCAGACCGACGATTCCCCAGTTTTGCAAGATGTGGGACGCGATACCGCGCAAGCTCATCCTCTCCCTCCACTCCTTCAGCCTACTCCTTCGCCCAATAATGAGGCCCCAGATGATGTTGCCTCCCCCGTTGCAATGCCCGTCGAAAATATGGCTTACCGTCCCGGTCCTGCAGTCGTCTCTGCCGAAGGTTCTTCGGCTGGTGGACCATTGGTGGCAGAGCACCAGGCCGATCATATACAGCCACCGCCCACCGACGTCGTAGCAGAACCCGCCGCTCTCCAAACTGATATCACTGACACGAAAGACTCTCACTCCAATCACGAAGATGTAGAGATGGAAGATGCCCAAGAAACGCCGACTGATCCGGCTTCGGTCACTGTACCATCGCAACCAGCACCACCAGTTGCTGCCGATCCGTCTAACGTCGTGCTGCCGACCGAGTCCAGAATTGCAGAAGTATCGCCGCAGGTTGCGACCATCTCTCCAGCTACTTTATTCATGCCGCCCATCATCGAACGTCGGCGCCCTCCTCATATACTGCGTGGCATACGTTCTCCTGCACTAGAAAACCTCGGATATGTTTTTGAGCCCCCGCAAGATGTCGACATGGAGACATCTGATGCACCGGCGTCGGACCCAACTCAATACCACACATTCGACCCGCATTATACACTCCCTCCTTTGAAGAGTTTACCCGCCGAGTATCAGCGGAAAGGTAAGTTGACTAAAGCTCAGAGAAAGAGGGAGAAGGAGAAGCGAGAGAGAGAAAAGGACGGGTCTGTTCCAAAGGAAGTTCTATCGAAGGAAGACAACTGGACACCATTGGGTTTGAATCGGTGGGCTGCTGTACTGAATGCCAATCCGTTGTACACCAAAGTCAGCAGGGCCACGAAATGTTTGCTGACGAAAGACTGGGGGGTATGTTTTCTTGAACCCAAATGGCGTTGAGTGTACGACGTTAAATGACATTTAGACAGCATTCACGGAACTTCGCCTCATTAAGACTTTCAATCACATAGAAAATCTCAAAGATGCTGGGAGGTGGAGCTTTCGCCAGCCTAAAAAGCAACGCGGAGTCGGCGGATTGCAGAAGAGTCATTGGGATTACCTCATGGACGAGATGGTGAGTGTTCTCGTTTGAATACTCTTGACGTATCTCGACGGTCCGATTCTATAGAAATGGATGCGGACCGATTTCCGTGAGGAGAGGCGATGGAAGCTGGCACTGGCCTACAATCTTTCTACCGCTGTCTTGGAGTGGCACGCCGCAGGAGATACTGCAACCAGAATAACGAACGGTATATGTATGAAGTGGAGGCCCCTTAGGTCCTATGACCGCGTTCCGGAAGAAGAAGAAGATACAGGGATGATTGTCGACGAGAGCCATCCTTTGCCTGGGTTCACCGAAGAGTCCGCCCCGGGGGATGTTATAGATGCTCCAGAAGACCACGATGAAGAAGCACAACTGAAGCCGATGAACCCGCTTTCTATCCTCAACTACAACTCTGATGATGACGATGACGACGATCAGGATCCAGATCAAGGCCAAGAACGGGAGCAAAGTGTCGCTGATGCATTAGAGACCTCTACGATGATAGATGATGCTCTGGACGCTCACGATTCAGGTGCTCCATCCGTAGAAATGGGTGCCAACACCATTCAGCCGAAAACGGAGGAAGTTGACGATTCATCCGCCTTACAGAACAAAGGTGCTATGGCTGTCGATTCGCAAGATTTACCTGAGCAACCAGTCGAGCAGAAACCAAAAGACCGAAGCCACGAAACGACGCCGACAGGACTCAAGACGGACTCTGCTAATCCCACATTAATGTCTGCAACGACTTCCCGCTCCAGCGATGAGCTTTCTGCTGCGAATAGCGCTGCTTCGAAAGCGATGTTGAAGAGTATCTATGCGCCCATCAGAGAGAGGATCGCGTATTCGGAACTGGATAAACTATTTCTTGACTTCGACGATCTGGACATTGCGAGGGATGAGACGAAGGACCCTGCTATTGACGAACTCGACCCATTGTTCCCCCCATCTGATCTGGCTTCTGTCTTTCCCGATTTCCAGCCGTATGGTTTGTTCGACGTTCCATCGCCAATCTTCACGTCCGATGGCAAGAAGAAGTCGGAAAAGAAGTCGGATAGGGATGATCCAAATAAACGAGCAGAGGATACTACCTACTCGAAGTTAGTTCCCATTGGCAAGTTCATGCACTGCAAACCAACTTTGCTCGGCCCTCTACAACCGTCAAAGAAGTGGAAGAATGGAGAATGGGTTAGGCTCGACGATTATGCTATAAGCGCCGAAGAAATCCCTGCGAGCAAACCAGTTGACATCTTCTCAGGTAAGGGCTATGTTAAATCCACGAGTTGTTCATCATGTTAACCGATGCTTGTTTAGGTCTCTTCGGGAGCAACAAACCTGTTGGCACTCAAACTATCCAATTGTCGAAGGACCGTCGCGCTACCGAAATCGTTTGGAATTCCAACGAGGACGCTTTACTTAAGTCTCTGACTGAGCGGTACCCCAACAACTGGTCCCTCATTGCAGAATGCTTCAATTCCACTCGGATTACTCTTTCTACAGACAAGCGAACCGCTCGGGACTGTCTTCAGAGATATGATGCCTTGCTTGGCCCAGGGAGTCAAGGGGCGTCCTTGGACGGTACTGGTGTACCAATGACGCCAACCACGCAGATGACCACCCGCGGTGTCAAACGTCTGGCTAGCATCAGTGCTGCCGGTTCCAGCATGATCCCGAACGCCAGTGAGCCAAGAAAACGGCGCCGCCATGCCTTAGTCCATGACGCCATGCGTAAGCTTACTCGGCAACGACTCGCCACCGCACAAAAGAATGCTAGTAAGTCCTTGCATTGCAATTCTGACGGCGCGCCGTTATTAACATGATTGGACGTAGTGGCACAACGAAAGCCGCTGGTTGTACACGACACTCATACAGAGTACAACAAATTGCCGAAGATGTCGCCAGCGGAGTTAGGACGACTGAAGGCAGAAAAGGAAGCGAGAATAAATGCCGACCAGGCCATCGCGAAAAGAAAGCAAGAGGAACTTCGCTTGCAGCAGATGCAACGAATGCAGATGGCAACGGCGAATGGGGTGAGTGGTTTCGTTTACGGTCACCGAACACCGCTGATTGAGTTGAAATTGGACAGCAACAAGCGGCAGTACCTCACCAGCAACAAGTAAGTCCAGCCTTTCGTCGTGTTCCGAGGTTGAACCTTTTCGAAAGGTGGGGATTGCTCAACATCAACGCATCTCTACCCCTGTTTCTGCGAATTCTCGCCTTTCTCCCCAACAGGTGGCACAGGCCCAAGCCCATTTACAGCAGCGCAATATATTGCAAACTCAACAAGCTCAACCAATACCCACCCCACAGGCGCCAGCGCAAGTCAGTCAGGTTGCAGCCCAAGGTCAGCCGGCGATTCAAGCCCCGACGCAGAACGGTGTGCAGGCGGCAAACGGCGCTGGAACCCCGCCTCAGCTTCCTCAGAATGGGACGGCGGCGACTACGCATGCGACTTACGTTTCTCCACCGAGAAACGCTGGCACGCCCGTCAACTCTGTCTCAAGTGCTACTTCGCCCCGTCCACCCTCAGCTCAGGCCCAAGCAGCTTTGTTGCATGCGACACAAATGCAGCAAGCTGTTCAGATGCACCAGCAAGCCACCGCCCGATCGGGATCGAATATAGCCTATTATATGACGCCGTCTGGTACTCAATATACGGCCGAGCAGATAAACGCCATGAGGATCCAACTTATGCAGCATCAGGTAAGTAAATACGTACATATGTTTTGATCGATGGACTGAACTCGGATGTAAAAATTGGCGCAGGCTGCGGCACAAGCACAAGCGCAAGCACAAGCACAGCAGCAGCAGCAAGGTGCTGGCCAGGGATCGTAAATGTGTCTTCAATGCACCGTTGAGTACAGCGAATTGTTCACTCGTTTTAATGTTGTAATTGCAATAATCGTTCGGACCATGATTCCGTAGTTCAGTCTGGAACTGAGAGCGCTAGTGATGCGGTTTGGTTCGCCATGCTCGCCCACTGGTGACGGATTTGTTAGTGCCATCAAGGCGTGAAGGGGTATGAGGTTTGGTGTAGTCTCTCGGCGAGCGCCCATCAGTGAACCCTGCCCCAATCTACGACAAAGTCTGTGATCTATATTGACTGAGATTCCCCTTGAGGCTTGCGCTGGGGAATTCTGGCTAGGACTAGTTGAATGCGAGGGCTTTCTTCCATCCCGCCGCCGTTATTATCCACTTGGTTGCACTTTTGGTGTGTGGCAAAACCTTTCTATCCTTCTAGCCCCCTGGCTTAGGTACTTCAGGGTCTGTTCGTGCCAGGTCTATGCCCAGTCCGCTCAAGTCCCATTCCAGAAAATGCGTAGAATTCATTGGTTTTGCGGGGTTGCCATATAACATTTTCACATATCATGCCAACTCATAGATACCGTCAGGATTTGGCACATGTCGCACTGCCTTGAGGATGGGCGGTGCGCTGTAAATTAAGAGGGCAGCAAAGGCAATCTTGACAAACGGGCGAAGAGCTTTCGAACTCTTTGCGGGCAAACAAACTGACTGCACAGCCTGAAGGTGCTTCCATCAAAGTCAATACAGAGTTAACGGCAAGTCGACGGGACCAGAAAGAATCGGGCGCTGATTTGCCTTGTGGCAAAGTCAAGCCGCTCAGCTCGCTCGGCAACAGTGGCAAAGATGCTCGGGCAGACTTTGATTGGTCCGAGTTTATTTGTACATGTTGTATTGCGGGGAAGCTCAGCCGTTTGAATTTGGCCGTCGAGGGCTATCGCCAAGGCGCCGGTCTGTCTGTGTAAAACTTGAGCCTGATCAACCTTTCTTTTCTACCTTCACTTTCTCCACCTTTCTTCTCACCTCCTTTTCCTCATCGTCCCCGCCGCTGGCCTCCCAGTCTTCGTCGTCGTTGCCAACGGTGTGCACACCTTGTCGTCCGCCGTAAGTGCCACCCAGCCTGCTAAAAGACACGCCCCAATCGGTTCTTCTCAGGTTCAGCGCCGACCAACATGTCTAACCCACAACAACCCTCCGCCAACATATCGTACGACCCGCTACCGCTAACGACCGATGCCGACCAGTACCAGAACGCCCTTTATAATGCGCCCGGTTCGCCAGGACCGGCCTCGCCTAGTTTCCAGAACATGCGCGAACTGGGATCAACCTCGAGCCTACCGCCCGGTGCCGGTGCCGCGCAACCACGCTTCATGGGCACTTACGATGGCCACCCGGGCCCACGAGAGTCATACGCGTCGTCTCAATATCCATCTGGGGGTTCTGACTTCAATGGCTCCGTCGTAGCCCTCAATGACACTTCTATGGGGGGTCGAACTTTGACCGGGTCACCATATCGTGACGAGCCCGACAGTTTCAACGAACAGGGTCACGCGATGTCACCTATGGGACAGAGCAGTAACCCTCGTTATCTTGGAGAGAAGCAAAACCTCTACGCAGCACCGCGCGCCAAATCCAGCAGGAAGGTCCTCATACTAGCGGTCCTCGCTTCTCTCATTCTCTTGATTCTCGCCGTCGTCATCCCAGTATACTTCGCTGTGATCAAGCCTAGAATGCGAAATAGCGACAACGACAGCAGCAATGATTCTGATTCATCAAACTCGGACAATAATAACAGCCACAGTCCTCAGGCCACGGGCAAGCCTCAAGTCAAGATTGTCACTGGAAGAGACGGAAGCGAGATAACTACAGAGGACGGATCTAAGTTTACATACGAGAACAAGCTCGGAGGTTACTGGTATTGGGACGAGGACGATGTGTTCAATAATGGCGCCAAGGCGCAATCGTGGACCCCCGCTTTGAACGAGACCTTTAGATATGGCATCGACAAGATCAGAGGGTGAGCATAGTGGGATTCATTGCATCTTTAGCTGTTACTCACCAATGACGCTGTTACCATTTTCAGTGTCAATCTCGGTGGATGGCTAGTCACGGAACCTGTAAGTCAATCCGTCAATCAATGACATCGTCAATGGACTAACTTATCCCCTTCGTAGTTCATGCAAGTCGAGCTTCTTTGTAACTGTGCCTTGATGTGTTGATAATCTTCTCTATTTCAGTACTCCCGCTCTTTTTGAGCCATACGCCGATACTGCGACACCTGCCGTTGACGAATGGACACTCACCGAGAATTTGCGTAGGGACAACAAGATGGACGTTTTGGAAAACCATTACAAGACATTCATTGTATGTGATGGTATCATTAACATCGGTCTTACACGATGCTTATTCCAACCTTCAGACGGAGAAGGATTTCGCTGACATCGCTGGAGCTGGGCTGAACTACCTTCGCATCCCCATTCCCTTCTGGGCTGTGGAGACGAAGCCTGGGGAACCCTTCTTGCAAGGCACAGCTTGGACGTAAGCTTCTTCGTGCATGCTCCTATTCTGTACCTTATTGTTGACTATTGATCTTCCATAGTTACTTCCTCAAGGCTATTCAATGGGCTCGCAAGTACGGTCTTCGTATCAACCTCGATCTCCACGCTGTCCCCGGGTCACAAAATGGTTGGAACCACTCTGGTCGCCTCGGGCAGACGAACTTCCTCAACGGTCCTATGGGCATTGCGAACGCTGAGCGTACACTTGATGTTATCCGGGTGATGACTCAGTTCATCAGCCAGCCTCAGTACAAGGACGTTGTCACGATGTTCGGTATACTGAACGAACCCCAAGGCACGCAAGTTGGACAGGAGCAGCTCTCGCGATTGTGAGTTTTACTTGATGTATTTATTCCCTTGCAAGTAGCTCAATCGTATATCTAGCTACATGGAAGCTTACAATGTGATCCGTGAGGTCACTGGTGTCGGCGAAGGAAAGGGACCTTACATCTCTTACCACGATGGCTTCTTCCCTCGTAGCACATGGCCTGGCGTTTTCGGACAGGCTGATCGCATTGCTCTCGACTCGCATCCCTACCTTTGCTTTGGTGGACAATCCGACAATCCCATGTCTTCCTATGCCAACGTACCTTGTCAACAGTGGGGTGCAAGCATGAATTCTTCCCTGGCTCAGTTCGGTGTCACGACTGCTGGTGAATTCAGTAATGCTGTCACGGATTGCGGTCTGTACCTTAACGGCGTCAATCTCGGGACACGTTACGAAGGAAACTATCCCGGAGCCCCCAATCGTGTTGGTAGTTGTACAGAGTGGACCGACTGGACGAAGTACACCCCGAAAATGAGGGCAGACATTAAACAGTTCGCTCTAGCTAGCATGGACGCCCTCCAGGTATGCCTGGAAACCCTTCTTCATCCGTTTACCATCCTCATTCAACTTTGAACGTTTAGAATTACTTCTTCTGGACATGGAAGATTGGTAACTCGAGTGTTTCTGGAAAGGTCGAAACGCCAGCTTGGTCATACTCTCTTGGTCTCCAAGAAGGATGGATGCCTAAGAACACTCGCGAGGCCGATGGAACGTGTGGCAACACTGATCCCTTCCAACCTCCTCTCGCGGCCTGGCAGACTGGTGGTGCTGGTGCAGGTAACATTCCCGCAGCAACCGCTTCCGGTCTTTCTTGGCCTCCACCAACCATCTCTAACGCTGGTGCAGCATCTCTGCTTCCCAGCTATACCAGAACTGGCCCCATCCCTACTCTTCATGGCCCAACTTTCACCGGCTCATCAATGACTGCCACACCTAGTGTCGGCAACGGATGGGCCAACCCGAGTGATTCTGCTGGATATTATACGGAGGTAGCTGGATGTAGTTATTTGGATCCATGGGTAGGGCCTACTGCCGCACCACCGTCACCCCTCTGCCCTGGCGCCCCAGCCGCTCGTCGTGCTGCCCCAACGCCTGCACCATGACATGGTATGATGAACGACCGTTTCTGATCATTCATCCCAGTTATCCCACGCTTTGCGCATTCATCATTGTAGATTGACTTTGCATTCACTCTCCTCCCGGTGAACCCATTACACGACTCTTATATATCTTAGCATTATCCTCTACAAATGGACCTCTGATCATATATATCGCTTTGTAGCTGCCTTGTGGCTCCCTTATCCTCTCTCTGTCTCTAACATATTTCGATGCTCAAGGCTTCGGAGCTTCACGAGCTTTCGGGCTCTTCACGACACGCAGTTGAACTTTGTGGATACTCTACGGACCTTTCGGCATGGGATAGTAGTCGTTCGTTTTCAAGATTATCGGTCTTTACCTACCTATTTCTCGGTTATACAACATAAAGATAATTGAAACTCTGACATGCGTCTTTGTATTTGGTTGCTCCTTGTCAACGACTCAGTATCGTAGATTCCGACTGGATTCCGCTGATGATCATATGATCATGTCGATGCGTCCCACGCCAATCGACCTAGTACGTCGTCGTGAATGGAAACTGATTGACTGTGTACGCTGACCACTGCTTCAGTTTTTGTTCCCAGCGTCGAGGCTGTGACGGCGCCACATTGTGTTATTACTATGCTGCAACAATCAACGAGCTTCGTTTCCATATCGTGCCTCAATGGCTACCAACTCTGACTTAGACCTTGCGGGCAAGGAAGAGAGGGAGCAATTTGGTCAAGAACTTGCTGACGACGCGAAAATCTGGCGCGAATATGTGAAGGAATCCTCACAATATGATGCCCAGATGGTTGGCGAATGGAACCGGACCGTGGATAGCAGCCTCATATTTGTGAGTAGGAGGACCCTTTGTGTTCAGTGCTCTGTGAGCTGATTATTGTTGGATATATTCACAGGCAGCACTGTTTTCGGCGGTAGTGGCCTCCTTCGCAGTCGAGTCGTATCAAATGCTCAGTGTCGACCCTCAAGATGTGACAAATTCCCTCCTGGAAAGCATCCTGGCTGCACAGACCTTATCGGCCGCAAACACGACCTCCCCCATTTCAGAGGATACTGCCTTCACGCCATCGTCGTCTGCAATATGGGTGAATGCATTGTGGTTCACCTCCTTGACCTGCAGCCTTGGTATAGCGGCTGTAGGCATGCTCGTGAAGCAATGGTTGAGCGCGTACTTAGCGGGGCTGCCAGCTGCACCACACCTTCGAGCACAAATACGGCAGCATCGGTTCGACGCACTCCACGCCTGGCAGACACACCATATAATCAACTGCCTACCATTGGCTTTGTCTATGTGCTTGATCCTTTTCCTTTCCGGCTTGGTTATCCTACTTCTCGACGTAAGCCCTCCAATCGGTATAGCAAGCGTTGTCCTGGTCGCCGTTACAATCACTTTTCAAGTGATGAACTTCTTGCTGCCAGCTTTCTGTAACTGTCCATGGAAAACTGCCGTTTCGCCAATCTTCTTCCACCTCCTGGCCCCCCTCCGACGCGGTATTCCATACGTTCGGTCGTCGCCGCGTCGACTCAAACCCCTGCTCAGACTCGGCTATCATCGCATGGAATCTTCCATACATGTCTTGAAAACTATGGGCCGTTACCTCGTATTTCCTTTCGTGATCATCCTCTTTCTCGGCCGCTCAGTTACACTGCTGCTTATGCCACGCTCAGTAAAGTCTTGGCGAACTCGTATGGCGTCGTATATGCCAGAATTGCGTCATGTCACCAAAGGCTTCGTTATCCTTCTCAAGAAACGGATTCCTGCTGTCAGGCTCAACATCCACTTGAATATGACACTCGCCAGTGAGTCAGAGGCAGACAAAGAGGAATCCAGGGTTGGTATCAATCGTCCAACTCTGGATTCTCACTGCATCCTCTGGCTTATCCACACATCGACGAATCCGCCAGTGACAAGCTGTGCTCTGCAGTCTGTGTCAGGGTTTAAGCTCGGCGCAGAGGCCGCTAGGCTATTAGCGCAGAGCCGAATCCCTGATTTGATATCGCAAAAGCTACGTACCAGCTGCACCAACAACGGGTATCCAATGGACTCGATATCGATTGAGCGATACATCCGAGGATTGCATGTTATTCGTCACGCTTTTCGGACCGACAAAGCATCGAAACCGGGAGTCAACTTCGGGGCACTGGAGAGTATTATACCAAAGCCTGGCACCTACGCATATTTGACGACAATATGCGCTAAAGTAATGCTCAACGACATCGTCGATTGTTTGGAACAAATTCAAGACGGTTCGATGATCTGCTCTGCAGCTCAAACACAACTCCTAGTGGATACATTGATCCAGGAGCTCAAATCACGGAAGGGCCCAAAAGAGGATCACTGGGTGTCTGCGCAATCCGGTGGATGGGCCCGTATTTCTGCCAGAGTCATCCCTATTTTCGTTAAACTCGTCGACGTGCCGCCCTCCTCGCCTGATCTAGGCATCCCACTTGACATTCCACCGTTGGATGTAGCGATTGCTGCAGGCATAGCGGCGTTGACTAAATCTCAGGCAGAACCATACGAATTTGTTGGCTCTGATCTGCCTGAGCTTATACGATTTTACGACCTCTTATTGTATGGTCTATCGACGATCATGCGATACCCCTCTTCATATGGATGTAACGACCCAGAGACGTTGAAGATCGTTCGCCAAAAATTCTTCACGGTGATGCAGCGCTGCCCTGAGCAACTGACCTCGAACGATACCGTTTGTACCGTGTTCACTATGTTGCTCCGCCATATATTTCGCCAACCGCCAGATGAATGGGATACCAGGGGCCTCATGATATGGACGTCCCAGGCTGATATAAGGATCCTTAGTAAAGTCGACTGTTCGCCATTGCTCCTTGCTTTTCGCAATCTTGTCACCCTTCCTAATCCACCTGTCATGACCGCACACCTCTTCCTCGATTGCATGGAACGTATCCTCATAGAGGGCAATGGGATCAATCGGTTTCCTAGTACCTCCCCCATCGTGTCATATCTTTCTGATTTCATCGCAAATTACGGGCGATCTGTTTTCATGTCTTCGGCTAGGTCACAGGCTTTCCGTCTCCTAGGTAAATACGCTCATGCGACATGCTTGCGATCAACCAACAAAGAGACTCGCCTCATCAACGAGGGCCTCCTCACCGCCGTGCGGGATTTCTTCGAAAGCCCTGGTTCCATAATTCAAGAAGATCTCGATATATGGATATCGACACTTCTCCATCTTTCGAAGGGCCACAAGAAGCTTTTGCTGGAAAGTCGCTCCGTCGAAGCGATTGTTACTTGGTCAATCAAGAATTGGAGAGGGCATGAACTATCTGTTCCATATCAAGACAGGTTGATGGCGCTAGCCGCTCAAATTGGGCTTTCCGTCGATTTCCATGAAGACCCAAGTTGGTTTAGAAAGCTAAGTATGTGCACCGGCTGGTGGTTGAAATCTATGAACTGACATTACCATTTCTCCGTAGTATCCCATAGAACCGCTCCTCGACACCTCGCTGCCCGATGATAGTCCTCGCTTTGTCGTGTTTGTAGTCTTACACTCTTGCATTTTCCAGTAGTACAATATGTGACATTGTAACATTATCATAATAAATGTTCGCCGTTTCGGACTCATTTCCGTTTGTTCATACAGCCTGGGTTGTAACAGGTGCGTCAATGCTCTCCACTGGTGGTAGCATACCGATCCTCAAGGTCTTCTTGACCCCCAAATCCCCCCTCGAAGTCACGATCCACCTGACTGGTAGTGGTCGAGGCGTCGCTCTCCTTATTCTTCGATAGCTCGTCTCGTATAGCAGCTAGCTGTGCCTGTTCCTGTGCACGAAGAGTTACCATAGCTTCAATAGATATATCGGCGCTCAAAGCCATAGTAAATCACCTTCTCGTGTATGTATCGGGCTTCTTCAGCCTGTTCTTTAGATTTCCACACACCGTCCTGTTGATCGCCATCAGAACCTGAGTCGAATACGTGGTGTGTGTATGTAACATGCCTGTGATGTTGACATTCTCAATTCTTCAAGGTTATCTGTGTTCTCAAGGTCGTTCCGTATCGTTGTGGCGAGAGTTAGAGTATGACGGGCCTTGGCAGTGCGCAGTACTCATGTTGGAGCACGGCCTCCTATTTAGGCATGTACAAGTCAGGGGCCCCTATTCGACTCAGAACGAACAAATCCATCCATGAGCCTCCCACCGTCCATCTTGCATGTCCATCTTAACTGTGCAAGTCACAATTCTTCCAGACCCTTCATAATAACCTCTGCCTCTATGCCTGTTAGCCTCCTCCTCCTCGTCAAATTGAGGAAGTACTTCCGTAGTGTTTGGGCTGGCCACCTTTTCAGCGTCCACAGACACTTTAGATCTTTGATCTCGAGGTCATTCACAAATTTGCTGAGCAAGTGGGTCATGGGAGGGACACATCCGCTCAGAAATCTGTGAACATCCGGTGACTCCCAGGTCTGAACTTCCAAAGATGGGAGACGGTAGAGAATTCTTTTTTGATGGGATCGAGCAAATTGGGGAGCCGCCCCAGCTAATGGAATAGGTGATGATGGGTGTACTTGGCCCCAAGGGGTAGATGGTTGATGGGTCGACACACAATGGTTCCATGAAGTAGCTTGTGATGGCGTAGGCATAGCTGGGATAATTGATATCTCGTACATTTGTGGTTCCGTGGGTAGGGCCAGTGGAATGAGGCAGGTAGCTGGGCGTCGGAACTTGGGCAAATCCTATGAGTAGCTGCTGTCACTCTCTTGAAATCAAACCTCCTGTTGATGTATAAAATGCATACCTTATCCCAAATGACAATCGTGGCATTGCGAAGTTTGATATCCGGCGAAAAGTGACTATGCTTATGTTGCGAAGGAAGTATTTACAGCAGTGTATTTTAGCTCGGCTTACTTGCACTTACAAGAATTGTGGTGCTTTTCTCCTGTTGAAGTTCATGGCGATGAGTGCATCGGGTCATGCGTATATGATTTCGCACTTGGTTGACTATTGCTGGTTCCATGTCTGGATCAAGAAGAGTCGGATCTATCCTCGGTATCTAGAATGCCTTGGGTTCAACATAATCAGCACGGGGCAGTATATGTGCTCACTCTTTCCCAGAACTTGTCCCAATTTGACTTTGGCTGGTGCTTGGCTGTGTGGTGTTTCCAATCAAAAGTAGCTCTGATCATTCGGTTGACTCTACGCTGATCGAATTGTACAAATTATGTGAGGTTGAATTGGTCGATATTACTCGGCCGAAGCCCACCATGAGAGATCTGTTCTTCTTGCCATCCCGGTCCTGGAGGAAATGCTTTGCGGGAAACGATTAGATTATTACCAAGCTACGCATCGTAAAGGAATAAGAATGTTTACCTCTATGCCGTATTCTGGATTGCGTGGAGTATTTCTACGTGGTCGACCGAGTTTGCGCGCAGTATGCACTCCTGAGGGCATTCTGGAACAGGAGCAGAACAGGGGTAGCAGGTGGCATGGGAATTTCAACACCCCGTGATCCCATGCAAATCGCGTCGCGTCGCGATTGAATTGATTCTACTCAGTTTCCAGCCATCATGGTGTACATCCCTCCTCCCCAATCTGCGGGCCCTTCGACGACCTCTTACGCAGAGGCGTACCAAAAGATTTTGGCGTCGTATCGCCAGTCGCCTCTGACCACCGCCTCGTCCGTTGTACTACTTGTGGCCACCGACGTAGACGCCCTATGCGCCGCAAGAATGCTCGCCGATCTGTTCAAACAGGACGACCTGAGCTACAGTATTATACCCGTGTCAGGGATGTCAGAGTTCGGCCAGCGGGTCAATGAGCTTCGTGCTTACTCAATGGTGAGATTTGGAGCCCGTCCTAGGAAGATATCGTTGCGACGCTCTGACAGCTTCATACAATCGTCCTATTGAACATGGGCGGCGTGATAGATTTGACGCAAGAAGCCTTTTTTGGTTCGTTTGAAACATCGGTCACGATTCATGTCATCGACTCCATGCGGCCTCTGAATCTGCATAACCTCTTCTCGGGGGGTGAGAATGCTGAAAGGGTAATCGTTTGGGATGATGGCGAAGCGGATAAACTTGTGGAGGAACGCAAGGCTTTGCAGGTTATTACTGTGAGTTGATATATATACACAGTGGTGGTAAGGGATTTACTGATGTATATAGTACACTCCAATTCCTGACTCAGATGACGAGGAAGAGGACGACTTCTCTGGAGACGAAGAGCAGTCTGGGGACGAGGATGGGGGGGATGATTACGAAGAGGACAGCGAGCGGCCACGCAAACGTCGGTCAATAGGCGATGGCGAACGACGTTCAGGGAAGCGACGGCAGATCTCGCAAGTGCGTTCTATACTTCTTCTGCGCTAAAAGTTCGTTCTCATTGGACTCCCAGGGTGTAGACCGTGATGAATACGAACGACACGTAGCACGCGTGGATAAATATGGGCTTTCCGGTTTATCGCACGGCCAAAGTGCTGCTTGCACGATATACATCCTGGCGAATGTACTTGAACGTGTCGATAACGATATCCTTTGGTAAGTTCCACATTTCACATCATCCCTATCTTACCTACGTTTTTCAGGTTCGCCATATTAGGTCTCACTTTCCAGTACACAACTTCTCGAATATCCCGCAAATACTACGAAAGCTACCACTCGATCTATAACGACGAGGTATCCCGCCTGAACCGGCCGCAGGCGGGGGATGTCAGTCATCACGCACTGAACACAATCAACCCGGATGATCTAGACGTTCGCGCTACGGATGAGCTGAGATTTACCCTGTTCCGCCACTGGAATCTCTACGACGCGATGTTCCATTCCAGTTATGTAGCGAGCAAACTGGGGATATGGAAGGAACGTGGACGGAAACGGTTAACCGGTCTGCTTGCTAAGATGGGGTACGTTTTCTGTGTCCAAACCCCTGACACATTGATTAAGAAACCTTCGGCTGTAGATTCTCTATACCCCAGACGCAGCAACCGTACTACCATATGGATATGGACCTCAAGAAACAACTCATATCTCAACTAAACACCGTCGCTCCGGAATACGGCCTCGTCGAATTATCATATCCGTCCTTCATGCGTTGTTACGGATACAGATCACAACCGTTATCAGCGGCGGACGCAGTGGAGGGCATTGGCGCCCTTCTAGATGTGGCGGGTGGGATAAGAATCGAGGTTGAGGTGGAAGGCGCTCGAAATGGAGGGGAATGGTTTGGTGGAGGAAGGGTTTGGGAGACGAATGGAGCGAAGGAAAATGCCAGACGGAGGAAAGTTGAAGAGAGAGAGAATGTGCCTCCAGGGGGACAAGCGAGGAATGGCGTCGAGAAGCCGAAGCCGAATGACGATGGTCAAGATGACTCGGATGAACAAACCGGGACATTGGATGAAGAGTGGTGGGTAAAGAACTTCTGGACGGCGTACGATGCGTTGACAGAGTAAGCCTTTACGCTTGTCTTCAAATGTTGTCCTCACTCCGTTTATTCGCTGGACAGCATATCAGCACTTCGGGAAGCGCTATTACTGTCGATGTCTCTTCATCGGGCAATCATCCGCCAAGGTACTTCGATCATTGACAAACAAGACATACGGACCATGCGCAACTATCGCATTGTTACCCTGACGCAAGGACCCGACCTCGCTCTGTTTGCCCATCCAGGTGTCCTTACGCGGCTGGCCCTTTGGTTGATCGATGCACTGCGAGATCGCCTACCAGCGACTACGCTCAGTGGCCGCTCCAAAAGAAAGGGCCTACCCCTAGTAGTGGCTTGTTTGAACGAGGCAACAGAAAGTTACATTGTGGTGGGTATGATGGCTGCTCTTGATTATGGTAACATACGGAAGAAGTGAGCCTTGCCTCTACCAGCAAAATGGTCTTCTAACCCCCTGCCTTCCAGCCAGTTCGGTTTGGCCTTCATTGATGCTGTGGAACGGACAAATGCGAGGGGCCAATACGCGACATTCCACTCCAATGTATTTGAAATCGCTCAGACGGACTTGCAGATTTTCCTAGAGGCACTCTGCGAGGCGGAATGAGCGCTCCGATGGAGAGGGTATTTATTGAGTAGCCCGTTGTGTAATTGCTTTGCCTCTGAGATTATCTAACCGTGTACGCTATACCTATTGTATTTCTAGGATTAATCTGCTTGCACCCCTCGGGTATCTGAAAGCAGGGTCAAGGTGGCACTGCTGGCCCTACCAAATTCTTTGGAGGTCCCTCTGAATGAAGTGACAAAGAGGTGGCCGCTGAAGCTTGAAGCTTGAAGGTCCGACTACATGGCCTTCTGTGGCATCGCGAATTCGGTTATAAAGAATCGCGATAACCTCATACAAAGTTAACTCTCCCTCAACTTTCGATCAGCAACTTTCGATCAGCACTCGATGTCCACAATTCTTTGCCCCGGAACTAGTGGACTTCGTTACTCAGGTGTCGCAATCGCACCCTCTCCGATTTCGAGGCTGCCGGCAGAGGTTCTTCGAGAAATCTTCAGGTTAACGATACTTGAAGACGCAATACAACCTTATGCTACTCAATGTGCGGTTCTCTCGCACGTAAACCGCCTCTGGAGGACGGTAGCGTTGTTTAACCCCTCCTTGTGGACATTTATCGCAACCGATCGTGGTCGCTGGATAGAAGCACATATAAAACGATCAGGAACTCGTCCACTTTCAGTCCGAATGGACATCGAGGTCCTCACAGAAGCTACCTTAGAAAACATAGACCAGGTGTTTTCGCAGGCCTCTAGGCTTCAGAAAATTGATATCTACCACGCAATCCAAAGCGAGAGAGGGCTGGAGCGGAAAGAATGGGACAAACTGTGCGCCAGGTTCTTCGCTAGCCTACGGCGATGCTTCCTCCTCCCGATGCCGATGCTTCAGACCTTCAACCTGCTCGCCGCCGAGGTTTCTGGAAGATTGATTACACTGGGAGAAACACCTAACATCCGGTCTATGAAAATAGCCGGCGCTGGCCTGTCCTCGTCGCCTTCACTGGGGCAACTGGTTTCTTTGGAAATTCGGCTGCACGTCCGCCTACCTTTGGACGAATTCGCAGCGGCGCTTGCTACAATGAAGAACTTGTCAGACCTACGTATTATGTATCCCAACATCTGTGAACACTCCGTCTTCCCTGCTAGCCCTCGCGCAATCACCCTCCCTAGGCTAAAGATCTTCAGATTTGTAAGCCGTGGTTTTGGATACGCGATTCTGAAATACTTCACCATCGATTCTCCCGTTTTGGATTGCCTCGAACTGGGAGTTATGGAAGAGGACTCTACAAGCTGCACCGAAGCTTGCGATCCGTCAGAGATTCTTCCAAATTTTCTGGCGATGATTCAGTTCTTTCCTTCCTCTTGTTTCGAGAGACAAAGCCTAACGATACACTCCACCACTGCGGGTCTTTTCACCCTCTCTTTGGCCTGCCGATCGCAGGACGCGAAAATACGAAAGATGGTATACCAAGCATACTATCACTGCGGGCAAATGCCCATAAAAGCACGAGTGATACGGAGATGGTACTGAGAGGGTAAAACAACACACTTCTGCTTATTCCCACCGTAGATACTGTAGAATAATTCAGTTTATTGTTCAAAATATATATTATCATATCAATCCAAGTTGTAATTTAAATATTTCTCAAATATTGGCACTGGTATTATGGGGGAATAAATGAGATTAATATCTGCCTTCCACCTACAAACATAACATGATGATCTTGAAGATGTTATTCTAAAAATCACCACAGTTAGTATTCAGATTATCATGAGCTCCTTATCTGTCGGAGATAACCTGATGATATTCTAAATATCATTCCCGATATAGTCACCGTATCCCTGATAGCGTGTATTCAGGATGTAAACTACGATATCTCCCGCATATCGACGAAGGCAGTATTCTAAGTATCATAGGAGATCTTACGTTGAAAATGTACTAGAAGGTATTCACATTAATGTACATAGGTTGTATGATGAATTTATAGCTGCAAGCCAAGTGCTACAAGAAAAAAAGACAAATGGTGTACGCGATCAATACATGGAAAGGATCAATTTCCATGTAATCCTGCGGGTTAAACGGCACTACCTGGTGCCCAAACCCGCGTCGGGATACCAGGTGGTCGTCGTCGTCGTCGATCGTGACGGTTAGAATCCAATCGCCGCCGTTTTCGCCACGAAAAACGTGGATAGATGACGATAATGCGCCTGCAGGCGTCACGGAAGCGTTGCTACAAATTGGTATGCGTTAGCGTAGTAGAAAATAATACAAAACACTTACACGATGACAACGTTGTCCATAGGGCGAAGGACGCCGAAATTGCGTACCAGGACCTCTACAAAGGCCAGCCAGGCGACAGGGCGTGGAGTGTTAGGCGAATACCAAGCTCGCATGTTTGTTTTTTGAGATGCTGGGTCGAAATGTGTTAGAAAATGAGGTTGAGAGTGGTGCACCACTTACTTTTTACTGATAATGATGGCGGTGAGAGGTGGGCACGATGACGGCGTCGAACTCGCGCGCCAAAGTTGGCGGGACTGCTTACGGCGTCAACATCCTGATTATGCGCACTTCACTATCCGTACGTCCCTCTCTCTTTACGTTCCTCTTCCTCTCTCTTCTCTCCCTACACTCTATCCGCGTATCCGTATTCCTCGTCGTCTTCATGGTCTCGCACTCGTATTCCAGTCGCCGTGTTCGACTCTCCAATCGCCACAACGCTCAACGTTCGTGCAACTCGACTGGGGGTGTATCAAAACGAACACGAACACGACGACGGTGGTGATGTGGTGATGATCACGATGATGCGCGTTCTCGTTCATCGGTGCGTATTCCCTTCGTTGGGCGTCGAGTTTCTTCTCGTTGGTTTCTTTCTATCCGCGCTGGTTCGTCGGTCCTCGTACCGTTTGCCATTCGTCCTCGGTCGTTCATCGTTCACCTGTCCACCCCGTTCTATCGTCGTTTGTTTCTTGTCTCTCCATCGAGGACTTGCGGTTTCGTTGGTTTCGTGGTTTCGGATCGTGTTATCCATCTCCTCACCACCTCTCCTCCTCCTCCTCCTCCTCGAGTTATCGTAGTCGTTCTCGTTCGCACCCACGGTTACATAGGCGTTTCGTTTCGTTTGCGATCTACTCCCCCTGCTGATTTCCTTTCCTTCGTTCCAGAACCCAGCGGCGCCGTGTTCGCATCTATCTACGCGGTATTGTTCATTTACTAACTGACACGCGTACTCCTCCCCGTTCGTCGTTCTCACCCGCGTCTGCTTCTCCTGCACGCATTCACCCATCGTAGGTGCGGGGATATCGATGGCGGCTAGGGATGGAAGGCGTGGAGAGAGGAGGAGGATGTGGGGAAGGATGTAGCCCATTTTGTAACGATTTGGGATCCTTCGTGGTGCGAGAGTCGTCCAAATCGTTGCCCCGTCTTCGTGACCGTCGAGTCAGGGAAAACTGCTTGTCGTGGCTCGTCGAAGCGCGCCATTAGGTGTTCGCTTGCACCGGTACCTTCAGCACAGGTAAGATGCCATCAGAGGACATGGATAGTATCCTAATCAGTCCAATCGACACCAACGCAGTCAGCACAACACGTATGCAGAGCGTGAATTGACCTCGATAGCGAGACCCCCCGAGTTCAACCAGTCTCGATGGCAAGGGTGATGGTTGTCGACATCACTCCATGCGGCGCTCGCCGAATTTCGAAACTGCGACTGATCAACTGCGCTTGAGCGCTTGAGCCACACTGCTCTGGCTGCATTACTGCTTTTGGTAGCATACCCATGGACTACCATCTTTGGCAATGCATGTCGAACGACAACTAGCGATGGACTACCTCTTTTGGTAATGCGAATTGTCCTAACATCGGGGCAGCTTGGCTGCACCTCTCATCGTACAGGCGCACTGTCATATATCGGAAGGGTACCATATTTATCTCAAGAAAGCGACAGTGAATAAAAAATATAATGATGTACTATTTTTGAACAATGTCCGTCTCAGGCGACGTCAGAGCCTCGAAAATAGTGATCGTGATGGGCCCGGCGAGGGCATCGAACAACCACCTGCGTCGAGTTTCTACTTTGGGTGACTTTGTGTTGGGAAACTTCACGCCGACTTTTCTGAGGGCAGCAAGCAAATGATTTATCTGTTTGGCGGTAAGGTCCTTCACATCTGCCGACGTCAAAGGTCGTGTTTCTGGTTGGGTATCTTCAAATGGGTCATCAAGATCTCCGCTGTCTTCACTGGGCTTCCGCCTTTTGCCATGGGTATCCCCTTCGGGGCTATTCGAGGCAGAACGTCCCCGTTTCCTCATACCCGCATCGGGGGCTCCGGCGACAGGCTCAATTGACGTTCCGCGAGAAATGGTTTCTCTAGGTCTCTGAGGAGAATTCGGTCGTCCAGAGCGCATTATGCTACGACTAGGAGATCCAGTCATCCTGAAAGTGAACGAAGTCGTCGACGCCGACGTTGACGCCATTCTTGTGGGAGTCATCGGGGTCAAAGCTTCCTGAGCAGGAACCGACGAGGACAAAGCCTCACGACCGGACTCGGCCTCTAAGCGCGTAGATGCTTGAGGAGGCTCGGTCTGCGTTTGTACTATGTTCGACGGCGGTGAAGATTCCGCCTGCGCTTGGCCAGTGCGCTTGGAACGCAGCTGGACACTCTTGTCAGATGTAGGTTGAGCCTCCGTCTGTGCTTGACCTGTACGCGTGCAACGCAGCTGGACGCTCTTGTCCGACTTTGGCAAATGCTCTGTTTGAGTTTCTCCGTTTTGAGTGCACCGCACTTGGATGCCCTTGGATAAAGTTCGCCGAGAGTCCGTTTGCACGACTCTCGATTCGACATCGGGTATCTGCGTGCATTGAAAATGCGAGTGACGCTGTGACTGTGCACCTCTCGCGGCCATCCCGTGTTCTGCGGCAACCTACATCGATGTTAAGGTCGACTTGGGTGTGGGCTTGGGACGAAACCGACCTGATATGGACTTTGTATTGGACCTCCCCATTGCAGAGCCGAGGAAAGGTCTAGAATCTATCACCGTGATTCTTCAGCTGTGTTTCATTTGGGAGACACGTAAACTCACCTGGGAATGAAGTCTTTGTATCACCGGGACTAATGGCACTTCATGATAACGCGCTTGGAGCTTATTCACGGTAAGAAGACGTTATCCTGGCTTTTTCTATGCACCCACCTCCTTGGTCAGGATTCCGAATTCTGCTTGCATTGCTGCAACGTGCTGCAAGGCCTGAACGGGGGATAAGAAACATGTTATACAAAAAAGAGAACCTTGACCTCGGTTTGGACTATTCGCCTCTGTATGTCAATTTCTGTCTGAAAATGCATGCTTATCTGGAGAATTCAGATGGAAAAACAATGAAAGATGTTTGACTCACTAGGGCTTCCTTCCGTTCGTGTGTATGAATGATTTCCTGCAGCTAAATTCCGCGTCATGGTCAACGTAACCAGGCGAGTACAGCGGGAGGCAAACCTCATTCGACGCTGCATACTTCAGCGACTCTATCTGACGTCGAAGGCCGATGAGCTTGAAGGAGGTCAGGACAGCAGTTTCCGTCATGAAGCAATGACCAACCTCTTGCTCGGCGTCATCCTTGGTCCGGATGAGCTCCCGATTGCATATCTCTAAAGCCGCAGACTTGAATGACAGTAAATGCTAACGAGACCAAGTGGGTGAGGCGAGAAACAAACCTTGTCCAATGCCCCATGTTTCAGTGTCTCTATCTGGCACCGCAGGCTAATGAGCTTGAAGGAGGTCAGGACAGTTTCCGTCATGAGGCAACGACCAACCTCTTGCTCGGCGTCATCCTTGGACCGGACAAGCTCCTGATTGCACGTCTCTAAAGCTATGGACTTTAAAGACATTAAGTGTTGAAAAAGCCCAATGAACGAAGCGAGAAGCAAACCTGGTCCAATGCCGCATGCTTCAATATTTCTATCTGGCATCGCAGGCTGACGAGCTTGAGCATAAAAAGGTCAGGGAGAATGACCACTGTGAGGCATCGACAAACCTCTTTCTCGGCGTCATCTTTCGCTCTTGCGAGCTCCTCGTTGTGCGAGGACTTGAGGGTACTGAGATGGGCCTCGATTACAGCCTTTTGTGATTTGATCATATTCCCGAGCTTCGGGGTATTGAGGGTTAGTCAGTTTTGAGAAATGTAACAACTATATGACGGACCTGTTGCTGAGTGTCTTCTATTCCTCTCCTGAGTTCGCGATTCATTGATTCCAAGTTATGTCTACATTGATTCTGATGCATAAGACACCAAGTATAAGTGGCAGCCAGACAGAGCATCGAGAACAAAACGAGCCTCGATCTTGAGTTCATAGTTCTGCGCTGCTAAGCGCACCCCACGTAATTGAAGCGTAGACACCTGCGTCCGAGTTAGAACTAGGGGGCAAATGATTCTCGGAGGAACTTACAGCGTGCCTCAAAGCCCGCTTCTGCCGTTGGACTTTTTTCCGATAAGTGTGGAAGGTGGACTTCTGCACGTTAGTCAGTAACAGCCGCAGAGTAGTATATTCTGAGAATACCCACAATGTTTGCGAGGAGGGTTTTCCCCACCCGGACCTTTTTACTCAGACTCTCTAGTTCGATCCCGATAGCCTAGTGTAGATGGACAATACTCCATGAAGTCAAAGACGACGGAATGCGAAATTCTCTGACCTGAGCAGCCAACCGACATTGGGGCGCGACTCCAACGCTCGAATCGGTATCACAATACGGGTCTGCGTGATCTATACACGATGCCCGCGGCCGCGGCTGGGAGGTAGGGTGAAGGGAAAGCTGCGATAAAGCTGATACAAGAATGTCGCGTTCGGGATCTATGGTAGATTCTGTCGGGGTCCAGTGAAGCTCTGGGCAACTTCCAACGGCCCCATAATCCGATGCAAGATCAGTCTGTGGCGAAGACGATGCAGGATCTAAGTGATAACTCGATTGAGCGAGTGGTGGTGGGCAGTTTGTAACGACTATTTCGGAATTCGAGGTGAGGTAGGATTTTTCATATACAGGACTAGTCCATGGCGAAGTGGGAACAGAAGGATCGGAGCCCTCGAAATGCGAGGATAAGTCGGTGGCGTGAGTGGCAATGGGAGGCACTGAGGCGTCTCGCCCCCCAGAAACGTCACCAGACGGCAGGTTGGTCTGGCAGCCGGTTGATAACTCTGTCTCGGAGACCTCGAAATGCGAGGATAAGTCGGTGGCGTGAGTGGCAATGGGAGGCACTGAGGCGTCTCGCCCCCCAGAAACGTCACCAGACGGCAGGTTGGTCTGGCAGCCGGTTGATAACTCTGTCTCGGAGACCTCGAAATGCGAGGATAAGTCGGTGGCGTGAGTGGCAATGGGAGGCACTGAGGCGTCTCGCCCCCCAGAAACGTCACCAGACGGCAGGTTGGTCTGGCAGCCGGTTGATAACTCTGTCTCGGAGACCTCGAAATGCGAGGATAAGTCGGTGGCGTGAGTGGCAATGGGAGGCACTGAGGCGTCTCGCCCCCCAGAAACGTCACCAGACGGCAGGTTGGTCTGGCAGCCGGTTGATAACTCTGTCTCGGAGACCTCGAAATGCGAGGATAAGTCGGTGGCGTGAGTGGCAATGGGAGGCACTGAGGCGTCTCGCCCCCCAGAAACGTCACCAGACGGCAGGTTGGTCTGGCAGCCGGTTGATAACTCCGCCTCAAAGACCTCAAAATGCGAGGATAAGTTGGTGGCGTGAGTGGCAATGGGAGGCACTGAGGCGTCTCGCCCCCCAGAAATGTCACCAGACGGCTGGTTGGTATTTCTTGTTGCTGTAGGAGGCTACAAAATCATCATCGTAAGAAGGGGAATCAGGCAGAGTCAACATGTGCACGTACTGTTCGAGATGTCGAAGGGAGGTACCGCGTAGCCGCCATAGCCACAGCGATCATGACTGCTTCGCCAACGGTAGAGGCAGCCATTGAATAGGGAAGTAGCAAGGATTGTGCGAGATGGTGGTATGAAAGAGCTTGAACGAGAGCAGAGCTTGGACGAGAGGAGCCTTGTAGACAAAGGGAACTCCACACAAAGGGAGGATCTGTGGTATTTTACTATCATGATGACTACCCACGTGGTACAATCGCGAGCGCAAGCAATTATTCGAGGAAATATAAATGGTGCGTAAATGTATATGGATCCGGTTGGATGCTATATTCAAAGTCGGGTAAAGCTCTACTACTTCGGTGATGTTCAGAGGTGGGGTCGAACGTGACAGGCGAAAGATCGATAATAACGCGCGGAGATTGAGTAGGAACAAGAAATGAGTGTGAACAAGGGCGAAAACGATAGAATGAAGCTATAGTTCGCCCAAACGAACTGAAATACGAATGAGGAAAAGGAGTAGATTAGTTACTGCTTCTCATGAGGAGATGCCTATATACTCACTAACATTCGAAGTCGGCCCCAAACTCTTCTGCAATCCCCTTACGTCGTTCAATGACCTCCTCCTTTGGTCGAGACTTGGCTACCTCGTAACCCTTTTTCATTTGCGCCCCAACAAGTAGAGATATGGCTGAGATAGGCGTCACACGAGGCGCATTCTTCCCCTAGATGCGACGGGCAACCCATGAGACTCCGCTTCCGCGACGCTCGTGGTAGTGCGTTCGCTGACATTCAGAAATATGTGAGGGCCAAAAAACGTGCTAGGATCTGTGAAAGAGAGGGTTTGCGACGACGTAGCAGGTGGTAGCACAATAGTGAGACTGTTGCACGTTGCACTTCCTAATATAGTGCTCCAACCTTAAGCGAGACTCGGTCACTTCGGTGTTGTTGGACTCCCTAATATAGTAGCCTGTCCTTACTACACCGTAGCCCTCGTTATGGAACTCGACTCCGACAGGGAAGATCACCTCACTATCGAGGAGAATGTCTACACTCTGCAAGATGTAGATTGCATCACTTTCGTAGAGAAGTATGCGCACCCTCTGTCAAGTTGCCTTGAATGTCGTAAGGGCGATCAAGACCTTTGCCGCTTCAAAAATTTCAGACGAATAGCACTGTCCGCTACGCGTGTCGGTGCAGATTTGCTTGGGGGTAGATATACCCATTGGAAGAAAGCTGATTCGACTACCCCGGACTTCCTCTACGCAAAGTCCTTTACCCCTCGGATATCGAGGCAAGATGTCAATTATTTGAAAGTGAGATTCATATTCCCTTGCTATACTCCACGCTCATCCTCGATAAGGCCTCCATTGCGAGAGTACTACTTCCTGAGGTGAAGCGAAGCTCTCAAGCCCTCAATAGCTACCAAGGGCCAGTTATTCCGATGTCAAGATCAGCCCATTATAAGGATATATGCGGTAGACATAAGAGTACTGCGCACGATTATTGACACTGATTGAAATCCCTAGATATTTGCGACTGGCCTTTAGATCTTGTGTCCTGGATTTGCAAGACCTGCGGTTCATTCTCTTGTCTACAATGCCCTAGAATGACGGGGGGGTGCTGTGGCGCCGATAACATCCTGGCATCTGCCATGGAACCAGAGGAGCTCCGGGATTTTGAACGTCAGCTTCTCGACTTCTCCTTGCTACCTGTTGTTCTTCCTCGGTCGCATGATGGGAAAAATCCTGGGTTAGACTCTATCCTCGAGAACGCAATTGACCCAATTAAACGTGTAGTCCCGACTCTCCACGGCCAGTGCCCACTAGGCGAGTTCAATTCATTTTGGTCGATGGGTGTCCCGCTAGTCGTCAAACGTGGAGGAGATCTACAATGTGACTGGTCACCAATATCTCTTGCCACCCTCTTTGGTAGCGACAAATGCACCGTAGTCGATTGTGAGGATCGGGGTTACAAGGAGGAATGTCTGGTTGATGAATTCCTTCGAGTAAAGTTACCACGTCGTCAAGGGCGTATACTCAAACTCAAGGTAGGGATTCCCCCGCGCCTCCCAGCCATAGCCTGAAAATTCTTTAGGACTATCCCGCTGACACTACATTGAAATTGAAGTCATCAGATCTGGGACGCGATTTCAATTCAGCCGTCCCGGTGTGCGAGTATTGCAGCGACAGTGGCCCCTTAAATATTGCAAACTATTTCCCCATCAACTATTCTTGCATACCTGACCTCGGTGAGCCAAGCCAATTAGTTTCCAGACTCACATAATTAACGAGCCACAGGACCGAAAATTTACGCAGCGATGGCAAGTCGGCAAGATCGCCGTCAGCACGGCAGCACACGTCTGCACATGGATATTTCGGATGCCGTAAACATCATGGCAAATATCGATGGTGAAGCTCGGTGGGAAATATTCACAGCAGAGGATACTAAACTACTCGGTTCCTTCATCAAGTCCCGGTTCAAAAAGCTGAAAAAATGTCGAGCAGGAGATTCAGTTAACGCCTACCATGTCTACCTAACACCGGATCACCTTGAAGTTCTCAGAGTCAACCACAAGATTGTTCCGTTCACATTTCACCAGTCTTTTAGAGACGTGGTTTATATTCCAGCTGGATGCGCACACCAGGTACGGTGGCCGCCTCAACGAGTCACGACTGCCCTAATATTCTTACAGGTTTCAAACATCACGCCTTGCGTCAAAGTTGCGATGGACTTCTTGTCACCCCAGAGCCTCGAACGTTGTTTCGAAGTCGATAGGATGTTTCGATCTTGTAGCCAAGCCACCGACACGTTAGAGCTCTACAACCTGCTCATACACAGCTGGATGGCATTAACATTATACGAGACAATATACTGTGAGGCACAGGCCCCCATACTTCCCAGGTGCGGAGCTCTCTTCTCGGGGGTTAGGACTACAATAAGAGCATTATCTAGGCTTCCGTCTGTCCCAAGGATTGGCGTTACAACCCATACGGCGATGGCAACCGGCACTGTTCCCGAGCCTTGTCAGAGCATGTCCGCGCAACATGATGCTGATAATGAGCACGGTGTACCCCCCATGGAGTCTCTCTGCTTTGGAGAAATCCATTCTGATACCACACTCGAAAATATTCAGCCAACAGCGGACACTCCAGCTGACCAGCAGTGCCGGACTTGTCCAGCTGACGTTGCAAATGAAAACGTCCCACCTGTGATGCCTATTCCTGCAACAGTCGCACTACCCGGGCTCTCGCAGCGAATGTTTAGCGTCGCGCCAACTTTCACCGCCACATTTCGCGCTAGTGTTTTAGGCAAGCGTAAGGAGAGGACCTGCGTGACATGTCAACAAAAGTACCCAGATTGTCCTGGTGCTGTTTCGCGGAAGAGATGCCATCTTTTTGGTACTTAGCGGGTTTCTAGAGCGCGGGCTGGTTTCATATTCGAACTTTAATTATAACTTAGGGTTCGTCATAGATTCACTACATGAGATTGCGCCTCGTAATCTTGATCGGACACGTCATATTATTTAGATTAGAGTTGTTGAGTTGTGGGTCCGCGAATTAAAATTCCAAAAGGGGGTTGTGGGTCCATTTATCCGGCGGTAGTAACAACCGAGATCTACAACGATGATCAGGTTCCGTTAGGCCACAGGGTCGTCAAAGAGGCGCTATAATATTGATATGGTTCAGAGAGTACATATGAAGTACAAGGTGAGGGATAAATAAGTACGGTGCAACAAAAAGGTGTAGCTGAAGTATGGTAGAAGGCGGTACCAGACCGGTCTTAGAACTTGAGGGATTTACAGCCAAACACCGACGATTCAGCCAATTTGGAGGGAACTAGGATAGTACAGTAAATCGTCAATTATCGGTTGAGATTTCGGTGGAAAAACACCAGACATACCTAATCAAACCATTTTCATGCCAGAATGGATAATCTTGATCGACTGGCTTGAGGCGAAATTCAGGTTGTCTCTGTAGGCTGATCCAGGAACTATGGTAGGCATTCCTGGGTAGCGATGGGACCGGCTTGGCCTTGTCATCCACTACCACCGGGATCCTGCCTCGCAGTCGCGGATACTGTCCTCGTAGGTCCTGCTTCGAGCGACGCAAGAGGGAGTAAACACTGTCAAACCCTTCCAGCCAATCTCCGACCTCTGTCGCTCTCCACGCGGGGGTGATAACCTGGTATATAGGACGCCTAGCCCGCGATCCGCCATCACCGGGCTCATCGACATCTGATTCATCACTAGACATGCCGTCCACCCCCAATCGTTCAAGTAAAGGTACGTGTTGGCGAAGTAGTGGGTGTTGCTGAGCAGCACTAAGTCGCATTTGAAAAAGCTATTAATACAATAAAATAAGGACTCAAAGACGCGGTGGAGGTCAAAGAAACACTCAACCGAACGCTTCCTTCCTTGGCGCCTTGCCCTGCATTTTTCTTGCTCCTGTTGGGTACGGGATAGAAGCGACTGGCGGCGTGCCTGTCGCAAAGACTTGATCCAAGTGGCAACGGCCTCCATCGTGGTTTCTTGGTCAAGCTCCACCCCTGCCCATTCTTCAAAGGCTTTGACAAACACTCGAGCTGCGGACCTATTCCACGGAGACTTGGGAGAACCTAGAACATCATACCTAAAATTATCTTTATCGCAACAGTCCGGCGCAGACAAGCCGTTATCTGTGTTCCACAGAATCGCGTAGTTGTCAGCTTCTTCTGCGCTGACAGAGACCTTCAGCAAACAATGTGATCCACCAACGAGATAAGTGAAGTAAGACCGAATCTGGGCCTAGAACGAAGATAGTACCGAAAATAGATAGTCGTAACCGAATTAACTTACTGCTAGAAGGACCCCGTCCCCTGGCCTCCGCTTCGGGTTGCTGGTTCTCTTGGGTTTACCTTTGCGCCGCGAACCATCACCTCGAAGAGGGCTTTGTTCAAGTGCTTCGATCTGGTCTTGAAACCGTCGACGGTCTGACTGCACAGCGTCCACCAAGCCTTGGATCTGATCCCCAAGCTGCTGACGATCCGTTTGTATCGCTTGCGCTAATCCTGAGACCTGATCGCACAGACGATCTATTGGGTCCGTGCGTAGCACTTGGTGATTTTCATTTCGAGGGCGTGCCTCCCGATAAAGTGGGTCATTCGGAAGATACCATTGCCATGGACTGAGCCCTTCGGGTAGGGGGGATGGACGAGGACTAGGCTGAGGTGACTCCCACGGTGAGTAGATGGGGTTCCTCGCTACGATATCATGAATTCCGGTCGTCTCAGAGGGTACGTGATTATCGTTGCCGAGAGGAGCAGTATCGCAATCCATGAGAGACAAAGGGGATAGTTCCCTCTCATAGAGGGGTTGAGAAAGAACGACATCGTGAACATGTCCAGGAGTAGGTGATTCACGACCGCGACCCCCGGAGTCTTCGCCAATGTACGTTGCCACATTATCGAGGTCATGATACCATCGTTCCTCTGTATGCTCAGACACAACTTGACCATCGAGTGCATCTGGAGCAAGGGTAACAGCCCGTTGCATTGGCCGCCCTCGATAGAACGACGTCAGAACTTGCGCAATGGTGGTCGGAGTAGTGAGCAAATGTCCTAAAATATGGCTAGAAGTGGCTGTATCTGGAAAGACCCTGTCAGCTGCGATCTAACGAGGGGACAACATGAGTCATACATACTCTGCCCACGTTTATTGGAGTCTCCTCGAGGTAGAGTATCATCAGTTTGAGAAGCGTCTCCCTCGATAGTTGTTCGCATAGCGGACAGAGCGAAACTACGAGGGGGGTTCACTATTCTCGGACTATCACTATTCGGACCTCTGGTGCCACTGACGGCTGGATCCGAAGAGGTCGTAGGTTGAGTTTCGTGATCAATACCTGGGAAACCGGAATCTGGAGGGTGACTTGTCGATGGTAACGGAGGGGTTTCCAAGGTGCTAGCAGCTCCCTCAAGACCTTGTTGGGTGTTGTCGGCTTGGCTCTGCGATGTATTTGGTACTTCGAAGTCACCAGCTGGAGGATTTGATCTTGGGTCGTTTCTGGGAGGCTGACGATCTCCTAGAAGCCGGGGGGGGGTTGGTATCGGTGTTCTTGTCCTTGACTTTGAGCGTTGACGCTCAGCTAGGGCTCGTAGAAGATGCGTGTTTGGTATCGGAGCTATTGGTCTGTCCCCAGGATTCGTGACACCTTAAAAATAGAAGAGTCAAGAGTGGCTCAAGGGCTTCACTGGCTTTGTACCCACTTTTGGGATTTCCGCCTTCAGGGCGCGAGTATGGAACAAAGCGTCCGGTAGCGGCGCTTCGACCTGCACCCTGACTACGGCTTCGGCTTCGATTTGAGGTAGCACTTCGGCTTCGACTCTGACGAGAGTGTATGTAAGTTGTGGTCGGAGGCCCACTGGCGATTTCTGACGGAGTTGCCGAATCTATGTGAATTGAGCATGCAATTGCGCCAATTTCAGACAAAACACACGACTCCTCTGACTATTAACGTCCATGAATTGGACTTTTCCAAAGTCAATGGTGCCAGAAGCAGATGGTCAATGAGAGGGCGAAGTTCCCTGCACAGCACATAACCATTTATTTCAGCACGCCGACAGCGTGCCCATGGGCATTATCTCGACAGCGAGACATTATTCTAAACACTTAATACTTGATCTCGTTGGGAATTCGACAGTTTCAAACCTTTCCAGCCACCACCAGTCGGACGCACCAATGCACCGTGGACGGCACCACACATCCCTGTGTCCGGCAACTTGATCATATTAAGTGCGCCAGGTCTTTGCAGGCCTGCTGTATACCACGCTCAATACGACGTGAGCATGCGCCCAACATGCAATTCTCGTTGTCGAGAAGCCCTGTTTTTACTTTCGAAAAGAGCCCGAAGTTCGTGTATCTTAATGGATATATCTCGATATCGAGAATTCAAGAAAGTGCGTCGTTTATACGTACATCTAACCCATATCCTCGAGAAAACGAGGCCGGAAGCTATTGTACGCGTTCTGCGTATATAACCTCATCGCTAGCTTTGATTCCGTTAACGTTCATAGTACCTTGTTTACTCTGTAATATCGAATCCCAATTGCTATGCCTGTCGACGAATCCATCTATGCTTTCTCTGGTGCGCTCACCCTGAAACGAGTGCAAACCCGCTCCGCCGCCGCCTGCGTGAGCTCACTCAAGATATCCCCCCACCCACACGAAATGCTGGCAGTAGGCGACACGAAGGGAGTCTTGACGGTGAGTGTCGCACCCGGACGTGAGCAACGTTTTTAATTCGTTCGTTCTACAGATCCACTGGATGAATAAAAACCTGGAGATATTCCGCAAGAAAATGGTAAGGCGCGGTCGCCAATCAGTCGCCATCAGAGCCCTGGCTTGGAATCCACAACAACCGAACGAACTATATGTTGGGTTTGCGAACGGGGATCTCATTGGTTATAAGCTACGAATCGATGTCCACGACACCGGCCACGAGGTTCGTTCCCTTCAGTACGAGATTGACTTGGAATAATGTCAACTTGAACAGGACCCATCTTCATTTCTGACTTTCGGAGGGGCAATTCACGACATCGCCCTCCCGCCGTCTGGAACTGAGATTTTTCTGTTGTTTGGGACCTCGTTAGCGGTTGTCCGTAAGCGATGAACATCCCTCCTTACAAATAGATGTATATACTGATATATCACCAGGCCAAGGAACTCGGGCGTACTCAACCATTCCAATGCCCCCAGAGTCTCGCCCAATTCGGCTTATCCTGGACGTGACTTGCGTCGTTGTAATATTTATGGTCTCCGAGCCTGGGGTTCTGCCGGCGGCCATGTGGGTTCTTCGTGATCATTGACGACGAAATGGAACTCATGTCGGAATCCTTAGTGCCTACGATCTTCACTCGTATGAAGTACGCTGGAAGTTGTTTACCTCCTGTAATGATATGATGTGAGTTTACAACCAATCCGTGCGGTCCTACTAGTAACATTTTCAACAGCCTTGCAGGAGCAATTTCTCCCCAACACACGAAGATCACTATTCTGCATGCTACGAAGGGCGCGGAAACATATACCCTACCCAATCTCGGCCATATCTCTACTGTATTCGCTGCACGGAAGTTCTCTACCGCAGTTGATATTACGTATGTCGATCGCGATACATTTGTCTGCGGTAGCTCGACTGGGGGTCTTCTATTTGCGAACGGGACTTCCGGCGAAACCTTTGAAATGAAGGCGACAGCGAGAGCCACGTATATGCTTGCTCGACTGGTAAGCTATATCTTTTCGCTGTACATGCAAAATATGACTTGAACTCAGGATGTCGCACGCATGGGCGGGCGCCACACCCACGTCGTGACCAGCGATGGCAATACATTCTCTCCGTTTTGCGATGTGTTGCATTTCACGGAGACAGTACTGCCGAACACCAGGTCCAGATCAATCTGGAAATATGCCGCTCTTGTTTTGCTTGCGGCCATGGGTACTATGTATTTTCAATCCAGCGAGGGAAGCGCCTCAGCGATCTCGTCGGTAGTCAGCAACTTATCATCCGCGGTTTTTGGTTCATTCAGTCCTCCTCCCGCGCTCCAATTCCCTCCAGTGCCCAACCCGCTGGTTCCGTTACCAGAGTCGCCATCAGAGCCTGCGTCAGAGTCACTCTTGTCGGAGTCTCCCTTGGCGTCGGAATCTTCGTTGGCGTCGGAGTCTTCTTTGGCGTCGGAATCTCCCTTGGATTTGCCCTCAGAGTCGCCCTTGGAGTCGCTCCCCAAATCAAACCTTCCACCAGTACCCCTGAATACGCACTTAAGCTTGGATTTGCCCTCAGAGTCGCCCTCAGAGTCGCTCCCCAAATCAAGCCTTTCACCAGTACCCCTGAATACTTCTGCATCATCGCCGTTATCCTCACCCATTAGAGGACCCTCTGAAACAGAATCGCCATATGCATCACCCCCGTCTGACAGCGACATCGGCACTGGCCTTGCTGCACGGGACGACCCCAATTACACGGAGCTCCCCTTGGCCCCGTCAAAGCTCCCCTTGGCCCCGTCCCCTGACCAACACCTTCCACCGCATGTTCCATCCGATCACGCTACGGACCCAGCCGTCAGTACAATCGGTACGCCCCCCCCTGTTGCCACGGTCACGATTCTCCGTGATATGCAGACTGAGAAGACTGGTAGCGGTCGGGCTGGAATTGGGGAGTTGGTCTTTGGCGTCATCTTAGGAATCACGGCGACTCTCGTTATCATGGCTCTTCTCTATAACCACGCTGCCATCGGTGATTGGTTTGCGGGTCATTTCGCAACCTTTGCAGGCTACTTCTCAACCGCACCCAAACCATCCGACCAGCCTGCCTCCACTTCCCCTAGTTCTTCTTCCCCTAGTTCTCCCGAGATTAAAGATGAGTAGAGATAGATCTTTCTGATCTCGAAATCGGATCTCGCACGTAACATACCCACAGTTTCCTCTCGACACTACTATTTATATTTACTCCTACTGGAAGGTCCTGTAATCTACGGGACGAACAGTCCCTCGAGGTGATAGTTACGTTACATGCCCCATAGACGCCGTGACATTCCAATTCATGCATGTAGAATATAATCTATTCGCAATCGATAGCACCACTCAAGCGAACCCGCCTCATCTCATTAATGCCTGCACAGTTACCCTACGATGTTCCTTGGGCCGCACATCCGCTCTCAGACTGTGATTCCTATGATGTGGATATTGATGTACGTGTCCTTCAGAGGTCTGATACTTGCCCGGCTGACTAAACCAACTGTCTTAGATTTTGGCTCAACATTTTACGAGCTTAACTGTTAAAGATGTCCCAAAGACTCCCTCCGTTCCAGGGGCTTACCCTGAAACACCACGAGTACGGTGAGTTGCGATTGAACCTTCTGGCGTCCATGACTTTTGAGATAAATGCGCAGACTCAGTCCTAGGGTGAAAAAGATCATCAATTTCCTCAGTTTATATTCTGAGAATAACCGCGAGATGGTCGAGAACTGCGCCCGACAACTGTGCGACGTTACGGATGCGGACATGTTCGAAAAGAAGGCTCTTAATGCCCTCTCGTTGTTGGTGACCGACGGCAACACTCAAACACTCCAGGAATCCGCAAAGCACCTTCGTGAGCTTCTCTTCGTCGCAAAGTACTAAGTACTCTCTAAGTACATTAGCCTTATCTTAC
The DNA here is from genome assembly GCA_017499575.1 of Sanguinoderma rugosum. Taxonomy (NCBI): domain Eukaryota; kingdom Fungi; phylum Basidiomycota; class Agaricomycetes; order Polyporales; family Polyporaceae; genus Sanguinoderma; species Sanguinoderma rugosum. Next base: position 4,036,871 of record VTPW01000001.1, on the reverse strand, counting down.
GTGTCTCTACAGGAAGAGTGTCAGGTTCTCCCAGGCACTCCCTGACGATGATGTCTTTGGGACACCGTCCGATACCACCAATTCTGCAAAAGATGTCCATGTAAAAAACGAGCCGTCGTCGTCGCATACTTCCCTCCAAACCACTGAACTGATGGATTCTCAAGTCCCGCGAAAGACGGAAAACCAGCCCATGCAGCCACCCATGCCCGTCCCGATTCCCCTACAACCCTCAGCTGAGAGCTCTGCTCAACATGATCCCCCCCTTCATGGGTCCCAGGATCCTCGAGCTCCTTCACATGTCGCAACTAATACCACACCCCAGCCCGCGATTTCATCGAAAATCCCGACGGTACAAGCCACCGTCCCACCAGCTGCTTCAGCTCCCCCCCCACCTCACGTCTCGACCGACTATAATGGCGTTAGTGCGATACCACAGGACACGCGTTCTCACATTCCGATCGCACAAGCACCCATCCCATCGTTCCCCCCACATTATCCCCCATTTCAGGGGCCTCCATCACAAATGCAGAGACCAAATATCTCACAAGTACCCCCGCCTCCCGTGCCTGCGACTTATACCTATGCAGCGCCCGAAGCCCCGAGCGCGATCCCTCAAAATGAGCCGCCTCATGGATGGCAATACTACCCAGGTGACGGCATACATGTTGGCCCACCGTCCCAGAGTCAGGGGTACTATAGCGTTGATGTATCCGCCCCACCGGGCTCGGCCACTCGTTACTACAGTCCCCCTCCCTCAGCGCCGAATGCTACTTGGCAGGCGCCTCGTCATACAAGCGCCCCCCCGCCAGCGATGCCAATACAAACTACCCCATATGAGTCCATCAGCACCCCGCGTCGCCATATCAGTGCTCCCCCACCACAGCCTCGAGTTGAAACACTCTCTACACCCCCCACACAGAATCAACGGTCGTCGAAATCGTCATCGTTTGAGATCAATAATGTTTCAAACACACTCGTCCTTTATAATAACAATGATCAGCCGATTACCGTCGCCTCCCTCACAATGAAAAATAATGAGAAACCGATAAAAGAGGGCTACCGCATGAAGGCGCGTTATATTCACTGCGACCGGCAATCCTACGTCCCGGTTGTCATTTCCCGCCCCATACTCCCTTCAAACTGGAACAAGCTGGCTGGAGATCTGTTCATCATAACAACAGGCCCGCTGGGGCCATCCACCGTTGCGGAAACTGTATGGATGTTGAAGGAAGAGGGTACCTGGCATGACATAACCCATGATTTCAACAGCGATCAATTGGACTCGTTGCACTTGGTGCGGCACCCAGCTAAGGCCATTGCGAGCGATCATTTCCTCAGTAGACATACTAGTGCTGGTAAGCCTGGTTGGGTAACAGCGAAAACTCAGGATACTTACAGACTATGAATTTACATGTATAATATTCTCCAGTACGCAAGAGAACTTCTACGTATGCAAGCCCCGTTTTCATAGAGATTCGATTGATATTGTGGACTTCGTATTCTTCGTATGTCGAAATTAGTGTCTAGTTATCGCCGGTAGTAGGTCAGCTTGGGAGAATTCACCGAAAATATCATAGACTAACCGTAGTTCAAACTTCTGCATTGCCAAAAGTGGTAGTTCAAATAGACAGCGCGTCTATTTGAACTACCACGTTTGGCAATGCACCAATCACGTCTATTTGAACTACCACTTTTGGCAATGCAGAAGTTTGAAGTACCGCTGCCACATGTCATGACCTCGAGTTGGTCTCGTTATCGAGACGGAAGAAATGTGTGGTGCTCATTAGTGTCTCGACAGACTTGAGAGAGTACCACGTCATCCTGAGTCATCAAGACGGAAGAATTAGGAGCGCGGGTGTACGCAGGTTTCACGACATTCGAAGCAGGCTGGACGACACTCTTGGATCACAGCACAAAGGTGTCTCAATCGATATCAAGGCGCCATAGTTGGCGTGTACCTACATTCGAAGACTTTCCATTGGCGCTGCGTCTCGATATGAGACAGACTCAAGGAATACGGCTCTGACATTCGACTCTATCGGAGGAAACAGTCTACACACCATACTCGAGATATCCTCTTTTCATATCCTCTCTCAAATCGCTCATATAATACTCTGATCGCAGCCTTTCATCCTCTTCTCACATCGGAAGAGTACCGATTTCGAACCCCCGATCGACAGTCCTTACGGTGTACTCTATAGCCAAGACCAGGCGCAAGCAATTTATCTTTCTCTCAACCTCAAAAGATGAAATACGTCACTTGCCATTGCCGTAGTCACTGCGCAAAATGGGATCCTCAGACTCACAGTTTCATGGGAGGTAAATCAGTGTCTCGCTCTACACGAGATAATCATGGCCAGGACGACAAACGTCTCCACATTGAGTCTGAAGATGTCGCCATCCCGGTTGCATCTGCTCCGGAAGAAGTTGGTGGTTGGCTACTCCTAGCGCAACAAGAAGTCGCAGCAATGGCGGCTCTACCGTCTTCTTCACTCAACAAACCTTTAGTCTTCATCAACAATCCCCGGGCGGCTACGTTAGGTGAATATGCTCTTCATATGGATCCACGGCAGCCCAATACGGGTATACATGCTCTGCAAACACATAAGCGATCCAATACAGCCTTCCTCCACTCCGAACTCCGCGTTGCCCATCTACTCTCGAAGGCATCTCTCCTCGCAGAATCCCAAGAAGTCAACGCACTCATTTCCTCACTCGAGGACTACTTGCATCAACTAGATCGCGAGAAAGAGCTTCATTGGTCGCAACAACGAAACAGGAACACCGTCGACCGTAACGGTCGACCAGTAATCAACACTGGTAAATTTCATCCGTACTCTACCTGACATTGGCTCACGAGTTCCTTTGATGAGATGTCTACTTCGAAACTGTAATTCCCCCCAACCCTGTCCAGCAGGTTGCGTACACACTCTCGGCCATCATGCAAAACTTTCATTTTATGTCAAGAAAAGCGCTTCGCTTGCAAATTGCAGGGAATCGGGATCTGCTAATCTCATCTGGTGCACCTCGTTCGGTCGTTGACTCGTTAGCCAAAGATCCTCGAACGGCTACGAAATCTCTGCACATAGACCCCGTTCTTCGAACTTATGTGTCTTGCCCGACGTGCCATACCGTCTATCCACATGACCCGAACAACAAAAGCCCTACTCATTGCATCAGCCGTGAAACTCCGCATAGCTCGACCTGCAACCAGCCATTATGGAAAGAGTCTCTTGTTGGAGGCCGCCCTAGGATAGAGCCACGCCTTACATATCAGCATCAGGATTTCAAACAATGGCTGGGGAGGCTTTTATCTCGTAAAGGCGTTGAAGAACTACTGGACAGTTATCCCGCCGGGCTAAACGCCACACGTCCTACCTCGGATATTTGGTTAGCCGATGTCTTTCAGCAGCTCAAAGACCATGAGGGTAACCCATTTTTATCTCCCTCCCTCACCGAGGGACGTCTGGTGTTCGGTCTATCGGTCGATAGTTTTGAGCCCAATGCCGCCAAGCCAGGACAGACGCCCACTTCCGCCACTGGCATCTGGATAATTTGTTACAATTTTCCCCCTCATCTGAGATATCTCCCTGAAAATATATACCTAGTAGGCATCATCCCCGGCCCAACTAAACCTGACACCACCCATATCAATCCATATATTCAGCTTGTGGTCGACGAGTTCAAACCGTTTTGGAATCCTGGCGTCTCTTTTTCGCGGACGAGGTGTTCGCCCAATGGGCGACATTATCTTGCGTTGCTCATTCCCCTCATATGTGATATGCTTGCAGCTCGGCAGATCGCAGGGAAACCCGCCGCCATGGCCCATAACCTCTGTACTATCTGTGATATCGATCACGATGACATGGATATTCTTGATCCATCGAAATGGCCACTGAAAGATCGACGACAAGTACTCTTTTTTGCCAACCTTTGGAAAAATGCACGATGTACGGCTCATCAAAGCCAAATTTTCGACGCATATGGCCAGCGTTGGTCCCCCCTTTTCGATCTTCCTTATTGGGATCCCATTCGATTCATCGTCATCGACACCATGCACACGCTTGATATCAACCTCCTCAAGGGCCACCTCCGCGATATGTTCCGAATCGACCTCAAGCATCCAGGGGGAGACGGCGCATCTCACACCGCGATTGTCAATGACAAAATGACCATCCCAAAAACCTATGTCGCCAAATTACCTGCCTGCAATAAATTGATCGCGGACAATCCTCAAGACCTCCTCTACAAACTACTAGAATTTCACCGCGCTATTCTCTATGTGGTATGCGTAGAGAATACCATCCTGGGCGACACTCATACTGAAGTAATTGGGACTCGGTGGATCTTAGCGCGAAATATAGTTCGATGGGTAAGTAGATACATTCCCAGCGCAACACTGTGCAACTGACACGTCGTCTCAGCGAGCGGACGTGTCGCACTCTTCTGTTCAGAGATTCTTGCAAAAGCAAGTCCCAATTCAAGCTGTCACCACCGATGAACCCTTAAATATGTGGCTATCCGACTCAGATGACGAAGACCTGCCGCCAAACGAAATTGGGCCCATGCCTGTGGAAGGCGTAATCAGAGTCGAAACCCCCGATCCTGGTCAAATGGTAGACGGGATACTGGGTGCTGAAAATGTAGAACCATCGAACCCGTCGCTCGCACAAGATACAAGGCTCCATAGCTCCATACGGAAGATTTTGACATACCTGGCCTCAGATGCGAGTGGTCCATCCCGCGAGCATGTCTCCCAACGATCGACTATTGACGTCCTCCGCCGTATTTGCCACTTGATTGATATCGATCCTTCTTCCGTACCTTCCATTGGGCGTAATGTGAAACTGCCTTTGGTAGATGCTATCATCGAGAAGGGATTTAAGTTTTCCCGCTTAATATGATTTCAATCTAACGTATCCCGACAGGCCGTTACGGATGAAACCGTAATACCTCACCTTGCTTCCCTCCTTCCTGAAAGGGACGCAAAGAGAACATCGGTATTAGGCATCGATATCATGAAAGAGATTTGGCAAGATATGGAGCGCACAATGCTTCCTACTTGGGTTTCTCGTGTCCCCCGTGATTGGACCTCGCTGACAGACTTGAACGCAAGCCAAACCCGCATGCTCTGCACAGTCCATCTACCCATTACCTTGATCCGTATGTGGCACGCCTCCGAGGGTCGAATGAGAGAAATATTGGCAAACTTCATGGACCTCGTTACGGCGGTCATAACAGCCAATATGCGAACGACTTCAAAGGAACAGATTGCTACCTATGACTTCCACATTACGCGTTACATGCAACAAGCCCACCAACTCTACCCAGATGTGTCCATCAAACCCATTCATCACGCTGCCCTTCATGTCGGGAGGATGCTAGAGGACTTTGGGCCTGTCCACTCACACAGCTCTCCATATTATGAGCGCTATATCAATTTTCTTCATCGCATGAACACAAACCGAAAGCCAGGTGAGTTACCCATCTCAACAGCATAAATAGGCCCAGCTAATCTCATCCACAGGTGGCCAGCTAGAGTCGACGATGATGATGACATCCGCACGTAATGCCAATCTCTCTGCCCTTTTGGCAGATGATACCGCTCTACGCAATAAAGTATCTGGAATTGTCGACATTCTGGCCAAGTTCAGCCGAGAGGACACACGGCGTCTTGCTCGTTTCGGCGAGTTTGAGCCTAGTTCAGAGATTAAATTAGGTCTCGAGGTAGAACTCGCACGTTTGGACGACTGTTACTATCAAAAGCTATGCAGTCAGCTCTCGGCCACTGTGTTAGTCGACCGCAATCCTTCATTCTATGACGAAATTCTGCTTCATGGCATATCATACGGTTGTGCTGGTACCTCCAAAATCCGAAATAGTCTGGTCGTCTTTCATCCTGCAGCAACCACTGTCGATGCAGATACACCTATACTCGCTGGTGTCGTAGAAAAGATATTTCAGTACACCACGCCGCTATTCACGGGTATCTTCTTGGGTATTCGGTCCTTCCAACCAGTCAATTCGGCCCTTGACCCATATAGACAATATGGATTCGCTGGAGGTTTCCTGTGCTTCCGGAATGTTAATGATTACCATGTCATCCCGCCACCGGCCATTGTCTCGCACTGTGCTTTGACAAGTATGGGAGCGGAGACTGGTCAAGAGCTTGTCCATGCCTTACCACTGAATCGGGTATGTGATGTATCGCGCCTCTCTCTTTATGTTGCTAACCTTTCGACCTGTATATAGCTGAGGCAATCGTCTGAGTTTTCCTAATTTCCGCACCCTTCGACGCCTTGGTAATCGCTTTCGTCTTCGAGCAAGGCAAGACATGAACCTCTGCCCCACTTCGAACCATCACGCACTCACCCTACACGAATTGTGACATAAGCTGGGGCTCACGGGGAGAGTGCAGGGATAGCATATCATCGATCATCATCACCTTCGTTCTATTCGAAGTTCGGTACCTTCCAACACAGTCTCAGCTCCAATCTCTAGCCACAAACGTGGTGGTAAATACCTTAATCGTAAATGATAATTGCAGTCCCCACGCAGCTTATCAGTAAAATATCTGAATGCAGTAGCCTCATCGATTGTCGCTCAAGATGCCCAAACATTCGAGCACGATCTACTTAATGTAGGTTCGCTAATACTCCCGATTCACACCTCACCTTTACCTGGTCTGGAACCAATTCAGGACAGATCTTGTCGGGATAATATAAATGTAGTCCATCAACACTCCCTTCTCCACTAGCTACAGTGTTCTCAAGGAATGTTGCATGTCTCCCCTCGTGCGTTGGCATTTTAGGCTCGCTCTATAGAGAAACTGAAGACACTCTCTGCCAGGTCGTTCGTGCAAGCGATGCAAGCGATATCGACAGATCATCAAGCGACGCCGCCGAAAGGATAGGCGAGGTATGTCGCTGCGTAGTGGTTCTCAATGCCATCGCTGTCGCTGATGTGGTAACTTGCAGTGTCCCTCGTAGATGAAGGTGATTTCTTAGATTTGGGTTTACTATATTTTCACGCCCATTCTCAAATCCACCTATCTCGCAGACCACATGATGATGGTGGTGGTTGATGACGCCTTCGACGCCCCCACCATCAAGTACCTCATTCGCTGCGTAGAAGAGGGCTTGCTTGAAGTGCAAACAAAGTCGTTCGCGCTCTCCAGCCGGCTGGAGACAGAGGCGCCCACAACTCTGGAAATGGTGAACTCACATCTACTCGAGACTTCTAAGGAAATGCGGTTGTCTTTGTCGACCTTGGCATTGGTACTCGACGCATTGCAGCCATTAGATAGCTTTTGAAATTTCCCGTATTTCACCCCGTCACATGTGTATAGTTCAACTCTTATCGATACATTCCATCACCGCCAGGTTTTCATTGATGGTACGCCTGCAGGGCTTTCAACCTCAAGGACATCACGATGATTCATGGTACGCCTGCAGGGCTTACAACCTCAAGGACATCACGATGTGTACGTACCACAGTGATAATACTCGCAAGCATTCTCTGTGCTTTGGATTGTCTTCCTTACATTTATCTTTCCCCCGCAATCTGTGTTTGCCATGTTGCTCCCGCCTAAAGGCTACAAGGGTCTTAGTGATCATCGCAACCGTTGCATCGTTGTCAAGTGTCGATGTAAGCTCTAAACACTGTGCTTGTGGGTTTAGCTCATTCACATATTAGGTACCGATTCAAAAAGACTGAAGAAGGCGCGGCTCGCGATACACGTACACGCCCTCCGGAAACTTCAACCCATCATCTCAGGCTGCGGCATGAGTACATCCATGTTCTATATGAGCATTGACACGATCGTTCAGAACGCAACTATCGGGTTGCCCCGGGGTTCGAGCCACACTCTGACGACTCTTGAGACATTGAGCGATTCTGTGCGTGTATCTGCTCCTAGCGAGTGTCACTCATAATCAATCATGGACACAGCCGCCTGTTGTTAACTTAGATTATGTCAAGATGGCGGCCATTGCTGCCGTTCAAGTGTTAGTGTCGGAACGCGACTCAGATGACATTGTACAGTGGATACACCACATACTTGGCGAAGGAAGATTATTTCCTCCCTATATGTTCCGCGAGGTGGACCAAGCCTATCGTCGAAGGAAGGTGCGTAAATTCTCATTTTGCGAAAGGAGTGACTACGTACTGATGAGTAGCCGATCCTCAGGGATTCCTTCAGTCGCCCATGATATTAGCGACATACTCAGCCTATATATCACAACGTCCATATTACTACCTACCGCTCTATATGGAAGAGCAAGATCGGGGGGAACTGATTACATCTGTCTACGCGGTAGGTCTCGATGGCCTTATGAGATAAACTGGCAACCAATATCAGTTATACTAGGTGCATTCGGCCCTCAGCCTGTACTCACAAGGTCGCAAAGGGGATGAAGGGACTTATTTCCCTCGAAATTGGGGAAACTGTTCCAACCGCCGAAAACTCTGGATCGCTTCTCTCGTCCAGTTGCTCACTCCAGTCGACTTCGAGCATATTGTTGACTCAGCCCGGATGATCAACATCGTACCCATCTCACCCATTCCCGTGGAATCATACGACGAAGCTGGGGATTTGGCTATCTCCTCACAGGACCTGCTCGTTACGGGTAAAGAAGTCGATGCTGCGGGTGCCAGTGGCCACTTTATGGGTGAAGACAGAGACGAAGCCGAGTCATGTGTATCTGACGACGCATATGACCGTTTCGGCAATCAAAAACCGCAGAATATGTATAGTCAAGACCTGCCAGATGGTTGGAAGCATCTCGCTATTGGCAGGTACGAAGACCTCTGGGATGAATGGAAAAGTACCATTAGTAAATAATGCCACGTTATGGGATCCTTTACCAATGTATCTTGATACCGAATTATTTGAATCATACATGACGGCTCTTGCACTACAAGGTCTCCAAGGAAGTCCATCGCTAGTTGTCGTTCGACATGCATTGCCAAAGATGGTAGTCCATGGGTATGCTACCAAAAGCAGTAATGCAGCCAGAGCAGTGTGGCTCAAGCGCTCAAGCGCAGTTGATCAGTCGCAGTTTCGAAATTCGGCGAGCGCCGCATGGAGTGATGTCGACAACCATCACCCTTGCCATCGAGACTGGTTGAACTCGGGGGGTCTCGCTATCGAGGTCAATTCACGCTCTGCATACGTGTTGTGCTGACTGCGTTGGTGTCGATTGGACTGATTAGGATACTATCCATGTCCTCTGATGGCATCTTACCTGTGCTGAAGGTACCGGTGCAAGCGAACACCTAATGGCGCGCTTCGACGAGCCACGACAAGCAGTTTTCCCTGACTCGACGGTCACGAAGACGGGGCAACGATTTGGACGACTCTCGCACCACGAAGGATCCCAAATCGTTACAAAATGGGCTACATCCTTCCCCACATCCTCCTCCTCTCTCCACGCCTTCCATCCCTAGCCGCCATCGATATCCCCGCACCTACGATGGGTGAATGCGTGCAGGAGAAGCAGACGCGGGTGAGAACGACGAACGGGGAGGAGTACGCGTGTCAGTTAGTAAATGAACAATACCGCGTAGATAGATGCGAACACGGCGCCGCTGGGTTCTGGAACGAAGGAAAGGAAATCAGCAGGGGGAGTAGATCGCAAACGAAACGAAACGCCTATGTAACCGTGGGTGCGAACGAGAACGACTACGATAACTCGAGGAGGAGGAGGAGGAGGAGAGGTGGTGAGGAGATGGATAACACGATCCGAAACCACGAAACCAACGAAACCGCAAGTCCTCGATGGAGAGACAAGAAACAAACGACGATAGAACGGGGTGGACAGGTGAACGATGAACGACCGAGGACGAATGGCAAACGGTACGAGGACCGACGAACCAGCGCGGATAGAAAGAAACCAACGAGAAGAAACTCGACGCCCAACGAAGGGAATACGCACCGATGAACGAGAACGCGCATCATCGTGATCATCACCACATCACCACCGTCGTCGTGTTCGTGTTCGTTTTGATACACCCCCAGTCGAGTTGCACGAACGTTGAGCGTTGTGGCGATTGGAGAGTCGAACACGGCGACTGGAATACGAGTGCGAGACCATGAAGACGACGAGGAATACGGATACGCGGATAGAGTGTAGGGAGAGAAGAGAGAGGAAGAGGAACGTAAAGAGAGAGGGACGTACGGATAGTGAAGTGCGCATAATCAGGATGTTGACGCCGTAAGCAGTCCCGCCAACTTTGGCGCGCGAGTTCGACGCCGTCATCGTGCCCACCTCTCACCGCCATCATTATCAGTAAAAAGTAAGTGGTGCACCACTCTCAACCTCATTTTCTAACACATTTCGACCCAGCATCTCAAAAAACAAACATGCGAGCTTGGTATTCGCCTAACACTCCACGCCCTGTCGCCTGGCTGGCCTTTGTAGAGGTCCTGGTACGCAATTTCGGCGTCCTTCGCCCTATGGACAACGTTGTCATCGTGTAAGTGTTTTGTATTATTTTCTACTACGCTAACGCATACCAATTTGTAGCAACGCTTCCGTGACGCCTGCAGGCGCATTATCGTCATCTATCCACGTTTTTCGTGGCGAAAACGGCGGCGATTGGATTCTAACCGTCACGATCGACGACGACGACGACCACCTGGTATCCCGACGCGGGTTTGGGCACCAGGTAGTGCCGTTTAACCCGCAGGATTACATGGAAATTGATCCTTTCCATGTATTGATCGCGTACACCATTTGTCTTTTTTTCTTGTAGCACTTGGCTTGCAGCTATAAATTCATCATACAACCTATGTACATTAATGTGAATACCTTCTAGTACATTTTCAACGTAAGATCTCCTATGATACTTAGAATACTGCCTTCGTCGATATGCGGGAGATATCGTAGTTTACATCCTGAATACACGCTATCAGGGATACGGTGACTATATCGGGAATGATATTTAGAATATCATCAGGTTATCTCCGACAGATAAGGAGCTCATGATAATCTGAATACTAACTGTGGTGATTTTTAGAATAACATCTTCAAGATCATCATGTTATGTTTGTAGGTGGAAGGCAGATATTAATCTCATTTATTCCCCCATAATACCAGTGCCAATATTTGAGAAATATTTAAATTACAACTTGGATTGATATGATAATATATATTTTGAACAATAAACTGAATTATTCTACAGTATCTACGGTGGGAATAAGCAGAAGTGTGTTGTTTTACCCTCTCAGTACCATCTCCGTATCACTCGTGCTTTTATGGGCATTTGCCCGCAGTGTATGTGGATATTGCTGGCCTCTACAAACTACTCCCAATCAGTGGTATACGTTGCCTCACTTTTAAAGAGGAGGACTGCGAAGAGAGCGGTGACGAAGAGAGCGATGACGAAGAGAGCAATGACGAACATACGAATCATATATGTGTTTTCGATCTTCTCGATGGCCTCGACTCGCTGGAAGAAATACGACTTTTCGATCCGAAACATTTGCATGCCCTATCAGTCTTGCTCGACAAGCACCCGAAAATACTACCCTCCCTCAAAAACCTCGTTCTAAGATTTCGCCAATGCGAGGAGCACTTCACATGGCTTCAGCAAATTATGACGAGGAGGCCTTTGAGGCGGCTGACTCTGCTTGACTCAGATATTTCGTGGACTAAAGTTACACTGATGCACCATCAACACTGCGAAATGGAAATCCGCATATGGCCCCCGATGAATAGCAGCCTCTACGCTCACGAAGTGCTCAGTAATGGTCGGACCCAGATTTATTATGACTCGCCTACAAACATGCTTCCAATTAAGTTTATTTTGGGAGATACTTATGACGAACCAGTATTACATCTTCTCGACAGAACGCAGGATTAGTACTACTAGATTACGAGCATAGATTCCAAAGTAATGTATAGAGGCCTAATATGGAACAAAGGATGCTAAATTACACATAGTTAGAATCCTCGAAGGCACCGAGGAGCCCTTGAAGCAGGATAACACAATCGTACTATTTACCCTTGTTAAACACCTTCTCGCAAGTATAAAACCAGTCGATTCATAGTAATAGTACAGTTTGCACTTCGGAGTAGTATGCCTTAAATTACGTTGATCTCTTCTATTTCCTTATGAGCTCCACGAAGTAACCGTGGAAGCGAAGCCGTCACGGTTAGCACCTTGATTGATGACCCCGTTTTGGCTGACGCTCAGCTGGAAAGTCGATGCAACGGTGGAAAGCGAGTAGATGAAGATGTTTGAGGACGCGTCGACATTTGCCATCTGGTTCTGGCAGTTAAAACTGTCTAAGCAAGCCTGCGCGTAGTTCTGGAAGAAACTGTAAAGGCCAGCACCTGAACAACGCTATTAGGTAAGCTTCGTCGCAGGAGTAGAGGTTACCAACCGAAGACAATGATATTAGAGGACGATTGTATCCTCAAGCCCCAGGCCGACGTTATGCTGCTGGTGAATGTGGGATCATGGAAGGCAGTGTTGGAAGTGAACGGCGCCGGAGCCGCGGGGGCTGGTTGATAATAGGGCTGAAGGATATACGTTAGTGTCCAAGTGCGCAGTGTTATCAAATTGCTCGTCGCACCGTCTCTGTCTGGATGAGCCCCATATAATGGTTCTGGGCGTTGACGAGGTTGTATTGGTAGAGAACATGATGCTCCGCTTCAAAGGTCATTATTCAGATTCTGAACTTACCCAGGAGCTGGGGGGACGACGACTTACAAGCTAAGGCCGAATGCATTAGTCAGATATACAAGGAGGGATACCAATTGATGGGGCATACCTGTTCCAATCATCCATACAGGTCCAGCGGACTCAGAAAAAATGCCACGTCCGGAGAAGATAGAGATTTGTGAGGAGCCATCACCATCAAGATCATGATCAGCGAGCCAAACCCAGGTGCCCTAAAGAATATCCCTCAGATCAATACATTTCCAACCTAACGCGAGCCAAACTTGCCTCCAGATATGCGGTAGCTTGAGGAGTAATGTGCAATGCTAAGAATGCCGCAAAGCAGTTGTTGAAGTTGAGGCTTCCAGATGGGCAGGAAGCTCTTTCGAGGTTTGTGCCAGCAGCTAATCCCCGGATGTGTCAATGGGCGCCTTACCCTTGCTGTTACACAAGATACTGACCTCCGCCAAGTCTGTAAAGATCATGTTAGTTATTTTCTCTAAATATCATCAACACTAACCTGATATGCGAGTCCCACATTCCAGCACCACCCTGTTGGTTGGCGGGCTGCTTGACGTTCCATTCGACAACAATTGCGCCAGGCGCTGAAAGTACACAGGTTGAATAAGACAGGAAGAGTGTGGAACGGGAATGACCAACCGGGCCCCACAGTCGAGAATACGATGTCCGAAATTTCCGTCAAGCCTTGAGAGTTAGTTTCTCCGACTCGCACCACAGGGACGGGGTTATTTATATTGTTAAAGGTAGCTCCTTTGCCCGCAATGACAGTCCAAGCTTCTCCGGTCATCTGGGTACCAGCTGGGATCGTCAGAGTGGATGTAACGATGTAAGTACCAGCGTCAAAGAAGATAATCTTGCAACCCGAGAACTAGATGTTCCGTGTTAGCCAGATACTACGGGCGTGAGTAGATGAGTTCGCACCTGGTTGAATATTGCTTGAAGCGCAGCCGTATCATCTGTTGTGCCATCACCCCTTGCACCGTGGTCCTTCACGCTCACAATTTGGCTGAGGGAATACGCGGCGTATTGTGGGTGAGTCTTTCCAAAGATTTTCCCTGAAGAGTCCAGCAATGAAGCAGGCTTGTTAGGCGTAGGAATATTCCCCTGGGTGAATGCGCCATTCCCATTGACTCCGGAATATACGTTTCCTTGGCCCCAGGACGTGATCGTAGTAGTTCCGCCACTGAGAACGGTTGCACCACCAGCGACACCGACGGCGACGGGCACGTTGTTCAACTTTATGTTATTCAGCACCAAGGATCCCCCTAGCCTTCCGTTGCTTGGTTGAGATGTTCTAACGAAGATAGGAGTATTCGTCACAACAGCGTCGATTATAGCCTCCGCACCAACAGTCTTCATTTTCCATCAGTCGGTGACTTCGGTAATGTGGGCAACGTCGTACCTGTGTTTCCTGTGTGACGCCTCCAGTGGAAAGGTCGAAGCCAACCTTAGAAGACATGGTTAATGAAACTGTAACGAATTATAGTCAATCCAACTCACTTGACAGTTGTTGATGGTAACTCCCTGGAAGGTCCATCCTGATGCCGAATTGGTGAGCATGATTCCCAAGAAGAGAAAAGAGAACCAAACCCCAGTTCCAGAGGCCAAATATAGCTGAAGAAGAATAGATGTAAGCCTACGATTGACAACGTTTTGTGGGGGAGTTGCTACTCACCCGTGTCAGCGTTGTTCATGGTCACATTGCGTACAGTAAATCTGGTATGAGATGAACTCCGGGAAAAGGGAAGTCTTGCGGCCCGAAGGTCCACTTACTGTTGATTCCCGACCCACATACCAAATTTACCTATAAGAGTTTAGCAATAGAACGTGTGGTCGAGGGGCATACTTACCTCCATTGAAGACCATGTCACCCATGTATCCTCCGCTGATCCGAAAGTGAGCATTACCGGGTTGGTCGAGGAAGATGATCGACATACCTGCCGTTTTCCATCCAGATACCTGTAAAGAATCATCAGTACATGCCTTCTTCGATCAACCGCCGGCCGAAACTCACCTTGATGGGCATTGCCAGCAGCCGTGCTCAGCTGGAAAACAATGTTCATCAAGGAAGTAGCCTGTGCTACCTGCCAGTGAATACCAGTCCCTGTAGCACCAGCGGGCATCCTGTAAAGTATTCCATTTGTTTCTTTTCAAATGTGACATTGGGTAAGGCAAATACCTGCGGGTGTCGATCACGAAGTTTCGAACAGATCGGAAGCTGCCAGGGGAAGTTGTCGTTAGCGGAAGGAGATCACGAGAAGACCATATATTCACAAGTTGTTCTGATTGGTATACCATTGGGCACCATTACCTCCTGGAATGTACGGGTCGGCGTCTATCGGTAGATTTGAGTATAGTCCCATACGTTCAAGTTGTCAAAATGCAGCGGGACAGCTCACTCACCAATGACGGCCATCCCTACGAAGTTCGCTGCAGCGAGAAGAGTAGGTAGGTTTCGGGCATCGCCAATCAACTGGGTGTAGTAGTAAGGCACGATAGGCGAAGTAACCAGGTATGTGCTGTAGCGAGTGAGTTGATTGATAAGCTCTGGGATTTAGCTATATCACCTACCCGGCGGGGAAATAAACTAAGGCCGGGGTAACACTGAAGGGAAAAGACTCAGCCAAAGCTCAGGAGAACAGCTGTAAAGCCGTACGTTGACGAATGGCAAGAGCCACCCCCACAGCGACCTCCAGAAGATATAGCATTGCTATCATGAATCTTTCAGTAAAGCACTAGAAGGTCCCGGTCTATAACTCACTTGATCGCTGCTGTATCATCAGTTACACCATCACCTCTGGCGCCGAAGTCTTTCACATTGCGAAAGACCTGGTATCCAGCAGGATTAGGGTTAAAGGCTGCAGTTCCCTGGTGCTTGATAGTTTGTAGCCAAAAAGGTTCACCCGGAGCGGCAGTCCCAGCCCCAAGCGGTACACTGCATGATGTGCCAAGGGCGGTCACCGACGAGGTGAAAGATAGGATGAGAGCCAATAAGGCGAAAAGCATCGGTATAGGTTTGGAAGGCATCCCGGGGGTAGCTTGAGCAGTTCCTCTGGCTAACCAATGCACTTTATACTGGTGAACTATATATCCACTTGCGACCAATAGCTTCGCCGGATCCGTTGATGTAGAAAGGCGAATGCGACCGCATGGTCAGCGTACAAGATCAATGTATCAGACACTCTTGTTCGGTCCTTGCGTGCCACACTCATCCCAGAAACCCACCCATAGATGGCGATGAGCTGGCATATGAGGTCACCTGCATAAACCGTGGGGCCAAAAGGCGTTAGCGATGAGGCGTTCCGCAAGGTCATTTGAAAGAAGCAGGTATTCCGGAAAGGTGAATCCAGTCGGGTTTCGCGAGCTAATCACTCACTAAAGGCCATCATTGCCGGATATAAAGCTGGGTATGCGGGGGTAGCCAGGAGTGGCCATGTCGGAAGCCCATTTCTGGGAGATTTTTCCGAGAGTCCATGATGATGGCAACGGGTTGCTCGAAGTTCATCACCGA
This sequence comes from Sanguinoderma rugosum, assembly GCA_017499575.1. Taxonomy (NCBI): domain Eukaryota; kingdom Fungi; phylum Basidiomycota; class Agaricomycetes; order Polyporales; family Polyporaceae; genus Sanguinoderma; species Sanguinoderma rugosum. Next base: position 4,020,673 of record VTPW01000001.1, on the reverse strand, counting down.
ATGTCTCGCGCAATCTGACTACGTCGCGTGGTTGTAGCGCGGTCCTTCGAAACCTGTGACCTCCGTGCTTACTTCCTGGTACCATCCTTTATCGGTCAGTATCCGCTCATATTCTGCCACGAAGGACAATCACCTTCTCGCGTAGAGTATAATGCGGGAGGTCCGAGGCCGCTTGGCGTGCGCCTGTTAATATCGGTGCTTGCGCTTCTCCCCCAGTATGGTATCATAATGAGCATTCTGAATCTACTCAGTCACCTGCTATGTTGGCCTCGGGTCATGCGCGATGGACGCTCCCGCTCTCGCAAGACCAGATGCTCTTTTGACGCCCGTAGAAGAACAACCTCGGCTAGAGACTTGCCCATTGTGGACGGCTCTCTCGCCGTGGGCTGGGAACCAGCGACTACGGCTCACCCCTCAAGAAGTCTCCGGATGCAGATCCGGGGAAACGGACCTACACGTCCCCATCTATGCGTATACGAGCATGCGTCTGCAGCGTCGCCTACGACGGCGTGATGTGGCGAATCATGCTGTTGACCGTTTAATGAGAAGCACTATCATAGATGCATACCTCGTGCCACGACGATGGGATACATCACGATCTGTTGCCGTCTTGCAGTGTTGCAAAGTTCTGCCACGTCCTAGGCTAATCTTCCCAAAGACTTAGTATAGCAATGATTGGACTGGGTGTCTCTAGGAAGGCGAGTGCTCCACAATCGTGCGTGTTAATGTCTTCCCAGGCATAGAGATCAAGAACCGTACTCACAACTCAAATTCCGAACCTCGCTTCCTGACTCTGAACCCGACTCAAATCCGACACGACTACACCACGGCCCATGGGAAACGGAAGCACGGAGTGTGGGAATGAAAGAAGAAAGCGGGGGAACAGTAGATTTGTCACGAATACCGGTGTTATACATCCTGTCCTATTCAAAGAAACTACTCTTACATGTACGGTCCATTGCAAATTGGCCAGAAAGGGTTGGGCCCGGGGTCATACAGTTTGCAATCCAGCAGCGCGAAGCTTACCGAGCATTGCCACGTCACGAGGGTTCCGCTTTACGTCCAAACGGGGATTCATGAATTTCGGACGAGCAAATTCTGAAGTGCCGACCTCTGTCGAGTACCATCTTGACTCCAACATTTGTGCTAGGACCCCGTCTGTAGAGGAAAGGCATGTCCCGAACCTGATCGTTTCTAGCCTTGGGCACAGGATAGGCGTTTGGGGATTGGGTGGGCGATGGATCGTCAGAAGCTGCAGCACTCTGTCCGTGATAGGAAACGTGACCCCACGCAAGTCCGAAACCTGCAGTTCCTTCAACGAGTGGCTTGTTGCGCGAAGACACGAAATGAGAGCATCGTCGGACTCCAAAGCTTGGGTAAAGCGTAGGCTAGTGATGTTGCATTGTGATCGGCCAACAAAGTTGATAAATGAAGAAGGCTGCCACACAATGGAACTAGTGCTGCCCTCGAGATCGGTGGAAGCATCAGCTACCATCAGATACAGGAGGTTCGGGAGTATCAAGTGATCGAGGAAAGAGCCTAATGACACCATCGAGTGAATTTCGAGCGAGTTCAGGTGATGATGAGTGACGCATTTAGACTCGCTGGCTTCCAAAATCGGCGTGTTCACTACTTGTAGCTGTGCCTTCTTCAAATACGGACACCCAGCCAACAGTTGAAGGCACTGGTCAGCAGTAAGCGTTGTTTGGACGATATTGAGGTCCAAGATGTGTGTCATATTGAAGGAGTACGACTGCATGACCTGATCACGAAAGCAAAGCGAGAGCGACCGTAGTCGAGTTGCCGATTTCGAGGTAATACGCAGTGGACGTGTGGGATGTCCTGCCGTCCCGCCCTTACTTAGCGTGATCACCACTGACTCGAGGAGTGGGGCATTCCCGTTGATTATGCCGTTGACAGATGAGAGGTGCGTGGAGGGGATGGTCAAGGAAAGATGATTCAGGCGGTGAATATTGGCGGCTAGCAGATCAAGCAGAGGGTGAAGTTGCGAGTCAACGGTTGGAGCGTAGACATTGAAACACAACGCTCGCTGGCCTGAGCGCCCTAGCCATAGCTTCACGAGACGCGTACGTTCATTGGCGTTGAAGGGACTGAGCACGACGAACAACGAGCTCCAAAGCATGGGTGTGGATATTGCTAGGTTTCTCCAAGAGGAGCAGACCTGCGTCAGCAACAGGGGTGCCTTCGTGGACGCTGGACTGATATACCGATCGGTCGGCAAACAGTGAAAGAATATTTCCTGCATAATGTACACAGGAACTCTCCAGATGGGAGCGAGCAGGGAGAGTCGAGTCTGCGCGTCGTCGCATTCCTGCCGGAGCTTGGCAGCGGCAGAGAGAGCTGCTGCAAGATCCGAAGCCACTTGTTGGAGGCGAGTTTCGTTGTCCACTAGACACTGTCGAAGTCGACTCGCTTCGTCGACAATTGGGAGGTAGTGGTGAGTCCCAAGAGAAGTGATATGAGTCGACATGCGTGATACGTCTAGTAGGCTATAACAACATCCAGTAGATTGACACCGCGCAATAATAAGCCCTCACCTTCTCGGACACGACTGTGAGCTGCAGCTCGTTGCCTCCGATGAGATTGTGCGATATATGGCACACGACAATGGCAACGCGTGAAGCTGATATATGTACGAGATCCACGTTCAGCGCCTGAATGTTACGTTACGAAGACGCATCAAATCTTGGACCTGCGTTAACCGTGCCAGCCAATGCAGACTCGTAGATTTCGCCAAGGGAATCTCTGCAACCCTCCGAGAGTCCGACGAAGGAGTAAGAACAGAAGAATGCCAAAGACTTGAAGCCACAGAAGAATCCGGGACTTGTGGGCTTTCTAATTCCGAAAATCAAGATGTGTGCATATGCGGTTGAAATTGTTGACAGAACGATCATGTTGTGCGCAAAAAACTCACGCCTGAACAGGGGGCTGCCTAGGAGACAGGAGGTGTCCTCAAAATCTTTCGGAGGTCCACGAATTCGCACATGGCTCGCCACCACCGAAGGTGCGAAGAGTGGTAAAAATCTATACATATTCTTCCAATTGCTTAGCAGCGACCTTACGCTCACGGAGTCTTCGGAAACGGGTCAGCCACGCATATGACACGGTTACCTGCGGGAATATGCACTCGAATATTCGTTGCTTTGCGTTAGCGTTAGATACCAGCGACTCACGAACCATGATTCCGTAATTGAAGCTTGAAGCTTGAAGGGACTTGCTATTATTATTGCACGTCCAGTAAGTTAGGGTCGCCGGCCCCGGACAGCGCTATGTTCAACCTTAATTTCTTCCTTCAACTCGGACCTCACAGTTTGTTACGGACTCGCCAACTGGACTTTTGAATTGCTTCATGTTGGCAACAACTAGTAGAACCGTCAACTTGATCTTCTGAAGAATGGCCCCACAAGCGATTAATCGCCAGGAAGTCATTAAAGTAAGAAGGTTCTAGTCCTCGCAACGATATCAGTGGATCCAATTCAAAGCTAACGTACGTAAAGCGAGCAGGGTAAAATGGTTGGATTCGTGCTCGAGGAAAATTTACTGAACTCCAAATCCCCCAATTCGATTTCAGGATGGTCACATTGATTAGCGCCATCCTAGTATGGTTCTTGGCTTTGAGGGCGACTTTCGGTGTGCGCTTTACTATGGCCGGCACAAATGCTACAGATTCCCTGGGGTTGAGTCGGACTAGGAAAGACCCATTCTGGTTGGAGGCAATCAAGCACCAGGGCATCGCACCATTCCATCCAAATGCGTCCCATTATCCGGTTTTTCGCAATGTGAAGGACTATGGCGCTAAAGGGGATGGTGTGGCAGACGATACTGTGGCTATCAAGTAGGTAAGTTTGCCCTTGACGGGAGTCCTTTCTAACGCAACGATGGTTCTTCCAGCTTGGCGCTTTCAAGTGGGGGCCGCTGTGGCGAAGGAACATGCCCGTCCTCCACGTACGGATATTAACTGCTGTGATCATCCCAGGTACTGACACGAACACCTGCCTAGGGTCTCTCCCGCGCTTGTGTACTTCCCCGCCGGGTGAGTGAGCCATGAATCTAGACTTACTACGTCCACCTTAGTGAGGATATCAGAAAATACCTCATTTCTCGACCCATCATCGCTTGGTACTATTCCCAGCTCATCGGTGATGCCAAACAACCACCGACATTACTCGCAGCTGCGTCATTTGAAGGAATGGCGGTTATAGGTACTTTTAACCCTCGGAGCGCCATCAGTCACTGATGGAGTATTGTGCAGACGCCGATCCTTACATCCCTGGTGAGGGAGGTCGGCAATGGTACATAAATCAAAATAATTTGTCAGTCAGAAGTCTGTCCAAGTGGACGATGTACTGACAGAGCGAAAACCTGATTGTAGTTTCCGATCTGTTCGAAATTTCATCATTGACCTGCGTCGGATGCCATCTTCTGCTTCCGCAACTGGTCTTCATTGGCAAGTGTCCCAAGCCACTTCTCTGATGAACATCGTCGTGCACATGTCCACGAAAAGAAACACCGGTCATCAGGGTATGCGAGCACATATGTTCGGAATCCCCATATTCATCATCTTATTCTAGGTATTTGGATGGAAAACGGAAGGTTCTCCCCGGTTTAAATCTGTAAAGAGTGACCGGTTGATGTTGTATATAGCGGTGGGTACATGGGCGACCTAACATTCAATGGGGGTGAGACAGACGTTCTCTACAACGTCCCACCATTGCTAAACCCATTGCTAGGTAAATATGGAATTTGGGGAGGCAATCAACAGTACGCCTGCCATATAACTTGGACGCTCCGACCTAACGAATAAATGAGCAGATTCACCGTTCGCAATGTTATTTTCAACGACGTTCAGACAGGTGGGTTTCTTCGATCTATTAATACTCGCAGAACTCACATCAAATCCTAGCTGTATATGGTGTTTGGAATTGGGGTCAGTCGTGCCTTTACTCTGGGTTGCAGACCGCTTCTTACACACTACATCATATATAGGTTGGACATTCCAGGGAGTTTCTATCAATAACTGTCAGGTATGGACAATACGTGCACTGACAGCGTACCGAGCCTAAGGAATTACTAGATCGGCTTTGACCTACAAATCGGGGGGACAACAGCTGCCGCACAGGTGAGAGTGAAACGTTACTCTACGGTATGTCGCGAATGAACGCCACACAGGGCGTAGGGTCTGAGGCGATCATCGACGTTGAAGTCAGGGATACGCCAATATTCATTCGCACGTCTGTGTCCAGCCAAGGACAACTTCGAGGCTCTCTAGTTCTGAATAACATCGAACTCTACAATGTCAAGACGGCAGTGGGCGTCGCTAGTGGAGAGGTGCTCCTTCAAGGCGGGAAGCATAAGATTATCGATACGTGGGCGCAAGGCAACATATACTCCACGTCCGTTTACCACAAGTTCGTACAGGCGGAGGTCGCGTCGCCATACAAACCCGCCTCGTTGCTGGATAAACACGGCAGAATAGTCTCGAAGATGCATCCTCAATACGAAGACATCAGCGTTGACAGGTTCTTGAGCGCCCGTGATCACGGTTGCAAAGGGGATGGCCATACTGATGAGACCCAAGCCCTCCAAACCTTGCTCAATAAAGTTAGTTGGCTCGCACTGCTGTATAACATGCTTCTTACAATCTTATTAGGCCGCAAACGAGAACAAGCTCATATTTATAGATGCTGGTGTTTACGTTATCACGGACACACTGAAGGTCCCCGCTGGAAGTCGTGTCGTTGGCGAGGCCTGGTCAGTCATTTCGGGGAAAGGGAAAAATTTCCAAGATCCGAATGAGCCTCGAGTAATGGTGCAAGTTGGGGGGAAAGGATCAATAGGTACTGTGGAGATCACGGACATCATGTTCTCCACGATTGGGCCAGGTAAGACTGCATTTCCGGTGCATCGGGTTGTACTAAGACGCAGCACGGGCAGCGGGTGGCGCTATCGTGATAGAGTGGAACATACGCGATCCTGTGGGCCGACCTGCAAGTTGCGGGATGTGGGACTCCCACATAAGGTGAGTAATACGTTCTTCCGCCGCTCCAAAAAACCTCTAAGAGATTCTCAGATTGGGTGGCGGTACGCTTGTTCGCAGTAGAAGCTGGAGCAAATTTGACCTAACTTGAATGCGTCCAGCTGCTGGCACTGATCTTGATTTTGCCCACTGCCCGAAAGGCTCAGCATACGATGCATGCATGGCGGCTTTCCTGGCACTCCACCTGACGAGGCACTGTTCGGCGTATCTCGAGGTTTTTACACGTCCTTCCTTGGATTACCTTGTGTTGATCTCTGACGGCATTTATCCGTCAGGGAACGTGGGTATGGCTTGCAGACCACGACCTTGATGTACCAGGAGAAGATCAGATCACACTTTTCTCCGGGAGAGGTATCCTATCAGAATCTCAAGGTCCAGTTTGGATGATTGGTACAGGTGAGCAAGCTGAGAACTGAACGCGCCCGTATTTGTCTCACACCGACACATTGGTTAGGATGTCAGTTCTGTGTTGATTTAACTGGCAGGTGGAAGCTGACACTTGCATCATATAGCTGAACACCACGTTCTCTATCAATATAATCTATACGAGGCCAAAGATCATTATATGGGTTTGATACAGACTGAATCGGTGAGTGCGCTCTATACCAAGCCAATAATTACATGTCTCACTGCTCAATCATCTGTTAGCCATATTTTCAGCCCACGCCTGCCGCGCCCCACCCGTTTCTGCCGTCTGAAAAATATAACGATCCATCCTTTGAATCGCTGACCTCTTCCTGGGCGTTGTACGTTCAGAAATCTCAACGTATCACCATCTTTGGTTCGCTGCTCTCATATTCCACTCAATTGCATTGCTTACGCGGCTAATTTACTTCTGCCAGGCGCCGGGTTATACAGTTTTTTCAACAACTATAGTCAGGCTTGCCTTGACACGAAGACGTGTCAGTCCCAGATCGCCAATATCGACACGAGCTCCAGTGTTCGCATCTACGGCTTGTCAACCGTCGGGGCCACCTTCCAACTCAGCGTCAATCATGTCGGTCTCATTAATCAAGCGGACAATCAAAATGGATTCCAAGAGACCGCTACGGCGTTCTTGACTGAGCCATAAATCCACTGCGTTCTTGTAATATCTGACGGACATTATTTCTTGCGCTTGTATTATCTAACTTGATAAAGAGCACTCCTGCTATTGTACAGCTCTCACCGTCGGTTGTCACAATTCTCGGGGTTTTCACACATGGGTAGCTGAACAAGATATGTGAAATGTGCCAATCGTCTAGCGATTGTGATATGATTGTCTCCGTTCTTGTCCTTCTCCAACCAGCCATGCCTACAGAGTTCTTCACGAATCGGGTTAACCAAGATTATTGGATGCCAGCCACTAGCAGAAATACGAATTGCGAGCGGCTCCGAGCTGTGCGGTAGCTTTGCGGTAGGTGCTGATCGGACCGCACGTCAACATCACCGCGTTAAAGTTGAAGACGCCGTTCTGTGCTCAGTCGACGGGTACCTTCGAACTGATATTGGCACGGAGACAATCGATAAGGGGGTTTGGAGCACGGAGGTTCTACACTTGGAACGTCGCACCAAGCCCAGTGCTAGACCCGGGTCTGGAGCCAGCTGAAGCAAAGTTTGGCTTCTTATCGCAGCATAGGTGACAAGACTGAGGACACACGTTCACTGTGTGCCCATCTCTTGGCAAAAATACAACGCAGATGCGAGAGCAGCAGCGAGACCCCGTGGGTGCGCAACTTGGCATTGATGGGGCGTTGAGCCCTCGCCATGCGCCGTGGCTTGCAATTAGACGCCCGTATCCAGCGCTTCGTTCTCGACATCATACACTGTGGCCGTGACTCACTCATGGTGAACATGCTGGAGCACTAGAAGCTTCCCTTCCTCTGTCTCACAATCCTCAAAGTGTGCTCCCACTGTACACCGAACCGTTAACAACCCTCGGTCTAGACAGAACTTCCTTGAAGGTTGTTGCGCCAATCGCTTGGAATATTTATTTACATTCCGCCTCGAGGAAACCTCATTCCGAACGACGACGCCACGAAAAAACTTTCCTATTCACCTTGGTGTCATCGAGCTGTGCCACCGTCGAGGATAAATGCCCGTTATATCGGACCAATCATCTTCTCTGGACATTTCATCAAACGATTCTATTCTGAACGACTGCTGCAGCGACTCTTCGAGGCACAGCTACGCTTCTGTCCAATATCGCCTTACATACTCGAGGCATCCTTCGCGGAGATCGCCAGAGACTGAGAAACGTGGTGAAGGGGGATCATTACCAGAGCGTGGGGTGCATGGTCGTAAACAGTCTTCTCGGCGGAAGGAGACATACGATCGTCCAGGACCGGTTCCCATCTGTGAGTTGTGATGTTTCCGTTAGCAGAACTGCAAGCAACGAGGCTTACCGTGGTGTATTCGAAGCCAAAGACTTCATATTCTTGATTACCCTTTGCTTCATTCTAGCCTGCTTCCTAGTTATCGTTATTCGCCAGGTCGCGATACCGATCGTCGACGAATATGAATATGTACCATAACATAAGGTCTTTATACAGTTGGAAGCATTCGATACATCATTAGATGGTCATGCATGACCTACATTCATTCCTCGTATATACGGACCCCATTACCGCCCCAACTTCGCATAACGGCATTCCCATCTCCAGTCGGCTGGGTGAAGGCCACGTCGCCCTTCGACGGGTCCAGAGGACATCCATGAATAAACGTCGAAGCCGCGGCAGATAGCAATTTGCTTGCGATTCCCTGACGGCGATGTGTAGAAGGAACGAAGATTCGCGGAATCCCTAGAGGGGTCGGTAGAGGCGCGGGATCACAGAAAAGGCCCGAAGTCGTGTCAACAGCGATCAACCTTGAGGTCTCCTCTTCTGGTCCCAAATCATCGGAGGCTGTTGCATTGGTCGGCGTCGCGATAGCCATAGCTGTCGAGATGCGTTGGGCTATCACACACCCCACTATCTTCTCTCTAGATGATCCCGCAATAGCAGACGGCAGCAGAAATAGATAAACTTTCGATGCACGAAGAGCTTCGGAGGTGAGAGGCGGGGAGGAAAGGGCGAGGTTAATGGTATCGTAGAGAGTAGCCAGCTGAAGTTTCATAAATCAGTCAGCACTGCACTAGGACATATCAACCACCGTACCTTGGAGCCAATCTTCCCCCCGACATCTGCTCTGACGTGTAGTATCCGGCCCCGCTTGCCGTTCTTTATTCGGACGCTATCCTCCACGGTGACTACGCCAGCCTTTACGGCTTCCCTTTCCTCTTCTTTCCCCCACTCTAAACCACGTTGGACTCTTGAGCAATGTGCTCTATGAAGCGCTTCGTCATCCGGTGCCCCCTTCGTGTACGAGAGATCACAAGTTGGGCATGTCTTTAATATAGAGGTGTCGATACAGAAATGTAGTTGTGTAAGAGTTCGTTGTTTGGTTTGCGTCTTATTTTTCGTGTTATTGTTTGAGCTCTGCGATGCAGTCCCTTTGAGCTTCAAACGTTTCGTTGGATGTGGATTGGCAATGTTCACGACGGAGGATTGGTCTGTCAAAGGCCGCTTTCTCTTGCTCTCTGAGAGCGGTGGAGACGATAGTTCAGACGCGGGAGAAGAAGGGTAGCCCGCTCTGCTGTTGCGAGACCCGTATGTTCTGGTGATTGCGGGGGTGGTCATTGTAGCGAAATGTGGTGAAGGGACTCAACAAAGTGGCGTTCGCGAGTCATGGCGCGTTGTTTGTAATTATTACGGTACGCGCGAGTCACCTGATCCGTTAATAAGCGAACTTTCAATAGGCGCTGATCTTTTGGAATTGGCTTCGGGACGGAAACAAATCATTCCAACTTTTCATGCATCGTCGTCAGGCCATTGAAGCGGTTCGGGCGACATGTATCCAGTCTAGGAACTCTGCTACGGCGGCGAGGGCAAAGGTGCGCTGTCGCGACGCTAACTGCATGGCCGCTGCTGATGCCACGTTCTCATACAGCCAGCTTCATGGGAAACTGACTCTGCGGTTTCACCCCCTTCTCCGAATAAATGGAGTCGACAACTACCGAGTTTCTCGACTAGAGGGGAAGGGCTCAATAGCACTGGCAAATGGGCTCGTCCGACCACGGAAGCGCCGGGTACCCCCAGGAGCTCACCTCATCCTACCGTATTTACGCCTAATTCTTTTCAAGGACGCACTCCAAATCATGCCTCTAGCTCAAGGCATCCTTTACCACCAAAATTCTCATTGAGTGGGCAGCGGAATTCCCCCGGCACCTCCTCGAGTACTAGATCTAATCTATCGCAACGTACCACCACCCCGAAGGTGACGAGGCTGAACCAAGGGCCTTCCAATGGTTCCATGTCTAAGTGGACCCGAGAAGCACCTCCTCATCCTACGCAACGGAGTCAGCAACCTGGACAAGGCTCCTCGCCCCCCGACTTCTCATCCTCTACTTCGACAACGAGGCTTACTCCTTCGCAAAATGCCAATGCCATTCCTTACAATCGCTCCGATACTAATCTTGCAGTTGGTTCCAAGAGAGATAAGCTAGCCGCTCTAGTCAAGCTGCCCCGTGTGGATGGGGCGTCTAACGCAGATGCGAATAATGAAGGAAGACAACATAGCCGCGTCGTTCGCAAAGATCGTACATCGATTCTTGCGCGTCGAGGCGACAACGTCGCAATTCCTAGCCACTCGCGGGTATCTCAGAAACACGGCGATCATTCCCTCAAAGTCAAGCGGAATAAAACCAGTTTGCCGAAGGAGAAGCAGGTCGCTGCGGACGTGTATATCCCATCTACTGTCTCCGTGGGGACATTATCTCGGCTTCTGGGTGTAAAGTTAGGTCAGTCGGCTCTACAATTTACTCTGACCCATTTTACGATGGCCTATCACCCTCAGAGACCCTCCAGCGGAGAATGTTTCGAGCAGGAATGGGAGATGAATCTTCGTACGATCATGGTAGGTCCACTTCATTAATACACCTGCACCCTGTTGACTATATACCGGCGTAAGTCCTGACGTCTGACTACGCTGTTTTATTGGCTGAGGAATTTGGCCGCAACCCGATCGTCAACGATGAGGCTGCTTTCGACATCTATGCCCCGTACGCATGCTAGTCTCCTACTTTTTCACCTGAAAAATCCTAACGTTGCCGATTTGAAGACCCGCGCACTCTGATCCCTCAAAGTTACCATCCCGGCCGCCCATCGTCACCATTATGGGGCATGTTGATCACGGCAAAACAACCCTTCTTGATACCCTACGCTCAGCCTCCGTAGCCAAAAGTGAGGCAGGTGGCATTACTCAACACATAGGTGCCTTCTCTGTTCCCGTCCCCGATTCCGGGGGTCCTTCTGGTTCCCCAGAATCCATCACCTTCTTGGATACACCCGGGCATGCGGCATTCTCAGCCATGCGTGCCCGTGGGGCTCGAGTAACAGATATCGTAGTTTTGGTCGTGGCAGCAGATGACGGCATCATGCCACAAACCAAGGAAGTGATAAATCTCATCAAACAAGATGAGGGTAAGGTCGGGGTAGTAGTCGCAATCAACAAGGTCGATAAACCCGACGTCAATGTCGTAAGTATCTTGTATCCGGTTAAATGACGATCCCCTCACTATCTCCAAAGGATTTCGTCCAGAAGGCTTTACTAGCAGAAGGAGTGCAACTCGAAGTCTTCGGCGGTGATGTCCCCTCGGTCGAAGTCTCTGGTTTGACGGGACATGGGCTCCCCAATCTCGTGGAAACTTTGTCTGCGATGGCTGAGATGCAGGACTTGCGTGCTGAACGAGAGGGCCCTGTTCAAGGTTACGTGTTGGAATCGAGAGTCCAAAAGGGCCTCGGGTAATTCGCTTTCATTTCCTACCATGAACTCCGCGCTGAACTCTTCCCTTTATTAGCCCAGTGGCCACCGTCCTGGTGCTTCGAGGATGTCTCAAAACAGGTTCACACATCATTAGCGGAGTTACCCACGCCAAAGTGCGTGCGATGAACGACTCCTCAAACAAATCCGTAAAGGCTGCGTATCCGGGAACTGCAGTCACTGTTTCGGGGTGGAAGTCTCTTCCTGATGCAGGCGACGAAGTGCTTCAAGCCTCGGAGGGCGATATTAAAAAGGCAGTGATTAATAGGATGCGGCAACGAGACTTAGAAGCGTCTCTTGCAGATGTTGGAGCCATTAATGCCAACAGAAAGCTCGAACGCGAACGTCGTGAACTCGAGCTAACTTCCCCTGAAACACACGCAGCACCGATTTCCGTTCACGACTCCTCGGACGATCAAAAGGTTCTGAGGCTCATCGTGAAAGGGGACGTGAGTGGGAGTGTTGAGGCCGTTGTAGGTGCCCTGGAAGGCATCGGGAACCACCTTGCATCTGTGAAGGTTGTGTCCTCTGGTGTCGGCGACATCACTGAATCAGATGTCACTATGGCTAAAGCCGTCGATGGTGCGTAGGATTCATGATTTAGCCCTTGCTCTAAGCAGTATATTTATCCGATTTAGGGATTGTCGTCGGGTTTTCGGTGACCACGCCTCGTGCCATGGAGATGCTCGCTGCTCAAAATCAAGTTTCTATCCTCTCATCGGGGATCATATATCGGTTAATGGACGAAGTAAAGAGTCGTCTTGTCGCTCTCCTCCCGCCTGTCTTAGAATCCAAAGTTACTGGTGAAGCGACAGTCCTGCAATTATTCGACATCCATCTCAAGGCAAAGACGATTAAGAAAGTCGCCGGATGTCGAGTTGTCAATGGTATCATAGAAAAATCTAGAAACGCCAGGGTAATTAGAGATGGGGTGACGATTCACGATGGTGAGCCACCTGGCCTTTAGGTCCCCTTTGCGCTAAACTCACCCTGTGAACACGCTAGGGACACTGGACACGATGCGTTATCTGAAGAAAGATGTGACCGAGGTTCGCAAAGGCTCCGAATGCGGTGTTAGCTTCGGTGATTTTTCCGAGCTTCAAGAGGGAGATTTGATACAGATGTATCAAGTTGTAGAAAAGCCAGCTACATTATAGACCTAGACAGTTGTTTTACGGACTGACGCCCTCCATTCAACGTTAATTATTATGTTTTTCAGGCGCGAGCCTGGTTGGACCCATCTAACACCACCTCCTTCCCTCCAATCGTACCTGTTCTTCCACCCACACCAAACGTCAGACTGATGTTTCCAAGGCTTTGGGTTGGTTTCTCCAAGACAGTCCAACTCCGTGTATCTTGCTTGTGCAAGTGCAATTCAACCTAGGAGAATGGGACGTTATGATCATGTGTAGCATATAGACACATCACTCCGACCTTCGATCCTAATACGCTGTAAGTCGAAAGAGTAGGGTCGATTGGGCCAAAAAGATCGATTTTTCGAGAAAACCGTTTAGACTGGGGTAGATATAAATCTATCGATACCTGGGGGACCCTGATCAGCAGAATGTCGCAGACAAAATGCGGTCATGGGCGGTACGTACCTGAGAAGCTTCGAATCCAATATTGCTTTTATCTTTGTCGACTGCTTTCGCAAAGACAGATACGTGAACTTTGTCAACGGTTTGATAGTGATCGATTCTACAAGAGACTTTTTCTTCGGTCTAGTATGTTAGGATAAATAAGAGTACGGGTCCATGAGCTTTGATGAATGCTCACCGTGATGTCGGAGACTTTGGGTGCGAACACATGTCGTCCCTTCGTGCAACCCTCGATTTTCAAAAACTCTTCGAATTCAAGGACTTTGCGTTTGCAGCACAGGTACCCCTATAGATGAACCGATCGTCCAGCTGATCGGGTTTGCTCATCCTTCCGGGAAACTCACCTTACTACCTTCTCGAAAGAGTGGCTGCAACGGGCAGGGTCATTGAGCGGGATTCAGCCTCTCGACCGATGGATAACTGCTCACTGGTAAAGGGTGATACATGCAAACCGAACCCTCACCATCCTCACTTCTATTCAGAGCGTCACTAACAAAGGCAATCCCGCAGCCCTTGCGTCTGCACGGCGTACCGGGACTTACGGACACACTTGGATCGTCTTCCTCTTGGATAACGGGAGTCGGCGCGATCGTGGCGTCCTGTGACGCAGTTCGTGTCTGCTTCGAAGACCCATAAACCTCTTTACCGTCTGGTGTCTCTGTCATGTGCAAACTGGTGTTGGGGGTCGACCTTACGGCCTCCACAGGTGCTGCATTGGCGTCGTGTTTATCAGCTGTAGAACATCCCTGTATCAAGTTGGTGAGCATAATATTCAAAGCTGTATTGACGAACTCAAGTACAGGTATTTTCAGAAAATCGTCGAAGTCTGTCACAGGCTTGTTTACACCCTGACAGCAAGACCACGACTTGAGCCCTTCGTGGAATACCTGTCCACACAGAAAGCTTCAATGTCCTGACCCAGTGAAGTTACGGCTTCGTGTCGAGTAAGCTTACCGGAGCACCAGGGTGATGGATGCAAGGTTTGCTGGTACCCTCTTCGAAGTCCTTCTTGCATCCATTCCGTGAGCAAATAGGCATGTTTGTATGTCGCGCGAAATAGGACGATGTGCACTTGTTCTTGCAAGAACTTGAAGAGTTACGCAACAATCATATCGATCCTCCTAGTAGTGTTCTGCTTACGTAAATAATCGAACTTTCCAGTGAATTCAGCAGACATTCAGCGTCTATGTCGAAGTCCATCATAGAATACATGACGTCTGGGGGTCGCTACGACGGGAATAACCATGCAAGGGAATTTCATGTCCGGGAGGTGTACGGCAAATTTGAAATACAAGACCCATAAGCAGATTAATGCGACATATTTTGAGACATAGATGCATCGTAAACACGCGAAGCAGCGAAGGCCTCTGGCAGGACAGTACTTAGCCGAGAGCTTAGGATCGTTTCGCAGGGATTGAGGGAGTGAGGTGACTCAAAACTCTCGCAGTGAACTTCCATCTTGTAAGAACCCACCGGCATCAGCAGTGAAACGGGTAATTACTGTCACACTGCAAGTGGACCGGTGCAGGCGATTGTCTCCAGACAGTGACTACGGGGCTTCAGTTAGCTTGCTTCGCGGGACGAAAGATTCCGCTTGAACATGTCAAGCAGCATACTCGACGGAAATGAAACGACTCCAGTCTCCAATCAGCGCACAGGTCAAATTTATCGAAGCCACTCTATCCTCCGAAAGCCGCTCGCAAAATCAAACGAGCGATCGAGGGACAAGGAAGGTGTCCAAGGTAGTATAAGTATCAAGGGATGTTTAGGCGATTTTACCTTGAGTACAAGGCTGCAGTGAAAGCATGATCGATTTCTTCTAGGGACGAAGTCCGTCGCCACAGAGGCCATCCTCATGTACGGCGCGTGTAAATGGGTAGCAATGCATTCTCAGATCGGGACGACGGGCGCAGTACCTTAAGCACATAGCAAGTTCCAGGTAACCTGAAAGTAGACGTCATTCAAAGGAGCGGAATTGAACGCCAAAGGAACACGACATACTGGGCGCACGAGCACGATTAAGCCGGTGTATCATGCTTATCGGTGACCCCAAATTCTGGCCACTGTCATACGCCACACCTGCAAGCCAGTCTTACGTTTGACAGGAATAATGCTCCGCGGGCCTGCTGTATGAAATTCTTATCGCCCCAGGAAAGCGGCGCGAATGGATGGACGGAACGGTGATTCTGTTGTAATGAGGCTTCCAGTACTACAGCACCAAAGCCCTCATTTCATTGGCTGAGAAAACAAGTCGCGATGGGGATGTCACGCGAGGAGAGTTGACGGACATATTCAATCTATGATCATTTCGAGCCTCCGTTGCGAGCGCTTTGTGCGATGAGAATACCTCATTGAATTGGAGAAAAATATAAGCTTTTCTAGGATTCTCCTTTCAGAAACGTGGGACTCACCCGCTTTTGCGACTACCCAATGTCAGAGGAAGGAATTTAATTGCGGACATCCTTAATGTTACGGACTGTTTCTGACACAACCTGTTATCGATGCAAATGAAGGCTTCATTGGATAAGAGCCGAGCCGGCAGTTGGTCTATCGAGTAACGATCAATGAGCTCTGGGTTTCATGAGTGACTGAACAAAGCCACGGACTCAGCTTGGAGATGGCTTGCCCAGAGAATTACTGGTATAGGCAACTAGAAATGATGGTACGAAACAGACTGCTGTGGGACGATGTAGTGCCAGGAGAAGCGGTATTGCCGCTGTTTCGAATTATTCACGACAAGGGTACGAGTGTTAGGTATTCATTCATACGTGGTAGGGCGCCAAGACAAAGGAAGTTCGAAGATCCCAGCCTCGGAGGAGCATTTTCGGTCGCGTGACACTCTGTGTGCAAGAGTACGAAACATCACAACACAACGTCTAGTAGATATTAGCTGCGGTCAGAGGGAATGGCCTAAATGCTTCGAGCAGTAGCACTTTTCAGCCCCTGTGAGATTTTACACGGTTTCCACGAATACCTTTAGAGCGTCGAAGCCGAGGTGTTCGATGCGTTGATACATTGAGGTGTACCTTCTCGAGGTGGGTAAGGTGAAATGAGAATTCAATTGGTTGCGTTGAAATATGTACGTACGTGGTGGATAAAAGTACCGGTTCATAGGAAATACGCATGCATTGTCATGATGTTATGCTCGGTCCGTATGCCTCCCACACCAAGAAACCAACCCCCCATGGACCGACACGACCGAGAATTCTGAGCATGGAGGCGAGGCGTTTGTATTTGTGATGAGTGCCGCTATTATGTTCGAAATGACTTGCTGCTGGATCACGAAAAAAATACGGGAGTCCGTCGTCCCGGAATTTACGTATGAGAGCCTGCCATGGGGAATACCTTTCGCCCGGGTGGATTACACCCTCTATTTTAACTGCCTTTCTTGCAGCATCGAAAGGACGACTGACGTATTCATACGCAAGTCCAGCCAAAGCGCCGCCTGTGACCAGAGTGACCCCATGGAGTATTCGGGGAATGTGGTGGACGAAAGAAGCGCGGGGCTTATCAGATATATCGTCCCATCGTGCCGCAAAATCCCGAGACATGTTCTCGACCTGGGTAGCCGTGCGTCGTGTTATTTCGAACATTGTAAAGAACGCTGCGAAGCCTGTTGAGAATAGTAAATACCTCTCACAAGGAGCAAACGATGAGCAAACGTCACCACAAGCGTCTTTAGCGCAACCCCAACCCCAACCATCCCAGCCTCTACCAGCCATATCGCCGACTTCTTTCATCCAGTACCTCACTTGGCGTATATCTTCCATTTGCTGACGCTTCGTGTGCCCTACAACCTGTGTGCCTCTGAATACCTCCTTCCAGGCGTGAGACCACCCATGCCCACCAGCACCCCCTTCAATAACGAGTCTCACATTCTCAGCTGGAGCGGCGATCAAAGCCTGTGTAGCCCCAGAAATGGCGCCTGCCGTAGCAGCCAGAGTCGTGGGGTGTGTACTTAAGTACGGTGAAAGAACGGCGGATGCTTCGGAATAAGTCGACCAGAGTACCGCACCTAGGAGTGCATTCACCACCATTGGTGGAACAAAGTGTTTCGGTATTACCATAATCTAATTGGCTATCAGTGAGGTTTGAGCACAGACGCACGTAGGCCACGTACACCATGGTCTTTGACCAACAACCGTATGTATCCCAGATTCAACGAAGAACCATGTTGCAAGGCGAGACCTTTCAGAGAGTGCCACCCGCTTACTACGAGTGCCGCATCGTCACCATGACCTTAGGTTGAACCACCGAACGCTACCTTTCGAAGGCCGGAAGAGGCGAACAGGCCTAGAAAAATATAGCGCCAGACTCCGGGTGGCTGTCCGTGCAAGAGCGGCGTAGACGTTTCCAATTCTGTCTTCTAAACACGATGTCAGAGGTGTAAGAAACTTCAACAACAAACGTACTGCTTGATGTATCCTCATGGTCAGTGGATATGGTAGCAATCATACGAGACCATGCAATGTCCCACTGGTCGCGACGATCCTACGTGAGAACTTCGGCGACGCGAATCACTGAAGCCACAAACTGTGGCAAACACGATCTTCCACATCCAAGAAAGAAACTTTAATTTGTACGCTCTGTAGGCACCTTTTGTGTGAATTATTCCTTGACTTGAAATATCTGTTGGCCATCAGGCCTGAGTAATATATAATTCTAGTATAAGATACAGTTGCCAGAGTAGATAACATCACCGACAGAGTCTGCTTTCGTACTCCCCATAGTGACCAAGACCTTAGTCTTCCTGAAATAGCGACATGTATCTCAGTAAATGCGGCCATCGAGATATGAGTGCTTTCGTATGTGGATAACTGCCAATCAATCGAGTTCTGGCTGATGATCTACTAAAGGGTTAGAGTAGATTCGAAGAGCGTTTGAAACTGAGACTTACTTCTCGCATATAATACTTTCGACACATGAAATATAGTCCTCTTGTGAGACATGAAATGAGTCTAGAAGCCAATGAAAGGCTACACGAGGACTCCCTTCGACACAATCAGATTGGCGACATGACAAAAGATGTAACTGACCAGCATGGGCCCAAAGTTGACTTAGGGAACTAAATGTTGATTTGCTTGCAGATTATCATTAAAGGATTATTATTTGCTGAGATGAAATGCTCACGTTTTCGCTTGTACTCGTGCTCTGGGTCCGCTTACTACAGACGTTACTTCTATCCCAAATAAAGATAGCTCGTCATGCATGTCGCAAGCTGCTGCCTGTCGATATCGCAAAGACACTGCAGACCGAGCCGAATTTGTGTACCGAAAGCGGGGGATCGGGATGAGCTCACCATCATACATATCTTCTTCTGAGATCATGATTATATTTCCTGAAGCTGTGGAGAGTTGAGGAAAGAAGTCGGTTAGACTTAGATAAGGATCCATGATGTCGGCAAGAATCGACTTGCGCAAGCCGTCAGTATCTTTCTGATTACCGGTATAGCTTCCAGGCCGTAGGCTTGTAGGAAGCAGTGTTTTGATCCCCTTCACTAAACGATTCTGGTGGAGATAGATGACGCTGACCAAGTTTAAGGAGTGGTGAACGCAGTAGGACTTGATGGTCCCGCATACCCTCTCCCTATCTTCTTGGTGAGTTAAGTTCGCTGTTATTGGGGCGACCAATCCCCACGATACACGCGGCAGCATGACTTGACGGTGATGCCAGAGACGTAGGATCTATATATTCGCTAGCTTTAGGTTCTTCTCGAAGGTTGCTTGGCCGCGAATAAACTCACTTCAGAAACTTCCATCGAATCTTCAGAGTCGCAGTCCGGTTTGAATACAGCAAATACAGTGTAGCCCAGGTTTGACAGCCTCAATATCAGTTCGTCATCTAGATCGAAGTCGATGAGTCCATTGGCAACAACAGGAATGACCAAGCGTACGGCCGTGAGCCCCTGTGATCAAGATAGCACTTTCACTCGGTTTCCTAGGCAACCTTCGGGTGCATCCCAGAACCACGAGCACTTGGAGCCACATTTTGCTCGAGCTTTGAAGCAGAATGCCTGCGGCGTACAACAACCCGCAAACGACCCAAGCCTGTATACCCTCAATCATCGCGATCATTTGCCTGTAGACGGTTTGATCGATTGGTGAGCTCTGCAATCAGAATCCGCCGGGGAATAGGTGTGCTCTACTCCGCGAGTTCCCGCTGGTTGGAACTTAGGTTCAGCCCCGGAACGTGTTGAAAGGTAGTATTAGGCAAGTATGTTTTTCAAATGTTGTAGACGGCACGGATCACGTGGAACCATTTGCTTCCGCGGCCCACTGCACGCGCGGAGTTGGAACTTCTCTCTCTCTTTGCTTCCGGGGACGGACTGCAATTCTGTTTATGTGTAGGTTGGGTCATTCGTACCGCTTGATCACTCATTGCACGGCAAGAGAATTATACATATCGGCAAGGATTGACAGAACCCCTCATCTATGATTGACATACACTCACTGACACCGGCGCAGGGGTAGAAGTGGCGTCGAGGCATGGTTCTGGAGTCGAGTCATCATTATGCTCGTTGTCCTGATCGCCTGATGTCTATACCCGAGTACATATTGAGTGCACGAGGCGCGTGGGATAAGCAGCCACGACCTTAATCTTGCTTCAGGGATGTGCACAACCTTCTCATAGAAAGAGTGACGAAAAGTGGATCCAGATCTATCGACAGTAGCTAAGGACAGAAAGCGCTCAGAGTCCAGGTTTGAGAAATGCGACAAGAGTTCAAGAAGAAACGAGAAAGGTCCATCAACGATGCTTGGGGCACCCACTTGTGCCGGGATTTGCGACGGAATGTGGGTTTACACTTTGGTAACTCCGCCCGCGCTGCATGAAGTCCCTCAGTCAATTAGGGCCGGGGAGGAGAATGCACGACTGACGGGAGACTATGGGTATGACCGCTGTCGTCTCTAATTTGCAGAACCTGGGTACCCTGGACCTAGACATAAGCACATAAGTAGAATATAACACTTAACAACTCACATCTGCCTGGACAGAGACGGAGACCACAGTGCCGTAAACGACTTGGGAGTTGGTCCCCCAGAAGAATACGCGTGATCCTGCCTAAACGAGTACTTGAGTGTCAATGTATATACCCATAGGAACAAACATACAGGAAATGCGTTCATAGCCAAAATAGTGCGAGGTGTAGTACTACAGAGGTTTGCGAGACCACAGGAGTACTTGGGTTCCTTTATACGATGTCGATAAACGAGTAGTTGCGTCCACAGTAGAGCGTGTGTAGTGAGTGGGAGACAGTCTCGAAGGCCGGCGATAGGAAATCATCTCGTTTGTATTAATGCTTCTTGATTAAGTCACGGAAAATAATAACCAAGCATCCATGGAGAGATGCGTGAGTTGAAGCAACACGCGAGAGAATTACGGACGGCAGCACTAGTGAAATGGGGGGGAAGGGGTTGGTAGGGGCCATGAGATCGGAGAAGCGTACGGGTCAGCATGAAGTTATGGCATAGAGGTAATCTCAAGCCTTCACGGAATCAGAATTGATGATAGATCGCAGATGTCCTAGAACGTCCAGGATCATCGATCCTTGGTAGTCGAACAACAAAATTGGGAAGTGAAGAGGCGACCACGAGTCGATCGACAGTTTCACGTAATGAGCACCAGAAAGGCCAGTGCGCTGTGCTGCTCGAGAAACCAGTGCCGGGACATGTAGAACCCACATTGTGCAGTGATGCATGCGCATTTCATACTCGAGTCCAAGAATATCATTGCTGAAGCCAGTCGACAGTTTCGTCGCATGTCCCTCTGGTCCTCGGATATTGGAAACCTCCAGCAGCAAGATGCTGAACCGACGTGCCCTTGTGGCGAGAATATTTTGGGCAAAAACAGTCACTCAGGGGCGTCTTGTTGCACGTGGTGTTTGCTCTAGTTTGTCAGGCTGGCATTGTCTCCAACCACCACCATGCCTGCACCGTCGTTCAGCTCAAGAAGCGGGTCGGCTCGCCATGATATGTCGGTGATTTTGGTAACAGGATCCTACGACCATGAGGTTCGGTTCTGGGAGGCCTGGAGTGGTATTTGCTCGCGAACCATATCGCGGTCCGGGGAATCAGGAGTGCGTGTTTGAGATACACTGCAGCTTAATTATGATTTTCATGCAACTTTAGCAAGTGAACAGATTGGCAATATCTCCAGAGTTGGTTCATCCTTGCATAGTTGATTGATTAAACCCTCTGATTGCCCTGGAATAGTAAACGACTGCTTGCTGCAGCAATCCACAAGAAAGTACTCATTTACGAAATCGCCAGTACGTCCTCCTCACCGGTAGAATGCAATCTCAATATCGCACAGGAATCACAACTGATGCCTCTTATTAGATCCTCACATTCGAAGGGCATACCGGGAACGTGACATCGGTGTCCTTTCACAGCGAAGGGAAATGGCTCGTCACAGGTAGCGAAGATGGAACTATTAAAATCTGGGACCTCCGGTCAGCCGATATGGCTCTAATGTCTTACTTGGATCTGATCTTACAACAGAAGCTCCCAACTGCACCGAACATACGACAACTCGGCCGCCGGTTGTGTCCCTTTCTTCCTTCGTGTCGATTATCCCGCTAATGAATAAGCAGTCAACGACGTATGTGTGCATCCCAATCAGGGGGAGCTCATTTCGTGTGATCAAGCCGGCAGTATCAAACAATGGGACCTGTCTGAGAATCTCTGCTCTCACGAACTGGTAAGTCGAGGGTGAAATAGCGGTGCCAATCATGTAATTATGTGTGTGCTTTAAACCTCAGACGCCCGCAGGAGATATTCCAATTCGATCGGTCAGTCTCGCTTCCGACGGGTCTTTCTTAGTGGCCGGCAACAACAAGGTATATAAATCTCCAAATCCTCCTCTCGCTGATACATATTACTTGTAGGGGAATTGTTTCGTTTGGAAAGTCAACGATGAGCTGTCAGGTCTTCCACGTTTCCAAGCCGTTACGAAATTTCACGCACACAACAAGTACCTCACGCGCTGCCTCCTTAGCCCAGATGCAAAGTACGTCTTATTTGGCGTGGTTGTGTGCGACCGCTGAGAGATTTAGGCACTTGGCCACATGTTCCGCGGACACGACGGTGAAGGTTTGGTCGATCTCACACAACTATGAATTCAAGCATGAGAAGACTCTCATTGGACACCAACGTTGGGTTTGGGACTGCGCGTTTAGTGCTGATTCTGCTTACCTTGTAACAGGTGACAGATTAATGATTGATCCACGTTCTCTAATTCATAAAGTATTTGCATTTACAGCATCTTCCGATCACACAGCACGACTTTGGGAGATGGCATCTGGCGAAACCGTTCGACAGTACAATGGACACCATAAAGGTCAGCTTTGATCCTTCTTCCTTAGTTAATTCTGATGTCTTATGCTGTGTTCAGCGGCTGTATGTTGTGCCCTCCACGATGGTGCTGGATGAGAAACGAATCTCGCGCTTCGTGATTTTCCACGAACTGCTTCTTAGTCGATCGATGAAGACACCTGTAATCGAACCTTGACTTGAATTATAGGCCTGACTTGGGCCTGACGTATCTTTGACTCTCTGAAACACAGATATTCAGTCCCTGGATCTCAGATATCGTCGGGTGCAGAGTCTCCGAAAATAGTTCTCAGCAAGCCTCGGACGTGGACATTCGTAGTGGTGGGAGTAATCATGTATGTGGCTTTCAATTCACCCGCTGGCCTGACGCTTCTGAATAGCAAGTAGGGGTCGGATGGGGTCGGATCTTGCTCCTTTCTGTTAACGAAATTTCACGAACCATCGAAAAGGGTGCTTCCATTGGCCTCTCTTTGGAAATTCGCGTGTACCAGCGATTGACTAAGTGATTGGACGATCTGTTGATCCCAAGTGGGTAAGTTATCAGACATCGATGAAGATGCAAGACGCATGATGCCGGAGCGTATTCGGAAGCAAAACCAGCCCCGCTGTGGCGCAACCGGAGAGTGCCTGGCAATGTTCTACATTGACTTCGGGCTGCTACTGGGGGATAGATCCTCCAGGGACGTGATGTTTCTCCGCATTCGGGAGCTCATTCGCTTGGGCAGAAGGCCAATGTAATGTAGAAAGTCCTGGTGCGCTCCCACTCCAAACTCCTGCCTAAACGCTGCACTGGTTCCTTCCTATTCGTTTCAGCGGGCTCTTCATCATGAATTGTGGACTTGTACTATAATTCATGTAAACACGCCGCCGGTACAAACTGTTCATTATAGGAGACGCCCAGGTTACTTCTCAGATCCGAAGCCTCGGTTAATTTTGGGGCGTCAATGCTGCTGTCAGTGACCTGTGGAAGCCTACGGACTATGTATACGATGACGCACCCGAAGGTCGCAGATCTTAAGGCATGATCATCATCACATTGATGGAGATAGAACACAGCAGGTCATCTCTATCCTCACCGCCACCGGGGCCAAAATCTTGGGTTGTGGGCGAGTCGAATCGTGCTCCAGCGATGCACCCTCGCTCTGGATGCTGCATTATTAACCGACAAACGATTCATGCACACAAAACTCCTTGAAGTATTTCGACTCGCTCCGGAGGCTTTTACTACAGCCGGACCGTTTCACCGAAATAAACACAACCCAATTTTTTCATTCTATTTCTGTTGAATTTGATCTTTGCCAGCATGCTCTTACGTGCATATGTTCATAGTTTGTCCGCCGGTAAGATATTTCTTCATGCGATTGCACGTGAACTAACTGACGTTAAGTTGAGTGACAGTCGGTCCGATGTTCTCGAGAACGGCAGCGTGGACAACACCAAGCTTTGATGTAACTACTCACCCTTGTGGTTGCAAACTATGCTATTAAGAGCCTTGGCAGCATGCGTTGATTAATTTGTATACCTGGTGTACAATGTACTTGAAAGCCGGCCCAGTGGGTAATTCGACGCCAATACTATGCCCCGTAAATGTCGGGTTGTACACTGAGAACGTCCATGTTTTCCAACAACGCCGACCCAAGGGACGGAATTCCGCTTCGGGACGTGCCTTACTTTGGGGGCCGATGGAGCCTTACCAAAGCTTGTCTGTTGATTGGCCTAGATATTCGGCCTAGCACATCGGGGACTTTCGGGAAAGGACCCAATGGATCACCCCTAAACTCCATCCAATCGTCCCTGAGGCCATATCTATCCGCTGGCCCCAGTTCTCTTTCTTGAACCACTTTCTTCCTCCCGTGCCCATCCCCCAGAGTTGAACTTCGACGCATATTACCAGCTTTCCATTTCATTATATGGCCAACGGTGTTAGTGACAGCACTCTATTGCCTGATCTACCCCTTGTATCCGATTTTGCGTCCGAAGAAAGTATCAATGGCTTCAACGCTGTTGAGCGCGATCCAAACTCTTGGGCGGGGTCGCTGCCTGCTGATCAGGGGCTCTATCTGAACGAAAACGAAAAAGACTCCTGCGGTGTTGGCTTCATATGCCACATCAAAGGTGAACAAACTCACAAAATCGTTTCCGATGCCCGACAACTTCTGTGTGCCATGACCCATCGAGGCGCTACGGGTGCTGATAGCAGGGACGGAGATGGTGCGGGTGTAATGACAGCCATCCCTCATCACTTCTTCAAGAGAGAAGCTGAGCAAGACATCGGTTGCACTCTGCCTGAGCCTGGCGAGTATGCTGTGGGCAACTTCTTCTTTAAACCGAACGATCCGGTACAATTGCAAAGTCACCAAGCACTCTTTTCGAAACTTGCGATCGACCTGGGCTTGCGTGTGTTGGGTTGGAGAAAGGTCCCTACGGACGGCACTATTCTCGGTCCGGCAGCGAGCAGCAAGGAACCCGTTATCTTACAACCATTTGTCGTGCTCCGCGCGCATTACGGCGATGGCAACGTTAGCCAAGGCGGCACATTCGACTCAAAGCATTTCGAGCGTCAGTTGTATGTTCTGCGTAAGCACGCAACCCACAGCATGTTTGTGAATTTCTGCTCCTCCGTTGTATTGCCTGAGACTGAAAGACGCTTGAATCCTATTTATTTGAAAGAACACTTGCAAAGGGATTCTACGTGTGCTCATTGTCCGCCAAAACCATCATCTATAAGGGCCAACTTTCTCCTCCACAAGTCTACAATTATTACCATGATCTCAATCATGTTTTATATTGCTCCCACTTCACGCTCGTTCATTCGCGCTTCTCGACTAACACTTTCCCAAGTTGGGACCGTGCCCAGCCGATGAGACTTGCTGCCCACAATGGTACGTCATACGAAGCAAACTCCTTGCTCTGTCTAACACTCCGTAGGTGAGATAAATACCGTGCGTGGCAATAAGAATTGGATGCGTGCACGCGAAGGTGTACTTTCGTCACAAAACTTTGGCGATCAACTCGACCTCCTTTATCCTATCATCGAGACCGGCGGTTCTGATTCCGCTGCCTTTGACAATGTCCTCGAGCTCCTTGTAGTGAACGGTGTCGTCACGCTTCCCGAAGCGATCATGATGCTCATCCCCGAGGCATGGCAAGGAAACGAATATATGGAGCCGCAGAAGAAGGCGTTTTACAGTTGGGCAGCGTGTCTCCAGGAGCCTTGGGATGGACCGGCTCTTTTCACTTTCAGCGACGGTCGCTTCTGTGGCGCGAATCTCGATCGCAATGGTCTGAGACCATGTCGGTTCATCGTCACCAGCGAAGATATCATGATTTGTGCCTCGGAGGTTGGGGCCTTGTACGTCGCACCCGACAAGGTTGTTCAGAAGGGTAGATTGAAGCCGGGGCGCATGCTTCTTGTGGACACTGTAGAAGGGAGGATAGTCGATGACAAAGAGTTGAAACGGGATACGGCGTCCAAACAAAACTTTGCTTCTTGGGTAGAGACGCATGTTCTGCATATGCCTAACATAGTAAAGCGCGCTCTACGCGGCAACACGCGTCTCGGACCTCAGCTCGACGACGCACCCCTCAGCACCGACCCGAAACTACTTGCATTTGGGTATACTGTCGAGCAACTCAGTTTGCTCCTCTTGCCGATGGTCTCGGAAGGAAAGGAAGCTTTGGGGTCCATGGGTAACGACGCACCAATAGCACCTATGGCCACCCAACCACGTCTTATCTACGATTACTTCCGCCAGCTCTTTGCTCAAGTCACCAATCCCCCAATTGATCCCATTCGTGAGAGCATCGTCATGTCGCTCGAAGCTTACGTTGGCCCTGAGGGTAATCTTCTGGAAATGAAACCTCAGCAATGTCACCGAATTCTCCTTCCTTCACCCCTGATTTCCATCGAGGAAATGAACGCCATAAAGAACCTTAAGGTTGCTTATGCTGGATGGCCTTCTCGAACCATCGATATCACTTTCCCGAAGGAACATGGCCTTCCCGGCTACCAATTAGCTCTCGAACGCGTATGCAGTGAGGCTGCCCAGGCTATCGACGATGGGATTAAGGTAGTGATCCTCAGCGATCGAGCAACCGCTTCGGACAGGGTACCGCTTTCTGCACTTGTCGCTTGTGGTGGTGTCCACCATCATCTTGTTTTACAGAAAAAGCGCGCGAAGATTGCTCTCATGATCGACACTGGGGAGGCTCGTGAAGTTCATCACCTTTGTGTCCTTGTCGGTTACGGTGCCGACGCTGTTTGTCCCTGGTTGATGATGGAGGCCATTCACAAAGTCGGCCGGGAAGGATTGTCAGTTCATCTTTCCAACCTTGCGATTGACTTCACTAAGCCTATATCTTTATCAGAATCAAAGGAGATATGAACGTCGAGCAACTTATAGATAATTATAGACACTCCATCGACAATGGCATCCTCAAGGTCATGTCCAAGATGGGCATCTCCACCCTTCAGTCCTACAAGGGCGCTCAGATTTTCGAGATTCTTGGGCTTCACAGGGAAGTCGTTGAGCGCTGCTTCATCGGCACTGCAAGCAGAGTGCAAGGCGCTACATTCGATCTTCTCGCCATGGACGCCTTCGAGTTGCACGAACGCGGATGGCCCAGCCGCGAGACTATTATTCCTCCTGGTATGCCCGAGTCCGGCGAATATCATTGGCGAGATGGTGGTGAGGCCCACATCAACGACCCCACTGGTATTGCCAACCTTCAGGACGCTGTTCGTGAAAAGAATCAGTCAGCGTACGAGGCTTATGCGCGCAATGCAAATGAACAAGCTCAGCGTATCCACCTTCGTGGGCTACTTGATTTCCGATATGAAGACGCTACCGCCATACCAGTCGATCAGGTCGAACCCTGGAACGAGATAGTACGACGTTTCGTCACGGGCGCTATGTCTTATGGTTCTATCTCCATGGAAGCCCACACGACACTGGCTATTGCTATGAATCGTCTGGGTGGAAAATCCAACACGGGTGAAGGTGGCGAAGACGCAGAGCGTTCCACTGTGCTTAACAATGGCGATACAATGCGGTCGGCAATCAAGCAGGTCGCTTCAGGTCGTTTCGGCGTCACATCTAATTACCTATCAGATGCCAACGAGCTCCAGATCAAGATGGCACAAGGAGCAAAACCTGGCGAGGGCGGAGAATTACCCGGTCACAAGGTATCCATGTCAATTGCACGCACGCGCCACTCGACGGCTGGCGTCGGGCTTATTTCCCCACCTCCTCATCACGACATTTACTCAATCGAGGACCTGAAGCAGCTTATATACGATCTAAAGTGCTCTAATCCTCGTGCCCGTATATCCGTCAAGCTCGTGTCTGAAGTTGGTGTCGGTATCGTTGCTAGTGGTGTCGCCAAAGCCAAAGCCGACCATATATTGATCTCTGGTCACGATGGTGGAACCGGTGCTTCTCGTTGGACCGGTATTAAATATGCTGGTCTGCCATGGGAACTCGGTCTGGCCGAAACCCACCAGA
Source organism: Sanguinoderma rugosum (assembly GCA_017499575.1). NCBI lineage: Eukaryota > Fungi > Basidiomycota > Agaricomycetes > Polyporales > Polyporaceae > Sanguinoderma > Sanguinoderma rugosum. The sequence continues at coordinate 3,992,346 of VTPW01000001.1, read as the reverse complement.
CCCTTGTGCTGAATGATCTTCGTGGTCGTGTCACCGTGCAAACTGACGGGCAACTGCGCACTGGACGTGATATCGCCATTGCCTGTCTTCTTGGTGCGGAAGAGTGGGGTTTCGCTACGACGCCCTTGATTGCTATGGGTTGCATCATGATGAGGAAGTGCCACCGTATGCAAATCTTCCTTGTTATCGCTTCTCTTACTTACTGACGGTCATCATCCAGTGAATACGTGCCCCGTTGGCATTGCTACCCAAGATCCACAACTCCGAGCTAAATTCGCAGGCCAACCCGAGCAAGTCATTAACTTCTTCTACTATCTTGCGGAGGACCTTCGCAGCTACATGGCCAAGCTGGGCTTCCGTACGATCAACGAAATGGTTGGGCGAGCCGATATGTTGAAAGTAAACGAGAAGCTGCGCACTGTCAAGACGGCTCACTTGGACTTGTCTGCGGTATTGAAACCTGCCTGGCAGATGCGCCCCGGCGCGGCGACTTACCGCGTCCGCTCTCAAGACCACAAACTCTACATCCGTTTGGACAACAAATTCATTGACGAAGCCGAACCTGCGCTCACCAAAGGTCTACCCGTCCATATCGACTGCGACGTTGTCAACACGGATCGCGCACTTGGAACATCCCTTTCCTACAGAATCTCGAAACTTTACGGCGAGGAGGGACTCCCGAAGGACACCATCCACATCAGCATGAGAGGTTCTGCTGGCCAGTCATGCGGCGCTTTCCTTGCGCCTGGAATCACCATCGATTTGGAAGGTGACGCCAACGATTATGTCGGGAAGGGTCTATCTGGTGGTCGTCTCATTGTATATCCTCCAAAGGAATCCAAATTCAAGGCCGAGGAGAATATCATCGTTGGAAATGTTTGCCTGTATGGCGCAACATCAGGCGAGGCCTTCATTCGTGGTATTGCTGCTGAACGCTTCGCTGTTCGTAACTCTGGTGCGAACGCCGTAGTCGAGGGGATGGGCGACCATGGATGTGAGTACATGACAGGTGGCCGAGTTGTTGTGCTAGGGACGACCGGCCGCAACTTCGCTGCAGGCATGAGCGGAGGTATTGCTTACGTCCTCGACACGGCGCACACCTTTGCCTCGAAGGTCAACATGGAGATGGTAGAGCTGGGCAAGGTTAACGACCCACGTGAAATCGCCGCTCTCCGAAGCCTCATCGAAGACCACAGGCACTACACGGGCTCTGAAGTTGCCGACCGTGTACTACATGACTTCCACCATCTACTGCCCCTCTTCGTTCGCGTCATGCCCCTCGATTACAAGCGGGTCCTCGAGGAACAAACTGCAAAGGAGAAGGAGGATAAGATTCGTCAAAGTGTCATCGATCTCATCCCTTCCAGAACAGCTAGTCAGGTGGATCTCGCTTCCGAAGGGTTGGAAGACATTCTGTTGCCTAAGACGCCTACTCCCAACACTCTCATGCCGCCGCTTGCAAAGCGTTCTGAACCATCTGTGACCGACATGGAAGATTCGTTAATCGACGATGGCAGTGCGAAGCAAAGATCCCTCAAGCTTGACAAAGTCAAAGGGTTCATGAAGTATCAACGCCTCAGCGAAGCCTATCGCCCACCTCGCAAGCGCGTCAAGGACTGGAAGGAGATCTCCACGAGATTGACCGTCAGTGAACTCAAGTACCAATCTGCTCGATGCATGGATTGTGGCGTTCCTTTCTGCCAATCCGATTCAGGCTGTCCCATCTCCAACGTGATTCCGAAGTGGAACGATCTTGTTTTCAAGGGTCAATGGAGGGATGCTCTGAATCGTCTGCTTTTGACCAATAACTTCCCGGAGTTTACTGGACGTGTTTGCCCTGCTCCTTGCGAGGGTGCTTGTGTCCTGGGTATCAACGAACAGCCCGTGGGTATCAAGAGCATCGAGTGTGCCATCATTGACAAGGTTCGTCACTTGTCACCAATTCATGCAGTAGACATCATAACATCACGGTTATAGGGTTTCGAAATGGGCTGGATGGCTCCCAATCCTCCCACCTTCCGCACTGGCAAACGCATAGCCATCATCGGTTCCGGACCTGCTGGATTGGCATGCGCAGACCAATTGAACAAAGCTGGTCATTTCGTTACTGTGTTCGACCGTAACGATCGCTTCGGAGGACTCCTCATGTATGGTATCCCTAAGTAAGCCATTCGCCACGTTGTTTGGAACAGGGTGCTCATAATGTATTTAGCATGAAGCTTGACAAGTCTGTGGTTCAACGGCGCATTGACCTAATGGCTGCCGAAGGAATCGTGAGTTTATGACATTGTGTGGTTTACGAATGCTGACGAGCTTTGTTGCTAGACTTTTGTCCCCAACGCCCACGTCGGGGTCGACGTAGATGTTGCCCACATTCGTGCCGAGAGCGATGCGGTCGTTGTGTGTACAGGAGCTACTTGGCCTCGAGACTTGAAGATTCCCAACCGCGACGCCGATGGCATTCATTTCGCCATGGAGTTCCTACAGGTAAGATCAACTACATGATACGACACCCAATCCTATGCTTATTCCTCATTTCCTAGCTCAACACAAAGTCTCTTCTGGACTCCGAGCTACAAGACGGGGGTTACATCAACGCTAGGGGTAAGGATGTGATTGTCATCGGTGGAGGTGATACTGGCAACGACTGCATCGGGACTGCTATGCGCCATGGCGCGAAGTCGGTTACCAACTTCGAGCTTCTTCCCCGCCCGCCTGGTGCCAGAGGCAGAGACAACCCGTGGCCCCAGTGGCCCAGGTAAGGGTCTCGTGGAATCTCGGTGACGCCTACCTAATGATACTCTCTAGAATCTTCCGAACTGACTACGGCCACACTGAGGTCGCCGCCCACTTCGGTAATGGTGAGTCACCTCCCCACGTCCACACCTTGTAAGTCTTGTCACTGACATTGGTATCTGCAGACCCACGAGAGTATTGTATCTCCACGAAAGACTTTGTGCTCAACGACGAGGGCAAGCTTAAGGGTCTCAACACCGTTCGTGTCGAGTGGACGAAGGACAGCGGCGGGCGTTGGAAGATGGAAGAAGTCCCCGGTTCGGAGAAGTTCTTCCCCGCGCAGCTCGTGTTCTTGGCGCTCGGATTCCTGGGTCCGCAAGTCGAGCTCGTCAAAGCGTTGTCGCTGAAGCAGGATGGGCGATCGAACATCCAGACCCCACCCAAGGTCAGTTCGCCTTGTGTTGTGCATTTTTGATGCATTTTTACTGATTGTGAACCGTGAAGAAATACACCACAAACGTCGATGGTGTTTTCAGTGCTGGTGATTGTCGCCGCGGTCAGTCGTTGATTGTGTGGGGCATCCAGTAAGTCTACTGTCGTCTCACTCCTCGTCACTCCTCATCACGATTTAACTTTACCGTAACAGAGAGGGACGTAGTGCCGCCGCCGAAGTAGACGCCTGGCTTTCCAGCGGTACGACCAGACTGCCTAGCGCTGGTGGCATCAAAACCCGAGTAAGTAACAGGACCCACTGCTTGACTTGAAGCAAAAGCTAACTTGCCTTCTCGCAGACGTTCATCCCGCCGCCCAGCAACCTTCCGCGTATTGTCGAAACTGCGGCGTAAGGATTCAGCTTAAGGACCGTTTCTTGTCCTTGTCTGCCACGGTTGGGCTGTTGCTTAGAGTTGGTTGTGTTTGTATATTGCACGTATTTCGTTTCCTCCCTCTTATGATATGGGCACACCGTCGATTCATCCCTTGTATACTGTGACACGAACGTCGGAGTTGTATATACTGTAAATGACAATATTGTCGACGCACTATCATGACTATAATCATAGCAGAGCGGGACGCCGTGCTGCGTATGAAATCAAAAGCATGAATCATACAACCAATCCCTGCTTTTCACGTATCGTTGAAACCACAGCTTGAGAATCAAAGACCGTCTCTCGTCTGTTGCGTAGAATCGCTCGCATATTGCACGTACTCTGTTTGGTTTCACATGAGGGTGCGCCGTCGATTCATCGTTCGCACATATCGCAGATGCCGACCGTAAATGACAAGATATCGTCGACGTCCATACAGTTATACAGTTATACCAAGTAGAGCAATACTTCATCAATAGTGGTGATCCAACAACAAACCACTTAACCGAGAAAGCGCACGTTACGGCTCCCATGGGCTCAGAGCAGCGCCCCCCACGCCCGCGGTCAGGAACGTCGCGTAGGGCGCGCCCTGCTCCACGACCATGCAGTCTTCCAGCCGCACGCCGACCTTGCCTTCGATGTACACGCCCGGCTCGTCGGAGAACGTGTGCCCCGTCTGGATGCGCGTCGCCTGGGCTGCGGGGACGCCGCGGAGGTAGGGCGATTCGTGGACGTCGAGGCCGATTCCTTGGGAGGGCAAGATGGAGGGTCAGCACAACGAAATGCGAAATGCATTATGTGTGTATACGGGGTAGGAGTGTAGCAGGGGAGATGGAGGAGGGTACGCACCGTGGCCCAGCCTATGTGTGAAATACGCTCCGTACCCGTCGAGCATGAGCCGCGCACGCGCGACGATGTCGGGGTGGTTCGTCAGGGCGCCGGGGTAGGTGGCGACGCGGGCGAGGGACTGCGCGGCGTGGACGTGGTGCCAGATCGCGAGGTGGTCGTCGGGGATGGAGGAGCCGGGGAGGGCGATGGTCTAGTCCTCGGTATTAGTGCCCTTTGGTGGGCTTAGTAAACGACGGAAGGCGTACCCGAGTGACATCACTCCAGTATCCGTGCAGCTGCCCTGTACAGTCGAAGAGGGCAAAGTCCTCTTTTTGGAGGACGCGGTTTGTGCCCGAGCCGTGGGGGAGCGCCGCGTTCTCTTCGATAGGCCTGCGTTATACATGGAAGCGAAGGACTTAGGGTGAGCTTACCTCCGAACAACGTCAGGCACCCAGCGCGTTCCAGCCCAACGGCAGCCAGAGCCCGCCTGACCAGCTCCCGCGCATCGGACTCGTGCATGCCGATGTACATGCGCTTGTGCGTGGCGCGTATAGCAAGTAAGGTCGCTTCGTTCGCGCATTTGAGGATATTGATTTCCTCGGGTGTCTTGCGCTCGCGGATTTCGACAACCTGCGGTGGTGCGTTCTGCACTTGGCCGTGCCGCAGGGCGCGCTGGAGGCCATCCGCGACGAATAAACGGGCATTTCCATCTACGAATACCGTAGAGTTCGAGGGAAGGCGGAGCGCATCGAAGAGAACTGCGAAGGGATCTTGCTCCTCGGCCCACTGGATGTACGCAGACGGGGAGAGAGGGAGCAGCTTTGCGCGCGTCGCCTCGAATTTGGGAGTCAAGATCGACACATTCGCCGAGATGTCCCCCGCATCACTTAATCCGTCCCTCTCCCTGTCCGCACCCAACACGGAAGGGGTAACGATGAACAACAACGGCCTCTCGCTCAGCCTCCAGTGCGCATCGGAGACATTGAAGTAATACGCCGCAGACGAGCTCGGTTCCGCGATATACGCTGCCGCGCCTAGCTGGTGGAGGCGCTTCGCGAGGGTGTTGCGCCGCGCTTCAAAGACGGAGGACGAGATTGGGGGGATGGCGGCGCAGTGCCGGGGGAGGTCTGGGAATGCGGGTTCCGGGGATGCGGGTGAGCTGCGTTGCGTTTCTTCCCCGAGCCCTACAAGCCCGAGCCTTGGGGTGGATATGAATAAGAAGCAGAGGAGCGGGATGAGGAGGAGCCAGAGACGCGTGCGTTTCTTGCTGCTAGGTTTGGGCTGAGGCGGTCGCACTGTTAATTGCTCTGGTTGACCCATGGCTGTTGGTGGAGAGAAAGCAAGGACCAAGTTCGCGCATGCTTCTGCCAGAAGCTCAGCTTCCCAAGCGTTCACGGGAGCGGGAATAATGAATGCTTTTATCTTATCTTACCTCCTTATCGGATTCAAGTCGCTGATCACGTGACAGCGTGTTCAGGAGCCCCTGTCAGTTGACAAGTCTAGTGTTGTGGGAAAAACCTACTATGCTTGGTCACCACTTCGTATCGGGTCACACCATAATTACTCTGCCATTTACCACTCCCTTGCTATGATTTTTTCTGAGTATGAAGCCTTCATGTGTGCTTATCATCTCATACTAGGTTTAACCATTCAAGTACCATATTTTAGAAGAAAGAAATCTCACTGGTGTCATGCTCTGCTGAAGGAGCCGATGCAGAGATTCAACTCACATCAGCAAGATCGTAAGTTTCTGTCGGCGCTGGTACCGGATTGTCAGTTGCCACAGTCGGCCAGTACACTCATCTGGATCCAGTAGGGACCTGTCCGTTCCCAGTACCGAGCACTGGAAGAGTGGAGAACTGTTGAACTGATCTCACTGTAGATGTGGGTGCGAAGTAGTTTTAATAGCGGCTCATGTACTACATGGTACAGGCAGTAGTAATGTCAACTCGAGTTCCTGTTGTCCCCACCCACTTGTAAACTAATGAACTACTCCACCAAGTACTCGTCATCAGAGGCTTCGATAGTTTCGCGAATATCGCGTTCAGCGAACGGCTTAAGATTGGTGCCATCGTCGAGAGTATGCTTGTCGGGAATGTGGGCACAGCTTTCGCGGATGAGGTAGTCCCACCGATTGCCCGTCATCGTGTCTTCAATTGCCTTCGCCCAACGAACAGCGACAGGGCCCCATCGGTCCGCCTTGAAAGCCGTTTGTCGGTTGAGCTGCGTGTCCTTCTTGTTTTCTTCAATCCTATTTACCCCATCCTTCCAGCCATTCAAAGCCCGTTCTATCTGTAATCGAAGGTGAGCGACGCGGAAGCGAAGACAGGATACACCTACAGCAGCGCAACAGAGGGCAAGAGCCCCAACTGGACGGCCAAATGATCTATCAGCGTCGATGACGGCGGCCATATGAGCTGCGAGGGTCTCTTGGATGATGAGAGACAGAAATGTCCCTTTTTTGGTCTGGTTGTCATGATTAGAGGTGCTGCCAGCATGAACTCGAAGAAAGTCACTCACATCGGAATCAGGGTCGAAGTAGATGAAACGTGGAACTGCATAGCCTGCAATGATGGCTGCGGCTTCATGGGGGGGAGTTCTGACCCGCACCTTGTTCGAGACTGCAGCCAGAGCAGCCTTTCCGATGGCGCTGCGATGGTCGATGAGAGTGGTTCCGGCCTAAGAGTACCCAGGACATTTAGTTACCCACATGCACACAGCGATTGAGCTTACCATAGCAATGACAGCTGGATGATCGACCTTATCGTGTAGCTTCGTGAACTTCTCAAGCCATAAGGTGCGTACCACATTTGCGAACTCGGGATGGCTAGCGGCACTGAACATATCCGGGAGAGTTCCACTCCAGTTGATGAGAGAGGCTCTCATCTCTCTCCAAAGCTTCGAGTAATATGAGCCTTCACCTTCGGGGAAGGGCAAGTCACGGAGCGCATATGTGTGTGATTCGGCCTTGGGGCGAGGTTTAGTTGCTAACGCGCTTGAACCTGCAGGCCGGCGGTCGACCTTGAGACCAGTCTTTGGTGGAGAAAACAAGGAATTTGGGCTTCGAGAGAGAGTGTAGGTGAATGAGTACACACCTGAGATGTATTCCGAGTTCCACTGTTGGCCTTTGACTTCGTGGTATCTACTTTGGTCACCGTCGAGCCTGGCAGCGTTTGATTCCGGGCCTTCCCCTGTGTTTTACTTGCACGAACAGCGCTTACGATATTATGGTCTTCATCATCGTGAAACTCGCCAGGCAAGTCATCGTCCTGATTGTCGACTCCAGTCTTGCTGGCCGTTGGGCCACTAGCAACAGCCTGAGCCTGAGATTGGGGACGTTTCTGGGGGGTCTTCCAGTCCGCTCTAATACCGCCTATTCCCGCGGTCTTTGCGCGCTTGCCGCTGAGAATAATCGGAATCAGTAGACACGTTGCAGGTAAGAGGTAAGCAGTTGAGCGCTCACCTGTCCTTGTTCGAGTCCATGCTCAATGCCTTCTCATGGCCTTTGCGCTTGCCAGTGGTTCCTAAAGGCTGGACGACGTCGCGGTGATTGAGGACCTCACTCCGAATGATACCTCTCTCCTTCTACTGTAGTAAGTCACCCCGGTCTCATTCCACTAGCGCACTATGGCTTACCTTCTTTCCCTTTGCAGCACCCGTGGCCTTCGTAGCCTTGCGTGCTACAGTATACCCATTTTCCTCTTCAGAGATGACACCTGCGAGCTCAACTTCACCCAACTCCGTATCTGAGACATCGACGACATAGTCTTCGTCATTCCCGTGGTCTGCATCGTCGTAATAGAAATCCTCGTCCTCGTCGGGTGGCAAAGACAGGCCATCGACATCATCATCTGATACATCGACGACGGCTCCACTTGTGGCCTTGTGAGGCTCTTGATGGACTTGATCTTCCATTTCGAAATCACCATCCTACCAATGGTAAGTAGAGTCGGAGTGCCAGACCTGTTCAATCTGATGCGTACCGTTACTGATGAATGACTTCCTCTAGTAGCTAAATCAGGGCGCTCTGCAATTTCCTGCCGTTCCATATCTTGCATTTGAAGTCGGTCTTCTTCTGCAGCGATCGTTCGAAGGGAGAGTTGGTGAGCCTTATTATCCGCCAATTTCTTTGCAAGGAGATCAGCCTTTTTAGCAGTTTTTTCGGCCTTTACCTCCGCAGAAGAACGACGTTTTTGGCGGTTGTCAAGGATTATTTGCGCAGGCCTAGTGGTTTTATTAGAAGCACGGGTAGTGATTCGACGTCCTTCGGGCTTCAATGGCACATCAGATGCTGGGGTGACCTCTGCGCCTGCATTGCCTGTCAGTGGTCCATCGGGTGTTGCCTGAAGTCGCTGTTGCAGTTTGGCCAAGACAGCAGTGCTCAGCTTTTTTGGGGGTGCCATACTTTCTTTCGTTGACGCGATGGGTTTTGCTTTGGATGACTTTGTGTACGAGGTGAGTAAATAAAGTTTGTAAATTTTCCAAGTCCGAGTCTCATCGACATTTCAAACCAACAGCGTTAGTTAAGGGCCGACTTATCAGACTCTTATTATGCTGCAGCCGCAACCACTCCGCCTCCCTTGCACCTTCGCTGGCTGCTCAGCCAAGTTCAAGAGCTATCGCGGCAGAACATATCATGTTCGAACGAAACACCACCTCACAAACGCTGTACGGCACAACGAAACCCAAAGTTCGTCTGACTCTTCAACGGACTCCGAGTCGGACAGTGGTCATGCCATCTCCGCCCCTGCTCGTGCGCCGCTTCTGGGCAGCCAGTCACCACCCACTTCACCGAACTTGAACTTGGACCCAGGGTTCTCACCTTCACCTCCCCCCGAGAGCACGCCCCAAACCAGTGACAAAACTTATCATCCTTATCTCTCAGGTATAAGGTCTCGCAGAGTGTCCTGTGCGAAAGCTGCCACTAACTCTGAGACGGATTTCGCCAGGAGCACCATGCGATATGAATGGAAATCTGCTACCACCGAATACCCCTCCCCCTCCTAGGCCCGCCCCAGGCAATGATGATTGGACACCATTCCATACCAGACAGCAGTTCGAAATTGCAGATTTGCTATTTCGCAAGGTGGAGATGTCGGCTGCCAATGTTGACGAGCTCTTTGCCATTTTGGGGCTCACAGCGGCTTGCAACACGGACGATTCACAGCAATCTGACGAGGAAGGGAGCACCGCAGCTCCATTCGATTCACACAAGGACATGTATGACACAGTTGATGCCTCGTCTCTTGGCGATGCTCCTTGGAACTGTCTCGAAGTCTGTTATGGCGACGATGTCCTGGATACTGCAGCACCATGGAAGAAGAAGGTCTACGAGGTTTGGTATAGAGACCCGGACATTGTACTTCGAAATCTCCTAGATAACCCGGATTTCGATGGTGAATTTGATTATGCACCGTACGTGGAAACCGTGGACTTGGGAAGTGGTGGTAAGCGGCGTTGGAGTAACTTCATGTCTGCAAATTTCGCCTGGCGCCACTGTGTAAGCCCCCTATTTCTATTCAGATCTTCGAGTCTCCTATTCATGCTGTCTCATAGACATCGATTTTTGAGGAAAACAAGGAACAGAATCACGGAGCAATGTACTCAGCAATCATCCTCGGAAGCGACAAGACGACAGTCTCAGTTGCGACAGGGCAAGTTGAGTACCATCCCCTGTATATGTCAATTGGGAATATCCACAACAATGTTCGCCGCGCCCATCGTCAAGGGGTTGTCCCTCTCGCATTTCTTGCTATCCCCAAAAGCGACCGCCGTTATGACACCGATGTCGAATTCCGCAAGTTTAAACGTCATTTATACCATACATCGGTCTCTGCAATATTCCAAAGCATTAAGGCCATGATGTCAACTCCTGTTGTTCGGCGCTGTCCTGATGGACATTTCCGACGAGTGGTATTTGATTTCGGTCCTTTCATTGGGGACTACCCAGAGCAAGTCATGCTTGCGGGTGTTGTGGGAGGATGGTGTGCACGGTACGATATGAATTCCTCTATTCGGTACATGTCTAATACCGAGATCGTTTAGTTGTACTGCCCTTTGTACCGATCTCGATAACTCTCAATATTCGGTGCGACGCGAGCAGGAGTTCACCAACACACTTATTGGTACACTGGACTCGAGTTCCCTATGGGACGAGTACGGCATCGACGATGATGTTATTGTACGGTGTCTCCTACAGCTTTCCGGTTTGACGGTCATCAGTACTAACAGTCTTGTGTAGCCATTCACCAACGACTTCCCTCGGTCAGATATTCATGAAATGATGGCGCCGGACTTGCTACATCAAATCATCAAGGGTACATTCAAGGACCATTTAGTAACATGGGTGGGGGAATACTTAAAACTTGAACATGGTGCCGCGGAAGCTGATCGAATAATGGATGTCATTGACCATCGGTATGGCAGATACATTTTGAATTGGGCGGAGACTCGCTGACTGATATTTTCTATAGGATCGCTGCAACTCCTGGATTTCCTGGGTTACGCAGATTCCCCGATGGTCGCCGTTTCAAGCAATGGACCGGTGACGATTCCAAAGCATTGATGAAGGCGAGTCCATCAAGCGACTGACGCCGATCAACACAGAAGCTTATCATTCTCCTAGGTCTACCTTCCAGCACTGGTTGGATTTGTGCCGCTTGAGATGCTGAAAGCCTTTCAGACTTTCCTGAACTTCTGCTACCTTGTACGACACCCAAGCTTTACACCCGAAACGATTACTCAAGTCCGAGAAACTCTTATGGCGTTCCATGACTTCCGCAAGATCTTTATCACTGCAGGTGTGCGCGAAACTATTTCCTTGCCACGTCAGCACTCTCTTGTCCACTATTCCCACCTCATCCAAGAATTTGGAGCGCCTGGTGGTCTGTGTTCCTCAATTACTGAGTCTCGGCATATCACTGCAGTCAAAAAACCGTGGAGACGCTCTAGTCGCTGGGAAGCACTTGGTCAAATGTTAACAACAAACCAGCGGCTCGACAAACTCGCTGCAATGCGCACAGACTTTGAGGAGCGGGGTATGATTCCCATATCCCGCGATGTCATTTCAAAGCAGGTTAACAACCTTCTGGACGACGAGGGCTGCGAACCTGTTGATGAGATTGTCGAGGGGAATGTTGTACTTGCACGAACCCGAAGTAAGTCAGTGATTCTCTGGAGTTGAAGGATCGAAGGATACTAAATAGGCTGATAGTTCGTAATTATCCACGCAAACTCGAGGCCCTAGGGGAATCAATCGGCTACCCTCAACTACATGAGCTCACTCGTCGCTTTCTCTACGACTACCTCTATCCTCATGCCCTGTTTCCTTCAAATGAAATTCCGCTTGAAGACTGCCCCTCTGTCTATTCCAAAATCGCTGTCTTTCATTCTGCCGTAGCGACGTTCTACGCCCCAAGCGACATCTCTGGCATTCATGGCATGCGACGCGAGCGTATTCGCTCAACTCCTGATTGGCGGGGTGGTGGCGAGCGGCGTGATTGTGCCCTCATCGTTGAGGATCAAAATCAGTCAGGGTTCGGCGGCATGAGTGTTGTTCGAATCCGTCTGTTATTTTCATTCAAGCATGACGGGACCACCATTCCATGTGTGTTGGTCGAGTGGTTCAAACGATATGGACAACGGCCAGATGCTAATACTGGGATGTGGATTGTACGCCCCGAAACTACGGGCCATCGCGAATCCCCTTTACTTACTGTAGTTCACCTCGACACCCTCTTTCGTTTAGCTCACTTGATGCCCATCTTTGAATCTACCACCGCACTACCAGATGGCTTCCAGCATAGCTATACTCTTGATGCTTTCAAGTCATTTTATCTCAACAAGTACATTGATTATCACGCATTCGAGACCTTATTTAGTTGATGAGTTGAATGTTCCGTATTTGTGTTAGATTACAACAAGTGAGGATCAAGCTACACTATGCGCATATGAGACAGAGGCCGTCTCCAAGTCTAGGTCCAAGAATGCGGCTACCTCCTCCATCTGCACCTGCACCTGCTCAGCAAGAATCCCTTGCACCTTGTCTGCCATCTCTTCACCACCGGCAAGCCGCCGCATCCAATCGCAGAGGAACTGAACGTGCCCATGGCTCTCCCATAAGAGCTCGGACAGCACTTGGAGTTGTTCGTGATGTCGATGTTGAAGATACCGAACGTCGTGCTCGTACAACTTCAAATGATGGCACACAGGGCCTATAGACCAAATTGTGGCAAGGTCAGCTATTGAAGACATATATGTGACATCTGAACGCACCATTGCAGCACCGGTTGTACACAGGGGATGTGGGTGACTTGGGTGTTGAAAACTGCATCAACGAGAAGAAACTGCGTGACTTTTTTCCCGACAGTTGTATCTCCCCATTCGAGCTACGCCGTGGGTTCTTTGGGCGAAAGATGCGGAGAGGGTGAGAAGAGAATAGCCTGAGGCTTTGGCGGCTGCTAGTAGTGGTCATACTAGTATTTTGACGGTGATATGTGGTATCCATACCGGACACTGATGGCAAGAGCAACGAAGTACTGGACACCTGGTGTGGTACTGGGCGCGTGGCTTGTCCAAATATGGATACTGCTTTGTGATTACTAAGACTGGGTCCAGGCCCCCAGCACCTCACCTCGCCCAGTACGATCCAGTAAAGTGTGATCTTGCTGATGCAGCAACGTGTCACGTCCAGTTGCGACGGTTAATTTGTATCATCAACGCATAACCCTCATGCCCTGCATCTCAAGAACCTGACAACCACGAAACCAATGGCTTTCAGAAGATCCAATGTACAAGCACTGTATCCAGGCTGCAATATATAGTGTATCATCAGGCAAGTATACAAAACGAACATGAGTCCCGGTAGGAATAAGTGCAGTACAGATGGATATGTAACAAAGTCCAATCCTGTGATATCCGAGTGTCCGCGTGTGGACCGAGTCCAAGCCAGATGCACATGACTGTACTCCTAGTAGCCCCTAAGGGGCCTCCTGGATGCAACTATAACACACTGTCAGCATACCCCTCACAGTTTTATAGACATTTGTCCAGTGTTGCAACTTGAGGCAAAGTCATTGGCAATAGAAGTGTGATATGCATGCCCATGTCAATGAGTGTCTGCCATTGCCACGCCTAATGTGCACAGAGTGTAGCAGTCAAGAAAGAGTTGAAGACTAGTTGATATAAGTGGCCTTCAATAATCAAATGAATCAAAAAGGTTTGATAGAGACTCCATTGAATGTCCAGGCTACTGCGACGAAGTACAATTGTGTATCCTCGAGCACCAACCAACTTGCACTCTTCTCATCCTTGATCCGCACAGTAAATATTTAACTTCACGGACGATGGTCTGAAATGCACCCCAAAACCTTTGTTTTTTCTGAAGATGAACAAGACACTATGCAGATGCGGCCTCTCGAGAAGGAGGAATGATTTCGGCAAGAAAGCCTGGCAGGAACCGCTCCATGCGCTCGTGCGTCGAAGTCCATACCGTCCGCTGGCGCTCCGTACGATAATCCTCCCCCGAGGGTGGCGGAATCAGAAGGCTCGCAGCGTTCATCACCAGGAGCACATTTTTCAGCGATTCAGGCACAGCCTCGTTCTACAAGTCAAAAACCGTCAGCGTCGTCATTCACAAGCGATGATTGGCGATAATCGATAAATGAAGTTGAACTTACCAAATGGTCCCCTTTATCTACATTCATCAACCGGTCCAACAAATCCAGAACCTGTATCCACACAATCCGTATATCTGTATTTGCCTGGCTCTCCCGTACCTCGAAGTGCATGAAGGCCTTGCAGAGGAACGCAGACGCCCTCAAGCGGCTCTCGGGCATCCCCTGCGGGTCGCGCTGATTCACCTGCGGCTTCACCAAATCATCGAGGAGTGGGAACAACACACGGTTGAATATTTCCTCGACTTGCGCGGCATCGGCCTTCTCGAACACCAAATGTGGTCCCAGGAGCAGCCGTTGTAGTTGGCTGAGGGCGCTGTACCGAACCTCCCGCGCAGCGTTGGCGGACTGCCTACTGAGGGAGCTCAACAACGGCAAACAATGTTGCCGCCATACTAGAACGTATTGAGATGCCGCTTGCGTGGACATATTAACTCTGGCATACCTTGGGCCTGAGGGATGTTCATCTTGATGAACACAGTCATGAACTTCTTCAAATCAAACATCGAATCCACTGCCTTGCATCCGCGATCGATTACAGGCGACCTACAGGGATACAAGAAGCGATCAGACACTGGCTGCACGATTGAGGAGGTCCCACCCGGCAGGAGTAACTTACTGCACCGAAGTCAACTGCTGTTTTTGACGCCCTCTTGTTTGCTGGTTCTCGATGGCCTTTCCCGCGGCCGTAGCGAAATCATCCAATATCATAACAAGCCCCGCGAAATTATCAGGAGTGACAACTTGGTGCGGCCCGTCGCTCGCTAATGAGCTTATAAACTCGAAGGAGAGCCGAGACGCTTCCGGGTTCGACATCGTGGAGCGGAGCAGAGCAAAGATGAGGTTCCACTCCGTCTGTGATCTATTCAAGGCAAGGATAAAGGTTGTGGTAAGAAAGGCGGCGAAACTAGAAAACATACCTAACGATATCCGGATGCTTTTGGATTACGAGGACGACACCCGAGACAACCTGTTCCGCCACAGAGTTCGCAGCATGTGCGTGCAGACCCGAAAGGAGATCGAACGACACATAGACCTGGTCTCGGAGCGCAGGCTATATCGCCATCATGATAAGCAAACCGACCTCTGATAGCAAGCCAGCGACGGACACCAACCTTCGTTGCGAGGATGAGGCATAATCGCAGAAGCGCCACTACGGCTCGCTCGATGAGTAGAACACTATAGTGGTTCGCGGAGGACAGCAGCGCAGACAAATGTTCAAAGACGATTGGCCTGCAATGATAGCATCAGCACCATTCTTACTTTGCATAGTTTAGCGGTGAAACGGCACACACCAGAGCTCATCTATCCGATCTGGAGTCTGGCACAAAATACTGACCATGGTCTCGAGCAAGAATACCGAAGCGGGATCGTACGGTAGTGCGTAGGCATCGCCGTCAACCGCTATAGCACCATCGTCGGATTCCTGTTTAAACCGGGCGACGGTCCTTTCGTGGGCGAGCGCCTCCAGTGACCGAACGGCAGCAATGAGGGCCTCAAGGTCCAGTTGCCTATAAGAACAAATTCAATCAGCAAGTCAGAGTCAACCTACACTGATATAATATATAAACGCACATGATCTGGCTGTAAAGCTCATCCAGCCGACACGACGTAATGCAGTCAATCGTGCAGAGCGTGTTCTCGATGTCCGAGTCCGTGGCATCCGGGACCTGGTGGTCTGAGGGGCCGTACGGCGTCATGAGGTACGAAGACAGCGCGGACAGCAGACCGCCGTCGTTACGCTGTTGCTGTCGCGCAGGCTGACTGCCACGCAAAGGAATCATAGAAACGCCACCGAGGAAGTCTTCCATCTGAAGCATCCGCGTCGGTAACAGCGAGTGCAAGAACAGGTTTTGGAACATCTCGAATATCTGTTTTCGATGATCGTCAACACCCCTTCGCCGCAAGTCCCGCACCTCGTTCCATTCGATGAGTCGGACTCACCTGCGTCCATCCTTCGCGAAGCGCATTCCCATTCCCATTGACGATGTTGAACAACACAACCACCGCCAGCTGCCCTTTGAAGTTGGTCCCAAACTTCACCGACAGCGAGGACACCGTTATCGCCTGTCCTTCGACCTCCACAACGGGGTAATTCGGCACCTGCGCTGGCAGCGACTCCGACAGCAGACTCGTTGCCTGCGACAGCGACACCACCACGAAATCAAACACATCCGGTAAGTTGAAGCGCCCGGCGAGCGTCGCGCACTGCCGGAAGCCCGCGATCGCACGCTGGATGATGTAGTCATCGTCGAAGCTGATGAAGGCGTATGCGATCGCGGAGATCACGGGCTTCCACACCGACTTGAACATGTTGACATCGAACAACGCGCTATTGCACATCAGCAGTTCGCCTATCGGAATTACGGTGCTCAGCGACCGATGCTGACGAAAGTAGTTGAAGCGTAAGGGCGTACCGGATTGCCGTGATCGCGCAAGGAGCTCCTTCCACGCATATTCGAAGCCAAGTTGGCCTGTATGTTCTTCTGGCATGACGATCTCCCGTTTGCGGATAGAATCGTAGATGTTTTGCTACATCGCCTCAATAATTATGCCTGGAAAGACAAGAGCGGCGCTCACTAAATATTCCGGCGCGAAGTTAGCACCGTTATTCACTCCCCTGAGGTTCCGAGTATAATCCTCTATCGACATCCTTTTCTATTACCAACACCGGTTAGTGGAAAATATGTTAGGAGGGCTGTGGCACTCACGAGGACCTGCGGATTATGCAGATCGGTATTCAACATGATGACAGAGTAGGCCAAGACGTAGACGGCATCCTCGCTCTGAATGCCCTCTAACATGAACAGCAAGGTGTAAGCGAGCAACAACATATTCACATAGATAAACCGAAAATGAAAAAGGCACCCTTCAACTCACCTGGCTTCGCAGCGAAATATATAGACGCAAACGTCTCCGTGATCCTCGCAATCTGCTGTGCTTCTCCAGGCAACCGGAATGACTCGAGCATCTCCCGCATAGCATCTGCAATATGTTTCTACATTCTAAAGTCAGCCCCGCCCTCGCTAAGTGAGGATAGCACACAGCGCATGCACATACCCCTTTGAAATCGAACAGACTAATGAATGCATGCAGCACGTCGACATTATCCGGCTTCGAGATGAAATCCCCCAGCAACCTCTTATCAATCCGCCCACACCCCTTCAGGAACCGCGCTAGGCTCTGCGCCTTCGTCGTCTCCGGCCCCAGATCCGCGTAGATGAGCCCGTGCTCCTCGAGGAACGCGAGCCCCGTCTTCGGCTTGGCGTTGAAGCGCGCGGCGCCGGTGAGGACGAGCTGCTTGCGCGACTTCGTCTCCATAAGTGCGGATGGTTCGGGGTATTCCTAAAAGTTGGAATGAGCACTATTCTTTAGTAAAGCGATGAGAGACAAGTACGAACTTCCGGCCAGGTTGCTGAGTGCTGTAAGGTCGTTGTAGTTAGTGATGGAGATGCAGATATAATAAGAAACGGAGGGAGACGCACGCCATCGGCACGGACTGCCATGTCGTTGACGAACGCGAGCAGCAGATCCAAGCACAAATACTGCGCATTCCTCTGCCGCACATCTATCGCACCTCCCGCATACTGCGACGAATAAACACTCTAGAGGCGAAGTCAAACTACAGCACACGACCTCGCATACTAAACCACACCTTGGTCAAGAACTCGATCAGCCGCTCGAACATATTCTCGCAGTTCACATCGCAGTCATAGTTCGTATACAAATCGACCATGAAGCCCGGTTTGCGCGCGAGCTGGCTGAGCGTCTCGAGGATCTGGTCGCGTGTTTCTCCGCGAGCGGGGGCGACGAGCACGCGTGTCGGCGTCGCCGCGCCCTCTCCCGATTCGGGTTCTAGCGACCCGCTGAGTGTCGGCGTCGAGGGATGCGGCGAGTTCGGTATTCCTGACTTCTTCGATATCGAAAGTGCTGTTTGAGCTTTATTAGTCGCTGGCGCGGGGGCCAGCCTGTCAATCGTAAACGCCAAAAACAACTCCAGCTGCAGCTTCAGCCGTGGGCGCATCGTCTCGAACACAGTCGTGACCGTTCTCAGCGCCGCCTGTAAGACATGCGGGTTGTCAGAGCGCGCGAGCTGGAACATATACTTGCACCCGGAGTCGACGACGAGGGCCTCCAGGGATGGGAAGAGGATGAGGGCTGAACCGGATTCTTCGAAGGCGATGTTGAGGGCGCTGAGGGCGACGAGGCGCGTGGAGTCGGTGTGCTGCTGATCGTGTGGGTCGAGGACGTTGATGAGCACGCGGAGGAGCTCCAGGATCGAGGGAAGGCCATCTAGTCGGTATATGTGAATATTGTGAGCTTTTCATAAAGAAGAGGCACGAACATGCAGGTCTGGGAGACGAGGTAGGAGTGCGCAATGGCTCTGGCTCTGCCTGCGGTGTTGCGGGTGTTTCTTTTTCTTCTAAGGGTGGTACATCTGTGTCGGCGTCGGGGACGGGCTCGGCTTCTGGTAATTCATCGGTCGACGCGTCCTTCGTGGATACATTCATACGGATTTCGCCTTCTCCAGCCTCCTCTTCGCTTTCACGCAGCTTTGCCTCTTCTACGATTGGATCCAATGTGGTTAAGCGCGAGAACACCGCCTTGACCAGTCCGTGCATCGTGTTTTCGGCACATCGCCGCAGAATTTCTGCACACAACTATCAGAAACACCTTGAAACCCAATGTGCGAATGATCATCGTACCACTGAGACGCATTTGACAACAAGTCGTGAGCACCGTCTCCAGCATTTCGCAGACCTCGACGTCACCAAGCAGCTGCCCAACCGATCCGCACAAGCAATCGTGGATTACAGTCATGATTCGAAGCAGGACGACTTCGTCTCCAGATGAGTCGCTTGCTTCGAACTTGCAGTGCGAGACGGCGCTGCTGAGCTCGACGAGAGCCGTGTCCAAAGACACGGCATCGGGGGAGATGAGGCCACATACAAAGAAATGGTGGAGAGAGTGCAGTGCAGAGGAGGTTATGGGGCCAGTGGATAGTGGTGAGCGTATGATGGCGAAGAATGGCGCCAGGAGTGTTGGGAGAGGGATGGTGTCGATACCTGGTAGGGTAAGCTACACATGCACGTACGCGTGATCAGACGCGACGTACTTTCGACTTCACTGATGGTCCGTTTCAACTCTTGGAACCCTGCCATCAGATCCGCCTCCCTGCTCGTGGTCCTTGTCGGCTGTACGGGATGCGAGGGACTTGATATTCGGAGCCCGAGGTTGGTGCCCAACGCCGAGTCTCTGGAACTCATGAAATGGGCCGTGGATGCCCATCGCGAGTTCTTGCGCATGGTCGAGGTGACTGAGAGGATTTCTGAGTGTAGGACATGTTTCGTCGAGACGCTCCGGGTCATGGACGTCGTAGATGAAGTTATAATATGAGCTGTCCTTGAGCTGTCCAAATTCAAGCTTCATCACAAGGATTCGAAGTGCTCGTTCACGTGATCACGTGTAAGCCAATCTGCTGAGTGATCGCGCTTCATCTCTTTCTCCTCTACCACACTTGAATTCTGTTAAGGCACAAATTGGTAGAACTCTGTGCACATTAAGCGCAACAATGGCTGACAGTCTCGCCGACACGGATACTCTTATCGCGCTCGTATCAAGTATCGTCAACGACCGCTTGCCTCAAGTTGAGAGCTCGTCTGTGCTCGAGGTCATCCTCCATTGCGATGGCGATGTAGAGTTGGCTGCGAATTGTCTCCTGCAGAATGCCAGTATAATGCACGTTGGACGTCCTAAAGGCAAGAAACGCGCACATTCCGGTTTGGACGCGTGGCTTCAACGCGATGCACCTTCTCCTAAACGAAAACCAGTTTCACGCAAAGAACCTTCCCCCGAATCCACTGATGTGTTAGTGATGCGTCAGTTGTCCCCAGTGCCCTCTCGGCAGCCACTCGACGTACCCAACCTTCTGTCGGTTCTCCAGCAGCCCAGTACTAGTAGCAGCCCGTCCAAGAAACCGCCGTCGTCGTCGCGGAAACCGAAACCCCCGAGCAGCGTACCGCGCCTACCGCCGCTGACACTGCCTTCCCCTGCCATGGTCGCGCAGCACACCCCCTGCACGCTTCATTTATCGATCCTGCCCCCTGAGCTCGCCTGTAAGCTATTCTACACAATGGTCGATCTGGCGAGAGGAGGGTGGAAGCGCAATAAGTGGTGGCTCTTTGAGCGTATGGTCGAGAGTCCGCATCGGACGGCGTTCTTTGTGCGGAAAGCTCTTGGTTCGAGTAGCCAAGACGACAAGGGGAAAGGGAGGGAAAGGGCTGAGTGGACCGAAGCTGCGCAGTACTGGTGTGTTCCGTCTCGATTGCGGTGCCGAGCACCTTTCATCTTCTACTACAGGTATAATGGCACGCCTACTGACATACCTCCTGCCTTTCCGCCAGAAATGGAGGAAGCTTGTCACATCATTGAGCGCGCAGTGAACGCTGAAATGCGGAAACGAACGCGCTTCGATATGGATTGGAGACCGCCGTCCGACACACCCGAACCTCTGTGGCAAGCGAACGTCGCCGCGTCAAACTGCTACGAAGGCGGAAAGGAAACTGTCGGATGGCATTCAGACCAGCTGACTTACCTCGGGCCCTATCCAACCATCGCTTCATTAAGTTTGGGTAAGCGGAAGATATGTGGAGATTGTTTCGGTCATGAACTGCTCAATAGGAACCCGGCGAACATTCAGTCTGCGGGACGTCGTCCCAGCAGAAGAGCAAGAGAAACGCCATGCGCGGACGTATAATATCCCATTGCCACATAATTCTGTACGGTTAGGCTTTGCCATCCGCTTCCCCCTCATCTCCCTCACATTCACGACTTCGTACTAGTTAGTTATCATGCACGCTACGACGCAAGAGCGGTTCAAGCACTCGATTCCGCCCCAAAGCGCCGTGGACATCTACAAACCTATACTCCCAAGGTCGGCGTTTAGCATCTCATCAGTGAAGTCTGAGGAAGACGACAAGATCGAGCCTAGCAACATCCGCATCAACATCACTTTTCGATTTTATCGGCCTGATTTCCGCCCGCAGAGCACGCCGCGATGTAAGTGTGGAATCCCGATGATCTTAAGGCCTGATATGAAAAATACGACGGTGGCGCGCGAGAAGAGTTCGCGGAAATCCGCTTCGTCAAGTGGAATTCGTAAGGCGCCGTCTGGTGGTACTGGGCGGGAAGTAGATGGGCGGGGAGATGGAGGTGAAGAAGATGGGGGAATAAATGGGGATGGGGAGCCGGAGATGAAGTACTGGTGGACGTGCTACGCATACGCGCAGAACGAAGGGAAGGGATGCGGGCTTTGGAAGGTGATGGACATGCACGCTGAAGGACGAGGGTGGAAAGAAAGAAAGAAGGGACCTGAAAGCCTTGAATGATAACGTATGTCCTGAGCCAAGGGTATTCTAATGCTTTTGTCATTTCTTCTGTTGATTTATGGTGTATGTAGTACCGCGGACATCGACATCGACACTTCGCACTAAGCGCTTGTTTTTCCTTCTTCCTTCCTCTTTCGTGTGCAGGCCGATTCTGGAATAAGTTTATGGTGCGATTCGACGTTAACTTCTTTCGTTCTTTCGGAACCTCCAACGCTTAGGCCTTCCTTCGGGACTAAGCTCCCCTGCTCGTGCCTTTCTGATTTCGCTCGACGTTTGTTTTGTTGCTCAGCGGGCTCCCCGGCTTCAGAGGCGACGGTGGGATCCATCATCTATGAAAGGAAATGCATATCATTCGCATGCAGTTCGCTGGACGTACATATGTGAGTAATGAATTTCGATTTCTCAACAGGCAGACGACCCTAGCTATCTACGTCCACGTTTACACAGTTTAGATGCCCTAGCCAACACCACCGCGCGTTCGTGGTGATAAGTACGCTCTTGTGGCTCGCTGTCACGGTCAAATTCGGTATTAGGTATGCGCCATTCCCCCACGACCTACGTTGCACCAAACTGACGAGGACGGAAAGAAGGGGCTTGAATAACGTATGTCCTTCGCCAAGGGTATTGCTTTTGTTGTTTGGTCTGTTGACTTATCGCGTGCCGTGGACATCTATCGCTTGTTCTTCTAAGTCTCCTTTCGTGCCTAGGGCCATCCATGGAATAACCTCATGATGCTGTTTAACGCAAGTTAAACCTTCTATCGGAGCCTCCAATGCTCCTCGCTTAGGCCTAAGGTCCAAGGCACCAACTAACTTCTTCTGCTCGTTTCTTTCTGATCTCGCGCGTCTATGCGGTCTTCTGGCGTCCTCTTGTTCCTTTGTGTCCCAGCGCCCAGTCATAGGCGATGAATGATGGGGTCCATCATCCATGGAAGGAAATACATATCATCGGCATTCGGTTCGCTGGGCGTACATACATACATATGTAAGTAACAGATTTCTCAACAGGTAGACGACCCTAGCGACTTACGTCCACGTTCAACAGCACCCCCAGCCCAGCCGACATCACCGCACGATAAGGCTACTGCACGTTGGTGGGGCTTGCTTTCAAATGAGGTATAGGTATGTGCTACACCCTAACGGTTACCATCAACCACAACCACATTCACCTATAACTCTATGATTAGGGAGAGGGATCAATACATAGGTATACATATACCGAAATGAATTACCCGCTCGCATAAACGTAACGCTGCAGTCAAGGAGGCATATATACTGGGCGGTGTTCACATGCTTCGATGGGGCGTGTAGCTTACACGGAGCCATGGGCTCCTGAAGAGGCGTGAATCAGGGCGCCACTTCTCGGGCATTCATTCTTATACATAATGTCCTCCAAACCCTCTTCTAGAAGATTGGAGATTGGTCTTCACTTTCACCCCAACGCCCCTTCTTCCCTACGACATACGACATAGCAAGTCGTGATAAAATCATGGCATCAAACCCCTCGACGAGTCCAAGAGCGATCGAAGGCGATGAGAGGCAGCCATTGTTGCGAGACGATCTCGATCTGGAAGCCAAGACGAGCATCACCCCCTTGCCCGTCAAACAATTATCGGTCCTATGCATGCTTAGAGTCCTGGACCCATTGGCGTTCTCGCAGATCTTCCCGTATATCAATAATTTCATGGAGGATTTGCATTTGACGGATGATCCATCTCAAGTCGGGTTCTACAGCGGATTGGTGGTATGTACGTAGTGCGATGGTTGTGTGGGATTTGACCTGTATTTGTGCAGGAAAGTGCTTTCGCTCTGGCGCAACTACTCGCGATCTATCCTTGGGCGTGGATCTCTGGTGAGTAACTACTTTATTTATATATTTTATTCTGCGGATTAACGTAGACACATTTCTGTAGACGTCATTGGCCGACGCCCTGTCATTCTCCTGTGCGTCTCTGGACTCGCCGTCACCACATTTCTGTTCGGTCTTTCGACTAGCTTTAGCGCAGTGATGATATCCCGGATCCTAGGTATTCCTGCAGATCGATTTAGGGCTTAGCGCTTAGACGCACCCCGACTGACGCGACTTCCACCCCAGCCGGCTTGTTTACGGGGAATGTGGCGGTTATTCCTTCCGTCCTGTGCGAGATAACAGACACGTCGAACCAAGCGATCGCTTTCCCCATCTTCGGTCTTTTCTGGCCGATTGGTTCTATAATAGGGTTCGTGTCACCTTCAATTTCATCTCGAGTCTATCCTCACATACGACTAATATTATTCTCTTTGACAGACCACTTATCGGAGGCTCCCTTTCGAACCCAGCGAAAAGGTTTCCAGCGTGGTTCGACTACCCGTTGTGGACCTCCTACCCTTACTTCCTCCCTTGCTTTATTGCTTCCACTGCAACGGTGATTGTACTTGTCATTAGCTACGTATTCCTCGAAGAGGTATGTGTATGCCTTCGTTGTTGCACTCATAATGCTGATCGCGCGGTAGTCTCTGAATGTTTCCGGGCCGACGGTTGAGCGGGATGCCTTCGGCGCAACCCACGATTCGCGGACACCTCCAACCTACACAAAATCGCCTAGCATCCGGAAGTTACTTCGCAATCCCATCATCCAGTGTTTGTGCATATCAGGTTGCGCGATGAACTTCGTGACAACCGCGTTTGATGTACGTGTGAATTCGCTGTAAGATGGAAGATGAAAGTACACTAAATTTATGCAGGTTGTATTCGTACTTTTCTGCTACACGCCTGTCGAATCGGGCGGGCTTTCCTTTTCGGTGAGCGACTCGCCTACCCACCCGCAGTCCTCCGCAGCCCCTAACGTATTGCTCTGCGCCAGGAATCTCAAATAGGATACACGCTTTCCATTTCCGGCGCATTGGCCGCCTCGCTACAGCTGTTCGTGATGCCCACGCTGCTGCGCACGTACGACCATGCGAAGATGTATACGTTTTTCATGGGGATCTGGCCTCTGGCCTTCGCCGTGCTCCCGATGTTGAATGTCATCGCACGCGCGAGTGCTGACGGCGACGAAGGGATTGCGTCGCCGCAGGGAGAAATAGTGCTTTGGGTCGGCATTGTGTTATGTTTGTGTATCGCGAGGACGGGGTATCTTGCACACTCGTACGTCTTGTTGATCTTCGATGAGTAAGCGAAGAGAAGGCTCATAGTGGGCTCTTTAGTTTGAACATGCTCCTCATCAAACGATACGCCCCTCCGTTTGCTCTGGCTTCAACGAATGGTCTAGTGCAATTCTCCCTATGTCTTGCTCGCGCAGTCAGTCCTGCTTTTATTAGGTATGCTCCCTCCCCCCTCCCCCAACTTTCGCGGAAGCTTGGACTCATAGTGACCTCTGGTGTAGTTCCTTATTTGCCCTTTCCACCAATAAAAATTTAATCGGTGGTCGCCTTTGGGTCGTGGTTATGTTCTTTATGAGCATCGGTGCTACCGTCATCTCTAAAGCCATCAATTGGTGTCAGCCAAGAGAGGTATAAGACTGATAAAAAGAAAAAGGATGATAATGCCCACAACTTTCTGATATTGCAGCAACGTTGTATTTTGTAGTAAAAAGCTAGCGAACCCTCCGCAATGTAAAACCCCACCTCGCGCCTGCTAAACCCCTTTTCGCGCAATGTAACCGTGTGCAAAATTGGAGGTCGGTGTGGTCACCGTGCGAGGGCGTCAAATTCAAATCTTCCTTCCCTTTGTAGTAACGTTTTCGTTCGACGATTCTGCAAGAATTTCAGGCCCAAAAACACCGACGCCTTCAACAGCTTCAATGCACCCACCTTCCATGCTCCGGGCGATGCGCCTGACGATTATCTCAGCGAGTACGCCGCAAAATAATCCCACCTCGGTGATTGAGCGCGCCGGAGCGCCGAAAACAATCCCAATTCTGAATGTTCGGTCTATTTGAACGCTTGTGCGCCTCATTTTGCTCCTTCTTCGCCGCGAACACGAGCATCTGTGGGCTTCCTAGGCGCGGCATGCAGTGTCGACATGCAGCCCTCGCGATATAAAGTCGCAGCAGCAAAGGTCGGGATTTCTCCAGCATCACAGGCTACACAAGCTACACCAGCACACGAGTACGCAACAACAACACGCAAATGAACTACAACCATTTCAGCGGCGATTTCGACGGATTTATTGGGGACGGGCCTTCGGCAAGCGCATACGGGCAGCAATTTGACCCACGGTTGGAATACCAACTGTTGGAGTTGCTGCCCTTTCTAAACGAAGGACAGAACGTCCTCCACAACAGCTTCTACACTGGGCCAGATGGGGGAGGGGCGTACGACGATCAGGCCTATAAATTCATGTCTGGGGGTGGGATGGAGCAGAACGCCACCTTCGTGAGTACAGATCTCCTTGATCAACGACTCCAACTCACGCCGTCGTTCGTCAGGATGGGCAAGCTGGGCATGAACAGGCTAGCACCCTGGACGAGCTTCCCGATATCCCCTTGTCAAGCTTCAACCCAAACCCAGTAGACAACGACGCGTCTGAAAGTCTTCTCTGGGGCGAGGAAATGGGACTCATGTCGAGCTCGGTGGCGAGCGTGTCACTGAATGATCCAGATCCCAGCCAAGCGCGTCAACCCCCCTCTAGGTCTCAACTTCCCCTCCCCGATTCCACGCCTAGCAGAGAACATAACGAGCTGCGAGTGTCCGACCAGTGGACGAATCCTACAGGCGGGAGGATGGTCAAGGGGAAGGCACGACCTCAAGTAAGTTCAGTCGCGTGCATGTTTGCTGGCGTACTCAGTGAATGCCCGCAGTACTATTCCCCGTACGCTCGCGGCGAACGGCGTCACCTCGTTGACCAGTGCACAAGCGCGGCAACTTGGCCGCACCTACCCGTGCCCCTCCCAATTGTCACGTCCCCGAACACTCCCTACGGTGAAGCCACGCTCCAGAACGAACTTTACGAGCCTGCTGTTACGATGGGGCAACTAAGCCCCAACAACCAGGCGACCGGAAACAGCGGCGAGAGTTCAGAGATCGCAGTAAGTCTGCTCCCCTCTCTTCCACTGTATTCCAATTGCTGATTCATGAGGATTAACCGACCCATTGAACATCACAGTCAGAGTTGCCATCTCCCATATCGCCCAGTTTCCGTACTCCCCAGCGAGTGGCTCGTACTAAAGAAGAGAAGCGGGCGGCGAAGAAACGGATCGACACTGACAGAGCCAAAGCGTTGCAGGCCACCTATACCAAGTTCAGCGCGCTTTTCCCTGCTCGGAGTCTTCTAGAGTCCAAGACCACTGGTACGTGTCTAGCAGTCATCTCTGCTCAATGTCAGCCGCAAATTACCTCCCATCTGGATAGCTGTCAGGGTGATCAAGTATATCATGAACAAGCGCGTCGCTCCCGTGCAAGCTAGCGCCGTCGAGCTTTGGTGGTTACAGTCAGGCGGAGATAGCGCCTTACCCCAATATATCGTCCCGAGTACTGCTGCAGTCGAAGCCTCGATCGAGGACCCGAAGCTTCGCCGTAAAGTGGCGAGGAAGCAGGTGGATGCCAATCGGAACAAGACTTCCACTGCCGTACATGATCACATACGTTCGTTGTTCCCCACTTGCAAGACGCTGGTCCAGGCGCTAACGAGAGGTATGTTGCGGTCGCCTTGCTGAAGTATGCTGTGACTGACATGTCTGATCTGTCTGTTAGCCATTGATTACCTCGCTTATGCAAAGGCAACAGGAGCGGCTCCGGAAGACGACCATGCTCTTGATGTCTGGCTTCTTGCCCGGAACGGGAGCGCCGCGGACATCCCATCTCCTTTCTTCTAGCTGTCGGAACCGTTTCTCCTCACCATGGACCTATAACTCAACGAGACATTCTATGCAGACAGTTATTCCTATCTATGTAGCCATTAGCTATGCTGCTTTCTCGCCACCATGCTTTCTCACCTCTATCGCCGTGCGCTTTCTTTGCTCTGTCGCTTTGCTTGTATCATGGACTTCGGATGGGACTCTGGACTTAGGAGGAGGTAGATGGATTGTACTGGACTTGCAATATCGTATTCCCTTTTATAAGTTCGCCATTCGGGAGCATCCGTGTTTAGCCCCCGACGCCCATTGTTCTCTATACTGGGGCGGTTCAGAGGCGTCACTACAATGATATGCAGGTGAATCGTTTTTGTCTTGTGATTCATATTGACAACAGTGTCAGCGCCGAGGCGTGAATGGGGCGCAATAACAAAACGATGGGCCGAGCTTCAACCACACGCGCCCTCTGGCGATTCATTCTCACCTTGCACTGCATCTCCTACCGTGTTATGCACTTCCACTGCTTTACCGTTGAACTTGAAATCACGCTACATACCAATCTGAGGAACATAGGTTCGCCATTTGTAACGCTGACGTTTCGTTGGGTCCTGGAGTAGATGCATAATGCATGACCTCTCGATGTACAAGTCATATTTAATAGAGCGTATCGGCTATCGGGACATCGTTTGGTTTGAGGCACATCACTGGTGTTGGCCGATTCAAGCTTGATTCAAGCCGTATGCTGGCGCCCACTGCACTCAATTGTGACGGGTAAACAGTTCAACGGAGATGAGCTTTCTGCATGGGTGCATTGAATAAGCTAGTAGAATATATATATTTGAATCATAGTTTGATCATAGTAGGTATGTAGACGCATAATTCAGGCTTCGCGTGGAGTTGCTTCGTTCCAAGATGTAGTATCTCTCACGTTGAGCACTGATTAGGCGTTTATCTGCACTCAGCTACAGCTTTTAGGCAATCTGGATATGTAGAAAAAAAGGCATCTTGCGGACAACTCGGCGTAAAGGGAAGTCATTTGGCTGAGTCGGGCACTTAGTTGAGAAGCCCCTAAGTAACGAGCGTGTTTGCCACACGGCGTGCATGCCGTCACTTCAGGACCCAGGACCGTGTGTTCGCAATTCGCAATTCTCGAATACCCATACTTCTTACCGAGAACTCTCACCAGTGATAGTGTTCTTCTTTGTTATATAGGCCCGTCTGCCACATTATGGCGGACAGTCGGCCCTCAGACCTTGGTGCGTTGCTCAGTTTGTTTCCGAGGTCAAAACTGAAGGGACGTCGAAGCAGAGACCGCGCCATTACTAAGGGATTCGGACTCGGATACAGAGGATCAGAATGGCGGCTACAACCCGACCCAACCAACTTTCAATGATCGAATAGCAGTGATTGCACAAGAACCGTTGACGCCGCTCACGAAGATCCTGCTCATCCTTGTACTCGCGTTGCTGTTGCTCAGCTCGGTGAGTTACATTTTAATGGCTTACAACACGTCCTGATTGCATTTTAATAGGTGTTCATTGGCTTGTTTGCTGGGGTGCAGCACAAACTCAATGTGGAACGCGGTCGGGACGGCGGAGGTGGAGGCGGCGGAGGCGGCGGAACTGCGACAGTCGTACCTACTACAATAACCACCACAGCGACAGCGACGGAGACAGAGACATACGTCGGAACGTCTAAAGCAAGGGTGACTACGACCGCGACCGCGACAACCACTGCCATTGAGACAAGTATAACCACCACGACCGTTATTCAGCCAACTACCGTGATACCTGCTCCAGTCCCTGTCCCCAGTGAACCCCCATCTGAGGTGCGTCATGCGATGGGGTACAAAGGCAAATTAACAGTCGTGTGTAGGGAGCGTGTCTTACGCCTGAATGCATCATGCTTGCGGCCTCGATACTTGCCTCTTTGGATACTTCTCAGGATCCTTGCGAAAACTTCTACGATTATGCCAGTCAGTCCAACTTACTTCCTGCGTGCTGGGTAGTTATCTCTGACGCTTGTTCCTCAAGATGGAGGTTGGCTCGCGGCGCATCCTTTGCCCGCCGACAAGGGATCTTTCGGTAATTTCGAGGCCCTCGCGCAGCAAAATAAGCAACTCATCCAGCAAATCCTCGAGGGCGACAAGACGCCGGCGTACAAAACCCCTGCTTTCATGCATGCACCCTCGTACGACGAGCAGCTCTTGAAGAAACTAAGAGGTCTCTACGCATCGTGCGTTGATGAGAAAGCGCTCAACGAGATTGGCGTCGAGCCTCTGTGGCAAATTGCACATACAGTCCGCAAGCTGTTCTCCGGGAAGAGCACCGAAATATCCACAAAAGATGCAGAGGGCGATGCGGAGACTGCTCGCAAGGGCCTGACATCGGCGTTAGCGTTTCTACATTCGCGAGGTCAGTTCCCTCCCTGCCTTTGAAAAGCGCATATGTTTATAGCCGACTCCCTGTAGGCATTGATGCTTTGTTCTCCTTTGACGTCGAGGGCGATGTCGGCGTTGACCCCAATTTCATGACTCTTTGGTTTAGCCAGCCTGGCCTCGGTCTTCCGTCCAAGGTTTGACTGTCAGCACGTTCGGTTCCACTCTACTAACATTGAGAACAGGAGTACTACGAGGAAGAATCCATCACGGAGATTTACCAAGGCGTCATCGAAGACCTTCTGACTACACTCGTGGAGGAGGACGAGGCTATTAGAACCAGATCACAGGGGTTAGCGCTTAACGAGGACGCGGTTTCCGTTTGGCCGCCCTGGCCATGGCCACCTTGGGAAGGCGACGATGACGACGATGACAAACCTTCCAACAAGACGAGGTCGCCGCACAAACTGGCAAAGAAAGTTGTTGCTTTCGAAACGGATCTCGCGAAGGCCAGTCTCGATCTGTAAGTACCTCCCACCCGAATGCGTGTCTGCTAACACCGAATAACTTATGCCATGTTTGCAGCGACATTCTTTTCCAAGACCCCATTGCAACATATAACCCTACGCCTCTTGCCAATCTCACGTCATCGCTTCCGCAGATCAACTTCAAAGACTACTTTGCCACCTTCACACCGCGCTCTTTCCCGAGCAACGTTATTGTCACGTATCCATCCTACTCCGCCTCCCTCTCCAAGATCCTGGACGACACGCCCTCAGATATCGTCGAGGCGTACCTCATCACCCGCGTTGCTCTGGAACTTTCCCCGTATCTAGGCATGGAGACGAAGGCGTGGCAGGCCCAGAGGCGTTTGTACGAGCTACTTTCGGGCGTGAAGAA
Source organism: Sanguinoderma rugosum (assembly GCA_017499575.1). Lineage (NCBI taxonomy): Eukaryota > Fungi > Basidiomycota > Agaricomycetes > Polyporales > Polyporaceae > Sanguinoderma > Sanguinoderma rugosum. Next base: position 3,961,804 of record VTPW01000001.1, on the reverse strand, counting down.
AGGCGCCGTCGGCGATCGCGCGGAGTACTGCACCGGGATCGTGGAGTCTACACTGGGTTTCGCGGCCGGACGCTACTTCGCCAATGAGACGTTCGGAGGAGAGTCTAGAGAGAAGGGGACAAAAGTCATCACGGACATCATCGATTCGTTCAAGACGTCGTTGCGGGATATTGACTGGATGGACAAGAAGTCGGCCAAGGCCGCGTCGGAGAAGGTGATTGTGCTTTTAAGTTCTTTGATTACCCTCGTTGACCTGTAAATACTGATAGGCGGATGCTATTCGTGTCAAAGTCGGCTTCCCTCTATCCCCCGATACCCGCGACCCCGCATCTTTGGCGCGGTACTATGCCTTAGTCACAATCGACGAGGATAAGTTCTTTTCCAACATCCTCAGTGCTTCGTGAGTAAATCATGTCATCCAGGAGAGCTCTGAACACTCACATGCCTGTCAGCGTGAGCGGTGAGAGCAAAAAGTGGGCCAAGCTAGGTAGGACGCGCGACCTCGACGCTTGGGAGATGTATGCCTCCACCGTCAACGCCTATTTCAACCCTCCTGCGAATGAGGTAAGTCGCACGCGATATCTCAATCCAAGTCCTTTCTAAACTTTCTTAGATCGTCTTCCCCGCTGGTATCCTCCAACCACCTTTCTTCTCCCAGGATTGGTGAGCGCCTTCCATACAGTCACTAATATTTGGACATTCATGTTGTGATTTAGGCCGGCATACCTTTCCTACGGCTCATTTGGGCATGTTGCAGCACACGAGCTGACGGTAAGCTCTCTCCACTGTTGCTAGCGCGTCTTACGCTGATCGTCCCTGACAACAGCATGCATTCGATTCCGCCGGACGCTTATACAACCAAAACGGGAAGCTGGAGGAGTGGTGGACCAATTCAACCAGCGAAGGCTTCCAAGTCAAGCAAGATTGCATTGTCAAACAGTACTCTGGTTCGTTGCAATGACACCTCCTCGGTGGACTTCGGTCTTATGTGCTGTTTAGAGTATAGCATCGACGATGGAAAGGGCGGGAAGGTTTATGTCAATGTATGATGACTCTTTCCCCCGTACGAACAACTACTGACCAACTCGCCGACTTTAGGGCAACCTGTAAAGGGCCTCCATCAAATAATCTGAAATGTGTACTAACGAGCCTCGTCTACAGCACTTCCGGGGAGAACATCGGTGACACAGGTCTAATCCAAGCGTACCGCGCTTGGCAGGCGCAGTACCCGAAATCACTCAAAGCAGGAAACGAGTATCTCTTGCCCGGGTTGAATTTCACCAGGTAAGAGGAGTGTCGGTTACTTGGTTCTCTTGGTTGATCATCTTTGCACCAGGGAACAACTTTTCTTCATTTCTTTTGCTCGTATCTGGGCGAGAGTAATGAAACCAGCTGCCGCCGTACGTTCCAAGCTGCCATATTCATAGCATGTCTGCTGAGCAGAGGGCCATCACATAGGTTCAGCGAATCCGAACCGACCCACACTCTCCATCACGATATCGCGTAGATGGAACAGTGTTCAATATCCCCGAGTTCGCTAAAGCTTTCAACTGCTCGCCTAAATCCAAGGTGAGTTTGGACGAGATAATTATGCCTCTTCTCAGCAACGAAGCTAACTGGTGTATAGTTGAATCCGCCAAGAGAGAAGCAGTGTATATTCTGGGGCTGAGATATACTTCCATATGTACCGTACGCTTGTGTCTGGTTTGACCCTTCTTGTTTTTGCAGCAGTCGTGAATTCAGTTTTATTTATTTTCTTCTACTCCAACTCTCCTATGTTTCCCCTGGTTTATAAACAATCACTAATTTCTCACGATTAGCATAAGTTCCAGCGCCAAGCGAAGGTACGGTTACCTTTACCGTATTCAAGTCATACTGACTGCTTTTTTTGCATAGGATGAGCGACCTTCAGCCTCAGCGCAGGCCGCTCCCCAATGAACTCATCCTCCAAATTCTCTCTCTCGCTGAGGGCAAATTCCCCATCCTCCTCGCTTGTTCGCTTGTATGTCGGACCTGGAACAGACTTTGCTGCCCTCAGCTATTCCAGAAAATCACCGTAACCCACCAATCCTTCGATGATTGGCTTGACTTCTTTCGCAACGGGTCCCCTCGTCTTTGCCAATACGTAAAAGAACTCCATATTGAATGGAGCGATCATACCTGCATGGCGCCGAAGTGGATTCCGAAGTGCTTCCGCCAGATGAACAAGTTGCGTGCGTTATATTTAAGCGTCAATAGCTGGTCGAAGCTTTCGAAGCTCCCGGCGCCATTCGCGTCTGGGATTGCCGCCCTGCTTGCTGCCCCCCGCTTTCGTCACTTATCTCTGAACGGTTGGTCCCTGGAGCAAGACATCTCTGACCTCAAGTCAACACTCTCGCCCTGCATGGCCACCCTTGCAACCCTTTCCCTCGAGAAAATATCCGAGGCCAAAGTTATCCAAGGAAGCTCCGAATTAAAAGAAGCGTCTGTTCTGCGCTTAGAAGGTCTCCGCACATTAGAGCTTTACGACGTAAAGCACCCTTTACTTGAAAAGGGTCTCATCCAATGCCCGAACCTCGAATGCTTACTTCTCAAGCTATACCAACCGAAGGCTTTGCAGCTGCCACCGTGTATTCCCGCTGGGTTAGCCAAACTAGTTGTGCATGGTGAGTCCTGTGCGCCTTCTCTCATACATATTGATTGAGTGGTGATACATGCTGATTGTTTCCAGGTCACGTTATTGACCCCCCACCAGTGTTTGGGGAGATTATCTGCCCATCAGAGTTGTCAGTACAAATAAGAGGACCATCGTACGGGACATGCGTCTCTTGGTTCCAGGGTTGTGTCAACTCGCTCCCATTCCCGAGGGAGCTTCGTCGAATTACGCTCAAACACGACATGGACTTCAGCCGTCAACGTTCCATCGATTATCCCGCCGCAGAAAACCACGCCGCGCTGTTCACCTTCCTAGAAGAACTTGCCAATTTCGGGAAACTACAACACGTGGACATGAATATCCTGATCACTGCCCCGGCGGATGTAAAGCCTGGTGATGGCGAAGAAACGACAGAGGTAGAAAAAATAAGGGATATGTTTGCCCCGTTATTGGAATCGGGCGCGTTGGAGGTCGAGCTCGTTATACAGCGTTGGATCTTCGAGTATGGGCGACATGAGGTGGTCATGCAAATCACAGCGTGAAGTATACGTCCTTCGCGACCATTTGAAGATACCGAACCATATGTATATATCGCCAACAAACTCCCCCCTCGCACGCATCATCACTCTGTATTCATTGGTAACACTACATCAGACAAGGAGAATTCGACCGATTATTACTCGGCTCAAGCAACGATAGCAGCGTTGGTTTTCCCTCTGGGTTCCTTGCTCTCGACGACACCGTACCCAGCTCTCGTGTTGATGTGAGCTCTACGAGACCAACCTCTTCCATAACTCCCCCAGTTTGTTTTCCCTTGATCCCCTCCGCGATCACCACCGCCCCGCCCAGGCGGCTGTCCACCCCCTCCGTAAGACCCGCCACCTCCCCCAGACTGCCCAGTCCCTCCATATGGCCTGCCACCATTCTCGGACCATCCAGGCTGCCCATCCCCTTCCAAGGGACTAGCGATCACGAAGACAGCCGAAAGAACCAAGAACGGGATTGTCGCGCGCATTGAGATATGCTTGATGATAGTCTGGCGTAGGCAGATTGTTCGATTGAATATTGGATAGCAAGTATCGACTCTGGTCTGCAAAATAAATCAGTGAAGGGTTTCGAGGTCTCGTTCCTTTGAAGCTGGCTTACCAGGAAGATGAGAGAGGTACACTGATAATTTCAGGACGGTCTCAGCCCGCTTATATACGCCAAATCAGGTGGTACAGTCATACCTGGCATCCTACAAGGGCGCGTGCAATGAACCAATGTCTACCCAACTCGGAGGACTTGGTTTCTTCGTCCGACCTCATGCGCCGGTGGGCTAGACAGGCGCGGGTCCTACTCGTTTGAAGGACACCCACGACGAAATTCTACAAGTAACGCCGCTGAACCGTCTAACAAGTAAATGAGGCAGCATGCCTCAAGCATGAGACATTCTGTGAGTGCTGAGCTTGGGAGAGGACCCAATCATCGCATCGAAACAGCCTGCGGTGGTAGCATAGTAAGGTAGTTTCGATCACCAGTGCTATGATTCAGCCTAGGATCCATTGCGCATCAAGTTAGGGTACATGGGTTGCTAGGATCGCTGCTACTCAGAGGTTGTTCGGAGATTAAATGATGTCTTCATACCAGGAGGTCGGTCGTTTAGCAAAGCGACAGCCCGCTGCGTCGATTGTTACATCCATCCTGGAACGTTAACGCTAAAGATGTCTAACTACTCGTGTGCCCACGGGCCATATCAGGTTTCTGTGAACGAACCGTGTCAAGACAATCGGCTACCTACTAGTGCTTGGTATGGGGCCCCTTATCGCCCTTATGCCGTGTTCTGAATGGCTTAAAGACAAAGATAATCTGCTCCCGCATTTGGGACCATCAGGACACTCCCATATCCCTGAGACTATGGCAACTATGAAGATACTATTGATGCATCCAGGAAGTAAACCGGAGGTAACTTACGGCATCAACCGTACGAGGCGCTGAGAGGATCTAATCATTGGGACATACGTAGCTGTTACGACGGCGTTGCGATTCGGCTTTGAGAATCGCCGCCATAATTCTCCCAAGTATCTGATAGTTTGTATTCCGTTGCGTATGTGAAGGGTGGCACCCTCGCCTAGAGTGTAGAGTTCTCTTCATGTAGCCGAATTGAATTGATCAGTGGCGGTCAAAGCTGGATGGTACGAATGGACGGAAGAGATGTTCTCATCATCGTTGTTCAAGGAGCAATGGTGTGGTACTAATATCGAACCTTCACGCCTCAGAAGTATCTAAAATTCGACATCCCATTAGTGATTTATATACTTGGGGTTGGTAAAGTAGCACGGATATGTTTCGCTTCCCATCACCTAAACAAGCTGAACCCCGTCCGCTCTCTAATATCTCTACTTTTCCCTCGAATCGCCCAAATTCCCCAGTTGGTCTTCACCATTACTCTCGGGTCGAAATCCGCAATCTCCCACTTCTCGCTCCCGAACTCGTTCTTTCCTGGGGTGATCACCCAATCGAACTCGCCCGCAACATCAGGCGCCTTCGAAAGCGACTTCACATCTCTCTCCACATCAGCTGGCGAAAATCCTGTCACGAATATCGCGCATTTCGATGCTAGCAACATAGGTAGGACCGGCCCCCATTCCGTCGGTGAGGCGATTTGGAGAAGGGGTTCGTTGGTGTCCGGGTTTACCGAGGTTGGGGAGGGGAATCCAAATCCTGGAGAGAAGAGGAAGAAGAGGTCACTATAGGGATCGAGGGTGTCGGCGAATTGGGCGTGGACTTCTGCGTAGTTTGCTTGCATACCGGTGATAGTGAGTTGAGGTGTGTAAGGAACCGTATACGAAGGGACACCGTAGCGAGCGATGGATTCACGAGTGCGCTTGAGGCGCTCTATGGGTGCCGGAGTGGGGGGTTCATAGACATTGGGGACGTAGCTGGCGGGCTTCTCCTCAATGGCAGTGGTTTCTTTCTCGGGCGTTTCGGACGTAGCTTGTTCCGTAGCTGGAGGCTGATCTGGGGTTGCTGTCGAAGATTTGGGCTGACTGCCCGGAGGTTTAGGCAGAGAGACCTGTGGACCGATGAAGAATAAATGAAAGTGTGTTGATGGGAAGAGCATAGTCAATTGTTCCCAGACGTGTGGGGGTAGAGACGACTCCGCGCGTGCTCCTAGGATAAATACGCGGACCTGAGGTTTGCCCACAGCATTCTCTTCGGTCTCGGGAGTGCCAGTTGGGACGTGGAGAGTAGTACGAAGCGCTGCGAGTGACCGGCTCCCTTCAGGAGTCAGACGTTGATTGCTTAAGGTGAGGCCGCTGAACTGATGAAGGGCGCCTCCGATGGTGATGGGGTACGTTAGTAGCTTGCTAGCATGCCGCCGTGATCGTTCCGTGTCCATTGACGGGAAATTTCGGGTATACCAGAACAAATCCCAATTTGCGAACGACATTGCTTCCTCAAATCCCTGGGGGCCTGTTGGAAGAGACCACTTAACAGAAGGTTCACAAATCCAAGGACGACAGACTCACCCGGCAACTCGAATTCCCTAAACTTCCTTCCACTTCGAAGGTCGTGCTCATCTTCATTAGCCTCCCTCAATCGCGCGCAATATTTCTCGTGGTGTTCGTCGTCCTCGGCCCAATGCTCTTCTGAGCAATGAGTAGGCCATCCACAATCTGGACATTCGAAGCTCGTTGTTTTCGGTTGGGCTTCGATGTGCGCATGCGGGTGTGCGTGATCATGGGACGAGCATACGGGACAGGGTGCAAGGGATTGTATCGCTTCCCCCCTTGCACGAACCGCCGGAAACGGTGATTTTGAGAACGGGTGAAATAAGTTATCTTCCGTGAGGACGGGCACAGGTTCGGAAGGTTTGCCGGTCGCGCCGTCATTCTTTTTGCTGCGTCGGAAAAATGAGAATATTGGTCGCGCGGCGAGATGATCCTGGCAGCTAAGCGTGTGTCGAGGAACGCATATTCGAGGACGAGTACTGGCTATAAGACGCGTCGTCGAACGTGCATACAGGAGGCGTCGAGAGAAGGACATGAATTGTTCGCGTCGGGCGTCAGCTTGAAATCGGCGGCCCACGCGCCTTTATTTGCGTATGTTGCACAGTCCCTCCCCACTCACACCAACATTGTACCATCGGCCCGGGCGATATGTCGAAAACTTTCGATCAGTACCACCACTAACACTGCCGGCATGGCTGCTAGACAAGCCTCGATATCAAGAAAGACAAATGAGACTCAAATCGAGGTCTTCATCGACCTTGATTGCGCGCCAGGAACGCAGAAGACACAAACCATAGAAGTGTCTACCGGCATAGGCTTTCTAGATCATGTACGTTCATTTGCACCAACACTCCTTGTCATCCACTAGAAGTATGGATAGATGTATACTGCGCTAGCGAAACACGGGGGTATGTCGCTCACGATGAAATGCAAAGGCGACCTTTGGATAGATGATCATCATACTGCAGATAAGTACCCTGCGCTCAACTTCTTGACTTTAATTTGACTAACGTTCGCCACTACACAGGACAGCGCTATTGCACTAGGGACTGCTTTCAAGCAAGCGCTAGGAGAGATAAAGGGTATTCGGCGATATGGAACGGGTTTCGCTCCGTTAGATGAGGTACGTTTTTTCACTAACCTCGCTACACAGCAGGTGATCATCATTATGCGCAGGCTCTTTCTCGAGCAGTCATCGACATTTGCTCGCGACCATACTGCGTTACCGATCTTGGTCTCAAAAGGGAGAAAATAGGGGACTTGTCAACGGAGATGATTCCTCACATCTTCTATTCTTTCGCCATCGCTTCTGGCGTGACGCTGCATGTTGACGTCTTGCGCGGTGAGAACGACCACCACAGGTAATACCTCCCTACATAGGCCCCACGAACTCTAACCTCCATTGCTTTAGATCTGAATCGGCTTTCAAGGCACTCGCACTCGCTATTCGACAAGCAATAGAACGCACAGGTGGTGACGATGTTCCGAGCACTAAAGGTGTCTTGTAGGGGACAAATCAAGATCGGATTGTCATTGTTTGAATAATCGGAAAAACATACCGTGCAACAGCTGTCGTAGTCGCTAGCGGACACCTGAGGAGCGTGAAGAACAGCCTCGAGAAGCCTTGAAGGTGCGGAAGTGGGCCCTGTGGATTGTAGTGATCCAAGAAGGTGATGTTGTTAGCATGCCTGAGAAACATCGTTCAATCGTGGAAAAAGCGGCTACAGTTCGCTCGCCTAAATATGTGATCTACAAGACATCGACCTAGCAGCCAAAGCCCATGTGCCGACTTAGTATACGTCGACTTTCAACTTCGACCATCACTATCATCCTCTATTCCATAGAATTCGATGATAAATCCTTCTTCCCTCGCTGGGTTCATCTCCTCACGACCGACCCATCATCATCACACTGCGTTGGTACCTGGATCATCTGCCAATGTGCTCACCTATTTTTAGCTTCAGCTGCTCACTGTCCTCATGTTGTATGGGTTCGGAGCCATCACCACCCTCGTTAATAACCGTTGGATGGGACATTGCTGCGTTGTCTTCTCTTTCCATGGCAGACTCCCAGACATATGCTAGACAGCTTCTCGTCAAGCGTCATGGCTATCCTCTGTGGATCCCTGAGCCTTTCGGACATTCCCCCATCTACAGGACGAAAGGTGTTCGCATTGGCGATGTCGGATATGTCACTCAAGATGGCGGCTTCCAGACGTTGTTCAACATTCGTGCACCCAAGGGGCATCCAATCAATCGGCGAGGCGTCCCGGAAGGCTTTCAGCAGGTCCCCCTTGATGCTCAAGATATTGGCCATGTGCATTTTCACAGACCGAACAGCGCTGTTGTCAGCACATTCCACGAAGAACGAGCATTCAGTGTAGGTGCTTCTGCTGTGGAACCACAGTGAGTAGCTTCCGTAAATCGATACCATCTACGATCGCTTCATCTGATGCTAATCTAGGACGAATGTGGGTGCTGGTGCAGCAATGGAGTACACCTGGTCATCTACGGAAGGGGCCGTCCTCCACCTGCCAGATGGTGCCTCGCGCATCAATATCCATGCGAAGCAGACACATTTTCAACAGCAAGCTGCGAAAAATGCAGAAGCGTGGTACAGATTCGCAGTAACAGAAGGCTTCAATATCTCCAATGGCTCATTGTACCTCATTACCGGATGCGACAAACGGATGCGACAAAACCAATTCTTGGATGGTCGGTGCCTTCTCCTCCTCTAGCACTACCTCCGGATTGCAAGTCAAACTGCGTATTGGCGTAGCCCAGGGGCAGGCTTCATACAACTATTCGTGGACTAGGCACATTCCTGTTACTCATCGTACTGGTCCGCTGATTGATGATACGACTGCGGTCTGTGATCTAGTCGACTTAGAAAGAGACGACGAACTATTCGCCGTGGATGCCCCCCGGGGGAATAACCAATGTGCCTTCATACGAGGAACCAAGATCAAGTTGAAGGAGAACATATTCCGCCATCTCTTGAAAATACCTACTACCGGAATCTCCCCCCTTGAGCATGCTTCCGAGGATGATATACGTCGGAATGCTTTCCCCGATCCCGCGTCCTTCCCAGCTTGGTTCGGCAAAGGCGAAGGCAAAGGCAAGGCGAAAGCCCTTGAGGCTCACCAAAGTTCCGACCATGAACGCGAGGGACATGATAGAGAATCTGGGGATGATCCGCCATCTAGCAGCGACAATGTAAGCCTCGAGGAAGTCCCCGGTCCCTGCGAGGTAAGTGTGGTGGCTTAAACTTGTTGCACATTCTAACGATTTGTCTCCGTGGTAAGAATTATCACCCTTCAAAGCCGATCGCCGACTTCATGCTGGAGAAAGTGAGATTTTCACTGTTGCCGTTTTTAATAGTCTGACCGTCTCAGTATCCCCACGCCAAGGTCGCCATTGTCAACGATAAAGACTGGATGGATCTAATTGATGAGGTTTGAAACATGTTGCCCTCCAACAAATGTCTTCATCTCATTGTTATCATGATCGTCGGTAGAATGATCGTTTGTGGCCAACCAACGATGAACTGCTGCTCCGATTCCAGAGTCGTCACACCCCTTGTGCGTGATTTGCTTCTTCCACTCACCACTCACAAACACTAAGCAAGAGTCCTGATAGATTGCGCTGACGGTGTCGTGTGGCCCGATGATCCCCGGAATAAACTCGACGTCGATGACACTCCCGCTTCGGGGATAGACAAAAAGAGACAAGAAAATGCACACAACACGATACACAAAGTCAGTTGAAGTTTGTCATATTACCATTACTAACCATTCAGCAGGTGGTATTGAAAGTACTCCGTGAAGGTGTTCTCCAAGCCGAGCACTACTTGCCCGTAAGTCCCCTCTCCCTCTCTTTCCAGCTGTCCATAGTGATTCACTGACCTATTTACACGCGACAGTCGTATCCCGCGGCCCTGGAGGAAGCTGCCGAAATACTGGCCGACGAAGCCAACGAAGCACTGGCGGCTGACGAAGTCGACGAAGCCCTGGAGGGGGCCCACCAAATCCTTTCGGCGCACATGGCCAATATCAAATTCATTGTGCTTTTCCCTACTCAGGGTCTTCTGGAGGCTAAGATCAATGGTACGTATAATCGTTGCTTGACATCAGCCGCTAATCACCCTCCATCTGGCATCTGAGTAGCTTTCAAGGTAATCAAGTACATCAGGAACGAGCACATCACTCCCGTACAAGCCAGCGCTGTCGAGCTTTGGTGGCTGCAGTCAGGCGAAGATAGCATCTTACCTGCTTCAGTTGCCGCCTCAATCGCCGACCGCGCCGCGGCGAGGAAACAGGTAGACGCCAGTCGGCAGGAGGCTCTCATTGATATAAATAATCTCATACATTCGCTGTTCCCTGCTTGTCAGACGCTTGTTCAGGCGCTTACGAGAGGTATGTTGCGGTCTCCTTTCCGAGGTTTGCTGTGACCCACACGTCTGTTAGCGATCGATTACCTTGCATACGCAAAGGCAACAGGAGAAGCACCGTACGATGACCACGCTCTCGATGCCTGGGTCACGCAGAACGGGAGCACTGCGGATATCTCATCATCTTTCTTCTAGCCTCCGGAACCCTTTAGACTCTACCATGGATCTATAACTCAATATGCTCTCGGATACGGTAAAACTAGTAGGGGTCTTGAGTAGTGAGAAATCATAATGCAGGACGCAGGAAACACCGTCCTTGGACACCACATAAATTCGGCTCGCTTTGTTTTGAGCAACTTACGGTCTGGACTTCTGCTAGCATTGCTAGTAACTAAATTTGCTGGCTTTCACGGTATTTATATCAGTGCCGCATTGAATTCAGCAATTAGCACTTCGAAGCGAGCGTACTCGGCATTGCTTTGCTTGTATGGTCAGCACTTTGGACTCGGAGATGTAGATCGATTGTCCTGGACTTGCAATGACATACTCCTGTTCATAAGTTCACCGTCCAGGTGGTCCCATATTTAGCGGGAGTATATGCCAGACAATCGCACTCACCATCTTGCAAATGTATACGATCTGCAGGGGATAAATAATATAGTTATTACGCCGTACTACGGACACCGATGGACTGATTCTGGTGATACAAGGGTTCATAAATACAAGACTAAGACTGTAAGTAGATATACCGGCGATGTCGACGGGGTATGTGATCCGGGGGAAAAGATAGGTACGAACAAGTAAAGAGGTATGAAAGCGTGTACACTGTAACAGTTACGAGCCAAAACATAAACAGAAGCAAGATATTCAACATAAGTGATGTACGATAGAGGGCAAGGATATGTATGATTGCGTCGGTTCCGTTGGATCCAGATGGTAATAGTTAGTGGGGCATGGGTACGAGTATATCAGTATAGTATATAACAGTAAAGAATGTCGAGTGTAAGGAATGTGGGTATCAAGCTGGAATGTCGATTAGATCAAACAGATGGTAAGGAAATCAACTCGCGAATGCGCTGATCTCGTCCGGAGTGGGGAGAGGAAGGGGGATTGCAGCGGGGGACAACACGCTCTTATTCATGAGTCCAAAGGTGGACGACGGCGAGGGGGACGCCATGCGCACTCCGTAGGGATTGTACAGTTGAATGCGCTCCATCGTGGCAGAAACGGGGGATGGAGACGGCATGGACTGACGCTGCGGAGACGGGGTCGTTGGGAGCGGCAGAATGAGAGGCGAGTCGTAAGATGGGTGCCGATGGAACGGATTTCGGGTGTTGGTTCGTGAAATGGGGGAAGCTGTGTGTGATATGATGAGCTGATTAAGTAGACAAAGATATATAGCGATCACGAACATATCATAGCATCCCTTTCCTTGATTTTATCGTTATCTTTCTCGGTCTCCCCATCTCTTTCGCCCTCTTCGTCGACGGCTAGGACGAGCTTCCTATTGTACGGGAAGTAGTCTATGGACGAGAAGGTCTGGTTGTAGGGAAGCCTCATTGAACGCAACATGGGTGCGGGGGATGAGGACGAAGGGAAGGAAAACGAAGGACGAAGGATGGAGAGGAATTCCTCGAGTGCTTCTGAGCCCGGTCGAGGGGAAGCTGATGCGCACGGCGACATCGCTCTGCTATTTTCACCGTCGGGACTGATTCTAGCCCCGCCACCGTTGGTATCCTCAGTCGTCGTCGAGGCCGACGGTGGACGTAGGGTGGTGACATGGGTCGATCTCGACGGAGATCGGTGATGCAGGAACCCAAACGGCGAAGATTGTGGCAGGAGACGGATGGGGCGGGGCGCGACGAGGATCGGGGATGAGTCGAACGTTGCGGACATGATGGTGTGGAACTTGGGGAGAGAAATGAGGGGAATGTTCCGGCGGTTGATGTTCAAGGCAGATAGGCGCCCGGCTCATAAATGTGGCAGTCACGCGCAAGTCACACGACGTGACTCAGTACCGTCCCCAGACCTCACTCGGCTTGCCTGTAAATTCTCTGGAGTCATATAGGCCGACTCTACCGACGGTCGAAAAATCGCAATATCCAGATGTCTATACGATCACTATACGACCCAGTTCTCTAGGACATACCGATGCATGATCTGGATTCATAGCGATTTGGTTTGATTTCGGTCCACCACAAGCAGCAACATGGGGTAGAAGGATGATGATCAGCGGTCTTCGTAGCACCCCCGCTACCCGACACCCTAGGGGTGTTCAAGCCTGAATGGAATGTTATATCGAGGTAAGCAAGTTGGGCCTAGTATCCCACATATCCCACTTATTCTCGTCCTGTTAGCATCGGGGAGTATAATACAAACTCTGACTCTCTGGTCCGTGTGGCTAGGCCAGCAGTAACAATCTTCTAAGGTCTGTTAGCGAAGTCCAAGTCCAAAGCCTACTTACAAGATGCTCGTTCCTTGTCCATCGCTGGTAACCCATCGGTACCGTACGATCAAACGATCATCGATCATCCCACATCCTGGCTCGGTTTTCCTCGCGGGATAGAATATTAACAAACGCCGACCAATTCACAGAAGATCCTCTATCTTTTACAAGAATGCACCCTTCTATCCGCGCGTTTCAGACTTAGTGGTATCTCTGCATATCACAACGCGGTTGTATGATAGATCAGTGTCGTTCGACGGGACAAGGGTATATTGAAATCAGACCTTCTACCTATACTGTTGTACTCGAATCGAACATTAATCACTCTCCATTGGTTGCAAAACCAAGGTAATAATATCCCTTTCTCCGTATGCCAGTGGTAATGCTTGTTTATAGTCTCAGTGTCCCTTGCAATGACCTCCTCGATTCCTCGAAAACATTACTGATTTAGTCTCTATATACACGCGGGTCCGCTGGATAGATTAATCCTCCCGCCGGATATTCAGCACTCAAGTAACGAGTTGGCTGGGAGAATACAACGCCAGCTCCGCATCATATCCTAGTAAGGACCTCAACATGCGCAGCCATCGTGGCCGCACCAATTGCGTAAGTATGCCCCTTTGCCCCTTGAAGCCAATCGAAATTCAGGGACCCAACCCCCGGTTTTGCTGCCGCGACCTCGTCATGCCGTCGGACAGTAGTTTGCTTATATTAAAGATAAAGCCAAAGTTATAATGCGAGCTTCCACCCAACCACTATACCCGGTGCTTCTTATCGTTGCCACTTCCGCTGCATCAGCAACCATGGGAATTGTGCAGTCGATATTCCTAGCAATCTTCCCTGGAAAACCGAAATTCTCGGTTGACGAGATTCCTGATCTCACCGGCCAAGTGCGTGTGCTGCCCCCTTTCGACTTCCTTTGATTGACCTTCCATTCGCGTAGGTAATAATAGTTACTGGTGCCAATACGGGCATTGGCAAAGAAACTGTCAAGGTAGGTCTCCCGTCGCTGGACCATACGACTGTACTGACTCTTAACGGGATTGTTGGTAGGCTCTACTAGCGCATAATGCAAAGGTTTACATAGCTGCCAGGAACGAGGAGAAGACGCGTGTGGCTATTCAGGATCTCAAGGCTGCTACGGGCAAGGAGGCATATTACTTGCATCTTGACCTAGCAGACCTGAAGGCCATAAAACAGGCAGCGGCTGAATTTCTGAGGTACGGACGCGGGCCACCATATAAATTAACGGAGCCTGATTCTAAATTTTAGCAAAGAAAAACGACTGCATGTACTTTTCAACAACGGGCACGTTATCACTATTATCTACGATACCGAATGCTCACCCTCTATCCGTCTTTATCCAGAGGGGTAATGACCCCACCTATCGGACAAACAACGGCAGACGACTACGACCTCACATTCGGGACCAACGCCCTCGGCCATTTCTACTTCACATCACTCCTCCTTCCAACCATGTCTGCAACGGCCAAAGAAACAGGCAACCCCTCGCGCGTTGTCACCACATGCTCTCTCGGGAGCTTCTTCGCCAGGTCCATCGACTACGAGACCCTCAAAGGCGCGTCGAACCCGAAGCGGCTGAAGAAAGGGAGCCAGTATATGTACGCGCAAAGCAAATTCGTGAGTCGATGAATAACCTTGGCCGTGAAGTTTGCGGGTGGCTGACTGGATATTGTGGTAGGCTAACCTTGTGTTTGCCGTTGAGTTGGCGAGGAGGTACAGCGGAGAGGGCATAGTTTCGATTGGCGTAAACCCAGGTTGGTCGGCTACGCTGAAGCTACTGTATTCACCGTCATTGACGTCAATCTATCAGGCAACATCCAGTCCGATTTACAACGCTATTTCGGGACTCTAGAACATATATTCATTGTACGTACAAACCCTATGATGAACTCAGCCCTCTGAGTCTGCCTTATATTTATCGGTGATCCATTTGCAGGATTGGATGTTGTTCCCAACGCCCATGGGAGCTCTCACCCAACTATACGCAGGAACCGTACCAGAAGCTGACAATTACAACGGACAAGTGAGTCTTAGTAATATTCGCCGTCTTGTCACGATCGCTAACCCTTCCCCTTCTTCACCCATTACCTCCAAGTTCTTGGTCCCTTGGGCACGTCCTGGATATATGCCGGGACCAGCTGCAGATGCAGGCATCGGAAAGAAAATGTGGGATTGGATGGAAGCACAAGTCGCCGATGTATAAGGGTTGCTCCTGTCCTGTCGTTCCTGTCGCTCAGCCCTTTCTCGAATGATACCCTGCTACCCACTAAGGCGGACAAGCACCCATGTAGATATTTATTGATAGACACTACTAATGAAGATCTCGCTCGGTCTAACCACCGTTTTCCTTCGGGCCAATACGCCGCGTCTAGTTGAGGGATCCTCAGCGGCTGCGATCATATATTCAAGACTTGTTTCGGGGAAACGCAGCAGCGGACAGGGACTTCCCCCGGAAAATTTGTGTAATAATTGTGCGAAAACGATGATACAAATTTCTAGTAGGCGTGAGTGGATGAGATTGTGCAACAGTGCGTAGAGTAAGAGGTATGAGCAAGAGATACGAAAAACAGATGAGAGCACATAAGATAACAAAACGCGACAACGAGAGGTGCCAGTGAAAGCAAACAACAGAACAGCCGCCAATCCACTAGTGGGGGAATATCATACGACAAGAGACTCGGGGAGAGGGGGTTGTTGAGGGATAATAGATGCTGAGGCGTAGCTCAGAAGCACAAGCAGAGAGGAAAGGCGGTAACAAATTGGGGCGGGATGATGTCAAACACAATGGACCATATACACTGGACGGAGACAGAGATTTAGCGTCAAAAGTTCAATAACAATTACTAAACTCGACGTACTTTCAATTGCGAAAGCTCAAGGCGATGGCTCCGAATCCCGGGGAAAACAAAACACCTACCTTTGCTCAATGCTGGTGTGCGATTGATAGTGGCCACGGAAGGCAATACGGATGAGGGCTATTAGACACCTCGCCATCCGCCCCTCCATCCACGCATGTACCAACACGTCTCTTCCTTGACTTCCATCTGCTTTTCGTCTTCTCCTTCGCCCTCCTCCTGTTCCATGACCAAAATATCCGATGGGTCCTCTTCAACACCCCCGTCTTCCCTCATCTCAACCTCTACCATCCCCCTTTCCCACATCGCCCCCATCATCTCCTCCATTTCCTGTTTCACGAAGCCGATCATCTTATTCCCCCCTCCTAAAGGCCCCCCATCCGTACCCATATTCAACCGGGTGTTTACCCGGATATGCAGAAAGTTGAGCGCTGGGAAACGAAGGGGGTCGAGAAGTAGGTTTGAGATTTCAACCCAGCGGTTTGTGTGGGTTCCGCGAAGGGGGATGAAGTCCATGCGCATGGAGATGGATATTGTATGGAGGCAGGAGCATGGGACATGGGTTGAGAGGAAGTCTGAGGATAACGAGGACGGCATTGCCGAGTCGATCTTCGGTATTGTAGTCAGCAACGCTTGAGACCATACTGCCGTGTTTCCTGCAAACATCGCCGAGCGCCCGGATCCTCCCTTGAGATGGATGGTTTTTAGGTTCGGGTTGTGTACGAGCTGAAGAGCGCCGAAGTCTCTCGCGATCGAACCTATAATTGCCATCATAACCATGAGTCTAAATCCACAAATAGATCGAAGCAACGTACCGCTGAACTCGAACCAAAAATGTTCAAGCCCTTTACCCACATGACTCAGCACCTCGCTGGTAACGGCAAAATTTGTATCTATGGGAGTCGACACTTTGAGGATAGGGAGGGAGGACAGAGAGATCGGGGAGGATGGGTGGAGGAGGAACGAGGTGATGAAAGATTGCTCGGAGCCGGAGATGTGCAGGGTGTGGAGGGGCGTAGGCGGCTGAGAGGTTGATGTTCCAGGCTGGGATGAAGACTCTGCGTCCCACTGCCCGTAGCCATAGTCGTACGCCCCATATCCAATGTCGGGCGGACACTCCAAGTCATCCAAGACTGACACACTGTCCCGATCCTCCAGATCACACGAAACAAACTCCAGTTTTCGAAGATTGGGTGACGTGGGGGTCGATGTCAGTGTCCTCCCTGAACCCGTATTTTGCGTTTTGACAAACAAACTCAGCATATCGCTATATGTCCCAAATCGACAATAACGCAGGGAGAGGGAAGACAGCATCGAGGCCGACTGGTTTGATTGCCCTTCTAAATTGAATTTGCTCTGGGTTCTTCGTCGCCGTGCGGTTCGTTGTCGATGGGAGAGGTGGTCGTTATTCTTCCGGTGTGTCTCTATCTCGTCTTCTGCGCAGTGCTTTACCCCGCTAACTAATACCTCGAACAGGAAGCTCAGCTCGTTGTCGTCGTCTTGCTTATCTTGTCCTTCACTGCTGCCTTCATCCCGTGTAGGGTCGCTGCCATGAGGATTATTGTTGCCGCCTTCTCCGACACCACGTTCAGATACCCGCTCAGGGCACCGAGAAAGAACCTCGCGCCAAACGCTCTCGCTCTCGACCCAGTCCACCCTCTCAACCTCCAGTGATCTCAGCGTTCCGAGTGATCCTATCGTCGTGAAGAAGGCGTGAATCGACGAATCATGCTCGCATTCCAGTGTGTCTGGATCCGTGACGGCAGTGAGAGAATTTGAAACGAACACTCCACGTTTATCGCCTCTTACCACTAGCTCTCGGATAAAGGGGATTAGGTGGAGGGAAGAAGTGAAGAAGAGGAGGGTGCGTGTGAAGCGGGTGAGTTTCAGACGAGTTTGCGTTCGACCGCCCGGATGTATGTGTGAGGACGACGAGGACGGCGTTTGCGACGAGCTTTCTGCGTCCCTATCGCCTTGCTCGAAAAGCTCCCCACGCTCACCCACATCCCGCCGCTCCTCGCCACGTCGATCGATTTCCCAACGGTCTTGCAAAAATTCTGGTCCCTCGCAGCACAAGACAACCCGCCGGTAGATATACGCCCTGCATACGGGCAACCAGGCTTTGCAGACTAGGGCGCACTGGAGAATTGGATTTTGGGTCTCAGCATCTTGCTCCTCCTCGCACCCGGTATAGCTGTCGTCGACGCCGGGTCCTGTATTAGTAGGAGAGTCTTTCGAGTCATGGGTTGTTGGTTTCGAATGGGTGAAAGGACTACGTTGATGATAAGGGACGATGGGCGGGAAGTAGCCCAGTATCTGGTCGATGAGCTCGAGAGGTATCTGCGGGGTCGACCTCATAGAAATTCCCCGCTGCGGCGGCGTCGTGGACGTTGTTTAGGGTAGAGGGTAAGCGGTCTTAGCGGTTTGGAAGGAACCTGAAGAGTGCGTGCAGGCGACCTTGGGTTCAAAGACAACCACTGAGAAGGAGTGATCGAATCCGATCCGCGACCCGGCAATCACCTGCTCGTGCGAAAGTTCGATGAAAGTTCGTGCCTCTTTAACTTTGGAAGCAACTCCGTGCCGCCGGGCCAGCCACTTTGGAAGCGAAGCCGCCGCATTAGGTTCCGGCGGACAACCTTGGCCAACGGTTTGACCTATGTCAGGGCGAGAATAGGGGCTGATAGGGGCTGATAGGAGAACTACTTGAAGTCTGACACACATGCTGGCTGCATTGAACATACTTTGTATATATCATTACTCATGTAGATAGAATATGTTCCGCAGTAGCAAAGCTACAGAACCTTAAGCAGCATGATCACCTATCTCTTTCAAGCCAAGATGCTTGCTATCTTCCTATTGAGCAACTGAATGGCATAACTATCATCATGTGGTGCTGTAGACATTATCAACTTCCTCCTTACTAAGTGACAGACACTGAATATTCTCTTAACTTGACCAAAGTTCTTGTTAATATAACAAAAAAAGTAGAACTCACTGTTAAGTTCATCAACATGTCTTCATCAAAAGCATCAAAGCACCTACAAATCACTAGCTTCAAGCTTCAACAACAAAACATAAAGCACAGATATGTCATGTTTCTTGGAAGTAAGCAGCTTGTAAATATACCAAGGAACAGGTATACATACACAAATACTTGCAAATAATGAGACATTCCAAAGTCTTTCTTTCTCTGCTTTGTGCTTCTCTTCAACCTCCGGCTAGCAAGGCCTTCATTCTGATCTTCTTAGATCTCCACCATTGAACTTGGCAGGTGAGCTGTTACACACTACTTAATGTCCGGGCTCCAACTTAATGTCCGGGCTCCAACTTCTGCCACTATCTCAGCTTCATACAGCTGAGTTTAGCTGGAGTTTAGTCATGAATTGGGTGACGACATCAGATGCGAACAAGGCAGAGGTTGCACAACGGGGAAGACAAAAAATGTTACCTCGACGTGCTGCAAAGGAGGGAAAGGCAAAAACAAAGGTTCTCTTTGATCAGATGGACCATCAGCAGGGTCACTCCAATGGAGAGTGCAGCAGAGCGTCAAGTAGAGTGGCACAAAGTGACGAAAATGAAGACAAAACCATATCATTTATTTTACCAGATGAAAGCTCCTCTTCCAAAGGTGGGTCATGTTCTGTTTTCGGACATCCGAGACATTCAAGTCTGTTTTCACCTGCTAATTGGAGTTCCAATACCTAGTGTCTGTCAAGCCTCCCGGCCCAGCATACCATCCGGTACTTGGTCCGGGGCCACCGTCACTTCCGAAAGGCATCATTTTCGTTGCGCTCGGGACGGCCCCACCTGTCCAAACAGCTCGCAAATGGCGCGTAAATCGCGAGCGGCTTCTAACGCCGGCTGCGTCACCGTCGAAGAAATCCAAATACACCGCGGGGCCCCAGATTCCCACGCAGGTGTCTACTCCAAATACGGTGGCTTCGCGTTCCGAACAAGCGGGCGAGGAGATGGAGGCAGGCTCAGATTTGGTCTTCGATGATCTGGTTCATCCGCCGGAAGAAGCCTGGACCAGCCCCGAAAGCGCGCGTTCTTTTGTGGTCTTCTTCAATCCGAACGGAAGCAGCTCCTCTCAGATGTCCCAGTCCAAAGCCATGTTCGAGCCGCCGCCTTCCTCTGATCCTCCTCCGAGCTTCATGTTCAACTACTTTGCGAAGATGGTCGATGCAGTACCGGATGAGGATTAAATCTATCCCAAATATTCTCTTTATACTCTTGCCTCGTTTATTGCTATCATTTGCTGCTGTCGTCGCTTTCAGTTATTCCATTTTATTCATCAGTCTCGTATATACCTGCAGACATCCGGTACTGGGATACATTATTTTGTTATAGATCCAATTTATGGGGGAGAAGGACCTCTTCCTTCCCTCTTCCATGCACGCAACCAGCTGGTTCGAGGGTCGCATCATCGAGACTGAAGACGCCCTTCATAGCGTAGCATATGGGCGATGTAGTAAACGAGCAGGCGGAGGACATGGGGATGGGTGAAGGCTGCACGGCGCGTAGATGAGCTGATGGAAAGCATCGCGAATCCCAAGCGACGTCGAAACGTCGATAACTACTTCTAGGTATGGCGACGAAGAGAGCCGGCAAGTAAGAGGTAACCATTCGGTTCTTCACTTGCGCTCTTGGGAGTAGGTTCCGTTAGTATCGACGAAGATACGAGGGGCGATTAGATGATATGTGTCGAACTATCATAGTATGTCGAGATTAGTTCGGTATGGGGAGATGAAATGGGGCAGTGTATACCTAACTGGTGCCCTCGGAACCTGGGGAGCCTTCGAGTTGATATATCAAGAATGGTGGCCGATGGAGTATTCCATTCCGGGTTACGGGGCGAAAGTGACAGCGACTCGGATGCAGTTGCTCGCAGGGAGATATAGAGTAAGCGACACCTTGATATACGGACTTGGCGCCAGTTGGTCTCATGCTCCAGATGCCAGCGCGAGAGTTCCATAGAGGACCCAAATAGAGCAAGCTACCGCTGTAGAAATCGTGGATACAGCGCGGACAGCGGCGGGAAACGACGTCAACTTTCAAAGACGTTCGAGCCAAGGTGGTTGGTCCGTTGTCCAAGTTCGAGACCAAGAAGTACTCTGCATACGATGAGAGGGAAGCACGAATGAAGTTCAATGAACGCCCAGCGTAAGATATAGGTCCCCTACCACTGTTCTCTTCGATCGCGGCCTCTGATGAGTTCGTTTCATTGGGGATCGCCTCGTCCAATTCGAGGAGGGGGGTAACGTGGCCTCGAAGTAAGGCCCGTCGTCGTACCGTCCGTCAGAGATAACGTCAGTACGTTGATTCTGGGCTTCGGCCAGAGCCCCGGTCGCGGTCGTCTGCGTCATGGGGCCAAAACTTTCAGGCAACGGTGGGAGCACTACAGGTTTTGGTGGTAACGTGTTCATTTTCGTAGTGGCGGTCGTGAGTAGAGATGCAAGAAATTGAAGTTGTTTGGTCACGCGTCTTTCTTCCGCAACAACTACACCCGCACAATTCAATTCAATACACACCGTGATCAGATGGTCTGCCCAAGAACCTGAAACGGACCTGAGGGCCTTTGAAGGCAAGCAACTACATGAAGTCGGCATTCTTCCGAGACAGTGACCACGCCCTCAAGAGGCCGAATTTCCTGCCAAGATATTTCAGGAAGCAAGCGAATCGCTGTAGGCTGAATTCGATGAAGGAGTTCGGTACTAGGGTTTGTAGAAAGCTTTTATGACATTCAAGACGTACTCATTTACACTCATTAGGACGCCGGAATGGGCTGAAGGAATGCTCACTGCACATACGGGATCTAATCAGCGTTTACGATCCACTTTTCTAACGAAGCTGAACGATAGTAAGTACGAATTCGAATATGCCCGGATGCCGTATTTCGGAAACATCTTCTATGACCCCGAAGATGAGCTTGTCGTCGCCGAGATGCAAATATTGGGGTGCTTCGGTTCAATCTCAATGTCGGGCTACCATATAGCACACTCACCGTCTATATGAAGGTGCTAAGGCTTACCAACCGCAAAAATAGGCGTTACAAACCTTGGAGTTACTTGAACAACGTGCACATGCATTGCTCGCCACTACCTCCCTTACGGCTGCAAATAGGCACCAAACCCCGATATACACGCTGTATTCTATGCCGCCAATGGTTAGCCCTGCGATGTTGCTTACAGTGTGCCGCCCCTTGCCATCAATATTTCAAACCACTGGTGGGGTCGCTTGATGCGGAATGGAAAGATATTTGGGACATCCTCTGGCATATCTCTACCACAAGAGGACAGGAGAGGATGAAGAATGGGTTTGGGGATGAGCAAGAAGAATGTACGCAAGTGCCTGGAAGGCCATGCAACAAAGAGTAGTAGGTGGGTGTGCCACCTTCCCAGGAATTTCATTCGATTATCCCTTGCTGAAGCGAGTTACCTTAGTATCGCCTGAAGCAGACTCAAGGCTGCTACTATCGCAGCATATCATGACCCTGATTCGCCCATGACGCTTGCTTACTTCTCAGATCACTAATCATTAATCATTGGTAATTCGTGGAACGCTCTGGAGGCGCTCAACGCCGACCAGTCGGGAATTGTTAGATCTTTCCGCTTCTGGCAGCGTCACAAAAAGCCTTATGGATATCCAGTATCCGCTACAGCACTTCCTACCCATCGAACGCTATGGCCACTCCAACAACGCAAAAAGCGTGGATAGTCGAGAGAATGGGACACCCTTCAAAGGCGTTGAAATTCAGGTCCGACTGGCCTGTTCCAAGCGAAATCCCAAAGGACCACGTACTCGTGAAGATACAAGCCGCCGCACTGAACCCATTGTACGTTATTGCTCGCGTCAAATATAGAACAGCTCGTGCTCACTGCCTATTCATAGAGGGTGGAAAATGATGCAGCTGGCACCTAACTTCCTCGCCAAGAGACCTCTGCCTGCAGAGTACGACTTCGCTGGTGTTGTCGAAAAGGAGAACGGCACAGAGTTCGAGGTCGGGGACTCTGTATTTGGGTTCATCCATGTCTGTACGTCGTTTGAGGCATGGATAAACGTCGATAAGTACTGAACGCTACGGTAGCCATCACCCTGAAGACAAGACAAGGCACTTTGGCCGAGTACGCGTTGGTGCCGGATATATGTGTGACCAAACGACCTTCCAATATCGATGTGATCCACGCTTCTGGGTTAACATTGGCCGGCCTGACTGCATGGCAATCCCTCAACTGCACTCACCTAGAAGCTGGGCAAACCCTATTCATCTACGGCGGGAGCACGGCGGTGGGATTATTCGCAATCCAGATCGCGAAGGCACGCGGGATCAGGGTCGTTGCGAGCGCATCCGGAAAGAACGAGGGATTAGTCCGGAAAATGGGAGCAGATGAAGTATATTCTCGTCGTTATTTCGGCCTATACCCGTCGTGCTCACGAGTGTTTCAGTTCATCGACTATACGAAGGAGCCGATACACAAATACCTTACATCGCATCCGCCTTCACCCAAATTCCACGGGATAATCGATGCATACGGTCTTTCAGACCCCTCGCTTTACACCCATAGTGTTGCGTACATGGCGCCTGATGGCGTATTCGTGACGACTACGCCAGCGCCTCACCGTATTTCTCTCAGAGAAATCGGGTACCTTATCAAGACATTAACTGCTATAACGTGGCCTGCCTGGCTTGGGGGCATTCCCAGGGAATTCAGGTCAGACTTCTCAACTCGCCCTTGGTGGTAATGGATACTGATAATCCCGACGATTCACATTAGGTTTCCCGCTCTCAAAGCGAACAAGGCTGATTTAGAGGCACTCCGTGACTTAGTTGCAGAAGGTAGAGAATCATACTGCGATATACACGATCACAC
Organism: Sanguinoderma rugosum; assembly: GCA_017499575.1. Taxonomy (NCBI): domain Eukaryota; kingdom Fungi; phylum Basidiomycota; class Agaricomycetes; order Polyporales; family Polyporaceae; genus Sanguinoderma; species Sanguinoderma rugosum. The sequence goes on along the minus strand of VTPW01000001.1, from coordinate 3,938,090 downwards.
TCTCATCGAATGCATGTCAGGCAAGGTCGTAGGAGTCGTGGACTCTGTCTACGAAATGCAGGACGCGCTTCAAGCTTATGAGAGAATCTTGACTTGGAGGGCGACCGGCAAGGTCGTGGTGAAGATAGATGAATAGACTACAAGCTCATGACTCTTGATATTGTTTCTTGACCTGCCGGCATGAGAATACCCAATTACCTCATCCTCTGGGGGCGTCGAGCATATGGACAGGGTATTATTGAGAATAGAATATAAATACGAGTACAAAATACAGTTATACATCATAAGTGGGTGCTATACTTCAGACCGTGCCACTGGCTTCAAGAGATTTATCTATTTTGACCACGACCTTACCAGTCGCTTTTGAAGACATGAGTCTCTCATAAGCTTTAAGCGAATCTTCCAGCTCATAAACCGAGTCCACGACTCCGACAACCTTGCCTACAAAGTGGGATGAGATGTGAGCTACGCAGAAGGATGCGACGGTGTCTTACCTTCAGCGACCAGTGCACGGAACGCCTCGAGATCTGCCTTACTCTCGTGGACGTCAGCGACTCTAGAACGTCGAGATCATCAGTGACAACTCCCAGCATGCGCGGTTGATTACTCACTTGAATTTCCTTGGGATGCCACCAAGCCAGCAAGGCCACTTCATTGCAGCAGCGGTCTTCGTGAAGTTCCCGACCTCTTTCATCGAAAGGCTATGAGGCACAGGTGCGGTCGATATAAACACTCCGCCAGGTGCTAGATATGCGGGGCTATTGGTGTACAGTGATGGGTCCGACAGGCCATAAGCATCGATTATGGCATCGAACTTGGTTTCGGGAGGGTGTGAAGTGAGATATTTATGTATTGGTTCTTTCGTATAGTCGATAAACTAGAACATTCATCAGCACGAGGATTTGGGGTTCCAATAATGTTTCGTACTTCATCTGCGCCCATTTTCTTCACCAGTTCTTCATTCCTTCCAGAGGCACTTGCGACGACCTTGATCCCGCGCGCCTTCGCTATCTGGATTGCGAATAGACCCACTGACGTGCTTCCGCCGTAGATGAAAACTGTCTGGCCGGTTTCCAGTTGCGCGTCGGTGAATAAGCATTGGTATGCAGTAAGCCCTGTCAGCGTCAACCCAGCCGCGTGGATCGCGTCGACGTTGGAAGGTCGTTTCGTTACGCATGTCCCTGATATGAGCACGTATTCGGCCAAAGTGCCTTGTTTCGTCTTCGAGTGTAAAGCTATCGCAGAGTGTTAGTGGCATCATATGCTAAATTCATGGAGCACGCACGGAGAGGAACGAATCCAAATACAGAATCGCCAATCTCGAACTCCGTGCCGTTCTTCTTCTCAACAACGCCAGAGAAGTCGTATTCGGCGATCAAAGGCCTTTTGGCGATCAAATTGGGTGCTATCTGCATCACTTTGTACCCCCTATGAAGTGAATAAGTCCAGATCATTGCAGAGGAGATTATGAAGTATCACATACACTGGGTTGAGTGCGGCAGCTTGTATTTTTACGAGGACATGGTTATATGGGATTTCACTTGGAACAGGCCAATCTGAATGGAACTTCAAAGCCTTCGAGGGATGTCCCATTCTTTCGACGATCCAAGCTTTCTGTGTCGTTGGGGTAGACATGGTGGTAGTTAGATGATAAGGAGGTATTGTAAGGAGTCTGGACGGTGCCACCCCTGGTATTTATTCGTTCCCTGCGGTGGCATCTGTAGCCCGGAAGCAAAGGAACAACCATTGTTGCTGCGACTACCACTGAGGCCGAACGGCTCCACGGTTATGATGAAAGTGTTCGGGACCACGGGTGTCGTGCTGTGCGCTGATGGTTCCGGAACGTGAGCGCGAATCAGGGCTAGATGAGGACTATCCCCGCTGGAGCCCATCCAAGACTCATCGCCTCATAGATGATACAACGAGTGTCTGGCTCACCTCGCAAGTAAAATACAACAGTGCCTAGACCGCAGCCATCCAGTGTTACTGCGCACTTTGCAGTGCAACATATGTAGTACAATAATATTACTCCCAGTGCAGCAATTAGATTATCATCATCAAACGCTCGTTTGTGAGCGACTAGCGACTTTCCATTCTCCGCTGAACGAACTCTGACCCATCTCCATATCTACTCCGGGCAATGTTGATCGCGACCCTTCCCCGATCGTCGTGGAACCATTTGTGCGCCTTGGAGAGGCCTTGAACTCGCTTTGTATGGTACTGAGGTACGTTGCTTGAGCCCGAGTTCCCGGCACCATATCAAGATGGACAAGAAGGACGATCAAAGTCGGTAAAATACCCTGTATATAACGACGTTGTGGGGGGGAAGTGTAAGTGTAAGTAAATGTCCGCCGAAGTACAAACGACGTACGATGAGAGGGATTTGCATGTCGAGGACGGTATGCACACCTGGATTATGGATAGAGTCGAGGATGAGGCTGATGAACTAGCGATTTTTGATGGTCAGAATCATCACGCATTCGATATTTGGAGATGCTCACCTGAGAGAGGAAGTACAATGTCCCAGATTCGATGAGGAGCATGACGATCCCGGTATACGTCTTGTGTGATGGCGATTCGGTTATCAGCTTTCCGATCCTACGTTGCAGATACCTGTGCACCATTTCCAACAAGTTGATCTTATTACTTCGCTCGTTACGAAGGATTGACAAACCATATCCTCCCAGCAATTAAGAGGGTACATAGACCAACGTTCACGGTGATCAAGGCTGAAGCTATATCCGAAGAGAACAATAGAACAGTTTCTATGTCTGCGACCACAGTGAAGCGCACAGCTAGGATGACGAAGCTTGAGCAACGAAGGATGGTCTTTCAGAATAGATAATCACCGGCAGAAGCCAACGCCAGAAGGATGGGCACAACCGTCATCCACCAATTTCTATTCCACACAGCCCAAACTCGCCATATGAGGACTGCGTCTCCAATCAAGAACTACAAAAATACGCCATCGCTTCAGTTTCATGTTCCTGAAACAAGGAAGATACACTCACTTGTATTGTCGCGATGGACACTTGCGCTTGTGCGTTCTTCAAAGGCACATCGGGTACAGTAACTTGTTGTATCACAAGCCCCAAATGACAGCTCGAGAGCATGAACATCACAATGCCAGCGATAAACATCACTTTATGGATCACCGGCATTGAATGGTGGGTTCTGTGTAATTCTTCTCATCAGTCATACTTTCATAGCATCAGTATTCTAAGCCACTGACCTCAACAACCATATGACAACGACGACAAGAACCGCGAACATGCCTAGAAGAAGATGGTGGTGATATGTCAATCATCGATGCTTGCAAGATACGGATGACCCACCATGTAGCAGCGATTCGCACATGACTTCGACAAAATGCAGTTGCGTAGCATTCATCTCGCCCATTTTCGATATCCAAATGAAGTTGCGGTTGTTGTCGTCGCTTGTGGGGACGAGGAAATACTTTGACGGTGCTCTACAAAGCGTCCAGGCTGCAAATAAATATATTGTGCGGTGGAGACCCAACTCCGTTTGCACTCGTACGGAGAGTCTGACTTGACTTACAGCAGACATGTAAATGATCAGCTGTTTAGCTGTCTTGAACGGAGACTGATCATCATCACGTATGGGATGACCGTGACATAGAAGAATGTCAATGAGATAAACACCTCGTTTGTTGATAGCTGAGGGGCTTAAGAAGGGAGAATATGGCCGCTACTCATGTTCGTCAGATTACGAAGGGGCTTAGATCGACGAATAACACACCATTCCCGTATTGCCGGTAGATGAAGGACTCGATATCGCCAATTCATTGAGCACAGCATGAACTACAATTCAATTTTCGAACAGCGTGGTACACGCTCGTCGTCAAGCTGAGTTCCTTTGCGTGTGTACAATACCCAGGGGACAGGAGGAGCATCATGCTGCGTCTTGCGCATACGGAGTAACGATCCTACACGAAAGACACGGGCATTAAATTCTCACCAAGGAACGAACAATGTGGGGAACGCGTGGTAAGCGAGCATAGAGCGCCGACAGGGTTTGTGATGCGCTCAATCAAGCTGATGTCAACGTCTGTAGATGGTCGTGAGGAATATGTGTTTCGTATAAGAGACTTCAACGAGTGGGGGCGCTATTCCTCTCTATCTACTCTGACACTAGAGTTCGGCTATATCAACGATAGATAGATGGGACGGTTACAAAGCCTTACCACTTGATTAAATCGGGAGTATTCACATCATAAATATTGGACATGTTACATCATGCTATTTTGGCAAGGGAGTGCACTCAATGTACGTCCGTGCAGGATCCATGGGTAGTACACAAAAGAATCCCAAATCCTGATGAATATTCAGTATCCCAATCTCGAAATGCGTCGAAAACGCGCAGCTAAAAATGCCGACCTGCATGGACTCAAACATCTTCTTGGAGTGCATTTGAAGCTATTCGTGGTAGGATTTAGTCGCTCCGGTGTCGTAGCAAACCACGCTAACGTACCTTCACGCAGTCCCGGTCCTTTTCCCTGCAGATTTCGGACGTCGGTGCGTCCCGCTCACTGTCGAAGGTATATTTCGAGGCCGGATCGACCTACTTCGCATTCATTTGATGATTTCCGTGATGCCCCAGATATGCCGTTTGTACGGTAGCCAATTGCCGCAGAGAGAGTCAACATTCGATATCCATGTCAGCCTCAGTGCACATATCCCAAAGGGACCGGGATACTAACAGAGATGAAGTCTTTAAGGGCTTTGTCCGCTGGCTGTTCTTTAGGTGCCATATTGTGGTAGAAGTTGGACAAAGGCAAAGTCTGGTAAAGTGTGTCCGTTCGAAACGGCAACGATCCCGAGCTAGTGACGATGTTTGTTGCCGATGCACCAGACACCAGCAAACACTAGTAAATTGACACGACCAAAAGAGGCGCGCGCCTGTCTTGCAACCGCTTCGCTCAAAAAGGAATATCTGTCGCCATATCGAGCATCGTCAGCATGGATGTAGGTTGGATGGCCACCGATGTGCTGCAGAAGGCAAAGGTGCGTGCTAAACAATTATCTCAAGATTCTCAGAGCTGATAAAGAATCGAATCCATTTCAGAGTGCCATGGTCAACCGTGCATTGCTCTCTGAATTGGCATCACAATTATACGTATTGGCCCAAATCATTTCGAGAGTGTCGGACGGCCAAGTCAATTCGCTCTCCGTGTCAGGAAGGGCTCTTTATAGAGCATCTCACCTGTGCGTAACTTGCCTATGCTGTCTCGCTAAATTCATGGCAACTAACATCGATCCTCATCCAAAGCACGATCATCAAAATACACAGATACGTGAAAGGATATACGTCGAAACCGTCCATTATACAGGCCATCTTCGCCTTGTCAACGGCGGTCAGTTTACAAAAGTACGTCGCTGAGGTGAAAGCATTACTTGTCTGGTTCGAGGTACGTTCCTCGAGCTTAAGGCTTCTGGGATCTGAACTTACTCCCATCCTCAGAGGGCCGACAACACCCATGATAAACCAGTTGGAGGCTCTGTCCCCCGGGTGACAGAAAGTAGAGTGCCTACCCTTCAGCCTGATGAGCCAACACGACGAGGTCTCACGCCAATTGCTTTATCCTTCCCTTCATCCCCCGGTGTGGTGGTTTGCAACATCTACCAAACCCAAAACAATAGGCACATCAATAACAATCACTCGACCACGACACGCATCAACTGTGGAAACACGACGACGACCAGGCTTACCAACGTCGGTAATGATCACTGCGTCACGAGAACAAGGTCGGGTTTTTATCTGTAACCTCTGTATTAGGCTTGAATGTCTGAGTATGTATGTGCTTTCGATACGAATCTGGTTTCGCTTGTTGTCATGCTATCGCTTTGTCATTTCTCGCTGATTGCTTTCTTCTGCTTTCTTGTGCTCTGGAGATGAGTTTGTTGGGTCACAAGAGTTATTCACACTCAGAAACGAATACATATAAAATAACACATCTTAACCACGTAGACTCACCACCTTTTCGAACGTATTTTATGAAGGAATGTCTCCGCACGTTTACCACCCGCGCTTTGCCATATGCCCTCCCTTCAAGTCCGCATCACTATAGAAACGCCACATCCGTTCAACTATCGATGAAAGAGGATGCAGGGAAGGGAGGCTTACATCGTCAAGCCGACCATAGCAGCGCCGAGGTCCTCTGATACCTCGGCGAGTTTCTTCGGGTTGTTGAAGTGTGTCACCTGAAGAAGGGGAATACAATCAATCATCTCCCGTCGATGAGATCAAAAGGTGCTCGCATACCGCTTGGACTATTGCGCGGGCGCGTTTAGCTGGGTCGCCGGACTACATCGTCGTTTGAGTGTTCGTTCAAAGTGTCAAGACGTTAGTATAAACCTACATGGAAAATACCCGAACCGACGAAAACTAAAGGCATCGTAAATTCGCCGTACGTAAAGGTAAATGAAATGAACTAACCTCCGTCACATCCAAGCTGCATCATCAGTGCGGCGTCGGCTAATCCATTGAAATTGATTGAATCGAATGTACCTAGCCCCGGGAGAAAAGTCCGACGTACCAGGCGTCGCGATGCCTCCAGCCGCGAAGTTCACGACCGGCAATCTCTTCAACCGCGCGGTCTCCTTTAGCAAATGGAACGGAGCCTGGATGTCTTTGGCAAAGGCGTATAGCTCCTCCTCATTCATCACGCTGGCCCTCCTGATCTCTGCGTTGACCGCTCGGGAGTGCCGCACAGCCTCGACGACGTTGCCTGTGCCGGCTTCGCCTTTTGTGCGGATGAAGGCGGCTCCTTCGGAGATACGACGGAGCGCTTCGCCCAGATTGCGGGCACCACACACGAACGGGACTTTGAAGTTGTGTTTGTTGATGTGGTGTTCGTCGTCAGCTGGCGTGAGGACCTCGGATTCATCAATGTAATCGATACCAATGGATTGAAGGATCTATTCTCGTGTGTGTCAATCATCGGAAGGTGGCGGCGTAGAAGAACCGAGTGTGATGATCGAACACAGCAGAAGAGACGGAGGGAATGTACGGTACGAGGAATGGAAGAACTTCTAACGGGCATTATGTGGCCGTACAACGAGGACAGAACAAGCTTTGAATGACAAAATAGACGGATAAACTTACCTGCGCCTCTACGAAATGGCCAATTCGAACTTTGGCCATGACGGGGATAGTTACTGCTTCGACGATCTCCTTGATCATTTTCGGGTCACTCTAAGGCACGAATATTCAGCATCGATTGTCATGGACTCATGCTTTAACGTGTCGAGCCGAGGAGATACATATAGCAAGGAAACCCACCATTCTTGCGACGCCGCCTTCGGCGCGGATATCGGCCGGGACACGTTCAAGAGCCATAACAGCACACGCGCCAGCATCTTCTGCGATTTTGGCCTAACGCGTTCCAGTGTGAGATACTCGGAAGGAAGCGATCCAAAGAGATGGGAGCCAACCTGTTGCGCATTCACTACGTCCATGATTACACCACCCTAGAGCCACGATGATAATATGTTAGCGAACAAGCTGCAGCGAGGCGAATGATAAGATCATGGTGGGATAAACGAAAGTCGAAGATAGGAGAGATCCATATCTCGTCGGCTAGCCTCGAACGCTGCCGACGTACATCCACCACTCATCCAGTTGGACGATCAAGATAAGATTAACAACATCGGGGCAACATACCTTGAGCATCTGTGCCAAACCCGATTTAACCTGTGGAGCAGTATTAGTCTACCAGTTCACCGTGGCCCTAAGGAGAAACGACGGACACACCCCGAATGTGCCCAGATTTCCCTCCTTTTGTGCCGATCGTATTGGAGCGGGCGACGGTGCGCTAGCTCCTACCCCCGCCCCTTGGAGGACGTTCGATGGGAGGGCTGCTGGAGGAGTAGTCATGGTGGATTTTCTACGAATTCGTTGAAAAATTGGGGAGAAACAGGAGAGCAGAGTAAGTTCAGGTAATAAAGAGAAAACTCGGGTCAAAGACTCACTTCTCTGCGGGAAGTGGGTGGACCCGGAATTGACTTCACTGCAGGGCTCGGGGAGGGCGAGAAGCTTACCTGTGGATGTGTGCGGCTGCAAAGGCGTGGGTTGGGAGATGAAGAGAAAAACGGAAGGCTGATTATAATGTCATATGGAAATCGATATGATCCAGCGGATCCCCGGTGCGGAGGACTACCTTTACCCCTAACCCTAAGTTGAGTTCACTGTAAGCGCCTGTCGGCTCCGTTGCTCTTTCGGACATGCATCTTCGGACATGCATCTTAGATGGTCGATTCTTCTGGTCTACTTAATATCAGCGTTCAAATCTGGAGTACACGCCTTGGCCTCGAGGAACTTGACTAACTGTATTGGCTGCAACATCACAGCCATCAAACATCGTGGTTCCGCGCTTGACCAGTAACTTGCTTCAGACGTCCCCCATGCATTCAACGATACTCGTGGCTTACTTCTGGATCTAATATTCGCGACGAACAGCATTGAAATGATGAAACTCCATTGGGGATTCCTCCTTTGATCTGGATTCGCTAGGCCAATTGAAAGCGCCATCAGAAGCGAGCACAACCCTGCTGAATGGTGCGACGGCTCAGTTTGTAACATACCCATGCTTCATCGAAACTACACGCAAGAGGCATGGATTCACGGCGCGATCGGGTCTGAATTGCATACCAGCTGCAAGTGCGCTCTGTCAATGTTGACACGTACAAACCCCTTTGGTGAAACCTCGCACCGACGCCTTGGAACACCGGTCGAGCGTTGCTGTCTTGCCGAACGTTACATCCTGTTACATCTTCATCATACACCTACACGGTGTCCAACAGCACGAGCTACCTGATCTTCCAAGACAAAGGAATCAGGATCACCATCAGAAGCACGTACTCAGCACTCAGCTCTAAACTCACAATGTTCTCGCTTATTGCCTTGGAGGTAAGTAGAAGCAGATATCAAATTCTCAGTATTTACGACCTCCACCTTAAGGCCTTGCTCATGTGAACGGTTTCAGGTGTCCGCCGGCGATCCCACTTCTGACGCATCTTATGCGAAGCTTCGACGAAGAATGGGCTAACGCAACGTTCGGTCTTTAGGCCCGGGTGCTCAACCTTCGACTACGTTTCCCATTGCCCACGCAACATGGGCCTACTGTCAAGCGCTTTCTTGGGCTCGGAAGGTATTATTGCGAGCTAAGTTGACAGTGAACCGCGAGCTATTGATTAATAGTCACTGATCTCCACGGCGAATTGTGGGGTCAACCTACTAGACAGGTATAACCAGTACCAAGCGTGCTAAGATTGCTTGCCCCATATTCCCAGTCTTTCAGGCGTCCAACAACCGGTCCAATCACATCTTTATCCAACCGAAGGCGACGCCAAGTCTGGGATATCGAAATCCTAGATACAGAACTGTTAACGTTTCTAGCTGCGGGTAGACTGTGGTGCTATCATACATGCGCCGAATGTGAGTGTTTCCGTTACTGAAGTCGTCTCATGATGAATGAGTCAATCGTTAGGGTCCAACGCGCCCGACGCCCCTGTAATGCCGATTTGCATCGCTCTGCCCAAATCCTTGAGGTCAGACATATCCGCCTGACCTCCTGGTCTTTCCTTCGCGCCGCGCCACCGGCTGCCGTATTTGAACATCTTGATGCTTGAGTGCTTATCGTGTCACTGGTGTTTTGTCTTGCAGTGGCACATACAGGACATATTCCGGACTTGGCATGGGCCTAAATCTGAGTCCTTGTTATGTGCAGGGATAAGGTACCCAAGCAACAAAGGGCGTACACGGAGGGTATGGAGGACAGAGAGGGGCCTTTCAAGAACAAGGAATGGACTGTATACGAGGCGCAGTGCCGCCGTACCAACGAAGCTAGATTAGTATGGAAGCATTGGCAGTCTCGGGGTAGGCGGAGGGTGGCGCATAGTCTGTTGTCGGCGACTTCATAAAACAACCGAGATATTGATGCCATTTCTCATCGATTCACAGAAGACGTACACGACCACCTATGTAATTTGAATGGACCTCTGTCGCCTCGTCGCAACCAGTGCCGACGACTCGGACATCGAATTTTGACCAGTGCAAGACGCCGAGTCGGCCTCACTAGCCACGCAGCACGGCTTCTGAAGCCATCGTTTGTTCTGTCGATGGATGGTGTGGCGTTGCCACAGTACTACATACGTACCCCTTAGCAGTGTCTGTCGATGTTGACACCCGCAACGGCTCCTAAGTGTTGTTTCTTTTTTTATGTAAGATCATTTTCCGCGCGCCGTTTCTGATGCGTCAGTCCACCATCTAATATTCAGCGGGTTTGCGACCAGTTGCGTGAGGTTGCGTGCTGTTTCAGATGGTCACAATCAGGATACCGGCGGGCAAGCTACGCAATGCAATTGCAGTATGATAGATAGATATATGATACGATGAACATTGATGAAAGTGGGGAGGATCCGCTGATATCAGTTCCAAACGGCAACTGTATTGCAACAGGATATCGTTGCCATTTGCTTTTAGCCGCGTGAGTCTAAGCGACAGATGTATTGCTTTTTTAAATGTATAATAACTTATATATATATATAAAATCAAACCTGAAGGCCTGCGACAAGACCTGAGCGGTCTGATTATACAAGTGAGCAAAGGAGAGTAACATTCGCCGGTACGGCTTCTAGTTTTGACTGCTAGCAAGTACTTACATACGAGCTAGCGAATAACAAGTTTCGCGATCATTCCTCTGGCGGAGAAGCTACTACTTGCCAACGTAACTCGTGTAAGACATCTTGCTTCGAAGCACGAATTGTATGAATAGCATGGCACCACCCTGGCTCGCCGCAAACGGGTTCCCGGCTACGGAATGAAACGTCCAGAAGTTCTTGAATTAGCGAGTGCGCAAACGATAAGAATTTAGACGCGCCAGGCCTCCACGCTTGGCTTGGGAGACATCGATTGCGTAAGAAAATGGAAAACCCACACATTAATGGGACGTGTATTGGAAACCTCGGAGCATGGAGATATGTCCCATACCCGGTTGGCTGGGGGCTGGAGGTGGAGGACGGAATCCAGATGGTGGCTGATGTTGATTTCCAAAGAATTTCTCAGCGGCCTGAGTCTGGGTGAGATAACACCATTGTGACCTAGGATGATCATGACGAGGCACCCTACGCAAGCGCAAGCCGGAAGGGTGTATTTCATTTTAATGGCCCTTTGTGGAGGACGTGGGCATGGTATAAACCCCGTCCCGACGTTGTATCAACGAAGCCGATGAAGAAGAGGCGTACCTTCCGACGAACCGCCGTCTCAGCAGATATTCCCCGCAGTTTTAGACCTGCGCGAAGCTGTATTCATTCATGATTCACCCATGTTACAGAACCATATAACGCCGGCCCCGCCGGCCACAAGGCCATGGCATCAGATACCAAACCCCAACTACGCCGAAGAACCTAGAAACCTTTTGCCTTCAACCAATCGACGATTTTGTGTTTGAAGCGGCCGCCAGTGAGGACGATGTGTCTGTGATGTGTGACTTGGACACGAACATGGGCCAAGTCGGAAAAGAGTGCCTTTGTGAGGTCTTTTGCTAGGGCCTGGATAAAAAGTTGCATGAGCATGTTTTGGAGAGGGAATATGATTTTTGCTGACATTTGGATCTCCATCGATGTTCCGAATGAGTGTCTGGTGGCGTGTACCTGCGTTCCGAATGTCTGTGTAGACGGGTAAAGAACCCCTCGAATTGCGTGGAACGCTGTACGGGTAACCGGTGGCCGTAGAAGCCAGTACGGGGGATGTGGAGAGGGCACGGCTGCCCTTGGTCATGAACTGAGACAGCATGGCCTGATGTGGTGATAATGATAAGGTGTATACCCGTCGTGTGGACGATTCGGAGAAATTTGTTTCTCAGTCGGTTGGCGTCGTGGACTGGTGTGCCTGCAAGGGGTAATATCCCGATTTGGTATCAGGTATTCATATGAGATTCATAGATCGCATCGGGCATCGAAAAAGGTCCCAACGGCGTACTACTAGCTTAGCCTGTCACACATCCACAAATATATAAGTAGCAGCCCCAGCCGTCCTCTCTCGCTTCTTTCTCTGCCCCCAACCATCACCACCACAATGAACTACCCACCGTCCTCACCGTCTGGTACGTCCTCCGCATCAACCTCCTCCTCGTCCTCCTCGTCCTCCGACCTTGTGACCCCTTCCCCATCGCCACTCCTCAACTCCCTCTCCGCACTCGATTCGCTTTCGCTTTCACCCTTGGTGCAGCAACAAGAAAGGCGTCCAATTCATGTAGTCTGTAACGCGCCTCTGGTCGCACCAGTCCCGCTCCCCTACCACTCCCCTACTTTCCTCCAATTTGACTTGCCCGATATCGACGCGGACCTCTCACACCCCCCATACACTAAAGCGTCTCCCACCACATCACCAAAGTCCACCAAACGCAAGCGATCTGCTCACGAGCCAGCTGAAAGCAACGATCCATTATCACCGGGCTTGATATCTTCGCTAAGCAGTCTGGATTCGATGCTACTGCTGCCGCCTCCACAGTTCTCACTCGGTGACTCGCTTTACTCCTACACTTCGAATGCGGGTGGCGCCCCGGCGGCCAAGCGCCGTCGATCATTTCCTGCGCCTTTCTGGCGCCCACAGCTACATATCGGACCCACGACTGCGAGCAACAGCAATAGTGCGATGCAGCGCTCTACGCAGCAACAACAGCACAATAGGGCTCTTCGACACGCCATTTCATTTTCTCATTCCCTAAGCAACAAACACCATTCTCAGTCCAATTGCCCAAAACGGCAACCAGAGATTCCGGTGTCGTTACCCTGCCTGCTCCCAGCGACCGCAACTGCATCTATGTTACCCTTCCCTACACATTCCTCGCAGATGCATGCGAGCACAGCACCTTCGTCGGGGTTCGGTTATGTACATCCATACTCGCATGTCCCACAAATCTCCGGGAGATCATAGACTAGTATGATTGTCTGAGCCCAGGTATGGTTTCATTTTCTCAATAGATCAACCCCTGGATTAATGTCCTTGGCTGTCCCGTGTAGGTGATATATGGAATACTGTTTCGGAGATTAGGACACGAATGACTTGGTCTCAGGCGGTGTGTATAGACAGGGCACGGCTGCCGTGGAAGAACTCGCTGTTAAGTGATAATTGACGTTGGTCATGGCAATGGGGCGCAAAGCTGGTTGAAAAGGGTTCATCTCGTTGTGATAGGGATCTGTCTGCATTTACGACGTACACATCGACGATCGGGCTAGACTGCCGATACCTGCGAAAAGAAAAACACAACGAGAAGAATATCCGCCTCGGGTTTCAGGATTTTGCGCCACCAAACACCCGCACACCATCGAGCACCGTTTACCCGCAATCCTGCTATTGTCATCGACGGGCAATCATTTATCGTGGATTTGATTTGGCGGCAACCTGACGCCGAGTCCTACGGGTCGTTGTCATCGGAAACTGCGAAGATGCCACAGGCCGGGTTCGACACCGAGACGCCCACGTTGCATCGAATACCTACCGTACATGTTCCAAGGCTGATACACCACCACTCGCATCTCGCCTCGCCCCGCGCACATTCCTGGCATCACCTTCTTATGATGTTATTGGCGCAACACGAGTGAATTCTTTACGGTGGTCCGTCGACAAAAATATCTCCACTCACACCCACACCAAATCAACGATCAGTCATCACCCCTAACCACATATCCATCACGCATATACGTATACGGCTCGAGTTCAAGTGGTACCCATACGTGCGACCGATCGCCGATCAACAATAGCAATTCCTGTGGGCCATGCCTTCGTTGCGAAAGACTTGTGATCAGTCACCCGTGCCACATTCAATCCTGGGCATCGAGCATATGGAATGGATGATGGTCTGACATACTGCATCCACGCCTTGCCTACTGCAATCACTCATCCCGAATGTCGGTTGTCATCTACTGATGGCCTTCAATGGACTCGATCCCAGCCAACGTGCCCAGGGCACTTTGCACCTCAGATTACATCAAACGTCTCCGGGATCACTATCACGATGCGCACATATCGTGTGTTAGGGATTATTCTTGTCGTTTATCTCCTCGCAACCCCTTGTCCAAGCTTCTCCGGCCCTCGCGTTTGTATCTCGTGCGTATATTCTTGGGGTTCGCTTCGCCTCAGGGTCGAATCATGGAGTTGCGATGCGCAGTAGTTGGTATCCGCCACCGGCGCCCCACCCCTACCATCGAATTTGCCTCGCTAACGGCGATTTCCCCATGCCTGTCGAGTAATGGCGAGTTCCATCTCGGGCTTTGTCTCTGATCGTAGATGATTCCGGTTTGACGTTCACTTGCTTGTCTGACACGGTCTATCGCCATCGCCATTCATCATTAGCATCGCTCCTAATGTAGATGTGGCGCTTCCTCTGGCCGACTGCCCCCAACTTCCAACTTTGCTCGCCAGCCTCTCGCCGTACCTCTATTCCTCCGAACGTATGTTCCATATCCATATCCATCATCAACATCATCAGCGATATCCGGGCCTTACGCACGTTTCATATTTGGCGATATCTTCACCGTGCTCTATCCCGCTCTATATCTGCGACATCACCTCATCATCAATCATCCCGATACAACTTCCATCCATTTCCATCCGCATCCATCTATCTAGCTTGGCCCTTTCCGTCCATACTCTATTACAATTCAGTTCTCTTCGTGCCTTCTGGTCCGGTCCTCTGACCAATTTTCTTTGACTCTCTCAGCATATCAATCGCATTATCTTGCATCTGCATCATTATTTATTCCTCCCTCGCGCATATCACATCCGTTTCGCACATGCACACACAAGGTTCAAACGTTCTACCCATTATCACCATTACAGCAATGCATCATTCTTCATCATGTTCAAGCTTCATCGGTTCATCAGTTCATCTTCTATCCTTATCGTCCCACATCCTGCTCCCTTTTCTCAGTCGTATTTACTTCCGTCGTATTGTTGTGAATCAGGATCAGAAACAATTTGTACATATACATTATCAGTGGCTTCCCTTCTATTCTACAACAGCATTATAACAATCATGACTTTATCCGCTCAAACAGCAATCTTGAATCGTTATCGTAATGCGTGACAACCAATGGGGTTTCTGAATTTCGCGTTTTGGACATTCGGCAGCGGTCGACGGCCTTCTATGACAACACGTGAAGTGTTGAAGTTTGACGTTCTAACACGGAAACTGATTCGTGGGTCTGTCGCCAACATGGACCCCGAAAAGTATCAAACGTTGCAGTCTGAGACTGTGTCCATGACATTGATGAAGTACGAATTAGTTCGCGCTTGAAGCATAAGCTTTCCATAAGTGCCATAGGAACGAGGGCCCCATGGTATTTTCAATCGTTTTCCTCGAAACGACAAAACTGGCCCGCCAGGCTACCCCATGGCACAGGCGAGGAAGTTGTAGTAACCATATTATCGCTGTTCACGTTATCACTGTTGACTTTGATTCTCCATTTTGATCCTTCCATGCCTCCGGGCAACCTCCCCGTGGCCTGCAATCGATGATCCACAACATTGCCACGACACGTTTGTAGCTGGTCCGCTAAATCCATATACGATCGACGACTCCACTGCATTATTGCAGTTGATCGCGTGTAGGTAGTGCTGTAGAATGCAGTAGACAATGCTATAGCGGCCACGAGGACAACTTGATGAATCACTGGGACTTCGCGCTCCATTGCTGTTCGAATTTGCTGGGAGCCTATTAACAGAACAGAGTCAATCAGAATCAAAATGAAAAGCAAAATGAACCACGACTTGTGATTACCCCAGCTGGGTCTTTGAAGTTATGAGTAGACAGCAATAGACAGCATTTGTTGTACATACATGCTCGGACGTACAAATAGGAATACAGTCGTAATCCCGGGCCGTGTCTGAGCACCAACATCCTCTCCATACCGGCTGGCCAAAAGCAAATTACGCAGAAGTTCATGAATCAATTCACCTACATATATCCTCATCCTCTATGGCAATCGCTTCTTCATCTTCTCCCAGCTTCTCCCCATGATCTGCGTTTCCCAAAATGCGTAATACTTGTGTTGCATATCGGTGATGGTGTGGCGAGTTGAGGTGTGTCAGTTATTGTATGCAAAGAATTGTAGTGATGGGTTCACGGGTGCGTTTGAAGTGCTCTATAGGCTAGAGGTTCGCAAATATGTGGGACGCAGCTACGGGCACTTTCAAGAGTGTGTGTAGCGACGCGTGTGGAGTTCATAGGAAGCACATGCTCTTTAGGAGCCTTCCATGGACGTTCCGGTGCCCCGCTTTCCAGGTATCAAGGTCGAAATTGCCACTAGACGCGGTCGCTGTATCCGAGGCTTCGTAGTCGAGGTCGCGGTCGAAGTAGAATGCCGCACGGCTGCATACCGACTAGAGGACGTACACCCAAAGACGCGAAGGGAGCTATCAAACTTTGAAGTCTGTGAATATGTGGGCGAATGAACGTACATCAGCGTCTATGAAATCAAAGGTCTCAATAAAAGTGCCCGCTGATCACTGTGTATTGTATGACTTACAATACACGGGCGCAGGGATGGAGACGGATCGAGGCGCCTTTGCGTATGCATGACATTAGCCCATACGCCAGCGATTGAAGACTGCCATGGTGAATAAAGGATAAGACCAATAGGAAAGAGGTGCGCCGCATGAGTGCTGATTGTGGAGTCAAGTGTGAAGACGCACGTATCAACATTCCCGCCAAAGTTCTCGTCTTTAACAACGATATAATGGCGGGGCCGACTCGCTACAAAGTTATTTTAAGCACCCCCGCCGTTTTGTTATTTAGACTTCAACTTACTGGTTTTGTTAAAGCCAGCTGGAGCCCGCCTCCAAGATCCATTGCTCCTATTTCTATATAGTATGCGTTAGCATTGTTCGGAAATGTCGTCCTATACAGAGATCCCCGCATCAGCGGGCACAGCAACGGGGTCCGACGGTATACGTACCAATTCTGCCCTGCCGAATGATCATTTGCAGCAAATTCGTCGCTGTCGTTGTCTGGGGGGTCTGCTGAGACCCGGGGTGCCGGATGAGGGCGTTCAAATTCCTGACAAAGGTCTAGCCGTTAGTTGCAGGCCACGCATCACATACACGTACATAGGCACGATTGTGTCGGCTGGAGTTAGCGTCAAAGTCACTTGAACAGTGCCTCGGGGCGGACGGTAGTCACGCCCACGGCGATCCCCTCCAGCAGGTGACTCCTTGCGAGGGGGCGCTGAACCAAATTCGAAAGCGCGTCAGCGGGACAGCGGGTCGGTTCGCGTCAACGACGTACCGTCGCACTGCCGCCTCCTACGTCGAGAATATGGGAGAGTTACATGATCGATCGCCCGTCAGCGCAATCTTCTGTTCGGGTTCAAAGGCTAATGAAATGCAGCACGTCCAGACCCTTCCTGAGGTAAATGTTCAAAGCGACGCACCAACTAGATATACTCGATAAGCACCATCGACGTGATCGTGTTGCGTCGCGATTTGCGGGATAAGCTCATAAGATGGGACGTACCATGGTATTGGTGATATTCTTCGGTTGAGAGCCTGTGCATGACCTCAGTCGCGTCGATCTCGGGCATCCCAGTCAAAATGGGTGCTTACCGTGTAATCACGAAAGTATTTGAAAGGACCTGAATTTACGACCCGGAGGCGTTGACACTGCTTCTGAGATTCTGCTGCTATTGAGGGATTCTGATGGCGTCGCGGTCGGTTGCTGAGAGCTGATGGCGGTGGTCAAACCCTGATCAGACAACGGCTGAAGAACAACACAAATATGGGCCCGTGGGACGCGCCGATGCCGGCAGTGAGCTCACTTCGAAATGCTAGTGCCGCTGTTAGATCCATGAAATTGTTTCATACTCACATATACTATTGTTGTTATACAATTGATATAGTAAATGTGGCGCGCAGACAGACTCTTTCGCCGCAGGTTTACACATTGTCGAAGGCATGAATAGTTATATTCGAGAACGGGGGATGTTGTACACAGGTTGTGAGGAGAAGCCAAACAAAAACGTCGAGCTGACTGGTGAAAGATCAGCAGCAACGGTCAACGTACGCACGGAGGTGCATGGGATCTGGCACCTAGGCCCGTGGCGAAGGAGGGGGAAGATAATCTAGGGGATGTTGAGGAACGAGTACACATTTTGAACACGAAACGACTCATACCAGGACAAGAGCAGTCCCAACTAGGTTTCCAAGTGGCATCCCTCCGGGGCTGAGCGCTGAGAGCTCGCGTCCGATCCTGATAAATACATCCCTTCATAAGAGAGCTCACCCCATGGGATTAATGCGATGAAGAGCTATGAACGAAGACTGCTCGTCCAACGACGCAAAGAAGCCCGATAGGTCCTTCAAAGCTTCGGATCCGGTTACTCGCAGTACTCCATAGCCGTATTTTCAGCAAAAGTCCCCAAGCCACGGGGCAGCGACGGGGCAGCGACGGTGAAGAGCCTTCAAGCCCGCTGCCCTCCTCCCCGTCGCAGATCAGATGTTGTACGATTCCAGCCATTTCGAGTTTTGTCGGACGCGGCAGGACGTGCAAGGATCGCAAGAACGAGTTTCATATGCCCGCATGTTATGCACTACGCGGAGAGCTTGGGAAGGGGTTGGGATAAAGGCAGATGAACGCTAAGCGCTATAAGCCATTCAATATCCCGTGGGAAACGCCTCGGACTCTTCGGCAGCCAACCTTCGAAAGTATGATAAATCCATGTACCACCCATACTCCATACTACCTGAGTCTCCCCGACAATATAAAATGCGACCCATAATTCCAGTGGATGAACAGGGCGGGGACAAGGTATGTCAGTGGCTCGAATTCTTAATAGACGATCTACCAGAAGGCATGTGAGTTGTCAAACGTTCGAGTCGATTGTACCGAGGCTGACGAGTCCAACGATACAGTCTCAGAACAATGGGCTGCGCCCCAAGACTGAACGTTGAACTTTGAGATCAAGACGACTGCAACAACTACTAGAACTCCAGCATGATCTATACCTCAACGTCGGCGCTGAATGAACCACTA
Organism: Sanguinoderma rugosum; assembly: GCA_017499575.1. NCBI lineage: Eukaryota > Fungi > Basidiomycota > Agaricomycetes > Polyporales > Polyporaceae > Sanguinoderma > Sanguinoderma rugosum. The sequence continues at coordinate 3,919,039 of VTPW01000001.1, read as the reverse complement.
GATACTGCCAAATTTAGTCCTCTACGGCCTGGACGAGTTTGGGCCAAGCGCTACAGTCGTGGGATCCCAGCGCAAGAAGGCATTTCCTAAGTCCGTACGATGTCCTTTGCGAACGCAAGCGATTTCTCTATCCACGACAGCACTTTCAACGACATTGCTGGCGACCAGTACATCTATGCCAATCACTATCACATCACCCGTTATCGAAGCACCCCTGGCCGCCCCTTCGCTGGCCGGGACCCAATCCCGCACTTCGACAACGACGCTCCAATACCGACGTCTGCGCCATACAGCGATCTCATCGCGATCATCGAAGACCTACAATATACACTCTTCCCCCTGGATGCCTTGATGTCGCAGACGCGCCTATTCGGCCCTCTTCAGCAGCAGTTAGCAGAGCTCCGGCTGTCAGCAGCGTTCGCGGGATGCATCGCAGAGCTCCTTGAGGGTACTAAAGTGTGGCCTACCTCGTGGTTTGAAGCCGTCCGGAGCCGCGGGGGGCATTACCATTCTGCGCTCAGCATCTTCTACGATCAGATCGAGAACTACCGCAGAGGTCTGGAGTTCTCGCTTATTGGCCCATTGTGGAAGGAGTGGCCTTTCGTTCCTACTCTGGAGGACAAGCGACCCAGATATACAAACCATTATACGCAGAATGGCCACTGAACTTGAGCAGTTCCGGCAGCTCGAACAGATTTTGATCCTGTTTCACAAGTACGTTCCTAGTCCGCTTCGTGACCTGCCTTGTCCTCACTCACTGTAGATATATAAATACCAATGGATACCGGCGGGATTTCGATTTGCAGACATTCGATATGCAGGCATTCGAGCGTATTCGGCGGACATTGGGGCTCCACATTCCATCCTTGAAAGACGTACGACTCGAGTACGTGACGATCAAAGTCGGCACGCAGGCAGTATCAATCCCCATATCGTTCTGCTCGTCGTGGGAGGTGCGCAAGCTCCTCGTTTCTGTCTCAGCAGCACTCCCATTCGCTACACACACATCAGGGCTTCACCCGCATCTACAGACTGGAACGCGCTTCCATACCGCGACCGCACGAACGATACTTTGCCCTCCTCGCCGCCCCTGGTGTCTCGGAATTCACGCAGATTTCCGGTGCGGCTGAGATCAGAATGGCCAACTGGGATTACCAAGGGTGCATATTTTTTGAAAACGACATGAGGATATGTCCAGCATGCGGGCATCGGTGCGATGAATTGCCAGGCAAATCCCCAGAGGACGAATGGGTCGTTTGGTGAGTCGACGGACGCTTGACTACTGTGGTCTTACATACCTGCTATCCCCTAGCTGGAAATGCCGCGCCGAGTATACAACTCGCATGTGTGTCCAACGCAACTTGAGTGATATCCGGCAAGATCAGATTTCTTGGCTGTGAAACGCAGACGATCCCTCCCTATTGAGCACCTGCATATTCCCTCAGCTGCCGGCGAAAGACGAGTACATACACACATACATCCCCGCGTAACCTCAGTCACTCATCCAGTCCATGCAGGTTCGGATCCCAGGCAGTCATCGCGTCCAGGTTCATCAAAGAAGGGCTGCCGATATATGTGAGCTATTATATGGCTTGGGAGGAACTGGCGGCTTGCGATGTGCTGGCCAATGTCACTGCGACCCCGGACGCGACGCCCGATCTTCTGTATGTGCTCGGTCGCATCCAGTCCCCTCTGCGCCGCGTATCAGTGCACTTTGGACGTGGGGACGACAGCCCCGTCGTCCTCCCGGCGAGATACCGCTGGTCGCGCAACAATCGATGTGGCGCGCTGCTGAAGCTCTCGCTACTGGACTCGCTTCGCGTCGAAGCGAAGACGCTGGACCTCCTGGACGAGTTCGTCTGCAGGCTGTCTATCCCGCGACTCCGGGACCTGGATTGCCAGTTTGAGTGGGGCAGAGACTACTACGACGAATGCGCCGATGGGTGGGGGTGGACCGCTGGGGACGTCCAAGACTGGGGTGAGAAGGGGAGAAAGGACTACGAGGCTCTCCGCGCGTTCATCCTGCGATCAGAACACCTGAAGACCCTCCGGCTGTCCACGACATTCCGTGTCGCTCTTGTCGTGCACTGCGAAATCGACCTGAGGGCAGAGAAATTCCCGTCCGTCTCGAGCACGGTGGACATTCACTCGCTGACGTGGAGTAGGCGGTAGATACTGCCGCAACTCCGCCTCTTTGTGGACCTGCTGCCCAACCTATGCCACCTAGAGTGCTTAGCCATCCGCGGCATCTGGGAGATTCCGGTGTTGTTCAGAGGCATTATCCCCTTCTCCCTCAGCACCCCCGCACTGCTTCGAGCAGCGCGCCGCGCCCGGCGCGCGTTCGGCAAGCTGAGGGCCCTCCGCCTCGAATACGAGTGCCACATACACGTGTATTGGCGGGCGGTCGAAGAGCTTCCCCACGGATTCACGCACGGATACGTCGCGGGCCTGGGACGGCTGATCAGATCCTGGCACGCGGAGCCGTGGGTCTTCTGCGAAGACTTCGAGTTTGTGCGCGAGCTGGCCCTTGGTGAGATGTCTACGTGTATTTGAAAGTGGAGCGTCACGTTGCCCTTGGAGGCGGTGGATGAAGCCGCTGACCCCAGAGACGATGCTGCGGAGGGCTGTGATCTCCCCCACGACGGGCCGCCGTGTTCTCATCGTGGTCCCCGCGCTGTCAGCCTTGCCGACCTGCCAAATATCCTCGACGATGGTAAATTTGGCGAAGACGAAGATGACTGGTTAACGATTCAACTAGTTCAGGACGACGGTGGGGAATCAATCGAAGTCGACGCCAACATACGAATGCTGTTCTTTTGTCAGTTAAGATGTACCTTCGGCTATCTAGGGCGTCAAGCCCAACTTGCGTGGTCAACGTCTACACTGGAGTCGGACCAAGCAACAGAAGGGGGAGCGAACCATAATGATAACGAGGCGTGTTGCGGTCGATAATGCGAACACCCGCAGTCTGTTCATCCCGTCGGATACGCCAGACCACCCGAAGTGAAGGTCCAATTGCGCCGGGGGTCACACTACAAAATCCAAAACTACAAAATCTAAATAATCAATCCGCTCGATCAGCTCTAATTTGACGCCTAAACCGCTACCGTTTCGCCATCCCGCTCTTTATGCCACACCAACCCACCGAATTACGGGTCCAGTACATTAAACATTTTCGGGTATCTATCGCTCCTCGCACCCACCCGCCACGAAAACTCGCGTCGCGAAACATTGAGACACTGATACGCCTGTGAATGCCGTAAATGGGCTTGAAATTTGAATATTGAACGGGCCGCCGTCTCTTTCTCTGGTATATATTGTATTCACGATTCACAGTTCACGATTCACGGGGCTGGCAGTCGAGCACGCCAAGGGTAGCTCCGACCACGATGTGGGATAGAAGAGGACAATTGAAAAACCTGAATATTGAATGGCCGCGGACCTACGAGCCCCTTTTGGGTGTGCTCGTTGTGCTGATTGCTGATTGCTCAGAGCATGCGTGCGGTCAGCACTTTCCGGCAGCAGAATGAACTACCCATGATCATCTACACGCCCGGCCCATCGGATCCTCGTCACTACTAATCCTCGTCACTACTGACCTTTGATCGTGCTAATCTACCATGCAGCCCGCCGTGCTCTAGCCGCCGACGAGTGTCGACCACCCTGAGACCCGAAAGTTCAAAGTAGTGCACGGTATAGTATATACTATATGTGCTATATACTACACCGCGCACACTGCACCGACGTCCGACGTCCGAAGCTGCCAGTACATCAAGTATTCTGTGTTCTTCGGTCGGCCAGAAGATGGGGATTGGCCTTCTCGCGCCGTGGGACTAGGCTCACGTCTGAGGCCTGAGTACTGAGGCCTGAGGTCTAAGCTTAGAGATTGAGCTTTTGACGTTCTGAGGGTATGCTCCGGGGCTCCCGGAAGACGAAGACGATCCTGGATCCTAGAATTCTGGGCAGAGACAACGCAGAGACAACGCAGAGACACCGCGGGACCGGGGTCCTCAGCGCTAATTCGCTCCGCCATACATATTGTGGATGCGCGGTGGGGTTGTCGGTTTGTTGGTTGAAGAGGCCTGAGGCCTGCCGAGGAGCGGGCGGGCGAGTCGCTTTGGTTGGGGGTGTAAGATTTCCGCGTATGCGTATGCGCTACATGTGGACCTCTAGCATTGTGCTCTGGTGCTTAGTTCTGGTGCTCGGAGATGGAGAGATCGGTGAGAAGAGGCCTTGAGGAAAGGGAGCGAAGCGAGTATATATTGTGAGTGGGGGTGGATACTGGTGAATATGGACGAAGCTTTGAAGCTTGAAGTTTGGGGGAAATTGAAGCATGATGCTAGACGCAGATGTAGAGTTAGCTTAGACCGAGGCGCGCGACGATGTGAGCTAGTGAACCCACGGTGCGCGTTTCTGCGTATCCATGCGGCCAGCATTCGTTCGCTGGATTTAACGTACGTATGCAGACGGCTAACACTGGTTTGGATGCTACACTCATATATGTACCGGTTTCGCTTGGGGTGTGGGATGACGTTGATGCATTGATGAGCTGACGGAAAAGCTTCTCAGAGATAGGTTCATTCGATATGGACGCCCGAGACAAACTAAGCGAAAAGAGAACCGTGACCGCGTTCAACCCCCATCGACGTCATCCACTTCCGCCTAATTCCCCTCCTTGACCGACGATTGAAAACCAAAATGCGGGGACATTGGACGCGTCTCCTCCGTCAGTTGAGTCCGCTAGCCGCTGCTCGACCTCGTCGCGTCTCAGAGTCACACTCCGAATCAGCAATGCACAGCGCCTCTCCGACCCTATCGACGACACCTTTAACACGGTAGTACCTCTGTTCTTCGCTCTCATAGTGCAGGGAGCTGTAACAGCATCAGCCGGCGCGTGTCCCGTGTCCGCGTCCCAGTCAACGCATCAACGCATCTCCCACCGTTATCCAGATATCCAACTCCCGCGCCGTTCAACACCTCGCAAACACTATTCAGTCATCCGACATATCTTGACTCGATCTTGCCCCCGCCTACTCCCTCGCCTACTCCGCCGGCAACCCACTGCACCCACTGCACCTTTGAGTACAGCATATAGCCCATCACATATAGCATGCCTCACCGATACTGCCGTATCGCTGTCGTAAAGGCCAAATAGTGGTCTAGAGTGATACATTGATGGCGCAGACGCATGGGCAAGCGTATCGACACCGACACGATGTCGCATATCCTTCATTACGGGGTCGCTCGTCTCTCAGTTCCCCTCCCCTCCACGTACGTCCCCTCACGAGCATGTGCCCTTCGAGCCGTCCCCCTCGACGCCCTCCTTGCCTTCAACACCCTCTCCTGCTCGTCAGCACGCCATAATGCACTTGAATTGACTGCTCCGGACCGTTGAGGCGCCCAGCATAACCATCATAACCATTATATTGTCCAAGGCTACGCGATACCTTGTCCCCGCCGCCCGTCGTCACGCGCCATTGCCCGCAATGCGCATCCTATACTCACACTGAACACGCCGGGCACGCTTGCTCGCAGAACTCTCCACGTGCCTGCTCAGTACTCAGTACTCAGTGCTTGCGATCTCGAATCCGAAGGAGGGCGGTCGACGGAAGGATACGTTCGGGTCACGGACTCACGGTATCAAGTACCAGAGACGTACCAGAGAAGGCGGGCGGCGGCGTAGTGTTGCTGTATCATAATATAATACGACTTTGATTTCTTGTGGGGCGTACGTGGTGCGTTCGGCCTGGGGCGCGGGCCGCGGGGCGCGTGAACTGGAGTACAAGTGGGGGCACTGAAGCTGGAGGAAGTACTGGTGGCGATACCACCACGCCCATCGCCCTATCCACGCCGCCGCCGGATAATCCTGCACGCAGCACGCGGGCTACGGGGACACGGGCCATGGGCAATGTGATCTCCTCCGTTCCTCCATTCCTCCATTCCTCCATTCGCTGGGATCCGCGAGCCACACTGCCACACTGCCACACTGCCACACTGCCACACCGCCCTGTGGTGGGCGAGTCAATCGGCATCTTGGACGTGCGCTGTAAGCTAAGCGGTTGCGGTTGCGGTTGCGGTTGCGGTTGCGGGCTTGCAGATGTCTTTCGTCTCCGACCGGCTACTTGCCACTTGGACTAGTACGTGGTACGTGGTACGTGGTACGTGGTACGTGGTACAACCTACGACTTTGCAGGATTGCAGGAACAAGCACCAGAGAGTAGCCTGTGCCTGACTGGCTGCCGCGACGGGCGACGGGCGACGGGCGACTGTGCGCTGCTTACCACCGTGACGACTTCCACTACGCTCGGGCTCGGGCTCGGGCTCGAAGTCCTGGGGACCGCGGAAGGGCTGGACGCTGCGAGGCGCGCGGTTGATGTGGGCAGGAGACGGCTGATATGCTGCAGGAGGGCTACTGCGATTCTCTGGCCGACAGCCTGCACGTATACGCGCACCACCTCGCTGCGCGCGATCGTTTCGACGCGGCGCTCGTATACGCGGCGGAGACCCTCGCGGTGAAGCGCAGGGCTCCGACTGCACAGCAGGACTCCGGTGGTCTTTCGGTGAGCTGGGCTGCCTCTGGCGAGGAGCACGTCGCGCTTTCCCCCGCACGCACGATGTGCAGGCCGTACAAAATGGCGCTGAAAGATATCTTTACGCGAATACGCTTGGATTCGCGGGGCGGCGCTCCGAGGCCCTGACCATCGCGACGGAGGCCGTGCAGTGTCTTGGTGCGTTGGGGGAATCACGATGGAAGTCGGAGTGGACTCGGGGACTGGCGCGAGGATCGTCGGGATATTATGTTGAGCGTTTGTGCTCCGGGACCGCCGCTCGTGGCTGCGATTGCGGCGGTCGAGGACGTGTATGGGCGTGATGGCGCGGGGGTTCTGGAGGTGGTGGAGAAGGAGCTTCGCTCGCTGAGTCTGCGGCGCTCGTGCGGACATGGGTCTTCCGCTGAGAGGGTTGGGGGGGTTGGGGGGGGGGTTGGGGGGGGTATAAGTTTGTGCATCGCGCGCGTATATGGTGTCAGCACACGTCCGTTTGAGTATAATGGCGCAGCCCACGCCGTGAGGAAATGCCGACACATTTGTTCTGGGATGTACGTAGGAAGTGTTGACGTCTGCTGGGCGGTTTGGTACGCAGAGCTGGGCAGGCAAACAGATGGAGGAAGGCCATGGATTTAGTCGGCGTAGCCTCCGCGTCATAATCCTCGAGGGCCGTAACAGTTGTGTGAAATCTAAATCTGGGACGAACGGGCTAAACTCGCTGCCTGAACGGAGCCACGCATCGAAGGGTCAGCTACGGCTGTTAGCTACGTGGTAGCCTCACTCACCCTACATCCTCAACACGAAGGATCAGCAAGGAGTGAAGCTTTGAAGTGCCGGAGAACGCGACTTGCGCCGCTGTCGTTTGACTGAGTCAGCGCTCACTAGCCCCAGGGGTGAGGCAAACTGAGCGCAGAGCTCAGTCGTTGTGACGGTGGCGGCTCTACTCACACAAAGTGTAGGTTGCTTATGATTCTAATTGAACCCCCGTCGCCTAGTCGCTTGAGTCTTGTTTGTATCGTTTCGCATCTCGTGACATGGCATTGCGAGTTTGCACCCGGCCATAATTTAAATAGGGCAGATAGTAATTAGGGCAGATAGCGGAGGGTGGGTTATTGTGGAAGGTAAACGGCCTGTTCATGTATTTTGCGACCTATGCAACAGATTGTAGAGCATTCGGTAGGTGTCGTATTCTGTAGCTCTTGTGTTAAAACGCACTATCGGTAGATTAAGAGTGCGGTTCTCGATCTCATATTAAGTAGAGCACCTTTTCGTAGCACTATGCCGAGCATCTTCTCCTCAGTACATTACAGCGATTTCATGATCATCGTCCATCCTTCGTTCCCTTCAGTAACCTCAGGGGTTAGGGGCACCTCGTATGACTTGAACTTTTCCGACGTTTTCATCCTGAAGCTCTATCTTGAATCTTGGCATATCCAACAGTAATTGACAAAGTCTCCTCAACACCCACTATCTCAAGCTTAGCACTGTAAACATCTATCAGCACCCCGCATAGCTATGGTGCGGTTAGGGAAATACGGTCTGCATGTTAGATTCTGATGTGGTCATCTTCTTTGGACCTTGCTGACAGCTACTCTACACGTAGGGCTTCCTGCGCCTGAGCCAAAACAGCGAAGAATACAGAACTATCCTCGTAACCCATACACTCCCTCCCCAACATATCTCAATTTGAATACGCCAACCTCTAGAATCTCGTCCGCAGAGTCATAGTGCAGTGCTTTGATCTGAATCTGTCCGCAGGAAAACAATCGCAGGAGTCTTGGGACTCGTTTTGGGAGGAGGTCAGCGACGAGCATGCCTCAGGAATGTCTGCTACCGCTTATTTGTTTGCCTCAGATAGAGACCGTTTTCCCTACGCGCAACGACCCCGACCGGGTATCTACCTTGAGGAATCACGTACACCGATATATCAGGGACGTACGATGCCATCGCCGAAGTCTGCCAGTGGCAATAGAGGATCAAGCTGATATCGTCGAGGAATATGATGGTGCGTAACGCAAACAGACATGCAAAACGATTGTGGCTCATTCGCTGACATTGTCCCTGCGTCTGCAGCGAGACGTAGTATTGCTTCACCTCCACCTGTAACCACTTCTATGCAGCTCCGAGGAATGTCCCTGATGACAATTCAGCAGGGCCCAATGACGCGGAGCCGCAGGGCTTCGAATTCAATGATGACTCTAGAAAACATAAGCATCATATCAGACGAGGTATGGTATCCCCACCCCGATCCCAGCTTAGTAGTCTTCCATTGATAGCAGTCATTAGGACCTAACACCTGAATATCCACCCCCACGACGATGCCTAGTCCCACCCCAGCCTCAGGGATATCAAACGTACGAAATATGCATAGTCGCAGCCGACTCCGTAGCACAGAGGGTCAAGTCCCCTGCTCCACCATCTGCACTTTCGGACGGGGTGAACGGGTGTGGTCCATCGACTCCAAGCCCTCCTCCTGAATATCCCTCTCCCTCGCTACCCAATGCATACGGCTGCGACTCTACGCAAGGTGGATCAACCGAAGGACATGTTTCGGATATGGGGTCGGTATGCGGTGAAACGGAATTCCAGGTTCCATCGGCCAGTCACTCCCCTGATGTCTACAACTTCCTGCGCTCCTGCGTCCCCGAAATGACCCACCTTCTCCCGCTTTTTGTGGACGACCTTGGTATCAAGAACGCAAAATCCCTATCTGCAATCGTGAAATGGCCATCTCAGTCCCAGAACCAATATTTTCTGAACATGATACGTAACGGAAAGTTGAATACCATTGAATCGGAAGTCATCAAGAGACGACTCTGTGAGATGCAAACTGAATAGCAAAAATAGAGTGTTGTGGTTTAGATGAGTCAACCGAAGCGTCGGCCCGACGCAAGGAGTGGAGGGTCCAGAATCTCCGCAAGGCGCACGATGCATCCACGGAATCGTTGTAACTTGCCAGTTCACTTCAAATCCTGTTCTGGAGATGATATAATAATTGTAAGGATCATGTATTGGCATGTGTGATTCTTCGATCCGACGCACTTCTACAACATGTATGTAGAATGCCAGAGTCGGGTATTACAGGTTTGTGCTCCCGGCCGTTCAGAATACCGAGCCATTGCTGGGCTACTCCCAGCTCCCACCGACGTGCGTAAACCCAAAGAGACCACCGCTGTAGAAGGTTCAGTATATCAACCCCCGAACAAAGGACAGTCACCACTTACTGATTTCCAGAATGCCTCGAAAAGTAATCACAGTCTATATTGACTGGGTGAACGGTGGATGGACGTTTCATTAGCTACCAAACCGTGGATACAAGTTGATGTAGGGAATACTTACTAGCCAAAGCTAAAATGAGCTAGAACAACAACAATGCGATGTTAGATACGAATGAAGGCAGATGGATCGATGGTTGGGCGTACCGCTCGCTCGTCGACAGTAAGATTCCGAAGGATAGTCGGCTTGGGTGGTGCTCCGTCTATCTCTTCTGACGTCTCCGGACTAGGCCCAAACCGAACGATGTACTGGCCTAATTAACCTGATAATCAATTAACTGAGCAGTGACCAGCAGGTTTCCATCCCACCAGTATCAGTAAATAGCTACGCGCGCAAGGAAATCTGAGTAAACATGTTGACGCTAAAGTGGAAGAACTCACCTCTCGTCCAAAGCCACGGAAGGCACGTTGTATATGTGCGACTTGTTCCGCACGCCCATCTAACAACTTGAAATTCCAAGCCAGAAATCCCTCATCGACTTGGAATGTCTGGTTGAACACGGCGGGGCTCGGTTCCGGTTGGGGCTCGGAGGTGGTGGAGAGGATCCGGTGATGGCTTTGGCGAAGGAAGAGATCATAGCGCCGGCGCCAGGGATGCCATCGCTGTTGTACCTCTGCGAATGTGTCGAGAATGGGCTCACCATCCGGTGTGTATTCGTGGAATTTCTTGAGCCGTTGGGCGTACATCCGCGAGTTGATCCAGGCGAACGGACGTCTGACCTAATTTGATTTAGAGTTATTCAGAGATAAAATCTGGGGATTCCGAGAAGGGGGCGTACCCATAAGATCGGGGAACCCTCCAGATCCATTACCAGGGCACGGAATGGTCTATGTGTCGACAAGAGCTGTCTCGAGAATGTCTTAAGGAATCCCCCTGGTTCCTCAGCAATATAGCCTAACGGTACACCATGCTCATTGCCTATCCGGCGCAGCGTTAGCACGTATCGAAGTTGTCTGTCTTCGAGCTCACGGACTGATGCTGTATTTGTTCGACTGCTCAAAACCAACAAAGACGTTAAGCATCTCGATTTGCCTGCGCCGATGTCAGAAATCCTCTGATTAGACCTGGAAGCCTTGCATAATGCACACCTCTCAATGACCAGGGTCTCATTCTCAGCGAGGAGTCTCCTCAGCCCCTCCTCTGGATTACTTGCAGGCGGCCGCTGACTGGTGTGCCACAGTTGGGAATCATCTTCCGGCGTGTGGGTTTCGTAAGCGGGCTCCCCAGCCTGAGGATTCGACTCCGGCCTTGATTCGGGCCTACGACGGGTACTTCGGAATGAACCAGGTGCCTTGGGCTCGGGAAAGCGAGAGAAAGCAAAGCGCCTGCACTGGTGGTACGGGAGTACACGATGCTGCAGAAGACGCCCTGTTAGATGCAGGGTTTGACTATACTTCAACATTCCGCCGACTGTGCAACGAGCGAGACTCGGACGAAGACCGTGCAGGAGATCACCTGAGATCACATGACAGCGGTTAGGGGTCAAGTCGAGCGCAGCACTCCCAGCACTCCCAGCTACCAGAATACGTCTGCGTCGTCTCTAAATTCAACCCAGGGGATATCAGGCGGAAACAATGGCCAACGGACAGGAGAACGGCGACATCATCAGTGGGACCGCTAATGTGAGTTGTCTGTGAAGTACTACAATGGTCACTTACACTGGGGTTGTTTAGGTTGTTTTACGATGATCGAGATATCGAGGCTCCGAGACATAAGCTGCAGGCACAAGATCGAAGATTAGTAAATTAGCTCGGGTCCGATGGAGTGAAGGGTGCATTGCTCTGATCCATCAGATAGAGCGCGACGAGTGACCCCAAACGGTCTTCCGCAACCATTTACCCTTTTGCCCTATTCTACATCTTGGTTCGAGCTACCCTCAGCACGGTGGGGTTCGGTTAGGCTTCATGAATATTAGCAAAGCAAGACACAGCGGCCATTCACACGTGCATCAACTTGCCGGGATATTTCGCGACAAGGGTGAATTGTAAGAAACGACAAATACAAGCTAGTCTTCATATACAACATCGGCATAATGGTTGTTCTCGATGTTCCCCCTCACATGAGTCGTACTGGGGTTGTTGTTCGCGACGTTGTCATTTTCACGATGGTCTTGTTCCCTACGTTGGAAGCTACTAGCGTCGTGATGTTGTTATTTATGACGTCCATTGGTCTCGGTGAGAGTGCGGCCAAAACTGTAGAGGGGAATTGGCTCCAGAGAGTCGGTCGCCGAGGCGTCGGTAATTGAGAGGTAGCGGCGTGCGGGGGGCCAACTTCTTGCGAAATGGTGATCTGAGGACGAAAATGGTCACCTTCACGACCATTTCTAACATCGCGCCGCCGATACTGCATAAATCGCAGCTGTATCCAGAAAATTGGAGCGCAACATACCTCATGCCCCGCAAACCGATCGAGTAGTTCTTGTACCTTATTGTCGAACTTTCTGATCTCCTCAGCGGTTTTGCTAGCCAACAGCAACTGCAAAGGGTATGGCTTCGAGACGTAGGAGGTAACAAACCTCGATGCCTTGACGATGAGCCTTAAGTGTTGCAATAGATCTGAATTCGAAGGGTAATACAACAGAGATGGATGTGCGTACGAATCAGATGCCCTTTTGAGCGCTCTCAAGTTTCTTGACACCGTATCGTCCCCTTCGGGCTGCTCCTGGCGTAGGTTGAGCTGCGCAAGCGTGAGGAGCTTTTCTGCTAGCTCGGTGAGTCGTGACCGGTTGAATCCTGCGTCCTAGAAACACATAGGTAGTCACGATGTCGGGTTAATTCTGATTAATTGGTCTTTTGAGCGGTGAATGAGTGCGTACCTTTGTCATGTTAAGACATCTGTGGCCTTATTATGGATATCCATAGCGAACAGCCCAATAACTTCCCAGATTTTGGGCATTGTTTCGGTGGTTAGCATGAATGATCACGTGATATGAGGTCCGTGGACATGGTCATGGGAATAGGAATAGGTGGCCCAACGCCCATTCTCGACTTAGGCGCATGAATCCCCCTAACTTCCTGTTCAGTGGGTCGACGGAGGTGTGGAAGGCTGGCATCATCGTAGTACCGTGAGTAACTGACTCCAGATATATAAGAGATGAGCGTACAATTCTGTCTGTGTGTTGGAAGTACGGACTAGCAGCAGGGTTACTAGGGAACATAGGTTGTGGGTCCTACTAAAAGCTGGACTAACCTTGACATGGCCTATGACTACCACCGTTAGGCGAATCGTGAAAAGACGGGTTCGCAATATCATCAGCAGGGCGGATGACCTACGCTTTGACGAAGCGCACTGTCGACAGAGCTCCCTCCGTTTGGCTCCCTTCCGACGACACATCTTAGCCTGAGTTGGGGATGACGGGACCATGGATGATCTGAGAAGGCATTGTAAGTAGCCGACAGCAGTGTTGATTGTCAGACAGAAAGGGTGAACCGCACCTGGGGCGACGACGTGTTGTGTTGTATGGGGGGAATCTCAACTCTGTGGCGCTATGAAGCGAGCGATAGGAAAGGGAACAGCCGACCATCTATTCTGATCCAAAGAGCTTTGGATATTGTAAGCGGAGTCGGCGGCTTGAAGGTGTACGCGCGAAGGGGCGGGATCATAACCCTGACACGTAAACAAATTATTCCAGGATACCTACTTACGAACTAACCTAAACTGTAGCTGTGCAGCTGCGAAACATATAGTCGAGCCGTTGGGTGCAAATTGAACTTAGGTCGTCGTCGATTCATTACTCACCGTTATGCCGAACGCACGGATGGCGCAGCAAGCTTGATTGAGCTTGGAATCACTTTTAGCGGCCGGCGATGTGCAAGCGCTGGGGTGTGGGTCTGTGTGGGTACGGTTCGGTTCTGCTAATAGGATAAGAATAGCTGGAATCGAAATCACTTACTTAGCATCCCGGATCCAGAGTTCTGGGTACGGTTCGATTTCACGAGATTGCACCAGCGCCAATCAATTGCTGTGCAAATTCATGCTGCTTCTCTGAGCCCTGAGGCTTCCAGGAGATTTCTCTTTTCAGCGGTTCAGGCCTGGCTCAGCGGATGTAGATTTAGCGTCACTTGAGCGCCGCTTGAATGAAACAAGCTCCTCGTACTCCCTTCAGAAAAACTAAATATACCCAAACCCAAAGCCTAAGACTAACACTAATCCGAGCAGTAACACAGATCTGCGCCTGAACCTGAACCTGAGCGCTGAGCCCTAACAGGTCCTAACCAACTTGTGCTACATCCAAGCTCTTAACATCTCGAGCCAGTTGCCGATTCAGCACGTGCAGAGTATCCGTGGGAAAGTGGCGCAGTTAGCCGAGCAGGAATGATCGAGCGGTCTTTAGCCTCCGTGGTTGGAGCCTACGGTTCCTGGGGGTCGCACCAAAAACAAACATGATCAAATACCGAAGTTCGTCCTCTTTCCATATTGACGGACCATTTCGCGGGCGATTTCAGTGTAGCATGCTTCTTTCGCCATGCTTCTTTCGCCCCCATCATTGTGCGCGTCTTTGCTTTGCTCCTCGATATCACTACGGTCTCCTTGCCCAACGGTGGGGACCATAGGCCATAGTTTTGGTCAAGCTGCTATTAGGAGTCTCCCACAACGCCTGTGTCAGCGGGGATTCTTCACCTATCTCAGCGATCATCTATGTATTGCTCGACCACTGGCACGACTGCATCGTGACTGCTACACGGATCGTCCTCTTCGACATTGGTAGTTCTATGCCTAGCTCTAGCTTCTTCGGCAATGCTGCATGTTACTGTACGTTCACCCTTTCTATCGCCCGACTCAGCCGCTCGCAGGACCATGTCAGTCCTCCGCACCAGCCCTCCGCACCTCCATCCTGATTATGCCCACCCTCGCTTCCCTCAAGTACTCGCTTGCAGAATTTTTGTCTTCGCTTTCTAAACTCCCTCTTCATCGTTTAGACGGCCTATTCACCTTAGGAAGAGTATCGCGTCAACTTCAACGGTTCGCAAGGGTAGTCGAGTCGATCAGCCATACTTGTCCGGAGCGGAGCTACGTCCCCATCAATGCAACGCCTCGAACCCCGACATCCTATTCATTTCCATTTATTTTAGCGGGTGGCTATGGGGTAAAGATAGCACAGACAGCAAATCCAAAAAGTGGGGGAGACCTTGCTAAAGAAGGTAACTAAATTCTAATACCTCCGAATACAGTCTGGTGGGGCGCCCGAAGCGTGGGCCATCTATTGAATAATATCGCGAACAGCATCTCACTGACATACCTAATGGTGGCGACCATAGGCCATGTCTTCCGTTGAGCATCTCCATCGGCCAATGTACGTCTGTCACGTGGTAGAGGCCCATCAGCGCTATCTTATCATATCCTCTGCCTCACGTCACACTTATCACAGATTTTCGCTTTGTCCCGTAGTAGCGACAGTTTGTGCATGGTCAACCGTGACCATGTCCATGGACCATCTGTCACATCACTCTGCTAGCGCGGCTGCGGTGTGCAAAGGGAAAGCTTCTGCCTGTCCGCTATGGATATCCATCGTAAGGCCACAGCTGCTTTCCGAGCGACAAAGGTGCGCCTTCACATAACAACTAGATATCAAAAGACGACTCAACCCGATCTCACCACCAATTTCTAGAGCGCAAGATTCAACCAGACACGGCTTACCGAACTAGCAGAAAAGCTCCTCACCCTGGCGCAGGTCAACCTACGTCAGGAGCAGCCCGAAGGAGATGACGCGGCGTCGAGGAACATAAGAGCACTCAAACGGGCATCTGATTCGTACGCCCATCCATCTCTGTGATGTTTCTTTTCGTATTCAAACCTACAGCAAGGCTCATCATCAAGGCATCGAAGTTTGTGACTGCCTACACCTCAAAGGCATACGCTATCCAGTTAATGTTGGCCATCACAACCGCCGAGGAGATAAAGAAATTCGATGACGAGGTACAACGACTACTCGATCGATTTGCGCGACATGGGGTATGTTTCAGTCCATCTCTCCAGATGTACATATGATCTGTGCTGTGTCGGTGGCCTAGTGCTAGACATGGTCGAGAAGCTGACCATTTTCGTCCGCAGATCACTATTTCGCAAGAGGTTGGCCGCCCGCGCGCCGCTACTGCACAACTACCAACGCCTCGGCGACTGACTCTCTTGGGCCGAATTCCCTCTACGATTTTGGCCGCACTCTCACCTAGACCAACGGTCATCATAAATAATACCACCACGACACTAGTTGCTTCCAACTTAGGAAACACTACTACCGTGACAATGGAGAACGTCGCTAACAGTAACCCCAGCAGGACGCATGTGAGGGGGAACATTGAGAACAACTACTACTCTGATGTATATGAAAATTAGTCTGTAGAATCAGAGGCTGAGTCATTTGTCCGTTTTTCTTTTATGGTTCATGCTCGTTGTGTCATGTTGAGCATAGATGATGCGTATGTGAACGGGGTGTATTGGGGTGATGTCTTTTTCTTCATGAATATTCACGGGGCACCTCGCACCAAGGCTGGTTTCAACCAAGAGGTATGTAGGGAAAGATGGCCGCGGACTTCCAAGACCGGCGAGGGGTGTTTACTCGAGGCACCGATGGTTTGGAGCAACTTGCAGCCTCTGTAAAAGTCTGTAAGTATGCGAGATCAGAATTTTCAGTAGAAATAAGCTATCCATCCTACATACATCATCGGATCCCCGTGCTGATCTTCGATCGATCGTTTTGGGCCCGCGATCGGCGACACATAGTTGAAAGTAATGTATGGTGTCCGAGGCTGGCAGCACGCCATTTTGGAATTCGAGAGTTCTTCAACCAAGAGCCTGAGTAGCGCGCCGGATTATGCACAACTATGCCACAAGAGCCTCGCTCTCTCGAACTAGGTGATATCGTTAGCAGGTGGCAGGCAAAATAACCCGCGATGTAGGTTGAGGTAACTAAACATGGTAGATCTTCACGAACAACTCACATTAGCGCTCCCCCTGTTAGTGTCCTGGTTCGACGGTCGTTTCGACGGTCATGTTATTCCCTGAGTCAATGTCCACAGATTACTTGGGGGAATGGGGGGGCAAACCGTGTTTGAGTTAGGAAGGCCTCGAAGAGGGTGGTAGCCAGCACCAATGTTGGACGAGGGGCCGAGTCAGAGGGGGTTGATGGAAGGCAAACAGGGTCTGTGTTCTGGTAAACTTGCGATGAGCGGCGGACGAATAATATCTCCCGAGCTCTAGCAGGCTCCGGCAGGGGTACATATCGAGCTACGTAGTACAGATGGATGGAACATTCACTTGACATCCAGACACAAGGCTATCGTCCTGGCGCCCAGCGCGCCTTGAATGCCCTCCGTTTACGACATTATTTACTCGTGTAAAGTTGTACTGTGTGATTCAATTAGACGGTCGTAGATGAAAGACATCTCCGGGGCTACAACCTCTTAGGCTCAAGTCGCACGCGTATGTCGAACTGACTCACCAGCACGCGGATCCAATCGAATGAAGGAAAACATCGAGCGTTCAGATAGTCGATGTTGGCTGGCATAGTGCTCATTTCCTGTGTCTCCGTAGCTTGCACGCCAGGTTATCCGGCGGCGGCGATGGATAGGGTGATGTGTATGATGGTATCACCACCAGTATGTCCATCACTTGAGTTCGTCCTACATAAATGTGCCGAGACCGTCCTGCCATCTTCAGCGAGCTCCCAGCCTGAGCCTTCCAGTAAGCCAGCTCCAGCATATCCGCCATGCACCGAAACCGATTATCTTCGCAGAGCAAAATCAAGCACTCAAGTAGTTAATACCCGACCTCTGACATCGAAAAGCAAGAGGTACAGGTGGAGGGGAGGAGGGTACGGCGGTGGAGGTACAGGTGGTGGTGGTGGGTACGGAGGAGGCGGTGCTGGCGGAAGTAGGACCAGTGGAGCGAGAGGCTGAGTAACTATTCGGAATGAGGCGCGCGCCGTTGTTGCCCGAGCTGCGTAGCCACAACTAGTAGCAAGCAATATCCTTTCTGTGAAGATTCCATCCAATTGTGGACTCGCCCGAGGATAATTGATGAATATCGCTATCGCACATCGCATGGTGAGCGGCGCATTCAACGGTAGTACGTGCGAGTGGAAATTCGATTCATTCGCGATGGCCTAGTCCGACACGTCCAGATGGTCACAAAGGGCGTATCATACGCATCCTCCGTACTGTACTGCAGGATAATCAGATTCTTTGTGTCGCCCTCGTCGATAACCCTCATTGACGGGTTGTTTCGCAGCATTGGATGCTCATTTCCCCTCCCCCCTTTCCCTTTCCCCTCCTCCTCGGGCAGTACTCCGCGTTGCATCCCGGGGCATGCCGCACCACAGACACAGGCGCCGACGCCGTGAATCATAGCAAAGCGTCTCGTCCTCGTCGACACGGCGCCCACCACGCCTGTTATCTGTGTGCCTGACAAGCGTCGAGGACCTCGTGCATGTTTGCGGGGGCACCGTTCTTCAAGGGAAGGACGATATCTGACAGCCTATCAGGCAAGAGTTCGAGGCCAGAGTCGGGGATGTCGACAATCGCACGAGGGCGTGCTGCATTGGTGGATTGGAGCAGCGTCTGACAAAGAGCTCCAGTATACTTACAGCAAAACAGACGGGAGAGACTGCCGGCTCTCTTCTGGGTGTCTCTTGTCCACTTGTCCACCACACAGTGGGACGTCTCCTCAAGGCCTCGTATATCATACCCGCGTCCCCGCAGTGATTCACGGGCGAACCGGGATCCCGGGGATCGGGATTGTGGGGACGAGGAAGAGGGCTGATTCCTGGAGAGGGTGAGGGCTGTATGCCGGGCCACTCTGGGGACTTCAGGCTTCAAGCTTCGGGTCCCTTATGGCTTTCAAACTCTCCGTCCGACGTGTATTGTTTGCGTAAGGCATAGGTCGCACGATGGACGCAAGGGGATGCACGAAGGGGGAGGGGAACTGAGCGACGCGCGACCCCTTGCCTGTGCGACTGCACCATGACTCGACATCAGCTATGCCGACCACCGTCCAGAGCACCATCGTTGAAGTTGACGTCGACGACAGCGACTCAGTACTCTGATCTCAGATCTCAGACTCAAAGGTGGAGTAGGTGGGAGGGTGCCGGTCAGTAGGCAAGGCAAGATCGAGTTGATATGTCGGATGTCTGGATAGTGTTTGCAAGGTGTTCAGCGGCGTCGGATAACATCACGTTGGGTGATGTCGAATGATGTCGCAGGTATACTGATGATAGGGAGAGAGGGAGGGGAGAGCGCGGACCAGGGTTTGCTGCAGTGCGTTGAGCACTATTGGCTGGGACGTGCACACGGGACGCGGGCCAGCTGATGCCCGCATGACTCTAAGAGCGGAGAACAGAGATGTTGCTGTTACCGTTGCTGGCAGCGGACGGCGCATGGGATTCTACGGATGCATTGATATTCGCGTTGGCATTCGTATGTTGGATGGTACGAAGAGTCGGAAAAGCAAGAGGAAGAGCTGGAGGAAGGGAAGCTGCTGACTCGAAACTCGAAGCTCGAAGGTGTGGGATGGGAGAAGATGACCCTGGAGCAGCGGCCAGAGTGCCCAACGTCAACGGTCATGCATTCATGACCGACCCGCCTATCCCGCGCCTTACCTTCCGGTTGCCCGGTTGCCCGCGTCCACCTCGCCGCCCAACAATCGCCTTTCAAACACTCGAGCTCGGATATCAGCCTGATCTTACCCTTGCATGCTGGCGGCCTGAAGATCTGAAGCTGAAGCGCTGAAGAGTCGATGTCGAGTGGTGGCGCAGGCGACGACTCGGAGTCCTACACCACCCGTATATGTACGTCCCCTCGCGTCCTAGCCTGCGTCTCAGATCTAACGTCTAAGATGTTAGGTGCTAGATCTTACCTACCAGTTCCCCCGCCCCAGCGCTCGTAGCGTTGCCCGACGTCCGTCCACAGGTCATGCATTATGCATCATGAGGCGCTTGGATGAATGAAGATACATCGATGCGTTCTCCGTCCTCCGTCCTTTCAGATCTTTACCCATCGGTCACCCTTCCTCACAGCGAACGGCTAACGCGTACTGCGGATCCACCAAACTCACATCGTCGCGCGTCACGGTTCGAGCCAACCCCGGGATCTAGATCTGCGTCTTGCTGCATGCGTCCTTCGTGCTTCAAGTTTAGCTTTATGTACCATCCCCACTCGCGACGCGCGACTCCCATCCCCATCCCGATATTCCAACGCGTTCACCCATGTGCGTGCGTGTATGCATGATTCGGTACTCATATATGCAGAGGCTAGCTATATACTCGCTTCGCTCGCAACGCTCCCATTTCCTCGACGTCTCAAGACCTCTTCTCATCGATACCAATATCTCTCCTTCTTCTTCTCCATCTCTCCATCTCCGAGCGTCGGAGCGCCAGAGCTAAGCTCAGAGTCCAGACGTAACGCCCACGCGTTCACGTCCCCTTGCTCCCTCCTCCCTCCTCCCCTCTCCCTCATATACATACCCCGTGCTCGCGCTAGCTGCAATCCTCAACCCAAGTGACTCCGAGTCACTCGACTTGCCCGCCCACGCCTCGGTATCCCGGTACCTCCCCAACTGACAAACTGACAACACCCCCACTTACAACCACACTGCGCATCCGCAATTACGTATGGCGAAGCGAATTAACGCTGAGGACCCCGCATTGTCTCGGCCGAGAATTCTAGGATCCAGGATCGTATTCGTCTTCCGGGAGCATGCCCACAAATCTTCAATCTTCAAGCTTCGGCCCCAGTCCTCAGACGTGAGCTTCGACCCATGACGCGAGCGAAGGCCGATTCTCCGGCTTCTGGCCCAACTTCTGGCCCAACTTCTCGAACCCCGCCACACCCCATCAGCCGCGTCTTCACCAGCAGCGTTTCCACGTCTCCCCACTTGCAATCGCTGCGGCCTTGAACAGACTGTGAGCCTGCGACACCAACGCTGGGTGTGGTGACCACGGAAGGGCCGGGACGGCGGGACCAGGCAGAATACAGTCCCGGGCAGACAATGGGGCCGCTTGTGGGTGGCTGGATGCGGACGGGTGGGGGATTGAGCTTTAAGCTTTGAGAGTGGAGTGCGTGCAGGTACTGAGGCCTGAGGCCTGAGGTAAAATGCGGCGGGAGGTTTCATTGGAGGAACCTATTGGAAAGATAGGTGCTGGATAAATGGTGGCGAGGCAAGTAGCGCCTCGGACGTGCATAGTGTCCTATCTATGCCCCCATTCCCCTATTTCCTCCTTACACTCCCTACATATATCAGGGTTGCACCGAGCGGTAGAAAGCAAGACACATTTTCGCACATAAGTCCATCGCTGAGCCGACGCAGTGCTGGAAAAATACAAGTTCCTCCTAGAACTTCGAGGCTATATTCACAAGATCGCTACTACGTCCTGTGACACCAAAGTGCTAGAATTCCACAATAGGTGCTAACTAGTCCATTCGAGGCATCCCCGACCCACTGGCAACCGATTCGAGCGAGTACTCTGGGAACATGAACCCAATTTGGATGATTGCTACTATCAAAGTATAGGACGAACTGGGTATCATTAGTGGGAATACCAATATCGACAAATTGACAAATGTGAGTTGTCCGTGCGCATGAAGTACTACTATTACGAAGCTCACTAATATACTGACAAGGTATTTTCAAGCTGGAGCGGTTGGTTTACCTGCTAACTATATCATCTAGACCCTAGATGGACTCTAATGGAGATGGAGAGTTGTACTCGAGTTGTACGATGTACTGGGTATACACGACTCGCACGACTTAGGCAAAAAAAAAGAAATCGTGCTTGACTCGACACGGTGTAAGTAGTATATACTATACCGTGCACTACTTTCGGGTCTCAGGGCTGGTCGATACTCTCGTCGGCGGCTGGAGCACGATCGAAGGTCAGTGGTGACGAGGATCAGATGGCGTGTAGATGGGTGGTTCATTTTGTTGGTGGAAACTGCTGATGGTTTGGAAATAAATAATCGCCCAGTCCAGATGATGATCGCAAGCGGTTACATGTGTCGAATGTTCCCTGTGGATGATCACGCATATTGTCCATTTCATGCGGGACAGACGGGAGGTGTTGATAGTAGGGGCAACAAGCAGTTCGGTGCCCGGCTCCAACGCAGACGACGACCACGAAAGTTGAACTTGACGCGGAATAGATAGTCGAAGCCACATCTCAGCCGACAAAAGAACGGATTTCATATGTCGACGTCAACTTCAATCAATTCCTCATCGTTATTCTGACCTAGTTGGATCGTAAATGCGAGTCGCCCGTTGAGATTCAAGAGTCGTCTTCGTCTTGGCCGAATTTGTCATCATGAAGAATATTGGGCAGGTCGGTGAGGCTGACAGCGAGGGGATCACGATGAATACAAGGCAGCCCGTCGTGGGGAAGATCACAGCCTTCCGCATCATCTTCTCCTTCTCTGGGGTCAGCGGCTTCATCCACCGTCTCCAAGGGCAATGTGACACTCCACTTCCAGATACACGTAGACCTCTTATCAGGGGACGGATCGCGCACAAACTCGAAGTCTTCGCAGAAGACCCACGGCTCCGCGTGCCAGGATCTGATCAGCCGTGCAAGGCCTGCGACGTATTCGTGCGTGAATCCGCGAGGAAGCTCTTCTACCGACCGCCAATACACGTGTATGTGGCATTCGTACTCAAGGCGCAGGGCCCTCAGGTTGCCGAACGCGCGCCGGGCGTGGCGCACTTCTCGAAGCAGTGCGGGGGTGCTGAGAGGGAAGGGTATAATGCCTGTGAACAACACCGGAATCTCCCAGATGCCGCGGATGGCCAAGCACTCCAGGTGGCATAGGTTGGGCAGCAGGTCCGCACAGAGGCGGAGTTGCGGCAGTATCTGCCGTCTGCTCCACGTCAGCGAGTGGCTGTTCACCGTGCCCATGCTCGAGACGGTCGGGAATTTCTGTGCCCTCAGGTCGATCTCGCACCGCACGAGAAGCGTGACCCGGAATTTCGTGGACAGCCGGAGGGTCTTCAGCTGTTCTGACCGCAGAATGAACGCGCGGAGGGCCTCGTAGTCCTTTCTCCCCTTCTCGCCCCAGTCCTGGACGTCCCCAGCGGTCCACCCCCACTCATCGGCGCATTCGTCGTAGTAGTCTCTGCCCCACTCAAACTGGCAATCCAGGTCCCGGAGTCGCGGGATAGACAGCCTGCAGACGAACTCGTCCAGGAGGTCCAGCGTCTTTGCTTCGACGCGAAGCGAGTCCAGGAGCGGTAGCTTCAGCAGCGCGCCACATCGATTGTTGCGCGACCAGCGGTATCTCGCCGGGAGGACGACGGGGCTGTCGTCCCCACGTCCGAAGTGCACTGATACGCGGCGCAGAGGGGACTGGATGTGATCGAGCACATACAAAAGATCGCGCGTCGTGTCCGGGGTTGCTGTGACATTGGCCAGCACATCGCAAGACGCCAGTTCCTCCCAAGCCAAATAATAGCTCGCACATATCGGCAGCCCTTCCTTGATGAACCTAGACGCGATGACTACCTGGGATTCGAACCTGTATGGATTCAATGAGTGATTGAGCGTACGCAGGGATGTATGTATGTACTCGTCTTTCGCCGGCAGCTGAGGGAATATGCAGGTGCTCAATAGGGAGGAATCGCTTGCGTTTCTCAGCCAAGAAATCTCATCTTGCCAGATATCACTTGATTTGCGTTGAACGCACGGGCGAGTTGTATACTCGGTGCTGCATTTCCAGCTAGGGGATGGCAAGTATGTAAGACCACAGAGTAGTCGAGCGTCCGTCGACTCACCAAACGACCCATTCGTCCTCTGGGGATTTGCCTGGCAATTCATCGCAACGATGCCCACATGCTGGACATATCTTGATGTCGTTTTCGAAAAATATGCACCCTTGGTAATCCCAGTTGGCCATTCTGATCTCAGCCGCACCGGAAATCTGCGTGAATTCCGAGACACCAGGGGCGGCGAGGAGGGCAAAGTATCGTTCGTGCGGTCGTGGTATATAACTGCTTTCCAGTATGTAGATGTGGGTGAACCCCTGACGTATGTGTAGCAGATGAGATTGCTGCTGAGACAGAAACGAGGAGCTTGCGCACCTCCCATGATGAGCAGAACGATATGGGGATTGATACTGCCTGCTTGCCTTCCTTGATTGTAACGTACTCGAGTCGTACATCTTTCAAGGATGGAATGTGAAGCCCCAATGTCCGCTGAATACGCTCGAATGTCTGCAAATCGAAATCCCGCCGGTATCCATTGGTATTCATATATCTACGATGAGTGAGGACAAGGCAAGTCACGAAGCGGACTAGGAACGTACTTGTGAAACAGGATCAAAATCTGCTCGAGCGGCTGCCGGAACTGCTCAAGTTCAGTGACCATTCTGCGTATAATTGTTTGTATATCTGGGTCGCTTGTCCTCCAGAGGAGGAACGAAAGGACACTCCTCCACAATGGGCCAATAAGCGAGAACTCCAGACCTCTGCGATAGTTCTCAATCTGATCGTAGAAGATGCTGAGCGCAGAATGGTAATGCCCCACGCGGCTCCTGACGGCTTCAAACCACGAGGTAGGCCACACTTTAGTACCCTCAAGGAGCTCCGCGATGCATCCCGCGAACGCCGCTGACAGCCGGAGCTCTGCTAACTGCCGCTGAAGAGGGCCGAATAGGCGCGTCCGCGACATCAAGGCATCCAGGGGGAAGAGTGTATATTGTATGTCTTCAATGATCGCGATGAGATCGCTGTATGGTGAAGTCGTCGGTATTGGAGCGTCGTTGTCGAAGTGCGGGATTGGGTCCCGGCCAGCGAAGGGGTGGCCAGGGGCGCTTCGATAACGGGTGATGTGATAGTGATTGGCATAGATGTACTGGTCGCCAGCAATGTCGTTGAAAGTGCTGTCGTGGATAGAAAAATCGCTTGCATTCGCAAAGGACATCGTACGGACGTGGAGGCAAAGGCCGAATGCGACACCTGAGGCCTTGAGACCTTGTGCAGCCTACTGAAGCCTTCTTGCACTGGGATCCCACGACTGTAGCGCTTGGCCCAAACTCGTCCAGGCCGTAGAGGACTAAATTTGGCAGTATCCAAGCTAGTGGTTCATTCAGCGCCGACGTTGAGGTATAGATCATGCTGGAGTTCTAGTAGTTGTTGCAGTCGTCTTGATCTCAGAGTTCAACGTTCAGCGTTCAGTGTTCTGAGACTGTATCGTTGGACTCGTCAGCCTCGGTACAATCGACTCGAACGTTTGACAACTCACATGCCTTCTGGTAGATCGTCTATTAAGAATTCGAGCCACTGACATACCTTGTCCCCGCCCTGTTCATCCACTGGAATTATGGGTCGCATTTTATATTGTCGGGGAGACTCAGGTAGTATGGAGTAAGGGTGGTACATGGATTTATCATACTTTCGAAGGTTGGCTGCCGAAGAGTCCGAGGCGTTTCCCACGGGATATTGAATGGCTTATAGCGCTTAGCGTTCATCTGCCTTTATCCCAACCCCTTCCCAAGCTCTCCGCGTAGTGCATAACATGCGGGCATATGAAACTCGTTCTTGCGATCCTTGCACGTCCTGCCGCGTCCGACAAAACTCGAAATGGCTGGAATCGTACAACATCTGATCTGCGACGGGGAGGAGGGCAGCGGGCTTGAAGGCTCTTCACCGTCGCTGCCCCGTGGCTTGGGGACTTTGTTGAAAATACGGCTATGGAGTACTGCGAGTAACCGGATCCGAAGCTTTGAAGGACCTATTGGGCTTCTTCGCGTCGTTGGACGAGCAGTCTTCGTTCATAGCTCTTCATCGCATTAATCCCATGGGGTGAGCTCTCTTATGAAGGGATGTATGTATCAGGATCGGACACGAGCTCTCAGCGCTCAGCACTTAGCCCCGGAGGGATGCCACTTGGAACCCCAGATGGAACTGCTCTTGTCCTGGTATGAGTCGTTTCGTGTTCAAAATGTCTGCTGGCTCCTCAACATCCCCTAGATTCTTCTCTTCCCCCCTCTCCCCTCACCGTGGACCTAGGTGCCCGATACCATGCACCTCCGTGTGTACGTTGACGATTGCTGCCGATCTTCCACCAGTCGGCTCGCGTGCTTGAATTGTTCCTTGCATTCAACAAGGAGCGCGAACGTCCCACCGCACCCTCGACGCAGCGATAACATAACCGTAGGTACAGCGATAAGCATATGCAAGGCCATCAGGACACCTATAAATGCAAAATAGGACATAATTATGCAAAGTTCATGCCAAAAGTGACTTGTGCACCGTAATGCAAAAAGCCAAATATTGCTGTCCGTACAATATTCGGGGCTGCTCGGACAGTTAGGAAAGATGATGCAGATTTTGCATGATCTGAGATAAATCATGGCTCGCACGCGACACAAACGGGATTCCCCTGGAAAGCTGGGGGAGGGTGAGTTTGCCAAGGAGGATGTAAGTCGCAAAGCGTACGAGCAGAGTACGTGTCGTGTATATTATAGTACTCATGTCGACTGATGCTACACTGGTATATTTGGAATTCATTGTCTGTCTGGTGAAATCTAGGCCTACTTTCTTCATTGTTGAGGAAGGGACGTATGTAGTGCAATCGAATTACGTGCACAGATGTAGAACGGCAATGTCTGGTGCTCCTACAATGACGATGTCAACATAAGCCTGCTGTGATGGAAAACGAAACGAACCAGTGTAAAACCTGCACCGTTTCGCACCGCAGGTCAATTGTTTTGCCTCCTTTCCTATCTTGGACGACTTACCAAAAGGTCACACCCAATACGGTATACAGACCTAAGTGCACCACAAAATCGGTTCCATAGACACTGTATTCATGCACAGAAGACGTACATATCAAAAGCATGCCTTCGAGCCAATTCGACTTCTTGTCTTGCATCACGTAGGTGACGGCAAGCGCTGAATAAAGCAAAATGACCCGTCAACATTGGTGCGTCAGAATATATCTTAAATCCTACTCACAAGCTAGGAAGAGGGATAACGCCTCATATGGATCAAGCAGCAGGGTCAACGGTTTGCCCAGAAGCCAGCCCAAGAGAACCACGAATCTGTCGCAGATATACATGTGGATGAAAGCGGCGAAATGATTGTAGCTCCTCACGGCGAAACGAAGAAAGCGATTTGCTGGAGTGAAGTGATTAGCCCCGCGACCTCAAAAACAACGATTTGACCTACTGCACCGAAGTCCACAGCCTCAGCGACACTCGAGGGCAGGTCGTCCGTTACGGCCGCCGTAAAAAGCTCTAAAAAGACCACCAGGTTAACAAATCGATGCACGGTTAGATTCGGACCCACGCACCCACTACGGGGCGAAGTTGAAGTAGAAAGAGACCAACAAACTCCTTGCTAACATTACTTCTTTTGGTCAATCCGTCGATGGACTGCACTAAGCATTCCCCTACCAAGCTAATGAACTATGCAAGAAAGATTGAATCATAGGCAGGTTATGGACGACGGATAAACTTACAGCTGTAGCAAGAACAAGCAGTGCCATAGACATCCCAACACTCAATCGGGGAGTTTTCCTTTCTTCCTCTGATACATTTTGGATGCGTCCATTGCCAATTTCAGGATCATGAGGGGACCCATCCGAAGGTGGGACGACTGTGTTTTGGGCCGAGGATATTGACGTGTTACTCTGCTGGCCTGCATGGGACCAGAAATGAAACACAAGGAAGGAAAAATAGGCTAGAAATGTCGTCAGCCATTAGTGTCCACGTTCTGTACACCCGCCGCTGAAGAGTTGACACACTCAACAACAAGATGGCAGCAACCTGGACCAAGTGAGCATACTGTTCATGATAAAAACAGAGCTAAGGCTACACGTACCAAGCGACTTAACAGCAAGTCATGTTCACCTTGTTCTTGAGTGTGGTCTGCCGGGCCCTCGGACAATTCAGCTAGGATATGCGTTACCGGCAGCAGGATTGTGATCACACCAATGATAAGTAATGCTGCCTTGAGTTGCACGCGAACGGCAGGGTTGGACCCCTGAGAGCGTTGTCGTATGCCGTTGGCCAAGAACGCCACGCCCAATCTAACGACTACGCTCGGTGTGAGTGTTGCAACAAGGAAAATTGAGGAAAGACACATACGCAGATTTACGAGGAGAGATCCGGTGACTACAATAGACGATGGAGTGATTGTGACTCGGCGTTCAGGTAGGACGTGAACAAGACGTACAGGAAGATTGGACGATGCCCAGTTCGCACTTCACCAGGGCGAGCACCTACACAAAGTACATCAGCACTAGACTCGTCGGAGTATGGATTTGGGTCCGGGATAGTGACGCACGGCGATAACGAGCTCGACGCTGGGAGTTAGTGTAATCATCGAGCAGGGACGGCTTCAATTGACGAGGTAAACTCACGTGTTTCCCTGATTGAGATATGAGTTATTAGCATATGGTGCTCGAGGACAAGGACAAGGGTCAACATACCAGAGTGACGTTCAGAAGACGAGCTAACGGCTGCCCTACTCTCATCGAGAGCTCGTCCGTGGCGAAACCCAGCAGCTATGATGAGTCGTGATATCAATGGTGCGTGTTTGGCACGCATTGGCGGCGCACCTTGGCCAAGGGTATGATTGCAAGTAATGAGACTGCCGAGGCTTAGGCTTAGAGTATATGGGAGGCATGTGGCAATGAGCGAGCTCACAGAGAAACGTGAGCGCGGCATTGTCCTTCACCGCAAAATTGAGCGCCCACTGATGATGAATACTAGGTATCGGTAAGGCACCAAAGAGTAGGAAGTCTGGATACGCGCTGAGATGGGAATGAAGATCAGGAGTACGTTCAACCCTAGAAGCGAGCAGTCGATCAGCGTTCGTCGAAAACCTGAAGGTGGAGGTGCGCAAACACGAAGCAAATATGATGTTCCTGAAACTAGCCCAAGTCGATGGCGGAGGTGCCACCCTCAGCATCAAGTTTCTAGCCGCTCTGAGGATATTCGTGGCAGGAGATTCGGACATTGGTGAAGATTCGGATTCGGTGGGGTGTCGATAGGACTGTTAAGTGAGTCCCTTTTATACATTGTGCATGCATTGACTTTCGACTTTCTAGTTTTGAACAGAGGAAGAAGAAACCGCAGGCTGCATCAGCCAGAACATACGGGCAGTACGTAAGAATCGAAGAGGACGATCAGGCGTTACCAATACCCCGGATTCTACATAACACAGGCATCATGGGAGAGTGTGAGCTGATACGCTTTTGTGTCTGAGCGGTGAGCGGTGCCGGTGACCTCTCGAGCTCACACTTTGCAAACTATCTATTATCCTAGAAGTGCAAGGTACATCAGGGACTTGTATTCGTACACATCCACAGATTGGAACCCAATTGGGGGCTCACTGTCACTCCTCCGATCCCCTGCCGAGCTCCGAATTAATTGACTCACTGTGTACTACGTCACCGACGCGAACTCTATTCCAAATTCAGGTTCACCTACCACCGAGCGCGCACAAATTCTTCGGAATGATAATAGATATTCGGATGTCGGCAGAGGACATCGACAGCGTGAAGGAAGAAGTCAAGACAGTAAGAGGGGTTACGAAAATGGTGCTGAATAAGTCCGTGAAAATCGATAGGCCATCAGGAAGTCGGGCGAATACACGGAGTCGCTTGCTATGAGCGCAAATTATACGCTAACCGCTGTGGGCAAGCTGCTGGTATACACGGCCATAGACGTGCATTGCACATATGGTGATGCTCGAGTATATGCTTGGCGAGCAGCCTTAACCTTTCCCTCCCCCTCTCTTTCGACGGTGCGTGACCTCGTCAAGTGCACTGTGCCGACGTCGGTGAGAGAAAGACGGAGAAAGATGCCAAGAGGCGCTTCCTCGAGCCTTGCCAAGTGCGAAGGCTTCAAGTTCCGCGTCATGTGCATAAGTTATCGTATCCAACAATTGTCAATGTCTGGATCGCGGACCGTTACTCACATTCTCCACCCTCCTTGGGACCGCTGGCAAGTATCGCCCGTAAAGAAACCAGGAGTTCGGCAAGGATTAACGCCAACGGTAAAGGAACCACCTTGTGGGAAGACAGGACCGAGATAGTGGTAGGCATGGTGGCGATAAGGCAAGTTCGACCTGTGGATACGGACTCTGATGACTTCTTCTGCAATCAAACCCTCCCCGATCTCTTATCAGCATCAGCCAGTGCTCGTCCCGTCTCGGAGTCCCAGTCTGCCAATGCGCTCTCCCCACCGCGTCTTCCAGAGGAGCTATCAGTATATCAGCGACACCTCGCCATCCAGCAATCGTCTAACCCTTTCCAATGCCTTTCGAACACTCGGGCTCGAGTACTAGCATCCAGACATCAATGTATCTCAACCCGATCTTGCCTTGGCCCATTCACTGGAACCCTCCCCTCGCTCACTGGATTTCCTTCGTCCCTTCGCCAGCACAGTACGTTGCAATGATTGCATCTGAAGAATCGGCGTCGAGTGGTGGCGCAGGCGACGACTTGGAGTCCTACCGGTACCTCCCATCGAATTCCATCACTCGTACGTCCCCCTCGTGTCCTAGCTTGCGTCTTACCTACCGGTTCCCTCGTCCCAGTTGTTGAAATTTGAAGTTTTTCGACGTTGCGTCCGAGGTCCTGTAACTCCTGTTCCTCCCTGATCGATCGATCGGTCGCCACCTCCCTGCTTCTATCCCCGAGCTCACAGCGATGGGCAACGCTGCTCCGAAAACTGTGTCCCCATCGCCGACACGTCCAAAGCAGAAGCGCACTTGCTCACACACTGGCATCATCGTCTTGCATCGACTCCCCGTTCCTCCTTCAAGTTCCGCGTCACTCTCGAACTCACAGTTGATTACATAAGCTCGAGCTCGAGCTCCGCCTCACAGCATCCATGGATCGTCTTTCGACCCAATACGCGACACGCGAACCGCGAATGGCTCTACGGAACAACCTGACCATGGCCACGGACCCATGTCCCCGTTCTCCCACTTAATCGCGTCTCGCGACTTGGTGCTCCCCATCTCTGCAAGACGAAGACACAAGACGTCTGGCAGCCTACATCACGCACTTGCCTACCCACCCGGGCGACTGCGCTTCTCCTCATATCCATGCCGATACGCACCACATATCTCACCCCACCCTATCTCAGCTCGAACTTCCTGACTCAAGATTCCAAGATCTCATATACGCACTTCGAAGCTACCTGGGCGATCTAGTATACCGGGACAGCATATAGCATACACAGCCGACACCGTGGGTCGAGCCCAAGACCCTCCGGGATTCCCCTCTGCTTCTCTGCTGCACACTTCGAGGCTCCACTCTCCCGCTCCCTTGCTGCACTCAGCCCTACAGTAATATGCTCCAATCTCTCCCAGTCTAGACGCCCAGCGCGCCCCTCCTTCCCTCCTTCCACGAAAACGCTAGACACGGAGTCACGGGGTGTACGCCTGTGTATCAGCCGTGCAGCCCGCCCTATATCCCGCCCACTCCCCACCCTCCAATTTCAACAAGCAGCTAAAGACCACTGTCACTTCTCAGCACCTTGCGGCCTCGCGGCGTATTTCGAGCTAAACGATGGCGCGCCCAGGCGCCCACCCCTCGCCGTTACCGCGTCCTCTTTCTCATCATTGGCCTATTCGCTATTTTCTCTGCGCTGCTTTTCCCGCCAGAGTGATACATGAAGAAGATGTGAAGCTGCAAATGCATCTTGAAACTACGCACAAGCACAAGTTGAAGACGGCGAGGTCGAAGATTCTGAACAGGTCACGCAACTAGGGAACAGGGGTGCATAGGAGACTGACCGGACGTATATTCCGTTCGATCTCCGTTCGTTGTTGTCCGCCGCTTCAGATTCACAGTGCAAGGAAGACGCCCAAGTATCGCGAGCATCCCCGTTTCACGCCATTGGGATGCCTGTCCAATGATCAATAATCATTAATGTCCCACACTCGCCAGCACTCAAACTTTTCAATCCAAACGCTCGCATCTTCCTTCCCATCTGCGTACGCCCACCTTGCCAAGCACTCTTTTCCGTCTCTCCATCTCGTCTCTCGTGCCATGAGAGCAAAGCCAACGCATACGAGCTTCTACGTAGATGCCATCGTTGTGGTAACATCAACGATAGTGCACCTATGTACGCTGTGCCTCCGCATCTCCATTAGCCTCATTCACATCTCAGCCTGCTTCGTACTTTCGAGAATTGGCTTCTTGGTCTCAGAGTCCAAGCCAACCATTGTATTTCCGGCCCCTTTCCTTCTTCCTTCCTCTCTCCCTCCGACGGACGGACGAAAGCCACACGGGGGATACTTATGGCCACGCTTCATGTGCTACATACTGTTCCTACATAGTATCCAGCCAGAAGTTCGTCCGATGATTTGCCGCCTGTCGAACGACGAATAGAGACCTGGTCACGAGGCTACGCCCTTCGGAACACCAGCCTGCGCCAGCAGATGCTGATTCATGCATCCATCACCACCAAACTCTTCGGCCGTACGGTGTTCAAGTATTCAATTGCACAAATACTCAGATAACGTTTACGGTCCAACATATATATATACCAGATAGCACACACGCGTGCATGCGTCTGCGTCGACACAGCATCAGCCTCCGGGGCTCGTACTACACTTTTCGCTATCCATTCTCGAACACCGCCATGAATCCGCTACCCAGAGATGTCTACTGCGTTCAAACCGATGAAGCTGAAGCTTGAAGCTCGAAGCCATATCTAGCAGTGCCTCCTAGGTGCCGGCGATCTACTCGGAGACCTATTGAGAGGCAGTGGCGAGGATAATTGGTGGTCGGACCCAATTCGTGAGTACCCGTATACCCTCTATCATCGACATCATCGACCCATTGACGCCACATAACCAGATATACGACCGTACCGCCAATTACAATCAAACCCGGTGAATCTTGCAGATGGTATAGTGCGCACCATACACCATTGTTATACACAGCATCACAGCATGAATGGCAGTGCTTCCTTTCGACGCGTTCACGGTCAAAGATGCAGTATCGCCGAATCGCTCCACGTCCCCGTGCGCGTCCCTCCCCTCCGCCGTTGTTTCATGCAAATGTATCGTGCATTATGCGCGACACTCCCTACACTCTCTGCTGCAAGGCGCAATGTCGGATTTCGTTCTTCTGGGTCAGTCCGCGCTCGAATACCTTCGCAATGCCCCGTCTCTCCAAAGTCTCGAGGTCCGCGAATCTTGTGTGCCGTAGTGTTACTACAACGCAGCGCTATGAACCTCCCTCCTCCCTCCCATCCCAAATGAACATATTCCACGAGGGTAAATGCATGTACATTATGAATTCACGCCGTACGCCGTACATCGTAGCAACCTATTGCCAAGGCTAGCGCTGGTACAGTCATGCGCGGGCGGCCTCTTTACGCCGGAATCATCTCTCACAATGAACAAGTTGAAGGTCGTTCGAGCTCCTCCTTGGCATCGGCTTTCGTAGGTTGCGCTTGTCGAAGGTTTCCCTAGGGTAGTGGGCGGGCCACTCGGCTTATGCCGGGCACAATCTATTAAGCCGATATATTGGGTCTTGGGACGGGCGTCAACCTTCGGTCCGTTTGCTCACCAGCACGCCCGAAGGCACTTCAAGTAGCCATACCCAGCATCGCGTCCGCTGTAGCGCTGAACTGCCACAGAACTGCCACATATGCAGTTATCATCTTCGTAGTCGAGCACCATCTAATACCAGCGGAACCTATTCGGCTTTCAGATCGTTTGATTGATACCCGAAGCGTTGAGGGGAGCAAGCTGGGCCGTTCACAATGTAGATCATGGGGGAGTCGGCGACTCGGAGGAGGAAGGGGAGGAGGAGAGTGTTTGAATTGTGATACTCGAAGCTCGAAGACGCGATTGTACTGGCTGTGGATAGCGAGCACCAACTGGTTGAATGAACCTACTGATAGCTGCGCCCTCAAGCAGAGAAACGCGGCGACAACCCGACTGTACTTCCTCAGAGTCATATATGATATACCTACACATCTCGCTCGCTCTGTCCCTGCGGCTGGTCAGTCGTATCGGCGTTCTCACTGTGTTTGCCTCTTCTCTTCCACTACCAATACTAGGACGCGACCCATCTGACCATGGTCTGTGACATCCGTTCTCTGAGCGTCACTTACTCGCGATCGCGACTCGGTGCTCCAGCGCTCTCCGTGGGCACTCCTCAGTCTTCCGCAAGCAGCAAGACCACGGCTGATATGTCCGCACGTCGTCGTCTGCAGCCAGCCTACTTCAATGACATACCCACCCACCCACACTCGCCGAATCGAAGTAGGCACCCGAGTCCTCGCGCCTCATATCAATTTCGCGCGATTCCTAGTTCGTCCTACGTAGGTTAGGTATATAGGTATATAGGTATATTGTATATAGTGGCACATGTTGACGCGACACCGTATCCTCCGAGATTGCTGATTCATGACTGCAGCATTTGGCGTGGGGTCTGTGGGTGATCCCGGCATATTACCATCCACAAGTGTGATGAAAAGTCAAGTGTGTTGGGAGAATAAACGTAACGAATGAACCGCGAAGTTCGAACGAGACTCAGAGAGGTAGACTTGGCAGCCCTCGGTCGGGAAGCTCTCTGTCTTCTTAAGATCTTAAGTTTTGACCTCACTCCCGGTAAGCAAAGCTATTCTGTCTCTACTTGTTTACCTTCATCGTTCGAAGTTGATTCCATCTACCTATATATTGCTTGCCTGAGCCTCATCACCTGCACAAAGGTTCCATCAGCTCACGTGGGACTTTCTTAAAACGGACCAAAGTTCCTACAAAGTTCCCGAATCTTCTACCGGGATGCGATCCGGTAACGGAACATATTCACAGAGGGTACCTAGAAGCCTAGAAGGGCAGCGGTGGAACAAACGTATACAGCCTCCTACTGGTTGTAGCGTCTGTGCGTTACCATAGGTCCTCAATATTCAATCCATAAAAGGGGTTCGCCTGACAATCTTATAATATGGACACCCCACTGGAACTGAACCATCACCAATGTCCAAGTCTCCAACTAGGAATCTTCGCAGAGCGGCTACCATGATGCTGACACCAGCAAGAAGGGTTGGACCTGCTCCATCAGCTTGGGATAGCTTCAAGAACATCGCATTCGCTTCATGTATGTGCGCCTTCTACAAGTTTCCGACGATTTTCTGATCGATCCCGCGCTTGTAGGGTTGAACACATTATTGGTCTTCGTTCCCATATCAGCACGTATTCAGATTTTCTACACTCTGGTACCTTACCAATGCCTACTCCTCACCAGTGGGCCCTCAATTTTGCGATGAAGGTGGACGACACCCTCACTTTTTTCTGTGAGCATACTCCCGGACTGTCACGCTACGCGTATGTTCTAATCCTAAGCCTCGTCAGTCTCATTTCTTGCCATCATACCCTTGGCCAAGGTGCGCCGCACGGTCAACGTATGGCTACACACCATTGACATCACGACTCGTCACAGCTGCTCGGTTTCGCCACGGACGAGCTCTCGATGAGAGTGGGGCACCCCCTAGCCAGTCTTATGAACGTCACTCTCGTAAGTTGACCCTCGACATTCAATACATCGACCACTTAATAACTCATATCTAAATCAGGGAAACACGTGAGTTTGCCTCCAACTGAAGATGTCCCTGATCGATGATCATACTTACTCTCAGCGTCGAGTTGGTTATCGCCGTGCGTCACGACCCCGAACCCAGATCTATACTCCGACGAGTCTAGTGCTGATGTACTTTGTGTAGGTGCTCGCCCTGGTGAAGTGCGAACTGGGCGTCGTCCAATCTTCCCGTACGTCTTGTTCACGTCCTACCTGAACGCCGAAACCACCCCATCATCTATGTAGTCACCGGATCTCTCCTCGTGAATCTGCGTATGTGTCTTTCCTCAATTCTCCTTGTTGCAACACTCACACCGAGCGTAGTCGTTAGATTGGGCGTGGCGTTCTTGGCCAACGGCATACGACGACGCTCTCAGGGGTCCAACCCTGCCGTTCGCGTGCAACTTAAGGCAGCATTACTTATCATTGGTGTGATCACAATCCTGCTGCCGGTGACGCAT
This sequence comes from Sanguinoderma rugosum, assembly GCA_017499575.1. Lineage (NCBI taxonomy): Eukaryota > Fungi > Basidiomycota > Agaricomycetes > Polyporales > Polyporaceae > Sanguinoderma > Sanguinoderma rugosum. Next base: position 3,883,226 of record VTPW01000001.1, on the reverse strand, counting down.
ATCTTAGCCGTGTTGTCCGAGGGCCCGGCGGTCCACACTCAAGAACAAGGTGAACACGACTTGCTGTTAAGTCGCTTGGTACGTGTAGCCTTCGCTCTGTTTTATCATGAACAGTGTGCTCACTTGGTCCAGGTTGCTACCATCTTGTTGTTTAGTGCGTCAACTCCTCAGCGGTCGGGTGTACAAAACGTGGACACCAATGGCTAACGGCATTGCTAGCGTATTTTTCCTTCCTTGTGTTTCATTTCTGGTCCCATGCAGGCCAGCACAATGGGGCCGATGGTGCGGCCAATAAACGATCGTGCATTTGCAAGATGAAAGACCCGAGCACGACCCAATCGCCCAAAGACGAATCCCGCCCTGATAACGTCGTCCAGGAGTCACATGCTTCAAGTTCTAGGATGAGGACCCCCGATAGTAACACACCAATATCCTCCGCCCGAAACACAGTCGTCCCACGTGCAGCTGGGTCTCATCATGATCTTGAAAACGGCAACGGGCACATCCAGAATGTATCAGAGGAAGAGGGGGAAACTCCCCGATTGAGTGCTTGGATGTCTATGTTACTGCTTGTTTTTTCTACAGCCGTAAGTCTATCCGCCCACCGTAACCTGCCCGCGATTAAACCTGTCCTTGTATAGTCCATTGGCACGGTAGGGGAATGCTTGGTGCAGTCCATCAACGGATTGACCAAAAGAGGTAATGTTAGCAAGGAGTTCGTTGGTCTCTTTCTACTTCAACTTCGCCCCGTAGTGGGTGCGTGGGTCCGAATTTAACTATGCATAAACCAGTTTGTTGACCCGGTCGCCTTTTTAGAGCTTTTTACCGCGGCCGTAACGGACAATCTGCGGTCGAGTGTCGGTGAGGCTGTGGACTTCGGTGCAGTAGGTTAAATCGCTGTTTTCGAGGTTGCGGCACTAATCGCTTCACTCCAGCAAATCGCTTTCTTTGTTTCACCGTGAGGAGCCACAATTATTTTGCCGCTTTCATCTACATTTACATCTGCAACAGATTCGTGGTTCTTTTGGGCTGGCTTCTGGGCAAACCGTTGACCATGCTGCTCGATCCGTACGAGGCGTTATCACTCTTCCTTGCTTGTGAGTAGGGCTTAAGGTATACTCGAATGCACCAATGTTGACAGATCGTTTCAGCGCTTGCTGTCACCTACGTGATGCAAGACAAGAAGTCAAATTGGCTCGAAGGCATGCTTTTGATATGTACGTACATGTATTCTGTGCGTGAATACAGTGTCTATGGACCCTGATTTTGTGGCGCACCTTAGGTCTGTATACCGTATTGGGTGTAACCTTTTGGTAATTAGTCGAATACAGGAATGGGGGCAAAACAATTGACCTGCGGCATGAAACATTGCAGGTTTTACACTGGTTCGCTTCCTTTACTTTCACAGCAGACTTATGTTGACATCGTCATTGCAGGAGCACCAGACATTGCCGTTCTGCATCTGTGCACGTAATCCGATTGCACTACATACGTCCCTTCCTCAACTATGAAGGGAGTAGGCCTAGATTTCACCAGACGGACAATGAATTTAGAATATACCTCCGTAATATGAGTCGACATGATAACTATAATATACCTGACACGCACTCTGCTCGTACGCTTTGCGACTTACATCCTCTTTGCATGCGGCAAACTCACCCTCCCCCAGCTTTCCAGGGGAATCCCGTTTGTGTGTCGCGCGCGAGCCATGATTTATCTCGGAACGGTGCACTATCAGGCAAAATCTGCATCATTCTTCGTTACTGTCTGTAAGCCCCGTACATTGTAAAAACAGCAATCTTTTGTACCTTTTGCATTACGGTGTATAATAGTGGTCATTTTTGGCATGAACTTTGCATAATTATGTCCTATTTTGCATTTATAGGTGCCCTGATGGCCTTGATCGCTGTACCTACGGGTATGTTATTGCTGCTTCGAGGTACGGAAGGAAGTTCGCGAGCTTGTTGAACGCAAGGAGCGACACCTGACAACCCGACAACTAGGTATGCACATCGATGTTACCGCGGCAGGTCTTTAGGGGCAGCCCCTCCCTCCTATCCTTGAACCGTCGTGATCCATGGGGGCATGCAAGTACGTTTGGTGTCGCTGGGTGTCGATTGCGAATGCTGGATGAGGTCGAATGAGGTTTAACGGTGTTTCGACTCAGAGTGAAAGACGCGGTCGAGTGGACAGCAGAGAGAGTGCTGGCTGTGGTTTGACTAGGCGAGCACCAGGGTCAACGTCCACATATAAATCGATCTCTTCAAGAGAGCACCGCAGACCAACCTACCCTAATAGTAACAGCGGTTTCCGGCGAATCAAGTTATAGGCTGATTGGGAAGAGGCGGGCAAAACCGCCTGCGACAAGGGAGTAGATCAAGTCGGGACTCTGTCATGTCTTGTGTTCAAACGTTGACATTTTTTGTAACGTTGCAGCAGGGCTGAGCTCTGGGCTCGAGAGCACGCCACTTTGGTACCGTTCTGGTGTTTGGGACATCTCTTCGAAGATACACCGATGAGGACCGTTGGCGTCGATAGAATATACGCGTGGCCGCCAGAAAATTCCTAAAAAAGGGAACATGATACAAAGTAGAACCTTGATGCTGCAACATTTGTTTTACCTGCTAACTTATATACGGCGAAGGTAAAATTGTGCAGGACTCGGCTTTCTGGTATCGGCTCTCGACTGAAGAACACTTGAGTTCTTGAACAGTGTGGTGGCAAACTCGGACGTTGGTGCCTAGCGCGTACTACCTTCAGGTCTCAGGCTGGTCAACACACTCTACACACAACTCCCGCAGATCACTGGAGCGCAAGCTACACCACACAATTGATCTTGATCGAAGACCAGTAGTAACGAATCCAATGGCATATGGATGAGTGGTTAATTTTGCTGTCGGAAGCTACTGATTGCATGCTCTGTGCACAGAGCTACCCGCAGCACAGTACATTCCTCCGATCTGTCGGATGGCCATGAGTGTCCGCGGCGATTTACCCCTTTGTCCTATTCTACATCTTGGTTCGGGCTACCCTTGGCCGAGGTGTTGTTCTCTGTGGATATTGGCAAGAAAAGAGGCAGCGGCCCAGTTCACATGCGACGAGGGTGAATTATAAGAAGCGACAAATACCAATACAAGCTAATCTTCATATACAACATCATTGTAATGGTTGTTCTCAATGTTTCCCCTCACGTGAGTCGTGCTGGGGTTGTTGTTTGCGACGTTCTCCATTTTCACGATAGTCTTATTCCCTACGTTGGAAGCCACCAACGTCGTGGTATTCTTATTTATGATGAGCATTGGTCGAGGTGAGAGTGCGGCCAAAATCGTGGAGGGAAATTGGCTCCAGAGAGTCGGTCGCCGAGGCGTCGATAATTGTGAGGTAGTGGCGCTCGCGGGGCCAACTTCTTGCGAAATGGTGATCTGAGGACGAAAATGGTCAACTTCTCGACCATGCCTAGCACCAGGACGCCAACACAGCACAAATCATATCTACATCTGGAGGGATGATGTGAAACATACCCCATGCAGTGCAAATCGATCGAGTAGTCGTTGTACCTCGTTGTCGAATTTCTTTATCTTCTCAGCGGTTTTCACGGCCAACAGCAACTGGATAGCGTATGACTTTGAGGTGTAAGCGGTCACAAACTTCGATGCCTTGACGATGAGCCTTGCAGTGGGTCTGAATACGAAAAGACACATCACAGAGATGAATGGGCGTACGACTCAGATGCCCTTTTGAGGGCTCTCACGTTCCTCGACATCGCGTCGTCACCTTCGGGCTGCTCCCGGCCTAAGTTGACCTGCGCAAGCGTGAAGAGCTTTTCTGCTAGTTCGGTAAGCTGTGTCTGGTTAAATCTTGCGTCCTAGAAATTGGTGGTAAGATCGGGTTGAGTCGTCTCTTTGAGATCGTGGATGATATATGAAGGCGCACCTTTGTTGCTCGGAAAGCATCTTTGGCCTTATGATAGATATCCATAGCGGACGGCTCAATAACTCTCCTTTACACGACTGCCATACTAGGTACTAGGAACGTGGAGAGTCGTGTGATAGACGGTCTACGGACATGGTCGCGGTAGACCATGCACGATCTGTGCCACAAGCGCGCACTGCGGAAAAAAGCAAAATCTGGCAGAGTCGGGGTGACCGGATTTAAGTATTGTAGAAACGTATATCTCCGCGTCCTTGCCGATGGAGAAGCGCTAAAATCCCCAACGCAAGCCATACCCTATGGAGGCCTATAGTCACCAATATCAATGAGGAGATACCATGAATAGGAGATGACCCACGCTTCGGGCACTGACGAGGATGACGGGGGTCCCTTACGGCAGAGTCTTGATTGCATCAGGGCTTCCAGGGTCAGGACGCTACAGCTACATGAGGCATAGTATCCATGAGGGATCGATCCCAAGTACCAATCCACATATATGGAAGCCCGGGGGAACAGGTAACTCGACTACCTTGCGAACCGTTGAAGCGGACGCGATACTCTTCCCAAGGTGAATAGGCCGTCTATACGACGGGTTACTTGAAAGTCTGGAAAGCGAAGACGAGAATTCTGCAAGTGAGTTCGCTTTAGGCAAGCGTGGTGGACATGTTCAGACTTTGGGGAAGGGAGGAGGTGCGGAGGGTTGACATAGTCTTGCGAGCGATGGAGTCGGGCGATAGGAAAGGTGGACGTACAGCGGCATGCAGCGTTGCTGGGGAGCTAGGGCTAGGCGTGAAACTACCAATGCCGAAGAGGGCGATCCATCAGCAGTCTTGATGTAGTCGTGCCAGTGGTCGAGCAATACATAGATAGTCCCTTATACAGGTGAAGAATGGAATCCCCACTGATAGAGGCGTTGTGGGAGACTCCTACTAGCAGCTTGACGGCCCCCACGGAAAGGGTAGGAGACGAAATTTGTAGTAACATCGAGGAGCAGATATCTGAAACAGTGATGGGGATGGCGAAAGCATGCGACCTACAGCAGTGCTGGTTGTCGGCCAAGGAGGTGAACCGCGCCTTCGACAACGATGGGCCGGATTCATCAGGGGAAACGTGGGAAACTGGCACAAAGATAGATCTTGCTTGAGTAATTATTCGCTTACGTAATATCCGCCAAGCTTGTCTTGAAAAAAGGTATAAACCTCGTGCTTGCGCTTTGTGTGTGGCGGCCGCTCGTGGTACCCTGCCCCATTGCCTGACATTCCGCAGGGCCCATCACCGTTTTCGTACATCGAGGGGCGTAATCTAAAGGACCTTCGGTTTAGACGCTCATCCACCACCTAGGGTACATTTTGCAGATTACGCTCCTGCATCGAGGTAGCTGATAGTCTCTAATACTGAGTGTAACAGGAGAGCCTGCCAAGGCGTTGAACATTGCTTATCAGACCCTCCTCTGGGTTTCTTGTCCTCTTGTCCAGCACACACTGAGCCATATCATACCCGCGTCGACGCAGTGACTCACGGGCGAACCAAACAGGAGTCACGATGGCTTGTCCTTAGCAGAATACACGTACAATGCTCGAGTCTCACAATACCCTATTCATATTTGTTAAGCACTTTCCCGTTGATCCACTACGACGTATTGTGGGCTGCAGTCTCCAACTCATTTTGCATGTCAGACAACCGTCTCTTGATGGCGTCCGAATCAATGTAATTCAACTTTCCATTGCGTGTCAGGTTGAAGAAATATCGATCGCGGGACGACGGTGGCCACCTCATGATTGCGAAGAGGGACTTTAAATCCTTAATACCAAGTTCATCGACGAAAAGCTTGATCAAGTGGGTCGTCTCCGGAACGCAGGAGCGTAGGAATTTGTAGACATCAGGCGAGTAACCCAATGGGACCCGGAACTCTTTTTCGTGGCAGACTTGCCCTAACTCCGTAGTAGCAGGCCCTTCCACAGACAAACATAGCACGGACTCGATTTCATATGTAGTAGACGGCGAGATAGACACATGTTCAAGGGGAGCACTAGGCATCGATGACTCGGGCTCGATCGCCTTGCTCGGGGGAGGCAACTCTGGAGTGGGGGATTTGAGCTTTGGTAGGACGGAGCTAGTTGCGACAATGCATATTTCGTAGGTTTGATGTTCTCGAGGCTGAGGTGGGACCAGACATCTTCGTGGGGGTAGATACTCAGGTACTAGATCCTAGTACAGACTACCATCAATTCCGGGCAAGTTAATTGGAACGGCTCGGAAGGCACACACCTCCTCTGATATGATACTTATATTTTCTAAAGTGACCTTTGACGCCGTGCAGCTCCGCGTCATTAGGTCTTGAGCTTGAGGTGTTAAGATGAGAGGACCTCCTGGCAGTGATGTCGAAGTGATTGCTGGCCGACACGAAGCAGTATCACCTCTTCTTACTAGCAGGGAGCGGGTAAATTATACTTATTTTGAGTGTACTGAACGCACTATGATTCATGATAGTCACATTAACCCATTTTGCTGTTTTCGGAGACTTGCGACGACCGCGTACATCCTCGATATATCGTAGGACATGAGCACCCATGGCCTTTTTTCGGACAGGATCATTTCGAATAGGGAAGACTAGATTTATCTGACATCAAATTAATGATACCACCAACGCTGTTGGTGGCAGTGCCGGCAGCTTACATCTCTCCAGAACAAGTCCCAGGAGTCTTGTGGCTGCTTCCCTGGCGTGAAACTGGGATCAAAGCACCGTTCTATTACTCCGTGGATGAGGCTCTGCGTCGTCATTCAATACGGTAGCTGGAGTGCTCTAAGCCAGCCGGAAGTGTTACCCACGAGAATGTTCCTATACTTGATGTCAAAGTGATTCAAACGAAGAAAGTTCTGCGTTGATATTTGCTATCAGCAAGTTCAAAGTAGATTACTGCATCAGTCTTACATGTAGACCTGTGTGGGTCTTGTGGCCCATGAATATAAACAGTGTGTGGGCAAGTACTTGTACAATGTGCGAATGGCGAGAACTGGTGACGGTTCGATTGAAAGTGGCACGGTCACAAGATGTCACATCGTAATTATCGTTCCACTGACAAGTCCGTTGACGTTGACTGATACTAACAAGTTTTCGACTTACAGAATTTCGTCTATAGTGGTACGCGAGAAGCTAGTTGGCCACGCGACGCTGTATTGCTTTCCTCCACATACCATATTTTCATAAATCGTGCTTTCCTTTTCAACACACTCTTTACCGCAATACCAGGGATTTATGGTGCGTATCAACTGATCCCAGCACTCTCCAGCGCCCCGACTATGCATCGGATCCTTATGCCGGAGTCCGCCTACTACTCGTCAACGGGCGGATGACCAAGGACCAAGCGATCCAGCGACTCAAGGCCATATGGATGGCTACGAACGAAGTTGACAAGGGCAGCTAGCAAGCGCAGATTGACGCGGACGCTGCTGCAGCGAATCAAGCTAGAATAGACCGCGAGGAGCGAGAACACGTACAGCAGGAGAGAGAGCATCGCGATCGAGCTCGGGTTGTAGCAGAGGACTTGCGGAGGCACGGTGTAAATTACGCCCCCATCCCTCTTCGCCGTGTACCAATTGTCCCAATGGTCCTGCCATTGCCATACGCGGAGCGCCAGCTCGCCAAGGGGCTCTACGTCGAGCTGTGGTATTTCACCAACGCCGGCCTGGCGCACGCTGCCAAGGAGTCGCGCTCCGTCGACGATGAGGCCATGACCATGATTCGCGGTCCCGATGACATTCTTCCCTGGGTCCCGACCTCAGCAGCGAAGGGGGCGGGCGTTGTTAATCCTGACCACTCCCTCACCTGGGAAGACTTCTGTCAGTCCATGCTCACGGACGTGCGTCGGGCGGACTGGCCCCAGGACCGCGTTGTCATGTTCACCAAGTTCTGGTCGTCCCTCTAAACCCACGAGTTGTATCTCTCCACAAACCCGCTCAATCAGAAGACCCTACTCGTATCTCAGGACGAGCAGCGGCAGCTCTAGGACGCGAGCATCACCAGTCCCAAGCTTGCATACAGCCTCGCAAACATGAACGAAGAGGTCTTATCGCGCATTCGGAATAGAGTTTGTCTCGAGGAGAGACGCCGCAGAGATAATGAATATGACCGTGGAAGCTTCCTTGAACCTTGGCTCCCCCGCTTCCCTTTCCGTCGTTGCCTGCGCTCACTCTGACTTTTGCTCTGGCTTTTCCAGCGCGCAGGTACGACCGCACATCAGACCACACGCAGACACTCGGCCTCCCCCTCGCGTAACGCTAGGCGCGAACGTCAGAGATCCTTATATCGCCCATATCGCAGAGATGTGTGAATGATGTGACGAATAGGTAGGTTCTCCGTGGGGGAGATCGCTCAAGGAGACGGTTCGGGTTTGATGTGATACATATATGTCGACTTTAGCCTGAAGGACCGACGTGTAGCAAGTACGGGGTACTGGCGACCCGACGTTGATCTATCTATGTTTGTATATAATATACTCTGACCTATAACCTTGCGGCTCAGGCAGCTTCGCCGGCTCCCCGAATCCTGGACTTCGAAAATGGCAGGACCTCGACCTTCAACAAACAACTGTTCGACATGACCTGAGCCCTCCCCTCCTCCTGGCCACAGGAGCACCCATCCTCCCGACCCATTCCGTTCAGCGAAGCATTCGTGCAGGGCATCCAACCATGGCGCGGAGTAGTGCGGTCGCTCTCGGTCTTATGTATATATCATAGTATGCTAGGCGCGTTCGGTACTCGCGCGTTCAATTCCAAATGCACAACTGGGCGCAGCCAGCTTGAGATACACAGGTGTTGAGTTTCTTGCTCGAGACACCGCGCCGCCGCCGTCCCTCCGTCCCTCTTTCCAAACGTAAACAGTATTTCGCGACTATTGAGTCACTACAACAATTGAAAGGTATACTACAGAGTGTCGGACAAAGAATCGTGACGGTGCTACAAAACTAGTGCGATATTGCATACAGTGAGAGTTGCTATCGTGAACATGGAAGTGGCCGTTGAAAATGATACACTTGACAATGCAATGTATCGAGCATCATGGCTCGTCAAGTCGTAGCTACATAGCTTGGTGCGGACGTCGAAGGAGATACATAGTACAGCCTGTATGGCGTATGGCGTTGTGAAAACAGAACCAGAATTCGAGGCGGACGTATACGGGGAACGATTGAACCGAGAGAGGGATTCAGCGAGGTGGATCGTTGGATCGTCAGAGTATGCAGGTCTACAGGAAATACATGGACTTTGAGAGCCTCCCGTTGATGGTCCTGTATCCCGATCTCCACGTATCGAGGTTAAAGGTGACCCCGCTGGACACCGTCGCCGTGTCCGAGCCCGTGTAATCGAGGTTGCGGTCGAAGTAGAAGACAGCGCGACTGCATACCATCTAATACACCGAAAACATGCAGAAAAGGGAAAGGGAAACGGTAAGCAATCTACGAGGAGGATGATCATAGAAGGATGAGCATACATCAGCGTCTGCGAGATAGAACAAAACATTGTTAACACGAAAATCCCGATAAAAATAGTGGGGTATGAGGTGACTTACAATACACGGGCGCGGGAATGGAGACCGAACGCGTCGCCTTTGCATATGCGTGGCATAACGTAAAGGCGAGTGATTGAAGACTAGAATGTTAGTGTCGTTAGACAAGTACTGAGCGTAGAACCGAATCAACTTTGAGCGCGTACTCATCGATATTACTATTGAAGTTCTCGTCCTTTAGGATGATATAGTGGCTTGGTCGACTCGCTGCAGAATTTTTTTATCAGCCATATATCTTTGCTCCATTCAGGTTGGGAAAGACATGAACTCACTGCCAAGCAAGCCGCTGTGACTCAACAGATAGAAGTCGGCGCAAAACGGGCTCTGAATCCCCGTATCTGCGACGAAGCCGGCGGGACAGTTCCCGCTCTTGTCTGCGCCACTGCATTCATTAAAGGAAATGAATGACATTGTCAGTATGCAGCACGTTGGACATGCTGTATACTCACCGACCGAATGCCGGGAAGAACCTTATATGGTGCCTACGAGGTGATAACCATGAGTCCGCTTCCTCTTTGACGGCACAAGGAGCATCCATACCTTTTGCCAACGACGATGAACGTGAGCTTTGGCTTCGCCTGCTGGACGTTGGCGGCCCGCCACGCATCATCAATCCCAGCTGTTATACAGATAGCCTCATGTCAGCGTCTACTTTGCGGCCGAAAACAGAGGCACCGGCCATACCTTGAATTGCAGGAATCTCCTTCTCCGCCACTTGACTATATTCGCCTTCGGAAACGCCGTCACGGAAGAACACGATCTTTAATGAATGACCAACAGTCAAAATGGACAAGAGCTTCATGAGCATGCGACATACCGCGGCAGGTCCTGCCCTGTTTTTCACACCAAAGGCAGAGACAGCTGTCTAATGGACATGAGGTGTGAACATGCTATTGCGTTGCTCGGTGCGACAGACTCACAGCAACCATCTCACGCAGGTCCACGATAATCTCGTGGCGTGGCGGCTGAACCCGAGAAAGGGCCACATAGTGTGAGGCGTATTTGTCGTGCGAGAAGACAAGGCTGGTAACCGAGGGCCTTTCTGCTGTCCCAGGCCCGGGGTGCCCGACATCAGCACCTGAGGAGTTATTAATTTCGAAAGCCAATTGTAATCACGACAAGAACTTACCCATGATCATGTAATGGGCTTTCTTCAATTGTTCGAGGGCACTCGATCTGGGAATCGAGTTGGTCCCGCCGAGTCGTGCATTCAGCCTTCCGAGACGAGTCAGCAGAGATTCATGTGAAGGGTGCATGCGCTACATACTTGAGAGCAACGTTGTTGCAATACTGGTCGTTGAACTTAGGTTGACCCCGAGCGAAAATCTTCGTTTCGCGCACACACTGCGTAACAACACCTAGTTATGATTCACAGCAAACTCAGTGACGATCAGCGTACACAAAACTATGGCTCACCAGCTTCGACATCACCCCAATATTTGATATCAGCTCTAAGGGGAGCTGCATTCTGCGGGAGGATGGCGAGGATGAGGATGTGATTCGGGTTTAGTTTATGTCGCTCCATGAATGCGCGCATCTCCCCGAACGACTGGTTCAAGGTCTGTGAAAAACATAAGCCATGGTACGAGTAAGAAACGAATCCCAAACCTTTTGCGGGGCCTGTGGATTCCCTTTGCCATAGAAGACACAGTCGGCCACCCCTAAGAGACACTCAGTATAGCCACGCCAGCTACAGCTTGATTCATACCCATTCCTACCAGATTAAATAAGTACGAAATCGCAAATGGACACGATGTATGGTAGAACTCGCCTAGCTTGTTGCAGCACACTTGGAGGTTCCGGGCGAAGTTCTCAACCACCTGTTCCGGGATGCTTAGTTCGAAGTTCACCACACTCCATACGCCTAGCCTCTCTGGCGTGTGGAATTTCTTGTTCACAACGTTCCAGGCTCCGTTTTGTGGACTCTGCAAGTAGGGGTCAATGAGTAGGTGGGGGAAAAGAGGGAGGGACAAACGAATGGCTGGCCTCCGCCATACTGCAGGCTTGGGGTGTCGAGAACACGCCCATTGATTTTCAGTGGTTCAAAATCAATGGTCATTCCGCCGTCATGTATAAGATCGTTGGTCGGGTATTGTTGTGCCTGGAGGTTATGGATTAGACGCAAGATATGAGGAAACACTAGAACATACCGGGCCTGGCAAATCCTTGCCGCCAACGTTTCCAGTTTGAATCGCTTTCAGGCGTTCCTCAGGCCGCATCGTCGAGAATTTCTGGATGGCACCGGACTGGATGTCTTCTGGGATCTTGCCCTTGTAGAATTGGCCCGGAACGATGTTGCAGAATTCGGCTGGGATGATTTGTTTATGGTCATCGTTTGGCCGAGAGATGATGATGCCAAAGGTGTCGGGGTATTTGACTGGTTTGTTTTGGCCGCGGAAGTACGACTAGGGTTGAGTTAGTCTGATGTTCACTATCGGTAGTCATAGGTACACCCATACCTCAACAGTGAACGACTCTCCACTTTCCGTATTAAATCTGAAATGCCCTGCCTTTGGCTCTAGTCCATATATCATTTTCCTTACACCCTGCATTGCAGGCGTGTGGACAGTGATCATCCGCTTCTTAAAGTATCGTTCAAGTTTTCGGAATCTAGGATCCCGTCCGTCGAACGAGAGCGCACGGATGTCCCTCGCTCCTAGAACGTCAAGGGCTACGTCCAAGACGCTACCACTCTTGTACCTGAGGAAGCATGATCAATGAAAAAGATGAATAAAGACATGAAGATCACGGACATGGCGGCCATGGATATGTCAATGTTGATGAGCATACGGCCAATAGAGGGTCGCACCGATCTGGCTCAAATCAGACCAAGGAAAGGAGTGGCGAACATTCAACCCGCTTACTGGAAGAAACCGCGCCATAGTTCAAACCCTCCACCAACTCCCCTTGATCCTATCTCCGTATAATAGGCTCTTGCATTGTTCGGGAAAGTTGCCCTGAGCAAAGATTATCACAAACGATAAGGGGAGCGAAATGCATCGGGCACGCACCAATTCTGCCCCTGACGAACGAGCAGCTGCAATAGATTGGTCGCGGCTGCCGTCTGGGGAGTTTGCTCGGATCCTTGATACCGTATGAGTGAATTAAGGAGCCTGATTGAAGTAGCCATTAGTCGCAGGCGACATTTCATACGAATGCACGTACCATGGTTTGACTGTCTCAGCTGAGGTCAACGTCAGCTTCACTTGAATAGCACCCTTTGGTGGGCCGGGACGAGCTTCACGCGGAGCAGCGGGCGGTGGATTACGACGAGGCTTGCCCAGTCGAACGCTCAGCTACATCCCGGGATCGAAAGCGCGTCAGTCGAGCAACGGGGATCGTCGGTCCAGGCTCACTACGTACCGTCGCGCTACTACTATTGTTTATGTTGAGAACTTTGGATATATACATGATCGCGCGACCGTCGTACGCGAAACGCGGATTGAAGTATTGGGGGTATTGTAATACGAGTTCATGCATGATTTCTTGGCGTTTTCGTGGGTTCTTCTGTTCCGGGGTGAAGTCTACAGCGTATCCGACCTTATCAGTGCTATCGCCCTCATTTGGAAGTTCGAGGCGACGTACCAACTAGATATACGCGATAATCGTTGTTAGAACGTGATCGCGTCGCATCGCGACTCGCCGCATAAACTCATTTAGACTCACCATCATATTGGTGGTACTCTTTCGTCGGAAGACTATGCAACATGTCAATTACGTCGATTTGAGCACCCAAAGACACCTACCGGGAAATGACAAAGGTGTTCGAAGACACCTGGAGCGGGCGGCCTTGACGGTTCGACATTGTCACTTGCCGTGCTTTCTGCTTTCTGCTGATATATCGATATAGGGTCTTGGAAAGATTCGAATTGAAGCCGGAGGGGTTTCAGCTTATCTGCTCGACTTTATATACCCTCCTACACGAGCGAACGCCAAAGAAGGCAGGAAACCACCCAGAATCCCTTGACGCGTCGCGAGGCGAAACTTCTGAGATCACGTGGGGTTCTACGATTTTGGGGTGCAGGTCGTCCCACCAATTGAGGGTTGATCTCCTCGAAGATCTTGGTTAAGATATATAAGAAAGGTCTCAATGCATTGGACGTAGCATACGATACAGGAATGGTAGTGCACTAACTGACGTGAGACGAACGTGCATCAAGACATGAGTCCGCGACAGGTAGAACATGGGAAGGAGTGGGAAGGAGGAACCAACGCTGTGTTAACAAGCAGAGCGAGCCGGCCCAGAAGGGAATGGGAAGAACCAAATATCATCTACGGCAGAGGAGCCGTTCAGCAGCAGCCACCGGATTGCTGTTGCTGTACTGGGTTGGACGGCGTGATGGTGGAAGACTTGTTAGCAGGTCCCGATGACGATGACCCCATTCTGCGGGTGCGTCTTAGTATGGAAAGCTTTAGACACTCGGAACAACTCACCGATCCTTGATTTGCTTAGCCATGGTCAAGAAAGCCTGCTCAACGTTGGTGGCGTTCTTTGCGGAAGTCTCCAGGAAGGGGATAGATAGTTGGTCCGCAAAGTCCTAAATCCACAAGGTGAGTCACATTTTTGGGGTTGGAATACAGTACTGCCTCACCTTCGCGACGCTGTATTCCACAACCTTCTTGCTCGTCAAATCGGACTTGTTACCGACGAGGAGTTTGTTGACGCCTTCCGAAGCATAGCGATCGATTTCTTGAAGCCATTGCTTGACATTCGAGAAAGTGTCTTGAAAGGTATGTTATGTTAAATTTTGGGGTGGAAAGGCAGCAAGTCCGTCGTCAACGCACCGTTGTCCGTCACATCGTAGACTACGATAATGCCGTGGGCGCCACGATAGTATGATGACGTGATGGTACGGAATCTCTCCTGGCCTGTAGGGACAGAGTGAGACGTGCGCAGTGCGCAAGCATATAAGAGAAGGGCATACCAGCAGTATCCCACTGAAGGCCATCATCGAAATGAAAGAGTCAGCATGCATATATGTGATAAGGGGGTGAGGCAGAAAACGAGGCGCTGCGGAAGAGCCGTCAAGAACAACACCCCAAAATCCTTTTTTCTACAGCTTTTCCTGGCTGCGTGTTGTGGTCCCGAGCCACATTCCTCTCCGCCTTCTGTGAAGCAGTCAAAGAAGCATTTACGCACGATTTGCAGCTTCACAGTCTTGCCCTCTAGCTCTATTGTTCGAATCTTGAAGTCAACACCAATGGTGCTGATGTAGCTCTCCGTGTATGTATCATCGGCGAACCGCAGAAGCAAGCAGGACTGTGACGCGAGGATGAATCAAGTCAGCAAGAAGGCAACGATAAAGAGCAAAAAGACGACGCTGACCTTGCCAACACCAGAGTCACCAATGAGGAGAAGCTTGAAGAGGTAGTCGTACTCGCTGGTATGCATTATGGAAATGTGGTAAGGTGAGGTGAAGAGGAAGAAGCGGTGGGAAAACAACAATGGGCGAGGCGGTTGGAGGTGAAGACGGGTTGGGTGGCAGTGACATGCGTGGCCGCCCTTGACACCGGCAACTCCGCCCGATTAGGCCGGCTCGGCGCTCAGGGCGCCGACTGTTTCCCCTCCACAACATACGGGTGTCGTAACTTGTAAGGCAGACACTCTGGGTCATTTCAGCTCCTCGAACCGGAAACTAGGCGGTACATCTGGCAGCGAGTTTTGAGGCCATTTCCAGTGTCAGTGACATGCCAACCACGCAACCCAATTCTAGTCTTCTACTGCTGATCGACTCTGCTGTTTCGCTGTCCTTTTATAATCACAACCGCCTTTCTGGATACCACAGTTGAATCGGTCTCTTTGATGTACCCAGAACTCCTCTAATATCAGCGTCTTTTCTGGTTCTGGCCTCTGCGATTGCGCCTCATTCTTGCTAGTCAAACTCTGACACACATAATCAGTGTGTGGTGAAACGTCAAGAGCATCAACGATCATCCTACTACCTAGAGTGGTTTTCCTAGCCCAAGGGCCAGACTCTAGGCTGAATGGCGGCAAACTGGGGCAATTGGCAACGAATCATAAGTAGATTGCGATTGTGCATGAGTTGGTAACACTGGCCTTTGCATTTTCATTGTGACCGCTACCAAGTACTATGCGACGAGAACTAGCCATGCTACCGGCGAGTCCCGAGGATCCGTATCGGCAGTAAGCGCCTGATTACAGCTAAGAACGAGTTCCTTGCGAGCTCCACACCTTCTATACCAGTGCGTATCTCTCTCCATCATACAACATAACCTCGTACGATGGAATCGTGGTGTTAGCAGCTCAGGGCACCTCCTTATATCGAAGTTAACCATTCGCCTTCAAGACTCGGAGCGACGTGAAGGTGATCACGCGACGCGAACGCGCAAACCGCTACCCAGTACATCACCGACCCGTAAAGGACGCAAAGGCGTTTGGTTTACCCAAGCACACAATCTCTCAGCAAAATGTTGACGCCGGCTCGCCATTCTTGGCTTATACACGTACTTTTCTCCATCGCCGTCCAGCGTTGTATAGCTCAACACAGCTTCAAGCTGCCTATGAGCCGTGTGCAGCGAGGCAAGGTAAACGCCTTTGGGAACGCCTTCAGTAGTCTGGCACCCGTATCTCAAGTCAAAGAATTGTACGTGCTTACCTTTGGGTATTCAACGCCACTCAGCGTTTCCGTTCCCCTAGTGCCTATACAGTCAATATCACGTACGTTCTGCCACCCTATTTCTACTCGGTGACAGTTCCTGATCACTTCAAACGTCAGAATTGGAGCTGAAACCCTCGAACACATAGTTGATACAGGCTCTTCCGATTTGGCAAGTCACGATCGACTGTTTCTGCCCCTACCCTCTCATTTTCATTGCCATTAGTGGACTGTCAGTAACAAATGTACGGATACTGACTGCCAAAGCGTCAGAAAATATCAATATCTATCCAGCAGCCTGGTGCCCTCTCACGATCCATTCAAGCTGAATTACCTGTCCGGATCGGTCTCCGGAGACATCAATTTCGAGACAGTCACTATAGGCTCCTACGAAGTCTCACATCAAGTCTTCGGTACGCAATGGGTTATATTATATACATCGTGTTCACCAAATGAAGGCAATTTCTGCGTATACAGCACTCGCAAACAAAACCGAGAACCTTGGTCTATCTACAACGGGCAACTCTGGCATCATGGGACTCTGTTTTGCCCCTTCTGCGTCTATACCTCCTACGACTGGCAACACACTCATGGACAACCTATTCTCATCTCTGCCGGAGGACAAACGCTACTTCGCTATCAAACTCGGCCGAGACAGCGACAACGATTCGTCGTCTTCTCTTACTTTCGGGGAGGTTGATGCAGACTACGCTAGATCTATCGACGACTTTGCTTTTACCCCTGTTTCCAAGGACGGGGCTACGGACTACAATTTCTGGAAAATACCTCTGCGCTCGCTTACGGTAGATGCTGCAACACTCGATCTATCTCCTTCCCTCGTTCCTGGCGCTAAATCACCCATCGCGGTACTCGACACAGGTACAACTCTTGTTCTGGGACCAACGATCGACGTGGACGCCTTCTGGGGGATGGCCGGTCCCAGCGGCTCAGCTCGGAAAAATCCCATCTCCGGCCTTTGGGAAGTTCACTGCAATCGCAGCATCGCGGCTGGCTTCGTACTCGGCGATAAGGGTGCCGAGAAGGAATATTTCGTCCATCCAAGAGACCTTAGCTGGATAGACGGCGGGCAGGCTAATGGTTGGTGCCTAGGCGGCATTCAAGCCAACGATGGTGTACGTCCTCCACTGTACCTGAAATGAGACATTCATTTTGCTTATGGGATGATTCAGGTTAATTCCGGAGACTGGTTGCTCGGCGACACGTTCCTCCGCGTAAGTCACTCGCTTGGATACGCACACATGTTTCACCACCATGATCTCATTTGAAATTTTGCAGAATGTGTACACTATCCATCACGGCGCAACATCGACGGAGCCTCCCAAGATAGGTTTACTCAATCTGACCGATCCCTCTAAGGCCGACAGCGAGTTCAGGGCTGAGCGAGGCATTGAGTCTAGTTCTCCTTTACCCAATGCGTTACCAGTCCACAATAGGCTGATGCAGGCGGCCTCTGATTCGATCACTTCGTACATTGCGTCCAGCATATGCGGATTTATGGGTGGCGCCGTCTTGACGACCCTCTTTCGAGCTCGCGCACTAGTCATGGCCAAGGGTCGTCGCGTTTGAGCGCTGCATAGGGGATATATTGCAAACTACATGTAATAGTACACGTATTGGCATGTACTTCATTAGACAACTAACATGAGTTAAGTCCGTTCGTGCTGTGACTAAAAACCTAAGCTACAACTCAAGGAGTAACTTAGCTGTTGCCACCCCGTGTTTAGTGTGCGCTTGGGCATGGTGGATCGTTGCGAGACGTGAGCGTGTAGACTGCAAGAGTAAGATGTTGAAGCCCAAGAACGAAGCCATTTGGACACGACTACCAGTAAATTCGAATCGAGGAGGTGCTAGTCATCAACAATAGTGACACAACGCACGACGACGTAACCTGCTGGATCTCACTGCAGCACCCGAAAATTGCGGTGAAGCCAGGCTTCTGCGAAGGCGAACCCTCGCGAGACTCCTAACTGCAACGGAAGGAAGCTTGAACGCACCCAAGAACCCAGAGAAAATGATGATAAGATCCAAGACTAAATCTTCTCCGTAATTACGTGCCGTCGACGAGATGCGGGACTTGCGAATGCTACGCGAAATGGTCGAAGAGGCTTAGGATGCACTGGGGGGCGACGAATCTGCTCCTAGATTGACGAGTGCAACACCACGTTCCCAAGTTCGCTTCCAGATCCGCGCAGATTGCTTATCTGGCGCGTCGAGAAATTACGGTGTTTAAGCATCGCCCGCGCATCTTCAGAGGGGTTGCCTAGGAAGAAAGCAGATTATGGGGAAGGATAATTGCACGAGGCCGAAGGAAGAAAGGCATGCGAATAGGAATCAAGAAACAATGACAACGAACCAAAATGTGCTTCGAGTGTGCAGCGGATGGTCGGAAAGCACGGCTTGCAGGGCATCTGAAACGACGAGGACTCATTTCCGAGGGAGAAGAGTGGTGACATAGTGCAACGTCGTAGGTAATACAGATTTGTGTGCGCAAGATATAGGAAGTCAAGATGAATTACCTATTTCTGTGGGCTTTGAACGATGTAGGCAGGCTGATAGCCTGGCTGGTTCGGGGCTGTCCAATTCTGCTGCTGCTGCGGAGGGAAATAGCCAAAGTTACTGGCTACTTGTGGTTCCCATTGACTGTGGGTAACAGCACTAAACAAGGGGGGTAAATGGCTAGGGCAAAGCGCAACGCACCCGGTTTGTAGTGGTGCCCGAAACTGGCAGATAGTACAGATCCAAATGTGATCCGACGACATAGGGAAAATGGGTACGAAGAAGAATTCGAACCATAACTTGCTTTTTGCCGCTACAATAGAAGCTGCAGCAGCATTGAGCATGTACGTCCTCGAGACCTGAGAGAACGACTGACCATTGTGGCATCTGGGGCAGATCCGAGGGGGTTGGCCTGCATCTGGCTTAATCTTCGTCTGGCAGCCAACTTGAGGATTCCCGCGAAGTTAGCTGGCAACCGGAAGTCAGACTGCCTCCAATGTACACGTACACAATATGGGTAAGCAAACTAGGATCAAATATTGGGTTGGTGTAGATTTCGCAAGATATGGCCACTCACAAAACATGGTCTGGCAATCGGGTTAGTGGTCAGAGTTTGGACAGAATCGTGCGCAGCACTGGGCCGGCAACTGAGGCGTCGTCGATCACTCGCGGAGTTTGACTTATCTAATCTAATCTCTACTTCCCTGAACATCCCATGATCCAACACTTGAAGCAACCAGTTAATGGCACGTCGTCGGAAAAGAAACAAAGAAGAAAGTAACACAGCTGCACTGGTTGGTCTGACAACGCGTACAGCATCTGTTGACAGAGAAAGTCACCTCGACTTGTCATTTCTACGTTGGTTTCACGATCAACACGTTTGATTTGGCTTCTGGCCTCGGTGGCTGTGACTGACTATCCTTCTTCTCTCTTTAGCGTCCAAGGGTTGCAATGAACTATGGTACGGCATCGTCACTAACTCGTTATAATCAAGGATGGCATTTCTCCCTGAAGGTCTTGAGGCTTCACCACGGCCACGCAAGCGGGGGCAAGTGGGGGCTGCTCGCACGCCGCTCCGCATCCAGAAGACCATGCCGCGTTTCGATCCCTGACAAGGGTTGCGGAGAACGCTGTCAAAGAGTAAGAGAAGCCATGTTCTTATGTTAGCCACTCTGGCAGCGACGCCACAGTCGTAGTATTTGGGTCTTGCACAACTTCGAGTCCCACGGTCGTGGGGGCACCCCTTTCCCCCCTTTGCACACGGTTGTTCTATCTATATGTAGGCCCACTGACTTGGAGGCCTGCTTATCAGGTGAACAACCCATCAACCTGCTTTGAACGTCACCAGATTAGCGCGGTGATCACTAGCCGCAAATGCAGCTAGAAGCTCGTTTCCTGGAGCTCTGGAGTTGATTACCATTCTGAGTGTCCACCCTTTTGCCTCCTTTCAACATGGAAGTATATATCGAACTCAGCTCGGTACCATCCAGAGGTTGCTATTGCGCATGGATCATGGATCATGAGATCATCCCATCCGGTCTACACGTTTCGGTGCTCCTGCTGGCGTATCGTAACACTCGATCTTCAATTATAAGTGCATTCCAGAACCCACGATATCCAAGGGTGGACGCATCAGAAACGCCCATTTGGAGATGGCAGATCCTCCAGACTGTCCGTAAGTACTTGGCGGAACGAGAGCCTAGCTTTGCTCAACTTGATCACCGTCTTACGGCCCGGCCTCTTACCGTAACTGACTCGATCAACCGATGGAAGTGTATAATTAAAAGACGTATTCACTCCGATGGATTTTATTGTACTTTGGGCAGTCTCCATATCGTTGATATTCAGAGTAATGAGTACAAAGACCATGCCTAATGGGCCATGCCATTACATGTAATAATACACAATGAGCGAACCAACCCACCCAGTAACAGTAAGTAAACGAATAGAATCTAAAAGACAGATGCAATGATGGTATAATACGTGACAGATGCAACAAGGTTGAAAGCGAGGTATGAAGAGATGGCGTCAACTAAAAAGATGCGAAGCGGCGACGAATGATGGAGCGTAAAACAATAGATCATATACAAATTGATTAGTTGATTGATAGAGTCTGATAGAGTCCATCTTGTCGACCTTAAACAGCAGAGGCAATTTAGTAGTAGTCCGTGAACTGTGTGACCGTATTCATTTCTTCCGCGGCATGGGCTAGAACCTGAGAGGCTCCCGTGGACATGTACATCCCCACAGATTCCAGATATCCCGCATTGGAGCCGACACCATGTTGAGAGTGATGACTTGACGGCCGATGATGGTTGTATCCAAGTGGCTCAGCTAGACCATGGCCGGAAGCCCCCATCGGTGCGTTGTAGGTGAACTGCGGTTCGATATCCGCGGTCGCAACATTGTAGAAGCCATCGTCGAGCCCTTCTTTGAAGGCCGGCATGGAATTGCCCGCTAGTCGAGCGGGAAAGACGGGGGAATCACTTCCGCTGAAGCCAGTGCTGGTACTGGTGGTGGCCGAAGTCCCAGTTCCCGGAGGTGTGTACGATGCCCATCCAATCGGGGCACTCCCGTCCGCGCTGCAAGCGGTATTGGGTGCGCTTTCGGCGTAGGTACGGGGCGACAAAGCTACGCTGAGCGGTGGTCGTCCCGACCGCTCATTCAGCGTTGACAAAGGAAGCCCAAGATGTGGGCCGCTTTGTATCACTGCTTTGTTGTAAGTGTAGACCGGAAGGGGACAAAGGCGTTGTTGATCCTGATGGCGGAACGGAGTCATGTCTTGGGAAGAGGTGTACTCAGCTGTCGGTGCGAGCTGCATGTTCCGATGACTGTTCTCCCAGATGTGCTCAATGGTATCGACACGGTCCTCGCTCTTCGCATATGCCCATCGCATCTCCGAAAGGGCCCGTAGGCAAAGTTGTGCGCTCTCAGCCTTCGCGCTGAAGGTTAGACTTTCGATGTCCTCCTGCTTGAAAGTGTGGTCGTCACGAGAGTTTTGTAGATCGCTTTCACCGCCGGCAGCAAGTATTCCGGCAAAGAAGACACCGTCCTTGACAAGACCTGTGTCCCATTTGAATAGAGATGCACCGTCGGGGTCCCTTGTGCCGCGCTCTAGGTGGTGCTTAACGATGGAAGTAATTGACGAAAGGAGGCGGGAACAATGATGTAGCGCGATAGCGTGGAGGTTGTGGGTAGAGGAGGCAGGATGTTGTGAGGATGGATCCGGGGAGTTGGCTGCGTAGAGCGGCGGTGAGCATGCTTTTCGGGTTAGGCGGTGCTTCAAAGTCTCCCGGATAATGTTATCTACAGGAATAATGTTTAGCCCTGGAACTTAGTAGTATCTGGTATAGGCAACTTACGACACTCGAAGATGAATATCTATAGCACAGGAGTACATTGTGGTCAATGGCTGAGCTAACGACGCAAGAATGGGACCAATCAACTAACCTGCCACGCGCTAGCAAATCGGTCCAAATCTACGCCGTCCTCGGTGACATTGGATGTGCCTTGCCGACGCACGGTGTCGAAATCGTCCCAGCAATTAGCAAGACCATCCCAGATCCTACGCATCCCTTCAGAATCGATATCGAGCTGGCATCTCGCGGCCTTGGCACCCGTCAGGACGGCGTGAATATCTCGGCATACGCTGCTGAGGCGTAGGGGGAGGGAGAAGACATAGTTGGGGTGCCAGTAAGAGACAGGAGGGGTGGTTCGAGCGCGGGAGCATGATTGCGTTGTAATCACGGAATGAGATGAAGTTTCCGCGGCCGCTGTGAATGTAGGTGATCCAGGGTGACTTGTATCCCCAGTATATCCAGGCGATAACAGCGATTGTTGGATAGTGGCAAGGTCTTCGGGGTCGCTGCGGGTTGCCCGATGAGTTTCTAATTTTATATGATGAATCGCGTAGCTTACAGCGTGAGACGTCCCCCTCGAAGACCACCAGCAATGCCTTCTTGGATGTGTGCATAACAATAAACGCGCAGACGGACCATAGCATCGTCTGGCACTTGTGAGAACGGCGAGGGGCCGGAGGAGGATGGAAGTGTCCACAACGCATGACTCTGGGCCAGGGCTGCCTCATACATCATCAACCTATCTAGGTGATGGGACTCTATACGGAAATCTGATAAACACCATGGCATTCCTCAAGGGGGAAAGAAAGGTGACAAACCTTCCATCAAAGGTAGAATTAAAAGCAAGATGCGCACACCATCCCAGGTCGGGTGGCGCATCACAGAATGCGCGTCGATGAGTTCCATCACTTCACGCAGCATGGAGTCTGTCCTCTCCCTGCGTTCGTGGCGCCGGTGATCGAGTCCGCTTTTGATGTTTTGTGAGAGCTCGCGATCGGGTGGAATGTTGACGCTGGCTCGGCGGGTGTTGCGTGGAGAGGTGGGGGTGAGGCTCTCGAAATCTGGGGCAGAAGACAGGGAAAGGAAGTCGTAGCTGCTGGCTTCTTCGAGTCCACGTTCGTTGACACCGAAGGAGTATGCCCATACCACCAGGAGCATAGATAATATTTGCCCTTCGAAGCTCAGAATCTGAGACCCTTTGGTGTGAGCTAAGAAACGTGCGGGAAATTCGGTCGAATCGAATATGGGTCCTAATATTCAGTAAGTTAGATGATGGCGCTTCGAGAAGCGATATATGAGAGTAATATTACGTTGCGTGCTGAACCATCGCCAAAATGGAGAGGCGAAGAACTCTGGCTGAAGGCCGGGGATTGTCCGTGGTCGAGCGTGAGAGGGCAAGGAGGAAGAGGAGGAGCCTTCTGCGCTATCAGGATCTGAGACTTTGCCGTAAATCCGCCTACAATGTGATCATCAGAACGAGTACTGTGGCAATGGCCTTGCCGTTGACACCCACTCTACTTGCTGCAGCCGTCTGCCCCGTCTGAGTAACTTTACTGATTTCACGTCGGCGAATTCGTCTCTGCATGGGGGATATTAGTATGATAGTGGATATGAAAGCGCAGGGAGACGTACACGCATTTCAGCCCGCGTTCTTTACAATTTGAACATGATGGACACGGTCCAGCCTGGTCGAGGGGGAGGTCTTTGAGATCACAGCGCACTCTGGGATTACAGAAGTGAGAAATTGAACACGAGGGGGACTGCCCGAGCGCACCTCCGCATCCGACATGCACCACATGCAGAGAACTGCTGGCGCGAGGACTTTGGCTGGCCTGAGGGACGACGAGGATAAGGCGTGTTTGTGGATGACCTTGTAGACGGAGGGGCGCCGGCATTCTGGCTTCGGGGCGACATGGGAGACAGGAGTGGGACTGAGGGAACCGGGGGACATTGAGAGAGACTTATATATATTACGGTATCGAAGAATTAATGCACGACCTAACCGGATCTGTGGCCTCGAGAAGGAGATCTGCATTGAATCTAATGTCACGGTTTCCAAAAATGTTTATTATTATTTTTCATTATGCGATCTGCCGAATCCGTCCGTCCGCCGTCGCCGTGCTCCGCGAGCCTTGAACTTTGTCACCGCCTCCGCTTACACGCCGACCGACCCACGACTCCGGCATCCTGGACACAAGTGATATCCCAGTCCCCCCCGATTGCACTGCATATTCTTTTGCGTGACCTGTCGACTAGCTGACTGCACCCGTGCATTTGACGCATTTGACGTCAAGCAGCTGAACTTTACTTTCCCTGGTGTGAATGAACTGAGATCTCATCGACTCGGCAAGCACCAGAACCAGGATCAACGTTATGCGACACAGCCTTATGGAATTCGTTTGCCCCCGGTGCCCAAACCAGCAAAACATACATTCTTGAACACCGTTTGTGCCTCTCAACCACATTGCAGGTGTACCGACGCATCAATTGCATCAGCGATCGCGAAGACTGTGTCCGGACTGCGGAGTCGCTAGTGCGCAACGCAAGTATAATCGTCATTTAGACAAATTCGTTACGTATCCGGTCTGCTCACTATTCTCAATAGCTACGATTGACGGCTTGCCCCGTCTAATCCCGTTCTCCTTAGGCTTTTCCGCAACTCTGCAGCCGTGCGCTGCTCAGGGTTGAGCTTTCTGTCGCGCGCCATTTGCTCTATATTTTGCCCATACTTAGCCACGAGTCTCTTCATGTACGCGATTTCGCCCTGGGAAGCGTGTCGTGGGCCCGCGCCAGATATTGATGCGGATACAGTGTTTGAATTGCATTTAGTGTTGGAAGATATGCGTTCTAGGGCTGTTGGGAGTCAAGCTAAGGTCAGCCACTTGCAAAATCGTGAGAAGTGGAGGGAGAGAGCATATCGTGGAAGAGAAGCGGCAAAAAGAAAGCCAAATGGAAGGATTGAACGAACGGCGAAGATGATCAAGGAAAGCGGAAAGTTTTGGTCTTTGCACCACCATTCAGTTCCATTAACAGTAGCTCAAGGTGAGAGGATCAGAACGGCCGTTGAAAAGTCCCCAACATCAGACGCTGACAATTTAATGTTTGACGTGAAAAAATCCGCACCAACTTCGAATATCATTTATCAGCCCGAAGCCATCTGGTGCACGATCCAACATGAGATGTCCGCCACTCGGGGATACAGTCTGACATCAATCAAAGGCGCGAAGGAACACGTACGAGGAAATAGGAGTGGATGTCCCATACGGGAGCAAAGGTAAAAGAAACTCACCTTCTACCACGCCTGACCCATTTCCTTCAAGACGTCCGCCCATCCCCGATACCCATTTTTCCTTCGTCGACTCGTCGATAGGCGGTTCAAGATCTTCCATCGTTATGTCTTGTGGGGCGTCTTTAGCGTCATCGGCCTCATCATCTGGCAATTCTATGTCGATTACATTTCCCGCTTCGTCACGTATTATTCGGCCATAACCTTTACGGAGAGGGGCACTTTTATCAGCATCGCCAGAAGGACCTTCGCTGAGATTAATAGGTGCGTCGCTCGTGGTACCCTCCGTTGGGGCACTTTCATTTGGTTCGACTCCGCCCGACGCAAGGGGGTCGAGGGAGTGCACAAGCCCGAGAGCTAGATAACTAGGAAAGCGTATAAGTCAGCTGAGGAACGTATACGATCGTAGAATTATAGCGACGATATCTATCACAAAGCAGCCGCCCAGATCGCATGGAAGCAGTGAGATAGCGTAGAACGAATGAGGGTCAAATAAGCTACACCAGAACGGGCGACATATCAGTGTGATCATGCTGCTCGTGCAAAGAACGATGGATGAAAGAGACATTGATGAAGCCGCCTGTCTTTGGAAATGAAAACGGAACGGGTGCTGTTCACTCACTTTTGCCGAACAGTCTTCCGATTATCCCAGGCATCTTGCAAGGCTTTCGGACCGCGTATGGCTTAACCAGCATGGTGATCGTCCCAGAAGCGGTGAACGACAGCGGGCGGTATAGAATGAAGATGGAGGAGAACCAGACGCAGGATTCGGACATCCAAAGTCAGT
This sequence comes from Sanguinoderma rugosum, assembly GCA_017499575.1. NCBI lineage: Eukaryota > Fungi > Basidiomycota > Agaricomycetes > Polyporales > Polyporaceae > Sanguinoderma > Sanguinoderma rugosum. The sequence continues at coordinate 3,857,167 of VTPW01000001.1, read as the reverse complement.
ACACCGTTCTATATCATGGTGGACGATGACAATAGCATGGCTCACGAGGTGTTTTCTTGAGTATTTTCTTTGCTCTCCTGGATTGGCTGACAGGACGATGGGTAGACGAGCGAGCTTTTCGGCGTTGGCGTGGATTGGCCATTGTTCAATATAACCTGACCAAATGAGACTTGATTCTGCTTCAGATTCGTCAAGTAACCACCAAATCAAGAAACACATACATCCCCAGGCAGATAGGACCAACGTGATGATTTTCTGAGCCAAAAGCTTCAGCTACAGGCAGTTCACTACGATTCCGGGGATTTGCAGACTCGACTGATGGCCTTTTGCGTTTGGGAGACTGACTGGCACGATGAGCGGAGGATGCAGAGCATGATGATCGTGCATGTCAGTGAAAATTGGGTCACGTGGGAGTCCGTCCGTTTCGGTTCAAGACGGCGTTTGCAACGACGTGCGCCGCTCACTCCCGACCATATAGAATCTACTTGACCACTACTCACGTCGTCGCAAACAATGGCTCGTCTTGCTTTCTCTCACCCATCGCCACCCGCCGCGGCACTCACTGTACATCCCTCGAATTTCACCGTTCCGGAGTGTTTTCTTTAATTCCTTTCTTCGACAGGCTGCGAAACGTTGGGTTCCAAGCTTGGGGGTATGGGGCTTTGGCGCTGGCTCTGCTGCTCTTCTGGTGCGTTACTCTCATACGTGGTTGCCATCTGCTTCGGGCTTCGGCGGACAGCAACTAACCATTTCTCCCCATAGTTTCTCTCCGTGACGCCATTGGTAAAGCGTGAAGTTTTGGTGAAAGTGCCTGTGGTGCGTACCCTGCCTCCGTTTTGCCCATTCTGAGCAATCAGATACTAATGAACTTCTCTCGATGCCATCCACATCAGCTGGGCTCATATTTCGAAGACAAGACGCCCGCGTCTGACAAGCCATTTTAATCCACTCCATTATTGTTCCACGGACTGAGTCCCTCGATTACCGTGGCGGTGGCTGTGGGGTGCAGCATGTGGTCATAGAGATAGAAACTCATGTACCAGTACCGCATGCACTTGTTGCGCCTTGGTGAATATTGAAATCGTCAGCGGCTTTGTCCTCAATCTAGTCGGCGTGCGCCAGTGTAGCAATCCTACAGGGTCTCAACCCGACTTGAGGCTGTTCGAAACATTTATCCCGCAACAATTGCAATGCAAGCTATATCTTCTAGTGCTAACAGTAGTCTACTTTCTGTGATTATCTATTTCCACTCCGCCCCGCTGCTCAAAGCTTTACGGATGTGGTGAGATTGAAGCCCACAATTTGTTCCAATTGCTTCACTGCATCAAGGGTCTCGCCGATGCGAACCTCTTGTGTATACCAATCGGTACATAATTAATATTTACGCTGGAACAAATAAAGAGGGACTTACGGATGGTTCGCATCCCTAGCTTCTGCGCCGCCTTGAGATTCCTGATCAAAAGGTAAATATATTCGTTGATCCCACGAGTGGGCTAGAAGTTGGAACATCGGCTTACATGCCAATATCATCGAGGAACACTGCTTCCTCCGGCTTGATGTTGTTCCTCTTGCATGCCAGCAGATAGAAGTCCGGATCAGGCTTCCTACACAAATGATAACAGGTTGAGGGGCGTGAGTGCATCAGGGACATGACAAGACGTACCGCATGCCGTGAACACTACTATCGATAAAGTCATCAAAGAGGGCGCGCAGCTTATTAGGGGCGGCACCACCGCGGTCCCATCCAAGAAAGGCCAATTCAGACGGTGGGATAGGATCTCCAGAGGAATCTGTCCTCGTGAAATTGTTGGTTAACGCAATTATGCGGTATTTCTGCACGGCTGGAAACAGGCGGAATCAGTAAAATGAGGGTACCAACGTTAGATGACAACGGGCTTGCTGAGGGGTCGCGAGTACAAGGTACTCCTTCAGCTATGATCCCTGAGGACCGTACCTCGAAGATTCTGGATTGCCAGCAAGATATGCGGGTCGAACACGCCACTTTCACGCATCATGCGGCCAAATAACTAAAATAAGCCAGGTCAGCGATCCGTAATGTATTCCCACTCGAGATATAACAGACCTCTCTGCCGTCAACATGCAGTGATTCCGGCAACGAAGGGCATGCTATGGGAAGAAGTGAAGCCAGCGTTACGTCGTGGGTTTGATTCCACACCGGCAGCTGACACTTACTAATCTTGTTTCTTCGGCAGTAAGCTTTATACCACTCATTTCCGCTCACGACGTCGGAAAGGTCCTTTCCAAACTGTTCGTAAAAGGGGAAGAGAGAGATTTCACCCCGTTCGAAGCGCTGCCAAGCGCCATGAGATCCACGCCCTACGCTATTATTGCATACGACGAGTGACGTGAAATTTCCAAGTTCGATTGCGTCCGGAGATATGAGTCTCGGAGCAACGGAAATGCACGATAGGAACGCACATTGAGCAGTTGATATAGTTCGGGGGAAGTCCATGATCTCGTTCGTATGTAGCAATACCAATGAACGGACTTCGTAGAACCACGCCACCGATCTGGATTCATTACGACAGTAAGTGCTGTTAGCTGAGCCTACTAGGGGCAGAGAAGGTTCAAGTTGGACACACGTCAAAGATAATTGCCTTCAGCGCGGGCAAGGACTCGGTATTTGCCATGGACCTTGTGGAAGAAGGTATGGAGTCAACATAGCACCGTCGAGTGAAACAGGGCTTACAGCTTTGGCGAGAACAAGAGAGTTCGTGGTTTGGATAGCACCGAGGTATGTTGCTGAGCGTTTCACTAAAGATGGTACGGGTCGGGTACTGAATAGCCGGGGGCAATAGCACCACGTGATCGCTCCGCCGGCAACCAAGAAGTAAACTTGGAGGGTCCTCCGGCAAGCGGCGAACGACGGCTGATCGCCGTGTTTCGACAAGGTTCAGGCTGATGATTCCATGGCTGAGTATAACTGCCATATACTTCAGACTCCGCTGCTCGTCCAAGTTATCGGTTCGTCTCTGCTCAAAACACAGCAAGTACAGCATGAACCTTGATGGCATTTTGGAAATAGAGAGAAGAGAAGCCTCGGCGAGCCCTGCGTTGTGTGAGACAGTCTTACGTTCAATTTTCCACCGCGCGACGAGGACGCCATTGGCTATTATTGGTTGGTCGCGGCAACTCCCTCTTGATTGGCCCTTCTCTTGACATACGATTTTCCAGGTTCTCAACTGGGAGCCATTCTGGAACCCTCCATCAAATAAAGCCTTACTGGGCAATCGCTCCCAGCTACTCACATTCCACTGGCTGAAGAACCCCGGGGCCTTGTGGTAGCCTCATGTTCATCCAAATATGTTTCGTCTAAAGAACGTGACTTGGGTATGATAATGAAATGACGGGTGTTGACCAGGACCGACACCATCAAAGCTTGATAGTGCAAAGAAGCCGGAAGTTGTACAGCAGAGCCACCCCAGAGCCAACATCCATGTTACATCCTCCCAAACACACTCATCGGTCCCTCCATCGTCCGACGACATCAACTAGGATTAGCGGTCTGACCCTTAACACTGGGAGCGGAGGCAATCGACCACAATCGATCCCTTGAACGTGGTTGTACCTGAGGCGGCGGTAAGGTCGGCAATCAAGGCGTCAACCAATCACAGAGCGAATCGTCCCGACTTTGCGAGCCATCTCACTTCTGCCCGCTGTTCTTCGTAAACTCCACCATCTGGGCTGGGGGATGCTGGAGCTCAGAAGATTTCACTTTTCTTCTCTCTGTCGGCGATATATCTTCGGCGTCCACCATTCGCGGGCTGACTTCAATGGAACCTCAACGTCTGGACCGTGTTCATGAACCGTGATGATCTATTATTCGAACGACGAGACAACGCACATCGAAATTGTCACAAGCCATGTTGAGAATAGGCTGGCCGGTCATTTCGCGCATTAAACGCAATTTTCAAAAGATCTAGCTTCGGTCGCTTTTGTTACATCTGCGCAAATCACCCTAGTCTGGCCATGTCCCACAAGTCACTTCCATCTGGCGTTTTCATTCTTCCGAGGCTTTCTTCTACCTCCACATACTCCGAGGTTACATACCTGCTCAACATGTGTAGAGGAGTAAGGAACGGGTGCTGGCATATGCAGACTTGCCATGGTAACACAAAAAGTTTTTCCTTCACCACCAGGGCTCAAGCACGGAGATATATGTTCACATTATTCTGACTTGGAGTGTCAAGTTTCTATTCACGACTAATGCATAATTCTATCTCGCTAGGCTCGTACATCTATCGACGCTATCATTTATCGAACAAAAACGCATCTGTGGCTGGCGTCCAACTCCCATGTCGACCAAAAATAGCAACAGCGCATTTCAATCTCCCCAATAATTGAATGTCCCCAAGGAGCTTCCATCATGGTTCGTGAATGCTCGAAATGCTCACGGATAAACGTTGTGCTTGTCTACCCAGGGAATATCGAACGTAAGCGGAGTCCGGATGCTATGGTGTGGCGCGCCAGAGACAATTCTGGACAAAACTTCTGCTATCACTTAGATGCGAACAATATCCTTCCTCCCAAGCCCGGCTCCGCCCGCCAAACGACTGCAGCCGAACACGCCAATGAGACCGCCTTAGCCTGGCGGATTTTTTACTAGCCAGTATCGGTGCCCCGTGCAAGCACTAGGAGGTAGCCGCGGCACACCATTACAGTTGGGTACAGCATATACTCTGCCATTGTCTACGCCAGGCCCTATCTCTGACAGCGTTCGTGACACTGCTCAGGGAGCTAGGTCGGTTTGATCTTGCTTCCCTTTGTTCTTCCCGCTGCTGACACGGCTATCTTTTCGTATCAGTGACCAAATCCGTTAGAGTTTGCCCCCATGCGACCTTGAAATTTGTAAAAAAAGAAATAATTTGGTAAGAGAGATTTACTCCCGTCAGAAATATATTATTTTAATCTAAAGTCACTCGTATCAGCGCCCTACGATTTTTGTACGTCGAAGGAGTACACCGCTACTCGCTAAATAGGTCGTCCAGGATTGGATATATTGCACATCGAACTCAACAAATCTGTCTGATAGCCCGTTCTCATCACCTTTTGACTGCTGGAGCATACAACCACTTGGCAGTATCCAGAGATTCGTTCTTCACCCTCAACAACTCGCCGTTGCGCTCACCATAAGTGTCGCCCTGTCGGCTGAACAATAAATGGCTTAGTTGAGGCGATCCGTGACGAATCATTCCTGCCGACTATGCAGCTCTACAGTGGCCTATCGATACCTGGCGCCGCCGCTAGTCAGGCCCTGGTGACCGTCATGAAGGTTCCCCTCCACCCCCGTTCACATCAATTCCAGCGGGGAGCACGCCTATCTTTATGGGCTATTCACTTTGCATCAGAATCCCCTTGCTATCCAGCAGTCGTTGTGTACGTCGACAACTTCTCGGCTCCAGGTACTCAGCTGTTACAACGAATGGTACAGTGCATCGTCAACGGCGCCCAAGGATTTACGCAGTCATGGGGAGTTGCTTACGAGAGAAGTATATCTGAGGTTCGCAGAAGTCAACTGTTTCGAGTGATCCAAATTATCAAGGCCACACGCACTACTAGGCTCGATTCCAACTCTTCTGGTAAGCCTTGGCAGAATATTCCGACTCTGGTATTCCATTCCCCTCCAAGGAACTACATACCAACGTAGGCTAGATCAAGTCTACTACATTACCGCGCGGTCGCAAGGCCGAAAGCTATCGATCCTAGCAACCAAATCAGCACCGTTTCGACGCCGTCCTTGGTTCTCCAGGTGAAATAACGGTTGTCTTACTCCCCGGTATGTTTCACTTCGCTCCTGGTTCTCTCTTGGAAGTAAAATAAATTAAGGAGGATTAATATGCTGTGTAATGTAATAGAATGCGCGCTGCGGCGGGTCAACTTCCCGCCTTCATGCCTGATGGCGGGTAACCATCCACGCCGTCATCGACATCGCCACTCAGTCGCCGCCACTACGTTGGCATTCTTGGGATGTCGATATCAGGCACAACGGTCCCTGCATGCTGGTTGACCATCGATAGTCAAAAGTTCAAAAGGCACGATTCACGGAAATGTGGAATTGCAGGGAATTACCCAGTATAACCCTCCCTTGGCGTGTCCCCTTTGTTCCCTCGCCCACCTGTGTCCCGGATCTGAGGGTAAAGCAGCCAATCATAGACATGCAGAATTGCCCAAATGCGGTGGGTGAAGCCTCAAGGATCGCTGCTTTGTCTCTGATTGGTTTGTACATTGATTCCGGCAGTCGACGATGTGAAAGTAGAAGATTTATGGCGTTCATCTATACATATTTGTGAAGAGGTTTTGCGACATCCGCCCGTCCTTTGTGGTCCCTCTTTTCTCCACAACCCCAAACTTTTATTAAAATGGGTCACTCTACCCTCAGAGCTCCATCCCCAAATTGTGCCAGGATACTCGCAGCTCTGGTGAAACATAAGTACCGGACTTGCACTGTGCACACAGCAAGCTAGCACCCGCGAACTTTGTCCGCTTTGTGTCCGCAGCACTAACTGGGCAGTAGACTTCGACTTCGCGCCATGTGATTCCCACATAGCCACCTCCTTATCCTTACAAATAGGGAGCTCATGATGCACCGGCGCTTCCTTCATCATCGTCTCCACAATGTACAACGTCCAGCCCGGCTACGGCGCCCCCCAAACCCACCATCGCGCGTACTCGGGCAGCCCCAACTACTCGCAACAGCAACCAGCGCATGCACATCGGGTTCATGGGGGCGGATATCCCGCTGCCGGCCCACCCCCAGGCGCCGACCCGCAGCTGTGGAATTGGTTCTCAGCAGTCGACGCAGACAGGTCGGGCTCGATCAGCGTAACAGAGCTGCAGAGTGCTCTTCTGAATGGTGCGCCCACATTTCTTCTTGGCCTTGCGATAGCGTTGCTGATTGGCGTTCAGGGAACTGGACCAGTGAGTCGTAGATCGCTCTTACTGGGTATTTGATACGAAAGATCGCCGGCAGATTTTGACCTCGATACCGTGAAGATGCTAATGTCTATATTTGTACGTCACATTTCATTAGGCTCTCTTATGGAATTGGAATAGTGAGATGTCACCCGATAGGACACCGATCGCAGTGGCACCATAGGATTTCAAGGTACTCGATGAATTGTAATTTGTGATATTTCCCCTCGCTTGACCCCGGCCTTTTTCACAGAATTCGTTGGACTGTGGAAATACATTGCGGACTGGCAGAATGTCTTTCGGCACTTCGACCGCGATCGATCCGGATCGATAGATGGGCAAGAGTTGTCCGAAGCCCTTCGTAGCTTTGGTTACAATTTATCACCGCAACTGCTGACTCTCATAGAGCATAAATATGGTGTGTTTGTATCCACCGTCGCTATCTTTCCGAACCTAAACAATCGCAGCATCGGAGCCCGCAGTTGGGTATGGACCTCCACCCGGGATTACCTTCGATAGATTTGTCCGGGCTTGTGTCGTTGTGAAGACGCTTACTGAATCATTCCAACGGTAATTCTACCCACGTTCTTGGGACATATTACTAACGTCCCTTTCAACAGGTACGACACTCGAAGAGACGGCTGGGTGACGCTCAATTACGAGCAGTTTATGATCGTACGTCTTCGGCCACACACATCCATTATCACGTTCTGACCACGAATCGCAGATCGTGCTTAGTGCTCCTTGATGCCTTTCATTACATACCTACAAGTAATGTTGCAGATTGTTTCTAATAGCCCATAGTTTATGCTCCTGATATCATTGCCGATGTTTACCCTGTATTTTCACCTAGCTTCTGCAAAGTCTCCTTTCCCACTCTTCTTCTTTATCCATCCAGCTCGTTTGGAATAATAGAATATGTATCAAGTAAATGATATCGCCTCGTTGAAAAGTGGGTTGAGAAATCGCTGGACTTGGGAGGGGGCCGACCTAGGGGTGGATATTGTCTGCCTCTACCTTTAGTGTTGCTCGCGTCTGTCCTCGACCTCTACCGCCGTTAGTGAAGTGTGAAGTATAGAAAGGATACAAGCGCCCGAGCAAAGTCATGTGCACCCCTAAAGCCCCTGTACTTCCAAGAATGCACGTCCAACCTACGGTCGGGATAAGCCTCGATGGGCTTCCTGGCTTGTAGGTGCAGTCCATGTCGAGCAGCATGATTCAGACTCAAGCGATATACTGCGAGCACTGATTAGCCATGTGAAAGGAGTGCAATCAAGTGGTTGGGAGTCGGTTGTCACTAAATGAAGAGTCAAGTCTAGACAGGGCAAGTAAAGGGGGGGACTTGCTTTTGAAAGGGACCAGTTTTGTGAGATGGAAGGGCCAAATCAATACGATCATCAAGGTGTAGTAGATGGTGGAACAAAACCAATGAACAACTCGGTGGGAGGGGTGAATTGATTTTTCTGAGGGTTTCTCATTCATTCATTGAGAATGGGCTTTTCTATTCATTTGCTAATGTTATGTTCTTGATATATATCCTCATCCTTTTTGGAACCATATGTCCGCCATAACTTTGAATGTCAATACATTAGGTGGTTGTCGTCTCGGAAAGCAGCTATGCCCAACAATACACGATGCAGCTCGGCACAGAGCGGGTCTACATATTGCTATTTCTATTTCATTCACAAATCAACTGCAGGGTCCTGTAGCAGACTCGTTAACCATGCATGGTACACTTGCATGCAATAACAAGCAACGTGTGTTGTGCGAATGGTGGCTCGACTAAATTGGATACCATGTCGATATATATATCATTAGATTAGCACTAGATCAACTATAAAAGTCTTGAGGTATCGCTCATCGCTGTATCAAACTATAGACCAGTGACATATCCAAGTAATTTGAAATCCGTTCATTGTACCGGGAACCGGTCAAGCGCTCATGTGAGGGGTGACACGAATTCACGTGTGTTTTGCCAAAATATAATACCTGACAAGCAAGTTTACCCCAGACCGGAACCCTTTGGACTCTCCTCTCCCCCCCACAACCCCGCAATGTTCTTTTCAAAACCCGTCAACCCAAACACGACACCATGGCCTGAGCATATGCCCTACGATGCCCAGGCTGTAGAAGTACCTGGCACGAAGCGCCCCGGTCAAACCGGTATGTGTGCGTCAGTCGCAAATCTATCCTAGGAACTCACGTTTTGTTCGAAGCCCACTACCGTAATGGTAAGCGACAGACCCACAGAAAGAAGTTAAAATCACGCTAATACGCCTTAGGCGTTTTTGGGCTCATCAATGAGAATTCGCCTGGAGCTATTCTAACTTTGCCTGAGGTGTTCGCGTATGGCATTAGTATGGGCAAGGATCGACCATATCTCGGTCACCGGCCTTTGGTCTCATCAAACCCTCTCAAGTTCGCCGACCATTATGTCTGGCAAACTTACGCCGAAGTTGATATCCGAAGACGCCGCTTGGGCAGCGCGTTGCGATATCTTTTCGACACCGGAGTCCTTGGGGGAGCTGACTTAGACACTGTCGGAATTTGGTCAATAAACAGGCCAGGTACGTTGTTGTGGTCTTTCCATCACCGTCCATATCTCATGTAGTGAGTGAAGAATGGCAGATTGTCGATCTTTCACTCCACGCGTACCGTTTGGTTGGCGTAAGTTTGTATGACACGCTCGGAAGAGATGCCGTCGGTACGTTGCTATACACTTTCCGTCACAGGTGATTGCTTACCGACGCTGCATCACAGAATACATGTACGGTACATCGTTCAGGATGCATTTCCCGTGTAAGCTCACCATGCCTTTAGCACCAATCACGCTCAATGCACGGTTGTCTTCACCACGTTCTCCCATGTCTCCGATTTGCTCAAAATGGCCGCCCAATTGCCAAATGTGAAGCTTATCGTTTCTTTGGACAACCTGACTATCGAAGCCCGACAGGTGGTATCTTCGTGGGGAGATGCTGTTGGCATCCAAGTTAAGGATTTGAGTGACAGTAAGTCGTTAGCCTTTCGCATGAGTTATGCGTAGCTGATCACAGTGGCAAATAGTGGAGAAGCTGGGTGAAGCCCACCTTACCGATATTCTCAAGCCGGATCCCAACTCCATCGCGTCCATCTGCTATACTTCCGTAAGTCCTAGATGCGTAATGTTTGAAGAACATCTGCTGATTGTCGTCTGCTCAGGGCACCACCAGCAACCCAAAGGGTGCCCTCCTGTCCCATAGAAATCTCGCAATGAGCGTCTTCTCCAACCTCTTTGGCCTCACTATTCAGCAAGATGGCTGTGCGCTCTCATACCTCCCCTTGGCCCACATCTACGAGGTACACTCATCGCTTTCCGGCACCTTTCGGTCTTGATTCTGACGCACACCCTATAGCGTCTCGTCGAACTTTCGACCACTGCTGTTGGCGGGAAAGTCGGTTATTTCACAGGCGACCCACTCCGTCTTCTCGAAGATGCCCAAGTCTTGAAGCCAAACTTCTTCCCCGCTGTTCCCCGTGTTCTGAACAGAGTTAGCCAAGCGGCCGCAGTGGCAGGCAAAGCACCCGGTCTGAAGGGTGCGCTTTTCAGGAAGGCCGTTCAAGTCAAGCTGGACCGACTAGTCAAGACGGGAATTAGCACCCATCCATTCTGGGACAGACTCGTTTTCTCCAAGGTACGTGAACATGAGATAGGCTGAATCTGGGGCTCACGTCTATCGTCAGGTTACTGCTGTCCTTGGTGGTAATCTGGAGTTGATCACCACAGGATCTGCGCCTACTAGCGTGGAGGAGATGAACTTCCTTCGCATCTTGTTGTGTTGTGAACTGAATGAAGGGTGAGTAGCCGAAACTAGCGCGGGTGAATGACGGAGCGCTCTAACGCTGTATCATTTTGCAGTTACGGAATGACTGAGAACACTGCGACTTGCAGCAAGACTTGGCCAAATGACCCTCGCTCCAGTGGGACCGTTGGTGCTCCACATCCACTTAACGAAGTTAAGCTTGTCGATGTGCCAGAAATGGGATACACATCTAGCGACCACCCAAACCCTCGGGGAGAAATTTGCACGCGCGGACTGAACAGTTTCTCTGGGTACTATAAAGGTTCGCACCTTTCTCTAAATAATTTTGACGATAGTTACTGACGATGTTTCGTTCCTTGTGATCTGACAGATGAGAAAAACACGAAAGAAACCTTGGACTCGGAGGGTTGGTTGCATACCGGCGACGTCGGCGAAATCGACCAAGCGGGTCGCCTAAAAATCATCGACCGTGTCAAGAACATCATGAAGCTCTCTCAAGGCGAATACGTTGCCCTCGAAAAGATCGAGAATCTTTACGGAAACTCACCTCTGGTTCAACAAATCTACGTGCATGGCGATTCGCTGCAGTCCTATCTTTTGGCCGTTGTTGTACCTGACCCCGTCGTGTTTGCGGAGCTTGTGAGCGGTGTTCTGGGCAAGAAAGTTACTGCGGAGGATGCGGATGTTTTGCAAAGAGCATGCGAGGATGAAAGAGTCGTCAAGAAGGTATTCGAGGCATTGGCCGTTGAGGCGAAGAAGAGTGGCTTGAAAGGGTGCGCACTCCTAAACAATGAACCTCTTCATTATGACTAACTTTCTCTGCTCGGTTTCCTAGGTTTGAGGCCGTTAAGCGTATACATGTCTGCATGGATCTGTTCTCCATCGAAGAGGGCACGCTTACGCCCACGTTCAAACTTCGCCGCCGGGATGCATATGCGAAGTTCAAGACAAGACTAGATGCACTCTATGCCCTTGGAGAGCCGTCTTCGAGCAGGCTGTGAAGTTTCGTATTGGCCAGAAAAGCTTGAAAGCGGATGGATTTAGATTTTAAGTTCTCCAGGATATTTAACACGGCCGGGTTGGAAATTTATAAGTTATCGATATATTCATACGATCACATAACGTTCCATCTAAATCGTAGATTAGCATAACGACGTAAGGCTGATGGGTGGTGTGTAGACTATTATATGTCGATGTTCGTCAGTTGTAAAACACGCTCCTTCAGTAGGCTCCCAACCCAGCCAGGGACACAAACAGCCTGCCGACTTTCGCTATCTACAACTTCCACAACAACCAAAATCCATATGTTGCACATTATGCGAAGTATGGCATGGAGTACACGCATGGTCCATTTCTTTCGAGGACGGGCCATGATACTATATACTATTCAAGAGAACTATTCCAGCGAAGGAACCACTTCTTAGAGTTCGAGATACAATGACTCCATGTAGTACTTGTAGAGTCTGGTCTTGAGCACCGAAGTGTGGTGGGCGACTCCCGTAAGTGACCGCGCAATTTGACCAGCTCACTATCACTGCTGTTAAGTTATTTCGAGTCAGGTTTCATCATCGTTGATAGTCTTCATCGCACGAATGCTTAGTGCTAACAGGGCAACATTGATAATGACATACAAACGCTGGGACCCAACCGTGTTATCCAAGGAAGTTACGTGCTGGTGTTCTTCACGTTGATCCTTCGATTTTCACCACAACCTTGCCAGTTGCTCTTGAACTCATTATTCGCTCGTAAGCCTTCAGCACGTCTTGCATCTCGTAGACAGAGTCCACGACCCCTACAACCTTGCCTAAAGAGGTCGACGTCAGCGAGAGCTAGACTATGTACATCGCAGGATGAATCAATACCTTCAGCAACCAAGTCACGGAATGCCTCCAAATCAGCTTTGTTCGCTTTGAGACTGACGAGCCTAGGATATCAGAATTATTAACGGCTACATCAATAAGCATGAGTTCGGAAATCCTGACTTGAATTTCCTAGGAATGCCGCCAAGCCAGGAGGGCCATGTCATAGCAGCGATCGTCTTGAGAAGATACCCAATCTCTTTGAAAGAGAGACCGTGAGGGGCTGGTGTAGTTGTCACAAATACGCCACCAGGCGCCATGTATGCAGCGCTGTGGGTGTACAGCGAAGGGTCTGAGAGACCGTACGCATCGACTATCGCATGGAATTTGGGCGAGGGTGGATGGGATGTAAGGTATTTGTGTATTGGCTCCTTCGTGTAGTCAATAAACTAGAGTATTCGTGAGCACGGTGCATATAAGATACATAGACTCGGATGTACCTCATCTGCACCCGTTTTCTTGACCAGTTCTTGGTTCTTTCCGGATGCACTCGCGACGACCTTGATCCCGCGTGCTTTCGCGATCTGTATCGCGAACAATCCCACTGCCGTGCTCGCGCCGTAGATGAAGACCGTCTGACCAGCTTCCAGATGGGCACATTCGAACAGGGATTGCCAAGCGGTGAGGCCGGCCAATGTTAACCCAGAAGCGTGAATCGCATCGATATTGGAAGGTCGTTTGGTCACGCATATATCCGGCACCAGCGCGTACTCGGCCAAAGTGCCTTGCCCCGTTTTCAGGGTTATAGCTATCGCGAAGTGTCAGTATATATCGAAGTCTATCTAAAACAACGAGGGAACGTACCAACATGGATGAATCCGAACACAGGATCGCCCACCTCGAACTCCGTGCCGTTCTTCTTCTCGACGACGCCGGCAAAGTCGTATTCGGCAGGCAGAGGCCTTTTCGCGACGAAATTAGGTGCCAACTGCATCAATTTCCATCCTCTATAGATAAATGATGAGTTCAAGTCGCTAGATGCTCGGGGTGAACAGAAGCATACACTGGGTTAAGTGCCGCAGCTTGTATCTTTACGAGTACGTGGTCCTTTGGGATTTCGCTTGGAACAGGCCAGTCCGATTTTAATTTCAATGCTTTCGAGGGGTGTCCCATTCTTTCGACTATCCACGCTTTTTGCGTCGTTGGGGTGGTCATGGTTGTTGTTGGACGGTGGGTGAGAAGTGCTGCAGTGGGTACTGGGTATCCATAGCTCTTTTGTGGCAATTTCTATACCTCGGAAGCCGAGCGGTTGCACGGTTTACACCCGAGTTTCTCACCAACCATGCTGAGCGATGATGAGTGATCTGAGAAGTAAGCAAGAACAAAATGTAAATCAGGGTCATATATGGTAACACTGGGACATGCCGCATTACAGTTCTAGATCTGGTGCTACGCGTCTTGCAACGTACGCGCAAGTACCGGACAACATTATTGTCCGTAATAACCGATGGTCAACCTTTGTTATTTTCCATTCTCCTTTGAACTACGCTGACCCGCGTCCCATCACTAATAGCGAAATCGGGTGTTACGCATAGGTGCAGCTTGCTTCTGATGGCACCAAGGTATCTTGCTTCAGAACAGAGTCCAGTGCCTTTCGTTTGCGATCTAGGATGGCGGCATATCAGCCTGCTCTTCCGTGGGATGTTCTTCCAGCCACTTGCGGACATCCTTCTTGCTTAGCATCCCCCAAACCCGTTCTTCATCTTCTCGTGTCCTCTTGCGGTAAAGCCTCATTATATGCCCGCAGATGTCCCAAATATCTTCCCATTCTGCATCAAACAACTCCCACCAGCAATTCGGGGGTGTTGAGGGCAAGGGGATGTTCAGGTGGCGCACTGTAAGCAATATCGCAGCGCTGACGATCGTCGGTATAGGATACAACGCGTAAATCGGGGTTTGATGCCTGTGTCATGAGGGGACAGTCATGAAAGAGCGGTGTTGTGTGAGTCGAACGGCGCACGTACGCGTCATTCAGGTATCCCCAAGCTTTCGTACACGCATCCTCGTGGTTTGTAAGCCCTAGCACCCTCATATAGTTGATGAGCGTGCCATATGGTAGTACGACATTGACATTGAACCCTAGCCGCTTCAATATCTGCATCTCGGCGACAACAAGCGCATCCTTGAGGTCGTAGAAAGTGTTCCCGAAATATGACATCGGGGCGTATTTGAATTCGGTATTGCTGTTGCTCAGCTTGTGCGCGGTCCGTTGTAGAAGCAGATCGTAAACGTTGATAAGATCTCGCATGCGAAGTGGGCATTCCTCCAGCTTCGAGGCGAGGTAGAGAGCGCCCATTCCCACATCCTGGTTGGTGTTAGGTGAGTACGGGTTTGGAACGTCACGACAGTCCACGGACCCCAATACCAAATTGCTTCATCGAAGTCACGAACCAGAAACGCTGGAATAGTATTTGTGCGGTGGCTACAGCGACCTGTTTCCTGAAATTCGTTAGTAGGAAATTCGACGAGCGCGTGTGGCGGCACGCACTGCTTGAGAAGGATACCAGCTTCATGGATGAGCTTGCACCCAAAGGCCCTCAAGTCCGCTTCGAGCTCTTCGGGCAACCCATCTGATCTCGAAGGTGTGCATTGAATTTGTGACAACGAGGCGACGGGGTAGAAGACGGGGTACATTGTGGTTGTTGCAGAACAGGGGAAGCGTGACCAAACAATTTCAATTTCTCGTCAGTAGAATCTCTGCTCACGACCATCACCACGAAATGGACACGCTGCCTCCGAAACCTGTGGTGGCCCCACGAAGTCCGTCGCGCGAAAATACTAGCAGACACGATGCGGATGGCCGTGACCGGGACTCTGGCAGACGGCCAGAATCTTCATACCGCGATTCTGGCGGACGTCGCGACGATAGATCTGACAGACGGTACGACGACAGGCCTTACTCTTCGAGGCCTCGGCAGGATACAGAGCCATACCCACGACCTCGTTACTCCGGACGGGACGGTCCTCGACGAAACGACGCCCCCAGAGGTCGCGGTCGGGGTTATGGTAGAAGAGACTATGATGGTAGAGGGTCCGATTCAAGGTCGTCATGGAGTAGAAGGGAAGAACCGCCTGATGGATGGTCGAGGTCTGGTGGCAGAGACGACCGGGACAGGGATCGGGACAGGGATCGAGGCGAGTACCACCGCGACGATGACCGTCGAAGGAGAGATGGCCCATCCTCACACGACGGTCGTCATCGTGAGACAACAGTAGATTCATGGGTACCAGATTCTCGTCGGTCAGGTGCGTAGCCAACGCCTCCTCTATTGTGATGCTTGGACGACGCGCCACATTGTTTTTACAGACTATGCTGGAGACAGGCAGCGGCGTTCTAGATCTCCCCGAAGGCGGCCGTCTTCTCCCCCGCCGCCTCGCAGTCCTTCCGACAGTCGTTACTCACGTCCCAAGAGCCCGGGGCGTTATTCTTCTCCTCCTTGGCGGCCACCGCCTAGGGAAGATACCCCTCCGCCGCGGACATCACCCCCTCGAGTAGCCATCAAGCAAGAAGAGTCTCGCGCGATTCCCCCACTCAAAGAGGAGCCCATGCCTCCTGTAAACGTTCAGGACCCTGTCAAGAATAATGAACAACTAGATATAAAGCCAAGTCCTGTCAAACAAGAACCTGCTGTATGGGGCCGTTCACCAACTCCAATCAAAGCTGAGCCCACTTCGGCACCTCTTCCCCTTAAGAGGGAGTACCCAAGCGAACCGCCAGTTAATGTGATCAACGCCCGCCCAGTGGATGATCGAGCGAAGGATAATGACGTGAAGATGAGAGACCAATCCGATGCTTCAATACCGACCCATCCAAGACATCACCTACGAACCACAAATCTGGACAGAGTTCAGTCTCCTCACTCGAGACTTGATTCTCCCTCCGGGAGCTCCCATCCGATTCAGCGTCGCGCCTCACCGCCGAGATTTAATCGTCAGGTCAGTGACAGACATTCCAGATACGATGGTCCGCCGAACCGCCTAAATAAACCTTATCACCACAAACACGAACCTGACAAAATCTATCCACAACTGGCATCTGCGGAATTGAACCGTATATTCCCTTTGAAATTTGAGGACCCGATCCCTCTGCCTGCCGAATTGCAACAAATGCATGCCAAACGGGAGGTTAGTCCCCAGATTTCCTTTCGTCCATCACCAAGCTTTACTAACGACGATAAATACATGAATAGCAATTCAGGAAGAGTGCGTTGATATTTTGTAAACAACGTGCCGCTCTGGTACAAGTCGAGCTACAGTTGGCGGAAGCCTTGCGTGAAGTAGACTTGGCGTCGATCGATGTTGCCACTGCGAAGAGTCGACAAAGAGCGATAGAACATACCGTCGCAACTCTGGAGGCGGTGCCTACCTCTGAGCCGTCCTCGTCGAGCGGACAACCATCAGAAGGCACCAACGCAACTTCATAGCCATCACCCTATATTGTACGCCTGGGGTCACCCTACATACGTTACCGTATCCACTAATCCCAATCGGAGTTGTTGAATTCATTGTTCACCATCGTGATAGGTTTCGTCCTTTTGGACTCGTCAGGAGAGGCGCACACCTCCCGACCTACCGTGATGAGCTACCAGTCCCGCATGCCTGAGAAAGCTGCAAACGCTTGGAGAGGTGTATTAGCACACGAGAAACGAGGAAGCACGCGACTCATCATTCCGTATCACCGCCGTTCTACCCCTAGGCGGTTCTGTCGTCACTTCAAAGATAGCGGGCCACATCCGGGAGGAACTCCTGTAGTGATAGACACGAGTCAGAGTCGGTTCTCGCGCCGGCGAGTGGATGACACTGACCGCGAACTGCTGATCGGGCACGTCGAGGTAGCGTGCAGACATCTTCTGCACATTCCTCGCCCACTGCTTTTTCTTCTTAGTCTGCATCGCATCCTTCAGTGCCGAGCGCAGTTGTCGGCGAACGGTCTTGAAGTCGAAGGTCAGCCCAGTGATGACACTGGTCGCCCTCGCCTTGGGAACTTGCGCGTGGAGGTCCTCGCCCGCGAGAATGGCTTCACATGAGCAGTCGTGGAGGTTGAACAGCTTGCAGTTGCAGATCATTTTGAGTTTCACAAAAGTACGTGGTGGTAGTGAAGAAAGAGAAGAGAGAGGGTGTACGAAGTTTATGAAGGACTGTACCTCCTATCCCCTGTCAGCCCCTTTACGGACATGGCTGACAGTCAGCCCTCCGAGAAGGCCGCAAGTAGGGTTTGCCTCGTCCCCTGCTGGAATGTTCGTGAATGCGCTACGATCAAGGCTTACTTTTCCTCGCGTCGATACACGCACTGGCCTAGGTACTTGCGTTCGCCAAGTATTCCAACGACAATGGCTGACAGATTCGCAGCGGCTGGCGCGTAGAGCAGGCTGCAGTCCCAACGTATTGCTAATCATTGTGTCAGCCTCCTCCGACAATGAACTCGATAGTGCATCTCGATGTGTATATCCCCCCTTGTGCTGATGAGACGTCCAAAAAAGTCGGCTGACTGGTTCCACGGCTATCGTAGACCTTTGCACGACGCACAAACTACATCGCAGAGGTTGTGTCCCCCGACGATCCTCCACCACTTAGTAATCAAATGTTTCAGCTTCAGACACGTTCATAACCTCCGACCCTGACGTTGCTCTTACTAACACAGTTGGCTGACATACCATGTCTGCTGGACTATTTATGAGGCCTCTTCCAAGAGGTTAGGTTCAAACTTGTATCTCCCAAGCACCATCATCATGCCTACACCGACGACGCAGAAAGCTTGGATAGTCGAGCGAATGGGACGCCCCTCGAAGGCGTTGAAGTTCCACTCGGATTGGCCTGTTCCGAGCGAAATCCCAAAGGACCACGTACTCGTCAAGATACAAGCTGCAGCCCTCAACCCCATGTATCTATCATCTATCTCTATATCCCATGCAATGATGCGAACTGATAAATGATTTGCAGAGGATACAAATTAATGCAGGTCGCACCCAACTTTCTCGCCAAAAGACCTTTAATCGCAGAGCACGACTTCTCTGGCGTGGTCGTGAAGGAGAACGGCACCGAGTTCGAGGTTGGGGATCCTGTGTTCGGATTCTTCCACGTCTGTGCGTGCTCTCCAGCTATATTGCGCAATTAATGACGAACCTAACTGTATCCGCGATAGCTGTGGCCCTGAAGACGAGACAGGGGGCTTTGGCTGAGTACGCGGTGGTTCCGGCGATCAGCGTGGCCAAAAGGCCTTCCAATATCGACGCGATTAAGGCGTCTGGGCTGGCGGTGGTAGGCCTCACCGCGTACCAGTCCATGTTCCATGACGCGCGCCTGGAACCTGGCCAGACGGTGTTCATCAATGGCGGGAGCACCTCCGTAGGACTGTTCGCCATACAAATCGCGAAAGCACGCGGGATCAAGGTCGTTGTGAGTGCGTCCGCGAAGAACGAGGAGCTGGTCAGGAAGATAGGTGCAGACGAGGTTTGTTGCCCTTTTATCGCTCGGCGATGTGGTGCTGACGATTTGTTTAGTTTATTGATTATACGAAGGAGCCATTACACAAATACCTTACATCCCACCCGCCCTCACCAAAATTCCACGCCATAATCGACGCGTACGGCCTGTCGGATCCGTCTCTGTACACTCACAGCCCCGCGTACCTGGCGCCTGGTGGAGCATTTGTGACGACCACGCCGGCACCGCACAATGTGTCTCTGACAGAGATCGGCAACCTGTTCAGAACCATTGCTGCAATGACATGGCCCACATGGCTTGGTGGCACTCCTCGGGAATTCAAGTAAGTGATCAAATCACTGCTAGTTATACTTGATTTTGACGCGCTTTAGGGTCTATGGGCTAGTGCAGAACAAGGTGGATATCAATGCACTCCGCGACCTGGTAGCTGAAGGTAAGGGATCGTCAGCTCGTGATGTATATTTCCCGCCGCTAATCGTACGTTTGCAGGCAAGGTAGTGGGAGTGGTGGACTCCATCTACGAGATGAAAGACGCGCTTAAAGCGTACGAGAGGCTGTTGACTTCGAGAGCGACTGGGAAAGTTGTGATAAAGATAGATGTACCGCCAGAAACCAACAACGTGGTCGGCAGCTCGTAGCCTACTCTTCCTTATACTTCATGGACGCCCTGTTGGGCTATTAACGTCAGTCAGACCGCAAACCCGACGTCAAGCTGCGACAGGACTCACAGTATGACGACGAGCTCCTTATTGATGTTCATTCCCATTTCGACACACATACTTTAATTCCTAATGCCCGTATTATATATACCTTCGTATATTACTCGTGTTTCCACATAGCGACGGACTTGTACCTTTAATGACTTATTCTACATACATCCTTCCTCTCGCACATCACTAATTCTTACGTGACAGCACTCATATGTAACTATCTATAGTATACCATGAGGTACCCACACAGGAACAGCTCCAGTGAGCTCTCTTGAGCAGAAACACCTTAGATTTGCTCTATTCGGATTCTGCCGAGAAGTGTCTACCCTCCTCTGTACGGTCACCCCTCGATGAAATGGACGGCGCGGTGTACATCGCGCGGGACACACACGGCTCATAGCAAATGCTACGGACCTCTTGGACTACCTGCTTTGTTATCACATAGGAGCGCTACAGCACTATCTCCCATTAAACAACATTGTTTTACAGATGAGTCGCCTACTAAAGTCTAAATTGAAGCAAGGTCCTTTTCGCCTGATTTGAGGGGTTAGCTAGGAGTCAGGGGCGGACGCTCCCTGCCCCTCCTTGCTGACTTCCTCCTTGACTGTTGAGTGATAAAAGGGCGTCATTCAGCACGACGCCTTTGTATACATCTCAAACTAAATTAATATTAACTCGTGTATGTTCAATTCCAATACCGCGAAGTCTTCAATTCATAGAGCTTGATTCTATACTGAGAGGATCGACTTGTATGTCTAAGTGATTCGTCGTCAGTCAGTCTGGGGATTCGTAGTTCCAGTACTCACCTGGATCTGAAAGCTCGCTTAAGTTACCTTGATACTAGATCTGAACAATGTCGCCCTTCGGTGGTGCTATCTATTTCTCCGATGCAGGTCAGAAGATCCCACTCTTCTTTGTCTTTGATGGCGAGGGCCAAGACGTCAACGAAGTGCACTGCGGTGGAGGATGTCCAGGATGAAAGACTAAACAAGCAGCACACTGACACCGAAATCAAAACATGCGAGACGAGGCGACCACGCGCCTCCTCGCCTTGCCCATACGTAGCTGTGAATATAAAGGCCGTACATATCCCTACAAGGATTACATTGTAGTACATCTCATAGCTGCATGACTTGCATGATGCACCTCTGTATCCGTTAAGGATCACAATTTGCGAGTGTAATCAGAGGAACCAGTTGCTTTATCATGAAGGTGCATGAAGACCAGTCCTAGTACATAGTTAAGTTAAATGTTGATTATGCGGTCTTATGTCTCACCTTGCAGGGCTCCCTCTCGTTAATTCTTGGGCACTCGTACGTACAGTTCATGACTAGCCAACAACGGGTGGCTTATCCAGGTGTTCCAGGAAATTGTGATCTGGACAAATGCCTCACATAATGTTACGGATTCAGGTAGACTCGTGATTGGTATTCTACGGTCGTTCAGGGTACACAGATAGTCAACCATGTCAACGTTCTAGTAAATGGAAAGGTGTGGGCTGGTGGTAGTGTAAATGTAGATAAGAATCAGCATAAGAATTCTTGAATGGTGCAATGCGAAGCTGAGGGTTTTTTTTCTCAGGTTGAATGGATAGAAGGCAGTTTTTAATAATGAGAAGGTAGGAAATAGGACCCATCTGACTTGCATCTGACGGTCGGCACTCCTTTGGAGTGTAGTGCCTCGTGCGGACGGATGGAGTGGTGATTTTGCATTTCAGGGGTCCCCCTCTTGAGTAGCTCCTGACTCCTATCTGAGCCGTTTACATAACCGCCTGTTCCAGACGCGCGGAACGTTTTCTGGACACGGTCAACAACACTTCGGCGGCTGCTGGCACAGCAAGTACTCATCAACGACCTCACCTCGCGCTCAGCCTTGTGCTTTCCTCGAAGTTCCGCAGAACCCAAAACAAACCAAGTAATTAACGTCGAATCACCTACCGCACTCGCCGCGCTGCGCAGCTCACCGAAACACATAACACCACTCGCCGCACGCTCTCTGAGAGGACCCGGAATTGACGATGGCGCCGAACAAGGGATGGATGAACCTGGAGGGGATCACGAATACGGTGCCCGAGACGCAGTTCTTTGAAGGAGACTCGGCGTTCAAGTTCTTGGGCTTATCCCGGACGGCGAGGTTGTACGGATTCGTGGGGTGGTAAGTTCGTCGCACTCGTCTCCCTGAATTCGTCTTGAATTGAGTCTGCGTGCTGTCTGCCATAAATCAGTCTTATCGCAGGTTTCGTATTGAGCATACTCGGGAGCGCTCTGCTATTCTTGGGTCAATTCACAATATTTGCGAGTGAGTAGTTATGTTAGCCTTTCGCGTGTGAATGGAGTTCATTAATGAGTTTCTACTGTCTCGTAGTCCTTTATGTGTTCGGAACGATTGTAGCCTTGATTGGTACAGGCTTCCTCATTGGGGTGCGTCTTGAGACTATATCTTACCACCGTTGTGACTAAGTCGGGTCGACGTTCATCAGTTCTTCAAACAATTGAAGATGGTGCGCTCAATCTTCGTCTATACATGTATAGAGATACTCATTGACTTCGCTTCTCCCGCCGAATTTAGATGTTCAAGCCTGTCCGCGTGGTTGCCACAATAGTCTTCTTCATCTCGATTGGTCTCGTTCTTGTCGGTGCATTTGTTCTTGAAAGCGGGGTGAGACCGTCAGAATTTCCTATATCGATACGCTTGTGCTCATTTGTCCCGGCGTGTTCTCACAGATTCTATGTTTAAGTGCGTTCGCTTGCCTTGCTGACTGATGATATACCCGCTGACCTCCCGCCTGCAGTCTTCGTCTTCATCGAGTTCCTTGCGTACACATGGTATACACTCTCATATATCCCTTACGCTCGGGCGGCCATCCTGAAGACGATAGGAATGGGTTAGGAATCTACTCACCTGATGCCATATGTACTTTCTCTCTTTTTAATAACCCCTACTATGATAATGGCTTCCTCTTCACCTATAAAAAAGGCATACGTGCTGCTGTATGGTGTATTCATTGTGTCCGATCATATGGGTGATATACATAACATGATGGTGTTACAATTTGGAGGATCTTCCGAATTCGAACCCGACAGGACTTGAGCTCACCCACCAGCCTGGAGGAAGCGACTCACCCCCGGTAGTTGTTCTTCAGTTCCCTCAATTTGTCCATTACACTTACGTCAGATGCACCCTCAGGGACGCCGGCTCCTTGCCTGTGTATAATGAGTGGGATCCTTTGCAAAGGGTGTTGGTTTCATTCTGACCTGACCGTCGCATCTTGTAATTGCATAAACACATTCCATTCTTTCTCTTCTCCAATTGTTGTGACGCCAGTGATAGATGAGTGTTCTTTCGCCACAGCCTCGAGTTTCTGAATCCCTTTGGCGACCTCCCCGTCGCTTGCGACGCTGCGAGCGAACGCGATATTGCCCCCAGCATACTCGTGACCGGGATACACGAGCGTCTTGCTAGGTAGTGTTCCCAGATACGACAATGCAGCGTGCATCTCTTCCCCTGTACCCTCGAAGAATCGACCACATCCGCCTATGAACAGGGTGTCCCCTGTGAACACCGCGCCCGGATGCTCCGGGGTAGTTGCGTAGTAGCATATGGAGTCTTGGGTATGGCAAGGAGTCGCGAGGCATCTGTTGTAATGCTCGATAGTTAGGTGACCGTGCACTGGATCGTATTTAGAAATCACGCGTACTTGATATGTGTGTCGGTTCCAACAGTGAATTCGGAGTTATCCTTGACGAGGTCCGTCAGTGCAGGAATCTTATCACTGCCCCCGTAGATGGGAACACCAGGGTATGCCTTCGCCTTTGTGCCCTTGAGTTGAGATCCGTTTATAACAATAGTCATGATATGATACGCACAAACGCCTGATGAATGGTGTTGCAATGAGCGGTTGTAAATTAAGATCATACACGAGATGCCCACCTCGTTACCGCCACTATGATCGAAATGGTGATGGGTCGTTATCCCGGCCACAATCTCGACACCGAGTTTGTCAGCGGCAGCCTTGACCTTGGGCACGTCGTAGGGGTCGACGGCTGCGGCCTTGTTGGACGGTTCATCAATCAAGATGTAGGCGTAGTTGTCCTGTCGCACTGGCACTGGTACAATCTTCATTCTTAGACTGTGTGATGAGGAGAAGTGGCGAACAAAGAGACGCAGCCGAGATCGTGGAAGTAAATGACGAAGAAGCATCACGGGGCTCCTCAGCGCTCAGGCTCAGACGAAGCGCGTTATTCTAGTATATCAGTCTTCCTAGCGACTACAACTCTGATAATGATCATCAATGTTTCTGACCATCATAATTACTGTCCCAGCTTCCACATAGCCTCCCCCTTCTCGTCTCGTCTCGACCCCCTCCACTTCCACCGGTACTGCAGGCACAGGTCCGGCTTCACCTACTTTAACCTCTTTCTCTGACGACACCTCGATACTACCTTCGCTTTCGCGTGCCGGCCACCACCGTTTGGCACCTGCCGTAAGTATCAAGCTGTTTTACAGAGCGTCCCATTCATGTGTTAGGTTCCTCCAGCCTCCCATTCTTGGAAGCGAGATGCTGGCCAGGCGATTTCACCCCCCTCGGCCGAGCTCGCAACCCCCAACAGGCTCGTACGCCTCCCCCAGCTCCACAGGCAGCGAGGCTGAGAGCATACCTAGCTCGGCCTCCTTGACAGGCACAACCTCCGAAGCCAGCCCTTCGAGCGACCCTCCCGGCGACCCTCCTACCGGGACCAGCGAACTCAGCCCCCCAATTGCGATTGCCACGAATTCTGCGCCAGGCCAAGCATCTACTCCCAGCGAATCCGACTCACAACCCCCGGCAGTATTCACCTCCATCACCTCCACCTTTGGTCCGGGGCCATTAACTAATTCGTCACTCACGCCATCCTCCCCTTCGTCCTCCCCCTCGCCACCCCCTACTCTTCCTTTCACTCCGCCATCACCTTTGGCTACCACCAGTACAACGAACACGCTCTCGCCAAGCCAGCGAACTCTTGCGGCAGGCGCAATCGCTGGTATCGTCATCGGTGTACTTCTCATCGTCGCGATCGCTCTTCTTGCAGCTTTCTTGTTCATGCGCCATCGGCGTAGGTCACGAATGCCGCCTAGCAAGGAATTCATGATTGCTCAAGCGGCTGGCATGCAAAAGGGGGGCGCGACCTTCGATTTCGTGTCCTCTGATGGGAGGAGCGTGGAGGCCACGCCTATCATGAGGGGATTCCCTAATTTCGAGACGAGTAAATTCCCGTATGGATGAAAGGAGTGGTATCCAAGGAGCTTGGTCGTGGGACGAGCCCTCGACCGTTGCGTATAGATTATGGGGGTAAATTGGGCCGCCACCGCTGAAACATTTCAAATTTCCAGCCAGTCCTGAGCAAATGGGATGTGGCGCACGTTGACTCCTTTGGCAAGAACCACGTAGTAGCTTGTATGTATTTTAGATGTTTATTGTATGAGACGTCCGTATCCTACACGAGACAGAGCATAATTAGACTGAGGGGCTTGTTTCAAATGGAAAGAATAATAATTAAGCCATGGCATCACAAATGCGGTGCCGTTTGATCATCTATACTCTCTGAGGACATCAATGTGCAATAACGCCGGCAGAAGGATCAATTGTTGGAGATGTGGTCTCAATCACTGAGAATTGCTTGCACTACGTTCGCAACTCTGAGTTGTCTCAAGTCCGTGTACGTCTGCGTATTTGGTTTAGCAACGAAACACGATGCTTAACGTAACGAACAACCCACCTGACCGCAGCCAACAAAGATAATGGGTTGACCAGTGACATAGGTCATCGAGAGTGCCGCACCCACCTATAGAAACGATATCAGTCAGCATCAGTAAAGATTGCATAGCGAGCCAGATATAGAATGCATACCTTATCATCAACGGTGTCCCACTTGGTCACAAGCATTCCGTCAATGCCTCTCCCCTTCCCAGTACCTGAAGAGGATGAGAAGTCTCGTAGAGCACGATCAAACTTGGTGAGTTGATCAACAGCCTCGTTCCCTACAAGAGCTTCTCCAACAAAGATGATTTTGTCGGGATTGTTCACTGCCACGAGCTATGGTATATCGTCGTGAGTGATTAGTGACAATTATCACCATAATTTGATAGAAGGCTACTGACCTTCGCAAGCGCACGCATGAGAGGCTAGAGTAATTCATTAGATTGATTCAGTAAGTGGAATGTTTATTCGCATACCTCATTGTCTTGCATCCGTCCAGCAGTATCAATCAGGACAACATCAAAATCGTTGTCTCTTCCTGTTCCCGTCAAACGTGACGGAAGGAAGATGGAAGTGGAGACAATGGGATGATATGAATAAGGAGGTTCCGTCAGATAAGCCGTGGCACTGACCGTAAGATATGGCTTCTCTAGCGATACCAGCTGCGTCCTTCCCATAGCCACGCTCAAACAGTTCCACGCGCCCTTTGCTATTGGTTGCTCCATTGACTCCAAGCATGCTAAGATTGCGTACGTGGACACGGAGTTGTTCTACTGCGCCGCTCCTTCAAATATACCGATTTCATGAATCACCCAAACCTATCGAACCAAAGATGCGACATACCTGAATGTATCGCACGCAGCTATCAAGACCCTCAGACCGTTTTGGATAAGCCAGAAGCAGACTTTTGATAAGTTCGTGCTCTTGCCCACACCGTTTACGCCGACGAAGGTGATACTGTACGGCATGCGCTGTTGCGTCGAAGGTAGAGGCGATGATAGCTTTGTGCGGATGGACAAGAGTAAGTCTGTGGACGTTTTAGGTGTAAGGATACGCGTGATCGAACTGGACAGTGCCAATCGGACAGCAGCGTTTGTGGCTGAGGGATAGTTGGCTCTTTAATGATTTGCCCCCATAAATGAATAGAACGTACTTTGGAAGCTGCCGACCTTCTTTCCGACTAGAGTCTCCCCAACGCCTTCGCATACTTTATCCGCTATTTCCTTTGCAACATTTTTCTTCATCAAATGCTGTTTCATGCCTTCGAGAACTGGTTTCAAATCTTCTTCCGTCAAGACCTTTGCTCCTGTCAAACGAGCAAATAGGGAACCAATGGCGCCCAAAGAAGATCCAGACGTCGATGCAACTTTGTTCCCCAGATTGGACTTGTTTAAAGCCTTTGCAATAACATTGTCCGTCTCGTCATCTCCACTGCGGGAGAACTCCCAATCCTTGACTTCATACATCCCATCCTGAGTCCGAACACCAAGAGACGCTTTGTCTACAAGCGCATTTAGGTCGTGCGATCCGCGGGAGGCGTCGTCATCGGGTTTGTCGACGCTATAGTCCAGTGAAGCCATGTCTGTCTCCGTCGGCGCCTCAATACCCCACTTCCTCTGTGTTTTCGTTTTGGTCTTCTTTTTCGTTGGTGTCTCCGAACTTAACCACAATGTTAAGACAACACTACATAAAAGATAAGGTCTCACGTACTCTGAGTTCGGCACACTATCCCTCCCACTGCCCGCATCCGAACGCCATCCCTCCTTCCCCCCGCGCCGGCCACCGCGACCTCGCAGTCGGTTTTTAAGAGCTTGCACATTCTTGGCAATTTGCTGCTGGTCGAGAGCAACATCTGACGACTGGGAAGGTATGGTACTGAGATCATCGGAAGGCGGACTTGAATCGTCGGTGACTACGACCTGAGGGTTGCGCAATCTAGCCCTACGCTCCTGTATTTTTGGGATGTAAATTGTGAGTCAAGGTGAATCATACTTAGCGCACCTGAGCGGCTCTGTCTTCGAAGCCTTTGAGGAGTCTATCAAATGTCTTGTCCCAGGATTTGAGAGTCTCCACAAAGTTCCAAGACGATGCCGAAGCAGTGACGGCTTTCCCGGTCTGTGTCGCGGCATGCAAAGAGGCGACGAGGGTAGCCAAGAAGGGGCCAAAGAGTTCTAGGAACACCCGTTTCATGGCGTCCAGTAGTTCTTCCACATAGGTCAACTGAAGTATGCGTTGATATGCTACCTGGTATGTGGCATGGGATCGGTAAGCTGAGCAGTGGTTCATCGTGTGCTTACCACAAATATCAACTCGAGGTCATTTGCAAAGGTCCACTTGACAGCATAGCCGTCCTTCTCGTATTTTTCTTCCGCAGTGCGACCCTCTGTGAGGACATCCCGAACCAGAGAGTTCACTGGAGAAGCCGAGGATGATGCGAGCTGAGAAGCTTCCGGCGTGAATGACCTTGACCAAAGAACCAGGCCGCCTATATCGTCGTGTCAGGTGGCATCTTATCGAGGAAAGAGCCCCAAACAGACCTTTATGCGATATTGAACAGTGGTCTAGCATGAGGGAAAGATGGAAGAAATGGAAATGGGTGATGGAGAGAAAGTTTATCTGCAAGGGTTGGATAACATGGGCGCTTAACCGCGATCATGACACGCTTGCGGCGTCTGCATGATAGCCCGGCCTTATGTTCGCTCTCAATCCAGTCTTCAAGATATCACACCATCGTGTAACGAAAATACAGAAGACACAGTCTAAAATACATGGCTAATCTTCATCGTCCGAAATATGTATCTCATCTGCATTCGCTGCGGAGGCCTCCACATTCTTCTCACCGTCGTCTGGTCGAGGGACAGCCGTCTTCGTAGCAGCGACGAAGGCAGGGCCATTTGTCCCAGCACCAGCTTGCTTCTCAGCAGCAGCCATGGCATCTTGCTCTTCTTCATCTTCCTCCGTCTGGGCAGCACCCTGCCTCGCAGCCATGGTTTGTGCGGCAAGGTAACTAGCCTCAGTGTTGAACTGCGCCTGGACACTACGCTTAATCCGCAGCATCTCCCTAAACGTATCTTCCGACCCTGTTTCGATCTCGAAGCTATTCCACTCGCTCCAGAACTTGGGGTTGACGCGCGGATCGCAGAATTGAGAGGCGTGAGCGTAGATGGCGCGAGCTCTGTCGATTTCACCCAGCTTACGCTCCAGGGCTGCGAACCTAAGACACATTTCTGCGGTTTGACGATCGGGGAGGACTGAGGGGGGCAGTTAGCATTGATTGTCAGGCAAGATGAGCACATGGTATATGTACCTTCGAGGGCACGCTCGTATATTGGTCTCGTGGCTGGCAAGCCGTAGTTGGCCGTGGCCTTAGCGATGTATATTGAGTACATCTACGGTTTCCTTGAGTAAGAAGTCGCGGATAGTACAACAAAGACAAACCTCGAACTTGTCTTCGTCAGAGACGGCCTGAGTAGCGCGTTCGAGAATCGACATAGCCCGTTTAGCTAGTCCGTAATCTTCCTCGAGCTTGGAATACATGAGGAACAGAGGTTTGCAAGATTTAGGTGGACATTTCTCTAATGCTTGTTCGAAAAGATCTCGAGCACGCTCAAGTTTGGAACCGCCCTGTGTGATCCTCTGCGTAAGTACTGGTTGCGCGAAGGGGGGAACAAGACTCACGTATCGCTTGATGAACTTTGAGAGATAGATATTCCAGAGCTCAAAGGAGACCGGGAAAGTGAACAATTCTACACCACGTTCGTACACCTACAATAGAAATGTTAGGACTCGGCGCAACCACAATAAATGAACAACTGGCCTTGAAGCTTTCTTCGAAGTATTTGTTCTCTTCCAAGAAAGCGGCGTAGTTCACGATGATTTGGGCGTTAGCGATCCTCAGTTCCAGGATCTTGTCGTAGACCATTTTTGTGGTTTCCACGGTCCCTATTGATTCCTCCAGATCGACGTAGAAGGACCAAAGTTTCAAGGACTTGAATAATCGCGTTTGGACGGACAATGTCTATTGAAAGTGATGTTAGTAGGCGACTCAAGAGAGGAATTGAAAGGGACGTACGTGATCATGATAGTTGATCTTGATATTCTTCGGTATAGCAGTTGCTCGCTGCATAACACGAACTGCTTCGTCGTAATTCCTAGCCAAGCGATGAGATAGGCGTTCCGAACGAACAGTTCTAAAAAAACTCACTCGTTTCGAAGCTCCATCTCAGACCATTCGCACCATACTTCCGCCAAGTCTTCTACAGCCTTGAAGTTGACCTTCGTGGCCTTTTCCAGGATTTTGCGGGCACTGTCCAGATCCTGCTCTGCGCTCTTCGTTGTGCCACCGTCTTCGTAGAATCGCGCGAAGTTGATGTACAAGTGGTGGAAGTTCGCCGTCGCCTTTCTGGGGTTGATGCTTTCCAAGGCTTTGGTGTACGTCTCCGCTACCTAGGGGACCACATATTTAATACACGCTTTTGGATTTGTTAGCAAAAATACTTACCTTCTGGTCGTCGTCACCCCACAAAGCAACCCTCTTCTCCCATTCTTGCACATCATTCGGATTCCTCCGTATCAGGACATCATTGACCAAGAAAGGCCGTCTATCCATTAGCTCTTCGAATTCCTTCATCTTGGTGTCTAGTTCCTGTTGTGTCTCAGCAGCCTCTGCTTCGTCCTCTTCGTCCTCCAAGCTCTCCATCATGGCGCTCATCAAGGACTCGCAGAATTCGGAGTACGCCTCAAATATCTGAGTGAAATCTCGAATTGTCAGAACGCTCTTCAACCCAAATTCGAAGGTCTCCTTTGCGCGGTCGAATTCGCCTCGTTTGATCCAGTAGGTCGCCAGGCCCGTCCACAGTCGGCCAGCTTGGTCTTTGTATACATGCAAACCGTCGCGTTGGATGATATGTTCGATGTTGAGTTTCCTTGGGCTCATCGGATCCTCATCTTCGTCGTAAGCTGGCGCTGGTTTCCCGTCAGCAGTGACGGGAACAGCAGGACCGGCGAAGCGTATTAGCTTGCCATCGGATGAGGCCGGCTCCGGCTCTGTCGTTTCCGAAGCCTTAGCAGCTTGCTCAGCCTCTTTAATTGCTTTGTTCGACTCGACCGTTTCCTCGACATCGAAGCCGACGTCCTCCGCGAATTTTTCGACCACGTCGATAAAGTCCCCAAGAAGCTGATACGGACTCTTGCCTTCCGGACTTGTGTATTCCCCACGCGCAGATTTCCGAGCCAGAGACAGAAGGTATTTTGCAGCTTCGAGCGGCCGCGGGGCTGAGCTAACGGGGTTCAAAAGGAGCGTGGTGAAGCGTTCTGTTATTGAGGGATCGATGGCGAGGTATCGGCGGTAGATGGCTACTGTGGTCGCCCCGCCCTTGTCTTCTGCCCACAGAAGATACCGAACCCATATTCGTGCATGGAGAGAAGGGGGGAGTGTGCGTAGAGCACGATCGTACGTTCGTCGTGCGTGTGTGTGCGATATTTGAGGGGGACATTTCGGATGGTTGAATATCGAGATATACATTAGCCATAGACGCGGTAGCTGTATGAAACGAACGAGGGTAAGGTTTCCGAGCTTTCATACGAATTCACTTGTAGACGCACCTTCGGTAAATACATTAGTGCGCGCTCAAAGGTCGCGAGCAGAGACTTCCACTCCTCCCAGCCAACCACACCGTCCAACCCTCCTTCCCATTCCTCTATATCCTCCTTCTCATCTTGCAACGCGTCCTTCATCTCCGGAAGCTTTTTCTTGCCACCAGCCCTCTTCTTCACCACAGGCTTCCCCAGTACGAACGACATACGCAATGACAAGTATGACTTCCATAGCTTAAACGAACCGCCAAAGTTTACGAGAGCCGCCTCGTAAAGATATGTTAACCGTTGCAAAGCATTGCGCGCCAACGGAGTCGCCAACGGTCCAAGTAGCGAGCTAAGTTCCGGGGGGATTTCAACGGACCGTTCTAGCTTTTGTTGCGCTATGAATTCCTCGCGAACAGCATTGATAGCTGACCACCATGTTCGGAATGACGATGGATTTCGCAGTAGATCCTCTTCACGGTGCAAGTCCTTGACTGATATGAGGTGTGGGTGTGATACCGGGTTTGGCACAGGATATGTCAGAGGGAAATGAGACTGAAGGGATTCCAGCGACGGTTGCTTGTCTGCCACAGACGGCATTTTGAGGAACTTGTCGTTCTGGCAGATGCTCGTATTCGCCACCTTACTTGAAGGCTTTCCCACGGTCAATAATTGTTGCCGTTTGCATAGTAATTGGCACTCCGACAGGATGATCATTACTTACCATTTGCACACCTGCACGCTGCACTGTCGTATCTAATCTACCGTTCATACACCTATACTTACGTGCGATATCTACGCGCCCCGAACTTAAGTCCCTTTTCTCTAGTCCCCTCACTCAGGAATGGGGTACATCTGCATGAGGAGGACATACCGAATACCTATCTACTATGCGGTATATTCAAGCAACCCGGAATGCAATGCAAATGCTAGGATGAATGTAATACTGGGATTTAGCGTAGCCTATCACTTCACTTTGGCTGAGGTGTATCTATGGGTTATGACATATAAATATATAAACTGTTATGTTTTGGGGCCCTACGTATTTCCGTGTGAACGGAGCGCCCACTTTATCGAAACCGGCTATAACTTCCATCCCTAACCATGGTGCGTAGCTCAGAACGTTCGCAAGTACCTCGAGCGATGCTCACCGAAGGATCCAGCACGGAGTCAAGCGTCAAAGTCAGCAGACCATCGCAGATCGCAAACAACGCGAGAAATCCAAGATCGAGGGCTTGCTGAAGCTGACTGATGCTGTTCTCGCTCGCGTACGCCCCTTGTTACACGCGATGAGTCTCCCATCGGCTGATATACGCAGTAGAAGAAGGGGAAGGACTGGAGTGCAGAAGCGTTCGATGCCACGACACAGCTTCTGACCGTAAATCCTGAATTCTACACCATTTGGAACTACAGACGGAACATCCTGCTGAATGGATTGTTTCGCGAAAGGTCAGTTCCCCGCGCTGGGTACTCGAGTTTATCATAACGATGGACGTAGCGCCCCTGAGGATATTAATGAACTACTGTCTGGGGAACTCGCGCTGACGATGAAGTTCCTGCAAGCCCACCCCAAAGTCTACTGGATATGGAACCATCGCCAGTGGTGTCTCCAGAAGGTCCCCCAAGGCCCTGGTAGCGACGTGGATGGGTGGAGGAAGAAGTACTGGGCCTTCGAGCTTCAGGCCGTCGAGAAGATGCTGAATGCAGATGCCCGAAACTGTGAGCCCGCTTGATCCGAATTGACCATCGCGCCCTAGACACGGTTTATTCTAGTCCACGCGTGGAATTACAGGCGTTACGTGCTAGCTAATATGCCCGTGCCTCGACCCGAGTCATCTGAGCTCACATACACGATGAAGAAGATAGAATCGAATTTCTCCAACTTCAGCGCGTGGCACCAACGTTCAAAGATATATACGTCCCTATGGCATCAGGGAAAGCTAGACCCCATCAAGTCAAAGGAGAAAGGTAAGCGGCCATCAAGTCTTCATGACCGACCCCTCACGCTTGCGGCAGAATTTGAACTCGTGCGGAACGCTATGTACACGGACCCAGACGACCAGAGCATATGGATGTATCACCGCTGGCTGGTAGGCCTAGGTACGCGTGGGCTTCCCCTCTGTTTTCATCTCAGCTTTACGTAGGTTAGGGCACGATAAGGAGCTCCTTGAGCGCGAAATAGGGGTGATTCAAGAGTTATTGGAAGAGCAGCCAGATAGCAAGTGTATGGGTTACGTGCACTCGACAAGTCGGCCTTTCTCTGATATCCTTCATTTGCAGGGTGTATGGAATCATTGGTACACTACAAGCGTCTAATCCTGACCAACTATCCGTCGGGTCGAGACCCAGACTTGGTGGCCAACTGTGTGCGGCTGCTCGATCAACTCAAGGAAATCGACTGTGCTCGACGGCATCGATACGAAGAGATACGCCAGGCCGTTGTGAACATTGGCACTCATCCATAAGTTTCAGCGATATATGTATATGTGCAGCTAAGATATGATCAACAAAGGCAGATCAGACAATGTGATACGGTATTTCGCTACGGTTTACATGAAAAGGCGAGAAACGTCTTGTTAATAATAGCACACTTGACAAGATAGGGGTTTCGGGTGTCGATTGATGGTAGAAAGCCTAACACTTGCATTCACCTGCCTTACATTGGCAGCTAGGGAGGTCGGGTCAGAATGGGGTTTTATTGGCTGGACAAAAGCGCACTTCTCGCCGCAAGTGCAGCTAGCATTGCCGCATCCGTTGTAATTCATGGGAAGTTCGTTGACCTTGAAAGGAAGCTTCAGTCGGAGGCACGATTGTAGCGGATGGGGTAGCGACCCACGGTATACATCCTGGGTGAAAGTAAGTTTATGTGGGTCAAAGTTGGTGGCGAGAATTCTTTCTGCGGAGATGTTCCCCAGGTCTCACCTTATATACAGGAGGTTGTTTGAGGCTATTTGGTTGCATGCCTGACCTCAGTATATTAGGGGCTCGACAGGGCTTTTCTCAAGGAGCGGTGCTTCCGACGTTGCAGACGGGTAATCTATTTGTTTTACTCATGCGTACCTGGGACTGCTTCCGCGGACAGTTGCAGCCACAGCTAGTGATACTCTTCGCGCTGATTTCTGCGCCTGACACGATCAACCAGGACGTAAGTTGTTATCGGATCGTGAGAGACAATACCGGGAATTGCCGAAGCAGGCCCTACGCCTCGTGTTTGCGGCGTGTTGAATCGCGGCCAGGCGAACCCAAAATTTGTGAAGGCATCGCTGGACACTTCCTTTCTCTGGTTCACCCACGTACGCGCGGCCAACCGATAATCTTCTCCAATGGACAGCAGTCGCTCGAACACCATCCACGAGCTGTTCAGTCGAGGTTCCACGCCTCCTCCTGGACAGCAGCAGTCGCAGCCTCAGCCCTTCCCCAGTCCGCATGCTGCAGATGCACCTACATCAAACCAGATTGACTCTTTATTTCATAATATCGCCTCTCCACCTGCCGACTCGCAGCAGCCTACGAATCAGAACCAAGGTTCTAACGTGTATGGCAATTCCGAACCTGCGACCCCAAGCCTATCGTTGTCGGAGGAACCTGTCGCTTCCTCTGTGTCATCTGTGAGTAATAGCACGGCAGCAGAGAGGCAGAATGCCCTGCTGTCACTTCTTGGTAACCCAAGCTCGAACCGCTCGAACGCGAGCACGGCGTCGCAGCCACAGCAAGTTCCAACACCTCCAGGTTCCTCGCAACGGTCTGGTGCTTCGCCAAGCCACAACGAGACGCAAGGAAAGATTCTGCTGGAACAATTGATGGCTGGGTGAGTGGTTTTGTTGCTTGCTTCCCGTCGCCGCGACGTATGATGGAGATGGCACGATAAGTGAAATACGTCACATCTGTTATTGAGTATTTTCGCGATAACCAGATGTGGATGACACGCATTCTGCTAAAGATGCAGCATGTATAACATGAGTCTTCTACCCATGAGGTAGTTGCGTGTTATCTCTTACAAGAATGGGGCGTGAATCTCATCACATTTCCCTTCTCTTGTTCGCTCGCCCATGATGTCGTTTTATACTAATTTCCCTGATTTACTCTATAGGAATCCCCCGAGGTCAAGCTACTCTGATTCACAGAGGAATTCCCTTCCTGCAGCCGCTCCTTCTCCCCCTTATGGCCCGTCACAGTCACAGCGGGAAGACGAGTATCGTCAGCGCGACAATAATCCCTACAACCCTCTTAATCAACCTAGCGATATCACACCAAGGGCGCAAGCAGCCCCTCCTCCCCCCGCGCAATCACAGAGCCAGCCGCCTCAGCCACCCTCCCCTTCCCGAAAGAGCATGTTCGAGTATGTCTCTCCGTTTGACGCGCTCGCTCAAACGTCATCCATGTCGGTGAAGAAGAAGCCCGTGCCGGCACAACCTTCAAGTGTCTCCAGTGGTAATGAGGATTCAGGCTGGTCCGCGATATCTGATCCCAAACGTCAATCAGTCGACAATCTGCTGGAAAACCTTACTCGAGGACACCTCCCTCAACCACCCGTGGCGCAGGCGCCCCCTCCGGCATACGAACCCTACAATCTGCTTGGAAGCTCTGATTATGCCACGGCAGAGCCAGTCCAGCCCAGAGTCACCGTACCGCCCCCACCTCCATTGCCTCCCAAGCCTGCAGGCGCAAGACCGCCGTCGCCTCCACGGGTGTCGCCACCCAAGCAGCAGCTACCTAATCGCATTGTATCCCAGCGTCCGATGGACTCCCCTGCTAGCCAGGCGGGTGCATCACAGCTCCCTGCTCAATCCGGCAGACGCGATAAGGAGAGCTCACCTGGGCCCCGAGGCTTTAGGGCGAAGGGCCAGACCAACAGGTATCCCAACAAGAATCAGTCAAGTCCAAGGTAGGAGCTTCATTACTTGACCGTGATGATAAGAGATTAACCACTATACCAGTCCTCAACCACAGACTGTCGTATACGATGTGTCCCAGTCACTCGAAGAAATTCAAGCTCCCCGCGACTCCGTCAAGTCCACCGCTATCGCTCTTGTGAGGCAGGATGCGGTCTTCCTACCTGGGACGACTATCGGTGCTACGCATTGGGTAGCCTACGCTATGACTCGTGGTAATTTACTCGAATTGGCTGAGTGTGCGATGTATCACTAACCCTGATGTCTATAGGTCGCGTCCGCGTCATTTCTCGCTCAAGTGGGGATCGCACCTTGTTGCAGCTGCCCAACTTGTTCCCAAGCGCTGCTAGTGTCACTGATATGGCGGTCTACGGCAACAGACTAGCAGGTGTCACCTCCGACGGTGGTTTTGTTGTATGGGAGCTTCCTGAAGTCATTACTGACGACGTACCGTAAGATCTCCCTCCATAGTTTGCCTCCGATCTCAGCTGACGGACTTATAGTGGCGAGTTGCTGTTGTGTATTCCACCCCCATCTGACGGCGAAGCTCCCCTTCATGCCGTCAAATGGCACCCCAAGGAGCCTGATATGTTAGCCATCGCCTCAGAGAACCGAATCTATCTGATCAACCTGGGGAACTTCCATTCTCTGAGAGGGCAACCCCTGCAACAGCACGAGCTGATTCACCTTGCAAGCGTCTTCTCCCTATCAAATGTAAGTAGCTATGTCCTCATTGCTCGGATACCTTACTCAGATCTCGTTGAAGCCACTTGTTGCCTTCGACTTCGACGTTTTGCACGGTGGCATAGCCACCATTTCCGAGGACTCGACATTTACGCTCTGGAACATGCATGACCGAGTTCCTTACACCACTCACAAGATTCGTGGTGATGATATGCCGTCAAGCATCACCTTCGTTGACGGTGGCGTTGTTATCGGCCGAAAGAACGGGACTATCTTCCAGCTGCTGTCCATGGCTACGAAGACTGTATTATCTACCATTAAGTTCGTCAATGGCGATCGAGAAGACCCGGATATGTTCGGCCATGTCAGCTACGATACGAGAATACAGACACTTTGGGTAGCAAACTGCCGGCGCGACAGTATGATCGCGATCAAGTTGAACGTGGACCCAGCTGCGATGAGTGGCGAAGATGTCGGCCGAGGCTATTTTGAACAAGTTGTCGAATTCACAGGGCCGAAGCCGACCATTCACTTCGTGATCTTGACCATGGATGCAGATCCGCACGGAGATGAAGCGCTTGCGGCTTGCGCCGCCGCGAAGGTTCCCCCTGGCGAATTAGCTCTCGTCGCCTTCTCCGTCCATGCATCTGGGGTGGACCAGATTCTCATACGTAAAGAGTGGTATGATCACGCGTTGCTTGGAGCGCCGGCCAAATTCCCCTCTTACTCTCTTCCTCAACCACCTACTCCGGCCTCTCAAAGCCTGTATGTGGAGCCCAAGGGTCGTCCGATCCCTCCTCAGTTTACTCCTCAAATGTCTACCCTGCCCAATGTCGCTCCTCAGGGATCCACCATCATCCCTCCTGCTAGGTTGAGAACGCCTCCGTCCGAGGACGTAGAGGCTGATCTCGCCCGGGAGGAAGTGCGTAGCGCTGATAACGCTAGAGGAAAGGGACAGAAGGGCAAGAATGTGAACTGGAAGGAGCGCGAGGAGAACAGCAACAACCGCAACGGCAATCGATCGAACAACCCTGTAGACTCCAACATCTTAAACGACTCTGCTCTGGGCCAGGCGCTTACCAAAGAGATCAAGAGGACGGAAGAAAGCCTGCACACACGCATCGGCAGGCTCATCGGCAAGGAAATGGATAAACAACGTAGGCTTTCTGTTGCTCGGCTTGAGGCTCATTCTGATGTATGAATATTATAGACCAACGACTTGAAGAAGCCCGTGTGAACGAACAAGCCGAAGACTTCGCCCGACAAGAGAAGAT
Organism: Sanguinoderma rugosum; assembly: GCA_017499575.1. Lineage (NCBI taxonomy): Eukaryota > Fungi > Basidiomycota > Agaricomycetes > Polyporales > Polyporaceae > Sanguinoderma > Sanguinoderma rugosum. Next base: position 3,819,254 of record VTPW01000001.1, on the reverse strand, counting down.
CCTGAAGTTGATCTCGACCGAGCTCACACGAAATACCACACGTGTCGTTGAGATGGCCGTCAAGAACGAGGTTCAGAATTCAGTTCTTCCTTCGCTGGAGAATATTACCAAGACGGAGGTCAAGAGCGCGCTTAATGACCAGATTGGTCGTGGTGTTGCCGAATTCATTGGCCAGGTATGTATCGCGCACTACTATCGCGCAATAAACTTACTAATCTACCGCCCCATGTACCAGAGTCTACCAAACGAAATCGAGAAACTGCTGCTTCGCCCCGACATCTCTGCTCACTTCGCCCATCTCCTTTCCTCAAATTTGACGCCTCTCCTGGAGAGGCAGGTCAAGGAGGCAGTTACGAAGACATTCCTCCCCGTCTTTTCTCAACAATCTTCGTCGTATCACCAGGAAGTCCTTCGTGAGCTTCGTACGGAGATGCATAGTCTCAAAAGCGAGGTCACGGCGTGGCAGAATGACGCGTTCCGAAATCAAGAGGTACGCTCACTTAACCGCTGAATTACTTACGCGTTTAATGGGATTTTTCCAGACGTCTATTCGAGAATTGGAGCACACTGTCCGAGCCCTCTCTGAACAAGTCAAGTTCCTCACTATGAATTCCTCTACCTCTGGACCAGCGCCTATGCATCACCTTCCTCAAGTTCAACAAAACCACAATTCGCCGGGACCAAGCATTCAACATGGCCCTAGCAATATGACCCAGCAACACATGCGTCCTGCTGCTCAGAATATGCCACCACCCGCTCCTCAACCTCCTACCAATTATGGCCACAACAATTTTTCTCCTCAAACACAGCCTCCCGCCCCGCTGCACACAGCCTGGTACTCCAATAGTATCGCTGCGCCGCAAGCATCCCACCCCGCGACACTCCCACAACCCAATCCTCAGCCACAAGAACGAACGCCTGTCACTCCACCCGTTAAACCCGAACAATGGGACGAGATATACCTTGGCGTATTGCATACCCAAGACACAACGAAGCTTCGTGACCTCCTCATGCACACCAACCCCGATGTGATCATGCCTCTGAACGGGCCGGTTCTCGTTTCGCAAGCCGTCATCTTGACGCTGGTCCACAGGGTAAGCTCATCATGCTGGGATTGTAATCGATCGTCTAACGATGTCTCCTAGTTATCGGCTACCGTTGGTGAGGCCCCACCTAACGACGATTCTTTCAAGACCTCTTTGTGGTGGCTCCAACGCTCGGTCGCTTTGCTCCAACCCGAAGTTCGTCCTCAATCCTTTTTCTTATCTCACAGCGAAATTAATCGGTTCTGTAGGACAAACTCATTGCTGATTTCATACCCCGTGTATTGCCGAATGTTCAGCATTCCCTCAATACCACGAAGCAACGTCTCACCATCCTTCCTGGCGGGCCAGCGACCCTCGAGACTGCGAGAAAAATATCTGATATCCAAGATGCGTTGCGTCGCAAGGTGACGCCTGTTTGAACACATGTTATCTATTTTCGTTTTGGAATCTTGCTTGGGCAGCGAACATACTTACAACCAGAAACTTTGTTATGATTTTGATGACCTCTGTTGCGATGCTTTGTTGTATTGACGCCATGAATGACGATCTCTTCTGTGTCTCAGCTACAGTATCGAAAGTGGGTGAAATAAGTCCGATAGTGCCGGTGAGTTCCAACCTGTCTGGTACCCTCGGGTTTAGATCATGTCCAAGTTTATACGGTATATTGCATGTCTTTGAACATTTCGTTTACTTCTTGCTCCAGTCCGTAGTATCCTCGTACGCGAGCTGCTGCTGCATGACTGAGATGCCCTTGCATTGCCATACTGAGTCCTCCTGTGTATATTACAGTGTACTCTTGCCGACAATACACGCAGTATGATATGCTCATCAGAGAAAAGGCATTTACTTCTTGGATTTTGAGTCGCTGGACTCTATGCACAGCCACCGATCACCTCGAATGGAGATCACATGAACAAAATTTCGGTTGACCTCTAACTTCCTCCTCTCAGCTCTCTCCGCAGGATTTCGATGGGACGGCGACGAAAAAATAGAACCCATCTCAAAGGGAAAGGCGCTGCTGACGCCAGTACTGTGGTGAACGATGGAACGCCTAAATCCTTTATAATCAAGCATGGTCAAGTCGGATCGTCTCTGGCACAGCTGGTGAGAGATCTCAGAAAGGTCATGGAACCCAATACGGCCAGTAGACTGAAGGTAAGTTTCCCCTTTACCGGCAGAGTAAACTACCTCTCAGCTGATGAGTAAATAGGAACGACACCGCAACAAGCTAAAAGATTACCTGACTATGGCACCTGCGCTCCATGTAACCCATCTCCTTGCCTTTACACTCACTCCCGTCGCCCCCTCGATGCGCCTCGTCCGTTTATCCTCTGGTCCTACTCTCAGTTTCCGAATCGAGAGATACAGCCTCATGAAAGATATTCTTCACGCTTCTCGGCATTCAAGAGGAATGGGAATGGAGTATCTCAGTCCACCACTGGTACGTTGTGCATTGTTCAGAGTGCGTGGATATCATGAACATAACTACACGATCATACGTTTAGCTAGTACTTGCGTCGTTTCCACCGGCCTCTCCAACCACTCCCCCGCATCTCCCCCTACTCATGAAATCATTTCAATCCCTCTTCCCACCTCTCTCACCCAAAAATATCACTCTTTCTTCAGCGCGACGAATTGTCCTCGTCCACTATAATGCAGACCGAGGCACCGTCGACATTCGGCACTTCATTATCACAGTGAAACCCTACGGCGTATCAAAACGTGTTCGCAAAATCCTCGAAGGCGCAACATCTTCAAAATCAAAAACATCGACAAATTCAACGTCGGGCTTCCTTGATCTAGGCAACGAGAAGGACGTTGCAGATTTCTTGTTAAGGAAGAGAGGAGAGGCCGGGCCGGGCTCGGAGGATGGTGGATATGAGTCTGCTGCTTCGTCTGCTTCTTCTGCAGCTGGCGACGACGGGGATCCGATTTCATTGGCAGATGACTATGTTGGAAGAAATAATAAGAAGGGCCAGAGAAGGGCGGTGAGGCTCGACGAAGTCGGTCCCAGAATGGAGCTGAGGCTGGTCAAAATAACGGAGGGCGTCCCGGGGAAAGAAGGGGCTGTTATATATCACGAATTCGGTGGGTTTGTTCACACTGTTGCGTTGCAATTTTTGAACCGTTGTATCTTTCGGATTTATAGTCAAGAAGACAAAGAAGGAAGCTGCGGCGCTCAAGGCGACTCACGAAGCGAAAGAGAAGCTGCGTAAGGAACGTAGGGAGGAGCAGGAACGGAACGTACAACGGAAGAAGCAGGCGAACGGGGCGAAGAACGCCAACGAAGAAGACGACGATGATGATGGAGAGGAAGAGGACGAAGATCAAGATCAAGACGCGGCAGGTTGGGATGACGAAGAAGAAATTACTGACGGAGAGGAGAGCGACGGGGACGGAGACGAAAATGAGGAGAGCGAGGTGGAAGAGCCAGCACCTCCCCCGCGGCCGAAGAAAAAAGTGAGGATACAACGATGAATATTTCTGTGTATTGCTCCATCATTGTTGTATACGTTAGGGGTTGGTGGTTACCTCACATTAAACAGTATATTCTATGCTGCCTACGAAGGAAAGAGCCACAGAGTGCAGCCATTACAAGACCGGGTAGACGAATTGACACTATCGACTGGGTTATCGTTAGCCTCCGATCTGCTTGCATCGCCATACCACGTCCAGCGAAAGTTGAATCTAAATCATTCGCCACTGTCAGCACTAAAGGAAGCTAGGAAAAGATGCGACTCCAGAAGTGTTCCATCCGCATCTTAACCCCTTCCCAATTATCCATTGCAGGGCGGACATCGAGGTAAAACGACACATTATTGGAAGCTGGACCTGCGGTATGACCGGTGTAGAAATCAATGATATATCGCATTTTTGTCCCGCATCGGTCCACGACCCAATCATGCCGGTCGAACGGTGGAGAATATCTACAAAGCACAGTTTCAGACATCGGTGCCCGAGATGTACGGGTCCTCACTTACCCAAGTAATGTCTTCCACCTAGCTTTGATACTTCGCTCTCCAGGCTTGCCCTTGAAGTTGATCAACTTCAAACCCCCGCATTTGTCGCTCCCCCGCCCCGCCTCCCACTTGAGCACCTCTAACCAAGCACGCTCATTTACAGCGTTATGTATGGGTACAATCGTCTTCATGTCGGTTGCTTGAGGGTTATGGTTTTTGCGAGCCATGGCACTAAAGAATTGTGCCTCGGATGGGTACACCCAGTTGCCACTGTCCGATGCCCTTGGTATTGAGGACGTTTCGCGGTCATTCGATAGGGCAGCCGGATGGTTCTGCGAAGACGACGGGCGGGAAGGAAGAAAACGGCTCCACAGAGAAGATGGGGAAGAGTGGTCTACTGGGCAGGCCGAATCTGTGGATCTTTCTGGCGCAGAGGTAGTCCCAGCGCCATGGTCAACGGGACACTTGGACTCCATCGTCGGACAACAGAACGAATTTTGTGAAACTGAGATGCCGCTACATGCCGGACCAGTAGGGTTCCTATCGTGGGAATAACTCTGTCTCGGTTAGAACATAGCCGGAGTGTGTCTCGTTTTCTCTGTGCTACGTTGATGGATTTACGGCAATCAATGGGCGCGTGCCTACTCAACCTTACATCTCTCCCGTTTGTTTGAAATCGTCGCGGCGTTCGCGAAAGAATATAAACCCTGCGTTAATTGATCCTGACCCCACCCCCACCCCCTGCTTTCCCCCAACCAGCAATGCCTTCTTCAGAGCCCGTCTTCTCTACCCCCCTCACTAGGTTGTTTGGGATCAACCACCCCGTTATGTTAGCGGGTTCGTGTCCTGGCGTTTCTATTCATTTGCAGTAGTCTAACCGCCACCGTTGTCAGGAATGAACGTGGCTGCCGGACCAAAGCTTGCAGCTGCGGTTACCAACGCAGGTCGGTGGCACAATACCTTATAGAATGCGCGGGGAACTCAGCTTCGTCGTACAGGCGGCATTGGGGTCATCGGAGGCGTGCGCCAGAGCCCCAAGTTCCTCCAAGGTTCCATTGATGACCTTAAGTCCCATCTTGAGGACAAAAACGCTCCATTCGGCGTTGATCTACTGCTCCCCCAGGTCGGCGGGAGTGCTAGGAAGACCAATGCAAGCCACTAGTATCCGCTTGCTTGCGCTCTACGCTAAACAATATCTTGCAGTATGACTACACCGCTGGTCAGCTTCCGGAGCTCATCGACGTTATCATCAAAAACAAGGCGGCGCTTTTCGTCTGCGCTGTGGGCGTTCCACCTAAATGGGCCGTTGACAAACTTCACGCCGCTAACATCAAGGTCATGAAGTATGTATTCCGCGGACATTCGGATTTGCATCGGTATTGATCACCAATCCCTTATATAGTATGATCGGACACCCTAAGGTTTGTCATTACCCCTGACACGAGTTCCGAGTGGCTCATCTCGTCCAGCATGTTGCGAAAGCTCTTGCGCAAGGTTGGCCTCCTCAGCGGTCTGGCGCAACCCGTCACTAATCCTTTCGTAGGTGTCGATATCATTTGTGCACAAGGTGGTGAAGGTGGCGGTCACACGGGGGACACACCCTTCTCCATCCTGATCCCCGCCGTGGTTGATCTTTGCAAAAATGCTAAGAGCCCTTTAACGGGAGAACCCGTTCTTGTCGTTGCGGCGGGCGGCATATCCGATGGTCGTGGTCTAGCCTCTGCGCTCGCGTAAGTGCCTTTTTTGATCCCGTAAAACAGGGTAGTTGATGGGCTTTGAATAGGTACGGCGCTGCGGGTGTTTGGGTCGGCACAAGATTTGTCGCTAGTGTGGAAGCTGGCGCTCCCAAGGCACACAAAGAAGCTGTCTTAAGCGCAGGCTACGACGACACCCTCCGCACGCTAGTTTACTCTGGCAGGCCGATGAGCGTCCGCAAGACACCTTACTTGACGGAATGGTAGGCGATGTTCACTTTGTAGTCATCCCGTCGGCAAGTGATTAACTTAACTTTAGGGAGACATCTCGCCGTCATGAATTAGAGAAACTCCTCTCGGAAGGGAAAGTGCCACACGAAGAAGAGCTCAAGGTTCACCCAGAAAGATCCGTCAGTGGCCATTCCTGTGAGTAACACTGCAAGTTTCCCCAGCACCTTCTTACCCTTTATGTAACAGGGTTGATGGGCAAAGTTGCTGGCGCTATCAAAGTACGCTCTCCTAGATCTCAACAGTTTTGTTGCTCATGCTTTCTTCTATCTTAGGATATCAAACCTGCCCGAGAGATGTAAGTGACTGTTACCTTGTCCGCCAGTAACTGTTGATCGATTCGCAACCAAGTGTCGACGAGCTGGTAAACACAGCTGCCGCCAGCTTGCAGTCCGCAACATCCCAATTTGTACCTAAAGCTCGGCTGTAAACGGCGCAGTATTGAATATGCGTGTACTTGGATATTTCTACCGGACAAGTAATGTATGTGATAACTTGGATATCTGACTTCTCCCTTGTATCATAATCAATCTGCCGCAATGCTTATCTACCTGTTCCACTCTGGGCTCCATGCCCTTCTCGAAGTATTCACTGACTTCGTAGGGCATGCTCACATAGAGTTCCGTGCGCTCAGTAGCTCCACTAGTAGCGCTTGAGGCATCCGCCATTGGATGTCGACTTATTATCATCGTGGGGCTTCAGGGTCATTCTAGTGCTGGTTCGAAAGGTGAGATCCCGTGGGACGCATCGATTCTTCTGCTCCACTTATAATGCAATGAAGGTGATACGAAGGTGGTCCATTATCTCTTGTCCTTCCCACAACCCACCCTTGAATTGTATTCAAGATGCAACTGTTGGTCTACGCTGTCGGTGCTCTAGCACTCTGTATGTTGGCGTTGTGGAGGCACGGTCGCTTGTCGTACCCCCACTCACTATCAATACTTGGATATCTCTGTGGGGTCCCGAATTATTTCAAGCTCTCTGGTGTTCCTCCCCCAAAGCCACTCTCTCATTTCGACATTGATAAGGCTAAACCCAGGCCTTATCGGCCGTTCCGGTGGGAATATCACCAGACCATGGGTATGCATTCCTTCACTCGCCCTCACGCTCGTCACTCATTTCTCCCACCGTTCCTAGCTCTGAAAAAGATGGAACCTGATTGGTGGATAGAACTCGAATCTACGTACCGCGAGCGCCTGGCGCAGCGGAAGGCGCTGTATGCTGAACATGGCAAGAAGGTGCTGAACTACCTGCCTGGCAGTGAGCGTGCCTGCACGGAGCTTATGCATATGGTCATCCAATTCATTTGCGCTCGGTATCCCAACCAATTTCAGTTCGACCCATTCTCCGGTCGCTTCGTGAATAAGATACTTGACGTCGAGGTCAACACGAAGGAAATTGCTCCATTGGTGTTCCTGCTGGAGCATGTGCCAGAAGACTTCTTACTCACCGCCGAGGATGAGAAGACCGGGCTATACCACATGCGTGCTGGGATCGCCTGTTCTGCTGTCGGCTGGAACGTAGACGAGAAGATAGGTAAACCGATGCATGAGATACATCGAGTTGTGCCAGATTACGATAAAATGAAGCTCTCCATTGACCGGTCATTCTGCTTATTCGATTCTCCTTGAATGAAGCTAACTGTGTTGCTTTCCCAGATTCTTCTCTAAAATGCCGGCTGACAAGCCCATTCAACGCGGATCCTGGGGCTTAGAAGTAGGACAGCCACTATTTTGCCAGCCAGACGACCCGCACTTCGCCCTCCGTAACACGCAATCGGCTAGTCTTCGAGTTGAAGATATTCATCTACGGGTGGATTGGCAGACCCTTCGTCGGCTGCCGCAATCAAAGTACATCGTCTTCAACTTCAAGGCCCTCTTCACGCCGATCACACAGTTCAGGACGGAGCCATATATCCCACGGTTGGTAGCAAAGGTTGTACGCGAAGGCAAGCGGTCAATTCTCGACTACAAGGGCACCGATCATGTCGAGCACAAGGCGTTGCCTGCGTTGGACGAATGGGCGAGAGAGCAGGAGGAGAAGGGATGGGTGCCGAAGGATTGGAAGGAGAGAACTTTGAATGAAGACCCATTCTTCCCTGGCTGGGAAGCCACCGTCTAGCCAGGACTAGCCCTGCTGGTTTGCTTAGTTCTGATGTATGTACAAATTGCATTACGATGTTGCTAACCGTGTATGTCCATGTCTTTCCATGTCATTGGCGCTTCCTTCTCCGAGCCTCGGGTGACACGATCAGAGACAGATAGACTCATCCAATGGTCTCAGTTCATTCATGTGCTTGTAACTAAGACGATGGACATATATTGATATATCAGATACACGACGATAAAGCAGACCAAGGAATGGGTGGAATACCAAGGAAACGCATAGGGTATGTAGGGTGGAAAGGCTACAGCGATGGGGGCGGGGCAAGGCAAGAAAGGATAAATAGCGCAACGAACGGGTTATATATACAGATGAAGCGGTGGGCCAAGATGAATTTGTATCGAGGGCTTTTGTCCAGAGTCGCTGGATACATATGGGGGGACGAGGAATAAAAACGAGCCGAAATGAAAGTGGGGAGAACGGGGTCTCTAGCAAGCAATGAATGATACAATAAGCGGTGAGGCTGAATTTAGATGGATAGCAATATAGGTTGGAATATTTAGCGGAACGCAAATGGATACACAAGGACTCCTGGGGCGCGGACGCGAATAAATAGAGAGGATGCAGACAAGATGAGAATGAGTGGCAACGAGATCTAGTCCAAGAAATGAGTAGTCAGGGGGTGTAGTGTAGTTTGATCCCGGGATCAGAATTCAAGGAATTGGTATGCGACAGGGTCGAAGCGCTGCTGGAGTGGGGGTGGGGTTTCTTCTCTTTGCAAGCCAGGCATTTCTTCAAGGATGGGAGGAGGAAGATGTACGAAGTTTCGGGTGTCTTCAGCCGACGAAGTGACAGGGATAATAGGCGCCTATTGAATAAAGCCAACAGTAGGTCAGCGAGTGTTATACCACCGAATCCAGCACTGAATACTAACAGTGATTTCACGCCTCTCTAGAGCATCCCAGTCGACACCTCTAAACCACGGGTGATCCAATACATCCTGGGGGCCTCCAATAAGATTGCCCAGCCTCTTCGTACGATCAGGGTGCAAGAAGTCCTTGATCAATTCTTTTGACAGCCTGTCCATCCACTTTGGCCAGTGAATCACGCCAGCCAGAATTTTCTCATATATTCCATATGGCGATTCGTCGAAAAACGGTGGATAGCCCACCAGCATCTCGTAGCAAAGGATGCCACAAGCCCACCAATCAGCCGCTTTTCCGTGCCCGTCCGACTGGATGATTTCGGGCGCAAGATATTCAGGCGTGCCGCAGAGCGTCCAAGTACGGTCGTCGACAATCTTCGCGAAGCCGAAGTCCGTGAGGCGCAGATACCCACGCGAGTCAAGCAGGAGGTTCTCGGGTTTTAGGTCGCGATAGATGATGTTGAATGAATGGAGATACTTTAATGCGAGAATGATGGTCGCGAGGTAGAATCGTGTGACGTCTGGTGTGAAGCGCTGCGCACGGCGAAGGAGGGTGAAGAGTTCGCCCCCAGGAACATATGATAAAAGCATGTAGATGTTGAGGCTGTCTTGGAATGTGGCGAACAGGTCGACGACGAAGGGGTGGTGCACCCGCGACAAGATATACCGCTCTGCGTTGACATGCTCGACCTGGCGGAGGCGGACGATCTCAGACTTGCGCAACACCTTCATGGCGTAGAAGTTGGATTGAGGTGCCCGGTGTCGGACAAGCAGGACTCGACCAAACGTGCCAGTACCTAATCTCAAATTCAATAATCACTCCTGCGGAAGTACGTAATTCTTACACACCTAGCGTACCCTTGACCTCGAAATCGGTCAATCGGAGGGTACCAGGTCGTTGCAGATGGACTTGCTCATCGTCCAGACACCGCAATGGTGGCTGACCCGCCGGCTCGAGCATTTGGGGATCGACAGACATTTCCCCGAACTCCTGCCATTCATCGACGGTCGATGCGCCCTCTGAGGGTGGTGGTGCGAACTCTGCATTGTTCGCGACCTGCGAGCAATTAACAAACCGTGGCTCTGCGTCGACAATAATATCATCATCGCAATCTACAGAATCCCGTCCTGCTGTAGCCGATGCTGATTTTTCCGTGTGATCAGGCGACATGGGGGGTGTCAGGAGCGACTGTGAGTCCTGGATGTGGGAGTGAGTCATTGCCAGTTGTGGTTGGGGACGAATGGTGGGTGCGCTTGCTGGCAGCGACGAGGAGCGGGGGATATTCATGGGAAGAGGGTGACGGGAAGAACAGAGAACCTTGACGACGGCTCGATGAGCTTTTGAGTTGGCGCACTGCGCTTGAATGTCTTTGGTTGGTTTGGCTACCACCAACCACTCCAGAAGCACATCATCACGTGCACACGCTCTCACCAATACAAGGCTATGCACTTAAAGTAATATACAGTACACTGGACGCGAGATTACTGACACGTCTCGGACATCAGTAATTGCCCGCCCGACGTCAAGACCTTCCATGCGCCCACAAACATTCTGCGAGACCTACGGCATCAGTCATCCATTAAGTCAGCGAGCTCTCTTTCTTCCTCTTCTGACATTTGAAACGGGTTTTCGGGCTCTGATGGCTTCTCCACCTCCTTTTCTTGATTCCCAGATGTCGCATTGACACTCGACATAGGTTTCAGCAACTCTGCAAAGCGAACATCAGACGCAAAGATGCCCGAGCAAGCACTGCACGCTCACCAGTTAATCTCCATTTCCTTATTGTCCCATCCAAGCTAGCGCTAATGATCCAGGGCTCCACCCTTTGCCTACCGTCGTCCCCGACGAATTTTCTGACCCACAACCGCAAGGCGGTAACATCGTGCCAATGCGCGTCCATCTCACTGATCAGTTCGGGTTCTTGCGGTGACGAAACATCGTACACCCGAATCATATCTCCTGCACCTGTTAGCACGTACGGCTCGGCGAGGTCCGTGGTTGAGAGTGGCAGGATACATCGCACTGTGGTAGGATGCGCGATAAGATATGGTGATTGGTCTGTGGGTTTGATCTGGACAGTCTCATCAGCAGAGGCTATATTTCGTGATGCGTTAGAAGTTGACTGTTCAACAAGGCTCGCGTACATTACCTGTCCACAACTGGCCATTTCCATATAGTATCTCATTAATCTTCGTACGATGATAGTTCAGCTCTTGTTTGAGCGAGCTATGCCATCCATCATCCCCATCACCCTTGCTCAATTCCCACAGCTTGATCATGCCCATAGTATCAGCCGTATAAAGATTGGCAGATGTTGATGAGAGTGCCTGTCCGTCTAGCGATTCCACCGGCCTAGTGTGCGCTGATATCACGCCCACGCATTTTAGCGGGCTGCCTGACGCCGCTTTTGACAGATCCCTTTCGCAGACACGTTAGTTGCGACATTGAAGGGATCAAGAAAGTGACAAACCAAAGACGTACAATCTTGTCCGAGCCTGTTGACACCAGAAGCTGCAGGGATGGGAAGACAAGGAGTGCCTTGACAAAGTCCGAGTGGGCCTCTATTGAGGATAAGAGCTCTTTCGACTACGCCGGCGTATTAGCTTTGTACTGCAACTGTGGATTGTCGAACATACGTCTACATCCCACAGTTTGATTGTCTATAAACCGGTGTCAGAGGGAATCCTTCCATGGTGAGCAATGTGTATCGGACCTGATCCCATGATCCACTGATTAGAATCTTCCTGTCGCCGCTCCCATAGCGCTTGTCCATAAAGGCGATAGATGTAACGGGTCCTGTATGCCCACGGAATAACTGCAGAGTCCTCCCCGACTAGCCCAACATCAGACACCGCTGAACCATGCACCACGGAAACGAGCACCTCTAGATTGATCTTGCGAATGACATGCGTGTTCTCCGCTATCCAAGCATCTCCGCCTCTGACAATAATGGACAGCGCCATTCCAGGGAGTTGGATCGGCGAGCCCAGAGATTTAGTTCGTTCTGCCTTCAGACGACGGGCCTAGGGTCCTGGGATTCGACTTTTGAGTATTCATCGCGATTGGGGGAGCTGACATACTTCATTGAGGGCAAGATGTGCCTCTGTGACAAGGAGTTTATCTGTATCAGCCATTATTCAACCAAGATATCGCAGGATCGAGGGCGGTAAATATATGTTGTGGCCCGTTTGTATTGTTGTAAGCGGGAAGGGAATCAAATGTGCACGTGACAAGCGGAACGGAGGTGTGACGACCGTGTACCGGATGTCGGGTCGCTCGAGCGGAGGGGGAGCTTGTGTCCCTAGCGAGAGGGTCCCGTGGCCCAGGGAACGGGGGTCGCCGGTGACCCAGGCTACGGGGAGGCTGACCCGCTCGGGGGACGGGCGAGGTCAGTACGCGCGGTAGTGGTAATGGTAGACAGAAAGAGATATATTTCGGAGTTTCAATGTACGTAGCGTAAACGGCGTGATAACTACTTCTATATAGGGTAACCGCAGGCGCTCAGTCGCTACAGTGCCCCCCAGTCGTTATTACGCGCGTGTAGCCATATTAATCGGGGTGACAAGAATAGGAGTCGCATAGCGTAAAGTGCGAGATGAGCACCGTAGTGAATAGAACGACATGTTGCTTGAGGAGAGAAAGAGAAAGAAGAGAAAGAAAGAGAAAGAAAGAGAAAGAAAGAGCATAGAGAGCAAGAAAAAAAATGAGAAGTGCCGACTGAATTTCTAGAGGGTGGAGCTAAGAGCTATTTTCTGTGATATCGCGTATGATTATGCAGTGAGCGGCTTTCAGAGCCTTTGGGGTGCGATGATTGAGAGCTCTCTCCTTTGTTGTCGGATGGTTGTGACAATCGTAGTGCAAGAGGTACGTTTCGTTTGGTAGTTCGATGAGGCGTGTTTTCGCGAATTGTGCGAGTAGCTCGTGATGCTACGAAGTGTCGGGGTGGCGAATTAACTCGAGACCTTTTCGAAAGCGGGGCGCTTTCGGGTGAAGATGACGGGGGCCGACTAGTTGAATGATTTGTATCTGGGGTAATTAATTTTAATGTATTTGTCTCGCCGCCTAGACTCGCATGTGAGGAGTATATTTGCGCGGGGAAGGTTGTCCCTACCGACTGAGTAGCGAGAGGACGGGGAAGTGAATTCGCGGTGAATCGAGCGTCCATCTTCACTGGGATATTCCAGAAGCTGGTAGGGGACGGAGAACGCTCTTCTGGACTACGCACTTCATCTAGTGCTAGCAAGTAAGTTGCTTCTGAAACGGCGGGGCCGTCACACCCATCTGAATTGGAGGCTGCTGCACAGGACAGGTAACCTCTCGCTCGCATCGCTTGGTCATTGTCACCGAAACACACCCAATAGCACGCTTGGCCGTTTTTCCAAGTGCGCAACACTTGTTGTACTTCGAACGGGATCTTCCTAGCCGTTCCCCGCAGGAGATGAAGAAATTCGTCTGCTGAGCGTACGCCGCTGGGTAGCCTATCCACTCTCCAAAACTCGGATAGCACAAAGGAGTAGGGGCCGTATAGCTCTACATGCCTTTCTGACGCGAAATGGTTCACCGTATTTGAAGATTTGCTCATCGAGATCGAGGATACGGAAGCGGAAGAGGTAGAAGGCCTGTCCAAAGGTTCAGCTTGCAACGATTCCCGCACGGCGGCATGTGAAGCAGAATCATCTGTTCCCTCATGCGATCGCGCCGCCAATTTCTCGGGGCGCCCTTCGTCGTAGGAACTACTAAATGAGGAGGGCGGGGAACGGGCTCGCTGCTTCCCTTTCTCGATTGCTGCCCGAGGCCCAGTCAGGTAATCCGAAGGGGCTGCTCCGAAGGCTCCTATAGCGTCTCGAACCGATATTTTGGACGTAGACTCCCTACATGGAGCGGCCTTTTCTCGCTCAATCCTCGCTTGAGCTTCTTGTATGCTCGGGACTTCTGGCGCGCCCGTCTCTAGGCCGTCTAAGTTGAACATCGTCCAGACGGGAGTAGAGGGTCTGAGCGTCAGTTCCTTTAACGCTCTCGCGGAAGGGAGCGCGTTCGGGTTCCGTAGCGACGGTTGTCTGTAGCCTTGTCTATTGGAGAGAGCCAGCGATCCGGGGAAGGGCTCGTAGCCGGGTAAGGATCTTACGCGACCCACCGATTCCCCTTCTCCTAGCGTGAGGGCGCGCAGGTTTGATTGCCTCTCGGCACGACTCCATGGGGCGTCCCTGGCAAATATCAGAGAGTAGCTCTGCATGAGGTCGAGGGGAAGGGTCGAGAGCGTCCGATGATGGTAGGACTCTTCCCCCGCGCAATATTCGTACAAGAAGAAACAAGCTACTCCTTCTCGCGTCAGGTATAGCATGACGTCCTCACAGGCTTCGTCCGAAACCCATATCCCCATGAATCGCTCATTCACTTCAACGGTAAACATAAAGGGCGCGTCTTCCAGATTGAATGAAGCTTGATCCTTCATACGGGCGTATCGCGTCCACGCGTCTCGGTATTTGATCCCTCTCTGCATACTGGTGATCGTGTCTACCGCTTCCTCGAACGTATCGACTCGATCGAGATCGCATATATCCGAATCTAAAGGGAATACGGGTCGGCGTTTCCAGAGGAGTCTCAATGCCTCCGATGCCGATCTCCGCAACCTGTCGCGCTGGGCGAGCATATCCTCCGTTATAGCTCTATTGCGCTTCCGCAGCTTACTTATGTACGCGCTTCGTACTCTTCCTCCATTGTGATTCGAAGTAGGATCCGGCTGCCACACTTCTTGTATGTCGAAGACCGGCGTGAATTCGGGGTAGTCGCGAGGCGGGTTCAAGTGGCTATGGCGTCGCACAAATGGCAGATAAGGCCGATTAGGCTGATAGTGTTGAGGATGGTAAGTTGGATCCAGCGGGCCTAGATGCCCATCGTAACGCTTTCTTCCGCGTGCGAGATCTTCCAAGTCCACGCCCGGTGCCTTGATTCCCGGGTAGAAGGGCAGCCTCCGCGAATTGGGAGACCACAGCTCGAAACGCCTCCCGGCGATGCTGACATCTCCGGACAATTTGGGTTGATCATCGGGTAGGATCAGCTTTGATAAGAAGGGAATGGGACCGGGATCGTCAGCGTAGCCAGCCTCGGGGAGCAGTCTTGGCGCGCTGAATCGGCCGGGGTAGGTATTCATGCTTCGTTGTTGATGAGGAGACAGAGTCAGAATTGTTGCGAAGCATCTTCATCGATTATCACGTGCGATCCTTGGATCTCTTAGGGGCTTGTAATCTACGTAGGTACTCGCGCTTGAGTTCGGGCGCGTTGCGTAATTCATACTCGGATAACCATGAGTCTTCAGTCGCGTCTAAACCCTTCCAGCGTACTAGGTATAGACGCTTGCGCCCCAACTTGCGAGAAGTTACTTTGTGGCCGAGTATAGCTTCTACTTCCCATTCCTCCGCAGCAGGCAGCAGATCTCGCGTAGCAGGAAGTTGGCTTCGCTCGCCGAACCGATGTTCCGAGGGCGTGTAGCGCTTTAAGTGCGCGAGGTTGATGACAGGGTGCATGGGGTAATTCGTGGGCAGGCGCAAGCGGTAGACCAAGGGGTTGATCTTCTCTAATACCTCGAAAGGGCCTATCATGCGCTGGATCAATTTTCACCCCGTACCTTCGGCTTCTACTAATTGCAACGTATGGGGATTGACGAGGACTAGGTTGTAAGGGCAACCTCAAGATGGCCGACAGCGCGAGCCTAGCAGAGGGAGAATCCAAAGATATGAATAAGACTAACTACAATACATGAGAGAGCTGCTCACCTAGCAGAGGGAGAATCCAAAGAGAACAGGATAAGGATTCTCCATGCTAGGAAGCGAAGTATATACTGTAGTAGCGTGGGAGGAATGAAGGGATAACTGTACAGTACACCAGCCACAGGTCCGAACGAATATCACAAGGTACGAGGAAACATGTGATAATGAAGTGGAGGGGGAATGTACAGGAGTCGTGCCAGCGACCTGGGGAAGTAAGGGCGAAGGGAGATGAAGTGGGGAAAGAGAATGGAAGTAGCCCGGACGAGCCCCGAGGTGTATAGACGAGTCCGAGCGAGTCCGAGCGAGTCCGAAGTGCGGGAAGACTTCGGAGTCACCGGACGAGGCTCGGATGCGAAGGGAGTGGGCGGAAAGGAAGTGGGAAGGAAAGGGAACGAAAGGGAACGAAAGGAATGTATGTAAGAGTCCGTGGGATGAAGGGAAAGAGAAAGGAACGAGGAGGAAGGGAGAGGGACAGGGGGAATAGGAGAAAATAGGAGTGTCCCCTTACATCACCCCCCCTTCAAGGTTGCGGCGACCCGACGCGAAGATTCTTGCCTGCCACGCCACGAATTCACCAACCCCGAAACCCCGGATTGCTGCGAGAAGATGTCGAAGTACGATTGCACAGAGCCCGGAGCCTTCCGACTGCGCCAACGCTCCCAGGACTGGTCCAGTGCTGTAGGAGTCATCCGGAGCGGTGCAGGAGTCGTCGGAGTCGTCCGGAGTACGCGTACTGCATCCGGATGACGATTGTGGAAGTCCTTGACCTTCTGGGCAGCGTGCTGGAGGTTGCTCGCGGGCTCCCAGGAGTCGTGCTCGATACCATAGCCTCGCCAGCGCACCAGATACTTCAGGACCCGACCAAACCGTCTGCTGTTCCGGACCTCTTCTACCTCGTGTTCCTCTTCTCCGTCAACGAGCTGCGGAGGTGGCGGAGTGACAGGGCGTCTACCCGGGATGGGGTCCGGAACGAAGGGAGAGAGTTTGACGACAGGGAAGACGGGATGGAGGCGGGATAAGCCCGGAGGGAGCTGGAGTCGATACGCTGCCTTGCCAACCTTCCGGACGACCTTGTAAGGACCGAGTCGTGCGTGTCCGAGTTTCCGGGAAGGTCGGGCGAGGTTGATGTCCGACGAGTCCAGCCAAACCTTGTCACCCGGTTGGTACTCCGGAGCAGGAGTCCGACGCTGATCGTAGTAACGCTTCATGTCGTCCTGAGCCTTGACCAATGCAGACTGAGCTTCATCGACTGCGGACTTCATCCGGTCTACAAACTCGTTTGCGGACTCCATCCGAGACGGTGGCTGATGAGGTTCGAACCCGAGACGAGGATGTCGGCCGGTGTCTAGGAGGAAGGGCGACTGCTGAGTGGACGCATGGACCCGGTTGTTGTATGCAAACTCCGCCATAGGTAGGAGTCGAGCCCAGTCGTCCTGACGCTCTCCGACGAAGATCCGGAGGTAGGACTCGAGTTCCTGGTTAGTCCGCTCTGTCTGTCCGTCGGATTGAGGGTGGTACGCAGTGGATGCAGCCAGCTTGATTCCGAGCATCCGGTAGACCTCTCGGGTGAACTCTGCGACGAACTGCGGACCCCGGTCGGACACAACGGACCGAGGGAGTCCGTGCAACTTCCACACGTTCTGCAGGTACAAGTTTGCGGATCCGAGGGCGGACACTGTGGTGTGAGTCGGAATGAAGTGGGCGCGTTTGCTTACGGAGTCGACCACATTCATGACGGCGTCAAATCCATCGGACTCCGGAAGCTCAACAATGAAGTCGACACTCAGGCGATCCCAGCGTTCATCCGGAATAGGAAGCGGATGGAGTTCACCCATGGGCGGATGCCTCTGGGCCTTCGTCCGGAGACAGAGGTCACAATGGCGGGTGTAGGATCCGACGTACCGGGACATGTTGGGCCACCAGTAGCTGCGCAAAACAAGTTCGAGGGTCTTCCATCTGCCGGCGTGTCCTGCGACCTTGGAGTCGTGGTGCTGGGCTACAATAGTCCGACGCAAGTCCGGTGAGTCCGGAACGTAGATCTTACCCCGGAACATCAGGAGTCCGTCCGATTGAGACCATTCCGCACTCCGGACCGTCTTGCGACTGCCCTGCGCCTTCTTCAACTCCTCTGCCGCCTTTGCCACTGCATCTTCGAACTTCGCATCCCGCACTCCAGTCCGGATAGCCGTGAGGATATCCTTCTCCTCCCCTTCAAGAGTGACACCCGTGGCACGGACAGCAAAGTAGGACGGCTTAAGTAAAACCACATCCTTGTTGTCGTCCTTACCATCCGAGTGATCCGAGCGTCGCGAGAGAGCATCCGGCTTACCCATAGTCCGACCTGGACGGTGCTGGAGAGTGAAGTCGAAGTGGGAGAGGTATAGGGACCAGCGGGCCTGACGACGGTTGAGCTTCTGGGCCTTGATGAAGTACTCCAGGTTCTTGTGATCTGTCCAGATCTCGAACGGAGTCTCCGCGCCTTCAAGGTAGTGCCGCCATTCTTCGAGTGCCCGGATGATTGAAAGCATCTCCTTGTCGTGTATTTCGTAGTTCCGCTCCGCAGCCTGTAGACTTTTAGAGTAGAATGCGACAGGATGCCATTTACCATCATCCGGATCCAGCTGCGACAAGACCGCACCCGTAGCGTAGTCCGACGAGTCCGCTTCAACCCGGTATGGCCGATCCTCCTTCGGAAAGACCAGAACAGGTTCCGAAGTGATCAGCTCCTTGATCCGAAGAAATGCGGATTGAGCGGAGTCGTTCCACTGCCATTCCTTTGCGCAAGTGAGGTCGAAGAGAGGCCGAGCGATGTGCGAGTAGTCCTTGATGAAGCGGCGGTAGAAGTTGACGAACCCGAGGAAGGATTGGAGTTCAGTCCGAGTCCGAGGGGTCGGCCAGTCCGCGACTCCGGAAACCTTTACGGGGTCCATCTCGATCTTACCCTCGGAGATGACGACTCCGAGATACTCCACCTTGGTTTGCTCGAAATCGCACTTGTCTGCTCGGAGGAAGAGCTTGTTCCGCTGGAGGATCTCTAGGACTCGCTTGAGAACCCGGCGATGTTCTTCGCGCGTCTTGGTATAGATCAGAATGTCATCCAGATAGATAATGACCACACCTTCCGTAATGAGCTCCCGGAACAGGTCGTTCATCATGGTCTGGAAGGTAGACGGGCTGTTGGTCAGTCCGAAGAACATCACCAATGGTTCGAAGAGTCCGCGCGTAGTCCGAAACGCGGCCTTCCACTCGTCACCCTCCTTGATCCGGACGTTGTTGAAACCCCACCGGACGTCGAGCTTGGAGAAGTAGCGAGCGTTCCGGAGTTTGTCCACCAAGTCCGAGATGAGCGGGAGCGGGTACCGATTCTTGACCGTCATGTTGTTGAGCTTCCGATAGTCCTGAACCAAGCGGAGCGATCCGTCCTTCTTCTTGACAAAGAACACTGGGGTGGCCATGGGCGACTTGCTGGGGCGGATCCGACCAGTCCGGAGATTTTCTTCCAGAAATTCGTCCAGCTGTTTCTGCTCCGCTGGGGACAGCGGGTAGCACTTGGTAGAGGTCGGTTCCGCTCCGTCCAGTAGCTCGATGGCATGGTCCCACGGACGCGGCATGGGCAGTTCATCAAAGGACTCCTTTGCGAAGACGTCCTCGAATTCCTGAAGGAAGTCTGGGACTGCGCTGTTCCGAGGATCGTGGGGTTTGTTGGGCTGGAAAGCCAATGCGAGGCGCTGCGAGACCGTCTCCGAAGCCCGGATGTGTTCTTCCCGAAGAGTCCGAAGGTACTCCGGAGTCGGAGGAGGAATGGCTGCGAAGATACGGTCGCCCTTCTCAAGTCCAGAGTCGTCCGGAGTTGTAGCCTCATCATCCTCATCATCATCCTCGCAGTCCTGAAGCTGCGGGAGATCGTCCGAGTGCAGTTCCTCAACCCTTGGCATCGGACCCGTACGACACTCCCGGAGTCGCACGGACTCCTTGCGTCGGGTGAAACCATGGGCATCAGCAAAGCGCGGATGCATGAAGACTCCGGTGGCTCCGCAGTCCACCAGGGCCTGCAGAGTACATCGGTGTTGTGTATCCGTGCTCTGCACTTCAACGGGTATATCTAACGAAAGCTTGCCGGGCAGCGCGGAGATCTTATAGCTACTGGGTAGCCGCCGTTCCCACTGCGGGCGAAACCTTCGGAGTGTGCGGATTGTAACCGGAGTCGTTTGCTTAACGTCGGACGAATCATCGGAGTGATTGGAATCGTCTATTTCGTCTACGCTAAGACAAGCAAATCGGTTATTCACCAACGAGGTCGCACTGATCACTCGTTGGTCCGGACAAAATCCGCCGTGTCCGATTCCTCAACCGGGGCCGTTCCCTCATCGTCTATTCCTTCCGAAGTCCCTGCACTTTCTACAACGTCGGCCGCGGTCAAGAGATCTTCGATGGCGGACATCCGCTCCTCGGTGGTCATGAACCGGACATCGTACCGGAGTGGGCACTTGCGGGACATGTGGCCAGGCTTGCCGCATCGGTAGCAGAGCTGCGAAGTGGCGGGTCGAGAGCGGGTGTGGTCGACGTCCATGGGGACACCGGGGGATAGAGCCTTCGGAGGAGGCGGAGGTTGGAAACGGGGTTGGAGAGGCGGGAGCTGAGTCCGAGGCGCGGGGAGCACACCCGCAGGAGTCCGAGCGACTCCGGAGTTGGCTGCAGGTCGGACGAGGGGTCCGGAGTGTCCGGAGTTACCGGAGTGCACGCCGAAGTGGAAGGACTGGTTAGCGGCACGATTGTCAGCAACCCGCTGCGCTGCCCTGTACCATTCCTCGAAGTCGTCCTCGTCCGGACAGTCTGCGGACTCGGCAACGCGGCTCTGGATGATGGAGTCCAATCCGCGGCGGAACTTCATCGTGATGTTGGAGCCCTCGGAGTATCCGGACTGGTCTACAAGGTCCCGGAACTCGTCGAGGTACTCCTGGAAAGTCCGACGGCCTTGGTGGTACCGGGAGGACTCCAGTTTTAGCATGGCGGCTTCGCGTTCCCGATCCGGAAGGAAGCGAGTCCGGAATTCGGTTGCGAAGGCAGCCCAGGACTCGAAGTACGGATCCTTCGGACTCCGGAGCACCATGTCCGCGTACTCCTTAGCTCGATCCTTCTGGAAGAAGGAGAGACACCAGAGGATTTTGGCCTGCTCCGTCAGAAAGTGGTCCGGACAGAGCTGGAAGTAGATGGAGCACGCGTTGTAGAATGCGCAACCATCCTTGCGGTTTCCGTCGAAGATCGGGGGAGAGGCGGGCTTCAAACGGGAACGCGGGGTGTTTTCGGATCGACTCGGGGCGTGCTGGGAGGCTTCAGTGCCTCTCGGCTCGGAGTCCGGAGTCGTTTTCGGAGTGATCGGACGGGGTGTTAAGAGGAGTTCTTCGATTCGGGCAAGTGTATCGTGGATGGAGCTGATTTGGGTTTGGTGTTCGTACGTCTGAGCCCACAAGGTCTGCAAAGTCTCGGAGTCCGGTCCTGAAGCGACTGGCTCGGATGGCGGGATCTGGCTGGAAGCGCCCGTCATTTCGGAGTCGTCAGGGGAGCGAGGGATGGAGTTCCTTGGGTCCTCAGAGGTGGGTGGGAGTAGCAGGAGAGCGTCCGGAATGTCCGCAAAACCGGAGAGACGTCGGGAACGAGTCCGGAGTGGCGCAGGACGTTTTCCGTAGGGCTCTGGTGCCAGGATGGGAGATCCTGTTCTGCTGTAAGGGCAACCTCAAGATGGCCGACAGCGCGAGCCTAGCAGAGGGAGAATCCAAAGATATGAATAAGACTAACTACAATACATGAGAGAGCTGCTCACCTAGCAGAGGGAGAATCCAAAGAGAACAGGATAAGGATTCTCCATGCTAGGAAGCGAAGTATATACTGTAGTAGCGTGGGAGGAATGAAGGGATAACTGTACAGTACACCAGCCACAGGTCCGAACGAATATCACAAGGTACGAGGAAACATGTGATAATGAAGTGGAGGGGGAATGTACAGGAGTCGTGCCAGCGACCTGGGGAAGTAAGGGCGAAGGGAGATGAAGTGGGGAAAGAGAATGGAAGTAGCCCGGACGAGCCCCGAGGTGTATAGACGAGTCCGAGCGAGTCCGAGCGAGTCCGAAGTGCGGGAAGACTTCGGAGTCACCGGACGAGGCTCGGATGCGAAGGGAGTGGGCGGAAAGGAAGTGGGAAGGAAAGGGAACGAAAGGGACCGAAAGGAATGTATGTAAGAGTCCGTGGGATGAAGGGAAAGAGAAAGGAACGAGGAGGAAGGGAGAGGGACAGGGGGAATAGGAGAAAATAGGAGTGTCCCCTTACATAGGTCTCCCGGCTTGATTTCTTCCACGGGCCTCCTTTTCGCGTTGTAGGCGCGTGCCTGTTTCTCTTGTGCGAGTACGAGAGCGTCCCTGGCCGCACGGCGTTGTTCCGTGGCTTCGATGAACTGTTCAGCAGCTTGGCTGGGCAGGAATGGTCGTTCGGTGTCATCTTTGTTGGGAACAAGTAGAGCGGCTGATAGTCGAGGTCGGTACCCTAGCAGTAGCAAGTCGGGACGCTCGCCTGTAGAAGAGTGTACCGACGAGTTATACGCGAAAGCTAGCTGGCTTAAGTATTCCGACCAGGAAGATCGATCGGTGGCTACGTAGGCGCGTAACATCGTTTCCAAGGTCACATTTAGGATCTCGGTCTGCCCATCCGTCTGCGGGTGATGAGCCGAGGAGAGCGCCAAGTAGCTCCCGAACCGAGCGACTACTGATCGCCAGAAGACGGAGGTCCACCGCTTATCTCGGTCGCAAATTATGCGTGACGGTAACCCGTAGACGTGCACGACATTGTCAAAGAACAACTTGGCGAATCCTTGCTGGTCTAAGGTATCGTGCGTAGGAAGGAATAGTCCGTATTTTGTGAGCTTGTCTACGATGACAAGGATCGCGGTGAATCCTTCTTTACCGGAGGTCGGCAGCCCCGTGATTAAGTCCAAGGATACCGTCTCATACGGATACGCTGGGATATGCGCGGGACGTAAGCCTCCCATTTTCTTCGTGTGATCTACCTTAATCTTCTGACAGATGTCGCATGATCTCACGTAGCTGGTAGCGTCCTTGACGAGTGTCGGCCAGAAGAAGACTTCTCGTAGGCGGCTGATGAATCGGCGAGCGCCTTCGTGGGCGCTCTCGTAAGGCGGTTCGTGTATGAGCTTCAACACAAACGGTACTCGTCCTTGGGGAACGCAGAGACGGTAATTCCAGTCGGCGTCTATGAAATACAGCAACCCGTTGGAACCCTTCTGGAATCTCGAGGGAGTGAGGATTCGATCTGGATTAGCCATATCTGTTGCTTCAAATTTGCCTTTAAAGTAGACGTCTAGCTGGTAAGCGGCTTCCCATTCCTTTCTAGCGTCCGGCGTGAAGGCAACGAGTAAATGAGATTTAGTAAGCCCTTCCTCATCAACGAGATTCAAGGGACTAATTCCCTCTGGATACGTCCATCGATCTTCGAGCTCGGACGGCTGGGGAACACGAGCGATCGCTGATTCTTCGGTTGGGTTTGTCCTCCCCGATTCAGAGGGGTAGCGGCTGTCCGGCGACGTGTAGGCGTCGCCAGGGAGGCTCTCAACAGCGCTTTGCGCCGGAGGCTCTTCCTTATCAGCGCGCCTCATCCTACGAGTCTGGACGGCTAACGCTATCCTCTCAGAATCTTGAAGTACCTCCTCTTTCGACGCTAACGCCTCATGCAACCACCAAGAGGAGAAGGCGGCTTTTACTGCTGCGTTCTTGCGGTCCTCCGCGTTTTGCGCTAGCCGCCGCTTATCCTCATCTGGGATGATGGCATCCAGGACGTCTAGTACGGGAGAATTGTGCGGGGGAACGTGAGGCATCCGGGAGAGTGGATCTACGTTGGAGTGAACGCGACCTTGCCTATGGACTACTCGCAACCGAGGGTATGCTGCGAAGACGGCGCCCCAAGCGGCTAGGCGCTTGTTGGCATTTTCGTAGGATTTCGCCCATTGAAGAGCGGCGTGGTCAGTCACCAAGGTAATTGCCTCTCCTTCTATGAACGGTTGGAACTTGACTAGGGCTTCCTTGGCGCCCAGGGCTTCGCGTTCCGTGGCGCTATAATTCCTCTCGGCGGGTTTAAGAGTTCGACTCCAGTAAGCTATAACGTGTTCCACTTCTACGACGGTGTCCTCGAAGGTGTCGGCCCAGGGGCGCGGTTCAACGGGAGTTTCACTGTTCCCACCTGGCAGCCTGGCTACTACGGACGGCACCGTCTCTCCGGCTCGAAAGGCTCTGAGAAGACGCTCGTAGACGGGAGCACCCCGCAAGTCCCGAACTTTCATGGGCTGCACTTGTTGCAAGCTGGCTCC
Source organism: Sanguinoderma rugosum (assembly GCA_017499575.1). Lineage (NCBI taxonomy): Eukaryota > Fungi > Basidiomycota > Agaricomycetes > Polyporales > Polyporaceae > Sanguinoderma > Sanguinoderma rugosum. The sequence goes on along the minus strand of VTPW01000001.1, from coordinate 3,795,100 downwards.
CAAAGCGTAGTCAGAAGCGTCGGTGTAAAGTCGATACGGAGAGCCTTGAACCGGGTGCCCTAATACCGGCGCTCGCGCTAAGGCATCGCGGGTATTCCTGAATGCTACGTCGTGTTCTGATTGCCAGCTCCACTTAGCACCCTTCTTTAGTAGCGAGAATAGAGGAGCAGCGATATGCGAGTAATGCGGAATGTACGCTGAGAAATATACGACCATGCCCAAGTATCGTTGCAGCTCCTGCACGTTAGTGGGCCTAGCTAGATCCATGATGGCCGCCACCTTTTCTTTATGCGTGGATAGGCCTAATCGGGACACCTTCTGACCTAGCAAAAGGATGGACGAGTACCCTATAAAGCATTTCGAAGGGGCTAAAGTCACTCCCGCTTTAGCGATGGCTCCTAGCACGGCGTCGAGATGCTTCAAATGTTCGTCCCAAGAGCGCGAGTAGACGACTATATCGTCGATGTAGACAAGCGCGAATAGCCATAGGTACGGCGACAATACTTCCTGCATGAAACGCTGGAAGATGGATGGCCCGTTACGCAGTCCGAAAGGCATCCGCTTGAATTGGAATAGCCCTCGATGTGAACGAAAGGCCGTCTTGGGCCGATGCTCCTCTGCTATTTCCATCTGATTGAAGCCTGCTAACGCATCAAACAACGAAATCACTTGTGATCCTGACAGCGATTGTATGATTTCCGACTGTCGAGGAATGGGAAACTCATCCGCGACGGTGATGGCGTTCAGCTTCCTATAGTCCACACACAAGCGAGGTTTGCCGTTCCGGTATATGACCAGGCAAGGGAAACCCCAAGGACTATGAGATGGCTCAATAAAGTCATTCTCGAACCATTTATTTAACTGTTCGTCGATGACTTCCTTCTTGGCTGGGGAGGCACCGTACATAGGCATAGAGATAGGTTTGGCATCCTGAGAGAGGGGTATGGTGGCTTGGATAGCTACCTTCCCTAGACGGCCAGCTAGTCCAAAGGCGGCCGCGTTCTTACGCAGCACTCCCTCCAGACGGGGCCTTATCTCTTCAGGGATGTCCGCGCCCAGGTTAACTGCCTTCGTAACGTCTTCTATGCTCGAATCTTCGGGAACGGCGGTAGTTTTGGGGCCCCAAGACTCGTCGTCCTCTGATATCTCGGGCTTCAGCAGAGGATCGGATGCGTTCTGGCTTGAGCTATCCTTGATTACCGTTTTCAAGGCTTCGGCGACTGCTATCCACTTAGTTAGTGTTTGCTCGTCGCGAGGCGCATCGAGATAAGCTTGAGGGTCGTAGAGATGCCCGACGACGTCGCCTTTCCGTATCATGACTGGCCTTTCCGTGGGGTTCGCTATCGGAATGTATGGGTTGTCGGCGGATATGATTGTAGTCGGCATCGACGCGAACTCGTTGCACTCATCTGACATGAGCATCTTCTCTACTAGCCAGGTGTCCTGCATCCCAAACGGAGCGTCTACTAGTACGTTCGACACGCATCCAGGTGATATGTGCACCGTGTGTCACGCTAATACTGGGGGGGCGTCTCTGAATGACCCTTTCAATTGCTTGCGAGTCCTGACGCGGTGTTTCCCTTTCAGGAAGGCCTGTCCTGTAAACGCCTTCCGTACCTTGAATCCTATATCGGTGTCGCTGTTTGTCGACGCGCGTATGCGGTATGACTGGTCCGAGGGAGACACTTCACATTGCCCTGACGCTTGACGAGCGACTCCTAGCTCGTAGGTCGTCTGGAAGTCCTCTCCTAGCAGCAGAGGTACTCTCATCCCCTGGACTACATAGGCTTCCAATCCGAAAACCACTGCCTCTCCGGTCGTAGTGCGTGCAATCAGTTTCGTACGAACATAGCCGAGCACTCGAGCCGAACCTGTCAGCTGATACAACTTCATGCGCACTCCCTCCTGTATCCTGGGAGGATCGGCGAGAGAGTCTAGAAAGTCTCGCGATATTAGCGTGACGTCCGCTCCTGAATCTAGGCGCGCCTCAATCTCTGGGTTTTCTAAGGATCCTATATGTGCAGTCATTCGCAACGCTCGTATGCCTAGAGAGCTGCGTCCTTCCGGGAATTGTCTTCTTGGAATTGCATGAATGATGCGGGCGTCGTTAGAGGCCAGCGATGACCAATCGACGGGTTTACTATTCCGAGTCGTGCTGAAAGGATTGACCGTCGCCTTGCCGTAAAAAACTTCCTCTGTTGATGATACCGACTCACTATCATCTGTCTGTGAGTCGTCGGATCTTAGGCCTGGCGTGCTGTACGTAGCTGGCGAGCCAGAAGGGCTCCTTTCGACTGTTGCACCTTTCAAACGGGAAACATTGTCTTCTTCATTAGCTTCCGCTCGCATAGCTACACGGCGAGTACTGGACTTCCTCCCTGCGTAACCTTTGTCTAACCATGAAGTCCTCATCGCTTCCCATCTCTGGTGGTGAGGGCAATCTCGATGTACGTGGCGCGGGCTAGTGCATATCCAGCACCCTTGATCTCGGGGTGGAGGATTGCTTTCTTTCGAATCGTCGCGTTTGAAGGTGTAACCTTCCCAAGTTCCCCCTCGAGGCCACTTGTCTCTAGTCTCGCTTCTGCGCCGAGAGTCTACAGCGTACGCATCTTGAGTGGGGGAAGGGGACCGAGATTCCTCGCTCGTCTTGCCTTCTACATTATGGACAGAGGACTTCCTCGAGTAGAACCGCCGCGAAGACGAGGAGTCGTGGACAGTCGAAGGTCGAGAACGCTTGGCCGACTCCGAGCGTTCCCAGTCAGCGATCAAGCCTTCGTTCATCACTTTTAGTTTACGCAGGAGCTCCACCACGGTGCTGCAGGATTCTGTATTCAAATGAATGGCCCAACAGGCAGGCTGTGCTCTTAGGACCCGATGCACCATCCCTACATCGTTTTCATCGTTCTCCGAGAACAGAAAACGACTGTACTTGAGGCGACGCTGTATGAACTGCAAGGGAAGCTCCCTGGCATGACCCGGCTGTCGGAAGCGCATTTCCTTGTATTCTATGGTGCGCTCGTCGATCCAGTGCGCGTCCATGAAGTGTTCCCGCAGGCACAGGATGAATTCGTCGAAGGAGGACGTGGCTACTCTTCGAGCCTCAAAAGGTAGAGTGGTAAACCAGTCTTTGGCGGCAAGAGTGAATTGTGTTGGCGCTATCTGCGCTATGTCGCTCTTCATCATCTCGTCCAGATCGCTATACGACGTCAAGTCCGTAAGATAGTCGATAAGAGTCTTCCCTTCTCTGTTCCACTCAGGGAGCGAGGATAGCGGGATCTTGTGATTGACTTGCCATCGTTCAGCGTGAGGGGGGGAACGACGTCGCGGGCCCTGCCCATCTGGGTCATGGGGATCACCGGGGTCGTCCGGCCCTCCAGGAGGACCTCAACGCCTGGGGCGATGATCGCGACCTCGGTTGTCTCCCAGGTCGCCAGGATCTTCAGGATCCCGGCCTCTTCGTGGCCATCGACCTCGCGGCCGATTTGGCCTGCGGTCATCCCCTCCTCCTGATCCGTCGCTTCCATCATCCGGGGGCTCCCCTGCGCCGCCAGCTTCCTGAGGCGCTCCAGGCGGGTTAGGTGGATTGTTATCGTCTCCTCTGTCCGCAGCAGGAGGGCGTCTTGGTCGCGTAAATGCGCGAGAAGGTGCTCGATTGTCGTCTGGAAAATGAGGAGGAAGAGCCCGAGTTCCGGACCCGGATCGTGACAATGGCCCCCCAGTCCTAGCTCTAGGGGAGAGGAGCCCCGGTATACGACTGATAGGGTGCGCCGGTACTATATCTGGTGTTTCCTTGAATTGAATCTGCTTGGCTGTAGAGGGTCGCGTAGGAAAGGCCGTAGCTTTAGGAGTAGGGTTCCAGCGATATGAGGGTACAGAGTACCCGTCAGCTAGCAGACTAGTCGCCAATTTGTCGGCATGTTCCCTTAAATGAACGGGCAGCTCGTTACGCTTTTCTTCGTCGCGCCAGAAGTGAGCTAGCTCCGTCCTCGGAGATCTAGTACCATATACTGAACGTAGTTCTCCTTCCGTTGAATCGAACGATATTTGGGACAGCCTAGCATCAGGCTCCGTAAAGAAGCGATACAGAGTGCGAAGCTGAGCTTCTATGTTCCCGTGAGAACGTGTTAGCCTCTGCACGAGAGTCTCCCACATCAGCTCCAAGCGAAAAGGGCTTGGGTCTCCTTCGAGAGAGCGGACGAAACCAAAGCTGGGATCGACATGGAAGGCCTGACGAGGAGGAATTCCCCTTAATTCACTGAGCAAGGACAAAATCTGTTGGACGGCAAGGACCGTATGCGCGAAGAGCTCGAGTTTGGCTGGCCGGATAGCGAAGGTTGCGTCCAGCCCGGTTCCCGCCTTCTTGATGTCCGTAGCGTCTAGCACAAATTCCTTCATGCTGAAACCCGGTAGTTGCTGCACTAAGCTTTCCCAGAGGGAGAGGCGATGAGGGTACCGCCATCTCAGCAGTACATCCCGTAGAAGGGTGGAAGTCTCCTCGTCCTGGTCGGGGAGCTGTCCTGCCAGACCTCCGAATGCATTCAGCGGGTCGTCCGCACCTCCTAACTCAGGAATGGCGTGCCATCGAGCTACTGAAGCATGTAGTGATTCAACGTAGAGGCCCAAAGCCTGAGCTACGCCGGTAAAAAGGTTCTCCGGTTCTACTCCGAGAAGGATGGAGGGAGAAGAGGACCTGTCCCGCACAAGCAATCGCAAGGAAGGGGTGGAAGATATAGAAGGTATAGGAGTGTCTGCGAGCGACGGTGGCGCGGCCGCGGACCCTTTGGTCATCCGAGATGTAGGGTTGGCGAGGTCGTACGACAGATCTACTGTATCGCGAGGCAGAGGGACTATATAGGGAGAAGATCCTAGCGAATCAGCGACGTCGCTGGCCTTACTCTTTCCCTTGTGATCCGGAGCTCGAGGAGGCTCAGTAGCGTCATTGGAAGGGAGAGGCGGTGATGTAGCGGAATTCAAGGGAGGTAAAGCTGTGTCGCTTTTAGTAGCTGGAGGGGCACTCGAGTTGCGAGGGGCGGGGGAGCGAGGTCCTGTATTCGGGCTCGCAGTCTTCGCCCCTGCTGCCGGGGGGCTCACTCCCGAAGTCTTATGCGTCGTCATCGAGCGGGTAGCCTTAGGCGAGAAGACCGCCTGAGAATGGGGAGGGGGAGGAGCTGACTTCGATACCTTGCGTTTGGAGCGAGAGCCCATGCTCGACTGGTGCCCGTACTCGCTTTTAAATGTCTCATTGTCTGATAACGAGGGTAATCGAAGGTCGCATCCGCATGGTACCTCGGTAGCTGAGTCTTCGTTGCGCGTCCGCTGACCAGCTTAACGATAAGTCGATACGAGGATTCCGCGCGCGACGAGAGATTAGGAATGGCTCGACGACCGTCAGGTCGGAGCGTAGTTCGGGAACTTTTCGGCGTCATACAATCTTCCTGAGTATCGAAGACTCGCGGAGCTCCATTCGTCGAACTATTCCCAGTCACTCACAGCGTGAGCACTGAGGTTTCACAAGGGCAATTTGGACGGGATTCTTGAGGGATACGTGAGGTAGCAGGCCCCCCAACTTGGAGACCTCCACGCCTTATGTTCGCGTGCTTCTGCGACCAGGAACTATAAGGTTTCCTCGCTAAGCTCAACAGCGCGTCGCGCCGGAGCGATTCCCACCCAAGCTCAACGGCTGGGAGCCGGAGCGTCCAAGGGAACCGACGTGGGTTCTTGCTCTTGATGAAGGCTCCACAGCGCGTCGCGCCGGAGCAAGTGAAACTTCTTGAGTAACCGGTGCGAGCGACTTGCTGACATCCACGGAGATGCCACCATTGTGACGACCGTGTACCGGATGTCGGGTCGCTCAAGCGGAGGGGGAGCTTGTGTCCCTAGCGAGAGGGTCCCGTGGCCCAGGGAACGGGGGTCGCCGGTGACCCAGGCTACGGGGAGGCTGACCCGCTCGGGGGACGGGCGAGGTCAGTACGCGCGGTAGTGGTAATGGTAGACAGAAAGAGATATATTTCGGAGTTTCAATGTACGTAGCGTAAACGGCGTGATAACTACTTCTATATAGGGTAACCGCAGGCGCTCAGTCGCTACAGGAGGAAACGGAAGCGAAGAGGAAATATACTGCTAGTATTGATGCGTGCTAGTTGCAAACGTGAATCAATTACAAGAAATCCAAGGACAAATCAGTGATGGCGTACGTTGACCAGAAATCATTCTGCTGCAGCGACGTGCAGCATGCTCACGAGGACGAGCACCAATTGAAACATATGAAAGAGGTTGGGCACAGTCCAAACTTCGACCATGATGGTATCGACAAGAACCCGAGGGTGTGCCCGGGATAGGATTGACTCAAGTTGTATGCGTGATGATAACAGACCCACAACAGAGTTACCGTACAGTAGCAAGGTGCTGTCAGGCATTTGTTCATGGACTGAATAATTTCGCCACTGAGTCCGCCTATTTACCTCCCGGTTCAAGCGATGACATTGGCGACATATACAAATCCGACCGCTATACATATCCTACACTACAAGGAGGCGATTTTATCCACCTATATAGATAAATACCAAACCCGTTGAACAAGTCAAGCAAATAGGTACGATGTACACTAAGGCCTAATTGATATAGTTGTAAACGGCCTTTCCTTGGCGACTTGAAGCGGAGGCGTCGTGCCTCAAGCCGTCCATTGTAGCGGCACTCTTATTCCCTGAGTCAATGTACACCGTTTGCTTGTGAATTATCACCATGTTCTTCATCGACGGTTGACCGGTTTGCTGGGAATTGGTTAATTGTGAAGGGCGAGGTACCTCTGGAGGAACATCGGCAGCTCGTGGATCGTGGTTGGAAATAGTTCCAGGTCGCCGACGCTGCGTAGAGTGTGGATCAATGGGACTTGGCCTTGATAGACATTGAGTGCAACTCACCTCGTGTACCTCAAACCAATCTAGCAGTTTTTGCACCTCCTTAATGTGCATTCTGATCTCAGAAGCGGCCACGCCAATCAGCAAGAACTGGCTGAAGGAAGACCTCGAAGTGTAGGAGGTCACGAAGTTCGCTACCTTGACGATGCGACTGGGAGGTCTCAGGACGATTTCGAGACTGGGAAAGATTCACAATTGCGTACGAGTCAGATGCCCAACGTATTTTTCTCGCTTCCTTTTCCCACTCGCCGTTTCCAATAGGTAGGGCACGAGTGGATATAATCTGCGCCATGGTGCAGGTCTTCGTGGCTAGTTTGCCGAGCTGGGTCTTGTTGAAACTTGCTTCCTAGCACCCAAAGGTAGTTTCAGCCTCTTTCTTTGCTAAATCTTGAAGGATGCTATACCTTCGCCATCCGCAGCGTATTTACGGCTTTAGACTCAAGGCTCATGTTGCACTACTCTATACATCCCACACTGCTGTAACAGAATTAATGGTTAATCACGTGCAGAGGTTATCAGGCCCAAAAGGGGGAAATATCAAAGAGCGTACGCATTAGATGCACTCTTGAGTGCTCTCCCTTCCACAGCCATCTCATCGTCTCCATGGCTTATCTTACTTTTTTGAATAGAATATGCGGTGATATAAGCGTCATTCTGTTTTTTCGTGTTATATGAAGACGTACCTTTGTGGTGGGATCAGCAAGCGTAACAGGTCCACGGACACGTGAGACCAAGTCCATGACGGCGCCGCCGAAGCCGACACCGGAGAAGCATATCCCGAGGCAGCGTTCATCGAGACGAGGTAATCCCTATGAGAACACCAGAGGAAGGCGGGTCATCTTGTCCACCTGGCGGCAGATGTGCATCGGGTTACCGTTCGTGCTAGTAGCGGACTTTCTTTCGAGGGGAGTGATGGGGTGAGGTCTGAATGAATGATGAACGACCCTTCGGGTTCGTAAAAAGTACCAGACCCGCTTGACCGCCTTGAAAGCCTTACAACTCAGCCTACGATGCGGAAGTCAAGCTGGCGGTGATCGGAGAAGATGAGAAGAGTCCCAGGGAGAAGAATTGTTTGTCGGAAGAGACGATGAACCCCGCCTTGGGGTGGTTGCACAGGCCCCCCAGATCAAAGGCACGCCAGAGCAATGCGTTGCAGAGGGGTTGGGGGAGAAACTGGTGCGACAACCAGCTCAATGTCAGGGCGACACTAATACACACTAAGGCGTACGCGGACCCAGCAAGACGACGAGCGAGTAAGAGTAAAAGCGAGAAGAAAGGAGACGGCCGAAGACGCTGACTTAGGCACTAGTAATAGTGGGATTCCCAAGAGAACGAGTTAACGTCTCTGGGTATGGTATTGGACATTATATACTACTATACATGTGTACTCCTCATGTCTACATACACGCCGTAGCCTGTCGGCTTTCCATGGAAAGATTGGCTCATCACCTTGAGGTGTGAGGTCATGGACTGCGCCCATGCGTCTACGGTGCGGTTCTGACTAAGGGGATTATAAATACGGCCCGAGGGCGTAAGCTACTTCTCGTAAGCTCCTACGTGTTCGTCATGTGATAGATAGGAGTAAAGGAAGGAAAAGAAAGAGGAAAAGTCGAGCCATAACATCACCCCCCTCTTACGACTTCGTCAACTCCGTTTGACGATACTACTTCTTCCACATGAGCTCCGTCAGTGCCAATCAAGGCGCCTTCTTCTCCTCGTGGCCTCTCCACCGGCGTGTCCTTTTCGTCGTGGTCCTCCTCATTGCCCTTGTGGTGGTAGGGGCTTGGGTAGGCGTCGTGGTCTGGTACTTCCGGTTCGTAAATTTTCGTGTGGGTGGTGAACGTGGGCTCAGTATAGATATGTCGTGGTTTAAAGTCAAAAAGATCGAATGCCACAGCGGCGATCCTCCTGGGTGCCGCCGCGTGTCGAGAATGAAAGGATCGTATTCGCTCCGGTGCGTGCTTCAGGCTAGCTTCTGGCTCCCAGGAGTCGTGTTCGGGGGTGTAGCCTTTCCATCTAACTAAATACTCTAGCCGCCCTCTCCTCATTCGACTGTCTAAAACCTCTTCCACTTCGAATTCCTCCTCCCCTCGTACTCGTACCGGTGGGGGTGGTGGTACTTGCTGGCCTGGGACGGTGGGTAGGTTGGCCTTTTCGGTGCGGTGGGTAGAGATCGTTGGGTGGATGTGAAGGGTCTTTGGTAGTTTTAGGGTGATGGCGTTTTTTGTAGGGATCCCGACTACTTCGTACGGCCCTATTTTCTTTTGCTCGAGTTTCCGCGATGGCCTGGTCGTGTTTAAGTTATCCGTGAAAATGAATGCCTTATCCCCTACTCGATAGTCTGGCATTTCTCCTACTCGACGGTCCGCGTATTTTTTCATTTCTTCCCCCGCTTTTACTAAGGCCGATCTAGCCTCCTCCCATGTTTGCTTCATTCTCCTTGCGAAGTCATCTACGGCCTCCACCTTGGACTCTTTTCGCGGCTCTACTCCCATCCGGGGGTGTCTCCCATAGTTTAGGTAGAACGGGCTCTGCCTGGAGCTCGTCTGGTTTTTATTATTTAGGGAGAATTCGCAGATGGCTAGCCACTCTGCCCAGTCATCCTGTCTGTGGTTGATGAACATCCGGAGGTAGGTCTCGATTTCTCGGTTTGCTCGCTCTGTTTGTCCATCCGTTTGGGGGTGAAAGGCTGTCGATAGCTTGGTTTGAATTCCCAATAAAGTGTTTAATTCCCTCATCACCTGTGATGCGAATTGGGGTCCTCGGTCTGATATAATAGAGTTAGGGAGTCCGTGGATTTTCCAGACGTGGTCCCGGTATAATTTAGCGAGTCCAAGGGCCGATAGCTCCTCCGTTGTTGGTACGAGACGAACCATCTTGGTGAATCGGTCAACGACTACTAGGATCGCGTCATACCCTGCTGATTTGGGGAGTTTAACGATAAAATCCGCGGAAATGTCTGTCCATGGCTCAGATGGAATGGGGTTTGGTTGAAGCTTGCCTTGCGGTTGTCGGGAATAGGCCTTGCTTCGTTGGCACTGGTCGCACCCCTTGACATATTCTGCGATGAACCTGTTCATCCCTGGCCACCAATAGTTACGTGAGACCAGCTCGATGGTTTTCCACCTTCCTGGGTGTCCCGCGATGGTCGAGTCGTGGTGTAATGTTACAATTTCCCTTCGAACGTCTACGTCCTTAGGTACGTATACCTTTCCATGGTACAATACGAGGTCCTGCTCTTCCGACCACTCCGCTTCTCTCAACACCTTGGTGGGCGATCTCTTCAGCTCTGCTACTGCCTTTACGACCGATTCATCATAGTTTTTTGATTTTCTGATTTTTGACAAGATTGGCGATTCTGCCCCGTCGATTAAGACATGCCCTTGTTGCATAGCCTTGATTCGAAAGTACTCGGGTTTCAAAAGTACCATTGTATTGTCGTCCTCCCCCCTGTCTAGATCCGGTCGTCTCGACAGGACATCTGCCTTCATATTTGAAGCCCCTGGCTTGTGTTTTAGGATAAAGTTAAATCTTGACAAATATAGGGCCCAGCGCGCCTGGCGTCTATTGAGTTTCTTGGTCGTCATGAAGTACTCCAGGTTCTTGTGATCCGTCCAGATAGTAAACTGACGACTATTGCCTTCTAGGTAGTGTCGCCATGCCTCCAGGGCTCGAATGATGGCCAGCATTTCCTTGTCGTGAATGTCATAGTTTCTTTCTGTTTCGGTAAAGCCTTTTGAAAGAAACGCGCACGGTCTCCACTTCTCATCTTCGCATAGCATGGAGAGCACTGCTCCTGACGCGTAGTTCGATGAGTCTGCCTCTATCTTCATTTCCTGATCCGTGTCCGGTAGCACTAGGATCGGCTCTTCCGTGAACAACCTCTTAAGCTTCTCAAAAGCTTCCTGCCTCTTCTCGTTCCACGTGAATTCCTCGTCTTTTTTGGTAAGTTCGTGCAACGGTTTAGCGACGGTGGCGAAGTCCTTTATGAACCGTCGGTAATAGTTGCTAAATCCTAGGAATTGCTGCACTTGTTGCACACTCTTCGGAACCGGCCAGTTTTTTACTGCGTCTATTTTTGCTTCCTCCATCTGCACCTTTCCGTCTTTTACCACCACTCCTAGGAACTCCACCTCTTCTACTTCAAACGAACATTTTTCTGGTTTTATATATAAGTCATTGTCTTCCATAATCTTTAGAGCCCTTCGTACTACTTTTCTGTGTTTTTCTACATTTCCATCCGTAAATATAAGTAAATCGTCCAAGTAAATAACTACAAGTCCTTCGTCAATCAGGTCCTTAAAAAGTTCGTTCATCATGGTTTGAAAAGTGGAAGGAGAATTACTAAGTCCAAAATACATAACCATCGGTTCGAATGCCCCTCTGGGCGTCTGGAAAGCAGCCTTCCATTGGTCCCCTTCTTTTATTCGTACATTGTTGTACCCCCATCGGAGGTCCATCTTCGTGAACAACCGTGCCTTTGCTACCTTGTCCACTAACTGTGAGATCAGCGGCAAAGGGTATGCATTTCGCACGGTATGCTTGTTTAAATATCGGTAGTCCTGCACCAATCGTTTTTTTCCGTCTTTTTTCTGGACAAAGAAAACCGGCGATGTCTGTGGAGACTTCGAGGGTCTAATGTATCCCTTTTTTAGGTTTCCATCGAGGAAGTCGTTGAGCTCTTGCTGTTCGACTGGCGATAGCGGGTAGACCTTTGAAGCCTTCGGCTCGAATTCCGGGGTGAGTTCGATGGCATGATCCCATGGTCTTTCCACCGGCATCCGTTCCGAGTCTCGCTTCCTAAATACCTTCATGAAATCGTGATAATAATCCGGTACCATCTCTTCTTCCGTTTTTTCCTTTTTGTCGTTGATTTCCTCCTGGTTGTGCTCAATAATATAGTCGTACTTTCCTACCGCCCTTAAGTGCATCTCTTCCTCCTCCTCTATTTCTACCTGCATGTGCGTCTTCCACATCCGGTTGACGTACATCCGGGCGACTGACTCGTGGTAACGGTTAGTCAGGTCGTCCAAGTTTCGCAAGTATCCGCTTCGCAGCCTGTTCCACTGCCTGACTCCCGCTACTGAAATGTTCCTCAAGCCCAGCTTGTGTTTTGCCACCTCCTCTACCTCTTCTATGTCTTCTTCCGTGTCCCCTTCTTCCGGATACGGTTCGTTTTGCATGTTCTGCCCCTCCTTGTCTCGGAAATTCAGGCATTGCCTTGGGCACCGTGACATGACCACCTCTCCTGTTTTCCAGTCGATCTCTGGGTTGTGCTTCTTTAACCATGTCAACCCTAAGATTACATCGACGTTCCCCAGGTTGGTTACGTAGAAAATCATCACTTCTACGTGTCCCCTGTACCTCATTCTTACTTCTACCTTCTCCGTGACCCTCCCTGCGTTGTTGGCCGTTCCGTCAGCGTTCCTGATAACCGCCGGGTTGGCTAGTCTTTTTGTTTTTATTTTGTTTTTCTTGACAAACTCCTGGTCGATGAACGAGTCTGATGCTCCACAGTCCAGCATTGACTCCGGGGTTAACGACGCAAGTGTGTCATGCGTTTTTAGGGTAATGGAGACGGGTACATAGTTTCTGTCCGAGAATGATCGTTGCACATAGATATCTTTAGTTATTGTTTTTTGTTTTTCTTGCGTCTTTTGTGTCTCGTCTGATGGTGAAGTAATAGATATATTTTCTGTGGCTACTGGTACAAATGTTTCGGAGACAAAAACGGAGTCCGGCTCCGAGACGAGTACTGAGAATGCGTTCTTGGAACTCAGGTCGACGCCTCCTGGGTTCCTTCGGAAAAACCCTGGCGAGTTAACTCCTCTCGCCAGTACTCCTGCTGATCTTCGTATGTCATCTGCCTGACATCGAGCCTCCTCTTACAATCTCGGGCCATGTGCCCCAATCCTCCGCACTTGTAACAACGGATGGGTGCCTTCTGCGACCTGTCCACATCCATCGCGTTCGGATCTCTGGCCGCAATCTGTGGGGCGGGGGGTGTTTGTCTCGCCTGCTGTTGCGGCTGCTGCTGCTGTTGATTTTGTTGAGGCGGTGTCTGCCTCTGGTAGTATGGACGCCACTGGTTTTGTGTCGTCGTCGTCGCCGTTGTTCTGGCCGCCGGTTTAGCCGGTGCCGATTTTGCATAGGCCTGTGCCTCTCTCCACTGTCTGTCCAAGGCGATGGCCTCATCCTGCCATCCTTCGCAATCTGTGGGTAGGGGCCTCCTACCGTATATCCGAGTCAACAACCCGGCGTTCAATCCTCTTTTGAACAGCTCGACCAAAGCTACGTCGTTGTAGCCTGTGTCATCTTTGTGTGCATTGAATTTCATCACATAGTCTTCCGCGGTATCTGACCCTTGGTGTAGGTGTGTTAAGGCCGTGACGGCTGTGTCCCTCGGGTTTGGATCTCCGAAAGCCTCCTGTAGACTTCGACAGATCCTCCTGAAACTTGAGACCTGTTCGTTGTGCACGTGTGTCCTTGTCCACTCCAGGACCTTAGTCGTCATCGTATTCTTCCAATTGTCCACCTTCTTCCCCTGGACGTAGGATAGGAGGTAGAGAACCTTCGTGGCCTCGTTTGGAAACTGATATGCGTTGACAAAGATGTATACCTCAATGTTCCTAATGAAGCCGCGGCATTTTGTTCTCTCTCCGTCGAACACCTCCGGTCGTGCCATCTTCGGGCCATTTCTGGCTTGGGGCGGAGCGGGCGGTAGTTCAACAAGCGGAGCGGGTGGTGGTGGTGGTGTCGGAGGACCGGGTGGAGGTGGAGGTGGTCCCCTGGGTATCCGTGGTAGCGCTCGGCTGGAGTGACTTGCCACACTGCCTGGTCGGCTTGGCTGAAACAAAGCTTGTTGTATCCGTTGTTCCATTCTTGCTTCCATATCTGCCATCATCTGTCTCATCGCTTCTAGCATATTGTTTTCTGCCTGCTGCGGCTGATTGCTGTCTTGTTGTGGCGTCCCTGCTCGAGACAAGAGTGGCGCCGTCGACCCTTCGTCCCATACTTGGGTACTAGGCCCTGCTACCGACGACATATCGCTGCCTGGACCTCTCTGCCTGCCTTGCCTGTCGTAAGGATGGTGCGCGATTGGCCTGACAGTCGAGAACGACATTGTTGCCGTTTATGAAGTATCGGGCGGGGGTTTGTCTGGACGGGCGACGGGGGTTAGCGGGTGCGACGGGGATGATGATTGTCTCAAAAAGCTGAGGGGTGCTTCTTAAGATTTGGGCGGCGAGCCTTTGGTTTCGGCGGTTGAGAGTGGGGTCTGGAATGAGGAGGTATGGGAAGACCGTGTAGATATGTGAGCGGGTGAGATGGGAGCGGGTTGGGGGCATGTAATGGTTCCTGTCAATTACTATCGAATTTCAAACTAGTGCGCGCCGGCACTTGAGCAGACGATAGTAACGAGGTAGGTTTCGTCGGCTACTTAACACGAAGCAGCACACTGTCTTGCTGAACAAACAGGGTAAGGCCTTCTTTCTCTGCCTAGCACCCTGCGCGTTGACCCTTCCCCGAGGGTTGGTGATCAGTCAACGCCTAAAGATCCACTCAGAGGGTCGTCTAAACGTTACCCCGCTAGAGTATTGGACCGGTTGTTCGAATGGAGTGTGCGGCTATAGGGGTGTGAAAAAAAACAATCAGGCGCAAACGGCACCGTCGAATGAAATTGAAAGAAGTGAAGGAGTTTAGAGAAAATTGATAGGTGAGACGTAACCTGCGTTGAAGTCGGTTCTTGATGGTTTTCGCAGATAACGCTGCAAGGGTGGGCGTACAAGTTGGAACTCGTTCTTCTGTCAGGGCGACACTAATACACACTAAGGCGTACGCGGACCCAGCAAGACGACGAGCGAGTAAGAGTAAAAGCGAGAAGAAAGGAGACGGCCGAAGACGCTGACTTAGGCACTAGTAATAGTGGGATTCCCAAGAGAACGAGTTAACGTCTCTGGGTATGGTATTGGACATTATATACTACTATACATGTGTACTCCTCATGTCTACATACACGCCGTAGCCTGTCGGCTTTCCATGGAAAGATTGGCTCATCACCTTGAGGTGTGAGGTCATGGACTGCGCCCATGCGTCTACGGTGCGGTTCTGACTAAGGGGATTATAAATACGGCCCGAGGGCGTAAGCTACTTCTCGTAAGCTCCTACGTGTTCGTCATGTGATAGATAGGAGTAAAGGAAGGAAAAGAAAGAGGAAAAGTCGAGCCATAACACTCAACTCATCCTATTCGAAATCACGGAGTCTCGACACCGAGGACGCCTAGGTTGAGAGTTCGAAAGTAGTGGTCAGCTTCCAAGCGCTGCAACTGGAAGTGGCTCAAGTTCGAACACCTGTGGCTAGACCAAACATTGACCAACATAGTAAGTACTAAACAACACAATTAATGCGATTTATGCTCAGTGGGAGAGGATGTCAAATAATTAGTAGATAATGCATGTGCACCTTCCAACTGACAGAGTGGCGAGTGATGTATCCTCACCATCGACCTACGTCTCCTCTCTCAGAGCCATCGGAGGTCTGATATAAAAACCTCGGGTAATAGTTGTTATGAACATACCTCCCCCCTTCGCACTCACACTCACACTCACACCACGCAACGGCTCCTCCCTTGTGGCATGAATCCTGCACGGGCATCATTTAGCACTTTACCTACGGTGCGGTTCACTTAAACACCACCAGTTTCGGCGCAGTGCTTATACACCTTCCAAAAATAGGTTAAAACAGTATCAACTCCTTTGCATAAGAGGAACAGGTTGACGAGACCGATATTTACTATTGTTCCCACAGTTCTTGGAAAAGTTTTGTAACCCCTTAGAAGGAATATTTTTGTAGTCTTTCCTCTTCGGATTTGGCACAGGACTAGTTCACAAGCATGGCTAGCTTCTGGATTATTGTGGCACGCCGTGCACGGATAGCTACTTCTACTCTGGGATTGATGAAAGTAATGAGTTAGTAAACGGATTATTAATTCCTTACTTCTAGGATTCATTACTTCGCCTCAGAGTATCTAAAAGGAAAGGTTAAGTACATATAAGAAAAAGCGTTATTGATTATTGATATTAATTTATTGGTTTTCTGAGACTTGACTCTCGAGCAAAGTATCAAAGGTGGCAGTGCACACAGTATTTTAAGTCAGAGTAAGGTAACAGGGCTTTTACATAATCTCCGGAAGTCGTTTTGGTGAACTGATGAAAAACACTTCTGGAGGTAATATATAATCAAGGTTCGCTCAGAAATACCTTGCTTGAACTAAGCCGTAGAAAAAACTTATTCATTTTTTTTGTAATGTGTTCAACTTTGGTTTGACTTCGGTTTACCTTCGCGCGCAGAACGAATTTCACACTTTCGTCGATATGGACCGAACAGTCAACGACGAGCAGACCTGGATCATCAAACTAACAGCAACGTAGACAGTCGGGAGAGGGCGCTACGGCTGAAGGGCTGGGCCCTCGGATACCGGAAAAACTGCTAACCCAGTAAGGAAGGATGTGATTTCGTCCAAAAGAGAAAGGTTTGAAGGTGGGCCCTCACTGGGTGCAGGAAAAGATATCATCTGTGGTAGTATTTAATTGGTATCTAGAGAATATCTTAATTAAGCAATGCATATTGAGTTATCTCGATGGTGACCAATATGTAATGAATATGAGATAGCAACGGCAGTATTATCCTAGACTGACATAAACCTCTCATTGTGATTAAGTATTTATCACATAATACATGGATCAATAGGGGAAGGTTATTGAACATTTACCCCAGATATTGAATATGTAATGTTAGCAGTAATATGCTATCCTGCACGCGGTGCCTGGGGGACCTTGCTTTTCAAGCAAGATATCATCGGAGTTCCATCATCTGTGACAAACCTGTGACCACAACTTTTCATACTTTGAATATTCGTCTCACCGGCATCGTTACAGCACTTCTAGCTCACATTCAAATAAGAAAGAGAAAGTACAGAGACCGAGGCAACCGAAACGATTCAGAGGGGTGAGCATTGCGCTACAAGAATGTCCTTGCAAAAGTTCTCACTTCTATTGATGTCAATAGGGGATTTCAAAGTTGACGTTACGACGCAACGTTACGCCGCAACGATTCCTAGCGTAACTCCCACGGTTACAAGAAACAGAAAGCGCATAAAACGTTACCGGCGCTTCAGTCGGCGGAGTTCGATTTTGAGTACAGTCATCGCTCGTTGTCGTGCTTCAGATTCACTACTAGCCATCCGCTATGCCACAATTTGACCTCAGATTTACCTATGTGAAGGACCCAACTGTCTCCAAAGCTCTTGATTATGCCCACTCTCATCCTCAAGGTCACTACATGTGTAAATTTCACGGTTGATGTTGCACAGGGGCACAGGGGGCGCAGATAACAGGGGTATGTTACCCCATAGAATCCACAGGAACGGAATCAAACAATCCGCCTTGCATTCTCCCTTTTTAACTACTTCAGCACTAAACCCAGACAATTTACAGCTCTATTCATCAGTAGAATAGACACTACTATCAACTCTGACCTACCTGCTGCCTGTATTGCTCCTGGGCGGTTTGCAACTCCGATAGTTTTGTTGCGGCAGTCAAAGGGGGTAGCAAAGTTGGGCGCAACAAAACAGCACAACTCAAACTCGTTGCGGCGTAACGTTGCGTCGTAACGTCAACTTTGAAATCCCCTAATAGTAGTGTTGTAGCTTGACATGTCGTGACACCGTGACTACTTCAAAGTTCTCACGCCCCATCTGAACACGTCCACAACTCAGTACTCATTAATCATTTCTCGTTTCATGAACCCGTTTGAGAGCAGTGCCTCACTCAGCATGCAAGGTCAATTCAACTCCCAAGATACCCACAAATACTCTGTTATCCTTCCGACTTACAATGAGCGCAAGAATCTACCCATAATAATCTGGCTGCTCGCCAAGACGTTCAATGAACAGTGCGTTTTTGCACGTATCCGCCGGGGGGGGTGTTGTCACCAACTGTATCAATAGCGGGCTGGCCTGGGAGATCATTGTCGTCGACGACGCGAGTCCGGATGGTACGCAGGACATCGCGAAACAGCTGGCTTCTGTATACGGCGAAGACAAGATTGTGCGTAACTCGGCGTTCTGGCATTTGCTCTCGGACTGAAACATCCTCAGCTTCTCAAACCGCGGGCGGGCAAACTCGGACTTGGGTGCGTAAAATGCACGACTTTGCTGGACTTGATTGTTGAGGTACCTGCAGAACCGCATACGTTCACGGCTTGAATTTCTGCTCTGGAGACTTTGTGATTATCATGGACGCGGACTTTTCTCACCACGTACGTGCATCATACAGGTTTGGGCTTCCATCAACTAACTTCCTTTGAAGCCGAAATTCATACCTCAATTCATTGCGTACGTGTCCTGACAACGCCTCGTCTTTCCGTGCCTAACCAACGGTGCAGCCTACAAAAAGCCTACAATCTGGACATCGTGACCGGAACGCGATACAGGTCGACGTCAACACCTCATTTAGCTGAAGCCACACCTGGAGGTGTGCACGGCTGGGATCTGAAGCGGAAGCTCGTGTCCCGAGGTGCCAACTACCTGGCCGACACAGTGCTGAGCCCGGGAGTCAGCGATCTGACTGGTAGTTTCAGGTGTGTTTGCCCTAGGAATTCTGCGACGTTCAGCTGACGTGCTGTGGTAGATTATACCGTCTGCCTGTGCTCCGCCACATCATCTCAGTGACGCAGTCGAAGGGATACGTATTCCAGATGGAAATGATGGTCCGCGCGCGGGCACTAGGGTACTCCGTAGGTGAGGTGCCGATTACCTTCGTAGATCGGATATTCGGCGAAAGTAAGTTGGGGGCAAACGAGATAGTACAGTATGCTAAGGGTGTATGGACTCTCTTCACTGGTGTTTAATGCTGTCGCTTTTTGTGTTTAATTTATTATATATCCCGCTTCGACTGTAGGTCTCGCTGAGGTTCTCGTGTTGGATGTGTTATGCTGTTGATATCAAAACCGTAATATGAATACAGACCAGATGTGAATTTACTGGGACGGTCCAGCATCTCCTGCGCGCTGCATCATAGCTGCTTGGCCAGCAGCTGTAGCGGCCAATCGTGATCGTTTCCTCTCTGCCTCTATAATACACATGAGCGAACATATCTAAAGACGACGAGAAACGAAACGCACCTGCTTCCTTCTCCCTTTCTATCTCGGACACGATTGCCTCTATTTGCGTAAGGTCGAGATGCTTCGAGGGCATATAATCAGAACCCAGACGGCCACGGTAAATGGAGGTAGGACTCACTGTGATTTTGCCGTAGCTCTCCATTACGCTGATCTCGATATTCTTTGCGCCCGTTTGCACGACTTCTAACAGACTCTTTACGGTGAGTTTGATTGCCTCTTCGCGCGTGAGGTCGTCTCTGTGGTTCTTCTCCAGGAATTCGCGGACGGTCTTTGATGAGCGGCCAATAGCGTTCGCCTGCACAGATCGATATCGTGGTGTTAGTTGGGCTATGCATGCTACAGGAAAGTGCAGGTGAGGGGCAGGGTGTGGAAACGCACCTTCCAGGCGCTATAGATGCCACTGGGTTCTGTCTGGTAAAGGCGCGGTTTGGTGTCATACGGGTCGAATCCGACGATGAGGGTGGAGATTCCGAACGGTCGGACACCTCCCGATTGAGTGTATCGCTATAAGCACAAAATAGGTTAGATTGCGTGAGGGTGTGAAGTGGATGAATGGGGAACTTACTTGTTGGATTCCAGCGATATGTCTTGTGATGTACTCGACGGTGACGGGGTCCTCGACTGTGAGTCTGTGGCTTTGGCATTCCACCCGGGCTTTGTCGATCAAAACGCGCCCATCGGCAGTCAGACCTTCATATGCGAATGAACATCGGACAAGTTTAGCAATAATCAACAACGTCCCGCTAACGATTGCGTGTAGAAACGCGCGTACCTGCGAAGGCGAAACATATGTGATCGTCAAGCATGACTACCTTCCTGACCGTGCGTGGATCTTGGAGTTGCAGGATCGATTTCTTCTCGACGCCGAGCACCACAACGTCTGCGCCTCGAACGCCGACCTGGTTCCCGTTCAATTTCAATTCAATTACCAGCCACAGAGATGGGCGTTGCCGTGCGCGGTGCACTTACAGCACATGTCCCCTTCTTGACGGCTTCCAAAGCATATTCGACCTATAAACCACCACCATCGTCCCGTCAGCTAACCGATTCGCATTTCGTATCATATATGCGCGGAATGCGTGCATGATCGCGATCTGACCTGGAACAAATGCCCGTCCGGGGAGAAAACGGTGAGTGCTATAGCGTAGTAGATCAGCAAAGGTCCTTGCGCGTGGAGAAGGGGACTGTACCGCGATCGTATGACCTCGACATGATTTAAGTGAGTGGTTTGGTGAAGTGGTCAATATGTGCGGTACACGCGTCGAGGGCCCATGATCATCGAAATCCCCTTACGTAAACTAGCCCCTGATTCTCATAGGGGATGCCTTCTCGCCTTCGCAGCGAAGCACAACACACCCAATCTGCCTAGAACCCAACAAAATTATTCAATTTATTGTACGCCCATCGAGCCAGGGGCCACATACCCCCCGGTATGGTATTAAGCGACCGAATGCACATATACACGAACTGATACAAAATTTCCATGCTACAGGAGCCAATTCGAGAGACCGAGATAAAGTATGTGCTAGATGATGTCCGTATGGAGTTCATGCCACTGGAGTGAAGGAGGATGCGGAATGCGAGGATACGAGTGTATGTAAAGGGGAGTGTTGGTAGTGAGGAGGGGATCACCAAGGGTATGGATGGTCGCTAGATATCCCTTTGGATTCTTTGACTAGTATGGGAGATGGCGAAACTGGGGACTTGAATGATATGCTTCGGTTCTGAAGTGATGCGGCGGTCAGTCGGATGGATAAGATATGAATGGAGAAGATGAGGGAGACTTACAGCAAGGGAGTTGTCCGACGAAGCAGCACTCAGACCGCTTGGTGGATCACTCGCGTTAGGTTTAGATAGGCTGGTGGTGATGCGAACGGACAAGCGAGAGTCCGGTTCTTGGTGAACTCGTTCACGAGCATTTAGCCTGCGAGCAGAATGATTAGTTGAACCGTTACTTTTCGATGGTTGAATGGAGACACTCACATAGCAAGGAATGAATTGATATATACTAAAATCGCAGAGTTAGGTTAGTATCTGTCAATCGGAGCAATATAAGCACTGAGGCAACTCACGTTTCGTAAGGAGTGACTCGATGCCCATGAATACAAGTGTTTTTGGCATGACAACATACTGTTCAGACACGAGTTAGTACTCCTACACTTAAACTGTTAGAAAATGTCCTTACGGCGATCAATGCTGATGTAGAGCATGCGCTATGGAACAAGGTTAATCCCAATGTCGCACTCCATGAGCTGGCCAGCATACCTGGTAAGAAAGCCGGATCCAAGAACGAATTGCATCATGGTCGCGATCTTGGAGTTCATCCGTGATTGCAGCCCTCGACTCCGTTGAAGGTAGTATACCATCGCACCGGCGATGATAAAATCGACAATGGTAGCCGTTGCGAGAGACGAGATGATCGCCCACTGCGATGAATGCGAGGTAAGTCGGGTTGTTTTGATGAAATATAATGGGTTTGGAAGCTTACACCGATCTTCTGATGGTCGGCTATGTCCTTCAACGTATAACTAAATTCAAGGTGAGGAAGGAACTCCTGGTGTGGTTGGAGACTGTACGTACACTTGGTGTGCGAGGACCATGCCAATCCCTGAGTAAGAGAGGAATGATTACTACAGAGGCCATTAATAGGTAATGCTGAGTGCGTACCAAAGGCGCCTGCAACGGTCGCAATCTATCATTCCTCGTTAGCAATTGGGTCTACTTAGATGTATAATGCTGAACGTACCACGACATAAGCCAGAAGAGCATTGTGGTACCCGCCAACTGAGTGCGGGTCAGACAGAACGCTGCGGGGAAGAATCAAGGAACTTACGGAGCCACACTCGGTACGTATACAATCTGCCAACTCGTGCGTGAGTGTCGACGCCATAAAAGTAGCGGAGAGAACGTACCCCTGCACCAGAAGGATGATGACCACGTTGATCACGATTTGAAGCTGCCATTGTCAATAACTACACGTCGTACTGAAAAACACGCAGATGCACACCTTCATGGACCTGCAGAAGTGGAGGGTGAGCAACATAACAAGCTTGTTAGTGTCCTGAGCTCACCAGACAATCTCATTCAGTGTCGTCGGGTTTGAGAATCCCGTTACGCAGTAATGGTATACACCGTGGGCAATGAGGAATAGGTGGAAGGTATCGAGTGTCCATAGCACACCAACCTAGCGGTCCTGGTGAATCAGGCCAGAAGGGGGGACGAAGGAGCGGGCCAACGTACCGCTACCCGATGCACCGTGGAGTCCCGCTTGTAGAACCAATGGTAGTACCAGTAGGATTGCAGGCTGGTCACTCCGTACAGCCTGCATCGCGCAAGATATGATCACTGTTTGCGCTGCAGAAGAAGACAAGCTCGACTTACACTGCTGCCAACACCGACCCAATGAACAATGAACCAAGCATGTTATCCAACGTCTGTCCTTCACCGTACGGCATGATTGCGAAGTTCGAAGTGGAGCAAGGCACCGGCGTAGGAGGAGGGGTGAAACGTTCGTCTTAGGCCAGAGACGCGTGGGGAGGTCTGAACGAAACGAAGGTCATACATATATCCACAAAACCGCAGAACATATGCGAGCTGTCAACTCACCTCCAGGGGACGCCAGGCTACGGTCGTGATCAGGTTGAATCACAAGTCGCGCACGGATATACGATACGACGGTCTACATTTTGAAAGGCTACTAAAGGGATTAGAGGATAGCCCATGATTCAAGGAGCATTCGAGATGAAACGCTTAGCGCACGACGACGATGCCTGGCCACATGGATGTCAGGGACCGATAAGGGACCCGCACCGCTCTTGCACCCCGCAAAATCAACGGAGCAAGCGGATCACCCACGTGTAAACGGACTTGTCGTCCACGAAACGGAGCCTGCGACTCCACGGATTGCGGGCTCCAGCATGCGGCATCGTATGGCCCAAGGGCATGCAAGAAATTATATTTAAAGCTGGGGTCACCATCCATTATCACGCCCGCGTTCATCAGCACCCCGACATATGGCTCCACCTTCGTTTCCGAATTTCTGTCGACGGCGACGGCCGCAAGCACTCGAGATGATCCTCTTCGGTACCGAAACCAAGAAAGTTGAAAACTCACTTGATCTACACCCTGATCGAATGTTATTTTGGCGGTTTGTGCCCATCATGGCATCAATTGGACGGACATTTGCGGTCTAGCCAGGCTGACAGGCTGACTGAAACTGTTCGTGTGGCGGGTCGTTAGGATGAGTATTGGAGCAGACTGGAGCCCTCGTCCTTGTTCTTCGAAAATTCACCAAGCGCACGAAACACGTCTCAAGGCCCGCCTCGAAATCTACGTCTCGTGTTCCAGCGGCGCCGCTTCAAGAGTCCTCAGCGGCGCCAGCATAAGCTGTCTTCTGTTCACTGGCATCCGGCGATTCTAGGCACAACGAACGTGTAGTGGCGACCGAAAACCTTGTCTTCAATCATCCTGCAATTGGCTTTCCGGACTCCGATGCTTTAGTCTCCGTTCTGGGAGTCTGAGGCACCATTCACCGATCACTGCAAAATAACATTGGGATCTACATTACACGTCCACTTTGCGTAGGAGCTCACCCCGGACCTCTTACCAACGTTTTGCTGGTGTTTTCACGTCGGTGATACCCTCCAATTTGCCGTGGCCGCGCGTCTCGAGTCCTCTTGGCCGACCTTGTAAATACAGGTTTACCGCTGCGTTACGTAGGCCCATCAGTCAAACTGAGCCGTAGAAGGTCGCGGCATCGGAGAGAGAGTGAAAGATTATACTTCATTTGGCCGGGAACGCCAGCACAGGATCAGCAAGGAGAGGAAGACATAACGTACGTCAAGCCCCTGCGCCTGGCCAACCTACACTACACTCTGCTCCCAAGTCCGATGATAGACAAGAAACCATGTGCAAGATTAAGGATTATGAGGTTATGTACGTGTACCAACTAATCAACGAAATTTATCCTACGTCGTTATCCGTGTCCCATTATACATTTACAACACGTTATGATCTTCCAAAAAATTCTCCCAAATACACATTCGGCATCCAGTGTTCAGCAGTATCTGGTACTGCGCACGACCTTCCTCGCATTCTGTTCTTTCTCTGTCAACGGTGCGGTCATTGGGAAATATAAGATCTGGTATTCCTTCTTGTTCCTGTATAGCGTGTAGAATGGATGTTAGTTGAGACGATTGTGGCAATGATGATGGAGTGCTTTTGAAGCGTACCCGAGTTTCTTGGACTCCAACCGAAAGGAGACGAGGACCTGGCTTGGTTGCATTTTCTCCACCAGGCCATCGAGCTTCGTTTGCGAGGTCTTGGCTTGCTTCTTGGTCCCTTTTGTGGGTGTATTCGTTCCTACCACCTCCACCTCATCGTCGTCGCCGTCACGGTCGTCCACCAAGTTGATCAAGTTACTCTGCCCTGACCCATTCGCTGGTGGTTTGCCCCCTGCGCCCAACGTGTTAGCTCTTGTGGCGGCAGGTACGGTGCTATCCTGTCGTGACCGCTTTTGTTCGACGGGGGATGATTCAAGAGACGGCCTCCGCTTTTGATGCGATGAGGCACGAGAAGCTGGACTAAAGAAATCACGGATACTGCGATGCTTTGTTAAAGGGCCATCACTCCGCGAAGAAAACGCGTCTGGGTTGCCCCCCCATAGAGATAATGCGGCCCGACGTAAGGCGGCTTTCGGGACTCTGAGGCAGAAGAATATTAGTATATGTATATGTATGATATGTCAGTGGATGGAAATGAAGAAAGGTACCTGGAGGGGTCGAAGGTCAACAAATTGACTTCTCCCTTCTTCGTGACTTCGTACCCTACGATCGTCCTCGAATGGCCTTGATGCTGGAGAATAATGGGCATCCTTTCAGTGATTCTGACTGCCTCTCCTTGAGGTACGCCTTCGATATATTTGCGAGCATTGAAGTCCTTCATTTGCGATAGACTGCTTGAAGAGAAATATGCAACTATCCAGTCGATTAGAGGCTGGACCCCTGATGATTCTAGTTTGAACTCCACCAACTCTGCACTGTCGAAGAGCAAGTCAAGAAAAGACGGCATTACACAGACCGCGGCACTGACGGTATACGGCGGTAAGTGAATGCCACCCATAGATCTAGGCAGTCATATGGTATTAGGGATCAAGAATAGTTCAGGTAAGGCTTGTAAGACAGCTTACCTGACGTGCCTATCCATTTCCTGGTATTCACTAAGTTCTTCAACTCCTTGCGGCCTTCTTCATCAAAGCCTGGACACGTATTACTGAGCCACAGTCGAACCAGCGTCAACAAGCCATCGTAAGCACCTACCATCTTTCCAAGCATCCTCAATCCAGCGCTGAAGGTTTCTCACGCCAGGCGAGATAGGTGAATCAAGAAACGGAAAGTAGAGAGGTTGTAGCTGTTGGTCCATCAGAGCAGCACACGCCATCAAGAAGTTCCTATATCTGGATGGAAAGATGGCGCTCAACGGTGACGTAGGAAAACGATGTATGGGAGGAGAACTGACCCGCATCCCCAGGTGGCGTCCCAAGTTTCCCTCGGGATATAAACCGCTTGTTCGTAGCAAAGTACTGCACGTCTTGTGTGGCCCTTGGCTTGTAACTGCTTCAAAGCCCACTGCAGGAGTTTTATCATGCCTATTATACAAGCATCATCAGCGCATGCCATCTTAATATACAAGAATAGTGCCAACCAGGGTAGTAATGGGGCGGGGGCGGTGAGCTCGAAGAAGGGTACCAAAATGCCTCCTTGCCTTGCCCCGTTTCCACCGACTTCTTCGCGGCGCTGCTGGTACTTTGCGTAGCTTCCTCCTGCTGGTGCTGTGCTACATATTCCACGCAATTGTGAGTGTCAGGCCTCAGACCGGGTGTTGTATATATACGAAGCAAGGACGTGCACCTTGTTCCACGTAATGGCGATGAAAGTGTAGACATGTCTCTACATCGGGCCGATCAGCTAGAAGTACCCCGCAGAATTGGCAGTTGTAGCTATTTCGCCTTCACTTTCATGGGTGAACACAATAGCTGGATGAAGCTTACTCGTTAGTATCCGGAGATTCCCCGCGAAAGTGGCTCTTCGAGGATGATCCATGCTTGTTAGAAGGCATAGGTTGCGCCCTGGCGTAGTTCAAGGCTGGAGCACGAGTCGCGTTGGTCGTAGTAGCGATTATGGAGAATGCGACTGTAACTTGCTACTGTAAAGGAGTGCAATGAATTCAGGATGAGCGCGTCGAGATCACGTGGGTGGAAGCTTCATACTTGTCCCGCCGAGATCACTCATCCCAAGCATTGCAAGTCCATGAGTTCTCATAATTCCGCTTACTACCGCTGAGTCGGCGCTGACACACTGATGTCCAGAGGCATCCTCGGATCAGCGTATATATATCCCATATCCATCCTGGCTGGCCTCGTAGCAGTTCTATTCACCGTACGACGTCTATCTTCAACCACGATGACCAAACCTTGGAAAGCAGCTTTGGATGCGCTCCCCTCGACGCCCGATAACATTCCTGCGTTCTTCTTTGCGCATGGGTCACCCATGCTTGCCACGCCTCCGTCGGGGGGGCACGCAGTCTTCGGCGCGAGACAGGGCTTGATGGCGTATCAAGGTCCTAATGGTCCACTTGCCAACTTCTTGCGGGATTTCGGACCTGCGCTTCTAGAGAAGTATAAGCCAAAGGGGATAGTGGTGTTCAGCGCGCATTGGGAGTCTCCGCAACGATTAGGTGTGCCGCGATGTTCATTTGCTATTGTCAATGATGACTGACTTGAGCTAAAGTTACTGATTACGGTGATGAGAATCCTCTGCTAATAGATTACTATGGGTTCAGCCCGGAACTCTACCAACTCAAGTTTAAGTCGCGAGGGGACAAAATACTAGCTAACAGGGTTGTCGAGCTATTCAAAGAAGTGGGTACCACTTGTGTTACAATACGGCACTTTGGCTGAATTCTCCACGAAGGCAGGTCTCCCAGGTCGCACTACACCCCGCACGGAAGCCCGAGGGGAAGACGGGCGCGGCTACACTGGCCCAGGCCTCGATCACGGCGTATTTGTCCCCTTCCGCATCATGTTCGGCGACGAGTTCACCAGCATCCCCATCGTCCAAGCCAGCATCGACTCGTCCCTCAAGCCCGCCGACAACTGGAAGGTTGGCGAGGCCGTGCGCAAGCTGCGGAAGGAGAACATCCTAGTTCTTTCCGGGGGCCTCACGATCCACAATCTGCGCGATTTCTCAGCATTCCACCCAGATACGGCAAGCGCGGCGTATAAATCCTTCGACGAGGCGCTGCATGAGGCCATAGCGACGCCGGAGCCTGCTAAGAGACAGGAAGCGATGTACGGGCTGACGAAACATCCGGGATTTAGGGCGGCCCATCCGAGGGAAGATCATTTTGTGCCGCTGTATGTGGCGGCGGGTGCTGGATCTGGAGACCCCGCCAATGGAATACCGGAAGGCGAGGTGAGGACTATCGTAGATCTATATGGGATTCCGACCTTCGCTTTCGGTGTCGTTGGATAGTTATGAGTTACCTATTTATCGAAATGTACTATATATCTTTTCTTTGGGTGTTTCGCGTTTTGAATTTCGTTGCGAATAGGAGAATATAGGAAGCAACAGGGGTAATTCGGTCTCGTGACCACGGCTCCTGATCGACCGTGACCGACCCTCGTCCTAAGTAGAAACCACCATGTCCTCCAACCCGCGATCCAATGTTGCTGGCACCTGGCTCCAGGGAAAGACGATCCGCAAGGGTAGCAACTTGTCCGCCTCATCAGCTCTTCGCTCAGCATCCCACACACGGTCGACCACGCCTTCCGTTGTCGGGTCGACCTCTACGTCTTCGGCACCGACAAGCATCTTTCTGGGCGGAGGGGCGGGAGGGGGTGTCAAGGATCCTTCGGGTAGGGTGTCTGAATTCTCTGTAAGTTGTTATATTTATTGCATCGGGGAGGGGAGGGATCCCTTTTGTATTAAATGGTGGGGTATGGATGCCAGTCTGCAGACGATCAATGTCCGGTATGCAAGAGCGACCGCTACTTAAACAACAAACTACGCCTCCTTGTTAGCACTTGCTACCACAAAATGTCGGTGCGGACGACTTCCCTACACTATTGGAATTACTCATTTACTCATTTATTCTCATATTGAATTGAATAACGTGTAGGTGTGAATCGTGTATTGACCGCCTGTTCACCCTTGGGCCCGCTCCATGCCCCGCACCCGGCTGCACGAGAGTGCTGCGCAAACTCGCGTTTATGCCACAGACGTTCGAAGATCTGGGCGTAGAGAAGGAAGTCGCTATACGCCGTAGGATAGCAAAAGAGTCAGCCTCATCCTCACCTTGCGCTTCACAGGAACCAATGCTAATGATGTTCTGTCGTAGATTCAACAAAAGGAGAGAAGACTTCCCCGACCTTCGTTCGTTCAATGATTATCTGGAAGAAGTGGAGGATATTAGTACGTTCGCTACCCTTGCTATCACTTTTGGCTGACGAAGTGCGGACACTGTCAGCGTTTAATCTCATAAATGAGATTGACCTTCCGAAGACAGAAGCTCGAATACTTCAATATCGCGCCGAGAACGCTGCCCTAATCGAGCTCAACATACAACGGGAGGAGGCCTACGCACAGTCCCTCAAAGAGCAAGAAGAATCAGAACGCCGAGAGCGCGAGCAACGCGCTGCTGAGCTTCGGCGGCAAGAAGAGGAGGAGCGCGAAGAGAAGGAGAAAGACAAGCGGGAGCTCATTGACAAGCTGGAGAACAGCCAGACGGATGCGCGGAAAGTGGTTGCGCGCTCGCGGGCGGAGGCGCAGAAGCGGTCCAGTGCAAGGGCGGCGTCGGGGAACAAGGGTATGATATCCGCTGCAGAGACGACGCGGGCGCTGCGGACACGGGCGGCGCAGAACGCTGTTCCCGACCCACCGCACGTACCGCTTCAGGACGACTACTATGCGTATGAGGATATGTTTGTGATACGGCCCGGGGGGTATGATGATGTTATGAGCGAAGCCGTACGGAGAGATAGGGAGGGGATTATGCGTGGTGGTGGGTATCGCGTTGAGGAGGCTTGGGAACGCGCGCTCAGGAGCTCGGTGGCTGGTTTGGATTTGATGCCTCGCGGCGGGGATGTGATAATGTCCTCTTCTTCCTGACCGTACATAATGAATAAACTGTACCAATAATACAAATAATTGTGCACTGCTGTATCTCTTCCATGGCTCCAACCTCCAACCTCCGGTATAAACTAATCATGTACGTCCATGGGTACATCATGATGAGTGAGCACACTGCCAACCTACGTAGGTTGTGCGGATGCCGACGTTTGGGGAGGTGGGATGACGTCTGTAAGGAAACCTGGCAAGAAGCGTTCCATGCGCTCGTGCGTCGACGTCCATACCGTACGTTGGCGTTCCGTCCGTTGATCCTCTTCCGATGGAGGAGGCACAAGGAGACCGGCAGCGTTCATGACCAACAGCACATTCTTCAGCGATTCCGGTACAGCTTCGTACTACACAGAAAACATCAGTTGTGTATCATAGGAATGTGCTTTATGTCGGTGTTGCACTTACCAATGGTTCAGACTTATCCACATTCATCAAGCGGTCCAACAAATCCAGGACTTGAATCCAGACTATGCGTATGTCCGCGTCCGCCTGGCTCTCCCGGACTTCAAAATGCATGAAGGCTTTGCAGAGGAAGGTGGCGGCTCTCAAGCGGCTTTCTGGCATCCCTTGCGGGTCACGCTCGTTTACTTGGGGCTTCACTAGGTCGTCTAACAATGGGAATAGCACTCGATTAAATATCTCCTCGACTTGAATGGGATCAACATTTTCGAACACCGTGTAGGGTCCAAGGAGTAGCCGTTGTAGCTGGCTGAGCGCGCTGTAGCGAACTTCTCTTGCGGCATTGGTCGACTGTCTTCCTAGAGAGTTCATGAGGGGGAAGCAGTACTGGTACCATACTAAAACACGCTTAGCCGCAATTTTCGGTATATGTGACTTGCGACAAACCTTGGCCTTGCGGTATGTTTGAATCCAAGAACACAGTCATGAATTTCTTCAGCTCGGATATTAAATCAACCGCTTTTCGTCCTCGTTCGATTACAGGTGACCTAGATTGAGTGAATCTTTGTCGTAACCGTCATAGTAGTGGGTAAACATACTGTGCCGACGTCAATTGCTGCTTCTGACGACCCTTCGTTTGTTGACTTTCGATGGCCTTCCCAGCAGCTGTAACGAAGTCGTCTAGAATCATGACGAGCCCGGCGAAACTATCTGGAGTGACAACTTGGTTTGGTCCGTCGCTTGCTAGACCGACTATGAACTCGAAGGAGAGCCGAGATGCTTCAGGGTTTGGCATGATGGAACGAAGGAGAGCGAAGACGATATTCCATTCCGTCTGGGACCTAAAAACGAAAGTTTCTTTGATACATCTAGTGTTGCCATAGGACACGGTTTGTACGCACCTGGCTACTTCCGGATACTTTTGCATTAAGAGAACCACTCCCGAGACCACTTGTTCTGCGACAGAAGTGGCAACATTGGCGGGTAACCCAGCAAGGAGATCGAACGATACGTAGACTTGATCTCGAAGCGAGGCCTATAACCGTCATAAGCAATCGGCCTCGCATGACAAAGGCAGAACTAACCTTGGTTGCAAGAATGAGGCACAATCTAAGGAGAGCAACTATCGCTCTCTCGACAAGCAGAACACTATAATGATTCGCTGAAGACAGCACTGCAGATAAATGCTCAAAGACAATTGGCCTAGGATGGGAGGGAGATAAGCATTGCACAGCGTGAAGGAGTCATGTCATACCAAAGTTCATCGATCAGACTGCTATTTTGACATGCAATGCTAACCATGGTCTCGAGCAGGAATACCGAAGCCGGATCATAGGGTAGAGCGAATGCCTCGCCGTCGATTTCTATAGTGCCATCGTCAGACTCTTGTTTAAATCTGGCGACAGTTCTTTCATGGGCGAGCGCCTCCAATGCCCGAGTAGCAGCTACGAGAGCGTCGGAATCCAGTTGCCTGGGGTATGCGAGCTTAGGAGCAGCAACCTATACAGAGGAGGGACATACATGATCTGGCTGTAGAGCTCGTCGAGCCTACATGATGCAATGCAGTCAATCGTACAAAGCGTGTTCTCGACGTCAGATTCTGTGGCATCGGGGACGAGATAATCGGGGCTGGAGCCGTATGGCGTCATGAGATACGAGGATAGCGCAGACAAGAGACCACTGTCGTTCCGTTGTTGCTGACGAGCTGGTTGACTACCGCGCAAGGGAATTATAGAAACGCCACCCAGGAAGTCCTCCATTTGAAGCATACGCGTCGGTAGCAGAGAGTGCAAGAATAGGTTCTGGAACATCTCGAATATCTTTGTTGCAGACGAAGTCAGGTCTTCCTAATGATTTTCCAATTTGAAACTGTGTGTTCACCTGGGTCCACCCTTCACGAAGAGCGTTGCCATTTCCATTGACTATATTGAATAGGACGACTGCTGCCAATTGTCCTTTGAAATTGGTACCGAATTTCACCGAAAGGGTGGAAACAGTCATCGCCTGTCCTTCGACTTCTACGACGGGATAATTTGGGACTTGGGCTGGAAGCGACTCTGAAAGGAGGCCGGTCGCCTGGGAGAGGGATACAACAACAAAATCAAATACGTCGGGTAAATTGAATCGGCTGGCGAGTGTGGCGCATTGTCGGAAGCCAGCTACGGCGCGTTGGATGATGTAGTCATCGTCAAAGCTAATGAAGGCGTATGCTATCGCCGAAACAACCGGTTTCCAAACCAATTTGAACATGTTGACATCAAATAAAGAGCTATTGCACATCAGCAATTCACCTACTGATGTGCTCAGTGAGTGAACGGATCGAAGATTTGGGCATCATACCCGAATTCCGTGAACGCGCAAGAAGCTCTTTCCAGGCGTATTCGAAGCCAAGTTGGCCCGTATGCTCTTCTGGCATAACAATCTCCCGTTTGCGGATGGAATCATAGATGTTTTGCTAGGACATCTTAGTAAACACATCCAGCAGTGCGAGAATGGGACCCACTAAGTATTCTGGGTCGAAATCGCCACCATTATTCACACCTCTAAGGTTCCGTGTATATGCCTCTATCGACATTTTTTTCTGGTCCTCATTTTTCAGTATGAGTGATCCAGAAACCGATTCATACTTACTTGGACCTGTGGATTATGTTGATCGGTATTCAACAGGATCACAGAGTATGCCAGCACGTAAACTGCATCCTCGCTTTGGATGCCCTCTACAAAGTAGCGACATCAATGAGTAGAATCGGTGAAAAGGTCAGTTTTCGCTTTACCTGGCTTCGTCGCAAAGTATATGGATGCGAAGGTCTCTGTGATCCTTGAAATTTGCTGTGCTTCACCTGGCAAGCGAAATGCTTCAAGCATTTCTCGCATGGCATCAGCAATATGTTTCTATTTATGATGATCAGTTTTGCCCTGGTAGAAGCAAACAATAGCAATGCGTACCCCTTTGAAGTCAAAGAGACTAAGGAATGCATGCAGGAGGTCAATATTATCCGGCTTCGAAATGAAATCCCCCAAAAGGCGCTTGTCTAAACGGCTACATCCTTTGAGGAATTTGGCCAAGCTCTGCGCCTTGGTTGTATCCGCCGATAGATCCGCATATATAAGCTTATTCTCTTCGAGAAAGTTCAAGCCTGTTTTGGGTTTGGTATTGAACCGCGAGGCCCCGGTTAGGACAAGTTGTTTCCGAGATTTGGCTTCCATAAGGGCAGCTGGCTCGGGGTATTCCTGACGCGCTGAATGTTAGTTTTGTCGGAAGCACCTAGACGCGACTACGTACTGCTGGCCAAGGAGTGGGTGGCTATTTACTTTCAGTTTGCGCTCACTATGAAATAGATGAAACGGACGAACACCATCGGCGCGCGTAGCCATGTCATTGACAAACGTGAGGAGCATGTCCAAGCATAGATATTGGGCATTTTTCTGGTGAACATCTATGGCGCCAGCATACTGAGACGAGTATACAGACTGGATGAAGGGGTGGGTAGTCAGGGGCTATGACTATCCTGGCGTGAAAGTCGCACCAACTTTCGTCAGGAAGTCAATCAGTCTTTCGAACATGTTTTCGCAATTGATGTCGCAATCATAGTTAGAGTACAAGTCGACCATGAAACTGGACTTCCTAGATAGCTGGCTTAGAGTCTCGAGGATTTGGTCGCGAGTTTCTCCGCGAGCAGGGGCAACTAGGACTCGCGTCGGCGTTGCAGCGCCTTCGCCTGCTTCGGACTTTGGAGGGGCACCAAGTATTGGCGTAGATGGGTACGGGGAGGTAGGCACTCCAGAGCTTCTCGCCATGCTGGCTTGAGCCTTGTTGGCGGGTGGTGCTGGGGCCAACCTGTCCATGGTAAATGCCAAAAATAACTCCAGCTGAAGCTTCAATCTCGGACGCATAGTATCGAAGACAGTGGCGATGGTGCGAAGAGCAGCCTGGAGGACGTATGGGTTGTCCGAACGAGCCAGTTGGAACAAGAACTTGCAACCATGATCGACGATGAGGGCCTCCAAAGATGGAAAGCGGATGATACAACTACCTGATTCTTCAAACGCGACGTTCAGGGCGCCGAGGGCGACGAGACGCGTAGAATCTGTGTGTTGCTGGTCGGTTGGGTCCAATACGTTGATGAGAACTCGAAGGAGCTCCAGAATCGAAGGCAGGCCATCTAGTTGACAGACGTAAACGGCAAGTTTCAGTAACAAGAAAGGGTCTCGAACATTCAGATCTAGGTGGTGATGTAGCAGAGCGTGGTGGTTGGGGTTGGGGTTGCGGCGTCTCGATTGTTTCTGTCGCGGCTGCATGAGTGTCGGCAGCTGGCTCGACTGTGCCTTCTTGGGGCTCATCTGCGGGCACCGGGCTTTTCGGGACGTCCTTACTGGATACATTCATACGGATGTCAGCTTCTCTGGCGGCTTCTTCGACTTCGCGTAGTTTGGCTTCTTCGGCGACTGGATTTAGGCTGGCCAGGCGCAAGAACACTGCCCTAATCAGGCCGTGCAATATGTTCTCAGCAAATCGCCGTAGAGTTTCTATGAGAAGATTAGTTGAGAGCATAATCTGGATGCAAAATTGTCGTACCACTGAGTCGCATTTGACAGCAAGTTGTTAGCACGGTCTCCAGCATTTCGCAGACTTCGACATCGCCTAAAAATTGACCGACCGGACCACATAGGCAGTCGTGGATGACAGTCATAATTCGGAGGATAACTATTTCGTCGCTAGACGAGTCACTTGCTTCGAACTTGCAATGTGAGGCCACACTACTCAGTGCCCCAAGTGCAGTGTCCAGCATCATGGCATTGGTCGAAATGAGACCACATACGAAGAAATGGTGCAGGGACGATAATGCTGAGGAAGTTATGGGTCCAGTCGAGAGTGGTGAACGTATTATGGCAAGGAATGGTGCAAGAAGGGTAGGGAGTGGCAGGGTATCGATACCTAGTAGCATGAGCCATGCGCATAAGCGTTGACCGCGACGCGCCCGTGACCAGACGTACTTTCGGCCTCGTTAATGATCCGCTTCAAGTCCTGGAATCCAGCCATGAGGTCTGCTTCCCTGTCAATTCTCAGCAGCGTAGGGGTTGAAGGGCTTGATATCCGAAGTCCTAAGTTGGTTCCTACTGCCGGGTCTCTGCTGGGGCTCATGAAATGGGTCGTGGTCGCCCAACGTGAGTTCCTGCGCATCGCGGACGTAACCAAGAGTATTTCGGAGTGCAGGACATGTTTCGTGGATATGCCCCTTGGAATTTGGTCGCTCATGGCCGTTGTCATTGAAGGCGCGACTTGGGATGCGGAATATCAATCACTGGCACTGTAATTGACACGTCCGCATTTGTTAGCATCGGGAGTGAGCGCCAAACAGACGCGTCGCGTCGCAATTATGATGGATGAAACATTGAGAAACTTGCACTTGATTGGATTTTTTGGACAGGCTCAGCCGGGCAGAAGATCCCGCTGTGGAAAACTTAGCAAAGAATGAGAAGATTGCACATGTTACAATATGATACGACACAGAGTGAGAAAGGAAATCGTGGCACAACAATGAAGTACGGAATACTAATTGAACTAACAATACAAAGTAGTGAATTGTAAACCGATAGACTGTCCGATTAAGGTCGATACAAGCAAATAAAAGGTGGTGTTCGTAAATGGGGGAATGCGCATCATATATCAGTGAAAATAATAGGAAATCGTGGTAGGTCATGATTATTCCGGCCCTGCGGGGCTTAGTTCCACGGCGAAACGCTGCCCAAGCAGGATACGTTCGGGTTGTCCAAATGTCTCTTCAAAGCGTCTCTCCTGCTGAACGTCTTCAAGCATCCACCGAATCTCTCTTCACCGGCGAATTGGTAGCCCTCTCCACGAAACCCAGGTATACTGGAAGCCAGAATGCCCTTGCACCACCATCCCTTGGAATGATCGCCGTCACTAGGGCGAACGTGCGACTTCAGATGACGCTTGAAATCCGGCATCCGTTTATTGAGCTGAACCCATCCGCATTCGGGACATTTGAAAGATAACGCAAGGGCATCAATGGGTTCGGAGAGGGAGGAAACTTGCACGTTGCGTGATGTTGGGGAGGTACGGGCGCGTTTCGTGGGTCTTTCATGAGGGGCGATCTGAGCAGGAGTGCGAGGAATGGTTTTCGAACGGCTCTGGGCAGCTCCAGCGAAGGACCATGCGTCAAGTTGTGGAGAAGAATCTCTCCGCAACCTCTTCTTGGAATTCAACTGGGGAGAAGGGATGTACTCGTCATCCGACGCGTTGCCGTCACTCTCTCCTTCGTCGGAGTCCTCGGCCAAGATGAATGAAGTACGATTACACCAAGTTTTGGTGGCATGCGTGTTGCGAGATCGTTTCCCCAGCGAATAGTTATGAGCAGGCAGAGGGGTAGAAGGAGGTAGGCTAGGGGAGAGACTGCGAGA
This sequence comes from Sanguinoderma rugosum, assembly GCA_017499575.1. NCBI lineage: Eukaryota > Fungi > Basidiomycota > Agaricomycetes > Polyporales > Polyporaceae > Sanguinoderma > Sanguinoderma rugosum. The sequence goes on along the minus strand of VTPW01000001.1, from coordinate 3,759,002 downwards.
GTCAAACCCTTGGAATGGGGGTAGAAGTGGAGTCGCAGGGCGCGGAGGCGGGGTTTGTGGGAGATGGTTGACCGTCTCCGCCATAGGGCTGAGTGCATCTTGGCTGAACATAGGTTGTGGAATGCTTGGTTATATTGATTTCAGTATGTGATACGCGACGAAGCAAGGTTAGATCTAGCTCACGTTGGAATCGTGTACGCCTTTCCATCAATAACGCTATACTTGTCGTTATCAACATAGTAAGACTCATAGTTTGAGTAATCGCTCTCGAAGCCTGCATCCGAATCATCGTCCTCGTCGTAGCTGGTATTGCTCCTCAGAGGGCAAGGGGAATTGTTCGTAGATGAAGTCCCCGATGAGATAGTAGATGCAGGGCTTAGTGTCCTCTGGACTGGGTTGTTGCTGGCCTTCTCGTCGTCAAAGATATTGGTTGTCGAGCTGTCTAACCAGCCGAAGGACCCGTCGTCCTGACTTCGGAGACTAAGCTCGTTAGCCAGGATAGATTCGCGTCGAACTGCCCAGGACATGATATGAAGAATGTTCCGGTCGATGAGGGATATAATTGTGATCTTGTAGCCATGATTGCATAGTCATTTTATAGATGGACTGCTATAACAAAGCGTCGGCGAGATTCACTAGGTGACGTTGAGCATTCAACTCCGAAAAGGGCCCACCCCCCGTTGATATCACCTTAAGGCAGACTCATGTTGGGACAAGGGCGCCTCAGCCAAATCGGGACAGTCAAGGAGAGTCGTCGCTGAGTTTGAGTAGCCCGGTGAAAGCGTGCAGAAAAGAGACCACCAGGTTGACCGTATTGATTGTACATTCAGCGTGTCTGCCTGTGACCAGTGTAGCGTACAATCCATGTTGGTACTGCGATGTTGATGGTTTGAGTTCAAGTCGTTCCGGACCGCCAAGTCAAAAGCTAATAGTATACCGTAACGATTTCCGATTGGTGAAGATCACGTGTTCGTTCCTCTACTTTTCCACCAAAATGTCACTGCACACTCTATGGTCTCGCTGGGCTACGAATTTCAGCACGTTCGGCCGCAATCTAGGTTCCGTGAGGACCTTCGTCAACCACGCCGCCGAACGGCGTGTCCCCCCGACAAGAGGTGGTACTGGAACCCATTGGCTTCCACGAAACTCGGCTCACTTCATTGCTACAGAATCTCTGGGAATCAAGACTCCAGAAGACTTTCTGAAGGCTATTGGCCGCTCCGCAGAGACGAAGCTGACTGTCGAGAGATGGGAAGACCTCTGGCGTTTGTCTGGCCAAGACATGAAGAAAGCGAAACTGGACGTTCGGGACAGAAGGTATCGTGACACCGAGCTCAGCTATATGTGGTCTATCTGAAGCTCTTTCAGGTATATTCTCTGGTGCATGGAGAAATACAGGCTTGGCCTACCTGTATCGCAGTTTGCGCACGAAGCAAAGCCGAAAAAGACTATACGTGGGTGAGTAGTGCCAGCTGCCCCTCCTTGTTCCCCCGTTGACTCTCGTCCATAGTTGGGGGCCTGCTGTTCAGAATGGAAAGCGCATACGTTCCAGGCGGATTAAGCCATAGATTATTTCCTTTGCGTGTCGCACCGTGATACAATAAGCCTATTGCAATTGTGGTTAATTTTGCTCACCCGGAATCTTACATTACGCACCGGGTCAGTCTCTCCGTGAGTTATTCTCTGGTCTTGACGCCAGTCTGTCTATCCACTTCGTATCACCAATCCATTGTGTTTTGTCTTTCCCGCCAACATAACATAATGTGAGCCTTGGGGTTAGGGTTAAGACCCTATCGGTCCGGAGATGGCCTCATCCGCTCATACTCAGTACTCCTCTCAACACACTGCCCTGGTGCTTCGAACTCGCTCACGGCCGCTCGCGGACCCATTGTTTGTGATTCCGTGTCATGATTTGGTCGTGATCGACCCTTGAGTCGATAAATCCGGGATGAAACACTCCAAATATGCATTGGAAACATCTGGGCTTGGTACCGGTTGCTGGCGGTGCGGATGGCTGGAAACACTTCACTTGTAGCATCAGATGTAGCCCCAGCCTTCTTTTTCACCATTCACTCACCTTTTGGGCTGCCACCCCGTTATTCGATACTCTGTCCCATACATTATGGGCACACCAAGTCTTGTAGGAGCATGGGACTACGTGCAAAGGAATTTGAACTTCTTCAGGATCCATCTCATCATCTTGTGAGTCCCCTACTGCTCTAGTAAGGTCATAACCTCTCAATAAACCCAGTACGATCACCCCCCTTCTATCTTCGTTAATCCTGTACCTCTCGAACGGAGAGAACAGGATATCGTACATTGACGCCCTCTTCAACTGCGTCAGTGCGATGAGTGTCTGTGGTTTGGCAACCATAGATCTCAGCTCGTTGACACCATGGCAGCAGGTCATCCTGTTTCTGCAAATGTGCGTAGGAAGCCCTGTGGTGGCGTCCTGGGTCATGGTGTATATTCGTAGGCAAGTCACACGCAAGCACTACATCCTCTTATTCAATTGAACTGGAACATAGACGATACTTCGTCAAGAAGTTCCAGCACATCATAAAAGCCGCCTCTGTGAACAGCCAGATACGACGCGCCAACCTACCCCGCCAACGGACCCATTCATATACTCCATGGCCACTTTCGCTGTTTCGAGATAGAAAGAACAAACCTATCGTGATCGCCCCTCCAGATCCCATGGTAAAGCTTGACGCACCACCCAAACGACCAGGCATCCTGACCAAAAGCCAACAAATCGCCCAAGCCCACTCAGCAAGGCCCTCAAGTCTCCGAAGTCGAAGACTCTCAGATCCAGGTGTCTTTCCATCTATTCACGGTATACACCTCTGCTCCGCAACTATGGAGCATTACGCTGAGCCGATGATAGACACCTTACAGCGTGCCGAAACGCAGTTTACGAATGGGATGTCCCGTGTCACCTTCTTACCCTCTCAAATAACACCCGCGCAAAATAGTGGTTGGTCGCGGCCTCGTCGTGAGTACTGTTTCTATACTTTCCGCTAGGTCCCAATTCATGCAATTGTGGTGGCTATAGGGCCAACATCTATGCAAACTCGCTCATCATTACAGCCATCTTACCTGACCTCGCGATCCCTGCAAAGCGCGAAGGACACTCATTTCGGAGGATTTCCATCCCCTTTTGTTCTCCTCCAGCGACTCATCACTTACCTCCATCAGAGATACGCCTCGCCACGAAGCCTACCAACCCTCTCATCCTCCGCCATTAATTCCAATAACCTCAAATTCGATGATTTCATGCCGCCGCATCCCCCGATAGATGATAAAGGCGCGTTCAAGTTGGGCGATCCTCCATCAGCTCCAGTTTCCTACGTCTCGTTTCCACCTATCATCGGGAGAAACTCCATGTTCCACTTGTTGACGGAGGAGCAGCTTGAAGAATTGGGAGGGGTCGAGTATCGTGCGCTGACTGCATTGTTGTGGATAATCGCCTTTGTATGAGCTTTTTGCGAGAGGCTGATTTGTGATTCAACTAACGATGGGGTTTGCAGTATCATATTGGTGTGCAACTGGTTGCGTTCATCATGATGGCGCCGTACATGTCTATTGGTCAATTCAGCAGCTCCTTCGTGCCTCCGCAGCTCCACAAGCGGGTCTCACCCACTTGGTTCGTCAAATTCACATTCACTCGTAACTCAGTAATCCATATCTTTGTACATCTAGGTTTAGCTTGTTCCTTTCAGCGTCGGCGTACACGAACACGGGATTCTCCCTTGTAGATCAATCCATGGTCCCATTCCAACGGGCATATCTAACCGTCATCGTCGTGATATTTCTTATCCTTGCTGGCAACACTGCTTTCGTACGTAATTCTTTTCCTGTGGATGTCGCGTAATATTTATTTCGCCGTTCTATGATATTTTCAGCCCATTTTGTAAGTGATATTCTGGCCCCTCATCCGCCAATACTCAACCAATTTGTTTGCTATTACTTAGCCTCAGATTCTCTATGTGCGTCACAGCGTCGGTCCTATATTGTAGATTGCTTTCTCACCCTGTTTAACTAGATGGTGTCTCAGTCAGACTGTCCCAGCTGGCTCGCAGACTCACGAAACCATGCGCTTCCTCCTCGACCATCCTCGTAGATGCTACATCTACCTCTTCCCTTCTCATCAAACGTGGTTTCTCCTCACAATCGTGGTATCCCTCACGTACGATCTACTTCTCCTTCTCCTTCTCTGCCTCTAACCCAAGACGATTAACGCAGAATAACGGACTGGGTCTTCTTCCTTGTTCTTGACATTGGGAACGGCGCTATTTCGAGCATCCCGGTGGGCACTCGGATTCTTGTCGGCGCTTTGCAAGCTGTTTCTGTACGTGCGGCCGGGTTTGCAGCAGTGTCATTGTTGGCGCTTGCCCCTGCCGTGAAGTGAGTAGCTGTAGGCTGCGTGTTGTCGGCAACAGTCTAACCAGAATTCTTCAGAGTTCTGTATCTCATCATGATGTATGTCAGCGTCTGTGAGTATCTAAATCTAATCCTTTCGCACATGCGATATTCACTGAGCCTTGAATCTAGACCCCATCGCTATGAGGTATGTTATACGACGCGACAGTCTGCGGATATATATTTAATACCTAGTTAAGTATCCGCGCCACAAACGTCTATGAAGAACAATCTCTCGGTATCTTCGATGGGGAAGAAGATGGCGAATTCCATTTTCAACCTGTTGGATCGAGGGCAACTGTCTGGAGTCAATACTTATCCCTCCATGCGCGAAGACTACTCGCCTTCGGTAAGTCACTGACGCTGCGTAGTGCCTAACATAACTGACGGATGTGAGATTCTTCCCAGATATGTGGTGGTTGGCCTTCGCGTTGTTTCTGCTTTGCATCATTGAGGTTTGTGTGCTGCTTTAAGTTGGCTAAACGTCGCGACTGATGTATAAAAGCGTGCAAATCTGAACGACGAGAACGCACCTTGGTTCAATACGTTCACGTTGAGTGAGTGTAGACATCATACCCATTTTGTTCCTTCTAATCGTTGTTACTCAGTGTTTGATCTAGTGTCTGCATATGGTTCGGTCGGTATGAGTTTAGGGATCCCAACAGTTAGTTACTCATCTCATTCGGTGGAAACCCTTCCATTGTATATCCTCCTACTAACTGCCGTCATCACAGGAGAATTATTCCTTATCGGGTGCTCTTCGGCCGTTGTCAAAATTGATCGTCTGCATCGTCATGCTTCGGGGTCGTCACCGCTCTCTGCCTGTTGCAATCGACAGAGCTATCATGCTCCCAGCGGAGTTTGAGCGACATCACGTTGATGAAAAGGGTGGGATGAGTGGGTTTTCCCCGCGCTCGCCCTTGGTGGCAAGTCCATACACCATAGGTGGCTATTCTATCGGAGGGCGTCCTCTTCCAACTGGTCGCGGGAGGAGTGGTCATATTTCGTCGTAGATAAGTGTGATATCTAATTTCAAGGGCATATAATATACAGTAGAAAAGCTAGTAGATACACATGGAACACCTAGAATGTACAATAGACATGTAGCTGTAGTAATAAGTTATGTACGGAGATCAGAATCGCCCTATGTCATACATTCATAGCTCGCAACCAAATGCCTACAGTTGTCATACTTGGCCGGGAGGTCGGGTCGTGGGCCCAACAGCGCTGAAGGACCGCCCACATTCCATCAGTCAATTGGGGAGCATTGTCTGCTGTGGGTCGGAGTGGGCGGTACCCCTGTGTAGCCTTCAGCAGAACAGCCAGCTTCGATTTGATATGCGAGAATGGCCGATCTCCTGTGTACATCTAATTGAGTATTGAAGTCAGCACGATGCGTATCCAGAGGACAAAGGTATCAACTAACCTCGACTGCGGTCATACTGAAGCTATAAACGTCCCCCTCTGGACTGGCAAGGGGAAACTCGTCCGCCCCGGTTCCCGACATGAGGATCTCAGGGGCTAACCACCTCGAGTATACAGCATTTTCGATCGTCCAGAATGGAGGCAATGGCAGCATGTTTATGCATGGATCCGCAATGCATGCTTTCCCTTCGTCTGAGATGAGGATGTTCGACTGGTGAATTGTGAGAAAGGGACACGATGCAAAGGGTTAAGTGGTACCTACTGCTCTTAGAGTGCCGTGGGCAATTGGTGGGTCTAATCCGTGCATGTACTGAAGACCAGATGTAACGTCTTGTAGCTGTACGGATATGAGACATGATGATTCAATGCTGCAAGCACTGCCACTTACCAAGCTTAGAATGCTGGTCGCGGGATTTTCTGCGATGAAGTCCAATGCGTTGCCGTGTACAAAGAACGGCATTATGACGACCGGAAGTGTGTCGTCTACAAACGACGACTCTTGGAAAGACGTGATGAATGGATGGCACAAACGCTTCCATTGAAACAGGCGGTTTCGTAATTTCTAACGGATGCAAACCATCAATATACCACTATTACGGAGACAAGATAATGTCAATACCTTGACGAACACCTGACGATCGGCGTCGGAAGCGCTATTCTTGAAAATCCGCCATGTTTTAACAACGACAAGGCAAGGAGCACCCTTCTTAGAGGAGCTGCGGAGTATGCAACGGGATATATCGGTCCATGGGCTACATGCATATGGAATAGCGTCAACGTATTGTAGGCGAAGAGTGTGAGAGTGGTTGGTGTTGGTCAAATTCAGTTGGCCCATAGTGCGACTGAGGAGTCAATGCGCTGGCACCAGAGGATCATTTATATATGTTATGGCTGTTACATACATAAAGCCGTCGCGCCTCGCTTGAGTCATTGGAACCCGCCTTATGGTCGGAAGTCTGAGACGTTTACAGCTTGCGAAGCACGAATCCCGACGCACACGTATGAGAGGGGCGGTGCAGGGGCGCCGACGACTAGCGCTTGTTCTAGTTGGTCTCCTGCCTGTAATGTGCTGTATGCGTAACGTCACTAACGGAGCATGTAATTTAGGGAAGATCTATTCCAAGGCAGTGACACTCTTGTATGATATGCCGAGTAAATGTCATTCAGACTCAGCGGTGGGTGAGATTTGTGCTGGAAACCTCGAGATGGGCAGGGTTTGATTCCGGTTTGGTAATTGCTACTGCCCACGAGGAGATTCATCTCATCTGCGCATCGCATGCATTGCGGCGAACCCGTATACCTCGCACTGGTAAAATCCACCAAATCAGGATACGGCTTACTTACTTCCTGGAACTCGATCATAGCTCACCTGGTCACCTAAGCTAAGTTTAGGGCTGCCAGGCTGTCGTCTTGCCCTATCTCACTCCACAAAAAAGACCCCCGCACGGTGTGACAACCCTCATGGTGAGGTCACGGAGACTCGGAGAATGGAAGTTCAGCAACGTCCTGGATTGAACCCGTCTCGACTCCGAGGTCCATATCATGTCTGCATAAATGAGATAATAGGAACATTGAGCGATACGACCAACTTGAATAAACTGAATTCCGCCCAACCAAAACCACGAGTTCGCTGAGGGGATAAGAAGTTCTTAATACCGATAGTCGATTAATGATTTAGAACGCTCCGGCGTAGTATCGGTGCCCGCCTTTGCCTGTCTATCGATTTCTGGCGTTCGTTTTTTTGTGAGTCGGACGAAGGATGCGGTGTTCTAAGGAAGAGCAGGGCCGACTTCGCGAGGTTGTCAGGTGACCGCCAGTGTGGCGCTGTGCCGCCGCTCACAGCCTCGCTCGCCTTCTTGCCTCCACCCTCCGCCCATACCAATATCTCGAACATACGTTCAACATGATTGGTGATGCGATGATTGCTTCGCAGTCCTGGTTCCGAAGGTGTCTAGGACCAGCTTGCCACTTCATTCGCGGTCCGAGCGGTTCGGCTTACTAGCGGCAGCCTTCCTGATCTGCATATGGGATGTAATGGGGCTATCCCCCACTGAAGATGTCTAAAACATCGTAGCCGTACCCCATGAAAACGGACGAACGCCGGATACCGAAGCATTCCACAGGTCCACATGAACCGTCGCCAATGTCGACTTCTTCCACTGCGTACTCCGTAGATGCTCAATGTTCCCGTTTCCCCTTGCTGCGCAGGCCACCTTTTCGCATGAATAGGAATCTGAAGAAGGCCTCCTTGCGCTACGGAATGCTACGGGTGCCTTCTCTGGTCGGTCATGTTCTTTTATGAGTCGCCAATAATACACTGCCAGCACTCGGGCTACCTCGCGACTCCGATGAATCGCTTGTTATTTCTTCACCATTAGAGGATAATATGTATGGAGTGGTCTGACCTTAGCTCCGAAACGTTTGCAATTCTTCGAACGTTGCTACTTCAATATACGGAGGCTAGAACATTGCGTTCCACGGGTAGCATCGCGCGTGTCCGTCGCTGCATCAACAACGCTCATTTCTGATGCTATGGCCTCTTCCGTGCTCCTTATGGGTGCTTGGCATTATTCTGTCTGAATAGTATGTGTGGATTTTTCAAGCAACGACATAGTTTTCGGCCTGGGTTTGTTCTGTATAAAAGGCACCCTCGTTCGACAGATTTCAGCATCAACAGTTTCACTTATTCCTTCAGCCTTCTTCAGCAGTTCTACCCACTCAACACCACCGCACTGCCAATATGTCTTTCACGTCCTCAGCTTCCGAAATCTACCTTACTCGCGTCGGCGAGGAATTGGTCTTGAACGAAGGTGTCAACCTCGCGACCAAGTTTCCTCCAGTGAAGCGTGTTCTGGTTGTCGGCGGTGGCGTCACCGGCCTCACTGTATGTCTCATCTACAGCGACATCAACCATTGATATTCACAACTCTTGTTTCTAGACTACTTGGGCTCTGCTTGACGCTGGCTACGATGTGACAGTCGTCTCCGAGAAATGGGCGTCATTGAGCGACCGCATCACCTCCCAGATTGCTGGTGCACTGTAAGAGTGTCTCGCTCCTCCATCCATATCGACGTTGTAACCATGTTCTTCACAGCTGGGAGTGGCCTCCTGCTGTGTGTGGCAAGCACACCAACTTGATCTCTCTCGACAACTCCAAGCGATGGTGTCTGACTTCCTACCGCGCACTGGACAAGCTCATGAAGACCGTCCCTGTCCAAGAGCACGGTGTGCGCATGCGGGCAGCCAACTTCTTCTTCGAGCAATCGTTGAATGACATGCCCGGACAGCTGGAGAAAATGAATGAAATTGAAGCTGAGAAAGAGGTAATGGTTTCTACTTCTAAGATTCTAAATCAATCTCACATAAGCTCGAATAGATCCAAGGCTTCTTGCACGACCCGACATTAGTCACCAAACATGCAGTCAACCAAAAGGCCGGCGTCGTTGACTCCTACCGCCACCTCGCACCTGTCATCGACACCGACCACTACATGACCTGGCTCCGCTACATCGTTTCGAAGAAAGGTGCTCGACTGGTGACTGCTAAGATCTCGGGCGATTTGCTTGCCCAAGAAGACAAGCTTCTCGCCAAGTACAACGCCACAGCGATCATCAACTGCACCGGACTTAACGCGTACGAGACCGCTGCTGACAAGACTGTCCTTCCTCTGCGTGGTGCATTGATTCGCGTCATCAACGATGGGAAGAAGTTCCCAAAGGTCACTGAAGCTCTATGTGTGTCTCATGATGACACGCACGGCGCCGACGCTGAGGACATTGTGTTCATTGTCCCTCGCAATGATCGCACTCTCATTCTGGGAGGTAAATATAAATCAGATTTGGCCACTTGCTGTGGGCTTACAAATGTTACACAGGCCTTGTCCAGCCGCACGTACACACTCTCGATCTGACCATCAACAGCCCCGAGATCGTCCGCATGCGCGAGCGTTGCAATGCCTTCGTACCGGGATTGGAGAATGCTGAATTGGACCCGGACCCATTTGTCCAGGGACTGCGCCCATTCCGCGACGCCAACGTCCGTGTAGAGAGGGAACAAAGGCCAAGGCCAGACGGGTCTATCAGCCACATCATCCACTCGTACGGACAGGGAGGGTGAGTTCCCCCATGGATTCAAATTTAGACCGTATTGTATCATTGATTATCATATAAACAGGTCTGGATTCACACTGTCGTTTGGCTGCGCGGCCGAAGTGATGGGTCTCCTCGAAGAATTAGAAGCCGAAATCCCGTACTCGTCAAGGAACGTGGTTACACACGCCCATTTGTGAAGTTTTGACTCATTACCCCCTTCTTCATATATACCTATTCTTCCATAGATGTGATGATTTCATTATTATATTCCATTCCTTTCTCTCTACATGCGAACCCCGCAGAACTTGCGCCCTAGCCTTGAACTGCAATATCCCTGAGGGGCTCAACAATGTCGGAGATCTCAGAGCTTGCGAGCGCTGGTTAGCCTTGTTCATCTTCGTCACTTGTCAATGCACAACTGAATCTGAACTATATCGCTCGCAACTTCACTCTCGTTGACAGGAATCTTGTGTCTATACCCTATTCGCGCAAGCTGGCTACTCAATAACTATGCCTCAGAGTGCTTGTGAGTGATGCGAATTCTTGCTTACAACGATATATCTTAGAGAATAGTGCCAGTATATTGGCCCGCGCGAGTAGAAGCCAAAACTCATAAACGCCGCCCTGCAGGCTGTACTTTACCCGATCAGGAAATAGTTTACTTCCCGGAATTTCCCATCCTCCTGCCTGACAATTGCAGCCGAGTCCACCTACATTCCAAGCAGCCATTACGAGCTGACATTTACCGCTTTACCCTTGCTCGCCGATCGAAACAAGGTCATACACGTGACACACACGCGTCAAGTCGCGTCGCGATCCCGATCGTTTAATGCCTAAACATATATAAGGATGGGACACTCGATTAGCCCTCTTTCATCCGTTCCACCATCTTGAAAATATCTTACGCTGCTTTATCACCAACCATGCTCTTGATTACTTCTGTCCTTGCCGTCCTCGGCGTCCCACTCGCCTCCCTCGCTCTCTGGTGTGCAAACATGCTCGCCATCGTGTTGAACCTAGAACCGCTCTTGTCCGCGCCCGGATTCGATAGAAAGGCTGCTCGCCATGCTTCCACTCTCGGCCATTTCCTCTATTGCGCTGCTCTGGTCCTCGTCGCGACTCTTATTGGTATCCTGGCTCGCGTAGTACTCTGGATTCTGTCGAAAGATTCCCGCCCTTTCAATACCGATCCCACTATGGCCACATATCAGCGGGCGTCTTCGGGGTTCGTGCTGCCCTCAGACTGCTTGGCGGTTGTCCTCCATCGACCACCCTCGTCAGAACTAGTCCTCCGTTCCCGCCCTTCGGATTTCGCCTTCCCTACGGTCCTTTACTGGTGGTGCTCTTTGGAAATGACTTTAGTATCTCGCTACCCAGTGGTCGTCCGCTACCGGTCACCCTCACTGCAACTAGTGTCTTACGAACGCGAAGTGTCCTGCTCGACCGTTGTTCTTTGGCGTGACTCCCGCCGAACCAACCTCTGCCTCAGTTTGGGTTTGGGTCCGTATCAGACGATCGCCTTGGAGCTCGTACCATCCCAACACTCCTGGGCCGTTGCGCTTTGGCGAGATCCTCCCCCGGCTCCCATCGCGCCCGGCAAGACGATCCAGGCGATCGAGGGTCCTGTATACACCGAATCGGTTGTCACCTTCCCCATCCAACCCGCTATTGAGCCATGTTTCTACAAGGCGTTGGTTCGGCATGCCCCGCTCGACATCATCTCCTCCGCCTCCGCGAGAATGAGTGCGCCTGAGCAAACGTGTCTCCTTGCACCCTGCCGTATGAACCAGACGGACAACCCAGTTCCTTTCGATACCTACAAAGGATCTGTGTTGGCACCCCACCACTTGCGCAGGAGTCTCATCGCCGTAGATGACATTGTGCCGTTCTTCAGGAATAAATGGATTTCAGGAGGAGCACCGAGCGGTAAGTCTGTTTAAGTCTCCCTTTACACAAATACTCACGACGTCTAAGATGACGAGCTTTATTCGTTCGAGAGCGAGGAGAGCGAGGGGGAATCACTCATGACACCGTTCACCTCGCCCCGAGGACCACGTCCAGACACAGGGTTCAGATGCTCATCCCCCGCCGACAACGGTGTCGACTGGTCCATAGCAGAAATTTTCGAACCCCTCTCCATGGAGCTCGATTTGGATCTGTCCTTCCCTCTCTTCGACTTCAACCCACCTTGCGATTCCATCAGCCCTCACCATCACGATTCCGAGCCGATATTAGAGTTTGAGGAGGGGCAATATTTCGATACCCCGAACATTGACAATTCTGTAGACGAACTATGCACCTTGTTTGAGAGCTTCAGTTTGAGGGCATCGGTAAGTTTGCGTCCTCATGCCCATGTCTATATTTTATGCTGACGGTCGTTATGTTCGAAGTCGCCAATGTCCGCAGTGCCAGTTCTGGACGCAATGTCTAGGCAAAGCTTGCACACTCCCATCCTCACAATTCCCATACCTGCCCACGTCGATCCGAAGCCTTCTGCAGACGAAGAGTGCCCACTCATCGCTGTTGATACTAGGCCGACTGTACTTGCTCGCCCACCAACCTTGACCAAACCAAAGCTAAAAGAACGTCGCCGCCTCCCCATCTCGATAGAGGATTTGTGCTCAGAATTTGCAAATATGAGCGTCAAAGCAAAGGTGAATTTCTGTTTCTGGTACTCACCTTCGTATTGACGCTGATGTGCGATTGGTTTCAAGGCATCAACTAGCCTCGAGCTGCTTGTGACCGCATTTTCTCGATGGACCTTACATTCGCCAAATCTAGCCTCGCCGAACCACGCCACGCCGAACCACTCTACTCATTCCCAAGCTGGTCTTGGGATGTTTTCCCGCATCTGAGCCGCCATTTATCATCGCCGAGTAAGCCTCCCGTCACGCCCTATCTATTCCCGTGCTCCCGCTTCTACTTCTTCCGGTCGACACGCTGGTCGTCGTCCCTCTGGGCCCCGTTGAGCGACGGTGTGCTCGACCTTGATCGCAGTCGGGGTGACAAGGAGCTACGGCTCCTGTGTCTGGCCAGCACTTCCCCGCTGTGTTTCATTGTCGGGTTCCCCTGAGCAAAGCCACGGCCCCTCACGAACCCCTATGGACCTCATCTTCTACCATCGCTACAGTCGACCTGGGACATCTATCATCTATTTCTATCTATCGTACCGACTACCAGCACTTCTACGCCATTGATACTACAGCGCAACTACCATCTATCTGCAACTACGTCGTCTCAACTGCTTCATCTTATCATCTTATCAACTCAGTCGCGCGATTCATCTACCTACCATTTATTCAACATACTATCACACTGCTCCCTATTCTCTCAACACTATCCAGACAAAACTACCTCGGACATATCTACTACCATCTACTTTGGTTCCGTCACCAGCTTCTACCCTCAACGACAATTTTACTACCTGCAACAACTATGGATCTTTGACACATTAACTACAAGACTACCCTCAGGCGCCACACTCTTTTACCCCGACAACTATCATCCTGACTACCATTTAGCTCATACTCTTGATCTCCCACACCTACATGAACGCCGGCTGGACCCCGCACAACCTCATTTACCACTCCGTGCACTCAGCATAACACCTCCCTCTCTCTTTTCCTTTACGTTCTGGAAATGGGAACTCGTTTTTTGGATGCCTGGGAGGTGGCTGGCCACTACCTCTTCAGTTCTTCCCAGAAACGTAGCTTCCCTGACAGAATACTCTCCTTCCTCCTTAGCGTGACTATGATTCTTGCTCTCCTCTCTTCCCTTCGGCGTGACTCTGGTTCTAACTCTGAGGCTATCTCCATCATCGGCGTATCTTTTTTTGGCTCGAAATCATCAAATGTATCTCCTCGGCTGAGGCTCGACTCTTCAGGGAGCAAAAATACCCCTTACTCTTCCTCTTCCCGAAGCCGTGGGGATGGAAGACCTGCGGCTGCGACTGGGCACCGTATCCCTCGTCTTTCTAGGACATGGCCTCTCCCTCCTCCGACCTGCATGCTTCTCTTTCCCGAATCATCATCACCTCCACTTCGGATCCTCCACGGAATCTTTTGATTGTTTGATAAGCCGCGCTATTGGATTCGGCGCGAGCGTTCTGACTTCAAAACCGTTGCATAGACTGGATATCTTGGATATAGATTTGTATATTGTATCTCCATTGGACGGCTCGATTTACCTTTTATCTTTATTATTCGGCACTGTGTCCTAGTTTCGGCATTGTAATATTTTGGAACTTGTGGTTACGGACGACATGGCTTGATTCGACCTTGTAGACTTTCTATTGGAATGTATTTGTGCTTGGAACCTTATATTGCCTTGGTTTATCTCCCGGAACTTCTCTCTACTTCAGCCTCAACTATCCCGACGGCTTGTGAACAGCTTTCGGACTACACATCAACAGCTTGAATCAGGCTAAACATATAATTTACTGGTAGCCTCTTTACAACTTTGAAGCGTAGAGTATGAGGTGTTACATAGATACCTATATCTCTAGAAGAATTTCATCTTGGATAATCTGGGAGAAGCGTCAGCAAGGAAATGTTAACTACAATCATAGGAAACTCACCGAATTCTTGCATATACAGCGCCCAAGATGACCGCTGGTGCGATAATATAGGCAATCAAACGTTGACCCATTGACGTGTTGCGGGTTGCCCAGCCTGATTGCGCACCGCCTAGATGGGCGGTGAAGAGGAGCAGAGGAAACAGCAGGTATCCGGAAAGGCTGAATAGTATATGTCTATTGAGCGAGACTTTCGTGACACCCGTAGCTGTCGACGTACCGGTGATATTTCCACAGCAGCTTCGCCTTCATACCTCCTCCAAAGGCTTTCCCACCAAACCAAACGCTTCCACCACCGAGTAAAACTTGGAATATTATCCATAGCATGCACGTAATACCTAGAGTCTGTATTTCACGCTTAGTGCTTGGTCTGCAGTAAACAGACACACGATACTCACCCCGTGCCACGAAAGGAAGTGATCCCGGCCATTTAGATGCTTATTGTACCACACGGCAAACGTGCCTATTGTGACAGAGGGAAATGCGATGAAGAATATAGCTAGATGGTGTCTCGCGAACCCAGCAGCTTTGGTTTTGGGCTGCGATGTTGGCTGCAGTGTCAAAATCCCTAAAGGAAACGGTTCAGCATGCACTGGGTAAATCTCGGAAAGATATGCACCATATGTTATAAGGGCGATAGAAAAGCTTTGCAGTAGTGGATGTATGGCGAACCACCCATGCTGCTTTGGATCGTTGCTCAATTCGGCGTACCAGGTAACAAGTAGGAAGACCTTGTCAAAGCAACTCAGTTCACAGTGCGCTGTATCAGCGACGAGGAGCTTACTGCTGCAGATATCTATCACCGTCAGGTCAACGTAAGGATACGCCGTAAACCACTGAGGTCAAGACTCACCAGCCCAGCAAGTTTGGCCAACCCATCTCCCGGACGGCCCTCAGGCTTCAGCATCTGCTCTTCCTTGCCCATTGTATCGCCCTGCTTGGATATGTCCTCCTGGCCTGATGGAAGCAAGAGTTCGTAGGCCTCCTGATTGGCGGCGTCGCGAGTAGTCGAAGCCATACGTGGAGGTGGAAAGGGATATATAACGCTCCGGCGCAATCATTAGGCTTATATGGATGCGAGCGAGCCGGATACCATGGCTGAGAAAATTCTCGCAGTCGTCGTGAATGTCATCGAAACTCTGTTCTCCCCTGACCAATAGGCAGAGCCCTATATCAATCCAGCGTTTCATGCAGGCATTGGCTCTGATTGCCCCGAGCGGGCGCAGGAGGATTTACGAACAACGTTGAGAGGAGATCATTATCAGACAAGGTACATGGCAAAGTCGTCAAGAAAAGTGATGGAGATACAATGTAGACATGTGGGATTCATTACTGGAAATTACGTGCAGAACTATACAATATTCACAGAAGCGTCGAAGAGGTTAGATATAATTTCGTCAAGAGTGCAAACCCGCAAAACAAGGATGATCGAGGAGAAACGAAGCGACGAACAGTACGGGCCTAGAGATTAGGCCAGCTGCCTTCCGCTTTCCACTTGTCGATAATGTCTTTGATGACATCGTGGTTGAATTCTGGGTGCCGCAACTTGTACCCCACCACCTCCTTGATTTTGGAATTGTCAAACGCCACGACATGTTTTTGAAGGGCATAACTATCCATATAGGCGGTCAAGGGCGTATTGGGTATTGGGGGATCTGACTTGGTAATCATCTCTGTCCAGGCTCCTACGTGGTGCTCATTGATGTCTTCGACCATCTCTTCGAGTTTCCACTACCAACGACAGTAAGCCACCACGTAGCATGTAACAGGGGAAATCACTTACTTTCGCAGCGGCGTTCTGAAGGAAGTTGAAGAATTCGAATGTCGTCCCAAAGAACGACGTCGTAGTTTCACCGACACTGAGTAGAGTACTCTTCGAATCGTCGGTCTGTTTAGATGATGTGTGAGACTAATCAACATGGTGTAATTGGAAGCACTTACCAGATTGAACAACGGTGCAACAAGTTTCTCGTCGGAACCCGGCATCCCGTCCACCTCCGAGACCTTGGACTTCTCGTTGTGGAAAGGAATGACCTCTCCCGCAGTCTCGTCTGCCTTTGTTCTGCCTAGAGGAGCAATCCACTCAGCACAAGACCACAGGCCGCCTGCGATGTCCTCAACGTGAACCGTGTAGGTAGGATTCTTTCCTGGCGACCACCTAATGACGCCCTAAGTGAATGTTTAAGACATGAGAAGATGGCCGCTCACAATGTCCTCATAGGCTTCTTCATGTACCCATACACGGAGCTGACGGTGATCGCAGAAGTCACTGCCAGATAGAATTCGTGAATTGCAACCTTCATATTGCAGCATCGAACTCACCCGAGCCGAAATCAGTGTAGGGCCCATAGCCGAACCCGATCCTCAGAATGACAAGGTTGAGACTATGTGCGCCAATCAGGGGTATGTCCATGACCGAAGTGAGACAACAAGTGAGACAACGACTTACTCGGGGATGGCGGCCAACATCCGCAGCGTCTCATGCCACCAAGTACCAATCGTCGAGAAGGGCTTGCAATTCTCTTTCTCATCATGCGCGCCTTTGTTGTGCGTCTCGTAGAAAGGGAGCTGGAGCCGAACGTAAGCCTTAACCTTGCGCTTCGCAGCCTCGAGGCCAATCAACCTCGCCACGGTGCATGTAGTCTTGATTTGGATCTAAGTCGGTGCCGTTAAAGGCAATCCTTTCTTGACTGATTGTGGGGACACGCACCACTTCCGTTCGATCATACCGAACTTCCCCCGTCAAATCAAAAACATAATCGTATGGCGCCTGGCCCTCGGGCGGGTCAAACGCTGAAGCCACGGCGGCTACATGGGTCAAGTCAACGTAAGCAAGGAGTTGCTATTAGGAGAAACCGCTCGCCCACATACATGCGACAGTCAAATTGCGTTGCTGGTACTCGACCTCAGGCTTTTCCAGCACCTTGGGAAATTCCGATCCAAGATACCTGTAGGTGCGAAGACACAATCAAAGGATGAAATTAGAAGCAAGTGTGAAGAAACGAACGTGGTGGGGGGGTGGACCGAGAACTTGTCCACGATGCGCAAGTGCTGTACAGGGTGTCAGTCCAGAGTTTCAGGAGATCGGGGCTGCCAGGAAATTGGGAACTTACAGAAACCAAAGCCTCCCCATCAAATGGAACGAGAAACGCAGCAAGAGCACGCGCGTAGGTGTTCAAACCGCCTGGATCGATTAAAGATAAACCAGTCAGTCTAGGAGTCGGCCGTCAACACTTTCCTAGAGAAACTATACGGACCAAAAAGGAGCACGGAGGGCTTGGACGAGGAGTCGGTCATTGTGGAGGACGTCGTGCGCGTGGATTGGGACCGAGGAAGGAAGAATTGAGCTTCAAGGTGTCGTCGCGGAGGCAACCACTGAGTTCGGCGTTCGTTGCTTAAACTTATAATAGATTACATAATCCTAATACAGGCATCTCATGAAAGTGAAATCCGAGAATTTCAGCAGACAAGCTCTTGTGAAAGTGGGAGATAGCTTCTATTCAAGTTCTGGAAGACACCGTTGCCAGCTTTTCGAGATAACGATATACTGATGAGAAGTCCTTCCGGGCAAGCTCAGGCTCTGCTTCTATGACCCTTTCATAAAGCCTTTCGGCAGCTTCTCCCAAAGGTAGAGGGCTCCCCTGGCTACCAGCAATGCCCGTAGCCAACCCCATATCCTGGCGGTGTTATTCATTACGGGGCCCCATGCATACGTAGAAGTCAATCTTACCTTGAGCATTAACGCCGTCGCGAACCCTCCCTCATAATCACGTTCGCACGGAGCAGATTGGTCAACCAGTGCGCCCGGTACTGGGTTATTCACTGACGAAGCCCAACAGCCACCTGTCGAACTATTAATGACACCTGCAAGTACGGCCGGGTCGAGTCCTAGACGCTGGCCCAATAACATGCCCTCTGCAACAACGATCTGCTGCACCCCCAAGATAAGCTAAACGGCACGCGTGAGTTACGACGGCGAAGCTAGATGTAAATTCACAAGCGAAGGACGAACATTGTTGCATATTTTGGCGCCAAGGCCAGAACCAGAAGGACCGCAATGGATGATACGTTTTCCCATATGTGAGAGCACTGGATGCGATAACTGGAATGCTTCTTCGGTGCCACCAACGAGGAAGGAAAGCGTAGCAGCCTTGGCTCCGGTAACACCTGAAAAGTTATATGGAGACGGAGAACTATGAATGAATTCACGGCTAACCTCCAGAGACAGGGGCATCTACGATAGCTGCGCCTGTCTGTGCCACATCCTTCGCGACCTCACGCGCCACAGTAACGTCGAGGGTGGTAGAATCTATGCAGAAGGTTTCCCTGGCCGCGGCCTCCGGAAGCTTTTGAATAGCGGGGATAATCCCTGACTCCTTGGCGTATACAGTCTGAACATGAGGTGAAGAGGGAAGCATCGTGACAATCGTTTTCGAGGCAAGCACCGCTCTATACCGCAATCAAACCCAGGCATCCAAGAGTCAAGACTAGAAGAGAACGTACTCTTCCGGGGTCGTTGCAATCCCAATCCTTGCGCGAGGAAACTGGGTCAAGAAGTTGGTGCAGAACTTCTGTGAAGTTTCTTGAACCGCGTCGCAAACGACGAAGTGGGAATCGTTTGCTTCCGCGTAGGTTTTCGAGAAGAGGTTGTACGCCATTTCATAGCCCATTCTCCCAAGCCCAATGAAACTGATGCTCTTGTTGCGTACAAGAAGTCTTTCCATTGCTTGAAGGGTATAAGGTGTCGGTCTCATTGCTTTGATCACGATGATAGGAAAGCGTAAAGCGTAAAGAAACTAGGCTCTGGAGAAGGCTGCCGTCGAACAAGCTCCGGACGCGTGGGACAGTTACGGCTCAAACCATCCCATTAATTGTCGTGAATGTGGCCAGTGTCCTGGAAGAGGCGGGAACAACACAAGAAAAGGAGACGATGTCAGACACCTGGCCGACGCAATTTGAATAACGAGTGTCGTTGTGCATGGGCATGGTGGTGTCCGTGTCCGATCGCACTGTTGGTGTCGGAGGGCACCGTGAGAAGAAGCGCGTGATCCTGTGAGCTTTCCCTGATCAGTGAATTCAGGATCTGAATGATCTCAGGTGGAAGTCGCCATACCGCCTCAGTCGGAGGGTTTCTGATCTTACAGGCCATGCAGATATACTACGGACTCATAGCGCCATTCTCAGGCCGTTCTTGTGCCGAAATGGGCGTTATGGATCAGATGCGGGTGGTTTCGGACAGCGAACTTAGTCCGTGTGCACACGCCTGAACCTTGCGCCTGCTTGCCGTAATGGACGTAGGTGAGAAAGGATCATTCATCAACCACAGGCGTTGGCGTCGGGTCCCACGCTTCGGGAAGCAGCAGAAGCAAGCTTGTTCAGATCGTTTCGCCGCTCGGACGCTTTCCGTATCTCGCCTGCCGTGGTGGATGCCATGTTCGCCCTATCCTTTCGCCTGTGCGCGGCGCGTCGGGAAGTTCGATTGACACCCGTATATATGAAGCAAGGCTTGGCCTGCAGGATGTTGCGTTGCTCACTCACCCTCCCCCCTTCATTATGTCTGAACTCGTTATCACCCCCCCTCCAGAGTACAACTACGACGAGGATTTGTCCTCGCCGATGTACTCGATGTGCGCAGGCAGCTCGGAACGAGTTATCCAATTTGAGCCGTTCAAAAGAACGGGATGCCCAGACTGTGACTGGCTATACTTCACAGACCATATGACCATCAACTTGGGCTCGCGCGTCTGGGGACTACACGCCCCGAGCTATGGCTTGAACGGAAAAGTCGAGGGCGCCATCAAGTTCTCGGGCGACCGTAGTCACGTTGAGAAAGTTACAGTTACGGTATGATGTATCGCCGAGACGATGCGGGGAAGTTTACTTACATCTTGATCAGCTCGAAGGACTTCTCAATACTTCGGTGTCTCAGCGCGGCCCTGGGTCTGGGGAATACAAAGTCCCTGTGTTGTCGAGTACGGTACAGATATACGACTCCTACGCCGACAGCACTGTCGAGTGGACGGACGAGCATGTGTTCTCCATCGACCTCCCTTCTGAAGTCATGGTGCAAGGAGCAGTTTCACAGCTCCCGCCGTCCTTCGCAGCGTACTACCAAAATTCCAGCTGTGAAGTCTCCTACCGTCTCCGAATCGATATGGCGCGAAGGGGCCTGAGAAGACACGAATCGTAAGCGTTATCATTGATTGCTGATCTCTCAAGCTCATTCATGTCTTGGCACACTCAGGAAAACAATATCAATTCTCTATCTTCCGAAAACGAGGCCATCGGAAGCCCCCCTTATATCCATCCCAAGACCGTCGAGAAACCTGTCTGACTCGCCTCTCTGCATCTTCGAGCGTGTCAAGACTGTCGCACTAGAACCTATCCTTCCGCTCGACGCGAAGCGCTTGTTGAAGTCGCCAATCAGCACCCACTCGCAGAAATCCGTCTTCGTAAGTCCCATTCTATTAATAGCCCAACCCACTCTCAACCTTGTGTATGGTGCACTTACTCACGTCTTGTCATGGCTGCAGTTCTCCCTGCCCTCCCCACAATGCTTCTCTTCCGGAGAACCCATACCGTTCACACTCTCCCTGGTCTTCCCGAGCGACCCGTTCCTCGCCTCCATGTATAGCAAGAACATCCGCATCGTGCTGCTGAAGCGGGTGCAGCTCTGGCGCAAGGGAATTACGGAACCCATCATCAGGGATACCACGCTCGCGAGTGCCCATTTACGGTACTTCAACGAGTACAGCGAGGGAATCACGCTTCTGAGAGGAAGTATACGGGCTGGCGCGGAAGGGAAGGAGAGCTCGTGGTGTGTGAAGGGGATTGCTGAAACACAGGTTAGTTCTTCCCCACTGAGCTGCCCGGAGAGGCGTATTAACCGTTCTGTATTACACAGTATATCCTAAGGGTGATGATCAACCCACCTACCCATTTGTTCGGGCATCTACCTAGCTTCAAGCACGATGAGAAGCTGCAGATTACGACAGATTCGTGGGGAACTCTGGAGCGCGAGCTGGCATCTACCGGTGGTACGCCTACGCCAGCTCTAGGGCTTGCGAGCTGCCTGCGCCACGTCGACGAGTTATGATACATACTTGAGTACATCATCATGATTTCTTTCTGCATTCTCATTCTCATATACCCCACACTCATGCATACACTGTATTATTAGCACTTAAGTATAATATCCCTCACTTATTGCATATAGAAGAGCATTGTCTTTTACGTCATGGCTCGTCTGTCTCCCTAGGGGAATACTGAGTTATTAGCCTTCAAGCTTTGAAGTTCGACGTTCAAGCACGGAAGTGTGACCATAAGACAAGCAGGACACTCAAGTGCCCTACTACAATATACAAAAATATAAACTAATGTCACATCCATAAATGCAAATAATTAGTTATATCCAAGTCCTGAGTTCGTGCAATAAAGCCGAAGCCAGAGCGCTCGCGATGAGCGTCATATACGCACACAGATAAAAATAGAGATGCCAAATTCCAATTCCCCAAGGGTATCCAAGGGTGTTCGAAGCTATGCCGTAAATCCGAGACCGAAGGGATGCTGGGAGACGATCGATGAGGCAAATGAAGGGTATTCCGGGTCTGAGTCCGAGTCCGAGCGCGAATCCAAGCTGATATAATATGGTGATCCGCAAGAATCCGACGTAGGCCAGAGGAGATGTAGGGAAGGGGACGGCGTGTGTGGATGGTGAGGCATGAGGAAGGTGTGTCTGAATTTGCCGAGACCGTGTGATAGAAGAGGGGGGATATGGTGCCCAGCCATAGCTCCTCGCGTTATACCCATAGACTGGTTCATGAGAGGGATAATAAGGAGTATGCTTGGTGATGAAGCAGTGCAAGGTATTTACGGGATGGTTGAACAGAGGAAAGAACTTGAAGGCTAATCGAGTGTTCCGTCCTTATAAGATTTTACTGCGATCGGCCAGCCGGAATGAAGGGCAAAGCGGTAGATAGAAACTTGCAATGGCTGCTTTGGAACTGGTGACTCCGCTACAATTGACAGGCAGGAGGATGAGGAATTCCAGGAAGTAAACCATGCCCTAATCGGGCAAATTACCACACTCTGGCGCTTGCAAGTTTTGGCTTTGAACTAACAGAGGCGAGGGCCACTACAGAAGCTCGTCGTCACGCACCGAGTGGTGCACGGATGTAAGATGTGTGCATAAGATGGGGTTACATTGTTAGCCATTCAGATAAGATGTATTGTCGCCAACAAGGTTTCGCATCGCTCACAAGGACTCTACTAGACAGTGACGAGTGCAGGGCCAGTTAAGAAGCACGGGATCCTTTGCATTGCCAAAGAAGAATTGCGCGTAAAAGACTGAAAGAATACAGAACTTATGGAATCGGTAAGACGGGGAACTTGAAAGGGTCAAGACAGAGCACGACTTTAACGTTTAGCCCTCGTTCCGAAATTCCCGAAAGCGTCGGACCCCTGTGTCAGCTTGGGTCGCTAGCGTACCAGTCCGCTTTCGCCTTCCCCCAAATTTCGCATGTAGTATATAAGTATATTGAAAGAAAATGTAGTGGGATACAACAAGGTCAGTACATCTATGAGAAAGAAATAGGTATATAAGGAACGGGTCGAACCCTTACAAATGGGCGCGTGCAGCTACGTTCCTCGACGAGTACGGGATTTCAGCCTCCAGTTCTTCGAGGAGACCCATCACATCGGCTGCGCAGCCAAATGAAAGTGTGAATCCAGACCTGTTTATATGATAATCAATGATACAATACGGTCTAAATTTGAATCCATGGGGGAACTCACCCTCCCTGTCCGTACGAGTGGATGATGTGGCTGATAGACCCGTCTGGCCTTGGCCTTTGTTCCCTCTCGACACGGACGTTGGCGTCGCGGAATGGGCGCAGTCCCTGGACAAATGGGTCCGGGTCCAATTCAGCATTCTCCAATCCCGGCACGAAGGCATTGCAACGCTCGCGCATGCGGACGATCTCGGGGCTGTTGATGGTCAGATCGAGAGTGTGTACGTGCGGCTGGACAAGGCCTGTGTAACATTTGTAAGCCCACAGCAAGTGGCCAAATCTGATTTATATTTACCTCCCAGAATGAGAGTGCGATCATTGCGAGGGACAATGAACACAATGTCCTCAGCGTCGGCGCCGTGCGTGTCATCATGAGACACACATAGGGCTTCAGTGACCTTTGGGAACTTCTTCCCGTCGTTGATGACGCGAATCAATGCACCACGCAGAGGAAGGACAGTCTTGTCAGCAGCGGTCTCGTACGCGTTAAGTCCGGTGCAGTTGATGATCGCTGTGGCGTTGTACTTGGCGAGAAGCTTGTCTTCTTGGGCAAGCAAATCGCCCGAGATCTTAGCAGTCACCAGTCGAGCACCTTTCTTCGAAACGATGTAGCGGAGCCAGGTCATGTAGTGGTCGGTGTCGATGACAGGTGCGAGGTGGCGGTAGGAGTCAACGACGCCGGCCTTTTGGTTGACTGCATGTTTGGTGACTAATGTCGGGTCGTGCAAGAAGCCTTGGATCTATTCGAGCTTATGTGAGATTGATTTAGAATCTTAGAAGTAGAAACCATTACCTCTTTCTCAGCTTCAATTTCATTCATTTTCTCCAGCTGTCCGGGCATGTCATTCAACGATTGCTCGAAGAAGAAGTTGGCTGCCCGCATGCGCACACCGTGCTCTTGGACAGGGACGGTCTTCATGAGCTTGTCCAGTGCGCGGTAGGAAGTCAGACACCATCGCTTGGAGTTGTCGAGAGAGATCAAGTTGGTGTGCTTGCCACACACAGCAGGAGGCCACTCCCAGCTGTGAAGAACATGGTTACAGCGTCGATATGGATGGAGGAGCGAGACACTCTTACAGTGCACCAGCAATCTGGGAGGTGATGCGGTCGCTCAATGACGCCCATTTCTCGGAGACGACTGTCACATCGTAGCCAGCGTCAAGCAGAGCCCAAGTAGTCTAGAAACAAGAGTTGTGAATATCAATGGTTGATATCGCTGTAGATGACACCTACAGTGAGACCAGTGACACCGCCACCAACGACCAGGACACGCTTCACTGGAGGAAACTTGGTCGCGAGGTTGACACCTTCGTTCAAGACCAATTCCTCGCCGACGCGAGTAAGGTAGATTTCGGAAGCCGAGGACGTGAAAGACATAATGTCGGTGCGAGCGATGGTATTGAGTGGGTAGAACTGCTGAAGAAGGCTGAAGAAAATATAGAAATGAAGCTGTTGATGCTGGTCTGTCGAACGAGAGTGCCTTTTATATAGAACAAACCCAGGCCGAGAACTATGTCGTTCCTTGAGAAATCCGTACACACCATTCAGACTGAACAACGCCTAACACCCATAAGGAGCACGGAAGAGGCCATAGCATCAGAAATGAGCGTTGTTGATGCAGCGACGGACACGCGCGACGCTACCCGTGGAACGCAATGTTCTAGCCTCCGTACACCCAGTAGCAACGTTCGAGGAATTGCAAACGTTTCGGAGCTAAGATCAGACCACGCTATACATATTATCCTCTAATGGTGAAGAAACGTCAAGCGGTTCATGAGAGTCGCGAGGAAGCCTGGGTGCTGACAGTGTATTATTATCGTGCCGAGTCCAAAACATAACCAACTAGAGAAGACGCTCGTAGCATCCCGTAGCGTAAGGGGATCTTGCTCATCGGCGGACCTATCCATGCAAAAGAGTGGCTTGCGCAGCAAGGGGAAACGCGAACATTGAGCATCTACGGAGTATGCAGTGGAGAAGTCGACATCGGCGACAGTACATGTGGACCTGTACTCCTGTATATGGCGTTCGTCCGTGTTCATGGGGTACGGCTATGATATTTTGGTCAATGGGGTAGCCCCATGCATTCCGTATTCAGATCAGGAAGCGAGCCAAATTAACCGCAGACTGAGCCGAATTGCTCGGGCTGCTAATGAAGTAGCTTTCTTGGTCCTAGACATTTAGGAGTATCAGATGCGGCCATCACATCACAGCGCTCACCGTAGAGTTCCTCTTCGAATCGGCATATTTTCGTTGATAATAAGTACTTGGAAGTTGAATGCCTTTAAACACTCTTACTACCACCGTGACAGGCCAAGCGGTCACCTGACCCATCGAAAAGAAGTTGTAACTCAGCGATTCCAATTTACGGTGGCGGCACGTCCGACTCTTAAACATAACCTCAACAACCTTCCGGCTCCTTGGAACACCGTATTCTCCGTCAGTCATGAAGAAGAGGACCAACAGTGACATTGACACTAATGTCTCAGACTACAAAGTCGGCAAACGAAGAAAGGCCAGCTCCAACAAAGGCAAGTCGAAGGCGGCTGTCAGTGAGATTGGTGCATGGCCAGAGCATTTCCAATCTGTAAGAAGCCATGTTCCTTGTGAGAAGTCGTGGTTCTGACCCATTTGGTCGGACTTGAAGTTACTCAAGGTGACCATATCGCGCAATGCTTCTATGATATGCCACTTACCACGAGCACGATGCGCTCGGACAGGTTTTCAAGGTGTTGTCGAATATGCCTTTTCTAGAAATTGCATGGAATGACCCGAATATGAGGCATTGAACACCGTACTCGCGTTTGTTTCTTCCCGGAAGCATTTGGCGACGACCTTCCCGGTCGTCCGTACTTCTGTTGAAAACCTCCTTAAACAGTATGAGTAATACCGCGTATATACGCGACATTCTGACATATCGGTATCCACAGGCCTTTGGAATTGGCCAAGGTAGCGGAGCTCAAGTAAGTGGGCACTTACGCATCAATGCTCAGGTTGGTTCAGTGACAGTTGGCACTACGTAGAGCACTGCTGCCAGATGTCATCAAATTCGCGTATATACCCAAAGTCGAGCATAATATCCATGGTGAATCGAGGCCGGATCCCTTCACGCCATCATCATCAACAGGTCACATTGACGATGATACCGACCATGTCCTCATCTTAGACTTTGCTGAAAATTCCAAAGGAAGGAAGAGTCAGAACCCGGGGTATATCTAGCCTACCCTTCCATTCGTGCTGCGACTGATTAGTCCTCAAGATTTTCACTTGCACCTCCGCCTGCATTGACACCAACGGCCGCGAAGAAGCTGGTGGAGAAACGGAACACTCTTTTGGTACAAGCAATCAACGAGTGTGTTCGCTTGAACTGGAGTTAGCCGCTTGTTCATGTCGCGTACATAGGTTGATTGCGGCAACGCCTTCTGGCGAAGATCCAGTAGCATTGCTACAATCTGCAGGCCGGGACCATATTCCGATTAACCCCTCCGCGTCTCACGCAACATTCTCCGAGTTTTCCGAAGCTGTTTCATCTCAAGTTCCGGATCCAAGTCATCGGCCATCCATCAGCTCTATCCTCTCAGAATTAGAATCTCAGTCTTGGTATAGGAATCAAATTGTGGAAAGAAGAGAATTTGATGTCCGGGATGGGAAAACAGGTGTGCAGAATGGTTATATATACCATGCTGTCGTCTATAATATCGCATTAGGTGATCTAGATGAGCCGCTGTCGCCAAATATCAAGCAAGCTCTAGCGACGGCAAGGAACATCTCTTCCTTGTACACCCACCAGGCCACCGCCATCAACGCCCTTGCAAAAGGAGAGAATGTGATCGTGTCCACCAGCACTGCGTCTGGTAAAAGTGTCATCTATCAAGTATTTTCGTCTCTTACCTCCGCGGGTGTCATGGATTCGAACACAAGTTCTGTGCAGGTACCCGTACTACGCTTCCTTGAGGAAGACGCAAGCGCTACCGCCATTTTCGTTTACCCTACAAAGGTATGTGGGACCAATGGAGGTCATCAGTTGACCAACTGAGGCTCACAATGGCGCCATGCTGCTAGGCTTTAGCTCAGGACCAGAAGGCTGCTATGGAACGACTATTGGTCTCATGCCCCGGGCTCGAACACACCCAGGTACTCCTTTTACCTTGCACCATGCGGTGCGATTCTCATCGCGCCCAGGTAGCTACATATGACGGTGATACATTGTCAGAGTACCGCACAGGTAACCACCGCTGCTTCCTACTTCATACCGCCCAACTTAGGTAAACTAGGGATACGTGAAGCGGCATCCATCATATTTACTAATTTCGTAAGTGAGGATTTATGTTGGTTACAATTATATGAAAAAGTATGCCCTTCAGGACATGATACACGCAGCGATTCTTCCTCACGAGGAGCTTTGGCGAAGGTAATTGTATCCCTTCTTTGATACAACTCACGCTCACCGAGTGATCCCAGCTTTATGACACGCCTGAAGTTGTTTGCTGTGGATGAACTTCACTATTACTCAAACCTATTTGGGAGGTATGCGTTATTTTTAGAGTCGCTGATTATCTATCTCACTTCGAGTTCGAGTCACGTTGCCCAAATAATGAGGCGATTTCGAAGAGTGTGTGCCGCCGTTGGCAGTAAGTCAAAATGACACCCAATCTCGGAGACCCTTTGTCTGATGATTCCGAACAGACAGCAACGTGAGGTTTGTGTCCTGTAGCGCAACCATCAGTAACCCCAGCATGCACATGAAGAATATTTTCGGCGTTGATGTGAGTCGTGCGGACCAAGGTGAATTGAATAGCTCACTCTGTGGTTCACCTTATAAATAGGATGCTGTGTCCGTCACCGAAGACGGAGCTCCTTCGGGGCACAAGGACTTCATCATATGGAACCCTCCGCTCATCGACGAAGCGGAGCCTGCTCTGGGCCGTAAGAGCTCGCTTAGCGAAGCTACTGGTTTAATGAGATACTTGATGAAACGGGGGATACGATGCATCTTGTTTTGCAAGGTTCGACTCAATCTCCACCGATAAAGATATATCATCGTTTGACGCGCTGCCTGCGATAGATCAGGAAAGCTTGTGAATTAGTGCGTATGTCAATCTTCGAAGCGGGCTTCACTCATGCTCTCCTAGGCAATGAAGACACTTCGCGCTGACTTGAGTGCGGACGGACGCCATGATATCCTTCAGAAGACTGTCGCCTATAGGGGAGGTGAGCAAGATCCTCGTCCGCTACCCCAGTTTACACATGACTTGACAATGGACATAGGTTATTCGCCCGAGGTGAGACTTTATGACCGTGTATACTAATGTAAAGTTTGACACCGACCAAAATTAGGATCGGAGACGTATCGAGACTGATGCATTCTCCGGAAATCTCCTTGGGATTGTTGCTACCAATGCTCTGGAGCTCGGCGTGGATATTGGTGTACTCGATGCGGTCATAATGCTGGGGTTTCCTGTGACCATAGCGAGCTTTGTTAGTATTGACATTGTCCCTCTCGAACCGGTTTGAAACCACTCCGCTTTTTAGCGCCAGCAAGCTGGAAGAGCTGGTCGAAGGGCACAAGATGCATTAGCAGTTCTTGTGCCAGACATGTTTCCTGTCGACCAACACTACCTCAATCACCCAGAGGACTTGTGGGACGGCCCTATCAACGATATATTGGTCGATCTCCAGAGTGAAGTTATTCTCGAGGGTGAGCGCCAGGTACATGCTCTTCAGGCCTCCACTGATGCAAGCATAGCCCACCTACAATGCGCCGCGCATGAAATACCTGTTTCCACTGAAGATGAAGTCTATTTTGGACCTTCCCTCAAGCACATATGTGAAACCCGTCTGACAAAGGACGCGGACGGATGGTAAATACTCTCCTGGAATCATATAGATCGGACACTGTATCAAGCTCGCAGGTATCACCCTCACCCTAAGTTCCTCCCATCCCCCTCCCGCCATATATCTATCCGTGAGTTCCATTGATTGGACATCGGTTATCTATATGTCAACGCTAAGCTTTCATTAGGTGGCGTGCAAGAAGAGAAGTATGCCGTGGTCGACGTAACGAAGGATACATACCCGGTCATTATTGAAGAGACTGAAGTGTCTAGAGCTCTCTTCGAAATATACGAAGGAGGTGTTGTAAGTAGCATATCCTCTGCTCTTTGTCGAGATGCTGAAGCAAATCTACTAGTTCATACATCAAGGACTGACGTTCATCGTAAGCTTTGAGTCTGAAGCGACTACACTCTTTGATGCCGGATTATATACAGGTCCGGGAAGTTAGCCACGATACGAAAATGGCCAAAGTCATTAGGGCAGACGTTAGCTGGACTACTGAGCCTCGGTTCGTCGTTATCATGCAGACCCTCTAAAAAACTAACTCAGGCATTCACGCAGAGACTTTACGTACGCACGTCTCGTCAAACGGCCATATCATTGCTGAGGATTGGGGTTGTTATAACACAGAGACATTAATGCTGCTCAGACCTATCGCATAAAGGCACTTAAAGATTCGCCACAGAGATCCTTTTTCGGCAGTAAGCAGTATCAATGTCAACGGCGTGCGAGATCGACTAATTGCATGCAATGATAGAAGTGCATATCTACACCAAAGTGTTCGGTACGCTGCTTTTGTTGCGTTGTCGATTCTACATGACATGTGTTCCAGGCTTTTTCAAAGTTAGGTCGGTCCTTCTACAACCATCATTTACATGATGCCTGGGCACCAACTTTGCTCAGGCATAAGCAAATTTTAGACTCGGTAGATGTAGAAACGCCACCTTGGGAACGCGACTCCACCGGAATGTGGCTCGATGTACCCAAATCAGCATTGATGATCATGGAAGAGGTAACCTTCTGCACGCCTTTCTTAGCTATTGCTCACGTTGTGCAGGCGGATATCAACGCGGCCGAAGCCATACACTCTGCCCAGCATGCCTTCCTCAATCAGTTTGCAATGGCGGCTGATCTCAGAACGGAATGCAAGGCTGCAGAGAAAGAGTACAAGAAAGCCGAATCATCTAGGAAGAGACCTGCACGGTATAGTGTTCTTGTTATTGTGTCAACTCCCCCATTATCATCTCTCCTAGTCTCATTTTCTATGACACTCCTGGTAGAGGTGGTGGCGTTGCCGCGAAAGCATTCGACCAATGTGAAAGCTCCTCGCAAGCGTACCCCTACCTTCACTAACAGACTTTGTAGCCTACGCAATTCTTCATAAGGCCATGAGCACCGTAGAGGGTTGCAGCTGTTTCGAGGGATGCACAAACTGTAAGCAAGCATTGGCATGTCGTCCTTTCGGAAGCTCATAACCTTCTAGGCATTTTAAGCCCTGCGTGCAAGGAAAACAATGCAGTATACTCCAAGCTCGGGGCACTCATCGTGCTCAAAGGTATCCTGGCTTTGAACATCGACGTGAAAGAGATCTCCCAGGAGACTAGGCCCATGCGAGGCTTGCCTACAATAGTTGAGGCCGGTCCTGTGCCCGTCGTAAGTGGCGTTGAGGTGGAGCCAGCCAAGTCATAAAGATGGAGGTCCTATCCAAGTAACAATATATCTACAGTCTAGCATACATAGATCCTACTATGCGAGAGGGTCGAAGTCACCCCAATCATTGTTAGAGAGCTTCTGTGATGGTATGGACGTTTGCGCTGGACGAGACGGCGTCAGCAAACCACCCATCACAGGGGGTGTTGCTTGCATTGGCGTCAGTGTGGGGGGAGCGGAGAACCCTAGTGGCGGTGGCGGCGTGCTTGCGGTCATAGGGGTAATACTGGACAGGGAGAGGTTGTAATTCGGACGCTGGGGTGGCGATCCAGAACTGAATGGGATAGTCGCGGGGATCGGAGCTGCAGCTGGCATTGCTAAATTGTAATTAGGCCGTTGAGGTGGTGTCGATACTTGGGCATGTGTTGGTATCGTGCTGGAGAGGCTTCCAGTATTATTTGGTTGCATCGGTTGCATGGAAGGCCAAGAAGTCTGCGAGGATGTACCGGTGTGACGGGGCTGCAAGGGTGCCGTAGTCGTTGTAGATAACGATGGACGTGACTGGGTTGGGGAAGAGAAGCCGTTGTTGAACGAAGAGGCTGACATCGGTTTGGCTCCAAGCTTCGACGCCCTGGTTGGAACGTAAGAAGGCGGCGGTGATGGAGAATTCGTCGTGTTGGCTCGAGGAGACGCTGGCGCCGAATTTGCAGCAACGGGAGTCTGAACCTTAGAAGCCTGCATACGGAGGTGAGAGTTAGGATGACCCATCGGTTCACAAAGGAGGAAAGAGACCGCATGCACGCACATCATCACTGAAGATACTCCCCCAAACGTCGTCTTCCCAGGAACTGTTTGTTTGGTTTGTTGATTTTGCTGGTATACCATTGCTTCCGCCGACAAGGTGTTCAAAGTCCACCGACCCTGCGAAGCTTTGGACCCCATTTGCGTTTCCATTGGTGTTAAGTGACGACCTGTCTTCTAGCCGCTGCGAGTCCCTCAGGAATTGATTGTGCTCTTTCTCCACTCGCTCGCCTAGCTTCTTAATCGCTCCCATAAATCGCTGGAATTGATCTAGATTTAGCACTGAATATATAGTTTGCGTGAAGAAGGAGTCAAGTCTGTTAGGTACGCGTTGTCCAAGGAAGTGCAAAGTATGCACTTACGTGGTCCCATTGACATTGACCAAAGCTGGGGTAAGACGAGGGTTGCGACAGCTTCACGGTCGACTTTGAAACCCATGGCTTCTTGCACGGAGAGGGTAGCCATCTGTGGCCATTTCATCAGCTTCTACAATTTTGAGAAGAGAGAGAGCGTGTTTCAACCATGACAGCGGGCTCTTTCGTCCTAATCTTGGACAGGAGCGGTACTAGCTTTTGCGTGAGGCTGGACTATCGAGTAGTTATATATTAAGAATCATTGTGATCGGTATATAACGTACTTGGTCCAGTGTCTTCACCATCGTCAAAAAGGTCGTCAACGTCGCGACTTTGACACTCAACACCCTAGTCTTTGAGAAAACATACTGCGAGAAACGAGGGTGGTTAGAATCAGGTACTCGAGGAGGTGTTGATGAGCATACGGCAACTCGGGGGAAGAGCGTCCCTTGAACCTCGGCGTAGTCGATGCTCTCGCATAGATCTGGTACTGCCTTCAATGCGCGTTCTTGAACCACCGCATGCTCTGATTCAAGGGCATTATACACCAGGGGAAGTACCTCTACGCCGCAGCACCATGAGTGATACGTGGTAAGGCAGCATACACAGGGAAGACTTTACGTTCTCGGAAGACCCCCTTGTCGGTCTTACCCTGGAGCATTGAAAGGTTGTCTAAAAGTGTCAGCATATTCTGCGGAGGCTCCTTGATCGCAAACAACGGCTTCAAGCTGGGTAGCACCGTGGTCGCGAATTGCGATGGGGTGAGGGCGTTAGAAATGGCGAAGACGTTCGGAAGAATATATGGAAGTAGGTGAGTGTCTTTCATCTAGAATTAAGTCAATCATAGCTAAGTCTTGCCGTGTGAGAATAGCGCGTACTTCTTCCAGAAGAGAGGGTAATATCTTCCTAGACTTGAGGCCTTCCGAGAATCTGTCCAAAACACTGGTCAGACCCTTCATGAAAGATATCTTTTCTTCGCGCGTTTTGGCGGTGAAGTTGGAGCGGTCTAGGAAGTTCAAAGTGGAGATCGGGAGGGAGGAGAAAAATGCGTGGGACGGGAGGGTGCTAGGGCTTGGACGGTTCGTTGCATGTCGAGTAATCATCGAGCGCAGGAGTTCTACGTGTGCGTAAGTAGACGATTGCGTGTTCGCCAATCAAATCACCTTGCAAATCAGTGTCCAGTCCCTCCATGCCAGGGATAGAACGTCCAGCGTTGTCTCGTAAGCCACCTAGACTGCCATGGTTCTTGAACGGGGGGTTGCCTTTACAGTGTACCGCATAGATGAGGCAGCCAAGACTGTACATGTCAGACGCTGTGAGTAACGCTTCGTCCAGGGCGTATTCGGGTGCTGAATGGTGTCGTTAGACCGAATGGTACGAACGAGGAAGCCTTACCCATATAATCGAAACTGCGTTGGATGTAAGGCGGAACTCTCCCGTCGAAAGTTGGAAACTCCCATCGCGCTGGTGATCCTCCAGGTCCGATCAGTGCTATAGTCAGCCCCAGGCCAGCTAGTTTCCAATCTCCCTATAAATATAACGCGTCGGCAAATCAGCAGATGATCTCGGGAATTCACTGACGGCATTGTTGATCACTATACTCTCCGGACAGATATTGGAGTGTATTAGCTGCGCAGAGGTGTGGATGAAGGCGAGACCTTTGCATATTTGAAGAATACCCTTCTGTATCTGGGCAACACCAATATGTAAGTACAGTATACATCGTCTTAATTGTAAACGACGAACTTCGACTTCATCCAGCTCTACGAGGGGGGAGTACCGCTGTGACCCTGGGATAGATAAATCGAGAGACGAGAGGATGGGTTCAGTCGCGAAGATGATTTCGCTGCGGGTTTCTTCCAGTGGTTCCACCATTTCTGTCGCAGCCGTTCAGCGGTCGCACGGAAAGTCCAGTTCAGTTACGAACCTAGAATGGAAGGGTGCCGCAGACGTCCGAGGGCCGATGCCTGCACGCTGTGTGAGGCATTTTAGAAACTACCCATTCATGAACGCACCTCAGCTTTCAAGACCTCTAGCGTACGGTCTTTGGCGCTGGGCGACAGCCTCTCCATCTCCGGTCCCCGCTTATCAAAGCTCCATACAGAAACACGTTTGTTCGTGACCTTGTGGGAGGCCGACTGAACCTTCCATAGACCGACAGTAATGGGCGGTGAAAAGGCTGCGGGTGTCGAGGAAGATACACCGCTTGGGCCTGGGGTCGAGGATCTGCTGCCAGTGGAGGGTCCTCCTATATTATACGATTGTGATATAGCAGTCCGAGCAAAGAAAGATGTGGCGGCAGCGAACATGCTGGAACTGCGGTTGACGATATGCGGAAACGTCCTTGAAATGGATATTTCAGGGTATGCGCATGTTTGGTTCTCCGCCCTCCCGACGCTTCCATTTTTAGTAAAGGTCGGCACCCATGCACCACACTCATGTTTATAACTATGCTCGTTGGCGACACTGAGCACTCTTTGGGCTCCTTAGAGTACTTCGACACGAAAGGGCAATGCATTTGCACTTGATAAATACAATATTTTGATGGAAAAAATAGTGGAAGTAAATTTATGAGCTGGTGCAACTGTCGCAAATAGTAGTATATGATACCGTATCGTGATGATCAAAGGGACGGGGAGAGAACAATAAGATTGGGACAGATGTAGACAAAAACACAGAGCGAATTCCACGGATGATAATGACGATGATGGGATATGCGATGGATAGAAGAGGGAAGAGGCAGATGGGCAGGCGGGTAAACGAGCGGCAGGAAGGCATGTTCGGAATGAACGGATGCGCAAAGTCATAAGTTGAGTTGAATCAGCGAGGTTTTGAAAAGGAGTGTGGGGGCGAATTTCAATGAACAGATAAACCAGTACCTAGATAACAAGAAAAATAGAGGGAACGAGCAGAATGAGTACAGACAGGAAGCCTGCACCCATAGAAGGTCACGCAAAGGAAGGAGGAACATCAAAAAGATCGAACTCTAACCGAACTAGATAATTAGTCTCCTCGTCCGTTGTCTTCAGTCAGAACTTGGACGTCCTGCATTGCCGCAAAAATCATTTATATACCATTTGAGCGAGTTTCTTGTGTAGGTGTGGATCGCTCTAGCAAGCGACACGCTGATCAGATGTCCAACGGTTCGTGCGAGCGCGTGTCCAACGCCCCACTCCTTGCAGCCTCGTTGAGACCAATCCTACTATCCCTCCTTGTGAAGCCGCCGACACCAGGTCCACGGGGTTGGCGCACAACACTGGCCCCGTTGTCATGGCCGTTCAACACTCCCGCGCTAACGATGCTTGAAGGCAAGCTCGGAACAGGCGGCACACCGCCAAATCCACCGTTGTTCCCTGAGTCCGAGAACAGCGAGTTGAAGTTGTTGGAGATACGTCGCGAAGGGGAAGCGATAGTGGCATAGCCTTCGCGAATATTACCATTGGAAGGTCGGGAGACGAGGCGCGGCGCTTGCGAATGCAAAGTCTTCATGTCGGGCATCGATTTCTTCACTCGCAGACCACCAGAGCTCTGTGGCATAGTAGATCCAGATGAGGTAAGGAAAACAGAAGGCGCGCGCGAGAGTGTGTGAGGTTGGCGTTGAGCTTGTTGCTTCTATTCATAAACGCATGGCCGATCAGGATGCATTCGACGACTACGTGGAAAGAATGGAAACGTACCCTCTGGGGATCAATACGGGTGACGACTGCGTAACGCTCTTCACCCTCCCCAACGGAATAGTGATAGACGCCAAGCTTCTGAGCAATGAGGTGAACAATGCGTCTTTGCTTGGGCGATAGAGTACGAGAGAAGGCAAGCTCATCACGCATGGGGTCGTCCTTGAAGAGCAGGATTCGCGAATAGATCTCCAAAGTAGACGGGTCGTTTAGATCAAGCTCATTTGCCGACAACTTCTCCGAAGTGCTAGGGGTGGCTGGCGGTAGTGGTGGCTGTGGAGCGGCCGGCGCAGAGGAGAGAGGGAGGTTGTATGAAGGCATGGTGCTGACATTAGGAGGAGAGTATTGCGATTGTTGTTGGTAGGAGGTGGCTGAGAAGGAGCGCGAAGGGGTGTAGGCACCAGTCAACGGTGAACCAAATTCATCGTAAGGCGTCTGGATATGTTCTTTCTCAAGTTGCATGGAGCGCATACGACGGAGAGCCTTCTCCCTTTCAATCCTTTCCTTCTCTCCAGCTTGGAGCACTTTCTTGTACTCTACTCGCAATTTTCTGCCTTGCACATCAAAGCCGTTCAAAGCCGCCACGACCGCATCCGCGTCCGCAGACTGGCGGAAGTTGGCAAAGGCTAAACCACGGAATGCCCCCTGTTGGTCGAGGTGATAGTTGAAGGCATATGGTGTAGGGATCGATAAAGAGGTCTGATGCACATTGGTAAGGATCGAGCGGTGTATTATAACTGCAATTTTACGCACGATTATATCAAGCAATGTTTCGCGCTTGACGTTGAATGGTATATTCTTGATTACAATGGCAGTAGGGATGATTTCATCGTCGGGGTTCAAGCTGGGGGTCGATGGAGCCATCGGGGGGTTGAGATGTCCCATTGGTGGCGAGCCACCAGCAGATGAAAAATCAGAATTATTGTTAGGTGACAAGGAACGATTATCCGGCGAACTGTCGAGCCATTGCTGGAGGGAGCATCAGCCAAGCGAATTGGAACCCATTCTGGTCACAAAAACGCACGGTTGGGAGAGCACCTCTGGCCGGCTTTGCCTTCAACGGAGACTGACCCATTGTGAGCGCTGAGAACTGAGACTGCGCAGCGATGTTCCCTGGAGAGGTTGTTGCGAAATACTGCTGCCTTGCTGGACTTCCCTCATAATCGTAAGAATCATGAAGACGTTGTTGAGGGTGGCTGTTCAAAGAAAGGGAGGAGAGATCTGGTGGGCTGGTCATTATTTCGAGTGTCGGGGAGCGTCGTGGCCTCTGAGCGAGTTGGGAGGAGAAGGAAGTAAGTGGATGAGTCGTGAAAACAAGTGAAAAAACAGTGCGAGATCAAGAAAATCGTTTAGCAGTCCGTTTAGGCGCCCACAGATCCTGCTTGTTTGTTCCTTGTTGGCCGCCTCATGCCTTGTAACTGGCTCCGCCCCTTGATCGTTTCATGGAAGCATTGATTGATCTTCAAATGAACTTTGGCAAGCACCACATACAGATTGCAATTTACAAGGCAGAAGACAGTACGGCAATAATACGACCGGCGGCGTAGTTAACGGGAGCATTGTGATGGAGCCAAATACTTCAATAAAAAGATGATAATGATACATTGGTGTGATGTATAAGGTACAAGAGCCAGCATCTGATGAGTCAGGCAGAAGGACGGGATGGGATTCAAACACGGCAGAATGATGGTTGGTGGACGCACAGCGCAAATAACCTTGTTCGTACATGCGTAGAATCAAACCGGCATCCCTCCTTGTGCGAAACAAGGTAACCAGTACCAAGAAGCGAACGAAGCACATCCCTCCATGAATGGCCAGACTATCGCATGCCACCAGGGCTGATTGCAACAGGTTCAGGCGCCTTCAATATTTCTTCCACGTTAAAGGGGAGCTGTATACACCCTGAGTGATCCCAAGGACCTCGCAAGACCCGTGGTGAACCTCCTCCACTAGAAGTCGAAGACATGCTCGCGTTGGAGCTAGAGCGGCTCCTGCCTGCTGCGTCGCGATCATGCAAGTTGGCCATCGACGACGACGCGAACGAGGAGTTCGAAAGCGAGCTCAACGACGACGTGCTCGAGTTGTTCGACGGCACGTATGGGTAGGGGTGCGCGAACGCCTCACAGTCGGAGAGCGAGACAGCCGCGAAGGGCTGGCGTGACGGTAGAGAGGGGATAGGAAGCGATTGTTGGTTGCGAATAATGGCCGCGTTCGGAAGGCTTTCTATGCTGTTATTCCTGGAACGAGGTCGGGGGACAGGCCCTTGGACCATGGAGGTAGCCTCGAACATTGGCATGCTCGGATGGAATGCCGGCACCGGAACAGAGGGAAGTGCGTGCCGTCTGAAACTCCGAGCTGGAACACCAGGAATGAGACGGAGAGCAGTGGGAGGCGAACGACGGGGACGAGGCATGGTGTGGTGTATGGTGTGAAGGAGTGTGTGTCGAGTCTACTCGAATGTGGGTGCACTGGGCAAGGCTGAAAAATAAGGCAGAATGAATGAGAAAATGTATGGTTGAAGATATGTGATACAGTAGAGGGTGAAAATAATCGATACAGCGACAAGTGGTGGGCGTCGTATACCGAGGACTAGCCGCGAACCACTTTATATCGGATGAAAGTATTCGCGTTGATACCAACAGCCGCGTGGACATGGGGCCACCCTCGCTCGTCTTGAAGAACAGTAGAGACGCCAACTCACATGAAAATGTGGGGAACTCGAACAGAGATAACGGTATCCGTGAAGCAACGTCAGGAAACTTGTGAAAAGCAACCAGCACTTTTCACAATGTCAAGACGCTTGGAAATTCAGAGATTGTTGCTATCGCTTGCGTTGAGGTTCAGCGCAAGACGTGGACAGAGTGCTGGTCGAGGGGGAGGGGGAACCAGGGGGAACCTAGAGAGCAAGCTGTGCTGTAAAGGTAAAGCTAAAAAAACCCTGAGTCCATGCAAAACCAGTTAGCGCCCATACAATATAGCCGGCGTTGCTACTGACGACCTCGATGAGGGTTGCTGTACGAGCTGATGCGCGTCCTCTGGGTAATAGGACTGTTACGAACGCAAAGTGCCCCCATGCTCTGCCAGTGGCGCTGAGACGGAGGCAATACACTCGTTTTAGGACCATGGGGACACATAACATTGGGCTTAACATACAGTGGATGCACAGAGGAAATATACATGTAGACAACGTAAATAACACATTGGCTACGCGGGAGCGACATAAGAAGCCGCAGTATGTTCGCTGATGGGATGATGCACAATCGACACTGAGATCAAGCAGATTCATCTTTCAGAGGTCGGTAGTGCTTCGTGATTTGCGTTTTGAATGCTGCAATATAGATAGACGTATCAGTTAGATGGTCTCCTCGCGAGACATTGTCTCTTACCTTCGGGGTTGTCCCAAAGGGATGCGGCATCAGGATTAAGGGGTGAAGCGTTGTTCGGTTCTATCATTGGTGATGCAAAGTCATGATCGAGGTAACACCCTGAAGCCGTATTCACGAACCTCCCAAGAGCGATTGGAGAGAAATCAGGATAGTCTGCACGCTGTAGACGGCCGACCATTTATCTTGCAGAATATCCAGGCAAATTGCCCCGCTATTGATATCAACGTTAGGATGGTAGCATGGCGTTTCAAACTTGATCGTCGGCGCGACATAAGGGTAGTTCGGCGGAAAGGCGATCGATATACGGAACGTCAGGCCAGCGTATATCTGCGCCGCGGTGTCAAAGTGAGCAATTAAAGCAGGGGAACTTGCAAGATCTAGACATACTGTTCCCGCTGGCCCTTCAATCGTCCCTACCCAGTCGAAGAGGTTACCGTCATTTCGCGGGAAGGCGGACTGCAGAGTAATTTATAGCGCTGGTGAATGCGGTGGTAGAACCATATTGACTCACTATACCGGGTGAAGAGGACATCTGGCGTTATTCTGGTTAGTATTCGGCGAGCGGGTGAGCGGCTGAGGTGGCTTACCATGAGCGTCATAAGTTCGTTACTGAGTCTACAAGATCGCTATTAACTATATACCTAAATTAATGAACGTCAATCGCACCGTTTCGCCACGCTTCCTGCAGCAGGTTGGGGCGTGCCCGCGACATTCGACTTGTTGTTCGATCGGGGCGGGGCGAGGGAGGATGTGAGTTGTTCCATGTTATGAAGCGGGTTAAAATACACAGAAGGCTCTAATCAATAGATTATCAACGCGGAGGGGAAGGAGAAGATGGCAGTTCGAGGGAAAGAGGTTCGTTCGTGCCACCGCAAGGCCCATTCAACTTTTCAAGCGCGATCAACCACGTGACCCTTCTTCATCACGCCTCGTTCCGTGTCATCCCGTTTTGGTATGTTTCTCCCACAGAACTGAAGTCAGCGGCCCTCAGCCTGAGGCTCGGCGATGTAAACGACGACCTCAAGGCTTGATGTCGCCCAGCGCCCCAACACAGGCGGTGCAAGCCCCCACAACTGCCGCCACCAGCCAGAACAACGACACTAAGAAGCAGAACGAGAAGATCTTCCACCTCTTCCTAAAAAAACTCGCCAGCCCAAACCCCCCCGTCTACACCGAGGCGTGCAAAAAGCTCGCACAATGGCTGAACGACGCGCGTGCGTACTACCCCGAGGCGCTGACATGGGTGAGTTTGCCGAGCAGCGCTGCGCGTAGTGGGAATATCTCATTCACAGGCAGAGCTTAGATTCTTAAATTGCTGCTGGTGAGTTGTGAAGGGAAGGATTGAGATTGGTGCTGATGTCGCGAAGAGGGCACAGAGGACGCTCAGCGAGCAGGCAGGGGTGACGGGCAAGAGCCCCTTCCACATCTCGCTAGCAGGAAGCAACCCCTTCGCGCCAGAATATAGAGACTTGGTCAACACTGTGGCCAAGTATCGCGCGCAATTTGTAAACACAGAGTTCTTGGGTGAGTTTGTGCGCTCCATGACGGTTCAGAGGGATTGACTTTATGTGCAGAGCATCTTGACCTATTTTGCAGGAGCGTAGATGACAGGTACGCGCGAGTGTGGCGGGGTTAATGGCAAGCTCACGATTATATTCGCAGATTCGCAGTCAAATCGTCTGAACCGCAGTACGTGGTTTCTACTAAGATCTAAAGTTCACTTGATAACCCGTGTTACAGACCATCCACAGCATCTCAACCCCCTCGTGCGTCGAATGTGGCTACTGTTGCACACCCCCCGAGCACTACGTCCACCATTCCCAAACCCGACCCCTCTACGACCAAGC
The DNA here is from genome assembly GCA_017499575.1 of Sanguinoderma rugosum. Classification (NCBI taxonomy): domain Eukaryota; kingdom Fungi; phylum Basidiomycota; class Agaricomycetes; order Polyporales; family Polyporaceae; genus Sanguinoderma; species Sanguinoderma rugosum. Next base: position 3,718,158 of record VTPW01000001.1, on the reverse strand, counting down.
CCAACCCCCCTCTAAACGCAAACGCAAACGCTCCTCAAGAGACAACACCAACACCCCTTGTTAGTGCTCCAACTAAATCTGCCGGAAGAGTGGAGGCGGGAGTAGGAGCAGGCGAAGCGGGAACAGGGGAGGGATTTGTGCGAGGTGCGCGGTTAATTACTGCGAAACACAGACCAAAATCCCCGCCTAAAGCAGCGCGTCGGGATAATGCAGCTCCTTCAGCTCCTTTAGCCACCCCTTCGGCTACCACTGCTGCATCCTCGACATCGACATCGAACACCCACCCAACGCTAAACACCACACCTGTGCCTGCGCCTGTGCCTGCGCCGATCACCAACCCCACACCAACCCTGACGTCGAAACCAGCCACGAGACTGTCGACTTCGACACCACACTCGAGCACACCAACACCCAACCCAAACACACCGACACCGACACTAACACCAACGCCGACTACGCTAGCGCCCAAGGCAGGCGGCGTGAAGCTGCGGCGCAGGAACATGCCGCGGGCGGACATCCTGGATGCGGACGACGAGGACGCGCGGCGGCTGCTGGAGGCGGCGAAGCTGCCGGGGATTACGGTGGATCGGCGAGCTGGGTTGAAGAAACGTGGGAGTGGGAGTGGGCGAGGTGGTGGTGGAGGCGGGAGGCGGGTGAGTGGGAGTGGGAGCACGGCGAGCGCGGCGAAGTCCCCTTCCATACCTATATCAGCCTCCGCCACTCACACTGTTGGTGGTGGTGGTGTTAACGAGCGAACACCTGAGGCTGCGAGGGCCCCGAACTTGGTCAAGGCTGAAGTTACGGATGAGCGGACGCCTGCGCTCTCTGTTTCGCAAGGACCGGGATCGAGGGTTGGGTCGCGCGAGGCGACGAATCCATTGCAAGGTCAAGTGGCGCCTCCGGTTCCACTCAAGAGCGAGCCAGCGCCGCCTGCTTCGGTACTGCCCGATGCTCCCAGTGCTGTACCTCTGGAGAGCCGGTCGCCGCACCCTGCACCTGGAGTAGAGGCTACGCCAGCCAACGGTGAGAGGCATGTCTCACAATCGGTCCCGCCTGAACGTGTTGAGAGTGAGAGAGCGGAGCCTGCACCACAGGTAGAAGAACCACGCGAGTCGACTTCGGCCCCTCCAGAACGTGTTACCAGCGAAAGCGTCGAGACTGTTCCTGTTCCGCAGGTGGAAGAGCAACCCGACCCGATAGAGAATAAAGTCGTCACGGCCGAGCCTGAGGTGCAAGCTTCTGACGAACCCGTTGTGTCAGAACCACCTGAGGAACCGCGACTAACATCTAATACCGAAGCCGAAGCCGAAGCCAAAGCTAACGACGAACCCGCGGGGACGGTCGAAGCCCCCAAGGTTACTGAAGATGAGGGGTTGAAGTCGCCATTGTCCTTGTCCACGACAGAGAGCCGGGGGTCGACGTCGACGCCTTTTGCACCGCGATTCCAGCTGTCTCAGGCAGTCTTCACGAGCCCTTCTAGTATCTCGGTTTCTCCTGAACGCGGGCCGTCGATCGTGCACGAGAATACTCCACGCCCACTCGACGCCGTTGTACCTCCTACCGACCCCGCGTCTGCTGCCGACGCTGCGCCTTCAGAAATCCCTTCAGAGATACTGCATGTCTCCGCGCGTGCGACGCCTCAGCCTCAGGCGGAATCTGCTGCAGCTCCAACAGAAGAACGGAGATCGCAGTCCGTTGTGTCTGTGAGGCATGCCAGCCTTCCCATGTCGCCGAGGTTCCTGGAGGCGCAGATGGAGGTTGTGGCCGACGGGCCGTCTGTGTCTACAGCCCCCAACCAAATACAGCAACCACGGAGGTCGCTATCTGCGTCTGTGCCTGCGCCTGAGACTGCATCATATCATGGCCTCCCGATGTCGCCGAGGTTCCTCGAGTCGCAGATGGATGTAGTAGGTGACGGGGATGTAGATGCGGAGGAGGATGAGGGTGCGAGGCCAGTGGTTACGACTGGGACTATGTCTGTAGACCCGCCGTTGCAGCCGAAGAATGATGACCTCTCTGAGAAGGCGCGTCCGCCAGTTCGTTCGGACGCTCCCGATGCGCACGAGGATCCCGACATTGCTGGTACTGTTGCCGCGCCTGTCGATCCCGACGTCCCCAATGTTACGAGCTACGTCCAACCAGTATCGACGGACGAAATAACCAATGTAACCAACGTCTCTGAAAGTGATGGCGCCGAACAGGCGCTGGTATCGAGTTCTCAGGAAGATACTGGAAATACTGAGGCAGTCAAAGAGGAGGTTTCTCAGCAAGAACAGCTGCAAAAGGATGATGGGGCCCCCATGGATGTGGATCTCCCAGAGGCTATGGGTGGTCATGCTGGCGAACCTGTGAAAGACGACCTTCCTGAGCCGGAGACGCAGTCTATGGACGTTGACGTTGACGAAGGCGGAGGTGAAGGTGACGCCAGTGAAATTATAGTGTCACCAACGCTTGAGGACGGCGAGGAGCTTGAGGCTGATGATGGTACTTTGGACGCTCCGGTGATCATGCCTGCTCCCATGGAGCCAGCCGTTGAGGAGAAGGAAGAGGGGGAGGTTCGAGTCAGCCCACGCCCTGTCGACGTACCTACATATTCTTCAACGATCCTCGATGCCAATAACGAAGACAAAGGAGACAAAGACAACGTCGCCCGTGTAACTCCCTCAGACAGTACCTCTGAAAAAGCCCTCTCGACACCGGACACAGCGCAAGAGGTACAGCCCGAGCATGTAGATGAGGATCAGGCCCAAGATATCCCTGAAGAACTGGTGAATGCTCAGCGCGTCCAGGATGGAGCTTCTACCTCGACGTCTGCGTCTGCGTCTTTCGTAAATGCAAACGAACCATCTTCAGTGTCAGCTAAGGAAGCTCTCTCCAAGCACTCTCACGATGAGCAGGGCTCGTCTGTCAATGAAACCAATGAAGCCGAGCAAGCTAGCCAACCATCTTCAGCTTCAACTTCAGTCACTTGCAAGCTCTCTGAGCAGTCTCGCGACGACCCAGGCACGTCTGTCAATACAAATGATACCGACCATACTAGCCAGCCTCCTTCAGTCGCATCTCCAGGGGGACTCTCCGAGCAATTTCGCGACGACCAGGCTACGTCTGCCAACGAGAACGACCATACAGCTTCAACCAATGACGATCCCTCCGCTCAGTCTCCCCTCGGCTCGGGAACATCGGTCGATGGCGGTATCCCCCCGGCTGCGGAACATGATAGTAACGTGTGTGATGATGCTGGTCTACCCGGACGTCAAGAATCACCATTAGAATTGAATGGAAAAAAGCCGCATATCATGGATGTCGCTGGCCAAGATGGTAAAGATGAAAGCGGAGACGCTGTGGACGTTAGGACGTCAGCCGAGGCGCCCTTTGTTTCCATTGACGGGGGTGCCGATGCCTCTGTGTCAGGTGTCTCATATTCAGACAAAGCGGGGTTGGACCAGTCAAATTCAATAGAGACCGACCTACATCAAGTTAATAACAACGTTCCTTCTGATGTACTTCTGAACGGCACCGATAACCCCAATTTCAACTCCACCCCCAACCCCATGGATACTGCAAACGACGCGCCCACGCAAGCTGTAAACGTACCGATCAGCGATTCTGTTCCGGTCTCTGATGATCACGTTGTCCAACCTATGTTCCGTCCCGGCGTGACAATTCTCGGTATACTCACAGCGAATGAGGAGAATGCCAAAGCGACCTCGCGTTTTGTTCTACAAGACGAGATAGAGACATTACTAGCGCAATGGAGGAGCCGCTATAAGACCCAGGTGTAGGCACACTATTCTCTTGCGCGATTATCATGCATCCTAATATTTATTATTTTATCAGAGATATGACAAATGCCGCGTCGGTATCTCTGGCATGTTACCGTTCTGGGGACATGGCGGAGACTTTGAGTGTGGTTGGAACGTCGCCCGACGCTGCCTCGGAGTTCGTCAATAGTTGCCCGCAGACGTGGCCGACGGACGGAAGTTTATCGGTCGGGATGTTTTATGACGGGAAGAGGCAGTTCATACCACTAGCTCCTCCCCTTCTAGTAAGCTCAACGCCCAGTATTGTGGAATCAAAACTCAACAAACCCTTTTCGTAGCCTACTCATGACCGATTCCTGGACGTTAGCCAATTCGTTCACGAAGGCGACAACACGTTCGAAATAGAGTTTGAGCCACCTGCAAAAATCTACACCTGCATCTTGTTCGCCCATCACCCAACACAAACCCAACTTGCAGACGTTGCAATGAGACGAAAGAATAAAGTACTATGGGCTCAACAACTTTCTTCCTGCTTTCGCCCTCTTGAGATACCCACATTCGTATTTTAATACAACTCTTTACCCATACTAATCATATACCAGTCCCGCCGTACTCACATGTCGATTGAACAATAACAATGTGACTCCAGCATTACTTGGGGCATGTTGCGAGGTTGTGTGATCCATTGAAGTGAAAAATAGGGCGAGGAGACGAGTAAGGTAAAGCAGTACCGTGAAGGAATGGTCTCAGCATATAAGTCTGACATAAATGTATGAAGGAGAAAGAAAAGAAAAACGAGGGTTGAAAGTTCGGGCAGACAGGACCCAACTATTTACCATATTTACAAACGTAAAGTAAAACTGAATCGTCCGAGCTGGGATACGCATTTATTGAGACCCCAACAAGCTATTCAAGGCCTTGGGAAGATCATAACTATGTCTTTCAAGGGCGTCGATGGCCTGTGTACGACTGAAACCCATGGTGCAAAGCTGCTTCACTTGCTGGACGTCATCTTCTACGGCAGGAGTAGCACTGCCAGGCTCCTCGATAGGTGGAGTCAGGAATTGGGCCGGGGGAGGAGGCGGCGGAGCCTCCTGCTTCTTCTTCTTCCCAAATGGTAGGCGAATCTAATCAAGGATAAGGAGGGAGTGTATCAGGGAATAATTGCAATATCTTACACTGAGCTTAGAGTGTCTGTGAGGGGGTTCTTTTGGTTTCTCATTGCCGTCTTTAGACGATGTTGAGGGGCGCGGCTTTGGAGATGCCACACGAGGAGGCGGTGACTTCGAGCGTTGAGGAGGGGAAACAGGCCCCGGAGCAGTCAGTGGTCTCTCAGGAGACGTTGGGGCAGATACAGCCGGGAATGGCTTTGGAGATGTCGGAGGACTGGCGGCGGCGGCGGCGGGAGCCTGGCTACCGGGGGCAGTAAACGACTGGTCGAACTGCAGGGAGGGGGTGGAGTCAAAGCCAGTGAAGGTGTCAACAAAGCTAGAGGTGTTCTGCGTTAACGTGCTCGGGTTCGTGGTTGGGGGCACCGACGGCTGTGAGGGTTGTGGACCAGTGGCAAATATGCTATCGAATGAAGGCTTGGACGGTTCAGTATTGCCAGTAGGCGGGGCCGAGGATGTAGCGGCTGGCACCGCTGGAGAAGAGCCGGGGAAACCAAATACATCATCGAAGCCGTTTTTCCCGACACCGTTCGCTGTAGCACTACCATTTTGATTTGAAGCAGGTGGTTGCTTTGAAGCGGTTGCCGCAGCGAAGTCGAAGGTATCATCAAACGAGAATTGAGGCGCTGCCGATGGAGCACCAGGCGAGATTCCACTCATTGCAGCATCAAAAGCATCTACGCCAGCTACGGGTGAGGGTAATACCGGGGCAGCAGTCATTGTAGGGAACCCGAACGGGTCAATTGCTGGGGAGGCAGCCTTCGGAGTGGACGCTTCTTTCGTAGGGGTTGCCGTAGAGTCGTTAGTCTTGGCTATGATGGCAGTGGGCGGTGCCTCTGCTGAAAGACCAAATACGTCTTCAAACGAGGCAGTGTGACCATTGGAAGTACCATTTGTCCCAGATGCTGCAGGCTGGGCAGCTGAAATCTCTGTGGAAGCTCGTTTCTTAAGTTCAGCAAGTGGAACCTCATCCTCGTCAGTGTCGCTATCGCTATCGCTATCTGATTCGTGTACGTCTAGGTCTTGTAGTTGATGATTGAGGTCAGTCGACTCGCGCTTTGCTTTGGTAGGGGCAGTGTCAGCAGGAGCGGTCGGACTGGAAACGGGAAATGCGCCAGGAATGGAGTCGTCAATATCGGGGAACTTAGCAGATATTTCATCGAGAGTAGTGGAACGGGGTGGTGCCTGCTCAGTTGGCGCGGGGGCTGTCACTTGCGAAGCCGCAGTGGTTGGCGGAGTGGCGAAGAAATCACTCTCAGCAGAAGCAGACAGCGGATCCTTGGCTGGTTCGGGGGACGTCGCATTGGGCCCATTAAGTGTTGTTTCGCCAATAGGCGAAACAACGTCGCTGGTTTCCGTGGGTGGTTTAGGGCTGTCCTGCATTACACTTTGGACGGGTTCAAAAGGTTGATTCAAGCCGAATGGGTCGTCGTTAGACATCTCTTTCGAATCAGCCTGCGACGAATTCCCATTGACAGGGGGAGTTGGAATCGCAGCATTAGCGAAAGGCATGAAAGGTGACTGGGATCTGGACCCTGAACCGAAGGTCAGTCGATCGAAGGGATTGTTGCTCTTTACTGAACCCGACGGGGAGCCTACGTCAGGGGTGGATGGTAGTGGTTGAGCAGCAGCAAAGGACACAGAATCAGCTCGTTGAGGAGGGCTAACTGGGAGGGGCAGTTCCGTTGCCTTTGCCAACTCCGCCTCGACATCCTCTCGCTCCTTCGTAACACCGTTCAGCTCTGCGGTGGCTTCCTCCAATTCCTTTTCAACCTTCGCCTTTTCCGTTTCTTTCGTACTCAGCTGCTTCTTGGCAATGGCAAGCAGGCCTTTCTGTTGCTTAGCCTCCTTCTTAGCCTTTTCTATGTCGAACTTCAGTAGCTCGATTTCCTTCGTCGACTCATGCATCCTCCGGTTCAAGCCTCTCGCCTCCTCTTTGTCGCGAAGAATACTGCCCTCAAGTTCAGCCTTCTCCAATTTGACCGCACTCAAGTCACTTTCGGCACGAATCAGCTCCTCCTTCGAAGACTGGATCTCAGCGGCCTGAGTAGCAAACCGTTCGCGTAGGGACTGTAGAAGTTTCGTTTCGTGGTCATACGAAGCTTTCGTTACCGCCAATTGTGATTGCATAGACGACAGCTCGGCGGCTTGGTTGGCAATGGTTTGCTCGAGGTTTGCTCGCTCGGCCTTCGTACTATCAAGCGACCTTGTAGTAGAATCAAGTTGATTCCTAACATTGCCGATCTCTGCAGAGTGGTCGTGTAACGGCTGGGCATGTGCAGTATCATCGTCATCGAGGAAGTTCTTACTCCCGCTACCGAAGGGTCCCGCATTCGGGGGTGGAGACCTCGATGCTTGCGGGGGAGACGCAAAAACATTTTGGGGAGTTCCAGTTGTCTGTCCCGTCAAGTGTTGTGGTACGCCCGTTGACTGCTGTGGGAGAGGCGCAGATGGAGGGGGAGGAGGAGAGTCGTCCCATAGCAAGTCGCGGATTGGTTCAGCGGCGGGTTGCTGGAATGACGATGAAGGTGACGACATATTCGCGTTGTTCCGCATGGAAGGCGGCACTAAAGACAGTGGAAGGGCATTGGGGATATCGCGACCCGCCAATTTCTGCTGGATGAGGTGCATCGCCACGGCGAAACAATCTCTAGTTAGCCGCCCGTCTCCGCTGATATCACATAGATCCCTACGGTAGGAGCATTTGTTAGCCTGATTGCAAGAATGCCCACAACAACTCACCAAACTATGGCTAGGTCGTCCCCAGGCAAATTAGACTGTAGCATGAAGGGGACAGCGACATCCCCATCAATGTATCCCATTCGCTGCGTGTCGAGGGTATCAAAGAGGCGGTCTGCGTTGGCCTTCTCCGCAGGAGTTACATCCCACTGAGGCTGAACGTTCCCATTCAAAGAAGTGCCAAACGGTGAGGTGCCAAACGCACTACTGCCTACGGCAGCAGGATTTGGTCTGTTTGGAAGGCGTGGTGCTTGTCTGCTTTGGTTGCTCATTCCGGTATGATCGGGCTGCAACGACTGCTGCCCGGTGTACTGGGCATGTAGGGGTGCACGAGAAGGGGCGAAAGCCGATTGTGTAGGACTGAACGATCCACTAGTTCCAGTCGAGTGTGTAGCCACTGCGCCAGCAGCTTGTTGGTATAAACCAGGTGGTAACGTTGAGGGTATAAATGGGATCTTCCCAGACATGACGTTCTGAATCATATACATCCCAATGGCGAAGTCCGCCGAGTCCAGCGCCCCTCTGTCTTTCGTGTCGGCGAGATTCCTGTCGTACGGTCATCAGCGCATGCTGTAGATAGAAGAGATGTTCCAACTGACCATATTTGCAGGAGCTGGTCGTTGGATAGATTAGACTTAACAAATATATCCCGAGCTTTGTCCGCTGGGAGCACAATAAGTCGCGTCCATGTACTAGATTTGTAGCTTACCACTCAGCAAGCCATTGACGGGTCCACTCCGCTGGAATAGGCTGTCGTACTTGGCCTTGTCTTGTGGGGTGAGCTGCGGAACTCCCGGTGCAGGCGACCTGGGTAACGATGAGCCCGTGCTATTGGGCACCAGCGCAACGCCTTCGATGTTCGCCAGTGGTCCGGCTGTCCCACCATGAGTGCCGCAATTCGAGGACAATAGCGCGTCTCACGTACGTTTATTGACCGAAGCAGGCGTTATCTTCTCTCCCTTCTGCGCCAACCCAATCAGCCTCACAGCCACACTAACGCCCTTCTTCGACAACCATCCCTTGTTATCCTCATCCGCGATATTCCAAATTTCTCCAAGGACGGTCGGCGGGAGCTTCGCCCCACCAAACACCCGGACTGCGACATCTCCAGTAATGACCCCGAGCTTCTGAGGATCGGACTGGGCGAATATCTGGTTTACAAGGGCAGTTTCCGCAGGAGTTGGGGAGAAAACGGACATTGTCCAGTTCTTGAGGTCAGAGAAGAAGCAACGCGGGCTAATGGATGTGAATGTGATCTTTAACTTGCGTAAGCAAATGATACGCTGATCCCCCGTCTGAAATTCCCACGGTCACTACAGGTGCTTCGCAGCTGTACATTTGCCTGCCGTACAGCTGAGATGACAATGAAATAGAATTCAAGTGCGGGCTGAAAGCAACCCTTTGAGTAGAGGACAAGTCAAGATTCCGGAGAGAATGACATAATCTTGAAAGTATGCAGTACCTTACTGGTTTGCATGTAGTGGAAAATGGTAACTTCAAGGCTGTACCAAAATTTCAGCTATGATATCCCATTCTTTCAGTATCCTGACCCCCACTGCGCCTCTATCCATCTCCGAGTCGACTTTGTCCTCTACCAGTAGCGCTCTCAACCCACCAACAGTCGTGAACCCCTCCTGCAAGGCTATATAATCAAGCTCGAAGTCCTGAACGGCTTGCACTTTGGTTGAAGGATCGCTCGTGTCCGATGACGGAGAGGAGAACGAAACGGGAGGGAGGTAGAGAGTAGATTGTCCCAAGGGCTTCACGGCGGATAGTGGAGCTCTAAGTTCATCACTGCCGCTAAAGTACGGAGGAGGAAGAACAACGGTTCCTTCCTTAGATTCTTCAGGTTCCCTCGTGACGTCGTTCGGCAGTTCGGAAAGCGACTGTCGTTGGGCAGCCGCTAATATCTTGTTGTGTGCAAGAGCAACATTGAAACCTGTGTGACTTTGCGACGGGGTGGAGAATCCAGACGACGGCGCCCGAGGGCTGAAGGCGCCAGATTGTGGTTGCAGAGGGTGGGCGTTGAAGGACGGAGGTGCCTGGATTACTCTGGGCGGCTGCAACCGTTGGACAACAAGTCGTAGCGTCCTGGTCTGAGACTTTACTACCGTCCCCAATACCACCAACGAGCAAGACAACTTGAATGGCTTCTCCACATGTATTGATTCCCGAGGGACGGACCGCACGACGAGCGTCACTTCAATATCTGATGTTATTAATGCCTGGTTTGATTGACTGAATGCAGGTGTTTGGGTGCGAACTGGAACGGGTGGCTGAGCACGATTGTTAAAGGGAGAGCCTGGCCGAGATAGAGGAGAGAGAGGACGGGACGGAATGGAGGCGATTGATTGGTTTCTTTTCAGATAGGCAGGAAGTGCAGAAGCAGTGGGCTGGGCCAGCGCAGGGGCAGGGGCTGGGGCAGGGGCTGGTATTCGACGCGATAACATCTAGACGGATAGGTTTACATCCAGGATTTATAGGGATATACAGCACTTACCGAGGTAAGAAGACGTCCTGGCTCTCCAAATGATGACCGCCAGGAGATATCCAGTCTTCCGAGAGGCATCGTACTACCAGGTGTTGGCGGAGTGGAGGCTAGAGGCACAGCCGTAGGTGTTAAGATATAGATATACTGCCGCATATCTTGTGGTTGCATCAGAGCCATTGAACCTGAAAATACACTATCATCGCAATTGATGTCTTGCACTTGCCAATCATCTATGCATTGAAATTGCATTCGCTCAAACCACACTGGGTCCGGCATCAGATTTTGTATGTGTACCTCGAGGAAGATCTTCTCTCGCTCTGGAGGAGAAACCATGGCGGAGGGTGACCGAGGTGAGTGGACTTTGGTCTTCACTGACAACGGATTGGAAGCCTGCATGAACAGCCTACTGAGTAAGGATCGGAGATAATTGGGTGAGTGAGACTGACAGCAAATTTGTAGAACTTGCGGAAAGTCTGTAAGGCGGGATCGTTGGGGTCTTCTGCCGATCCTGGTGGGTGTCGGACATTCGGTGGTACACGGTAGGAGACAGTGCACCCAAGGACGTGCTGGCCTAGTTCTTTGATTTCATGGCTCACAACGTTCTCTAGCGTATCCCCTGGAATAAGTTGGCAATCTGGTCCGCCAAATTCCGCAAGCACGACCTTCGTGTTAGCCGTCTGCATCTCTACTCTCAACCGCACTCCTTCGACATCGAATTCGGTTTCATTGTTGACGCAAAGACAGCTTGTGAATGTTTCTCCTAGTTGTATCGCACCAAACGAAGATGGAAGTGTGAGGATTTCGGACGTGTGTGTCAAGTCTCGTAACGTCTTAGGATGCAGCGGCAGAGGCGTCTTTCCTTGCAAAGAGAGGATTGATGCCGTGGAATGAGCCTATGCAAGTTGATTCTTGGATGAACGATCCCTTGAAAGCTTCTGCGAGGAACTCACGGAGAACGATGGAGAACTAGAGTAGAAGGGCTCCCATGCACCCGCCAATGAAGGCCGCTAAACACAGAGTTAGGTCATAATGAATCCTGCAGGATGGAAAGTGGTCACCAGATACCTACGGATACGCGCATCACCTTCAAAGACAACATGTGTCCTGGGCCTTCCATGATTGAAGACAACGAAGCGGGACTTCGAAAGCGCGCCAATGTGGCTAAACACGGTGGCACGTGAAGCACCTATTACACCCCTGAATATTGAAATTTGTTTGGGCGACGATAAAGTCATGCTCTGGAGTTTATTTAATGGCACGGATCTGATTACAGAATTATATAGGACGTATGAGACGCGACAATATAGATGCTAAATGGGTGTTTACGTTTATAAGGGGCCCGTCTAAATATAAAGAAAGATGGTGGGATAAGGCTTCTACAGGTGAGCTTGTGTGAGTACGTTCCTCGAGGAGTATGGGATCTCGGCCTCAAGTTCCTCGAGGAGACCCAGCACATCTGCAGCGCAGCCAAACGAAAGTGTAAATCCGGAGCTGTTTAACCAACTCGGTGAGTTGACACCATCTAGAGTCCAAATAATTGTGGTACTCACCCTCCTTGGCCGTACGAGTGAATGATGTGGCTGATGGATCCGTCTTCTCTTGTTCTTTGCTCTCTCTGGACGCGAACATTTGCGTCACGGAATGGGCGGAGTCCCTGTACAAATGGGTCCGGGTCCAACTCAGCATTCTCGAGACCTGGAACAAAAGCGTTGCATCGCTCGCGCATGCGAACAATCTCGGGGCTGTTGATGGTTAGATCAAGAGTGTGCACATGCGGTTGAACAAGTCCTGTGTGATAATGATTAGCTCGCAGGAAATAGACAATGAGTGGTTTCGATTTACCTCCTAGAATGAGTGTGCGATCGTTACGAGGAACAATGAACACAATGTCCTCAGCGTCGGCGCCGTGGGTGTCGTCATGAGAAACACATAAAGCTTCCGTGACCTTGGGGAACTTCTTTCCGTCGTTGATGACGCGGATCAATGCACCACGCAGAGGAAGGACAGTCTTATCAGCAGCGGTCTCGTAAGCGTTAAGTCCGGTGCAGTTGATGATCGCTGTGGCGTTGTACTTGGCAAGAAGCTTGTCTTCTTGAGCCAGCAAGTCGCCGGAAATTTTAGCAGTCACAAGTCGGGCACCTTTCTTTGAGACAGTGTAGCGGAGCCATGTCATGTAGTGGTCGGTGTCAATGACAGGGGCAAGGTGGCGGTAGGAGTCAACGACTCCGGCCTTTTGGTTGACTGCATGTTTGGTGACTAATGTCGGGTCGTGCAAGAAGCCTTGGATCTATTCGAGCTTGTGTAAGATTGATCTGGAATCTTGGAGGTAGATAACATTACCTCTTTCTCAGCTTCAATTTCATTCATTTTCTCCAGCTGTCCGGGCATGTCATTCAACGATTGCTCGAAGAAGAAGTTGGCTGCCCGCATGCGCACACCGTGCTCTTGGACAGGGACGGTCTTCATGAGTTTGTCCAAAGCTCGGTAGGAAGTCAAACACCAGCGCTTGGAGTTGTCAAGAGAGATCAAGTTGGTGTGCTTGCCACAAACTGCAGGAGGCCATTCCCAGCTGTAAAAACCAAACGGTTAAAGTTCGTTATCATTAGTCGAACAGTCCTAGACCCTCACAGTGCACCGGCGATTTGGGAAGTGATGCGGTCGCTCAATGACGCCCATTTCTCAGAGACGACTGTTACATCGTAGCCAGCGTCAAGCAGAGCCCAAGTAGTCTAGAAACAAGAGTTGTGAATATCAATGGTTGATGTCGCTGTAGATGAGACCCACAGTGAGACCGGTGACGCCGCCACCAACGACCAAGACACGCTTCACAGGTGGAAACTTGGTCGCGAGGTTGACGCCTTCGTTCAAGACCAATTCCTCGCCGACGCGTGTAAGGTAGATTTCAGAAGCTGACGAAGTGAAAGACATTCTGTCGGTGAGGTGGTATTAAACAGGTGGAACTGCTGAAGAAGGCCGAGGAAATGCAGAAGTGAAGCTGATGATGCTAAAATCTGCTGAGGGAGGGTACCTTATATACAGAGCAAGCCCATGCCGAGAGCCGAGGTGCTGTTGAGGAGACCTGAGTGTCGGATGCAACATTTGAGAATCGAATGTCGTTGACGCAGCGACGGGCACGCGCTGCCCGTCGAACGCAACGGTCTAGTCTTGACATTGAAACAACACCTTGCGAAGAATTTCAAACGGTCCGGATCCCAAAGGCCTATAATAACTCAGCATGCCATACAAAGTATCCTCTAATGGTCAACGAAAACGACAAGCGATGCCTGAGCGCCAGTTGAAAGCGACGGAGCATAGTATTCTGCCTTGCGCAGAATCTAGTCAACAATGGTCAAGTCTACAAGTCGCAGACTTCGGTATCCTATTCGTACGCACGGAAGTGTGTCGGACAGTGTATAAACAGGCGCGTACTGGATGTGTCGGCGATATGTGTGAATTATTGACGGAGTATACAGTGGATAAAGTCGGCAGTGGTACATGTGGACTTGGGTTGCCTCGCCAGTCGTCCGCATTCATGGGAGCTTCGCGTAGCGGAGTGGGGCCTGCATCCTCGTGCGTCTGTCTAAGCTACTTCTGTTATTTTGGAAGTAAGTCACTGGGCAGGGAAGCCGAGCCACTCGGGCTCTATGAAAGTGTTCTCCATCCACAAGCAATTAGGCAAGCGTGATGCAAGAGGCAGACGTCGCTTCAACCAGCTGCGGCGAATCAAAGGGGAAGAAACGTAGAAGGGTGGATCGTCGTCGAGACCTGAGATCGTTGACGAAGCGGTCACCTGACTTCTTGGACTCAAACGTTGGCGGAGGTTGGCGGCTGGACGTTACTACAGGGACAAGTCTGAGCCAGTGAGCGAGGTCAACTGTCCATGTCATTGTCGGTGGTAATATGGCGTGTCATGTCAAGTTTATGTTTATCCAGTCGGCGGCAGGTCAGGTTCATGGAACGACAATACCGGCATTATTGTAAAGTTACACGCTCGATAACATATGAGAGTCCACGACTATGGGGATGATCAGGTGTCATGCAATTACCCAAGGTTGGCTGACGAGCTGCTGGACTGAGATCAGTGCACGATACCGTACATCCGGGTCTTCGTGGGTCATCAAGTCCATAACGCGTGTCTTTCCTCCGAGGTCCGTAACGAATCTAGGGATAGTAGTATAATCAGTCAAGTAAAGAGGGGGGGAGGAAGAACTCACTTCTTGCCACGTTCATAGTGTTTGACGTATTGTCCGATGTCATGAGCTGCAACAGCAAGTACGAGGGGATCGGAAGAGTCGATCAAAAGCTTCACGAGTATTCTAAAGTTCGGAGTCATTTTTCAGTTGCGCAGATGTTAATGTTGCTTTACGCACTTGAGTTGCTCGCGATCCTTATCGTTCAATTTAGTGGCGTTTTCTTTCCAGAAGTCGTCAGATTCATGAACAGGAGTCCACGACAAGTGCCCAGAAGAAAGTTCAGATGTATATTCGTCATATGTTCTGCCAGGGGTATTATGAATATATTAACAAGGTGATATCACAAGCTGTGAAAAGAAAGGGTGACTTACGTGAGGCTTTGGAAGTTCGCCGTGAGTTCATCTTTGAGGAATTGGATATCCTCGATGATATCCTCGTCCGTCCATTTCCTTGTGCAAAGGTTCTTAACGAAAGGTAACAACTCTGCAACCAGCATCGCTGGCAGATTCGCGGATGGTGCTTTCGTAACTAGATTCTGAGGATATGCGAGGTCAGCTGTGTAAGTGTTAAGAGGAGGCACATTCAAACTGACTCTAAACGTTGCAACAACAACGCGGGTGACTTTCTCCTTTACGGCACCCTGGGCGACGTCAGTCAGCAGCGGGATAACGTCGTATTTCCTACATCAAAATTCTAAGACCACGCGTCTGCGAACAAGAGTCATGATGCATACTTCTGGATGTTCTCCGCTATTTCTTGCTCAAAGGACAATAGCCAAAGGCAGAGCACAACTTGATAGCTCATCTGAGGCCCGGGGCGTTGCTTGAGGATCTCGATCAGACTATCAGTCGGTTGTGAGCACTGGGGTGTTGTGATGAATAGGCACGCCGTACCCGCTGATTATGCCTGGCTGCGCCCAGACGGCATTTCGGGTCGATCGCTTCGCCAAAAGCGCTTCAAGACTTTGAACTGCCACATCACGCCTGTTCGAACTCTGAGACTGTATCAATGCAGACAATGTCCGTAAGAAAGGCTGTAGGTGCTGGGAAATAGGAGAGGGATCTGTGCTGTGGGGGTGGTTCGGAACAATACAGGACGATGTGCCGATCAACTCACCTGAGCAAGACGGTGAGGATTTGAGTTGTCTTGAGCTGAATGAACTCATCCTGAGTGTCCAGACACCTGTAACGTTTTAGTACGTGTCGCGATGCGGTTTACGCTGTGGCTCACCTAAGGAGGGGTACGTAGGGCAACTCGGGATCACTCTCTGATGTTCGGAAGAACAGAGGTATGCGCTCCTCGTGGTCTGTAATGATATTCAGCGATGATTTAACCACAAGATGGCCGTGGAATTCAACCTGTGAGAGCTTCGGCGATCAGGACGAGGAGGCATTGCATAGTATCGATCCTCTGAAGCTTCTTCAGAAGTCGCAAGTAGAGCAGCGCGTATGTCTGGCCATCTGACAGCAAGATCGACTCGTTTCGAGCCTTATTATTTCCGATTCTTTTGATGAGAGTAAGATCTTCTGAAGTTACGAGCCCTGCGCGTTGGTAGCCCTACGGTATGCGCTCAGAGATATTCCTGCAAAGCGCAAGGTATCAACTGACCTCCCATGGAACCGGCTTCGAGCGGAATTTCGACGAGGTTTCTTCGAGGTATGTGTTGGAAACCAGCGATATAGACATTGGTCGCTGTGAACGTCCAAGATGTTGATGAGGCGGAGGGACTGCAGTACAGGGTGCACCTGGTTCCGAATTGGGAACTGGTTCCCACAGTCAACCTTTCCGAAACCAAAAAGTTTGCCGAGTCCTTGACCACACCGACGCGATGTTCTCGCGCAGTTTACTCACTTCATGTAGAGCTCCATCGAAAGGTACGACCCAGACTCAACCGTGAGGCGAGAGCATTTCTGAAATCTGCTAGATGTCTCTTGTCTTCGCCGTGCGTTGGCTACGGAGGCTTCGCTAGGCTCGTCCACGACCGCCTCGACTGCTCCTCCGGCGTCCTCGAAACGCTCCACTCGTCCTAACATCACGACAGCAATCATTTTGAACCGATCCCCCACTCTTACGCGCACACCCACCCCCTTCGAACGCGCTTATTATGCATACCAAGCTCGAATACGCCGTGCATTGCACAACCCATTCCCTTATGAGTTCTATTTTAAACAGGGTTCTCTACTCGAAACTCGCTTCAACATTGAGGAGGCGGAGAGGGAGCAGTTGGCATTCGGAAAGGATTTTACTGGAGAAGTCGTGACGAATGAGAAGGAGGAAGCCAATAAGAGAGCGGTCGCTCAGCTGAGCCAGCAAGAGGGTGAAGGCGAAGTCATTATGCCCAGGACCCACGAAGCAGACATCAAGAAGGACACCAAAAGCTTGGATAGGAAGGGTGCACGGAATCTCTACCTCTTATTGCGGGTCGACCAGGATGGTAAGCAAGTTTGGAGGTTCCCTCAAGGCGGTGTGGAAAAGGGAGAATTGCTACATCAAGTATGAGACCAAGTTAACTAGCACAAAAACCATTACTAATAGTCGCGGTTTCTAGGCAGCTCAGCGAGACCTCTTTGCAGAATGTGGGCCTCACATGGACACCTGGGTCGTCAGCCGCAACCCAGTGGGCGTGTCCAAATCCCCCGCAGAAGCGACAAAGGATGGACAAGAGGTATGCGCCCCACTTTTTGTGCGCAATCACTACTCACATCGTCAACAGGATGTCACATTCTTCTATAAAGCCCATATAATGGCTGGTCAAGTCCGTCCGACACAAGCATCCGTCTCCGATTTCGCCTGGTTGACCAAGGAAGAAATCGAGTCTCACGTCTCCAAGGACTACTGGGAGAGTATCAAGGACATGCTCTCCGAGCATTAGTATAGCTGGTGGCTCCATACCATATTAATATTGATCTACCTGCATTATATATTCAAAACATGTGAAGATTCTACTTTGGTGACGAGATCGCTCTGCGCATTTCTGGGCGTTTTCTAGCGTCGTCAAACCTACGAACAATGACTTCGCATTTTGTGGTTTTGCAGATATGCTTGGATGCTGCTTTCAGTTCGTCAGACAAGAATGTCAGTCCAGCCGCCTTCTCAACCTGCCCGACTGAAGAAAGGAGAGGTTATTGACAATTGCTACATTGTTGATAATGCCGCTTACTATCCATAATGAAGCTTTCGAGTGGGGCTCCATCCGGAATCACAGCGTTGGGGAGGACGAAAGCACCGGAAGAAAGCTCAAGGATGTCCGGCGTAGATGGGGACGCAGGTCGTGATGTTAAGACAACCTTCGCAAAATGCGTTGGTACCGACACGTTGGGTGGTGATCCAATAACCTCATGCGTCTTTCGGCAATCAGCATAATTCGGGAGAAAACTTGCGATACGGCTTACCACACGCCATTTCCCGTCAGGATGAAGCTGCGGGAGGTACAAGGGGACTGTAAACACGTAGACATCAGCGAACGACGAAGTCAGGCGTCGACACCAATCTTCTAGATATGCCCAATCTGGCAGTTGTGTTATTCTTCCTTATAATTGCTGAGAGAAGTAGAATGCACATACAATGTCTGTTGAAACCATCGCCAACTTGAGGCGCGATGTTAGATAAGAGGAATGTCTCATTCATAGCTTCCTAAAAAATAACGCGTCAATTCAGAAGTATTCATGCAATGTAGAGTTCTGGGCTGCTTACCTGAGAAAATTTTGCATCAGCTGCAGGAACCCTGTTAACAAACGACATTATTCAAGATTTCATTCAATTATCAAGAAGCGGGGCACACATATGGCCGCGGTCATAACCACTCCGGAAGTAGTCTGAAAGTTTGGACCGGAATGCAGCAGGCAACGAGACATCTTCGGTGAAAGTCGACTTCTGGCGGTCTACCAGCTCACCACCCTCGGGTGGGGGAGAAACCGCCGACTTGCCTAGTGATGCTAGTGTCAAGTGTTCAGCCGTCTACATATCATTTCAGCATAGAGAGCCTGCAGCGGTGTGATTAATAGACGCGTACCCAAGCTGGATGGCGGAGTCTACGGTCGTAGGCAGCAACATATGCTTTGCGCACCAAGGGATCAGCTATGGGACCTACAAGCCAAATGAGCCTCGACCCCATAGCAAGAGGAAACAGCAAAACACACCAGGGTTTCCGTATCTCAATGGGGGCGCGACAACGCCTCCGGAAGACGCGACTGTGGATATTTGGGCGTTCCCTCCTGGTCCGACCTCAATGATCGGGGATTTTATGGCGGAGACTTGGGAATTTTGCGCTGCGTGGGGGATTTCGCGTTTTCTCGAGGCGACTGCAGCGGCTACGCCCCCGCCTACGAGGGCACCAGCAGCAAATACGGCAGCATGAACCAGAGCGGAGCCAGCCATTGAATAACAGTGAAGCAACGAATATTAGGCGCCCAGAACTACGGTCACCGTCTCAGGAATTCATTTCCCTGGCGTCAAGCTGGGGGGCTTTGAGCGCAGTCAACATCCGTGTATTGTGAGTGATTCGATACGGCAGGCGATTGGATTCTGATCTTATATCTTACAGACATCGGTCACATCTCAACTATAGGTTCTACGGGGTAGCGCGGGCATTTCGGGGGGTGAAATGCCTGCAGAAACTAATACCACTTTTGCAAGTAACGATTGGCTCGACTCGCGGGTCTACCTTCGACAGAACTTTCACCGTGTCATTCCATCAACGCGTCAGCAACGTTCCATCGCGACATAAGCGTTAAACCCCGACTCTTACCCAGAGAATTGCTGTAACGACCACGTGTAGGATGTCGAATCGTCCGAGAGGAACCTGTGTGCCTGGCGAAGGCTCCAGTGACCCGTGGAAGGGGGATCGCCTGTTACCCGGGCTACGGGGAGTGTTGACCCGCTCGGGGACTGGCGAGGGCGCAGGCGCGCTGTGGTAGAGTAGAACGAATAATTATTAATACGGAGTTCCAATCTCCTGCCATAGTAAGAGTAAGCGCTGTAACTACTTCTAAATAGGGGTAAGGTAAGTATTCTATCGTCCCAATTGCACTGAACTCCTTTCCTTCTCCGTGGATGACAAAGTCGCTTCTCCTGGCTTCTGCAGCCTATGATCAACCTTGCAGGATTCATCGCCGCAAAGTGCTTTGCAGTCTCGTATCCAATGCTGTATTGGCCCCAATAACAACTCCAGCCCCTCCAACATATGGCTTCGCCACAATGGAGGTTAAATGGAGACTACAAAAAGCCAGTCTTCCCAGTCAAATCCTCCGTCTCCACTGGCAGAACTCGCGCCCACTGTCCCTTGGTATTCACATTTCGAATGAGGAATGTTGGTTTCATGAGAAGGGGGATTGATACCGAAGGACTTTATGAGGCTCAGTTTGATGCCTGCCGGGTTACGCGTGAAAACGGAGTGCCTCATGAGACGCATTCCCAGGTATGGCGTTCGTATGCTGGCAAAGGGCTCTGCTATCTAAGAACAAGGTCATTTGGCGTGCAATAGAGCAATGATTAATGAATATTTCTCAGGTCAGCGGTCTGCAAATTCTGTGCTATCTTTGCCAAATCTTTGCTTCTTCTCAGGCCGCGGTCGGTGAATCGACGACAAACCAATGAGGCAACACGTGCAGTGGCATCCCTTTTCTGAATCTCAATACCATCGTAGAAGATCGCAGAACTCATCCGATACGCCAATGCGCAGATTTCCCCTCGAAATCGAGTATCTCATTCTCCGACAAGTTTCGGACTCGTATACACGTCGTAGTTGCGCACTGGTATGCAAGTCCTGGCACGAGTCCTGCCTTCCCGAGCTTTTTCGCTCGCTCACCATCCACATGGATAACGATCGACATCTGCTAGCCTGTAGTAGATTGTTAACAATTTCCCCCCATCTACGCCAACACGTCCGCAAAGTTTGGTTTTATTGGGACTTCACCGTGAGACATGTTGACGAGGACGAAGAGCTTATGATCGATTCGATTCTTTCGGGACTCACACACCTTGATGAGCTCCTATGCTCTCCAATTCCATTCGAGACGCTGTCTTGTGTCCTCCCACAGTTACCCATCACGACCCTCTACCTCGGGGAGCCACTCGAGGCCATATCATCTCCCCTCGACCTTCTGTCCGTGCTCAGAGAAGCCGCAAGCACTGTTCGCTCCTTGACATTGGAGGACATCATGCTTGATGATCCTCCCACTTCGATCAGGGGTGGACCCGTCCGTATGACTGCGTTGCAAGAACTTGCTATCGTATTATGCGGAAACCTTCCGCTTGTTTCCGAGTTCATACAAATGCCGAGCTTGAAAACATTCTACTGCGCGGGCAATAATACGGTCCCCGGTGATTGCATGCCATCGTCGATGGATACCCTTGTCGTGGCGGAAGCAAAAGTTTCAGGCAAGTCCACTACATTGTATTCATCCACGGTGCGAAGCAATTGGACTAAATCGAAAACAAACAGATAGTTTCGATCCGCCCAGCGTCGACAATTTTTGCGTTCGCTGGACACATGAGCTTTGGCAGTACAATACCCTTTCAGAAGCTGTCGAAGATGCGATCACCACATTCACCGTCCCATCAAAGATCAAGCATCTCGAAATTTTAGTTTCCCCTATGGCCACGCCGGATGACGACACATTTGATAACCTGGAAGAACTTGATGAACGCCTTTTTCATCTCCACCAGAGCGGGTCCTTTGAACGGCTCACCATCACGTCTGAAGCCCACAGTCTGAGGCCTAGATGGTACGTCAATAGGATGCCAAACCTGGAAAGCCTTGGCTTGGTGAAAGTACGGTGTGGTAGCTCGGTGCTGTACCCTCGCTGTGTGGATCTTGCTCTGCCCTGGGAGTAAGTTTCACTAGACATATGCCCGTAGCACTGCTTAGTGCGAGCCTTGTCGTTGACTGCGTTCTGCGGGTCAATGCTGTGTGCTCTACTTTTGTTCATTATATCCTGCTCAATTCTCGCGCTGTTCCCTTCTTCCCTTTCGTAGATAGCACTCCCCACTACTAGTGCCCTCTTGTAACGGAAAGTTAGTTGTTCGCAAGGAAATATACCAATGATGGCCGATACTCATATGGCTGTTGTTCCTAGACTAGGAGTCTCCTATTTCGTGGCGCTCTCGTGCTCGATTTCCTTGCAATTCGACTTCACGAATCACTTACAATCGTTTTCTCGAAACGACAAGACTGGCCCGCCAGGCTACGAGTCACTCAGAATGCGCAGGTTGCCTCTCGAAATCGAGCATCTCGTTCTCCAGGAACTGGAGGGAAGGCATCCTTACGCCCTTCGTAACTGCGCGTCAGTATGCAAGTCTTGGCACGAGTTCTGCCTCCCCATCCTTTTTCATGAACTTACCATCAATATGGATGGCAAGCGACATCTACCAGCATGCAGCAGGCTGTTGGTCGAATCCCCCCGCATACGTCGACATGTCCGCAAAGTTACGTTCGAATCTCAAGACTTTCCGATCTATGTCACCAACGAGCACGAAGAACGGCGTATGATCGAATCGATTCTACTTGGACTTCCACGGCTGGACGAACTTCTCTGCACTTCGATTCCATTGGAGACACTCTCTTCTATCCTCCCACGACTATCCATTACAACACTTTATCTTAAAGTAGATGTATACTCGCCCCTCACCCTCCTACCGGTGCTCGAGGCAATCGCTGCCACAGTTCGCTCCCTGACGTTGGAGGAGCTTGTTTTTGGTGATGAACTCACCGTGGATGAATTCGCCTCCGTAATCAAGGGCGGACCCATCTGCATGACTGCACTGGAAGAGCTTGCCATTGTATTGTGTGCAAATCTTCCGCTTGTTGCCGGGTTCATCCAAATCCCAAACCTGAAAACACTATACTGTGCAGGCGTGGACGTGCCACTCGGTGACAGTATACCATGTTCGCTGCAGACACTTGTCATAGCGGAAGCCGAAGTTTCCGGTAAGTCCTACTTCTAACGTCTCTACACACACGAAGTAGCTAAGCCGAAAACAAACAGACGACTTCAAGCCACTCAGTGTCGAAAATCTTTGCATCCGCTGGTGGCATGGACATGGGCACCGCGCCCTCTCAGAAGCTATCGAACATTCGATCGCCACATTTACCGTCCCGTCGAAACTTAGAGAAATAGAGATTCTACTTTCTCCTAGCACCAGGCACCGCAAAGACGCGTTCGACGAGCTGGACACACTTGAAACGCGTCTTCTTGACCTACGCCGGAGCGGCTCCTTTGAACGGCTTACAATTACGGCTGAAGGCAACATTGTGGAGTCTAGCTGGGTCCTCGACAAGATGCCAAACCTAGATAACCTTGGCCTACTTGATGTACGGTTAGGTTCTTCAGTGCTGTATCCCCGCTGTGTCGATCTTGCTTTGGGCTGGGAGTAAAATCCAGATTGACCTCGTTTCTTTAAAACCGCTAAGCACGATATTTAGCCAGTGCTTTGATCTTTTAAATCTCGAACTTTGTTAACAACGTTTGAAACGGTCGGCATCATACCACGACCAACCTTGCCCCACCAGGGGTTAGTACATTCTGTGCGGTAGAATGTTACCTACATTAAGAACCATGCCAAAGGTTACCCCTTTGCAACCCCTTTGCATAAGCAAGCGCGAGACAGGGTCTTCTATCCTGCACCCCTGGTTCCATCGATTCCAACCATGTGTAAAGTTCCACCCGAAATCCAGCTTCTCATTCTCCAGGAATTGGACAGACAGGAGGACGTTCTTCGCGAATGTGCTCTGGTATGCAAGTTCTGGCACGAGCTCTGCCTCCCCGCGCTTTTTCGTGAACTGGTCATCGACATAGAGGATCTACAGGCACACAATGACTTCCTCGCCAACTCCCCCCATATACGCACTCATATTCGCAAACTTAAATTTGAATTCTCTGCGTTTCCTGTTCATGTTCACCCTCACGAAGATCGTATGATTGTGTCGCTTCTTCTAGGGCTTCCATGCTTAGACGAGCTCTTGTGCACCTCGATTATATTCACCACACTGACTACGGCGCTCCCACAACTGTCCATCACAAAACTTTACCTCCAGGAAGACATTTACGCCCCCCATGCCTTCCTTCCAGTTCTTCGAACAGTCGCTGGGACACTTCGCTCCCTGACACTGGAGGAATTCGTTTTTGTGGATGAAGACGATCTCGCGACCGAGATCAGCGTCGGCCCCATAATTATGACTGCCTTGGAAGAACTCGCTATCGTGGATTGTGATAACCTTCCCCTCACTTCAAACCTTATAAGGATGCCCAGCTTGAAAATCCTATACTATGGAGCTGGATGGGCGGCGATGGGTGATGGCATCCCCTCATCGCTGAACACTCTTGTCGTGGCAGGAGCAGCCATTCCAAGCGAGTACACAGATTGACCCACCGAGCGGAGTAACTGACTTCAACCACGCAGACAATTTCCAGCCACTCAATGTGGACAATGTCTGCGTCCTTTGGTGGGAAGGAGATAGACACCACCTCTTAGGCGCAGTCAAACAAGCAGCCAACAAGTTCGCCATCCTATCGCAGATCAGGCACATCGAGATCTTGCCTAGCGTCCTGTGCGGCGAGCGGGTGAAGTTGGATCAGCTAGAAGCGTATGCTCTTGACCTCCGCCGGAGTGGGCGCCTTGAGCGACTGACCATCACGGTCGGAAAGGACGACGTATTGGGTCTTGGATCAGTCGTCGACAGGCTGCCAACCTTGAGTGATCTTGGTTTACTTGATATTCGAACCGGACTCCCCTCGGTTCTGTTCCCCCGCTGTAATGAGAGTAACATACATCGGGAGTGGACATTATCCTGAGCCATGCTCAGCCGTGGCGTGGGCATCGCCATTGGTTTGCGTTCTGCAAGCTCATGTCACATATTCCATATTTAGGCGACACTTCTTGTACCTCTACTCCACTCTTCCTCTTTGCTCTATCCAACATCCTATCGCTCTTGCCATGCCGTCAATACCGCAAACCCTTGCGACGGAAGCTACTTCGCGGGGGAATCTAACACTTACCGCCAAGGTGGCTATCTCCGTCGTTGTCGCGTTTGTCCTAACCGCCGCCGTCGGCTTCATTTTGTGGTACAAACTATCAAAACCTCTTCGTGAACGACACTTCAAGATCAATCGTACACTCGCCAAGAATGGCTACAACGAACTTGATAAATCCAACGTACGCCGACGCTAGCTCAATGCGCATTTGGGTTGTATCCTCAAACTTTCTTTGCAGATGAATAATAGTCACTCACCCGCCCTCGATGACACCACGCTCGAGATTACCTCAACTTTCTACAGCGAGTCGCAAGAGGCGTTGATTGGGAAAGGCGATGCACGGAAATGCCACTCCAAGTCACTGGACAACCCGCCCTTTGTGGATATGCGCCTCGATCCTCAGCTCAATGTATCCTACCAAAAGCAAGAGCGTACGGTCAATATTTGCCATGCACTTGAGACGAGCGGGTCTTGCCAGGCCTTGGTGGAAAAATGGTCGGCCCCGAGTAAACGCAGCCTGAAGAAAGGACCAATGCCCCGCATTCCTTTGAGCGATAAGAGGGTTGTAACGGAGCCTCCAGGGTTAGGATGGTTTTGAAATCGCGTAAATTCATCTTGTATGGTACATCCTGACACTGAGATGTGATGTCGCCCCTGAGGCCTGAGGAATAACTCAGGGGCTTTGCTGGTGTTTCGATTCTCGACAAAATTCCCGACATAGTCACTTGCACGCATTGCATTCATCCTCTTGAAGCTTTGATGTTCCCGGTGGATTAGCTACGAGTCAAGATGATCTGCGTTGTATTGCCAAATGTTCTGCATGTCTATCATCCCTTCTTTACTCCCGGAACGCAGTTCGGTTTAGACTCTGAGTATCATCCTAGCAGAGCGAAATTCGACTAGGATCACAAGAAAGATACAGAATAGATATCTCCTCGAATTCAAACGTGTATGATATAAAGAAGGGTATCATAGATAGTAAGTATAGTCCACGTCCATGCACAACCACCAGTAAGGCCCTGAATCCCAGCCTACTTCTGCAGATACTGCTCAACCGTGGTCTGAACCCGCGGGTCCACCTTGGACAGAATCTTCACAGTATCGTTCTAAGTGAATATTTCGCGTCAGCTACTCGTCGAAAAGAGACAACGTTGATGTGTCTCACCCAAAGGATGTTGCGAAATTCCTTCCCTTTCTTTGAGATGACGAAGTCGCCCGGCTCCATGATGTGGGCCAGGCTCACATATGCACCTTTCAGCGCATTCAGCCCTCCTTGAGACTCAGGCGGAGTAACTACTGAGCCCCATATCACTTGCCGCGCCCCCTCTTCCGCTGTCCTAGCAATCAGCTTCTCGAATAGCCACATAAAGACACTTCGCATTCCACGACGAATTTCAGAGTAGCAGAATCCGGGATTTATGGCATTCACGATAATTGTGGGGCGAGATGATGGAAGGTGGTCCGTCAAAGCCAATGTGAGGAGAACGTTTAGCACTGTTTCAAAGTGAGCCTTAACATGCGTGAGAAGTGAGCTAGACTCACGTTTAGCTAACTTGTATTTCTCCAAATGATCACTGTTAAGGCAGTCAATCAGCTACATGAAGAGTTGGGCTAACGAGAGGCCTCACTAGGGTTGGCAAAACTCCTTGCTATTCAATGCTTCGAGCGCGGAGGGTACTTGATAGAGCTTGTCAGGGATTTTGCCGTCCTGATGAAGTTCACTGGCGACGATCACGATGCGTGGCTCGGACGCAGACATTTCGGCCGCTTTGAATAATTTCGGGAGCAGGAGGATGATAAGGAGGGCTGGAGCTAGATGATTAACTTGAAGTCTGGCGTTCAAAGTATCATGGTGTCAAGCTTAACGGCGCGGGAGTTGAACTATATAAGACAACTTACGAGGTCTCCCATTCGTCTTGGGTCAGTTCGTACTTCATGGACACGACGCCGGCATTTGCAACCAGGATGTCGAGCCGCTCGACTTCTTTCTTGAACTTGTCCGCGAAAGCTTTGACGGAATCAAAATTACAAAGGTCGATCAGCCAAAGCTCGGCTCTGTCGAATCCAGTGCTCTGTTGGAGGTCTTGGCAAGGAAATAAGTCAACATCCAAGGAAGTGATCGAAATAAAGTACGGACTCGCCAAGGCTGTGGTCCCCTTTGCCTGGTTTCGACAACCCATGATCAACCTAGCGGGATTCATCGTCGCGAAATGCTTCGCAGTCTCGTACCCTATGCCCGTGTTCGCGCCTATCACAGCGACCGTTTTCCCTGTTAAATCTCCTTTTTCCACAGGCGGGACCCTCGTCCACTGGCCCTTGATGAATGCCCATGCTGACACCTGCATCTGTAACGAGATCGAGGATGTACTTTGCTATGCTGCAAACATTAACGACTTAGGGAGGACGCATCTTATACCAAGCGCGAATCGACATTCACGAAAAGTGCTGACATGAATCCCTGTGACACATATGTTGATCAGCCAATCAGACGCGAGAAATTGCATCCGTGTTGCCTTGCATCCGTCCTCATTGTCGTTACACGCATCATACCACACCGACACTGCTTGCCGTGTTACGCGTACAGCAAGCCATGGCCAATTTCCCGTTCATCGAAGTATGAAAGGGTAGGTCTATATAGACCCTCGCGAAGTGATGATCGAAGCCGTCAGTGCTTGGCACCGATCGTGTTGGATCGAAAGCTGCTAATCCAGATACCTCCTGGATGTCATAAACACCGGCACTGAAGTCGTATGTACGACGATTAGTCTGGGTGGAACATAAAGGAGTAAAATTAAGTTAGATTTTTGCAAGGAGGAAACAACCAAAACTCACAACCGATCGGGAACTGAAGGGAAACGGTAGGTCATAACATCACACCTCGACTATCCGTGAAGCAAGGAGTCGATATCTTGAGTCGCCCAACGGGCTGTGAGCCGTAGTTATGGGGGACGATATATGGCTCATAGCACTGGTCGTCGATGCAGCACAGCATGACTTGTAGGATTGATGAATGGCGAAAGCGGAGTCCATGGTTCATAGACCACTAATACATACATACGAAGACAATACCGGAGCAACTCTCCTCTTCGTGTCTCGCTGAGCCGCGATGCAGTTCGCGTAGTGACCTATCTTCTCTTCCTCGTCCAACCAGGCCAAAGCCTACGATGAGGTTGCTGGACGGCATATCACTAGATAGCTGGTTCACCCTCAGAACCACCCTAGAGGTTGCGGGTGGCTAAATATGGGAATCCGAAGAGGCGCGGAGGAAACTTACGTAGGAAATATAGTCGGGGCTTTCACAGGCCTTGTATTCCTTCAGGAGTTCGTCACAAGTAGCCCTGATAGGCTGTCAGCACAAGATTTCTCGAGCGCGATACGGTGCTGCGTGGGCGCACCTAGCATCATCGAACTCCTCCAATCCATTTTCAAACATCTTTTCCTTCTTATATTGTTCCATGAAGGCATTGCGCTTGCGCAATCTATCGAATTGATCGAGCATACGTTTGAATAACTAAAAAGTGCGAGACGGGCGAATGTCAGTAGGCGACTACGAAGCAAGTTGAAGATACGTACCGAGGCGATACTCGTGTGATTGGCGAGCATTAGGCCGCTCACCCTGTGGTTGGTTGTAACGTAAGGTGACCGTCGCGTCAGCGCGACCTGTATTGAGGCTGGTCCCCAAGGAATGAAATTCGCAAGCTGACGTTCTCGTATACGGAGCAGAGATTGGTGGACCTGGCGGTGCGGGGAGATCAATAACAAGTAGCAGGCGAAAGTGTACCGCTCACATCCGTAGGATCAACGTCTCCCTGTATGATATTTAGGATAGATATGTAGCACGCTGTTTTACTAGGCGTTGTGGATACCATCCTATTCTTCGGCTGTAGGAGGCGACGCATCACATCTAGCACGGTTGTCCTCCGAATGGCCTTCGCCTGAAATTCGGACGTGAATAGATCTCCGCCTTCATGAAGATGCACACGTACCTTATCGATTTGATCACTCGTGAATGGGGTGTAGGAGGTCATGAGGAAGTGGCACCGAGGTGTAGGAATAAGCGAGGCGATGATTCCGACGAGATCATTGTTCATGTATCCAGGATATCGCAGAGTCTGTGTGCTTGCGGCGATGACGGTAGATACCTATGACTCTTTATCAGAGGGCAGCAAGAGACGGAGAAGGCTAAGCAAACAAGTTGATTGGTTTGATCGAAAGACGGTGTTTGTATATGGAGACGGTCGGCAGATATTCTGGCCAGAGCACCATTGTCGAGGACAACAACCGAGTCTGCATGGTTCACCAGTCGCTTAAGGGTAAGCATTGAATTGTAGGGTTGCACAACGACGTCTCCTTCCTGAGCATTGGGGAATACGCTATATGTCTGGATCAACTTCTTCGGGAACTTGTCGTTCAGGCGCTCTAGGAGAAACGATCCTAGGCCAGATCCCGTGCCCCCTGCTATTGAGTGCATGAGCATGAAACCCTTCCTCATATAAGTCGGCGTTTCGAGAGTAGTCGATACAAGGACTCACCTCCAATGAATCGCTGCCTTCTGCTTCACGGTCAATCATCTCCATCACTTCTTCATATATTCGCTCTCCCGCCGAGTACCCCTGGGCCCAGTTGTTCCCTGCACCACCCCCATCCTTGGATACGAAGATGTTCTCTGGATTATACAAGTTCGCGTACGGCGACGTCAAGATGTTGTTTATCACTCTGGGTTCCAGGTCGACGAGTATCGCACGTGGAATATAGTGTTCATCATCGGCCTGGTAGAAGAATACATCCTTCCTGTCACCTCCCTCTGTTGCCCACTCTTCAAGGATCCCTTCTTTGCTGATACCGTGTTCTGCGCAAAGGCGCTGCCAATATACTGCCCCCACTTCGCAAAGCTCAATGAGTGTTATTTCCTGCGGCTGGTATGGATCGCGCACTTTGGTTTCCACATTGCCCAAGCTGGACAGAGACAATTTCGCGAGGCATCTCTGGGATTGAATATTGACGCAGTGGCAATTCAAACGCGTCGCGACGCGCCTTGCAGTGGACTCGGAATCTGCCGACGATTCAGGGGAATCCAATAGGAGATATATCATGTTTTCTGGTAGTGAGTTTCAAAGGATATGTGAGCCCAAGGGACTGAAATTATTACTCATGTATATAGCTGGAGAATGTAGATCTCTAGTTTCTGGTGATGAAAGTGTTACAATGCACCGTACTACTCGAGTATACCACGGGCCGAATACTGTACAATCCCTCAGAAAAATATGAGGCTAGTTCAAAAGAGGAATATGCAGATACGGCTAGTAGAAAAGCCTATCATCAATCTAACCAAACCTTTGCTCATCGATAAAAAAGAATATGCTCGCTGGCCACAAACAATCAAGCCGTCCCTTTGTCAGCTGGAAGTAATTCCGTGACAAAGCGTCACAAGATTCCAACATTCCGTGACACCGTCACATTTTCTTGTTCAAGCCACTTGTGCTCATCGAGCTGGACGATGTTGCCCACCGTCTCGTCGTCGTCGTCTATGGGAGCCTCGCGCCGCCCATCAAAGCAGCATTCCGCTGGAAACACACACAGGAGCCGACCCTCTGTCACTCGTTCACACTCTATATTTGGGACGCTCAAAAACATAGTTACCGCCCCATTCACCTGGCTGGCGACGAATAATGAAGACTTTGCTGAGGAGAAGGATGATCAAGGGAAGAGAAGGCGTGTAGCTGGCTCGGAGAAGACGAACACAATTGCTGTCGGCGATGAGTCAAGAACCGCCAGCGATTCCTTTGGCGAAACTGATGAAGGCATCACACGGGGAACGAAGAGGCTGAGGGTGTCCAGCCCCGCTGGTTATGAACGATACAAGGAGTCCCAGCGGGCGGGCTACAACGATCCGCCTCAATCCGCTTTCGCTTCCAACGCCTATGTCCCGCCCAATCGCTCGGCCTCGGTTACGTTGCCTGCGACAACGATACGGCCGACCGTCGACACCAGCGGGGGATCTCGGTACTCGTCTACTCGGGCATCCAGTCTCGCTCTCCAGCCGACAATGCTGGTAGACTCTCCTACATTCGGCCAGGCTCAGCCAATTCAACGGGATGTGTCTATGTCTGGCATTCCTTCGCCTCGCGAGCACTCGATGGACCGCAAGACCTTCGGCACTGCTAACGGGCCAACCCGTGCAGCACCTCCACTTGGCCGGGAATTGTCTTTACCGCCTACTTCTTCCCGCCCATCGTTTGTCTTGCGGTCTTCGTTGACTCCGCAGCCGTCTCAGTCGCAACTTTTGCCTCTCATTACTCCCTCTAGTATCAGACGGGACACGAGTGAGCCTCCGCCCATATCCTCTCTCAGACAGAATCCTGTTTTCGTGCGCGGTCCGCCTAAAAACGAGAGTGTACATCTTCCTTCAGATTCTGTCACTCTTGGGGTTTTGGTTGAGAACCATCGTAGTGTACGTCATCACTTCCTCCTTTTGCCATTTTCAACATTTATGTTAATGTTCTCCCCTTCTCTCTCTCGTGTTCGGGCTTCTTTAGTCCCGATCTCCATCCCGATCCCATTCACTTTTGTTTCCTTCACATGGCCAAGATTTGCCTTCGCAATACGCTTCAAATCAGACTGCATCGCAAGCTCATTTGACTCCAGCACAGAAAGCTTTGCATGCGTTGGATGTCTACAAAACTCCTTTGATACCGACACGATTGAGGGCTGGTACGCCTACCCAAGGTCTTTTTGATGTTAATGGGTTGATCAGCGGCTCGACCTCGGGGTCAACTGCTCCTGATTTGTTCAGGCGGCGGAACCCTTTGATTCTCATGAACGACAGAGAGCGCGGAGGGAGGCGGAAGGGGGACAGGGAATCATCAAAGAGGGATAAGAAACACAAGCGGACGCGAGAGGTTAATGAGACGAAGCCATACGCAGGAGCCGGCGGAATGAAAAAGCTTCTCGCTCGGGCCCGTGCTGAAGATGCAGATGAGCTTCGTAGTGCATCTAACGAAATACCCAGTAGGATGTCGACGGACAAAGCCAAGCAAAAGGTTGAAGTAGACGAAGAAGTTCAAACTGACGATAATAATGTACCTCCTTTACCATCAAGTGACTGGTACTCGATTGCTTCTCAGCCAACGCAAGCAGGACCCAGTCTAGGTTCCTCTCTTCGCGTTGGGCGCAGCAAGATCTCGAGGAATCATATCGCCAGGCCAGCGGCTCCGATAGGCAAAAGACCTAACAAGTTTTCGGCAGTGTATGAGGACGAAGTTATGGATGGAGACGATGACGCGAAAGACGCTGCCTTCGAATCTGACGACCGGCGGAAAGAACGAATTGAGCTTGAAGAAGCTGCGAAGAGGGTACCCGTCTTCAACCCTCCGCCTAGCTTCTCGTTTGCCAAAGAAGTGTGTATCCCGCCCTTTTCATCATTCCTGAGTCTCTAACGATAGATTTAGGGTCCCGCACCTGTTCAAGACAACGAGAATGCTGAGGAACCTCCCATCAGTTCTCTCCCGTTCAGTCTTTCCAAATCTGCTAGTGATGCAAGTGCTAGTCAGCCCACGGCCCCTCCTGTGTCCGTATTCAATGCTCAAAGCGAGGCGCTACCTACCCCGGCGCCCTCCGCTTTCTCGTTCGCCCCTGCTCCCAAGGCTACTACCACGGCACCTGCTACCACGACACATGCGGCGGACCCGCAAGGCTTCTCGTTCAAATCCAAAGAGGCAGCAGACGAAGCGAAGCCAGACCAGAGCAAATCAGGCATCCCGAACTTTTTCGCGACTTCATCCATTCTGTCAAAGCCTGCAACTCCTCCGGCCCCCACGAGCTTCTCCTTCGGATCGCCTTCGGGCGAGTCGTCTACTTCAAAGCTCGCACCTGCACCTGCAACTGCAACGCCAACGCCCTCGTTCTCGCTCGCACCTGGATTCTCTTTCAACAAGCCCGAAGGCAGTCAAGCATCCTTTTCTTTCGGCAAACCTGAGAGCAGTCAAGCAGCGATCCCTTCGACGCCTGCTCCAGCGTCGAACCCTGCTTCGAATCCTTTCTCAGCTGCTCCAGCTCCTTTGGAAAGCAAAGAAACGGCGAGCGGTGGTACGAACTCTGCACCTGCACCTGCACCTGCGGCTAGCAGTTTGTTCGGCTCGACGTCAGCATCTTCATCGTCAACACCGTTCTCGTTCAGCAAACCCACGGAAAGCAATGAGACCCCCAAAGCTCCGGCATTCTCGTTTGGTCCAGCTCCATCGAACGCAGACAAGAAAGACAGTCCCCCTACCCCATCTCTGTTCGGCAGCAGTACACCCTTCACCGCGTCAAACACGACTACCGAAACTAGTGCAACCACAAAGCTGCCCTTGACCTTCCCAGCTCCAGCGGAGGCCCCCAAGTCGTTGTTTGGTAACACAACCCCCAGCAGTACCAGCCTTTTCAGCTTTGGTCCGTCCGTCGAAAGTAAAAGTGCAGTGCCAACTGTATCGACGGCGCCCCCGGCGTTCTCCTTTTCGTCTGCGCCTAGTACCCCGGTAGCGGAAGAGAAAAAGCCTGCTTTCAGCTTCAATGCCACACCCTCCGTAGCGCCTGTCAGCGGGTTTTCCTTCAACTCTAGCGGTAGCGCGGGCAGCGATGTGTCGAGCAAACCGTTTGCCTTCTCATCGATTGCCCGCCCTTCAACACCACCCAAGCCCGCGAATGACGAACAGGAGATGCGAATGGAGGAAAGTCCCACCAGGGAATCCATGCAGACTAACAGAGATCTTCCTAAACCCACTCTAAATTTCTCCTTTGCAAGTAGCAACACCTCAGGCAGCACTCTGTTTGGTGGAAATTCGACAGCAAGCTCCCCATTCTCGTTCGGGCCCCCCTCGACCTCAAATCCCTTCGGCGCGAAACCAGACAATTCAGTGAAACCTGCCGAAGCAGCTAAAAGCCCGTTCAGCTTCGGGGCGTCGAACAACGTCAATCCTCCCGCTGCGCCATTCTCCTTTGGTCCATCTACCAGCAATGACGGCTCTCGTCCCAATACTGCAGGTCCGTTCTCGTTCAATAACACCTCTGCGCCGCCGTCCGCCACAGGACCCGCGCCGTTTTCTTTCGGAGCACCACCAAGCAGTACTCCGGCGGCCAACCCGTTCTCCTCCGCTAATGGGTCAGCACCCAATAGTCCGTCCGTGTTCAGCCAGACCCCGGCGTTCTCGTTTGGTGCCAACCCCGGGTCGACAAACACTTCCGCTGCTACTTCACCTGCCCAACCCTTCTCGTTTGGAGGGAGCCAACCTGCTTCTCCTGCAGCTCCCGCTTCCTCGTTGCCTATCGCGTCCGGCTTCGGCAGTGCACAAACCTCTACGCCGTTCGGGGTCAGTGCCCCCGGCGGGGGTGGACAACCATTGTTCACCATGGGTGCCCCGCCTGCCAATAACACCCCATCCGGAGCTCGACAAATCAAGAAACTCCCCACCAGAAGAGGAGGAAAACGTTAAAGATTCCACGATTCAATTTTTTGTCGCTCTATGGTGTATTCGTTGTTTGTTTTCTCAATCTTCTCATTGGCGCATGCCATGCATGATAATCTCAAGGATTATACAAAGCTGGATCATCGGGGTTGGTCACCCGTGTTCCACTTCTCGTCTCACTGCAGTTGCGCCACTGCAAATCTCCGGTAGCGTTTACCCTTCCTTCTCATAGCCGCGCCTTGACTCTTTCATTATATACAACTCCTCCACATATATTTTTTACCTTACAAGTACATACTGCGTTTCAGGACTGTATCAATCTGTCATCACTTCTCTCGCTTTGCAGTATTCTAGGGCTCAAGGCTCATCCAGCATTTTTCCATACAACAGGCAGCTCCGTACATTAGGCTCAAGGCCATTTTACACATCATCTGTGCAACAATGAATAGTAGGTAGTTAATTGCATACTTGCATCCTCAGGATGAAAATCTCCAATACGTAGCGTATGCTCCGATTGAGTGAGACTTTGAAGGAAATAAATGATGATAGGTTCGAGTAGAATGCGAGGCCCAGGGGAGAGGATAGGAGGTGCAGGGGTTCAAGTACAGTCACGTGTACACCAACTCTCTTCTCCCTAATTTTCGACCTGTTCCTCGATATGCCTAAAGCGAAGAAACGAAAGGCTCCGATTACGAACAATGTCATTGTTGATCCTTCTTCCAGCAAGCCCCAAGCCAGCAGAACTTTGATCCGACGATTTCACGTTCTCTTGAAGAAGAAAGCTCAACTTGAACACCAACTCAGTAATGGCGATGCTAGCAAACGTCCGACGCACGGATCGTTGACCGAGGTTAAGCTGGCTGTTACGGAAGTGGAAAATGAGATTGAGGAGCTTGGCGGATTGGAGGCGTACCAACGCATGTCGAGCATCGGCCAGGGGAACGACCGTGGAGGGGGAAGTGAGAAGTATCTAATATTGTGGTTGAAAGAGATGAAGGTCCATGAGACTTGCCAGAGAGTGAAGCAACGGCACTTGTGGGTGTTCCGTGTCTCCCGGGCAATATTTTACACTGAACTGTCCAGCATAGATTATTTGAGGTTGGTGCACTCAAGCCCGACAATTATCGTTCTTGTACTTCGTGGATCGATGCCACTCCTATGGATCTGAAGTCAAGGCATCCTGATATCCTTGAGCAGGATTTCCTGACATTGGATCAATCTAGTCACCGAGCGAAATGGGACACCATTAGCTTGAGCTTGGTCTTGAACTTCGTGCCCGAAGCTTGTGATCGTGGTAAGTACTCAAGCAACAACTTGAAGGAGAGCATCGAAGGTGCTTAAACATCAACTGTCACTTCCCAGGGCGAATGCTTCGCTACGCGCACAACATGCTGAAAGAAGGGGGATATCTATTTCTAGCTGTAAGTCGCACTCGTATGCCAGTGCTACCCCCTCACTCATGCAATTTTACAGCTACCACTTCCTTGCGTCGAGAATTCGCGGTATCTCACATTCGAGCATCTCCGACTCCTCATGAGCTCAATAGGCTTCAATGAACTCAAGTCGCGGTGGAAACACGGTGGCAAGATGGTGTACTATCTGTACGAGAAGACCTCACCCGTTCGAGCAGAGACGGACTTCTCAAAGAAGCAAATCCTGCGATCAGGGAATAGGAATAATTTTGTTATCTTAATACGAGATTAACATATCGTATCATTCAAGCAAAACATTACAGAAATCGTCACAAAATCGGCGAAAGTACGGATACAGCAAACGAATACATGACAGGTCAATTAGATGGCTGATAGATTACGCCTTCACCTCCTCCGCTGGGGCATGGGTCCTGAATAGCAAGAGCCATTGGATTTCAACATCAACATATTAAAAAAAACTGCAATGATTACTTACGAAGTTTCTTCCTCCTCTGTATGATCAGTCACCCGCAAATAGATCATCGGCAGCATGAATATCAATCCAGCTACAAGGAGAACCCAGGTCGAGATGAAGATGTGCATGAATCTATGGACGATAGTCAGTACCTGTACGGTGCAAGGGAAAAGGGTGTGCTTCTTACGGTCGTTTCACGGCATCTGCACGCCACACGCCGGCGGCCCCAGCTGATTGCAGAGATTTATCTAACGTATGGGTGAATAATCAAAATTAGTTTGGTGATCTGCGACCAAAGACTCACAGAACCCAGTGAAGTAGGCGAGCTTTGCGGGGTCGTTGGACATGGCGCCCATCATCTATTTCAGTCATCCTCAGTCAAGTACATGTGTCGTCGCGCCAGAATGAACTCACCCAGTAGGCAGTAGTCTGCCACATCGCATCCAAAAGGCCACAGAAGATGTACAGCCAAATGCGACCAGCATATCCATGGTCATTTATATCCATCTTGACCGCATCTGGAGGTAGAGATTCACGAGTATAGTTCCTAGTATGCCATATTTCCCCATTCAAACTGTTGGTTTCAATAGGGCGAGGATGGGAACTTACCTTTG
The DNA here is from genome assembly GCA_017499575.1 of Sanguinoderma rugosum. NCBI lineage: Eukaryota > Fungi > Basidiomycota > Agaricomycetes > Polyporales > Polyporaceae > Sanguinoderma > Sanguinoderma rugosum. The sequence goes on along the minus strand of VTPW01000001.1, from coordinate 3,681,890 downwards.
GTAGAAATATGCCCAAATATGCACTATGAACACCATGGCGAGGAGGACACCCCAGCCCAGGAACGCGCGGACCCGGCGACGAAGCCCTTGTCTATCGAGCAAGAAGCCGATAGCCAGCGAACCAACGATCTGAGACATCCAGTACACAAGATTGTTGAGCGAACGAGCGCGGATGTTGAATAATGCGCCGTTATACTCGTTGAATTCTGGAAGGAGGGATAATTAGAGTGCCGCCTTGGGAAGAGTAGGGTTACGTACGCCATGTGTAGAACCAGTTACTTGCGAAGAACATGGGGAAGAGGAGGATGATCATAGGGTCTTTGCGCAGTGCTATCGCAAGTCCCATGATCTCGGTTTTCCATGAAGGCTGGCGAGGCGAGGTGACTTTGGTACCGTCGGTACGGATCATTTTATTGGGGTTCACCATCAACAAAGGGATGGTAACACCGATAAGAGTGAGGACCAGGAATCCGATCTAGCAACATGGTAAGTAAAAGGTATTCAAGCACAAACTTTAGCCAACTCACATATGTTCCATTGCCGACTAAGAATTGGAATGAGCATCACGTAGTCGTTACGATTCGAAGGGAACTCACCAGAATTTGCTTCAGAGTGGAAGTTCTGGCCCAATGAGACTGAGGCTCCAACGACACCACCGAGATTGAAAATGGTCCAGAAAACTCCAATATAGCGACCTTTCTGACTTTCGGTCGGGTAAGCCAACATCAGTGAGCCTTGGGCGGTCCATAGAAGACCTGTGTTTTTAGTGTACCATTAATCAGTGCGTTTGACACCATAATACGAGGATGGACACGAACCTGCACAAATGCCCAAGATGGCACCGGATGCAATGACGAAACCACCTGCATTGGGATGGATGTTCATGGCCCTGAAAACGTCAGAAATCAGTACTTTCGACTACAAGGCTGTTTATAGAACATACAAATACGAGCCGATGTATAGGGCATATCCCGTGCTTCCGATTAGGAGAGTGAGCTTTGGTCCCAGGACATTATTGATCGATCTATTGAACGTATAATTAAAGCCTGTCCAGGTAAGACAAACTGCACACGCACCCAGCGAAAAAGGCAGCGAATGCGAATGTTGCGTAAAGTGCTGCGTTGGCGTTGGCACTAGTCGTATTATCGACTTGACCTCCGGCACCCAAACCATTCAAAGCATTGAAAAGGCCTGGATTGAAATATCAGAAACAAACTCTTGATTCGCAGGCTTGAAGAAGATCGTACCAGGACACATGAAGCACACGAAACCGATTAGGGCGACCTATGAACGCACAGATCTCAAATCCAGCTCGCTCTTTCGAAAATCGATCAATCTGACCTGTGTCATTGGATGGTAATACAGTCCCTTGAGGCCTGTCGGGCGCTCAAAGCGGACCTCTTGCGAGACATTGTCGAGGCTGTCTGTCCCACTATCATATCCCTTCTCTGTCGTGTTGGCCATTTCGACGGTCGGCGGTACGAACCACTGGAGAAAGTGCGTGCAGCTTGTCACGAGAGGGGAAAAGCGACGAAGAGAAGCGTCCACAATTTCGCCTATATATAAGGTCTCATATGGAGAAGAAATAGAAGTCTCTCACGAGATAGGCCAGCACCGTGAATCTCGAGGAACTCCAGAGTCACATTCAGGCTAGCCCGAGATCAGCATCGAGGGCGCTAACGGAATCTGTATGATGTCCACGTCAACTCGGTCCTCGCTTCCTGCATGACATGTGGAACTCACTTATCTCTGCCATCGACGAAGCTATGTTTGTCGGATGAGTGTTGTGGTTCAGAGTCTGTCAGAGGTTGGTCAGAGGTGCGCCATATGGGTCCAGTATTCGCGGACCTTGAATGAAAGCTTCCTGCTTCTCCTTTCAATCTCATTTACCGCCACATACGATAGAATTGGACACGAGACTATCAAATATACGTGTTGCCGGGCACGGTCATGATGGGTGATGGCGACTGTCAAGCTCAGTACCGTGGAGAAGAGTGGTGAAGGCGGCCATAAGGGGATCCACATCAACACACCTTTCTGACTTATCTTTATATAAGATAACCGAACCTCTACACACAAATACAGTTTGTTCGAGGGATCCTTATATCACACTGCCCAGTGCGTACATAGAACTTGTATGTAAGAAAGAAAAATTGTAGGTTGAGAATATATGAAAGTAAAAAAAATAAACAAAGAACGTCAAAAGAAACGAGGGTTCAACCGGTCAAAGCAGTAATAGGCAAGCAAACAAGCATACTACATATGAACTCGAGACCTATTCAGTAGGAGGCGGGGAATTGAGTGCGGTGCACGATTCGGTGGTAGAGGGATGAATGGAGGTGGTCTAGACTGGAGCTCGAGGATGGAATGGGTGAAGGGCTCATTCGAGAGCATTGCGATGCTATGCAGCTTGGGATAGCGACGGAGAGAAGTTAATGGGCGTACGAGGTACGAACGGGTGAAGGTTTGTTTGATCAATGGCCATGATTCTAGATCTGCTCCGGACGGGACCCAGGCGCTGCCTAGCGTCACTACGGTTGCCACGATGTTCGGACAACGCACGCTGGGTGCATTGTAGGAGGAAAAGAGGCAGGGATAATAAGGAGGGGGACGTGAGGCGGTGGAAGGGAGTGAGGGAGAGGGGTAACGTATTAAGCTGAGGTAAATAGACGAACAGACGCAAAAAGAAACCGAGAAACGACGAAGGACATTTAGACGAAGCCTCGTCCACCGCGTTTCGCGTCTATTTTCTTGAATCGCTCGGCTTCTTGTCTCTGTACACGAGATGATTGTCGTCAGGTCAATTGTGCAAGTTATCAGTTGGTTGCAGCGAGACAGACCTTCTTAATGACACATAATGAGGCTAGGAATAGACAGATGACAACCGCCATGAAACCGTAAACCGTCCTACAGAAAGGCCTCAGTCATTGAGCGGGCCACAGAACAGCGAAAATGCGTACGTGAAGATGTTGTTCAGTGTGGTGTCGGCAAACTTCGTAATTGGTGAGACGCAGAAGTTAGCCTCTTGCGTCAAGTTTAGGCTTTGGACGAATTCAACAGAGGCACAATGGGTGCCTCCGATGACAGCCTTGTCTAGACTGCTGAAGTATCCGCAACAGGACAGCTGTCAAACGAGAGAAAAAATCAGAGATGGTCCTACTAGACAACAACAGCGATGCGGCGGGCGCCGGTGATGTATGTGAAGATATTGAACGGCGAACTCACCTTGTCTTGGAGGGTGATTCTCGTTTGGTCCGAGGCTTGTAACCATAAGTCGTGGAAGTTGGCGCGTTCTCTGAGGGTGAAGAACCAAACGAATGTGCCAATGACGACGATACCGAGTGCGTCCGCAATAAGAGCCCAGTTAAGGATTACAAGACCAATGGTGACGTGGTTCGGTTGGACGATAGCGCCGACAGATAGGGCAAATGTGATCAAGAGAACGATGCCCAGCACAGTGCCGGCTGGAGTACGAGGATAAGCATATGAGTTCCAGTGAGTTCCAGTAACACCTCGCGTGACGCACCAGTCAGATCGGCATTGCTCAGCACCATGTTCATCATAACATCCGTCTTCCTCCAGACAATAGAGAGGACTAGAGCCACTATTCCCGCCGCGAGAAGACAGAAATCCAGGAACGCCCATACACCCATTAACTTCTTAGACACCATCGCTGTGTATGTTTGCTATTACTAGATTTCGGGTTGAGGGCTAGCTATAGCTTTCAGCGAAATTGCTGTAAGACAGTGAAGCTTGGACGCACGAGTTGTTTCGGGAAGTGTTCTTTGTTTAAAGGCTCGTAGGGGCCCTCGCGGAGAGCTTGTTTATGAAATGACCGAGTTACACAGAGAATGGACGTGCGACGCCAGGAAGAACGGGAATGAGTGGAAGTAAGAAAGTTTCGAAAGGACGGTGGACGGTCTACGCCTTGCGCTCGCGCTTCTGTGTGGTCGAAGAACAAAAGGGTGAGCAAGAAAAAGGCAAATAAAAGAAGGAAAAAGAAGAAACTGGGCAGGAGGAGGATGGAAGGGGGAGGAGGAGAAGATGGTACTTACCAGAAACTGACTTGCCGAACAACAGTAGGCAGTTGTGTGAATTGATATTGATAGTGACGGTTGGCTGCGGTCGTGGGAATATGTTGCTATGGCCACCACGTGAGTGAGTGCATTGAAGAAAGTTGGCAGAGTGGACATCCTTCAACCCGCCTAGCATCTCTCTTGCTTTTGTAGTCCTTGCTGAGCTGGTCACTGCATGCAGGCCATCACTCACCTTGCATTCAACTTCTATGGCTGCGCTGGTTCCTCGTCCGCGCTCCGTTCACAGAAATGTTTCCTCCGTAGATACCGTCGTAATTCGCGCGTTCGAGGCCCAGGTGCAGCCTGAGATGTCAGTAAAGGTACCATTGCCGAACAACGCGCCGTTGTTATGTGCTTTCTGATATTCACAGAGATACGATTACACGGACACGAGCCCTCGCACTGACGGACTTAGACGAGCAGCAACCTCAGCCCCGACAGCGGAAATACCTAGAAATACTTTGTTTCAAGAATAGAGATGATCAGTCTAAAATCATGAGTGCATCAATTGATGTGAGTCCCGATGAAACGGACAATTATATATGGCTCGCTGAACATTGGCATGCAGCGGGCGCCGGGCGCAGACAGTCTCGCTTGCGCTGCAAGTCCTGTCGCAGTTGAGTGCCACCGCCTCCAGCTGCTTGCGGGCTTCGGGGGTACAGATGTGCGCAGCAGGGGGGGATTTACATGGCCTATCCCGCCTCTAAACAGTCTGGGGTACCCCCTGGTGCCCGGGCCCGCTTCAACAAAGCCGTATTGAATCAGCACACTGCTGGCCACATCATCGAATTTGATGATCTAGGCGGTCGCGAACGGCATCTAATTCATTACGAAGATGGGATCAGCTAAGTACTAACGCAACAAAAGCTTGAAGCTTGATCAATAATCGAACGAATCTGTATCATTCACAATCAAACATCCGGTGCGCTACCTTATGATCATCCACACACATGCATTTGCGCCCTCCAAGCACCTTCAAATCGCGGTGTTTCGCGTTCGAAGCACAGGACCATGCTTGTAGAATGTTCGTCACAGCCGCCGAAGCCCGAAGTAACGCGTGAACGAGATCGCCGAATGTTTGTGACAACAGATCATTGCCCCGCGCCCTGTAGAGTACACAGGATCTTCACAAGCTGCGCTGCGCTTTCTCGCACTTCACTGGTGCCGGAAAAGGCTCTGAACTCGCCACCACTCGCCAATTGCCCCTTCCGTCCAAACGTCTGGCCTACGCTAAAAGCGCCTGGAACGCGAAGAAGAATCTGAATATGACCGTGTCTATGATACGAACACACTGGCTCCAACAACCCAATGATATACACAATTAGTTGATAAAATGACCATACCTTCGCAACCTCACTCAACGGTCGCAAGCACCTTCTTCAGCTCCTCATTCTTCCTCTCCAGAACCTCGACCTTCTTCCCAGCCTTCCCCATCTTATCAAACAAATACGCGGCCCTCGCGTCACACGCCCGCACCCCCCACATCCATCCAAACGCCCAATCACCCCAGCCTCTCGTCCTCGCCTCCTGCTCCCGAATATTCTCCAGCGTCCCCAGCTCCTCCTCGCATAGTTTGATGGTAGTCTCCGCGCTGGATATGACTTTGTTGTTGTACGCGATATCCTGGCTGGCTTGGAATATCGGATCCTTGACCAGGCGCTCAAAGACGTATTTATAGACGGGTTTGCCGGGGCGGATGGTCGATGGGCGGCCTAAAATAGATGTTTGCTATGAAAGACGATACACATGGAGCGGAAGAATGCATGCATACCGTTCACTGTCCCTATAGCAATCAATTCGGCATGCTCCATATTCCTCAACGGAGACTCGTCTCCTTTGAATGGGAATTCTATCAATACCTCATGGTATGACACCTACTGCCACGAATCATGATTGGTGATACATCACAAATTGGGCAGCAACATGGTCAGCGATCATACAACAAATGAAAATGGGTAGGACGGCAAGACGCACCTCCGGTTTCTTGGCAAGTAGTTTCAAGACTGCCCACGCCTGCTCCCTTGACCAAGCAAGGCCCTTCGCGTCGTCCACATCATCCCCAAATGCGCTCTTCCGCAATTCGCTTACCCCGCGCACCACGATATCTTCTACGGCCTCTGCGACACCTTGTCCATTGGTCACTTTATGTATAAGCTAAATTGGTCGTTAGGCAATTGCATAAATATACAGGACGCAATGTGCACGAAACTCACGCTCTCCAAATCACTTGCCCGCCCGCCAAGCCGCTCGACGAGCTCGGTCTCGGACTTCGTGAAGTGAACGTCGATATCGGAATCCCGTAATCTCTGCTTCACGAATGACAAAGCGCTACTGGTATCCGCGTCGGATAGGGCTATAGAATTGAGAGGCTTGGACGGAATAGCTGAACACAACACAGGATGAGCATCTGGGAAAGGTAAAAATGGATAGGGACACTTCACCTTTAGCGAGCCGTTTGGCATTTTCCCTGTTATCGCTAACAACAATAACATGGGCGATCTAAGTGAACAGGCGAATAAACGAAGTCGGACTGTCGAAAAGCAACGACTTACTCGATTCTCAGCGAGTCCAGCTGCCCATTGCGCCAAAACAGCCAGCAAATCCTCCTTGCTGCCGCCCGCCTTATTAGAGGGCGAATAATTGCGAATAATAACGATCGGAATGGCTGATATCGCTTCAGCATCAGCGACAGGTTGCCTATGGTGCCCATTCTTCTTCTCCTTCGGCCTCTCCACCTCGCCATCCCCACGGTCAGTCCGTCCCAGCTCCATCATCGCCTCCCTCATCGCCTCTGGCTCCGTCAAGGCCTCCCCAGCGATCTCCACCACCCCGACGTCGTCGCCGTACTCGTCCTCCAACACACCCATCGCCTCGTCCCCGATCCCCAGTTCGCTCATAACACCGTTGCCCGCTACGCAATCCAGGCGTCCGTCATGCCATGTACCATGCCTTATTTTGTGCAGGACGATGTTCTGCTCGGCTTTGCGCTCTTCGTCTTGCTCCTCGCGCGCCCGTTTGAGAGCGGCTGCGTGGATGTGAGACGCCGAGGTCGCTTGCAGGGCACGCGTAACAACAGATAACACTTGAGTCAGTTGGTCTGGGAGGGAACTGGAGAAGCCAGCTAATAAGAGAGCGAATCAATTCATCGCTCAAACAATCCGAGAGATGAAAGTACATACCCTTCTGCCCAATCAAACCGACGCTCGCCAAATCGAGTAAACTGCTCATGGAATCAAGGAAGGTGAATACAGGCCAGTAGCCTGTTTGCCTCGCCAGAGCGCCAACAAGCTGTGGGTCAGATACGGCCTTCTGGAGGTCTCGACAGTCAATATGCAGAACATGTCTAGGATTCCGGGGTGAAAGAATAAGCATTCTCCTCCATACATTTACTTTTTGCTACTTACCGGTCTGAATCCTGAATCATGGTCTCCAGCAGTCTCGACTTGCCGCTCCCTTGTGGCCCGTGAAGAAATGCGACAGTAGCTATAATAAAACAGAGTGAGCAGAGGAAAGGGCTTCGTTCAAGTAATTCAGATAGCTTACTCGGGAAATCATCAAGATATGTCCTGATCGTCCTCTCAACTTCCTGGCGTTCTTTCCACACGCCCTGGATTTCTAGATCTGAAGACAACTCCTTCGATCGTTGCGCACGCATCGCCGCGGAGAGTGAGCGTTTGTTCTTGGATGATGAAGAGTGGGAGTCCGAAGCGAGGTAGGAAATCAACTGAGTTGGTAGCATATTGCACGCCCATTTGTACAGCGTCCACTCTTCGGAAACGGAAGGTAAGATTCCGGTACAGCTTATCGTGGACTGGACATACTTACCGTGATAGTCGAACCAATTTTGCATCTTCGCTTGCACCATCATGGCGCGCACGGGGTCGAAGACCTGCTCACCAGTTCAACGAAGTCCAAGATAAGCAAGGACTGACTGACCGTGTACGTAATGGAGCCAAGCAGGAAAAAGATGACGGGAATGACTATTCTCGGATGGTTTGCTGTCCAGTCCCTTATGACGTGTGCTCGGATAGGTTTCTGATATGCTATTCTCAGTCGCGTCAATGTAGCCTTCGCAGCGTTATCAGTACTACAATACAAGCATCAGTGGTCGATGCCTAAGGATGAACGAGTGTGACCCACCTCGGTGTAGAGGCGATCTCCAAGCCGTGGACAACATTGCGGGCAATCGCCGCGGGTCGAATTCGGCTGAAGGTAATTACGGAGGAGCGGGGTGTACCAGCAGGTACGACCGTGGGCATGGTGAGCTCCTGGATACGACCGTACGGCCTGAAGAGTTGGTAGAGTGCTTGCTCTGGGACGTCTGGTCCCTCGAACGAGATGCGCAGCATTGGAAACGCGAAGCGATTCATATCCTGTATAGCATGTATCAGTGCTTGCGAGTGATAACGTCGTGATAATATACGCACCTCTCTCCACGGACTCCCCTGTACGAGCCACACATTCCCCCTTCGTATGCCATTCCACGACGGCAGACCTCCAGCGTTGTCTGCTTCCTCGTTCAGCAGCCGTTCTAATTCATGGAGCACGCGACGTTCTTGCGGCGTCTGGTCGCCTGACCTGGAAGTTGTGCTAGACGTCGAGTCGATTGGATGCGCATCTTCCGAGTCTTCCGCGACATTCAAATCCTCCTCCCCTCTGTCCGGAAGCGCGTACTTGAAGTGAACGAATACTCCACCGTCTTTCAAGTGGGGTTCCAACTCCAGGATCGTGAATTTATGAGCTTGAACACGGGACAGCTTGTCCTTCAGCTCGGATAGCAACGTGTCTTGTCTCAGACGAGATATGTACGACCTCACACTGTCAGGGTGAGGTGGTCAGCTCCCCAGGAGACCTCGAAATAGGCTGCCTAGGCTCACTCCCATACACCCAGTTGAACGGGGAAGACTGAGTCGACGAACAGCCATCCTTCTCGAATATTTGAGCCGTCGTGAAGGAATCGGCTTGAGTTCAAGCCGATTCCCCGTCGTATTCGTTTTGCAGCGAGCATTGAAGTTATCGCTGAGAGAGTGAAGTCATGATCTCGCCCAAAAAGTAAAGGCTCCCGATGCTGGAGTTTCCCGATTTGGGAGGATAGCTAGGGGCTAGGGATTTTCTACTCAAGCTCAGCTTCTGCTCCTTGTAAATTGTACCCATTATCATCTTGGCGGGGAGGCGACCACGTAGAAACGGTCCATTCAGTAGATTTTGACGGAACTCCGAAGAACCAAATGTTCCCGAGAACGCCAGATTTCGGATTCACAAAGAAGCCCCTGACTTTGACGGTATGGCGGGGAGGCGCTGGCCAGTGGCGACGTTCCTAATTTATCCCTTCCAGGCCTCGATGTCGAAGTTTGGTGCCCCAACGTGGTCATGGATCTCAATGGAGACACATTATCTAAGTTCTTATCATCCCGAGATGGAGCGAACGTCACTGGCACTCTTTCCAGCCTCCCACCATCTAGGCGACGACAATGGTACCCAAAGTTGAAAACCCCGAATTCCGTGTCGCGTTGAGAGGAGGTGCCTTGCTGGGTAGTCCTCGATTCAATAAAGGAACGGCGTTCACGGTGGAGGAGCGCAAGGCGTTTGGTTTGACTGGACGTCTTCCTTCGCGCGTAAACACGCTCGAAGAGCAATGCGCCCGAGCATGGGACCAGCTGATGGTGCGAGAGACACCGATCAGAAAGAATTCGTTTCTGCAAAGTTTGAAAGTGAGTCGCATATACACGCGTTATGGATGGCGTAATTAACTAGGGAAAGGATCAAAATTGGGTCCTCTATTACTCGCTGATCTCGAAAAATCTAAGAGAGCTCGTGCCAATCATCTATACGCCTACGGAGGTGAGTTCAAGGTGCATATAGGCATATCCTGATCTAAATTTATTATGCAACAGGCGGAGGCTATTTCCAACTATTCCCATTTGTTTCGTCGGAGTGAAGGGCTGTATCTTACCTTCAGTGATCAGGATACCATGGAAGAGGACTTCTTGGAACAGACCAGGGGTCGCGCAATTGATCTCGTGGTGTGCTCTGATGCGGAAGCAATCCTCGGCATCGGTGATCAGGGCGTCGGAGTGAGCAGCCTTTTTCTGAACTTTTCATCGTTGAAATACTGAACGATGTTCAGGGAATTGGCGTATGTCAGCTCTCTTTCCTTTTGTTCATGGCTCATGCATACATGGGCAGATATCTGCTGCGAAATCGGCCATATATACGTCCGTCGTATCATCCATCTACAGAGTCCTATTCTGACTTCGAAAACAGTCTAATAGGGCACATAGACCCAATTAAAAGCCTTCCCGTGACTCTCGATGTCGGAACTGACAACGAGGACCTGCTCAATGACAATCTCTACGTTGTGAGTCCGCGTTCTCCAGAGAACCAAGCATGGTAGGCTGAACATTCCGCAGGGCTGGCCGCACAGGCGCGTCCGTGGCGAAGAATACGATCAATTCGTGGATAAGTCAGTAACTGCTCCTGTGACACTTGTGCCATGTTGCTCATCATCAGACGAATAGATTTGTTCAGCTGGTTCGCAAATACTTCCCGCATAGCTTACTGCACTTCGAAGACTTCGGCGTCACGAATGCACAACGGTTGTTAGCACGCTATCGTGATCAACACGCGTGCTTCAACGACGATATGTAGGCGATTTATAGCACTGTCCTAACTCTGTCTCACCTAGTGGTGCATCTAGTCAAGGAACGGGCGCAGTTACTTTGTCCTGCATAATGGCCGCTGTTGGCGTAACAAAATCGAAGCTATGTGACCAACGCTTCATTATTTACGGTGCGGGATCTGCAGGGCTTGGCATCGCCCATCAACTCCGCGACGCAATTGTCTCCACAGACAACCTCAGCCCCGCTGAAGCAGCCAAAAGGTTCTATCTCATCGACAAACACGGATTGATCAAAGAATCTCTGGGATCCTCCCTCATTCGTGACTCGTTATACGAGAATGGATTCGTGCGACCCGACGAGGAGTGGGAAGGTGCGAAGACTAACGAGAGCGGTGAGGTGGGATTGTTGGAGGTTGTGAGGAGGATTAAACCGACTGTGTTGATTGGGTGCTCGACGCATGCGGGTGCGTTTACGGAGGAGGTCGTTAAGGCGATGGCGGAAGGATGCGAACGACCGATTATTTTGCCATTGTCGAACCCGAGCCAGCTCGTGGAGGTCGATCCTGCAGATGCTAACGAATGGACGGAGGGGAAGGCTTTGATCGCTACGGGGAGCCCATTCCCTCCCACAAAGATGCCGAATGGCAAGGATTATATGTGCGTCGTCCATTCACACCTTTGCGCACTACTATGAAGCTGACTGAAGATCCGATATGTAGTATTGCAGAGTGTAATAGTAAGCAACTCTAATATCTTCTACAGACGCCTTATTCCAACTAGTTCCACGTCCTCTCTCAGATGCTCTTATATACCCAGGACTGGGCTTCGGCGCCATGATCTGCCAAAGTCGCCGAATGACGGATGATATGATCATCGCAGGAGCGCGCCGCCTGGCCTCGCTCTCCCCCGCCCTAGAAGACCCCGACAATGCTCTGCTGCCCGACTTTGGTGACGCTCCGGGAATCAACTTTGAGGTGGCGGTAGCGGTGGCGGAGCAGGCCATTGAAGAGGGAAGCGCTGGTGTTGATTGGAAGAAGGAGGATGTCAGGGAGAGGGCGAAGGAGAGGAGGTGGCAGCCTATATACGGGGAGTATGTATACGATCCTGAGGGCGAGCAGGCTTGAGAACGTGGATGCTTGGGATGGTTTCCATGCTCACGATTCAACGATTCATAGAATTCGTACTCGACGGCGGCGGGCATCACCGTACGTAGGCGCTTCGAGCACAAGAGCAGCAGTGGTGTCTATAAAACATAGCAAATACTAAATATGGATTGCCAGTGCTACCTCGCAACGGACTTAGCATTCGATTTACTCCAGCTACTCGACACTGCCGGGATACAGAAAAGAGGGTCGCCAGACCCAAACATCGAGAAGAGCATGATCAGATGTGCTGGCGGCTGTTCATCTTTCAGCGGACTCCAATAGGCTTGTCATCCGGCTGAGTGTGCCACTACTAGTAAAGAAGAGGTCTATCGTACGTCTGTCTTTGATCCGTCACTGAAGGAGCCCGAAACCGTCTGGGTTTCAGCCAACGGATGCAAGGCAACGCGGAAGCAAATTCGCAACCTGTGATTGGGTGCGTGTCACAGGGCTTTGTCAGCCGTCAATTTACCACTTGGTATAAAAGGCCCCTATGGCTGAAACGAAGTCTAAGCAAACCTCGACGAAATGCAAGTATCATTCTGGTCGTTTATCAAGGCCCAATGGGCGCAAGTACCGCCGGTGGAGAAGCACGATTTAACAGGGAAAACTGTGGTCGTGATTGGGGCGAATACAGGGATTGGATACGAGACGGCAAAGCACTTTGCCACGATGAATCCTACGAGGTTGATCATGGGTTGCAGAAATCGGGAGAAGGGAGCTGCAGCGGTAGGGAGTGAGTAGCCTTCTTTCATTGGCATGTACTTGCTTCGATACTGACTTGCGCCGCTGGCTAGAACTCAAAGATAGTACAGGGTTTGATAAGGCCGAGCTTTGGCTAATTGACCTTTGTAGCTTCGAATCGGTCGAAGCTTTCGTGGAGAAGTTGGACAAAGAAGTAGAGCGGCTTGACATTTTGGTTTCCAATGCTGCTGTTATGCCAATGGAGTACGCAACGACCGAAGACAACTGGGAGACCTCGTAAGTCGTTCAAGTGGCCGTGCACTGTGTATACAGTTTGAACCTGACGTCCTTCCCCCATTCTACTAGATTGCAAGTCAACTACCTGGCCCCGTCCCTCCTCATCCTTCTTCTGCTCCCAAAGATGTCTCAGACGATAGACACCTCCGAGCCACGCGTCGTGATCGTCTCCAGCGAAACACATCAGAATGGCAAAATTCCGGATAAGGCATTCCAATCCGCGTCTGCTCTTGAGGTTTTCAACGACAGGCAGTTCTGTCAACCTTAGTGAGGCTTCTTGTTAGCTCAATTGTGTGTGTCGCTCACCCGCTAATACAACAGCAATCACCTAGAACGATATAGGTTGACCAAACGTAAGTCATACAATAAATACGGATTATTATTGATGCTTACAAATACCAACAGTGCTGACCGTTCTCCTCACGCTGGCTTTGACGGACCACCTCCCTTCCGATCGTCGCACAATAATCGTGGATTGCGTTAACCCTGGTTTTTGCTATTCTGAAATTCGCCGTGGTATACATGGCGTGTTGCGTGTTGCCATGATGCAGTTATTGGAGAAATTGCTGGCCAAGACAGCCGAAGAGGGCGCGCGACAAGTGATATGGGGGTCGATTGCTACCCCGCGAGAAGGAGTCAATTCCCTGAAGGGTGCATATGTGAGTTCGGCCCGAATCACGGAGCCGAGTGACTTTGTCATCTCAGAGAAAGGGAAACAATTTAGCGACATACTGTGGGTAAGTCTTGCATTGTTTTCCCTTTGCGAGGATGAGTAGCTGATGCGAAATATTGACAGAACGACACCGTAAGGATATTGTCTAAGGTGGATCCGCGAGTACAAGCTACGGTTGAGCAGTATATGCGGCAGTAGGGCGGGGTTCGAAGGCTTGCTTGCGGCATATAGAGTCCTTGCCCGTTGATGATGAAAGAGCGTGGACAGGTTGTGAGTGCCTCACAAACCTCCGACGCTTTCTGCAACTTCATTTCGACGACCGCCGGTCGAACAACACATACTAGGTTGTCCTGAGGCCGTACGAGATGTAGAGTCAATAGTTCCATTTTCGAGGATTGTGGATGGATAAACTCCGCAACAAAATAGTCAGCTATTGATGAGGTAGTACGTGGAATATAGTACAAACATGTATAGTGTTTACATGAGGCATTACAAGAAGTGCAACATCGTGCAATGAATAGCTCAATTTCCATCCCATTTTATACCGAACCTGGTGCAGCGGAGGTACAGTACTGAGGGGCGTCTCATCCGGACATCAAGCAAACCAAGGCTGCTCAGAATGGGCAACCTCTGGGAGATGAATTCAGCGCCCAGATTGTCGAAACTGAACTCTACCGTAATAGTAAGCCGCTCGAGGGATCCGCTCCGGTGAAGGTCAAGAACATACTCTTCAAGCTGAGTTGGGATCTTGTTTGTGCCATCGAAAAGGATGCCGGGGTGTGTGAGCAAGATTTCAATATGATTGATCTTCGACGGGACGGTGAACATGTTGACCATATGTTCGACAGGCTCCGTGCCATACCGCATGCGAAGACAAATATTGTCCACATTGAGCGTCTTGAAATTGACTGAATGATTCCGACTTCAACCATCTGATAGTATACATTAGATAGTAAACTTGCCTGGAACTTCCGCATCATGCAAGACGAGTGTCTTGAGGGGTGATGGAATGCACTCGCCGAGGGCCGCACACTTCCCTTCGTAATATAGTAATTTCAAGTTTGGCATCTGGATGAGCCTTGAAGTGGGCGGAAATTTTACATAAGATACGATGGCGACCTCTTCCAGAGTACTCATAGAGACGTATTCTCCACCGCGGTCTTGATAGTGACGCCGTCCCTGGTGAGTTCGTCACCGAAGGTGAGCCCCTGCAATATCAGGGAGCGAAGCGTACTAGCGCATGCTTTGAGGACAGACAGGAGGTCGAGAGGAGCGGATTTATCCTGTCTGAGATGAAGCTTTGTGATGGATAATTGTGGGAGTACGGAAGAAAGGGTGGCGGAAAGAATCGAGCCGCCTTTGAGCTCCTTGAGGCGTGGAAGCCGAAGAAGAATTGATTCAACCATGCGTTTTTTCTGGTCGTCTACATAGGCCGGAAAGTGAGGACATATGAAGGTAACTTTGCGGACGTGAGGGCGTAGACGGGGGGAATTGGTTAATAAGCTGTTGGATGCTTGTAGTTGGGCTATGGAGATAACGTTGATGGGTTTCAGTCCTCGAAAAAGGACAGGGAGACAGAGATCTCGTCAGGACTTGGATGCTAACGAGCAGTTACAAGATGAGCCCCGTTCCATTTCCTGTAAAATGAGGAGCCTGAGCTCGGGGGGCAGCCTGTGCATTCGTGCGTTGGTGGTGGGAGGGAAAGCTGTGGCGTAGCGCTAACTTGGTGGCCTGCCGACGAGCGCCTTGATGCATGTAGTGCATCGCCTTTGGCCTTCTTCATCGTGAGCAATAGACTCGAGGCCAGCGCCGCCAGCTTCCTTCAAAGAGTCAACGTCAACTAGATGTCCAGAAAGACCAGGTCTTTGCGCCTCTCGCACCAATCAAGATCCAAGTATATGGTGGCCGTTCTCCGAAGATAAGCGCCAGAAAGCCCACGACTATTTGGAGAAGGAGCTTGTCAGGTTGTGATACCGCGCGGCTTGCGCGAGTAAATGTAGCCCAGTATACCAGGAAGTATCTATAATAGGGGTGGTCGATCCCTGTATTGCCGCTAAGTTTACACCGATCTATACCCTCCGAGCCGAGGATTTGGTGGCCTACGCGAAAGTCTAAGTGCACTTGCTTTTTCTGGCGAGAAGGACATTCGACCGATATAGCATCCCAGCTGGATGTACGTGGCAGACCCATTTCGTCGGTTCGATTCCATCTTCCTCTCATATTACCAGGCATAGCATCAGCCCAAGGCAGTATTTTCTTTCGAAGCCAATGAGTTACGCTCAGAGCATTCAGGAGCTGCCCGTACCCCTTGATAATGAGGTCCACGACATTTCTATGTTTGGTCAACGAGTGCGGCAATTAGACGCCATTTACGCAGAACAGAGCTAGCTATTGAATATTGAAGTATTGAAGAAACTAGCACAATAGTCAGGTCTGCCTCCTACAATCGGAGACAACGTTACGATATAATGCTCGAAGGGGCCCCTTTTGTCCGTTTCTAATGTCGGGTGTTGCCAACATGTTGATGTAGCAGAGTGAAGCACGTCGGCGTGCTACAAAGCATTGCTAGTCAACAAGCCATCGTTCAAAGAACGACGAAGCATCTATTGCTGTCCTGATGGGGGCGGCTCGACGACACTCTTGGCCTTTTCGGCCTGAACTATTCTGGCTTCTTCTGGGGAGAGGGAAAAGAATGATTCTCGTTGTCTAGAAGCCCATCTCCTCACCTAGCAGCCGTCATTAGCTCCAGAAGTCATTCCCCTATGCAAAGAGTGCTTACCGGCTGGAAGACATGTTCGCGGTCTCCAAAGTCATAAAAGAAGACAGAGTAAAAAACGACATCTGCACATGCATACTATGTTCAGGAGTGCGGATGATCAAGGATTGAGGACGTACATGGCACGAACACGTAGGTGAGCAACCGTGAGCCCGTATACACCCATGGTGGCCGAAAGTCTTCGTATGCAGGATCTTGTTCTGGCCGGGGCATCTTGTTGACTTCCTGAGTGCTCATTGTTCGCGGTATCACGCGAACCACCGGGTTGCGCTTCAGGGTACCGAGCAGCCTGAGGCCGGGTGGTGTAGTCTGCCTGAACATGCTGGCGGTGAGATACAGACAGATTTACAATCATTAGGCGCCCGTCGCGACTATACAAACTACCGCGCCAAAGGGCGAGGGCATACCTTTAATGTGCAGATCGACGGTGGGCGTATCGATTGCCTGATATTCATGATGGATTCCTCACGATGCCAAGCAACAAGTCCGAAAATACACAAATATATTGTGCCAAAGTAATACAGAAATGCGATAGGTAAACAAGGCAGGGACTGGAGGGAGAAAAGAAATCAATTAAGCTTTCTTAGGTCCCTCCAGTTTCTTCCCAATCTCTGCTCCCCTCAACTTGACTTTCAGAATCCTCTCGAGTTTCCCAAGGATCTGAGGGTTGGGGATGGCCTTCCCAGACTCGTAGTCTTGAAGAACAGAGGGCTTCTCGTTGATCTTAGCAGCGAGATCCTTCTGGGAGAGCTCGAGTGCAAGACGCGAGGTTTGGATAGTCTATTCGTGAATGAGTCAGCACATGCAAGGTGAGGCGGTGCGGACATAGGACGTACCCGACCGACGGTAGGCGAGATTTTGGGTGGTGGGGCGACCTCGTTTTCTCGGTCAAGTTTGGCAATGCGCTGATGGTCAGTTCCTAATGCACGGTAATAAGCAAGGGGTTTCAGAGCACTAGGCGTTATGATACGGACCTTGATGAGCTTTGTTGCTTCCACCAGTCACTTTCTTGTCGGTAGCCACTACAGCACCTGCTCGTCGGGCCTGAACGAAGGATTCAGTTAATCACAAGGACTCCCATAGCAATTCAACCTACAGCTGGAAGCAAGGAGGAAGCAAATCAGTCAGCTTGCTCGCCGGGATATGTGCTTGCAGGCGTGCTTACCATTCAGATCAGAGGTAGTTCGGGTGACTTTAGCAGTCCTGGCCTTGGAACCGATAACAACAGGCTTCGTGTCGATCTCCATGATGAATTAGAAATAAGTACGAGGGCGTGAATTAAGAGGTTTTGTAGAAGGAAGAAATCTAAGTGCAAGAAGAGTTTTGGTTTTGGAGAAGAGTCAACGTTGCAGCGCCCGAAGGCAATACGCCGTGTGACATGAGTCACTCGGGTTATGTAAGCGTGCTCATTCTCGGAGCCATAATTCCTCTTGACTGCTTCTTCCATGTTTTGGTGTTGCTTGGCCAGTATTGCCAGCGACGTATCCAAACCTTCATGATATCCTGACAATTACGGCCTCCACGCAATCTCGAGGATGACCTGCCAGTAACAAGCTGACCTTCGACTTCCGGTTGAATGCAATGAAATTGGCTTCAAGGTGGTTGTAAGCAGTGAATTTGGAGAGGTTGGCTGTATACTTTGGCATAGACACAGTCCTCAAGTGATGTGTGCTTTCCGTTGTAACTGTGAAGCTGACGCAGTCGGAACGTCGCTCAGGCTACACCAGGACCCCACGTGATGTCCCTATTTCCCTCCTTTAAATTCAGCGTGCGCCACTACGTCCTTTCTTCTATTTTCACCAAGGTTTACCAGCATGGCGCGCTCAAATCAACCGTGGCAGCTGAATGAAACATGGCATTTTCTACTAGAGTACGACCCACACATTGTTCAACAAGTAAGTCTATCCAGTTCATACTTTAGTCACGAGGCTAATCTGCACCGTAGGCAAGGCCCGCGCCTGCAATCCATCGTACCCGCGCGGTAGACGGACTTCCCGTAGAAGTCCTTGCCATGATATTTGCGCAGCTAGTCGCTTGTCCCCCTGCGAAGAGCAACGCCTGCCGCTATCCCCACCTCGCGTGGGTGCCAGTGATCTTTGTGAACAAAGCTTGGCACCATGCTGCTATAGCTCACGGAGGTCTATGGACGCACACAGTATCCGAGCCGATGGACGCCGCCCTCGCTATGCTCGAACGCTCAAGGGGTGCAGACTTTCGATTCTGGGAGTCCCCCAGCTCGGTTGACAAAGGACTACGCGACTTGGTCTTTCAAAGGTCATCTCATATAGTTGAACTCGACATTGCCCTCAATCCAGCTGCTGATCCTGAAGGCGCTTTCCACCTCCTCGCGTCCCCGATGACTTCCCTTCGTTCACTTCGCGTTACCGATTTCGTCGAAAGCCACAGTCAAGACTTTCAGCTCGGCGACATGCCGAACCTGACATATCTTGTCCTTGATGGCTGCTTTGCCTCCTTCAATACGACCACGAACCCCACTCCCTTTGAGAACCTGCGGGAGCTCGACTTGGAACACATTCACACACTCGGGACGAAATTCCTAGCCTCGCTCTTGGCGTCCTGCACAAGCTAGTAGACCTTAAACTATACGGAGTTGCTTTGGAGTGGGACGCGGCATGCGATGGGGTCTCAGTAACCCTCCCACAGTTAGAGACGATGGAAGTTGACTCTTGTGAGGACGCAGACGTGATCGAGTTGTTGAGTCACCTGTGTGCGCCATCGATGTCCAACTTTCATTTCCACCGCGGCGTTGAAGACGGCCGTACAAACGACCTCGCTCCTTTTCATTCATTCTGCGGCCTCTCCCCCGTGTCGCGCGACGTTGCCTATGACATAGTCGCTTTGTCATTCCACGACAGCAACCGAACGAATTACGCGCACAGGCTCGTGCCGGTTGCGCCTTCTGGCCCCGGTGCGCCCAAAAATAAAACCCTCATCTACGAAGATCGTTGCTTGGACGTCGACCTCCTTCGCGCAAGGCTAGAGTTCGTGCAAACCCTGGTTGTGAGATACGAAGTAGAACGAATCGGCGGGTTTCATCAGTGTGCTGCACCAGAGAAGTGGCTTGCTTTGGTTGAAGACACGGTAACACTCACTACAATATCTATCGACCATGCCGACTGTCTCATCGCACTCGTCCGTTACTACACTATCGACATCACCACCTTTCGCTCGCTGCAATTCCTCATGCTCTCCTCGATCTCGGAATGCGGTGGCCTTCGCCTATCTGCAGCTGTTTGTAGAAGAAAGAGCGGCTCACGGCCAGCCACTATGCGGTATTAGTTTCGAGGATACGAAATTCGAACACAATCAGTGGGATTCCCTCGGCGCGACAATGCGTAAGCTGTCGATTCGGGTGTGCGTCAGTGAAGAGCCGGCAGTAAGGTCAGGCGACGATGTACCAATGTTGATCTGATTTGACCTCGTATTTCTTGTATTATACAATGTACCAGAAGCAAGGTGGCTGTGCCCTAGCTTGAGTCGGAAGTACCGATACTATTCACAAGATGTTCATTGATCCTTCGTCCCAAAGGGCCACGTCAATCCATGTTATTGGCAATTGACGGTGGTATGGTTGAACGCCCTTGTCCGTATCCATCGCCGCGATAAATGTGCATTTGAAGCTGGAATCAGCAAGGGATGCCATGGCGAGAGTGAGGGGACAGTCTTCAAATCAAGAGAGCCTCATCGAAAGGAGCATCTGTATGTCCAATTACAGAATAGGAGGATCGACCACCCCTATTGTGGATACTTCCTGGAATATAGTAGGCAGAAATATATGTATACTCGCACAAGCCGTCCGATATATTCGCCACTTCACGCACGGGGACCTCGTTCCGCTTCATTATGATCCTTCCCGCGGTGCATCCTCAAGAATGTGACCGATGCTGATGTACGTCGGGCATGCAAGAGGCACAGTGTCAGCAAAGACTTGATATACCCGATGGTTGGCCTTGACTAAGTACTATTCGGAGTGAGTCGAGTCTGACACTGGCGTTGAGTCTGGGACTCGAGGTGGCGCCATGTTAGGTGATGCACTGATGGCGTACTAAGGCGCTCGTCAGCGGGCTGCTTAGCGCTGTGCCACACCTTTTACTCACACCGTCGACGCACGAATGCGCAGGTTACCCCTCGAACTCAGGTTCCTCCTTTTCCAGGAAATGGAATGGGACTCACTTCGCAACTGTTCGTTGGCGTCAAAATCCTGGCGAGATTTCTGCCTCCCTATCCTTTTTCAGGGACTGAAACCTATCAACGTTCTCTCAATATACCAGCTAGAAGCATGCAGCAGCTTGTTGACCGATTCACCCTACCTACGTCCTCACATCCGTCGGGTTACATTCTACTGTACTTCATTTCCCGCTTATTTTGGCAACAAGAAACAACGTATGCTTGCAACAATCCTTTCTGAGCTTTCAGGCCTCGATGAGCTCAACTGCCCCTCAATTATATCCGACACACTCTCTTCCGTACTTCCACGATTGCCCATCACGAAACTTTACCTCAAGCTGGACACATACTCTCCCCCCGACCCCCTGCCCGTCCTCGAAGCAGTCGCTAGCACGCTTCGTTCCCTGACGTTGCAGGACCTCAAGTTTAGTAATCAACTTACCATAGACCACTTCGCTACCAAAATCGGCAGTGCGCCCATCTGTATGACTGCGCTTGAAGACCTCGCCGTAGTGTCTTGTGTCATTCCACTCGCTTCGAAGCTCATCCGGCTGCCAAAGCTGAAAACACTATATTGTGAAGGCGAGGGTGTGACCCTCGATGATGGCGTGCCATTGTCGCTGAAGACCCTTCTCGTTCCAGCGGGTGCAAAAGCTGTAGGCAAGTCTTATAGCTACTACCTACTTGATAGACGGAGAAACTAACTGGAAACAAACAAGGCGGTTTCGAACCACGCAGGGTGGACAATATTTGCATCCGCTGGAAGGATCTAAACATACACCCCATTGGCCTCAAGCTCACTGATACCGTGCAACGTGTAGTCAGCGCACTCGTCGTCCCGTCCAAGATCAAACATATTGAAATCTTGCTTTCTTGGTCCAGCATCGTATTCAGGGGCAATCTGATCAAATTGGACCGGCTTGAAGGGTATGCTCTTAACCTCCACCGGAGTGGATCTCTTGAGCGGCTTACTATTACAGTTGAGTCCGATACTCTGAGCCATAAAAGCGTCTCCGAGGGGTTACCTGTTCTGAGTAGCCTCGGTTTACTTGATGTACGGATTAGACAACCCTCACTGCTGTACCCACGCTGTACCAAGTTCAGTATAGGATCGGAGGGGTATTGATATTGAACCACTCCTTGCACGACGTCCCATCGTTGGCTGTGTCCTGCGCCATCCATACTATGTACTGTTCAATGATAGTTCCCCGTGTCGAAATTCAAATTGAGCGTTCAAGCTCTGCATACCATTAATTCTGCACAACACCGAGTGCACGATCCGTAGTTGTCCAGAAGTTTTTTGTGTGGTGCCCCGCTGTAATCAGGGGTTTACTCGTGACTTGTGCACGGACGCTTCGGCAGCTTTTGCTGAACACCTTCACCAATCATAATGCGCAGGCTGCCCCCCCAAATCCAGTCATTGATTATCCAGGAACTGGAAGGAAATCGGGACGTCGTTGGCAACTGCGCGTTGGTGTGCAAGTCTTGGCACAAGCTCTGCCTTCCCGTGCTTTTTCGTGAATTTATCATCGTCGTGGACGATTTACAAGCGTGCAGCAGCTTCTTGACCAGCTCCCCTCATCTGTGCCCTCATATTCGCAAAGTTACAATTCCATGCGGTGGACCTCTCGACAATCGTGACATCCCTAAAGAACGTATCCTCAAATCACTTCTTCTCGGGTTTCCACGCCTCGACGAATTACTATGCTCCTCCGTTCTCTTCGCGACACTCTCTTCCATTCTTTCGCGACTATTCATCACGAAACTTCACCTCAAGGAGGACTTATACTCTCCTCGCGATCTCCTACCCGTCCTCGAAGCAGTTGCGCCCACAGTCCGCTCCTTGACATTGCAGGACTTCGATTTTAGCGATGAAGATACAGATTTCGGCATCAAGGAGGGCAGTGGCTCCATCTTTATGCCTGTACTCGAAGAACTTGCCATCGTATTCTGTGGAAACCTTCCACTTTCTTCAAAGTTCGTCCGGATGCCGAATTTGAAGACATTATACTGTGCGGGCGAGGACGTGTCTCTTGGTGACAACACACCGTCATTGCTAAACACACTTGTCGTGGCTGATGTAAATGTTGCAGGCGAGTCCACTGCATTATATCAACCCCACAATACAGAATAACTCAAACCGATCAGATCATTTCAAGCCATTTATTGTTGACAGTCTTTGTATCCGCTGGTGCGATACGGATACACACGATCTCCTTGGTGCCGTCGAATATGCGGTCAAGACATTCACCATCCCGTCAAAGATCAAGCATATCGAGATATTGCCTTCCTGTCTCACCACCCTACACAGCGAGCGTGCTGAGTTGGACCAGCTTGAAGCCTATGTCCTTGGCCTCCGTCGGAGCGGGTCCTTTGATCGACTTACCATTACAGTTGCGGAGGACTCCAATCTTGGCAATGAACCAATCGACGATAGGCTGCCTAACCTGAGCAACCTTGGGTTACTTGATGTTCGGATCGGACGCCCCTCAGTTCTGTACCCCCGCTGCACCATGACATGTGAGGATTGGGAGTGGATGTGAATGTGAATGTGAGCCATTCCTCGTACTGTATAGCACTTCGAAGCGCCAACCCCACGGCTGGTTATGTCCATTTTGAGCTGATCTTGGCTTTGTCACGGTATTCCACATATACCATAGCGTACTAGACAAGTGTAACTGTGAGCATCTATCTTTTCATCAATACAATTGTGCTACTTGATGTTCAGATACGATGTGTGGTGGACACTGCTCCTTCGTAATTCATTGGATTGTCGTCGTTGCTACGGCTTTCTTGTATGATCGGAGTTTATGGACGCGTTATTTGATCAGGAGGACGAAAGCAAACAAACGCCGTCGATCTGGTAACTCTGTCATATTAGGGTTCTTTGAACTTCTCTCCACAACGACGTGCTGTATGATTCCGATTCTGATTGATAGGTCCATAACGCTCATCGATGATCATATGCTCTGTGCACATAGTTCTTCCGCCGCCGCCACAACACTCTCAAGAGGAAGATATATTTGCGTTCTCTTGTTCTCTGTCATTTCCGCAAGTTCTCCCGTGACAGACTGACAGGGCGGAGGCCAGCATTTTTCAGCAAAGAGCGCTATGAGCCACTTTACCCGAGTCTCTTCTTATTCTTGGAAGAACAGAGTCATCGTGATACCTAATGCAGAGCTAAATCGTCATTCTACAGAGGACTTCTGGAGACGAGACATGTGGATGTGCAGCAGATAACGACGCAGGATTACTAAGTAACCACAGAACCCACTTCTCATGAGAGCTTGAAGCTTGAGGATCCCCCATGGAAGGCGTATAAAGCTTCAGCGTCGAGTGAGGACAAGCACCAGCTTTCCGCTATGTTTTCCTCGCCAGTTATCTTCATACAAATCGTAGCATATCTCTGCTTCGCTGGAGCCAAAATCCTGGGTTCCAGCGACGATCTCCTAAATCAATACGACTTCATTATTGTCGGAGGTTAGTCTTGTATTTGTATCTCTTGGCACTTTTCGTACGCCGTAAACTGATCAGTGGTCTTCCTGCAGGTGGTACTGCTGGGAATGTCGTGGCCAACCGCCTCTCGGCGGACCGACGTACCACAGTCTTGGTTATTGAAGCAGGCGGACCGTACGCACGCTCCCCAGTGAATTCTCGCTGTCTACTGATTCCGCTTCTAGCAATGACGTGCTTGATTTGCAAATACCGTATCTCTGGACCAGCCTGATTGGTTCCGCGTATGATTGGAATTCCACCTCGACACCACAAAGCGGCCTGGGGAACAGGAGTGTGTCCCTCGCGAGGGGCATAGGCCTGGGCGGGAGCTCGTCAATAAGTATGTAATGCACTCAGAGGTCAAAACTACGCTGATCGAATTATTACTAGATGCCATGCTTTACACATTGGGGTCTGCTGACAACTACGATGCTATCGCCGAGCTGGTAAACGACGAGTCCTGGTCATGGAACCGCCTGCAGCCATTCTTTGGGAAGGTATTGCATCCCAACCTTTATATGTAACTTGTAACCGAAATTAACAAGATTGATGTTTAGGATGTGACGCAGCCCAGTAGCCCATCCTTGCCAGCCTCGGATACGATTGAAGTCGCGCCCCCCAGGTTTTATCAACCGACAGACGACAGGATCATGCAAACCACGCAGGAGAACAGCGAATTTCCTTTCAATAATAACACGAATTCAGGGAAGCAGTTAGGCTTCGGTAGGTATTATCAAGTCCTTGTCTTAGGATGAGGGCTGACTCGTTGGTCTCTTAGGTTGGTCGAAATCGACAATTGCTCACGATGGTACTCGATCTACTTCTCGCACTGTCTACCTCAAGCCCAAGGTCATCAACCGACCAAATCTCCATGTCCTGTTGAACACCCAAGCCACGCGCTTATTACAGTTGGACAGGGCCGACAGAACAAGGTTCAATGGCGTCGAATTTGTGGAAAGCGTTCATGGTGAGTACACGGTACCCCCACATTCCATCCCATTGTACTTAGATTCTGGGTAAATAGGTATCCCTACCCGTGTTCAATTACTGGCAGCGAAGCGAGAAATCATACTCTCCGCAGGCGCATACGGCACGCCTCATATTTTGCTGAACTCAGGCATCGGGGACGCACGCGACCTGAATAGTGTTGGAGTCACGCCCAGGCACGAGCTTCCTTCCGTTGGACACAACCTCACTGACCATTCCCTCACAACTTTAACGTGGACTGTCAATTCGACAACCACATACGAGTCTATTCGACGCAACGAGACGCTATGGGCCACGCTCCTGGAGCAGTGGCGGCGAAACGGCACCGGCGATTTCTCGAGTTCTGGGATAGATCACGTAGCATGTCTGAGGCTTCCGAGCACTGCTGATATTTTTACTAGCGTACAGGATCCGTCTGCGGGACCCAATACAGGCCACTTTGAGATCATCATAACGGTAGGCCTCCCGTATTCGCGCTGGTAGATTGTGCTGAATTTATCAGAACGGCAATATCTTTGGAGGTCCAACATCCGACAACCTCATAGCTGCAACTCTCATGGTTCTGACGCCAATGTCTCGTGGGTGTCGTCAGGCTAAAGCATGCTTCATGTACTGACAGCCGAAATGTCTAGGCGGCTTCATTAAATTGAATTCGGCTCACCCTCTGGACAAAGCAGCGATCAATCCTTCGTATTTGTCACATCGATTTGACCAATACACGATGCGAGAAGCCATTAGGTCTACCCAGCGGTTCTTCGACTCTCCTGCATGGGAAGGATACGTTCTTTCCCGAGCCGGAGACTACGCAGCGGTGGATCTCCAGGATGACAATGAACTGGACGCCTATATCCGTGATAACGTTGTCTCTGGCCTTCACCCAGTCGGAAGCTCTTCAATGTCACCGAGGGGAGCATCTTGGGGCGTCACGGACCCCGACCTAAAGGTCAAAGGTCTCAAGGGCCTGCGAGTTGTGGACGCCTCAGTTATCGTTGAGTGTATATCTTGAATTCCTAGGTAGATCGCATATTGACAAATCTGGTTCGCACAGCCGCTGATCCCTGCAGCGCACACACAAGGCCCTACCTATATATACGCAGAACGAGCGGCAGATATCATAAAGAAAGATTGGGATGCAGTGTAACGTAGGCCAATTCAGTCGTATTACCATTGCCGGAGGGATCAGTGATTATTTGTTTTCTGCGATTTGCATGAGAAAGCAGGGAGCTTTACCGCTTCCTGTGCAGGGTCGCCTCTGCGCAACTTTACCAAACAGGGTAATAAAAGGCGGGGCTGTCGATCGATTCCCGGTCAATGACTCAGCGAGTGCGCTCGGCTAAGGGAGCCGGCGTTTCTGACTCGCGTGGGAGCGACGACGCCAAGGCAAATGGAAGCGAAGCGAATAAGTTATAAGTCGAATGCCTGTGTCTCACTTTTCCTCATCAACCACCATGAGCACGAAGCACGGTTTTGTGAATGGTACGTGTGGGATTGACACAGTTCTTTAGCAACTGACCGATCGCGTCGAATAGGGTTCGTATTGCCCGGGATCCTATTTCCCGCATTGACGGCGCTTGGGGTGCGCCTCATAACCAACAGTCTGACGGTTTCAGGACTGGGTGCCGAGTTGAGCGCGCAGTGCGCACCTGGGGCCAACAGTTCCTATATTCATCCTTTCACTGGGGTCCATGGCATCGATGGCTTCATTTGTGGCCTCGTCGCGTTTTTCCACGCTGAACTTGAACCACAACTATCACCCTATCTCCTCTACTTCGCTGGTACCTCAGGGTTCCTCATGGCATTCCCTGCCATTGAAGCACATCGCAAA
This sequence comes from Sanguinoderma rugosum, assembly GCA_017499575.1. NCBI lineage: Eukaryota > Fungi > Basidiomycota > Agaricomycetes > Polyporales > Polyporaceae > Sanguinoderma > Sanguinoderma rugosum. Next base: position 3,655,128 of record VTPW01000001.1, on the reverse strand, counting down.
GGTCGCTCACTGTTCATCGCGTTCCCCATCATCGTCGGCCTACTCGGCCAAGCAATCACCATTGGCATCACCCTCACCATCTATTGGCTCGCCTTCATCTGGACAGGCGCGTCAAGCAGACGTGCAGATGCACACTCTCATATCACGAAGCCACAAGCGGAATCGATCATATTTGCCACCGCCGTAGGGTCCATGCTTCCCTCGATGGGATTGATGTTGTTCAAGGATCCGAAGGTTACGGCATATTGGCAGATCTTCCCCGTCTATGCGTCCGTTGCTGGGCTTGCGTACAGTTTCCTGCGTCCTACGCCGCGGACTACAGAGTCGGGGTATAAGCTTGTCCGACAGATGTATATGGGCATGTTCGTCTCATCAGCAATCATGCATCTCTGGATTGTTGGTCCAAAGCTCCTCAATCCCCCGGCCCTCGCGTCGTTTGTTTTCCCCTCGACAACTCCCCTTCCAACTACAGCAAGCCTCTCCGCTAAAGCTGACGATTTCCTCAAATGGGACCTCATATTCGCGTTTGGTTCATCCGTCCTCGCTACCTTGTGGTTTGCTCGCGATGCTGCAGAGCTCATTGTGATTGCTTCATGGCACTTGTTCGCTGTGCCTCTGATCGGCCCCGGCGCGTCCTGCACCGGGATCGCTCTCTGGCGAGAGGCAGCGCTCAACGATGAAGAAGTGGAACAGGATCCACGTTTCAAACAGTAGTCGTAGAATGTTATATCAACACAAGAGTATTACACTTTATGAATCTGCGGTTATCGTAATATGTACATAAGGAAAGAGAACATGGAAGGACGAGGAAGCTAGTACGCGGTAAGGGAGCTCATCGCTTACCCTTCGGTTTACCATTTGTCTTTACCGCGGGTTTCTTTTTCTTGGGCTTGTCGTCTTCTGAATCATCAGAGTCTTTGGCTTTTCGGCCTCCCTCAACGCGTTTCGCATCCGCTGTGAAATACGGCAGTCAGTGACAGGAACCCAACTGCTGATGAAGTCTCCTCACATTTAGCTGCCTTGCGCTCTAGCTCATCCCAGTCGTCTCCTAAAGCAATGGGTTAGTTAGAGACCGCGACTACCCAGAAGCACACTGACCTTCGCTATCTGAGCCGTCGCCGAAGTCTGAAGCACTGCCATCACTGCCACTGGCATCGGAAGCTTCAAAAGCACTTTCTTCCGCGCTACTCGACTCCTCGACCAAGTCTTCCGAATCGGCTTCGAACTCTGACTCCGACGGAGAGCCTTCGGAATGCTCGCTTTCGTCACCGGCACCGCCCAAGAAACTCCAGCCACCTTGCGCAAAGAAGTCGTGCGGACTCTCGTTGATTGTCTTCATAATCGGTCCCCAGTTCAAATTGACAGGGCCTTCACCCATAGCAATGTCAACCGAGCTGGAAAACGTCTTAACACAAAGAACAAAGGAGGGATAGAGAAGCTTACTCTAGCCAGTTCTTTACGTCATCGAGCTGCGAACTTTGTATCGAGTTGATGTGTAGTGGCGGCTTGGTGAAATCCTTGAAGATTAAGACAAGATCAAACTGCTTGAGACCGTATTGCACACGCTCCAGGGATGCGACTTCGATCTCGCTGAGGGTCATCACGAGGAATGGTGGATCAGTAAGGTGCACTAGGCACTCTGTCGTAGGTTGAAGTCGGACACTGGATCGGAACGGTACACCTTCGAAGGACAGTTCTCTGAAAGGAATATCTACTTCGAGAGGGTCGCCAGTCTTCGCTTACACATTAGTAAATGTCTTTACTCTCAAGTGGGAGACGTACGGATGCTGATGCCGCCTCTGAGATTTTTTCGGCGAATGACTTGAATTCTTTGTTCAACACGTGCCTTCGTCGCAGTTCTTGCTGTTCCATCTCAATTTCGTCCTCGTCACCGTATCGGACTTTGCGCTTCCGGTTACCAGTCTCATCGAATTGTACGTCAGACGCTTCACGAATGAATTGGACATCCTTTGGACTAGTTCAGGTTCACACCAAGTTGATACAATGAACGACGTACAAACGACTTCTTCTTTCCGATGATGATTGGGGACTTGAGATGCATATGTACGACGACAATAAGCTCCTTGTCGCATGGTTGGAAGAACAGGTGTTTGATGTTGGTGAAGAGAACATCTATATAGCGGGATAAGAAGGAAATCGCGACGGCATGCCCAGTAGACCTACCAATCTTCTGGCCAAGTGGTGAATGGTAACGGATACCGTTGGAATGGATCTCAACTTCTCCGGGGATGCGCTTGCCATCGGGCGCTGGTCTAACAAACACTTCAGGCAGCTTAGCCGGTCTACGACCCTTCAGCTCAACGAGATTAGCCTGTTCAACTACATCTGCCAACTCCTTCTTCTGTTGCTCGCGCTTATTGGCCTCCTTCTTAAGTTCCGTAATCTGCTTGGAAATATTATCGAAACGGTGACCGTCGGGAGAGCGATACGAGATCGACCGAACGAAGGTAGCGTCAGGATTTTCGAACGGCTGATTGACACTGTCAGCGGGAGATCGTGATCAGACTCTTCATCACATACCGTGTCTTCCTTCTTCCCGGCGAGTTGGCCGGGGGTTTGGAAGTTAATGCGAAGGTAGGTATAGTCGCCTTCGTCGTTCTTGCTGACGTTTTTGATGGTATTGATATGGAAAGGTACGGCGAAGCCATGAATGGGGAGGATCACTGTCTGGGCTTTCCTGTCCACGGTGATCTGACAACGGCGTAAACGGCGGTTCCCAATCAGGAGATTTTGATACAGCGTACCCGTAAACGGTCCACGTCAGGTGGGAGAGCACCTTCGCCCTTGTAACTCTGGAATTTTTTCCACCCTTTGCCCTCCTTGCCACTGGCCCCTCCTCCGCCCTCCGAGTACTTCTCCAAGCCCTGGGCCTGAAGTTGTCCGTGTAGTTCCTGCTGATGTTCAGCCAGCTTCGCCGACACCGTTACATGGGCCTCGTCGTTACGGCGGTTGTTCCGAAGGACTTTACCAGCGACCGTCTTCTTCGGCGGCGATCCATTCTTTCGCGACACAGCGGGGGCCTTTTTCTCTGGCTTTTTTGGCTTTTCGTCGGCGCTTTCGGGGTTCAAGAAGAACATTGTGTCCTTTGTCGATTTGACACCCTCAGTAAGAAGAGAAGCTTTCTCCGCTTCGATCTTGATGGTGTCTACCAGTTGTATGGCGTACCTAGAGGGAAGGGGTAAGCAAGAGCGTCCTCGTTTCCCTCTTATAAGAACGTACTTCTGCCCGCTCTCGCTGACAAGGTCCGAAAACCCAAGGCCTAGGTTGAAGATCATGTTCGATTTGAGCTTTCGAGTGTTCTTGGGGGACAGTAGATACGTAGAGTCACGCAATTCCACACCCATCTATCGTTCTGCACTGTTAAGAGTGATACACATGCGACATCATCTGACTCACCCCGAACCCAATATTCTTAACGAATTTCTTTTCAAGTTCAGGCTTCTTGGCCTTGATGAAATCGACCGCATGCTGGTAGACGTCGCGAGCGACGACACCATCTTTCATAAAGCCAAGGAGCTCAGTTTGGAGGGACAGGAGCAAGTTGTATTGCGTCTCTTGTTCCTAGGACGCATCGGATCAGAAGGGTAGTGAGCAAGCGTGACTCCAAACTGACTGGTGTAGGGTCCACAATAAAGGTCCGACCAAGATTTGTGCAATAACTCTTGTACCGAAGACCTAAAGACACCAAGAAAACACCCTTGTGTGCAATATGGTCTTCGGAAGACTGGGTTGAAGTTTTGAGGTCGTATCCACCTTTAGTGGCCTGCGATTGAATGATGGGAGGGTAGCAAAACTCGACCGACTGCCAATCAATCTGTAGAGAATGCACATCACTTCATCAAGCCTCCCAAATATAGCGTAGTATACGCACGTTCCTCGCATTCTTTGCCTTATCCCAAATTCTCATATCTGGACCTTTCTGTTCATCACCAAGTCGACCTTCTATCTGGAGAGCGAAACTCTCGTGGGTGATTTTCGTCTCCTTATCCAGGATCAGCTCGAGCTTCAGCGCCACATGATGTTTGAGCAACGTCGATGTTAATACGCCAGCGACTTCCGTTGCTTTCTGCGTACAAGCTAAGAGGGATGAACAGACAGCTAATGGTAGATGCACGTACAAGTTCCTCCTCGTCCTTCTGGGACATGAAAGTAGATATCGCTTGGAAGATCTCTACCAGCTCTGGCTTCTCTGTGGCCTCGGCCAGACGTTTGTCCCATTCCCCAACTAGCTTTCCAGTGTGCGTTTCCTTAAGTAACGAGCCGACGCGCTTTTGAGATATGTAAAGGTCGACAAATTTGGGGAGGGCATCGGAGGGGGGGTCCTTCGGTTTCGCTTGGGCAAGGATTTCTACGGGCACCACGCTGCCTTGGGCTTGTATTTGCGCAAGAATCCTTGCTGTATTTTTGTTAGCTCGACCCGACCTAGGTGTGAAGGCTTATACAACACCTTTGGAAGCTGAGCACAGTATGCAGACCTTGTCTTTGAGGAACAGCATCAAAGTTGACGGAAACTCGTATCCAAGGAGCCATTGCTGCCATAAGTCTTGGTTGAGCGCGTACAATGAGACTCATGCAGTGTGCCGACCTGTAAAGACGTTCCCTTTCTCATTGGCTCATCTTCCCCTGCAGGATCGCCCGCGACTATGAGAAGGGCGTCGACATTGGCCAAACCAGCGTAGTCTTCATTTTCATTCGCGCTCTGGGGGGATCCAAGGATGAGTTTGGTGCAAGGAAAGTATGTAAATTGGGTGGCGCACATTCCAGCAGTCGTAGATTCGCTTCAAACGGGCGTTGAATGAGGCTTTGTTGAGCTCGACTTGCATGATCAACGACCGGGAGCGTACAAGCTGTGGTGGACGTTCCAGTCGCGTCGCGAGTCATTTGCCGACCAGAAATTGTGAGACCCTGAGTCAGGATTCCCACAGTCAGTCGCCCGTTTCCCGCGATCAATGAGCGCAAGTGAGGAATGGGTTTTTCTTGTCGGCGCTTGAATCGGAGCCTGAAAACACCCCCGGCCAAATTGGGCTGTCATACTGGGACTTGTTGCCACTCTACTCATCGTCCGTCTCGGTGTTGGAGGTGGTCTGCGTGCTCGATTTCACAAATTCCCCCCAAACACCTATCCAAAACGGCTTCAGGCTCAGCGGGCGTTGTTCGACGTTCGGTGACCCCTTCAAGGTCGTCCAACATGGACAGCACGCCGAACACGAATATCCATACAATTGTCAGGGCTCAGATTGTATTCCTCTTGTCGACCTTAACGGAGGAGAATTTTGAAAGGAATCAAGCCGAAATTCGCTCAGTACGTGTCCTTTTCCTCATTTACGTGACCATTACTGACATTGCGCACAATGAAGCTGTCCGAACAACATGGAATCGAAACGTATTTGCACTTCATACGGCGGCTCATTGTTCACTCACAGCAGCGTCTCGTCTCTGGAACGACCCCTCCCTCTCAAGACATGTTATCTACCCTTACTTTTCGACTTCTCGTTCAAGAAACACAGCGACTTGCGCACGACCCTACCCTTGCAGACCGATTTCGTGACGGTATAGACAGAGGAGACGGCGACCTGTTCCGTCATTTTGATCTTGTACGATTTACTGATCGCACAGGCCTGCGTCCCCTCGAAAAGCTCGTCCTTGCAGCTTCTTTTCTTGCACCTACAACTCGAAAGGAATTGGCGACGCAGGCGGCCACCATCATACGTCACGAATTCGACAATGCCATTCTATCCCTCTGCCACAACCCTTCCTTTGACAATGCCGATATAGCTCCCATCCAAGCGTCAAAACTCGTCTACAAGCTGCTCTCCGATCTACCCCCCGAGTCTCCTGTTATAGATGCGCAACAACGGCAGGCTTTGATAGTCGCGATACAGAATAAATTTGGCCAGGAGCATACGTCTGCCATCCTACACCGCGTTATACCTACTATAAGGTGTGTACTTTTGCCCGTCCTCCGTGATTAAGTCCAACATTTCGGGTTACAGCCTTCAAGCTGGGACTACTCTCGTTCAGTTCTTGGTTCAACTCGGTCAAGACGTCACTAGCGACCCGGATGTTGTCCGGGCGGCGTTGCAACGATTTGGCATCTCGGAAGCATCTCCGCCTCGCGACAACCAGGCGGTAGAGATAGTATCATCGCTGGCACGATTAGCAGCCGAAGGATCAACAGTATGCGACATGGGAGTCTTGGTTCGGGTGCTCAGTGGGTTGGTAAGTACTTCATTTGGCTCACACATTGTTCCTCTTTAATTGCCTGTAGAACGTTACCTTGAACTGGGCCAGCGTCATCAAGTCCTTTGACTGGCCTGACCGTCATGGTGTCGACACTGCGACTCTCAAACTTCTGATTGCTATTCTCCTTAGCGTCCCCCGTGATGCGGATCCACATGCCGTCACTGGCTTTTGGGAACCGTGGAATAACCAGTTGTATCATCTACGGTTGCTTGATGCCCTTCTCTCGCTTCCCCCAGACACCTTCAATTTCGTACAACTCCCAGGTCATCGAATCGTGACAGTCGACGATGTTTCTATCGCAAGTCCCACAATCAAAGCCCTGGCCGCCAACGTCCAAGGTCATACGTGGAACTCGCTGGATTTGTTCGAAGTCTTGGTTCGGATGGCGGACTCGGATTCGGCGGATGTGAAGTCCTGTGTCAGAGACATGCTTGATAAAGCCATCAAAATAAGTGCCGAACTTGTGCATATGGGCCTTTTCCAAGTACCGGTGAGTAGTTTAAACCTGCCTAGTCCTTGCAACGCGACTAACTCCCTGAGAAGTCGCAAAACTGGAACGAAATTCGCCGCGAATACTGTCGCAAGTTGCTGTCGATGTTCCTCGCGGGACATCCAAATCATCAATTAGTATTCATGCGAATGTGGCAGATTGAACCGACGTATCTTACGGATGCGTTCCGCGATTTCTATGACGAAAACCCTCTCAATATCTCCAGAATCCTCGATGTCGCGCAAGATCTCAAGGTCAGATTCTCCCTGACCGTTGGGAGTACTGCGCACCTAACTTTAACGTGCCCACAGATCTTGGACTCGCTCCTCGAGGTCCGCCCCTTCACCTTCGCTCTCGATGTCGCCGCCCTCGCTTCGCGAAGGGAGTACTTGAACCTTGACAAGTGGCTTGCCGACAATGCAGCAAATCACGGCGGAGAGTTTCTTCATTCTGTCATCGTTTTCCTCGACCAAAAGATGGAGAGTGAGAAGGTCTCTAGAATATCCGTCCCTCCCATAGAGAACCGTACCATGACCCTTAGTCCTAGCACCATCACCATTATCCTTCGAATGTTGAGAAACAAGTAGGCTCTCTCACGCTATCTCCATCCTGTTTGCTAATCTCCGTGATAGCACCTCAATCATGAGTGAATCCGATGCCAAATACTGCCTTGAAGTTCGCAACGCTTGCCTTCAAATCCATCCTCGCTTGATGGATTTGACACCTGGATCCGAAACCGAACCCGGGTTTACGGTGATAAACTACTCTCAAGAGATCGAAGCCGAGGTCGATGCTATCTACAAACAAATGTATGACGAGAATACGACCATCGACGAAGTCATTGTCCGCCTCCAACAACACAAAGATTCCACCAATGCCCGCGACCACGAAGTCTTTTCGTGCATGCTTCACTTCCTCTTCGACGAATACAAATTCTTCCAATCCTACTACCCGGCTCGGGAGCTCTCAATGACTGGATACTTGTTTGGCTCGCTTATCCAGCATCAATTGATCGACTACATCCCCCTCGGAATTGCCATTCGCTACATTCTTGATGCCTTGAACTGCCCTCCGGAGACAAACCTCTTCAAGTTTGGGACCCAAGCTTTGTCACAATTTGAATCCCGACTATCCGAATGGCAGCCTTTGTGCGAGGCGCTCCTCAACATCCCCCATCTAATTGAAGCCCGCCCGGACCTGGTTACTAGCATTCAACGCGCCCTCGCTGCTGCCCAGGATGGTAATGGCATCGGGGATGCTGGCAAGCTACCGGGACCTCTGGCACTGGAACCTCCATCCGGTTTCCACGCTATTCAGCCAGACGTAATAGAGGGAGAAATAGAGAGTCCACCAGAGGAACTTTCGGACCGCATCCTATTCATCATCAACAATCTCGCGCCAAACAACTTCGATGACAAACTAAAGGAGATGAAGTCCCAGTTTGAGGATGCTCATGCTCGTTGGTTCGCCAACTACCTCGTCGACCAGCGTATCAGTGTTGAAGCAAACAATCATCAACTCTACCTCCGCTTTTTGGACGCCCTCAACCGCTCACGGCTGTCGAAGTTCATTCTTCAGGAGACACTGGTGAAGTCTGCGGCACTGCTCAACTCAGAAAAGGCCATGCAGGTTGGGAGTACGGAACGGACAATGTTGAAGAATGTCGGCAAATGGCTGGGGGAAATAACATTGGCACGTGACAGGCCGATAAAACACAAAAACCTGTCCTTCAAGGACCTTCTCGTAGAAGGATACGACACTGGTCGTCTTGTCGTTGCCATTCCATTCGTCTGCCAGACGATGGTCCCATGCCAAAAGTCCAAGGTGTTCAAGCCTCCAAACCCTTGGCTCATGGGTGTCCTGGGTCTCCTCGCCGAGCTATATCAATATGCCGACATGAAGCTGAACCTCAAGTTTGAGATTGAAGTTCTTTGTCAAGCTTTGAATGTCGCACTCGATTCCGTAGAACCCACCAGCATCATTCGGAACAGGCCGCTGGGCGACACATTGGCCGGGCCACCTCTCCCCGAATACGTCCCGGATATTGACTCCCTTCCCATTGGTGGTTATCACCCCTCCTCCCAGCTTGTTGCTGACTCCCAGGTGTTGGCTTTGGGCACATCTAGCCCAGGCGAATCTCATCGAGCCATGAGTGCTCATATTGAATCCATCCTCACAAACCTCGTACATCAAGTGTTCATCAGCCCTCAGCTTGCTCCGCTCAACACTAACCCTGCGTTCAAACGCGCTGTTCAACTTGCCGTTGATCGGGCTGTTCGAGAGGTAAGGATCACCGCGTATTGTACTTCGATGTTCCTCATGAAACATATTCGGTATAGATCATTCTCCCAGTGGTCGAGCGATCCGTCACTATTGCAGGCATTTCGACTAGGGAGTTGGTGACCAAGGACTTTGCCACAGAGCCCAACGAAGATCGCTTTCGTAAGGCTGCTCATTTGATGGCTCAGCGACTTGCTGGTAGCCTGGCCCTGGTAACTTGCAAAGAGCCGTTGAAGAGCAACCTTGCTACTCATCTACGGCAGTACCTTGCTGATCACGGGTTTGGTGATGTATGTCTCTGTTTCGTGGCAATTAGGAAAATACTTACAATCGCCACAGTTGCCTGACCCTGTTATCATGGTTCTAGTCACGGATAACCTAGACATGGCTTGCAGCGCAATAGAAAAGTCGGCTATGGATCAAGCTGTTACGGATGTTGACGAAAACTTCGCCACATCGTACGAGGCCCGGCGTAGACATCGCGAGGTAACATCTAATGCATGTTTTTTCCTTTACGCACAGCTTATTTGCCTATAGATTCGTAACGGACAACCATTCTGGGACCCAACTGCTCCTCAAGTCAATTTCTCTATCAACTTGCCGGATCCTCTACGGGTGAAGCCTTCAGGGTTACAGCCACATCAGGTTAATGTTTATGAAGATTTCGGTACGTCCAAGAAAACTCCTCTTTCTGCTCCTCTGACAGTGTCGTCATAGTCAACGACCAAAAGCGCAGAATGACTAGCCGCCCCAACTCTACCATGTCGTTTTCTAGAAGCGAGCACATTCCCCCGACGGCATACTCAGCTTCGCCAGCCCCAGAAGCCCAAATGTCCGGTCGTCCTTATCTAACCCACCAAGATGTTATGGATCGATTCGCTGTAAGCTCAATGCTTGATCGTTGTTTCTGTTTCTTTTGATGCTCACATCCTTTCGCAGGCCCTCATCAAGGATTTGGAGGCGGTATTAATGCAACTCCCCGTTCAGTCGCTAGCAGCCCTGCCACCTAACCACGATGTTCGACATCTGGTCAGACAAGTATTGTTCCTAGCTCAAGAAGCTGCGGACAAGCAAGGGACCCCTCTTCAAATGTCGCAGAAAATCGTTCAACTGCTTTACAAGAACCCATCTCAGTTGGGTCGTGAAGTTTATGTCGTATTGCTCGAACAACTCTGCACTACCTTTGAGGACGTCTCCAAGGAAGCCATAACATGGCTTGTTTACGCCGAAGATGAGGTCTGTTCTCATTCGGTGTATTGTGGCTTGTGATGCTCATTGTGTGTTGCAGAGAAAATTCAACGTCCCGGTTACCGTGACGCTACTCCGCAGCGGCCTCGTAGACATTGCTCAGCAAGATCAGCAATTAGCGAAGTTCCTGTACACTAATCCTCGACCCACTTTGCTGGCGTTTGCAGTTGGATTAATTCGGGAATGTCTGTCGGCCGATCCCCCGGTTGCCTCGCAAACGCAATTCAGCTACTCGCTGGAAATACTTAGCCAACTGTCACAGTCAGGCAAAGGCAGCGACGAGTAAGTAGCATGATTGTGGGGATGGTGTTGTTACTAACGGCGTACAGTGTGACTAGGCTCCTGAGCGATCTCAATAGGATCAGGCGCCCACCTAGCTTGCCGATTGAGAATCAACTTGTACGGCAGCTCGGAAAAGCTGAGACAGACCAAGCAAGAGAAAAGTTGTTGACTTGGTTCCAACAGTGGATTGGTATCTTTTCACGGTCCACCAATCCGGAGAAGAGCTTTGTTCCTTTCATCACTCAGCTCACCAAGCAGGGCATTTTGAAAGTGGAAGACATGTCTTCATTCTTCTTCAGGGTCTGCACCGAAGCCAGCGTCTCTCACTACATCAAGTGTGTATCGAGCGGTGACTACGAATTCGCATTCCAGGCCCTGGATGCTATGTCAAGGCTGATCGTCTATATCATCAAATATCACGGGGATGCCTCCGGAGTCAACAACGACCAAGCGAAGGTTCATTACTTGACAAAAATCCTTTCCATCTTTGTCCTCGTGCTCGCGAACATACACGAGGAACAGGGGCCTTCTTTCCAACAAAAGCCGTTCTTCAGGTTTTTCTCCAGCCTCATCAACGATCTCCACACCATCGAATCTAGTTTAGGTACAGCCTATTTCCAACTCCTTATTGCGATCAGGTATGTTCTTAACCCCATAAGTTACCATCCATCTAATCCCTTGTTCCAGCGATACCTTCAGCTCCCTTCAACCCACTTACTTCCCTGGCTTCGCTTTCTCCTGGATGTGCCTCATCTCGCACCGGTTGTTCATGCCGAAGTTACTTCTTACTGAAAACCGCGAAGTAAGTTCCAGCGCACGCTCACAGCGGATATTCTGTCTCATTTCTTCTCTAGGGATGGTCTGCATTCCACAAACTCCTCCTATCTTTGTTCAAGTTCCTTTCGCCGTTCCTCAAAGATTCCGAGTTGCGAACAGCGTCGCGAGACTTGTACCGCGGCACGTTACGTCTCCTACTTGTCCTTCTCCACGACTTCCCCGAATTCCTCAGTGAATACTACTTCACCCTCTGCGACATCATCCCTCCTCGTTGCATCCAGCTTCGGAACATCATCCTCAGTGCCTTCCCATCCTCTGTCATTCTCCCAGACCCCCACCTTCGAAATGTCGATTTCGAAGCTATCCCAGAAATGGGACCCATCCCACCTATACTCTCCGATTTCGCATCAGGCCTTAAGAGCGGCGACCTTCGTTCCAATCTCGACCAATATCTGCTCAATCGAGGCAACCCTGCTTTCCTCACCTCCCTTCAGGATCGCCTACGGTTACCTGTTGTGCCAGACATGGCCACAGAGACCTACAATTTGTCACTGGTCAACTCTTTGGTTATGTACATTGGCGTCTCCTCGGTTGCTCAAGCCAAAGCCCGAAGTGGGTCCTCGCTATTTGTGGCGAGTGACCCCGGCGTGGTAGCCTTGCAGTATCTCGCAACCAGCCTCGACGTCGAAGGCCAACACCACCTGCTCAGCTCGATGATCCTCCATCTCCGTTACCCTAATGCCCACACCCACTGGTTCAGCTCGCTCCTTCTCCACCTTTTCTTGGAGGTGAAGGACGCCCGCTTCCGTGAGGTCATGACGAAAGTATTGTTGGAACGCTTCATTGCTCTCCGCCCTCATCCTTGGGGTGCCCTCGTGACATTCATCGAGTTACTTCGCAACTCTAAGTACGAATTTTGGAGCATGGACTTCGTACGAATTGCCCCCGAAGTCACTCTCCTCCTTGAGAGTGTAAGTTCACTGTCTACCTGAAAGTACGCGGCGCAGCTCATCCCTTGTCATAATTCAGGTTGCTACATCCATTTTCCAGTCTTAGAATAATGTTGCTAGTATCCTTGCTATCTGTTGCACATCTCCTGTTTTTATCTGGGTTCCCTTCCTCTTACACATTGTATTGTATTATCACGCTTTCCCCCCGTCTGTTGAACATAGTGTAAAAGTGCCGAACTTTTATATTACAATCAGGAAACCCAATTCGATCTTGTTCAACATCATCCTTTACGTCGTATATATATAACTTAATCCAGCCACGACATGGGTTCGTTCCAAACCCATTCAAGCCCCCATGTGCTGTTTTTTGCTTTGCGTTTGTCATTCGTATTACCAGCGAAGTAAAATGTACATACCCTGCTCCGTCTAATCCCGCTGCACCCAAATTATCAACACCTTCACTCATCACTAGCCAATCCGGAGTCGTGACGCCAGTTCGAAGGGGGAATTGCCTGTATGCTCGCTCTAGTCCAGCGCCTTCGTTTGAACTCAAGAGAAGGACTGTTGACGGTAGAGATGGGTGGGGGAAGGTAGATACAACAGCTGTAGACAGGTCATTGACGAAATCAGATGTCACTAGATTGCTTCGTATATGTATCATATCATACCTTGCCCAGCTTGTGTGACAGCGCGGCCTTGCAAAAATAGGGACCTCTTCCGCAGAGACCATGGTGTTGGACTCTTTTGGAGCAACCATTTCACTGAGGGAGCGGCCGTGTTACCTATCAAGACGAGGTTTCCTGGAGGTGTGTCACTGTTCGTCAAGGCATACTCCGAGAAGGTCAAGATGGAGGTATCTAATTTATGATATACCTCCAAGATATGGGCGATCCGTAAAGCTATTGATAACTCATGCGCTGCGTTTGGCGGTACAACGATGGTCAACGGGGCATTCGAAGTCAGAATTAGTTGTGCGCGCCCAGGCGGCCGAGGGAGGCCCGCAGTTTGATCCACAGCATCGTTGGCTTGCCAGCTACTCAAGTCCTGCTTGGAGACGACATACATCGTAGACAGCGATTGAACCCGGTCAGTGCCTACGTATATGCCAGTCAGGTTGACGTAGTCCTGACTAGGATATAGTACGCTGAGGTCGACCTGGAAGGCGGATATATTGATGGGGGATATATGCGCAAAGCCACGGTCGTCGATGCGAACTTTCAGTCTACCTAGTCTAGTGTGTGTTGTAAATGGCTAGACCAGCGGTATATAGAGGTGCTTACCTTCCTGGGACAAGGAGGGACACCACCTGGAGTCCATACATGGGCCCACTTTCCAAAGGGTTCGCGACGGTCAAGGTAAACTCTACAGGCGGTTTTCTCACCTCCAGACTCACGGACTTCTTGATGAAAGCTAGTGTGTCAGGGTGAGTGATGGCCTCAGGATACCAATGAAGTTGGCCGGCATCTTCCCGATATCTATTCACGTTGAGCCCGCTTTGGTAGAAAATGTATCGAATACTCACGTCGCGTTTGCATTTGGGTTCAAAGTTTTGATGATGGAGATATATTCCCGAGAATGCCACACAGGAACATTGTCGTCAATCCCGCTTAGATCAGTAAGTCGAATAGCAGAGTTACGGAGGAGCATCCACTCACCCATGGATAGCGAGAACAGGCATATCGACTAAGTTTGATAAAAACAAGTCGTTGTCGTCTGGGGTCAGTGTGCTCTGTAGAATTGCTCGCAGAGCAGGATCCATGTAGTGTGCCGACCTCGACTGGGTCAAGGGAACGTACGCTTGCGACTTGATGTAAGCAGCCATAGGTACGGCTGTTACGAGAGTGAGTGATTTGCTCGGTAATAACAAAGACGTGCCCACCAGCTAATACTCTATCAGGATACCGAGAGGCGAGATACCAAGTACCTTGTCCGCCGTTGGAGTGTCCAAGAATGACGGCAGACGGATTTACTGGAAGTCGCCAGTCTTTCCAGGCCGGGTTGCCCTCGGCAATGCTAACAAGAGCATCCAGCGAACCCCATGCATCCTTTGCGCTTGGACCATGCCAGTCCAGGCCCTTTAACCAAAGGGTTCATAGCATACGTTCATAGAATAGGGAGAGTGACCTACCCAAGACGTTCTCCCAGTTGGGATGACAAGCCAGCTATTGTTCATCCGTGGTAAGGATTCGACCCACCACGGGGTGCCGATAACGTCGACACCCGCTCCATCTACACGCAACCATGAAGTTGATTAAGAACGTATAAATACAATGAAGGGGTGTACATACGTAGGCAAAGGATGGGAGCTTTGGAAACCCCTCCTTCATTTCGGTACAGGGGCGGGACAACCACAAAGTTCGTCGGCATGGAGTGAGCGTAGAAATACGAGGCTTTGATCGAGTACAATTTAGGACGATCTTTTCCATCCCACCCTTTCAGGTGTTTGATGGGGACTGTGACGGATACGGTAGTAGGATAACGCGTCGACTGGCCTTGTGCCCGCACACGGATTCGTAGCTCGCCTCCGCGGAAGGCTGAATGTTGTTCAATGAATATTGGTATGATTCTGGTTTGAGAGGGCGCCAAATGTGTTTCTTGCTTGAGACGCAAGGTGACGTCCTTTGGAATCTGCAGGATCAAAGCATACGGTATGAGTGACTTGCTTCTTGTTTCTCGCGTAGTGTAAGTGTGTTACATTGTCTGGGTTGCTGTCCTCGAGCGTTACTTCTTTAACGGTCCACCAGCCATCGACACTTCGCATGCCAATGCCCAAGGCGTTGCCAAAGGCCCATCCGTCAACAAAGTCACATATGACATCTTGGGTCGGTTCATGTACCACATGCGTACTTGGATCCCTAGTTGGTAGCTCGATATTCACGCCTATCTGCAGGCTCTGGACAGGATACTCCTGCTTGGATGCGCTTGGATCGCCAAACAAACGGATCTAATCGATCGGTGGCGTAAATTACTTGGAACGGAAACATAAGTTAAGGGTACCTCGAAGTCACCACTAATGAAAATGGTATATTGCGTTTGCTTTGAGGCCTCGGGTGGGACTGGGAGGTCTACTGCTTGAGGTAGGGCGCGTTCCGTGGCATATATATTGCCATGGTACCACCTGGGAGTAATCCCTTGGCTCTTCGTAAGGTCAGAGGGAATGATCGTGAAGAATGAGCCTTGTAACAATTGAACAAGGAGGCGGGGGGTCTCTCGGATTCCATACGGGGGAGTAGAAGACACTGTGAGGGTGCCGCGAAGGACTGCGTGATGCTGCAGTGCTGCCCAACCCTCCGTCGCGCGAAGTGATTGCCATCTTTGACCAGAATTTGATTAGCCTTGCAATATACCATAGCTTGGATGAAACCTTATGTTAGGGAAAGCGACTTTGATTTCCCCAGCTTTGTTGGACGTTGTGGTTGTCCACGAAACGTTCCCACCGTCAGCGTACGAAGATGGGTACTTCTTAGTCAAATCTATAGGTTCGTGCACTGGAAAGTCATCGTTGAGCACTGAGTTCCAAACGCCAGAGATTTGGAATGCACCATTTACTGGGAACGAGGGGGACAAGAAGTGTTGTTCCCTGGCATGTATTGGGAAGGGGCCAAGAACCTTAAGATGCGTCAGTAAGTTGTCGTGCCCATGCAAGACTTACTTACGTCCCAATCCTTCGATATTTCGACGTGCCACATGGTGGAGGAAGAGAAGTTCGTCGTATTGACGAGTCTGAGTGGCACTGAGTGAATATTAGCGCCTGCATAGATCGATCTTATCCTCGGGCGCTTCTGCATCTTCCAAGTGCTCATCGATGTCTGGTCGTGCAGGTGGTAAGCTCAAGCCTTTGAAGGCAAGTTTTCTGCTCAGTACGGTCTATGATCTACATATATTGAGGACGTTCTCTGAAATTAGGCCCCAAAGAAAGACAAAAAGGAGGAGACCGATGAGGAGAAGGCCTTCAAAGAGAAACAGAAACAAGAAGCCGCAGCTCTGAAGAATGCGAGGGACAAAGGTACGTCGATGCAAGGGTTGTCTGCAAACTGCTGCAGGGCTGACGGATCTCTCGTTCGCAGCTCTAAAGGGTCAGTGAAACCAAATCATATCCATAGCTCAATTTCCAATCTTGACACTTGCACCTATGCACAGGAGGCCCATTGGGAACCGGGAACTCTGGCATCAAGAAGTACGTACTCTGCGATCTTATTTGCTGCCGAGCCGCAGTTCTGATCGCGCGTACCGGAACTCTGCAGGTCGGGGAAGAAGTAAATCTAATGCTCATATAATGGGAGATGTGTATTCCTGATTCGATAGACAATGCGTTTGGCGTCCTCTTCGATGGCCTGAGTCACTTGTGCTTCCGTAACTGAGTGTCTGTAGCCTCATTGCAAGGCGCATGGTGATGGCAGCAAGCTTGTTGGTGTCCTCCGAGATCGGTAAAATTTGATTCGTTCGACAAAGAAGCAAAGAAATTAAACTTTCCCTGTATGGGGTGTAAATGAGAAAATTTGTTGTTTGTACCGTCATTGTCGCCGCCAGCAGCGTTGAGGAAGGGTACTTGTAGTGGTCGAGCGGCGCTCAGTGCAGGACGTGTCGGCCTTTGGTTGTGTTTGTGCAAGGTCATATAATGCTCAACCCCGTTTCGCGAATCAACAACCCCAACTCAAAGCCTCCGCCGCCAGAGCCCTTTTCCTCCTCGTCCTCCTCAATCCAATTACCCATGTTGGGCTCCCTCCAGGTCCTCCAGACAAATAACCAGCAGCAGCAGGTCCAGCAACAGCAGCAACCTCAGCAGCAGCAGCCAGGGTCCCAGAATAACAATATACCATTACCTCCACCTCTTAATGGCCAAGATTTCACGCTTTCCAGCGTCCTCCATTTCTTGCAGACCGAATGGAGGCGATATGAACGCGACAGAAACGAATGGGAAATAGAACGAGCGGAGATGAGGGTTCGTCGATTGGTGCTGCCTTCCCGCCCGCAAAAACACGCTGACGCAGAAATATTACTAGGCTCGCATCGCGCTGCTGGAGGGAGAGCGCCGCTCGTTCGAAAATGTAAAACTGGACCTCATGCGCCGCATCAAAATGCTCGAATTTGCTCTGAGGATGGAGCGGTATGTATACACACACGCCCGAACGCCTATTTGGTCTCATTCACTCTGTTCTTTAAAGCTCGAAACAACTATCGCAACCCGTCTCACAATCGATACTTCCGTCTAAGCTCGGTATGCTTCCGCAACGGGATGATGCCCAGAGTCACAAAGAAGGGAGCAGCGGCAGCTCACCGCGTAGTGAAGGTACCGCCCCATCATCATGTCCCACCTCTTACCGGTTATCTCACACGAGCGACTTTCAGATATGCCCTTGCCTTCCGAAGGGCGTATATCGAATGGTGTAGCGGCAGCGAGTTCCACACGACCAAATTCATGGAATTGGACCAACGGACCGTCAGCCAGTACAATGGCAGCGCTGACAAAACCACCCCCCGGGCGAGATCCCAAAAGTAGGGCCCGAAGTCGGGATTACCTCAAACAGTACGCCCTCAAGTTTACATAGCGCGGCACGTCTTGATTTTTCTCACTTATACAGATGCCTACAAGAAATCTCGTATCTCACTTCCCCGCAAGCCATGAACCCTTTACCGAACCGACCACTCATAAACAACGGCCCCATCCCACTATCTCTCCCCAATGTCCCTTCCTTCGATCAAATCGCATATAACGGCCGACCTCGCAAAATCTTGCCCGAGGCAGGCAAGGACTATCCCATGCCCAATGGAATCAACTTGATGCCTGGTCCTTCCTCTGCGCCTGCGTCAGGAAACCAGCTTGAACGGAGTAATCCTATGAATAGCATCTCCTTACAGTCTCACCTACAGCAGTCGTCAGTATCGCAGTCCATGGGCCAGTCTCAGACCGGTCAGCCCACGCCGGCCATGAGCGACAAAGACAAGGACGGGGGCGAAGGTTCCGAGGCCAAGCGCCAGCTCACTGCCATTTTCCGACCGGATGATGCTGGGGAGTGGAAGGAAAGGTTGCGTTTGTCCCATGAGGCTGAACAGTTGAAGGTGCAGGCCGCGGCGACAACTGGAGCGAGTTCATGGGAGCGACGAAGGGAGGATGACGATGAGGTGCCAATCAGGGATGAGGAGCCGGAGGTGGAAGAGGAGGAAGGCACGGTCGTCGGCGAAGGCGAAGGTGCTAAGCTATGGAAAGCGAAGCGAACACTCCGGAAGTCAGTCTCATGAACAACTCACTCTCTTCATTCGTCCATTTCGCTTCATATCGGCACGTTCGAAACTTAACTCACATCCATTCATAATATAGTCACCTAGATGCCGTCCGGGCGCTTGCGTTCCATCCCACCGAGCTATGTTTAGCAACCGGTGGTGACGACTGCACTGTCAAGATATGGAGGATGGATGTTGCAAGCCTGGCAGCCACCGCGTGCGTACCATACTGCGATCACTTATACTTCTTCGCTGATTCTGATTCTCCGCTTTTAGCACGCGACTTACAACCGAGATTGAGCCTCAACTGACGCTGAGAGGGCATTCAGCAGCAATAACACGACTTGTACATGCACCTTCGAAGGGTCTGCTGTATTCTGCCTCTTTGGATTCCTCTATCCGAGTATGGGCGCTTCCGACTCCGGCGCACACTACATACGCGCCATACGACGAAACACGATCACGAGGCGAGCTAGTCGGACATACAGACGCTGTATGGGACCTAGCCCTTGTACGAGACGAGACGACATTGATTAGCTGCGGAGCAGAGGGTACGGTGAAAGTGTGGGATGTGAGCGGACGGTCTGGTGGCTGGGCCCTGACGCTATCATGGGGCTTTGCTGGGTTAGAGAGTACAGAAACGTCTTCGGATATTGCAGAGGATAACGATGCACCCGGAGCAACGTCGGTGGAAGCCTTGAAGGCTGATTTGAAGAAGATTGCTGTCGCCTACCAAAATGCGGTGGTGAAGATCTTCGAAATTGAGACCGGTAAAGAGGTCTCAAGGCTAGCAACAGATATAGGATATGGTGAGTTTTACGTGCTGTACAGTGCTCCCCCATACAAATTCTTCGATCACGTAAAGATGGAACACCAGCCACACAGGTGAATCGCATGGCATCACATCCTACGATGTCGTTGCTCGTCACAGCACACGAAGACAAGTTCATAAGAATATTTGACTATACCACAGGTGCGCGTAAACGATATTTTTCACCTCTCCTCTTATTGACATCTTCGGTTTAGGCGAATGTATTCATTCTATGACAGCACATCTCGATGGTGTGACATCGCTCTCGGTGGACCCTGCTGGCTTCTCGCTGGTATCCGGTAGCCACGACTGCTCCATGCGCTTCTGGGACCTTCTCGGCTCGAGGGAATGCTTGCAGGAGGTGACGTCTCATCGTGAAAAAGCCCGAGAAGGCGTACTCGATGTCGAGTTCCACCCATCACTACCATTCATGGCTAGTGCTGGTGCAGATGGTGTTGTGAAGCTCTATGCAACGTCATAACATTCTCTCCATACCCTGTGACCTACTTATTATCTTCCACCCGTTTCTTATCTGTTCTTTCGCTGTTTATAATTCGTACATGCCGCTTCGGTGGACTCATTTGAACTACCGTGGTACTTTCCGCTAATAGACTGCTCATCACATACTTCCTAGGAACTTACACGCCAATTGCCGTGTCTTGCTATCGATGTACTTTGAGTACGTACATGTATGCATTGACGGAGTGTCCTGTGTAATTTGTGTTAGGCGAACGTAGCACTGACGTTCTGTTGTGAGCCTGGTTTATCAAATGTGGTGAGTACATATAAAAGACTACTCCTCATCGGCATCGCCCAACACCAACCGTCGAAACTGCTGAAATATATAGGATGGGACCAACTTGAGTAGATAAGAACACATGTTTCTAATCAAGAATTCCGAGTTTGAATCTACGACAGACGTTTCTCTCTCCAAATCAACACGCCAGCAACAGCGGAACCCGGTCCCACAAGAGGAACAGTTAGTATATACCAGCCCATCATCCCCAGCGTTTCTCGCCGCGTAGTTGTAAACCATAAAGAACCCAGCATCGTGGAAAGCATCCCTATTGCACCGTCCCATTTTAGAAAATCAGCAATTCTTCTTCCTATTGACGCGGTTGGCGAAAGGTTCGCTACGGAGGGGATGACGATCGCCTTCAACGCATCTACGTCCATGATGATTGGGTACACCACCATGGCATGAAGTACCCAACACATCAAGAATACGAACACGAAGAAGTCGTGAATGAATGTGTTCCCCATTTGCCGATTCTTCGCGCCACACGGGCGAAGGGCGATACGGACGTAACCACGGTGTATTCCCCAAACAAGGACAGGGAATATTTGCCAGAGCCAGATGAATATTGGCTGCGCAGAAACAATCATGGCGAACGTAGGCAGGAGCATCCCTGCCATGATCGCTGTGATTATCCCTTCAGCGTCAGCCCGACTCACATACAGCGGTCGTTCTTGAGTACGGGTTGACTGTATAAAAAGCATCCAATAAATACTCATCGTCGGTCCCATCGAGACAGCTTGATACATCAAGCCAAGTATCGTTGGATATGCGAGAAACCGTTGGAAGGATATCGCTGGATGTTGCTGTTGTTTCAGGATTCCTGTCATCCTAGACGGTTGTCGACATGGCTCGACAAGCAAGAATATCGCAGGAACGGCTAGGTTTCCAAGGACATAGACAAGTGTAGTCAGACACTCTTGATCTGTCGTTGCATGTCGAAAGAATGCCATGAGAGCACATATCTGATCGTCTACAGGGGGATAGCCGGTGGAGAGGCGGCCATCGAAGATGAGGGGCGTCGGAGTGGTGCAGTACGCATCCTTGAGATCGTCCACTAGGCCTGACCGAAAGGCCTGCCCGTACTCAAAGTATATGGCTGTTATTGCAAGCCATTGGAGGGTCATTGTCATCGTTTTTTCTGATTCATCGTTGATCAAGAAGGCTGTTGATAGGGACGACGTCGAACTTACCACTTGAAAGGGTATGCATGGCGAGTTACGGGGGGATGCTCGCATCCTGGGGCTATATAAGTTGTCCATCTCATGAGAACCAAACCTGTTGTGGATATCATGGAGATAATCCGACAAGAGCTCCAGTGGACTCGGAAAGTTGAGCTTCTAGCGGAAGCGTAATCGGCGTTGTTTGGCCTGGACGCCGCCGCCAAGCGGCGGCAGAGTATAAATTCTGGATCCGAGCAATTTTCTTCCTCACTCATTTCCGAACTCGCACTATTGTCCCCTTGCAAACTTTTTCATATTCTTGCAGGAGTCTACCGCAAGTTCGAGAGCGACATAGCGCCTCTAGCTGGAGCCCTTTCTAGCTTTTTGGTGGTCAATGCAAGATGTATTGATTTGGAGTGGGATTTCCTTACCAGAGGTGCAACATACCATAACCCTTATATTCTATTCAATGTATCTTGTTCCTCTACCGTTGCATTATAACAATGATCCGCAGATGAACCCGTGGCATGTCCGCTAATGACTGATTTGCAACTAATTGACATTCTCTGACTGGCCTTTGACACGGTCCGGACGAGTGGTAGATAATTTTACGGTCATTGTCTTGCTGCTGCTGCGTGGCCAGTCTTGTACTTCATCCTGGGCTGTAGCGCCTCGTGTCGTAGACGTTGTACTCGGTTTATTTGGCAGATCAGATGGGTTGGGCGGCGGTAGGGTCCATGCATCGCACTGCCCGTTGCGAGACAATGCTCGGGAGATAAATTGCATTTGGAGGGGCCAACAAGGTCCAAGAGCGGTGCTGGGATCCAAATAGTAGAATCAAATAGAGTCAAAAGATAATGAAGGTTCTGAGGCAGCTATATAATAACCTACGAGCGTGTGCAAAAAACCCTTCACCATCTGTCACCTTCGCCGCCGCGCCCAGTGTCGTCGTCGCCCGCAATGCCTGCCTTCAACATGATTGTGGTAGGGTCTGGCGGAGGCCCAGACGAGACCAACCTATCTTCGTACGTTCTTCCTTGTATTTTCTATTTACTTTGAGTTTACGTCTTCCTGGGCCACACGTGGACTTGAGGTGGAAATATCGATATCTTTACTGACTCGCTGATTATCCAGTTACTTGATCAAGCCCGCTGAAGCCTCATGGGACGAGGGGGTGATTGGGTTGGAAGCAGGTGAGCGCCAGCCTCCCAAACTCGTGCCAATGATGCTTGCAGCAGAGCGGCTCACACTAATGATACAGGATCAGGCCAAGGGGCTCTGAACAAGATTCTGAGCCAGAATCCCGAGTTCTGGCTTGATAAGGAGGAGGATCAGGGTTACACTGCAGCTCAAATATACACCTTCGTTCGGTGAGCCAATAGTGAACGCACGAAGTGGTCGACACGCTCTGACACCTGCAATCCAGTTGTTATCTCGTGACACACGCCCACTTAGACCACATTAGCAGCCTTATAATGTCTGCTGGTTCCTCTACGGATCGTCTGCGGAAACGGATCTACGCTTCGGAGCAATGCCTACAAGACCTTGAAAGCGTGTTCTCAAATCGCATCTGGCCCAACCTCGCGTCGTGGAAGACAGACGATGAGAATTACAAATACATGTACTCACCGTGCGTGCTTCTCCTCTTATCTATCGCGCCATCTGAGTGCAGTCTCAGACTTGTTCCAGACGGGAAATACAAGACCATCCATCCCCAGGTGTCGGCGCGCATCATGCCACTGAGCCATGGTCGCGTCATTGACGAAACCGAAGGCGAATACACGTCGTCTGCTTTCTTCGTCCGCAACGATTCCTCGGGCCATGAGTTCCTTTTCTTCGGCGACGTCGAGCCAGATTCTCTCGCCCTCATCCCGCGCACGACAGAAGTATGGCGCGCGGCGGCCCCGAAGATCCCCGCCAAACTCTCCACAATATTCATCGAATGTTCATGGCCGTCTGGTCGACCGGATGATATGCTCCACGGGCATCTCTCGCCCGAGCATCTCGTGTGCGAACTCACGGCATTGGCAGTCGAAGTCGCCAAAGTACGCTTGACAGCAACCCAGGCTGCTGCTGCTAACCAGAATGCCAGCCCAGGCCCAGCTCGCAAGCGGCAACGGCGAAATCCGCCTCCGTCGATTGACCTCAAAAACATCCTGCGCGGCCTTCGCGTATATATCATACATACTAAAGGGTGTGCTAACGATACCCCGAAGGTGATCTTGGAGCAAGTCAAGCAGCTTGTCCTCGAGAAAGGTCTTGGCGCTGAGATCCTGCTCGCTGAACAAGGTATGCGCGTCGGTAAGTATCCAACGTTCCTATGCTCCTTCTCATTCTGACAACTCCTTAGATATTTGACACACCACAATTTATTCTTTTCCGTTGAATCATACATAACACTACTGTATCCATAGCTCCCCACTTGTAGCCCTAGCTAACGATATATTTATCACAAAAGATTGACGTCCTCAGTATCGAATTGTGGTTGTATCGAACAAGGACTATAGAAAGGAGCTGCCCCTTTCTTCTCCTATCGTACTTCTCACGCCCGGAAACTCTGCCAGAGCGAGAACACAACGGAGACCACCACAGCCCGCGTCAAATGGCGTCGCGAGTTCCTCGAATATCCCTTGCAAATCTCAAACCTGCGCCAGGCTCACAGCATGCTGTGTGTTACTTCTGATAACACCACTGCTCTTGTACTCACCTTCTATTGGCTGTAGCAAAAACGCGTCGGTCGTGGGCAAGGCTCGGGTCACGGAGGAACGGCTGGTCGGGGTCACAACGGTCAGAAATCTCGCGCTGGTCCTGGACCGCATGCAAGTTTCGAAGGTGGTCAAACTCCCATAACGAAACGGTTCCCCAAGAGAGGGTTTTACAGCCAGTTCGTCTTGCGTTTCCCCTTGCGTTTGCTTTTGCATCGCTTATGGCTCTCTGAATAAAACAGAAACGGAAAAACATGGGCACCTGTGAACCTGGACCGGTTGCAGCATTGGATAGACCAAGGACGGATAACGTCGTCGCCAGAGAAACCCATTACGGCGAGAGAGCTGCTATTGAGTGGGTGCGTGCACGATGTGCATGACGGGATTAAGATTCTTGGTGATGTACGCTCATTTGTGAACTTTCTTGGATGCTGGTGTTCTCATCATGATTGAATAGGGCGTGGAGCATTTCAGAACGCCAATCTATATCACCCCTTCGCGAGCGTCGCAAAGTGCCATTAAAGCCATTGAGGCTGCTGGCGGCAAGGTCGTATGCAAGTACTACAACGACCTAGCGCTTAGAGAGTGTGTCAAAGGGCGGACAGAGAAAACTGAAGCGGCCCCCACGCGTCGCGAGGATATCAGTGAGTCTCTCTCCTCGTTCCTGCATATTCATATTCACTGACGACGTAACATTCAAGTTTGGTACGGAAAACATCATAATAGAGGATATATATCCACTACGACGTTGAAGTCGGTTGGGGACCTTCCGTTCGTTCAAGAACGGTGGAAGATGCTCGCGAAAGAGCTTCGCGTGTGGCGGAACCAAGAGTTTGATACACAGAAATAATCTCGCCACTCCATATAGCTGCTATAATATATTACCGTCTATTCGTCGCCGTCCTCGGTCTGACCCTGCTTCTGACAGTGAGCGTACGGTCAGCGCTGAGCTGAGCACCGCTTCAAGCTGTTGAACTTGATTAAGACCTAAAGGCCGAAAGTCCCTACCGTATCGCGTATGGAATGAGGCAATGCATGAGAGCAGTTTGAGAGCAACTGGCATCCCTTCCAGTATCGTTTAAAAGGCTCATCATGATGCTGTCATCTTCCCAACGGGTTTGCCATTACCCTCGGCCAGGACGCAGATACTGAACATGCCCAACGTGAACCAGACCGTGGTCGTACATGCCGAGTATGACGAAGAACCACCACACCCAGGAGATCAATGGACGAGATTCGTATGCATCTCTGATACACATAGTCGCAAGTTCTCCGCCATTCCTTCTGGCGATGTGTTGCTGCATGCCGGCGACTTGAGTAGCTGGGGCTACACGAAGCACCTACGACCCACTCTCGATTGGCTCAAGTCGTTACAGCACCCAATCAAGGTGTAAGTACTCCCGTGTGACGATAATGTCCTAGCCACTTTTCGCTAAACCCGTTCTTAGCATCATTGCGGGGAACCACGACGTAAGATTCGCCTGTCCTAAGTCAGTACCAAGTGGAGAGTGCTAAGGCTTAGTTCAACCCCAAAGCTGTGTTTAGATGGCGCGTTGCGCAGAGAATTCGGGGCGGGGTTTCTCGGCACGGTGAGCGCACTTCCTGGTCGCGTCGGTGCCGTAATACATGAACACAAGCTTGTAGGATCCTGAAGACGCTCTGGAAGTAGCGCGATCAGTGGTCCTAGGGGACGACGCTAAGGAAGCAGGTATTATATATCTCGAACATGAGGCCTGCACCATTACATCGCCTTCGGGGAGAAATTGGAAGATCTACGGCTCGCCAGCAGCACCCGAGTATGCTCAAGGTGCTTTTCAGTATAGAACAGATGCTGAAGCCGAGGGTAAGTTCAAGTAAACCCTCATTGATCGTTGTCAAATCTACAACAATTGACGACGGGTTCGCATTGTCAGAGGTTCATGCGAGGATTCCTGAAGACACCGACATTCTGCTGACACACACGCCGCCCTACAAAATATTAGACCAGACACGCAAAGGCATCAATGCGGGCTGCAAACAACTCGCCCAGAGAATGACCGAGCTGCATGCCTGCCGGCTACACGTATTCGGGCATATCCACGAAGCGACTGGTGCCCAAGTTATCTCAGATGGAGCAATAAATCGAGTCGCAGTGAATGCTGCGATGGGCTCACTGGGTTCGGACGCCAAAGCTATCATCGTCGATCTCAAGAACTAGAACGAGGTCAATCGTCACTTTTTCCTAGCACACCTAGATCCTTTACAATGAATACAGCTTCTTCGACTCGCATCTGCAATATCACTAATTTCTGCCGCTTTGCTTCCCACTCTTTCAGCGTTTCTTGTTCCATCCGAGAGAGGAGAGAGTTGTCGGCGGCTACGTCGCTGCGCTGCATTTTGTCCAATACGGCTTTAACGTTTGGTTCCTCCTGCTCGGCTTCCCGCCGCGTACCGATGTTGTAGAGGGTTTTGTATAGTTGGCCAAGTATCACAGAGTAGGCCTTCTGCAGATCAACATACCTGATGAAAGAGTGAGAGATAGTCTTGAATAGATTCTAGAGGCACTGTACCAAAGATAAAACGTGCGAGTTGGGTTGTGGTCAGCAGTTTTGGCCACCTCCTGTGTGCTAATCAAGGAGTCCCCTGCAAGGGCAGACAAGAGAGGTCGGACGTCCTTATTCGGCATCATCACGCTCTTCGAAACCTACGACAATGTCAGGCTGCTGTCCGGTAATGATGAGATAGCCAATTCACCTGCTTCTCGTCCATTTTTCCGACATCGAGGAGCAGTCGAATGATTCGAACGCCTTCATCGCCGTGTTTTTCCCTGGCGACCGCTTCGAGTACTCTTTTCTTGAGCCGCCGAGCGACAACCTCGAACTCTACTTGTATTTTAGAGGACGAGAAGGAGAGGAAGGCACCAGCGCGGCCAGCAGGAGTGGGGTTGTCCGCAGCAGAGAGTATGCCGAGATAGTCTTTTAGGCAGGCCATCGTATTTGGCTTCTTGGACGAGGAGAGGAGGCCGGAAGCGAGGTTATCATCGTCGTGGATGTGTTGGGCAATGTTGGCAATGGACACGGGATCTGGAGGTTGGGATGTTAGAGCCGAAGGGCAGACCGATAGGATTATGTACCTGTTCGCGGGTCCTCTAAACTAAATTGCTTTGCCGCGGATGCTTGCAACGTCGCGCGGACGACTGCTGCAGCGCCATCGTTATAGCGTTCGCGGGCTGCTTGTTCAATCAACTACACCCAAAGATTAGAGTACTGTAACACGGAACTAATACGGTACGTACGGAGTTCCGGATATGAACACTAAACCGCTGGTAATTTATGCGAAAATAGACAGTGTCCTATGGGCCAAAGCTCAATCTCTGCGTGAAAACTCTGGGAGAAAGACAAAGGCAGCTTACATCTACTATCTCCTCTTCTTCGACGGCCTTTTTCTACCTCATATGAATTATTTCGTTCTGATCGACGACGTGAGATATTCACCTTGGACGAGCGGTGGCCATTTTCTATGGGTTTTCGTTTCTAGAAGACTAACAGATTTATTCAGGCCCGAATGCGTGAGGTTAGATAATCTACTCACCAAGCCGATCTTTTCAGCTTCAGCTTCTTCGCGTTTCATTCGTGCCTCTGCAGCTTCCTTTGCTTGTCGAAGCTCCTTTGCCGTGGGGAAACCGGTAATTTTGGCTTTCTCTTCTGCCTCATATTTTATTCGTTTGTCTCGGGGTGATACGTGTGATAGAAGCGTAGAGGGCTTGAGATACGCTGCAGATACGAGTTTATGTAGTGTCTGCGCGTAGACTGCACTCTCTTCGTGGGCATCAGAAAAGTTCAGTGCGAAAAAGAGGTCCGTACAATACCTTTCACGGAGCCACCGGAGAGGGGGCCTATAATGTCTGGCGGTCGTAATTTTCCATGATCTAAAATAAGTTGTACAATCTCCCCACCCTTTGGAGCGTAAAAAGCAAAGATCAACTTCGATTCCAGCCGTTCACAAAGTTGACTCACCGTACGCCCAAACAGTTCTTCAGCCTGCCAGGCAAATCTCCCGAAACGTAGCCTGATCAAGCATTCGTCTATATTGACCTCCAAAACTTCGCCCTCTTCTTCCGTGACAGAATGCCATACGATATTGTGTTGCACGAGAATCAGAATGGCTGCCCGTGCAGTTCGTGGATTCAATGACGTGAATCGCACAATTTGGGAGAATGTAAGTCGGCCACGGGTCAGGAGGGCGTTAACGACACTCTAGGTAGATTTTAGATTGGGCTGGGAAACAGAAAATCAGAACCAACCGCAGTCAAAGGGCCGAAATGTGAGTGCACAATCTGTGCGCATAGTCTGCTGGTGTGTGCATCCGCCATGGAAGAGTTGGATGAGGCGTTGATAATTATATAAGCGCTCAATATAATTTCTATAGCCGCCTACTATGATCGTGGACTACAAGATTACTATACTCCTTGCAATGGAATTATCTCAGTTCATCGCGCATACCAGTAAGTGTCGTGGCGCCACTAGCAAATGCGCTGACATTAATCGACGATTACTATATAGCTTGGCACATAGCTTGTATTGTTATTTATAACTGCTCTATGAGCATCGGCATTCCCATGCCATCTGTCCGTTGGTGGGACTACGTGTGGACTACCAGTGACGGTCTATCCTTATAGCCCAGTCTTCAGGTGAAAATGTCTTGGCCAACGAGGTCCCCCAATAGCCCAGGACGCACACATGGTCCAGACTGAGTCGGAGGCCTCTTCATCGCGCCAACCCTCTGCAGAGAAGATAGCAGAGAAATACGCCACCGGCAACTGCGTTGTCAAACTTGGCCTCTCTCCCGAAGATTCCAGCAAAGTTGAGGGCGGCGAGGACCACCACCACCATCATCATCATCATCATCACCATGTTGGCGCTGGTGCTGGTGAACGCCCATGCGCGGACACACATGAGCACATAATCAGCACAGGCCGAGACGTTTCGCGGTATTTGGTTGATGTTCGCGACGACGGGGAGACGGCGCTCACATTTCGCTCGTTTGTCATCGGCACAATATTTGCGGGGCTGGGGGCTACTTTGTCACAGGTGAGTTGCTCACTCTGGCATCATCATTCGCCTAATGATCGGCTTCGTGATCCAGATATACAACTTCAAGCCAGTCCAGACGGCGGTTTCGGTCACTTTCCTGCAATTACTAGTTTATAGCACCGGTCTTTTCTGGGCGGCTTTTTTACCGCGGGCATCCTGGGTAGAAGGAAATCGACTGGCTTCCCTGGCTCCACTCCTTTCGTTCATTAATCCGGGACGTTTCACGCTTAAGGAGGTATGCGTAGTCACCTTTATACTAGAATCCAGGTCTCACATTTGCTATAGCATGCCGTTGCTTCAATAATTGCTGCTACCGCTGCCACCACCAGTGGTGCTATCTACAACTTTGCGGTCCAACGCGTAAGTGGGATAACCAGAAAAGTGCCACAGCAGTATCCAATTTTTTGGTCAGCTCTTTTACAGTACGAACGTGGATGCTGCGACTGCGGTATTGGCTGCGTTTTCTGCTGGTAGTTTTGGGTGGGTATAGGTTCTCCGATTTGGTGGTTATGAGAGCTCATGCCGAGTGGTAGTTATGGACTGGTAGGATTATTCCGACCTTTCACTGTATATCCTAGTGAGATGGTTTACTGGCATGTAGGTCTTCGTCTCGTCAACCCGGACCCTCAGTCTAATATCCCATAGAACCTGCACACGATCTCCATCTTTCAAAGCAAGTGAATTCTCAAGGAAGTGGGGGGAATTTATTTATGAACCCTCTGTTTTAGCTCTCCACTTCAACACCGCTGATAACCGCAAGAAACTACGGCTTTTCTGGACAGCATTTGTTGGCATGTTTAGCTACGAATTCCTCCCAGCGTACATCTTCCCCACCCTAAACGGAGTCAGTGTCTTCTGTCTTGCATCCCAACGGGCGTCAAGGCCGGTTCGGGATCTCTTCACAAATCTCTTTGGTGGTGCCAACGCCAACGAAGGTTTAGGGCTGCTGAATATCAGTTTCGATTGGCAGTATATTGGGTCCAAGTAGGTGGCCATTCCACGTATCAAGGAGTCACTGATGAATTTGGCAGTCCTATGTATCTGCCATTGGTACAACAGGGTAAGCGGACTCTGTTTTTACCTATTTTTACTCGATAATAACATAAATGTAGTAAATTCCTGGGTCGGCTTTGCGTTCTGCTATATCGCTATTATGGCGATATACTATTCCAACCTCTGGAACGTCAGTCCTATCTCACGTGCTTTCATTGTTTCTGACTGACACAAAGCTCTTCGTGTTTAGTCCAAAGCATTCCCCATGCTATCCTCCTCCATATTCTCCTCTAACGGCTCAGTGTACAATCAAAGCGCCGTGTTCGGTCCTTCCTTTACTTTGAACCGCACGGCCCTCAATGAAGTGGGTTTGCCTGCTTTGACTGGATCCAATGCTTGGCATGGCTTAACCGCAAACCTTTCAGTACGAGCCTTCTGTATCTATTTGTTTTGTCCATGTTTTACGCCTGCTTAGATTGGCGGCCTTCTGGCTCACTGTATCTTGTTCTGGGGTTCGGAGGTCGTCGATACTTTCAAATCCAAAGGAGCGTCCAGACAGGACCGTCATTACCGAGTAAGGAATCTCTCTTTCAAGCCAGATGGTCGAGAATTTGACCATTTTCCAGGCCATGCAAAAATACAAGGAAGCCCCTTGGTGGTGGTTTGTCATTCTGCTTGGAGTTTCGTTTGTGTCCGGTTGGTGTTAGTTTCACTAACCGCGTATCGTGTTCTAAGTATTATTTCACAGGTCTCGCTGTTGTGATCAGAGGGCAAACCACCGTTGCCTGGTGGAGCTATATCATCGCCCTCATATTGGGGAGCGTCGTTGCCGTAAGGTCATTTTTTCGCTGCGTTTCGGTGTCACTGACACATACACCCCAGCCATTCTCCATCCTTCTCACTGCGAGACTCGGGCATGGTGTGTACACAAGCCAACTCATGAAAATGGTTGCAGGTATCCTTCAGCCTGGTAAACCAGTTGCGAACTTATATGTGAGTGATGCCAGGAGTACCTGCCACCGTATCTAACAACAAAGGGTAGTTCTCCATGTGGAGTCACGAAGTAATCATGACGTCCCTCCATTTATCGTCTGATCTCAAGATGGGTCAATATCTCAAAATTCCACCCAGAGTTATGTTCGCAGCGCAGTTATGGGGGACTTGCCTAGGTGCGTGTCGCCCATAGGTCTAACAATGATGACTAAAACACCATATTATTATTATCTAGGCGCTGCAATTAACTATAGTAAGCCCTTCATTATGTTGCATAGAAGCCGTCCGTTCAGCATCTCCTTCAGTCGTGATGGTCTCTATCGTCGACTCACAGAGAGATGTACTCTTACGACCGAATGGTTCGAATGTATGGAGTGGCCAATCGGTACAAATGTTGAACAGTGCGGCTGTCACGTATGTTCTTTCTTCAAATCATGCTTCCGCGATTTAACGGAATCTAGCTGGTCACTGGCGAAGGATCTATATGGTTTCAAAGGGCCCTACTGGATAGTGCCTATGAGTCTATTACTTGGGATGATACCTACCTGCGTGCAGTGGCTTCTCTGGAAGGTTGGTGACCCTTTGTTCCGAACTGTCCGTCGCGTCAGACTGAGCACCTTACAGAGATGGCGTAAGATTGGCCCTATTCCGTTGGATAAAGTTGTACTGCCAATCATTTACATGGTATATCGCCACTCCAGCCTAACAATTGCATCCATTGACTTCTTCGATAGTACTCGGCTTGGATGTCTGTGGGTGTGACATCCACCATCACCTCAAGCATCATTATCGGGCTTGTTTCTCAACTCTGGATTCGCAAATCGTACCCTCGTTGGTACAACAAATACAATTACATCTTGGGCGGCGGTGAGTGTTGTTTGCAGGTGTTACACTGGTACGACTGACGCACGAAGAGTAGCTCTGAACGGCGGGGCTCAGGTTATGGTCTTCGTGCTGTCCTTTGCTGTCTTCGGCGCCGCTGGCCGTGAACGCCCGTTCCCTCATGTAGGTCGTGATCTTGACTGAGTCTGTTAGTTTCTGACAATCGTATGAAGTGGGCAGGGAACCCTGCAACCGGGCACGTCGACCATTGTAATGGGAATGGAGCTTCAAGCAGGCGAATTAAACATTACCCTCATAAATAACGACCACTCTTTGTTTTTGTCTTTTGAAGACTTTCGATACCATTCATATGTGTTATTCCCCATCATAAACAACGTAGAGCAATCACTGGACATGATGCCAAGAAACCGGCGCGAGAACTAAATGAGAATGCCACAAGCAGTAGATCACGTTCACCCCTTCATGGGCCCCTATATCACTGAGTACTGTACCGCCATGATTCAGATCAAGATTGGCCGATATATCATCATCTGGTGGACCATCTAAGTATCAGAATGAAGCTTCAAATCGCGCATTGGAATGATGTCTACCGTGTTGGACCCCAGAAGCTCTCTACGAAACCGGACGATACTATTGACGTAACTCAATTCGCCGCGATGCTGGATGGCATTCGTCGGGACTGGCCAAAAGATGCTGGCCTCTCATTATTCTCTGGGGATCTGTTTGCACCCTCGGTAGAGAGCTCTATCACTAGGGGAAGCCATATGGTATGTATATGAGATCGGAGTGGCCTGTGGGCCAAGACTGATCAGTTGAAAGGTCCCGGTTATCAACGAACTCGCGCCGGATGTTTCTCTAGTCGGTTGGTCTCGATTAGTTCATGGAAAGGTTGATCTCTACTAAACTTTCGAAGGCAACCACGATTTTGACTTCGGTGAGTTCGTTTCTGTGAGCTACTCCAGACGCGTCCCCGTGACGCTTTTTCAGGTTACCACCATCTGCGCCTTCTCATCGCGGATACAAAATTTGTAAGTCATTCGCGATGTGCAATTGGGTATATCTTGAATGTTGGGGCCGGGGTTAGCCGTGGTTGCTCAGCAATATCATCGATGAGAAAACCTCCAAAGTTCCGGACCTCCTACACGAATTTCAAGTCGTGGAGAGATCTGGAATTCGTATTGGCATCATTGGTTTGGTAGAGAAGTAGGACCACGCCGAATACAATATTCCTCGTATTTCTCACAGGGATCTTTCTCTTAGGGAATGGATCGGTACTGTTTCGACCTGGCCGGCAAACTTCAAGTACAAAGACATGGCAGAGGCGGGCAGAGATCTATCTGCCCGTTTGCGAGACCCATCTGGTGAACATCGGTGCGAGGTCATTATCGCATTGACCCACGCGAGGTAAGTTTCTGAGTTTGCCATCTTAGTTGTTCTGAGACATCGCAGGGTACCAAACGTAAGGATCAACTATGTTCTCTGAAACCATCCATGGATAATGCTTAATACCGGAGGTTCAAGGATATAAGCCTGGCCAAGGACCTGCATGCTTCTTCCCCGGCTACACAAGAGAGTTCTCCAATAGCAGACACCCATGGTGTGGATCTCATCTTGGGAGGTCATGATCATTTATACTATGTCTCGCGCGGTGTAAGTGCTTGGGAAGGATATGATACCACTCAAGACGCTCTTGGTGCCGAAGAGGATCACGGAGACGTGCTTGTTGTGAAAAGCGGTACTGACTTCCGCGACCTGAGCGAGATCACGCTGGAGTTGGAGGATACACCCGAAGGAAGTGTCCGAAAGAAAGTCATCAAAAACATAACGGGTGAGCCAAAATTACGGAGTAGTTGACCCCGTTTCGGAATTCACCCTTTCCAAGGCAAGAGGCGTAGCACTCAGCCTGGATCTGAGGCTTCCCCTGCGATGTCGAAGATAGTAGAAAATATCCTCTCGTCCGTTGGTTCGACCATGAAAGCGCCCGTTTGCAAGACGGAAGTCGAGCTGGATCTTCGGTCTCAGCTTATCAGAACTGCAGAGGTATGCAAGCACAAACACAAGGGAAACCCTACTAAGACACTGATACAGTCTATTATCAGTGTGCTTCCTCTAATTGGTTTGCAGACATCATTAGACACGCATACGACGATGCCCTCTGTCTTCAGGGATGCGGGGGCGCCGATGGGGTCTTCATATGTGCGGGCACCTTACGTGGTGATTCGACGTACGGACCTGGTATGAAACACTGCTTGGGAATGGGCTCGCGTTGATTGGGGACGAGCAGGCATCATCACTTTGGGTGACATCATGGAGATTCTTCCTTTCGAAGACCCTCTAGTCGTCCTTGAGCTTGACGGTCAGGCTATCTGGGACGCCCTGGAAGCGAGTTTGTCAACATGGCCCGCACAAGAGGGGTAAGGTTTAAATAAGTCAACGATTTGAGAACTCAGTTTTCTTCAGGCGGTTCCCAGTTGTCTCTGGATTTCGAGTCTCTTGGGATTCGCGGAAACCGCCTGGACAAAGAGTACTTGGGGTGTGGTTGGTGAACGAAGTCGATGAAAGTGACCATGGCCACGCCTCTAAACCAGGAAGTATCCATGAACTGGCGGACGGCGCGCCTGTTGAACGAAAGAAAGACGGAAGGCAGTACAAGGTCGTCACCAGGGAGTATATGGCTCAAGGCCACGACGGATTCTTACCTTTACTAGGCCATAAGTATTTGATCGATGATGAGTGCGGGCAGATGATGAGCACTATAGTCAGGAGATACCTGCTCGGTGCGTCAGAGTATGCGAAATCATGGATGGCTAGCTTATCGTACAATTCAGGCTCGCAATTTGTCAATAAGATGGCACAGAGTAACGACAACTCTGTATTCGCCCAATTTGCGACGAGTACGAAGAGCGCCATTGCTCACGAACAAAGTCGCCGCGAAGCTCATTCCATTCGGAAGCAGCGTGGTATCGAGACGCCTGCCATCCTTTTGAAATGGCGAAAGGCAGCTAGTCTTGCCCTTCATTGGGCTCGGTCGAAGAACCACTACCGGGCTCAGATGAACGTGGCGATGACTGAGCATATGAGTGGAATCGATCCATTCGACGGCGAGACGGTCAGAAAAGGCGAATGCCTAAAGCAGCAAGCCGATGAGGGCAACAGCGCGGAGGATAGCTTATTGACAATCAGACCTGAGGTGGACGGTCGGTTGAAAGACATAGGGAGAGGTCAATGAAGTAGGGAAGTAGCAGAGCGAAAGCGTGTACGAAGGTCATTCTATGTCATGGATCTGCCACAACTGATCCGGGAGCTGTTGGAACAGCTACCTGCGGTGGTCTATCTCCAGAAAGCAACCTGGCTATGTGTACCCCGCTGCCTATCGCGGAACCGATACCTGCACCTCCCAGAATCACTGCGAACGGTAAAAACCAACGAGTCAGGTTGCTTATACTTGAGTTCGAGAGGTGAAGATGCCTCACAATGAACTGTTCCGGCTCGTTTCCAGAAAATTGCTGGGGTCAACAGAGCGAAAAGAAGTGCACCGATAGTCGAGTGATCTTCAGCCCTAATGGTAGTGGTCTTAATTGGCCAATAGTAAGAGATCATGTATTGGTCCACCAGAAGTGCTAGAAAGTACATTGTAAGCCAACCCAATTCTCCTCGTTCGCACTGTGTCTGCGTTGGAGTACGCAGAGCGCGCGTACTCAATGCCACCACCAGCAACGGTACCTTCGGAAGGTCAAGCTTTCGCAGCGGGAACGACCACAGATCACGCACCAACAGCTCCACCTAGCCATGTTGCTCGAAGCAGTCTATTTATCGAGAAGGCTCCTCGACCGCGTTGCATCAACACAAATGCAGTGTAAACTGGGGGAGTAAGGACAGAGAAAAGCCGGTATCCAGAGGACATGCTTTTCTTTACAAGAAATTCCGTATCTGCAGCATGTGTGGTTTCCATTGTGGTGAATGGTGAGGAGACAAGACGCGCCACCCACTGGGGCAGCACTGGTGCCGAAATATCGTGGGAATATGTTGCCCTGCCCTCAACTGACCTCTGCGGGACCAATTTGGCTTGCAAGACCGTTTTTCTTTCACTGACCACGATGTCCACGACAGTGACCATGCTTGAAACCTACGACGCTCAAATGCTAGATTACCAAAACGATACAGACGTGGCCATGCACCCTTCCTCAGATCCCTGGCTAAATGAAGCTACAATGGACGACGACACTTTCACCAATGATGCTACGATTGAAGTCGACATGGACGGCTTGCAGGAGGATCAAACGACGGAATACGAGATGACCGATGAAGCTGAGAGCTATGCCCCGGAAATGGTAGACATAGAGGTGGAGGATGCCCCGCCGCCTCAGCCAGCGCCACTTTA
This sequence comes from Sanguinoderma rugosum, assembly GCA_017499575.1. Classification (NCBI taxonomy): domain Eukaryota; kingdom Fungi; phylum Basidiomycota; class Agaricomycetes; order Polyporales; family Polyporaceae; genus Sanguinoderma; species Sanguinoderma rugosum. Next base: position 3,618,858 of record VTPW01000001.1, on the reverse strand, counting down.
TGACTCGTCGATACCCAACGCTGCGACACCGACCACACAACAGCCAGCCGATATCTCAATCCCTCCTGACTCTGCACCACCACACTCTGCAGCGACTCTACCTCCGGATTCCCAATATCCCGTAGATTCGCAGCTTAACGAGCCATACGCTCCAACAGATATACTAGTGGAAGAGCCTGTACCAAGTATACCTCTTCGTTCAACGCCACCTCAGACAACGCAGTCCCCACTGGATACTCATGCAGGACATATCTGGACACCCGACCTATCTCGCCCGGCTGCAGAACTCATACCAGTACTGCCAATTTCATCTAGTTCCTCATTCCAAACGGGGGAATATGCAGGTTCTGTGGAGGGTGGAGCTTACGCGGAGGTTCCAATCTCTGCCGATGTTCTAGAGTTACAACATGAAGAGGGCGACCATGAGCCGCACACGATGCCAGAGGAAGAGCATGCACCCTCAGACGAGCCCTCAGGACATCCGATCGTGCAGCCGGCCCATGTTGAAGAGGAGCATGCTGCTGAGGCTACATACCAGCAACTCCAGCAGACTGTAAACGCAGAGGTTGCTGAACAGCAGCAGCAGCAGCAGCCCGAAACGGCCGCTGACGAGACCCACGCCCCAGTAGAGTCTAATGATCCTCATGAGATTTCGGAAGGCGTGTATATTGATCCTCCGCCCCCCGTTTTGATTTCTCTCGAATCTTCCGAGTACCCTAACATATGCTTGTTTAACCGACCGTCATCCCGCTCGGGAACACCTAGTCCAACTGCAGAATCCCCTCCTGGATCAGATTGTCTCGTACTTCTACACCACCAACCAGTCCTTTACTACGAGCCTTTGTCGTCTGTCTTTGAGGCTCTTCGACATGAAGAGTATCTCATGAACTCGCCTGATCTTCGGGATGGCGAGTTGATATTAGACGCATATGATCTTCAGCTCGCTGTATCCGAGGTCCGAATTCTTGCTTTCTCTGGTGAATGGAACTCTGATGATTTTCACAGGACAATGTATACGCACGTGAAGTCACTTTGCACGATCTGAATGTCATCCACGATGGTTCTGACATAGCAGGACCGCTTCGTCTGCGGCTCAGGTCTTCTGTACCTCGTTTTGCTTTTAGGTACCATCAACTTCGCGACCAAATAGCGCGGCTCCATCTTGCCACAGAATCAGCAGAAGCAGTCGAGAACGCAGAACATCAGCCTGTCGAGGGTAAGGTGCTCCATTTGCTATCGTAGGCCGAACTAACACCATTTCTTAGATTCTCATGAACAGTCTGCCCCAGAGACCGAACAACCCGAAGCCAATGCCGTGCCTGAGCCAAGTCTACCAAAGGACGCATTGACAGACGCACCCGAAAATGACCGTCTGGAAGAGAATAAAGACGAAGCAGCGCAGGAGCATTTCCTATCTTCGGAAGCGCAGTGGGATGACCATAATGGTGAGGCACAAACTGATCCCAACGACACCCAAGAAGGCGAACATGAAGGTCTCAATGCCTTTGACTCACTGCCCGAAGAGGATGCACACGCGGCTGACGGCGGCGGCGAACCTTTCGCCGCACTAGACGTCCCCGACGTCTATGAAGAAGCAGAAACCGGCGAGGAACCAACTGTCGCCCAAGAGTCAAACGACTACGCGGAGGATGACGGAACGCATGAAGACGTCGAACAGGATTATCCAGACCTCCCTGATGACGACGACGACGGTGATGATGGCTTCGAAGCTGCGTCACACGAAGTCTTCGACGAGCCTGTATTACCAACGGTACTTGACACATCTGACGAGACTCAAGAACCACCCCTTGAAGACGGTGTGGGCCAAGATACCTATGAAGCACCAGCAGAGGAATCAGTTCAACAAGAGGACGCTGCCTCTGCGTATGTCGATGGTGGGCTTATTTTTTGTGCAATTCGAATAGCTAAAACTGACTATCCTCTTAGTAGAAGAATCGCCTGTACCAACAGAGCTAACGGATGCAGCTGAAGCCGTCGAACAAGCAGGCTCATCAACAGAAATAGGTATACTAACTACCCTTTGCGGAGTCAATTACGCTGACCAAATAAATTTCAAGGTTCTAATATCCCTGACGTCGGCGCCGTCGACGCTGCTCTCGACCCACCCCTTGAAGCTAACGGTTTCGAAAATGGTGGGGAATTTCCTGAGACAGACCTTCGCCGCAGTGCTCATCCTCTTATCGTAGAGCCCCACCTACAAGAGATTAATGAGTTCGAGGAATGGGACGACGAGCTCGACGGTGATGGCGAGCTCGATTCTACATGGGATGAGCAAGACTCTCCTTCAGCACAGTCGTCCGTTACAGTTTTTAGTACCAAAACTTCCATGAAGCGCAGCTTGGACGAGACAGACTTCGAGGAGCTTGTTCAAGAGGAGGAGGAAGTATCGCCCGGATCTCCTCGTAAGTCTTTTCGCCCAAGTTAGTACCCTCGCCTTGCTCATTGTGAGGTGTCTCAGATTCCAAACGAGTGCGCACGCAGTAACGGCGTTCCCCTCATCTTTCTTTTCCCCTCCCCAGCTCGACACAGGAACCCAGCACGCATTGCCCTACAAGTTCTAATTGCCCAGCGCGACGACGACACTTTGCATCCTTGCTCCAATATCGCATCCCGTAAATTATTCAGGCTAGGTCATTTCACTAAATCAACGGCAGTTCTCTATCCTTATATCTTGCATTGAACTTTTCTTTTTGCTTCTGACCTGGGTATACTAACATTGTTTAGAACACGACGGATCCATCGGAACCGACGGGCGGTGGAACACGGGACATGGAACATGTACGGTATTGCCTCGGAGTACCGTACACTTGTTCGCAGCCTGGAACGTTGGGGTATTGGGTGCATATCAACGAAGCACTGTATACTTACGTCCTGTAGTTTCCTGCTGTCATATTTTCATTGGATCTATCGTATGGCGCAATTTAAACAAGCCGAAAAGTCGCTTTAAAGAGCACACGTATTTCATCAAATCTACAAAAGGGTAATTACTTGCTTGTGAGCAGTCTCAAACCAATGCGGGACACAGAAGCAACTTAACACTCCTACACGACGAAAATGCCCCCCTGAGTTGCAAGGGACAACGAGTAAACCTCTAGCCCATGGACCTCTTGACTCCGACTGCTTGCCAAGTCGTAGAACGAGAAACCATACTTCTTCGCCGCAATCTCCTTCACAATCGGGAGTAACGACGTGCACCGGGTTAGGGGGAGACCTGGGGGTATCTTTATAAAGGCTACCGGGTTCAATCAAAGTGTCTCTTCGAGGGCCCCACCGGACCTTGCCCATGACTGCGTTGAGCTTGATATAACCACTGGTGACTTGCCCGAATGGTTGACGCTGGCTTCTTAACTCGACTTTGCATTCTATAATATCGCATTCGTAGGAAATGGTGGGTAGAAGGGTAAAATGGTCTTCATGCATCATCACCATGCCGTCGACTGAAGCCCACGACCAAGAAGGAGCCCGATACTCTGTAGGTCGTGGATGAAGAGTTGAACTCCAGGATCTCCAGGAGAGATCTTCAATCAAGGTCGCTTTCCAGAGACCAGCAAGGTATTCGCCACCCCAGACCCGATGGTAAACCTCAGCGATGCCAGCGAATGCTACCAGTTTATCGGAAGGATTTGTTAATGCCCCAGCCGAATAAGACATTACTACATTATGCCACTGCGTTAACAAATCCGAACGCTTGTCGTCGTCGTCAAGTACTTCCGGGTGGTTGGTCAAGTATAGCGGGTGAAGGTCCTGAGGGTGTGGCACCGGATCCTGACCCTGCCAGACGAGACTGGCGGAGCTTCGGCATCGAAAGCTAAGCACCGGGTGACAAAAGGAGAGCGTTCGTGAAGCCAGATAGGACTCTTGAATGCACCACGCTCGCTTGTTCACAGGCTCTGCTCCCACTAAGCATTGTTCCACGAGCATGCGACGAAGCATCATCTCGCCGATGGTTCCATCAAGGTGGTATGACGGGACGCAAAAAGATGGCCGTTGGTCAGGCAGAAACCCTTCGTCGGCCCCGCGCGCTGAAGCGGCGACGAGGGTAACAGAGGCGTTGGCATATATATCCGCCATCCGTGGAAGCTCCGTGTCGCGGTCGTCTTCCGAATCCTGTATTATGCACAGAGCGTCCACCCAGAGATAGCGTAAGCCAAGTTTATGCGTGACATAGATGGCGTCGGTGATGGTGTTGGGCAGGCAAACGTTAATTCGTTCAAGATAACTTTGTATGTTTCTCGTGGTCGTTTGCTGAGACTGAGGGCCGCCCCAGACGTAGCTGAGAGCGGCGTAACTTTCCTTCGTGCCGTTGGTGACAACGAGACGAGGACTCTCGAGAGCAACGCAATCAATGAGCCGAGTGGGAGGTACGGATGGCCCTGGCGTCTGACAGTAGGGGTGCTCCGCGCATTGGGATATCAGTTGGGCAGACAAGGTGTAATCAACGAAGCCTGGGGTGTGGTGTCCGAAGTTGGTGGCTAGTAAACTTGCAAGATTAGACGCCGTGGTATCTGTACGGAATAATGTCAAGGGAATTACGGATAACTTTTAAGGCGCACATCCTGGGCTCGTGACGATGTTGAAATCACAAACGACAGAATTGATGATTAGGCGTAGAACTTTGGTGTGGTCGATCAGAGCTGAATTATTGATGCCTACCCTCACCGTAACCTCTTTAGCTCTGCAACCGTCTTGTTGCATCCTTTGGTCGACAGAATGCTTAGTTGAAGCAAGCAATTTGCACCAGTTGCAGGAGGCCTCGCCAGCACCTGCATGTATGGATTCCCAAGTTGTGGCATATGTGAATCCTGAGCCAGTCCCAAGATCGTCCAAGTCACTGGCGGGATCAATGGCAGCCTAAGTCATTTTCAGAAGCTTATTAAATGGAGCACTAACTTAACTGCTGCCTCGCGGAAGTGTTCAAGCGTAAAGAGTCCAGATGTGCTGCAGAGCCAGCAGACAGAATTTATCGGAGGATGGGCGCACTCAGCCCCATCAGCGACGGAATTGCTCTTTGGAATCGACATGCTGACCAGTCTCTTCTCAAAGTCAGTTTCAGGCTGATGATTGTTTTGTGTATGGGCAACCAAGCGGTAAATAAATATTTCTTTACAACCCCTGAGACCTGAGTCAGCAGTGATCAAGATGCCTCCTTCAACTTGCCCCTGAGTCTCACCAATGGCCTCTTCAACGAAACGCAACGTCCTGCAGAACCCTCTGCGTTCACTTCTTGATTTGTACGAATCAGAGAACGACTTTGACCCCGATTTATTTCCTGAGAAAGTTGCGAGCCATTTTAGCGAGATCTTCGCGTCGCGCGACGCGTTCAATGAGGTGTGGCTCACTCATCGCCTTACAGACGCGTCGGTATATCTCATATTCAAGCTAGATCCCCGTTCTCGATTGGTTACGCCCCCCCAAATACCACGCGGACCGCTCCTTGGTTCGATTTCGAGCTATGATCCAGGATACATCGTCTTCGTCTGAGATCTACTTGGCCAGACGCAGAAACGGCCATACGAGTGGTTGGGGGCTCTTCGCGGACACACTCGATGGGCGCGACGATGCTGAGATGGACTACGCTGATCTGCGCGAATGCTCTGTACTTTGGGCCGTCAGCATTCCCGGAGAGAGCGAGTGGTGCACAGACGACCTACCTGGCGATCACGGTAGCAAGCCATACGAGCCACATCAAGAGGCCCGGCCACATAAGTATCCTGCAGCGAATAGTAAGCACATTGGTGTGCAAGTCAAGGTGAGAAATGCCTTGCACTGGAACATCGAACGAATGCCAATGAAATCGCAGGTTTACGAGAATTCTCGCGCTGCGTTGATGAAGTCCACTGAAATGCACAATTTTGTCGGTGTCCTCACTCACGAGCCGTATGCGATCCCCGACTATACTACACTCTTTGCTGACAATCTTCCAGCTTACACAGTGATGTGAACGAGGAATCAGGTATCCAAGTGCCAACGCTTCACGTCCTATTCTCCAGGCCCGTGCCGCGCACGATTGTTCCGCGTTCCTTCCCGCTTCAGATCCATGCTGATATTAGAGAAGAACTGATCTCGTGGATTGCAGACGAAGCTCTGGCTGGAGACAAAACAGGCGCTGAATGGGTTTTCCTTTGTGCTCTAGCAAGAGTGTAAGTTATGCACTTTCTTCTCGTCGCTTTGTCACTTACGACCTTGAGAATACAGCCAATCCAGGACCCCGCCTATCCTCCCTCCTTCACTGACCTTAGCTAAATTTCCTTCTCACGGAGATCAACACCCCATCTTACCTGTGGTCATCTCACGCATCTTTCCAACTGTCACACACATCCCATTATCACTATCGACGATCAACACAACCTCGTTCTTCCCTGAATCCAAGGATGAAGATTTGCATTCTGGTTGGTTACAGGTCCCACCTGGCAGCGTCGTGCTTATATCGGAGGGTGGCATACGAGAAGGGGGCGTCAACGAAAAGGGTGAGTAGACACTCGTGCTGTTCCGCTGTGTCACTCAAAAGGCGTAGGCATCATGAACATACGAGCTATACAGGAATTGATGAATGGGCAGACACTTGACTATGTCTTCCCGTATAGTCGATTCTCGTTCCCTACGGACACGGCCTGCTTTACTGTGTGCGAGGGCAAGAAAAGTGTTTTCTTCCAGGTCAGACTAATTGTGCCATGCTTATCTTGGTACCATTCGCTGATGCGCTGTTAGACAAGCATCACAGTCCCGCTTCAGCCACGGTGCCCTGATGCAGAAATCATTCAACAGTTATATAAAAGCGAGAGCGAGATCAAGATGCCTCCAACGGAGCGCTTGGATGCTTTCCGAGCACTTGTAGGTGGTGCAAAGATTGGTAGTGTCACCGTTGGCGAGGATGTTGCTAAAGTGAGCTCTCCGCACTGCTGCATGCCCTCCCCCGCTCACCAATCTCGTGGCTCGTAGTACATTCAAGACGACTTTGTAAAAGAGAGGCAGCAAAGTAGTTCACAAGCCGAGAAAGTGACGTCCGAAAATCTTATCCTACGGATGACTATCGCAAGGTAACTTGGCTTCTTTATCCTGCTTTTTTTTATCACAGGAATCAAGTTGACCTGCCTACTATAGGTTACTGACGCTGTCATATCATTCCCAAGAAGTCACAATAGCGATATGGGAAGAAACAAAGAAGTTGGAAGCAGCGAAGAATGCACGGTTGGCCTCGCTGTGAATTTGTGCAGTAGATTCGTTACGCAAGTGGCTAACTGTGATAAGTCTCAAAACTTGCAATTAGGATTTGGTTTCGGGCTTTATCCTTGACAATACTCATATTCTGGTGTGCTGCAACCGTCATTCCAGTGGGAGATGGCAGTGGTACGAATCTAGTGACGGTCACGAAGATCCAATTACTATATAGGAGATAGGGTCAGCAGCCATAGTAAAGGCAGCTCAGCTACACTGGCTTTGGACTGGCAAGTCGTTGTCCAACCCGTTGAATTGTTAAAATTGGCTTGGAGTTTCATCGAGCGTCTTCCGTTCTCCAATGAACTTTGCGAAGTCGTCGTTCTGATCAAAAGGCGCTGAGTCGGTTCGGTTGAACGATTGCACTGGTCTCCATCACTTGAAGGTTATAAAAGACCACTTGCCCGCATCCTTCAGCTTTTCTATGAGATATATATCTTTTCCCGAATTCTTGATGTTGCAAGGGAAGCGGCGATTGTGAAAGTCTAAAGAGGCTTTTGCCCCGTATTGTCAAAGGTGTGTTGGGTTTTCAATATTTTAAAAAGGTCAGAAATGGTATGTGTAGGTGGAGGGGGTTGAATGTATCATACACTCAAACTGACGCTTCAGTGCTTTAACCTTAAACATTCCTCAAGCCCCTGACTAGCGCCCACTTACGGACATAATTGCGGCCAAACGTGTTTCGGTGCACTGAGCGTCAGGAGGCTGACATAAGCGCAGCATCAGCAGCGACGGTCAGCCAAGTCTCTGGTCGTTCGCATCTTTCACTTCCACCATCGCTCGAGACGAGCGTCCACTATGGGTCTCTTCAACAGGAAGAACAATGGGCAGGACTCAAATAATTCTGACGATACCTCGGACATCAAGAAGGAGAAAGGTGGCTGGAGGAGACCAGCAAGTAAGTGGAATCCACGCTGTGCCGCCCCCGTCGCTCATCGTACTTGTCCAGATACGGCCTTCAAACAGCAGCGGTTGAAGGCCTGGCAGCCAATTTTGACTCCCAAGACCGTTTTACCCACTTTCTTCATCATTTCGGTCCTCTTTGCACCGATAGGTGGGCTCCTCATCTGGGGCTCCTCTATGGTATCCGAAATCACTATCGACTACACGGGATGCGAGAACCTTCAATCGTCGACACCACAAAGTCTCTCGTTTACTGTCGTGCCGTCGGACAAATACTCATATCACCTACGTGCCGCCGATTCCAGCGCTGCCAGCCGTGTCACCCCGCCGCAGTATGCGCGCGTTACAGACTCGAACGCTCCTGTCGGAGAACAAGATCAATGCATCCTTCGGTTCGATATCCCGGCAGACATGTCGCACACCGTTCTTTTGTACTACAAGATGACAAATTTCTATCAAAACCACAGAAGATACGTCAAGAGTTTTGATTCTGATCAGCTGAAGGGGAAGGCTGTCAGTATCAAAGACCTACGAGACAGCGACTGTAAACCACTCGATGTTGACAGTAACGGGAAAGCTATCTATCCTTGCGGCCTCATTGCTAACTCCTTGTTCAACGGTGAGTAGAGGCCCGGTAGTTCTGACTTGTATCTGACCCTTCCATCAAGATACCTTTTCCGACCTCACACTCATTCCCGAATCGGATGGAGTCAACTTCACATATGCCTTTAGCTCCGACAACATTGCGTGGCCCGGTGAACACAAGAAATACACCAACAAACCTGATTACGATCCCTCGGCCATTGTACCTCCGCCCAATTGGCAGAAACGTTTCCCTGATGGATACAACGAGTCCAATATCCCCAGGCTAGCTGATGATCAGCACTTCCAAAACTGGATGCGTACAGCTGGTCTTCCCACCTTCACCAAGTTGTATGGAAGGAACGACAATGACAATCTGCCGAGGGGACGCTACGAGATGAGAATCAACACAAGTAAGTACTCCCATTTGGATTCGGCCGCACGTCTAAACAACGCCATAGATTATCCTGTACAGACGTATAAGGGTACCAAGTCGATAGTAATATCAACGGTCGCTTGGATAGGTGGGAAGAACTCTTTCTTGGGCTGGGCGTATGTTGCCGCCTCCGGTGTCTTCATGCTCCTTGCTATCCTTGGCCTTGCGCGTCATCTCATCAAGCCCAGGTGCGTTCATCCATTCCTCTGCGCTTTCACTGGACTAATTCATCCCCGTAGAAAACTTGGTGACATGTCTCAATTGTCATGGAACCGATAGTCTTCTAGTCCAGTACATAGCCCCCCTGCTTTAATACGGCCCCCTAGGCGTCCCATACAAGCTGCAGGGAATCATTATGTTATTCGCGTTTATAGTTGACCTTGTCGGACGTTACGCTGCAATGGTATTTATCAGGAGATTGTAATTTAGTTCATGCTACGCAGCAGCCCTTTGGTAGGCAATGCCTTGGCAAGATATCACGCATTGTCCGGAGGGCTGCTCAACAACGTCGAATTTCGCTTTGGTGAGTTTCTCTGCCAGCCATATCGCCGTTCTGTAGCGAAGGATCAGCAAGTTTGGGCGACAAGTCTTCCGCATACTTACTGTGTGTGAAGGCTGATTGGGCCTGTAAGGACGCTCGAACGGCCAGCTGCCAAAGCCATGAAGATGATGATTTGATCCTATTCGAAAGGTCAGTTGGCAGCATATCTACACCAGGAACAATTGTCTCAACCTGTAAATGTTCGTCTACACAACCGCCTTCCTTCAATCCCTTTATAAGGTCGTCCGCGGCTGCCTCTCCGACTTGCTCAGGCGATACATTCTTTCGACCAAGAGCACTACCGCCAATCATTCCTCCGCCCTCAAGCTCGGCCCAAAGTACGATCCCGCTCCCCGCGCCCAGACAGTCATCGTTTCTTTCTCGTTTGATCTGGATCTCGATCGGGATAACCGTCTCTTGCTGGCTATTGTTGGGTGCCGGTGAGTCTGCAGTAGAGCTTTTGAAACCAGCCTCGGCCAGTCGATTAAGAGCGCCCCCAGCCATCTCCGTTGCTAGCGAAGCAGGCAGACGACCAACATGCGAGAGCCCACCAATCCGGATGAGTCGCCCTTGTTCGGTGAATAGTTGAATTGGTTTCAACGGTTCAATCCGACTCGGTATCCTATAAATGACAATGTAATCAGCGAGGGAGTAAATATACCGACCCGTATAATTTGTATTAATACGTACGAAACCAACAACTCGCCCCCGCCCCTGGGATAGTATCCACGTTTCTTCAGCGAAATCTCGAGCCCGCTATCAACCCCAAAATGTCTCTTCAAGAAGGGGACTAGGATATGCTGTGTATACTCTATCTGCGGCGCCTGGGATGCATTCGTTCCGCCGCGAAGGATAAGTGTCGACGGTTCCGGCAGCGAACTTGGCAATGCCTCCTCTGGTAGCACGGGCGCGAAGAGAAGCATAGGCAGAGCCGTCTGGAGGAGCAGCGCAGTTGAACCCGCCGTCACAGCATCTGCTATAGCGTGGCATGGGATCTTTGTACTTGAAGGATGGAAGTCTATCGCCGTCGACCCATTCTCCGCTCCTTGGACGCGTCCACTACAGATCTCTGCAGCGACTTCGATACCTATGACAACAGGTAAAATTCAGCGATTACAGATTGTCTACTGTAGCTGAGGCACGTACCGACACGGTGCTGATTCTTCAGGCCGGGAGGTTTCCTACCGGTTCTGATTTTCGTGATTGAGATGGGAGTGTTCAGCAGTGCCGACAACGACACAGAATTGCGAAGAATTTGACCGCCGCCCTCCAATACACTGCCATCAATCGAGACGCTAGTCATGGATTTGGATTACAAGCGGACAAATGTAATGGCGTTCCAGCCTCTTGAGCTGCATTCGAGTCGTTTGGTTTGATGCAAGTAACTGAGTTCCATAAATTGGCAGAGTCAATTAGTTTTGTTGACCAATAATCCATGTATGAATACAAATGCACTGAAGGGTATATCTGATTTCTAAAGAATGCTAATACTAAAATGCCTCCGATAATGAATACAAATGTAAGTGAAATATCATCGTTGTATCACCCTCTGCAAAAGCTGTTGGACATCAATTAGCAGAGGCAACGTATTTATGCAAGGGGGATCGTACCGAATGACTGGTCTTGTCTCGAGTTTTTCCCATCCACGCCCATGAATCTGGCCGGGGGGTTGCTTGTGATGTGGTGCCCAGGTGGGACCTCGCAATCCGCTGGCCGAGTTCATGGTATGCCCCCAGAAGTAGTACTTGTTCCCGAGAGTAAAGTTTCGCGGCGTCGACTAATCGTTGCTGTAAAAGGGTAATTTGTAAGTACGGAACCAGAAAGAGAAAGGATGAAGTAGCGAGAGAGAGAGACCTTATGCCGCTGGACTTCAGCCTTGAGGTCCTTCAGTTGCGTTTCATAGCTCCGCTGAGCCTCTTCGAATGATGCCTATCACAGGATGTTAATACCGAAGAAGTCCAAACAAGCATCTCAGCGTACGGAAGGTGGGCCTCCTCCTGCGGCGAGCTGTTCTTTGAAAAGCTTGTCCTGCGATTTAATGAACTGCACACGTGGGTCAGTGTCATAGCCGGGATAGGCAATGTTTTCTCGACAAACCTGTCGAGCCGATTGCAGCTTCGACTTCTCCGTTTTCAGGCTCTCCTTCAAGCTAACATTGTCTTCGTGTAACGCCAGAAGCCTAGACTTGATATCCTCAGGGATATCCTTGCCAGACAACGAAGCGCGAAGATCCCTGGTACGGGTGGTTAGTTATATTTTATACCCCCGAATCTCTGAGAGGTAGAATCATACCCGATGGCACGTTCGCGTTGAAGCATCATTTCTCTGTGCCCTATACCTTCGCTTTGCAGGTTCACCTTTTCCAGAAGAAGGGAGTTGACCTGCTCCAGCTGCATCCGATTCTTCTCCTGGAGCTCTTTGTTCTGCTTTGACAATCGTTCCACATCCGCTTCCAGGTCAACTTTATCTTCGTTAACGGATTCACGCAACGTAGCAAGAATGTCAAGTTGGTCCTTGTTAACCAGTGTCACTGGGCACACGACCTCTCTCAGCTTCCAACGGACAGGAAAGACGAGAACGACTCACGGTCAGATTTCGCGATGATCAACTCCTTGTTGATCGTGTCGAATTTGACCTCTAGCTCTGCATGCTCTTTCCGCAAAGTGTCGAGTTGGTCAACGGTTTCGTTTAGTCGTTGTCGTAGGGCAATTGCGGCTTCAGCACTAAATAAAAATAGACATGTTCATCTAGGCTATACCGTTCGAGAGCGGCGGATACATACCCATCACCCATCGACTTGCCGCTGCGTATCTCCTCGAGATCTCGCTGGAGGACTAGCTTCTCGCGATGAACTGCAAGGTAGTCAGCTTCATACCTAGTCTTCATACGGTTCGCATCCTCCAGTAAATTCTCGAGGACCAGTAACCTGCTAGCATCGGCTTCATTCTTGCGAACAGACTCTAGCTCGCGCTTCAACTTGCGGATCTGCAACTTCAGGTCCGTCATCGTCGTCCCCGAGACAGCATCTTCGAGCTCTCCTCCTAGACCTTGGTCAACGTCGTAATCTCCGTCAAGATCAGGGTTAGGGGTCGACGGCTGTACGTCTTCGATGTATTCGCTCGTAGTTTGGCGTACAATCGGTGAGGTAACACTGCTTTGCGAAATTGGCTTTTGAGAGGCGAGCTCAAGTTCGCGAACGCGTTCTTGATATAACTCGAGAGTTTCTGAATCTTTAGCTCGTTCCTCCATGGTATGTCGCAGCTTTGTACGGGACTCTTCCAATTCGAACTTGAGTTGATCAATTTCTTGGGCGCGCGAGGAGCCCTTTGTTTCAAGATCTGCGATCTGGTTCTTATAAGATTCCATGAGAGGCTTGAAGGCTGCAACTTTGCGATATTCCTCTTCAAGTGAAGCGTTCTTGTCTACCAAGTCGGCGTTCTGCTTCTCAAGGCTCTAAAGGATAACGACGTCAACAAAGTGCCCATGATGCTCGAACGAACAACCACAAACACGCAGTTGCTGTCGAAGGTCCGCCCCCTCTTGGAGTTTCTTCTTGTATTTTTCCATGACGTTTTCGCTCTTTTGCAACTTGTCGGCAACGTGCCGGTACCTGGTTTGAAGAAATAAGTAACTGCCAATAAGGAACGTAAGATGAGTTTACTCGTCCAACTTGTCCTTCAATTTTGCGGCTTCATTTGCACGAATTTGGAGTTCGTCGACCTTCTTTGTCATGTCTGTGACCAAGCTCGTCTGTTTATCCAACTCTGCTTCCGCCATTGCTAAGTTATCCTCGCTCTTCTGGCTAGGACACATAGTGAGCAATCAAAGGGGGATCACGCGAAGTCCCAATGCTTACAGTTCCATCCGCAAGCGATCAACTTCCCCTCGCAAGGCAGCATCAGATTTGTCATTCCTTGTATGTCCAATTTCACGAGTGGCCTCCTTTAGCCGTGCCAAAGCTTCCTCCTTCTCAGATACGGCATCATCCAAGTTGGTCTGCAGCGTCCTGTGTTCCTCTAGTAGTGACTGGTAAACCTTTTCAAGTGTTTCTTTCTCGGATAGAATAACGCTCTTCTCAGACTGAATTCGATAATAATGATCATCTCTGCCCTACAGGTCAAACGCATTTCGACACACCGTCTGATAAATGAACTTACTCCGTCATAACTTCTGATGCATCCCTTCCCGAACCACTGTCCGTAATGTTGCCCATGACCTTCGAGCAGGCACGAGTAAAATCCAGGAGACCCAAACGAGATGCCGTGAAATAGAGCGTACCCGTTCTATAGCTTTCATCAGGTGGTGTTGGTCTATCTCATTCAGCCCTTGGATCCTTTCGATGAATTCCTTATTCCGCTCGCATTGTACCCCAATAGCAATCGCCAGTCGACACATTATCAACGTATGGATAACACTTTGGTCCTGCGCAACAGCTTGTAGATCTGGTATCTCCAAACTGTTCGTCGGCATCTGCAATACGTCCGCGAAATACTGCGTCATGAGTCGGTACAAACGCTTCAGCGCAGTGAATCTGACGACCCAATTGTCGGACGCTTGCGCAGGAGACCTGATTGGTACCGGGAAGTAGTTCGTATCTCTGATTACACGTTCAGCAATCAGCATTGTCTTCGAAATTCCAAAAACGCAGGGTGGACAGACACTGCAGAGAGCATGTGGAATAGAACAGAGCCATCGGAGAGGTCTGAGGCTTGTGTGATTTCCTGAGATGGGTCGAACGTCGATAAGAAATGGAAGAAGGCCTCAAGCTCCTTCCTCTGCGATGTGTCTGCCATCGCCGGGGTGGATGGCGTTCGCAACCAGAAATCAAGGTGAGAAGTGAGATGGCTTATGTCACAATCACGCGTACTGCTAAGTCACACGCTGGAGTATCGTGGAAAATATGCAATATGAGTTAAACTACGAAACAAGGAAGCAACTTCGAAAAAAAGAATTCGCCGCTGAGTACGTTGTCAAGCCCCCTTTGGGACATCGGGATCGCCATCTCCCCTATTCACCCAATATAGCTGCAATGGTCTGGCCGCGGCTGAGTCCATTGAATGAGGATGTGAAAGGACCACAGGTGCTGTGAAGCCAACGTTGTAGGGCGTAGGGTCATCAGAAGGTGTCGGCAGCACACCATGCGTTCTAAGATGACGCTTCGCGTTCGATGCGACTGTGAATCGTTTACCACATCCTGAAAAAGAACACCGAAAGGCTAAATGGGCAGCATCTTACAGCAACCGAGAGCTAAACATAACGCAATTTCACTCACGTTTGGACTTCGTGTGGACATGCATATGGACCTTCAGGCTGCTGGGACGGGGAAATCTCTTGTGACAGACATCACATTGATGAAGTTTGGAACATTGTTTCTTTGGACGATCGTGTACACTGCCCACAGGCTCGAAGCGGGTTATCGTCGAAGTGGGCGCCAGCGGGACCGTGCTATATATTTCTTGCTGTTGGGAAAGCGCCCTCGAGGTCGAGGCCGAGTTATACGCAGAACCGGCAGTTTCAGGTGAGATGTAGTCCGATTCTTGGGAACCACTGGCATCGTAAAAGGGCATAAGATCATGCGACGGCGATTCTGAGTCGTAAGGAGGACTGGCGTTCGTTTCTTCTTCCGCCACCGCTCCCATGAAATAGTCTTGGGATGGGTACCCCAAGTATTCAATGTAAGGAGGGAGCGAAGATGGGGGGAACGATGATGATGATGACTGTTGCTCATTTTCCGACCGATAGCCGGCCTGCTGTCCTGCAATAGCGGACAGTAACAGGTCTTCGTCCGACATGTCGCAATCTCCGTTAAATGGCGGCGAGAAATTCATGGTGGAGCCGCTGCTATTTGGCATGTACGTTTGTACAGAAGTCGAAGCAGCATAATTGATTGGGGTTGGACTAACGAACGGTTGAGTTTGATTATATGTGGCTTCGTCCCCGCAATCATGAGCAGAGGGTCCTGGGACAGATCCGTCATTTGGTGGCGCATACGTAGTCTCCTTTTGATAGCGCATCGAAGTCCTTGAGCTTTCCCAACCACTAGGATCGCCTGCGCCATTCAGTGGGATCGGTCTTTCCTCACACGATGGATACTTACCATAATATAATTGACCATCGGACCAACTAGACATGTTGTTGTCCATTACGTATCGATTGCTGACAATAAACAGTGATCAGCCATTGTCAAGAAAGTGCCATGGTTAACTCACCTAGCTGGCAGGGTTCCTGACACTACCCAGTCTTTTGAGTACGACGAAAAGATGCTGTAACTCACAGAAGCGTACCACCGTGCTATATAGTACACATTGGTAAATGTATATTGCGAAGGCTCTGATTGCAAGCTGGTAAGATCTGGAGACACTATGGATTGGTGGAGCGGGAAAATTCATCTACATACCGTGCCATTCATGACACTTGTCCAATCAGCGATCGGACGTACAAGTGCCATGGTATAGAAATATTCACCCCACATCGTGGCCAAGAAACGGGGACTTGCACTGGACTGCCTATGAAAGGCAAGCACTTGTCACAAGTTCCAGGACATTGGCCCGCACAAGCCCCGAACCCCGGATATACCGGAGACTTCGTACTTGTACATACTTACAGCCTCCATTAACACCGATGGAGCTTGTGCCTAAGAAAACCTCCAAGACAACGACGTGTAATGTCCAATGATTATGAACGTAGAGGTACAATGGAGAACGCCCCGCGAACACTGAGCGTTATATTTTTACCCTTGTTTCGGATCGCTCGTCTATCGGCTTGATATTTGCGGAATCTACGCTGGTTCCGGACTGCCTTTCCATTGTGCTGGCCCAAAGTGCTGCACCAACCGTGGACGTAAACCCGAATGCAAGGCCTGCGAACGGGATGAGACCTAACGCGAGGGAGACTGCCCCAAACCTAATTCTCCTGAAGTCAGTCCTTGCATCAGAACGTTGAGCTGGGGAGGGTACACACGCGGTGTAGGCATTTTGTTCCCTCTGAATGAACTGCTGTTTCTGACTCGCTGTCCATCCCTTCAGCTGAAAGTACCGAGCGTGAAAACCCGGACCCGCTTTCTTGCCTATTTAACGGGGATAGGGAATTAAGTTAATGATCAGACTTCATAAGCGTTGAACCGTTCTCACCATTGTACAGCAAAAACAACGCAGTGCCAATGAATGGGAGCGCGTTCAAGGGCAATGAAATAATGTATCGCATGATCCCTGCCTTGCTGAAGCGGCTCAAAGGCCTGGTGATGCTTTTTCCCAAAGTCTTAACGCCGTTGCTACTCTTGACTTCGCGTCCTCGTTGGACAACATCAGCGTGACCCTGCTGCACCATCACCGCATCAACTAAGATCATGGGAATTACAGTAGTGCCGTCAGTAATGTGACCATCTGAGGCTTCAATGATACACACATAATCTGTCTTGCGCTGGTCCCAGGAGAAAGGCTTTCGCCACGAATAGAATGATCGCAGAACTCTCGCTCAGAACGAGGGCAAAAGCCGCTACGAACTAAGCCCGTGTAAGCCCGTGTCAGCTGCCCGGGAACGAATGAGGAGCGTGCGTAACGTACAGCTAAAGGTCCCGAAAACAATGCACAAAACGCGACTTGAGGTAGATAAGTGAATGTAAACATCCCAATGGTGATTCCCAGCGATGCCAATGCACTTTTCAACATCAATGGCGCCACAGACCGGTAAAGCGAGGGGTGCGATATGAAGTACACGACTCCATACAAGGGATAATACCATCCTCCGCTGAGAACAGCTTCCTTTGCGGCGTTGGAGACATGGTTGATTTCTTCCAGTATCGTGCCTCCGGTTCTTGATATACTCGACTGCTCGCTGGACATCACGAACCGCCTATGGTGTTGGTATGGGTTCAAGATGTGGACAATGTGGTGCCGTCGTCATAATGGGGTTTGTTTACACTGCTTGATTTCCAACCAGGAACAGCACAAGTGTAAACAATAGCCACAGAATATTTATTATAGGCAGTTTAAATGCGATAGCAGAGTAGTCAGTTCCCGATCGGTCGTTTCAACTAATCTACTCGTATACCGAACGCGGCGAGCGTAAAGTAGAATCAGAGCAACAAGTCACCTCGGGATGGGATGTGGAAGAGGCTCCATCGTAATCGGAAAACAATAAGCACATGGCAAGGTCCCTTCCTGAGTCGTAGGGACTGTTGTCCGTCTCTCCTTTGCACAATGTCGAGAAATGATTTCACCAAATAGCATCAGCAGTATCGAGTAGTGCGCCCGCGAGGGTCGGCGAGGCAGGAAGACTTCCGTGGGCTGAACTCGCAGCTGGCGTTTTAGGATGATTATGCAGAGACTCGTCCAACAGTTGTATGATCGTATCAAGTTCGGGGTTGCCCAGCAAAGGCCGCGCCAAGGCCGCAAGCTCTGGAAAATCGATCCAAGAGGCTTCATCAAGCGTTGCGATCGAGCGAGGGGAAGTAGAATTGTACGCAGAAGATATCGCGGCTTCTTGACCATGCCGCACGTCCCTAGTGTGCGCAGGCGTCGGTGTAATGAGGCCACAATGTTTACCGAAGTAACGAGAATCGTAATGGCTGCTGCTGCTCGAGATCGCTGATGGAGTGGAGTGAGACCCCAGGTTGTCGAGAGAGGGCAAGGCAAAAGCTGCGCGTGCATGGAGTTTCAACGGTTTGGGGGCTTGACGATCATTGAGTACAAGGGCGGTGCTACCATCGATTGCCCTCATTTCAGACCCCAGGCGTCTAGGACAGGACAATACGTAGACATCCAAGGAATCAGACGAGAATACTAGGTTGCAAGTCCCTCCTTCTGGGATACGCGCGTTTGAAAGGTCCTTCGGGATAGGCCATTGGGGGTGAGCTATTCTTCCATATCGAATTGAGGGATTCGGGAGACACTTGTCTTCGGGACGCGTGGCAATTTGGTTTTCATCGTTTACTTCTCCAGCTCGGGGCTGGCGAGCCTCGTCTTTCGCGCAGGCCTGAGCTCTGATATCCACGAACCCATTTATGCCATCGGAGAGTGTTGCTTGATCCGAGATTCCATTTCTGCTACGAATCGACCGCGGCTGAGAATGATCGTTCCCGAAGTTCCCCTCGGAGCCAGTTGCTTCCGCGCTACAATGAGCATACAGCACCCGAGTATAAGGCATGTCGATTATGTGGTGAATCGGGAGGTAAAGTGCAAGGTGGAAAGGTTTTCATAAAGCTGGGGAAATGCCGACATTTATAGTCCATCGAGCGATGGCCCAAACATTCTGAGCTCTGACCAGGAAACCGAAGGGCACTTCATCGGAAGAAAGGACGCAGACGTGGCCAAAGAGATGGAAGATGTTAGACGGTGACTAAGTAGTGAGCATACAATGCGCCCAGCTTTGTTCTTTGTCTTTGCCCATGTGCATGAGCAGTCGAATGTAAGTGTTCAGTCCGTTAAAGTGTCAAAGCGTTTGGCAGTCACATGGTCCCCACTAATGTGAGAAATTCAGGAGCTTCAGGAGGCTTCAGGAGGCTTCAGGAGGCTTCAGGTTCCGCTCGAACCAGAAGCCTGTCACAAATCAATATTGGTACATGTTGAGAAACCCGAATTATTATCCCATACCAGAACTGCTAATGTTCTGTACTCGGTATTATTCCCATCCGCTGTACATAAATATACACTAGCCCAGAAATGAATGAATGCAAGATATAGTTTATGTCAATCCATAGTGCATAATCACCACACCGTGACGCCAGCCAGTAACGCCATGAGACCAAGAGCCCAATCTCCTAGCACCGCCGCCCTCACCCCGTTTGAGGCTTGTTTCTGACCACCCTTCACATTCTGAGAATTTGGGGAAGGCGAGCATATTGGCCCTCCAGAAAGAAGGTCCCTTGGTACCAGTATAGTAGCTACGCCACCCTTTGTATATTCGACGTCCAGCCATCCGTCTGAGCCTACGACAAATTGTCGACAATTCATCACACTGCCGGACGAGTTAGAACTCTACAAATTGGAAATTGAGCATAGTGCTACTTACTCAATGAGGGCCGTGCTGGATTCATAAGGCGACTGGACAGCAAGGCTTGAGCCATTGCGAGGCTAAACGCAGAGCACGATGAGGCGAGAGTGGAGTGGATAGTATCTGCGAACCTACCGGCGAACCGATATTAGTCAAGACTGACACCACCGGGCCTTTCATCACACCAATGCCGTTGTCGCTGACCGTAAGGACGTTTGTCGGCTGTCTGACCCAGTCCGTCGAGTGGATCAAGTAGTTCCGCACCTATATCACGCCAATATGTAAGAGAAGCCCATATTATTTGCAACTACAAGCTTTGGGGTTGCGGGGCACCTTCCCCGCAGCTTCCCATGCTTGATACGGTTGTTGAGTATAATTGACACTCACCATATTGAGACGTGCGATCAGTTCGTATGCGGGTGTCTTCGCGTAGCCCGATACCCACAATGGTTCTCGGTTCCACTAAGATCATAATTCATTCAGCAACAAGTCCACCCTCTTGTGAAGGGCATAGACGCACTGGGTCAGAGTTCCCACTGAAGTACTGCTCTTGCCCAGCATACACAATGGGGATGCCATCCGTCATGAACATGAAGGCTATCGCGTTACTAAATGCGACATTAGTCCCCATTTGGACGCAACGTGGAAGCGCATGACTTACTACATGCTCTGGGGATCCACCGACATGTTATGCCATCTAGGCACGTCGTGATTTTCCATGAAGTTTCCGAGGACGGTGGTATCCTAGATGTGCGTGTGGTTTGGAAGCCTGCCATGATCACGTAACGTAAGTGCTCGTACCACAAACTTCTCCTGTTCTTGAAGAAGGACTTCGGCCAGGGCAGTCGTATTTCTCTTCCCAGGGATGACGAAGGCTTCCTTGAGTGCAGCGTATAATGGATAATTCAACACACTTGGAAGCGCGGCCGGGCCTTGCCATTGAGCAATAGCACTGCGGGGTCGAGTTCATAAACGTGATAGGGATGAAGGAGTTATACGTACTCGACCTCCATTCCACCATACACTTCGCCGATACAGAAGACACCTGCAGCTTCCACAAATCCAGGCCAGAAATCCTTGTTAACGTGCCTGAAGGGAGATCGAAATTAATTACAAATTTCATTTCTGAGGCAAAGACCTCACTTCGCAGCTAGGGGAAGATCCATTAATAGCCAGTCGCAATGAAGTGTTGCCGGTGGGCGTACCATCAATCCGCAGGCCATCTATACTATACTCCTCGACGAGTGCCCTGATCCAAGCATGATATGTGCTAATAACTGTTGGATTCTTCGTGTCCAGGTCCGGAAGCGGCACCTTGGAGTCTCCGAACCAACATGTTTGCTCGGAGTCAGGGTTGCCCCACTGTATAGGGCAGTAATCATGGTACATGGACTTGAGAACACCTCAGTGTCTGGTCATCTGGACGCTTCACGAAAGTGGACGTACTTTGTCTTTGAACATATACTTTGAGTAGTCTGGGGTGGTAGAGGTAGCCATGACATTGTTCACGACAACGTCAACCATAAGGAACCTGGCGGAGTTGATTGAAGATGTCTGAGAAGCAAGATAAACGACTCACATTTTCCTGGCGTGCAGTTCCTTCGACAACGCCTTTAGATCATCCGCTGTCCCAAATCTAGCATTTAATTGCGAGTTGTCTTGAATCCAATACCCGTGGTACGGATCTCCGTAAGGCGTTTTTGGGCCAATATAGTTCTGGTTGACTGGGCTGATCCATACTACAAGCCGTGACAATTTAACATCTGGAGACTTTGCAAATTGTTAAAACTCACTGGCGGTAAATCCGGCGTTTTGAATGTAATCCAAGTTTTCAATAATCCTGAGGAAGAGTATATATGATGACATGTATGCGGCTGATAAGATTGTGAAAATGCGTACGTTTTCCACGTTCCCCCGCACCAAGTATGTACTCCAGGGTCGCACTTAGTTGGGTCCGCACCTGGCGGTAAAGCGAAACGGTCGGTGATAATCCTGAGCAAGCGGTGGTCAATGTGGGAGGTGTATCTATCAGGTGCCAGGTGCGTACTGATATATAGAGCGTTTAGCCCATTCTTCTGCTGATGCTGCAAAGGCGGGCACGACCGTCTGAGCGGCAAGCAAAGTCCAAATGGCAAGGCGTTTCAATGTGGGCATAATTGTAGGCGTTCGGAATAGCTTTCGTACAAGGCGAGCTACAGCGTCCAAAGAGAGTGGGATAAAAGAGCGAGGTGGCCTAACCAGTGCGGCTCGGAGCACAAAAGGGTTCCTGGTATTGAAGCCGAGGCGAAGGCGTGGTAGGGCTGCCGGTGTGTGGAGAAGCGAAGCTACCTTGAAATGAAGATAGAGGTTAAGGGAAGAAGGGCGAATAAATAAAGTTTGGGTCCGTCCAGAGATTTAGGTCCAAAAACGGATGTCATCGGTCAATCTGGGAAGTAAACATACAAACACCCGTCAATAAAATATACCCGTATCGTCGCCACAGCACTGAGCAGTGTTTTGTCGCGTACAGCGAGAAAGGGAGGTGTGGAAGTCGCGTCAGTGCCCTTGCGCATGGCCCAGGCGTACCTTATGATCGTCTTCTAGCCAAATAGAGGGGAAGGCAGCCACGGAATCGAAGCATGAGGAAGTCACGGGTGCTTCACTAAAATGTTGACCGGACGTCTGGTCAGCTTGACTTGATGGAGGGTTTGGCATGGAAGCAGAAGACCGCGTTCGCGACGTCTCCTTCTTACAGCATTTACTGCCATGACCGTCGCCCAGTTCCAGGCGTCAAGCGTCCTTATTTGACATTTGACATCGAAGGTAAAAAGGGCGGGTAACTAAATTAGGAAGTTTAAATGTGCGCATCCATCACGTGACAGATAGATGGGCACACGCACCAGAAAGCGCCCGCTGCTGTTGCCTGACGTTCATCACGATGAAGACGTTTACCACCTACGGCTGGACGGTTTGCGCCTGGCTGCTGGTGACTCCCTTTCAATATGGCTACCACATCTCCGTTTTGAATCAAATCCAAGCGGTCTTGACTTGCAAACAGCGGGAATCATTTGACTCTGATGCCACACGACTTCCATTATGCATACCAATGGACGACTTCACCTTCTCTGCCGTAACCGCCGTGTTTACCATCGGTGGCCTACTTGGCAGTGTCGTGGCCAATCTTGTCACTGACAAATACGGAAGGAAGGGGGCGACGAGGGCCAGTGCGCTCCTCGTAGCGCTTGGTACGGCCTTCATGACGGTAGCAGGGTCTGTCGGTATCATGGCATTTGGACGGTGAGCTCGAATCCTCTCTCTGCTTGCCCTTTTGCTGTGTCTCAGGTAGTATCGCAGCTTGCTGGTAGGCATGGGCTCGGGTATTGGCCTCTGCGTGGGTCCGATATACCTCTCTGAAATAGCGCCTCCGTCAATCAGCGGAAACGTCGGCGTCCTGACTCAACTTTCCATTGTTCTCGGTATAATGGTCACCCAACTTTTGGGGATAAACCTTGCCACCCCGACAACGTGGCGTCTAGTTCTGTTCGCATCATGCGCGCTTTCGATATTCCAACTGCTCACAAGTGCCATTGCATGCGAGACCCCCGCTTATCTTGGTGGAAAGGGCTTGCACGAACAGAAACGCGCGATATCGCAAAGGCTCTGGGGAACAGCATCTAACATCGCGAGGGTTGAGGTTACGGATGCTTCAAGCCCAAGTACCACGATATTTGATGAAGAAGGAGGTCCTGCGGACAGCTCCGTCAAAGATCCGTTACTATCAGTCAACGAAGTGGAAGACGACGAAGTTGAAGCTAGACGTCACGAGCCCCGCGAGGCTGTTGTCACTATCCCTCAGCTATTTGCGAAGCCTGAACTCAGGCAGCCCCTAATGATCGTCTGCCTCGCCATGATGTCGCAGCAGGTTTCTGGAATAAATGCTGGTATGTGCAAACGAGTGGTTTGTTGGCTCTCGAGAGCTTATGACTTCTTCCGTAGTGCTGTACTACAGCAACGATATCCTATCGAAAGCCTTGCCTGACTTTGGGCCATACATATCTCTTGGCATCACTGTCGTGAATGTCCTCATGACGTTTCCTCCCATCGTCCTCATTGAGGTATGTGCCCGCCCATAAACTATACGCAAGCTCTTAAAGTTTGCGAGCAGAAAATGGGGCGCCGTCCCCTACTCACAGCATCCACGGTTGGCGCCATTGTTTCCCTTCTAGCCGTTGGTTACGGTCTCGACTCCAACTACGTCGCGTTGTCTAGCATTGCGATCATCACATTTGTTATGTACGTGTCTCAGCTCGACTCCATTGTCGGATCCTAACTTGCAATAGGTCTTTCGCCATCGGCTTAGGGCCAGTTCCGTTTGTCATGATCCCAGAGGTCTCGCCGTTCTATGTATGTAAACCACTTTCATCGCTACACTCAGCCCTCATCTTGTGTCACAGGCTGTGTCGGCTCTGTCATCTACTGGTCTTTCTTTAAACTGTACGAATTTCGTTTCAGTTCAAGGCACTCTCTATTGACTTGCCTTTCAATAGGGATAGCCAATTTCTTCGTCGGCCTCATTTTCTTGCCCCTCCGCAACTTCCTCTCTGGCGCTTCGCATGATAAAGATGGCCGCGTGTTCTATCTCTTTGCCTTCATTCTCGCTTTGTCAATGGGCGCGCTGAGCAGGGTGTATCGAGGATAAGTTGGCGTCACGTGACTTTTTGTGCTTTGCCCTCGGGTTGCAGTGGCCACGACATGTCTTACGCTGTACAATAGATCTTCCAATATAACATCTGATTTCCGTCGCCCGCCACCCGCCCTTGTCACCCACGATGCCACCGCCGCTTTTGCCTTTGCAGTCGATCTTTCTAGGTGAACCCTTGACACATCGCCTGGGTGGCTCGCCCGGCCAAAGCACCTCCTTCCTTGTTCACTTGACCGCTATTGGAAGACAATACTCTGGGGACGGGCATCTATAAAAGCGTGGCGCCCCGTTGTACCCAAATGCATCTCTCACCCAGGTTCACATCACTTCCTACAAAGCTCAAAGGTCCTCGACCAATGATCTATTCGGCAACCCCCGCAATGTCTGGACCGCTCACCATACAGTGTACCCAGTTCAATGTCAACGTCATCAACTACTATATCATGCCGCCAGCGCCGCCTAGTTCAAGCATTCCGAAGGACGACCAGCCCGTACAGGACGACGTAGATTCATTTGATTGGAATGGACTCAACTTCGACAATCTATCGTTTGACTTTGATGAGGGCGATACTTCAAGTACACAGTTCTCTGTCGATGAGCCTTCTGAAGAAGAAGATTTCGGCGACTCAATGAGCTCTGTCTTCACTGGACTTGAGCGGATGTCAACCCCCTTCGAAAGGCGACTTGTCTCGGAAACAGGGAGCCGAAGTCATCGTAGTGTAGCCAAGACGGCGACATGGTCGCAAACTATCATCGCCCCAACTCCTGCCTACGGTTATGTCACTCCCCTCGGCAAATTTCTCCAGGAATGGAATGCTCCGTCACGCACCTATTCAAGATACCACCCTTATGGAACCTCTGTGTCGCCAGAAACCAAATCATCAAGAGCTCCAAGTTTGCCTCCTCTACGTCGCGCCGTTTGGCGGTCTGTTAGCCGCTTGACACATAACTCAACATGGCACGCTCAGACTAGCTCCACCCCTGATGTTGCTTCGCTGTGGCCCCAGGAGAAGGTGGCGATGTTTCCCGCCGTCTCAAATGTCTATCCTGAGGCGTTCACTGCCGACTTCGCCTGGCCTCGTCTCCCTCCTGGCGCGATAAGCACATACTCGAGCCTTGCCGGCGCTCTCGGCGATCCGCCCACTTATTCTTCACCTTTTTCGGGATCGCCATCATCGCAGTCGTCCTCGTCTCCAGGCTTTGACAGTTGGGATGATTCGGATGATAGCAGCCAGGCGTCCACCCCAGCAAAATAACGTGATATGCACTAGGATCGCCCCGGTTGTGATGCGGATGCACGTAGCGCAGCTCTTATTTCAAATATTCCATCTCTTCTCAAGCAGAATAAGAATACCCTTCAGAAGTCCAGTAGCACTTTGTATCAATTAACCAAGTATGGAAACCAGGATATAAATACTGGGCTGATTGTGATTATTCCTACCCTACGACGGCCCCAGCTCCAAATGGCTTTCAATTAGTCAAGTGACCAACGATTGTGCAGACGCGAATGGGAGCGAACTGCAGCATATTATTGTACGCAAGATTCGCCATGACTCCTCCTACTTCCAGTCAAAGGCGGAAAATTTCGATCGACAACATGCTTTTGGACCTCCACGGAGGACACGGACGATAGAGGATGATAGATAAGTCACCAAGGAGGCGAGACTCTCAAGCCTTATCTTATCTTCGAATCTAATCTTAATTACGTACATGGAAAGAGGACGCACTCTTTGACGGTCGGAAGACGGCCAAAATGGCACTAACCCTCTCTCCGTCATATTTAGTCGCTTGATTTCATCGAGGGGAATTCTGACTGTGAGGGTAAAGAGTTGGCGAACAAACCGTTCAGAACCTACATTTGAACTATACTTGCACGTAGTCGCTGGAACTAGGAAGTCTGGGACCAAGTTGTAGCCGCTAGTAGTAGCTGGCTCGGCGAAAATAAACATTCTACATACTGGAGCTAGCAACCGCTAAAGCTGGGACAGTTGCTGTCAGATGACCAGCCTTCTCTTCACAAGTATGATACCATCCTATCCCAGACAGCCTAACGGAACTTCGTTGAGCTGGGGTGTCCTTGGCCAACTGGCCACATAATTAGCCACGACAGCGTTCGCTGATGCATCTCACCTTCGACCAAAACTATGCGCACCCTCGGAACAATATTGGCGTATACATTGGCGTTGATATCGCTGTCCACCAGGTCCTCACTCGCAGCATCAACTAGAGGGAGCGGGATATTGTGGACGAGGGACGAAGAGTTTTGCTTGACAGAGGGCGAGTCGTGCGTACCACAGGCTGGACTTCGAATCGAATGCTGTGCCAAGACAACATGTAGATCTGTTGGGGGAACAAATGTAAGTACTCGCATTCTACAGTGGATATAACGGTCTTCAGACTACCCCAGAAATGCACAAAATAACGAACGGCCCACCAGCAGGATGGGGGACACTCGAGTGAAACATATACCCCTTGTTCTGTATTTGTGTCAGATTCGGGCTGGCATTGAGAAGCGTGAATAAAGAATATGCGAATTGATGCGGTAGATGCTAGAGAAAAGAGAAAGTAACTGATAAAGATACATCTAAATGGCTACAATGGTCACAGCGGGTATCACAGATCTGGTGGTCCTGTAGATTCTGTTCCAGAATCCCCAAGCGTTATCTCAGTGGCGAGAGGGGATAAAGGTCCAGGAGGCGATGGGTTGGATTTGTTGGCTTCCGTCCTTCGGCGTCGTCGACGCTGCGCAGCCCCTATGGACGGTGACTCTGGCATTGGTGCTTCGAACCCATCGGCTCGCAGCTGCGCTAGCATGTCAAGAGCGCGCTCGGATTCGTCAATATCCGTTCCTCCAATTGAGTCGAGAGTGAGTGGTTGGTTTGAGCGAGTGTCGACCGTCGGGCGATGTTTTCTTGATCGACGACCTAAGACCATTCCATTACCCAGCTCCCCAATTAGTTTGTCGAGCACAGCAGAGTCGTCATCTGTTTGCATCTGGGCGGCCTCGCGCACTTTCTGCCGATTGACTTTAGCATCTTCTGCCGCCTGTTTACGCTTCTCATTAGCCGAGCGTTCCTCTGCCGCCGTTTGATTGTCGACTTTGCATTTCTGGGAGAGTACAAGTCGTTAGTCAGTTGAATACATGTATACCACGGGAACGGACCTTATAAGAGGTTACAAAAGTCTTGAAAATCCCATAGAATTCACCAGAGGTGACATTCTTATCCTCTTCACCGTAGTATTTTAAGACTTCGGTAAAAGTAGTGTCGGCGAGGTTGACGTTGTCCGTGAGGTCCTCGAGTCTCGAATTCGCTTTGCCAACGAAGCTCCACATCTGGGCACCGTACCTATCACTCTGGTCCATATCAGCGAAATATTCGCCAAGTTCCTGCCGTATCGTCTTCAACCCGTTACGAAGGTCAGTCAAACCTTTGCGGATCTCGGCGAGATGTACTAAAAGCAACGTTAGCTTCGCGATCAAAGTGCGATTTGTATAACTTTCTAGACTGACTTCTGTAAGCTTCAGCCGGTTTAGCGATTTCTTCGAGAAACTCCTCCATTTCGGGGAAATGCTTTGCAACCGTACGCTCCAAGAAATGCAGAAGGGTGGTGTTGTTGACAGATTTGGTATCTACCATCTAACGATGTTGCTTAGTGGACATCGGAGACGTTTTTTTATTATCAGCACCGACCTTGTTTATGCTGCTGACTCGGAACCCAAAGGCGCCACCTTTGATACCCGTGCCGTTCATGTAGTTCCCAATCAGGAGAATTAACTGATTCGAGATTTGAATATGCGGGAAAATGATGAGCAGGGGAACTTACGCTCAGCAGTTCCTTGAAGTGCTTAGCTTGGAGCAAGCATTGCCCTGCCTCCGCCAAATTTTTGGCGCCCTGGGCACAGATTAGTCTTCGATCGGTGGAAAGGGAGTCTAGCTACCTCGTTTAACAATCCCCATGTCTCCTCAAACTTGCATTTATAGAGCATGCCCTCTATCCGCGGTGCAAGCCGGTTGATCTTAATAAGTTGGACCATCAGCCTGTCTGAGGGGTGAAGTCCGGCGAGTTCTTCAGGGGCGGCGTTGCGATACACATTCAGTTTCCCGATCTGTATATGATGAATCAGGAATTGGGAGGTGGGTTCTGTGTTGGGGTTTGCTCTGTACCTGTTCTGGAGAAGGAAGCACTGGTTTGAGTTCGCTCAAGAACAACTCCGTGCAGAGATCCTGGTCGAACTGTTGAATCCGTCTAGCAATCTCTTCCGGTTCCAATTTCTTGACGCGATGGATCAAAATTTCTGATTGAAAAGTTAACGTCGCAGGTAGTGCGAAATGATGCTCTCTGCTCACCGACGAGTTTCTTCGTCTGCGGGTCGAGGACACTCTTAAGCTCAGCTTGCTTTTGCCTGGCTATTAGAGAGGTGAGTTAGAGGCAAAGTATCTGGACTGGACGGGATCATTACCCATGAGGTTGATAACGAGCTGCTTCGCCTTAAAGTCTTCCTCCATCTCCATCCACACACCGTCTATCTGCAACTTCATCAACATCTCATGTTCCTTCGGCGCCTCTTCTCCCCAGAGGGTCTTCCCCACCTGCTGATGTGGAAGTTTGTCCCACTGCAGTTGCTTCATCTTCGTGCTAGGGGTGAAAGGCATGTCCTTACGGTTGGAGAGCATATTTGTGATATTGTGACCGACTTGTGATGTACGAGAGGAGCCAGGCACTGACAGAGTGCCCATGGGAGGTGGCGGAGGTGGCGGAGGCGGAGTGCCAAACGGCGACGCGGAGAGAGCGGGAGATACGCCAGGAGGAGGTGGGGGTGGTGGTGGAGGGGGTGGTGGGGGTGGTGGAGGGGGAGAGAACATACCAGACGTACCAGGTGGCGGGGGTGGAGGTGGAGGCGGCGGCGGCGGAGGAGGAGGAGGTGGAGGTGGAGGAGGAGCACCGCCGGGCTGTGGGTCTGTGCTTCGTACACCGTCAACATCGACAGATCCAGGAATGAGTCCATCTCGCTCGGCTTGAGCCTTCGCAAAGCGCTGATTGAGTTGATCTACAAACGTCATGCCAATACCTAGGCCCTCCTTTGAACCAGAGCTCACGGACGTCGCTTGCGTGTCCTCAGTCAGATTTGTGAAGCCACTCTTCGTTGACTGACCCTGTTCGCTACCATCCCCATCACCGCCAGGAGACGAAGAGCGACTATAGTCACTCTGGTCGCCCGCTTCTTCCGCGTGAGGAGACAAGAGGTCGGACTGTCCGAGACCATTGGCGTTGTGGGGTCTGAAAGGGGCTTCGCCTAATACCGGCCTGTCCTTCCGTCTTGGTGAAGCCCGGATGCTTCGTGAATTCTGCAAAAGACCGTCTCGCGGCGGGTACTACAACACGATTAATGTCGATCCAGTAAGAGGCCAATAAAAAACACTAAACGCACCACCTGTGTCCCAGCAGCCAGTTGCTGTTGAATTTGCTCCCTGGCATCATCCTCGTCGGCGTCCATGAATTGGGATACTCTGCCAGCCTCATCCAACTTGGTAGCACCCCCTGTGACTCTAGCACCTTTCGTCGACTTCTTTCGACTGCCTATGCTCTTCGAACCCCTTCTCAAACTCGACTTCCCTGGCGTTGCGTCAATGTCATCGCCATCTTCACCATCTTCGCCATCGCCACCGCCGCCTGTTCCTCCTCGTTTCGACTTGCCGCCCATTTTCCCCCAGCCCTTATTCCCTTCCAGTATACTTATCGTCTTGTTCCGCTGGAATTGCTTCTCAAGCGTATCGACGAGAGTCCTCCGATCCATGGCGCCTTGATCAAGAATAGTGTCCACATTATTACCCACTTCGCGAAGCATACGAAACAACTCCATGATCTGGGCCTCCAGCTGCGCAATCCGCTCCTCGTAGCCAGACTTCTGGGTAGCAAGCTGGCCTTGGAGTCGGTTTGTTGTCTCGCGCGAGATAGAAAGCTGCTGCTCTAAATGCTTCTGCTGCTCCTTCAAGCGACCTACGAGACCGTCTTGACCTTGGGAAATCTCTTCCTCCAGAAGGTCTTTCTCGCGCTGGAGGCGGGAAGCCGTGTTCCTAGCTTCGGTAGCTTCTTCAGAAAGAGACTGGTAGCGATCCGCTTCGTTGAACTGGGCTATTATCCGGTCGACAGAATGCCCAAGCCGCTGCTCCGCTCCAGCCAACTTCTTATCCAGTACAACATCGGTTACCAAAGAGTCAATAAGCTGAAAATAATGCACGAGAGGAGGGCCTTCTTCTCGTATCAACAGCAAATGCTGCATCATCGACAAAAAGTGGTCCCCTGCCTTAGTGTTCTCTATCTTCGCAGAGATAGCATTGTAGACATCTTGTGGGTTGCTGAGGTCCCGAAGGATCTTTTGGTCCATTTCCTCGCGAAGCCGGGCAGCATCATCGTCAAGCATGTCTCGAAGAATCTTGATGTTCTTGTCGAGACTGGGTAGCCCAAATTGTTCGCATTGTGCGAGTATTCGGTGAAGCCCAGCGGCTTCCATTTGTGATCGGTGGTGGAATCGTAGGTCAAGGTCATCAACGAATTGGAGAATGACATTCACGAGGATGATGTTAGAGAGCTTGAATGAGGCGCAGTGAATAAGCAATTCCTTCTTCGGTACAATAAGGACGTACAGCGTATTCATTCAATGAAGCCTCAACTGCCCCGGACTTCTTAACCTCATCGCTTGCTCCAACCAAACTTCCCATCTTCCCCCTACCAGCAAGCGTAGTCTCTAACGCCCTGAACCAATACTGGTAACAGCCACTCTCATTTTGCGTTGCGCTCAATGCTTCGAGCGCGGACACAACCAGCGGTTGAAACTCGCCCTCATTATTCGCGGCAAAGTAAGTGAGGATTTCGAGGATGACTTTACGAGTGGGGATGTGGGGAGTGGCTAGTGACAGGGCAACTTGTGGAACCAAAAGCGGAACGTTGATTTGTTTCATTGCTCCCTGGTGAGACCATCAGCGAGAGGCACGAGCGGGGCTCCAGCAGATGGTCACGTACACGCGAGTTGAGAATGCGCTTGAGTATCTTGACAATCTCATTCTCAAGTTGGATATCTTGTTCTCGTCTGCAACGAGCGTCAATTACCCCCAATACGCATAACCGTAAGCTAACCCTCACCTTGTTGACTTCCGTAACTGCGCTAGTGTCTGAGCTAACACTGAAGCACCTTGTAATTCAAGAAAGTGATTAAACCAGCTATAAGAAAGTCAATATCACTGTCGAAAGAGGGCAATTGCGGAAATACATTATATTTTCACTCCGTAACGATACATGCAACCCGCTTGCTTCTTTGGGTGTGATCGTACGGTCCAGGAATTTGCGGATATACCACTCCGGCGCGCCTTCAGAAATCACGCCCGACTTGCCCAGCTCTATCTGTTTACGAGTCAATGCCTCCCTCTTCTTCTCTTCCTCCCATTTCATGAGTTCGTTATTGTAGACAATGTGCCACTTCTGATCTATTGACATCTTGGGGATGTTCTCCAGACTCCGTGTCAGCTTCACGTTCTCAAACATCTCTTCAATCTCTTCGTCGTGCTCCGGCCGTGGAAAGTGGAAGTCTTCGTTAGGATGTACAAGTGTTTGATAGAATTGAGATATATGTGGGTGTTGTGATTGGAAGGACTCCGAACTAGCAAGTGAGGGTGCAAATTTCGATGTACGATTTGATTCTGAGCGAGTGGAGTAGTTTGAGTTGGGCCGCACCGTACCGGTGGGTCCATAAGAGGAGCCAGTCCCAAAATCCGATATAAGAGGGCTTCGCGGGCCAGACGAAGAAGATGTTGAGAAGGACGCCTCGCTTCGTCTCATGCGATTGTTGGACGAAGATGCGCCGGAGTCGCTGTAGAGGGTAGATGATTCTGCGGTAGATATAGACGTACTTGGCGAGCCTGGTCGCTTCCCTAAGTGTTGCTCGTATACCCTGTCTCGCTCTGCCTTACTCCGCGACATGGCAAACTTGTTGAGTTCGGTGCCATTGGAGGTGAGTGTTGGGTTCGTGATTGGTGCGGATATCATTCCTACGCCGCTGCCGCGTAGTCCTTGGGAAGTGCTGCCCACTGGGACGGGGGCGCGAGGCGACGGTGCCAACTTGTCATATGGAACAGAAGCACGAAGATCCTGGGTAGAAACAGAAGACTGGCGTGGCCTGGACTTCTTGCGGCCAAACAATGAGTCCATGGGTGGTGAAGAGCGGTCGCTTGGCTCTTGGGGTCGTTGAGCGTCGTGTCGGGTGTCGTCAAGTGTCGCGTACAGATTGCATTTCACTCGGTTTAGCGCCCGTTTCCAGTTAAATCTCCGCAGGGAGATCAACAATTGGTTCAAACTCAGCGCTGACATGATTCTCGAAGATCTTATCTCATCTAAGCGCCAAAGCCCCTGTTTTCTTCGGGGCACAAACTGAATGCAACCCTCCTCCACACCTCCAACGCCAACCATCATCTCAGAGGTCCCGCTAGTCCCGCTGATCCTGCCGACCACCGGACTTAACATACTACTCTACAAGATTTGTCTAATCTCCATGGCCAGCTCAAAGCTCAGCCCAAGTAAGTTAAATGCTTTATATAACGGCGGTCTCCCAGAGTCTAGGCTCCCTTCTAAAGTATGGAACTCACACGCCTTTTCGACAGTCCTTCTATTCGCCATCACTATCCTCGTGTTCATCATCGTAACAATCATTGGTATCATCGTTCTTAGCGTGGTCGCTGAATGTGGATCAAGCCCAACTGACGAGAAACGCCGCTGCGGGCGTCTGGACTACCGCGACATCGAATCGCTCTCCTTCTGCCCTACGCGACGGCGCGACAAGAACGCAAGAACGCGCACGCCCAATGGTCTCTTGCATCCCGGAACTCGAGAACGTTCGCGCCTTCGCCGGCATCCCTCCGCTGGTCACTCTCGCGTGGATTCTGGTTCGACGATAGAGCTGTCGCCTTCTTGCCCTGCGTTGTTTGGTACAGGCGAGGCCGCGGTCGTGCGCGTGACGATAACACCACCGACTCCAGCAAGGCGTAATGTCGTGTATCACTAGAAGTTTAAAAGTACGAGCTTGCCTACATATATACGTCATTCTATTTTAAGAACGCTCCTCCACCCATTGCGGTGAGGGTATATAAACTCTTTGCGCCTGCACGCATTTTCTTTCATCTTTTCCCCCCCTGCTCTCTCACAAACCACCATCATGCCATTTGGTCGTCGCCACCGCGAAGAGAAACTCGCGAAAGGTGCCCCAAGGGCCTCAGGCGCGTACCCAGCTGGGCATGTCCCGTTGGGCACGTGGCTCAGACTCCATGGTGTCGACATTATAACGATGGCCCTTATGGGTGCCATTGGATTAGGAGTTTACTTTGCCTGTAAGTTATATTTTTACGCCCTGACCGTTAGATCGAGTCCCTGATCGTCCTAAACTACAGCGCCGGCGCCAAGTAGATCATTCCCTGTTTACTTCGCGGATGGACAAGTGGTGTACCCACAGTTCGCATACCCCCTCCGCAAGGAGATCATTCCAATATGGGCCGCCGCCCTAATTGCATTCTTCGTTCCATTTTTCTTCATCTGCCTGTTCCAAGCCCGCCGCAGAAGCATGAACGATCTCCTCACCACGACAATGGGCGTGCTTAAAAGTCTCATCACGGCCGCTGTATTTCAGGTAGCTACCTATTCTATAATCCATCTGGACCATCCACTCACTACTTTGCCATCGGTACTAGGTCTTTATTAAATGGTTAATCGGTGGCCTCCGTCCCCACTTCTACGCCGTATGCCGACCCTCAATACCAGCCGGTGCAGCTCCCTCCGGCAATGGTTTCAGCTCTCTCATGTACGATAGAAGAATTTGCACCGGGGACAGAAAGCAAATCAATGATGCCCTCGAATCTATGCCATCTGGTCATTCAACGGCAGCCTTCGCGGGTCTCATCTTCTTGTCGCTCTACCTGAACGCTCAGCTCAAAGTGATGAGCGCGCATAACCCGGCATATTGGAAGATGGTTCTGTTCTTTGCCCCCATACTAGGTGCAGTGCTCATCGCTGGAGCTCTGACAATTGACGAATGTCAGTCCAAATTACTGCTCCCCCCTTCATCCTTCTGGTTCCTGGCTGACAATATTGCTTCCCGATAGTCCACAACTGGTACGACGTTATCGCAGGAGGCATAATTGGGTCCATCACTGCCTACGTTGCTTTCCGTCAAACCTTTGCCGCTGTGTTCGACTTCAGATTCAACCATCTCCTTCTACCACGTACTTCCTCCATTTTCCACCGCACACCATTCTTCGCCAGCGGGTCATCAAGTCCATTCTTCACCTATCGCAATGGTGCAGGGATGGGTTTGGCGGGAGACCAGTTGAGTGGAGAGCACTTGCCATTCACTAGGGAAGGTGGGTGGGGATGGGGCGAAGAAGCATATGCTGGCGCGCCGTTCGACGCCTCGGGCCTCAACAACGGGTCCGCCGGTCTTGGTGGGGGATATGACGGAAATAATGCATCCCATCGAGCAGGTCATGGAGGGAATCTTGGAAGAGCTGAGGCAGGTGTTGCACAACCACATAACGGTCTCGCGGCTCCGGGGACGACAGCTTAGTACACGGTATCAAAGTAATGACTTTACGAAAGACCCCTTCATCCAAAGAATGTAACTCTAGCTCATGCTCCGATGTTCAATTTGTCTGAACAAGTTACAATACTGCTACGTACATCATGGTACTACACGACCCGTAGATTCGTTGATACTCTATATAATTGCGAATTATAATGCAGTTGATGACCCTAATCTATGTCTATTTTTGAAAAGCTCTATGTAGGCAAGAAAGTAGAACTTCAACGACTCCGGCTGGATTCCCCGACCTCCTCGTGGATACTGGTCATAACAGACATGTCCAAAGGACCATAGCTATACCACGAACTCGTCCCGAAGAGCTGGCGGCTGAGCTCCAACAAGTCCTCAAGCGTGTCCACCAACTCCCGTAGCACATCCGCCTCAGCAAATGCATACACGATGGGCAGCCCCAGCCCACCAAGATCCTCGTCTCGCGACTGCCTGATCCTCTCTTCGACGTGCATCTCCAGCGTCATCAGCGCCAAGCGCGCGGAGGGCAGGAACTGCGGCAGGGGCTGCCGCGCACGGAAGACCTGCTCAACGGCGAACAGGCAGACGCACACGCACGAGACGAACTCGCGGCGCTGCGTGACGACGGCGGTGACGGTTTCTTTGCGCGGGATTTTTTCGCGGATTTTGCGGATGCCCGTGAGGAGGTCGAGCAGCTTTTGGAGGGTGGTGACGATTTGGCGGTAGCGCTTCATCGGTTTCTGGACAATGAAGATGAAGGAGGTCAGATGGGATCAGGGGCAGGGACAGATAGGGACTTGCTGGTACAAGGCTGAGCTCGTCGTTCATCGTTGTGAGCAGGAGGTTCATGCCTTGGCAGAATAGGTGAATGCGCTGCGGGATAAATGTGTATGGAGCTTACGGTGGAGGGCATTGCGGATCCTGACTTCGAGCTTCAGGATCTTTTGTTTTTCGAGGACGGAGGACGTTAGAGCGTTGCAGAAGAGATCGCTGCACACAAGGACACAGACGTCAGTACGTTCATTGGAGGGGGGAGGAGTCATCCGGCGCGCACCGGCTGAGGGACAAGTACAGTTGACTGACGATGCCGATGGTCCTGCTGATATTGTTGAGGAACATGACGCGACAATGGCGCGGGAAGAAGAGGCTGTTGACGAAGAGGGCAGCTATGATGCCGGCTGCGATCATTAGCCCGCGAAGGACCACGAGCACTAAACGTTTGCAGCGTCAACGCCTTTGCAAAGCAAGAGTAGGAGAGATGAGGAGAAGAGGCGTACTGATCTGAGATGGCTCGCTCTCGGGGCTGAAGTACTTCATGAACGTCAGCGGTGGGAGTGTGACAGCTCTGGGCAGTGAAGGCTGAGTGAGAGAGATGCCCGACGGTAAGGGGAGAGGCACGTACGCTACGACACCCAGTGAAGGGAAAGTTGTGTTCGTGATGATCCAGCTGATGGGTAACTCAGAAAGCTAAATAGTCGGTGTGCCCGATTTAATGAAAACAGGGAGGGAGGAGCGACGATGCGTACCGTCAGCATCAGCACCAACGCGTAGGGATTGCTTTGACATATCACGTAGGTCTGGTAAGCGTCTTTGTTAGCGAAGTTATAGAGAATAAAAAGAGAGAAAGCTTACGATGTACCCGTAGACGCAACCCAGGATAGTACCTGACTGGTTGGCACATCCATGGGTCAGATGGCCGTGTACAAGGACCCGAAGTGAGGTAGCTTACGATTCGCAGATATCCAACGCGCCACTAGTGAGCACTCAGAAACTGGCTCTTCCAAAAAGAAATGATTGAGCGATTGCTCACTGTAGCCCCGGTGTTCGTTTCGAGAACCCAAAGATACGAAATCACCATCCACTGGCCACGGGCCCAGTAAAACCACGAATACCCTTCACACTCGATTACAATCAACACAACCGCAACAAGCGAGATCGACGCACCGGGTGAATCAGTAGGAAGGAACGCAGGGAGGCTGAGCAACACGATTCCACCAGAGTTTTTGATTGCATGCCTCAAATGCGAGGAGTGCTGCACGGCCCTCAGCGCTCTGGATACTTTGAGCCTGGTCCTCAGCACGGCGGCGTAGTTCCAGACATGATGTACCACAGACGCCATCCACCTTACGCTCATGACCCTTCCGTGAATTCTCCTACGGCGTAGGACTTCCGGGGTGTCGTCGGGGTCATTGTTTGGGTATCCATCGGGATCGGTGTCGTCGGGCTGGTCCGCGGGATACTGGTTCTCTGAGATACCCTGGAGCGTTTCTGTGAGCGAGAGCGCTGTTTCTGCTTGCGGGTCGGGGGAGTCCTCGTCCAAGATCGCGCCGCGCTCCTCCATGATGAACGTGGACGGGGCCGCGCCGAGCCAGGCCCACGAGAAGTGCGGGTGCCACAGCCGGGGCGGCGATGCTTCGTGTAGAGCGGTCAGCTTTTTGCAGAGATACAAGGCATGCTTCATCTCGTGAGCCATCTAGGAGCTCATGTTTGGTATTCTTTGCGGGGGAAGGGAAGATAAGAGTTGGGATGTACCTGTAGCAGTGATATCATGAAGAGGCAGAGATCGAAGGATTTCTGGGGAAACCCGACGGCGCCGTCCTCTGCGCGCTGCTGCATGTCCAAGTCATCTGTGAAGCTCTTGAGCACGTCTCTAGCTACCACAGCGGCTTTGTATAAGCTATTCAGCGCTTCGTCTAGGTTTCCCTTTTCTTCATCACGCTGACGAGGCATGATATTGAGCTCATAACACGTCAAGACGGTCCTTTCAACAGCTCTCATTGAAGCCAAGACGGCGTGCCCAAGCTCATAGGCTGGCACGCGGAAGGCGTCGACGTCTTTTTCGTCTGGAGAAGTAGAGTGAACGTGCAGAGGCGCAGGTTGCGTCCTTGAGTGCACCATTCCCCACGAGAGCTCTCGACGAAGGTGCTCGATCGTCCCGATCAGCGGTTTGATCGACTTCACTGCGTAGGCAATTTCAGTATAAGACAGGCATACTCACCGCCAACTCGGCCCACACGAAGCTCGAAGCTCGCCTCGGAGTATCTCTGATTCAACGCCACGGACATCTTTAGAAGCTGATTCTGCGCGGCGATGGGAGGGTGCGAGCAAGAGAAGGCAGCATCTAAGCTGTGCGAAAGGCAGTCATGCGAGATGGCGAACGCCGTGGCAATGTCAGTAGCAAACTGCGCAGATGACCACCGGAGGATCATCAGGGAGGAGATGAGGGGAGCGAAAGCTGCGACGAGCAGGACCCACAGGAAGCTCACCGCGTAGTCGCGAATGGTCTAAGGACAGGTTCAGTCGCGATCAGATGTGTTCGGGCGACATACGCACTTCCTCAAGGGTGACGTCCGCAGTGAGCAGCCATATAGCGATGAAACAACAGATACGGGCAGCATGGGTAAGGCGAGGCAGGCGACTCTTGGCCCAACCACCTGCAACATATGAGAATTCTTTCATTTAGTAGACTCGTGAAAGAAAAACTCGCCCCCAAAGCATGTGAGGGCCAAGAATATAGCACGAATGGCGCGCGCCGTCACTGAATCAACAGTCGGAAGGGACGCAATGAACGTTCCGAGCAACGATATCCCTATCCCGAGCAATCCACCCAACAAGCCGAGGATTGTGGATTCCAGCTGCTGTGCGATGGTCTCCTGGACGGAGAAAATGAGTTCTTTCAACGAGAGCGCTAGGAAAGCGTAGGGGACTCCATATCTTGAGAAAGGGCGAACGACGATGAGAATTGCACAGGTGGCTGTCGACAGCAGGCGAGCGACGAACCGCCTGGATATCCAGGGGCTGCAAAATTGGAGAAAGGACATCAAGAAGAGAAACATGGTGAGAATGGGAGCTTAAATAGAATACATGAATGCAGAATTAACACAAAGGGTAAAATGAACATGGTCCTCAAACACTGCTCCACCCGAGGTAGAGGCGATGAAAATGAAACATTTGACTGTGGGAGAGTAGCACGAGCTGACCGTGGGAGGGGGCCGTGTATGACAGAGACCGCTAGTGCATTGATTCAGATGACCAATGAAAGAAATATATACGGCTTGAGGGATGGAGCTGGAGCACAATGAGGATATCATAGATAGGCGAGAAATATATCACGAAGACACGGAAGTGTATCCAATCAACTACATGGCTCCACCCCTGGACCCCTGTTTGACTTCAACAAAATTAGAATTGACCGCTCTCGATCATGCCCCACAGAATTTGTGCTGCCTGCTCTTCGGCACCGCCCTTCCTTGCATCGACCACGGGCTCATTCAGAGCTTGATTATTGTCAACTGTGAAAATAAACTCAGGTGATACGACCAGGGGAGGGAAAGAACCCACCAAAAAGCATGCAGGTCCATGTGGGCGAGTGAACCGGGCCACTGCTTTCGCAACAGAATTTGAGCATGTGTCTGCTCTCCTGGGCCCAGTTGTTTACAGCCCTTCTGTAAGCTAGACATGTAGTCATTAGTCAATAAGCCGGGATGAATTGACAAGAAGAAGCGTCGTACAGGAGATGTTCGGTGGTAGAGGCATGTAATCGCTGGGCGGTAATTATGTCCTGGTAGTTCGATATGTGATAGAAGAGGTATGTACTTGAACGTACTGGTGGGTGGACTGGGAACTAGACGAACTCTTTATGTACCCTTGGCTACTGTAGTCTCGGGTTTCGACCAGATTGCTATGTAGAGATCAATCATCCATTCCGCGGAAATTCAAAGCGCTCCTCCAAGTATACCGTTCACCGTTTGACAACAAAGAAGTATCTGAAGTAGATTGGAATGGTCTCCAAAACGATGCCACAGCGATCAAGCTATGTCGAGCAATCTACAAGCAATGGAAACATATCAGTAAATCGTGAGGTCTAGAACACATATGTAGATAGAACTACTTAGTCATAATTATGCCCGTGTGCCTAAC
Source organism: Sanguinoderma rugosum (assembly GCA_017499575.1). Lineage (NCBI taxonomy): Eukaryota > Fungi > Basidiomycota > Agaricomycetes > Polyporales > Polyporaceae > Sanguinoderma > Sanguinoderma rugosum. Next base: position 3,578,978 of record VTPW01000001.1, on the reverse strand, counting down.
GAATGACGCTGTCGAAGCACAGAGACGCGGTAGTGAAGAATACGGGTGACACTATTTCTGAAGACAGTCAAAATTGATTGCCTTCTTTCAACCTAACTGCACCTACTTGTGCCACAACTCAGGCCCCAAGTGCTCAGTACTCGGCGCTTGGATAGCGCCACATCGCTGAGCGCTGCGGAATAGCTCACAGATAACGGTGTATTCTAGTAACGGCGCCTCACATGCAACCTTTCGAAGCGAATATGTATTAATTCACCGCGTATGATCATCAAGACCATACTTACCGGGCATCCCTCGGGCCAGTGCAATCGGCGCAACAGAAGGCGTAGCAAAAACCCCGCTACCGCGAGGCAGACTTCAGTCGCTCACGTGCGATCATAGCTCCGGGATGGGAGAGATTTTGCACCTACACATCCTGACCGAGGTCGGACGCGAAGGACTTCGTGCGAGCACTCTCGCTAACACCACGAACATTCTTATAAGTAGTTTACGCTTTGCCACCGGCTTGGTCGCATCGCTGTCAATTCTCAGGCCCCTGGTCATCAGTTGTGGTCGCCTACCCGCTGGACATGCCTGAGGCGACAGTCTCTCCATTCTCTGTTTCGGCCGTCGTGAGTCGCTTGTCTAATTGATTTAATGCCCCGAGTATTGATCTTATTTCCTTTCAGTTGTTCCTTTACGTAGAATTGATGTGTCCGACGCCAGAGCCTGTGTAACATAGGCACAAAGGCTGGCATTGAAGTCGCAACGACTTCGGAGTGTCTAGTTATGCGTGTCAGCACTAGCTTACAAGCAAGAAGTAGATGGACAAGATAAGATTGATAGATAGATAAGATCCAGCCTGGTCACCGCCACTGCCCCTGAGGAATGCAATTCAGGTCTTCAGGTAAGTTTGCAGGGTTCCGTCTTGACTGCACCGATGCCTCGCACGCCTCATACATAATCTTGAGCCAATTAATCCCGCTCAGCAAGCGCCAGAACGGGCTTTTCCAAACCACACGAGGTATCCACGCCCCCAATAGCTTGTTCACTTCTTACCATGGAGAGCTCACGACCAGAAGACACGCCCCGCACATATCACCCCGCCTTCGCCAGCCCGGAAGCTAACGTCGTGCTCCGCTCAGCCGAAGGCACTCTGTACAGAGTCCCGTCCTTTGTGTTGGTTAATACCACCGAGTTTTTTCACAATGGCATATCGCCACATGCGACTGGCACAGCAGGGAATGATGTGCTGATCCCGGTTAACGAAAAGGATGCAATATTAGAGCGTCTACTTCGTATGCTGTGCGGGTTGTCGACATCCCGGTGGCAGGGGTATGATGAAGTAGAGGGGGTGCTAAAGCTGGCCGAAGAATGGAATACGCCAGGCCCACTAGCCGCCATCCGGGCTGCCATCACCACGCCCCTGTTCCTTGCCAGTCCTCTTCGTTTGTTCGCTGTTGCCACACATTTCGGATGGGAAGAGGAAGCCAAGCTGGCCTCGAGGTATACTTTAGCGCTGTCTCTCTATGACGAAGAACATCAAGAGCTTCTGCAACGACTTCCCTCCAAGGACGTTTTAGCCCTTCTTGGACTTCATCGCAAACGAAGAGACGAGTTCAAGCGCCTCCTCGACACTGAGACGGTGTTTGACGCGGGAAACTCTGATCCGCGTTTCTGCCGCGAGTGCGGTGAAAGACTTGATAACCACACTTGGCGAGAGCTCAAAATCCGCATGTTCATGGAGATGGACCGCAGGCCCTTAGGTGACATAGTGGGGGGTCTCGACATGGAAGAATGGCCAGAAGCTCAGGCTTGCTGGAATGCGAAGTGCGGGAAAGAGACCTGCGGAAAACCAAATTACGACAGGTTGGTGATGTTACAAGGAATCCAGGGTTGTATCACGAAACTACCAGATTCGTTATGAGCGTTAGTATTTATCGTATAATTCTGTACACATGATGGCCTTGTACTACTCGTATGTATCGTTCGTAATAATGTTCGGTTCGATCGTTGGATGTCCAATATATTTTCATCAGGCAGCCTCGGGGAGGGACGTTCTTCCGAAAATCGGGATTAGTCTGTTTTGAATCGGTGCTGCGAGGTTAAGTGGCGCATCATAGTCGACAGCAAAGACCGAAACGGAGGTCTGGCAGTTTTCTGTCACGTTGGTTTCACCTGAATGCGACGGAAGGTGAGGAACGTCAGTCACTAGATCTAAATTCCGAGTCGACCCACCTGGTAGTCTCGGGTCACCGGTGAAATTAACGTTGAGGCCATCGAAAGCACTGAGTTATCTCAGTTGTTTGGTGGAACGTGGAAGGAGATTGTACGTACACATCGTCGAACTCGGGCATTCCCGTGGTTGCGTTTATGCGAATCTTATCCATAAGAGCACCTCCAGTTATACGGGTGGCGGTGAACGGTGGCTAAGCCTCTTATTAGCATGGAGTACCAACAATGCATCGAGTGTAGAAGCTTACGTCCACGCATGGATTATCTCCACCCACGACGGGGAATCCAACGCTGTACGTTGGTAAATAGGCGGTTGATACAGCACACGAACTTAAAAAACTCACCTTACGCCGACACCAAGATCTAACAACCTAGTTGTCGTAGTGTTGATTCCTGCTGACAACGCAGCGACGAAATTTGCTACCAACTGAAATCAGGTTAGGGAGTTTGACGCACATCATGATATACATCGCACATAAAGACACAGACCTTGCCCTGAATAGTTGCGGCATCGTTGTGCTCAGTGACCTCCGTAAATGAACGGTGAGTGCCATTTGATCCAGAGAACGCCACTGCGGGGAACTAGTACATGGTTTGAATCATCAACTGTTTGCTAAGGGGGATGGGATACATACCCCTCTATATACGGCCGCGTACGCAGCCCCAAGAGTTCCGCTGAGCGTGTACAAAAATGGACCCAAGTTGCTGCCTTCGTTCGGACCTGTCACGACCAGATCGATAGTTTTATTTCCGAAGTGCATGGGGGCGACAATGTCGAGTCCGAAGGCCACAGTTGCAGCCGGCGTTCCGTTGAAGTACCCTGATCGTTTACCCATCTTGTTCAGAGAATAGAAGCATCGTGGTAGTCGACAGTCACCCACAGAGGTTTTGATCAATGGGATCGCTTCCAAAGGGAGGGGCACCAATCGGGACCGATCCGAACTCCCCTCCAGGTGCAGTGATGTTCACGGTGGGCAGAACGAACGATCCACCTTTACCAGATTGTTGGACGGCTGATCCGACTAGTAGAACATCGTGACCGTCTGCTCGTAGGGCCTTGTAGGTTTCCCTGTCATCGAGTCAGATATAAGCACTTGTGATAAGAGCGGGATGCGTACCTAATATTAGCTGATACCCAACTATCATCGTTGCTCAACAAGATATTCAATGCTGATGTGGTCGCGACGAGGGAAAGGATGCGAAGCCAAAGCATGGTTGCAAAAGTGCCTCGAGGTCTTCCCCGACTAATCCTCGCTATTTGTACTGCTCTAATTCATCCCAATGGTCATATGGCTCAGCATCGCCCACCACTTGAATCTGCGTGCAGGCAACAAACTCCATCATTCAGAATATTGAAAACGACATCAGATCAAAATAGTCACCAATGAGTACCGTCCCTCCGCCCACGTTCGAGATCTTATCCACTGGATACCACGGTTTGCGTCCTTTGAAGCTCTCAGCGCATAACAAGCCCACCGAAAGCAGAGGTTGTCGCCATGATTTCGAAGCATGCACCATATGAAAACGTCAGCTATTAAACAGCGCCTGGGTTGGGAAGAATGTGCGTCCGTTTGTCTCGAACTTGTCCCTCCAACTCTCCCAGCGATGTCGTTCGGCGGGAAACTGGTGAGTAAATATAGTAGGGGTTGTTCGGTGGTTATAAAAGGGGAAGGCCCCTGAGGACTTGGAAATAGAATATTGGCTCCCACGCATGTTCCTTCAGTACAACGAGTCGCTCAGCCTGCGCGACGTTCGTGAACAGCGACCACCAGCAGATGCATGCTCATTGACCGCCACCTAAATCTTATACCCTTGCACTGGAAGCTGGAAGTCTGACTAGTGGAGATCGGCGACGGTCACCCTGTTTACACTCGCCTCACTGTCCGCCCGAATCGACTGCAAATCAACAGTGCGTGCCGTCACGACTCAGGCGTCCCGAATCCGGCGAGGCGATCACTCAAAAAAGAACTTCTGACTTCCCATATGTTAGATGTTCCATTTAGCACTCCAGGCTTCGGAAAGAGGACACGTTTCTTGTTCACGTACAACGAACCGCCACCCGTGCAATGGAAGTAGCCAGCGCTAGTCACTTCCTGCGGTGCTCTGACGTTCTGTGTACTCAGCGCTCAGCAGTCGAGATATTCGGGGACGGCCGACGATGTGATCATCACAACACGCATTGGCTGTTAGCTTCAGCGACGAGCGCTTGAGATATTGGGATGTCCAGCAGAGCGCTCCCAGGCGCTCCCCCAACAGACGTATATGGCGTTCAAGTCTGTGGCGCGCTCTGCCTAGTATTTCCTGATTAACTCCAGTGGCCGTGAATGAAACATGCGCGATCCACGGTAGCCGGTTGGGTGTGGTGAACTAGGGCCTTTGACTTGGGGGTTGCTTTCTATTTGCGCCAAATTCGAGGCGCCTGGAAGATATTGCGGTGCGTCCATAATGACATGACAGAGAACTTCTGCTGAAGCTGCCCTCACCAACACCGGTGCTCTCTGGCAGCTCTGTGACCCCGACTGACAAACGGGATCGCTGACGCTGGTTGCTCTTTTGTGAAAGTGGAAGCACGAACCAGCTAGACATGCTATCGACAAGCAACAACACCTCGGTTGCTGGCAGCTGAACCGGCGGATAGACGCATTTCGCTGCGGTGTTCCTTGTGGTCGTGTGGTCTGGCTAGTATCTACTTGCTGTCCTGATAAGTATGGAATGGTGTGGCGATGTTGACGGACTCATGTAGGTATGGAGGGTGATCAAGGTGCGTTTACCGTAGATTTCCAAGTAGTTGGACAAGATCCTAAGCTTGTTATTAGCTGCAGGCCAATTTGCACTCCCTGCGGTGTCCCTCCATACTATTTTGTACGGACGCATGGACGAGATCTACTTTTACATATGGGCATCTATCTCCACGCTCCTCGTCATACACCATCAAGCTGCCTAAGCCTAAGCCTTTGATTCGCAAAGTATAGCTCTCGCTATCCAACATCTCTCCGCCCTCCTAATCGATGGCGGTTCTGATGCCACTCTGATTACCTCTTGTTGTATAGTACGTGGCTATAGCTAGTTGCACAGTCGAGACAATTGCTGATATCTTTGGCGTAGCTGTGTGCTGAAGACGTTCGGGGGTGTCTCCCGTTTCCATCATTGTAGATGTCGTTGCGAAGACATCGGTGGCCAGAGAGGTAGTGAGTGAATTTGTGTGCAGAGCCCCTTCAGGTGCTCGCACCGTTGTCTGCGACGACGAGAGAAATGGGATTATGGCTGTATGTTATTTGTATATGCGGTAGATAGATAGTTGTGTTGCCGAGGCGTGAATTTGAGCCGCCGTTCTGTTTGACCTTGACCGCCACCACAGCGACCTGAGGCACTTGCTCTTTTCGCCCCGCAAGTGTTGTGCTCCGCTGCGACAACCCGTGTAAAGGGCAGTTCAAGACAAACGACCCTCCGAACGCATTTTCAGACAGCGAAAATCATGGCATCGACCATGCCCCCATACATGTTGCCGGGCGTGCAAGTGGCACAACCCCCGCACCTTGACGGTGACTCCTCCCTTGCTACAGAAATCCTTCCTGGGCCGCCTTCCATCACTTCTGTCCAGCAGGCTGCACTGAAGAGAGACACAAAGAAACCTGTATCATATTTGCCGCCCTTAGACCCCAACTCCACCTACTCGGCACTTCTGGCGGTTACGCCTGCTGCCAGTATACCACAAATCGACGGACCTCGTACAAAACGCATGCGAGCGGAGCGAGGGTGAGCTACCATTTCTTTTACTAAAGACAGCCTTCTCATTAAAACCCCATTCTGTATGCTTAACTCTACGCTGTTCGACTTATGCCGGTCTTTGATGGGATTTTGACCCCATTGATACATCTTGCGGCCATGCCACAGAGGTGCGTCCGGGCGTGCTCAACGTGCCACTGCACGCCATCAGAACGGTCAGACGGCCATTGCTCCGATTCCCTCCGCCAGCAACGAAGGCAGTTCAATTTCTGCCTTGCAGGCTGCGCCAATCGACGTGGATGCGGCTCCGATTTCGGACGATATGCCAGATACTTCTGCTTCTGCTCCTGCCAAAGCCTCAACCAGCAAACCCTCAAACGGCCGTGGGAGACCAAGAAAGGACAAGGGGAAGGGGAAGGAGGTGTCGTCTACTAGCGTAACGGTGAAGGAGGAGCCCAAGACGGTAGTGTTGAACACCCCAGAGTCACCTCTTCCTATGGTACGTCCTGTATTCCATTTTCTTAACGCAAACCCTAGCTCAATCATCTAAGATCAACAACAACGAGGACCATTGTTTTGCGTGTCGGTCTACAGGTGCTCTTATCTACTGTGACGGATGTCCCCGAGCTTTCCATTTCTGGTGTCTCGACCCCCCAGAGGAGAATGTGGATGAAGGGAATAGTAAATGGTATTGTCCTGCATGCACGGCAAAACAGGTGAGCATCGTATTGTTGCTTCACCGCGTAAACTCCTGATTCTTGGCTCTAGTTTCCACCACAAAAACCCCCGCCAGGGCTCTTCTCACCCCTCATCCAACAGCTCCTCCACGCCAACCCGAACGAGTATCAACTACCAGAAGATATCAGGACGTTTTTCAAAGATGGTGCGCATACACGCCACCGAAAGTTGCTGTTAAAATGACCCCTTTTCCAGTGGCTACCGCTCCGAACGGAGCATATGTCGACAGCTCTGAGACGAAACAACCTCGATTAAAGTTCGTGGCTTGTTTCCTTGTACTTGCAGCGCAATTACTCATCGTTATATGAGTAGTCGACATGGTCAACTAGATGAGCGAGATCAACATCGACTTCGTGACAGAAACGGAGTACCTGTGCTTTGTTTTCGTTGTGGGACATCCGCGCTGCCCGAATCTGTCGCGGCCGCAGCTCCCGCAGCCAAGAGAGCACGGCGGTCATCGTCTACCAACGTCTCAGAAACATGGCGTCCGATTGTCTCTTGCGATTACTGCAGTCTTCATTGGCATCTTGATTGCTTAGAACCACCCCTTGCTATTATGCCAACCTTTACCAAGAAGTGGATGTGTCCGAATCACGCCGAGCAAGTCATAGTAAGTCATACATACACCTCCGCCTCTTTGCTATTGTTATCTTACAATGGATTTTACTCAAGCCGCTGAAACGTCGAATACCCAAACACAACGCACCACCAATAGATATTACAGGACCAAACCAGTTCAACAATGGAAATATTGAAGTAATACAACCGGAGACTATGCCAAATAATACGCAGGCGAAGGTAGCCGTGGATGAGGTGCTGATCAATGGCCGCCGCTACCGGGTTCCAGAGAGGGTTATTGTATTGGACTTTTGGAACCGCATCAACGGGACTTATGGCATTCAATCACAGTGAGTGATCATCTTGGCGCAGCGAAAGACTGCTAATATCTATGTACGGAAAGGATCTCCGAGGAAGAGGACTCGGGCATGTCATCACCTCTCACTTCGTTAAGTTCTCTGGAAGGTGACCTGGAAGATGTATTCCCACCTCTTGATTCATCACACAACGCGGATGATTTGCATGCGGCCAGTGTACGTGCTTGTCTTCTCTCTTCATCTAGCTCATCTCATGTGAACACACACTTTTGCAGTTGCTCATGGGGTTCAAAGCAATGACACATCTTCGCCCACACCGTTCCCCTTCCAAAGCCAACGCACTGGTCAACGGCATCTCCAAGCATTCTTCACGGTCCAAGGTTGACACAAGTAAACAAACGGATGCAGAAGATATTTCGGGCAATCACCACGCGCGTATCATATCAAGGAATCCCTCTCTCTCAGTCCCCAAGGTTTGTCGCGTGCCCGTCTTGATCATCGTGGTAACTTAATTAAAACAGCCTCCCCGGGCCGTCACTGCCAATGGTATGGCTCGGACCATCACAAACGAATCCACTGTTAGCTCGATATCTTCCGCTGGGCCTTCGACAGCACCTGTCAAACGCAGACGGAAGTCTGCCGCCAGTATTCAGCCGGAACCTAGTGCCAGGGAATTGCGGTCGAGGACTAAAAGAGAGGATACGGCGACTAGTATAACTACTAAGGCGCGCTCGTCTACCTCAGAGTTAACTCCCATTGTCTAAATAGTTGTTTATAGGGGTCTTCAGTCATTCGTTCAGAAGCAGCTCCGAGCGCGAGAAGAACAGGACCAGCGAAGACAATGTCCGCTTCTGAATACCTGGTACATGCCGGAGTGGTGCCCCCTCGGGAGATGCGACCTCCAGATATCATCCCGGCTCCCCGTATCATTATAAAGGTGCGTAGGACACGTTTATCATATCGATGCCTTCTGATCCCCCTACCTGTAGTTGGAGGACACCGATCAAACGAGCCTCCTCCTTTCAGGGTCTCCCCCAAAGGTACGTGGCTCTGGAGCCGTTACTTGCCGTCTGACTCAATGGTCTTAGGTGAAACGCCGGGCTCGTAAAACCGTTCAGAAAGAGCAGAAAGAGAAAGAAGTTGACCCCCCCAAGGAGAAGCGGGGGAGGAAGCGGAAGCAGCGAGATGACGAGGTTGAGCTCGACGAACCTCCTTCTACATCTCAACGGCCCCAAGAAAAGGCTCCCAAGACTCGGAGGGTGGTCTCGAATAAGTCTGAGGTTGACAAGCCCGAATCTGATAAGCCTAAACCAATAATAACGCGGAATCGCCCCCCAACCAACTCGCGCGCGAAGGCCCAGACGAAGGTGAAGGCCCCGACTGCGAGCTCTACGACATCGACGCCAACGCTTAAGATCCGTCTCCCAAGAATGAGCACAGTTAATCTCTCCTCGCCCCAACGACAAGGTCTTAACGTCGATACCCCCACATGTTTATAAAGATAAACAACGCATCTCTTGACGACAGCTATGTAAGTAGTGTAAACCGATGATTTTGAAGTTCGTGGAAGCATCGCCCTTGGGTTGCTTCGCGTGCTCTATAGTAGTACTGTATACACCTGTATGACAATTACCCAAGGCCTCTTGCATTGTGCGCGAAACTAATGGGTCGCAGCTGGGGAAACATTAATAAATGAAAGAGGATGCGTAGCATATAATGTGCCCGACAGGGTCGATTTTCTCAGCATTCTGACGGCCATAAAAGCAATTTAACACCAGCTCTCCATCTCATTCCCGTACAACTAGCGAAGCGAAGATACAGCGCGAGGACCACGATTTTCCGCCGAGTGATCGCCCATTTCGCACTGCAATCCAACGCCCATCTGAATAGTAATTGTATTGATTATGCGGCCTGGAGAATTACTTGACCAGAACTTTCGGAGGTATCCGGTAGATGGCTCCCTAAACCTCCAGGGGGCTGTGGGCTTGTGCGCTTCATCCGTCGCTCTGCCTGCTTCTCTGCCTGCATCATCATCTGCATCTGCACCCTATTCTCTTTCGATGCAAGACGGCGATGCACTTTCGTCTTCCGGTGGGCCTCCCATTGTGTGCCCTCTTCGATCATGCACGGTTGCTCGGGATCTGTGGTGCAGGATTGGCAGATTATCTTACGCCGGGCTTGAAGGACTGATATGGGACTACAAGCAACCCACGCTAAGTACATGTAAGGCAGGGGTGAGACAAACATACTCGACTGGCCGGCGAGGAATATTAAGTAGTCGTGTCGCTGCGCTGGAAAGACCCTTTGGATTGGGCAGCTCCCGGAAGTCAAGAAATGCTACACTCAATTAACGATTGTTCGAGATATTCAAATTAGCAGATATCACTGACCATCAGTAATTCGGAGGGCAGGGTCCAATACGCGAGACCGCCAGCTTTCGCCAAGTTCTTAATTGGGTTAATTAAGGACATTAATGACCGAGAGGCTCAGTGATACTCACCGGTTGCATCTAGCACGTATGTAGGAGTGACAAAGTCTTCTGCGTTGGCTTCGTTGACAACAGGTAACAATTTATTGCGCAGCCATGATATTTGGCGTTTGGCATACTTCCTCGTTGAGTGCTTCATACTGTCCACAGACTCGAGGAATAACTTGTCGGATGGATCTTGAGTAGTCAGGTATTCGTGAAATTCCTTATATCCTGCGATCCATAATTAGTTGCATACCTCGAGGAATGCGAATGAAATTAGATACCAATTGCTTGATATAGACCAAGGGTGTAGTCTGTGTCTCTGTTAGAGGTGTCGTCGTTTGGTCCTGCAATTGCCATACGACGCATTTCCTTGATCTCGTTCAGAAGACCTGCCTGGAAGTGCTGATTAGTTTCGTCTATGTTACAAACACAACACTAACCTCTATCATCTCGTCAATACGAGCGTCCAAGCGTGGATTTAGGACCTCGGGTTCTGCGTATAACCAATAGCACAATGCACGGTATCTTTGGTCAATAATGAGTATAGGATTGAAGCGAAAGAGGAGACTAGCATACCTGGTTTTTACCCTCTCTTTAGATTGCTCGCCAACAATCAAACTGGGAATCCTTCCGGTCTCCCTTATAATTTCAATGTTACGGAGCACCTTCCGCGTATCCCGCCAGTGCCATCTCATTGCTATCTTGGGATCCAGACAAGATAGTAGTTTATGGAGCGAGAAGGCAAGTTTGGGATCATCAGAAGCCAATGGGGGATGTTCGGGAAGCGAGTTGAATAAGTCCAGCAACTCCGGCGGCAGAGATGCTAGATTGTGCACCACGTCTTCGGACATTTCTGGCGGTTCGGCAGGCACATGAAGCTCAGATTGTGATAGTCGGTTCGGAAATAGCAGGTGTTGGATCCAGTACGAAGTACCACCAACGACTATGGGTATCTTGTTCTGCTTGTGGGTCTCTTCTATCTACCGGGTAGCGGATGAATACGTGAACCCCTTCATGGGTGTGCGCATAACTGACCGCCTTCATGGAGTCCTGCACCCATTGACCAACGACGTACTGTTCACCAGGCTGCTTGAATCCCATTAGAAGGTGTTCGACGCCATGCCTCTGGGCTTCGGGCATTTTATTGGTTATAATGTCCATCCCCGCGTAGCATTGCATAGCGTCGGCATTGATGATCCTCGCGCGATCCGGAGCGGTTTTGGAGAGATGAAGGGCAAGTTCAACAGCTAGCTGCGATTTCCCAACACCAGTTGTTCCACATATAGCGATTACAGGAAGTCGAGTAGCGGCCACCATCATGGTCGGAAGTGAGTGCTCTCAGGCTGTTAAGCGCTCGGCTACGGAAGACGGTATACATATACGAATCGGAAGAAATACTACATTGCACTCAGGATTCGTCCATTCTGTCGGGGGATATACTACGGCTACGGGATCGATACGGTGATCGCGAACCGGACCGTGAACGGGAGGGACTACGCGACACATATCTTGAACCAGCTTCTGAAGGAGTCTTGTCGCTTCTACTGCGACTTCTCCCCCGACTGACACTGCGCCCTCCAGCATCGCTAACGTTTCTACTCCTGCTGCGACTCCTCCCTCTACTCCCACTATGGCTCCGGCTTCTATCGCTTCCAGCGTCGCTTTTACCCTCCATAGCATCCAACAAGCGGCTCTTCCTGGGTCCGATGTCTCCGCGTTCTTCTAGAACAGAGCGTTTCTGCAGGCGGGGCAGTATAATGTCACAAACGCGCTCTTCCGTGAGCAATGAGTAAACAAATTCGTCCATGAACGTTAGGCTATAGCCAGCTACAAACCGAAAAACATTAGTAGCAGGACACGAAGTCAACTTCATTGGCGCACCCATATTCCTATTCCTCAGCTTCCTGTAATCTTTCAACAACGGCTCTAGTATCTCATACACATCGACTGCACTAAAAGTCATGCGGACATATAATGCAGCGAGGGCCCTAAGGTATCTGTTCAAAGTCAACGTCAGGATAAGTCCTCGAGCACTGGCTGTGAAACAAACTTGAACTCCTCTGCTTGCAGATATTCAATCAGAATCTCTTTCTCTGGCTGAATCTGCAGGAGTTTCAGCAGCAGGCATAGGAATTCTGTTGGTCGCTGATTTCCGTAGACACCACCAATAAATTTGATCTCGATAGCTTTATCAATCAATGTCTCGGCTATCCACAAGTCAGCCACGATGCTCTACCGGCTCAAGGGACGTCCACCACAAACCAGTCAAAGCGAAGCAGTATTCTTTCCAGTACGACGATTCGTAAATTCGGTTTCGGATGACATTTTCAACTAGAAACTAAGATAGTAGGTTCGCAGCCATGACGGGATAAAACAAACGAAACCCTTACCTGTGGATTCTGCCCATGGATGGCCTTCGCGCCAGTTACAGTAGTATTTGCCATGAGAGATTGAGAGACCGCGTTGTTGTGGAGTGTTTGATCCTCACGCGCTTTGCCACAGGGGATGCAAATAGGGTACAGGAGACATCTGGTTTTAGGCATCTACATAACTCAAGCTGACGGCCTTCCCAGGGAATGCTTCTCGGCTTCCATCCAGTCCCTTCCAAGTTCCTCAACCACCTTTGGCAAAATGGCTTCCACTTTCGCTCGGTCCCTGCCACTGCCTTCCAGGTAGGATTTGATCTACAAGATGTGTTGGCGTGCACAGCATTTGACACATGTAGAGTTTCAATTACCTTTGGCTCCGTCCCACTCGTCCTAGAAAATGGTGATATTTTTCCGCAGCATATTCCGCAATACACTGCAGACGCACCTAGTTGTAAGAACAATTTTGACTTCGTCGTTTCCTGCTCTGAATTGGATCATATGTCCTGAAGAAAGTGGCAATCGAGGTTTGAACGACGGCGCGTTTGTGCTATCGTAGCCTGTAGTAAGATCTACGATGCTTGTGACCGTTAGTCCAGCAATTTTTGACGGGTAAGTAGCATCGGAGTGAGTAGAAGATGTCGCCGCATTGCCGGAGGAAGCAGTCTATCCACAACAAAGTAAGAGACTTCGTCAGGAAAGGTTTCTAAGGGGTTTGTGTACATTTCTCACCGGGTAGCTGCGTATGCGGGCGAATATGTCATTGATCTTGGATGGGTCGTCGCAAACGAAGTAACTATTGCTCGTCTAAATGAATGGCGCACATGAGGAAACGTCTGGAGATCTTGGGCATTTGCCAACCTTGAAGTAGCCGTAGCTATACAGGACAACATTCAGACAAGAAAGAAGATGGTAGATCATAGATCAATCACCGTTCGTATAATTTGGAGATGTAGGAACTGGCTGTTTCGCCCTCTCGTTGCAATGACGTGACTAATTCCGCGAAAGAAACCTTTCAGAAAGCAAGTCTATCAGATCGGTAAACTCGACAGATGAACCAGGTGAGGGTGTACCGTCGCGGCGACACCATCTTTGTCGCGGATTTGGGGGCCAAACATGTACCCAATCGCTTCCTCGTACCCGAATGGCACTTCGAAACCTTGCTCCACAAGCGTCAACGCGGTGTTTCCAATAAACTTGAAACCTGAGTAGGTCCATTACATTAGTATCGAACTAAAAGGGAAGATTGCACGCAAGCCAAGGACCTGTGAGACATTCAACGAACTTGAAGCCCTCCGCATGGGCCATGGCCTCGATCATTTTAGAGCTGACCGTGGAGGCAACCATAGCTAGCTTCTCTGTGAGTGTGAAGTATACCAGAGAGGATTGTTAATATGATGATAGCGGCCAAAATCGTATAGTCGTACCCAGTGGTTTGCCGGACTGCTTGTATATGGCAAGTTCTCTGGACGCGAAAAGGGCTCCGAGTTGATCTCCAGTAAAGACAATCCATTTGCCATCGGGCCTAGCAATCAAAAGCTGGCTCGATGGAAATATCAACGGTGGAATTATATTCTTACCCTTTCTCGGCGGCAGCGAAGCGGTCGGAATCCGGATCTTGTGCCAGGACATACTGTGCGCCTTCACGTTCCGCTGTGCGGATTGCTAGATCCTGGGGGCATGATGAGTATATTCGTGAATATGACATATATATATATATGATACCAAAGCGCCTAGTGCAATGGTGAATAAAGCGACAAAAGGCGGGGATGAAGTAGCCTACCCTTTTCTTCCGGATTCGGGAACGGTACAGTGGGGAAGTCTGGATCCGGATCTCTTTGTTCTTCGACGGCGACAAATGGTGGAAGACCAAACAGCTCGAAACCGCGTGTTACGAAGGGATTGCTAACACCGTGCATCGAAGTGTTCACGAACTTCACCATTGATTCGGCGTTCAGAGACCTTGAATAAATATCAGTGAATGTCAGCTCGGGTTATAGCATCAGGTGCTCACTTATACAGGCTCAATTTCGAGAGGTTAGCGAAGTAGGCTTCTCGCATGTCTTCTGTCGGGTTGATGCACAAAGACGAAGAATTAACAGAGGATGTATCCCAAGTCTTGGGTGTGAGGTTGGCCTTGATAGAGTTAGAGATGCCTTCGTCGTGCGGGCCTATGATCTGCACGCCATTTTCCCAGTATACCTATGTTTTCGCATTAGCTGACATCTGCGGGGCAATACGACATGTATTTTGCCTTATAGCCGTTGTCATCCTTTGGGAATAGGTACCAATAAGAATAGGGTGAGAATAAATCGGCTTGACCAAACCTTGGGATTGTGGCTTGCTGTGATCATGACGCCGCAGGCCGCCCCAAGTGCCTTCACGCCGAAGGGTACCCTTATCCAACAGCGCCATCATCACCAAAGTTGTGAACGACATGAAGCACCACTCACATAGGCGTATGTACGAGATCACGGTAGAGATACGCTTTTACGTCGTTCGCGAGGAATACGGAAGCCGTCAAGTCAGCCCAATGCTTGGAATGGTGTCGATGATCGTGCCCAACGACGATACCACGCTCGCGAGCATTCTCAACGTGGGCGAGAACATACGCGCAAAGTCCCTACAATACCAAGACTCCATTTAAGTCTGCTTGGAGTAACAAACAAACACACCTGTGAGGCTTGAATTATAATCAAGTCGTTCATGCGCGACCAGCCGGCCTGCATCTTGCCGCGCAGACCTATCATATGCCCTTAGAACCCGTTCGCATCATTAAGATGTAGGAACTCCTACCTGCCGTCCCGAACTCGATCCTTTTCCTACATGTTGCCTCAGTCACGAAACGGCTATAACATCTCACGATCTACATACCTCATGCGTTTCTCAAGCTCTATAGTGTCCCCTTCAGACCAAAGTTTCTGTATTTCTTGTCTGGTTTCTGCGTTCTGCAAGAACCTTGATCAGCTTCGGACTACACAAAGTGATCAAAGTGACATACCTGATCTAGGAGCAACCATTCCTCTACCAATGGGCGCAAGGATTCCATGATGAAGACGCGAGTTTGACTTAACAACGTTTAGATCCGACAGACTGAAATGCGTTGGCCCAGAAATCGATATGGCATGTGCTACTAATTTCATGCAGTCATGGCAGTGGCCGCCAAACTGAGGAAATAGGAGATACTGCTACTATGCCCGGAAGTAATTGATTCGCCTTGGAGGGCTTGCTTACACTGCAGGGCCAATGCCAAGCTAGTACTCAGTGGGCGGCCCATGCCAACAAATTGCTCAATCTTCTTTTGACGGCGGGAAGCGACGATGGACCTCCAAGGACCGACGATTACCGTCAAATGCAAAACTCACGTTAAACCACAATATGAGTATACCACAAATCAGTGTTCTGAGCGTTGAACTAGGGACGAAGCGCGGCCAGTGCAGGGAGCGTATACTACTTAGACATGATCAACCAACGATGTAATCACGCATAAAACCCTACGATATACGTAGTGTATGCCTCCTGAGAATAGGCATGCAAACGGACTCGAACTGGGACGATCGATTGAACATAACGCCACCTGAAACAAAGAAGACTGGGCGCGCTGAATTGCTTTCATTGTTCAGCAACTGCATCTGCTGGTCATTCGGAGGACTTTAAGGGCATCTCGCTGACATGAACCGGGTCCGCCGGTTCTTGAATCAACCCGCACACGCCTTGGAGCGCAATGAATGGTTTGCACGTCTCTTATGGGGGGATGAAAGTCAAATCAAATAAAAGCTGGTTTCAGAACAAAGACAAAGCAAACGAGAGCGCAAAGCAGGGTATTCAAAGTGGGGACACAAGAAGGCCACGCTGGCGAGGTGCCGGAGGATGTCAAACCCCCTAGGCATTGAGGACGGTGTCCCACACCTGCCTCGCTGCATTCTCTTCAGCCTCCTTCCTGGAGTTGCCCGCGACGCGGCTGGTCAATAACGCCTGACCGTTGACTAACCACGGATTAAGCAAGCGAATATCTCGAGAATACGATGGTACTCACCGGTTGGCATAGTGGTCCAAGTTTGCTGGTGCTGCGGACCATGAGGAGTGCTGTCATATACGAGGGCGATGTGAAGCCCTTGGTAGTGGTTGTGAACAGCGCGCTTGTAAGCTACATACAGGCAGTCGGTCAGAAGACAGTTCTTTCAGAGGTTGTGAACGCCTACAGTTCTCAGCATTAGGCATGGCGAAAGTGTGTTAGGTTTTGAGTGTCGTGTTGATGCATCCCCTCAAAGCACAAGCAGGTTTATATACTCGCTGCTGTCATTAAACTCACCGCAATGGTGTAATTTCATCTCCCACAATTGAGACATCGCTCTCACTGGCGTCGAGGACGAGCGAGGCATGGCGGTATAGTTTCATTGCTCTACTAGAGCAAAGTGTCAAATGCACAAGTCGATCACCGCGGAAGAAGTCAATATTGCAGCATAGGATAGATGATAACCCACCTCTCAGGCCATCGATTGCATCGAGCGCTAGACACCTGTCGAGTTTCATGAAGTCGAAGTACACCAGACGAGACAGCCGCTGTCGAGGATGCTGAATCGGGTGTAAAGGCGGTCGTTCTCACCGCACGCCACATAAACGAAGAAGCCAGCGCGACGCCGAAAGCTCGAAGAAGCTTGCAATATGCCCATTTCGCCCAGTAGTACGAGCTGCAGTGCGAACAGCATACTTCAACTATATCGAAGCAAGTGAACTCGGCAGCAAAGTAGAAAGGCGCCCTGCAGTATATTGTTAATTATAATTTCAATATCTGAATCACAGGGGAATTGGACTTTAACTCATCGTAGAAGATCGGTCGGCGTAGGAGGTCGCTGTGGTGTTATTGCTGTAAGCAAGACTTTCTGATCAGAAGGGGGAATGTAAGGACCCGATCACAGGCTCACAAAAGGTTCAACCTGTTGAGGATTCTAGAGTTAGCCATATGTATTCACTTTGAAGCGCATGCGACACCCACGAAAGGCCACTAAATTTCCTTTCTGAGGCCGGTTTTCTTGATTTTTGGTAAGATGAATAAGCGCCTCAGCCACGGAGGTTCCAAGTCGGAAATGAGCTACGCATCAACAAGGCCCTAATTTTGCTGTGTCGCGTTACCTTTTAGGACTTCGAAGGCTGCAAGCGCCACGAGATTTTCATGATGGATATACCGATAATACGGAAATGACTGTTATGTTTTGGTCCGATGGTCTCGCCTCGCGCATGAGAGATCTGGAGAATAGCACTTATGCCCTTGCAAGGGTTCGGCGAACTGATATTATTTCTGCTGTTGCCCGAGACACTACAGGGCTTGGAGCACCAGTGAAACCAGCAGTCTATTGATTGTACATTAACGATGCCCACCCATCGGACCGACAGGGGAAAACCAACCTGTACAGCATCCGAATTTACTGGTATGGTATGGCAAGCACTGCGTGCATCAACCATGACAAGATGGGGAACGAGACGACGTACGACGATTAAGACGGCCAGACTGCATCCGTCCACGACATGCATATTAGTTTCAGGCAGGCGCTTGGGCTGTCCTTCCATTGCGAGTTTACCAATAGAAGAACGTAGCTCCGAATGTAGCAGATTACTTCAAGACAGCGAAGTGGACAAAGCAGTAGGCCCCGGGTTGTCGGCGTGGACAGGCGAGAGTGGATCGCATTAATGGACTTTATTTGGAGACATTGTATCATACCAGCTCTAACGATATCGGGCACGACGTTGCTGGGCCTACTTCTTGGCGACAACGATGTGGTCCCAAGCTTGCCTCTCCGAGTCCTCCTTGGCAACTTCTACAACATGAGGCTTCAAGTAACGAATATCCTGAGCGCCATGCGTGAGGACATATACAGGCTACCCCAGAATAGAACGCACCTCTTCTGGCTTTATCCACTGATCCTTCGGCAATGGCTTGTGCACAACGCTGGCCTGAGAAGCACGCTTGATGCGGAAAATACGGTCGTATCCTTGCTGGGGGGTCAAACGAGACAATGCCTGTACATTGACGTGAGTTGCTATCCTGGATAGAGTTCCTTTGCAATGGCGCGTACCCGCTGAACGTCCGGACGCTCTTCGACGACTACCAGCAATTCAAGATCAGAATTTAAAGCATCAAGCATAGAGAAGTCTCACGAAGGTCATCATATTTGAAGCCCAATTGGCGGTACCCAGCCAAGTTGGCATACCACGTAGCAAACGGCTTCAGCCATTTGGTCAAGGAGCGTGAAGCTCTGATTTGAGGCGCCAGCGACGGACCTAGGGGACCAAACATTTTGGAAGAGTTCAAGTTGGAGTGCAAAGGCCGCAGAATGACCGGAAACTGTCGGGCTCATATTTGCACTTGCTTGAATCTGATGCTATTGTCCTCAAGTAGATTAGATTAGATCGCGTTAAGCTGATGGATGTGATTAGCATGATAATGGGATCGATGCCTATAAATTCAGTGCAAGGGCAAGCAGCTCTTCTTTTCTTCACCACAACCATCAGCCAAAATGTCCACCACTGAACGTACCTACATCATGATCAAGGTAAGAAAAGATCACGCTTGTTCTTTCGGTGACCAGATCACTGACTGACGCCATTCAATTCATAGCCCGACGGGGTTCAGCGCAACCTTGTTGGAAAGATTATCGCCAGGTTTGAGGAGCGTGGCTACAAGCTCATCGCCCTCAAGATGACCCAGGCGACTCCTGAGCATCTCGAGAAGCGTGAGTAGATGATACGTTGGTGAATGTCTAAGTGATTGACGATCATGCGTAGACTACGCTGATCTCAAGGGAAAGCCCTTCTTCCCTGGTTTGATCAAGTACATGGCCTCCGGCCCTGTTGTTTGCATGGTCTGGCAAGGACTTGATGCTGTCAAGACTGGCCGTGTCATGCTCGGTGCCACCAACCCCCTGGCATCTCCCATCGGTACGGACGTTTCCCACTGTACTCGCAGGATTTACCAACTTCGCACTAGGTTCCATCCGTGGTGACTTCTGTCTTGCTGTTGGACGCAATATCTGCCACGGATCCGACTCTGTTGAGAGCGCCGAAAAGGAAATCGCTTTGTACGTCTCTACCAATGACAGGATGATGTCAAAGACTAAAGACCCCGACGATAGGTGGTTCCCAGATGGCGTCGTCCAGTGGACCAGCGCCTTGGAAGGTTGGGTTTTCGAGTAGACCTGACCTGTAACTTACGCGAAGTCTTAGGAAGTGTGTACAATATATAAAAATTGCAACTTGACACTGTTTTTGCCTAGAGCTAGGCCCCCTGAATGTCAGTGACAGGGGGTGGAGGATCCATCCCTGAACATGCCTGGCGTTCCGCTTGACATGGAGGCCCTGTTCCACGAACATCGCTCTCGATGATACTGATCACACGGTAAACGGCTCTCTGATGATGGCGGTGAGATACGCGTGGGTTCTCGTTGGACGGCGAAGGACCTCTTCTCACAGTCTATTTGCCATTGATGAGAACAAGTGGCTGGCTGACCGAAAGGGATTATGCTGACTGGTTGCCCGGTAAGCTTTGGGAATGTTTAGGAGGGTATCAAGCAGCTCAAATGGAGCATGTCTAATTCAATTCTAGTATATATGGACGCGGCCAGCTTGGCCCTGCCGCTCGCATCCCTCCCTCTGATATCATGTTCCGCTGTCCCAGTTTTCCTACTCTTTTCTTGCTCTGTCTATCATATGTTCTTCCTGCGCTCGCTTTGAAGGGGGATTCATGGTGTGGGTTTCATATGTGTGTCAACGCGACGGCGGACGAGCATTCCGTAGTTTGTAAGCGGCTGCGCTTGTTCTCATCACTGCAAGTACTGACGACGGGGTTAGACCAGTTGACCGCGAAACTGAAACCTGCAGGATGGATGGCCATGTAAGCTTCTACATTCTAGTGTCCAAAACCTTGCTCATGTTCGTTCTCAGTGGCTTTGGAAAGCATATGATCAATACACAGATGGTGATCGTCTGGAAGAACCGTAGCAACGCAACCTCGATCTCCCAGCGCATAACGGAGCACTACAGAGAACCCCATGTTGTCCGTTCTCCCCCGAGACGCGCTTTCGTTGAAGATGCCACTGACTTCGTGAGTGCTGTGATTGAATGGACAGTATGGTCAATAACTCGCACAATTTCATGCTACCGTAGTGGGCTCCACCGGATTGGGAAACCCTGGCGTTCAAGATTCCGAGGAATAAGACCGTTCTGCCTGAAGGCCATACCAATGAGCGATATATTTGGGCCTTCTCTAAAACACGCCCATCAGGCGGAGACGCAGACGAAACTATCAACATGCACTTTGGCGCAGGCTATTTCGAATTAGACCTTACGAAGGACCTTCCAGGCACCGAACATCTTACTACCCTTCCAGCTGCGCCCACACGCCCTGCGACTCCCCCGAAGGTCGCCCCGCCATCACGCCCTACGATTGAAGTTGCACCAGCAAACATCAGCATGACCAGGTCTGCATCAGTTAGCTCTCCCACTCAGGCTACCGACGCAACTGTGGTACCAGAAGAAAGCAATCCCTCTAATCATGGGAAGTTGATAGTACTTCACGGACTGCTTCTTTCTACCGGATTCCTTCTATTCCTCCCAATCGGCTCTCTGGTAGCAAGATGGGGTCGCACGTTGACGTCGCACTGGTTCGAGGTGCATTGGATCTCCAATATGCTTTTAGGACTTCCGGTCATCACGCTCGGTTTCCTGCTCGGACCGCTAGCGGTCTCCAGCGATGGCGCAGGTCATTTCCGCGGTGCTCACCATGTATGTACTGCACCAAACCTGATACAATCCTCTGTATCTGACATAAACTGCACAGATATACGGCTTCGTCCTATATGGGGTGTTCATCTTGCAACTATTCCTAGGCCGAAGGATTGAGTCACGACCACTGATCCCCGATGCTCCCGCACATCCACCAATAAACATCCTCCATGTAGTACTTGGTCTGTCCATTCTGTGCTTCGCTGTATTCCAGGTGCGTGTAATAGGCCCTTGTTGCCAATACCGTTATGCTGATTTCATATCATTAGACATACAGCGGTCTTCAGCTGTTAGAAACCGCCCTTGGGTATCCTGCGCCGTCTGCTGTCTGGGGCCTGTGGAAGGCTTGGGTCATTGTAAGCCACATGCTACTTTACCTTGGCCCCTCTGATTTTAGTTGCATCTCGTATTAGATCCTACCAATCGCCTACCTCGTCGGACTGGTCTTACTTCCCCGACAACTAAAACTGGACAAATCTGGTGCTCCAGTCATCCCTGGTAGCAACTACATCGCTCTGCCTGACCGCGCCGATGACCCACAACCTCGGTGGACTGACAATGGGAGTGATCACACTCTCCAAGGGGATGAATACTCTTTATCGAATTCACCCCGAAAGCCAGAGCACTCCGTTCCCTTACTGCAAGCAGAAGAAGCTTAATTTACTCCATAAAATATGCTATTAATGATGAGTAGACAGTGATTGAGTGGGGATACTATACACCTGTTGTAAACTAACTACATGGACATTCCCAAGGAAAATAATTGTAAACGAATGACGGAGCCGCAGCTATGCTAAATGAAATAAAAATATGATGGGTATGGCGAAATGAAGTGATTGCTGTACGGGGCGGCCCAACAGCGATGCAGAAAGTGGTTGTGTATGCAAGTCATAACTGTTGGCGGAAAGCCGGAGCGGTAACCCAGGTGAAAGTCACTGAGCGTAACCCCGCTGCCCACGATGAAGTTAACGATTGGTTGTAGGCCCTGTGCCCGACTAGTGTGGTGTCCACTGATAAACATAGCGTGAATTGAACGAAAAAGGACTATCTCTGGGTAGTCAGGAACGTTGCGAGCTCCTCGTCGACATCCATGGAACCATCCCATCGTCGACCTATTCCTCCATATCCCTCTTGTCCCTGTTCATTGTAACCAAGCCCCTCGCCTCGTTGGAGCTTCTCAGCGAATAGCCTGTCTACTCTGCATTGTCTTGTGCTATCCACCCACGAAAAGCCGTCCACGAGATTAGCGATGCCGACTGCACATCTGACGATCCGAGTCCACCGGGCGTCGGACAGGCTGAACCTCGTTGTGGAACTGTCCCCGACGCGACCGTCCATGTCGTCCAGGAGCTCAAGCTCCGCGGCCCTTTCTTCCTCTTTGGACCAATAGCCACGCTCGAAGACTTTGCGACCAACCCATGCCATCGCTCTGATACACCAATCTTCTCGAAGGGGCGCACATTTGCTGGTTAACATGGACCATCGCTCCCCAGTGCATAGCACCTTCTCGGTGACATGACTCGGTATGTTCGAAAAGAAATTAGCGAGGTCTGACCAAGGGATATAGGGTTTGAGTAGTTTCAAAGCCTTTTCGTTCTTCAAGGTTGTCGCCAGAAAGGTGAGGAGGACGGTGAGATAAGGATTTGGAACGTCTCGTCGGATGGGATTACGGAGGACTTGGGAGAGCATGGCAGACATTAATTGGGCAGCGAGTGAGAAGGCAACGGGAGGCTTCGCTTCGGGATCAGTTGTTGGGAAATTGATGTCGTCGACGTCCATCTGGTCTTTCCTCGCCGTACTATGAGGTTGAGGAGGAAAATCTTCCGCATTTGAAACCCCCGCCTGCTTCAAGATGCCCTCAGGCTTGCCGTATTCGAGGACGGCCCCGATGTTGACAACAGCCATCATGATCCATTCCTTGTCTTCGGCGCCATCCACTGCTAGTTTCTCCAGGAATTGGACAAGTGTAGTCTCAAAGTTGCACAGCTGGCTTGCTGTGAAGAGCATGCCGTGGATGAGTACGAAGAGGTCGGAAACACCAGCACCAGGGAGAAGTCGGCGGGCTTGCAATTCGGCAGACCATATGGGGAGGATTCCAGCCTCACGCGACGCGAGAAACGGATGAAGGGCGGTCATGCTTTTGTCATCGTCGTCAGTATTAAGCTGAAATGGGGTAAGGGATGACTGACCTCTTGACGAAATGATAAATCGTCCGCAGTTCTTCACCTTCGACTTCTTGAGAAAGAAGGGCGAGGCAATGGTGTAGACGGCCATTTCCAGGTGTATCTGCAATCCCTTTGCCATACCACCCTTGTGCGGTTTTCCGCCACCGCTCTTTCTCCGGTAAGACCTCAAGTAATCGTGCTGCCGCAACACCAATACTAGGGTCCTGAGAATTGATATCGCTACTCGCTTCTGCGCCTGCGGGCTGGCTCTCGCTCCCAGGAACCCCCGAAAGTGCGGCCGCAGTCAAAAGAGCTCCATGGCCGAAATTACTTTGCACCATCGTCGCTACGATGGTCCGATACCGCGCCAAGTCGCCGAGGGCTTCAAGCCAGTCGCTCTTGAAGCCTCCTAAAGTTCGCTCTTCGTACAAGCCTGTGTAGAATGTGTAGGCGTAATATATGAAATCTTGCAGATGCTCGAGAGCGAGGAGTGAAGTGAAAGATGCGCGGCGAAGTGATTCGAGGAGGTGGTGGAAGCCAGTATTCCACAAGCAAGAGATGAGGTTGTACTTCGTGGGTATGGAGCGAAGGGATGCGGGTACACCAGGAGCAAGGGTCATTTCGAGAATGTTGTATATCGTGTCTGCCAACCTGCGACCAGGGTCAACAGGCTTTAACCGCAGTGACATGGTATCACTCACCTCTTGTGATCAGCTATTCGTGTTCGCCAACTCTCCCGCTCGAACTCCTCAACTGTTGCCCCCATACTACCCTGGCCAGCATCTGCCGGCACATCCCCTTTGATTCGAGCCTCCAACTCTTTTATCGTGCGATACAGAGCCTTCAGTTGCGAACTAAACGTGCTGCTGCTAGTATGACTGCTCGGCTTGCTTTGGCCGTCGAAAAGGGCAGAAGGTGCCGACGAACTTCCCGTGGAGTCGGACGACAATGTAAACGACGACGATGAGGTAGAAGCAGCATATGAAGATGCGGACGAGGAAGATACATTATCCCAAGAAGCTTTCGGCCTAGGCATCGGTCGGCCATGTAGGCGAGGTTGAGGTGGTGGTTTCGAGGCTTCCCAGGGAGGGGCATGATAGTGAATCGTTGCTTCGAGTATAACTTCAGGCTCAACGGTTCGCGGCATTGTAATTGAATTTGAATCTGTGTCAGACTGCCTTGGATACTTATGCGTCCTGGGCAGTCGTGTATGATGTGAAGATGATATTCTGAGGCTCCGCGAAATATCCTCAGGATTTGCCTCTTCTGGTAGCTGATGCGTATGCATCGAAGACCTAATTTGGGGACCAAATCAGTATATTGAGCCTGCAAGAACAAGCCAGGAAGGTAATTACTTTATGGCGGGTCCTCGCTGCACAGAATCGTAGAAATTGTGGGATTCTGCTCTCATTCTCTAGCCTTTGCGGAATGGATGATAGAGGTCGAGGACTGGGAGCATGGTAGTTGAAAAGGAAAGTAAGAGCTGCGCCCAAAGCTCTGGCATCGGACAGCGGACTGCAAACTCACGCTGCGCAGTCGACTACGCTGGTTGGCTCCCGGCAAACCTGTCAATTCCGGGTTCCGCAGCACAGCAGTAGTGGGTGGCTGACCACGTGACGTTACGCTGTTCAGGTTACGTTCAGCATCGAAGTTGGTTTAATCTATGGATCCGCGAGACGCGCCGTCGATACACTCACTTCGAAGTGTCAATGGATGGCTTGTTGTATAAGTAATATTAGTAAAAGCGTCCCGAGAGCATTGTCATGCGGAACGATAGTAATTGTTTGATTAGCTGCGAGTACTAACAAGAAACTCCTTTTTATTAGAGACCAAGCCGAATTCCGCAAAGTGCGCGCGTGAGACATTGAGACTCGTGCATGCCTTTGTAGTTATTGCCGTGTGTATGATGGGACGGCAGGACGAGCAACCTTCATCCACGATCTTCATATCACGGCCCCTCGAGGCTGTAATCTGAGTAATTTGCTCTGGGGACACCGTCGTTACCCATTACACCTGCAGCAAAACTCGATGGTGGCCCGGCGCACACGGACGGACACCAATACATGCCTAATATTGGGAAATTATTCAGCCAGCACCATTGCAGGCTCGGACTGACCAACCTCATCTTTATTCGAGATTTCAGATACATCAGATACTTGCCGACACGGGGATGCAGAGTGTACAACGCGCCGTCGTCTCAATGTCCAAGAGCTACAGAACGGGCGAAGTAGCGCTTCTAATGTGCCTACGGCAGCGAGGGCATTCATGAACTGCGCCATCGTGTCGTGTAAAATACGAGCGAGACGAGCGGTACGAAGTCTACAAGACTTGAGGGCGTAACTTGAATGCCGTCCTGTGGGACGCTGATGTTCAGCTCATTGCGCGGCGCGTTCGGTCGCCGGCCAGGGGCAGGGCGCACATATATATCATGTGTGGGATCCCAGCCATCGACGTGTAAAACGGGGACGCCACGTACACACTCCGTGCATACGGTATTCAGTTGTGGACGCTCGGGGCTGGGGGTAATGGGGAGAGGGAGAATCAGAGTATGCAGGCATGCTGCGGAGTACGCGGGCAGCGTCGCAGAGACACGTACCAAAGAATTCTAGAGTATCTATTGTCATACTCTATAGAGACTGGTTCGCGAGCCTATACGAAAGAGAGCTGTAGACAATGAGCCCTCCGTCCGCTCTTCGCTTGACACGGAATCGATGACAGGTACACCAAGCGCCCATAGAACGCCTCCAAAACGACACGAGGGAAGAGGAAATAAAGGCAAGTATCAAAGCTAGTTAAGCCATGGACGCGACGGAAACCATTGGCAGAACCTGACTGTGTTTCAGCAGCGCAATCGGCCGCGTCAACATGAACAAACAATAGTCACATCAGTGTGCTGAGTCTGAGACTCCGCGACTAGCATACATGCACCTGCCTTCCTCGTTGTGTATGAACTGTTTTCTGAGGTCCTCGTTCTTGGAGCTTACCGGAGACTGTGTGTATATGCGCTACTCCCATTGTCGGAAGCGCGAACCTTGTGGCTGCTGTCGTCGCAAGAATCTCCACCGAAACCTAACGTGTTGTACAATGCCTCTTCAACCTGCTGGGAGGGTGACGCCTCCCGGACACTGTGGTCGTCTGCGTTTCAAGCTACTCACGGCATCACAGAAGAAAGCCCACATCCATTCACTTACAAGGTATACGCCACGCGGCCTTTTGCTAGACCGAC
Organism: Sanguinoderma rugosum; assembly: GCA_017499575.1. Classification (NCBI taxonomy): domain Eukaryota; kingdom Fungi; phylum Basidiomycota; class Agaricomycetes; order Polyporales; family Polyporaceae; genus Sanguinoderma; species Sanguinoderma rugosum. The sequence goes on along the minus strand of VTPW01000001.1, from coordinate 3,552,417 downwards.
ATGGCAGTCAACAAACCAAACCTTTGGAGGCCTAGCAATTTGCTTTACGGAAATGGACTCCAGCATCTTACTCACAGTGCTCGTATGCTGTCTCCTGTTTCTGGGATACCAACGACGCGACCTTCTTCTGCCTGTCTACCAGGCTCGTGTCATCGTATCTGTCCCGGCCATGCACACTCCGGCATTCTGGTCTTCGCCTGTTGAAACGGCCTACCTTCTGGAAGTCGACTCCCTCGCAGCGTCAAACCAAAGAATCATAGCCGAGTCATGTATACATTGAACTGGGGAAACAAACAATACAAGAAATATCATCGAGAGAACAGTGGCTCTTCGAGAAAAAGGAGCGACGGTTATCCCTACATGCTGCGTCAAATTATACCGTAGGGAGACCGAGCTGGACGGCCAATTGCCTCGCCGCTTCTTCCTCTACCTTCTTCTTACTAGTCCCCCTGACTGCTTGATTCAACATGGGCTGATCGTTCACTACGCGCAAATCAGCCCAGTTACCGAGCCGCGGGGGAAAGGGATTGTGAATACTCGCCATGCGGCATAGTCGACCAGGTTAGGTTGTGCTGAGGACCAGTGCAGAGGCTCCGGTATTCGACCGTCTGGTGCAGGGATTGATAATGGTTGTGAACAGTACGCTTGTTGGCTTCCACCGACAAAGCGAACGGTGAGCTTGGCCCCTTGGAGCGCTAGGGATGATGCTCACAGTTTTCAGACATGGCTATTGACAAAGCTTCTGGCGTTGGAGATTTGTTGGAGATTTGAGTGTTCGTTGCTGCTGCATATTCGACTTAACGAGGAGTGGCTTTTATACCTTCTGATAACTAGGTCCGTTATTCCTTTTCTGCGGTGAGCTCGCAATATTATCGCGGTGTCGGTTGCTGGACTGGCTTACCTTCAAGGCATTGATGGTTGGGCAGCACGAAATGTCACCAGTATACATTGATCACCTCGGCAGAAGGCGGTGACGACCCTATTCAGACGCCCCATCTTTTCCTATGCACCGGGAAGCCACTCTCCTCCGTGTTCTCAACAGAATTGAATACGAAGTTGTGCACCTGCAAAAGAGCAGTAGACGCTGAGTTGCAAGCGCCCATTGCGTAAGGCCGTTGGTTATCATACAGGTGAGCTCGTAAACCTTGTGAACTTCCATCGTCTCCGGATCATATCAAGATATACGTACGTGTGTAAATTAGCACGTCGTACCGCTCAAAGGGGAGAAATACTCCAGCTTGCTGGAATGCCGCTGCCTTGATCAATCCATTCTATATCGGAGACGGGAGAAGCAGACTCCACAATATATCTGAAGTGCTGCTGTATCGTTGCCGTTCACGTTTTACCAAGTACATACAGTGCTGCTCGAAATTTCTGATTTCCCTCACCCATACGCAATAGGCGTGAGAGTTCTCTTTCCGGGAAGTAAGTTCAGCCACCTACCTCTCGATGAAGCTGAAACACATGCTCGCTGTTTGCTGGGCGTACCACTTGCGCACCACTGGTGCGTATCGCTTTGAGAGCAATTTACGAGTGTTTGCCGTAGAATGAGGCCTCGAAACATCAGAATATTGTCCAAGGCGGCGGGTCGATCGGAGTCAACTCCTGGTCAGTCAGCAAAGTCCTACTGAAGCGGACCATTTGGGTTGACCGCTCTAGATAATTTCAAAGTTGCTGTTGGTCTAGAAGTTACTTGCCCTTGTGCATGCTTCTATTCGTAAGACAAGAAGTGTGTCTCTATTTGTGCTACTTATCGCCCCAGTCAGGTCTCTTGTTTTGCATAATGACTTCTTGCTGCGCGATATTAGCAAAGTATTCACGAAAGTTTTACCACAACTACCTTGTTTTGGGACACGTAGTGCGCTTCCATACAGTAAGATCGGAGTTCCGTCTCGTTCCACCTGCCGGACGCAAGTGGAGATGCAGACGGAGGCTGATGCCAGCAATACCCAATGGGCGCTTGCAATTCGGCGCCTACTACAGTTGTGCACCTGCACAAGCAGCACAACTTCACATATCCAGTTCTATCGAGAACAAGAAGGAGGCCTGGCTTCCCGGCTCATTGGAGATGATAAGGCGGCTTTCTAAGGTCGACGTTGACTTCTTCGGACGTGATCAATGTACGCTGGTGACATTTCGCGCTCCTCAATCATCAATGCCTTGAAGTTAGGTCATTCGAATAACCGGCACCACTATAACATTGCGAACTCACCGCAGGTGTAGAGGTATATAAGAGCCATTGCTCGCCGGTTTGAATATTCAGCAGTAACGAGCAATCATCACACTCAAATCTTCAGCAACCCCAGAAATTTTTCGATAGCCATGCCTGACAACTGTGAGCATCATCCATAGCGCTCCAAGGGGCCAAGCTCACCGTTCGCTTTGTCGGTGGAAGCCAACAAGCGTGCTGTCCACAACTATTATCAATCTAGGAGACAGACGATCACTTACCGGAGCCTCAGCGACGGTCCTCAGCACAGATTAGTATGGCGGACTATGCCACAGGGTGAGCATCTACGACCCCTCCTGCAACTCAGTAACTGAGTTGATTTGCGCGCAGTGGATGGTAACGACTTGTTAGATGAAGAGGTCACAGGAACGAACAAGAAGGACGTGGAGGAAGAAGCGGCGAGGCAGTTGGCCGCCAAGCTTGGCCTCCCCACGGCCTAATTTCGACGCATCATGTTAGGAAGGCCGTCGCTTTTAGTTCTGAAAGGCGACCGTTCTCCCGTTTCTTTCCGTATATTGTTTGCTTCCCCAGTTCGATGTATACATGACTCGGCTATGACTTTCTAGCTTGATGAAGCGAGTGAGTCGTCTAGATGGTAGGCTGTTTCGCGAGAGAGGCTAGTAGGGGCGACACAGTTAAGATGACACGAGTTTGGCCGGGAGTAGAAGGACGCGTCGTTGGTAAAACAGAAACAGAAGAAAGCATACGAGCATTGCGAATAAGTACAGTGCCAGAGGCCGTGGCCATAAATCACGAATGCATCGCCAGGTCACGACTAGAACAACGTCAAGACTATTTCATTGGAGCCATGTGCGTGCGTATCGGTAGTGCTGGGGGACGCTGAAGAGACAAACGTGCAAGGCTGAGTGTGCCGGGTATAAGGCGTATGGAGTACATGTCGCGTCGGTTATGAGAAGCGATTGGGATCGACCCTGTTCGTAGGATGTCCTTTCCCCGGTTAACCAATTCCCTGGAACCTCAAGCAGGAGTTCGATTCATTCGTCGAGGGTGTGAAACGAACAGCCATCCACTGCACGCGCGTTGTAGCCAACGCGTGCTGGGTAAACTAGTGTTCCGTCAACAATGTTTTTCCTGGGTTACTAACATGTTAGCAACTTCGAGATGATCGAGTGTGTTGTTAACAATGTTATTAACACGTTATTAACTCATAGTACTAAACAGGGGCTACACTAATTGAACGACCAAATGACTGTGCCATTGGTGTCCAGCTGAAGAGGGGCCTCCAGAACTCTAGGTTCTCTATTGATAGGGCCATCGTCCGCAAGTAGATCTCGTAGCTCTGGCAAATCAAGGTTGATTTCAACCCCTGCGGTGATGACATCTGATGGCACCGACATCAAGTCATCCGCACCTGACTCTGAGTCTGACTCAGTGGCAGAGTCCATGTCGTCGCCGGGCTCTGAGGGCGAGGTGTTTGGAGATCTTCAAATAGAGCGGCCTTCATATCATGGAATTTGACTGTTGGCCGGTTCATTGATTTCCTATCCCAAACCCATTGAATTCGTTATCAAGCACTCAGTAATTAATGATAGCACACTCACACCACGTTCGCGGACATAATGAGATCGCAATTGAGACAGACGCGGTGCGTTCATCTGCCATCGAATTTGGAGTCATCGCAAAGAGCTTGATGGTACAGTGCCCACCCACTTTAACAAGATCACAGACTCCGGCTGCTCTACAAGCTCCCTTGCCAACACGTCTACTACCGCGAGACGCCCTGCCCCCCTTTCACGTAGCTTGAACGGAATTTCACCAGGCTGCCTTCCTCCTGGCGCAAATGACACCTCCAAATCTCGGTTCAGGACTGACTCACTGGCTCCGAATTCAGCCAGTTTCTCGGGATCAGGTTGCCAGTTGCGGAATTCGTGATGTTCGCATCCTTCGGGTAGTGAGCTCGGGAGGAACTCAATGAGTGTAGACAACTCCTGTAGAGAGTTTTGAGTATTCATGCTGTATGCGAGCACCAGATATATGAGAGAATATCAGAGTGTTCAAAATTCAACAAAAATCAAATATATATTCAGGAACACGCCACTAGTACCTTATGTTAATAACTCACAACTTTTGACCTTTGAGTATCTAACGTTATTAACTGTTATTAACCGTGTTATTAACCACTTAGTTATTAACCGCCAGGTTGTTGACGGAACACTAGGGTAAACATCAGTACTAGTGACCGTGAGACTTTCTGTGCCACTGACTCAGGTCAACAAAGGCCATCCTGGCATCCTCGCTCAGCCATCCCTTCGTCTTCTATGGAACAAGATACAGCCAACGTCCTACTGAAAGTTAGCCATGACATCGCTAATGCAATCCCCGTTACTCCCGCTTGCGAATTGCGAACTGTTCGACCTCTTGCCTACAACGCGGTAAAAACCAACATGGGACTTAAATAATCCCCTCCCTGAGCATAGAAAGTTGTACGTACAGCCCTTCGGAACACACACGGACTAATTGAAGGCTATAGAAAGTCATATCGCTACCAACCCTTTCCCCACTAATGCTGGTTGGCGTTCATAGTGTGTTACTACTGCTAAATGACCAGGCAGCCCGCTTTGTCGTCACATATACTGATGTGTTGTCCGAACGGTCGAGACGGCTTCCACCCATCTGGAAGAGAGTATCCCAGTATTCGGCGCTGTTGGTTATCAATTTCCGGCTGATATCCCTTGCCTGTCTGGAAATTACAATCACCGGTATACGATCATCGCCTGGTTGTACATCAAATGTGGTCTTCACTGCTTATAGTAGTAGACGCACTTTCTGACTTGTATCTATGGGTAAGCAACCGAGGCAACAGCGACTTGAAAATTCAAGGCACGTCCGGCGTATTTTAACCCCCCTATGTGCTATGTACACGGGTAGTTAGTCCATTTCGCATTGTAACAACAACTCTCAAGCCAACTGACCAACTCTGCTCCGGTCGACCACCCCCTGGACCTCACCTACGTCAGACAAAAGTTGCAGATTGTTTTCATGTTGCATCCGTTACGCTTTCAGTGATCGGACAAGCGAGGCCAGGAGCTGAAACTTACTTCCTGAAAAGAGGGGGTTCCACGCTAAGTCTTCGGGTATAGGTTGGCGTAACCCAGAGTCTCGGAACGCATTTCAGGCACTTATAATAATCGATGCTGAACTAGTGTAAACAGCAAGAACGCAATAATATTCCAAAGGACTGGAAGTTGCTTCGCCCGGCTCCGATATGAAAATTACTAGTAGAATGGACCGATCGATCGCAATTCGCGATATCGGCATTTCAATGAGATAAAATACAAATCAAATATCCACTTGGTACGACGTGTGCCTTGCTGTTATCCCCAGAAAGGGTGTCTACAACAGGAATGGTTTATGAGCGCACATCTACACTGGGCGCTTACAAATGGTATCTACTGCTGTTGTGCATCTCCGCATAACATCTGCAACTCTATTGAGAATGCCAGTCCACACGAAATGATAGAGCAGCTACTCAAGGACAACATCTTCCGCAGTGATCAATGTACGCTGAAGACATCTCTAGATCCCATACCGCAATCGCTGGAAGTTCGTGCACTACAACAACTGAAAATGCGCTGGTATTGCAGGCTCAACGCCGAAATTAAATACAGCACCTAGGTGCCAGAGGGTATATAAGCTCTGCTCACTATAGTCATTTCAGCAGCAACGAACATTCGGCGCACTCAAATCGCCAACTGAACAAATTTGCTACCAACAATCCAATAACTTCCGCGATGAACATGCCCGATAATTGTGAGTATCTTCTAAAGAACCTCATCGTGCCAAACTCACCGTCTAATTTTTCGGTTGAAGCTAATAAACGTGCCATTCATAATTATTTCCAAGCCAAGAAACAGACGATCACTTACCAGACTGAGGCTACCGGCCCGCAACACGAGCCAACCTGGAAATCCATGCCATACGGTGAGCTTGTACGATCTCTCACCGTGCTGCTTAATGACTTGACTGAATCGTTGGTAGTGAACGGGGTGGCCTTATTAGATCAAGCCGTGACAGGCAAAAGGGTGAAAGACGCAGAGGAAGAAGCAGCAAGACAGTTATGTATCAAGTACGGTATCCCCGTCGTCTGATTTAGCACAAGCTGCTAGGACGACTGGTGTTTTTGGCTCACGAAAAATGGTGGTTCTCCCATTCAGTTTTCCAGAATACTGTCTGCCTTTTCGTTTCGACGTATACATGACTCAATGATTGATTATTGAGCTTCACACCAGTGTGAAAGAGCCGAATTCCAGATGGCAGGGTTGCTTCCCGGGGGGGAAACGTCTGAATGTAGATGAAGCGCGGGGGTAAGGGAGTACGGTGACCCATGGGTCGGTCCAGCAGGAGGAAGATGGCTGCGTCGGTCAGAGAAGGCTGGCCTACGGGTACTGGGGACAGGATGCCAAGCTCCATCGACGGAGGTGTACTTGAAGCAATATGTTTCGAGCAGTAGTCCAGTTCCGCAACTAAAACCGAGGATACTGGTCCCGGTTCTTTGGATATGTTTCGTCCGGTTAAGAATGGCCACGTTTCCTTTGCTACAAAGTCGTTGTGCACGATCACGATAAGAGTTATTATTTTCACTCGTATAGTCAAGACACCTGGGCCGGATCAGAGGTTCGGGCTCCTCAGTGAATGGCTCTGAGTAGGGCATTCTTGAACTCGGAAGAGGCTGCAGCTCGAGGTCAGGTAGTTCTGCTAGAATTTGACGCCTGAGATTCGATGTCTGTGTGCAGTCCAGTCACTGCGCGTTGCGAGGGACCCATTGAAAGTACCGTACGGAGGCTGTACCTAAATGATAGTGCGAAACAACTAATGAATCAAATGTAACTGTGGGAACTACAAAAATTGACTGTGGGAATATAATGTCAAGCGAGATCAGTTTCAAAGTCTCAGCCGCACTTGCTGTAACTTACCGTTGTACATAACCATACACGCGTATTTTCCTTCGTTTTCTGGCCAGCTGGCTGCCAATTAAATGGCTGAAAATATATACAGCAAGGGAACCCGCGTATGGTTCGAAGACAAGGAGCACGCCTGGGTATCAGCCGAAGTCACTTCCGTTACAAAGGGCGCCGATGATTCCATGAAGCTCGTCTTCACTGACGAGCGGGGCAAGGTGGACTTTTGAATACTTGCTCACATGATGGCTCTGTACTGACTTCGTACAGGAAATCACGGTCAATACATCTGTGAAGGATATCAGGGATGGCAAGGAAGGCCTCCCTCCCTTGCGGAACCCACCTCTCCTGGAGACTGCTGAAGATTTGACGGACCTGTCGCATTTGAATGAGCCATCTGGTGAGTAGTTCACTTCGACGTCACCTCACAGCTTCTCACTCGAGCAGTTCTCCATACCATCCGCAACCGTTACGCGCAGCACAACATATACACATACTCAGGGATAGTGCTGATTGCGGTCAATCCTTTCCAACGAGTGACTCTTTATGGGCCGGAAATCATTCAAGCCTATAGTGGACGGAAGCGAGGTGACCTCGAGCCCCATCTGTTTGCCATCGCCGAGGATGCATACACGGCAATGAGAAAGGAGGGCATGGGTCAGACCATCATTGTCTCAGGAGAGAGGTGTGTCATTTTGTTTTACTTCGAGATTTCCCTTCCTTAGGCCTATTCAGTGGTGCTGGTAAAACAGAATCTGTAAGCAGGTGAACGATTCGGCCGCCCGGCCTTTGCTAAGTACATATTACAGGCCAAATTCATCATGCGATATCTCGCTTCGGTCAATCCTCCAGATTCTGGTTCAAAAGCGAAGACGAAGCTTTCGTTGGACGAATCAAGTGAGATAGAACGCCAGATCCTCGCAACAAATCCTATACTAGAGGCCTTTGGTAACGCCAAAACCACGAGGAATGATAATTCGTCTCGATTTGGCAAGTATATTCAGGTGCGTTGTAACGACTGCGTCCTTACAAGTGAACTCATTATATATGCACATTGTTTCAGATTCTCTTCGACGGCAAACAAGAAATCGTTGGAGCTCGCATACGCACATATCTTTTGGAACGCTCGCGTATCGTCTTTCAGCCGTTGACCGAACGAAATTACCACATTTTCTACCAACTTTGCGCTGGAGCTCCTCTGAAAGAGCGAAAGGACCTTGGGCTGGATACGGACATCACGAAGTTCCATTTCTTGAAGCAGGGAGGCCCAACCTCAACGCCGATCAATGGTGTTGACGACGCTGAAGAGTTTAGGGCGACTCAGCAGGCATTATCTACGGTGGGCATAAGCGTGGAGAAACAATGGGCCGTGTTTAGGCTTTTAGCTGCTCTTCTGCATCTCGGCAACGTGAAGATTACAGCCTCGCGGAACGATGCCATCCTCGATGACAATGACTCATCTCTCATGCTTGCAACCCGGTTCCTGGGCGTCAATCTTGCTGAATTCAAGAAGTGGACCGTGAAGAAACAAATCACAACTCGCTCAGAAAAGATTATCACTTCACTCAATGCGGCCCAAGCAACGGTTGTGCGGGATAGTGTGGCGAAATTCGTCTATGCATGCATGTTCGAGTGGCTTGTGGCTATCGTAAACGAGAGTTTAGCCGGAGAGAATGGTGACGCCGCTGATCGGGCTGAGATGTTTATTGGAGTACTGGATATCTACGGGTTCGAACATTTCCAAAAGGCGAGCTCTTTTATCTACATTACGACGGCTACCTAACGCGCTTGCAGAATTCCTTCGAGCAATTCAGCATTAACTATGCCAACGAAAAGCTGCAACAAGAGGTACTGTCTTCAGAGATCATCATTAGACTACTATTATTGATTCAAAACTCATAGTTTAACTCTCATGTTTTCAAACTGGAGCAGGAAGAGTATGTCAAGGAGGAAATCAACTGGACGTTCATCGACTTTTCTGATAACCAACCTTGTATCGACGTCATCGAAGGGAAACTCGGTATTCTGGCGCTCCTGGACGAAGAGTCACGTATGCCGTCGGGAAGCGATGCATCCTTCCTCCAGAAGTTAAACAATCAACTCGTGAAACCCGAAAACAAGAAGGTTTACAAAAAGCCTCGTTTCGGCAATTCAGCATTCACCATCGCACACTATGCCCTCGATGTCACTTATGAGGTTGAAGGTTTCTTGGAGAAGAATAGAGATACCGTTCCAGATGAACAGATGGCGTTGTTAGCCTCGACCAAAAACCCCTTCTTGAAGGAGGTCCTAGATGCTGCTCTTCTATCTGCCAAGGCCCCCGACAGTCCCCACCCGGGTTCACCAGCCATGTCTGACTCGGGAAGTGGCGGCTCTCGTCGTTCTTCAGTCATTCCAGACCCCGGACGGCAATCGTTCGTAGCTACAAACTCGTCCCCTGCCCCACCGTCTGCTGGTCTTAAACGCCCCGGCGGTGCACCTGCTAGGAAGCCAACGCAGGGATCTATCTTCAAGGCGTCCCTCATTGCTCTCATGGAGACGCTTAGTGTCACAAATGTCCACTACATTCGGTGTATCAAACCGAACGAGGCGAAGAAGCCGTGGGAGTTTACGCCTCAGCAGGTGCTGGGCCAACTGCGGGCTTGCGGTGTTTTGGAGACAATCCGAATCAGTTGTGCTGGGTACCCTACGAGATGGATATATGAAGAATTTGCCGAAAGGTGTGTAGTTTGTGTTGTCTCGATATGTTGTTTTCACGGAGTCTAACGGGGCCTAGATACTACATGCTCGTGCCTTCATCTATATGGCAACCCATGATCCAAGCATTAGATTTGAAGAATCTGTGCGCCGTAATTTTGGAGAAGACGATCAATGACCCGGATAAATACCAGAGTGGGTTAACGAAGATCTTCTTTCGATCTGGTATGCTTGCGGCGCTGGAATCTCTGAGGTCGGCTCGACTCAATGCAATGGTGACTGTTGTCCAAAAGAATATGCGAAGACATATGGCCATGGTGAAATACCGCGAGCTCCGAGCTGCCACAATCAAGATCCAGACTTGGTGGCGCGGCATCATGGCGAAGAAGTTCGTGGAAGTGGTCAGAAGGAACGTCAACGCTCAACGCATACAGACCATATGTCGCCGCTACTTGCAGCGCAAACAATTTGCAGACACTCGTCGTGCTATTGTTCTTTTCCAGAGTCGTAAGTTGACCATTTTGTACGAAACCTCCAGTAAGATAACGTAACCCACTTCTAGGTGTGCGTGGTTCCCAAACTCGCAAGCTATTCTACGAGAACCGGCGTACGGGTGCTGCAACACTACTGCAGAGCCTTATTCGTGGCCTGTGAGTGGTATACATTGTAGCAAGGCAGACACTAACAACAGTTCTCTAGGTCCACGAGACGAGGGTTCCGCACGGATGTCAAACACGTCATATACCTGCAATCCTGCCTTCGTCGGCGCATGGCCCGCAAACAACTCAAGGCACTCAAGGCAGAAGCTCGTTCAGTGTCCAAGTTCAAGGAGATCTCGTACCGACTGGAGAATAAGGTCGTCGAGCTTACTCAGAATCTTCAAAAGCGGACGCAAGAGAAGAAGGAACTTCAGGCCCAGCTTTCGGAGCTCGAGCAACAATTAGCGCAGTGGATCAGCAGACACGAAGAAGCCGATGGACGTGCAAAGCAGTTCCATGCATCACTGCAGAACACTGAGGCCGAGCTGGCCAAGCGGGATATTCTCCTACAGGCGAAGGCGGAGGTAGAGCAGAAACTCGAAGAAGCCACGCAGAAGGCTGCAGGGAAGGAAGAGATCATCCAAAAACTGACGGATGACCTTGTTCGTCAAACGATGCAGCTCGAGCAGCAACAACGAGTGATTGAATCGACCCCTGTCCACAATCCTGAAGACTACTCCGTTATTGCTACTCTCAAGAACGAAGTTAATAGCTTACGTGAACAACTAAATCGCTCCAACGCTCTCAACGCTCTCACACACGGCTCCCGTGGCAACCCACCATTATCGCCTACCTTCGCTCCTAACCTTCGCCTGAATGAACAAAACGGCGTTCCCCCTGTCGCAGGCTCCGGCATGGTGAGCACCAACCGGCATCAACGGCGCCACAGCTCTGCGGGAGTGTTCTCAATCCAACCATCTGATCATCGAACGTCTGCTGACGAACTTATGTATGATGTTAAGAAGAGTCAAGCCATGAACCCGCGGGCTGTGTCCGTCGCCTACAACGGCGAAGACAACTTCATGCGATTCCGTGCCAATGGTCTCCCTGAGATTCGGGATTACGATGATCCTGCAGAAGAGAAGATTCGTCTCATGATGGATGCCAAGCGCTTGGATGAAGATGTTCTTGAGGGGCTTGTTCGTGGTTTGAAGATTCCGACGCCGAGCACCACCAGTCCCCCTGCCGTGAAAGAAATCCTGTTCCCCGCCAACCTCATCAGCCTCGTCACCAATGAAATGTGGCGGTATGGCCTCATCGCAGAAAGCGAACGCTTCTTGGCCAATGTTATGCAGACAATACAAGCTCATGTCATGGTGAGCTTCATCGTTTTCGTGAATTTCATGCAACCAACCACATATGTACGAAGTCCTTCTCAGGGGAAGATGCTATCATTCCTGGTATTTTCTGGCTCTCAAACGTTCATGAGATGCTCTCCTTTATTTGTGTCGCCGAAAGCGACATGCTTCAGGGCATTGGTCCAGGTGAAGAAAACTCAGTGCGACCGTTCGACTGGGGAGACTACGAGCGACTGGTCACTGTTGTGAAACACGATCTCGACAGCCTCGAGTACAATATTTATCATACGTGGATGGTGGAAACCAAGAAGAAGCTATCAAAAATGGTCATCCCAGCCCTCGTCGAAAGCCAATCCCTACCTGGATTCACCACCAGCGATGGTGGCGGACGATTATTCAACCGGTTACTCAACTCGAATAGCACCCCTGCGTACAACATGGATGATATCCTCAATCTTCTGAATAAGGTTTGGAAGAGTTTGAAGAGCTACTACATGGAGGAGTCGGTCGTGCAACAAGTTGTGACTGAACTCTTGAAACTCATAGGAGTCACCAGCTTCAATGACTTGTTGATGAGGCGCAACTTCTCTTCATGGAAACGAGGTGCGTTACCATTCCTTAGGCCTTACGAAGCCAGTGAGTCTGACGATACGTGTCCACCCCGCAGCTATGCAAATACAATACAATATCACGCGTATCGAGGAATGGTGCAAGTCGCACGACATGCCAGAAGGAACTCTGCAGCTGGAGCACTTGATGCAAGCCACCAAACTCCTGCAGCTCAAGAAGGTTGGTGGCTTCAAGCCATTAATTACTACCTACTAATCATCACGGTAGGCGACGGCGGCCGACATTGAAATCATTTACGATGTCTGCTGGATGCTCAGCCCTATGCAAATTCAACGAATGTGCACGAATTATTACGTCGCTGATTATGAGGCAAGTCAGATCTGCACACGATATTATCGCAGTACTAACATAGTTGCTGTCTCAGAATCCTATCCCGCCTGAAATACTGCGAGTGGTAGCATCACGAGTACAAGCCAATGATCGTAACGACCATCTCCTTCTATCTCCGGAGACGGAGGAAGTTGGGCCATACGAACTACCATTACCCCGCGAGGTATCGGGTTTGGAAACATACGTACCGGCGTATCTTAACGTCTCGCATCTTCGGAGGCTAGCGGCACTGGTTGCCTAAGTCGCTTTCTGATTCTTTCTTCCTTTTGTTTTCCATATGTCTGTATACCATATCGCTTTCTACACATCGTTCAATTAAGGGACATTGCATAATTGGGTACATACCATCAATTTTAGAGCGGATGACACTAGACTTCCTTGCAATTCGTTATGGTAGCATGTGGACTTCGCTACGGGAAAAACGGCCATGAGCAGATGAGCTTTATTCGAGTGAACACCGAAGGACATCGATTTGCTGTAGCCTTGTCCAGTTGTCGAAGGATAGAAAGGTTCCATACGAGGAAGTAAACTGACAGCGGACCGACCGAACGGCCCGATGACCACATGATGACCTCCCTTTCCGGAGCCCGGTACCAGATGAGAGCATCTAGCCGGCTTTGGGATTGCAATACTGCGTCTTCCCCCCACCCTTCAAATGGGGAGCAACGAACAGACAGGAAGCTTGCAGAAGGCGGCAAGATGGCATCCTCCAGCATACGATGTACGGGTTGAGATGATTCCTACCCCTAGGTGAGCCATCTACACCGCTTCGAGGCGCTATCATATTTGTAGTCTCAGGACTCATTAGCCAAACATTAGTATTGTGCATCCAGATGATGCTATAGTGAAAGTCAAGGTCAGCAGTTTCCGGGAATTACCCGATGCGTTGCTCATTCTAAGACCAGTATACGGCTGTCTGTGGCAGCGACCTCCATGTTTGTATCTCCAATGAGTGGTACTCATAAGAAGCGGGCTTACATCAGGATAGATATACCGTGGGCATGGTACAACTGTGAATGCGTGAATACTCCGTAATCCTGCCTTTGAAGAGACACTAACTAGGCTCTCAAGACATACAATGGGCCACGAGTTCATTGGCGAGATAATTACCCTTGGCGAAAGCTTCAGGTCGGATGTGGTTGGCCGCCCGGCCCTCTATTCGACTTTACGGGTCGGCGACAAGGTTGTGTCGCCATTCACAACCAATTGTGGTGAATGCCAGTGAGTGTCATTTTTCGATACAGAGAAACTCTGATGCTCATGTGCATTGTCAGTGTCTGCCGGCTAGGATACACGGGCCGGTGCACGGCTGGGCTACTCTTTGGTTGCGATGCTTTAGACGGTGGTCAAGCGCAATACGTACGAGTGCCCAAAGCCGGAAGCACATTGTTCAGCCTCAGCAAGCCAACATGGAATAGCACCTTGTCCGGTCCCGAGAGAGCCAAAGCATTGGCTGGGTTGAATGACTCGTCCCTCCTTCTTTTGGCAGATATTCTCCCCACAGGGGTATTTGCCGCAATACAAGCCACAAGCCACCCGAAAGTCCTGCCAATGATCAATGGCCTTCCTTGGCCTTATGCTCTGAACCCGGATCAGGCCTCGGATTTGGAAAAGCAGGTTCTAACCCCAGAAGACAGATTGCTAGTCTTTGCCATCGTAGGGTTGGGCCCCGTAGGCATCTGTGCGGCAGTTAGCCTTTTGGACGTCTTAGCAAGAAGGCAGCTTCCTTACAAAATCGTCGCTATCGACCCACTCGAGGCAAGAAGAGAGAAGATGAAGGCGGTATACGATAAGATCGGGTCCGATGGTAAAGGTCAAGGGGAGTTTGCCGTAGCATCGATTGATGAGGCCAAAGCACTCGTGCAGACCTTGACAGGAGGAGTCGGGTGTACGGCCGTGCTGGAGGTAGGTGAGCTTCTGCGCCTTTGGTACCTCAACTCAACGGCTTGTGTAGATCGTTGGCAACAACAGCGCGATCTCGCTTGCATACGACCTTGTTCGTGCGTTTGGAGCTATCGTCTCCGTAGGCGTACACGGCGAACCGTCTGTCCCATTCACCGGTCGTCAGCTATACAACAAGAATGTTTCTTTCGACTTCGGGAGATGCCCAGCGCGAGCCATGTTTCCTCCCGCATTTGATCTCTTGGGTAGGGTTGCTATATATATTTATAATGCACAGCACTCATCGTCTTTTCACAGTCAAACGACAAGACGTTTTTGGCGGGGTGGGCGAACCGACAAGCTTGATTGATAGAATAATATCTTTGGACGACGCCCCTGAAGCTTACAAAAAGTTCGACAAGGGCGAATGGGGGAAGGTTATTTTGGATCCGTGGAAGTAATAATGATGATGAAATTTGGAAATTCGTAAAGTGTATGTGTCACAACAAGTCAAATGGAAAGCATCAATGGCAGAACCACTACGCTTGGTACACATGCAATGGTATGCTTCCTTGTGGTCTTGAAGAAACTCCCGCTAGCCTACCTCGACGAACGCCTTCCCCCTAAACTAAGGCTCCTAGTGGACCCTGATCGAAGGCTTTACCGCCAAGATCGTGATCATCGACCGTTTGACTTCAACCGCAACGTTAATATAGAGTCGTCCATCAAGATGCTGAACTGGTCTACTGACTCTCCCGCTCGCAATATCTCGAGCTGAAACTCGTGCTCTCGGTGTAATCGGCAAGGAAGGGCCACAAATGACTCAGGACCCCATATGTCTCGAGACAGTTTGATTACTGACAGCTCTAGCCTTGCTGTAGCCAAGTTGAGAAGCCTAGGAGAAAGGTGCGTTCCATATGCGAGCTTTTCTACGTGCTGATACAAGACAAAGTACGTCGAAGTCCTAAATCTCCGAGTCGACATTATCGCCGTCACATCAGCGCTCGCAGGCAACGACACATGTGGGCTTGGCGTTACTTTCCCTCCGTGGACTCTCTACCAAGCCAGAAGCCCTCGCAACACCACCTCTTTCAGCACCCGTGGCCACATGCCACAGCCCCTCAGCATTCGTTATCTTGTATGTTGCCACGCGAAGAGAAAACATATCTTGCACTTGCTGATATGGACGGACATTTGCTGGTGGCACGTAGGTATAAAAGTCAGTAACATTGTTCATGGTCTCCAGTACTCAGCGCTTCACTGAATAGCGGTTCATCCAGCTAAGATACAATGTTTCGCTCCCTGCTTGTAGCTGCCATTGTAGGCGCGTCGTACGTGCTCAGTAGTCCCCTATTGAACACTACTGCCCCTAGGTAAGCATAATTTGTTTCTTTCGCGGCGTTCAAGTCCTGACCAATATTGCATTAAAACAGGGCTTGCGGTACTTTCATCAGTCCAGAGAACCTCATCGCCGCCGAAGCCGATTTTCAGGCAAAGAAAGTCGCTCCCGGCGAAATTGGCATATTCGCCGCTACCATCCCCATCTACTTCCATGTCATCAGTTCCGGCTCTGCCGTCAGCCAAGGAAACATTCCGTCCGTGCCCTCCCTTTTATCATCTTCTTAACTCCTTGTCCTAATATAATGCTAACAGCGATTCTCAAATCCAATCTCAAGTGACGGTTATGAACCGAGCATTCGCAAGTGCAGGTATTACCTGGTCACTCGCTGGGATCGACCGCACAGTGAACACAAACTGGTTCAATACTGCCGGTCCTGGAAACTCGGCACAAAATTCGATGAAAAGCTCTCTTCGCCGGGGAGGCGCCAACGCTCTCAACGTCTACACTGTTGGGTCGGTTGTTTTTATCCTCAATACCGAATCTCCCTCTCATGATGCCCTAGCTTCAACTCGGGCGCCGGTGCCGGACTTCTTGGCTATGCCACCTTCCCCTCGAGCTACTCTAGTAGTCCCACTGACGATGGTGTCGTCATGCTCTTTTCTTCTGTTCCCGGTGGTACCACAACGAACTACAACCTTGGTCAAGTTCGTACCGTTTTCCCTTCCATTTAGTGCGATGCCCTCAATTTCACTTTACAAAAGACATTGACACACGAAGCCGGTCACTGGGTGGGGCTCTATCACACTTTCCAAGGTGGTTGTGGATCCCCGGGGGATAGCGTCAGTGACACACCTCCTGAGGCTTCTCCCGCATCTGGATGCCCTGTTGGTCGCGACACATGTTCTGGAGGAGGCGTTGACCCCATCCGTATGTTTTCCTCTTTGGTCCGCTTGTTACTCATTGCTAATATCCTTTTAAACCAGACAATTTCATGGACTACTCTTATGACTCTTGCATGACCGAGTTCACCCCAGGACAAGTCACTCGCATGCGTCAACAACTTAGTACTTACCGCGGAATAAGCATCTGAAATGAATGGGCCTATACATCTAGCTCGTTATTTTGTGTGTTAAGTACTGCAATGTATAGTTTGCAAGAAACTGTTGACCAAAAGTGTCGTCGAAAAGAATATATATATTTGATAGAAATGAGGCACACTAAGTGCATGCGCGCAGAGGAATATATTCTAAGTTATTGGACTTGTCCCCAGCAATCAATTCGACTGGGGTGGCGGGGCCAAGGAAACGTTGACAGTGTGTCAGGAGCTGATAGGAGGACCCCTTTCAGAGACTTCGGGCGCTTCTTAAGTTACTTCAACTGCTTGTCATAAGTCACATTTGGTGAGCATATCGCTGCTCTGAACGCCGTTTAATGCTCACTCATGATCTCTTAGAAGTCCGTCTCATTATGCTTTATAGATGCTTGAACACTTATGGTCATGTTGTGGACGACTCCGTTCCAGAACATCGAGGAGGCCCGGGATTCTTTCATGGTAAACGAGATTGGGTTGTCCACCAGCGTCATTATGAAAGGGCAAAGGCTTACAAGGTAGAACTTTCTAATCCCTTTGATAGATCCTTGAGCTGTTGCTATCTGAGGCAAAGGCCGCAAAGCATGACTTGCTCGGTCAAACTCACTGAATGCTGTTGCTACTCTTCTCGCTTTACAGCGCTCAATCTATGCCTCTCATGGTACTCATTGACCTCTTTCATAGATCATCACCCTCAACTTGCCTTGCAACACATTTCAATCCATATAGCAAGCCTTATGGACCTGCCTGTCAGTTACTGGACAATATCGCTGTTTCACTGGATAAAACCGAGCTACTATCGCTCCGTTTGGTTTCCCAAAAGGTTCGAGACGTGGTCATACGAACTCCCTGCAAATCGGTCCATCTGTATGGGGTGGACAGTCGATATGACTGGGTTCCATACAATCGCTCTCTCGACATCGCTATCAAAGGATATCAAGCCCCCAGTGCACCAACTCAGCGACCCAATTTAGAAACCCTCCGTCTGTACGAATGCTACTACGTAAGTATCGACGAATGAATGCCTGAAACAAGCAACTCTGCCTCGCTTGAAGACATTCTTTCACCAAGACGCTCTGGACATGTGAATGGCTCTCATCCTTAAGTTCATCGAGCGTCACCCTCTTCTTGAACACTTGACGACCAGCGAGTTTTATTCGTTCGGAAGGAAGAAACACTTATTTTTGTTCTCACTTCAGGTTGTCAAAGACGAACTCTTGCAGTCCCACGACTCGCAGCGCTCGTCTTGCTGAGGCTCATCAGTATCAGTCCCTCCATCACAAGCCTCTCTTCTAAGTACACGCGATTCTACGCGGAGACAGTCGGGACATTACGAGATATGTGCCCCAATCTTGAGGAATGCGCTTCTGTTTGAGTTGTTCACCCATTTTCCAATGTTGCTCAGGAATAATCACAACCATCAATAGATACGTCCATCGAGAATATATCGGGCCATATATGATTCGAGCGACGATGGATCCGACATGGAGACGGATTAGATTCCAAGTCAATTGTGACAGCGCTGTGCTGTCCATCAGGCCATCTTTGGGCGTAAAGTTGAGATGGGATAGTAAGTTTGACGGTTCTGAGTTTCTACTCCGTCCCAATGCCTAGACACGTTGCTTATTGATGTTGCTCTGGATATGGTCCAAGTAGTGGTTACGAGCTAATCCTACGTATCAATTTTCTTCTTGTTTCTTCAGCTCGTTCAAATTCTTGGTAGTCCTATTACAGAGGTTAGTTAGCAAGGGCTTTCTAAAGGTTATGATACCGATCAAACGGACTCGATGGGCACGCCGAGGACATCAATGGCATCTATTCTAGTTTCATCTTCGCCCCCTTGGTTTGAACTCACGAAAATCTGCGCCAACATTCAGCTATATATGATTTCGACCGCGACGTCAACTCACGTGCAGACTGTTCACAGTTTGAAACCGGACAAATCTCAACACGAGAGGGTTACCGTTGGTCGTGTCTTCCTCCGTCAACTCGATAATCTGGGCAGCAGCCGATTCGTCCGCATCTTCTACATCTTCAAATCCCAATGCTGGCCGATTGATGAATATCTTGACGAGTTTCGGGGCCTGTGCTGGGTTACTAGATTGGATCACAAGTGAACGAATCTTTATCGTTTGATTGAACTGTTGTAAAATTCAGGTCAATTCTGAAGTCGGAAATACGGGAAGTCCTTGTACATACTGGAATATTCAGCAGGAGCTGCTCATCGGCATCACTCGAGAGATATGACCCGCCCGTGTTCTTAGATTTACTGGAAAGGATAGATATCAATGGATGGTCCTCCGATTCATTGAGGCAGTTGATCTGTCTGATGTCGAGGTGCTCCAATAAAGATTTCTATGTTGATTCCTGGTCAGATTCAACTTCTCGGGAGGGATTGACCAAGGGCTCTGACATCTCCTTCGTGTATGGTGCTCATGCTTCTCAAGACGAGGGTAATGGATTTAATGTGGTATAAGAGGCTGGTATGCGGTCAAGCCTTTGAATAGAGTACAGATGGTTTCCTCATCACGTGCACGATAGCAAGAGTAAGTAAAATCTTAAGTCCAAGTAATTAGGTGGCGAGCGTCCTGGGATTAGCAAATTACGCATTCGTCTTTGGCCTGTTGCCGCGTAGGTCTAGCGACATTAATCCTCTTATTTCCCATCCGTTTGATTTCTGTCAACCGGTTCATGGCGCGTTTGTTGCCTTGCGCTGGTTACACAACAGTCAGCACACTCAAGGTCTCAGTGGATGTGGCTTCCTTACCTGCAGCTCGCATATACCATCGCTTCGCAAATTCAATGTCTTGCTTGATTCCAATGCCCACTTCTGCGTAATACCCCACGGCGTATTCAGCTTTGCTTAATCCCTTATTGGCAGCCCGTCGGGCCCAAAGGTATGCCTCTGAATCGCTTTGTTTCAGCACGCCCTCGCTCCCCGTCAAGTACCAACCGCTAAGAGCCAGCTCTGCCTCGGCGTCACCCTTTTCAGCCGCCTTCGTGTACCAAGCAATGGAACGACGAGGATCCATTGGGCATGTCAATGAACCATATTCATAACACTGCCCGAGTTTGAACTGCGAAGGAGTATAGCCAAGATGTGCTGCCTGTGTGAACAGTTGTCTGGCGTACGCTGGGTCGCTAATGACGAGCTGGTTATCGCCTTGTTCATGGAGAATACCGAGCTCATGGAGCGCGTGTGGGTTGTCTTCATCAGCCTGCTCCGCGGCTCGCTTGAGCCAATTGATAGCCTCGCGGGGGTTCTTTGCTTCACCCAATGTTCCGTTTAGCAAGATCATGCCAAGTTTGTACATCGCTGGAGTGTCTCCCAGCGAGGCGGCCTTTCGATAGAATGCAGCGGCACGGGGCGGTTCCTTCCGTGTCCCAGCACCAATCTCGTTGCACACGGCGACGCGGTAGCAAGCAGCAGCGTGATTCTGCTTGGCAGCTTGCAGATAAAGATGGTACGCCCTTTCGTGATCTACCTGCAAACCAAGTGCACCGGTACCGTAGCAATTCGCCAGGAAGAACTGAGCTTCGTCATATGCCTCGCCTTGCGTCGCAAGCTTGCGGACGACTTTCAGTGATTCTGTAATCAGAAGTTCGGTATATTTCTTCGCTGCGCGCTGATCCTTATGGTCTGCCCGAATTTTCCTCGCGGCGTCGATAAGATACTTAGCGTATAAGAAGTGGGCTTCAGGGTCTGGATCTGCCTTGATGCGTTGTCGATACTGATCGATGTACTCCTTAGTATAGGGAGGAGCACTCAAGTCAACTGCTTTAGTCTTGCTCGTTCGCAGATTGACAGAAGCCGATGTTCCGGATCGTTCTAGTGACGGACGTGGGGCGATCTCTGGTTCGTTATGGCTATGCACTGATGGCGGACCATAAGGACCAGGGCCATGTTGTGAGGAATGAGAAGAGGGCAATGATATCGAGCTAGCGGCGTAGGAGCTACGCGTGGAAAAGCTTGGATCATACGCTGGAGGTACCGCAGGGGGACCCGGGGGAGGCGCCATGCCTAACACATCTGAAGCCGCGGCGTAGATATTATAATCAGCCTGGGGAGGCTGGCCCTGCCAGCTCTGTTGCTGAGGTGGCTGCATGTGCTGGGGATGGTAATTATATGACGGTTGATCGTAGGCAAGTTCAGGAGAGCCATAGCCCTGGTAGGCTGGGTCGTTTTGATAGGCGCCCTCTGGCCCGCGATCGTATGCTGCATATTGTCCGTTAGGTGGGAAGCCTTCGGCTTGCTGAGGGGGTGGATACATCGAAGGATCCCCCGCGTTCGCCCACTGACGATCGTAGGCATGAGGTGGTCCCTGACCTTGACCATAGCCTGGTCCTGGGGGTAGTGTATTTGCGTGTCTGAGGTGACCGTAGGCGTGCTGCTGATGTTGTGGCCCTCGTGCAGACATTGAAGACGCGGCGCGTGGAATGGGATCGCCGGGATGAGGAGGATATCGAGACCCTTGTCCTGTAGGTTCACTAATTCTCATGGCACCGAACTGGTCCAAGACGGCCGTAGGATCGTACTGAGGGACTGGCGGTGCATTTGGGTCGTGTCCGTGGTTTTGGTTTTGGTGAGAAGGCAGTGACGGAGCCGAGCGGTTGGGATGCTGCATTATTGCATTGGGTTGGGCTGAGAACAACAGATAGTTCGGATGTAGGACAATATGAGGCTTCCCAGAACGCGCTGCAAGCCAATAAAAATCTCACAAGGCGGAGGGCCTAACCCATAGGCTGCTTCGTCGAAGAGGTCGCCGTCGTCAGGGATGGAACTGAGGGCAGGCTGCCAGTTTGGGTCTGTTGGTGCACCCTGTCGTCTGCTTCGAGGATCGTGCTGTGGTTGTTGCTGCTGCTGCTGCTGATATTGCGATTCTGGTGGTAAACTGTGTTGGCTTCTGTTGCTGGCTTCTGACATCGTTGAGGGCAAGGAGGATACTCTTCTTAATAGAGCTGATGCGCGATCAAGTTCACCAAATGTTTTTCCCACAGTCAATGTACATAAACTGCTATGTCTGCTGCCAAGTCCAGTCTTCTAATATTCTGTCTATTCGCTGCCTCTCTATCCCGCCGTCCTTCTTCAGCCTCACCCTCACCATGCTGTCCCGCCGTATCCGTTTGTCCGCAAGTATAGAATCGTCCTCCTCCATCTTCGCAGCGTCTGGCCACGTCTCTATCCAGTCGTCGCCGTCGATGGCAGGTCGCTGGACCTTCTCCTGGACAACCTGATCCTCACTGGATTGGGTACTAACTTTGTCCCATCCCCTAGGCTTGAAATTCCTGAAATGCGAGACTACTCTATCTGAGCTTTCTGATCTTGGACGTTTGCGCGGGTGATTGGCGCTCTCCTTGGGCCGGCCATCCTCATCGTCGGAATCATGCCCTAGGGCCTGTCGAACTCTCCATCGTAGTTCCCTGGAGATAGCAGGCGGGTCTTTGACACGATCACTCGGCACTTGCTCCTTTGACTCCCTTTTCGCCTGCTCTGGGCCTTTCTCAAGAATTCTCGCTTCGCTGACCAAGAAGTCAGCCAAAGCTGCGATCGAAGCCAATACTCGTGGAGGAAACTCTTCCTTGTTCTTGAGATCTCTGAGGTATTTCTCACCGACGTACCAGCAGAGCCTGATCAAAATGTAAGCACGTTGACGACGCTAGTTGCGAAATACTTACTTGGTAAACATGGGGAATCTGAATTTCTTTGGGACTTTCGTAGCGATTTCAATGTTGCGCACCCGCAGCTCTGCCAGTGCCGCTTTAAATAAGTATCATCTCAAACGGTGACAGAAAACTCACGCGTAGAAACATTGTAAGAATGCAGGAAATTGCCCCCAAATACCAATGTATCCATGGGCGTATGCTAGGGAATGCATTATGAGAGGCACTCGCATGGTTCGTGCTTTGCAGACATACTACAGCGTGTATCCAACCCGTCGGAATGATCATTGTATTCCCCGCGGTCAACTCGACCTTGACGACCTCATCCACAAGGTCACCCAACCAGGCATGATTCTGAATTTCAGAGCCAGACCAACGCTCGTAGGCGGCGAGGTTAGCGGCCGTGGGTTTGATGAAGTAGAACACCTGGAACGGCAGATTGGTCAGGAGGTGCATGTGGCCGATGGAAGTGGGGGTGTACTTTTGAACCTCGGATGATATGGTAATATACTGACGAGCCCGCGAAGTCGACATGCCAATCCTATGGACGTTAGGTCAGGTCAATGAATTCGTGTAGCTTCGGTAAGAGCGTACCGTCCATGCGTTAGTCACCCCCATCAAGCAATATAGTTGAACTTTGGGATATGTATGTCCCTTTCCCTTCCGAGTGTTCGGCCAGAAGTTCTCTACCCAGTCCAACTCCCGCACGATTCGTGGAGGGAGTATTTGATCCGCTAGAGGGGTCCCTGATACTTCAAGTGAAATGACATTCAGGACCTTTTCTCGCGCCGAAGGCTCCTGTTCATAATAGTCGGCCCATCGCCGGAGGGTCCAGCCCGGGGAAGTGGATTGAGTCGAGACATCTGTGACATTATTAGAGGATTGGCTGTGAATGCGCGAAGGAGGCCGCACCTATGACTTCAACTGGATGGTCCTCGCCAACAATATCGGCGACATCACTGACAGTGAAGTCAGAAGCAGGCATCTGCATCCCGAGCCCTTCGGGGTTGTCAATTATGATAGGTTCCGTCATGGCTTGTTCATCCTCTTCTAGCCACTCAGCCCCGACCTCACTTCCATGCATGTGCTTGAAGCGTGCGTTCTTGATCGCCTTGCCCTCCATAAGTCTCGTCCAGCGACTTGGATCCGAGCCTACCCCTGCGTTCAAATTGGCGTAATCCCTTTGTGTCCGTTTCCGGGATGATTTGCGCGCTGGTCCTTTGACAGTGATAGTACGCTTGGGATCTGCCTCCAGACATGGACCACAAAACCTATTCCATGTTGAGTTACCTACTAATAACTGTTCCAGGGTACAGACCATTTGTCTATCGTCTCGACTTCGCCACCGTTTCCAGCGCATCTCCAGTGGTACCAAGCTTTACAGGCATCGCATCGGACCCAGCTTTCCTTCTCTACCATTTCTTGAATTGCTTGTGATGGTTCAGTGGGGCATGCGGGGCAGAGGTCGTCTTTAGAAGAGTTTTGAGGGCCATGATCATCTGTACGCGCGGGAGAGTGCTCCCGAGAGGAGGGGGAGGGCGACTTGTTGGCATTGGCATTAGTGCGCGCAGATTTCCGTTTATTCCGAGCCATGACCAACAACTGGCTTCGAACGGTGGACGAACGATGGTAGTCAAGACTCAAGTTGGGGCACCTAGACTTCAACTTCAACAACTTTCGCGTCTTTGGCATTCTAGTGGGCACGTGATACAGGAGAAAGTCTATCCCTTTACTTTACTTAATGATACTACAACCTCGTTATTGTTCTTGCTTCCATCTACATACTATTCACTTTTCGCTCAGCTCGGCAACACCAGGAAGTGTCTATATAGCGGCTCAAATTGAGAGTGCGGTGCCACAAAAGATGGGATATGGGACGTACCTTGCCCTCGAGAAGCTCTAGACTCGCACCACCGCCAGTGCTGACATGGCTCAACTTGTCTTCCGCATGGTATTGAGCTGCGACGGTGGCTGTATCACCTCCTCCGATAATTACGACGGCACCTTTGGCAGCTGCCTCGCAAGCGTCGTCTAGTAGAGCCTTGGAGCCCTCAGCGAAAGCGGGGAACTCGAAAACACCAGGAGGACTATTGTGTAATTAGCACCTCCGGCAAAGTGAAGAAATGAACGTAGCTCTCACCCATTCCATAGGATAGTCTTAGCCTCAAGGACAGTGTCATGGAAGAGTTTGCGACTCTTTGGACCTGCGTCTAAACCCATCCATCCATCGGGAATGCCTTCCTCTTCCGTGGCCGTGCCAGTCTACGGAAAGTGATGAAGATACGAAAGCAGATAAGCCATGTTCTCATACCTTGGCATCTTTGTCAAACTTATCGGCAGTGACGAAATCGACGGGGAAGACGAGCTTAACGTTGTTCTTCTTAGCCTTCTCCACAAGCCCTGCGACTTTCTCTGATCCGGGGGCATCGAAGAGTGAATTGCCAATCTGGCAATCATTGTCAGACTGTTACGATGCCGGTGAAGCGCTTGATAAGTCGTACCGCAACATTCTCGAGCGTCTTCTTAAAGGTGAAGGCCATTCCGCCGCAGATAATCAGCGAGTTAACCTGGTCGCATTATGTCAGATCTTGTAAATATTGCGATCTTCAAGACAAACCTTGTCCAGCATGTTGTCAATAAGTTGGATCTTGTCCGAGACCTTAGCACCGCCGAGGATCGCAAGGAAGGGGCGTTCCGGATGTTCCAACGCTTTTGCGAAGAATTCGAGTTCTTTTTTGACCAGGAAGCCAGCGGCTCTCTGCGGCAATTTCACTCCCACCATACTTGAGTGGGCGCGGTGAGCAGTGCCGAAAGCGTCATTGATGTAGACATCACCAAGCTTGGTGAGGCTGTCTCGGAACGCCGAAACCTTTGCGGGATCAGCCTTCGTCTTCGTGCCGTCCTTGTTTTTGACGGAACCTTCTTCCTCGATGTGGAATCGTAGATTCTCGAGGAGAATTACGGAACCAGCCGGAGCAGATGCAACGGCCTGCTCGACCTCCGGGCCCACGCAATCGTTCAGAAATGTGACTGATTTGCCTAATTGTTTCTCAAGCTCGGCAGCAACGGGTTTGAGAGAGTACTTTTCCACCACCTTGCCATCTGGTCTTCCAAGATGGGACATGAGTGTCACGGTGGATGCGCCTGGCGGTGGAAGGTAAGTATTCATCACAATCAACACGATATAATTATGAAATGACCTTTCTCGATGGCATATTTAATGGTGGGCAACGCTGCGACAATGCGCTATGGAGCGGGATCAATCGATCTCGCCGTAGATAGGGGTGTCGCCATTGAACTTACTGCTGGATTGGTGATCTTGCCATCTTGTTGAGGGACGTTGAAGTCAACGCGGATCAGGACGCGCTTGCCCTCGAGCTCGAGATCAGTGATGGAGAGTTTGTTGGAAAGAGACATGGTGGACGAGAATCAAGGTGGATGTAGAACTGGACCACTGATAAAGCGAATCGCCGCAACCGCGACTTCCCGAACGGGCGATCACAATGATCGCCTAATTCTGCACTCCTTGCTCACGAACACCATGCCCGAAGATGATACGTCTCCAAATACCCTTGGCCTAGCCTTTGACCAGCTCAAAATCGATGAAACAAAAGTCCAGGCCAACACAGTGGCTGAGGAACCAGAGCAGCCTGCTCCTCCTGTAGATGCCGGGGAACCCAGGGCTGAGAAGAAGAAACCATATCTGAATCATGAACGCGTTAAGACGGGAGGCGCGCAGAGGGTACGGCGCCATACGTGTCTAATATAATCCCCAATTCATTCGCATTCGCATTAAGGACAAATTGACGGAAGACGAACTGACGGAACGCATGGCTAGGATCAAGGCACAGAACGACAAGATAAAGCAACGTCGTTTGGTGGGTGGTAGCATCACATGGCGCAACCTCAGCGACTGATGTCGGGTATCTCACGTAGGACGTCGAGGCAGACGAAGATGCATTCAGAAAGATGCAGGAGTCAGAGCGCGCGAAGATCGCTCTCAACAAGAAAGTACAAGAGACCGTGAACAGAACGCGAGAACAGAACGCTAAGCGGAAAATGGACAAGATACAGAGTCGGGAATGGGACTCAGGAAAACCTGCTGCTGACTGGAAGCACGCTGCCCCCGCCAATAAAGAAGAGGCAGAGACAGAAGAGTCCGCCGGGGGGGCGTCCGACTCAAGATGGAGTCGTGGAAGCCCTCGTGGGCGCTCACAACGAGGTGGCAACAGGGTTCGAGGCAGAGGTAGAGGAGGAGCGCTCCCTCCAAGCCAAGAGGTTCCAGCTTCTGAACCTGAACCAGTTGAAGCAGAAGTCGCAGTACCTGAAGCATCATGACAATGCTCTCATCCTCGGCCCGTATTTCATGCATCGTCTGACGTCTTCGGCTACTCACCTTTTTCTCCTTCCGCCTGAAAGCACCATGACCGCAATAATTACGATTGGAATTGTATCAAATGTACCACAGCTTCCCAAACACGACTTGAATCTTGGAAATGAACATGATGAAGTGATAGCCACAGGAGAGGGAGGATTGCAAGTTGAGTTCAATTGTTGGAGCGTTCTGCCTTCGGAATTTACTTGATCGCAGGCTCGCATGCGCCGTACTCAAAGAATGCCATGTCTTAGTCTTGATGACCTTCGTTGTTCTGATCCCGTGATCAAGGCGCCCCCTTACGTCGAATTCCCAGTGGTCGAGTAGGGGTGAAGACTTTCGTGGGCATCAAGACACCAAAAGTGGGGAAGCCGCTGGAAGCCGACGAAGAATGCCCATGACCGACATTGAGTCGGGTTTTCTACACTGGTGATCCAAGGATTGAAGAACAAGCCCGAGGGAGGGGGAGGAGACGGGAAGATGGGGTGTCACTAGACTTACACCACTTGAGTCCTGACAATCCCGCTAATTCGGTCAGCTATCTTCAACTACGCGACTCCGGAGTGGCGAAGAAATGGGATACTATGCCACTTGTCGGGCCGCTCAGTCGGTCCGTTCATACTTCGATGCTCCAATCATACCTCGCCGATGTTTTTTTCACAGACACGCGACCACGCTTGAAAGTCGGTGCAGCAAAAACTTCGGTACCCGTTGTACTTTGCGTCACTTTGATGCTGCCGTATAAAATGTGGGGTACAACATCCTTCATCCTTCGCTTAACCATAGCTCATCTTCCACCATGAAATTCTGGCAGGCTCTTTTACCCTCTATTACAGTGTTCACCGCGGTTGTGAATGCGGTAGTTGGACCAGGGATCGTCACAGGCAACACCGTAGTCCATGATCCAACCATGTGCAAGGACAGCAGCGGGAAGTGGTTTGTCTTCTGTAAGATCCTATCAATAAACTAATCTGCATCCATCCTGAGGACAATTTTAGCGACCGCGCCTGGCCTCGAAATCAGGACCTCCACCGACAGAACCGCCTGGACTTTAGTTGGGAAGGTGTGGCCTAACGGTGCCCCGTGGACCGATACCTACACTCTGACTTCCAACGGGTGCGTACGAACACGACCATCTGTACATCTATATACCAAACTCAGATATCGTTTCAAGGAATCTTTGGGCTCCAGGCAAGTGACTCACTATAGTATACTAGTATCGTCACTCAGATAGCACAGACTGTACCGTGATCGGAAGTACCTTCTATGTGAGTCCGTCCAAGCTTTCTGAGTCCCCTGCCGCGACTCATGTTTGTATAGCTATACTACGCGGCATCAAGCTTCGGTTCGCAGCGCGTGAGTTTCTTCTATTCTGATATCCGTTCACACTCATTGCGTACCTCAAGTCTGCAATTTTCTTCGCTAAATCCTCCACCGGGTTACCTGGTTAGTGTGCTCCTGATGCTACGTTGTGACGATCTTCTGACGTTCGTTTGACGATACAGGAAGCTGGACAAACGAAGGTTTGGTTACCGAGACATTCCCAGGGGATAGTTACAACGTACGTTCTTCACATCGGAAGACAAATCACGCTGAACCAACAGCACGGCATTCCCCGTCTAGGCCATTGATCCAAAGTAACTAAATGCGTTTTCTGAAGTGGTTTGAAGCTGATTATATGACTCTAGCCTGATCATCGACGGCAGCAACTGGTATCTAGCTCTAGGGAGTTTCTGGACTGGGATCAAACTGGTGAAGTGCGGTCTTGGTTTATTACATATGTTAATCACTCTCGCTAAATCTCCCTTGTTAGATTGAGTTCGTCGACTGGCAAACCATCTAGCAGCTCTGTCACAGCCCTTGCACAACGTTTCACTGCCTCTGGTGCCATTGAGGCGGCGTCCGTATTCAAATCCGGGAGCTTCTGGTATCTGTTCACTTCCTGGGACAAGTGTTGTTCGGGTACTTCCAGTACCTACAATATCCGTGTCGGTAGATCTTCGAGGTATGTTATCCATTATCCAGCCACTCTTTGTCGGTCGAAATTATCAGATTGACCAAAACCATCTAGCCCTACTGGCCCGTACGTTGATCAGGCAGGTGTCGCCTTGACCTCAGGTGGAGGCACCTTGGTATTGGGCACCCACGACAATGTGAGTCATCGACTATGAACTATACCAAACCTTTAACTGAAGTGGTGCCTCGGATAGATTATTGGTCCTGGTGGTCAAGATGTCATGGCTGACGGCGATGGCCCTATCCTCGTATACCGTACGTACGCTTTTCTCAAGACCACGAAGGCGTATGTTGATTTGTTTGTCTAGACTACTACACTTCTTCGGGCAACTTCGTGAGTGGCGGTGTTTTCGGTCGGCCATAGCTGCAGTGACTCATGCCCTTCGTTTCGGTAGCTCGGGATCAACAGACTGGATTTCTCCAGCGGATGGCCGGTACGATCAGGATGAATTCGTTTTTCTTTGCGATGGTGTTATTGACACATTTTTGTAGCTCGTCGTCTAGTTTCATTATGGTATTCTCTTACGGTATAGGTATATTGAAGGGGTACAACGTTGTAAATATTAAGGCGTCCGGCCAGAAATGTTGCGGCGATACCACATCATTCGGAAGGTGTTGTCATTTCAGACACGTTGAGCAAAAATCGTTCCACAACAGCCTTTCCTCTCTGAAGGTTTGCCAGTGATATCCTCTCGTTAGGTAGATGAGCTTGGTCCTGGTAATAGGGTCAAATCCTGAAAGCAGATAAAAAAGGACAATCTAGAGTACTTACAGTACTCTGTCCCATGGGAAGATGGAGAGCTCGGCACTTAAACTCCTTCTCAAGGTACGGGATGGAAGGGATTGACTGGGACGAGCCAATTAGTGATTAAACAGAGTGCTTAAGTTAATATAGAAAGACTTACCCCGCCTTCTCGAATCCGCAATGGCTCTACGCCCCACTCATCTCGCACAGCCTTTTCCAATGACTTGAACCATGGACCATCCAAGTCCCCAAGCCACCAGTCTGCTGTATGGTCAATGGAAACCTAGAAAAAGAGCATCAAATATGATATCGCCAAAGTAGCATTAGCGGGACCTGTATTTCGTTTGGAGAATTGAATCCGGCAAAGGATGCATGGAGGTGGTCACAGAGAGATTTGACTACGGCGTTCAGATCTTGATCCGGGACAATCCGTAGGGAGATTTGTGCTTTCACGCTGCCTGGGATGACGGTGGCATCTGATATATAGCCATTTCGCATCAGAAGCCAAAGGTTGAAGCGTGAATGATGACGCACTTCTCGGACCAGAAATCTGGATATTGTGAATTGTCAATGACGGTTCGCACCATCGCGAAGCGATGGTAGATGCTGGTCTCTGTGTAAGATGAGACAGAGTCAAATATAACTGTTGTTCCTCCTCCGTCTGTGGACAGACACTATCATCTGTGTACACAAATGTCAAACAAGCAGGCAAGGCGATCACAAGATATAATAACGTACAGAAATTCGGTATTTGCACGCGGTTAGTGTTATCGGTTAACGTGGCAAGGAGTCGCACCCTTTGTGCATCATTCAATGACATGGGAAGTAAGGGAAGAGTTCAACTCACATGTCAAGCATGGGCTCTACCACAGCACCGCCCTCAATACCAGAATGCAAGTCGGGCATGTTGCTTGAGATCTACAATGGATGATGGGTGATGGTTTCCGGATGGTGCAATGGGCATACACACCTGTAAAGTGCAATGAACGACCCCACGAAGACCGTAAGTTATGCATGGTGGGGACTCTGCGATCCACGTCGAGTTGCTACAAAATGTCACCAATCTTCGTACTAACGCGATACGGAACTAAAAGGATGAAGCTAACCTGACAAAAATAGCATCTATATGGCCGATCTGTTCCTTGTGTCGTTTAACGGCGTCGCCGAAGCCAGTGCTCCCACATTCCTCTTCGCCCTCGATCAAGAACACCAAGTCGACGGCTAGAGACCTTTTACTTAGCAACTCAGCAGCAGCGCAAGCAACGGCCATGATAGGTCCTTTATCATCAGTAACCCCTCTCCCGTAGAGGTATCCATTGCGGCCGCTTAACGTCCATGGATCCGAATGCCAACCGTGGGGCGGGGCTGATATCACGTCGTAGTGTCTATAGGAAATCATTCAGCTAGCTTCTACGGGAGGAAGCCGGAAAGCACCTACCCGTAAAACAGGATTCTCTGCTTCCGAACTCCTGGTTTGCTTGTACCGCTGAATGTGCCAAGAACAAGCGGATTTGCACCTTCTCCTGTAGGAAGCTAGTGGTATGTGGTAAGTGATAACCCAAGGAGAGGAAAATCATGCATACTAATGTTGACTGGGCACCCAGCTGCGCCAAACACTTCTTCAGCCAGATAGCAGCCTGTCTGCAGTCTTCACTGTGCTTTGATAGGCTGCTTACGCTTTGAAAGGCCACGAACTTAGATAGCGCGTATTCTATAGTGAGGTGAGTAATTGGCCTATCAACCAAGACGAGGAGAGTGACTTGCCGATGGTTGACTTTGAAGTGATAGCATGCCTAGATGGATCGCGTGTCTTGGGAGGAACGACATCCCAAATCTGTAAATGTTTGAATTCAAGTCGTGTAGCAGTGAAGGGATGAAGGAACCCACCTTGATGTAATCGTCATTGCCTCCGGTAATTAGTTGGAAGCTGTCGATAGTTAAATCTACATCGAACTCTTCGTTTGTGCTTGCCCATAGTTGAGATGAGGGTTGAGAGATTTTGGACGAGAGGATGATTCCATCATGCCCCTTCCAGGAAGCGGTACAATCGAAAGACGCGGACCAGCGCTGGCAATGTCAAGGGGATGAGTTAGGAGATGTGCGAGATGTGTAAAAATGACATGATTACCCACCTGGATACGCCCTCCAGCTGAGAAGGTGTATAGATCCGAACCAAGGAGGGAGACAGAAAGTATGTCTACGCCCTAGGGTTATCGGATGTCGCGTCAATAGTGCTCTCCATAAATGAACACTAGGGAACGCACCTCGTCAACGATGATCGTCCTCACACAAGCCCTCGTTTCGACGTCGAGTACCTTGACATAGCCATCTTGACAGCCAGCGTAGATGGTCTCGCCACGAGCAGCAATTGCTAGAACTGCACCATGCTGGAAAGTAAACGTGTGTACGAGTTGAGGGAGAGGCGACGTGGATTTGATTATCCATAACTGATTTGAACCCGTGAACGAAGAAAACGCGTCCGAATGAGAAGGGACGTACTTTGACTGTTTCGTCACCACTACCAGTTACTAGTTGTGTCTCCTCGCTAGCACTGTTGTCACTTTCGAGGATCGCCATACAGTAAAGGTACCCGTAGTGGGCGGAATCAATCACATTCGTTGCCGGAACTTGAAGCTTGTTCAGTTGCCCGACCTCCGTGCGTTCAAGATGAATGCTATTCAAAGAGGTGGAGGCACTATTATTTGCGAAAAGGTCTGCAGGACGCCTTTCGTGCTGAGGATAACTGTCGAAGAACCTGTGAGGTTTGCGAGTATTGGGTGTGCTTGTTCCCGATCCAGGAGCCGAGTCTACAACGCCTTGGAGACCACGAAAGTCGTACCACTGTAGGGAAGTGTCTTGGCAGCCGATGTATAGGGTGCCCAGAGACGGTGACCAAGCGAGTGAGAAGAGATCCCCCGAGCCTGTCTCTTGGTATGGGTGAAGGACATAGAGTAAGGTAAGCGTCTTAGTGGACCATACGCAGACAGTACTGTCCCCCGATGCGCTGAACAACCAATCCCGCTCGCTTGCGTATTCGAGTGCCAGTACACTTCCAGTGTGCTCCCGTAACGTCCGGACGAGTTGGAAAGTCTTTCGGCACCATACCTACATTCGTGCACACATTTCAGATGCCACTACGAGCATGATCACAAAGACGACAACTTACAGAGATGTGGCAATTCTGGCCGCCAGAGAAGATCAAGTCATCGCTGGCAGCGAGACTGAGAACGGAGCTGTTCTCTTCGTGTAGAGAGTGGATCAGAGCTGGCATGTCGTCTCTGTTTTGCAAATCGCGACTGAGAGATGCTGGACGACGGGTGGTGGTGATGGTAGTGCGTGTATCGAACTTGGAATGAGACTGGAACACGCACATAATAACAATGTGGCGTACGATGAGGAACTCTGGCCATCATGAGAGGCGGGTTGCTCTTTAAAGGCCTTTCTCTGGCGGCTGTGACAAGCGAATGCGGTTTCTTGAATGCAGAGAACAGCGTCGCAGTAATGCAGGCGGTGGTGGCGCTAGAGTCTTCGTGCTAGTACTACGGTGGTTTACTACTTCGGCTGTAGGTGGAACGACAAACAATAACACCATCACTTCCGATCATGGCGAAATTCAGTCTTCGTTACTGTTGAAATACTGGAATTATTTGTATAGGTTCTATTTATTCTAGAGTTCCAACCACGAAAAGGTCTCCTTCACCTCGAACTTGCTTTCTAGGGCAATATTATCGCAGCTAGTCCCAAAAGACAGCCCATATTCACCAGCAGATGCTACCCATTTATGACTGCTCTCGTCCCAGTAAGAAACAGCATATTTGTCGAGTTTGATGGTGACCGTGGTGGAGCTTCCAGGACGAAGGTCTCTGGCCTTTGCGAATCCTTTCAATTGGAGTTTGGGGTGTATGAGATGTCGTTGAGGATATGCGACGTAGACCTGGATGACTTCCGACCCTGTCGTAGAGCCTATATTCTTAACGGTGATACTGACTTCTAGTCCGAATGGCTGTTCAGGTAGCATAGCACAGCCCACCCTCGACAGTTCAAACTTTGTATACGATAGTCCGTGACTGTAGGAGGTGAGCAATTGGATAAGCTAGGTGTAGATAACGCACCCGAAGGAGAAGAGAGGTTTGATGTATCTTGCTTGATAGTGCTTGTAGCCCACGAATAGGTCTTCGCGGTAATGGATCTTTCCATTCTCGCTGCGCATGCAAAGATGGGATGGGACGTCCTCAATGCGAACGGGTAAAGTGAGCGGGAGCCGCCCACTTGGGTTGATCTTCCCAAAGAGGACATCTGCAAGCGCATTGCCTGCTTCATTGCCCGAATACCAAGCTTGAATGATCCCGTTTACGTCGTCTACCCAAGGCATCGATACAGCTGATCCCTAACAAGAAGTGTAAACATCAATATAGGATGTATAACATTATTATGCTTACGGCTTGTATACAAACTACTGTGTTTGGGTTTGCTCGGCTTAGCTTTGTTATTAACTCGTCCTGCCGTCCAGGAAGCTGCAGACTAGGACGATCAAAGCCCTCGCTCTCCCATTCCGGGGTGAGGCCTCCAATGTAGATGACTACATCAGATTTCGCAGCTAAGTCGACAGCCTCCTGAATAGCTTGATCAGGATCAATCTTAGGACATCCGCCGAGGCGCTACATATACAGGAAGTACATCAGCAGTAGCACTGCGGATGTAAGACAGGTTATCCACGTACAACTCCCCGCATAAGTGCAGGCTGTGACGCGGCAACTTCGTCATCTGGACCGTCATCTATGGGCGAAGTATTTGTGTACACGACAAGGATATCAACTGCGCTTTTAGCCTTGAGTTCTATGACAGCCTTCTCCTCAATTGTACCTTGACTATATGGACCTGAGACGAGATGCAGGCCAGATGGAGAGCCACTCACCCATAGAAGAAGTCCCCAGGTGTCTGCTTTGTCCAATTGTCGATGGTTAATTTTCCGTCCACGAACAGTTTAGCACGACCTTCATTTTACAGTGAGTTACCTACTGAAAAGTAAGGGCCGGACCAGACAATAAGACTCACCGGCAACGGTCAACCCGAGTTCGTATAGCCCGCTGGTCTCGACCGTAAGTTTTCCCGACAACTTGATAGTCCATTCATCCGCCAGTCCAGAAGGAAGGAAGTCGTTCAGTTTTACCCGGGTGTCGTTGAGAATAAAATCGGCGACCGCTTTCGTTGGTTTACCATTCGCATCTTGGTTATAAAAAGTACAAAGCCAGCCGGATTTGCCATCCGGAGCGGTTAAATTGTTTTCCAGAGTTGGAAGATATTTGTGTGCTAGCGGATGGTAATCATTTAACTGTGAGCATAGATACCTCTCACAAGCAAGCGTACCGTAACATCCGACGGTGTAAACAGTCGTTACGCCCTTGGGAACAGCATTTTGGATACCTTGCCAGGGTGTTGTAACATAGGTTGGCTTGAGCGCTGCTGAACCACCGCCAGAGATAATTCGCTCTTGAACATGCGGTCCAATCACCGCAATTTGTTTGACTTGAGAAATAGGTAAGGTGTCACTCTGGTTTCTGAGGAGGACCATTCCTTCTGCGGCCAGCCTCCTACAGAACTGGCGAGCCTCGGGAGAATCGCGGCTCCGCTCGACACCATCGCCATACACAATGTCGGGGTTTCTCTTCGCTTGTTGTTGGATGAAAGTGAGGAGGTTGGTGACACGCTCATTGATGGTTGGGAGGAGTAGCTTTTGCGCGGTGAGGGAGTGGTGAATTAGTACGGGAGTACGCCACCTGGGTGGCCCCGGCATTTCCAGGTCCAAACCTGCGTTCAGAGGCTCAGAGACACCGTAAGTGCCAAACCTTGATGGAATGGATGAGACTTGGCGGAATCAGCAACCAAATGAATGAAATACCAATCGCTCATGACGATGCCATTGAACTTCCATTCGTCTCTCAGGATTACCTGCAGAAGAGTGGGATTCTCTGAGCAGTGCAACCCGCCGATGCGGCCGTATCTATCGGGCGACCATGAGATAATGGGTTTGGATAAGACAGGAATATTGCCTACGCGGTCATAAATGCCCCAGGCTTTGCATGCTTTTGTGCAAGCATGAAGCTGTTCACCGACGTCACTATCTCCACGGGAGACAAGAGGCAACGCAACATACGGATACAGGTAAATCTCACGCAAGGCCCGTTCCGACATAACTGACTCTGCAGCAGTCCTTTCGTGCTCTTGATCATTAGCTACAAAATGCTTGATTGTCGCCGACACTCCTTCACTCTGGAGGCCATTCACATACGCAGCTGCCATAACGCCTGAAAATAGATCGTAAGTAGCATGGTGGTGTCAAGCATGGGTATATGTAATAACCAGACAGATGGGGATCCTCTGAAAATGATTCAAAGGCTCGCCCACCGAGGGGGGAACGGGGTATGTTGCACGTAGGAGCAAGTAAGACAACAGAGGATTTGGTTTTGGCCTCCTGCGCTAGAAAAGCGCCAGCCTCATATATAAGTTGTGGATCAAAGGTCGCGGCCAGAGAAGTGGCGCACTACGGGCAAGTCATTAACTGTAATGAGACTCGGGGTGCGGCGTCTTACTGGAAGACATTGCGAAGGTGTTGACACGAAATGCGATGATCCCCTCACTCCCTGTGATAGTTCCTTGTCAACAGTGTGTAATTGTGCAATTTTGAAATGTTACATTAGGGCCGTCGCTCATACGAATGGAGGGGATCTTCAGTCGGTCGATGGGTGAGGTATTCCACCAGTTCGGAGCACCCAACAAGTCGATCTTCTCATTGACGGTGAGTTTCTTGATGAGCTCAGGAATTGATGCTTCGAGGAAGGAGCGGGAGTCGGTCATGGTTGCGGGCGTAAAGAGACTTGTACCCCAGACGGATATTGCTAGCTTAATAACCAGAGCGGAAAAACTGCGGAGAATAATGATGGTGAGTAAATATTGCTTTTGGAGAGGCTCATGTTCGGGGTCAGCTTGAATTTGGGCAGAAATTTCGATGAGTTCTGCTCGGCGTGGATTTGATGGTCGACTGCCGGTTGTCGACAAGAAGTAAACTGTTCCGAGATTCCGGGCCCGTTTGCGCTCCCGTTCCGTCACTTCATCACGTGGAATAGGCGCTTAATATGGCAAATACCTCCAAGGTAGTACCTCCTGACCGTCTCCTCCTGACCTCTCTTGCGTCTGACCATGTCGACAGAAGGCAATATTTCCGATGTCTTGACGAATCTGACGCGTCCCCCGACCGATGCCACTCTTACCGTCCGCATCATCAAGTCCTTTGAATTTCGGACCGAACGCAGTCTCGTCCTTCATGATATAAATCTGGAGACCACTACTGTGGGCGAGCTCAAGGAGATCGCTTCGAAAGGTAGAATGTTCTGCTGAATTTTACGACACAATCAGAGACCTGCAATATGTTTGTCACCCATCAGCTGTCAAAACGCAACCAGGCTGGAAAGCGTACAGGAATGTGGAGCTTGGTGAGCTTCATGATGGATCACGCGCGTCGAATTCCTGATCAAACCTAGATACACTCAAGCTATATTCAAAGGCGCATGGAGCCAAGGTTTGTGGATTTGTGTATCAGTCAGGATTGTGATGATGGTGAAGTATGATAGACCACAAATCTCATAATTAATCTTGATCACGACGACTGGCTATTCAAAGATGATAGCAAATTCCTTATCGATCTGGGATTCGGTACGGAGTGCCTATACATTTTGCATCAAATCAGACAGCAAACCTCGTTCAATAGAAAACGAAACCGAAGTGAGCTTCTTCAACGGCGAAATGTACGAAAAGTTCAGAGCGAATCCAGAGGTACGTCTGAAATACTGTTCACCTACAACAATATACTGATTACACAATTAGACACGCTGGGATTCATGATAGGTTTAATTGCAGTACTACAATATGGCAAGGTATATATCAATTGCGGCGTGAGCATCACTCTAAAATTGCAGGTGTGGATGTAATGTGTAGAACAAACGAAGTGGAAGGAAAGACGAATGCCGAGATCACTGGTTAGCGCACTGTACCCGAGGCTCCTCGTGATCTTCGTCCATCGCATCATCAGACATATTGTGCCTCGTGTGATGGTCAACATCGGCGAGGTGAACCTCTTCGATGGCAGTGTTCTTCGGAAACTTTTCAAGAGGTTGACGGGGAGGGAGAGCTTGTTCAAGAAGGTGAATGACGCCTGGGTCCATGTGTTCGGGGAATTTGACGTTTAGTTTGACGAACATGTCTCCGGGTTCGTGGTGCCTCCGTGATGGCATACCCTGACCATGGATGACCTTGACATCACCTGCAGTAAAACGATCAGACACAAAGAAAAGGATGGGCAATATCCAACGTACCGTGCTTGACGACTTCGCCTGGTTCAATCTTGACTAAAAGTGCGCGCTCATCTAGGTGTTTGATTGCAAATTGACCACCGGCGAGTGCTGTCAGAAGATCGATGTCGACTTCGATAATGAGATCGTTATCCTTGCGCGTGAATCGTTCATGAGGTTTCTCTTCTATGACTATGATAACGTCCCCAGGTTCGGCTGTAGGAGATTGGTCGCTTTCCCCTCTGAACTGGATTGTTTCGCCGCCCTTCATGCCCTTGTCGATGTGGACCTCCAGTAACTTTTTGTCCGATAAGACCTTTTTGCCCTTGCACGTCCCGCACCGATCCTTTTGGTTGATCACCTCTCCGGTCCCACTGCACTCGTCGCAACCTGATTGTATTTGCTGGATCATCGGGCCCATTTGACGCATAGTAATTTTTATGCCCCGACCACCACAAACGCCGCACTGTCGCACAGCACCCTCCTTTCCACCCTTGCCTTTGCACTTGACACATATGATATTGCGTGTGAGGGAGAGTTTGGTGGTTTTGCCTTTGTAGAGATCTTCCAAAGATACGGAGACGCGATGTACGAGGTCCTTGGTCTTCCTTGGACCTTGCGATCGACCCGACCCGCCACCGAAGAAGCCGCCACCAAATAGCTGACTGAACAAATCCTGGAGAAAACAAAGGCTTGAGCGCGCGCCCATGAAACCCGATATGGCTGAGATACGCACCTGAGGATCCATGCCGCCCATGCCACCCTGTTCCGACAGTCCAGCCTCTCCCCGCGCATCGTAAATGCTGCGTTTCTCTGGATCTGACAAAACTTGATATGCGTGCGTCACTTCTTTGAACACTTCTGGGTCGCCACCCTTGTCGGGGTGTAGTCGGAGAGCCCTACCATGCAAATGTCAGCGCATGTTCTAACATAATCTTCACTCTTCGCAAGTACTTTTTGCGGTAAGCCTTCTTCAGATCAGCTTCTGAGGCATTTGGTGGTACTTCAAGGAGATCGTAGAATTTCCTGGATCATCGCTCATTAACGCCAATTGAATGCCGCAGGACGGATGCTCACGTTTCCTTGACCATTGTGTGTAGTAGGATGAGGGGAACGGGAGGAAGAAAGAGTGTTAGTAGTGATGGCTGTGGAAGATGAAGCTGTTTTGAGCTTCAAAGAATTTGCGAGAACACTCAAGAATGTGCGCCACGATTCGCTTACAAAAGCAGCCGGAATAGGCAAAATCAAATTCGCAATTTACGCTTAGTACAGCCCGGGCGCTCAAACCCAAGCTCAAGCGACGCTAACATCGGGATATACATCAAACCGCCTTTGGGTCGTTACAGGTATACCAGCTCTGGCTGTTTTGAAGGTCTCAGGATCTGATATAAAGAGAATAAATGATGTGATGAACAGCATGAATAGAGAACAAACCGATGTCTGCATAAATGATGGTTTCATCTTCACCAGCCTCAGAGAGGATCAGTCCCCTGTGCAAATTGTCAGCGAGGCGTTCAAAGCGGCGATGCGTCAAGTCCACTTACATCGGATCTACCACCATAGAGTGCCCCCACTATTGATAGCTGAGTGATAATGGAAGAGAGGTATATTTGATTCGAGGAACTCACGGCATGATACCCTGCAGTGAGGTCCCGCGCCGGGCTGCACATGGAGAAGAAGACTTGATTGTCTACAGCCCGCCCCCTTTGCAACAGCTCCCAGTGAAGGGGGCCTGTAGTCAGGTTGAAGGCGCCTGGATATACTAGAACGTGACAACCTATGTAAACACAATATTAATCAGCCAATGATTGGGCGAGCAATCTCAAATCAAAAGGCAGACCTCTGCGGGCAGCGATCATCGCAAGCTCTGGGAAGCGAACATCGTAGCAAATCCCAAGTCCGATACGTGCAAATTCTGTAGAGTAGAAGGAAACAGATTAGAGAGGGCCTCGTTGAGATTGGTAGGTGCATTACCAGTGTCAAAGAAGTTCATCGACTTCCCTCCGGTGAGAGTCTCGCTTTCCTTAGCCATAATGAGTGGAGCCAGTGAAGATGCTAGATCTTTCGAACCTTGAATGTGATCTTTCCCGGAATGTCTATATCGAATAGGTGAACTTTGCGATGCATGCAGACGAGTTCCCCTAAATGCCAAGAACGTCCGGTGAGAAACAGGCTAATCTCTACGGTACTATATCCCACCAGCAGGAGAGTACACGGTGCAGGTATTGTATATCTTGCCGTCGGTGTCATCTTTCTCGGGGATGGAGCCTAATCGACAGTCAAGCAAGAGTCTTCACCCGTGGACTGTGAGCATACCACCAATAAGCCACGATCTCGTTTCTTTCGCGACTTCGGAGAGCATTTTGACGGACTCACTCGTGCTCTTCGCGATGTCGTACGGTGTGCCGGGCGTGTATCCAATTTCCTCTGCATATACTGGGAAGTGGACATGCCCGTATGGTGAGTTAAAGCATTCCTAATTGCATCAATTAGCGCGGATATACGAACAGGAGGGTTATACACATGCAGGGAGTACGATTATACTTGGTTTCTGCTGGTCTGCCCGCCTGCTGGCTGCTTTGAGCACCATTTCCCGTGCATGGCGTAGGTTATCGGATTTGTTGGCGCCGACGTTGCCTAGCTGAACTAGGGCCAATGTAAATGACTTGAAGGTTGGCGGGACTTTCAAGGGCATGGTTTGAGTTCAAAGGTGGTGGTTCCATGGAGCAAATGCGGACTTGACCCTGAGTGATAAGATAAGATCGATCTATATTATTGCGCGACTTGGTTACTCATCATCACCAACCACCATTATCTATGCTAGTAGCCGTCTACAATCCAGTCGCTGGGGACTGCACAGCAAAGCAAGTCTTCGAGGACGAGGTCTTCCCATTGCTGGCACAACACAAGAAATCACAACTCAAACAGTTCTCGACTGAACGCGCTGGGCACGCAGGGGCCCTCGTAAAAGAGCTGATCGACTCACTCGACGCAGGCGTGCAGGAGATCACTGTCGTTTTGGGCTCCGGAGATGGCACGTTGCATGAAATCATCAATTCAGCGACGACCCTCAACGGAGGCAGAAATGTCAAGGTTTCGATCGTATTGATCCCATGTGGCACAGCCAATGCCCTGTACTACTCGGTATTCCCGCCGGGCGAGGGAGAGGGCCCCCATGATCGACTCAGGTCGCTCAAGTCATACCTCGGTGGCGGGACACGCAAACCCCTCACGGTGGCTGTCACCACGCCCGTGTCGGCGAGTGGCGAACGAAACCCCCACCCATTGCTGTCATCTGTAGTCGTCTCGACGGCGCTCCACGCGTCAATCCTATATGACTCTGAGAGCCTCAGAAAGGAGATGCCGGGAATTGAGCGATTCAAAGTGGCTGCTCAGCAAAACCAGACAAGATGGTATCATGCAACCGCTGAATTTACGCCGATCCCTGGTTCGGGCGACGTACAAATATACGATCCTTCGACCAAGCTGTTCCATACGGTCTCAGAAGGTGCCACAAAGCTAGAGGGACCATTTGCGTACTTCCTTTCGACGGTCAATGTCGATCGACTGGAGGTGGCATTTAGAATAACACCACTGGCGGTGTCGCTGCCCCCGAGCGAGGCTTGTCTGGATGTGGTCGTTTTGCGACCTCTGCGCCATCCTGACACGGCAAATGAGTCAGAGGAGTGCAGAAAGGAGTACGTGAATCATTTGTGGGGTACCATGACTGGTGCATATCGTGGTGGGGACCATGTGGATATTCGATATAGCAATGGGGAAGCAGCAGTGGAATATTATAGATGTGGGGGCTGGAAATGGATACCGGTCAGTCTCCATTTCACTAAAGCGGCTACCGCACTCACGATTGACACAGGCTGTGGACGACGAGCGTGCTCATATGATTTGCACCGATGGTTATATCACCCAGATCGAAACAGGAGGTCACGCGTCGTGTTCGATAGGAAGTCAAGTTGACAACGAACAATTTGCGATATACGCATGAATGCCATTGTGTCCTTAAGTTACACCTAGATGTAGTAGACAGATTCGTAGATTGGTTGAGTATCGTGTCTGCATGATAACTACATGACTGACACCATAAGTACTGAGATATAGGGCAAATGGAGGGGCGCTCACAACGATGTTAAACCTGAACTTGCACTTCCGTTGTCGAAGGCTGAGCCTTTCCGGCCAGTATCTCCCCTATCACCTCGTTGGCCTTGGCATGTACTTCGTCAATGGTAGCGGAGCTATCGATCTGCACGAAGAGTCTAAGTCAGATTGTCACGACACTGTAAGGCTCACGTTACCTCTGCAACCTTGCCCAGTGCTTGATAGTGTTCAATCACAGGCATGGTCTCATTCTTGTAGGTTTCTGGATACAACAGGTAAGAACATGGTTAGAAAAGCTAACAGCGCGACGCACGGAAGCGTTTCTTAATGCTTTCTGCGTTGTCGTCCTCCCGGCCGCTTGTCTTGCCACGTTCAAGGAGGCGTTCCAGCATAACTTCCTCTGTTGTAGTGAAGAAGAGAACGAGAGAAGACGGGCAAACCTATGGTCGTCGCATAAATGCAAGGGGATAAGGAGAGTGGTATAGTGTTCACCTCATTGTCGAATTTGGCAGCTTGATCCATTTTGCGAGGGAAACCGTCGATGAGGAACCGACCGTGGCCGTCTGCCCACCCTTCTCCCTCATGGCTCTCTTTGAGAGCAGCGTGCATCGCGATCTCTAACAACTTAACAGTCACTTCCATAGGGACAATGGTGCCCTCTTTGATACACGTCCGGATCAGGTCACCATATTCAGAGCCTTCGCGCACTTGCTCTGCTCGAAGAAGATCACCAGCTTGACGTGATTAAGCAGATAGGTGGATATGCAAGTAGGGATCCGACTGTACCAGAGAGATGGCAGAAACCAAAGTCCTTGACGAGATAGGCACATTGTGTTCCCTTACCAGCGCCAGGTCCTCCCAGAACGAAGATGACGGTGACTTTGGATGCGTCGAAAACGGGTGATCCAGCTGCAGGAGCTACGGCCGTCTCAGACGACTTGCTGTTGCCGTCCTTCTTCAGATGAAGTGCGCCAGCGATCTTGTCAATGAAGGCTGGCATTATTGGTTTGATTCCTTGTGCTGAGGTGGTACGAGAGGGTGATCAAATTGCCTTGGCTGTGAAGACGCTGGCGCGCTCTTCTCCCTTTTCTTGATAACTGTG
Organism: Sanguinoderma rugosum; assembly: GCA_017499575.1. NCBI lineage: Eukaryota > Fungi > Basidiomycota > Agaricomycetes > Polyporales > Polyporaceae > Sanguinoderma > Sanguinoderma rugosum. The sequence continues at coordinate 3,509,104 of VTPW01000001.1, read as the reverse complement.
TAGAACGCTGCAAAGGACAGAACAGACAGCGCAGCGAATACGAGTGGATTTGGCGCTTTATTGCGATTTGGAGGGTGGACGCTCATGGCAAGAGGTGCACAGACGCGGTCATGCTATTTGGCTGCACGCAACAGATCCAAATAAAGAATAGAACGCAGACGCGCTCTCCAAGAGAAGTTGAATATCAACCACGACAGTCACCATGGATCTCCGCTTCAGTCATGGAACTAACATTTACGTGGTCAGGCCCTGCTGCAACGAAGATGCAAGCGATCTAGTCGCAATAGGAGGCGAGCACTCAGTTCAAGTCCTCAGACTTGAAAGTTAACTTTGGTTTCCATAATTTCGATAGTTTGTTCACATTGCCTTTCTGCAGACAGAATCAAAATGCGAAGTTATTGCTTCGTTTCACATAGGCTCCAGAATTACTGCTCTAGCCTGGGCATCTAATGCGATATCACCGGGAGCAGGGGATGATTGGAGTATACAGTGAGTTTCCTTATATTGGTAGTCATACATAGCATGGCTAACGTCCGAACTAGGCTTGTCGCAGCGAGCTTCGATTTCAGGCTGCATCACCTAACGAAAACGCCGTCTAATGCAGAAAATATCTATTCTTTCGCAGGAGGCATCAGCGGCCACCACGGCAAGATTAACGACATGACATTCTGCGGTGGTCATGGAGAAGATAGTTCGCGTTACGTTGCGACAGTCTCGGGTATCACAATTGCAGTTCTTTGTGATTTTCTTACCATTGATTCTCTTCAGATGACAGGATGCTGATGATATGGGACCTCTATCCGCCAACCGAACTGCCTTCTCGTCCTGGTTCGATGGACAGAGACGACTCGCCTACCCCGCCGCCTCGAGCCCAGCCAACGGCCTACGTCATCCCTTTCTCTCACCCCCTGGTATCAGTTTGTTCTCATCCCCTGACCAGCAAGGAATTGGTTGTGGCAGATTGCCGAGGCTCGATATTCCTCACTGACTGGCGGTCAGAAAATGACGAGAAGGACCGTGATAGCTGGCGCCATTCAAGCATCATGGAACTCACTGAACCATCACTACTCGCTGATGGCTCTGCTGGGATATCAGTCCAGTGGAGCGGATCTGCCGGGTGGCGGAGAGATGCGATGGATATGTAAGAACCCCATTATGTGGCCGTTCTTTGTTGATGATATTGACACACTTTTCATTTCCTTAGCATCGGTGCTGCTTACGGGCCTAAATTCCACATCTGGGATCTGGCAACATTACAAGGCGGAAAGCCTCGAGTGAGCGGGACGACCTTTCCCGAAGGCACCCACCGTTTCAGGTACGAGAGACGAGGACAACCATGGCGATCACCGTCTCGGGTACTGATGAGTCTCATAGGTGGTGCCATACATATCCGGAATATTTTGCTGTTTCTAGTCAATCGCCGCTTAAGGGCGCGGTTATCCACATGCATAACATCAATTACGTTCATGCGCAGCCAACGGTTCTCAGTATTTTGCCACGTCCGCACTTCGTCCGAGATTTCGATTTCCTGGCCGCCCCAGGCATTCCGCGTTTGGTGGTGGCCGTCGGCACGGAATTGGCCATTTTTCCCATCGGTGTAGATTCGTGAATACAATGAGCCAATCTTTCATTTCATAAATATAGATTACATCTCTTCCAGACTAAACTACCATGGTTCGTGGATAAATGACAGTTTCGACACTAAGCAATTGTGAGAGGAACATGCACAGCTAATCGACATTGCAGAATACGAAGTACGACGTACAACAAGCGAGGGAGAGCATTATACAAATGTGATAAAAGCTAGTGAAGTTAATGATCGTATCCCTGCGAGGTTTGCAGGTGTTGGTATGACACTTGATGTCCTTGACTGGGGTGAGCTTGATGAATAGCATGTTGATACTGCTGATGCGGCTGCTCTGGGTGTCCGGACATGTGTCGCTGATCTTGGTCCACATTTGCGTCCCCAGTTGTCTCGGCGTGTTCCCCGTATCCCATTCCTAGCTCTAGCAACATATGTTTCCAATAATTGGCATCAAGTTCAGATGCATGTTGGGGTACCATCCCGGGGAAATAGTTTGATCCAGCATAGACGTTCGCTGCCGTGTTCGAAGGATGTCTGCCTCTCATGGTCCCGTCGACGGCGAAATGGTTTTGCTGCGTGGGATGAGCTGGAATATTAGGTGAGGCAGGGAAATGGAAGGGCTGGTCGGCAGAGTTAGGCGGATGGTGTGAATGCATCTGCGGCGGGGACGACTGGACGGAACTATGCGACGAAGTACTCCCTGAGCACAAAAAAGAATAGTCAGCAAAGCTGGGGGGCGAAGCGGTGACAGCCGAGCTGTTAATTCTTACCTTGGAGCCGAGGATCAATCTGTAGACTATTGTCGGAACGTTCCTTCTCCATTCGGCGGGATGAATTGATTATTTCGCTGCTTGCGACCAAGCTATGCAGGAAACGAGAGTGATAGGCCGCTAATGTTGACGTCTGGGACAAGGTCGAGACTTCATGGTATGCATTCGCCGTCCTGGTGATGAGTGCGCAACTGTCTTCCGCAGCGCCATCGGGAAGCAGGGCAACCGTGTTGGGGGAGCGAAGAAGCTAGTAGGTTCACGGGTAAGTTTTCCGGTGAGAAGCCAAACAAGGGAGCACATGCCTTTAACAAGAAAATAGCCGCGTATGCAGACATAACAGTTATTGAATCTTGGCCATAGCGCTGGTACGATAGTGATAAGGATTTCGCTATACGGAGAAGAATGATGGAGGACCCACAAGCATGCTCATTGAGGCAAAGTCCTTTGACAGGATGATCAAGGAGTCAGATGCACTTGCAAAACACACCGATAGTGCCTGCGTGCTGGGACTTGCGCGGCTCCCCTGGGCACGAGATCAGCCTTACTCCGGTGTGTATGGCGTTTCAAAAGTACTTACTGGAGCCATCGCAGCGGAGATGCCGAAACTGTTCAAGAATAGACGGACACCAAGGCGGAATAGATTCAAAAAGGAGAAATGGAACGTTTCCCCGTGAGCTGAAGAAATTATTAAGTCCGGGAATTTAGAGTCAGAATGGGGCATAGACTTACCTCGGTGCATCTCCCGAGTCCATGCGTCAGACCATAAGGAGAGCTTCCCATTGCAGTTGTGTAGGACAACGTCGTAATTTACGTCTTGGTGGTTGATGCCTGGTCCTTTAGATGAATAAAACATGTCGGTGGTCTCCGACTAGTCACCGAATGAGATGGATACGGGAACCGCAATGTTGCGAACGTACTGCCACACGACGTAATTGAACCATGGCCGCCACAATAACGTCTTCAGGCCGTGGGACGCGGCCACCCTCTTCGTGCCAAGTCTCGGAGTGTCTAACAAGTTCGTCCTCTTGCAGCATGTACTGACGACCGGTCTGGGTACTTAAGCTTCGGTCATGCACCCACAAGACGAGGTAGGTGCGTTCGCGATTGCGTCGCTCGAGCATCTGGATGTCGGTCTCGTTGGGTGGTGGCCGAGCTACATAACGGTTCAACCCCAACTCGATGGCCATGCGGCAAGCCTAACAGGACGATGAGAAACCGAACCGGAATATTGGTTCACACACATGGAAACTCACGTAACCAATAAACATCCAGGTTCGCTGTGGCAACGTGAGCAACGGAAACTGTAGCATGAATCGAATGAAAGAAACGCACTGTGTCATCAGGGTCCTTCCAGTATGTCAAGCAAGCGAATGCCTGGACCACCTCTACACGTTTCCACTGTTCGGCGAAGGCCCGAACAGCGAACTCGTTAGCAAGGCGCTTACACTTGTCAAATAGCTGAGGCTTGAAGAATTTGCAACCGGCCATAATAAGCGTGGTGAAGAGGAATGGGCAGCGAGAGCGGACATAAGAAACAGAGTGCAATTCGGGGTCGAAGAGGTTGATAAATGGATTAAGGCGTAAGAATATGAGATCGAACAAAACTTGCGCCTCCTTCTCGTCTATGAGGCCGGCGGTAACAGGGTCGTTCAAGCCGCTGGGAGGAGTGGCGCGGGGCGGGGGAACATATGGTGATTGTCTATTCGAAGTGCTGCTCGCAGCTACAGGGGTCTCTTCCGGATTCAGGATGGTCCGGAAGAACGAGTTACGTTGGTTCTCTTCTTTTCTGATTAGTTTAGCAGGGAAGAGTCCTTCGTCGTTTCGGTCCTCGTCCTCCTCGTCGATTTCCATTTGCCTCACTGACGACGCGGAGTTGGGATACCCGTTAGCCTGGTAAGCTGGTAAGTTAAGCGGCGGTAATTGGTTGGAGGGGAAGTGGGTTTGAGGAAACGGGCGTTCATCAGGACGGAGCGGGTGGGTGGCTTCACTTCGGGAGTCGTTCGGAGGGTAGGAAGCCGCGAGGGCAGCCTCGTTGGATTGCGATTTGAGCTTCGCACTGTTCAGCCCCTTCTCCAGACGACGGAGCATTTTGGAGGCCTCTGAGAGCCTGCACACACAGAACGATGTTAAAAGGGAATTCGATGAGTGGGAAGAAGTTCAGAATGTACTTTGAACCGGGTTTACGGCCACGACGGTGCTTCTCGAATACACATCTAGCGGAGAATCCCTTTGATATCAACATTGATTTGTGGGAGACACGGCGAACAAAATACATACTCTTGGCCAGCCCGTTTACACCGTTGGCACTGCTTCTGGCCGTCTTCGGCGCCAACACATTTCATCTGATGTCGTGCGAATGAACGGCGATACAGAGTACACACTTAGTGGAGTGATAGTCATCCGGCTGAGGGGGAGGACCTTACCTTGGCAGCACGGCAGACGGTGCACGCGCGGGCACCACGTAGGACTGGCTTCGAGCTACATGGTGAGCAGCGATGAGATGGTGATAATTCTGAAAGCAAGGAGTGTAAACGGACTTGTCATCAGGGTTGGGGAGGGACTGCTGTGGATCCATCGAAGACCGGGTTTTCAACGGAGCAGGCTGAGCTGGAGAAGCGGTTATCAAAGCATAAAGTGAAGGCCGGGGGTTGAAATCTACAATTTGGCAGTAAACGCGCGACTTTGGCTGGCCACGGGTATTTTGAAGGATATTCTCGTCGACGGGTACAATGAGGAGGAGGGGGGCGAGGAGGGGAGACGGTGGCGAAGATGATGGTTTAAGGATAAGAGAAGGACCAAGGTTGTCGGTTTTCAGCCAGACAACTTCGGCCTTCTGCGGTAACTCAGTTTGAATTGCGATCGGTCGGCAACTACCCGGCAAGCTTTTTTATTCCCTTCCTCCGCAAACATCCCCAAATACACATTTTGGTTCCTTGTCACGACCATCCCTGTGCTGGCGACCTGTGCCTGCCATTCCTTGGGATTGCATACAGCAGGATGTGCAGTATCAGAGCAAAGAAAATAAAGATCAGGCAAGCGTCCCTTCTAGCGAACAAGCTGTGAGATTCTTCCGGCCATTCTTAACTCTATCTCTGTCCGCGGGTGATGCCGGTCAAACCTCCTGGGTGGCGTTACGTTGGCGAAATTTAATGCCGTTGCATTGCCGATATCAAGATGCCGGTATTAGCGCAGACCTTTTATGGGCGGGAGGACTGGTTTGGCGTTAAATATATCTACGATGAACTGGCTTCACGGTCGCCCCGGGTGTATTTATCATCATCCTCCATCAGACGGCGTCACGCTGCGGCCATCTGGCTCACCGTTCCTTGAAGGCCGGACCACAGCATGCGCAAATACTCCGGCGTTCTGACCCATGTGAGGTCTTTGTCCGGCTTACCTCAGCATCATTCTCCCACGGTCAGGATTACTCGCTAAGCCCTAACCCTAAGCACCACTCTCATCTCCTTCCACTTGTGACGATGGTTCGTATAATTATCAAAGGAGGTGCGCGCGCTTCACTTTCTTCACTGTATTGTTCTGACACGCTCTCCAGGTGTCTGGAAGGTAATGTTTTTTGTCTGCGCCATCTAGCCTGTATCCCGGTTCACACTTTCAACATCCAGAACACGGAGGATGAGGTTCTCAAGGCTGCGATAGCCAAGTATGGCAAAAATCAATGGTATGCAGTATGCTACCACGCAGGTCTTGTTTGTGCTGAAAGATCCTTTGTAGGGCCCGTATATCCTCCCTCTTGGTTCGCAAGACACCGAAACAATGCAAGGCGCGTTGGTATGAATGGCTTGACCCGTCTATCAAGAAGACGGAGTGGTCGAAGGTGCGCGTTAATACACACCCGCTCCATGACTAGCTCCAACCATGAAAGCAGACAGAAGATGAAAAACTTCTGCACCTTGCAAAATTGATGCCAACGCAATGGCGAACAATAGCGCCCATTGTCGGACGGACGGCCACACAGTGTTTGGAGCGGTATCAGAAGCTGCTGGATGAGGCGGAGGCGAAGGAGAACGAGGAGTTGGGGCTGGCTGGTCCAGAGGGGGATGCGGGACCCAGTGCGGATGATGTACGTCGGCTGAGGCCTGGTGAAATCGACCCAGACCCCGAGACAAAACCTGCACGTCCAGATCCCATTGACATGGACGAAGACGGTGTGTAGCTATGATGCTAAAAGCGCACTGCGACTCACGAGAGGATTCTAGAGAAGGAGATGTTGTCCGAGGCTCGTGCGCGTCTTGCGAATACCCAAGGTAAGAAGGCCAAGCGGAAGGCCCGAGAGCGTCAGTTGGAGGAGGCAAGGAGGTTGGCGGCTTTGCAGAAGCGTCGTGAATTGAAGGCAGCTGGTGTCTTGTGGGTACGCTCTACAATTCAGCGATTGGACTCTCTGACTTGGCCACAGATCTGGGAACATGCGCAACAACTCGAAAAAGAAGGGCATGGACGTGCGTGGCTTGGTAACATACTTCTCATTGCCTAGCTAACATAGTATACACATAGTACAACGCGGATATACCCTTCGAGAAGAAAGCCGCTCCTGGGTTCTACGACACCTCCGAAGAGCAAGCGCGTATCACGTCTGCACCCGTCGGCCAGTCCCTCCGTCGCCTCGAAAACAAGCGCAAAACCGACGACGAAGAAGCCGAGCGGCGAAAGCGACAAAAGAAGGCAGCCGAAGGGAAGAACGGAGATAACTCCCACCAAACAAAATTCTTGGCTGCACGGGACGCGCAGATCCAGAAGCTGAAGGAGGCGGAATCGATTGGGAGGCGGAGGAAGCTGGTGTTGCCGGCGGCGCAGGTGGGAGAGTCGGAGTTGGAGGATATTGTGAAGATTGGGCAGGCTGGGGAGAGCGCGAAGGCTTTGGTGAATGGGGGGAGTGAGGCAAGTGGAAGGTTGTTGACGGAATATGAGGGCTTGGAGAATGCGAAGATGGCAAGGACACCCAGGACTGCCCCACAGCGTAAATACCCATTATTTTACCCTCAGGCTATGGGCTCACTGTTTGACTACGACAGAGGACAATGTCTTGACGGAAGCCAGAAATCTACGAAACATGACTATACAGCAGACCCCTCTGCTCGGCGAGGAGAATACTCCTCTGCATATCGGTCCTGGAGGTGGCACAGGATTCGAAAGCGCTACCCCCCGTCATCAAGTTGCATTCACCCCGAACCCTCTGGCTACCCCCCGCGATACCGAGCAATCAGGCGACGTTGCCGCTACCCCCCGTACAGTGCGCGCCGGGATCTCCGCTACACCTCTGCGCACGCCTATGCGTGACAATCTCTCCATCAATCCGGCGGACCAAACGACCTTTGTTGGAGATACACCGAGGGAACAGAAACTGCGGGAATCCTCCGCCAAGCGCGCGCTGAAAGCGGGATTCCTGAACTTGCCAAAACCGGAGAATAACTTTGAGCTGTTGGTCCCTGACGACGAAGACGGCGATGGTGACGTTGATGGGCAGACCCCGATGTCGGAGGAGGACGCTGCTGAACGGGATGCACGGCTCCAGAGGATAAGGGAGGAGAACGAACGCAAGGCTCTGGCGAGACGATCTCAGGCCGTGCAACGGAATTTACCTCGCCCGGCCAATGTTGACATGGCGCAACTCATGAATGATCTCAGTATAGGAGAAGACGACGATCTACCTGCAGATACAATGCAGCTCATCAACGAGGAACTTGTTAATATTCTGCAACACGACTCAATTGCCTACCCCCTGCCCGGTTCATCAAAACCCGGTTCCACCAAGTCCGCGTACCATATGCCTGCCGATGATGACATCGACGCGGCCAGGGTCACGATCCATCTTGAGCTGGCGACGATGGTTGGCTTCCCGAACGCTAATCCTGATCAGCTCAAGGATGGGCTCGCGGCATTGGCCAAGACAGAGGGCGTGGACGAATCCGCGTCGTGGGCACGCGTGAGGCAACAGCTCGTCTTCGATGCGGCCCAGAACAAGTGGACGGAACCCGCGAGTCTCACGCCTGAGCAGAGGATCGACGGGTATACGGTTCTGCTGAACCAGTGCCGCGAGAAGATGGCGAAGGAGGCTGCGAAATCCGCGAAACTGGAGAAGAAGCTGGGTGTGACTCTCGGCGGGTACCAGGCCCGCGCGAAGACGCTGGCGAAACGCGTGACGGAGGCGTTTGAGGAGTTCCAGAAGGTGAAGGTGGACTATGAGAGCTTTTCGCGGCTGAAGGTGAATGAGAGCGCGGTGGGCCCGCGGCGGGTAGAGGCGCTGAAGGAGGAGGTGGAGAGGCTCGAGAGGAGGGAGCGGTCGCTGCAAGCGCAATACGCGCAACTGGAATCGGAGCGGCAGGAAGCTGAGGCACGCGTCTCGGCACTGGAGGACAAGGTCATGGCCGACGCTGAGGCACTGAATGAAGCCGTGCTTGCCGAGATGGATGCTGTCGATGGATAGATAGGTATAAGTATAACTCAATCTTGGCTTCGTGTTCACGTCGATGTCGATGTCGGGGCTTGTATGTTGTATTCTTAGCTTTTCGAATTCGATGCATCGATGAGCTGGAGTTGGGACCTTGACTTCGCGGGCAAGGGGCAAGGCAGGCAGGCAGGTAGGGTGAACGATTTGGCAGATTTGCGGTCGTTGGGTGGACCCCCGATTTCCAAGTCGAATGCTGCAGCGATCCCGGGCCATCATGCGTGCATGTTCTAGTACGTCCAGTTCTAGTATGTGACGATTGCGAGCCGCGTTCTTTCAGGGATTCGGAGCCTCATGGCCAGGGCACCCCTCGCCAGTACTCGGCCTCGACCCCCCAGAGGCCATGCACGCCAGCATATGTCAGGATTCGCTCCAATAGAATCCCATATTGGCCGTGCTGCAGTCTGCGAATCGTGATGTCGTGATGGGGCGATCGCTTTGTGAGGTACAAAGGCCTCATGTTGCGGGGAGTGGTGCCCGGCGCCCCACTAGAATATATATATGTCAAACTTCAAAGACTGCTTGGATGTACATACTACAAAGCGTGCAGAGTCCTTGTCTTAGAGCAGCTTGACTAGTAGAACGATGATGTTCCCCCGAGCCCTCGTCGCGCGGCAGACCACATCAGTGTCGGACGGTGAGGCGAGTACATCCACATCCATTATTTCCGTATCAGCAACCGCCTCTGCAACCCGTACCCGCACCCGCACCTCCGCCACTCCTTCTGCAAATTCGCCTATAGCTTCGGCTTCGGCTTCGGCTTCGAGTGCGGGTTTACCGCCTACTTCAAATGCAGACGCAAGCGAGACCGGGAACGGAGACGGGAACGGACGCGCAAATGGGGGTGCGGGGCTCCCCATCAACGTGATCGTCGGGGGCACCCTCGCCGGGATGGCGCTCGCGATCGCGATCATCATGGCGTGGGCGTATTGCAGTCGCGCGCTGAAGCGGCGACGGGAGGCGGAGAGCAAGAAAGCGGTATGTCGCCTTTTATTCGCGTTTCTCATTGATTTTTTTCTGCTTTCTGCTCTCTGCTTTCGTGTTTCTGCTTTCGTATTTTATTTCTCAATTTATGACTTCCTTATTTTATTGTTTTGTTGAATGATCGTGCTAATACTGATACTGACATTGGGTCTTTGTTTGGGTGGTGTAGTACTGGCTCGAAGCGACGAAGAACAACACGCTGCACAACATCGCGCCGTCAAATCCGTCGAATCCGCCGATGGCCATGCGCGGAACGGGGTCTGCGCACCCTGTGTCGGTGTCGGTGAAGCCGTCGAATGGCCGGGTCACGTTCACGGGGAGAGGCCGCAAGAACTCGAGTCACTCGAGCAATACTCCGAGCAACGGCAAGAGTAATGGTAGCGGAGGAAACTTGAAGGGAGGGGATTGGGAGAAGGGGCTCGAGAAGGGACAAAGACCACCCGGCCTCGCTCCGAGTCAACCACCCCAATATCAATCACAATCATTTATATCATCCACACCATCCCCGTCGAAACCCCACCCCCAAACATCACCGTCCTTACCGAAACCCCTCAAACCACTCAAGCCCCTGCGCCCGCCGAAGCGCATCAACCCCGACGCTTGTGGCTACGACTCGGGGTCGGGGTCGGGGCTGGGGTCGCCGACGCCGTCGTTTGAGTCCCGGGATACGACAAGGCCGCTGCTGCAGCGCGACCGTGATCGGGAGGTCGAGCGCGAGAGGGGTGAGCAAGGGCGGGAGAGGGAAAGGGAGAGGAACTTGATGCACATGCCGTCGACGGTTAGCTCGGCGTCGTGGTACTCGACGGAGAGCGCGGAGGAGCACCTCGCGCGGCCGCCTGCGAGCCTTATACGCGCTGCGTTCACGCGGATGGGCGTGGGCGTTGAGGCTGCTATGAATCGCAGCTCCTCGTATACGAATGTGGGGAATGTGGGGAGGGGAGGGGAGAGAGGCGGGGGAGGGGAGCAGAGGCAGAGCAGGGGGTCGAAGCATCTGAGAGAAGGGGAGGGGGAGCCGAGCCGGATATCGCAGGCTACGACGACGTCGGCGTATTCGCAGACGGGGGAGGGGGTGGCGCTGTGATCATACGCGACTACCTGCTGGGTGAATCCTACAAGAGGCGATCGTGAACACGGTGGGGTGAAGAGAAGTGATGAAGGTGAACGGCGGTCTCGGGCTCGGACTATGCATAATGACGAAATGAAATGAAAGATGAATGAAATGCATACTGTAGAAGTAGAATGGTGTAGAATGTAGAACAACGGACACGACTCGGGTAGTGTAATGACGTGATTGATGTACAGTATTCCTTTGGGTGGGTTAATGGATAGAATGTGTTTGTTGGGGGCTACGGGACGCGTACCTGGTATGAAGGGCGTGCGGATGAAGTTGCAACGCAACGCAACGCAACGCAGTGGTGCCCGTCAATAGCGACATCAAGAGAATGTCTATGAGAATGGAAGGTGTGTGGGGCGGGAAAGTGAAAGGCAGGGGAGACTAAGGAAAGGCGACGACGTCTGCGAGGGACTCTATCAGTACTGACTAGTGACTCGCGATGCATATATGGAGTGAAATGGGTGAAGTGAACGAGATGACGGGAGGGAGGGGAAAGAAGAAGCGTCGAGATGCGGACACAAGGTGGACTCGGACGCAATGAAGGGCAGCGGTATTCGATGGTAAGAAGAAACTGGACGATTAGCGGGTATTGTAGAACACTGATCGATGAATATGCGCTCTCGCGCCATGATTAGATGGATTCCTGTGGATGGGACAATGAATTGGGGGGGGGGGGTGGAATGGAACGGCGGAGTCAGGCTCGAGTTTGGAGGTGATAATGATGAAATGACTGGAATGAAGGGAATAGTGAGCAGTGTAAAATGGGTTGCGCAGAACGCGTAATGATGTGGCATTTCGGGATGCAGGAGGAGCGCAGGCAAGTCGTTCGAGATGCTTGAATCAAGTTGAACAGGAATATGGGAACACAAGGCAGATGGAGAAAAGAGGGAATGGTGGGGGGGGAGTGAGAGAGAAGCGGAGAAGTAGGAGGGCTAGTAGTGACGACGAGGCGAGGGGAACGGGTCACATGAATGGAAGCGGTGAGGTGAAGATGCACACATAACGGTGGTGGATCAGCTAAGGAGAAGCGTGTACATGTTAGAATGGACTTGTTGAGAGGGAGATAGGGCAGAGACGCGTACCTGTTGCAAGTGTGCCCTGCGATATAGGACCCGTGAAGATATAATATCGCGCGGATTTGCAACCTGTGGATGTCAATGGGAAGAACGGCCCTCGCCGTCTTCCTTAGGCTCCTCAGGTATCTCAGTCCTGTGTCACTGTCAGCAAGGAAATACCTGTGTAATCCACATCTCAGTTGGACACGGGTTAGAAGTGCATTCAACATTGGCTTGAGATTGGTTGCAAGAGTGACGTTCGGCGCCCTAGTGTATGGCGTAGTGTACGGCGTAGTGGGGAAGTGTGTACAGCGTAGCGTACTGATCTGATGTATTCCTTCGAAATGGGGAAATGGGTTAATGGATGGAGTGCGCTTGTTGGGAACTATGAGACGCGTACGTACTCCGATGGGCCACTTGAAGTTTGTAATGGAGATGCGGTGAGTCTGCGTGGCGACATGGAGCTAGGGAAATTGATATGGCTCGAAAGTACAGCCTGTGGATATCAATGCGAGGCATCGGCTAATATTGGGCTTGTCGTCTTGCTAAACAAACCCCTCGTGTATATCAGTCATATAAGTAGATCATTATAATGGGGTGCGTTGTATGCACGATGGTAGTGATGAAATGGTGAGTAGTGTAGAATAGTTGGATAGAACGCGTAAAAGTAGACTGTAGAATGGCGAAGGGAGGTGGGAGGAGCGCAGGAGTACAGTTCGAGTATGCATTTGAAGCTGAAGTTCAAACAGGAATACGCGAACATAAGGTAGATGGAGAACAGAGGAGGAGGGGACAGGGCGGACAGGGGAAGCGAGTGAGACGACGAGGTCACATGGACAGTGGATCAGCTAAGGAGAAGTGTGGAGATGGGGCAGAGACGGGTACTTGCTGCAAGTGTGTCCTGCGATATAGCGATAATATTGCGCAGAATTGCAACCAACGGCCCTCGTAGACTTCATCAGGCAGGGTTACCAAGTAAATCAAAGATCACGTGTCAACCCAACAACCTCCGACGTCCCTCTTACTTTACCTCGAATCTCCTCCAATCCACTCCTCACAACAAAATGGGCGGGTCTCAATCACGCGTAGACTCGGACGACAAGGTCTACCACCCAGAGACTTCAATCCAGGTATCCACATTCCACCCAATCCCATCCCTACTCATACTAACACCCTCCCGCCCTGTGTATGTAGTTCTCTCCCGGCGTCGTCTCCCAGCTCTCCGACCACGCAGCCGCGCCCGGCATCCCCCCGGAGCGCCAGTCCACCCTCGACCAGCACGTCCGCTCCCGCATCCAGGCAGAGCTCGCCCACCTGCGCGCCGAGGAGGAGGACGTGCGCGCGCAGATCGAACGCGCGCTCGAGAAGGAGAATCTGGATAAGGAGCGCGCTATGGCTGGCGTCGATGCTGGACTCGGTGCGGAAGGAAGGCAGGGTGCGGAGGGAGGAGAAGGTAGGGAAGGTGCTGAAGGAGGGGTGAAGGTGAAGAGTGGGGTGATGCTGCTCGGCGATCTGGAGGAGATACAGGAAAAAGTCCACAGGTCGAAGCAGAAGCAGGATGCCGCACAGGTAGAGGCCGCACACCAGGCTTCGGCTGCCGTCATATCCTGCTACCAGTACGCGTCTATTCTCTTCTCCCCTCCTCTCCTCGCTATCCTTCGCATTATCTAACGCTGTGTAGGAATAACGCCGCGTCGCCGCTGGATTGCTGGAAAGAAGTGAGCAATTTCAAGCAGTCGATAGCACACTTGGAGCAGGTGCGTTTCTTCCCTCAGTTATCCCTCCCAGCGAATGCATTCTAACGCATAATGCATTCGATGCGTGACAGGAATATATCAAGTCGTTACATTAGAGCGCATGTCTATTCTACGCTATTCATTGTTCGTGTGTTCGTTTTCGCGTTGCCGAGTGCGTGAAGCTGGCTGGGGCACTGCGGCTTCTGTGCGTCGCGCCCGACCCTCTGAACCTCTGAACCTCTGAACCTCTGAACCTCATATCCAAAGTTTGGACTGACATGGACGGCTGTTTGCATCGCCCGGTGGGTGGCGTGTTGATGCAGATCGTTCTATCATTCTATCAGTCAAGTAGTTGAGCTCTTGAGCTCTTGAGTCTTGGTCGATTGGTCGATGCACGACGGACGACGGCGGTGGGGCAGGTACTCCTCCTTAATATCTCAATCCCGTCCCGAAAAATCTTTCGTCTATCGCTTTCTAATCCATTCTGCCCTGTATACTCGTCTATGTATTAGCGCAGCATCCCAGCATCTCACCCAGAGGAATACGTCAATCACCACATCTCGGACCCAGGGCATCGTGTGTTATGCATTATGCGTTGTACCCAGGCCGCCGAGGAGGACAGATGCCAGCTTCGGCTTCATGCCTGTATCAGACGTGCGCTAGTGCCCAATATATTGGCATTCTCTCCTCAGCATGTATGAGCGCACCGCAGGATGTCTGCGAAGGTCGCCCCAGCTTGGGGGGTTGACAGCATTCTATATTACGCGGGTTGTTGGTCGTGGGCCAGGCATTGCGATATTCGCGGGCAGGTCCGAGTGGGGGCGCCGCAATGATTCTGGGATGCACTGAAGAACCGAAGAGCTGAAGAACTGAAGAAGCGGGAGTAGAAGCTCGAAGGAAGGGACTTTTCTGCGGTGCCATGTGAGCAATTTGGTGGAGGCGTTTGGTATTACGCATGCGGGAGCTTGTGTAGCCGCACACTTGGATATCGTGAAGATGCCTGCGAGCTAGAGTGTCTTTGGTTTTAACGTACTTCTAAGTTCCGCCACTGCGCAGTCGAGTCGGACGTAGACGCGCTGTCGCCGTCTCATGGATATTAATCAATTGTTGCTTTCATTAATCTCATCTATGGGTAGGGACGTTGAACCATTAAGTAAATAACTGCCATTTGGCGAGATGGCAAGAGATGGGTTGGGTGGTTGGTCATAAATGCGAGCAGAACAGAACAGAACAGAACAGAACAGGACACAGAGTCTAGGGGATATCGGTGTGGTGAATAGATAGTCTTGGGAGATGCGGGTGCTCCAGGCTGCGATGAGAGATGAGATGAAAAGAAAAGAAAAGAAGAGGGAAAGGATACAAGTGCGTGGGTGAGGTCCGGTCGTGTGTATGTAAGTATCTAATAAATAGCGCGTAAATCGTAAATCGTGATTCATGTCGAGTATGGGGCTGCGTGTCTTCTTGCTTCATGAAGCTCAGAAGCTGCGCAGGTCCATCTGCAGGTCAGGCGCCAGGGCGCCGTCCTTCTTCAGCTTCCAGAGCGCGCGGTAGTCCGCCATGCAGCCGCCGGAGACGGCGACGAGGCGCAGGGGCGTGGCGTCCGCGAGGGTGCGCAGGGCGGCGGTGTGTGTGCGGGAGGCGACCATGGCAGCGAGGGCGCCGGCGGACGCGTCGATGCACTCGTGCAGCTCGAGGATGTCGAGGCTGGGGCAGAAGGCCGATGCTGCTGTGGAGGGAGAGGCGGAGGCGGAGGGAGATGTGGAGTGGGAGGGGAAGGAGGATGAGGATGTGGAGTGGCTGGAGTCGAGGGTGTCAGCGAGGGCGGGCGCGTTCGTCCAGAGGCGGAGGAGGTGGTCCTTCACGGATGCGGGGCCGAAGTTGCGGATGCGCAGTCGCTTGAGGGAGTGCTCGACGGGCTGGATGGACTGGATGAGGGCCCACTCGTCCATGCCGATCGCGTGCAGCTGGAGGGACTCGAGCGGGCACCTGCTTCTCCAAAGCATGCCCGCGAACTCCGCGACGGGCCACGCAGTAAAGAACGCGTGCCCCTCCATGTTGTCCGCCGCGTACTGGATGCTCAGGCTGCGCAGCGCGGGGAGCGTGACGTAGTCGAAGAGGACGCTGAGGTCCTGGCACGTGTGCAGCGTGAGCGAGGACAGCTGGGGGAGGAGGAGCGGCGACTCTGGGGGCGGGGCGGCGTCGCAGAGGCGGAGCGCGCCGAAGGTGCACTCGCGCAGCTGGGGGCAGTGGCTGAGGATGCGGAGGGCCTGGTTGACGGTGAGGTTCATGTCGAGGAGGAGCTCCATGAGCCCCGCGCTCTGCGGGAGGACGTCGATCGTGCACGACATGCACCCAAAGTCCGCCCAGAAGAGCGAGCGCAGGCGCGGCGCGGCCTGCAGGACGCTGCACAGCATCTCGCCGACGCCGCGGCCCTCGTCGTTCGACGTGTGGATCGTGACGGTCTCGAGGAAGGGCAGCTGCAGCGGGCGCCGCTTCGTCTGGTACTTTTTCTTGAGGCGCTTGAAGAGGATGGCGTAGGTTTTGCGCGGGAGCTGGAGGTGGATCTCCTGCCAGCGGGTGGCGTGCACGACGAGGCGGTTGAGGAGGCCCTGCGCGATGGAGCGGCGGTGCTCGCCGCCGTCGTAGAGCATCAGCGCGAGCTTGAGGGGGCGGTCGGCCGAGCGCGCGAGCCAGGTATTGATAAGGGGGAAGGTGTCGGTGCGTAATTTGTCGTGCACGAGCAACGAGGACCAGAGCTGGGGCGAGGCGATGGCGATGCGCCGCCAGTAGGAGCAGACGAGGGTGAGCACGAGCGGGGCGTGTTTGTTGCTGATCCTGATAAAGTCGTCTGAGGGGAGGCAGAAGAGAAAGATCTCGGAGAGGGTTTCGGGGGGCAGGACGTGGATGAGTGCGTGCGCCATGGGGGGTGGGGTGGGATGGAGGAAGCTTTTGACGGATCAAAAATGGGTCGCAGGGGATATGGAAAAAGTGCGGGACTGACTGGGAGGGCCTCAGGAAAAGGGGAATACTTGCGAGAGCACCGTCGAACGGGCACGCGAGGGCTTGCAGAGCACGGGTTGCCTAATCGTAAGCGAAATGAGCCTCAGGTAAGTGAAAAAACGAGTAAAGGAAGGCTGGCGCACGGTGTAGCAGACTTTGAGATAAATATAAGTTCAGGTAAAGAGTGCTGCCAGGTGATCGTCGCTCGTAAAGTCTAAGTTGGCACGTGATATTTCATTCAATTTCTGTAAAGTTTAAGTGCGGGCGAGTCTTTAGAGTGTACTCCGTGGGATCCAGTACTCATATTGGCAGCATCCCAAGTATTATCTAGTGGTATCTGTAGGGTATCAAACATTACAATCTAGACGGTGCTACAAAGGTCCACGTTGGGTCCACGGGTTGATCAATCAAACCTATGTTCATGTTACTTATGTAGATACAGTGCCTTACAATCCGCGGGAAGATTTGATGTGTGTGCGGCAGCAGCGATGATGGCTTTCCCAAGGGGGGTCTGTGCTGCTTCGATCGTCTCCTTCGCGACGTTGAAAAAGACATAAATGAGATTTCCTTGCCATCGTCCCATGACCCAAAGGACATTGTCGGCCGGGCTGTAATCCTGTTGGAATCAGCTCAAGCTACCGTAGCAGCCGTCAGAGCGAAGAGGGGTTTACTCTGATTGTTTCGAGTAACCGAGTTCGTGCCATCTTTCACAGAGGCATACATACGGACTAAAGAGGTGCGCTATAACAAGGGACTACATCCGAGGAGCTTCTCGAGATCTCGAGTCTCGGTGGATATCGCATTGGCCTACACATTTCGTTAGATTTGAGAAGATCACCATCGCGACTAGTGAACATGCATTTCACTGACAATCAACTTCGCCTGAACGCTGTCTGCCATGGCTGCGAGTCGCGACCGCCAATCAATTAACCGCGACGCCAGATTGGCACGTGATGTCTTATTCAAGTAGAGTCGGCACGTGCAAGGTGACTTTCTCATCATCATCAGGCCGAGTGCTCCATTGAACTCCTGGAGAGGAAGAGCCGGCGGTATTCCCTCTTTCTTTATTTCTTTCACCTCCTTCACCATCATCACCGCCGCAACCAATCACCACCCAAGACGACCATGCCCATTGATGCGGCACCGGCGAACACACGCACTCACAGCGGCGGCTTCAAAACATCGGAGGGCACTATATATGTGTCCAAGCCGTTCCGCTCAAAGACGTCGAAGAAGCTTCGTGCGCTGGTGACGTTTGCGCCGAGGACGTCTGTGTTCGATACGAATAATGCGACATCGGGGCAGAATGAATTTCGGGTGAGTGATCGTACACCGCGAAATGAATGAAGGGCTCCGCAGCGGGACGGGATGATTCGATGCTAACTCGCTATCTTGCTGGTTTAATGAATGCGAAGCTGACGGTGTTCATTCGTGTATCAGGGCTTCTTTTCGCTGTTCTGGGTGTCCATATTCCTCTTTACTATCAGCACATACATTCGTTCTCTTGAAACCAATGGCTACATCCTCAACCTCCACTTCGCGACCATGTTCTCGCGTGACGCCATCACGCTCGCCATATCCGACGCCGTACTCGTCGCGAGCACGGCACTGTGCGTGCCATTTGCAAAGGCGATAAGCAGGGGATGGATCAACTACTACTACACGGGGATCATCCTCCAGCATACGCTGCAGGCGACTGTCCTATTCACGACCGTTACCTGGACCTTCAACCGGTGCGTCAGTCACACTGCTACTCGGTTCCGCCTGCGGTGAACCTTCATGTCTCACCCAATGTCGCAGTCAGTGGCCGTGGGTCCAATCGGGTTTCCTGACCCTGCATTCCCTCGTCATGATGATGAAGATGCACTCCTACATGACCGTCAATGGCGAGCTCAAGTATATACACGACCAGGCGCAGATCCTCGAAGAAGACCTGCGCAAGCGTACAGCGCGTCTGGGCGGCTACGAGAAGGCGGTTGCAGACGCGAAGGCGCACAGGGCGGAGATTGACTTTAACACAACGGCGACGAATTCGTCGAATACGAGCGATCGCGAGGAGACGCCGTTGTCGATGACGCCGCTGGCCCCGGAAGGGATGCAGTCCTCGTATATGGACGCGTCGGCGGCGTCGGTCCTGCGCAAACGCTTGGTCGCTGCTGAGAAGCAGGGGAATGGAAATGGAACAACACCATCGCCCTCTTCGGAAACTGGGAACGCGACAGTGACGACGGGTGGAGGAGAAGGAGCCGGCGCCCAGACTGGGGAAGCGCTGCATGTTCACCCGCTTGTTGACCATCCCGACCAAGAGATCTCTGCAATGGCGGCTGATCTGACGGAGCTGCGGAGTGAATTGAGTACGAGGGGACCGTATCCCGTGAAGTGGCCCGAGAATATTACGCTGAAGAACTTTGCGGTGTATCAGCTCGTGCCGACTTTGGTGTACGAGTTGGAGTATCCGCGGACGGAGAGAATTAGGCCGCTTTATGTTTTTGAGAAGACGGTGCGTGTACTGACGTCGTGTGTTGATTTGTGGACCGGCATTGAGTACTGAGTGATTGCAGGTTGCTACATTCGGCACGTTCGCGCTCCTGTACACCGTCACGGAGACATTCATACTCCCGCATGTACCGACATTGAAAGAGCAGTCTTTCTTCCGCTCCTTACTTGACTTATCGATACCGTTCATGATGGCGTATCTCCTGCTATTCTTCATTATTTTCGGTGGGTTGTGAATAGGTTATTGGGTCAAGCCTGGGCTCACTCTTTCGCTTTTCTCTCCCAACAGAGTGCATTTGCAACGGATTTGCTGAGCTCTCTCAGTACGTATAGATCTTGATAGGCGACACCCTGTTCATTTGCTGACAATATGATCATTGTAGTTTCGCTGATCGTGGCTTCTATGAGGACTGGGTACGTTCATCCCTCTCCGGTTGTATTCACGCTTAACCAACTCGGCATTACAAGTGGAACTCGACCAGCTGGGACGAATTCTCTCGCAAATGGAACAAGCCAGTGCACACTTTCTTGCTGCGACATGTGTACGCCTCGACGATTACGAGCTACAAGCTCTCGAGAAGGAACGCGATGATCGTGACGTTCTTGCTGAGCGCATGTGCACACGAGCTCGTCATGGTCGTTGTTACCCAGAAGATCAGGATGTATTTGTTCTTGCTGCAGGTATGCAACGTTTAAATATCAGCGACTGCCATCTGTGACAAATATTGATGGTTAATGGGTGATTAGCTTGCGCAGATACCGCTCATTGCGATTAGCAGGATCCCGGCGATCAAGAAGAACAAGCTGCTGGGGAATGTCGTCTTCTGGATCGGCCTTTACGCTGGATTCCCTTTGCTTTGCGTTGCGTATTGTGCGTATTGAAACATCAATGGTGCAGGAGGGCAGGGGCGGATTCGGGGGGTTGCTATCTTGGTTATTGATTATGACTTATTCACGACTTTAAATCAGTACTTTACTTGATAGATACTCAGTAATCAATAGATGAGCGTACCTGCATACTTGAAAAACGCTTATGCACTTGAAATATCGGGACGAAATTCGGTCCGACGGTCGATCGTGTTGGGTTTTTGATTTGGCCCCGGTGTGCTGACTAAGCATATTCTGCCTGACCACTTACCGCCAACTTCAAGAATGGCGCTGCAGCTCATGGAGACCGTGTTCTCCCTTCTCTTCAGACTCGCATTATTCATATTTCTTAGAGTGGTGCGCCCACAGCCGAGTCTGTAAACTCCCAACCTGACCCACGTTTGCTAGATTCCAACGACCTTGGGCAAACAGATTATCCCTACTTTGTTTATTGCATGGATATCGGCGTTTTGGTTAACTGGGAGGAGTAAAGGGACAAAGAAGACGTCGCAGAAGGAGACCAAGGATCAACCTGTAAGCCCCTCTTTTTATTCCATCACTGGGTAATGTGAACTCACGCCTCCTGTGTGCATGCAGCCTCCCCAGTCGGCGGGGGCTCTGACGACGATCGTGCTATCTCTGCCCACGCAATCTCGGGGGCTAAGACTAGCTAATGCCGCCATAAATGTGCTCCTGCTCCTAGCAGCAGTAGACTTTGTTGCCTACCCATTCTTCGACGCCGCACAAGACGTCGTGTTTACGCGTATTGGAGCGGTGTACCCTGATGGCGTCAAAATTACCGTCCGGCACCCGCTGGTCGAAGAGGAATCTCAGTCATTGCATATAATATGGAGGGAAGCTAAGGGAGGCTTTCAAAATTGGACGACCGGTCCGGAGTTGAAGTTGATAGAGGAGAACGACTGGGTGGATACGGTGCAACTCAAAGGACTATGGCCAAAGACGAAATATGAATGTACGAAGGCAATTCTTACATCGCTGCGTCTCGGAACCATTAATCTCCCGCAGATAGACTATCTTGGGACAACGGAACGCTGCTTGAATATCCTCAGAATCCTATACCATTCCGTACTTTCCCCGACGCACAGCTAACGACTGCTTCGCGCTTCCGATTTGCGGTAACGTCGTGTATCATACCTAATTTCCCGTACGTCCCGCTGCAAGGGAGGACAATCAAGGGCTTCGATCTACTTGCTGAATATCTCGGTGTAAATGGTATGCAATGTATCATCATCGCCTTCGTGTGAATCTCACGCATTCGTCTAGATGATGCTACCCCTATCACTTCGCTTTCCAAACCGTTCCCGTCTCCGATGGAGTTCATGCTTTTCCTGGGAGACTTCATATACGCCGACGTGCCTGTGTTTATTGGTGACACAAAAGAAGCGTATAGACGACTTTACCGACGCAATTACCAAAGTTCAAGTTTCAGAAAAATCTACGAGAAATTTCGTAAGCTCCAATACTCCGGTATATTCTTTACCTGCTGACATGCCTTCGCAGCTATCTTCCATGCCTACGACGATCACGAAGTACGTTCCACAATCCTTCCACCCCCTAACATCCAACTGACTTCGACAGATTCTAAATAACTATGCTGGGAAAGGAAACGACTCTATGCCTCCTTTCCCCAGCGCCTCCGACGCGTTCAAGATCTACAATTCAGACGGAAATTATAATACGACGCCACACGAGCATCATTACGAATTCCGCTACGCCGATGTTGCTTTCTTCGTCATGGACACGCGCCGATATAGGTCTGGCGTCGACGAGGGCGACGAAGTCCCTACGATGCTTGGCGACAAACAACTCGTTGAATTGTACTCTTGGTTAGGAAGGGTTCGTCATGGGTTGTCGTCGTTCCCATTCACGTTACCAACCCTCCCTCGAATTATAGGTGAACAATACGGCGACATTCAAATTCATCGTCACTTCAGTCCCTTTTACCTCCCTCTGGGGACATGACGCGCAGATGGATTCATGGGCGGGGTACAGAACAGAAAAGGCTGCCCTCCTCGAGAAGGTCCACTCCGTCCCTAACGTCATATTCCTCTCCGGCGACAGACATGAATTCGCGGCAATCGAGTTCAACTCAGAGGATGGGTACCCCGTGTACGAGTTTTCGACGAGTCCGTTGAATATGTTTGACGTTCCGTTCTTCCGTACGCTGGCTCCAGAAAGTCTGGAGAAAGTGACGAGGTTCGTGCCGGTTGCGTTCACGGAGGACAGCGATGAGCCAACGATTGTGGTTGAGGAAGTGCCACAGGAGAGAGTACTGAAATATTTACCCAAAGGAAACCACAAATGGTAATGTCCGGGCTAAGGTTTGTTTACGTTTGTTCACTAAGCTTCCATGTAGGTCAGTGATTGAGGTGGACACGCGAAATTCCGATGAGCCCATTTTGCGGGTAGAGGTAGTGATTGATGGGAAACCAGCATATAGGTAAGTGTTGATCATCTATTTAATCCTATTAAACAAACATTGGGGACGGCAGTCACGAAATCATTGGCCGACCGGTGTCCCTACCGACAGGCTCAGCCTTGGGAGCATTCGCGCCTCTCAAAGGAGTGTTCACGAAGATGGGGATCAATCCCAGTAGGTGGTTTTGAGTCGCTAGGTCTACCCAATGTCATGTAATGATATGTATGTATGTATACCTATCTTGTTACACTAATCATCGGATTTTTGCGAGAAACGTTGTTGTACACGAGCGTAGTGCTCCATTTCAGATTGGCTGACACTGGGCACTAGATTTTTGAGGGCAATATCGAAGTCTTCTTTGGTGACGAGCACGTCTATCTCCTCCGGCGTAGCCATCTCTGCAAGATAGTACTGAGGTGTTAAAGGGAAGGGGTGGGAGTGTGGACCCGGTGCTTCGTTTAGTTTTGCTGGTAGGAGAAATCATTACGCAAGGACTACAACGCAAGAAAATGTTTGTCTTACAGATCACTGCTTCGAGTTCCTCTGCTTTTCTCGACATGGCACCAAGCATGGCATCGGAACACAAAGCATAGAAGTCTGCGCCAGTATAGTTGAACGGACATCTCTCCGCCACTTCTTTCAGATTCAGGTCAGGGTGCAGTCGGAACTTCCTCGTCAAGGCCTCGAGGATGTTGGACTGAGCTTCATGCGTATCGCTCACACCGAGGTAAAGCATGCGGTCAAATCTGCATGGTGTGAATTTGACGACACGTGTTGAATGAATGATCCACTCACCTGCCAGGCCGCAAGAGGGCTGGATCCAGTAGGTCTGGACGATTCGTTGCTCCGATAACGAAGACGTCCGAACCACCCTTGCCAGAGGACATCCCGTCGAGTTCTGCAAGAAGCTGACTGACAATACGGTCCATAACACCTCCGGAATCTCCGTAGTTTCCTCGCTTCGGAGCAACTGAGTCTAGTTCGTCGAAGAATATGACACAAGGTCTAGCGTCTCTAGCTCTCTGGAAGACTCTGCGAACGTTGGCTTCGGATTCGCCAATATACATATTGAGTAACTCAGGACCTTTGACAGAGAAGAAGTTGAGAGAGCAGGAGGTAGCAACGGCTTTGGCGAGCAATGTTTTTCCGGTGCCAGGCGGTCCATAAAGGAGAATACCTGTGTATCGTGAGGACCGCACTAAAGGGTAGTTTCAACAGCGATGCCATACCTGATCGTTTCTTGAGACCATCAGCGAAAAGTTCAGGATGTTCAAGAGGTAGTTGGATAGTGTCTAGAATGTCTGACTTGACATGTGCAAGCCCGCCGACGTCGTCCCAAGTGACGGTTGGTATCCGTGGGGCACCAATAGCGTCGGAATACGAGGCTCGAGCCTTGTTTAATGCAACATCAAAGTCACTGGCAGTAAGTGGTATATTTGACTGGTCTGCATTCGGCCTACTTGATGCTCAGCTAGCGAATATGACCAAGAATGATGCGACTAACGTGACAGGTAAATTTTGCAAGGAGACATAGCGAGCCCGAGCGACAAGACTAGCGAGATCAGAAGCAACTAAAGCGGCTGTTTGTGTTGCTATGGAGGCCAAAGAAACATCTGGTGCTAGAGTTGCTCCATCTAACAAACCGTTCAATATTTCATATCTCTCAGCTTCATTGGGCGCCTTCGAAAATTGTTGAGCAAGCACATCAGTATAGGTCAACGTTGGGTGCACCTCGAAGGATATCTGGTGTTTGAACAGTGCAAGAATGGAGCCGGGAACTTTCGACGGTTCACTTGTTGTGCCCAAGACGACAACAGGGAAATTCGTAGTTCTCCAGGAGCCTTGCGCTTGTTGCATACATTCCTTTAAAGCAGTTACAATGGCTGGGTCTGAAGAAGCGTAAATGCTTGTTACAGACATGAGAGAAGGACAAACCTTTCCCAGTTTCCAGAACCTGTGTGGTCTGAGCCAGAGCATCAGTGTGCTTTAGAAAGAGTATGCATGGGGCACATTGAATGGCTTTGTCGAAACGGGAGCGCAGTACGCCCTCAGTCTTCGTGTCGTTCTCACCGAGTAGATTGTAGCAATTTATCTGCGGCGATGTAAATCATTTATAATTATTTGACCGGAACAGAGCAGGAAACCGACTTCGAGGATATTGAAGCCCAGGCGTTGGGCCGCCCAAGACGCAACGGTCGATTTACCCGTTCCCCGGGCGCCCTGCAGCAATACAGACAAATCCAAATCATAGTCCACAGCGAAATCAGCGAACGTTGCTGACAATACTGAACGGAGTTGATCAAAGGGACTACCGATGGATAATAAGGCTGAGTGTTGTTTGCTGATAGTGGCAAGAAGGGATCTAGGTCCTTGGTCGCCTAGGTAGTTTGAATACATAACCAACCCCTTTGTGCATGGAGTACTGACCCAGGGTAGAAAGTCCAATGTCGGGTATACGCGCGTGCTCTAAGCCTGTTTGGACTATCCTAGTAATGGTAGGATCTATCCAAAAGCCCAGCTCCCCAGCGGCCGATTCGTACGCAACGTCATGGGAGTCGATGCCGCTGGTAACTGCAGGGTGTTCTATGTGGGTGATCATGAAGAAAACTATTTCATTTGCCCGTGTCGGAGTACACGGATAACTTGAACTGAGTCAGATAGCGGTCCTCATATTGAAGGAAACACCTACATAGATGAGGGTTCGTCATCGTCGGGGGATGATACCTCAGTTTTCTGAGGGTCAGCAATTCGCCAAGAAAGATCGGTATCGATCTCTAGAGCAATCAAGTCGCCTTCTTTGACTAGCCGCTTCTTGCCTTCGAAATACCGTTTGAGGGCAAGGAGAAACAAGGTTTGATAGCTGCGGTCGGTCGAGATTGGTGTCGCTACTCGTGCTATAGTCGCACTTCTGGCAATGGGAATATTGGGTTCTAGTGACCCGAATGGGCTTGTAAGTAGCGAGAAGCTCTTTGTGGAGTAATCGAAGCCTTCGGAGATGTTGCAAAGGAGCATGGGCGCGCCTGTAATGACGCCTCTGACCGGGGATGTGAGGAATTGCGATGATAGATCAAATTCACTCACGTCGGGCGCGAATCAGATGGATCGGTATAGACACGCACAAGACGGCGTCGGGAAACATTGCTTGCATGAATGATACCCTAAATAGATATAGTCAGCGTTGAGGCGTTTGTAATCATAAGTGTTCATCGAACCCAGTCACCGTTCAACAGGCCAACCCTACCAAAATCCGAGACATTGAGATACAGGACATGGTCCCCCGGATGGTCTCCTTGAATTTCTGATAGTGGCTGAGCTTGAAAGAGAGGGTCGAGAGTTGATGAATGTGGATTGGAAGACCCCACCGCGAGGAAGCCTTCATCGATCTCTATTCCTTCCGAATCACTTTCATTCTCTGAGTCACTGGATGTAGCTGCAGTTGTGACCTCTACCAGAAAGTCTCCAGAGAAGGCGACGATGAAACGCGTCAAGCCTTTCTCAGCATACCCTTGGGCAACTGGAGATACCATATTAAGCCTATACTGAAGAATCTCGCTCTTTGGCCACCCAGACGACTCGATAATTGCCTCCGGAATCGTATGCGTCGTGGATTGACGAAGTATCATGGACTTCTGAGTGAGCGATGTTTCTAGCTCGCCCATATGAGCCCGAGAAAATTGAAGTGCGTCCGGAGATAATGCAGTCAAGAATACTTCTGTGATTAGGGTAGGCTCGGTGATAGAGATGGATACGTTGCAGATCCCTGAAGCAGACTTGGAGAATATCTGGTTATGTTGCGTAAGCCAGCCGGAAGGAACTGATATGCCGTCTGTCTATTCACTCAATGAGCTTGGAGAACTATAAAGTAATATATAGGGAGTACCTTGATATCTGGCTGTGCCCAGCATATTAGCGATGGTCCCTCCGAGCGTGTTGCGGATGCTATACGGAGTCCGAGTCGTCCTTGACCTAAACGAGTTCTGTACAAGTTCTCGCCGATAGAAACAAAATCAGCGGTATCCGGTAGCGGCGTGCATGGTACGACGAGGACGCGGTGGTCGTTGAAGAGAAAGGTCATTGGTCCGGTAACGTATCCCGAGCCGGAAGTGCTATAAGTGAAGGATGATCGAAGTTCATGTCTAAAGACATAGCACACTAGGAGTTCCCACAGTCAGTAAATAGTTTTCACGGTCATAATCGCCCTTCATAGCTAACCACGCTGCGATTGTTTGTTTCCTCAACCGCTTCATATATCGATTTCCGAATATCGATGGGCCAGTCCACATAATAACTTTCAAGATTCTGAAAACGTTTGCTTATCCGATTAGGATTAAAAATCCTTGTACATTATTAACGGCCTACCGACGCAACCTCAACACTTCTAGGATGTCGCAAACGTTGGAACTAGCTCAGGTGCGTTTACCGCTCTTATTTAGTGGCCACCTTTTTCCCTAACTTATTTCCAGACAGGCAAGCGAGACTTTCTGAAAAGCCTCGAAGTTCAGTACCAGGAGCGCTGGCAGAAGGAGAAGCTTTTCGAGGTCAAGGCCCCGTCTCCGGACGAGATAGCTGGGCTTTCCAAGGCGGAGATCCAGGAGAAATTCCCCAAATGGTTCGGCAACTTTCCGTATCCTTACATGAATGGATCTCTTCATCTGGGACATGCCTTTACAATATCCAAGATCGAATTCAACGCAGGGTATCAGAGGATGCTGGGGAAACGAGTCTTATTCCCCCACGGTTTTCACGTTACGGGAATGCCTATCAAGGTGCGTACAGTCCATGGCACAGAACTATGCTATGCGTCTAATATATTATATCTAGGCGTCTGCAGATAAAATCATTCGCGAGATGGAACTCTTTGGCCCCGATTTCGAAAAGTACGAGGACGTTCACCAGGATGCAGAAGACCAAAACGCCGCCTCAACCACCGTAGAGACTAACGACGCGTCTGGATCTGTTGTTGCTGTTGAACACGTCGCTGCTGCTCCTGAGAAAGACAAGTCCAAAGCGAAGAAGGGCAAGCTACAGGCAAAGGCAACGGGTCACACCTACCAGTTCCAGATCATGGAATCGATTGGCGTTCCGAGGGTAGAAATCAAGAAATTCGCCGATCCCCTGTATTGGTTGACCTACTTCCCACCTATCGCCGTGGTCTGTATCCTCTTGTTTCAACACGATGCTTCTCTGACGCTCGAACAGGCAGACAACAACTCGTTCGGGGCACGCATTGATTGGCGACGTAGCTTCTTGACCACCCCAGCCAATCCTTACTATGACGCGTTCGTCCGGTGGCAAGTGAACAAGTTGCACAGGCTAGGCAAGATCAAGTTCGGCGAACGTTACACCATCTACAGTCCCAAAGATGGCCAACCTTGCATGGACCACGATCGCTCGGACGGCGAAGGAGTTGGACCTCAGGAATACACGGCGATAAAGATGCGCGTTCTGGAATGGAGTGCAGCAGCCAAGTCCGAGATCGAGTCACAGACCGGGGGGAGAGATATTTTCTTGGTTGCAGCTACCCTGCGACCAGAAACTATGTGTGTTCCGTGCTTGCTCTGACTTGGAAAATCTACTGATCACACATGTATCTTAGGTACGGCCAAACGAACTGCTTTGTTGGTACAGCCATCAAGTATGGCGTCTTCGCCGTCAGCGACAAGGAGGCGTATTTGTGCACCTACCGTGCGGCGCGTAATATGACATACCAGGGAGTGTTTTCCCCTCGCGGCCAGATACAACAATTGGCCGAAATAGATGGTTCGAAACTGGTTGGCACGAAGATCAAAGCGCCATTTGCTATCAATCCAGAGGTCTACGTCTTGCCAATGGATAACGTTTTAGCCACCAAGGTTCGTAAACAAACATAAATTTCACCGCCCGAATTAACAGCTTCTGTATCAGGGCACCGGTGTGGTCACGTCTGTGCCATCCGACTCTCCTGATGATTTCCAAACCCTCACCGATCTACGTAAGAAACCCGAGTTCTACAAAATTCAACCCGCATGGGCGGCGATAGACCCCGTTCCTGTCATCAAGACCCTAGCTTATGGCGAGCTTACCGCACCTGCTATTGTCAAACAGCTGAAAATCCAATCGCAGAAGGATACTAAGCAGCTGGCGGAGGCCAAGGAGCTGGCCTACAAAGAAGGGTTCTATAACGGCGTAATGCTCGTCGGGGAATTCAAAGGCGAGAGCGTCGTGGATGCGAAGCCCAAAGTCAGGAAGAGTATGATCGATGCAGGAGATGCGTTTGCATACGCTGAACCTGAAGGGTTAGTCATAAGTCGAAGTGCGGACGAGTGTGTTGTTGCTTTGATGGATCAGTGGTATTTGAACTATGGCGAGGAGCATTGGAGAGCGCAAGTCGAGGGGTACGCAGATTGTACTTGACAATGTTTCGATCTCTAACCTCTAACTTCCCTGACCAGATTGCTGAAGAAGATGCAGCTGTATTCACCAGAGACGAGACACTCGTTTGAGAAAACTTTGGCGTGGCTCAATCAATGGGCCTGTGCGAGAACGTATGGGTTGGGTTCAGTCCTTCCTTGGGATCCCCAATTTTTGGTCGAATCGCTCAGTGATTCTACCATCTATATGTCATATTATACTGTTGCTCAGCTCCTGCATGGTGAGTCTCTCGTGCTCGGGATGTACTCCTCCTTACCACCGTATATAGAGGGGAGCATAGACGGCAGTAAGCCTGGACCCTTGGGTATCACAGCCGACCAGATGACGGACGAGGTTTGGGAATACATCTTCTGCAATGGACCCTTCCCCGACCCAGCCCCGATACCCATCGAGAAAGCCAATGCCCTTAAACACGAATATGAGTACTTCTACCCCTTCGACATCCGCTCCTCAGCCAAGGATCTTGTACCCAACCACTTGACTTTCGCTCTGTACAATCATGTCGCTATCTTCCCTGAAGACAAATGGCCACTTAGTATGCGCACGAACGGTCACCTCTTGCTCAATGGAAAGAAGATGAGCAAGAGCACAGGCAATTCCTTGACGTTGAAGGAGGCTATACAAAAGTTCGGTGCCGATGCGACGAGGCTGAGCTTGGCTGACGCAGGCGATGGAGTTGAAGATGCAAACTTTGACGAAAAGACGGCCAATGCCAATATTCTCAGAGTGCATACTCTGATCGGCTGGTGTGATGTGGGTAGTCTTGATTCCGTCTTATATTCGTTGCATTTTGAACCAGACGAATCGATATCAGGAGATGATCAAGGGCAAAGACAACCTACGACATGGCCCCAAGGATTCGTATCACGATAAAGTCTTCGAGCACGAAATCAACGACTTGATCAACATTACGCAAGGCCACTACGAAGCGTCAGTCCTGCTCTCAACTCCGGCCTCCATTTACATTGATATATATGCCTACCCTTTACAGTACGAACTACAAAGATGCGCTGAAGTATGGCTTTTACGAGTTGCAAACCTCCCGTGATTGGTACAGAGAAGTCACTCAGGACATTGGTATGCACGCCGATTTGGTAATGTACTGGATCCGTATCGCTTCTCTCCTCGCGGCACCCATCGCTCCTCACTTCGCCGAACACATCTATTCTACCACCCTCAAGGCCCCAAATTCCATCCAACAAGCCCTTTGGCCCACACCATCGGAGCCCGTTGACCCCTCCGTCATTGAAAGTGGACAATACATGCGAGGATTGATCAAGACCATCCGCGATGCTGAAGTTGCCCTTGTTAAAATGATGAGTCGGACTAAGGGAAAATCTAGTAGTGCACCTTTGTTTGATCCGAAGAAGGCGAAGAGTGTTCGTATCTACGTCGCCACGGCCTTCCCAGAGTGGCAAGATGCTTGCGTAGCCATCGTGAAAGAGGCGTACTCTGAGGAAGTCAACAAGGTGGACGACACTAGAGTGAAGAAGCTGCTGACTGAGAGGGGTTTCATCAAGGATAAGCGAGCTATGCCTTTTATCCAGGCTTTCAAGGTATCGTCCGTTTTAGGCTGGGCCACTAGATGCTCACTCAATATCAACGCAGAAACGAATGGCCCAATTTGGTGCCCAGACAGCATTCCGACGGACACTACCCTTCTCGGAAAGTGCGGTGCTGAAGGAAATCGCCCTATACTTCAAGAAATCGTTGAATTTAGTAGATGTCGAAGTCATCGCTGTGGAAGATGCTTTGAAGCATACAGATGAGGCAGGGTATACGAAGAGTATTATTGACTCATCGGAGCCAGGCAATCCAGCGTTTGAATACCGTAATGTTTAGAGATGCTTGGAATAGTCAAACATATAAATAACCTAATTTTCTCGAGAGTGGGAGGATTGTTTTAGCTCGGTAGTCAGAGAGGGCATGGAACATGGTAGCCTGGCGGGCCAATCTTGTTGTTTCGAGGAAATTGATTGAAAATATTTACTTGAAAGAAAGCCTGGTCACCTTCTACCTGTGAACCCACCTAAGGCAGTACAATGGTGCTTGCAAATTCACCAGTAAGGCCTATTTTTTGTTGGGTGATAATGTACCTGGGCTAGAGGCCAATGCCAGGGGCACAGCATGTACAAGACCACATTTCCCCCCTTAGTATTGCATTGCAAAGCACCAGCTCTACTCTTGTCAGGATTTGGCATTAAGGACTGCAGAGAAGCACCCACAATTGAAGCACCATCCTTGAAGGCAATGTCTCCAGCCCCTTAGGGGTACCCTCTTGAGCCCCTTTTCGGACACTCGGCTCTGCCTTGAGGTATAGGCATGGTGTGCAGTACTTAGGGTTCATCTGTTACATGTTTCATCTTCATGTGTTGCTTATTACTAGCCTCACTCTGTACACATGTTAGTTAGTATATATAGTAGCACTAGTAGACATGTATTCTCTACTCTTTTTGTCACCTAGTCTTCTCTTGTCTTCTTGTCTCCACTGCAGGCTCCTCTGCAGAGCTGTAAGGGCAACCTCAAGATGGCCGACAGTGCAGGCCTAGCAGAGGGAGAATCCAAAGGTATGAATAAGACTAACTACAATACATGAGAGAGCTGCTCACCTAGCAGAGGGAGAATCCAAAGAGAACAGGATAAGGATTCTCCATGCTAGGAAGCGAAGTATATATTGTAGTAGCGTGAGAGGAATGCAGGATAACTGTACAGTAAGTACACCAGCCACAAGTCCAAACAAATATCACAAGGTACGAGGAAACATGTGATAATGAAGTGGAGGGTAAATGCACAGGAGTCGTGCCAGCAACCTGGGGAAGTAAGGGTGAAGGGTAATGAAGTGGGGAAAGAGTATGGAGGTAGCCCAGACGAGCCCCTGAGTGTATATACGAGTCCGAATGAGTCCAAGTGAGTCCAAGACACAGGAAGACTCCAGAGTCACCGGATGTGACTCAGATGCGAAAGGAGTGGGCGGAAGGGAAACAGAAAGGAAAGAGAACGAAAGGGGAATGAAAGGGATGTATGTAAGAGTCCATATGATGAATGAAAGAAGAAGGAACGAGGAGGAAGGGAGAGGGACAGGGGGACTAGGAGAAAATAGGCGTGTCCCCTTACATCACCTGTTATGGTTCGATTCTTTTCCTGTTTACTCCTATCTATCACATGATGAACACGTAGGTATTTACGAGACGTAGCTTACGCCCTCGGGCCGTATTTATAATCGCCTTAGTCAAAGCCTCGCCGTAGACGCATGGGCGCAGTCCATGACATCACGCCTCAAGGTGATGACCTAAACATTCCATGGAAAGCCGACAGGCTACGGCGTGTATGTAGACATGAGGACCATGCATGTATAGTAGTATATAAAGTTGAATACCATACCCAGAGACGTTAACTCGTTCTCTTGGGATTCCCACTAAATACTAGTGCCTAAGTCAGCATCTTCAACGTCCTTCCTCTTTTATCTTTACTTACTTGACTCGTCATCTTGCGGGGTCCGCGTACACATTTATTGTGTATTAGTGTCGCCCTGACATCACCCCCCCTTCAAGGCTGCGGCGACCCGGCGTGAAGATTCTTGCCTGCCACGCCATGAATTCACCAAACCCGAAACTCCGGATTGTTGCGAGAAGATAGCGAAGTACGACTGCGCAGAGCCCGGAGCTTTCTGGCTCCGACAGTGCTGCCAGGACTGGTCCACTGCTGTAGGAGTCATCTGGAGTGGTAGAGGAGTTGTCGGAGTCATTGGAGTCGTCCAGAGTAAGTGTACTGCATCCGGATGACAATCATGGAAGTCCTTGACCTTCTGGGCAGCATGCTGGAGGTGTAAGGGGACACTCCTATTTTCTCCTATTCCCCTGTCCCTCTCCCTCCCTCCTCGTTCCTTTCTCTTTTCCTTCATCCCACGGACTCTTACATACATACCCTTCATTCCCTTTCGTTCCCTTTCCTTTCCACTTCCTTTCCACCCACTCCTTTCGCATCCGAGCCACGTCCGGTGACTCCGGAGTCTTCCCGCACTTCGGACTCACTCGGACTTGTATATACACTTTGGGGCTCGTCCAGGCTACTTCTATTCTCTTTCCCCATTTTATCTCCCTTCACCCTCACTTCCCCAGGTCGCTGGCATGACTCCTGTGCATTTATCTGGAACAACCCCAAAGGGAGAACACTCAGAGAGCAGATGAATGGACCAAAGCGGTGGGATTGAGAGGGGTGAACGTGTAAGTAGAGGAACAAGCAGGAAGTAAGTACGTATGTGCAGGGTCGCGGTTTATATATGGCAAGTCACATTATACGTACGAGAGCGGACAGGGGAAAGGGGCTAGGAGAAGGTAGTAAGCCAAGGCTTACACTTGTCCCTTCCCGAAGAAGAGAAGTTCAATGCGGGGTAGGGTCCGTGCGTGGACCCGAACGAGAAGAACGAGGCACAGTGGCGCCCCTAGACTTGATCCAGAGGTCAAGAGCCTCCAACTCCTCAACATCAGCACGACACAACCATCTATCTTCCTCTGGACCATAACCTCTAAACCTGACTAAATATTCCATACCCGATCGTCCACGTTTCTTGTCGATAATCGCTTCTACGAACCACTCGTCTTCACCTTCCTCGTGGAGAACAGCATCCGGACGCTCGAGCTCATGAGAGGGGAAAAGATCAACGTCGTTAGCCTTGAAAGGCTTCAACTGGGAGGCGTGAAAGATGGGGAAGACGTTGGGTGAGTTGGGCATCTTGAGCGTATACGTCGAGCGTTCAGGGAAGGCCTTGATAACTTTGTATGGTCCGTCGTATCGCGGCATGAACTTGGCAACACGTCCATCACCAGTGTGGGTGTACTCACGTCGACGGTTCGAGGTTGAAAGGTAGACTTTATCGCCAACCTCGTAAGGGATCTCCTGTGAACATGAAGCGTTAGCGTAGATAGACTAGGAGATCTTGGCAGCCAAAAGGGAGTCCTTAGCCTGGAGCGTATATTCTTCCAAAACACTGAGAAGGTCCCGTGCATCGACATTGACCGGTGCGTCGGAGGGAATCTTGACCCAGCCCTTCTGATTCCTGTTCACGAAGAAACGGAGCGCCTGAATGATCGTTTTATTCGTTCGTTCGCTCGCACCATCGGTTTGCGGATGGAAGGAGTTAGACATCTTCAACTTAACACCAGTTAGCTTATGGAGGGCGGATCAGAACTGGGAAATGAAGAGCTTATCGCGGTCTGAAATGATCTCAGTTGGGAGGCCATTTTCGCAGTACCAATACTCGAAGAAAAGCGCAGCGGCGCGGTCGGCAGACAACTCTGTGCGGCAAGGAATCAATCAGATATCTGCACCAAGACGATCAGTGATAGTCAACAAGTAGTTGAAACCTTCGTCCTCCGGCAGAGGACCCACGAAATCCAAGGCGACGGAGGAGAAACGGCCGTCAGGCACCGTGAGCGAGTGTAGGGGACCGACGGGCTTCACCGTAGACGACTTATTGCGCTGGCACTCGACGCAGCCAGGTATGTAAGCCTGTTCGAGATCCCGAGCCATGTTGGGCCAGTAGAAAGAATCGCGAAGGACAGAGTATGATTTCTGGGCGCCATAGTGTCCAAGCGCGTCGTGGGCCAGGAAGAACAGTGCCTCACAGACAGACGCGATATGGGGAATGATGAGTCTATCGCCAACGTACAGCAGACCGTGTCATTGGCTGACGCCGGCCATCCCAATACCTTTCTCCAGTAGCTTATGACACCAAGGATCGGAGCGGTAACCTTCCTTGATGGAAGCCACGAGGCCCTCGTCGTGGGTGATGGAGAGAATGGGCGCAACGATAGGTGGCACAGCTGTGGAGAACTCCCTAGAGAGGGCGTCAGCGACCGTATTGTCCTCGCCCTTAATATACTTGATCGTGAAACTATAATCAGCCAAGAACATCTGCCAGCGTAATTGCTTCTTGTTCAGGTCTCGCTGCTTGTTGAAGTACTCGAGCGTCCGGTGATCCGTGAAGACCTCGAACTCTGCGCCAAGTAGGTCAGTACGCCATTTATGCAAGGCACGTACAATCACGAGCGTCTCCTTATCGTGCGTAGCGTAGTTACGCTCAGCCGGATTGAGCTGCTTCGAGTCATAGGCGACGGGGCGCGCAGTCTCCCAGGTGGGTCCGAAACTGAGAACAGCACCAGTACCGACGTTGCTAGCGTCGGTCGTGATGAAGATGCGATTATCCCCAGGGTTGTCGTGGTCGATGACAGTCAGACACGCCCGAGAGGTAACTGTAAGGGGACACTCCTATTTTCTCCTATCCCCCCTGTCCCTCTCCCTTCCTCCTCGTTCCTTTCTCTTTTCCTTCATCCCACGGACTCTTACATACTTCCCTTTTGTTCCCTTTTGTTCCCTTTCCTTTCCACTTCCTTTCCGCCCACTCCCTTCGCATCCGAGCCACGTCCAGTGACTCCGGAGTCTTCCCGCACTTCGGACTCGCTCAGACTCGCTCGGACTTGTCTATACACTTCGGGGCTCGTCCGGGCTACCATTACCTCCTTCCCCCACTTCATTACTCTTCACCTTTCCTTCCCCAGGTCGCTGGCACGACTCTGGTACATTCCCCTTCCACTTCATTATCACATGCCCCCTTGTACCTTGTGATATTCGTTTGGACTTGTGGCTGGTGTACTGTACAGTTGTCCCTTCATTCCTCCCACACTACTACAGTATATACTTCGCTTCCTAGCATGGAGAATCCCTATCCTGTTCTCTTTGGATTCTCCCTCTGCTAGGTGAGCAGCTCTCTCATGTATTGTAGTTAGTCTTATTCATATCTTTGGATTCTCCCTCTGCTAGATTCTCCCTCTGCTAGGCTCGCGCTGTCGGCCATCTTGAGGTTGCCCTTACAGCAGAACAGGATCTCCCATCCTGGCACCAGAGCCCTATGGAAAACGTCCTGCGCCACTCCAGACTCGTTTCCGACGTCTCTCCGGTTTTGCGGACATTCCGGACGCTCTCCTGCTACTCCCACCCACCTCTGAGGACCCAAGGAACTCCATCCCTCGCTCCCCTGACGACTCCGAAATGACGGGCGCTTCCAGCCAGATCCCGCCATCCGAGCCAGTCACTTCAGGACCGGACTCCGAGACTTTGCAGACCTTGTGGGCTCAGACGTACGAACACCAAACCCAAATCAGTTCCATCCATGATACACTCGCCCGAATCGAAGAACTCCTCTTAACACCCCGTCCGATCACTCCAAAAACGACTCCGGACTCCGAGCCGAGGGGCACCGAAGCCTCCCAGCACGCCCCGAGTCGATCCGAAAACACTCCGCGTTTCCGTTTGAAGCCTGCCTCTCCCCCAATCTTCGACGGAAACCACAAGGATGGTGGCGCATTCTACAACGCGTGCTCCATCTACTTCCAGCTCTGTCCGGACCACTTTCCGACCGAGCAGGCCAAAATCCTCTGGTGTCTCTCCTTCTTCCAGAAGGATCGAGCTAAGGAGTACGCGGACATGGTGCTCCGGAGTCCGAAGGATCCGTACTTCGAGTCCTGGGCTGCCTTCGCAACCGAATTCCGGACTCGCTTCCTTCCGGATCGGGAACGTGAAGCCGCCATGCTGAAACAGGAGTCCTCCCGGTACTACCAAGGCCGTCGGACTTTCCAGGAGTACCTCGACGAGTTCCGGGACCTTGTAGACCAGTCCGGATACTCCGAGGGCTCCAACATCACGATGAAGTTCCGCCGCGGATTGGACTCCATCATCCAGAGCCGTGTTGCCGAGTCCGCAGACTGTCCGAACGAGGATGACTTCGAGGAATGGTACAGGGCCGCGCAGCGGGTTGCTGACAACCGTGCTGCTAACCAATCCTTCCACTTCGGCGTGCACTCCGGTAACTCCGGACACTCCAGACCCCTCGTCTGACCAGCAGCCAACTCCGGAGTTGCTCGGACTCCTGCGGGCATACTCCCCGCGCCTCGGACTCTGCTCCCGCCTCTGCAACCGCGTTTCCAAGCCCCGCCTCCTCCGAAGGCTCTCTCACCCGGTGTCCCCATGGACGTCGACCACACCCGCTCCCGACCCGCCACGTCGCAGCTCTGCTACCGATGCGGCAAGCCCGGCCACATGTCCCGTGAGTGCCCACTCTGGTACGATGTCCGGTTCATGACCACCGAGGAGCGGATGTCCGCCATCGAAGATCTCCTGACCGCGGCCGATGTTGTAGAAAGTACGGGGACTTCGGAAGGAATAGACGATGAGGGAACGGCCCCAGTTGAGGAATTGGACACGGCGGATTTTGTCCGGACCAACGAGTGATCAGTGCGACCTCGTTGGTGAATAACCGATTTGCTTGTCTTAGCGTAGACGAAATAGACGATTCCAATCACTCCGATGATTCGTCCGACGTTAAGCAAACGACTCCGGTTACAATCCGCACACTCTGAAGGTTTTGCCCGCAGTGGGAACGGCGGCTACCCAGTAGCTATAAGATCTCCACGCTGCCCGGCAAGCTTTCGCTAGATATACCCGTTGAAGTGCAGAGCACAGATACACAACACAGATGCACCCTGCAGGCCCTGGTGGACTGCGGAGCCACCGGAGTCTTCATGCATCCGCGCTTTGCTGATGCCCATGGTTTCACCCGACGCAAGCTGTCCGCTCCGATTCCGGTCTTCAATGTCGACGGATTGCCAAACGAAAACGGATCCATCTCCGAAGTCGTCGACCTTGTACTCCGGTTCAAGGATCACACGGAACAGATGCTTTTCGCAGTCACTAACATCGGACGGCAGGACATCATCCTCGGATACACCTGGCTTCGGAAGCACAACCCCGAGATTGACTGGCAGACGAAGGAGGTGACCATGAGCCGTTGTCCGTCCGGGTGTGATACCTGTCGGAAGGAGTTCCGCCATGACAAGCTGACCCAACGCAAGGAGTCCGTGCGACTCCGGGAGTGTCGTACGGGTCCGATGCCAAGGGTTGAGGAACTGCACTCGGATGATCTCCCGCAGCTTCAGGACTGCGAGGACGATGATGAGGACGATGAGGGTACAACTCCGGACGACTCCGGACTCGAGAAGGGTGACTGTATCTTCGCGGCCATTCCTCCTCCGACTCCGGAGTACCTTCGGACTCTTCGGGAAGAACACGTCCGGGCTTCGGAGACAGTCTCGCAGCGCCTCGCATTGGCCTTCCAGCGCAACAAACCCCACGATCCTCGGAACAGCGCAGTCCCGGACTTCCTTCAGGAATCCGAGGACGTCTTCGCCAAGGAGTCCTTTGATGAACTGCCCATGCCGTGTCCGTGGGACCATGCCATTGAGCTACTGGACGGAGCAGAACCGACCTCTACCAAGTGCTACCCGCTGTCCCCGGCGGAGCAGAAACAGCTGGACAAATTTCTGGAAGAAAATCTCCGGACTGGTCGGATCCGCCCCAGCAAGTCCCCCATGGCCGCCCCAGTGTTCTTTGTCAAGAAGAAGGACGGATCGCTCTGCTTGGTCCAGGACTATCGGAAGCTCAACAACATGACGGTCAAGAATCGGTACCCGCTTCCGCTCATCTCGGACTTGGTGGACAAACTCCGGAACACTCGCTACTTCTCCAAGCTCGATGTCCGGTGGGGTTTCAACAACGTCCGGATCAAGGAGGGTGACGAGTGGAAGGCCGCGTTTCGGACTACGCGCGGACTCTTCGAACCCTTGGTGATGTTCTTCGGACTGACCAACAGCCCGTCTACCTTCCAGACCATGATGAACGACCTCTTCCGGGAGCTCATCATGGAAGGTGTGGTCATTATCTATCTGGATGACATTCTGATCTACACCAAGACGCGTGAAGAGCATCGCCGGGTTCTCAAGCGAGTCCTAGAGATCCTCCAGCGGAACAAGCTCTTCCTCCGAGCAGACAAGTGCGATTTCGAGCAGACCAAGGTGGAGTATCTCGGAGTCGTCATCTCCGAGGGTAAGATCGAGATGGACCCCGTAAAGGTTTCCGGAGTCGCGGACTGGCCGACCCCTCGGACTCGGACTGAACTCCAATCCTTCCTCGGGTTCATCAACTTCTACCGCCGCTTCATCAAGGACTACTCGCACATCACTCGGCCTCTCTTCGACCTTACTTGCGCAAAGGAATGGCAGTGGAACGACTCCGCTCAATCCGCATTTCTTCGGATCAAGGAGCTGATCACTTCGGAACCCGTTCTGGTCTTTCCGAAGGAGGATCGGCCGTACCGGGTTGAAGCGGACTCGTCGGACTACGCTACGGGTGCGGTCTTGTCGCAGCTGGATCCGGATGATGGTAAATGGCATCCTGTCGCATTCTACTCTAAAAGTCTACAGGCTGCGGAGCGGAACTACGAAATACACGACAAGGAGATGCTTTCAATCATCCGGGCACTCGAAGAATGGCGGCACTACCTTGAAGGCGCAGAGGCTCCGTTTGAGATCTGGACGGACCACAAGAACCTGGAGTACTTCATCAAGGCCCAGAAGCTCAACCGTCGTCAAGCCCGCTGGTCCCTATACCTCTCCCGCTTCGACTTCACTCTCCAGCATCGTCCGGGTCGGACTATCCTA
The DNA here is from genome assembly GCA_017499575.1 of Sanguinoderma rugosum. Taxonomy (NCBI): domain Eukaryota; kingdom Fungi; phylum Basidiomycota; class Agaricomycetes; order Polyporales; family Polyporaceae; genus Sanguinoderma; species Sanguinoderma rugosum. Next base: position 3,469,633 of record VTPW01000001.1, on the reverse strand, counting down.
CTTTGCTGTCCGTGCCACAGGTGTCACTCTTGAAGGGGAGGAGAAGGATATCCTCACGGCTATCCGGACTGGAGTGCGAGATGCGAAGTTCGAAGATGCAGTGGCAAAGGCGGCAGAGGAGTTGAAGAAGGCCCAGGGCAGTCGCAAGACAGTCCGGAGTGCGGAATGGTCTCAATCAGACGGACTCCTGATGTTCCGGGGTAAGATCTACATTCCGGACTCACCGGACTTGCGTCGGACTATCGTAGCCCAGCACCACGACACCAAGGTCGCAGGACACGCCAGCAGATGGAAGACCCTTGAGCTCGTTTCGCGCAGCTACTGGTGGCCCAACATGTCCTGGTACGTCGGATCCTACACCTGCCATTGCGACCTCTGTCTCCAGACGAAGGCCCAAAGGCATCCACCCATGGGTGAACTCCAGCCGCTTTCTATTCCGGATGAACGCTGGGATCGCCTGAGCGTCGACTTCATTGTCGAGCTTCCGGAGTCCGATGGATTTGATGCTGTCATGAATGTGGTTGACTCTGTAAGCAAACGCGCCCACTTCATTCCGACTCACACCACAGTGTCCGCCATCGGATCCGCGAACTTGTACCTGCAGAATGTCTGGAAGCTGCACGGACTCCCTCGGTCCGTTGTGTCCGACCGGGGTCCGCAATTCGTCGCAGAGTTCACCCGAGAAGTCTATCGGATGCTCGGAATCAAGCTGGCTGCATCCACTGCGTACCACCCTCAATCCGACGGACAAACGGAGCGGACTAACCAGAAACTCGAGTCCTATCTCCGGATCTTTGTCGGAGAGCGTCAGGACGACTGGGCCCGACTCCTACCTATGGCAGAGCTCGCATACAACAACCGGGTCCATGCCTCCACTCAGCAGTCGCCCTTTCTCCTAGATACCGGCTGACATCCGCGTCTCGGATTCGAACCTCACCAGCCACTGTCTCGGATGGAGTCTGCAAACGAGTTCGTAGACCGGATGAAGTCCGCAGTCGATGAAGCTCAGTCTGCGTTGGTCAAGGCTCAGGACGACATGAAGCGTTACTACGATCAGCGTTGGACTCCTGCTCCGGAGTACCAACCGGGTGACAAGGTTTGGCTGGACTCGTCGGACATCAACCTCGCCCGACCTTCCCGGAAACTCGGACACACACGACTCGGTCCTTACAAGGTCGTCCGGAAGGTTGGCAAGGCAGCGTATCGACTCCAGCTCCCTCCGGGCTTATCCCGTCTCCATCCCGTCTTCCCTGTGGTCAAACTCTCTCCCTTCGTTCCGGACCCCATCCCGGGTAGACGCCCTGTCACTCCGCCACCTCCGCAGCTCGTTGACGGAGAAGAGGAACACGAGGTAGAAGAGGTCCGGAACAGCAGACGGTTTGGTCGGGTCCTGAAGTATCTGGTGTGCTGGTGAGGCTATGGTATCGAGCACGACTCCTGGGAGCCCGCGAGCAACCTCCAGCACGCTGCCCAGAAGGTCAAGGACTTCCACAATCGTCATCCGGATGCAGTACGCGTACTCCGGACGACTCCGATTACTCCGACGACTCCTGCACCGCTCCGGATGACTCCTACAGCACTGGACCAGTCCTGGGAGCGTTGGCGCAGCCGGAAGGCTCCGGGCTCTGCGCAATCGTACTTCGACATCTTCTCGCAGCAATCCGGGGTTTTGGGGTTGGTGAATTCGTGGCGTGGCAGGCATGAATCTTCGTGTTGGGTCGCCGCAACCTTGAAGGGGGGGTGATGTAAGGGGACACTCCTATTTTCTCCTATCCCCCCTGTCCCTCTCCCTTCCTCCTCGTTCCTTTCTCTTTTCCTTCATCCCACGGACTCTTACATACTTCCCTTTTGTTCCCTTTTGTTCCCTTTCCTTTCCACTTCCTTTCCGCCCACTCCCTTCGCATCCGAGCCACGTCCAGTGACTCCGGAGTCTTCCCGCACTTCGGACTCGCTCGGACTCGCTCGGACTCGTCTATACACCTCGGGGCCCGTCCGGGCTACCATTACCTCTTTCCCCCACTTCGTTACTCTTCACCTTTCCTTCCCCAGGTCGCTGGCACGACTCTGGTACATTCCCCTTCCACTTCATTATCACATGCCCCCTTGTACCTTGTGATATTCGTTTGGACTTGTGGCTGGTGTACTGTACAGTTGTCCCTTCATTCCTCCCACACTACTACAGTATATACTTCGCTTCCTAGCATGGAGAATCCCTATCCTGTTCTCTTTGGATTCTCCCTCTGCTAGGTGAGCAGCTCTCTCATGTATTGTAGTTAGTCTTATTCATATCTTTGGATTCTCCCTCTGCTAGATTCTCCCTCTGCTAGGCTCGCGCTGTCGGCCATCTTGAGGTTGCCCTTACAGAGAGCTGCTCACCTAGCAGAGGGAGAATCCAAAGAGAACAGGATAGGGATTCTCCATGCTAGGAAGCGAAGTATATACTGTAGTAGCGTGAGAGGAATGAAGGGATAACTGTACAGTACACCAGCCACAAGTCCAAACGAATATCACAAGGTACAAGGGGGCATGTGATAATGAAGTGGAAGGGGAATGTACCAGAGTCGTGCCAGCGACCTGGGGAAGGAACGGTGAAGAGTAATGAAGTGGGGGAAAGAGGTAATGGTAGCCCGGACGAGCCCCGAAGTGTATAGACGAGTCTGAGCGAGTCTGAGCGAGTCCGAAGTGCGGGAAGACTCCGGAGTCACCGGACGTGGCTCGGATGCGAAAGGAGTGGGCGGAAAGGAAGTGGAAAGGAAAGGGAATGAAAGGGAATGAAAGGGATATAAGTAAGAGTCCATGAGATGAAGGAAAGGAGAAAGGAACGAGGAGGAAGGGAGAGGGACAGGGGGAATAGGAGAAAATAGGAGTGTCCCCTTACAGCTTTCTAATGGGCGCATTTTCGCATTTTTGAAATTTCCCACAGTCACTAATGTTATTAATCCTACTTTTGTGATGCTTGCCATTTGAGAATGGCTACAAATCTCACTGATATCAATAGAACTTTTTATAATCAACCTATAACTGCCTATATGATGGTATCATTTTCGACTTTTTGAGTTTTTAAATTTTCCCACAGTCACTAATGCTATTGATCATATTTCTTGTTTTGCTAATAACTACTGAAGGGCTACAAATCTCACTAAAAACATTAGAACTTTTTATAATGAACCCATATCTGGCTATCTAATGGGCGCATTTTCCATTTTCTAGAATTTCCACAGTCACTAATGCTGTTTTCCACAGTCAGGAAGTACCCAAAAAGCGGTTTTAATGGTTATTATATCCAGATTCCCACAGTAAGGAACCCTATTGATGTCTTTTGCAGGGTTTTCCCACACTCACAATTCAAAAAAGCGCCCAAAAAGCAGTTATAATAAAAATATTCCCACAGTAACAACCTCTACTAATGATTGCTATGCTATCTTATCTTATCATCATCTACAATCTCCCCTATGTGATTGATAATCTAATCTACCTGCAATCTAACAACAATCCAATCTACAATCAGTTGCTACATGAACTACAATGTACCAGACACCAACTACAGCACTCTTCAACAATCCCCCACAATGAACAACAATCTGATACTACAATCCACCCATCTCTAATAACAATCTAGTACTACAATCTCACCCACAATAAACTACAATTTGGTACTACAATCCACCCACCTTCAACAACAATCTGGTACTACAATCTCACCTACAATCTCCCCCTCCATTTCTCTGACTGAACTACAATATGAACAACAATCCAACAACAATATCAACAACAATGCCTAGCTACAATCTGCCATAGGCAACTTGCAAAAATTGTAACCAGGCTGGCCTATGATTGTGCGTCGGAAAATAACCAACACTAGTGCCCGTTGAGCAGCGATGACATGGTGTTCTCAGCTGCGCATCGGTCCGTCTACATATGTGTCCCGCTCGCTATGCCGACACGCATTACAGGCTCTGTGCACTCTCTCACGCATCCCATCCCATGTTGACGACGGAACACGTCGCTACACCAATGTGCTGTCGTGACTTGATCACCACACGCGTTGTCATGAACCAAGTCTGTTGGACATGGTATTCATGCTATAAAGGGGTATTATACTCAATTAAACACTCAAGTCAGGACCACATCCTTTCCTCCCATCCCCCCCTCCTATTTCCACCATTGTCCTGTTCCCTCCCCCCTAATCCCATTCCACTCTGAAACCAGTTCAGCACCATTTCCCCCTATTCACCCCTTTCTTTCCCTATACCCTCAGGAGTGCTTCAGCTCCTATGAGGAAGCTCCTATCTCCCACCGGAAACTCTTTGCTTCCATCAGAAACCTCCTATCTTCCATCAGAAACTCTTTTTTTCCATCAGATTCCTCCTTTCTTTCATCAGAAACCCATTTCTTTCCATCGGAAGGTTAATTTTTCTATTTTCAAGGTTTCTTTCCATCAGACGTTGTTCAACCATCAGATAAGAAATTCAGTGCCGAGTGTCCCTATCTCTTATCTGATTGATTTTCACTCGCTTGACCCTTTTTCTTTTCCCCTTGGCCCACACGGCGGGCCATGTGCTACCCTATTTTGATAAGATAGATAAGAGATAAGCCTAGCTATAAATTGAGATGTACTCACTTACTGAATCAATCTTTTCCCCCCCAATGGAAGGTTCAATCCAGTCATTTCAGTCAAGTCATTATCAGTCAAGTCAAGTCATTCCAGTCATCAGTCATCAGTCATCACAGCCCCGCTGCATGACTCATCAGCTGACACGGCCTCTCTCCTCTCTACTTCCCTCTCTGTTTCCTCCCATGTCGTCACTACACAACCAAGACACAATTGTACAGCGGGAGCCTGCCAATTGTCACTGACCAGCACCAACATAAACTGAAAAGGCACGAGCTTCTTCAGTTACTCACCAAATTCACCAAATTCATTCATAAGTCCAACCACCGTGTGAACAATATCCTACACCCACGTTTCAGTGCTTAACCATGGTGTTTTGCACTTGCGGGCGCTTGTTGCTGCGGAATACTGATAGCCCCTGTCCTACCCCCTAACAGCACCATGTCTACGAACATCAGCCAGGACATCGGCTCTCTTTCCATACAAGACAAAACACTGCTCTCTCTTCTGAGCGGCCCTTTGGAGCCAGGGTAAGCCTCTCTCAATGTCCATGTACTGGACATATATCAACCGATAGTGTTCTAGTGTTGCGGCCACCTTCTCAACGGTTGTAAACTCTTTGGGTTTGGCACGATTGCCTTGGTTTACACCGCTAGATATTCTTGATGTTCGCTCCACTGTGAGTACACTATTAACATCTGCAACCACTCTCTTCCTCACCCTCTGAAAGAACGAATGTCGTCACAAGCTACTGCAGGGGCAGCTTTTCCAAAGCCACTGGGAAGCAGGGGCTTGGGTTGCTGACCCTTCCTGCGAAGACAATAGGGTGTCTTTGGTCTTGTGCTCTATATTGATGCAGACACTTTTGGCGTTCTTGGAAGGAGACACTGCAATTGACAGATACCCCTGCAACGCTTTCCGTCTCCCCAATGGATACATCAAGTTCTCAGCCAGTCTCTCTGACACCCTGATCAAACTAGACAATTGGCTGTTGACTGTACTGGAAAAGGCCCTCCATACAATGGAAACCGAGTGCAAGAAGCACAGCAAGGGCTCGGCGGACAGTATACCCCCCAGGGATGACTCCGTTTTGAATTTGTTCTCTATTTTCAACAAATACAAGAAACGAGGGCTTTATGCCAAGATACTTGCAAACATTGTCATCACTGCGATGGGACTTCAATATTCGATAGAGGCAAGTAACCTACTTGGCAAGCCACTAACTCTCTAACTGTGACCCCTTTAGGGAGTGGACCTTCCAGAGTACTGGGATGACATTGCCAATATTGCAGGCCTCAATCCGACAGATGTATTGGAATACAAGTCCCAATACGGCACATCTGGACCTCGCAGTATTCTCCTCCCCATCCATCTCGCAGTGACATTGTCCCCCTTGTACTCATCATGACCAAGGACTTGATGGGGGAAAGTGTCTTAAGACATTCGCACCTGCTGGTAAGTCCTACCAAACACATATGGTTTCTAAATTTAACGCAAGCGCACCAGATGTGGAGATCCCTTGGCTCTGCTAGGCCAAGCCAGCTCATGGCATATGAAGACGCCATATGGAGAACAGTTCATTCCATCGCCATACACCCAAGCTCAGTAGACTCGTCTATGAAACAGATGTTCGACCATCTGAAAGAACTGTCACAGTTTGACCCTGCTATTAAGGACAGTAATTTTGGCCTCTCAGACGAAGCCGCGAGCTTCTTTATACAGCTTGAACCTCTCCTACACTTTTCAACACCATCGAAACCTGGGCCATCCAAACACCGTCCGACTGCCTCCTCCGACGCCCACAATGGCACACCACCTCCAGCAGCTGACCCACCCATGCAGGTCGATGGCCCTACCGCTGAACCATCGGGCGATCAAAACAACGACAGTGACGACTCTGATGCTGATGTCTGCAGGAATGATACCCTGGGACCTCAGCAGGACACATGCGCCATTGACAATGACAGCGACAACAATATGGATGCCCCGAACCATCCCGTAGAACCATCGGCTGGTCGAGACACGGGCTGCCATGGCTTAGATGAGGGTGGTGATACGAACGACCCACCTGCTGCAGACGAGGCCTGAGAGCCAAGTGGTGTTGACGATGACAAAGATTGTGATACAAGTGGTGCTGGCCGCAGTGGTGGGGATCCCAAGTCCGCACCATTGCGGATAATCATCCTGTCTCAAAAGTCAAAAAGGGCACAATCCCCCACCATCAAACCTGAGAGCGGACCCAGCAAGAGAACACAGTCGATGACCTTCAAACCCAGTGGTCTTCCTAGCCCTCCGACTCGAAGAACGACTCACCTCCGTTCCTCCACCATCCAATCTCAGTCTCAGCTGAGCCCCCCGCAGCCAGATCCAGCAGCATCATCACAGTCCGGTGCAAGTCCACTAGGAAACCAACAACCACCCCGACTGTTGTTCCTCTCACGAACCCATCCCTCCCCCCTCTTGTCGGGACATCCAAAGAGCCTGTAAGTGTATAAAAATGGAGCATACTCCGTTATTGACTATATTCCAGTGTTTCCTTGCACCTCCTCAAAGACTATACAATATCCGTGGTGGCACTGTCGAGTTCCTCCCTTCCTTTCATGTGTGTATTGTTCGTCCGCTTTATATCACAACTTCTGAATCTGTTAGAATGAGTCACATGTCAACTTCGTCCTTGCCTTGCTCAAGGGCATACATCACTTGCATGGGGATTCAGCTCCGCTATACACAACAGGACAGGAAGGCGTACTTATAAAACCCGTCTCCTATCATGATTACAAGACATGGCAGTCTTCAGGTCAACTGGGCAACGAGTTGAAAGCCAAGGTGATCTTGGTCACAGGGGTTCCTCATCTGCATCACAAGACACTCGATGAGGCCATCAGAGACTTGAGCACATCACTTGATGCCCCTCTGATTTGTCATGGTAAGATTTCAAGAATAAATGCCCATTATCTTCCCCCATTTCTTTTTTTTCACAGATCAATCTGTTGAAATGGGTGCAGAAGGCAACGAGCGGCACTGGTTGTTGGCCCAGCTCATCGATAGATCCCAGTCCCCTGATGCGAAATCCCTCAACTACCTCGACATTCCTGGTCCTATTCCAGCGGACGTACCACTTGTCCACGACGACACACTTGACTGTGCCTGCTGCCCCATGACATGGAATGTTTGTTAAACTTTAGGCTATTATAGTTTGATCAGAAGCTTGTTTAAGCGTTCTAATGACTTCTAATTGCCTTCAATCAATCAATAATTTGTAATGATTTGCGCTCTATTGACTCTTTGTGTCTATTACTCTAGACATGTAAGGAAAGTGACCTCCCCAGGTTCCCACGGGTACTGTTCTGCGCGAGGCGTGAATATAGGTGTCCACTAAATCGTGTCCGGATTTGTTTAGCTCCGGAGCAGCTTGGGAACATGCTAGACATCATTCTAATGATGGCTCCATGTTTCATTTTCGCTCCTTTTGCTTCCCTGTTGAGACCGAGGCGTTCCGGTGCTTGTTCCGGCGGTCACAATAGATGTCAATAGACCTACTAATGGGGCGCCAAACGTGGGAACGTTGCACTGACCGTGGGAGTCGTGCGCTTCTAATGTATGTACAGATTGCTAAGGAGTGCTTGCACACTTTTAGCAATGCTGTCAACACCAGTCATCCCATGATGACCTGGGTCATCCCAATGGGTGTTGGCAGTGTCTATGGGTGGTCCCCAATGCGTGGGAACTGGGCGCTTAACGTGCGGCTGCACAGCGCAACTTTGTTATACATTTGTACAACAAGTGTGTGCATCACTTCAACACCAATAATGTATTTAATTCCCTCATCACCTGTGATGTGAATTGGGGCCTGTGGATTTTCCAGATGTGGTCTCGGTATAATTTAGCGAGTCCGAGGGCTGATAGTTCCTCCGTTGTTGGTACAAGGCGAACCATCTTGGTGAATCGGTCAACGACTACTAGGATTGCATCGTATCCTGCCAACCTGGGGAGTTTAACAATAAAATCTGCGGAGATGTCCGTCCATGGCTCAGATGGAATGGGGTTTGGCTGAAGCTTGCCCTGCGGTTGTCGGGAATAGGCTTTGCTTCGTTGGTATTGGTCGCACCCCTTGACGTACTCTGTGATGAACCTGTTCATCCCTGGCCACCAATAGTTATGTGAGACCAGCTCGATGGTCTTCCACCTTCCTGGGTGTCCCGCAACGGTCGAGTCATGGTGTAGTTTTACAATTTCCCTTCGAACATCTACATCCTTAGGTACGTACACCTTCCCGTGATATAATACGAGGTCCTGCTCTTCTGACCAGTCCGCTTCTCTCAATACCCCCCCCAACGACCCACCACAGCAATATGCCCCCACGCAAGCCCGCTTCGACGCAGCGCAAGAACGACGAGGAGGGGACCACAACGTGAGTGTGCCCCCCCTTTCCTTTTTTTTTCACTGACAATGCCCCCACCTGTATCCCATGCCCTATGCCCACATCCCCCATGTCACCATTTCCAACACCAACACCCTCGCCCTCGCCCGCACGCTCGACGCCAACAACACACATCCCCACGCCCTCGTTTTCGTCGACGACGACGACGACACATCCCCACGCATCCCCACTGCCTCGCTTTCGTCAACGACAACCCTCACACCTCACCCCTATCCCCTGGCTACCCCTGGTCCCTGGTCATCAACCCCTACCCATGGTACCCCCTTGGCTCCTATCCACAGGGCTTCCACCAAGCCCAGGTCCACCAGGTCTGCCACCAAGGCCATGCAACAGGAGTTGATGTGAGTCTGATGGCTAGTGTACCAGTAGTCAGTAGTTGTACAGCAACAGTAGTACTTAGAATAAATATAAATAAATTTCTTTTAAATCTCAAATAAATTAACAATCAATTAACAAATATTGTCTGATAGTGTGGAGATCCCTGTAACCAAGAAGAAACAAAACCAAGGCAAAGAAGAATAAGAATATGTGAGTTCCTGTCTGTATCTCCCTTGTCTGCTTGTTGTGCTCATTGTCCGTAGCACCTCTGCTGACCGTGATGCAGCTGATGAAGAAGCTAATGAGACTACGGTAGAGAATTTGACTGCGTAAGTCTTTGCTTGTCATTATTTGTGACCGTACAACTCATCTTTTTGCACCAGTACTGCTAGGACCCTTCAGGAGAGTGGTGCTCCGCTTGCACCACCTGCTCGTCGAGTTGGGACTGGAGTCACCTTGGCTCCAATCACTCCGAGTATCACCACCTCTCGCATCAGGCATGAAGAGCCAGAGGATGTCCCACGTATCCCCACCAAGGACAAGGGAAAAGGTAGAGACCTTACCAATCTGGGTTCGTCGGATGCAGAGGAGGAGAAAGATGAAGGAGAAGATGCTGATGCTGGAAGTCTGATGAAGAGGGCGACGAGGAGAAAGATGCTGATGCTGGTAGCAATGGCGATGAAGATGGTGAGCCGAAGAAGACTGACAATGAGGACGACGATGCCACTGAGGTGCCCATGCTGTTAAACTTTAGGCTATTAGTGTGTGATCAGAAGCTTGTTTAAGCGTTCTAATAAACTCTAATTGCCTTGGTAACAATCACTAATGATGAGTTGATGCAATCAATCAATAATATGTAATGATTTGCGCTCTATTGACTCTTTGTGTCTAGTACTCTAGACATAAATGGAATATGACCTCCCAGGGTTCCCACGGGTACCGTTCTGCGCGAGGCGTGAATATAGGTGTCCACTAAATCGCGTCCCAATTTGATTAGCTCCGGAGCAGCTTGGGAACATGCTAGACATCATTCTAATGATGGCTCCATGTTTCATTTTCGCTCCTTTTGCTTCCCTGCGGAGACCGAGGCGTTCCGGTGCTTGTTCCGGCGGTCACAATAGAGGTCATTAGACCTACTAATGGGGCGCCAAACGTGGGAACATTCCATTGACCGTGAGAGTCGGGCGCTTGAAGTTTATTTACAGATTGCTAAAGAGTGTTTGCGCACTTTTAGCAATACTGTCAACACCAGTCATCCCATGATGACCTGGGTCGTCCCAATGGGTGTTGGCAGTGTCTATGGGTGGTCCCCAATGTGTGGGAACCGGGCGCTTAATGTGCGGCTGCACAGCGCAACTTTGTTATACATTTGTACAACAAGTGTGTGCATCACTTCAACACATGCCTGCTGACTTGTCAGACAACGACGACGACACTGTAAGGGCAACCTCAAGATGGCCGACAGCGCAAGCCTAGCAGAGGGAGAATCCAAAGATAATGAATAAGACTAGCTACAATACATGAGAGAGCTGCTCACCTAGCAGAGGGAGAATCCAAAGAGAACAGGATAGGGATTCTCCTTGCTAGGAAGCGAAGTATATACTGTAGTAGCGTGGGAGGAATGAAGGGATTGTTGAAGTGATGGCAAACTTGTTGTACAAATGTATAACAAAGTTGCGCTCTGCGGTCACACGCTAAGCGCCCGGTTCCCACGCATTGGGGACCACCCATAGACACTGCCAACACCCATTGGGACGGCCCAGGTCATCATGGGATGACTGGTGTTGACAGCATTGCTAAAAGTGCGCAAGCACTCTTTAGCAATCTGTACATACATTAGAAGCGCACGACTCCCACGGTCAGTGCAACATTCCCACGTTTGGCGCCCCATTAGTAGGTCTATTGACCTCTATTGTGACGACTGGAACAAGCACCGGAACACCTCGGTCTCAACAGGGAAGCAAAAGGAGCAAAAATGAAACATGGAGCCATCATTAGAATGATGTCTGGCATGTTCCCAAGCTGCTCCGGAGCTAATCAAATTCAGACGCGATTTAGTGGACACCTATATTCACGCCTCGCGCAGAACAGTACCCGTGGGAACCTGGGGAGGTCACTTTCCTTACTTGTCTAGAGTAATAGACACAAAGAGTCAATAGAGCGCAAATCATTACATATTATTGATTGATTGCATCAACTCATCATTAGTGATTGTTACCAAGGCAATTAGAAGTCATTAGAACGCTTAAACAAGCTTCTGATCAAACTATAATAGCCTAAAGTTTAACAGGTTATGGGCCCTGGGCTCTAACTTGACAATACTGATTGATTGTTCCTGCATTATTGAATTGCTGCCTATTGTTATTACTGGGGGTTATTGTGATTGATCTAGTGACTCATTGAGTACTGATCTCGCATTTTGGCCTATTGGAGCTTATTGAAAGTCACAACAAGACTCTAACACTGTTATAATACTTCGCATTTGAACTCAAGTTTGACTTCCAGTTCGACCCATGAGCTCTGAACCCCGCACAATTCCGTCACATTGCATACCACCATGGCGCTCCGGCGCATCTGCGCATTCCCACGTTCCGAGGCCCCCTCGGAAACTTCGTCCACTCTTTTGCTGGGCCATATGCTCAGTTTTCGTCCCCTCCTTTGTCCCTCGCCCCTCCGCGCGTTTCCACGGATTTTCCCGCGGTTCCAGCGCGGAAACTCGCGCCCCTCTTCCCCTCTGAAGCATGCCTCGCTTGCCTCGGAGCCCTCGCCCCCCGCGCACCTCCCATTCTCTTTTCATTTCAGCACTACTTGGGCTATTCGGGTTTTGTTCGTTCAAGTGCCTCCGCGCTCCTGTGCGGAATTTCACCGCGCTGCTAGCGCGGATACGCGCGGGCACTACCCTTCCCCTCGCCTCCGCTGTCTTGGATTTTTCCCGCCGTTACATTTCCTTCTACAGGCTTCAAGACTTTGTCTTATGCTAGGTTATAGGTGTTTGTCCGTTCAAGTGTTTCCTGCGCATTTCTGCGGATTTTTCCGCGGCCAAAGCGCGGATACGCGCGCACGCACCTCTCCCTTCCATCGTCCAGCTCTTGGCCTTGTCACCTTCCCCCCTCCCCTCCCTCTTACTTCAAGATATGTGTTACACTGGGTTGTATTGGACTTATGTTCGTTCAAGTGTTTCCGCGCGCTCCGCGGGTTTTTCCCGCGCTCTAGCGCGGAGATGCGCGCACTCCCTTGCCCTTTGACTCCCTCACCAGCCATATCCTTGTCCCTCCGCATGTCCCCTCGCAAACTTCAAGATATGTGTACTACTTAGGCGGTATCGGGGATTTGTTCATTCAAGCATTTCCGCGTGTTTCCTCGTGTTTCCCGCGGGTAAGCGCGGCTGTACGCGGCTCCCCACTTCCTTTTGTTTTCGCCAACTTGAATTCTTTGCCCCCTCCCACTCCGCCTCCGCGGACTCCTTGTTTTGCGTCACTCTGGGTAGCACTCGACTTCGTTTGTCTCACTCCGTCCGCGCGTTTCCTCGGAAATTTCCCGCGCTCTAAGCGCGGAATCCGCACACACTACGCTGTCTACCCACAACCTCGCTCTCCTCGGAGTTCTTGACCTATGGACTCCACATTTCTTCGCGGAAAACTGTGTCTTGTACATACCTTGGAGCACCTGACGGTTTACCACATTCTCACATGAAGCACATGTGTGCTTCATGTGGAGATGTGAGGTTCATGTGAGGTTCATATGAGGTTTATGTGTAGAAAAAGTGAATTTTTATTTAATACTGAAAGCTGAGAAACTTCACTTTTTTGCCACTTGCTTCACCTTTTAAACACTTTTGCCACACTTTTTTTACACATGAGCAACAATTGGGACATGGTGCTTATATATATTTTATATGAATTTATATGAATTTTCATATGGGTTCCATATGTAGTCCATATGAAGTGCACTTCTTTTCTACAGTCCTATAGTCTTACATATGAATGTGTAATTTATATATGATTTACATGAATTTATGTGTAATTTATGTGTAATTTATGTGAATTTATGTGAATTTATAGGTGTAGTATACATGAAGTACACATTTTTTGTAATAAAATTGCCTTATTGGGGCACTGTTAATGGGCTTAGTGAAGTTATGTCAATTTTGTCGAATGGGCGCTTATCGGGTGCTTATCCACGAATATTAATATTCTTTTTATTTTATTTTATTTTTATTTTTTATTTGATTGGGCGCTCTTTGGGCGCTTATTCCGGCAATTCCTGTTCCGTGCCGTGCCGCTGCGTGATGTGGCACACTGCCACATCGTCTCTTTCTCTCTCTCAACCACCACCATCCCCCTTGATTTCAACCAACCCAACCCAACGACATGCCCCAAGAGGCTCAGGCAGGCCAACGTCAGCACGACGCAGCGCAAATGCAAGGAACAAGGAGCAGGGCAACCCAAGGTAAGCCCGCCGCCCTCTGTTACATCCCCATCCCCACTCACAATCTCCCCCATTCCCCTCCATCTCCCATTCCCATCCCATCCACGTCCCTCGTCGTCCCCTGCGTCCGTCAACGCCCACCCACACCGCCCTCACGCCCGTCGACAACCACCCACGCCACCCATGTCCCTCTGCGTCCCCCACGCCCATCGACGCCCATCGACGCCCATCTACGCCGCCCTCGCCGCCCTCTTCGTCCCCCGCGCCCGTCGACGCCCGTCTACGCCGCCCCCACGTCCCTCTGCGTCCCCCACGCCTGTCAACGCCCATCCACGCTGCCCTCGCGCCCATCGACGCCCATCTACGCCGCCCTCGCGCCCATTGTCGTCCCCCACGCCTGTCGACGCCCATCTATGCCGCCCTCATGCCTGTCGACGCCCATCGACGCCAACCCCGTGTCCCTCTTCGTCCCCTGCGCCCGTTGACGCCCATCGACGCCACCCCCACGTCCCTCTTCGTCCCCTGCACCCGTCGACGCCCGTCTACACCACCCCCACGTCCCTCGTTGTCCCCTGCGCCCGTCGACGCCCACCCACTCCCTTCAACATCATCTTGGCCAACAGCCCTGTGAAGCCCAGGTCCACCCGCTCAGCCACTGCTGCTGCCAAGGCCCAACAAGAAGCCAATGAGTGAGTCACCTCACTCTTTTACCAGTATATTAGTAGTAGTAGTAGCAGTAGTAGCAGTATATACATTAATAAATTTCTTTTAAATTCAAACAAAATTAATCAAACATTCTATGATAGAGAAGAACCTGTGGAACCTGTCAAGACCCCCCGTGCCTCAGCTGTAAAGAAGATTAAGAAAGATAAGAGGTGTGTACTCTCCGCCTATCTGCTTGTTTCTGCCGCTCATCTTGGATGCTTGCAGAACCTCCGCAGTACGTGATGCTGAGGACAAGGCTGCTGCGGTGACTGCGGCTAAGAAGTTAACTCTGTACGTTCTCATCTGTTTGTATTCCCGCTCGTAACATTAAGAATACATGTAGTATGGCCAAACTTCTTAAGGAGAGTGGTGCTGGTGTCGCTCCGCCCCCTCGCTCGGCTGGTACTGGTGTTCAGCTAGGTTCAGCTACCCCCCGTATCGTCTCAGACCGTGCTAGGTGCCCCAAGTCCGATGACGAAGAAGATTCTGCTGACAAAGAAGATCCTGATGACGATGCAGTTGCGAAAGATGGTGATGATTCCGGTGACAAAGAAGAACCCGCTCCAGTTGTTGATAAGGGTAAGGGTAAGGCTAGAGATTTGCACAACCTCGGTGCAGAGTCTGATAAGGAGTTGGATGCAGATGTCAAGGAGGAGAAAGACGATGAAGATGCCGATGAAAAGGATGTTGATGGTGAGAACATGGGCACAGGTGATGACGGTGAGCTCGCTGCTGTTGGTGAGGACACTGCAATGGATGAGGACTTGATGGTTACACCTCGCAAGCCTGCTGCGGCACCTCGTAAGTCCACCACATCTAAGCGGGACCCCAGTCAGTCCCCTGTTGGCCACCGCCATGCTGCCAAAGCCCAGCACCGCACCTCCGCTCATACCAGTGCCTCGTCTGTGCCTGAGGGATCTCCCTCTCCTCCGTCTGACCATCTTGAGGACCTGCAAGGTGCCTCACGTACCACTGGTGGGTTCACACGTGGGAAGGCCTTTGGCACAGCTCCCAACATGGCCGACTTTGGTGAGTTTCTCAACCTGACTTCTGCTGTTCTGTGCTTACCTTTTGTCTAGTTCGTCATGATGATATTCCCACCTTCCAAAGTCACGGTAGTGGCAAGGTGATTCTCTACTCCACCCTCGCTAGGACCGATACTCCTCACTCGGCCACCATTCCCCGGTTCCCAACTCTTGCACCAATCCTCAAGGCCATTAGCAGGAAGTATCCAACAGTGACAAGTCAGTCATTTCCATCTCTTCTTGCTGCTGTACATGCTAATTTTTGTGCACAGCATCTCTTATTTCCATCTGGGATGGTGAGTCATGGGAAGTTGTTGGTCCCTATCTCCTTGCCCTCGAGGAGGATGGGGATGTTTCATGGCCTGATAATTTCAAATTGACATTGCTTCTCGTGAGTTCAATTTTATTCATATCTGATCACTGCTAAGTCTACAACATCAGGAGCCTGCTGCTTCATCGTCAAATGTCTTCTTCGCCCCTTCCCTAGGCTCATCACACTCTGGTGGCTCTGTGCCTCCATCTGGTAGCTCTATGGCTCCTTCGTCCATCGCACCCTCTGCCTCCATTTCATCTGTAGGTGTTAGCAATGCAGGTGGGCTTCCGCCAGCCCCTGCTTATTTGACTGCAGCCTACTCAGCAAAGCCAAACTTGATCCCCTTCGCTCAGCTACTTGAGGTACCCCCCTCCTTGGTTCCCAACACCAAACCCAATGCGACTCTCATCTCAGCATTCGATCATTGGTGTGCCGCATCAGATGCTCCAGATCGCCTCAGAGTGGCGTACGACGTCTACAACGCCAAAGTACCTCGTCTCCCTCCTCTTCCCGCCTTCCCTTCCGTCGAGGACGCCCGTGCAGTCTATGTGAATACCACCAGCTTCAGCAATTACAGCAAGCTCTTCCCCTTCGCTATTCAGCATCCGGCTGTCCTCTCATACCTTCAAGGTGATGTTCCATCAGGCTCAGCAGAGTATGCTGCTCTTTGGGGAGCTCTCAAGCCAGGCCTGAAGACTTTGGGGATAGTGATGAAGAAGTTGACGGACGAGAAGGAGAAAGAGGAGAAGAAGGCCAAGAAGAAGGCTGGGCCATCCAAATCGAAGTGAGTCAACAATTTCACTTAGAATTTCTCCTCTATGCATATATCTTTGTACTACTATATTTATTGAAAATTGCATATGTTTTGCACCATTTCCTGCCTGAGTCTCAATTACATCTTGTCTTAAAACTTGCTGACTTGCCTAGTTTCTGTTTACAGGCCTACATGATGCTGCTGGTGGTGTGGTTCTTGCTGGGACTTGTTCCATGTGTTGCTGCAGCACCTAAACAAGATCCATTTCCTAATATGCTATTCATTGAGTTTGCTCAGAGCATCCAGGACAACTTTGGTCCCAAAATCAAGTTGTCTACTGTCTTGATGCTTCTGATGACTCTGGTCAACAACACAGATCTTCTCAACCTTCACGGACAACAGGGGGCATCCTCCCGACAGGAATCTACTAGCTGGATGGCTGCTCTGGTCCGCGCCATCAAAGTCAAGCTCTCTGAGCATGACTTTGCATCTTTGTTCACCCAGCGTGAAGCTGAGGCTGTACAAACACCACAGCAGCATATTACCATGGCTGGCAAGAAACTGAGCAGGTTCAGTCGCTCGCTCTCTCTTGCTTCGCATACCAGCATAGGAGTACTCAAGCGCAAACTTCGGCCCATCTCTACCACTTCTGTCCAACCTGTCATTCTCATCACACCCATGGTCATGGCTTGTCCCACTCTGACTTGCAACAACCACAGCCTCACTCAAGAGCTTCGCGAACGGGATACCTCCAAGGTCACTCTGCTTCAGGGGAGCCAGTGCCACTTGAATGTCCCTGTTCTGGCTGGACGCTGCCCTGTTTGCAACTCACTTTACTGGGCGGATCATGAGCGCTTTACTCAGAACAATGGCGATGACGTATGCCTGTATCTCAATGATGCCAAGTATCTCAAGGTTGGCAAAAGTGTCTGGGTTGACCGCCTGGTCTCCAGAGCTATTGTCAATGCCAATTACAGCTTCCACGCTTCGACTGCCGCCATTACCGAATTCTGGCACTCCTCTTTTGTGCAGCCAAGTGGGGGTACCTTCAAACTCAGTCGTCGCCAGGTCTGGAAATGTTAAACTTTAGGCTATTATAGTTTGATCAGAAGCTTGTTTAAGCGTTCTAATGACTTCTAATTGCCTTGGTAACAATCACTAATGATGTGTTGATGCAATCAATCAATAATTTGTAATGATTTGCGCTCTATTGACTCTTTGTGTCTATTACTCTAGACATAAATGGAATATGACCTCCCAGGGTTCCCACGGGTACCGTTCTGCGCGAGGCGTGAATATAGGTGTCCACTAAATCGCGTCCCAATTTGATTAGCTCCGGAGCAGCTTGGGAACATGCTAGACATCATTCTAATGATGGCTCCATGTTTCATTTTCGCTCCTTTTGCTTCCCTGCGGAGACCGAGGCGTTCCGGTGCTTGTTCCGGCAGTCACAATAGAGGTCATTAGACCTACTAATGGGGCGCCAAACGTGGGAACATTCCATTGACCGTGAGAGTCGGGCGCTTGAAGTTTATTTACAGATTGCTAAAGAGTGCTTGCGCACTTTTAGCAATACTGTCAACACCAGTCATCCCATGATGACCTGGGTCGTCCCAATGGGTGTTGGCAGTGTCTATGGGTGGTCCCCAATGCGTGGGAACCGGGCGCTTAGCGTGTGACCGCAGAGCGCAACTTTGTTATACATTTGTACAACAAGTTTGGCATCACTTCAACAGGAAAGCCTTTGTTGCAGAGTCTATCCGTCACATGGCCAGCTTCAACAACCGGGAAATCGTGTTTGAGAGCAACCTCTCCATTGATGCTCTGGTGGCTGCTGCCTATGTTGAACTTGGAGATGGAGGAATTGTTCGCAGCGCAGTTGGGCACTCTTGTGATGAATGTTGCCATGCATTCAAAGATGTTGCCGATGTCATTCCAAGGCAGCCCAATGATCCTGCTGCTGTGGTTGGCCATGATGAGAATCATGTTGTGCCAGACTATGAGGGTCCTAATGTGGATCCAGACACAATGCAGGTTGACAACAACCCTGCTGATGTGGTTGAACCTGCTGGTCCTATTGATCTTGCCAATAATGCAGCAGATGTTTGCATGGTCGTCATTGATGGTATTGTCATGGGACCACACCATTGTGCCATGGAGGGGTGTGAGAAGGCACTTCTTAATGCACAAACTGGGGTGTTCTGCGAGGAGCATGAAGAGGCTATGGAAGGAAAGTGTCGGATGAAGAACTGTCATGAAGACAAGGTTGGTGATACTCAGGCCTGTGAAGAGCATCAGCCACAGTGGGCCAAATTCCGCAGATGCTATGCCAACTCCTCACTCTTAGGAGTTCAGAGGATGTTGAGAAGAGCTCAGGAAGAGAGGCAGGAGTGGTTGCCTGCTGGTGGAGAAGCAGAGGAACTGGAACATGACAACCTGGAGGAGCAAGAGAATGAAGAGGTCAGTGGCACCAAGTACAACAACTACTTCTCTGCCCCCAGGTTCTACTGTGTGGAGACACTCTGTGCCCCATGTGGAGTTGTTATTGCCTGGCGCAAGTTTGCAAAGGCTGAAGGGGTTGCCAAGATTCTTCGATTCCTTGAAGACATTTACCCAAACACCCACTCCCGTCCCAGCTACATTGCCATTGACAAGGGATGTGCTCTGCTCAAGCACATTGTCAGGCAAGGGCACTGGCCAGCCTGGGAGCCCACTACTCGCATCATTGTGGATTCCTACCACTACATCAATCACCGTGTCAATGATTACTTGTGCCGGACTTGGTGCAATCCAGCACCACTCAATGGAGATGCGCCAAATCTTGTAGTGGTTGCCAATGACAAGCAAGGCAACCCTTACTACAAGAGGGCATTTAACACTCAGGTAAGTGATTTTACTATCCTAGTAGCTATTCTTGTCTAATTTGGACTTAGGCCTGTGAACAGCTCAACACATGGATTGGGGGTTTCCAGACTGTCCTCAACCGGATGACAGTTAGCAATTTCGACTTCACTATGCATGTGCTACTGTTCTTGCACACAGAACGTGTTATTGCCAAGCAGGAGGAAAGGCAGAGGAAATTAGCAGCAGGGATAGAAGTGGTAGATGAAAGTGAAGATGAAGATGAAAGTGAAGATGAGGAGGATTGAAATCTATACAATAATTCACATAGACTACATGTATATCTCACATGAACTAGATATAAATTGTATGTGTCCCTCACATGTATTGTACATGAACCACATATGTATTGCACTTGAACACCACATGAACCCCACATAAAATGTACGTGTCCATCACATGTACTGTACATGAACTACAGGTAAACTACATATACACAACACATATACTACATGTGTCCCATACATACACTACACACAAACAACACATATAATACATATATACCGCACATGAACAACACATATAATACATGTATACCGCACATATAACTTTATATATTCTATACATGAACATCACATAAACTACATGTGTATTCCGTATATAGTATACATAAGCTACATGTGTACATCACATAAATCCCACATATATCCCACATAAATTGCATATGTAGCTCACATATACTACATATGAACACCACATGGATCGATCACACATCCATTCAATGGCTTGGACTTGTGTATTTTAACGTGATAATATTCGACTTCACTTTTCCTACATGTGGACTCCATGTGAAGCACATGTGTTCTGACATACATGTAGTCCACATGAGCTCCACATAAAGCTCACCTTCAACTTCAAAGTCTCATTATTAACAAACAGAAGTGGTGAACAAGCGGTCAGAAGGCGTAGAAAAAGTGGAGCTAAGTGAAGCAAGGTGAAACCAGGTGAAGAAAGTGGGTTTTATATGAAGTTCATATGGTAGAAATGTGGCAGAAAGATAAAGAAGTGTGGTACATGTGTGCTTCATGTGGGAATGTGGTGAACCACCAGATATACATACCTTGCACTTGTCAGTGCTGCACCTTCGTTTGGACTCCTTGTTAGGTTCCGCGCACCCCTCTGTTGAAGTGATGCCAAACTTGTTGTACAAATGTATAACAAAGTTGCGCTCTGCGGTCACACGCTAAGCGCCCGGTTCCCACGCATTGGGGACCACCCATAGACACTGCCAACACCCATTGGGACGACCCAGGTCATCATGGGATGACTGGTGTTGACAGTATTGCTAAAAGTGCGCAAGCACTCTTTAGCAATCTGTAAATAAACTTCAAGCGCCCGACTCTCACGGTCAATGGAATGTTCCCACGTTTGGCGCCCCATTAGTAGGTCTATTGACCTCTATTGTGACCGCCGGAACAAGCACCGGAACGCCTCGGTCTCCGCAGGGAAGCAAAAGGAGCGAAAATGAAACATGGAGCCATCATTAGAATGATGTCCAGCATGTTCCCAAGCTGCTCCGGAGCTAATCAAATTGGGACGCGATTTAGTGGACACCTATATTCACGCCTCGCGCAGAACGGTACCCGTGGGAACCCTGGGAGGTCATATTCCATTTATGTCTAGAGTAATAGACACAAAGAGTCAATAGAGCGCAAATCATTACAAATTATTGATTGATTGCATCAACACATCATTAGTGATTGTTACTAAGGCAATTAGAAGTCATTAGAACGCTTAAACAAGCTTCTGATCACACACTAATAGCCTAAAGTTTAACACCCTCGGACTCTGTTCTTTTGTGCCAACTCATGTTCATTCGCTCCCTGTCCATACTCCTTCGACATCCGCTCCTTTCGCCCTTCGCTCCGTGCGCACCCATGCATCCGTGGCTCCTATGACCTTGACCCTTGTGGGCCTCTTGGGAATCAGCCTTAAGGGGGAGGTACTGTCATATACCAGTCCTCACACCCCCTTAGGGGTCCCCCCTACACCCCTTTCGGATACTCGGACCTTCGGAATCCCTCGGGCTCCGCCCTCGCGGCCTATGCATGGTGCGCAGCACTATGATTTAGATGTTACATGTTTCAGTAGCACATGTACTTACATACTAGCCTCACTTGTTACACATGTTAGTGTTGAAGTGATGGCAAACTTGTTGTACAAATGTATAACAAAGTTGCGCTCTGCGGTCACACGCTAAGCGCCCGGTTCCCACGCATTGGGGACCACCCATAGACACTGCCAACACCCATTGGGACGACCCAGGTCATCATGGGATGACTGGTGTTGACAGTATTGCTAAAAGTGCGCAAGCACTCTTTAGCAATCTGTAAATAAACTTCAAGCGCCCGACTCTCACGGTCAATGGAATGTTCCCACGTTTGGCGCCCCATTAGTAGGTCTATTGACCTCTATTGTGACGGCCGGAACAAGCACCGGAACGCCTCGGTCTCCGCAGGGAAGCAAAAGGAGCAAAAATGAAACATGGAGCCATCATTAGAATGATGTCTAGCATGTTCCCAAGCTGCTCCGGAGCTAATCAAATTCGGACGCGATTTAGTGGACACCAATATTCACGCCTCGCGCAGAACAGTACCCGTGGGAACCTGGGGAGGTCACTTTCCTTACATGTCTAGAGTAATAGACACAAAGAGTCAATAGAGCGCAAATCATTACAAATTATTGATTGATTGCATCAACACATCATTAGTGATTGTTACTAAGGCAATTAGAAGTCATTAGAACGCTTAAACAAGCTTCTGATCAAACTATAATAGCCTAAAGTTTAACAGGTTATGGGCCCTGAGCTCTAACTTGACAATACTGATTGATTGATTGTTCCTGCATTATTGAATTGCTGCCTATTGTTATTACTGGGGGTTATTGTGATTGATCTAGTGACTCATTGAGTACTGATCTCGCATTTTTGGCCTATTGGAGCTTATTGAAAGTCACAACAAGACTCAAACACTGTTATTGATAGTCAATACAAGACTTTAAATTGTTATTGATAGTCACACAAGACTCTAAATTGTATTGAACACTATGTCTACAAGTTCTACTTCAGATAACGGGGTCAAGGTGAAGCCACTCTCCAATTCCAATTATCAGGAATGGTGTGGTGAAGCCAAAGCCTATCTGATGAGACTAGGGCTGTGGAGGCTAGTGGCTGGAAGGGAGTCAAAACCATCAGTGGCTGCTGAGCTGACCAAATGGGAGGCCAAAGCAGAGAAAGCTGCTGGGGAGATATACCTTTTGGTTGAAGCGGACCAAAGAATTCATTTCCGAGGTCTAGAAGATGATCCAGTTGGAATGTGGGCTGCCATAGAGAAGGCACACCTGTCCAAGAAGCCCGGCGCACGCTTCAATGCCTATGATGACCTGTTCTCAATCCACAAGGAGGACAACGAAGGTCTCATCGATTTGGGAGTCAGGATTAGCAAAGCCATGGCTAATATCCAAAATCTGCGTCCAACAGGCTTTACCATTGAGCAGTTAGACGAGGAACTACAGTGCATGGCATTGATTCGGGCTCTGCCTGATGAATACAAGCACCTGTCAGCTTCTTTGTTGCTAATGGAAAAGCTGGACAAGGATACTATACTCCAAGCATTCCGAAGCGAAGAGCTTAACCGTCAGCGCCAGACCGAGCAAGCGAATAGAGCCGGTCACAAGGGTTATGGAAAGAAGGGTGCATACAATGGGAAAGGCAGAGGTCACCCCACAGTCGACGCAGACACCTGCTCATTCTGCAAGGGCAAGGGTCACTGGAAGAGGGATTGCGAAGCATTGAAGAAGGTCATTGCTAGCAATAAAGACAGTGGATCTGGGGGGAGCAATGCCAAAGTGGCAGCTGAGAAGGCAGATGTTGCGACGGAGTTTGCTGGTCAGGCAAGTGCTCGTTCTATGAATGACGCTTGTGCTACATTTTCTAATGATACCCATTGGAATACAGATACAGGGGCCACTTCTCATATGACACCTCACAAAGAATGGATTCGCAATTATACCACATATAGAGTGCCAATTAGGCTAGCGGATCACACCATTGTATATAGTGAGGGCGTCGGGAATGTGCTCTTTAGACCTGTTATTGATGGTAGACAAGTTAGAGATGTTTTGATCACTAGAGTACTCTATGTTCCTGCATTGTGCAATAATCTGCTTGCTGTTTTGTACTTGACTCGTAATAAAGGCTTTAATGTTCATATCACAAAGGATAAAATGGAGTTTGTTCGTAATGATGTTCTTTTGTTCTGTGCTACAATCAATGATGCTGGTATCGGCTATTTAGATGGTAGTACAATAGATACAAATGAATTTGTTCATGTTGCGTCCACTCTGCCTTTGGATCTGACACTATGGCATAGACGGCTTGGCCACCAACACCATGAAGGAATTAAGCAGATGATTAAGGACGAAATGGTGATTGGGTTGACATTGGACTCTTCTGCAAAGCCAGATCCAGTCTGTACACCATGTCTGACAGGAAAGATGCATGCAAATCCATTTCCTTCGTCATCCAACAGAGCTGATGAGCTGTTGGCACTAGTTCACTCTGATGTTCACTACGTCGGAATTGATTCACACTCTGGTCAAAAGTACTGGGTCACATTTATTGATGACTACTCCAAGCTGAAGGTGGTGATTCCGCTTAAGCTGAAGAGCGAAGTCTTTGCTGCATTCAAACGGTTCAAAGCTTGGGCTGAAAACCAAACTGGAAAGCATATCAAAGTCTTCAGATGTGATCAGGGTGGGGAATTCATGAGCAAAGAGTTTGACAAGTATTTGGAGGAGCATGGCATAGAGAGGCAGTTTTCAGTGCGAAACAGGCCACAGCAGAATGGGGTAGCTGAGCATGCAAATAGGCTGCTTAGTGAAAGGATCACTGCAATGTTAGATGAGTCTGGACTGTCAAAGGCCTTTTGGGCTGAGTGTTTGGCTGCACTTGTTCATGTCTTGAACCGATGCATTACATCTTCAGTAGCTCATGCTACGCCATATGAGGTGTGGCATAGACGAAAACCTGATGTTGGGCATTTACGAGTGTGGGGATGTGTTGCTTATGTGCATATACAGAAGGACAAGAGGGAACACTTGGGTTCACATATGGAGAAGTGCGTGTTCATTGGGTATCCTGATGGGTACAAGGGTTGGAAGTTTTACAATCCAAAGACGAAGAAGGTCATTATTTGCGAGCGTGCAGACTTTGATGAGCGCTACACTTATAGTGGTCAACTTCTGAACGGCATTACTCCTGAACCACCAGTTCCTGATCCGAAAACCAGTCAGCAGAGCGCACCAAAGGCACCATCCAAGGACAACAATGATGCTCAGCAAAGGGTTGTAGACTTGCCTGCAGTTGATAATGACGATGAGGACAACAGCAGTGAGGATGACACTGTTGATGACGATGTTAATGTGAAAGAAGAAGAACAGGTGGAGGGTGAAGCGCAACAGGATGACACACCAGAGCCAGAAGAGACTCCCCCACCTCGTCCTCGTCGTAGAAGAGCTGCACCTCGTGTGGATGACAGTGATGCTGAAGCTGAAGTCGATGATAGACCTGTGGCTGTTAGAAGACCAAAACGCGACATCAGACCTCCAGGTGAATGGTGGAAGGTTCCTACTGCAGCTCCAAGATCACGAGAGGCAACTCCTGATGTTTGGGAAATGCGAGATCCAACTCCTGCTTTAGACTCGGACTCTGAGGAAGAAGCACTGGAAGCTGGTCCAGTTGGCAAGCTTGTTGAGCCAGAGACATATGCTCAGGCAATGAAGTCACCTAATGCTGCTCAGTGGCATGAGGCTGCACTAGCTGAATACAACATGCTGCTTGCTAATGGGACTTGGACATTGGAACCTTTGCCAGAAGGAAAAGTGGCAATTGGAGTCAGATGGGTCTTTCGGGTCAAATATCATGCAGACGGAAGCATTGAACGGTTCAAGGGTCGGATTGTTGCTAAAGGATTTAGTCAACGACCTGGATTTGACTATAATGAGACCTTTGCTTCGCCTTCTAGACATGCTACCATCAGGACTGTGCTCGCTCTAGCTGCTAGAGATGATCTGCACTTGCGCTCAGTTGACATTTCACAAGCATTTATAAACAGTGACATTGATGCTGAAGTGTATATGGAGCAGCCTGAGGGATTTAAAGAAGGTGTAACCAAGGGTCAAGGAAGGATAGTCTGTAAATTGAACAAGTCTCTGTATGGGTTGAAGCAGTCACCTCGGTTGTGGAGTGAGAAATTGGGTGAAGCACTACATTCAATGGGCTTCAAGAAGATTTACTCTGACCCCTCGCTCTACATCTATGATGATGGCAATGTCAGAATCATAGTCCCAGTGTGGGTGGATGATATCACTCTTGCTTCGAAATCAAAGGAGGCTCTTGACAAGTTTGTCCTTGAGCTAGAAAAGCATTTCAAGTTGCGGGACTTGGGGGAGACTTCGTATCTGCTGGGCATGGAAATAACACGAGACTGGGATAACCACAAACTCTACATCTCGCAGCGTCAGTACATTGTTAATAAGCTTGCGCAATTCAACATGACTGATTGCAAACCGGTGGGGACTCCCATGGCTCCGGGTATGAAGTTGACCACAGATGACTGTCCCAAGACGTATGAAGAGGCAAAAGAGATGGAGGATATCCCCTACATGAGTGCTGTCGGCTCCCTATTGTACTTGGCTACAATGTCCCGGCCTGATATAGCCTTTGCTGCGAGTGCACTGGCTAGGTTCAACTCGAACCCAGGCATGATCCACTGGAAGGCTGTAAAGCATTTGCTACGCTATGTGAAGGGAACAATGGATATGAAGTTGGTTTATGGACCTGATCCCACCATAGGAGATGAAATCTTCGTCACATACAGTGATGCAGACTACGGTGGTGACAAGGGGTCAGGGAAATCTACAAGTGGTTACTTGGTTAAGATTGGGCTGGGAGCGGTCTGCTGGAGCAGTAAAGCGCAACAGATGGTTGTTCTATCTACCACTGAAGCAGAGTATGTTGCTGGGGTTGCTGCTGGTAAAGAAATATGCTGGATGAAGAACCTACTCTCCGAAATTGGCTACAAACCGACTTCGCCATCCACGCTATTCATGGACAACCAGTCAGCCATTAGAGTGGCAAAGAACCCCGAACACCATGGCAGAATGAAGCAACTCGATCTCAGCTTCTTTTGGTTACGCGATCAAGTTGATTGCAAGCGCATACAGCCAGTCTACCTGCAAACGGAGAACATGCCCGCAGACCTGCTCACCAAAGCACTGGCCAAACCACAAGTAGAGAAGTTGAGGGGGATGATGGGACTGTTGGAATAGGAGGACGTATTGGGCCAGGGGGTTGTTTATGGGTGCCCCAATACGTGGATTGACCAAGTATTGCATCAGGGGGTTGTGTTGAAGTGATGGCAAACTTGTTGTACAAATGTATAACAAAGTTGCGCTCTGCGGTCACACGCTAAGCGCCCGGTTCCCACGCATTGGGGACCACCCATAGACACTGCCAACACCCATTGGGACGACCCAGGTCATCATGGGATGACTGGTGTTGACAGTATTGCTAAAAGTGCGCAAGCACTCTTTAGCAATCTGTAAATAAACTTCAAGCGCCCGACTCTCACGGTCAATGGAATGTTCCCACGTTTGGCGCCCCATTAGTAGGTCTATTGACCTCTATTGTGACAGCCGGAACAAGCACCGGAACGCCTCGGTCTCCGCAGGGAAGCAAAAGGAGCGAAAATGAAACATGGAGCCATCATTAGAATGATGTCTAGCATGTTCCCAAGCTGCTCCGGAGCTAATCAAATTCGGACGCGATTTAGTGGACACCAATATTCACGCCTCGCGCAGAACAGTACCCGTGGGAACCTGGGGAGGTCACTTTCCTTACATGTCTAGAGTAATAGACACAAAGAGTCAATAGAGCGCAAATCATTACAAATTATTGATTGATTGCATCAACACATCATTAGTGATTGTTACTAAGGCAATTAGAAGTCATTAGAACGCTTAAACAAGCTTCTGATCAAACTATAATAGCCTAAAGTTTAACAGTTAGCTAGTATTTATAGTAGCATTACTACACATGTATTCTTCACTCTGAATCTTAGTTCCTTCTTCGCCATCTTGCCTTCTAAGTCTTCGCTGCGGGCTCTTCCACGGAGCCCGCCTCTCACCTTGCTCTCTCTCCGAAATCGGGACATCGCAGGGCTAGGAGGGCGCAGCATCAAAGCTGAAGCCAAGTCCCGTGTGCTCCGCTCGTCCACACGTCCGCGCTCCCGCGCCCCTTACGGACGAGTCAGGAGGCCCCTTGACACGGTCCTTAACAGCAGACCTTGGAGGCCTTAGGCTCAAAGTCTGGTGTGAGTTCGATCACATGGTCCCATGGCCTTTCAATCAGCATTCACTCCGAGTCTCGCTTTCTAAATACCTTCATGAAGTCGTGATAGTAGTCCAGTACCATCTCTTCTTCTGTTTTTTCCTTCTTGTCGTTGATCTCCTCCTTGTTGTGTTCAATAATATAATCGTACTTTCCTATCGCCCTCAGATGCATCTCCTCTTCTTCTCCTATTTCTACCTGCATGTGCGTTTTCCACATCCGGTTAACGTACATTCGGGCGACTGACTCGTGGTATTGGTTCGTCAGATCGACCAAGTTCCGCAAGTACCCACTTCGTAGCCTGTTCCACTGCCTGACTCCCGCTACTGAAATGTTCCTCAAGCCCAGCTTGTGTTTTAATACCTCCTCCACTTCCTCCATGTCTTCTTCGGTGTCCTCCTCCCCTGGGTATGGTTTGTTTTGCATGTCCCACATCTCCTTGATTTGCAAATTCAGGCACTGCCTTGGGCATCACGACATGACCACCTCTCCTGTCTTCCAGTTAATCTCTGGGTTGTGCTTCTTTAGCCATGTCAGCCCTAAGATCACGTCGACGTTTCCCAGGTTGGTTATGTAGAAAATCATGACTTCTATGTGCCCCTTGTACCTCATCCATGTTTCTACCTTCTCTGATTGCTAAAAGTGCGCAAGCACTCTTTAGCAATCTGTACATACATTAGAAGCGCGCGACACCCACAGTCAGTGCAACGTTCCCACGTTTAACACCCCATTAGTAGGTCTATTGACCTCTATTGTGACGGATGGAACAAGCACCGGAATGCCTCGGTCTCAACAGGGAAGCAAAAGGAGCAAAAATGAAACATGGAGCCATCATTAGAATGATGTCTGGCATGTTCCCAAGCTGCTCCGGAGCTAATCAAATTCAGACGCGATTTAGTGGACACCAATATTCACGCCTCGCGCAGAACAGTACCCGTGGGAACCTGGGGAGGTCACTTTCCTTACTTGTCTAGAGTAATAGACACAAAGAGTCAATAGAGCGCAAATCATTACATATTATTGATTGATTGCATCAACTCATCATTAGTGATTGTTACCAAGGCAATTAGAGTTTATTAGAATGCTTAAACAAGCTTCTGATCACACACTAATAGCCTAAAGTTTAACATCTTATGAATCCACGGCACTTTGCTCTATCTCCGTCAAACACCTCTGGTTGCGCCATCTTTGGGCCATTTCTGGCTTGGGGTGCAGGTGGTAACTCGACAAGTGGAGCGGGTGGCAGTGGTGGTGTTGGTGGTCCGGGCGGAGGAGGAGGGGGCGGAGCTCCTCTGGGTATTCTGGGGAGCGCACGACTGGCGCGGCTGGTTACACTGGCTGGTCGACTGGGTTGGATCTGTTAAAATCAGGGGCAAGAAAAGATGGCCAGACAAGGGTTTGAACCAAGGACCTTCTGGTTGCTTTCCAGACGCTCTACCATCTGAGCTATCCGGCCTTGGTTACTGGTTGCACATCAATGAATATGTTCTCCCTTTCACATGACCACCCAACCATTCAATCAATACTGGCCGGGCTCATGCCCCTTTCCAGTCCATTCAAATGGTGATCATGTGCCGGATTACATCATTCCCAACAGGATCAACGCCTGTTGGATTCAGGCCTCCATCCTTTCTTCCATATCCGCCATCATCTGTCTCATGGCTGCTAACAGGTCATTGCTTCCCTGCTCAGGTTGCGTTTGTGTAGGGTTCAGGGTATCTGGGGTGACCGCGGGTGGCCACGAATAGGTGGGTGTGGTGGGGTCGAGGGCTCCTGCCCATGTACTAGGTCCTCTGGCTTCCTCTGACGTATCTCTCCCTAGAAGCGCCGGCCGCCTCTGTAAGGGGACACTCCTATTTTCTCCTATTCCCCCTGTCCCTCTCCCTTCCTCCTCGTTCCTTTCTCTTTTCCTTCATCCCACGGACTCTTACTTATATCCCTTTCATTCCCTTTCGTTCCCTTTCCTTTCCACTTCCTTTCCGCCCACTCCCTTCGCATCCGAGCCACGTCCAGTGACTCCGGAGTCTTCCCGCACTTCGGACTCGCTCGGACTCGCTCGGACTTGTCTATACACTTCGGGGCTCGTCCGGGCTACCATTACCTCCTTCCCCCACTTCATTACTCTTCACCTTTCCTTCCCCAGGTCGCTGGCACGACTCTGGTACATTCCCCTTCCACTTCATTATCACATGCTCCCTCATACCTTGTGATATTCGTTCAGACTTGTGGCTGGTGTACTGTACAGTTGTCCTTGCATTCCTCCCACGCTACTACTGTTAAACTTTAGGCTATTAGTGTGTGATCAGAAGCTTGTTTAAGCGTTCTAATAAACTCTAATTGCCTTGGTAACAATCACTAATGATGTGTTGATGCAATCAATCAATAATATGTAATGATTTGCGCTCTATTGACTCTTTGTGTCTATTACTCTAGACATAAATGGAATATGACCTCCCAGGGTTCCCACGGGTACCGTTCTGCGCGAGGCGTGAATATAGGTGTCCACTAAATCGCGTCTGAATTTGATTAGCTCCGGAGCAGCTTGGGAACATGCCAGACATCATTCTAATGATGGCTCCATGTTTCATTTTCGCTCCTTTTGCTTCCCTGCGGAGACCGAGGCGTTCCGGTGCTTGTTCCGGCGGTCACAATAGAGGTCAATAGACCTACTAATGGGGCGCCAAACGTGGGAACATTCCGTTGACCGTGAGAGTCGGGCGCTTGAAGTTTATTTACAGATTGCTAAAGAGTGCTTGCGCACTTTTAGCAATACTGTCAACACCAGTCATCCCATGATGACCTGGGTCGTCCCACTGGGTGTTGGCAGTGTCTATGGGTGGTCCCCAATGCGTGGGAACCGGGCGCTTAGCGTGTGACCGCAGAGCGCAACTTTGTTATACATTTGTACAACAAGTGTGTGCATCACTTCAACAGGTTTTGACCCCCTTCCAGCCACTAGCCTCCACAGCCCTAGTCTCATCAGATAGGCTTTGGCTTCACCACACCATTCCTGATAATTAGAATTGGACAGTGGCTTCACCTTGACCCCATTATCTGAAGTAGAACTTGTAGACATAGTGTTTAATAACAATTTAGAGTCTTGTGTTGATTATCAATAACAGTGTTTGAGTCTTGTTGTGACTTTCAATAAGCTCCAATAGGCCAAAATGCGAGATCAGTACTCAATGAGTCACTAGATCAATCACAATAACCCCCAGTAATAACAATAGGCAGCAATTCAATAATGCAGGAACAATCAATCAGTATTGTCAAGTTAGAGCCCAGGGCCCATAACCTGTTAAACTTTAGGCTATTATAGTTTGATCAGAAGCTTGTTTAAGCGTTCTAATGACTTCTAATTGCCTTGGTAACAATCACTAATGATGAGTTGATGCAATCAATCAATAATATGTAATGATTTGCGCTCTATTGACTCTTTGTGTCTAGTACTCTAGACATAAATGGAATATGACCTCCCAGGGTTCCCACGGGTACCGTTCTGCGCGAGGCGTGAATATAGGTGTCCACTAAATCGCGTCTGAATTTGATTAGCTCCGGAGCAGCTTGGGAACATGCCAGACATCATTCTAATGATGGCTCCATGTTTCATTTTTGCTCCTTTTGCTTCCCTGTTGAGACCGAGGTGTTCCGGTGCTTGTTCCAGTCGTCACAATAGAGGTCAATAGACCTACTAATGGGGCGCAAAACGTGGGAACGTTGCACTGACCGTGGGAGTCGTGCGCTTCCAATGTATGTACAGATTGCTAAAGAGTGCTTGCGCACTTTTAGCAATGCTGTCAACACCAGTCATCCCATGATGACCTGGGTCGTCCCAATGGGTGTTGGCAGTGTCTATGGGTGGTCCCCAATGCGTGGGAACCGGGCGCTTAGCGTGTGACCGCAGAGCGCAACTTTGTTATACATTTGTACAACAAGTTTGGCATCACTTCAACAACTACAGTATATACTTCACTTCCTAGCATGGAGAATCCTTATCCTGTTCTCTTTGGATTCTCCCTCTGCTAGGCTTGCGCTGCCGGCCATCTTGAGGTTGCCCTTACAGCCTCTGCCTGTCGTAGGGTTGGGGCGTGATTGTCCTTGTGGTTGAGTACAACATTGTTTCCATTAATGAAGTATCAAGCGGGGGTTTGTCTGTGTGTTCAGCGGGGTTTGCGGGCGTGACAGGGATGATAATGGTCTCGAAAAGTTGTGGGGTGCTCTTCAAGATTTGGCCGGCGAGCTTCTGATTTCGGCGGTTGAGAGTTGGATCGGGGATGAGGAGGTATGGGAAGACCGTGTAGATGTGGGAGCGGGTGAGGTGTGAGCAGGCTGGGGGCATAAAGGGTTTCTGTCAATCACCGTTGAACTTCAAACTAGTACATGCCAGTACTTGAGCGGACAACAGTGACGAGGTAGTTTTTGTTGGCAACTAAATCGAAGTGGCACACCCATTTGCTGAACAAACAGAGTAAGGCCTTCTTTCTCTGCCTAGCACTCTGCGCATTGACCCCTCCCCGAAGGTTAGTGATCAGTCAACGCCTAAAGGTCCACTCAGGGGGTCATCTAAACGTTACCCTGCCAGAGTGTAGGACCGGTTGTTCGAATGGGGTATGTGGCTATAGGGGTATGAAGAAAACAAGCGCAAATGGCGCTATCGAAGGAAATTGAAAGAAGTAAAGAGTTTAGAGAAAGGTAGTGGTGAAACGTAACCTGCGTCGAAGTTGGTTCTTGATGGTCTTTGCAGATAACACTGCAAGGGTGGGCGTACAGGTTGGAACTCATTCTTCTGTCAGGGCGACACTAATACACAATGATGTGTACGCGGACCCCACAAGATGGCGGGTCGAGTAAGTATAAACGAGAAGGAAGAGGGATGCTGAAGACGCTGACTTAGGCACTATATTAGTGGCAATCCCAAGAGAATGAGTTAACGTCTCTGGGTATGGTATTCGGCTTTATATACTACTATACATGTGCAGTCCTCATGTCTACATACACGCCGTAGCCTGTCGGCTTTCCATGGAATGCTTAGCTCATCACCTTGAGGCGTGATGTCATGGACTGTGCCCATGCGTCTACGGTGAGGTACTGACTAAGGTGCTTATAAATACGGCCCGAGGGCGTAAGCTATGTCTCGTAAATACCTATGTGTTCATCATGTGATAAATAGGAGTAAGGGAGAAAAGAATCGAACCATAACAGATAACTAGGTTATGATTAAACAGAGAGACCTGCTCCCTTTTATACCTACACTGTTTGTTCCTAAGAACAATGGTATCCTAGTGAGGTAAATACAAATAAATAGTAGAACAATAGTAAGGTGTCCTAGACAATATGTTCCATTGTGCAGACAATGGTTGTCATTAGGGACAATAGATAGGTATAGTGGAAGAATGAGAGTGATGAAGGACAATGGAATCCATTATTACTGATTTCCACGGTGATGTATGAGAGGGATGAAGGACAATAAAATCCATTGTTACTGGTTTCTACGGCAAATTCCCATGACAAATGAACAATGGAAAGGCAGAACAATGGCTAATCTCCTAATCTCCTAGGGCTTCGCTCCTAGGGGTTCAGGGGTATACCCTAATTCCTAATGTCTTTATACCGAACCTCTGTTCTGGTATGACACTGTCTGCACTCCTCTTATATATTGGCTTGCCACCTATGGAACTGGAGGATGTGGTGCATCTCCTCTGTGAGTAATATGCTGTAAGGGGACACTCCTATTTTCTCCTATTCCCCCTGTCCCTCTCCCTTCCTCCTCGTTCCTTTCTCCTTTCATTCATCACATGGACTCTTACCTATATCCCCTTCATTCCCTTTTGTTCCCTTTCCTTTCCACCTGTAAGGGGACACTCCTATTTTCTCCTATTCCCCTGTCCCTCTCCCTTCCTCCTTGTTCCTTTCTTCTTTCCTTCATCCCACGGACTCTTACTTATATCCCTTTCGTTCCCCTTTGTTCCCTTTCCTTCCCACTTCCTTTCCGCCCACTCCTTTCGCATCCGAGCCACATCCGGTGACTCCGGAGTCTTCCCGCACTTCGGACTCGCTCGGACTCGTATATACACTCCGGGGCTCGTCCGGGCTACTTCTATTCTCTTTGCCCACTTCATCTCCCTTCGCCCTTACTTCCCCAGGTCGCTGGCACGACTCCTGTGCATTTATCCTCCACTTCATTATCACATGTTTCCTCGTACCTTGTGATATTCGTTCAGACTTGTGGCTGGTGTACTGTACAGTTATCCTGCATTCCTCTCAAGCTACTACAGTATATACTTCGCTTCCTAGCATGGAGAATCCTTGTCCTGTTCTCTTTGGATTCTCCCTCTGCTAGGTGAGCAGCTCTCTCATGTATTGTAGTTAGCCTTATTCATAACTTTGGATTCTCCCTCTGCTAGGCCTGCGCTGTCGGCCATCTTGAAGTTGCCCTTACAGCTGCAGTCCCGTTAAGGTGGCTTAGGTAATCTCAGTAAGGCGAGTGGATATATCAAGCAGTGCTGCAGTTGAGGCCGTTGATGTATCACCATTCAACCACACATTTCTGTATATTATATATCCAGAGGGCATCTACAGGTGTCCTCGCAGTGGTCGTCGACACTGGAGGTGTAGCCTGTGTTGTCCGCAAAGGTCCTGTTCTCAGAAGCCAGAGTTGGGAGCTGATTGCAGTCCATCGAAGTGAGGAAAATAGTGATGCTTAAGACAGAAATGCTGGCAGACTTCCATAACATCATGGACATTGACGTGAACCAAAACACCTTTGCTTGACATCACACACTTAAGCTTTGAGCAAGAGAGCAAGAGAGCTCCGAAACAAAGAGAGCCAAATGACAGCAAGCTGCATCAAACAAAAAGTTGCCAAATCCCAAAAAGGGTTTTTTTTAGACATGGGGAACCCAGCTTTTCAAGCAAAGTAATTACAAATTACTATGCCAACTAGGCAACCGCCTTTAGAGGCGGTTGTCGTTCAGCCAATGATACAGATAATATATACTGGTACACACTCAGCCCAGTCATCAATCACTTTATGCTGAGTGGAAGATTGGAAATGTTAGAACATAGTTAACAATGATGGAACCAATAACTTACTCATTTGCCTTGACATTAGCATCTTCGACACTAACAGGAGCTGACTGGGTCTTAGGGCATAAAATCCCATCAATAGCCCTCTTACTGCTCCTTGTCAAGGACGTAGACATGTCACGCCTGGCTTTCCCAGAACCCCAACATTTCTAAGCGCATTCTGCCATGAGTATCCACCATGACACCAGGATATGGAAAAGCATACCTTGAACAAGTGGAATTCTTTTTTGAAGAATGTGATTGCCTTATCAGCCGACCACAGCCCAAAGATGCTTCCCTCTGCGCCTCCTCCAAGGGACAACCCAGCTGAGACATCTACGCAACCGTTGAAAGTGGCAGCCTGCGCCCGATCGGCGGAACGAGCTACGACTTCTCTTGCAGCGCGACCGTAAGGGGGAGCATAGAGCTGCTCGTTCAGCTCGCCTTCAACAGAACGATGGTGGACGGATGCGCTAGCTTGAGCATCGAGGTTGACCTTTGCGTAAGCATCAATGTCGAGGTAGACGTCTGCTTTGGCCTTGCCGCCGAGTACTTCGAACCCAAGTTTGACGGAGGGGATAATGTGACCTTCGATAGTACCCTTCGCACTGATGTCGGCCGCAGCAGAAAGCTTGAAAGCTATTTGACAATAAGCACGGAATTGTTGTATGAAGGCAACATGCAGCGTACGTGTATCCTTGGGCTTGACCTCCTTTGATGAAGACGGCCCCGCGCTGGGGGGGAACCAGAATTGAACTAGTGGCAACATCAGAATCTAACAGGAAGTTAAGCCGAATCATTCTCACCCCCATGTACTAGGTAAGCCATGATACATTAGTTCATATCGTGTAGCAGCAAGATCAGGGAACATCCTACCTCCGTAGTTTGCACCAACGTCAATGTCGATGTTTAGATCAATCTTGCCCTTGATCTGGCCATCGAGTTCGAACCAAGGGCCGAGCTTGAAAATCGGGGGGATGCTGAACCCGGGGATACCAACAGAGACAATCTGTTTCTTGCCGGTATCGAAATCACCCTGCAACGCGAAATATTGGTCGATGTAGGTTGGAAGAGAGGAAAAACATACGTTCAACATAGCCTTGATCATAAGACGCGCGCCTAGCTCAGCAGAAAGCTCTAAGAGGGTATAAATAAGGACGGAAAGGGGGTATACAAGTGGAGGGTACACACGAGCAAATGCACCCGCCTTTTCGATCTTAGGTGGGATGATATGACCGATCAAGATCGCGCCAACGCTGACTTCGGCGTGAGCGTTGCCATCTACCGAGACCTTTAACTCGGCGTCGCTGCTACCACAATGCTGATGAACATCGAGCAAGTCGAAGTGTTTCTGGACATTCAGCGCTGGCGGGGTGAAAGTTTTGTTGATGTTGATGTTGTTGATTTCTAGGGGGAAAGTGGACGTTGGCAACTTGGTCTAGAGAAATAGTAATATAGATACACTGACTTTCTGCAACATCCTTGACTGCAGTGCCGACTTTGACAGCGACGTCCTTCACAGCATTGGCGGCTTTGGAGACTGCGTGAGCAATGCTCTTGAAGATATTGTCCGCGTCGCGTTGATGCAGGGAACCTAGCACATCGGGATCCAGTTCTAAGCCGGGGAAATTTCCTCCGACTAAGACGAAGGAAACGGGCTCGATACTGGGATTAAAGTGTGAGCGGAGGAATGGCTATTAATGATGAACTACGGAGAGCTTACTCTGCAGGGACAGCATCAAAGTTGGAATCGACACTGAGCAGATGTACTTGAGGTACGACGCCATCTCGACGGAGAATCTTCTGCTCGGCATGGGCAGGTATGGACTGGTCAGAGGCAACCTGCATGCTCGCGATCCTGGCAAATGGACCTTTGCCGCACTATCGTAAACGTTACTCCTGCCATAGATCAGATGGTACAAGGTACATACGCTCTCGGGGAGCCGCACGATCCTATGAACAGGGTCATGCTCGTAGACATGGTTGCAGCCCTCGTCGTCGTCGCTCCGGCAAACGAGGCGGATATCCTGGGCAAGGAGATTGGGGTCGCAGTCCAAGACAACCCAGCCTGAGGCAGGTGTGATATCGGTTATGGATTTAGGTGAACCGTACTGGAAGCGACGCCATTGTTGTCAATCATGGGTCATGAGAGTATTGAGATGGAGACCTACGATCTTGATGCTGCCGTAGCCGGTGTCCTCGGTGCCAATGGTATCGTATGCGCATTCGCCGTGGAAGCATGGCTTGTCCCAGTTGTTTGCCTTGCCCAAGGAGGAGCAGGCAACGGAGAGTGCAACGATGGCTGAGAGCAGTCTCATGGCGCGACTAGATGGCGCAAAGAGTCAGAACCAGAATCCAGAGAATACGGAATATTGAACGCACCTCTTTCAGAGCAATCCATGGTTTTCTGCCTTGCCTTTATACCGTCTGGTGAATGGACTATATTAGATGGAGTTGCGCTAGGCTCATGATGGTTCAATTCAACCCCTGTTGACTCCAAACATTCCAATGTTTGGCAGAACGAACTAACCATAGCCCATTCACAGACTCTGCCATGACTGCGCACGATGTTCGGCTCAGGGACCCAAGGACGCTGACCTCGCTGCCAGAAATATTGTCCTGTCTGTCGGCGTACCAGTCGGAGGAAGCTGATCTCTCCAGCAGCCTCTCGGACTTGCTTTCTGCCCGCGACCCCATCATCAATTCATTGGCACGGCTGACGACGCTCGTGCCCCTCATCGACGACCTTCATGGCGAGGCAGCTCTGCTCGCGAACAAGGTCTCACAAACTGCTCAGACTGCGGAGCGCGTCGGCGGTCGCGTTCGTTCCCTGGATGAAGAAATGAAACGAATACGCGAGGCCTCAGATCGCGTCGGCCAGGTCGTGGAATTGAAGGTCAGTGCATTGCATAACGTTCTGCTGTTTCGCCTTGTTAACTGGATTCAAAGTCGTCCCTATCAGCGTTGCAAGCGTCCATAGAAGCCCAGGACTGGGATTCGGCAACTAGACACTGTGCTCGCGCCATGACTCTTCCGCCTGAAGTGATCGGTGGTCCCTTCGCGGAGCAGGCAGTTGTTCGTCCGTGGCGATCGTACCCTTGCTACTACTCTGCTGATCTGTTTCTCTAGCCTACATCTGAAAGTCATTTACCGCCGGCACAAACTTTGCAAGAGGCACGCGAGCATCTGCTGCGCGTATTCCGTCAGCAATTCAAGCAGGCATCCGAATCACGCGATTCTGCTGTAACAAGCCGTTTCTTCAAGCTATTCCCTGCCATAGGATGGGAAGTCGAAGGACTGGAAGTATATGCCGCGTTTGTAGTTGATTTAGTACGCGTACGACCTCCGGCCTCAGCGAAAAGCGAGTTACTCTCACCGCCTATCAAAACATCATGGATAACTAATAAAACCCCACAGCTTCCTCGCCAATGTACTACATAACGGCACTGACTGCCCTCTACGAAAGCGTCGCAATGATCGTCGATCAGCATCAGCCTGTAGTTGAGAAATACTACGGGGCCGGTAAAATGATCCCTGTGGTAGAAAAACTCTTGGATGAATGCGACCGTGTAACAAAGATGCTTCTAGACGGATGGGAAGAAGAGCGACGCGTCAAACGACATGTACAGCTCTTCGCTGCGAAGTGTTCTCATGCTAATTCGTCAATCATAGTTAAACGATGTCGCTACCCATCCACTAAGCTCCGCTAATGGCAGAAGGACGATGGTACAGCCAGAACAAGACGACGTCGACCCCCGAGAAATAGACAAGTTGCTGACAGAAATTGCCAGCATGAGCAGCCGATGGCACCTGTTTTGTAAATTCCTCCGTCAAACCCTCGTAGGTGTCCTTCCATACCGACTAAACTCCCACTTATCGTCTGTCGCCACCCTCTCCTTCAGGACGACGCTAGTGATTCCGACTCCGGAAAGGAAGGAGACACGAACATTCATACTGACGCAGAAGCCGTACGCTGTATTCAAAAGTCCGGGTCCAACAAGTTATTTATGGAGCTTCTAAGCACTTGTTACATGCCAATGGAAGTCTGGTATCTCCGTAGCGTCGTTGAAAAGGTACCGTTCCCCCATGCCAGCGCCCCTATCCTCCAACCATGCATTAGACTAACTAGCCCGTTCTCGCTATAGGCCCATCGGCTCTCAAGCCGCGACTTGAGCCAGGGACCAACATCGACAACCACCCCCGATGATGTCTTTTATGTTCTCAAAGTAGTTCTATCACGCTTGCTTTCAACCGGCTCGCTCGCCACGGTCGAGAAGGCCACCAACCAACTTAGAGATGTTATGGAACAAGACTATGCTGGCGGCATCAAGAAGAAGCTTGATGACGTATATCGGCCTTCAGCTAGTTCAGGCAATCGGGGTGAAAGGGTGGAGGCAGAAAATCGAATGTCGTTCATCGTAAGTACCTTGTTGTAGCCGTTGTCTGTCAAGCTAAGCGAGTAATAGACATTCTTGAACGACCTCGACATATCAACGTCTCATGTAGAACGGTTGATCAAAGGTATCCAAGACTCACCTATCGTAGCCCAGCACTTTG
Organism: Sanguinoderma rugosum; assembly: GCA_017499575.1. Classification (NCBI taxonomy): domain Eukaryota; kingdom Fungi; phylum Basidiomycota; class Agaricomycetes; order Polyporales; family Polyporaceae; genus Sanguinoderma; species Sanguinoderma rugosum. Next base: position 3,430,125 of record VTPW01000001.1, on the reverse strand, counting down.
TCGGAGAAAATCAACCGTTAGTGAAGAGCTACCTGTCTTCTTTTGCTAGCGTAGGCAGCAAGTTCACATCTATCCTCCGAGTAACTCGCAACTCTATACTATACTTCTATACGCAAGGTACTGATAGCGATTCATAGCTCGGCGTTGAACAACTCTTCAATCAGCTCATTCGGCCCAAGCTGCGCACTTTCCTAGTGGATATATACCGAGATGTCTCGTACGTTCTCGATGACAACAGCTACGCCACTGCCGAATACCAAGATATAGTCCGAAAGAAATTCATCAAGTCATGGGAAGGTTTCATGGAAGCATACAAGGTTCATTTCTGTTTGCTTTTTCCGAGAAGAATCGAAGAATTGAAGGGGAAAACAGGAATCGTTCACTGAGCATAACTATCGCATGTTCTTTGGCTTGATGCTAGATGTCTTGTTGCGACCATGGGAGAAGTTGATTACGGGCCTCCAGTTCAACGAAGTGAGTCGGTCTTCCATCCCGATCCCGAGTCGACTCTGTAATTTCTGCATAGCTCGGTGCCATCCGCTTCGATCGCGACCTCCGATCGATCACAACATATCTTGCCTCACAGACTGCGTTCGGCGATGCACGCGAGAAATTTGTTCGTCTCCAACAAATATCGACGCTTCTGAACCTCGATAGTGTAAGTTTGCGTCCCCTTATGAAATTCTCAAGATTAATATGGTACATGGATACATAGGAAGAAGATGTAGACGAGTTCTATAACGGGTCTGGGATCACCTGGAAACTCAGTGCGCAGGAAGCACGGGCCGTAGTTGCGCTCAAGGTTTAGATGATGGTCATGTTAGCCTCGCCGAAGAGCATCCAGTCGTGCTTGTAACGAATCTTCGTCAGACATGCCGCCTCCACCTACATTGTTTCCTTGGCCACCCGCAGCCGCACCTGAACCCGCCGACGCGCCCCCTACTGCTTCGCCCAGGGCCACTGGTTGTCTGGAAGCAACCGATGTTGCCGTTGCGAGCCCAGTCGGTGCATCAGTAAGCTGTTGTTGGTTGCATTGTATCATTATGCCGAGGTAGAATAATATGGACACATACCTGTTGAGCCAGGCTGACACCAATCTCATCCAAGACCTCCTTCAAAACCTTATCGCCCTCTTCTTCCTCATCTTCCTCGTCCTCCATCACATCATCCACAGCATCCGACATCATTTCTTCCTTCATGTCCATCATGGAGCTTTCCTTCTCGAATTCGTTCATGATGCGTTGTATTGATGGTAGGTTGAGGCCACGATTCATACTTGCCATTGCCTAGTAGTGAGCGATGTTAATTATCATCCAGAAAGTCTGGATACGATCACGTACTCGAGTTGCACCACGCATGGCGTCCGCCATTTGTTGATTACTGCGAAGTGTTTGGATGCGTAAGCCCACTGCCTGCAGCTGAGTGCGCATCTGGTAAAACTTCTGAACATATCGCCTTGTCCGAATCAAGTCTTTGGCCATGACTTTGCATGCATTCTACAAAAGATGACAGTTGTCGTTGGGTCCAAGGCACATATGGATTGTACACGTGCATACCATCTGGCCTGCTTTCGCGCTCTTCTTGATATCCATCATGAGCTTCTTCTCGCCCTGTTCGAGCTTTGCCCGTTCGCGATCGAGTTCGCGTTGTGCTTTGGCGAGAGACCGCTGATGCTGTCGCAGCCTTTCAGCGGGGGTCACTGTTCGGCCAAAGAGCGTTTCCTGGATGTATTGTCAGGCCTTTAAAGTAGCAGAGAGATGGAGGCGGGGCTAGGGCTTACTATGAGATTCATGGTCGATGGACAAGCGTGGAGTGGCGCAGTAACTCAACTGCTGTTGGCCGACTCAGGGGCTGCGCTTCTACCTGGACCATGCTCCATCTCGGAGTCCAGTGTTCGCTTGAATCCTGCAACACCGTCGATTTCCTTCCAATTCTCTGTCAATGCAACAGATACTTTTGCAGAGACCATATACAGCCAGATGCCCACCCATGTGCCACGGCTAGCCCAAATAACGACACCAATCACAAAGTCCCAGACTCTGAGAAGCTGGCTCGATGTGATTTCAAGAAATGTCAGAAACCTAGTCTTGAGGCCTTTATGGCCAGTATATCCAACCCAGAGGACTCCAGCAGGATCAGAGCAGTCTGTGAGCATTGTTCATTGGCATTCTGCGCAGAGTGAGCTTGGATTTAAGGATGCACCACCATATTGCTGCTGATCCGAATTTGAATAGGCACCGACACCCGAAATCGCATTCTTGTTCCCCCCCTCTTGTTCAAGAGGAACCAAAGAATAAAGCGGCTCTGAAATTGCTAGAAAAACATTTCCCCTCGACCAACACCGCACCGTCGTCCTCTCGCCGCACAGCACCCAAAATACCCACTGATCCCGCTAAATTAGCCAAATATCAGAAAGTCGAAATGATGAAGCTACGGCACCACGCTAAACCCGGTGATCCTTCCAAATCCAATGGAGACGTCCCTGTAGGCAACCGTTTACACGTTAAAGTCAGTGTCGGGACATGCTCGGACGAGAAATCTCTCTGGTTTACAAAGGTCGGTGCATGAGAATGGTGTGATGCGTATTGTTGAACCGCTGCTAGAACGTCACAACCGGGAAGGCATTAGATTGCCTTGTCAAACAATTCAGCCTCCCGCAACCTACGGCTGCTAATCCACTACGGCTCTATCTCAGGGCTCTCGCTGATCCAGGCACGCTCACCGAGCTACCCAACGACAAACCATTATCACTTCTAGTCACTGATGGCTCCAGCCTATTCATTACGAGCACCCATAATTAAGCTTCTGGCATTCAACTTCACTGGCTAAGATAGTGGATTCTAGAGCAAGCGCGTAAACGAGCGGCACCCTGCTCGGGCGTCAGATCACGCTGAGCTTCTGCCATCAACTCAAATCTAGTCTGCGGTTTAAGTCGTGGCCCAGAAGATTCACATACAATAACTTACCCGACCAAGAACTTGCGAACACTCGCACTGCGAAGCAACGGTGGCGCGAAGTGCAAGTGCAAGTGGGCTACATCATCCTGTGCATCCGGGACAGGACGCTGGTGGATGCCCATGGAATATGCAAAGGAGCAGCTGAAAAGGTTGTCATATACGATCGTGGCGCTCGAAAGTATATCCGCGAAGCTGGTTATCTCAACATCTGTCAAATCTGCGATGGATGGAATATGGCGAGTGTATGGAAGAACTGGAGCATACGCCGTTAGCTGAGTTCATAGACCAATGATGTTTACTGTTACCTAGTAGCTCGAATGGCCATGTAGCCCACCATGGCACCAAGGCGACCCAGTGCTCGTTCTTCATGACGACCCGACCTTCTTCAGCCGTCTTAACTTCAACGTGGGCGTACTCGCAAAGCATACACGCCCGCCCTGCTGAAGATGTTAGTCGCTGAATATTCTACCGCGCTACGTGGGACAGACGGACCGTCGGGCCCTCGAGGAGCATCAACAGATGGCTCGTTGGTCAGTGAATATTGGCGCAGTGCCGCAAGCTCTTTCGATGGTATAGTAGGGACTGCCGAGGTAGACCATGTTTGCCCGTGTGGATGAGGATTCGAACAGCCCATCATCGATCCCTTATTCTAGCAATGCGTTATTAACACTACACAGCATTCGCCTCTCCATTTCGACGAACCTCAAATATCTGAACATATCTGATACCTTCTTGTCTCCCCCGACGATTATAGATTTCAATCCATGCTTGCACAATCTTCTCTATCTCCTGCATAGAGAGCCGCGCAAGTGTGAGGTTGTGTTGTGGATGGAATACTAGGACATCGCAAGCCCCATGAACTGGTTGCGTTGTCAAGAGTGGATGCGGTGATTTAGGCGCCTCGGGTAGAGGTAGAGGTAGTAGTGCCGCAAAATCATTATCGAATATATAGGTGTCCTCGAACTTGGGATTCTGCTCGCCATTTGACCGCGTGTTCCCGGGACACAGGTAGCAATTGTCGTCATATACCGGGAGCGTCGTCGTTTGCGGAGGTTCCACTTGTCCCAACCAAGGCCGTTTGGTTCTGTGGGGCGAGACTAAGATGTACTCGTCTAAGAGTGGATTATCTGTGATATGAGATGTCAGAAGTTGGCCCAACCTTGGCAATGCGGGGGCTTACATCGGCGGTGAGGATGAGTTGAAGGATCGAATTCAGCCATCGTTCCCAATCAAGTTTTAGTAATTGTCATCTTATGAGGCATTGAGGAGGCCCGGCCGGAGACGATAACCCGTTGTACCGCTGAAGCATGCGTGGCGGAATTGGCGGAAATAGAACGAGTCGATAATGTATTCACTAGAAACTTGATAGGATATGATACAATCATGATTGATTACAATATGCGTATAGATAGATCCACGTGTGTAATGGTAGATTTGAGATCAGGATGCGACAGTCGCTGGCTTGAACTTGCTTCGGCGAACGCTTGTTGCTGCCGATGGTGGTTTAGTAGAGGCAGATGGGCCGGTGTATTCAAATCGAGATGCATCTATTTGAGCGGGCCTTACAGTCCGCGCGGATTCAGTATCTAAGCGAAAGTGTTGTGTCATGGTGCACCCACCTGCTCCGCGCTGGGTCCCCTCGAATGAGTTGCAGCATTTCCTTTCCATAGCTTTGGTATCTAGCATCTGCGAGACTCGCGAGGTCTTCGGGATCAGAATACAATTCCTGCAGCGCATCTTTAACTACGTCCTTGAAACCTTGCTCGTCTGAAAACGTTCAATCCGCGGGTAAGACTTTGTAAACACCAATGCTTAAGACAACCGTACCTTGAGGCCGCATAACAGCTAAAAGTTCAAGGATTTGCTCATCGACTCTATCTAAGACATTTCTCTCAACCATCTGTGATTGCTGCATCAGAAGGCAAGACTTCAGTGAGTAAGTAGAAGCAGACAATACCTCTTCGCGACGAGTTCGCAACTTGCCATACAACATAGAGGGATCTGACTCTTCTGTGAATTCGGTGATTGTCACTGGGGTGACGACTGGCCGGGCTGGCGCCTTGTTTTTACGCGGGCTGCTCTGTACCGCAGGAGCCTTCTTTCCGTTCATAGGGATAAGGTCTTCGTCGTCGTAATCTTCGATGGAGTCGTCCAAGTACATGTCAATAGGTTCCTCGACAGATACAGCTTTGCTCGTGGACGAAGTCGGCTTCATTGACTTGCTGAGGGTACGTTGTTTTTTTGCCTTCTTGGTCGTGTGCTCGTTCTCGTCTGATGTCAGGGCTCGGTATGATAGCGATAGTGTCTTCTCGCCACTGAGGAAAGCGCCAGCTTGTGATCCACGCTACATTTGCCTAATGAGCAATACCAAAGATGGGAGAGTATCCGAAACACTCACTCTCAAGTAGATTGTGTTCCATCCCTGAGAATTCAAGACGTATTTCAGTGTGAGTCCACTCTCAGCGACAAGAGCTGCGACCAATTGATCGCGTAGCATTGCATTCATGTCTTGCCCGGCACCGTACAAAGGATGTCTGTCGTGCCCCTTGGCTTTGACCCCGGCGCTGCGACTGCCTCGGAAGACCTCTAATATCTGTGCTTGTGTGACATTGTCGTTTTCCAAGTCATCGACGAGTCGTATCATATCTTTAGCATACTTTGACACGTCTTCGGATATAATAGCGCCGCCTTCACTGCAGTTATCGCACAGTTTTCCACAGTTTCGAGGATCGAAATCTTCATCGAAATATCGCAGAATCTGCGTGCGACGACACTGCGCTCCGTTCATGCAAAATCGGGCGACCATATAAACGCCTTCTATCTGATGCTCCAGCGTCTCGGGAGAAGGTGGTTGGTTGTCGTTACCTCGCTTTATCATATTTGCGAGTTGGTTAGCGTCATTCCAAGCCCAATCTGAGTCGAGTTAATACAACGAAGTTGGTAATTCGGTGAATGCATCCTCACAGAGAAGACAATCTGCAGGAAGACCATCACGACCAGCGCGACCAGTTTCTTGATAGTAACTGTGAGGGTGTTACTTTATGCTCACGAATACAAACAAACTTACGTACCCTTCCAATGACTTGGGCATACTGTGGTGAATTACAAATCGAACTACATAGCCGTTGAATGTCAGTGGCCAATGAATGCCCTAGAAGCAATGTTACACTTACCGTCGGCTTTATCTACACCCATTCCGAAGGCAATCTACGCAGTGCAGAGTAAGTACAGTGCCAGCACGAGATCTGACAGAGACTTACGGTCGCGACCATAATCAAACACTTCCCGCTCTGCCATTGTTGTTGGACCTCTTCCTTCTCCGACGTCGGCAACTGAGCATGATAATGTCTTGCCTTCAGTCCATACGTCTCCCTCAGAGTCTTAGCCACTTCCTCGCATGTCTTGCGAGCTAAACAGTAAATGATCCCCGTGTGGTTTGCATGCTTCTCTTGAATAAACTCTACCATGGGCGCCAGAATACTTCCTTTCCTCCTCTCGACAATGTAGTTTAGATTCTTGCGATTGAAAGATTGGACTAACTTCACGCAGCCTTCGATCTTCAGGCGCGATATGATGTCGTTGACAGAGCCCTGATTTGCTGTGGCGGTGAGAGCCATGATAGGAACATTTGGATATTCCTCCCGCAACACATGCAGACCGGTGTACTGTTACGGTGGGGAAATATTGAACCTTCATAACAATAAAAAAGGAAGGGAACGACGAACCGCTTCCCTGAAATCCCGACCCCAAGTAGATATGCAATGTGCTTCATCAATAACAAACCGTGCCAAATTGCCTGAACGATATAGCTCCGCCAGGACAGACTTTGTGGCGCCATTCAATTGCAGTTTCTCGGGCGTCACATAGACGAGTTTGGGCTTCCGGCTACTTCTGAGGAGGCGAAGAACTTCGGAAGTCTGGTCGCCCGAATCTGAGGTCCACTGAACAGTGGAGATGCCTTTGGCCTTCAACGCATTTACTTGGTCGGATATCAGAGCCAGCAAGGGCGATACCACGAATGTAACCCCCCGCGTCGCTCCCTTCTCGCAGATAGCAGGAAGTTGGTAGCATAGACTCTTGCCGCCTCCAGTGGGCATGAGGACGAACACGTCCTTTCCAGCTAAGGTAGCATTTACGGCCTCCAGTTGATTCTGGCGAAAGCTTTGCAAGTTGAAGACTCCTCTCAGCTTGGCCATTACTTCGTCGCTCCCTGACAAAGCTCCTTCCTTAGCCGCGGCCGGGATAAGTTCGTTGTCAGGCTCAAACATGCTTTCATCGATGTCGGGCATGGATGCCCATAACTGCTCTTCACCGAAAGTGGGCTGCGACACCAGCTGAGTGCTCGGGGGTCTTTGTGAACTGCAGGAGGGAGAGTCTTCGCTGTCATCAATATCAATGACTTCTCGTGAGACATAAGTAGAAGGTCCTGCCTGGGAGGCAGATTGGTGAAAGGGTGTAGATGGGGCTGGTCGACCAGGGGTGCTTGTTGCTACGTGCTGGCGATCTTTGAGGACTTGCTTTATGGCCGCAATCCGGTTCTCCACTATTTGTCTATAACCACAATGTTACTCTTAAGAGATAGCATGGTTAGTGAGCTGACGTACTTCATCTCTTCGAGCAATACGATATCTGCATCCGCGTCATCGCCTTCTCCGCGATGGTATTTGACCATGGACTCCGTTCGTCTCTGCCGTTCTTCCATGTTATATACCAGAAGGGAATTTAAGCGTGCCATTGAGTGCTACCAGCGGGTTATCAAATTTAATGTGCGCGTCAGACGATTGCTACTCACCAGGGCTAAATCGGGATACTTGTCAGTGACTGGGTTGGGTGGTTTGGTATCTGCCGTCCCAGATAGCGGTGGCATTGGAAAGTCCCGGTCAAGCCTGGCCCAAGGGCTACTCTCCTCTTGACGAGGGATATCGAGATGGATCGGGAAAACGGTCTCCTTGGCTTTGCCCTTAGGCCGCTGTGGGCTCGTGAATGGCGCGACTTGGTTCTCTTTGTCCTCCCCTTGCTTCCGGCGTTTAGGCAGAGGTGAATCCTCTGAAGTGAAGGATGGATCGGAAGAGGAACGCTTCACACTCCGCGAGGATGGTGTTGAAGGATCGGAGTCGCTTGATACGCAGACTACTTGCGTCACAGCCCTCGACCTAGTCGTATCCACTGACAAGGACGTATTTGGTGTATTTCTGCCGAACCCCGGTGTAGAAAACGACGGAAGCGTCTTCTTAGCTGAAACAATCATGAATGAGGCATCAGTGCGAGGAAAGCGAGTGGCTTACAAGCAGAGTTCGTGGTCAATGAGATTGGCGCAGGCTTAAAACGCGAAGTCTAGGGAAAGGCCGTTAGTGGCATTTACTTGACGCGACTCAACGGAAACACATACGCCATTTCTGGGCTGCGACAGGGCTAGAGTGGGATTCAACGGAGGTCGATAGCTGGTTCCTGTGTGGCGAAGGACCTCGTCCAGATTCGTCCGTACGCGATCGGACATGAGGAGATGGTGGTAGCAGACAAAGGCCGGCGACGAGGTCAGCTGTAAGTGCAAGAAGGCTAAGCGCCGGTCCCAAATTGGTACACACCGTACACGTGATCGTGTCGGGCGTGACTTTCGGTCGCGTCTGTTTCGCTCAGGGATTCGGGTTCAACGTTCATCGCGACCATCGCCGCCAACATGGCGAAGGGAATATTTCCGCAGATGAGTATACCGGATATCATTGCCGCTCTTTCCAGCTGGGGCCTCTCCGTCAGTCAGGAACAGCTCCTGCGACCCACAGCTGAGTTTGTTGAAGGCATCTACTACGCTTTCCTCCAACTCGTTACTGGCCTCAACCACGACATACTGCGAGAACCCGTTCAGAACGCGCTATCCGTCGTCGGAGAGACGGTGAGTCCCTTAGGCGACGCTATCAGAGGGATTCTGAAACCATAATCCCCGAAGGATCTCTACGTCTCTGCTGTTACACACAACGCGCTCCTGTACCATATGTGAGCATCTGTTGTTAAATTCACCCAAGCTCAGCTTTCTCTAACTCACCATGGACCAAGGTCACGATTTGCGCAAGCTGCACGTGTCGAAGATTTCAGCGCGAAGGACTTGTGTCAGCCAGAGCGGGACCGTACCCTTGTTCTACTTTCCGCATTCATCAACTTCATCAAGTTCACAGAGCAATGGTGCAACCCCTTTATCAAGGAGCTGCGCGATGGTTCTCAGAAGATAACGGAGGAACGTCAAATTGTCGCGCGTGAATTGGTTGACATACAAGCAAAGGTTTCTATATTGAAGTGAGCGTGGAAGCAGTCTTCCCTCGTTCAATATAGCTAACCCACTGCTTTCGATAGAGCCAAAATTGCAGACGACGAACCCAGATGCGAACAGCTGCGAAAAGAGAATGCCGCCCTCCGCGCGAGAATGATAGCAACCAAAGAAATGCAGACTGCTGCCGTCCAAGAGGTAGAGAAACTCAAAGCAGAGAAGACAACCCTCATTAAACGCAAAGTAAGTGTTTCTCGAGTCATTCAGGATATGTGCTTGACTGTGATGTATGCGATGAACTAGGAAGCTTTGAATAACGAGGTATCAACAGTATCAGAATCTATTTCTCGGACCCGGTCGCGAATCGTGCAATCCCCTGAACGCATCAAACGCACCATCGTTGTGATGGGTTCCACGGCCCAAGAGGATCGCAGAACAGCTTCGATGCTTGAAGCCAAAGTCCGGGATCTTCAAACTAAAATCAATGCCCTCCTAAACATAGAAAAGGTGTGTCAATTGCGAGATTATACGATGTCCCTTCTCAAGTCAGCTATCAGGATCTGCGCGGGTGTGTCGAACAGCTACAAATCATCGAGAGGGAGGTCGGGTCTCTCGAAGAATCTCAGAAGGAGTTGGCCGACCTGAAAGACCATCTTGGGTCGAAACATATCGAGCGGAACGAGCTTACCCTGAAGCAGGAGGTATTGTTGCGTTGACCATCATCGTCTATGGGCTTATAATATTGATCTCTCAACAGCGCGTCGAGAAGCAACTTTCAAACGCACGCGAGAAGCTTGAGCGTGCCCAGCGATATACGGAGGATAAGAAGCACACGAGCCAAAAGACGATCGACCGTCTCCAGCGAGAATACGACGAAATGGCGATCGAGCGACGTGATAACGATCGCCAAGTGGAGGAATACCGAGGAGAGGCCGACAACTTAGAGCTTAAGGTCTGTCCTACTTCGTTCCTACAACTCGTGGCGTGCTTAACATGCAAATAGATGGCGGAGCACCTGAAAGCTAGCCAGGCCGAACTACAAGAATTATTGACCGAATACTGGAAGCTGAGGCACGAAACAGGTTGGCACTTGCTTACTTCGCGCCATACAAGTGCACTGACAATCTGCAGACGTGTACATGGAAACTCTCGCGAACAAGTTGAATATGACGATCTCTGACACATGAGCTTATGGCCCGTAACTTCTGTTTTGAAAACTTAATTTAGTGTTATAAGAAGATAGGTTATTAATGAATATAGTATGTACAACAGTTTACGTCCAAGTTATTCTACTGTACAACACTCTTGCGACGACGGCCATGAGCCTGAGGTTGAGTCCTGCATTCGGGACAGAACCATTTGCCCTCGATTTCCTGGGTCACACCGACGCACGACCAATGAAACTGAAATCCCTTGATTAGCACGCAAGCCGCAACAGCGACTTCATTGATACTCACCCATTCATACTTGCAGTGCTCGCCATCGCACGCGATCATCTACAATCTGTTAGCATCAGTCTCCTCCGCCACGAGTCCGGAAGTTGACTTACAGCATCTTCCTTCGAACCTTGGCAAAGGCAGTACACGTCCTCGTCGTCGTTTGGAGGTTTCGGAGGTAAGATTTTGAGTGATCGGGTCTCGCGCCGATGCGGTTCCGCTCCCACTAAACCTTGAGCTTCCGTAACCCTGGGCTGTCCCTTCGGCCTCCCTCTCCGTCTTTTACCAGGAGCATTTGTTGTTACCCCAAGCACCATCCCTTCGTCGTCTTGCAACGGTAGAGGAGCCTCTCCTTCTTCCTCGTCGCTAATCTCTACATGGGTCACCCTTGACCAACGAGGAACGGCGGCCAAATCAGGGAGAATGACTGGTGCAAGACTGGTGCCGGGATGAGATCCAAGAGAGATAGCAGCTTCTTGCTCCTTGATAGCTTGGTCTATTTGACGGATCTGCCTGTCTATCTATGGATTCATAGGAAGTTAAGTCGCGTCACCAGATAGACAGACAACATACCGAGTCACATGCTGCCTGAGCAAGGTTGACCTTCTCTTCAGACGCGCTCGAGAGGTCTTCGGCTAGTCTAGCAATGTGCGAAAGGAGTTCCCTCGTTGTTCGCGCCTCCATTCCGTTTGAGACAGGAGACTGCCTGCTAGGAGAGGATGAGTGAGTATCGTCGTCCTTGTGGCTCAAGTGGGGATGTGTTGATTCTGCCTGGAGGTTCTCCGGCGCGTTAGAACGGGCTATTTCCCTTCTCTTGCGAATATAAAGCTGCAAGGTGGGCAAGAGATTCGACGTGTGACCTATGAAACTAATGTCTTAGGATTCGACTTGGCATGAACGAGTTCAGGCTTACCTTTGGCTTGTTGATCCAGTTCGCGCATGAGAGTAAACTGTCTGTGCAACGTCAATGGCAGCTGCTCAATCGCTGGACACGATGAGGGGAGGTCATTTAGTTGAGAAGAGCGCGCGCATACCTTCATAGTGCTCCTCCCTGAACGCATCCCAGATCATTTGTTCCTTGTCGACGTTCTCCGCGTTGTCGCCGCGGTCGTTTGATTCGTGCTCATCGACGACGACGTCGCGCTCGTCGTCTTGAGTGTGGCGCTGAGATCTAAGGCTTCTTCTTGTCGACATTCCGTGATGAAGGGCAGGCGGTGCTTACATAAGGCGATATGTGCACCGCCTCGCCTTATATAAAAAGTTGGAATCAATAAACTGGGCGCGCAGCTTTTCTTCCTCCAACCTCGACGATCACCGCTTTTCTCTTTTCCTTCACTTTCCAGTTTTACGAGTAATCAAACATGTCCATGGAAGACGAAGTCGCTGCCTTGGTTGGTTCTCCTCAAAATGTCTCACTTGCAGGTCCTTTTCTGATCTCGCCCATCATATAGGTTATCGACAATGGATCTGGCATGTGCAAGGCTGGCTGTACGTGGATTCTACACGCTCTTTTGACTGCGTTTGCTGATCTCGCTTCTTTGCAGTTGCTGGTGCATATTACATCGTTTATGTACTAAAATCAAGATAACTGACTTTGCGTAGGTGACGACGCTCCCCGTGCTGTTTTCCCGTAAGTTGACGCGCAGTTGCTGCACAACTCGGCGGCTGACCGTTTTCATAAGTTCAATCGTCGGTCGCCCGCGTCACCAAGGTGTGATGGTCGGTATGGGGCAGAAGGATTCTTATGTTGGGTGCGTCTATCGTCCTTATCTATACAGCTTCATTTCCAATACCGCCACGCAGTGATGAAGCCCAATCCAAGCGTGGTATCCTTACCTTGAAATATCCCATCGAGCACGGTATCGTCACTAACTGGGACGATATGGAGAAGATCTGGCATCACACTTTCTACAACGAACTTCGTGTCGCCCCCGAAGAGCACCCCGTTCTCCTCACTGAGGCTCCCCTAAACCCCAAGGCCAACCGAGAGAAGATGACCCAGATCATGTTCGAGACATTCAACGCACCCGCCTTCTACGTCGCTATCCAAGCCGTCCTCTCTCTCTACGCTTCCGGTCGTACAACCGGTATCGTCCTTGACTCTGGTGATGGTGTCACCCACACCGTCCCCATCTATGAAGGTTTCTCCTTGCCTCACGCTATCCTCCGTCTCGATCTTGCTGGTCGTGACCTTACCGATTTCTTGATCAAGAACTTGATGGAGCGAGGATACCCCTTCACCACCACCGCCGAGCGTGAAATCGTCAGAGATATCAAGGAGAAGTTGTGCTACGTTGCCTTGGATTTCGAACAGGAATTGCAAACTGCCGCCCAATCATCCGCCCTGGAGAAGAGCTACGAGCTGCCCGATGGACAAGTCATCACCATCGGTAACGAGCGGTAAGCCTACTAAGACATTGAAGTTTCTGCATCAGTCTCATTTTCTTGGGTCAGATTCCGTGCCCCCGAAGCCCTCTTCCAACCCGCCTTCCTTGGTCTTGAAGCTGCTGGTATCCACGAGACAACGTAGGTATATTTTACGTTTCTATTTTACTTCATCGCTTGACAAGCCCTTACCTAATAGATACAACTCCATCTTCAAGTGTGATCTTGATATCCGCCGCGATCTCTACGGAAACGTCGTCCTCTCTGGTGGTACCACCATGTTCCCCGGCATTGCTGACCGCATGCAGAAGGAGTTGACCGCCCTGTCGCCTTCAAGCATGAAGGTCAAGATCGTCGCTCCCCCTGAGCGAAAGTACTCCGTTTGGATTGGTGGTTCTATCTTGGCCTCCCTCAGCACCTTCCAGAATCTCTGGTGTTCCAAGCAAGAATACGACGAGTCCGGCCCTGCTATTGTTCATCGCAGTACGTATCTTTTTTCCCTCTGCTCATGAAGGTGATGCTGAGATGGAGTCGCAGAGTGCTTCTAAATGTCGTCATTGGCGTAATGAAAATCGGTGGTTGCAGTTGGATGATGGGATGGATTGGGCAGAGGTGCTCGACGGAAGAAGTTCTTTACATCAACGAATAATGTCTATTCATGTGGATTCTATACACTCTTGTTTCACGACCATGCGACGAGCTTGATCTGTTGACACGTCGGTTCATCGACAGCGTCGACGATAAACCCAGGATGGGGCGGTGGTGATCTGACCGATCCGTGACCAATCGGCCGAACTCCCGGTATGTCGCGAAGCACAGTCAGCCACAGTGACCCGATATTTCGTACAAGATGCTGAAGATCGCTAAGTGATGCCCGGGATCGAATTGCATTCAGCACAAAAGTTACGAAGTACTGACTGCGCGTAGCATACTCACATCTTTCACAGAAAGATAGAAAGACAATACGAAAATCACGTCGAAGGGCATCTCTTCCAAAGACTTTGGCTGCTGCCAGATCAACGCCCTGATCATGAGGCCTGAGGCCTTGTAGTAAATCCTGGGACATCAAAATTCCACTTATGAGGCCACGCTCGAAACTTTCAAGTTCAAAAGGCAAATTGACCCCTCGAGCTTTTAACGGCTAGGCCCAAAGAGGCATCTCGCTTACTATATTGAGTATCACCCAGGATGGAATGACCGCCGATCTCCTACAAGAAGACAAAGGCCCATGAACACAATTGCTGAGACCAGCACTGTTACTGATCGAAGAACATTAAAAAATGGCATGCTTAACTGAACACTGATTCTGGAATTGGCATCACGATTATGCATATTGGTTCAAATCAATCACCTCGAGCATATCAGACGACCAACTCAACACTCTACCTCCGGCTGAAAGAGCACGCGTACATACCTAGATTCATACATCACTAGCCGTATCAAAGGATATGTGCTGGGACTTTCCATTATACAAGCCACCCTGGTCTTATCAACCGCTGCAAGTCTACAGAAATTTGACTTCGAGGTTAATACGCTAACCAATGTCAGGAACAATAGAGAACTATACGCACCAACGTTGGCAACAACTACTCCGTTAGAAAAACAACAAGATAGAATATGATTTCTCTGGGATTCACCCTCATGCCCTACTCTCACACCTTACTATGAATTCTCATATCCTGAGTGTGTACCTTTGACGTCTGAATAGTCGTTGATCTTAATCTTGTAACACCCGGTCCTTATCCTGATTGACGCAGAAGGGTGAACAGCGTGTCATAAGCAGTTCAGTGGCTTTCTGTCATAATACACCATGCTGGTGTCAATGGATTCACCGGAAGGCTACCACACATAAAATCATCATACAGAAAGCATAAGGCGGCATCTCGAGCCAAGGTATTCGAGCGTGCAGCGTAGTGCACGTATTTTTGGTCACATTTCACTTGCGTACATACAACACCACCAGCAATATATATCACTCCTTTACATATGATCTCGAATTTTGGATCTTACAGCACCTTCTCTACCATCCCAACACCCTCGCTCTCCAGGATCTTCCTAATTGGATCACAGATCTCCTTCGTATATGGTGCTTGCACTCCCGGGGTGTTCAGCACGCCGTCGAGCACGAGTTGGGTTGCAATACCACACGGGAGGCCAACAGTGAGAGCCATGGCTGAGTGTCCACCCGGGATGCCATATGCCTCCAGCGTCGAGGTAAGGATATCCTGAAGTCAAATTATTCGTCATTACGATCCAGAGACACGCTGTGCAGGAATGGGAGCGCGCATACCTCTTTTCCATCGGCCCACTCGACGTAGAACTTGTGTTGCAACATGACTAGGTCGCGTTCCCCCTCATCGTACTTCATCAATTTCTCCAATTGTGCGCAGAGTGTATCCAAGAGATTCCCTGCCCGGGGCGTCACTTTCTCAGAAGAGAACAGCCCAATCCAGCGCAGTCCAGAAATGATACGGCTCGCTTCAGCGTCGTCGGGGAAGCTACACTTGCTCTTGATCTGCGCGATCAGAGTCCTACAAACACCATACAGCGTCAGAGGTCACATTCGTGGGAGAGAAGTCAAAGCGGGGGCACGTACTTTTCATCGCTGGTAGATGCGTTTACCGTCTTTTGCGTCACTTCAGCCCAAGTCAGGCCTTCCTTCAACCAATCCTTCGCCCCAGCATCCAACCAGCCGAGCTCAACCAAGGCCTTGATAAACTCAGGGAACCCCTGGTACCTCAAGGTGCCCCTGACGACAGTCTCTGCCTCAGGGATATTGTACCATTCCTTGAACGGAACGGAGTTCCTGTTTGGGTACGCGACGAAAGCGTACGCCGGGTTGATGTAGTATGGCTTAGCGTACTTCATGAGATCTGTACCGCTGATGTCGAGTTGTTGGGAGGAGGAGAGGTAAGAGGCGGAGTTGAGGAGGGCGAGGAGGACACCTCGAGATGACCAGGAGAATTTGTACCCAAGGGGGTTATCAGAGCATTCAGGCGCAGGAAGCCCACCACAGTAGGAAAGGAATTGCTTGACCTAGAAGGGACGGCCACGATCAGCACCACGGTACACAGCAAGTAAAGATAGGGCTACTCGCCTTTCCACCCTTGGCATGTACCTCATCGATAGTCTTCACGGCGTATAGGTGATCAATACCAGGATCCAAACCGATCTCGTTGAGGACTACGATACCGGCTTCCCTCGCCGCAGCATCGAGCTCACGCATGGCGGGGGAGACGTAACTGGTGGTCACTACATGTGTCTTCCCTTTGATGGCAGCCTTGATGACATCGGCGTGGTGGGTGTAGGGAATCAGCGATATGACGAGATCGTGCGCGGCCACGGCGGCTTCGAGAGCGGCGGCATCGGTAGCATCAAGGGTGGTTGCTGTCGTTCCGGGAAGGCCCTCAGCGAGCTTCTTCGCGTTCTCAATCGTGCGACACGCTGAGACGATTAGGTTTGATTTAAGTTGAATCTACTGTTAGGATCACTGTTAGGCTTACCAATGGTGAGTTCGTTATGAGGGTCTCGAACGATGTACTCGGCACATGGGCGAGCAACGAAACCACTACCGAGGAGAAGGACCTTCCTCGTAGGTTTTGTCAAGTTGGCCGCTAGCGCGGCACGGCCGAAGAGAGGAAGGATATTCTTCCCCTCTTCAAGGATCGCACGCCCGAACTCAGGCAACACGAATGCTGCTTTGTGGATCTCAGCGTTGTAGTACCTCGTTCCCTTGACTTCCCGTACCGGGACCTTCAGGTCACGGCTAGGGTCTTTAGAACACATCGTGAACCCAATTTGCCCCGAAGGGTAGGTAGGGATGGTGGTATACGCGTATTCACAGACAGGGAAGATGGATTTGGTGGTGGCGCGCAACTCGGTAATCAGGGGGAGGTGCAACCATAGGCACTCTCCTTGGGTGGAGATGGAACCACCTGGTGTAAGGGCATCATGGAGGAGCTGGAAATACGGCTTTTGGAAGAGAGACTCGGCTGGTCCAACTGGATCGGATGAATCAGTGACGATTACGTCGTAGGTGGCTTCGTTCTCGGCGAGGAATTTGAAGCCGTCCCCAATGTGAACGCGAACTTTGGGGGAGCTGAGGAGCGCGGACATGTGTGGAAGGTATTGCTTAGAGACACGGACAACGGCCTGAAGGATGGTTCAGTGTCAAATGAACGACAACGGCAGAGGCGATATACCTCATCGATGTCGCAGAGGACGACCTCTTCGACGGTATCGTGCTTGAGGACCTCGCGAACGACGCCCCCGTCGCCACCGCCGATAACGAGAACCTTTTTGGGGTTGGGATGACTCGCAAGTGGTAAATGTGCTATCATCTCTTGATAACTGGATGTTCATTGGTGAGCCTGACATAGTGATCTGAATTTGACATGTACTCACGAGAATTCATCCCTCTCCGTGCATTGGATGACACCGTCTAGCACAAGGACATTTCCATAGGTCTCGGATTCGAAGACCAAAACATCCTGGTAAAGGGACTGTTCGACATGCAGAATCTTGTTTACTTTAAGGCTCATCGCCTGGCCTTGCCATTGCGAGGAGATCTCTCTGAACCAACCCTCTACCAGATGAAATCAGCTAAGTTTTTGACAGGGTAAGCGACTCTGACAGACCTCTAATGGATTTATGTGCAAGGGGCGCCATATTAACTGATGATTGTCGAAGTTGAAGCTTGACCGTTTTGAATGGCCGAGTCGAGTCAAGTTTTCAAGGAACCCCTGTCTGCGATCTAAATCCAATCTAAATCATGATAACAGACAGCTGTATGCTGGGCGCTTATTGACCTCTTGCTGCAACTGCCGACGTCTCGGACCATGAACAGGGCTATTGCCCTCACAGGTGCTTCGCTTGAAATAGCGGGCTCCCTGTCTGGTGTCCCATTCGTTGGCGCCGCTGCGATACTCCTCAACGAGATTGTGGCGTGTTGTGAAGACATCCAAGTCAAGAAGGTATGTAGCACTTTGCAAAGGCCACCCATCCTTTGATGAACCCAACCTGTAGCTGAATGGCGCGGTAGCAACAAGCCAGGCAATTGGCTAACCAATGCGCCAGGCTAATTATTACATTGGAGGATCACTCTTCTAAACTCACTGGAACAGAACTGCAACAAGCGGTAGACGAACTCCAACCGTGAGCATTGATCTCAATCGATCAGCCTTTCCTTGATTTAATTGTTGATACGATAAGGGTACTTGAAAGTATTCTCAAACGCGTAAAGCAGTGGTCCCGATATAACCGGGTACAATGCTTTAGTGAGCATCCGCTGAGAATCTCCGTATGACGAGCTCCTGAGCCTCATAATACATAGTTTGGAACGGCGACATTGAGAAAGGCATTGATCAGTGTAAGAGCGAGCTAAGCGGGGCCCTGAGCATCTTCAATGTACTACTTCTTCCTTGACAATTCGCTGTTCTTCTAATACCACACGTCATTCTAGGTCAATGCCCAGATCATAGGGAACACCCTACAACGAGAGACAATTGAATTCAATCGGGCTCATACTGCAGACATGCAGGAACTCAGGGAGATGATCGGTAATATTTTAACGTCCCGTCAAGATATGTCTCAAGTTGTTGAGATGCAAGCAAATGGCGAACGTGCTGCGGAGATTGTGATGCAAGCCGCGCAACATGTAATTGCTTTCCTCGTCTCGTGCTAAGTACTCTACGGAGGTGGAGCTACCGCTGACCAATTCCATAATAGGAACTACGGGATATGCGTGAGGCGGCAACCTCTCATGCAGACGCACGCTCGGAGCTGCCAATACCCAAGAACGGCGAACGATACCTAGAATATCAACGCAGCATAATGGATCTCCACCGCGTCACTGGCTTACCGCCTTCAGTGAAAACATTGAACGGTGAAATAACCAAGGAGGGAGATCTGGCTGTGGCTGGCGGGGCATATAGCGATGTCTGGAAAGGGAAGTGGCTCGGCGAGGAAGAAGTAATTTCATTATCTCAGACTCCCGTACAAGTTTGTTAATACCTTTCCCTAGGTAGCACTCAAGGCCCTTCGTAATGTTAGATCGTCGGATCGTCGAGCTCGTCAGGTACTTCGGAGGGTCAGTTTGGCAAAGGGTGAAGCTGATCGGGCATCCATAGCGGTTCGAGCGAGAGATCAATTTATGGGCGGAGCTAAAGCACGACCACATATTGCCGTTCTATGGAATAGTCACCAATCTTGGGAATCATATCCATATGGTATTTGCACCTATGCATGTCTCTACATGTCCAGACATCTTACTAGCACGCAAGGTGTCGCCCTGGCAAGCAAATGGAAATGCTCTAGAGTGAGTTGAGTAGGTTCCTGCTAGATTGCAGTGGCTGACACAATGGTGCTCAACCAGATATACTATTGCACATCCTGATGTAGATCGCCTTCGCTTGGTACACTCAAGGTTATTCACGGGTCTTTTACTAAGTTGACGTACATCCTTGTAGCTCAAAGGCGCTGCGCTTGGCCTGGAGTACCTCCACAATTGCAATATCGTGCACGGAAACGGTAAGTACACCAAGCACTAGGCCCAAAGAGTAATTCATGCTAAATGACCTACTGGCAGTCAAATGCGTAGGTAGCAATACTTGATACCGTTGATGACTACTGAATTCGTCGCGGATTCCAGGCTAACATTCTGGTGTCCGCAAGCGTAAGTCCTCCCTCAACAATGAACGGGTGATTAATTGATATGCAGCTGTGCCTATCTAGAGCGAGGCTCGCATATGCGATTTCGGCATGTCCAAGATAATCGAAGAGGTGACCGAACAAGCAGCATCTGTAACACTAACATCTTCCGGTAGCGCCCGCTGGCTAGCACCCGAGCTCATTGAGGGAAACATCAATTCTCCGACCAAGGCAACCGACTCATACGCCTTTGCGATGACCGCACTTGAACTTTTGACCGGTAAACATCCGTATGCCAATCAGAAGCGCAACGCCGCCGTCATCCACGAGAAAGTGGTCAAACGATTGCTCCCACCCAGACCGCGGGACGATGACGCGGATAAGTGGATAAGCAACGACCTATGGGGTTTGATGCTGGCTTGTTGGCAGCCTGCTGAAGATCGCCCTAGCTTGGCAGATATTCGAAGTCATCTAGAAAAGATTTACTCTGCTTAACCACGTCGTGTAATGGCTTGGACAGAGTGTATTACACGCTTTAGTTGCTGTGACCCAAACCAATGTAATAGTATAGAATGGTGCTTATACTCTCCAATCTCGTGCCTGATTCTTGCATGAACATCAGCAGATTCCCGAGTACCAGCCATCCTGGCGAGATATGTTGGGCTACCGCTCTGTAGACTGAGATATTGATAATAAACGAGACAGAGCCCCTGAGGAATCAAGATACGGCCTGAAAATAGAAAGGCATGGAGCCCTGATTAACGAATTTGAAATATTGAAGTTCGTTCCCTTCTACAACCTCTTCCTAGACTCGCACCTCTGGATCGCACGCATAGAGCGTGCTGGGCATCTCTCGCATGTATACCAAGAGGCCGAGGAATTATACGACGGTGAAAATGGGCAATCTGTGAAACAGGGGTTTCACGCCAGAACCACCAGAACCACACTCACCATTCACCACCGCGGGGACCTCCTCTATGGCCGATAAATGGGCGAGCGATCGGCGAAGATACCCGCGGTGGTCTCATCGTGTCTTGCGCCTCCTCTTCGTCTCCGCCGCGAAGATGCCGAGCAATGGAAATTTGGACGGACAGAAAGCAGCAAGGTTGCATGAAGCTTACTGACCAAGGTACTTCGTTATCCAGCTGCCGACGAGATCCATAACCAGGGATATAGATTCCAGGCAGCAGGGCGCCTCTGGAAATAGGACTGATCGTCCTCGAGGGGATGGAAGTGCATCGACTGACCAGACACGAGGCCGGTAGTGTCACTTGCTCTGCACGCTGCGTGGGAGTCCCTCCCTTCACTGTGACCAAGACATAACAGACCTACTGAATCTCAAGTACCTCAAAATACCCGCCGCGATGAGTTGCATGGGAGAGGAACGCCGAGCTTCGAAGAGGGATGTAGGGTATGAGAGACGAGGGACGAGGTCGCAGACAACAAGGGGATTGCTGAATTGCGAGCGACCAATTTTGGAAACGAGATAGCTAGCAACTTCTGGCTTTAGGGACGCACGCCAGCCACGATACTGCCGTCAAATGTGACATGCATGCTTCCAGCTTCAGGTGGCGTTGCGTGCGTCTCTTCGATTATACGCAACCCAAGCCCACTACTTGCCAAGTGTAGTCACCAGCCGCCAGGTTATTGGAACACGCAGTCGTCGGTCTTTCTTCATGGTGAGAACCTTTTTACAAAGGGAATTCCCAGAATTCCAATCCCTACTCGCAACCTGATTTGACGATGAATATTAGTTAACACGTATACGCCTCATCAAACTTATGTCAAGATACCCAACCAGTCTCGCCAATATTAAAAACTCACTACGGCCCGATAGTCCACGTCCTTCCCAATAGTGAAATACCCTGACGCCGCTCTATGAATCCTTCTTCGACATTCCTCGGGCTTCGTTCATGAACACAACTGCCCGAGCTGACCGGAATGCGACATTGAACGGTTTGGCCCTCCGGTGCGGCATTAATGAAAGATAGACATCACGGAGAGAGACCATTACCGGCATGGGCCAGCCGTGTCAACTCGGTGCACGTCTCTATGAAGTCAACCTGGGGTAGCAAAGTCATTCAGCACATACACGTCACGCAGCAAAAAGACAGTTCACGCCTACATCGACATGCACCAAGATCGAGTCCCGTGCTACGCGACATTCCCATTGCGAACCCGAACAGTAAGCAGCATGCTGGAGTAAATGGCCAGTCAACAGAGCAAGACCTCGCCCAGCGCACCAGGCTGGGCGTCCGTGCCGGCGCCAGCGCCTCATGCGTTTTGCCATTAACCTTGCATGATGTCCCGCCGTGCTCGAGTTGGCAATGCGAGGTGTTTCGCAGACTCCTACTCAGACGAGGGCCCTCGATGTGCTTTCGAAGGGAGGGGGACGGACGGCAAGGCGATGGCGGAGGTGTTGGGCGACTCGGTAACAGCAGTAGCGGCGTTCTGCTCAGAAGAGAGCGATGATCGACACCTGCACATGTATCGTGGTCAATCGCCGATGCACGCACCGTCGTGTGTATGCTTTGTCTCTGTGCCACTACCAGAGGGGGTCCGTTGGTCCCATTTGGTTACGAGAACGAAACGACGCCGAAAGCCAATTCTTCCCGGCGATGTCCAAAGCGCTTGCAAAGTACGGCCTTTCGTTGTGTAGAGGTAGAGAGACGTAGGAGGAATGGTCGCGACTCAGCACACAAGCCGTGTTGTCCTGGCTGGAGTCCAAGGACAACTGGACCCTGGGAACCCCAAATTGAGGGATGCTTCACGCATTCTGCCTGGCATCATCCGACGGCTGTATGTCCACTCCTCTACTCAACCATCGAGGCCATCCCTGCGCAGATTCTGCCCGTACGGGCGCAGGTCAAGGTCAACCTTGTCACGACCAGCTCTGCCAGGCTTGAAAGAAAAATGGCTAGCATCGCCTGCTTCCTCCTACCAGTCGCAGTCACCCTGGCGTAGAGCGACTCCGCCTAGCGGTAGTGGAGGTTCTGGCTGGCGATGGTTCGAGTAGTGGCTACGGTGAGCACCGGCGCCGCTTTACCTGGAACTTTGTCAGAAGTTAGAAGGAAGTAGGCGGCATGAACCTTCCTCCCAATCCATCCATCGTTTCATCATGCATGCATGAAGACTTTGATCTACTGCTATCGTGTCGTATATCCGACATCGAGGCCGTTTTGGTGATATATGCACCTCGTCAACTTCTTCGACTTACTCGATTCGATGCGCTCGTATGCCTTTAGTCGATTACTTCGAACGACGTCTGGAGCCTGGCCTACGTCGTATCCGGCAGCTAGGACTTGACTGCATTATTATAATCGAGGCCCCGTCGTCGATCTCCTTTACTCGCGTTAGGGTCGTCGTCGTTCGGGGCAGCAAGCAGGCCATCCTCAGCTCAACCTATATCAAGGACAATCAGGACGTTTCTGTAGCTTCTTCGGCTCCAACTTACCATATATTCCCGCCATCAATGATAGGATGTCAAGCACTGAAGACACCGTCGCCATCGTACGGTTGTCGTCTGGTCCGTCCCTACGCTTGAGGTCCTCCTCCCGTAGACCTTTGATCTCTCACCATTCAAGACCGTAATCGGGATGTATCTATGACTGCCTGGACCACCAACTTACCAAACCGCATAACATACAGCTGTTCATTTCCGCCTTGCCTTGCACTACCTGCTCCCCATCGAGTTCCATCCCCGATTGGTGGTGACCCACTATTGTTGTTGTGTGCACAGCCTAACCAAATGGCCTGTTCTTGGCCACGCCCATGTAACTGATGACGGTTCTTGCGCGCTGCTCGCCGTGTAATTGTGGAACATGGACCAGCCCAGCCTCTGAACGCACCTTTCGATCCCCTTGCCTATCCTCGCGCCGTGTCCCAAGTTGGTCCAAGTCTTCTTTTCGTCCCGGGTATCCTGCCTTGATGCAACGTGGAGAACCCACCATGGCCGGTATATACCTTGTCCAAAGGAAGAAACTAACATTCTCCTTCATCGACCGCTCCGTCGTCGCCGGTATCACAGTCTGCCGGTATCCTCTTGGGTCGTGGTGTTTGTTGCGTAATGTGCCGTTGAATTGAATTGGAGCTTCGTGGCTTCGCATGCCCCAATCCCCAGCCATCATAGCGTCGCGTAACGTCGGGCACGCCGAGCTGAAGGGTTGAGAAGAACGGTCTGCGCAGGCTATACCCAGGATCCCAGGGTCCCATGCTGATTGGCGTTCGTCTGCTCGTTGCCTAGTGTCGTCGACGGCGCGAGAGCGAGTCCATCGTCAAGGTCGAGCGCAACGATTCTTCGCCCCGCTACCCGCAGTATCACCTTTCCTTGATCCACGAGACAGCGTGCCTGTTGAGCATCTCTATAGGAAGCAGCGATGAGGGCGAGTCGCTTAGGAGTTGATCGCCGCGCTGCTCAAGCGGAGCCTCATTCAAAATTGGATTTTGGGGCGCTTCCTCAGTCGCATTGGGAGATCTTGATCTCCAACAACGAATGACAGCGCCAGCGCAAGCTCAGCGTCGCCGACATCAATAATTACCGCTTCCCTCTTGGTTCATTTCACCAGTTTTTTTGAATTCTTTGTGCTTAAATTCGTATATCCCCGTCAGCTATATTCATTCAAACAACAAATCCCGTAACGTAACAATTACACGTACACAAGAAAGGTAAAACAATAGCGTCAGATCAATTGTACACAAAACAGCAAGCGATATATGAAAATTTGAGATCATGAGTAAAATGTACAGACGCCGACGAGTATCCCTTCCAGCAGCCCATCCACACGCCTAATCCTTGCCCGCGACGCCTTCTTCTCCATGATGACGAACTTGGTGATGTCCGCGATTGCTCTGCCCAGCGTGTCCCATATGTGCCCCATGAGACATCTCACCCGAGCTTCCAGCTCCCATAACCTTCTGAGGATACATATGAGGTGGGGGAGGATATGCGTAGTGAGTATTTGGCATGGGCATTTGGCCGTCAGCACGTGCAGGCACCATGTATTGGCCATACGCCTGAGGGAATGGAACAAAGGCTGGGTAGAATTGAGGGGCCATCGGGTAGCCTTGATTGTCCCCTTCGGCACCAGGATGGCCGTGTTGTTGCTGAGGATGCGGGACCGCCGGTACGAGGAAAGGCGGATAGTACGTAGGCTGCCCCTCCCCGGGCTTGGACATGGGAGGACCCGCGAACTGATAGTAGTTCGCGGGAGGGTACCCCACAGGGGTCATGGGGTACCCTATAGGAGGCGAACCGTTGGGCGGGGGGCCCGGCGG
This sequence comes from Sanguinoderma rugosum, assembly GCA_017499575.1. Lineage (NCBI taxonomy): Eukaryota > Fungi > Basidiomycota > Agaricomycetes > Polyporales > Polyporaceae > Sanguinoderma > Sanguinoderma rugosum. Next base: position 3,405,166 of record VTPW01000001.1, on the reverse strand, counting down.
CGGTACGCCGTTTGAGATAGGCATCTGTTGGTGCTGCTGCTGTGGCTGCACCGGGTCGTCCACTTGGTGGTCGACGCTGTTGCCTGCGCGATCTCAAGAATTAGAAGACCGAAACAAAGGGTGTCACTCCACGCGATATCACGGTGCGAGACGAAACGAGGAAAGGGGTGCGGGTGGAAGCTTACCTTTTCCATCGCGCTTCTTGTAGGGACCTCTCTTGATCCCTTTCTTCCTTTCCTTCCTCTGCGAATCAACGCACTCTTCGGCTATACCGTACTTGACGCAGCGAAGGCATGGACGGGCGTCGTCGCATTTCTTGCACGCTTTCTGGCAGTTTGTGCAGGCGTTCTTGACCTGCCTGCGCTTGGACCGATGAGCTTGAGTTTGTATCACGCCGTGGGGAAAGGGATACATATGCATGGGCATCCCAGAATACGAGACTGGGTGAATGGTCATCGAAGGCTGAACCGAGTCTGCTGTGGGGGATTCGAGGGGATCATCTGCATCGAGGCTCTTCCCGCCGTCCGTCGAGGCCATGGTGCCTTTCGGATTTGAATTGCAGCGAACAGGAGCAGGCAGCGGAGGCGGTGAGATGACTGACCTCGTTCAAAGTTGAACTGATGGTGAGCCGAGCTGTGAGGCGCACCATGAAACTTGTGAGTGTGTGGGAACAAAGCGGGGATTGAGAGAAACGCACTCTGTTGTTCGCTGAGCTTGGAGAGCTGTGCACTTGCTGACTTGCCGACAGTCAGGACGGAGTTGTGATTGAGTTCGTTGGGGGGGAGTCCGATTATTATATATTCTCCGCGAGCTCTTTATTCCCACACTCGTGCCGATGGGAAATTTGTTATCTGCCCCCTCAGGCTCTACATCACCTACCGCCGCCGCTGGGAAGAAAATAAAATAATCATTTCCGTTGTTCGTTCACGTAAGTCTCTTCATTATTAAAATAGAGGATCAGCTCAACGGACGGCGATCTTTATATATTTACAGTGCCCGCCCAAGGTCCAAGAGGACTGTGCCAGAGACTCATGTACGGGAAAGGGTCGGAGCTCCCGCATATCTCTAAAACCTTACCCTGTCTTCCATCGCGGAGCGCAACTGCATACCGCCTCAGGACAACCCCGACGCCAATACAGGACGCCATCGTCTCTCTCCATCTTTCCATGTTATCGGAGTTTGTTTCTCCCACTCAGCACTAACACGCTCATATTCCGGCATGTATTGCCCAGACCTCTCGGATCTGACCCCAAGCTTGGGTCTAAGGGAAAGCAAGAAGAGCAACACTTCAATGCTGCTTTCATAGCCTCGGAATTCCCTCGCTTCATGTTCTAATCATGGCCCACCATGCACTTGGGAAACTCCCGACTCTCGAGCTTGAACCTTATGATCCTCATTATACTTGCCATACCTGATTCTTCTCTTCTTTCCCCAGGCTAGAATATCGACAAGCTCTCCCACATATGTCCTTGATGAGAAGGAGAGATCATACAGCTGCGGAAACTGACAATACAAAGAGATCTCCCTAAGATACTGCCTATCTGAGCCGCCCCTCTCGAAGCTTCGCGAATTCATGGAGATCTCCAGAGAGACCTTGCGCCAAATCAGTGACGGCCAAGTGCCGGTCCAATGGCAATAACCAGCGGCAGACGTGTACAGCCGCCCGAATCAGTCAACAATCGACCTTTGCGGACGGACACATGGTGCTCTATAGTCGTCACTCACATAACCTAAAAGCAACAAACAACCCCCTTCGCCGAACGCGCAACACTAACATCAACAATGCAACGTCACTTCGGTACCCATGACCAGGAACGGCGCCCACTTATCAAGCGAACCAGCAATCCTGAAAGTAACTTACAACCTAATCCCCATTCCCTTCTGCGAAGGTAATACCACCGCCTCCCACCACCACACCTGTCCAAACGCCTAGGCATCTAGAACCTTCAGCTCCCAATCACCGTCAGCTGATGATGCCAGAAAGGACCAAGAAAGTTGTCAGTTCCCATCACTCCCTGCCGCATCCAGTCGCATGTAACTCCTTCCATACCAACGACTGCCCTTGCCGCCGAAAGCTATACTTATTTTGCCACTTCTTTCTTCCCTTTCTTCCTTCCTATCTGCATTCATCACCTGTCCCTCTTTAACCCCTTCCTCTCCTTTCTGCCTTGAGAACACTTGATATGGCTTAATCTAGTGAACGTCGAATTGATGTCATATGCAGGCAGCAGAAGCTTCGTCCTCATGGGAGCTTCGATCCCAAGTACCAACCAGCATCGAGCATTCTTGCAATCTAGCTGACGCCATAGTATCACGAGGGCGAACAAGTATGAAAGCAAGTTTGACAGGTCGGTGATCGCCTAATCTATAAATATGCATGGGAGGGGACGATACTTCCTACCTCGAACAAGTTGGAAATTACTGTTCGAGCCTCACATACCAGAGATAAGATGGTCTGCTGTACGAATCACACGCTATAGATGCAAGGTTACTTTCTACTTGAACAGATCACTTCTACGAATTTTGTTCCTAGTTCATTTCAACAATGAAATGAAAGGTCGACCGATAATGGAATGGGTATGGATTGAGTCTTTTACTCACCCTACCTATGTAGCGCCTGGTTGTTGACAGATTGTGGACAGTCGAGTGGCATGACAGGTACCCGGCTCCTGATTTCTAGCGTTTTACGAGAGGCTTGGTTGGCGATCTACTTCAGGGGAGTGAGATACAAGCCTCCTCTTTCACCTCCAATGCCTCAAGACGGCGCGCATTGTCTAGGTCAGGGTCAGCTCGCTGATTCCCAGGCGCTCACAGCGTTGCATGCTGCATCATGATTCATGATATTCCAGAGCCAATCGCAACCTTTACACACCTCCTGCCGAAAGACACCCATAAATCCAAGCATCTAGACATCCACTCCACTGGAAACCGCACGTACACACATAACAAAAGGTCATCGCTAATTCATGGCCACGCTCTCTCTCTCATGTTCCCAGTCAACATAATATTTTTTTTTACCCCAAGAACAACCCAATGCCGAGTACCGACCGCCGGCAGACAGCAGTCCAGCCTCGCTTAAAATGACATCGAACGCTACGAAACGCGGCGCCACCGCCCAAATCATGGATTTCCCTGATTATTGATACCTCTCATGCAACTGCTGCGTAAAGACATCCACGGTTGGTGGAGTCACCCAGGAAGTTTGCCAGGAGCCTCCACCATCATGACATATGGAAGCCCTGCCGCCTCGGGCAGCTCTGATCAGCCAACCATTCGCGAAGCGGCATCGGTCCAAGCTTGCGCCCGGCGACACGGTGACGCCACAGAATATCGAAGCTGTTACTTATGAAGGGCGTATCAATGTGTCAGAAGCAGCGTACTCTTCGGCTACCCCACGAGCGGGTATTACCACTGCAGAACCTTCTTCCCTTGGATAACGTCTGCTTTGTCTCAAACCTCCACCATTAGCCTGTTCAACTCCACGGCACATCCGATATCGGGGACGTATGTAGGATAGAGCGGAGCGAGGACACTGCGTCGTCTAGGTCACACTTTAACAGCGACCTCGGGTTGTTGGTCAATCTGGGTATCAGCACGACGCCTGGGCGTTCAAACGTTCAATACTAAGCTGGACACGGTCCCTCGACACATATCTCGGTTACAGACTTGTTGCTTCGGCCATCGGTCCAGGAAGGCCTATAAATGCATCGGCAATCTCGAAGTCCCCCGGAGTGTGGGGTTGTGTCTGATAGTGCGGGGTGTGCAGAGCACGGATGGACTTGGGGGACTCCAAGCACAGAGTTTGTTTTGTTTGGATTACTTAGATTCTTGATGCACAGAATAAGCCTGCTCGTTGCAATATATTAATATAGATAGCGTGATGAGATGGGTTGCAATGCAATAAAAGACAAGGAGTACGTGGATGTAATTTTGCTCTAGCCGCTGACAACACCACTTCCAATTACTGCTCCAGGGCGAACCCAAATCCACCGGAGGCCGCTACAAAAACCAAATGTCTTCGTCGCGTAGATATGCTCAAAGAGGAATCTTCTTCGCGAGCTCCCTTTTGTAATTCATAGCAATCGAGGGGGAGCCGGAGACCTTGCGTCGGGGTGGGAGGGCACCAACGTTGGAGGTGGACGTTTGCGGTGCGGTGTGAGATGGAATATCCTGGGGTTCACCCGACATGCTTTGCGAGATAGCGAGGGCTTTGCGATGGAACATCTCTGAGAGGCCCTCAGTTTTACGGCCGAGGAAGAGATGGGGGAGGATTCGGGTGTGGAAGACACGATGGGCCTCAGTAGCCCCCTAGTGTGAGGGTTATAAGTTAGTCGTGACTCGTGAACAAGAGCTTTGACTTACGAATTGGTAGAATATACCACCTAGTACAGCAGCCACTGTGTCACCTTGCACTTTGTACAGGCCAGCACTCCGGAGCACGGTAGGGTTTGAAGAGACTTTGTCTAGGTTGTCTCTTGACACGGTAGGTGTCCATCTAAGGATACGCCCAAGGCCCCACTGGGACCCTATATGTTCCCCCAGGACGTACGAGTTCAAAGCACGCGATGCTATATCCTCGAGGTCATGGGAGGGCTGGAGAGAGCAAGAGTGAAGGAAGAGCATGAGATAGGACTCAAGAGCGCGACGGCCTTCATACAAAAGTCAAAGCCCGTACGACGAACTGAAATAAAGCTACACACCTAGAAAGCCATACACGGCGTTATGGCCATATATCGCAGCGGGGTGACTCGAATGCGTTAAGATTCGTCTTGCAAGTTCTGGAGGAAACTTCAGGGTTGGGAATACTCCTTCAAGATGTTCAGCGAAGTAAGGTTCTACTGAAGGGATATCCGATTTTTTCGTCGGAGCAAAATGAGAGTTAGTCGCTTGCGCGTATGTTCCTTCAACCTCCTTGAATTCCGAGGCTGCCAAACGCGACGAGCTACTTTCATGAGAGTTTGACGCTTCGGGCTCTCTCACTGTACCCGGCTCGGACGAGGTGGATGGCGCGTCGGAAAGTTGGCGTCGAGCTGTGCGTTCCGAAGGTCAAAAAGTGCTGAGAAAGGGTACCGCACAACGTACATAGTCGTCTTGAAGCTGGCGCGACTCTGAGCTGGCGAGAAAAATGCCCCGAGAGCCTCAGGCGACATACAGAGCTCGACATCGTTGGGAACGAAGATTGTGTCGCGACAGGGTCACAAGAGCGCCGAGTGGTATTTGGAGAAGTTTGCAATTGGCGCCTCCGGCGTCTACTCATTGTTCCGACTCGTTAATTACCATCGAAAATCACTGAAGATCATCTTAAAAATTCCATCGAAGTCGGATGGTATTTCGCGAGAAATCATAAAACAATGCCCCCGAATCTTAGCTACAGCTTGGTCTGCCAATCTGCTACCATTGACAGTTCGAGAAGTACAATTACAAGAGCTGATAGCTTGGGATGCAAACATCCGTCAACAAAAACATGCGGTGACTTGGTCGACGAGCTTTGACCTTGAAGCAGACCAGCCTCTCACACGGCCTGCCCGTCGTTGGCTATCTCGACGCCGACAAATCTCTCCCCAAACCGACCAGTTTCTCATTTCTTTATCTTTCTTGTTGTCCTTGTCCTTTTTCCTTCTTTTTTCCCCTCGCAGTCTTTACGACAAGCCTGACCCCAGATGTCGGCACCGTCTTCTCCTGGTACCACGCACCTGTCGAGTGAGAAGGCCCAAATCAAGGCTAAAGGACGACCACCTGCCCTCGAGCTACCGGACATCAATGTCAAGGCCGTAGCAGAAGACTACGAACACGTTGACCGCGACGCTATTGGTACCGCATCTAAACAGGTGTGCTGGTTTCACATCTTCTCTCTTTTCACCTTATAGACCGCAAAATGCAGCCCGACGTCCACGTCTCTCCCGCAGAGCACCACTCGGAACCGGAGTACATTGTTTCTAGATCGGCATCAGCTACTTCATCTCTGGATCCTTATTACTTCGGCGTTCGATCTCCCTCAGATTCGCCCATTCCACCTTTGCCTTCTGCACCTGCCCAGTTCAGTAGCACAACTCCTGATCAACGATATGTCAACGAACCCGTGACGCCCGCCAGGGACCCAGCTTCCATCGACCGACGCGGGCTCGTTGGTGTTGGAGAGCTTGCAACCCCACGTTGGACACGGATAGACCGACCCAGCGAGGATACCTTTTCAGAAGTGGAACCCGCTGATGGTGTTTACGACGTAGAAGTCCCAGAGGATGTAGAGAACGAAGACCCAGACAGTCCCTGGACAATCGAAGCTATTGATGGGGAATCTTCAGAGAAGGAAGAGGCACGTAGATAGCTTTTCGCTCATCGTCTAGCTCTAAATATTTTCTCCCGCAGCCCCCGGATTCGAAACTGTTATCAAGACCCCTTCGTTCGCGACGGTCCATGGCGGAGGAGAGCGGTGGGGAAGAGATACTGTACCCTCGACAACCTATTGCTGCTCTTCCCAAGCCTGCAAAGCCTGCAGTACTGGTTGAAGAACCTGAGACTCATGATACGGGTTCAGAATCTCCTGCAAATATACCTACCGGTGGTCCGATATCTCCTCCTAGCGCCTTCACGCCTCGACGCGCTCGAAAGCGCACTTCTGATGAATTCGAGATGGACCAGGCGGGCCTACTGGTTTCAAAGGTGACTAGGACAAAAGATAAGTTGCAAGATGATAAAGCGACGGTGCGCAAGCATCGTAGTCTTGGGTCCTCTAGTTCGACGCCTCGCGAGAAGGGGAGAGATCGACATAGGGATAGCATCAACAACATGTCTGCGACCCGGTCTTCTACTTCTAAAGCGCCCGAACGACACGCTAGACAAGCTTCTGTGGGGTCCTCGGGCTCTAACCATGCCGAACCCCATCACCCACGTCGTGGCCACACTACTGACTATTCACATCTGCCTCCATCACCTTCGACTTCGTCCATTCAGCAGTTCCTGAAACACCCAACGTCTACAAGCTCGAGAACCCCTCCTTTGGGTGGCACTGCTCATTCATCCCCAAGTGTCGCGCATTCATTGTTACGTGGTACTCAGGAAGGTTGGTCAGGCCTCGATGATGAAGCAACGGCAGAAGCCTTACGAAAACTAGATGGTCTTACTGGGAAGAGCGCTCGCGCGCGAGCTAGCGTGGGGAGTTTCGGTCGCCCATCAAGCCTAAGTCGACCAACGACTCCGCCAAACATATCCGAAGCCGCCAAAATCAGTCGTAGAGGCAGCGCGAAAGCGAGTTCCGATAAGGAGCAGCTTTCCGACCACGCACATCGGGGATCGATTGGCATTGGCATCCTCCTCAGCGATCAAGGAGAAATTGGCGAGAATGGGGCTGCTTTCGGTAGCAGCGACGACCAACGTGTATCTTCGGGCTTGGACAAAACTCCAAAGAAGACTGGCACTTCCAGTGCACGCTCTAGTTTTACCCCAAAGCGCGGCTCGACATCTTCCACGACTTATGCGAGTACTCCTAGCTCGAGGGATTCTGCAACCATGTCTGTGACGACCAACGCGACATCAGTGTCTGCCACCTCTGGCAGGCATTCAACTGGGAAGGCACGGCGAAATAGTGCTGGTAGTGATGTATCTAGCATCCACTCTGGCGATGCCACCTCTTTGAAGGACCGCGTGGCTTCGTTGGCTGTAAATGGGGATGCACAAGACGAAGGTTTCGTCCCACCAGTACCACCACTTCCTAAGGACTTCTCGACGTTCAAGACTCCTCCAGCTGCCTCGACCGGATTCTCCTTCACGACCCCTTCATCAGGAGACGACAAGGATAAGAAACGAAGTAGTCATGACAGTAGCGATAAGATTCACGGAGCATCGCTTGAAGTACCACAAATAACTTCTCCTCCTACTCAGCATGTCAACCACGTTACATCGGGATACTCGAGTGTAGGGTCAGGCAACGAGTCTTTGTCTCCGGCAGCCCCGAAGACGCCATCCAAGAAGTGGAGCTTTAGTGGGCTCAATCTCAAGTTGCCGGGATCCTCTCCTGCTGGCTCAAAGTCCAACTTCCCTCTCAGCCCTCGGTCAGCAACCTTTGGGCAGCATCTCCGGAAATCCACGTCGAAAGATCAGCCATTGTCTCTTAACGCTAATGTCCCTCCCATTAAGCCTTGGACTCCAACGCAGCCGGATGCCATGTCTTCTGCTGCTTCGTTAACGTCAATGTCCTCTATTGGGTCCGTACGCTCCCCCCCTACACCTGGCACCGTCCCATCAAAGACCCCCGAAGGGCACCCTGTCCCTAGCCGGCCGGGTACAGACTCTAGCGCAAGCACGAACCACACTACATCAGCTCTTGCGGCGCCTCCGCAAGGTGCACTTAGTCCAACCTCTTCGGTGCGACGCGGTCAGTCTCAGAAGCGGTTAACTCCCTCTTCGATACCGTTCTTCCGGAGGTCTTCCTCTCAGTCGATGCAAATGCCTCCCCCTTCTTTACCCCCGGTCTCTCCGACGTTCTCCTCTGGTGACCTTTCGTCGGCTCAGACCCGGAATAAGGGCTATGATTCTTCACACAACCCAGCTTCCACGTCAACGCCATCATCGAAGAAAAGTTCAGTGTTAAGTTTAGGATTACCCTCACTTCTGAAAGGCTCGAGCTCCAGGCGGAGTCTGCATGAAGTTGCAGCCAAGGAACTTCAAAAGGCCAACAAGGAGCTCGAAAAGGAAAGGCACAAACAAGAGAAACTTGAAAGGGAGAAGCAAAAGAAGGAAGATAAAGATCGTAGCGAAAGTAGGATCTCAGTGCTCATGGGTAGGAAGCGTGGCAAGGTTTGCAGTCTCCATGAACTTAATCATCATGTGTTGGCTAATTATGTGGTTTCCATAGACACTCTCTGCTACGGATCCCCGAAAGCCCAAGTCACCCATCAATCTCCCTCCCATGCAAATATCTGCTTTGGAGCCAGCGACAGCGCAAAGGGTGGCTCGGCTGAAGTCATCGAACTCGTCTTTGTCGACCCCTCCTTCATCCACAGCGACTCGGACGCCCTCTTCGTCTTCACGACTTATGTCGCAGACCGCCAGCTCGCTAGCGAAGCAATCAGACTCGTCTCTCCGGGGTCGAAACCAACTTCCCACCATCGCTGGTTCACCTTCCGTGGGCACCGTTGCTACCAACAGTTCCCAGACGCTGAGAGAGGGGAGGGAGGGTCCTCCGCCGACTTCTTCGAACGCCAATTCTGGTCTCGCCAAAGAAACGCCAACGAAGATACCTCGGATATCGAGCCGAACTTCTACCACCTCTTCCCCTCCGCTGAAAGGTTCGGCTTCGACGCTTGTCAATCGAAGAGCAAGCGTCAATGTCACAGCCGGCTCATCGCTGAACCCGTCTCCCACTGGCTTCTCAACCAACGAGTTTGGCGTTATGGACAATGGTGAGAGCCAAACACCTAAGAACATGGCAGGCCCAACACGTCATGGTTCCATACGCGGATCCCCATCCACCGCCTCAACGTCCCGCGTCCCGCGACAGGTGTCGGCCCCCTCTGGCTCGGGTTCGACTGGTGTGACTCCCAGAAAGAGCAACCGAGATTCGATATCTTTTAGTGGCCTGCGTAAGTCGTCCACAGGCTCTGTAGCGTCTACAACGTCGGCGGCCGCTGGTGGCGAACAAGTATCAAGCCATCGCTTCTCCGCGTTGTCGCCATCTAGAGGCCTCAATAAGTTGCTCAGTCCCAAGATATCTTTACCTTCTTCACGATCCTCCAATTCCTCTTCGGCTCAACGTAATGTTGCTTCTCCCTCGTCCAGCTCGCAATCTTTGTCTACACCTTCGCCGGTTCCAAGCTCGATAGATGAGGAAGAACTCCTTGGTGACGAAGAAATGCTACACTATATACGTCGACAGCAGGCGAAGAAGCTGGCATCGGGTTCGACCCAGGAAGAGTTAGATGAACTGTTGTGCTTCCCAGAACCCATACCTCCAGCAACCGCGATGTCTCCTTCTGGTAAGCGTTCTGCCGTAGGTGACCGTGGCATTCATTCACTGACTCCTAAACGACAGCCGTGCTCAAGAGCAATCAACATCAGTACTTATCAGATTATGAACGGAAGGAAATTCTGGACTACCCATCTGTATACTGCATCGGCGCGAAGAGCAAGAAAAAACCTGCAACACCCGAAAATTCGACGAACAATTACGGATATGACGATGAGCGCGGCGACTACCTCGTCGTGTCTCATGACCATCTCGCATACCGTTACGAAGTGATTGACACGCTTGGAAAGGGTTCGTTCGGTCAAGTCTTGCACTGTCGAGACCACTGCACTGGGGAGTCTGTGGCCATTAAAATCATTCGCAACAAGAAGCGCTTCCACCACCAGGCATTGATTGAGATCAAGATTCTGGATAACCTTCGCAAATGGGTAAGCCCTTATCGATGTTCTCATATGGTCTTATGATATCTAACAAGCACATAGGACTCAGAAGAAAAGCACCACGTTATCAAGATGACTGAACACTTTTATTTCCGAAACCACTTGTGCATTGCGATGGAACTCCTCAGTATCAACCTCTATGAGCTCATCAAAGCGAATGGTTTCGTTGGCTTCACCACTGCTCTCATCCGACGCTTCACAAGTCAAATGCTCCTTTCTCTGTCTCTCATGAGACACCATCGCATCGTGCATTGCGACTTAAAGCCAGAGGTATTGTTTGATCCATAGTTGAAATTTTGAGACTAACCGACTTTCAGAACGTCCTGTTGAAACACCCAATGAAGAGCGCGATCAAGGTTATCGATTTCGGGAGTAGCTGCTTCGAGCACGAGAAGAGTAAGTTCGTGAACCCTACGACCCGCACTTGCGATACTCATGTCGTATCCATGTTTAGTCTATACGTATATCCAGAGTCGTTTCTACCGTTCACCGGAGGTGATTATGGGGATGAACTATCATATGGCCATCGATATGTGGAGTCTGGGTTGCATTCTCGCCGAGCTCTACACTGGCTTCCCCATTTTCCCTGGTGAAAACGAGCAAGAACAGTTGGCATGCATAATGGAGGTTCTAGGTGCGCCTGACAAAGACTTCATTAACCGGAGCTCGAGGAAGAAGCTGTTCTTTGGTACGCCGTTTCGTTCAGCCTGGTCGATGGTTCAGCTCATGTTGGGTAGACACGAATGGTGCGCCTCGTCCGTTTGTGAATCAGAAAGGTCGCCGCCGCCGCCCTGGTACGAAGACACTCGCTCAAGTCCTGCGGTGCAATGAGGAGGACTTTGTGGACTTCATCGCGAAATGTCTTGTTTGGGACCCTGAGCGTCGCATCAAGCCCCAGGCCGCTATGCGTCATCCTTTCGTGACTGCCGGGAAACGATCCAAGCCTCCATTGCCTTCGTCGTCTTCGAAAAGTATCGGTCTGAGTGGTCGTAGTAAGACTCTGTTGGAGACACCCAAGAAGTCGCAAATCGGCGCGCCTACACCGTTAACGGCGCGTTCATCACGTACTTCAGCTACTGTTGGACCAACAACACCGAGCAACTCGAATCACGCCTCCGCCACGCTTGGGTCATCCTCTCGGTCATATAGAACAATTCAATCTCAGGTCATCTCATCATCGTCTTCATACCTTTCAAGCCGGACGTTGAGCGGGTTCGCTGTGAGTAATTTGGTGGATCCCTTGTAGATGTCTAGAAACTGACTCTCCCCATAGTCTACCACATCAAAATAGGACACCTTATGACAACGACTCTTAGTTAAACTGGATGATCTTTCTTTGGTTCTCCAAGCTGGGCTTTTCTCCCTCCTCGTACATAACTCGGGATAGGCTCTGTATCCTCGCTGCTTTTCTGTTACGCCCTTATTCCCTATCTGTTTTCATTCCATTGCATCATTGCATTGTTCACGTTATCCTCGCAACTACTTCTCTACACCAATATAATCTCAGAACTCTGGAACTTAACTAGTTCCCAAACATGTGGATCACGAATGCACCATCTTATTACGCGGAAAACTAGTAAGTACGATTATTTACACGAGCAATAACAATATTCAGTGATATGTGTTCAGTGGAGAACACTTATCATTCATTATGATCATATTGCGGAGTCCCCAGCCTCGTCCAGACAACGTAATTTGAGGAAGACATCGCTGCCCCAGCCTTCGAAAGAGAATAAATCAAGCGAGCCACCGAAGTATTTGGCGTACAGTCGGCTCATGGGCAATCCATACCCCAAACCAGCGATGGTTCCCATGCCCATCTGAACGCCTTTCCCCGTAATCTCTCCAAACAGGCCGGCTTCACCACTTGCACTGCCTGAACCGATAGCAGCGCTCCCACCAACATACTGGGCAGAGTATGGTCCATTCACAAAGGGATCGTTGTCCATATCGCTTTCAGAGGATTCATGGCGCGACCCGCGCCCAGCCGTGGTGAAAGCGTATGAGAATATACGGTTCATGTCTGCCTGTGAGACACCTCCGCCCTCATCGCGAATACGCATAGAGAGGAACTTGTGGGTATCTGCGGGGAGGCCGGGTATTATAGGCTGCGGCGAGATTGTTATCTTGACTGGTGGGAGCTCGTGTGAGGAGGAATTGCCATGACGTCTGTGGTGGTGCTCGACGGTCGCGCGGAAGGAGTTCTTCAGGACCTCTGTGAGAATATACTCGATGTGCACTGGGACGTATCTGTCCAGGGGGAGTATTGTCAGATAGGCTATTGCAGGGACATTTCAAATTGAAGGCACTTACGCGAATGTCGCATCCACTTGGCCATCAATTTCGATTCGAGGGCTGGCGCCCAACGATGCTTCACAAAGCTCAGTGACAAAGGACCCGCACATCTTAATCATTTCCTTCGGCGAGCAGTCCATGTCTACTACTCCAGAACAAGTGGGGTCTCCCTCTGGATTGCCCAAAGCTTCGGACAAGGCGATGTGCTGTTCTGCTATGAGCCGAACAGATATTCGGCTGCGAATCGCGCCATCAAGGAAGGTGCTAATCTGCACCGGTGACATGTATCGGGCGCACTCTTGGAAGCTGAAGCCATATCCTGGTCGTAAGTTGAAATGCAAAAACCAGTTCAGAAGCAACACACCCTTTTGCCATAGTCGGTATATCATTGGCATGCCTTCGCACCAGCTCGGCAAGCATACGGACGAATTTCGCGTTCTCGTCCAAGCTGCCAACGTGAGGGTACGTCGCCAGCAGCTGAAAACTCTCCCTGTACGCATTCAGGGTCTTTGCGACATACGGGTTCGTGCCGACAATGAAAGGCAAGGACTCCAGCGACCGCACTCGCGTCGCCAACCTCCTGGGTATCTCTGAGAGCGCATACTGAACTGAAGATAAGATTGATTCTGGCGTGAGAGGCCGCCCAAACGACAAGAGTGTGGCGAGGTTGATGGAGAGCGGGGCGTGTGCCGCGTACTTTGTGAGCAGCTGTGCGACCTCTGCAGACGATGGTTCAGGGGCCCGTCGAGTGTCCAGCAGCTGTGAGTAACATCGCCACGACCTCAGCGTCCTTCGGTGGGAGAGACGAGTGAGTGAAAGCAACATGAGAGAATCATTCAGAGCTCCGGGCACCAGGATCATATAGTGGATCCGTCCGGCTGTCAAGGCTCACAACACCAAATGCGCAAATAGTCCCATGAATCAGATTAAGAGTGTAAACGACGGAGAGTACATAAAATCTAATTGTACACTTGATATAACGGTCTGCAATTCATGAAAAATCAGAACATGGACTCGAAAAACGCGAAACTTTACTCACGTGCTGGAGAACTTGGTCCCTTGCCGGACCACCTTCTCAACCGCGTCCAGGAAGTCTCGTTCAGAAGCAACCTTCCGCCGTGCTCGAATTGCAAACATGCCGGCCTATTACCGTGTTAATTGTCGTTGATAGACAAAGGTATGAAGAGACATACCTCGGTGGCCACCGACCGCAACTCTGCTCCTGTTGTGTTCGGACATAGTCGAGCGATCAAGTCGAACCGTATGTCTCGCTCGACACTCATGCTATCGAACCGAATGAGAATTTGAATCGTTACCAAAATTGGGAATGTACCTCCGCGCGTGAATTCGAAGGATATGTGCCCGACCTTCATTATCCGGTAGCGAAAATTCTACTCGACGATCTAACCGCCCAGGACGCAGCAGAGCCGGGTCAAGCGTATCCGGTCGATTCGTCGCCATCAACACCTTGATGTTTCCTCTCGGGTCGAAACCATCCAGCTGATTAATCAGCTCCAACATCGTCCTCTGCACCTCGTTATCACCACCAGCGCCATCGTCAAACCGCGCACCACCGATAGCATCGACTTCGTCAAAGAAGATAATGCACGCTTTCTTGCTCCGTGCCATCTCGAAGAGTTCACGGACCATACGAGCTCCCTCACCGACATACTTCTGCACCAATTCTGAACCAATGACACGGATGAATGTAGCGTCTGTTCGGTTGGCGACAGCACGCGCGCATAGCGTCTTTCCGGTACCAGGAGGGCCAAAGAGTAGTACACCTTTCGGTGGGTCGATACCAAGTTTGACGAAACGTTCGGGCTTCAGTAGAGTTAGCGACGCATGTAAGTATTGCTTGATTTACTCACCGAAAGTAGCGGCGTCTCTACGACTTCTCGGAGTTTCTCTATCTGTTCTTTGCAGCCGCCGACATCTGAATACGTCACGTCAGGCTTCTCTTCAACCTGCATCATTGTCACCGAGGCGTCGATCTTGGGAGGAAGTGGTATTTGTATTTGATACTTCGTTCGGTCGACACTTGGCGCGCGAAGCATGAGAATACATCACGAAGGGCAAAACGATATGCTGACTCACCCAACTCGCATGCCCTCGTCAATATCTGTCGGAGCCACGCGCTCCCCGAGACCAACAACGAACTTCGCAATCTGCTTGATGTTGATAACATACTGATCTTGCTCGTCCGCACCCTTCTGCCCTTGAGGCGCACCAGGGGGATTGACCGACCGCGCCGCTTCGGCTTTCGCAGCATCCACAGGAATAATCTTCGTACACCGAGCAACCTGCAGCGCATGATCTTCACTCATTCGTACTCGGTCTGCAGGAAGGTCCCATAAGTTCGGCGACGATAGACCCGTTTCAGACTCCTTCACGCCTGTATACTTGAGGTTTAGTGTACTCGGAATCTAATGATCCTGGAATGGTCTACGAACCGAGCTTCTCATTTATTCGCTTCTGTATCTCTTTGATATCTGCCTCTGTCGACTTTATTTTCGAGGCATACGGACCTTGGCCCTGGACTAGAATGAGTATGATCCAAGTCGGGCGAGCAGTGGGAGGCATACGTATGTCTTGAGGATTTGGATGTCGCTGTCATCCAGAGCTACATGCCCTTTAGCTTCGTCGACGCCGCCTCATACAGCGAGCAACATACCGACAATCTTCTCCTCAGCCTTGTCGTCGGCCTTCTTTTCGTCTGCAAACTCGGATGTCAGTCATTAGACCACTCGTTCAGCTCTCCAGCGCGCACATTTCTCCCAGTCACTGCATCCAGCATCAGAAACGTCGTCCAAACCAGCAAATAATGGAAACGCACGCTTTTGGGGGCATCTTGCTCGTCGTACAAAGGAACAGTGAACAGAGTCGCTGAACGCGTCATGCACATCTCTTACGCGCCTCGGCATTTGCCAGCCACTTCAAAGCCCGCTATCCCTGATTGCCTGAGGCGACGGAAACTGCAGTGCTCCTCCAAAACATTTCACGATCCTCCAAGTAACGCAACGCTATGGCCGGTGCTCTGCAGAACGCGAAACGGGATCTTCCAAAGATCAGAGATGAAGAGCGCGAGAGCCGTTTCGGCCAGGTCTTTGGTGTATCTGGGCCTGTCGTTGTCGCAGAGAACATGATAGGCGCAGCCATGTACGAGCTAGTACGCGTTGGCCACGATGAGCTGGTAGGAGGTAAGCGAGAGACGATATTCCTTTGCAAACTAGCGGTGCTGATGTCCCAATGTGCGCCTTAGAGGTCATTAGGATCGAAGCCGACAAGGCCACCATCCAAGTATACGAAGAGACATCAGGGGTTACCGTAGGTGATCCGGTGTTGCGCACGGGGAAGCCTCTGAGCGTCGAGCTCGGCCCAGGTATGTTCTGCTCAAATCTACACCTCTTCAGCACACCCTCAATACTGCATTTAGGCTTGATGGGGAACATTGTAGATGGTATCCAACGTCCTCTCCGAGTAGGCCTCTAGAAATCCCATCATCCACCTCTATGCTGACATCCTTACCGTTGGTAGTCGATTCAAGAGCTCTCGAAATCCATCTACATACCTCGCGGCATCAACACTGATGCACTTGACCGATCATTACAATGGGACTTCACGCCGACCACTTTCAAGGTGCGGCGGGCACATCCGACTGTCCTAACACGCCGCCTTCGATGTACTCATTGATGCTGTAGGTTGGCGATCACATTTCCGGAGGTGACATTTTCGGAAATGTCTACGAGAACTCGCTTGTCGACAAACACAAAATCATGCTCTCGCCGCGTGCATTGGGCACCATCACCCACATAGCCGAGAAAGGAAGTTACGCCGTCAATGTAAGTGCAAAGAATCCGATGCCTACTCTCATAGAAGCGCGAATTAATCGCTGTATATGTTAGGACATCGTACTGGAAACGGAGTTCGACGGCAAGAAGACAAAGCACACCATGATGCAACTTTGGCCAGTCCGGGCGCCTCGACCAGTTGCCGAGAAAAAGACTGCCGATCACCCTCTTCTGACTGGCCAGCGTATCTTGGACGCCCTCTTCCCGTGCGTGAGCATATATGATTGTGCCAGAGCCACGCTCAGCGGTTCGGTTGTAGGTGTGTACAAGGAGGCACGACGGCTATTCCTGGAGCCTTTGGTTGTGGCAAGACTGTTATTTCGCAAGCACTTTCCAAATACTCCAATAGCGACATCATTGTCTATGTCGGCTGTGGAGAGCGAGGAAATGAGGTATGCCAAACTGCACTTTTTCAGCTAGATTAGAACTTGACGTCTACATAGATGGCTGAAGTCTTGATGGAGGTGGATATCACCCAATTTCGTTTTGAGAAACAGCTGACACTGTTAATAGTTCCCCGAACTTACCATGGACGTCGGCGACCGTCAAGAACCTATCATGAAGCGTACAACGCTCGTTGCCAACACTTCAAATATGCCTGTCGCCGCCCGTGAAGCCTCCATCTATACAGGTATCACGCTTTCAGAGTACTTCCGTGACCAAGGTTCCAATGTTGCTATGATGGCTGACTCGACGTCCCGTTGGGCTGAGGCTCTTCGTGAAATCTCCGGTCGTCTCGCAGAAATGCCCGCTGATTCAGGTTACCCCGCATACCTTGGAACGAAACTTGCTAGCTTCTACGAGCGTGCTGGTAAGGTCGTCTGCCTGGGTAACCCGGTCAGAGAGGGAACTGTATCCATCGTTGGAGCGTGAGTGAACTCAGTTTTACTTCGCAACATCATTTTGATAACCTCATCCAGTGTCTCGCCTCCTGGTGGTGATTTCTCAGACCCCGTCACTTCTGCCACGCTTGGTATTGTACAGGTCTTCTGGGGTCTGGACAAGAAACTCGCCCAACGCAAGCATTTCCCATCCGTCAACTGGTCGCTGTCATACTCGAAATACATCAAGGTCCTCGAACCGTACTACGAATCAACGGAGCCCGGATTCGTCGAGCTGCGCATGAAGACGAAAGAAATCCTGCAAAAGGAGGAAGACCTCGCCGAGATCGTGCAGCTAGTCGGAAAGAGTGCTCTCGGAGAGAACGATAAGATAACGCTCGAAGTGGCTCGTATGCTCAAGGATGATTTCCTGCAGCAAAACGGTATGAGCGAGTACGATCGATATTGCCCATTCTACAAGACGAGTGCGATGCTACGGAACTTTGTCGGGTTTCATGATGCCGCTATCAAGGCCGTATCGCAAGGCGACCTGACGTTCGCCAAGATCAAGGACTCTGCGTCCGATATCATGTTCAAATTATCGCAAATGAAGTTCGAGGTATGTTCGACTCTTGTGACATATTTGCCTATTGCCTATTCACGGTTCCTTCCCATGATCACCAGTCTCCTTCCCAAGGCAAAGAGCCAATCAAAGAGAAGCTGGATACGCTGTACTCTGAAATCCAAGACAAATTCCGTCAAATGGCAGAATAGATATCGGTGCTACCGTTTACGACTGGACAATAGCTATGATCACGAACCATGGTGTAGTATTAATGATGATAATTTCTCAGGCCAAATAAGAACACAGGGCACTCACATGGGAACGAGCGTCGAAGGTGGCTGCATTGAGCCTCCTTCATTGCGAGTGTCGACATCGTTCTGGACTGTTCTTGGCATCTCGATAACTGGGCGTCTAAGCTATGTTACCGAGCGTCTAACGCGATGATAGACTCTAGAACAGTGCGTGCTTGCTGCGTGCTCACCACCACGGTAGCGGAACACCCGACGCCACGCACAGATAAGTCCAAATGTCCGAGACCCCTGAACAGCACTCCGCACTAAGCCATCACCCCCGCGTCATCCGTGCAGCCATCCGCAGTTGAACGGCTGGTCGAGAGCGCCCTATGCAGATAACATATAAATGCCAGGACTCCCTCATCATACTCTTTCTCCCCCACCCCCATCATCATGAAGGTACATCAGTTGTTCCTGGCCGCAGTGACCTGCTCTGCAGCCGCCGTCGAGTACGGCGACGACGAGCCCAGCTACTTCTACGACGTTTCTGCAGGGTCGCAGCTACCCATCCGCCTACCTCTCAAAAGCGCAGCCGAGCCTCCAGGTGTTCCTGTACTGAAATCTATCTATGAGACCATCAGCGGAAGTCCTGAGTAAGTTGATATATGCGTCGTATCTCGGACATCTAAACTAAATGCATTAATTCCAGATTTACAAAGTTGACCAAGGCTTTGGAGTTCGATGAGGAGACGCTGAAAGCCCTCAACGATAGCTCTTCCTCGTACGTTGATATTTAAGTCGAGCTGCAGGCCATTTCTGAACTCTAATTTACCTCCAGGTTGACTTTCTTCGCTGTACCCGATTGGGCGCTCAAGGAACCCAAGGATAAACACCCGCACGAGGACGACTTTGAATCTCTCATTGACAGTTCCTCAGGATTTTATGACTTGGAAGCCGTGGTCTCTATGCTTGACTCTGACGCATCCTCGCCCGGCGACGACGAAGATAAAGAAAAACGCAAGAAGTTCCTCAAGAAAATACTGCACGCAATCCTTTCGTATCACATCCTCCCAGATGCTCTCACTCAATCCGAACTTGCCGCCAACATTACATACGCGACGTCTCTCGAATTACCGGACGGTTCACTAGACGGGAAACCTTTGCGCATACATGTAGAAAAGAAAGGCCCGATCGCTTCCCCATTGAAGGTCAACTTCTTTAATACGCTGACTTTGGAGACCAAGGCATCCAATGGTGTTGTACACACAATTTCCCGCCCATTGCTTCCTCCGCCATCCATCTTCCAAGAAGCGTTCTTGCTTTACCAGGCCTTCTCTACATATGTATGCGCCTATCTTCATTCGTATCAGTACTATCGCTGATTTTGGCACAGACTTCAGCTATCCAACGCGTTGGTCTAGTTGAAGAACTTGACCTCCGATACAAGCCCGGTAAAAAGGGCGAGAAGGGTACACTGGAAGGCGCCCCAGTCGTCACCTCCTTCATTCCTATCAACAAGGCGTTCAACAAACTTCCTCTCAAGCTGCGGCTCTTCTTGTTTTCACCCTTCGGCGAGCACGTTTTGAAAAAGATCCTGCAGTACCACACTGTTCCTGAACTTCTCATCCACTCCGGTTAGTAGCTCGATGGAAGTCAGTCGAGGCATTACTAATACCTGGAACAGATTACTTATACAACTCCACCTCTGGCGAAGAAATCGAACTAACCAATCTTTCCTCTCTCGAAGGTTTCGACTTTGAACATGGGTGTGATCACGATGAATTCCATCTCGAGCGCCATTTCCAGCCTCTTTTTGATCCCAAGGTCAAGTACGCAACATCTCATGCCATGCCCCGCCCATACAGGCACATGGGGCTAGATATTTCGTCCGGCCTCCCTCGTTCTCCATTCCCCAAGCCTGAACTCATATTTGCCTCGAATATCACCGTCCCTACTCTATTCGGAAATCACACTCTCGACCTTACCATCGTCAAATACAAACTTACTGTCCCCTTTCCTGGCCCCGACCCGCACTCGCTCTTCATCCACAGGGTCTTTGTGAATGGTCAGCGTGCTGTCTTGACTGATGTCCCGTCCCGTAACGGCGCCGCCCATGTCCTCGCTAGGCTGATCAACCCTCACAAGAACAAGAAACACGGGCCACCCAAGGACGCTCACGTCGCACACGACGATGAAAACGAATGGGCTGGATGGGAAGAATGGCTTCCAAAGTGGGCCGATGCAGAAGACTTGGCTGATGAGGACTGTACTTGATTGCTCTCGTATTTCTCGCTCGCGCGAGTTTTCTTCCAGGTTTGTATCAGCTGAGGTTTATTCACGATGTACTTGTAGAAAACCAATAAATGTGTACTGTCTTGCTATGAGATCACGTCTCTTGATGTGCATCCCCGCCCAGTCGCGTTCTTAGCCTTGCTCACCGACGTGCTAGTACCCAAACCGAAGTTCCGTGCCATGCAAGCTTCGCACTATGCAATAAACGAGAGCCTCGGTGCAATGAATTGATTGACAAGCGTCGAAATCAAATCGAAAGCCTCCTGGTTACCTTGGGCAATACGCCATTCTGTTTAGTCCGTCCGTGCAATCACTTCCATGGTAAGTAATATCAAATCCGTGTGATTTATAAGGGTGTTGCTTCATGCCCCAGAAGTCCCTTTGACCCTATGGCGAAGGTCTATAGTCTACTTATATTGGTATATCTTTGATGTGTCCGTGCATGTTCAAATGCCTGCGCAAAGCCATGGTGACCAGCCAAACGTCGATGGGGGCAGCGGCCCATTCAGTGGTTCAACGTGATGAATTCGCTGTCTTCGGTGTGTTCGCTGACTTGGGAGTATGGGCCGACAGCGAGGTAGATGACTCAGCCCTGGCTACCGATGTCTGCTTTTCCAACCCTCTGTTTCCAGGTTTAAAGGTGAGTATTAATGAAGATACCTGTTACAACCTACTCACGCTATGAGCTCCTCTTCCCAATGACTGACCAGTACTTCTCGCGCCCCGGGGTCAGCAGGGTTCACCGGCACCCCTTCGAATTCGCCTTCCGCACCACGTTCAATTCTATACCAATCACGGTAGAGGTAGGGCTTCAGTCGATGGTCTCGACCGTCTGGACCCACATGTAGATACTTCAGCGATCTACTTCTCTGTGCCAACTTATTGATGACATAGGCCACGGTGTGTTGCGGGCGTTCTTCTGTGTTCGGTACCACAGAAGCAAAGTGCGTTAAATTCGGAAGGCCACTGACGGTACTGCAAAGCTGATGAGAATAATGGCGTGTGTTAGCACAGTCGCCAAATAATTAAATATGAGGGGCTCATACACGTTCAACGGTGATGCCTGCACCAATCTTCACAACAAAATTCAGCTTGGTCAAGAGTGGAAGGTTCGCTGGAAATGTTTTTAGGAGGTCCCAAGATATAACGGCCCCATTGCATTCCAGTACAGAGAGGTTGTGCATCTGCCTAATGAACTTTGTAAGGGCGACTCCCCCCGACCATGGATTAATCGAAAGATTCGCATATTGTATGTTCTGAATGGACGTAGGTCGAATGCCCAAGGTCGTCATATCCCTGATAGTGAGGGAACAAAGGTTTGACGGGTACGTGACATTTTGGACTCTGTCCATGCCCAGTCGTTCGATCGTTGGATGTCGACGAAAGAAGGCGTCCAGAGCCCCATCTGATACGAAAAACCCGAATAGGATGAAAGATTTTAGGTTTCGCCAGTTGGCAGAGCGGATTGGAGTCGAGACGTCTGGCACGTGGCCCGTCACCACGCTGCCGCCGGTATCATATCTGCGGTTCAAGGTGAGCGAGCGCAGCCCAGGAAAGTATTCGGCGATGTGGCTTAAGAGCTCAGCCTAGACGTCAAGAGCATGAGTGACAACGTTTCACAGTAGACCAGAGCATGTGGTGCTGACGTGGTCAGTGTTTAGATGGTACTGGATATCCAGTTCCGTGAGCGGCTGAGGTGAATCCTTCAGGGTGTGGATCAGGCCCGCAGGTAGTGCAATATGTGCCGTCCACGCAAACTTTGTCAGATGAGTGAATTGGGGCAGCATGACGGCTAGAATCGCAGGGAGTTCCTCGGCGCGGTTGGATTCCAACTGATTAGTGAGCTTCAATATGCCTAGATTCTTGAGTACGTTATATTTTATCGAAGAATCCGTGATTCGCATGGTATGAAACCTTGAGTTGTATAATGGCACATTGGTGAGCAGCGATAAGATGGCGACCTGGCGGGGGTGTACGTCGAGAGACCTGGTGTATATGTGATGCGGGATGACAAGCTGTGAGAATGCCTTGCTCGATAACGCTAGATGGAGGAGATCGCTCGTACTGTCCAAATTCGAGAGCACATCCTCCAAGAGTTCGTGCGGTAGGTCAAGAATGTTGCCCGCTATCATGGTAGTATCAGAGAGAGGTGAAGGCAATCGTTTCCCCTGTCTCTTCTACCTGATCCAGAGTACAAACAAAGCCAAACTTTCCCGACGCGTCCTTTCGCGAGCATTGAATTTAGCTACATCCCCTGTCTCCACCCGCCACCACAACTTTTAGGATCCTATGGACATTCCAACGTAGGCTCTTTTCTTCTCTGCACACTCAGCATCGCAATTCATGAATAACAGTGCTTCTTCTTCCACTTTGGAACGCGCCTCGACGACTCTCATTGCGCGCTCGGAGGATACGCCCTCCTTTGTAATCGGAAATGCCAACAAGTCTTACAAGTACCAATACTCAAATATCTATTATATGAGGCTACAATGCCTTCGGGAGTGCGTCTTGGAGAGGGCAGAAAGAAAATGGAAGGATCTCGACGGTGATCCAGTTCTTGTGGATCGTGTACTTGAGGTCGAGAAAGGGCAATTGTGCTATATCATTGGAACCGTATATCTGGACATGCCGCTGAAGCCAAACGTACTCGATGATATCGCCAAAGACGTGTGTTCCTTGAAAATCTTCGCGCCTGCTCTTTCATGATGACCCCTGCTCTAGCGATCAATCCTACCGCCTGCTCCGCCTCCGAAATTCTGTTCGGAAGACGACATCATATCACTTGAGGATGAATCAGGTCGCATAAATCTTGTTGGAGAACGCTTGAAGAAGATGCAGCTCGTCACAGGCATCGTGATCGGTGCTCTCGGTATAGAGACACCTGGCGGGGAATTCGAGGTCGCAGATATTTGTCTGCCTGGCTTGGCACCGCAGCCATCTTTGCCAGATCCTGATCCCCCAACAATGGACGTAGATGGTACGACCCGTCTTCGTCGCACAGACACGCTATTGACATGACACCTAGATGCTCTGCAACCAGAATGGGTGGCTCTCGTGTCCGGCTTTGACATCGGGACGTCTTCTCTTTCCGATATCCTCGTCCATATGCTTGTTGAATACCTCACATGTGAGGGCGGAGGCCCTGGCGATCAACTTGAGGCATCCCGAATATCGCGACTTATCATTGCCGGCAATTCATTGGCACCTTTAGACCTTGGACCCCAGGTTGAGAATATCTCACTGGACGACAAAAAAGGAGTGAGTAACTACATGTCACGTCGAATCCCCGTATGGGTTTATTCATCGACTTGATAGAAGCGCAACGGCAACGAACCCTCGCCTTTCTCACCTCATCCCATCCAGACACTCTCCGGCTATTTACTCGACATAACACAGGTCATGCCCGTGCACATCCTCCCCGGATCAAACGATCCATCGGGCAGTATTCTACCGCAGCAGCCGTTCCCCCGAGCTATGTTAGGCAGCGCGACTTCTATGCCCTGGTTCTCATGCGAAACAAATCCGACATACATTCATCTGGAAACTGGATCTGGCGAAGATGAAGATGAAGAATCTACCGCATCTTCATCAGCTCGGCCCGTGCCTCGCAAATTTCTTGTCAACTCCGGCCAACCGCTGGATGACATGTTCAAGTATCTGGAATCTCCACCACATACACGGCTGTCGATATTAGAATCAACCCTAAAATGGAGACATATGGCCCCCACTGCGCCTGATACACTTTGGTGCCATCCTTATTTTTCAGCAGACCCATTTATAATACAAGAAACGCCTGACATTTACGTCGTGGGCTGTCAAAAGCGATTTGGAACTCGCCTTGTCTCCGAAGACGACGACGACGCCGGATCGAGAAAATGTCGAATCATCATGGTGCCTAACTTTTCGGAGACGGGAATACTAGTATTGGTGGATATGAAGACATTGGCAGTGAAGACGATAAAATTCATGGCGAAGGGTGCTGATCGTAGGACTCCCAATGGATCACAGCATCGTGGGTGACCCTATCTACTAAGTACTGCATTTACTAACTTCGCGTCTCTAGCGAGTTCATCAACCCAAGATGTATCGCAAGCGGACTCTGGCTTGTCAGCATTGAGCAGCAGTGCTCAGCCTGATACTCAACGCGGATGAGTTGTGTACGTTGTTGACATTATTGCACTGCTATTCGATGATCGTCTGCGTGCATCATCTGGGTGCAAGCTACTACAAAAGGCGGTCAAGGGGCACGGCGGTCCTGGGTACGGCATTGAAGGGGACAGCGACTTGGGTAAATGGAGCTGAGGAAATGGTAGCGGCTCGGGTGGATGTCAGGGCCTTGGCTATAGATAGGTGAGATCTGGCACGTACAATCTTGGATGATCATGGATTATTCGTCCCATTGCATTCCTGAAGGGACCCAGTAAGATACGCCACTTTCTTCGTCTTGTTCATCGATCCAGCAAAGACCATCACGAAGAAGCATGTTATCCAGCGCAGCTTGAGATCGTTCTCGTGTCCACCCCAGACGTATGACCAGAATATCCACAACGATCCTCCCGCCCGCTTCATGTGCTAGTCCAAGTACAACTGCCTGGTCTCTGTCGAGTTCCTTGACTACACTCCTCACCATCTTTGTACCATTCAGCTCTACAACTTGATATCCCGCCCCGAGTGGCTGTAGAGTCTTGATGCTTCGTACTACGTCGTCTTCCGTGACAACGCCGGCATCTACGCCTCGCAGTTTGCTAACCAGTCGCACCAACTCTTTTAGCTCGATGATGCCGCCATTTCTCTCCCTCGTGCTGATACACACATCTACGATCTGTACTCCAAGCTCATATTGCCAATCTCCGAGTCCCAGCAGCTCAGCCCACCATCCGCCCTTCCTTGGTCCAGCAAGTGGGTCGACGCCAATAGATAAACACATCTGTTGGAACGCGCGGCGAAATGCGGGGTCATTCTTGATGGTATCGCGGTGAGTACTGGCGAAATGAGTGAGGGCAGTACGGAACTGATTCAGCTGAGAGTGCAGGTGATCGACCTGGGCTTGAGATAGGGCATTGGAGAGTTCTGCAAAGGATCGTTTGGATTGTTCATGCCTCTCAAACGCGCCTATGCCAACGCCGCCGAGTCTATGCATTGGCGGCTTGAGCGATTGTATGTACGGTGAGTTCGTCGACGTTGCTGACAAAGCACTCCTGTTTCTAACAACCGTCAACTGTCCGCGGCCTGAGATCCGTCTCGAGGACCCATCAGTTCATCAAGTTTAAAAGTGTTGCTTGTGAGAAACACACTGCCTCCATGCCCTCGCTGACTGAGCAACAGGCTTCCCTTGTTTCGTATCAATGAACTATAGAGGATGGATCCATGATGTTTACGCCACTGAATTCACGGCCTCGTTGGAGGTTCATGCTTGCCTCGCCTCGGTTCATCCCGTTCGTCGGCTATGAATATATCTCATGTTCGAGAGATAGGCACTAGTCTGAAGATAGTTTGGGCTGTGGCCTTCGGGCGGAAAGGGGATCGCAACTATAATTATCCACGTCAATTCTTCGATGATAACGCAACCAGCGACGCATCAAATCCTGGGAAATACACCCACCATTGTATAGTCAACGTGCCGGGCTACTGCGCTTCGTGCACGACCCCTCCATGGGGCTCGTTTGTCCCATGATGTCGCCAATGATCCCCTTTAAATCTCGCAACTCTACTGACTAACTAACATATTCTTCATATTAGATTAACTCGGGCATGGGAACGCAAAAATAGACGTTATTTTTGTAGGCCCTAGAATCTCGTCTCATTTTTACGGAACTCGATTGGCCTCCCCTGCTCCATCATCGTTGGTGACTGATTCGCCGGGAATACCTTCCATCCTTCACGTACCATTCCCATCAGTCCCCCTCATTGGGTGACATCCCAGAGACACATTCCCACTCATATGGGAAAAGTCCATCGGGATATGGGTATCCCTCTCTTCCGTGGCAAAATTAGCTCTTGTTTTCCGCAGCATCGATACGGTCGTAAAGTATTTATGAAGTGGTCGCGTTAACATTTCTCGACAGCCACGACCCCCGTTTTGCACTCTCACCCAGACCCCCTTCTCACGAAACCGCGATGATGTTCAAGACTGCTGCAGCTATTTGCTCACTACTTCCCTCCTTGGCACTAGCTCAGTACGGCTACAACCCTCCCGCGGGGAACACATCCCCCACGACCTCTTCAGCAGCAGCGGCGGCAGCAGTACCCTCTGCACCCGCCAACACCGATGGTCACATTAATGTAAGTAGTATTTGACGTGCTGTAATTCATTCCGACAGCTCATGAAACTTCATCCTCTAGGTCGATGTAGCAGCTGGTGGACAATTCGTCTTCAGCCCGGCAAACATCACCGCGCCCAACAACACGGTGGTGACTTTCTTCTTCCCTAAGTACACTCAAATGCCCGTAGATATTTACCGTTGCTAATCCATCTCAAAATAGCGCCGGAATTACACACTCCGTCACTCAATCGTCCTTCGCAGCCCCATGTACTTACCTTGCCGCATCATCAAACAACTCGGCTGGATTCGACTCCGGCCTCACCGCTGGGACACAGTTCAGTATTACCATCACTGATGATACGAAACGTACGTTTTTCAAATAACTCAATTGATGTGAATCCTTCCAATCGATGTTCTATTTTTGCAGCAATCTGGTTCCATTGCAAGCAGGTAGGCGCACATCTGTAAATGGAGGCATCCAACCAGCAGCTTACAACTTAACAGATAACGCACTGTGGCATTGGTATGGTCGGCTCCATCAATGCCCCAACAACTGGCAACACCCATGACAACTTCGTCGCGGCAGCCATGGCCATTGGTGCTGCTGGTGAACCAACTGTGAGTCTTATACACTGTTCTACCCGTCTAGGTTATTGACTCCATATATAGGAGGCCGATAACGGGCCTACAACTGGAGGCTTCGGCGCTCTTGCGACTGCACCACCAACGTCAGGCACTGCAGCACCAACGTCCGGTGGCAGCGGTGGCAGCGGCAACGGCGCTCTCCAAAACGGAATGAGCCTGGCCGCTGTATTGGCGGGCGTCGCCGCCGCCGTCTCTTTCGCCTGAGAAGATATTTGGAGTTACGTAGCAATGCTTGCATATGGGGGTTGATCAGCGCTCGTAGTAGTATCGACTGGACAAAAGACTGGATGTCATTTCCACTAGATCTATTTTTTAGGCTTGAGGCCTTCCTCTTATGCGCTTACGATAGTTCTGGATACCCATAATGTTTGGTCAAATCAACGAGCGCCTGTACACGAAAGACCGCGCGCTCGAGTGGTGTTAGTACGCAGCATGCTGCTGGTATTTAAGGGGCTCACGCCGCCCGCTACAAGGGGTACGGTAGGAATTTTCGTCGTGGCTCGGGAACTGGTACAGACCTTATATAGGAGACACTTCAGGGCAGATTCCGGGAGCAGAATAGTGATTTCTGCGGTGTATTCAGGTTGGGATAGATACTGTAGCCTGCCATATCCTTGAAAAAACTTGTCAAGTGGACTGAAGTTGGGGCCTGAGAAGCAAAAACTGGTTGCATCCTAATCATATTGCCGGAATGGAATAAAATCAAACGATTAGCCACAGATGCTATCCAAATAGAAGACCGCTAAACTTATCAGTTTGCAAGGTTGTTGATGATCGTACTTGCAAACCCAAATATGGACAACGGGTCACTGATGGTGACTGAATATACACTCTAGTTCACAAGCTTGGATACTTCCTCGAACACCATGCTACAGCTTAGGGAATGCCCGTCCACCAGGAGCGCTTGTCTTAGGGATTGGGGAAATCATAGATTTAATTGATCGGGATATAGATATAACACATACGAAGATGCGCTGCGGAGAGCTGAAGGCTGACTTGAGAGAGGGCACAATGGACCCCGAAATGGCTCGCAGGCTGAAATTGATGGCTAAGCAGCACCTTTTTTGCTTGAAGGGGGGGATCGTGTCTGTTTTCAAAATATATGCCCTCCGGCACCTTGGAGTAAATACAGGGCCTGGAAAGCATGTATGCCTTCAGGTCTTACCGTTGAATGTTCAACACTCCGGGTCGTCCAAGCTCTCAGTGTTATTCAAGAACGAGGAGGCGGGTATGGGGGTCGACTGACCAAACCGCAATTTCTGAGATCTACAAAACGCTGGTTATTCTCCAAACTTCATTGAAGGCAAATACACGTACTTTCTCATCCCCTGCCTGCTTTCTGTGCTTTCTCCTGGCTTGTGGGGAACGAGATGTGGTACGGGTAGCTAGGGGCGCCTCAGAATGTTTTTCTACTCGGTCCACTAGGTATTTCTGTGCGCTTCAAGGAATAAAAGATCTCCTTGAACGTCAACCTCGAGTTTTGAACGCATATACAGCACGTATTTCGACCGCTTCTGAGCTGGAGAGCGATGAGCCCTTCGAGACCTGACACCTTCGCCTCTGGGGCTCCCCCAAACTCTGTTCCTTCGTGGAATCGATTGAGTAGCTTGAGGGCTTTTAGCTGCTGAGCCCTCTAGAGGAAAGATCCGCATTCAGACGAATAAATTGCACGGGCAAGAACGTTCCAGAGTAGTTTGCTGGCAAACTTGACGGTTAATTGGCCAGAATTGTGGTAGCATATAGCCATAATGGAGAGAATAAATGGCGCATTCGGCGAGTAGAAAGAGACTGCGTGAATCCGTCTGCTTGAGTGGAATTTGAGGCCTTGAGGAGAGCTGGCAAGCCAACGAGCGGACTTCTGGGGGGAAATTTCCGTGGCTGATTTGGAATTTGGCGCAAACTCTCATCTCATTTCTTGCCGCCATCATCCTACCACAAATTCCACGCCGTTGCAGGGATTTCCCTGGTCTCGCTCCATATTCTCGACTTGCTGAATTTGCAGAATCATGGCCTGGACGACTTGCACATCGTTCATTTGCGTATCACACAATGTTCTCGCCGCTTGATGGCATTTTCTGCACCGTTCAAACTTGAGATTGTCTTGCATTTCTTCGACTTGGGGATGGTTGAGGCAATAAATTCCTTCTTGTAGCAGCTTGCAGTCTTGATGCACAATCAGACGAGCTTGATGCACTCCTTCAGCTTTCGCTGCGATTGGAATTTGGACTGTCCGACACAAGTATGCCTTTCCTGGAAGATGGGGCCACAGTGAGATTGCAGGCTCTAGGGGTAGATGAGGACCAGGCTGAGGTTCACGTTGGTGAGTTTTCATTGTCGCGAGTTCCTTGGTCGTCTTCACGCACAGAGCGCAGCTTGTCCAGCGAGCAAAGTAGCCCCAAGATGGCCCAAGCGCTTTTCTTCGAGTGAGCTCAGCACGCAAATACGTGGATCAAAATTGAGCAATAGTTCCAGCATGGACGGTCCAGAGAACATCGCAATATACCAAGATTGCGTGGACGAAATTCTGCAAGAAAAGTTCTGGAGTCATCGCGAGCAGAGAAAATCAGCATCTCAAGTATCAGGTACGTTCCAAGACCTTATCATGCAGCCTTCTCGTCTTGAACTTGCAAGTTATTCTCCTCGTCGTTGGACTAGGGTCTTCGTGGTGGTCAGACGGCTTGATGGTCTTGAAGCATCCACGACTCTTGCTGCAAGCGCCTTCGTGTTCATGTTCTTGAGGGAAATCTTGATATACGGTATGTTTCTTGCACACATTGAATGCTACCTCTGCTAACAATTGAAATCAGCGACAGTGTCGAGTCATGAACAGAGTCAAGCCGCGAACTTACTGTGACTCGGCTTTATACGCGCATCACACGTGACGGTCACGGGCGCGTTGCCCTATTTGGTCCTCCGTAGCCTGGCAGTCGGTGCGTCGGGCTTCGATGGCGATCGTGACTCAGGCCTTTATCCGGAAGGTTCATGTGACTAGGGCCAAGGGTACCGCACGCAGGGAACGCATATTTGCGCCCTGTTCCTTCAGGATCCAGGCCAAAAGCCGTACTGGAATTGCCTTAGGTTGGAGCAAGAAAAGTTCGCCGTCGCCTCGTGTTCTATTTGGAAGCCATGGGGACGTGAAGTAACATCGAAGGGAAGTCGCATGGCTGCCGAGCGAAAGACGCCGCCACGCCGCGACAGAAGGATAATTGCCAGCGCAGAAAACCACATAGACGTCGTGCAAGTCAACTAGGGCCAGTACGAGGCAGCGTGAAGGGGACCGTTTTCGCTGTGGTCCAGCAAGCAGTGTTCCTAGGTCTGGATGGCGCGATGTCTCGGCTGAGCGGCGATGGATAGGTGAAGCCAAAGCGATCCCTTGCAAATTCCACGCTTCTATATGGGAACCCAATACAGAAGATTTTCTTCGGGTAGATAACATGACTGCCACCCTCAATATAAAAAGCGCGACAAAAGCACCGAGCCGTAGCCCCTCTTTTGGCCTCTACCACCAGCGTCCGCATCCTCCGCGTTCTCCACACTCGTTCTTGACCAACAATGCAGTTACTTTTCCCTCGCTCTCGTAACGGTGGATGCCACATGTACGCGCCGTCTATCGAACAGACCCTGGACTGGTATCACATCTCGCAATTGCGACTGCCGACCTACCGTTTCAGACACAATGCGCGTTTTCATCCGTATATTCGCTATGTCGAAACCGACCCTTTTATGGTAGGTGTCCTTGCATTCGCAACCGCTCACACCAACCCATTTTTGACAGTCAACCATTGACGAGCGCGACTCTCCTCGCGCGGCTCTTCCGCCGCCGCCTCCACCGCCGGCCTATCTCGCCAATGAAGTCCCACAAGTCCAGGAGTTCGACGGCGACCATGAGATAGAAGCTAATGAGGAAGCAGCGGAGAGACGACGGTTCATCCAGGTTATTTTGGCTGTATGTGCCCTCCAAAGCTCTTCTGACCCTTTTCTCATGTAGATAACTCAGAACCTCAAAGCCGCAGCAGAAAGGATAATCCGACGTCAACCAAAGTAGACAATCCATACTACGACAAACCACATTGTTCGTCACGTCTTTTTCCAGTGTTGTTCCGCGTTCTCACCCTTGCGTTAGCTTGTACATACATTCTTGGGGCTATACAGCCAGCTATCTCACCGCCCGACATCTGACTCCAACATCACTTCTTGCTGTTATATAGATGTATCACTGCCGATAACGTGAATCGCGCAGTAAAGGAAGAAAGCTAGAGTTTCGTCGTAGAAGTTCCGTCCGTGTCACCGTTCTACATACATAGTTTACGGATCAGGAATTACCAAGTATATCATTCTTATGTTCAGCGTAGTGGACACAATTGGCAATCATAACTGCAACCCTTGGGATATCAATAGTGTATGAAATCTCTTGAGAGAATTGGAAGAGCAGCTTAGCGTACAGTGCACATGAATTATCTAGCATGCCAATAAACAAGAAATGAAGATAAATACATATATTAGTTATTCATCTCAACGTCCTCCGCCCTCAGGCTCAATGCCGCCTCTCGGATGGTATCTATCTTGATCCTGAAGACATGGATTGCCTCTGGCAGAAGTCGTTCGGGCGGGTAGGCTCCTTCAGATTCGACATTAACTACAAAGAGGCAAGGAATTAGCTCATGATGGGCATGCGACCACGGCCTGACGTACACAAGAAATAGTCACGAATACGTTTCAACTCTACACATCCCTCAAATTCCGGGTGCCGCAGCACCTCTCTGCTGACGGTATCGTCGCGGACTGCTTCGGGGTCGACACTAACCGCTTTGGTTCGAGGGTCGATGCGAATTACACCCTTTGAAAAACACTTTTGGAATTTTTCCGCATGCTGCGGAGGAATCGGCTTTTGTGGATTGAGCTGGATATACGGCAGGAGACGATACGACGCCGTAGCTGCACACAGAGTTATGACGGGTATCGACTGAGAGCAAACAGAGCGCATACCAACAGGGCTAAACTTGGCATGATCCTTTCCCACTCCTTTGACCGCGTGCAGTTCCATATTGACTTCCTGTCCTGGACGCAGCTTTGCGAGCACGATGTTAGGATTCGTCGGCGCCGGCGGTTTGTGAGCAAAGACGTCGACTTGTTCGCCGACAGGCTCCCAGGTGAGGTGCCCCGAGAGAACCTGATCGTTGATATATGGGTCTTCACGGTTCGTGCTCCTCGTGCATGCCACTTGAAGTTTGAATACCATGGTGTTGCGATCGGTTGGCTGTTCGTCGGGAGCTGGCTGCGAGAGTAAGAACGTCGTTCAGAGCGCGACGCGTCGTGTACCCACATTTCTTCATCTCCATCACGGCTGGGTCGACGTTCAAAGGGACCATCCCGATCCGCTGGGCAAGGACTTCATCGACTATGACTGATGTATTATTCCAGACATAGACCGATTCAATGCAGACCGTAGGTACCTAATCCGTAGCATTACACTTTTACATCACCTTGAGGTAAACGGGCGTACCTCGGCGATCATGATCCTCCTGAACGCGTTCGCGATTGAAGCATCCACGCCGACAATATCGAAATCGATGGATCTTTGCGATAGTTTCTGAACTTTGACTTGCAAATTCTACCGCGTCTATGATCACGAAAGGGAAGGGTAAAAACACCGGCAGACACACCTGCTTGAATTTATCGAGGGACCATGAGTGGTCCTCACCTGGGTAATGGCCTGGAAAGTCGGTGCTTGATACATCAGCAACACGCTCAGCTCGAATATTTACGTGTCGCCGAGGGTCTGATAAAGGCTGCATATCTCATCACAGTGTGAGTGGTTCGTGAAGAGTAGAAAATCATCCAACACTGTTACGGCTACTGATTGTGAGAAAATAAGCCTTATCGTGAGACTATTCTCAACAGTGGTCTTCCTCGTTCCTTCTCAGACACTGAATTCTCGGTGGGTGCGCAAGGACAAAGCTTCACCCATTATAACTTGGAAATACTAGAAAACATCAAGAGAACAAGGGGCGAAACGGGGAATCGTCTCACGTGCGATGGGCGCTTTCTCCGTCTCCATGCTATTCGAGTTTTGCTCCTTGCTGCGATTTGACTGCGATGAAACTCAACGCACCTTTGAATGAAACGCAGTCGACTCCCACAGGATAACCAGTCTTTCTCTATTTGAAGCTACGCGTCCAGCCCACAGACAAATTTCAAATTTCGAGTCTTGAAATACGTAGATGAACGCTCTGGACGAAATCATCGATGGCTTGTATCTCGGAAAGTAAGTACTCCGCTGAATCACTTCCCAAGGACCTGATCACAAAACTGCTCCAGTATCTTCTCCCCGCGCAACGGACGCACCCTCAAAGAAGCAAACATCAAATACATCTTATCGGTCACGCACGATACGATCTCCCTACCCAACGACCACGAGATAGTAGCTCATCGCCGGATTGAGGTGGAGGATTACGGCGACGTAGTGAGTCTTCCTCGTTCTTTTCACAAGTTCTGGTGGAGGGCAGGTGAGCTCACCATGGAGTTCATGATAGGATATACTGGAACACTTCGAAGAAGCCAACAAATTCATCGACACAGCCCTCCTTTCTGGATCTAGTGTCCTCGTACACTGCGTGCAAGGCGCGTCGCGAAGTGCATCTTTCGTCGCAGCATACCGTCAGTCTTCTCTCTTCGTTGGCGAGTGTCAGTTGACAGGGACCTACTTGACTCAGTGATGCAAAAACGCGGATGGTCTCGAGATGAAACCCTCCAGTTCATGCGCTCCAAGCGGCCTGCAGTGAACCCGAACCAAGGTTTCTTGGAACAGCTCGAGGTGTATCAGAAGTCTGACTGCAAGGTCACTGCGGAATCACCAGGGTACGTTGATTGGGTGAAAAGGAGAGACGAGGCGTTTGCGAAGCAGATGCAGGAGATGCAGGATACGAAAGCGACTTGAGGGATCATTGCAATTGTATCTGTCCTAGCGGATGCTACATATAAAGGATAGCAAATTGTCGATCGACGCGCCATACTAGCGGTTAGGTTCGATATACAAGTACATCGGCATCTTGCC
This sequence comes from Sanguinoderma rugosum, assembly GCA_017499575.1. Lineage (NCBI taxonomy): Eukaryota > Fungi > Basidiomycota > Agaricomycetes > Polyporales > Polyporaceae > Sanguinoderma > Sanguinoderma rugosum. Next base: position 3,370,746 of record VTPW01000001.1, on the reverse strand, counting down.
TTTTCTGCTTTGCTCCAGCTTGAACACGTTCAGCACTGTTTGGCATATGTTCCCGAACTCTTGCTTCCAGCACCTTCCTCAAGTTTCCCTTCGCGATGCTCGCCCTTCTTCCTGTGGAGACCTTCAAGGATACTCAATCCGTGAGCTGGTGAATCCTTGCTGGATAAGCTTTCGGTGATTTCCATCTACAAGTAGCTTGTCAATGTATGCGATAGCATAATCTGAAAACTTCTCACAAGGTCAGCAACGAGCCGGTCAATGAGCTATAATCTTTACTAAGCGGATGTAGCAAACGAAACGAAATCCGTGATACGTACGACTTCAGTCAAATTCTCTCTGACGACAACACGCAGAATTTCGATGTTCTGGAGGTCGGGCGCTAGCTCATAATTTGGCACGATCCTATCGAAGGTATCAACAATCGGCATACTGCAAGAATAAATAATAGATCATACCACCCCTTAGAACGCAACAAAGTTTGGATCCACTTTTGTTGAAGATCGGGATATTTTTCTTTGAACGAGTCCGAAAAGCGGAAGGCAACTACAGGTAACCCCGGTTCATAGCTCTGCAGCGTAGTAAGCCTTCGAGTACAACAGTTGGTCAGGTATCGTACCTCAACGCTTTCTTCGTCGAAATCTTTAGCAGCCTCGCCGCCGCCAGAAGGGCGATGGACATCACTAAGAACATGATAGTACCCACTTCGCTCCAAAGCTCGGCTCAGCAGCCTTGCGTTCTGTAGGTCATTCAGTGCTACCGCTCGAACCCGAGGTGAAGAAGGTTGAAATACTGAGCAATGATAGGTGCGGCAGGCCTCGAGAAGTTGAGAGAGAACGAGTACTCCACTGAACCAAGGTAATGGAGTTCGAAGATAAGATCTTTAGGAAGGAACTCCTTCGAGCGCCAAATAACCCATCCAACGCCAACAAGGGCAAGCCCAAATTTGTGGCCCCTATACAGATATGGTCATGGCATTGCCTCAATCAGCGCAGGAATAGGTACGGACGATGTGTTGATGGATACAACTCGCGGAAGTTTGAAGTCCCATTCAAGCTTGGGCTAATCAGTCAAAGATTAGTAGAAAGCCTGAAGGTGAAATGTGTGTAAACGTACTGTCGCAAACGGAGCAACGAATGCACCTGAAGCTCCATCGACTATGTATCTGAATGGTTAATCATTGGCCTCTGGAGCCAGGAGGCGGTAGACCAACCATGAATGGGAACAGAGTGGCCTGTCTTCGCCTCATATTTGTCAAGGAGATCCGATATCTCTTTTACTGGTTCGTAATGCCCAGTATAAGTACCTTGAGAAGGTTTTCAATCAATTGCAAGGAATTAATCGCAAGAATAAGGGAAGAATCAGAGTAGTACGTACTTCCCAAGATGACAAATACGCCAATGGTATTTTCGTCTACATACTGCATAACCTTCTTCGGATCGAGTCTATACTTGCTGTCTCCCGAGATGGGAACAAGTCGGCATTCAACTTCGAAGTATCTAGCGAATTTTTCGAGAGCAACTTGAGCGTTTGCACCCATGACGATATTTGGGCCAGGTTCGTGGATTGATTTCCCAGCAGCTTTGCGTTTTTCTTGCCAGATGCGCTTCATGGCTAATCCACCAAGCTGTATGGCTTCGGATGAGCCGGTGGTCGCTGTACCTATAGCATTTTTGGAAGATGGGGCGTGCCAAAGGTCCGCAAGCATCGAGATACCTAAAGAAAGGGTTGACTAGACGTCGAGCATATATATATACACAACACTTACATCGAGTGTGAATGATTTCTGTACATATATGCGTGTTATTGGTACGACCTCTTCGAAGGAGCGAAGTGACATACGAGTCATTGGATATTCATCCTGGTCGATGAGATTCTTGTTCATGTTCTCTTGCATAAGTTTCATCGCTGGTTCTGGAATCCAAGTGTGCACAAATGATGCAAGATTGAGTGTGGCAGACCCGTCTAAGAATATCCAACATAAGCTTCTCCAAGATTAGGATAATCTCAGGTTTATGACGGACCTAAGCTGAGTTCGTCGTGAATAAGCTGATACGCAGCATCAGCGCCAATGCCCTAAAACATAGTGAGCTTCAGCAGAGCCATCTGGTGCAACAATGACTGACCTTTGACGCGAAGGTGTACTTGGCGATGGGGTTCGTTCCGTACCGCGCCCCATAAGTGTGGCTGAGAGCATCTGGGTTGGTTTTGGTGAGGTTGTGATGATGCGTCTTCTTGTCCTATAACGCATATACCTCAGATTTAGATAAAATGCAATGTCGTCGACACATACATGAGCTTCGCGAACGAGATGGTCGGGATTAACGTGCTACGAAGGAAACACTGAGTGGAAGACGTCGCGCACAACGAGCGGGAGGGTCACCTTTGAGAGAGACATGGTGGTGGGAGAGAGGACAAACGTTGGCGGACGCAGAGGGCTCTATACTTATATCCTCAGTCTGAAACGGGCTATAAATAACATACCTATTTATAGCGCAGCCTCAGGTTGCAGAGACATGATGCCGTCGTGAGCTCGTCGTGAGCTCATGTATGGGAGATGGAGCAACTGTGGAATTTCAAACGCGTGCGTGACATGGGCAGGAAATATCATACAGGTCTCGTCCGATGACATTCTCTAGCATATGATGAGGCTGATTCACCCCACTATGCGCCATTTAACACAGGCTTGTCTGGGTGAGGAGGGCCAGGCGCCACGGGAGTGAATTGTAGCTACCGCTGGCGGTTGGGGAAATTCCTTGGTAGAGATAGCGCATCCCGCAAGCACTGATAGACATGGTCTGGTCGACATTAGTGCGAACCACTTCGCCGTGACTGATGTCCACCGTCCATGGAGTGCCCGAGAACGCAACATTCGCTGAGCCAGCGAAAGGATTGGTCTGGCTCGCTGCAAGAGGTGTCCACGAACCACTGAGACTGGTCCCGCTCCAGGAGCGGAAGTAGCGGTGGCCATTGCTGCCAATGCATTCAACGACAAGGAGGAACCCGTCTCCGACTTTGTAGACGTTGGAAGCTTCAAAGAGATTGTGACTGTTCGAGTCTTGCAGTGTTATCACTGGCTCGCTCATCCCGGCCGGGAAGTTACTGACTGACGTCTGGGAGCGGTAAAGGTGGCCATTATCGTCCGACGAGAATAAATGGCAGTTGGACGAGTCACAGATAACCCACATGTCCACCCAGAATCCGCTCCCTATATTGTTGGTAATGATGCTAGGAGTCCCAGAGTAAAAGTTCTTGGGCGTAGTCCAACCGTTCGGATTACTGATGTCTGAGTTCGTGGAGTAGGCGGCATTGCCGTTCTGGAAGATGAGGTACCATTTGTTCTGCGGCGCCATGAAGAACACTTGAGGGGCGGCGCGGTAACCTGTCCCAATCGGGGTTTGGTCGAGGTAGTAGAATGGAGCAGCATCGGCTTCGTTGAAGTCGGTGAAGCTCAGATATACCAGGTTGTAGCCCGCGTCGTGTGCCGTGCTCGCAAATACGTGATATTTGCCGTTGTAGAAGACGATGGATGGATCCTTCCAAGCAGAAAGGTTGCGACTGTCAACTTTGGGGCTGATGAGAATGTCGCTCGAGCTCCAGGTGAAGCTCGAGGGAAGGGTGGTCCCAACAGGGTTGGTGGCAGTAGACGTGCTACTAACGGTGGAGGCAGGCGGATCCGTAGCTTGTCCGGGAATGCATTGCGAGTACCATTCTGTTAGATACATTAGAATTCGGACTGAAAACGAGCGCGAGGTCCATAATCACCATTTTGGATCGAACAAATACCTGTGGTACAGGTAGTTTCACCACTTAAAGTAAGGGTTTAGCAAGTTCGCTGGGATCAACCGGATCGCTTACGTCCAGCCACTCTGAAGAAGCAGAGATAAGGATCATGAATTGTGGCGAGGAAACGATGTACACACCCCTCCGCATTGACCATAAAGAGGCACCGTAGCCAAAGCCGCAGATGCGAGTGCTGTAAGAAAGACGAGAGCCTGATGCATTCTGAGGCGCAGGAAATTAGTTCTGAACTGATGGCATCCCTTTTATGCACATTTCTCTAGCGATAGTAGGAGAAGTCCCGAAGGATTGTGCTTCACGTCTGAGCTGGCACTCTGAGGCCGATAATTAGCCAAAAACTTTACACGAATGTTCTGACGAAAGAACGCACCTGGTTCAGATCGTGTGCTTCGTTTGCGCTACTGATCAGAAAGGAAGAACATCTGAGGGTAGATCCGATTTAACTGAAGGAAACAATCGGAGGTCCCGGTGAGTGTACCCGTTGTTTCGCCGACACCATGCAGTAGGCGAATAAGATATCGGGACTCGCTTAACGACTTATCTGTGCATGTTAAACTACGCTCAAAGAGGCTTGGATGCATTGTATGGAGTATGGAGTGTGGGGAGTGCGGGAGGTACAACGATGGGTAGGTGAGATGTGTGACAGCAGCGATATATACAATTGGGCAACATCACAACAAGAACTAAACATTGGCGATTGAATCAATACAACATGGGGAGCTCCAGAAGAGATGTACAAACTGGAGCCGAGGGCCGGAAGAGAGAGATAGATGCAAAGTTACATCAAAGCGTCGAAAGCTTCAAATCATCTGTGGCGGCTGAGATAATCTTGATACAGAGCGTCAACGAACGACTTGTCGGTCTGTTTGGGAGGATTGTTAGCATACATGCAAGCAATCAAAGGAAAGCAACTACGAACGTGAATGAGGGTCAGTAACTCCATCACGTATTCATTCCTCGCTAGTTTCGTTTGACCGTTCATGCGCGAGGACGCAACCGCACTGATGCCCTCTTTTACCATGTCGCCGCTTAAACGAAGTGCATTGCCGTCAGCCTTGACCTTTGTTGCTGGCTGCTGGAGGGCTTGCTGAGATTGGAGTGGAGGAAGACCTAGCATGGAAGAAATGCTGATGATGGCCGGGTCGGCGATAGGAACAGCTGGAGGTGGAAGAGCAGGGATAGGCGAAGGAGAAGAGGTAGTTGCTGAAGCTCGTAAGTGGGGTTGGCGTTGAAGCACCGCGATCATGGGCTCAACGACATCCGCTCGCGTCGTCTCTCTCTCCGCTCCTTTCTGTTTCCCGCCACCAAGTTTCCTAGCTTTTTTGCCCTTGGCGTCTCCCCCAAAGTGGTTCGTCAAGTCATCACTCGTGCTCCCATCACGCGAATGCAGTTGCTTCGGAGTACGTCCATTGGGTAGTGCCTTCTTTGCATTGCTGGTATTGGGGGAGTGGCCATTGATTTGGCTTTGGGCTTTCACCCGCTGGAACGCATCCATGTCACTCAATGCAATCGTGTCAGAGAAATCCAGCTCGACTATGACATCGTCGTCATAGTTCTGATTTACATCGGCGCCAGTGTTCTTGCTCCATAGCTCCGCGTCTGTGCGGAATGTCACCGCCGGCCGACTCCCGACAGAAGAGACTGGATCAGGGACAGAGGGTTGGCGAGAGGCAGATCCATAAGCAGCGTTATGAGGATAAACAAAATCGTGCATCCTCGAAGAACTTGATGACCTTTCATATCCAGAGCCGTTTGTTGGAACCCGAGGTGTAACATCCCCGTTAATGGCCTCTTGCCCTGTAGGTAGCCGATCCAGGACGGTGCTAGACTCCGAATAAGAGACTCCGTCTTCTGAGCTTAACATCCCATCATCTTCATCACCCCCTTCCCTCCCACTCCTCCGGGTACTTGAGCTACCGCTTGTCCTATTACTTGCGCGAGAAGTCGAGGGTGTGGCCGAGGATGCCCTAGAGGCGGGAAGTCCAAGAAGATTTATGATGACGTCCTGATTGAGTATCTGGGGAAGGGCTGTTGTTGTGGGCGTGGGTGAGTAAATAACGATCGACTCGGGCTCTGCTACTGTCTTGCTGCTTAGCCTGGAGTTCGACCGAGGCGATGTAGACGAGATGGCCTTATTAGATGAAACGGAAAGACGACTATTAGAGACTACTTGCGTCGAAGATCGTGAGTCCGCATTCACAACCGTTGGCCCCGCTGAAGCAAATATGGTGCTCAACAATGCTAGTCCTGTCGGAGGTGCGCCGTTCGTGACGGCGTTGATTATGGGTGTCTCTGTGCGTGCCGCTTGGCTAGCTACGGAGGTGCCTACGCCAGCAAACAAAGAGTCGATAGTGGGTGAAGGAGCATGTCCATTCGTTGTGGTAGTTGACGGATTGAGTTTGGCAAACAATTTGTCTAACTCAGACGATGCAGAGTTAACGACAGCCGCGGTGCTAACGACATTGCCGCTGGCACTTCCATTCAAAAGGAGAGTATGATTTGGTGTCGTCGGTTTCGTAGAAGAGGAATGTGTGATTCGTTCCTTGCCTTGTATGGTCGCGGCGGATTCGTTGGATGGAGGGACAGAGGAAGTACGGAGGTGCGGATTGGGAGGTGGCAGACGATCGGGTCCGTACCTGTACTCGTCAGGATAGGGAATATTTTGCTTGACGTAGGAATGTAACCTGCATGTGAAGATTATTACAGTCTGGCGGTTCAACTGGCTTGCAACTCACCGAACCATAACATCCATCATAGGCTCCCTCGAGTCAGTTGCAAACATCCATAGTCCTATGGTGATACCGGGAGCTTTATCAGCCTCTTTGTATTTCTCTACGTCCGGAATAAACCAAACGGGAGAAAATTTGTCCGGGACTTTGCTCCCAGCGGCCTCGCTTGACTTTATAACGGATTCAAGCCGACGAGCAGACCAAGACGGGTAGGAGCGCATCATGAGGTAGCTTCCAGAAGTACTGATGTTGTCCTCGGGATATAGTCGTTGGTTATAGTCGTCCGTCCCCTGACGGTTGAGGATATAATACCCATAGGGTGGATAGGAATCCCTATGATACAGATTCAGTTGACGGAAGACAGGATGAAAGGAAATAAGTTAACCTTTCGTATAGGAACATGCTTCCTTCATATCCTTGCTTTTCCCATTTGTCTCCGTTATGATGGTACACACATACATGGCTGAACTGATCGAAGATGGAGATAATTGATGGATCTCTCCTGCGGAGAACCTTGAGGTTGGAATTGTACCGAGTGGCGGGGGACATCCCCATCTTCACTGGAGAGCATTCTGAATGTTGAGGTGTCGCTGTAGCTTGGCGTGCGTTGACCGCTGTCGAAGGGCGTGGTTTGGTCGGTTGCACGTACATTTGTTGTCTTTGAAGATTTGGGCTATTTCGTACACTGCTGCTTGCATTTGAGGGTGTTCGTCGCGAGTGCATGATGAGGGGAGGTTCAAGGATGTGTTCAGTGGCTGCATTGACACAAAGAGGAATACTTTCCCACGAACATGGCCTCTGGCTGGAACATTGCTCAAACTGGGCCTAAATCTAAACACTGTTGTCGAACCCTAGACACAGGGCTAAGCTCTTCAGGAGCCGACGTATAATTAACGAGTCATGATTCCACCGCATAGCCGGAGAATCCTACACAAGCACGGATCGATAGCACATATTACACTTAGAGGTCTTGGACAACTTGTAGTTAGAATACGTCGATGAATGCAAAACAAAGTTGGACATTAAGCGGGAGAACCTCCCAAACCAGATTGCGCGTTAAGGGAAAACTCATGATAGGACCCATAACCGACCCGTGCGTCATCAAACAAGTCTCGTAACAAATTTCTGTCCGTCTCCTTCAGCCCCCGGTCATTATATCCCGCGAAACAAAATGCATCAGCGGGTTGGGGAAGCGACGAGGAATGCTCCGTCGAGGATAATTTGCGGATTTTTTCGACAACTTCTTTCTGCCACCGACGCCATACTTCCGTGCCTTTGGGAAGCAAGTTGCTCATAATTTCTGTCGCACACGCCGCATTTGCTTCAGGATCCCTTTGAAGATCCGGAAGCACACAGAGCAGCGCAAACACTACTGCGGAGGTCCTAGTGGGCAGTTGCAACTTCGTTCCAGTGCACGCATTCTTTTTGAAGGGAAGGTATTGTGTCAAGAGCTGTTGCTGAAGCCGCTCCTTGTCGATGGAAGAAAGAAACGCATTGTAGATCCACGAGATCGCGAGGGTCGAAAGGAACATGATTTGCCCGAAAAGACCGCTGATGGGAATGAGGAATAGTTGGGCGATGGATTGCGTCGTCAATAACATTGCGCTGAAACCGATCTGGTGATATGTCGTCGCCTCCTTGTCTTCCTCTTCGTGGCCGTACCGAACAATGAATCTGCCTTTAACAACATGGTTGATGGCTTCCTCCGAGCCTCTGCAAACGATAAGGGTATCGGACTTGTATTCCAAGATTCCGTTCCCGGGGGGCGAATGTTGCGAAGGGATAGTGTGCTTGAGGTATATCTTGGCTGACCCAATGAAATAGCTTGCTATTCCATTGCAGAGTATACCATAGAGTATGACGCCGAAAGCGAACCATTCTTCATACAACCCACAAATGATGCAACAAGCGATGTTGAGTGAAATGGGTACTGAAGCGATCGCTACAGGCCAAAGCGGTGATTTTGTATCGCCTAATTGGACTGGGATCTGACCTGGTTCTTCCGCTCCTTCGCTGCTTGCTGTCCCTTCGAAATCCACGACGATGACATTCACTGCTTTCGTCGGGTGTCGTGGTGTCGTACCTCCAGCGTTTGTTGTCTGTTGAGTGGCCTCGTTGAGGGGCGTAGTCAACGAATATCGAGACAACTGTGTTTTCAAATTCTCGCAATGTTGAGCAAACACGTGTCCAACGTGCCCAGTGTCGTTTAATATCGTTCCAGAAACGACGCCTCTGTATGGTGGTCCATGCTCCCCATCCAATCCCAGAAGTTTGGCGGGTTCGTCGTTTGGTCCAGGGTAAATTCCATCCCAAATCCGGGATCGAGCGAGTCTGCCATAGTGCTTGGCAATGGTATAGGAACCAGGCGAATTGTACCAGCCTAGCCATTTCCGATATCTGTAGAAATGCATGCTTTCCATGGCTGAGATCGCCTCCTCTCCTCCCAAAAAAGCTACTATGCCGCCAATGTTGAGATTGAAGTTCGCGTGGTTCAAGGGGGCTTCCATTCTACAGCTAGATCTAACCGATTTCAGATGATATCGTGGATGATCAGAATGCGCTCGACTTACCGTAGATTATGTTTGGATGGTCGCTCAAAAGATCTACTTCGGCTGCAACTAGAGGGCAGAGGGCGAGAAGAGGAAGAGGAATTGGGGGTCAGGTACCCCGAAAGTTCCCCTTCTTGTAGGACATTTAGTTCCTTCCTTTGCTGTGAGAGAGCAGTATGTTATCAAGCTTCGAAATAGCGCTCGGAGGGCTCGTGGTGAACAGCAATGGGTAAAATATGTGTCGGTGGTCTAGAGCCAATTATCGAAGTAGGCAGCGCCATTGCGGCAGCGAGTTCTTTCAAAATTGGGTGAGCTGTAGTCGTCTGGTGGTAGTGCGACATATCGATGTCAACCTTGGTGTGATGATATCGCTTGACTTGGTATCTTTGAATAATTCGCCTATTCAGTAAACTATCGTTTGCGTACGAACATGTTCATTCCGAACCCATGATGACGGGGAAAAGAAAGTTCAGGGACGCGTCCCACTGACCACAGTATTTCAATTTGCCAAACAGTACCGCTGTTTTCCCACGAATATGAGTTGACGTTGTTGAACGTTTGAACGCTTGAAGCTTTGAAGCCTTGAATCAATCAAAATGATTTATCTTAGAGTTGTTGAATCTTCTCTCCTTCGCGCTCCCGAGGTGTCAATTATGTGTGAACCCCTCGCAGAGATCGGAAGACAAATAGGGGCAGTGCTCATTCTAGGAAGTAAACGCCCGCAGTGCCCACAAGTATAAACGAACTGTTTTGATTGCCTCGAGCTCGACAATATTAATGATTCGGAGAGATGTCAAATCATATCTCCTCCATACTCCTAAGGTGTTCAGAAACCCTCAGTAACTCGTTGCAACAGTTGTTACACCTGAGAGGAGCAGCACTCTTTGTAAGACGTAAATGCCCGTAAAGAGATAATCTGGAGAAGGTTCTCGGGTGTACGCACTGGAGTATCCAATTATTCGAGACTATAGCGTACTATCGCAGACGAGGGCCGATTGACCAAATCTGTGTTACAATAACAATGCAGTCTCATAGAATAATGTTGTAAGAGGAGGAAGCGCGCGACCCGGTCGCCATATGTATACACACAGGCACGAGATGAGTATCTATGTATGGTGAAGGACAAAATTATGCAGGAGATCCTGGCGACCCAGCTTGCGTCGTCTTCGCGGTGTTGACCAACAAATCGTAGTATGACTCGTAGCCCCCACATGCATCATCGAGCAAGTCTTTTAATAGTTTCTTTTCCTTCTGTTGCAGCCCCTCACAATCATCTGCGGAGAAATTGAATAGGCCCGAAACAGGGCGGGGAGTGCCTGCGGAATGCCCCTCGGATAGCTCACGAACTTTGGCGGCAACTGATTCCTGCCACTGGGTCCATACACGAGTATCCGTAGGAAGCAAGTGACCCGTTATTCCTTTAGAACACTTAACCATTGATGCAGAATCGTTTCGAAGCTCGTCCGGTAATCCACAGAGCATGGCGAACACTACCGCAGAGGTCCTAGTGGGAAGTTGCAGCTTCTGGACTTTGACTTTGCTGGGCGCAACTGCTACATCTTTGAGGGGAAGGTTTTTCATCAGGAGTTGCTGCTGGAGCTGCCCTTTGTCGATAGATGAGAGGTAGGCGTTATACAGCCATGAGATTGCAAGCGTGGAAAGGAACATAATTTGCCCAAACAACCCACTTAGAGGTATAAGGAAGAGCTGGGCGATAAATTGGGTCGTCAATGACATTGCGCTGAAGCCGATCTTGTGGTACGTCTTATCCTGGCCGTCCTTGCCGTAGCGAACGATAAATTTGCCTTTGACAACATGATTTATCGCTTTCTCGGAGCCTCTGCAGACGATGAGGGTATCAGACTCATACTCCAGAATTCCGTTTCCAGGAGGTGAATGTGGCGATGGGATAGTATGTTTGAGGTAAATCTTTGCCGACCCAATGAAATAGCACGCTATCCCATTGCAGAGTATGCCGTATAGGATAACGCCGAAAGCGAACCATTCATCATACAGACCGCAAAGAATGCAGCAGATGATGTTGAATGAGATAGGTACTGAAGCGATCGCTATGGACCAGAGCGGAGATTTGGAATCACCCAATTCGAGGAGGGTTTCTGTTTCCCCGACTTCGTCGCTACTCGCTTTTTCTTCGAAATTGACCACGACGACATTCATCGCTTTCGTCTTGCGTCTACCCGGCTGCACCCCATCTGTGGTCGGCCTGCCCAGCTCAGAGAGGTTGGCGGACCGCGCAGATCCCAAGTTATCATCGGTGGCCGACTGGCCTTGGTCCATGGGTATGCGTGACTGTCTTCCTATGAGTTGGCTCATCTCGGTGCCGTCGGCGGCTGAGGGTTTTGTATCTTCGGTGGTGGGTATCTTCTTGCTTTGTCGGGCGTCATCAAAGTCGGAATGCAAGGAGTACCAAGATGGTGCTGGTTGCACGTCGCAACAATATTGAGCAAATACATGCCCAACGTGCCCGGTGTTGTTTAACGTGGTTCCAGAGACGATACCTCGATATCGTGGACCATGTTCCCCATCCAGCCCCAAGAGTTTAGCCGGTTCGTCGTTTGGTCCAGGGTAAATACCGTCCCATATCCGAGATCTTGCCAGTTTGCCATAGTGTTTGGCGATGGTATAGGAGCCAGGCGAATTGTACCAGCCCAGCCACTTCCGGTACTTGTTAAAATGCATGCTTTCCATAGCTGAGATCGCCTCCTCCCCTCCTAAGAAACCAACTATGCCACCGACATCCAGGTTGAAACTTGTACGGTTCAAGGGGGGTTCCATCTTACAGCTAGATTCAATATTTTCAGCCAATGAGAATATTTAGAGTGTGTTCGACCTACCATGCGTTGTATTTAGATGAATGTTTGCAGAAAAGTCTTAAATGCGACTCGATGCAGAGGGCGAGAGGAAGAAGAGGAAGAAGAAGAAGATTTTGGGCTTGCTGAGGTACGTCGATAGGTCGCCCTTTCGTACAATATAAAGTCCCTTGCTGTGAGAGAGCGGTGCGCTATCGAGCGCCCAAAGTCATGGCAAACTTGTGGTGATGGGTTCTTTGTGTGCAGCAGTAGACGAGTGTACCCCCGTATACATTCCATTGTCGCGTCGATTTCATTCAGTCGACACGTACACCAAGCGTTCCAGTAGTTTAACATTGATGCTTGACGATATTAAACATCGCCGCTGGTCATGAGGGGGTAGAGAACGGTCCATAGATCACCTTTTGCGTAGTCAATGTCAACCAACGTCGACAAAGGAGCCGATCTTTGAAGATTCGACCATGTTGTTGTTCTGATCATTGCCGTTAAAAGACGCCTAGAAAGCCTCACGTAGGCCAGCCAACCTTCGATGTGCAATTTACGCGCGGATCTTCAGACATGCGTAGGCCACCAAGTGCAGAAGATGGAAGAAGGGTGAAGAAGTGTTCTGTAGAACGAGCCGCAAAGCGGCAGATGTAAGTTAAAAGTTTGACGCGAGCGACTCGTCACGTGTATCAAAGCCCCTGTTTCCTTCCCAAGTCTCCGGACTGGCGCGATTCGGGCCTTCCCAGGCCTTCCCTCGTCCATTCACCACCACCAACCTCGATGGGCGGCCCAAACCTCGAAGTATTCAAATTCGCCCTCTATCTGTTTGTACCTATAGCGGCTCTGGTGCATTTCGGAGACCCTCAATGGTACAGAGAGAATGTTTTACCCGTGGGTCATTCTTTCCGCACCAGTCGAGCTTGTTCATGATTCTTTCACTTCGTCGTCTCATAGTATAAGGAGCGGCTGTTCCCTCCTGAAAGCCGTCTCCTACAAACTCTACCAAAGGACCAGAGCGCGATCAGAGAAGAGCTAGCGCGGATAAAAGCTGAGCGCCTGGTACGGCGCGCTGCCAAACAAGCGGAAGAGGAGGCCGACCAGCGATAGAGACTGAAAAGCTCACTATTACCGTGAGCTACATAATCTTTCGTGCTTTATGACTCCCTGAAGAGACTTCGTGCACTATTACTGTATTTCATAGGGATCCAACCCAGGCTGCTGCGGGAATTGAGATTCTTGCGTCCACTACGCTGAACATAAGAATGATATACTTGGTAATTCCTGATCCGTAAACTATGTATGTAGAACGGTGACACGGACGGAACTTCTACGACGAAACTCTAGCTTTCTTCCTTTACTGCGCGATTCACGTTATCGGCAGTGATACATCTATATAACAGCAAGAAGTGATGTTGGAGTCAGATGTCGGGCGGTGAGATAGCTGGCTGTATAGCCCCAAGAATGTATGTACAAGCTAACGCAAGGGTGAGAACGCGGAACAACACTGGAAAAAGACGTGACGAACAATGTGGTTTGTCGTAGTATGGATTGTCTACTTTGGTTGACGTCGGATTATCCTTTCTGCTGCGGCTTTGAGGTTCTGAGTTATCTACATGAGAAAAGGGTCAGAAGAGCTTTGGAGGGCACATACAGCCAAAATAACCTGGATGAACCGTCGTCTCTCCGCTGCTTCCTCATTAGCTTCTATCTCATGGTCGCCGTCGAACTCCTGGACTTGTGGGACTTCATTGGCGAGATAGGCCGGCGGTGGAGGCGGCGGCGGAAGAGCCGCGCGAGGAGAGTCGCGCTCGTCAATGGTTGACTGTCAAAAATGGGTTGGTGTGAGCGGTTGCGAATGCAAGGACACCTACCATAAAAGGGTCGGTTTCGACATAGCGAATATACGGATGAAAACGCGCATTGTGTCTGAAACGGTAGGTCGGCAGTCGCAATTGCGAGATGTGATACCAGTCCAGGGTCTGTTCGATAGACGGCGCGTACATGTGGCATCCACCGTTACGAGAGCGAGGGAAAAGTAACTGCATTGTTGGTCAAGAACGAGTGTGGAGAACGCGGAGGATGCGGATGCTGGTGGTAGAGGCCAAAAGAGGGGCTACGGTTCGGTGCTTTTGTCGCGCTTTTTATATTGAGGGTGGCAGTCATGTTATCTACCCGAAGAAAATCTTCTGTATTGGGTTCCCATATAGAAGCGTGGAATTTGCAAGGGATCGCTTTGGCTTCACCTATCCATCGCCGCTCAGCCGAGACATCGCACCATCCAGACCTAGGAACACTGCTTGCTGGACCACAGCGAAAACGGTCCCCTTCACGCTGCCTCGTACTGGCCCTAGTTGACTTGCACGACGTCTATGTGGTTTTCTGCGCTGGCAATTATCCTTCTGTCGCGGCGTAGCGGCGTCTTTCGCTAGGCAGCCATGCGACTTCCCTTCGATGTTACTTCACGTCCCCATGGCTTCCAAATAGAACACGAGGCGACGGCGAACTTTTCTTGCTCCAACCTAAGGCAATTCCAGTACGGCTTTTGGCCTGGATCCTGAAGGAACAGGGCGCAAATATGCGTTCCCTGCGTGCGGTACCCTTGGCCCTAGTCACATGAACCTTCCGGATAAAGGCCTGAGTCACGATCGCCATCGAAGCCCGACGCACCGACTGCCAGGCTACGGAGGACCAAATAGGGCAACGCGCCCGTGACTGTCACGTGTGACGCGCGTATAAAGCCGAGTCACAGTAAGTTCGCGGCTTGACTCTGTTCATGACTCGACACTGTCGCTGATTTCAATTGTTAGCAGAGGTAGCATTCAATGTGTGCCAGAAACATACCGTACATCAAGAAATTGCCCTCAAGAACGTGAAGACGAAGACACTTGCAGCAAGAGTCGTGGATGCTTCAAGATCATCAAGCCGTCTGACCACCACGAAGACCCTAGTCCAACGACGAGGAGAATGACTTGCAAGTTCAAGACAAGAAGGCTGCATGATAAGGTCTTGGAACGTACCTGATACTTGAGATGCTGATTTTCTCTGCTCGCGATGACTCCAGAACTTTTCTTGCAGAATTTCGTCCACGCAATCTTGGTATATTGCGATGTTCTCTGGACCGTCCATGCTGGAACTATTGCTCAATTTTGATCCACGTATTTGCGTGCTGAGCTCACTCGAAGAAAAGCGCTTGGGCCATCTTGGGGCTACTTTGCTCGCTGGACAAGCTGCGCTCTGTGCGTGAAGACGACCAAGGAACTCGCGACAATGAAAACTCACCAACGTGAACCTCAGCCTGGTCCTCATCTACTCCTAGAGCCTGCAATCTCACTGTGGCCCCATCTTCCAGGAAAGGCATACTTGTATCGGACAGTCCAAATTCCAATCGCAGCGAAAGCTGAAGGAGTGCATCAAGCTCGTCTGATTGTGCATCAAGACTGCAAGCTGCTACAAGAAGGAATTTATTGCCTCAACCATCCCCAAGTCGAAGAAATGCAAGACAATCTCAAGTTTGAACGGTGCAGAAAATGCCATCAAGCGGCGAGAACATTGTGTGATACGCAAATGAACGATGTGCAAGTCGTCCAGGCCATGATTCTGCAAATTCAGCAAGTCGAGAATATGGAGCGAGACCAGGGAAATCCCTGCAACGGCGTGGAATTTGTGGTAGGATGATGGCGGCAAGAAATGAGATGAGAGTTTGCGCCAAATTCCAAATCAGCCACGGAAATTTCCCCCCAGAAGTCCGCTCGTTGGCTTGCCAGCTCTCCTCAAGGCCTCAAATTCAACTCAAGCAGACGGATTCGCGCAGTCTCTTTCTACTCGCCGAATGCGCCATTTATTCTCTCCATTATGGCTACATGCTACCACAATTCTGGCCAATTCTCCGTCAAGTTTGCCAGCAAACTACTCTGGAACGTTCTTACCCGTGCAATTTATTCGTCTGAATGCGGATCTTTCCTCTAGAGGGCTCAGCAGCTAAAAGCCCTCAAGCTACTCAATCGATTCCACGAAGGAACAGAGTTTGGGGGAGCCCCAGAGGCGAAGGTGTCAGGTCTCGAAGGGCTCATCGCTCTCCAGCTCAAAAGCGGTCGAAATTCGTGCTGAAACCAGCATATACGCGGTCAAGGCTCGAGAATGATGTTGAACAAAGCCTCGTACGTCCCGAAATTCATATACAGAGCTAGCGGCCTGTGTACAGCATCTTCGACCGAGTGGACATACACTCTGAGGCGCCACCAGCTGTCCGTGCGTGCCCCACCAGCCAGAAAGCAGTCAGGAGTTCAGAAAGTACGTATATTTGCCTTCGATGGAGTTTGGAGAATACCCAGCGTTTTGTAGATCTCAAAATTGCGGTTTGGTCAGTCGACCCCTATACCTTCCTCCTCATTCTCGGATTATATTGAGAACTTGGACGACCCGGAGGGTTGAACGGTAAGAATTGAAGGCATACATACTTTCCTGGTCCTGTATCTACTCAAAGGTGCCGGAGGGCATTTTTTATGAAACCAGACACCATCCGCCCCCTTCAAGTGGAAATGGTGCTGCTTACCGCAACATTTCAGCCTGTGAGCCATTTCGGGGTCCGTTGTGCCCTCGGTATACAACGCACTTTTCAAGCCACTCTTCAGCCTGACATCTAGCCGCGGCTTGTCGTCGTATGCGTTATATCTATATCCTGAGCAATTACATTCATAATTTGCCCAATTCCTAAGCCAGGCGCTCCCGGACGGGCATTCCTCGAGTTGCAATATTGTGTTCGAGGAAGTATCCGAGATTGTGAACTAAAATGTACGTTCAGTCACCATCAGTGATCGCTGTTGTCCATATTTGGGTTTGCAAGTACGAGCATCAACAACCTTGCAGATTGATGAGTTTAGTTCATGTACTTGAATACCCTCTGTGGCTAATCGTTTGATTTCATCACGTTCCCGCAATATGATTTAGAATGCAACTGCTTCTCCGGCCGCAACTTCAGTCTACCTGTTAAGTTCCTTCTCGAGGTTGCTGTTTTGAACCTGGGGTAACATGTTCTCTATGTCTAATATTGCGATCTATTTCTCCACTTTGATCACCTCGCCATCGCAAAATATGTTCCAAGATCTGGCCTCGCCTTTCAAATCTCTGTCGATAATGTCTTCATACTCCCTCATGTCCGACAGGGATACCTTGAAGCCGCCACATACAACGAACACCACATTCTTGGCACTCAAAGGAACGAGTCTTGCGAACAGCGATGGTTTGTAGGCGGGCACGAGTGTGGTCGAGCAAGCCAATTCAACGAGCATCTTATGGTCGTCTGCTTTCGCGTAAATGCATATCGCACATTACAAGATGCGCGAGCAACACACCAGCGAAATCCATAGCGGCTTGCATAGCTAGCTCATCCGGAATTGTCACACATTTCACCCCTCCTTTCCTTTCCAACGCCATCTTGACGACCCCCGGCGACGGTGACGAAGCTCCAAGGGATCCAGAAGCGCGCGACGAGAATCTATGGAAAAATGCTAACGTCAAGCCATATTCATCATCCTTGACGGCGCTGGCGTCTGCTGGTAGGTCGTGTGAAGGATGGCGGTTTAGCCGCATGGTGTGATAGAAACAGTCCGTTCCGATAGTTTCAAGGGTGACGATTGGAACTGTACCGAGGAATCAGCACGCAACTCAGGGATGCAGTTTCAAAGCTCACCGTCGTCCCAGCCAACTGCCTCACATCCGAGGATAAGCCCGCCCAATAGACCCCCGCCTCCAACGCTGCAAAATATTGCGTCCGGCTTGTCTACTAATTGTGTGTATATTTCCTTGATCATCGACGCGTGGCCTTCCCACACAATCTTGTTTTCGTATGCTGGCACGAGCACTCTATTCGCATCCAGTCAACAACCATTGATCACGACTCGTAGCCTCATACGAACGCCTTCGCTTCTGCCTTCACCATCTCACGCGCCGCTTCCAAGGCATACAAATATGACGCACCTCCGACAACGACGTCTGCATTCTGTCTCTCCAAGAGAGCAATGGTGGACTGGGTTGCTCCGTCCGGGATGAATACGGTGCACCTGGCGTTGAGTGCATTGGCTGCGCAGGCTGCTGCGAGCCCAGCATTTCCCCCCGATGCGACCACAAGATGCACCGAGGGGCCATGTGTAGATCTTGCTTGTTGGATGAAGTGGGAAATCCCTCGATACTTGAACGAATGGGACGGGTGAAGGTTCTGTACCAATAAGCTCAGTCAGCATACTGGTCGTGCACCCGAGAATCTTACTTCAAGTTTGAGATGTGCATTACATCCAAGCCTTGTCGAGATCCCACTCGAAATAATCAAGGGTGTCTCTTGCCATAGAGGTTGTTCTGACATCGTTGTTGGTGTAGAGATTTGTGTGTCAGCGCAATGTCAGCAAGTGGCGATCTGTCCGGGTACTTGGAGGGCGACCCTGCACAATGCTAATTATAAATGGAACCGACAATCATGGCGCCCGCCTTCATACTCTTCTGTGCTTCCTACACTTGCATAGAAGTTGCCGGAACGCAACGTGATGGTAAAACGAAACGTCTCCGCTATACCTGAAGGCCAATCATTTGGAGGCCTTGATCCGAAGTTTCTGACGGTCAGTCCTGATACTTTCTTCCAAGTGGTTGCAACCGAATTGCGATATCGACGATGGACTCAATCCTATAGGCACTGATGAAGCAAATTCCAAAAAATCCTGTGACCGGAAAAGTGGAAATGCCAGATATTATGAAGTAATTACGGTCTATTTGCCAACTACTTATGCATCGTGCGCATACTAACACGCCAGATAGATATATGAGCGCTCATCCAGACGAGATGGAGAAGCTACTGGCGCAGGCCGACGCTGCAAACGTCGGCGACACGAATGTAGACTTGACTGATTTCGACTACGCGTCGCTTGGAAGGA
This sequence comes from Sanguinoderma rugosum, assembly GCA_017499575.1. Classification (NCBI taxonomy): domain Eukaryota; kingdom Fungi; phylum Basidiomycota; class Agaricomycetes; order Polyporales; family Polyporaceae; genus Sanguinoderma; species Sanguinoderma rugosum. The sequence goes on along the minus strand of VTPW01000001.1, from coordinate 3,351,934 downwards.
CGATCGTGCACGAAAGCTTCTGGGTGATTCAAATAGAAAACATGGGCTTCGTTGACGCGGCAGGAAAGCCATTGGATGCAGAGGCAGCCCGTATCACCCCCGGCGCGACCCCTACTTTTGTCATCTATTGCTACGATGATGGCGAGTCCCATCGTTTCATGCAGGATGTTAACGGATTGCCTACCACTGAAACCATTCTTCAGTGAGTCCCCGTCGAATTGACGTAACATTTCTATCTAACATCCGTCTTGAGATTTATTCGTTGCGCCATCGCAACGCCTCTGCCTCCCCATAAGCCCCTCCTCCCATGGTTCTTGATGCTGTCTTCTCGATTAAAGCAGCATGCCGAAGGCCTCAGAGCTTTCCTCGACTCGCTACCTAAGCCATTCCATTGGCGTGTCGAAACCGCTGAAGAAGCTCAAAGCCTTCATGATGGCGTCGACAAACTCAACCAGCGCGGTGTCAAGATCTCTCTTGACCTTGCAAAGAACGACAAAGCTGCCGGAAATTCTGCATTCCAGAAGAGGGACAGATTTGCTGCGATCAAATTTTACACTGATGCCATCGGCCATCTCCTCGACGCTCTCAGTCAGAAACCCCTGCCCTCTGACGAGGCACGTGCGAACAAACTGATGTGCGTTTGCTTTGCTAACCGGTCGGCGACGTACTTGCTTCCTGGAGATGGCATCGACTTGAAGAAGGCCTTGGCCGATGGCGAGAGTGCAGAGAAGGTAGATCCGGACTATGCGAAAGCGTACGTGCCCGTAGCCTCACCCTTCTCTCGTGCGATATTGATCGTGGTTCAGATACGCCCGTCAAGCGACTGCTTGCAAACAATTGGGAGATCATGAAAGTGCAAAGGACATCGTCGCAAAAGCCATATCACGACCTGCACTTTCAATGGACGAAGGTCTGGTCAACTTGTTAATAAATCTTTACACAGATGGAAAAGGGTTGCCGGACGATGAAGAGACATTCAGGAATTGGATGCTGGACATCATGTTCAATGACAGCCCGCACAATCTTAGGCTGAAGAACGTCAAGGGTCTATGGGCAGAGAAGCTAGACGCGAAGCTTAAGCAGTGGAATAGAGAATGAATGGAGACGGACGGTGTTGAGTGAAATGTGTGGATAACCTCTAACCTTATACTAGGGTCTGATCTCATTATACTGTGGTCAGAAGACCGCGTTATCAAGACATCGGGGAAATCTCGGTACAATTGAATTCACGGTCCTCCAGGCCTGAGTCGGTCCGCTTGCACTCCAGGACATACTTATATCGCAGGGGAGAAAATGTGGTTACTTTCTGCACAAGATGAAGTTCAACGACGGCTTTTGGTTGCTGAAGAACGGTGTCAAACCATTCTTTGGTCTTCAAGTTACCAGGGTCTTAGAGGAGCCTGATGGGTACACTCTACATGTATCGACCAGGCCCATTCGACATCGCGGAGACACACTGGGAGGTTCGTCTCTAATTGCTGGAGTTCCCGCCGACGAGTCTGACCCATTATCAAGGTCCCGTTCTTACCGTCAAAGTACATTCCCCTACGGAAGGCGTAGTGGGAGTTAACATCGAGCATCTCGCGAACGAGGATGCTTATCCAAGTATTCCATTGTTCCCCGATACGGAGCCAGTGCCTGCGGTGTCCCTCTCTAAATCCGACTCGTCGTACTCTCTCTCGACAGGTGGCCTGACGGCGGAAATCACGGAAAATCCGTACACCATCACTTTCAAATCGCCCAAGCGAATATTGACATCTGCTGGATACAAGCACCAAGGCATTTACGACGTCCCAGCCAGATGGACGACTTTGTCTGCTTCAAATAGCTCTTGCTTGGCCCTGGATACTAGCTCCAATCCCACCCCAGCGCCGTTGCCGCCGACTGTTAGATATATTCACTCCGAGTTAAATTTATCCCCCGGGGAACTCGTATATGGGTTCGGGGAGCAATTTGGCGCATTTGTTAAGAATGGTGAGAGGCTATCAACGTTTGGAATCTCGTTATCTAAATAATGCCCAGGTCAATCCATCAAGATCTGGAATCAAGGTGAGTATTCAAGGCATCCCGAAGTTGCATGGCTAAACTTCAGCTTGGAACATAGACGGCGGAACTTCTAGTGATCAAGCATACAAATGCGTCCCCTTTTATATCACTAACAGGAATTATGGCGTCTTCATCAATCACCCTGGGGAAGTTGAAGTAGAGGTTGGCAGCGAGAAAGTTAGCCGAGTGGGTGTCAGTGTTGCCGACAAGTCGCTAGAGTATTTTATAATCTACGGGGAAACACCGTTAGAGGTTCGTCTCACTCAAAGTCCTTCCAATTGTCTCTGAGGCTCGCACATGTTGTAGATCCTTGACAAGTACACTCGCATTACCGGACGCCCTGCGTAAGTACAGTCGTTGGTCATTCGATCGTGCCCGGACTAACGCGCCTCACAGTATAATTCCAGCATGGACTTTTGGGCTATGGCTTTCGACATCCTTCTTGACTGATTACTCGAGCAAGACCGTCTCAGGCTTCCTGGAAGGCATGCAACAGCGCAAATGCCCCGTTCGCGTCTTTCATCTTGACTGCTTCTGGATGAAACAATACGAATGGTTGTCCATGGTCATATTCGTTCATCACAATCCCTCATTGTGATATAACTCTAGGTGCTCCTTCACTTTCGACCCGGACAACTTCCCCGATCCTAAAGCCTATTTATCCGAAATCAAAGAGAAATACGGGGTCAAGATATGCGTATGGAGTACGTCCGCAATGGCCTTAAAGCGAGATGATATCTGATATTTCCTTAGTCAACCCTTATATCTCCCAGCTCTCTCCTATCTTCAAAGAAGGGGCAAAGGAAGGCTACTTCATCAAGCGCACAGATGGTTCTGTATGGCAGTGAGCGAAGTCTCGTAGAAAAAAACGCTCGATATTAATGATTATCTGCCGCAGATGGGATCTATGGCAGCCCGGCCTTGCAATTTTGGATATTACGAACCCTGCCGCTTGCAAGTGGTACACCGACAAACTCTCTGCCTTGATCGACCTGGGCGTAGATGCGTTCAAGGTAGGGTTACTTGGACTCCATGGCGCGCTATCTGACGCTTATAAATATATTAATCCTAGACTGATTTCGGCGAACGCATTCCACACGCGTCGGTTAGATTCCACGACGGATCTGACCCAATCAGAATGCACAATACCTTCGCTGTTCAGTACAACAAACTGGTGTTTGATCTGCTCAGGACGCGTTTGGGTGAAGGTCAAGCGGTCCTCTTTGCTCGCTCTTCTGCGGCTGGTGGACAAAGATTCCCAGTAGTACGTGGTGACTAATCAACAGTATTGCATCCCATGCTTATTAGGAACATATTCTTAGCATTGGGGTGGTGACTGCGAGTCAACCTTCGAAGCCATGGCGGAAACCATTCGTGGATGCCTTTGTATCACTGCCTCCGGATTTGCTTTCTCTTCGCATGATATCGGTGGATTTGAGGTACGGTCATTTACGGACGGCCACCCTATCTTTATGGCTCATTGACACTTTTACTAGGGACATCCTCCTCCTGAGATATACCAGCGATGGGTTGCGTTTGGTGTATTCTCTTCACATACTCGACTGCACGGGTCTTCCTCCTACCGCGTACCCTGGATATACGGAGAAGAGGCGGCCGCAAATATGTCGAAATGGCTTGATACTAAACATCGACTAATGCCCTATATTTATCAACTTGTGAGTCTAATAACACAATTCTGTCAAGTCGCCTAAATGATTTTTTTATTATTAGGCCATCAAAGCGAACCAGAACGGACATCCAATCATGCGGGCCATGTTCCTTCAGTTCCCTGAGGACCCGACGACTCACCATCTCGACAGGCAATATATGTTTGGTCCCTCTCTTCTCGTCGCCCCTGTCTTTGTGCCCCTGGGTGAAGAGTCGGTTTACTATCTCCCCGCTGGCAAGTGGACTTCCTTCTTCCACTCCGAGCGTGTGGTACAAGGCCCAGTGTGGATAACAGAACACGTCCCTATTGGCGACATCCCCGTCTGGGTTCGACAAGGATCGGTACTCTGCCTTGGTCCAGCAGGCATCGGCCGTCCAGACTACAACTTTGCGGAGAATCTCCACATTCAAGTTTACGAACTTGAAGAAGGCCAGTCAGTGCACGTTGAGATTCCCTCTGCAGAGGGGTCGGGGGTGCAAACCACGGTCTCGGTGACAAAGTCGGGAGGTGAGGTTAAAGCCGAGCTCAGTGGAGTAGGAAGCTTCGCGACTTTGGAAGTACACACAGATGGTAGTAGTCGCATTCAAACGTTGTCGGGCGCAAGCGAAGGTAACGTCGGTCTTGCATAAACCTTGTATTCAGTTAAAGAGCCACGCGATCGCCTGGCAATACCATAAGCGGGAGTGTCACATACATAGACATAGTGGACACTTGAATCTAACTTGAATCACAGCAAAATAAAGGGTTATGTATGGGCATATCAAGAACATTAACAAACCGGGTATGTGGCAGAACCTAAGCGGATTGGAGTTAATTCACTATCATTTGGCATATTTACACCAAGTTGATTTATGATGGCTCTTAAATGACACGGCTCTCACCTGAGATAAAGCTTGACAGGAGGGTTCCTTGATACGCAGCTATATCTATCAGACAAATGGTCGCACATGATCCCGCTCGAGCGCTCGAACGGCTAGGCGAGAAACGCGGTGGTGTCATTTGATTGGCGACGCGTCAATGTGTTGTCCCAGTAGCGAGTACGTGTCATCGAGCCCACGTCGCCTTAAGCCGTATTGTTGACGCCGAACTGACAGCATCCTCACGTGTGGAGGCCATCGTGCATGGTAAAAGCTGGTATTCGGAGATGAGTTCCTGGATTACATGGAGAGGGTGCTTGAGGCACTGAACTGGAACATGTATGATCCCTAGTCTTCATTAAAGTCCTTCCACGCCTGCTCTGTTTTGGCACGCTGCTCCTTTGCAGCCTCGCGATTTTTGGTAGTCCGTGCTATCCGCTACTTGAAACACGGTCAATCCCATCCAAAGTTCAAGTAGTGGGTAGCGCACCTCCTTCCGCAGGCATTTATTCAGTTCATCCTTCTGGGTATTGCAACCACCCGTGAACTTTGCCCAAGTGCTCATATGGCACATTTCCAGAGCCTGGATGAACTCCCAGCACACTACCGCTCATCAGTGTCCGAAGTTGTGCCATTCGGGCCGACACTTACCTGTTCGTTTGTCCGACAATTGTGGATGCATCTGAGAGAAATTTAAGTGCGGTACCCTCTGTACCGTTGAATGCCGGAATCTGAGAAATAGGCGACGAGCGGGAGGGTATATCGCGGAATGCGTGGGAACGACCGCGATATGATAAATCAGCGCGAGCCCCTGAGTGATACTCATCCATCTCTACCACCATGTCCTTCGTTTCCAGCCCGAGTGATGCCGCAGCGATCGCGACGATTCGTACGCTTGCAGTAGATGTCGTAGGAAAGGCAAACTCTGGTCACCCAGGTAAATTCATGTCGCGCAGACGGTGAACATCCGTGCTCAATTACCGCCGCATTTCAGGCGCACCAATGGGCATGGCGCCAGTCGCACACGTCCTTTTCTCTAGGTGAGTCGGTACGACACAATATAAACATTAGAGCCGACCCTACACACAGATTCGTGAATGCCAATCCTAAGAACTCAAAGTGGTTTAACCGCGATCGATTCGTACTCTCGAATGGGTAAGCTTGTCAAGCGTCGCTAGCATATCACGGCACTTAGAGTCAACTTTTATATTAGACACGCGTGAGCACGAATGTCTGCAGGGATAAGGTCACTTCTAACTCTGCACAAAGATGCGCCCTCCAATACGTCCTTCTGCATCTCCTGGGCTACAAGCTGTCCATGGACGACCTCAAAGCTTTCCGTCAACTTGATTCCCTTACTCCTGGTCATCCAGAAGCTGGGCACACGGACGGTGAGCAGCCTCGGGCCCGATTCATCGCGCTTTCTAATTCGACAAAATGATTACCCCTACAGGTATCGAAGTCACGACCGGCCCTCTCGGACAAGGATTTGGAAATGGTGTAGGCCTCGCCATCGCCCAAGCCCACCTTGCCGCTGTCTACAACAAAGATGGCTTTGATCTGATTAATAACTTCACCTATGGTTCGTCGCATCATCAATTAAGGCGAACTATACCCAGGGATTAATACTTGCGCAGTATTTTGTGGTGACGGTTGCCTGATGGAGGGTGTTGCTAGTGAGGCAGCAAGTCTTGCCGGACACCTACAACTTGGCAATCTGATTGTTGTAAGTCACGTCCACTATGGAATAATTCACTCTCACTTATAATTCCGCCAGATCTACGATGACAACCGTTCGTTGTTTTGATTCCCTTCTTCGGCCTATCGGGTCGTCTCACATACTCTGATAGACATCTCTATCGACGGAGACACCGCGGTCGCCTTCACTGAAAATGTTGAACAGCGGTTCCTGTCGTACAACTGGCAAGTTCTCCACGTGGACGATGGCGATAAGTAGGTTGCAACCCTCTTGTGCTTGCTCTTGGGCTTTACTCTCACGTAGTGATTTGGCCGGAATTTATTCCGCTATCGCCGAAGCTCGTAAAGAGACGACCAAGCCTACCATCATCCGTCTGAGGACCACTATTGGCTTCGGTTCTAAGCAGCAGGGGACACACGGTGTCCATGGGTCGCGTGAGCCCGACTTGCAATTGTACTTCCTTCACAACTAATGGAATTGTGCGCAGCTTTAAAGGCTGACGATATCCAAGCCTTGAAGTCCAAATTCAACTTTCCCCCTGATGAGAAATTCTACGTGCCACAGGAGACTTACGATGCCTATGCTGAAGTGGCCAAGCGTGGGGCTGCTCTCGAAGCCCAATGGAACGACCTGTTTGCTGCATACGCCAAGCAATATCCTACGGAGCATGCAGAACTCACTCGCCGCATTGCTGGCGAGCTCCCGGAGGGATGGGAGAAGACTCTGCCAGTATACAAGCCCAGTGACGCCGCTCAAGCCTCTCGCAAGTTGTCCGAAATTGTCCTTACTTCCATCATCCCCGGGTTACCTGAGCTTGTCGGAGGATCGGCTGATCTAACGGGAAGTAACTTGACAAAGGTCAAGGGCTCCGTCGACTTCCAGCCACCAAGCACCGGTTTGGGAACATACGCCGGAACCTACATTCGCTACGGTGTACGCGAACACGGTATGGGTGCTATTTCAAACGGTTTGTCTGCTTATGGCGCAATCATCCCCTTCGTCGCGACATTCTTGGTATGAATAATCCTCTGACACGCTGCAGAACGGGTCTCACCATTTTCACAGAATTTTGTATCTTATGCTGCTGGCGCAGTTCGTCTCTCTGCTCTCAGTTCGCATCAGGTCATTTGGGTCGGTATGTCAAGTTGAGAGTGCACAGGAATGATCGCATGTATTAACCATTCGCCACAGCCACTCACGATTCGATTGGTCTTGGTGAAGATGGCCCGACACATCAACCGATAGAAACTGCCATTCACCTCCGTGCCATCCCCAATCTCGCCTTCTGGCGTCCAGCTGATGGCAACGAGACCTCCGCCGCATACTACGTCGCCCTGAAATCCAAGAAGACGCCATCCGTCCTCTCCCTATCTCGTCAAAACCTGCCCAACCTTGAGGGCTCCACGATAGAGAAGGCTGCCAAGGGTGGTTACGTGGTTCACGAAGTAGAAGGCGAGGATCTAACCATCGTTAGCTCTGGAAGCGAAGTGGCCATCGCGATTGAGGCGGCCTCCAAGCTCAAGGACGAGGGGATCAAGGTCCGCGTTGTCAGCTTGCCTTGCTGGCTTGTTTTCGACCAGCAACCCGAAGAGTATAGACTCAGTGTGCTCAGAAGCGGCGCACCGATTCTTTCTTTGGAAGCCCTCTCGGTAAGGACGATCTCGTCCAAGAGGGCTATAGACTAAAATTATCTCCATAGACCGCTGGCTGGCAGAAATACAGCCACGAACAGTATGGTCTGGTAGGATGGGGTGCCTCTGGTCCATACCAGAAGGTTTACGAGAAATTCGGCATCACTGGCTCAAGTAAGTTGCCCACGGACCCTGAGATTGGGTTTGTCTGACGCCCTCCCTAGATATTGCCAGCGTTGGCAAGAAGGTTGTTGAATTCTACAAGAAGAGGGGCGGCGAGATTGTGTCGCCTTTGGTCAAGGCGTTCGTTCTTTGAGGCTCCGGTTGTTGTACAGCAAGGAAATCAATGGAAATTGTGTATGCATACATGTATAGAGTTGGGCAAGTAGATTATCGTTACATGGATGTCCGCCAGGATGTCTGGCAATTCAGTCGCTCTATTCGACTGGTTCGAGATTTGGCTTGGTGGCTGAAGGAGGATAGCCGCACAAAAGCAGCGATTCATTTGATAACACCATACGTTACGAATACACAACAAGATCCATTGCTAGCTACGAATCGAAAACAAGGAATATCAAAACAACAGAGACATCAATCCCGCCTCCGTTTCCAGTGGTTGGAGTTCGATGAATTGTAGCGGCCCATGGCATTGTCACTCCTGTCCCCATAACCGCCGCCATTGCTGCCCCTCTTCCTACTTTGCTGCCCCTCACGTTCCGAGTGTGTTTCTTGCGGTGTCCAGGAGGCGGTTGCGTATTCAAGCCCAGACTCATATTCTGTCGCTGGTATCGCAACGTGCATGTAGTCGCTGGCAGCTTGAGCGCGTCGTCCAGTGCCCCACGCTTCGGTCGCCTGCCGTTCGATCTCTTCAACGACGGCATTGCGCTGTTTGTCCCTCGGTCCTCTTGGCGCGGGGAAGCTAGCAACACGTCAAATTCAATGGAATCAGGCAAGGCGCACAAAGCAATTACCGCCCGCCTATATGATTCAGGATCAGCTTCTCTGCGCCGATCGCCTTTGCAAACGCGCCGGCCATGGCGGGGGTCGAGTGTCCCTTGCCCAGCGTCTTCTCCAACACTGTCTCGGGCGAGCGCTTGGACAAGGAGGTGCTTATGTGGTGGGGGATATGTGTGTCGGTCGCTTCGTGGATGAGCAGTGACGCCGACGTGCAGAGGGGTAGCATTGTAGAGGGATTAGAGGTGTCCCCGAGGATTACGATCTTGCGGTTGGGCGAGACGGATTCGCGAATTGCGTAGCCGATGCATTCCTCTGTGACAATGGCAGCTTCGGGCGACGAGCAGAGGAGAGCGCGCACCTACCTCGGTGGATAATTGGCCCAGCATCGACAAAGACTTTCCCGAATGGGCCGTCGCCGCTGGTGAAGCCGCGCCAGAACCCGTCCTCGGCAGAGCAGAGAATATCACGACCCAATGCCTCGCTAGAATGTAGATCGCTCTCGCCACACGGGGTTATGGTATCACTAGGTCGCAGAAGCTCGTGCACGACATAGCGGTCCGATGTCTTTGTATAGGTCATCTGTAATATAGATCTGACGAAGGACCGGATACCAGCGGGACCGTATATTTCTATCCTAGGCTAAACAGGGGGTCGTTACTTGCCGGGGAGGTGTGCAGGACGTGAATACTCACGGGTCGTCCCTGGGACTCGCCAGCGCTGGGTGGGTAAAGCATGTTGCGGAGTATTGGGACAATTCCCATTATGTGGTCAGCTAAGATGAGAGTCAGCGTACGCAAGATGGAAGACTGAACCGAACGACGCGCCATGCATATGCGTTATGAACATCTTTGAGATCTTGTTCACGCTTACGCGGGGTTGATTGGTGTGGGGCTGGCAGCTGAACTGCCTAAGCGTTCCCTCCGCGCAGTCGAACATCCATAATGCGCCCTTGCCAATGTCAGCGACCAGACTTGAGCAGTTGCGCGTGTCTGAGGGTCCGCCACCGCTGGCTGTTCCAAGGAATGTTACGTGCATTGCGTGCGCCATGGATTTGGAGTTTGAGAGAGCGTATTGAGCGCTTTTGAGGAACCTGTTCATGCAATTGTCTCCGAGCGCTTGAATGTGTACTCGAAGCGAAGGTAATGGTCAAGAGGAAACTCGCGAAACAGGAAGTAATATATGGTCACGTGATGCGTAAAGGATGGTTTCTTTTTTGGGAAACGAACTTTGAACCGCGTCCATTACTCAGTCTCTTCCTTACCGTCAATTTATTATCCCAATAATGGCACCCCCACGCTCATTACCACAATTTCTACCCATTCAGCCTACAAATTCCCCAGATTTCAACTGCCAAATGCCTAACGTCTTCGTCGTACCTCCAGAGGAAGACCAGGCGCCGCCTTGGTGTTGCTTCGACGCTGGGCAGGTACAAGCACCCCAACCCCCCGCACATACGTTTTCCAAGATGCCGGACATGGACTCACTGCAGTCTCGCTTGAACTTCCTTGCGACCGAGCGCGTTATCGCTGACGGTACTCCTGTATTCCAAAGGTCAGCCACCCATGAAGAGGTGGTTATGCCGAAGAAGGTTGAAACCGCCGCTCAACGGTTCAAAAACTCAGATATGGATGGCGGGAACACAGGGAACGATTCAGAGGTCGTCGAAGTCGTCAAGGTTAGTAGGAATCGAAAAGACAAGGATATGGCACCTCAGGAACGAAGCGAACACCTAAGCGGTGCCAAAAACTCCATCAAGCGCTCCATGACCTTTAAACTCAAAGCAGCAAAGGCGTTGAACAGCATACGGAGTCTAGGCAAGGGAAGCAGACACTCGAAGCCCAGCGCCAAGGAGATATTTCCCGTCCCAAGTCATACTCAACCTTCGCGGGCAGCGTCATTTTCATCTTTCGGACAAGCCCAAAACTATGAGGAGGAAACTGAAACCCCAACCAACGACCGTGCTGTACAAACGCCCAAGCCAGATCGACCTACTGTATCACGACGAGGATCAGTGATCCTATCGCAAATATTCTCCCCCAGAGCTCACTCATCACCCGAACTCGGGGTTCAACACTCTGATTCGGCTACATCGAATTCTTCTTCTATGGGTCAAAGTTCGACCCAGTCAACGATAGAAACTGTCAGCTCCGCATCCCCTTCCCTCCAACTCCATCGCATTTCTGCCTCCGATGACCAGCACGCCGTTGCCCAAGGCGTCATTGACCCAGACTCGTTGCCTACTGCAGAAAGCAACGACTATCGGCTCGCTCCCTCAGACTCGAGAAATACTCGTCCTACCTCCCCGAGCCTCACTATCAACACCCTTGATTCAAGAACTAAACGGCGTTTCTCCATGATGAACATTCGGAATATTTTCACCTTCTCTTCTACCTCTGGGCAGTCAAATGGTTCGGTGGTAACTTCGAATTCTACCGCCAGCGCCAACTCAGCACAAGGCCGCGATAGTGATGTCGCATCGCTGTCAGAATCTGAACTCGGTGTCCAGCTAGACGCGCCGCGTCTCTCGCGAACCACTGCAGTCAGCGCATCTACTGCGTCGTCGGAAACTTCGTCAGGTGTAGAAACGCCTACGGAAGAAGTCACCTTCCTCCCTATGGCTTCCGATGTGCCCAGAACCAAACGACCTTCTTTGGATTGGAGAATACCAGAGTTTGAGCATGTTGGGGGCGCCATCAGTGAGAGTCTCGCTGATAGCCTCGGTAACCTTGGAGCCGTGTCGAACACACCCGTCGCCAAGAAATCGAACATGCTTGATGATCGGGATGTGAGCGTTGAAATGCGGTTGGATTCGCTGCATTTTGATTCCATCTCGTTCGATCCGGAGAATTTCAATGTGTCGGAATTCTTGAAGTAGGTTAGGTGGCCAGCCCGTTCTCCGCATTGGACGGAGAGTGGCATCTACATTATGGTTTCATTCTTTTGCATTAGCGAAGATGAACTACCAACCATCTCTACCCCTTCCATCACTTCGTGTATTATCACTATATATCATTTCCCTCCCATCTCCTCTTTTTCACACACATCGAATCATCTTCCTCTACCAGCCTAATCCGTCTTCCTCCATTCCATCCGACTTCCATGCATACATTTCCTCTATCACGATAACGGAGTGCTACCTCATATTCCCATACTCCCAATATAGCCATCCCATCCCATCACAGCTCGTAACCCAACTTCAACCCCTCGTTTCTGCCGTTCGGATGTTCATGACCTCTATAATGATTCTCCTGTGCCATTTATCCTTCTCTCACTACTCTGCCAACGTCTCATTGCCACATGTACATTCGGATCCACATTCCAACTTGCCTGGAAATCACTATTTATTACATGCTGGCCAGATCGATTTAGATCAAGTCTCCTAAGTTAATGCACCGGCGAGTTGCCCTCGTACGCTTTCAAGTTTCGATACGACCTGGGTTCGGTACATGCTCCTCTGCAAGTTTTCTTCTTGTTCATAGACAAGCCGGTCACCTTCGTCAGAATGACAACCAGCAATCAGGGGGCTTGTCTCGGACCTAGATAACTTACATACGATCTTTCTATTAGTATTATTCGTAGGTGCATATAACCCGAGTTACATGGCTCGATGGTCCCTTGAACGAAGTGTGAAGTAAATAATCCGAACGTAAGAACCTCTACGAGTGTGGGGTCAAACGAAAGGGGGATCACACAACGGCCTCGATCACAGTTGCGTCCTTCTTTTCCGTGTGGCTTGTAACCGTTTCTGGTCTTGAAGGGAAATTACTGCGCGGCTCTGGATTATGATACGCAAGCTTCGACTTGCTGCGGATCCACCAGCCGTATTTCTGTGAGCGGTCGTCAGCTCAATTCTCGCAGTTACGCCATATATCCCGAATAATAGGTTGGAAGGGAGGAGAGGACTTACGAAGAAGATGATTGGCATGGGCATGCAGACCGCGGACATGAACCCGAACACGCTCATGGCCCACTGATCGCCCAGGGCGTTGAACATCGACGTGCTGAATAGCGGAAAGATGGCGCCGCCGATAGATCGAAGGACGACGGTCGCAGCAATGGCGCTGGCAAAGTACAATCCATAAGCGTCCATCACATAGGCCGTAAGACCCTGCAATATCTGGGCTACCCCGATACCAAAGGGCACACCAGCAAATATGGAGACGAGGTAGTGGATATGCGGCTGTGATGTCCTGACAAAATATCTTGATGTGAGATAGATTATCCGGGGGAAGGAGTAATACACGAGTAGACTTACCACGCGAACCAGAATAGTCCGATGGGGCAAAGCAGCCCGCCGATGATAGACATATGCAACCGCCTATAGACGGTCAGCGCGTTGAAACTAGTTTGTAGGACACGGCGTAGCACTCACGCTTCTGGTGGGGCTCGGCCATTGTCGCTTTTATCCATCGCCCTCCAGTAGAACCTATTCTGTATATTCGTCGACGTCGTGCCCATTACCACACCCAGCCCGACGCCCAAAAACGCGAGGCCGCCCTCTCCGGCGCTAAACCCTCTATGCCGCTGGAAAATAATCGGAAAGGCAGAGAACAGTGCATAAAGCGTGCCGTACACGATCGCGACGTATATCGCGAGACACGCGACTATGGGCTCGGTGAACAGGAAGACTAATAAGTAAAGCACAGGGCAGGCAAGATAGTGCCGTTGGAAGGTGGTAAAAAATCTGAAACGGAACGTGAAGGAATGTGTGCGTACTGAAAGGCCTGCTCAAGTTCCGCCTGACCGCCTGACCGAGAGATTTAGGCCGGGAGATGTCATAAGTTGAAACATAGTGTTCTGTGCCCCCAGATGCTTGCATCAGCTTCTGGGCACGCCAACGCAAGAGGACAGGCGTGTACTGCGGACAGTAAATGTCAATCAACTCAAATGACGGTGATGATCAAGATCAAGCTTACTGTCTCCGGGGTGAGGAGAAACCCGGTAATAAGCGTAACGGCAGAAAGCATCATCATCAGCCAGAAGTTGAAGCGCCACCCCAGGCTTGGGGATTGAGCGACGTATCCACCTATGATAGGCCCAACGACTTCGATTTCCTTCGTTGAGTGGTGAGATACAAAGCAGGAGAGACAACGCGCACTCGGACCAAGAAATGGGACGGTCGCATAAATTGCCGTAGCCGCACCACGTTCTCTAGCATTCCATATATCGGAGATGACACCACCCGAATTCGTTAGTGCTAGAATATGGAGGTTCGTCAATATCTGTGCGCTATTTTGGTGGGGGAACACTTACGCGAAGCCCCAACTGTGCCGGACAACAGCCGGCAAGATAGAAGAGTCGGCAGGTTCTTGCCCAGTGCTCCGCCGAGATGCAATACCGTGTAGGCGGACAGAGTCGTCAGGAATACCGCCCGCTAATAATGGTATTGTCATGAGCTCAAGGCAAGCATATGGTATAGGTTAATACCCACGCGACCGAACGTCTAGGACAAATGCTCAAGTTAGTCGACACTCTAGAACCGTAAGCCAAGTATGTAAGAACACATACCTCCCCCAATGGAGCAAATATGAGTGGGCTATAATAAGAGGCTTCCCAATCAGAAAGCATACTAATTTTAAACCGGGAGTTTCTTTTGCTCACCCGAGCGCGAAGCCTAGAACATAGAGGGAAACCCCCAGGACGGCAACATCCTGCGAGACATTTAGATCGGCCATGATGTAGGTGAGACCGCCGCTATACGAGCTACTGCCGAAGGAAACAGTAAAAGTACATAACGCCAGCTAAAATACATTATTGTCTACCATTTTCATTAATCCAGTGATTTGAGCGACCCACCTGCATGGTAATAATCCATTTCTTTTTTTTCGTCCAATTATACGGCGACTCGGGGTCCCCCAAGTCCCAGTCGACGACGTACGGGTCTTCCTGAGTCCCGCTACCGGTATACCCCCCAGGCTGAGAGGGCGCAATCGTTGGTGGACTGGCGGAGAATTTGACAGATTGCTCCGGGTACCGGTAACGGTCGTTATTGCCGTTTTCCCCTACATATTCTGAAGTAGACATTGGCTGCATCGGGTGCGACGGGTCATCGACCCCCCCATGCACGGTCGCCGTTGGAGAAACGTACTGTGGCGTCGACGACGGTCCATGGTACGGCCCATGCATAGTGTTAGAAAGGTCGGTCGTCGTTGCGTTACCCGGTGGGTGCACAGGAAACGAGCTTCTGGTGCATGTGATGCTTTAAACGTATTCATTATTTCCCTTTGTTTTATAAATACCCCTTCCAGGACCCTCCGTGCCGTGCTGGCTGCTGGGGAAAAGCCATGGCTTTATATAGCCGGTAAGCCGTATACTCTACCGGATCCCAACTGACAGACTTGAAATGCAGGCCAGGCCGCAGAACATGATATGAACTTGTATTTCTTTGCCCCCATGACTGCTCTGTGTGCAGTGGCAGGGTGCGTTGTGGCTGCGAAGTCAAACCCTTGAGCGAGTCACTTGAGATCGTCGTCGGATGAGGAAGCCGACAGCGTCGATCATCACGTTTGGTCTAAAGATTATAGGCGCTCGTGTCCCTTATAAGGCGGATAGGGGCTATCAATTAAAGTGGCAGCCTGCTCGCTCGCTTCCAAGTGCTGATTCAATCCAATCTAAGTAAATCACGTAGTGCTGCGATATATTGAGAACGAAAGAATGTGTTTCTTACCCACATGAAGGAGAAGAGAGACATTCCGAATAGTCGACACTCCCTTCCACGCATGACCGTCAAAGGCGAAGTTAAGGCGAAGTTCAGTCCAATCCCGTGTACTTTTGCAGAAAGCTAGAGCAATGGGTTCGTGTCTTGTTAGTTGAAAAACATGAACAGCAGAGAGGAAGTAGGAAAGCTTGTCAAAGGAAAGTAACCCTCAAAAGACTGCACGGTCGATGAACCCCTTTGAAGAATGATACGTTCACTACGTTCGTAATGAAAACGGCGATTTTTATGGGGCCAGAGCTTTCCAGAACCGCCGACAGCGCTCAACGACCGCGACTGTTCGCGACAATGCCCACTGTGGCAACGGATCAGAAGACAATCAGCACGTCCGTTAGTGAGACGCACCAGATCGAACTCCCGACGGCGTATTGTACTCACCATTTTATTCTTACAAAATTGCGGAGGCAAATAGGTGTCGGCGGCTCGGGGCGCAGGCGATAGTATTTTACTTGTATTGAATAGCCGGTTGCATCTGGGAGGGATGTGCAACGGCGGCTCCGTGAATATTAACTCGCCTGTACTAATTGCAATCGAGAAGGGGACAAGCCTTTGAATAGTTACAAAGGGCCTGAGGAAAGCATTCAACAACGTGTGATGATGAGATCTTGGGTGGCGATGGGATTCAGGGAAGCATTCCTTGAATGGGATGCAAGAACCGTACTACAAGCACCGTTTCAATCTGATGGATTGTTGTGGGAGTGGCATGTGTCGCCGTGCTCGCTTCTGAGGTGATTTCTGCAGGTACAGCGAGGATTGGGACAAAGAGAATTTCTCCAGTGCACAGCTACTGGGCCAGAATAGCTCGATAAATCAATCCTATTAGCGTCGCAGCGAGGGGAGGAGTTGATGGGTATTTGGCGCTGGTGTCAGCTGATGCTCTGTTCCCAAGGGGGCCCCCTTCACCAAGGAATTTCTACATCGCCTCTCTTAAAGCTACCATGGTCCCCTCCCTTCTCTCCTCTCCTCCACACCACCATCATCGTCCCAAACAGCGCCCGCGCCATCCCCCCCATCGTCCGCAACGACGCCGCCGTCCTTCGCCCAGCCTTTGACTCCACGAACCTTAGTCAAATTGCTTTTATATTCCCCGACCCTTCCGCTTTTGTCTCCCCCCACAATTGTACTCCATGTCCATCCACGGCCCCCTTAACGGTGTAAAGATTTCTCGTATGTGCTTCTCATCATCATGACTGCCATGTGGCATCACTCACGATACCATCGTTCGCCGTACGTGCACAGCCATCGACGATCCGCACAAGGTAGTCAAAGTTATTGCCTCCGATGGCAAGTCGGGCGAGACGCGAAACATATCCTACAGCAATTGTAAGGTCGTTGGAAACGGCTCTTTTGGCGTCGTCTTTTCTGCCAAGATCGTTGGTCCCCCAAACGATGGCGAGGAGGTGGCTATCAAAAAGGTTTTACAGGACAAGCGCTTCAAGGTCAGTTCTACCCGTCCTTCCCTACATCACACGATCGCCCAATCATATTGCTCACCAATTACGTCTTCAGAATCGCGAGCTTCAAGTAATGAGACTTGTCTCTCATCCAAATGTTGTAAACCTGAAAGCCTTTTTCTATTCGAATGGTGACAAGGTGAGCTTCGGTTGGATCTACGATGCGTCCCCCCGTCTCATAGGGAAACCTTTTCCATCCCAGAAAGATGAAGTCTATCTCAACCTCATGCTCGAATATGTCCCAGAGACAATTTACCGCGCTAGTCGCCACTATGCCAAGCTCAAACAGCCCATGCCCATGTTACAAATCAAACTATACACTTACCAGATCCTTCGTTCGTTGGCCTACATCCACTCCGTTGGCATCTGTCATAGAGATATCAAGCCGCAGAATCTGCTGCTTAATCCCGCTACTGGCGTTTTGAAGTTATGCGACTTCGGCTCTGCTAAGATCCTCAAAAGCGGAGAACCGAACGTCAGTTATATCTGCTCTAGGTATTACCGTGCTCCGGAGTTGATCTTCGGCGCTACAAATTACACCACTAATATTGGTAAGTCGCTTCGGGCCCCGTTGCTGCTTCCGCTGACCCACGCTCGCTGCGTCGATCTAGATATCTGGTCAACGGGCTGTGTTATGGCTGAGCTGATGCTCGGTCAGCCTCTCTTCCCTGGCGAGAGTGGCATCGACCAACTAGTGGAGATTATCAAGGTCCTGGGCACCCCCTCGCGAGACCAAATCAAGACGATGAACCCCAACTACATGGAACACAAATTCCCCCAGATTAAACCCCATCCCTTCTCGAAGGTGCGGCGCAGATCCCCCCTGCACGCGACTTCTGTCGTCGAATGATGTCATGTTGCTGACGCCTCGCTTGTGTTCAGGTATTCCGACCACGCACTGCGCCCGAAGCGATCGATCTCGTATCCAAGCTTTTACAGTACACGCCGAGTTCACGTCTGACTGCGGTTCTTGCGATGCTTCATCCATTTTTCGACGAATTGCGACAGGAGGGTGCAAGGATGCCAAATGGGAAAGAGTTTCCACCACTATTTAACTTCACTCGTGAAGGTGATTCATATTCCAAGACGACATGTATGTCTCAACTGACGCCATTTACTCGTAGAATTGTCAGTGCGGCCTGATCTCATCCGCCAGCTTGTGCCGCCACATTGCGAACCAGAGTTGAACTCTCGGTCTATCTTCCTCGACAACTTCGTACCAATACCACTCGAAGACATGAAGATTACGCTCGATTAATCGCTGTCCTTGCTGTCTGCTTCTTGTCGCAAAGGGCCTTTGATCTGTATTCCCCATTTGCACTGCTCTCACGACCATCCTATTATCTGTATATCTCGAGGGGCTACGCAGCACGAGTTTGTAAACACGATGTAGTAGAAGGGGATATATATGTTGTCTCTAAGGTTTTCATGAACCATCGATGCCAGTGATTCCACCATACGAGTAAACTCTCGGAATGGCGCGATGTGGCGCAAGAAGGGCGTGACCTGACAATTCCGACAGCAGCATTTCGTGACTTGCACTAATCTTGGCACACCGTATATTATTACCATCACCTCATCTCCTCTCACTTTTGCTTTAGATGTCCACAACTTGAACTCAATCCACCATGTCCTCAAAATCAACCTCTTACGTTTGCGATACCCTGCCAGCCGCACGACTGGCACCAAAGGGCGACGAGATGCCCTCGACAAGTTCTCCTACTCATGACCATACCAATTCACCAAATCTGCATGCAACCAAGGCCATTATGGATTTCGACGTTGGGCACGGCTTGGACGACGAGGAGGTCACCCCGTCCCCCAGTCCGAAGCCCGATGAGACAGAGTCCGGGACTCCTCCCCCTCAGCAACCACCGCGAAAGCTTTGCGCTCGCCACCAGCGGATGGCGGACGAGGGGACAAATGCGAAGCTTCAGTCTGTGAGTACCTTCCTAGTCTTGCCCCCCGGTCTCGGCTTATCGTGTATCTAGTCGCTAGATAAGCTGTCGGTAGAGGAGCGAGAGCAAGTGAACGCTATCTGGTCGAACTTCTCGTCGTCGTCACATCCACGACGAGCTCTCATTCTGCAAGGGCTTTTGACGATGTGCTGCTTCTCGCAGCTATCACTTCTCACCGAGCAACTAGAACATTTAATTCGTATCGACCCGTTCTCTGTGCTGCCTCGCGAGGTCGGCCTACGCATCCTCGGTCACCTTGATGCGACGTCGCTATGCCGCGCAGCGCAGGTCAGCAAAAGATGGAAATCGCTAGCTGACGATAACATCCTCTGGAGAGGAATTTGCGAGCAACATATTGGCCAGAAGTGTCGACACTGCGGGTGGGGGCTGCCGATTTTGGAGAAGAAGAGAAAATATCACCGTATGCTCTCTGATTCGCCCTGTCCGTCGTCTTCCTCGTCTTCCTCGAAGTCAAAAGAAGCCGCCACTATCGATTGCCCTGTCGAACGACCGCCCAAGCGTTCTAGGTTTGGATTCGAGCACTCTCATGATCCAGAACCTTCATCTTCCGCCGCTAATCAGTCATCCGCCTCTAATTCGCTCCTCATCTCCTACCAAGCGCCACCCATCCCGTCCGTATTACGTCCCTGGAAAGATGTTTACAGCGAACGGTTGGCTATCGAACGTAATTGGCGCAGGGGACGATATACCCTCCGAACTCTCAAAGGTCACACTGACGGTGTCATGTGTCTCCAATTCAGCGAAACACTCACCCATCCCAATTTCCCTATCCTCATCACTGGATCGTACGACCGCACTGCTCGAGTGTGGAACCTCGAGACCGGTGCTGAACTTCATTGTCTCAGAGGCCATACACGCGCCGTTAGAGCTCTTCAGTTCGATGAGGTCAAGTTGATAACGGGAAGCATGGACCATACAATACGCGTGTGGGATTGGCGGCGCGGCAAATGTATCCGAACATTAACCGGTCATACGGAAGGTGTCGTATGCTTGAACTTCGACGCCAACGTTTTAGCTAGTGGGAGCGTCGACTCTACTATCAAGGTGTGGAACCTACGAACGGGAGGGGGGTTCACGCTGCGAGGGCATCGAGACTGGGTTAATTCCGTCCTGCTTTGGGACTCGAAAACTGGCGCACCTTCGATGCCATCATCATCTGTAGCGGACATTTCCTCCCCCTCCATCTCGAGTGGTAGTGCTGCCGGTCCGGAGATCGACCCAGGGAAAATGCTCTTCTCTGCTTCGGATGATGGGACAATCAAGCTTTGGGATCTCAACACCCGAAGTTGTGTGCGGCAGTTTACCGGTCATGTAGGACAAGTACAGAGCGTGAAATTGTTGTTTCTTGATGATGAATGCACCGAGGGAGATTCTTCACCGTCTTCTGACCCTGTCCAACCTGAAGATATATCTAGCCCCTCCACGCCGAAGCCAGCCACAGCGCTTCTCGCCCCCCAAACTTCGCTTACCCGTCATCCCACTGCTTATTCATCCCACTCGGACGATGATTCATCTTTTTCTGGGCTGGAAGCTGTTCCCAGCGACGGTCTTACGAAGCAACGGAACCCTATCCTCGTGTCCGGTAGCTTGGACAACACGATCAAGATTTGGGACATCGAGGCCAACGAAGCCCTGCAGACTTTCTTCGGTCACATCGAGGGAGTGTGGGCAGTAGCCTGCGACAAGCTGAGGTTAGTCAGCGGCAGTCATGATCGTACTATCAAGGTAAGAAAGAACCTCTCTGATTATTCCCTCATCTCAATAAATCGTCGATCGTGTAGGTATGGTCACGCGAGGAGAACAGGTGTACGGCAACCCTGGTAGGCCATT
Source organism: Sanguinoderma rugosum (assembly GCA_017499575.1). Lineage (NCBI taxonomy): Eukaryota > Fungi > Basidiomycota > Agaricomycetes > Polyporales > Polyporaceae > Sanguinoderma > Sanguinoderma rugosum. Next base: position 3,331,097 of record VTPW01000001.1, on the reverse strand, counting down.
GTGGAGCCGTCACTTGCCTCAGTCTTGGTGAAGACAAGATTGTCTCTGGCAGTGATGATGGCGATATTAGAGTATGGAGCTTTGGCCCATGATGCTCATTCTACGGTTTTATATATGTATTTGTTGATTGTACCATTCGCACAGAAGAATGTAGTAATGCCCTGGAGTTAACCACAAATGCAGCTATTGGATAACGCCACGGATCAGAGCATTCATTACGACGAATAAAAAATAAAGGACGACGGTCCGCCAAGAATAGAGTCTTTCTGCAGACCTTCGAAAAATCGAAAAATGGGTCCCGGAGTTAAATTTCTTGAGTCCGGTACTCCAACTAGCCCGTCGCCTTGGTAGGCGTCCCCATTAAACTTTGATACTCCACGAAGTGGCGATGTTGCGGTGGTGCGTGTTATAGGGGTTGCCGACATAGTTAAGAGATGTATTGCACACTACCCATACCTTCAACTAAAATGAATATGCTCAACATGTTTCCACATACAATCTTAATGATTCTGACTATTTCTGGCTCATGTCGAGCTTGGGGTAGTTTAACAACTGCTATGCCAGGGGGACACCATCCTCCTGAGCGACCCATAGGGGTCACTACTAAATGGAGACGCTAGACCACGGGGAGGTCTGAGCTGGGGGGAAGTGGAGCTTCGGGTTCAAGAAATTTAACTCCGGGACCAAATTTTCGATTTTTCGAAGGTCTGCAGAAAGACTCTAATGCAAGATCGTGCATAAATAAATTTGAGCCTCTGTGACCGCATGTACAAGACCTGCGATGGGACATAGTCACGTCAACACTATCTAGTATACTGACTATACAAACTCACAACATGGTATAAATGGCATATGTTAAGATAGTGATCTAATAAGTATATCCTACTCCTCCTGGGGTAACAATAGACGGTCCATGTGTAGGGATACAAATGATGGTATGGCACGGAATAAGTAGAACAAGAAAAGGGAGCAGTAACCAGCTTTTCCCCCCGGTTATCTGAAGCCAAGCTGGTTAAGCTCTCGACGTCGTTGTTTGAAGACTCGAGACTCCTCCCCTGCTTGCGCAAGACTGCGATTGGATAAGTCGTACTCGGCGCCAGGGGTTTGCTCAACGTTCCGGAGTTGATGCTCCAGATAAGCGAGTTGTCCTTGGCCACGGTAACTCTCCAGATCTGGTGGTTTGCAGCGTGTTATCTCTTTCAACTTCTCAGTAAACTTAGTATATCGCTCGAAGTTGACAAGCACGCGGCCATCTTCCTCCTTGATTTGCGGATGGTGAGCAAACACTGTGGCTAAATCGTGAAGATGAAGTTCTGAAGCCGTGTCAACGAAAATGTGCTCAGGGAAGGGAGACATTAGCGTACCCAGCCATGGTATACATGGAGTTTGTTGCTCCACACATTGCCGCAGAGCAGTCCGATAGGCCTTCACATCTTCGACAAAGTCTTTCAACTCTTGCCAAACGTGCTGCATGTTGGCCCCTAGTTCTTGATGGGTCAAATGTAGACGCGATACACTATCCGACTTCAAGGCCTTGACTATGACAGCCAGTGAGAGATAGTCGTGCCTCGCACGGCATGCCTACGTGGATGTGTTAAATTATGGAGTCGCGTCATGATGGCTCAGCTAAGAAGACATGCCTGAGCAACGTTCACAAAGAATTTGAGTGCTAGCCCTCGGTGCGAGATTTCGTCAGAGCGGAGGATAGACTTCTTCACCCAAAATGCGATTTTACGTGCAGTGTTCTGGAGAGTTTCGACACTGTTTAGAGGCTGCTTGCGTAGATGCGCGATGCATTGACTCGGAGTAATCTTGGTAAACAAGTCGCCCTGAAGCAAGCACAGTGCAATCGCTAGATCTTGTGGCGTCATTTCAGAGGCTCGAGGTATCTTCCGCCCAGGAGAAAGCAGCGGCGAAGTCTTCTGCAAGTCCGAGTTGGTTTGTTGCTGCTGCCATGCGGATGCCAACCGGAGTGAGCAGTGATAGAGGATTCATGGGAAATGACATACGCGAGTGTCAACCATGTGCAGAATCTCTTTGACTCTTTCCTTCATCAGTTGGGAGAAAGTATTGGACGATAACGTTGACAGCGCAAACTCCTTGATCTGCCATATCAGCGGGGGTGTGAGTTCCATGTGATGGCTGTTCGTCCAATACTTGACGACGGCAATGACACTGCGACCAAACGTTAATTACAAAGGCAGATATACCGAAAGCGTACTGACTTCAAGCGTATTGACACTAAGCGTTCAGCATGGATACCACGATTTTCGACTTGGAGATCCACGCTAACGTTCGCATCGTTGAATCGTCTTATGATGACTGTCATCAACTCCTCTGGCGAAGAGAAGTCGGAGCAAGTTGTCAGGAGGGTGTCACGGAACTCTACATCTTTGTCAAGGTCTTATGGAGAGAGATGGGGAAGATCGAGGTGAGCAAAGCTAAAATAGATCGATTGTTGGTGAGCAACTTACTAGAGCTTGAAAGTAGCCGTTCCACGAGGCCCTCTAGTGTCCCTGAGCTCACAGAGCCGTCCGCATCGAGGTGATAAATGGGGGTAGGATCGCTGATAGCTCGGCGGACGAGGCTTGAATCCGAACCTGAGTCCGACCACGTAGCACTAAGATCAGGTGAAGGGGATGCTCCTCCATCTGACCCTCTCCGTAATGGCATATGTGACCCGAAATCAGTTGGAAGGGAGGCTGATGTGGGCGGAGGGATGCTTGGTGCCGACGACGACGCCGAGGACCGTCGCTTACCACTACTCATAGTCCGCAAGGAAGACGTGGATGGCGAGGTCACAAACAACCTTAGAGCACCACCTTCTCCACCAGATTGCTTGCGCTGAATTTCGCCTTGAGCTGGCAGGACAGATAAAGGCGAAAGCTCATCCTGTGGCGAAAATTCGGACGGTTCTTCGATGATTTTCTCGGTGTCTTGCCTTGGTGATGATAGGAACGGTATGCGGATCCTTCGGCTCGGCGTAGAGCTGGTGCTATGCTCGCTGCTAGAAGTGGAAGGTCGAGAACTCCCGAAAAGCGACGGTCTACGGTTTACTGAAGGTGGGGAAGGCTGGGAAGAGGAGGAGGGTGGTAATGAGGAGGACAGAGGTTCTAAGATATCCCTTTCAGCTCTTCGCTTTAAATTTGAATAAACGCAACAATTCACCATATCGAATACCGCGAATATCAGCAAGCTTCATCCGTACTGTGGTCATTGATGGTCGAGAATCAGGCTTTTTGTTCCAGCATTTGCGCAGGAGATTCCACAGGTCGTTGTCCAAGCCCCTTTGCGTGACCTCAGGACCTGGCCTTTCGGGTAACCTCCCCTGGTCCAATTCACGAATGACCATTAAATCCCGCGGTAGATATGCGAAAGGTTTGGCGCCAGTCATGAGTTCCAAGGCAAACATTGCAAAGGACCATACGTCGGATGATGTAGAAGCTGGTTTGGAATGCTTCATTAGCTCTGGGGCTGCCCAGCGTGGGCTTGTTGCGTCGGCAGATGAAGCTGTCATCCCCTGGCCAATCTGAGGGAATATTGAGCTTTGATCGTTGTATGAAACCGAAAAGACTCATACATCTTCAAGGAGTTTGGACAAACCAAAATCTGAAAGGGAGGCCACTCCTTGCTTCGATATCAAGACGTTGCTCTACTTAACATTAGTCGCTGGAACAAATGGACAATAACCTGGAAGCTTACGCCGCGAAGATCGCCATGTACCATCCGCTGACTATGAAGATATTCCAGACCGGTTGCAACATCGTACAAAAGTTGCAGTCGATTTACAGTAGGATATTTATCGACGTACTCCGTCGAAGTGCCGTTGTCCATCCACGTACTGACCTAGAGCAAATGAGACGTGCGTATGCCATTCAACGGCTTTGAGACGAACCATCATCAACTGATCTTCGATATATGCTATCCCAAGGAAATGAACGATGTTTGGGTGGCGAAGTCGCCGCCAGATTTCCACCTCTCTTTGGAATCGCTAGAATGAGAGTCAGTACTCGGTTTATGTGCGAGTTTCAACGTCACGTACTCTGACGATATTGTGGGTGTTCCCTACCGATCTTGGGAGCCTGAGGGCGACCTTTTCCTTGTCAAGCCATGTACCTGAGAGATGAGGCGAACAATCAGGACCCGAAGTCATCGACAACGTATAAGAGAACGCACCCATAAAGATATCATTGAACGTCCCCATCGCGACTGCACGCGTGCTGTCCCTCCGAACCTGGCCAGTCACTATTATGATAAAGTAAGTTTCGAAGAGGCACGGAAACACACACAAGACTAACGGTCCACTAGCGGCGGGAGCTTCGACGTTTGCTCGTGGAGAGTCCACAACCCATCGATAAATGTGCGCTCTTCGGAGGGTGCAAGATTGGGATTGAGGAGTTCCTGTAAAAGCATCGTCAATATATTCGCTGGAGATGGTGGTGGAGAAATGGACTCGCCTGCTGCAGTGCCCCCATCATCTGGTCGACGCCTTCCGGAGAATTTCCGAGCAAATCCTTCACGTCGTCGGTGTTCTGGATAATCTGCTGCAAGAGTTCTCGAAGCTCTGCGCGATCTCTTTCCTGGATTGCAGCGAGGTCCCGCTGTGCTCTACGGAGGTGCAAGCTAGTCTGTGCCTGGATATCGAGAAAGGAAGCTGGAGTAGTTCCAGTGAACCCTAGGTAGGGTAACGCACGCTGAATTTCATCATGACCATGTCTATATCCCTCTGGGACTTCTCTATCCCAAGCTTAATTTCGCTCTGCTGGAGGAAGCTCTTCAAATGGCTCAATTGCGACCATCTCACCAGCCTCGTATCGATCCGTTCGATAATGCTGTTATAAGACACGCAAGCAGAGTCATCAGTACAGGTGCACTCTAGTCGAAACATCCAGGAAGTACGTACCCATCGACCTCGTCAATCAGTTCGGTTATTTCATTGCCTTCTAATCCATTCGTGCCGTCACGGAGCGCCAACAGCAATGTCTTGCATCTGTCGCTCATATCGAAGCATTGTTGCTGGCATCATGTCGCTTCTTCAGCTTCGAATGACGAATCCTGGGCATCATAAATAACTCACCCTATGGATCTTGATATTCTCGATGGTAGTGTATGTCTTGTTTACTGAATCACGGGGAACTAGCTAAGCCGTCTTTGCATGGAATCCGGAAGGAGGTATGACACTAACATACGGCGAAGGCAGCTTGCAGACCGGGCACGGCAGCGTTGAGGGCGTCGGTTACGCTCATAGCGGTATACAAGGAAGATGGTGGGGGTATACAATGAGCATGAGTAGGAGGAGCAAGTCAGACTGTCACTGGAGGCGCGGGTAGGGCGCGGGTTAGAGCCGTCACGCACTTCCAGGCACACAACTATGTACGGAATTGAATATTGAATGCTGTGTACGCAACCTTATCATCAAAACGAGGAATTCAAAGGACCAGGGGTCTTGTACATTTACTACATACGATGCTACACCTTTCGCTTGTTCCCAGTTTAGAATATCTATGTGCAAGGTGGGTGAGTATCCATGTCCCAGTGAATGGGACCGTACACCATTAATGTTGTCTTGCCCTCCAGGAATTTGTCTGACACTAGTAGTTCGAAACAAACGAATAAGCATGGGAGCTGTAGAGGGGAGATGCAGTGTACATACCGACGCGTAGGTTTGAATTCATCTTGATCACCAGAGGAACCTAATAAACTGGAAATGCTATCTTTCCCACCTGGCACAGTTCTCACTCGTCTGATGGCCGGGTTTAGTGGAGGCGCAGTAATTCTTCAAAGAAGAAGTTCACACCTGCTAGGTTTGATATGCGAACTGAAGGGGATTCCTGCTTCATCGTCCTGGCTCGATAATTTCGCCGGGTCCTGAGCAGGTGCAGCTTGAGCTTGAGCCTCAGTACTATCCTTGGGCGGCGCGTTGGCCAACGCGTCGTCGTCGTCTTGACTGAAGAGGTTTCCGGACAACGACGGCTTGGCAGCTCCGCTAGTGGACGCGGCCTCCGCGTCAGAGGGAGCGGCCAACTTGCCGAATTTCGCATATCCTGACGCAGATGAATATGGGGAGGAATCAAATCATGCGGCGGAGACCTACGCGGCAATTTCTGGATGTTGGAGAAGCCGGTGTCTACCGTAACATCAATGGACCTAAATGCGCAGTAGTCGTGAACACAATGATGGGGGTTCAACGAGGAGGGGCGCCATACTTGAGAAACTCGATCAAAGAGCGCTTCGTAAAGACAATCCTTGTATTATCCCAGTCCAGCATGCCTGGTTGGAGCTGTCAGCACACCGCCATGGCATAGAGAACAGTGTAGTTGACCTAGATTGGCTGCCCAGTCTCTCTCTTTGTTCTTCTCGAACTGGTCAGACGGTGTAAACCTGTGGCAATCGGGGTCAGCGCGGTCATCAAGGAACGTCGGGAAACTCACTGTGAAGAGGACATTTCGTTTGCGCTGCTTGTCGTGCTGACTCTGTTGAGATCGTGGTTGAAGTTCAAGTTGGGTGTACGCGCTTGGTTGCCAGGTGACCGTTATGATATATCAGTCCAGGCGGCGTGGGATTCAAGGATTCTACTTTCGCCATTAACCTTCATCGAATCAGGGGATGTTGTCGAGGAGGGTTCTCTGTTCGACGCGACGCCTGAATACTCTCCATCGACCGTTTTCGAATGCAAGCAAAACTGTAGCTTCAGCGGTGTACACCGGCTCTCCCAATGCGCACGACCCTGCCGTCAATTCGACACCAGAACTAACGCCGGAACAGCACCAAATCTTGGATACTGCACTTCGCGTGGATCAAGCAGGCGAGGTTGCCGCCAATTGGATCTACAATGGGCAGTTGTTCGTTCTCGGTCGCGACCCCAAAGTCGGGCCCCTGATACAAGTGAGTACGGGTTGCTTCATTCAGCGGAAGCTATATGACCTTACGCTGGCTTAGGATATGTGGGACCAGGAGAAGAAACACTTGATGGTCATGGACAAGTTACAAGTGCAGCACCGAATACGCCCGACCGTGCTTTCCGAAGTTGCGAAAGTCGCAGGATTTGCGCTAGGGGCGGCCACCGCACTCATGGGCAAGGAAGCTGCTATGGCATGTACTGAGGCAGTTGAGACGGTCATTGGGGAACACTACGACGAGTGCGTACACTCCCTCAATGGTGCTCAAATTGACATTCATTTGTTGCTAGTCAACTTAAAGAAATGGAAGCCCTACCTTCCACCCACCCGAGCATCCCGTTGCTGAGAGATGTTGTGAAGGAGTTTCGTGACGATGAACTAGAGCACTTGGACATTGCAGTAGAGAACCACTCCCAACGGGCACCAGCACACGCATTATTGAGCACGATTGTGGGGGGAGGGTGTAAGGTCGCAATAGAAGTGTGCAAAAGAATCTAATTGCAGTAATATCACTGACTCTGGTGACAATGGATTACTATCTTTACTCCGCCTCGGGTTCGCTGGGGGCGTGCTTCGCGAGAGGCTCGTTCTTGAGTTTGGCTGTCCATGCCCATCGTGCCTAGATGGTTAATAACAGTTCAGAGTCCTGGGTCATTGGCAGTGTGACAGCAACTCACGTCCGTCTTCGCCGATGCCCAAAGCAATACACCTGGTATAATGAACATTCCAAGCAGAGTTGTCCGTACGGTGCGTCGTGTCCACCGGAAGCCTAAGTATGCCTCCTCTCGCTATGCAAATCAAGTCAGCGACACTCTGTAACTCTGGAAGCAGTCAAAAGCGCACCATACGGTTGAACCGTTCAATAGCGGGATCTTCCTGCAGGAACACCTAGTTTTAGCAATGGCAGCATCTCGTGAGGCAAAACACGCACTCTGACAGCTCCTAAAGACCATTCCGAGGGACATTGTAAGCCAACGTGCCCTGGTAATTCTGAGAGCTGCGATTACTGACCGTGACCCATGGTTGTGGTGGAGATAATTCAGGCTTTGTTTGTCCCTTGTTTACTCCATTTCCTGACCACGACCACCATCATCACACCCTCTGGCTAGAATGGCATACAACCAGTATCGTGAATGGGACAGAGGAAAGGACGCTTGGAACGATGGCAGTGCATGGAATGACTCTCGGGGGAGTGTGCGTGGTCGCGAGGAGGACTACTACGGCGACGGCAAGCGGCGAAAATTCAATAACGGCGTAGGTTGCACGGTCACTAGCCAATGTCCCTCTAACGGCAGGGCTCTGATATAGGGTTTCGATAATTCATACTCGCATGAAGATGCCAATTATGGGCAGATGCAACGACCTAATGACTACGCTCAGGATTACACGGTCGACGAACGCCCGCAGCAACAGCGTGGCGGGCCTGGCGGCAACTTCACGAAGAAGCGTATGCAACCTAGCGAACCGAGCCCCCATGTCATCTTCCTGGGACTGGACACAGACTTCACCGAGGCCGATGTCTGTCGACTTCTCTAATCCTCTTTATGCACCCGTGACTGAAGTCATTCCTCAATTCCAGCTCCAAGCCTATCTCGTGTCACAAGGCTGCAACATAGAAACAGTGACTATAATTCGAGAGAAATCAACAGGCACTATCCCGTTCACATTTGCTGCTTCGCTTTCATTAACGTGACCTGCCATTGGATTTTCAAAGGTGCATCGAAAGGCTTTGGGTTCGCGCAATTCCCGACGACGGAGCACGCCCGCGCTTTTGTCGACCCATCGTTTCCCTTTGTCCAAGTTCCACCGCCAGCGTCACACGGTGCGTCCGCAGCCACCGCTTTTTACAAAGCGCTGGAAACTGGTGCGCCCCACAACGGACGGAGAGTCAAGATTGATTACTCTCAGAGCGCCCAACATGATAAGGGCAGGCAACCTCGGCAGAACGGGAACGACGGTACTAGGGACATAGGAAACGCGCCGGGTCCTGTCCTGCTGTTCCGGGGACTCGACCCACTCTCAGGCCCTCAAGCAATTCATCAAGCCATGCGGTATTCTTCTGGCGTTGGCAAAGAAGGCGCCAAAGGGATGAAACGCATCATTCTAATCAAGGATCGAGTCACTATGGCTAGCTTTGGCTTCGCCTTCGTAGAGTTCATTGATGTCGAGGTATTTATTTCGACCTGCCTTAACGAGTCGTCTCTGAGTCTCTGCCAGTCTGCGGCCGATGTACTTGGTGCGACTATGTCTGCGCAGATCCATCCGAACGGTTTCAGAATCTCAGACAAGCCTGTTGCTGCTTCATGGGCTCACCCTTGCTCTTTCCAGCCAGCCGATCCTATGCTACGGGACGAGGCTGCCGTCCCCTCTTCGATGAGCCTTGGTGCCATGGAAGGTGGATGGGTCAGGTATTGGGATGAGGCTTCCACGATCGCCGTCTTGGAATTCAAGGTCGAAGCACCCGCGAAGCCTGCAAATGCTGCGCCAACCAAGGAGAAAGAGAAGAAGAAGAAAGCTAAAGGTGTGTGATTAATCCCCTCATGACTGCCGTCAGCTTCACGATGGTTCGCAGTGGAAGTCAAGGACGTCATAGCAGCGCCATCCGTGCTTCCCATCTCCGACAAACCGGTTACACTCAACTTCAGTAAGGGCCCCATCAAGATTGGTGCCAGTCAGTTGTTTCCGATTCCTATATGCGTTCCATTCTCATACTTCCTCGTTCTAGGTGCCGCGTCCAAACCCCTAGCTCTTGGATTCTCCTTGGGAGATGGCGAAGGGGAAGATGGAGACGAGGACGCAGCGGCCGCAGAATTAACTAAAGGTATGTCATAGCCCTTTCACATCCGTCGAAGCACTAGAATCTCACACTCAACTCCATAGCGGAAGCTGCAAAGAAAGTTGCACCGTTGATTGCCAGTAAGAAGGTACAGTGCGGGAAAGCAGCGCAACATCTTGGCATGAGCACCGTCGAGATGCAGAAAAACTCATCGCGTTCCTGCTTCTAGACTGTGAACAACATAAATAAATGGAATCAAGTCCAAGAAGAACTTACCCAGAGTCTCGAGACCTCAAATACTGCCTCAACTTCTACGCAGGTGTGCCATCCTCTACCAGGCATATAGAATAGGTGTAACCAAGTATTCCCTAGCCTCCCGCTGCACCTGTGGCCGCCACGACACAGGCCGTTGCCACTCCAAGCCACTCCAACTCACCAGCACCGAGTGATGAGTTCGAGTATGCAGACACTTCGACAATGGCATGCTTACTGTGTGCTCGTCAATTTAAGACCCTGGATCAGTTGAAGCGGCACAACAAGGAATCTGACTTGCACAAAGTACGTACAACTGCACACGCCATACGCATCTACCGGTTCTCACTGTCTACGCCGTCAGAAAAACCTCAAAGACTCCAATCTACGAGAAGTCGCTCGCCAGAAGGTCCTCGCTCGACAGCAGCCAAAAGCGGCGGAGCAGCCCAAATATCGAGACCGCGCACTCGAACGCCGGGCATTGTTCAACCAGCCTGATGTCCCACTCCCCGAGTCGAGTTCTGCTGGCCCTTCCAAAGTGGCGAAGAAACGCTTTGAAGGACCACCGCCCCCGCCGTCTCCGCCACCTCCTGCTGTTCATCCTGGCAAGGACGAAACGAATGTTGGCAATAAGCTCTTAAAGATGATGGGCTGGAAGGAGGGCACTGGGTTAGGCACAGACGGTGATGGCCGAGTTGAACCCATGTAAGTGAATGCTTGTCCTTATGGTAGAGTAGACATCTAACTCTACACAGTCAAACGGCCATATATGCCCAAGGTGTTGGCTTGGGTGCCAGCAAGCCTAGGGATATTGGCAAGCTGACTGAGGGTTACTCCGGCTACGTCAACATGGCACAAGACGCGGTAAGCTGTCCATTTCATGTACTCGACTTGCATTCACCACTGACATGGCTGTAGGCTAGAGAGCGATACAACAGCTGATTTCTTTGTTCCTCGTTCTTCTCTTGCTGTCTCTCGGTTGTTATTTTTTTGTAATATTATCTATATTAGTCCACTATCCTCAATGCTATCATACCGAAGCAAGCGTCCAATCATTTATCGTCACGCATTACAAGGCTCAGTAAGTACGAGTCCTTCCAAGGCATTAAAACTAAGCGAAGACAACAAAGGCCGCGATGGATGACGCCAACCAGCCAAGTGAAGTCGTGAATGAGGCTGCTCCATTCTGGTTGGCGTTGCCGCCGCCAGGGGCAGTAGATGTAGAGGCCGTGCTGCTTGAAGTTCTGGTAGAAGACGATCCACCGCTGGAAGCTCCCGACGAAGTGGAAACAGGGGCGAGAGTGGAGGTTTCTACGGCACTGGTGGCAGAGAGGGCGGTAGCAGTTCCTTCCTCAACGGTAATGTAGTTTCCCTGAAATGGTCAGATGTCAGCAAGTTATCATTAGGAAAGGTAGAATGCTTCGTTGACATACAGCTACGATTGCTCCAAGGCCACTATCTCTTGCGTACGCGTTGATGTCGAAGACAGAGACACCAATGTTCGGCTGAGAGAATTCAGCTGGCGGGGCGAATGATTCAGGCTGAGCGAAAAGGAGGAACGCGTAACTAGAACAGACGGTCAGTTTCGGGGTATGTGAACGAGGCAGAGGTTCTTACCGATGGGGGCCGCTGCCTGCAGGAGGGGCGGGACCGGCATACTGGGTGATAGCAATCGCGGACGCGCTAGACACCGCGTTGTCTGCAAATTGACGTGTTAATCGTGTAACGTTTTCGTGGCTAGCATACTTACTGTCAATGGTAACACCGTTGACCAGCCAATGGCGGGTAACGCCTGCAGCCTGGTCTGAGCCAACAGCGCCAAAGTCGACCATGGCCAATGTGAAGGGTCCCGACAAAGAAACCGAGCTGTTCGCTGGAGTAACAGTGATAGCTGGAGCGGGTCCGACCTCTACATCCTTACTCAGTACTTTGGTCAATGAAAATAAATGCTATATATTACGAGCTCTGGTCAAAGCTTGGCCTGGGCTAGCGCCTCCGACGCCTTCAGTAAAATTGTCAACGTGTTCTCGCTCAAGATAGATGAATGCCAACCCGCATAATCAGCTACAAGAACGGCGCTCGGGTTGAAGGTTGCCAAACCCGCGGGGACGATGTCCGCTTGCTGGAAGTGCGCCTTAATGGCCTCGACTTCCAACGCCGGGTTGCTGGCGGACTGGGCGACGACGAACGAAGCAAGGGCGATGGGGAGAACAACGAAATTGAACATTCTGGTGAATTTGAAGGAACGAATGTGGTGGTTTGAGTGAAAGAAATTAGCGCAATTGAGTTCGCTGCGAAAAGATTTTGGCCTGCCGGCAGGCCAACGAGGGTGCGGCGGCGTTCTTTGAAAGATAGGGGTGAAACTGTGCCAAGGGCATTGAATCCAGAGACGATGATAAAATATACAGCATATGCATAAATATACAAGGAAAGGATCTACGAGCCTCCACTACGCGCTCTCCCCATCGTCGTATCAGAGTTCCGACCCCATATGCCACCCACAACATTTGAGACTGCCTCCGTAATCTGACGCTGTTGAACCTGCGTATGCTTCACGTAGAATAGGCGAACGTGGGTCGAATTCCAGATCCCCAGGGGCGTCATTCCACGGACGTAGATCTCACCCCATATCATAGATGTCAGCCATACGATTGACGAGTCAGACCACTATCGAGGAACAAGTTAACATCGCGCATGCCACCAAGAAAGCTAGACACGTACAACAAATTTCCTTGGTGCAAGAGGTGGTTTGGGAGGCAGCACACCTTGTAGAGACACGCTACCCAAGAAATCAATAATCGCAGTCACCGAGGTGGGATTGTTCCGGGCGGCCTGTATGTCTTGTACCTTGGGCAACAGTTCTGTAATGAGGAGCATGATGCAGTCCATTGGCAATCTAAAACGCGTGAGGATATCTTTCAGGTCAGCTTCAATATATACGACATACCCTTGCTGCCATGATGTTACCTACAAAAGGCAACCGGTGAGCACAGTTATCCAGGCCACGAATCATTGGATATGTACCCATTCTTGCGTTGGTATGAAACCATTCCGACCCACTGCCGCGGCAGCTGCAGGATCAATGTTGTCGAGCGATACAGACCTTCGTTCCTTCATCTTCCCGCGAGCTTTTTCCGATATCGAAGACGCAGGTGTACCGTTCAGCGGCAAAGTATCCGTGCTATCAGTCCGCTGAGACTCCGGTAGCTGCTCCGTCGAATTCGTCCGTTGCTCCTCAAGTTCCATGAGTCTGACCTTCTCGCTGTGAGGATCCCCCTCTTCGATGTCTGAGGCGCGCATCTTGCTCTTTTGATTACCATCCTTCCGCGCCGCTTCCTCTTTCGCAATACGAGCTCGTTTGATATCTCTGAGACCCCGAGCGAGTGTGAATGTTCCCAAGTCCTCGAATGCTTTATGCGAGTTCAGTATATTGTAGATCAGATGGGGGTTGTCGGTCAGATGGTAGAGAATCACTGAGTTGAAGACTTCCAGCCTGCCGCGTCATAGTCAGGCACGATTCCCCGACGAAGGGAGTCGAACGTACATGAAGAACAGCAAACGTGGGTGACCTTCGTCCGCAAGTAGAAATAACGGGTTCGAAAATGAGGTGAACAGCTGTAGGAGGCGAGCAGATGACGTGACAGTGAGATTCTTGAAATGCGGGGCACAATTGGTCAGCGCGATGATGAGCGCAGGGTAGATGGAGTTCAGAGTCCCTGATGTGGTTGCAATTATAGCGTAGATCGACTACGCAACACAACAGCCAGAAGTCAGAAAGAAAATATTGAACAAGAAAGCAGAGATCACGTACGTTAACGATAAAGTCTCCTGCTGTGCCGCCCGTGTGCCATTTCGCGGGCAATTGGGATTTAATGGGGTTGGAAAGAACTCGTCCAAAGGCAGGCTCCGCAGACAGTGTTTGGATAATGTAGGAAAGTGCGCGACATAGACCATGTTGTTCTAGACGAAAGGGTTTACTGCATAGCATCGAGGACATGGGTACAACTTACCAGTCTTGTCTTTAATTTCTAGGTTGTAGCATAATATATATGCCACTAAATCCATACCCCGCTCGGATTCGAGTAGATAGATACGGAATTTCTGTCATATGAATGTAAGCGTCATATCAAGATCTCGAAGGAATGGTAGATTGTACCTCATTAAGCTCAATCATCTTCCATAGGAATACGACTGTACGGCCTCAGCGACGTCGTGTGAGCACAGAAGGAATGTCCTCACTAGTTTCAAACATATACGGGACAGACTTCCGAGCGCCCGGTAGTAAGTTGCTCATGTTGGCGATCTGCTGTTCAAGAATGGCGAAGATGCCATTGAATATGAACGCGAAATCTTGGACCCTGTGCTACAGATGGTATTCGTCAGGCCCTGCCGTAGTGCCTGTCATAGAATCGGCCCGAACGCACCAACTTCATCAGGAAATAGCGAAAGGCATTTGTACGAGGGGTTGGAGTTGGGGGATGGGTTTCATCCGTCTTCGATGGCTTGTCTCGAGCGCTATCGCTCTGGAAGTCCAGGAGTACACAAAGGACTTGGAAGCACATAGAAATCAAACTCGTACGGGGGTCCTCGCCTTTGAACATTAGGTGGTTGTATGGCAGTTTCCCAGCAACGCTGCTGATTGTCGACGAACCGTATGAGCTAGCGCTCATGGTGGTATTCAGGAGTGAACACAAGATGGTCAGAACATCACGTCGCGGCGTCTGCTGGACGAGATGGAGTGTGTAAAGGGAAGGTTTCGTGAAAAGCGATGAGGGCGGCACGTATATTTGTCTTGAGAGAAGGACCAGAATCAGACGAAGGACTTCAGTTTTGTTACCATCGTATGAGAAGCTGGGTCCGGGATCTGATGTTGATCCAACGCCTTTCTCCCTGTATGTGCGGGTGAGGTATGCAGTATATTTCTTGAGAGGTAACATACCAAATGATATAGTTGATTTTATAGTGGTCGACTTGTAGCTTAGGCGGAAGAGTGAAACCACAACAGAAGAGCAGGTCAATGAGGCAGCTAAACAACCGTTCGCCCAATGATGGTAGAAGTGTTTTTGGCTTCGTCCCAGCCTGTTCTTTGGGGGATGTGGGTGATCTCGCGTCTCCGTTCTCACTATCATCGTCGTCATCAATAACAAACTGGGGCGCTTGCGATTCGCTCTCTTCGTGAACCTGTTCCGCCGCCTGCTTCTTCCACAGAACCTCCAGCTCGAATACACTCGCTTCACCCTCAACCTCGAACACCACAGGTAGGACACGTTGGAGGACACGCAAGCAATTGAGGACCTCCTTCGTCGTGTTTCGTTCCGCTGAACCTGTCCCCGATTTAATCAGAGAGGTGGCATAAGCCGTGACAGACGCGGTCGTCGCTGACGGAAACGTGTGATCGGAGACGAGATTGAATAACCGAGAAGAAATGACACGAATGAGGGTGGCGACGTTCTCTGGGGCTTCAGCCAGAGCGCGTCGTACTGGTGAGCCAAATGATTAGCGTTTCGCAACCGGTCCCATGAAAGTAATACCATACTATCGTTGGGTGTAATGAGAGAGAAGACATCTGAGGCCGAGTCGAACAGAACGACGTACTATGGCCCAATGTCAATGATATTCAGCAATCAAGAGTATAGCAACTCACTTGGTCCCAATAACTATCCGTTTCAAGGATATTCTAGGGTGACATGAGAACGGCAACCAGTCAGGAATCTTAAGGCGTACTCGTGTAGTCGCTAACTTAGATATCCCCCCCGGCTGGCTGCGAAACGCCAGCTTCGGCTCGTCCCCAAGCAAGCCAAACGGTGCGGCAAATTTCTGAGGGAACTTGGCAAACATACGGACCAGCGCCGTTGTCGGTATCACTGAAGATGAGAGTAGAGGGTAAGTTATATATAGTGCAGCACAGCCACTGTGATACGTTACGCTCTTCGAAAGTGAGGTATGATATATATATTCCAGTCGTAAATTGTGCTGTCGTACATTAAGTGGTACGTCTATATACAATGTTGAGATACAAGCTTTGCAATGCAAGATATGTCGGAGGGTCCCATTGTTTGTCATGCAGGGGAATGGTTGGGAGGGTGCAATGGCAGCGTCGGGACACGGTCGCGACCTGGGATTTTGAGAAACATATCGTAGAATGACTCGTATGCACCCTGCGTGTCATCAAGTAGATCCCTTAGCAGGCTCTTTTCCCTATCCGTGTCACCGTATTCGTTGAGTTTGAAGTCGAATAGGTCCTCGAGGGGGTCTGGATTCGGTACTGGAGTTTTCGAAAGCAGTCTGCTGCGGATGTCCGATTGCACTAGCTGCTTAACTCTCGGCAAAACTATACCTCGCCACTCCTCCCAAACCTCAGTGTCTTTCGGAAGTAAAGAGTCTAGTATCCCCCGGGCGTAGCGGTCGATTGCGTCGACCTTGAGCTCGGAGTACGGCAGCCCGCAGAGCATTGCAAACACTACCGCCGACGTCCGCGTAGGCATTTCCACCTTTGAGACTCGTTTGCCCGTAGATTCCTTGAGGGGTATATTCTTCATCAGAAGTCTTTGCTGTAGCTGATCCTTGTCTATGGATGAGATATACGCATTGTAGATCCATGAGATGGCGAGCGTCGTAAGGAACATGATCTGTCCAAAAAGACCACTGAGTGGAATGAGGAAGAGCTGAGCAATAAACTGGATGGTCAGCGACATCGCGCTGAGCCCAATTTTGTTGTACCCCTCGTCCTTGCTGTATTTAACGACAATCTTGCCTTTGACGATGTAGTTGATGGATGCTTCGGTGCCTCTGCAAACGACAAAATGGTCCCGATCATCCAATATTCCGTTTCCGGAAGGGGAATGAGGGGAAGGTTGAGGATGACGAAGGAAGATTTCCGCTGAGCCAATCAGGTAGCACGCCATGCCATTGCAGAGGATGCCATACAGGATGACACCGAACGCAAACCACTCGGCAGACAACCCGCACAGAATGCAGCACGCGAGGTTCATCGAAATCGGGATCGAGGCGATGGCTACGGACCAAAGGGGGGATTCAGTCTCGTCATACTCAAGCCGAGTCTCCGTCGACGTCCCCGGGGTTCGGACCAAAAAGTCTGCAATGGTGACGTTCGTCGTTGTCGTGGTGCGCTGACCTTCCTTGCGCGCTTCGGATAACATCGATGGCACCGCTTTCACTTCACTACGACAGTATTGAGTAAAAGCTTGCGCAACATGCCCCGTGTGGCCCAAGGCAGTGCCAGAAACGACGCCTCTGAACTTTGGTCCACGCTTCCCATCGAGTCCAAGCAGCGTAGCTGGGTCATCGTTCGCTCCAGGATAAATTCCATCCCAGAAGCGAGAGACGGGGAGCTTGCCGAAGTGCTTGGCGATGGTGTACGAGCCGGGTGAGTTGTACCACCCCAGCCATTTCCGATACTTGTAGAAAGGCATGCTTTCCATGGCCGAAATCGCCTCTTCTCCTCCAAGGAAACCGACAATGCCACCGACATCGAGATTGAAGTCTGACTCGCTCAATGGTTGGAGCATTCGAGGGCTGATAGACTGGTGCTGAGTTCCATCGCGACCAGCAACAGAGCTCACTTACAGCTGTTCGATAAACCACTCGCAACCGTCTTGGGGGTCTGCAAGGAAAGAAACTGAGAAGCTCTGTCAACAAGACACCGCAATATATACTTGCCTGGATTCTCGAATGTGGTGCATCAGAACAACAAGCGCCTTTACATCGTGGTAGTACGATCGCCGTGGGCAACCACTGTCGCGTCTGCGGAATCAATTTGCCCGAAGCCTCACGTTACGTAAGCCCAAGTACAACGACCTTTGTAATTTAATTATGCACTGTAAGCGACATCCAAGGAATGTATCTACATACATACAATAGAGACTTAAAGAACAACGCAGCGACTTGATTTGCATGGAAGGATGGAAGACGTTGCTTACAACCCTCAGTTTCGATCGATGCACGCTTCAATTTGAAACAGCTGTTAGACAAGGATCGATCCAAATTCGCGGAGCTGCGCAACATAGCCGGTTAACAGCCGTGTGGGCATGGGCAATGTGAGATGTACCGTTGTACGCACAAACACTCAGTAAAGATTGAAGTAAACAATATGAATCGAGAACATCAGCGACCTGGCCAAGCTGCCGTACATATTCACCACTCGGTATCTTGTCTCATCCGTCGTAGGGGCAAGGCGGTATTGAGGCATAACACGCCAGTATGAAATCGGGGAGCCTGAGTGATCGTTGGTGGCATCCAATCAAATAGGTTGACAGCCTAACACATCTAACCGGCCAACTCTCTTGACCAGTAAGTCACAAACGGGCTTCGCACCAGAAGTTCTCAATTTTGGGTGGCAGTGAGAGTCTAATGATCAATGAGAGGGCACTCAATAGGGTTATTGTGTTAGAAGTTTCGTCGTAGTGGTCATTGCCCATATCTGAACGCAAACTACGTTCGCAATAACTATCTAATACTTTTCGGACAGGACTGTCGAAACAATCAGTGAGGCTAAACGCCACGAAATGAACGGCAGTACTTACTCAACGTGATAAGGGACGTCCAGCCAGTGAACGGGTGACTGTCGGTGGCGGCGTTAAGAACTTGACAGAGAAATTGCAGGCGGGGGGGTGTACTAACCTGCGCTGACCTTCACCTGTCATAGCGTTATACTGCTCCCACACATACCCTGTTCGTTCATATTCCTACAGCAATTTACCTCGTGTTAACATGCATCAAACAAGATAAGCTATTCGGTTCCTTACCTTGAAAACGTTGTTTATGACATTCTGCCTCAACTTCGTATATATCTCCTGCGCGTGGGCTTGGTGTGGTCCTGGTTGCTTCGCGTATGTCTAATGCACATATGTCAGTGAGTCCCCTCTGCTGGCGAAGGCAACGACGTACTTTGTGTAGAGCGCTCAAGGCAAGATAATTCATCTGGATCCATATTGGTCCCTTCCAGTAATTTTCGCCTTTGCCAAACTCGGGGTGTGAATGCGACAGACTGCGAAGGCCGTAAGGTGTCCAAAGATGGGCGGGATCGCGCATCAGCGACAAAATATGGGGGAGATGGGGGGAGTCGGGTGGAAGGAGTTGGAGTAAGAAGGGGAACAGGGAGAGGTAGCCTTTGTGACAGACGAAGTACGATTCATCTAGAGAACTGGAGGGTTAGAATTGATCAAGCGACCACTCGAGACGTCACTTGCCTTCGTCATTCACGCCTACGTCGCAGTACATCTTATCTTCCTCGCTCCAATGAAGGTCTGGCAAATCGAGAGATTCAGCAACCATGCACAGCGTGCACACATGCATGATTCTTACCCTCGATATTCCCAATGATAGCCTTCTCGATCTCGATGAAGGTTAACTCATCATCAGTTTCCCCAATGAACCCCGCAATCTGCTTCATCGTTCTGGTGAAGAAAGCCATCCACGAAATCAAGTCCAGATGCAGTTCGCCTGCATGTGGCGGACCGCGAGGGTAATCGTCCATTCCACTGGTCAAAACATGGGTCTCAGTCCGCCCTCGCCATCTGTAGGCTTCTGTTCTCGAGCGCGCTTGACGACCGTATTGTTTGATCTGTCCCCGCTGAGTGCGTCGGAACCAGTCGTAATGTCTCTTGAGGGGTTTGTAGATAGATTTTAGGAAAGCCATAGCATGCTCCGGGGATTCAAGGTATTTACTACCAGATTTAGGGCTGTCAGTTCGGAGAGGTATCTGAGACCCTCCGACTGAATAATCCATCCCAAGATCCTGCGATGAAGGGCCAGATGATTGGGCTTTCAGGCGTTCAATGAAAGCAGTTACGGCGACAGTGAGTGTCGGAGGATTTGCGTAAGTCGGGACTTGCGTCTGGAACTCCACTGGGACCTTGCTGCGCGCTTCCTCTCCAAGAATCTGTTCGCGAGCAACCCAGCCGTCCTCATCAATAAGGCCAATCCAATCCTTCAAAATCTCTAGGCTAAATGAAACATCATCAGCAAGCATTCTCCTCAACGAGTCGGGACAAATATACCTGAAGTCGTTATCCCATTCGCCAATATGAAGAAGATGGAATCCCTCGTCCCTGGATCACGAAGTCAAGTACTGCCTCAGTGCGCCATGTCAATGCATACCAGTAGAACCCTCGCGGGAAGAAGCTACGACTCGGAGTAGCTGTGAGCAGTGCTTTCGGTTCCGTAATGGTCGGCCCGTTGTCGAAATTATGGCTGGAAGTCTCGTCGTCTTCGTCCCATTCATGGGCAAACCCTCGATTGACAATAGAAGTGCCATAGAAATATCCGACACCTCCGTTGAGATTGGCAGTGATATCTCGGGAGAAAGATTCGAGGGAAGCGCGGTTGGAAATGGGGTAGTCGGAAGGGATGGGGAAAGTCGCTTGAAACCGTTGTTTGTAAGATGCAACCAGTGCAGGAATCCCTTGATCGAGTATAGAAGCTGTTGGAGTGTGTCAGTATACACTCGTCTAATCAATCGGCGCAACACACGGCTGAGTTTCTGTTTCGCGCTTCCACTGTCATAAAGGACGTCAAATTGGAATGGACCCTCAAACATCTTCTGGTATGCGAAGAGGTTACTGCTAGTATAGACCTCGTCGGGCAACTGTAGAGTGAATGATGGATGCGGCGGTGTGGGCGATTCCCGGTACGGTTGGAGGACTCCTTGAGCGCGCTTGATCAAGTTGTTCATGATAATGTCTACTCACACATTAGTTGGGCTAGTATGAGTCCTTTCGCGCGTACCTTTGGCTTTCCATACGTCCCCTGGCGGCACAGTCAGCCCGAGATAGTGAGTCTTGCCTATGCGCTCTTGGAACTCTTCGTAATAAGGTCCCTCAGTTGGTGCGACGTTGTTAGGGCCTAATAGACATGTCACTCATAGGTAACGCGAGGAGTAGACGTCGAGGCATCCGTACCATCTACAATCTTGAGCGTGAATTCATCCAAATCGGGGGTAGACCCCGAGAGTTTAATAGGTCCCTCCAATCCCTGTTAATCGCTGTAAGCGGGATTCTTAAGTTCAGGCATGCCAGCTCACGTTCTCGTCCTCATCTGTCTCCATATCCAGTCCGCCAATACCTTCAAGCCCGAAGTAAAAGATGGTAGAGATACTGGATGGCGTAGCTGCACGGACATTATTCTAACACCCAAGGACTAGAAATTGACTTGAGACTCACAAGGATCAATGGGTTCACCCTTGACTCGCGCGGCCCAACTTCCCCCATGATCACCACCCGCAACCTTCAAGAACTCGGTCGTGATTTTGACGTTATTACGCGTGTCCTTGATGACTTGCACTCCACCCTCACTGGGGTCATATTCCGTCCACGTATAGCTGGCAAGGTTGTCCCCTTGATCGCACGCATGTCTGGTTTCTTGGTAAAAGTCATTCAAGTGTCCCCCATCCCAAAGGCAGTACATACGACCCAAGGATTGGTAGTCCTGCGTTCCAAACCACATGAGGCCGGTCATAAGAGATTGCGGGAGACGCGGGCGCAGCCCAAAGTACAGGTTCGGTCTATACGCCCCCCATAGCAGTGTATCGTTTACGTTGTGGGCCAGCACCACTGGGGTTACCAGCAGCAGGCTGAACAGCGTCAGCATTTCGGAAATAGTAGAGTGTCACTGTATACGAATTCGACTCTGGACACGGTGGCAAGTCATCACGTGCCGGTTGCCAATTCCGTCCAAGGCGGCGAGTTGCCCTGGGCAGTGTTGAGCGCCATCACTCCCACGCCAATACAGCGCGGACTGGCTGTGCCGTTCCGAGGCCGGTGTCCACAGTCCCGGCAATCATCAGCACCTGTCCCGCTCGTTCTAGACAGGCGGTACAACCGATTTCCATTGTTTCAACCGCTTCAGAGCTGTATGACCACTCTCATTGTGGAATTAATGCGTGTATTAGCTACCGTCAGATGATTCTACACCGTGTCAATGGCCGGAGCTACTAGACAGGATTGCTGTAGAGTTAATGTTGTCTAGGTCACCACCCCCGATATGCCAGGGACGGGACGCACCTGTGATGGGAAGGGGCTATGCCCCCACAATCTATAATAAACGTGCGTCGTGCGAGGGACTCATAAATTATCGCATCGCCGCCTCACCTTTCATTTCACTTTCACTTTCACAGCACTACACCACCACACTATGCCTGCGACCCAATTTGGAGACAACAGCACCGTCGTCGGTGATCCGAGCCCTCCCTTGCCCACTACGAAAGGTCACTTGGATGATGGCTTCCATTCTTCTACTTCCAACGGACATGCGAAGGGCAAAGCCAAGCTTGATGAATTCATCACAACGGCAGACTACATGTCGACGGACAGACCTTTCTTTGTGCCTATTGGCAAGGACGGTTTGATTGCAGCACTCCAGAAGCTTGATGCTCAGCTAATCAAGGTTTGTACCACTTCGCCTAAGAAAATGACCAATCTTAATGTAACTAAAATGATACACTCAGTCGGGGAGAAACAAAGTTCTGTCTAAGAAGGTGATTCATCACCTCCAAGATCCATGTTAAAAAACGCAATTGTTGACTTCAAGAAATAGGCACCTGTAGATTGGATAGGCAAAGAAATCATGCCTGGCCAAGTTGGCCTCATTAATCACGGTGGTACTCCGAAGATCTTGACAAGACCGGGTCGCTACCCCGGCTTCCCCCTAAGAAACTGGTGGGCGCGCTCGTGGGCTGGGGTCAAAGGCCGTAAGCGCATCAGCGATTCGTGTAATGCACACACCGTTAACCTGTTTTCTAAGTCTCGGATACTGTCATCGAATTCCAAGGTCTCACCGTGGTACAGGTATCGCAGAACCAGGCAGCCGTCATTTCTGATCCGCAGAACCACATCTTCGTCATTCGAAATGGAGGGTGATTTACTTCTTCCTCTCTTGCTCACCCAATCTCTAACATGATCCCAGTTTCGTAGCAATGGCCATTGAGGGCACCTATGATGTGCTCTCGATCGTTGACCAAACACATTTGCCTGGCGTCGTGAAAGATCGCCTCACTGGCGTGACTCTAGGATGGACCCACGAGGTCAAGATGACGAGCCGTGTTGGTGACGCGGAAGAACGCGAATACGTCGTGGCGACATTGTAAGCACCACATCTCGTTTATCTTTACTCTCATGGTCTCACATCAACACCTTCTAGCTTGAACATCCCAGCCAGCAATTGTGCTATTCTTCAACGCGGCGACGACTTGGAACTTCTTCCTGCTGGTCAATCTGTTGTCACCAACCCCAGTGTCACTCTCCGTGGTCTGTACACCTTGGGTGAGAACCAGCTGGAGATGCCAACGAAAGACATGTGCGTTCCTCTCTCTCTCTCAACATTCCGGCCCTCAAATTAACACTCGATTAGTTTCACCCGCGACCAAGTGCCCGTCAGCCTTACAATCTACTTGAAATGGTGACTCCCCTTCGCTGATTCTCTGTGGGAGAGATATTAAACTATATCACCAGGCAACTCACGGAGCCTCTGAAATTGACTACCCACGGCTACAACACACCCTATGATGCACTGCGTGATAAGACCCAATCAATACTTACACAGATCGTAGCCCACCTCGACTATTCGGCTATGGTAAGTGACACCACCCCTTGGGAATTCAGATATGAAACCAGTATATATTTAGGTCAAGCAACGGTCATTGGGTCCTGATAACATGCAAGAAGACCCGTCGTCGGCGTTCTTGGATGCGTTGAGAACCCGCGCGATGGATGAGATGCACGAGGCTGCGTTGGAATACGGTATCGTGTTGAAGGATCTGGGTAAGCAGACAAAAAATATAACGGCGATGACATCTATTTACTCCGATATCCTAGCTGTCATCGATCGTCAATTCAAGGGAGAAATCGCATCAACCATGGACAAACTCACTACGCGTGCCCTGCAAGCTCAGGTGGAAGCCGCGGTAAGAAGACTCGAGCTCGATCCCCGATTTCCTGTGCTGATCGGATACAATAGAATGTAGACAGAGAGAACAGCAACAAAGTGAAGCAAGAAGAGGGTGCTCTTGCTGTTGCTCGCATTAAAGCACAGGCCCGCAATACAGCCGCAGACGCTGAAGCATACAGCGTCGTTACTGCTGCAAAGGCCCAGGCCCAGCGACTCAAGATTGAGGCTGAAGCTCAAGCCGAAGCGACTCGCCTAGCGGCCGAGGCTGATGCACAGGCTATCAAGACCAAGGCAGAGGCAGACGCACAGGTTGTTGACCAGTTCGCCAGAGAGATGGAGCTCAGGCGTATGGAGGTCGCGCGTGTCAAGGCCTTTGGCTCGAAGACTATCTTTGTTCCCTCCGAAGCGCAAGGTTCACAGATGGGTAGCGCAATGGCGCTTGGTATGGCCGCTGGCATGGGTGCGGACGCCCGACGTGCAGCCCAGTAAACGAAGTAATTTCAGTGCAGCAAATTTCAGTAAAGCAGGTACCACTCTCATTTCCCCCCTACTCACTCCATCTTTAACGGACTATTTAACGGACTATTTATTTGATGTATTCCGAAGCTTCAGTACACCTCGTAATCCAATAATACTCAGTACATAACCAAGCAAACGGGTATAGTAAATAAAAGATGGTGGTTTTCCGGTGGTAAAGTATGTGCGCAGTGAATCTATAGGGAGATCTAAATTACAAGGCCCTGAGATGATATTCTGAAGGATGGTGCATTCCCCTGTTAGGGGACAAGTGGTACGCCCGCTGCGGGTAGGATGGGGTGCTATGTGTAGTAGCCTGGTAGTTATTAGGATAAGGTGTGATCTTGCATGCTTCTTCAACGTGGAAATATGAAACAACAGTCCCACAGACACCTGTACGAATGTGAGCTCGAGGAAGGTGCTTCGGTGGTGGGGACTTACCAATCAGCGCAATTAAGCACCAAAGCGCGAGGGTCAATCCTCCAAAGCTGCATGAAGATGGCAGAGCTTGGTAGTCCGCGCAAAGTGCCCCTCGGGAAATGCGTAGAGCTGCGTGGAAAATTGCCACTATAGGAATGTGCATTCAGTGAAGGATTGTGAAACCACCGATAGTGAACTCACCGAGTGCGAGGAAGAACAAGATGCCGAACGTCCACATGCCCTTGATATTTCGACGAGAGATAGGATACCGTGTACGAACATGCGTGTAAGCAGCGATCGCCACTGAAACTGCGAACACGCCAAAAGCAAAGGTGGCAAGAAACGCGGTGAACGTTGGGAGCGGGCTGAGTGCTAATAATCAGAGACTATGTTAGCAGGGAATTGACTGGGTGGTATATCGTGTATACGCACTGTTCGTCTTCAACAACGCCGTCAATGCAATAGCAATCAAGATAAAGTCACAGACACAAAAGAAAGCTGAGCGGCACGCATGATTAGTCCAAGAGGACAACGGGGGCGGGTGAAGTGCGTACCTAATAGCATCTCTTCAATTGCAGCATGAGGGAGCTTAGCCATGATGTACCAGACAGACGGCGTTGGAGGAAGAAGAGGAGAAATGTAGGGATGGCGTTGCAAGAGCACGGGTGCTTCTGTCCTGAACATGTAGAGGAAGCTATTTAAAGGAACATCTGTGGGTTTGTGGAAGATTCGCGGCCACGCAGCTGTGGAACGTCGTGCCACCCTTTGGCTTTGGCTTTGTGCAGTTCCCTAAGTAAGTTTATGGAGACCACAATCATGGGCTTTGTCCTTAACACCTCCCCGAGGCCACCTGACACCACTCGAAGGCTTTGTCCCAGCGTATTGGGTCAAGAGTCGATCATGTTCTTGGACGGCTCCGAATGAGTATTTGTGAAAGATCGTCCATTCCATATTCAAAGGGAGGCACATAATATATTGTACAAACGCTGGGAATGAAAGGGATAAATGTATATGTGTAGCGAGAAAATCAGTTCGTGGGGGATGGAGCAGAGCAGGACAAAGACATCACTGATCAAAGCTGTCTTGTATCACATCAGTCTTCACCCCGCCACAATTAATGCAACAGCAGACGATCACGCATCAGACGGAACTTCCAGCCAGCCCTCCGTACCGAACGTGTTCTCTCCTGAGTAGCTGACATATAGGAAGTTGTCCTCGTCCCTTCAAAGCAATCAGTAGCAGGAAGTGACTCGATTAGCATCAAACTCACTTGTGTTCCTCGTATATAGCACTCATGAGGGCCGCTGTTGGTGGTAGGACCTCATCCACGAATATAAATATGGCCTTCTCTGGTGCGAGCTTGATGCGTTTCCGTATTACATACACGAATTGCCCCACAGTGAGATCCTAAGAATGATAGGTTGAGCGTTGTCCATATCGCTGTGATGAACTTGCATACCGATGGCACAAGATACTTCTTCTTGTCAATGGTGGGTATATCTGTGCGGTCGGCCTTCTCGCAAATGACCTGTACAAAGAAGTCGTTCGGTCAAACGCATCCTATCGCAAACCTGCGAACTCACGGGGATGCGATCTGGATATTTCTGTCTTATGCGCTCAGCCTCAGCCTTGCGCTTCTCTGTGCCATCGGTGACCATTGAGCAAGTTCCAAGACCAGCTGCGGATGAGAAGGCGTACCAAAGGGATGCTCATCCTTGAATTTGGACCTCATATTCGTAGTATAGCGGGGCGGCGGGGAAAGTGGAAGAGATGAAGCAGGAAGTGGTGGTGGTACGAGTCCAAGGTTGGCGACCAAATGGTATGCAGCCTGCTTATGAGACACACGCGCCTGTATTGGCTCTGACTCGAACAACAAGCAACAACAATGCCTCAACTGGATATAAGAGGCAACCTGGTACGAGCCCCTTTATCCCCTTTTCACCCCTTTCAGTTCTGGAGAAGGCTACGAATCGCGCTCTCTCTCGAAGTGTCGAAACACGGAACGTCCAGATATTTATACAGCACAAATAACATCTAACAGAGCAAGCTCTTCTCGTAATTATGCAACCGCTAACTCGGGGGCGCCCCTAATATCTTCCCTGAGTTGGCGAAGTAGGTATGTAACTCGCGGCTTCTGTACATTTAGTGTATCAAAATCTGACTATACGAGATAAGTAGAGGAAGAGACTCTCAGATCTCATTCGTATGAGTATTCAGAGTTTTTATCCTCGTCAGAAAGACCCAACACCTCCTCCAATGTCACAATCCAGCGGGAAGAGGGACCCGCTCGTGGAACGGTAGTTTCACTAATATATTAATGGAAGTCTTTTGTTACATGCGGTAGCTTCACCTCCAGTACCTGTTCGAAGTGTTCAAACAGGTTCATTCTCTCGATCAAGTACTAAGTCGTAGCCGGTGTGATCGATTGGACATTTGACGGCGAATCACCGTGCCCAGCCTGAAGAGGTCACTCTAATTAGGTACGATAAATGGGAGTGTATACTAAGTAAAATACACTGCCCACCGATCGCGATGCCCCGAGGTAGCTCTGAGGGTGTTAATAAGTGCTTGGTCGGTATGAATAGCCTCCGGTGATATAGTCGACATCTTTTCAAGACAAAGAGGTGCATCAGTATCCTTCTTGGGTTGGGATTCGTTACCGACGAGATGGATGGCGGAAAAGGGTCGTAGAGCCACCACGCAGTGACGCTGAACTTATATAGAGTGTGTGTTAAGGATTATAACAGGAATTTGTGGTATGGGTACACATTAACACAGGCAGAAAAAAGTAGATCTTAAGCTAGCAAGGGACGAGGGAGCGGACCCTCTGCGGTTGAACTAGTAGATGGTTGACTATCCCATTTGCCAGACCATGCTCATACCGGCCTCGAGTTCATCCGAGTCAATGTCGCTGTATGGATCATCGTATTCTCCATCGTATCCGTTGTATTCGTCTTCTCCGTCATCCTCCTCGTCAATGAACGCATTGATGCCTAATATTTCTCCCGAATGCAATGTGGCGGAGTCCCAATGGAGCGCCCCACATTGTTCCAACTCCCGAACGATACTAAGATGGATATCGCATCTAGAAAGTTCCAACTGGAAGGCACTGTCAGGTCCTTCGAGTGCTTTGCGTTCTGCGACGAAGCTTTTGATCGCGGAGGTGAGTCGATTGTTGAAAAGGCCCTTCACTAGTGTAAACTTTTTGAGGATGGGGAAAGGGATCCATTCATCGTCTTGTGGTTTCATCAGCATTTGCATAAACGCTTCATCTGCGTCCTCGACTTTCAGTTCCTCTGCGTGCCCAAAGTAGTCGAACAAATCCATCCACGTCGTTCTTTCAATCAACGGGAAGCGACCGCTGAGAGCAAGTGTGCGGATGCTTGACGACGGGATCTTGTTAGCTAGCTTGAGTAGCTCGACTGTAGATGAGTCCAACCGGTAGCAGATAATGTCAAGCCATGAGACGTTGCCGACCGATGCCTTCAATTGCAGTTGACTAGACAATATTTTCAAGATAGACACTTCATCGACTTTGGCTGCAACGACACTGTTCGCGAAGTACAACACTACGTCTGCTAGGTTGAGGGAGAGGGGCACTTCGGCAGTGCATTCGAAGCGGACGCGTGAAGAAGCCGGATAGTTGATATACTGAAAGAGCGCTGCACTCTCAGAGTAGCTGGTTTTGATGGATAATTGTGTGAGCCGGGGGAGCTCGACCGTTGTACGATCGTTTATCTCCCCGGCAGACATTCCCGCGCGATCGTGTTGAAATTCTAGCTCCTCTAAGAAAGGTGTGCTACGGAGGAGTGACAGCAGCAAGCCAATCGACATCGATCGGGACACTGATTTAACAGTGAGATGACGAAGGTGAGGAAGAACAGGAATGTCTGGGGGTAAATCGACAGAAAGGAGTATCAACGTGTGGAGTGAAGGCAGTGGGACCTTCAAAACTTGCGACATCAACGCCGGGAAAGGTGTTGGACTTGGAGTCGGATTGATGCGCAGAGACTGCAGCTTCGTAGCTGGGGTAATCGCCGAGCCTGAGGAGGGGGTGAAAAGTTCCAGGAGGGTAGAATAATCAGCGTAGATATGTAACTGCTGGATCCTGGCAATGTGCTTGAAAATCTCCTTTTCGATAAGCCGTTGCTCCTCGCGCAGCGGTTGCAGTCGCCCTGATAAACCCAACATGCATTCGACGAATAGGGGCGCGGCTTTGGAGCGTGCTAACATGGTGGAAGTCCATTCGAGGCTCTTGACGCGCGAAGTGTCCATCTCGTTCCACAGGCGTGGGGTGTTGAGGGCAATGTCCCGCCAAGCACGGCATACGCCTGCGACATTCAACCAACCGCCTCCCCTGTCACGAGTTTCACCGTAGGATAGGGGAACTGTAGACATTGCCTTCACAATGATGAATATTTCGGAGATCAACTCGTTTGGGAACTTGGAAGTAGGGGAGTACGAGTTTCGGCGAGTCCGTAGTTCACGAACGGCTGATTCGTGTACGGCAATTTCCTCGTCGATGACTGCTAGAGCGCTTGCAAGCTCCAATGCGGCAGTCGAGACCCTCGCCTGAAAATTGTGAGCATTACGAGATATGTGAGTGGCAATAGAAAGTACCGAAAGCATTTTGATAACAACTTGTTATAGTTACCGGACAGCTAGTTGGTCAAGTGAATTGCGAGCGAAAGGGACCCCCTATAGGCTACGACTAGCCAAGTTACTTAGAGGAGCTATGTTTTGGACTCGGTTGGGGAGCTGGTCTACTGCAAACCGATGTGATGTGTACTTCTGGAGGTATGGTCGGTGTACGGTTGCAAGATAACTGTCGTCGCAGTCAGGCTGAGTCCTATCGTGCATCCGCCAGTCATGTGACTTCAGGGCTTCATTGCCTAATAGTGATTTACGTGCTAAGCTCTCATTTCCGGAGCAGTTGGCAAGTAACTGGGATAATGGACTTGATGGACTGAGGCGCGTTTCTGGTGTTGCGTGGCACCTCGATGCTGATTTCGGCAGGTCAGCAGGAGGAAAAGCCTCCTCAAGCTTCGGCGGAGATAGACCCCGACGGTGGACTGAACTCGTCGGGGTGCTGCCCCTCCCTGATCCTCTACGTTCCCGATCTCAGCTGGGTCCTCCAAGTAACTTGGATTCAAGGGGGCCAGCAAGGGAGTGATTGGGGCGTGTTGTGGCCCTCCCTCATGTAGCATTCTGATTGACGATTGGGGCGCCATCGTCGAAACCAGGATCACTGTATACATGTTCCGGAAGGTCGTAATCCTTCCAGTATTGCTCCCATTCATCGTCTTCGGCGACCTCAAAGTTCGCGTTCGTTAGGTCCTCAACAAAACCCACATCAAGAGGCAGTTTACTGCGAGGTATCGATGGATCGTTGCTAAGCACGGAGGCAACGGGCGGGGCGGGGCGTTCCAGGCTGGGTGGAGCCAGCACTCGCTCGATTTGAGATGCAGAAGAATTGTCATCGAATAGAGTCGATATTCCGGCCTCGGTGACGATGTAATCCAGCGAGGCTGGAGGGGCCACAGAACTAAATATGACGGTGACCCTTCGGATGAGGGTAGACTCCTGGTCAGTGGAGGTTTGCTGTGACCTGGTAGGAGCGGCGTCGCGCGAAGGCTTCTGGACTCTGGTTCCTAAGTCATCTTCAGATATGTATCGTCGCCTTCCAGTCCGGCTGAGGAGTATTCGTGCGTTGACTTGGTTGGCCCAGACGAGACCTAAGCTTACCTCTTTGGAGTCCTCCAAAGGTATGCTATGGGCGCGGCTGAACCACTTGGACTGCTCAAAATAGAGTAGGTCATTATCGAGCCCTTCCAGGTTTATTTGCCGTGCAAAGACATCCACGACCTCGTTCAGCACCAGGATTGCGACCTGATGCTTACTAGCAAGTGTATGCAGGCCGATGGATATCTCGGAGACGCTTCGTGACCGCTCGACAAGTGTGTTTGTCGTAGTTTGAGCGGAGGTATGAAACAGTTCGGCAAGGGCGTCGATGACGATTAGCTTTATGGGACGATCATTGGGTTTGCTTGCCAGGAATTGAGGAAGAGTTGTGGATAGAATTTGGAGGAGGGTAGCTATAGTCGGCGTGGATATCGTGTGCACATTCGACAGACCACAGAGGGTAGAAGACAGTAGTGGATGCGCGTCCAGGATTTGTAGTAGACGCGTAGTAGGAAGGGTGGAGGATGTAGTTATATAGCAGGCTGAGCTAGACAATCCCCCAAGCCTGGGTGGCAGTTGAACAAGAAGTGATAGTTGGAGCGCTAGCTGTGTCTTTCCGGCCGCGCTACACATTTAATCGCTGAGCACATGGGCGTCGATTTAGCAAGGGGACAACAAGCAGGAAGAAGTACCTTTCTCCAGCAACTTCCCATATCATTCCGGTTCGAATCCCACCCCCAAGCGCATGATCCAAACGTGGGTCGCCTGTGGTTATCTTCTCGTTCCCTTCGTGTTTAATTTCCTCGAGGCGCTGCAACGGTTGCAGAGATGCTTTGCAGAACGTATCTACAAGCGCTTTCACCTCTGCGAGAGAAGTTTTACATCGGCGCGCGATCTCAGCTGGAGGAGTGAGCAGCAGTGCGTCTGCAGTGTTGATATTTCCTAACGGCCGTGTTAGCCACCAAGTGGAAATTGACATAGTTCGCATACTTGCCCTTTCTCAGAAGGGCCTTCTGCACGTCTTCAAGCCCTGTGAGTTCCGGCGCTCTACTTGAAGCCATTTACACTGTTACACGACGGGCTCATGTCGTGGTGACTGGCCAGAGTTGTGGTCTAGGGTCAACTTCGAATGTTTCCGCGACTTCCACGTGAGCTTTGCGAACTCCTGTTCACCCCTGACATGTGCAGTTGCGCTCATTGTGTTCTGCACCAATCGGGACACTAGTGGTTGTTCGAAGACATGCGATACGGCGTTTACATTCAAAATGATATACAGTGCTACTCGTATCTACTCCTTTCCGGGCCTGATGGGCTGAACGCGAGGTTGTTTATCGATGAGGCCGGCATTCTTGAAGAAGATCGGGAACTCGGCACCATCGCCCTGTAGAAGACATGTTACACGACAGAAGATCTTATATAGATAAGCTGTACTTACGACCATGGTGTTAGGGAAGCCGGGGTCGAAAGGAATGACACTTTCGAGCTCCTTGATTTGCTCGTCGCTGATGGTGATGTCGAGTGCTTCCATGTTGGCATAGAAGTGTTCAACTTTACGGCCACCAATAATTGGGAATACGTATGGCGTCTTGTGCATCAAGTAGGCAATAGCGACTGCGATTCTCTCCAGTCAGGGTTGCATAGCAGGAGGGGTTAGCTGGCATACGCACCAGATGTTATGTGTTTCGCGCCGACTTCCTTGGCGACCTTCTCGAGTGCTCGCGACATCTTGACCTCATCTGGAGACCTCTCCCAGTTGGGGCCAACCAACATACGACCTTTCTCTCCGGTCTCCCGCCGGCGCTGTTCTTCCGCGTCAGTACGTAGCTTGCCGCCGGCAAGCACATTCCATGGAGCTAATGCCAGCCCTGCAAACAAAAATAGTTGGTTTCTGTAGGCGGACGCGGCAAAAGGTTATTTATTCACCTTCAGCGCGGGCCATAGGGATGATGTCGCGCTCAAAGGATCGCTCCATCACGTTCCAGGCTCCTTGGTAGATGGAGAAAGGTGTTTTTCCGTGGTCGCGGGCAAACTGGTTAGCACGGGAGACGACCCAAGCCGGTGTATCGGAAATGCCCTATAATTAAACAGATTTCAGCGGGCCATCCAGCCCGACTGGTGGGAGGTGCACTTACGAGGTACAGGACCTTGCCTTGGATGACAAGGTTGTGCAGAGCAGTCATAGCCTCTTCGATGGAGGTCTCGTAGTCCCACCAGTGAAGGTAGAAGATATCAATGTATGATGTGCGGAGCTTCTTCAAACTGGCTTCAACGCTGAGGTGCATACTCTTGACGTTGTTACCGGCAAAGTTGATTTTGATTTTGGTGTTGGGATCGGCGCGCTTGTAGCCAGTGGTGTACTATAGATGGCATTGAGTCCGAGTACGTGCAGATCAACCTCCCCAGACAGCCTTACCTTTGTTGCAACAACAATTTCGTCTCGGTTTCCTCGCGACTCCATCCACTCGCCAATGATCTCTTCCGAGGATTCATCCTGGCTGGAGTTTGGGTGTCAGGCATTATCAAAGTTGTGTCAGAGAGTGATAAGCTTACTAGTTGTTGGCGGTATCGATGAAGTTACCACCCTTCTCGTAGTACGCATCTAGGAGTTTGAAGCTGGCCTCCTTGTTCATGGCCCCCATTCCGTAAGCTTCCCACTTGTCACCAATACTCATCGCGCCGAGTTGGAGCGGCGAGACATGGAGACCACTGTTGGGGGACAATACCCTGTAGCGTCCAAGTTTGGATGGTGGGGGAGGTGCAGGAACCCAAAGCGACATTGTGTACTGGTATTTGAAGTGTAGTAGGTATTCTAGTGAAGATGTTGTTGTGAATGAAGTCCACCCATGCGCCCTAGTCTTTTATACCTAGAAATGTTTATTTAACTTTCAACCCGGGGCCTCAGATATTCTCAGAGGTGATCTCATATGGAAGCGTGGCTTACTGAGCATCGTCCAGAAGGATTGATAAGAATGCATCGTGGCTTGAGCCTGTGACGAAGTTTCGCTGCAGAGGTGGCCCTGATTGTAGTTGGAGATATCAAGGCGGTGATGGATTCGGGTGGGCGATGGGTTTAACAGGCGATATTCGAGGGTATTCGTCGGCTTTGAGCGTGATGGCAGACAATACGAGTGGGTCGAGTAACACTTAACCAAGGCGACGGGAACAGACAGCAATGCCTTTCAATTCCGATCCGCCCCAGAACCCACATGCTTGCAGATGCAAGCGTGGGTCGCTTGAACATCTCTGCTGCTAAATTCAGCTCGCCTTACACACTTTCGTGTGCCAATTATGGGATGCTTTCAATCTTCCCATCACCCCCGGGTATTTGATCGCGCGCAGCAGTTCTACGACTCAATGTCGAAGGGAAGTTGGAGCTCGAACTCCCATAAAACTGGGGTTGGACGGTCCGACGAGGCGACCCAGGAGCAAAATGTATTGTCTGATGAGATAGGAAATGAGTATCTCCAAGAGCCACAAAGCCGTCGACTCGCCTCTGCCAATCTTAAAGGCGCCATCATTCAGCGGAGCAGATGCGTCCACAGGCGTCCACTGACAGACCAATGTGGTAAAGCCAAACCTTCGAGTAAACGGTTGATGGGGCAAACGCCCCTGGCTGAGTCACATGTCTGGCGGCGCGAGACAGGACCAACGACTCAGACAAGGGACGACAGCTTGCTCGACACTGTCTATGGCCAGACGCGTCGTTCTTGTCAAGCTAACGCTTCAACACCAGTTCTTAAACATATACCGTAAAAAATTATCATTATCATCAATGCATACTCCCCCTCGCTTGCAACTCGCGTGTTCGTCTATCATAGATGCCACTCAACTGTCAATGCACAGCCGAAACCAGGATACTTCGGTAGCTGTTTAGTTCTCTCAGCTACACATCTTGTGTTTCCCACAATCTGTAAGAGACAAACCGGCATTGGAGCTCTGAGTGCCATAGTAGTCATTGATGAGGAAATTAGTGCCCACTCAGCTTTTGTGAAGCACAGAGTACCGTTTCATTCCAAGTTGACGGATGTCCTAAACATACTTAGTCTTGGTCGTGTATGATCAAGTCAATCTGGTCCTCGAGTCGCTGGGTCGAATGGCAAATTGCAAGGTTGTTGCTAATAGGAGTACCCCTGATTCATGCTCAAAGGGAAACGAAGTGCACCCAGCAACAACCTTCTTCTTCAGTTACAACCACAATGTTTTCGGTAACGAGTATCTCAATTCTTTGCGTGTAGATTGCTGATTGTTTTTTTTTCTGCTTTAATGTACCAAAAAGATATCGAGTGTTCCATTGGAGCCGACTCATAGCCAACTACTTGTTGACCAGGAAATCGCCCCACTCGAATCTGCCCTTCGCGGCCTACGGACACGTCGAAACGCGCAAGCCCCCGTATAGGGGTTTCCAAATGAGGTTCTTCTGAAATATTCCCCTTTGCAAAGTTAATAGCCGCTCGTCGCAAGTACGTTCCTGCAAGGGGAAGTGGGTGGTCGAACGTTGCGAATGTATGTCGCAGTTGGCGAGACGTTGCCCTCAACACGGTTCGTCTCTGGAATGAGATTGATACCACGCGGATCCAGACCCTCAGATGGGCCTCCATCATGCTGGCGCGTTCCAAAGCTGCACCCCTATTCATCAAAATCTCCGGTCTGGTGACTGTAGACATGCCCTGCTCGACGCCATTTTCTCGTCCTTTGCCAGGATCCAAGACTTAGATATCGATGCTGAATATCGCATCGTCCAGCGCCTCTTCAGCTCCTCC
This sequence comes from Sanguinoderma rugosum, assembly GCA_017499575.1. Lineage (NCBI taxonomy): Eukaryota > Fungi > Basidiomycota > Agaricomycetes > Polyporales > Polyporaceae > Sanguinoderma > Sanguinoderma rugosum. The sequence continues at coordinate 3,295,890 of VTPW01000001.1, read as the reverse complement.
TGGGCGGGTGCACCAGCTCTACCTACTAGGATGCAGTCTTTGAGACTTTGCAACACAACCTCCGAGTATTCGGACACAAGTACGATGATGTCGCAGGTGTGCAAGATTCAGTTGCCATCGCTACAGACCCTCGTACTCCTTGAGGTTGATCTACCCTCCTCCATCCCCCTCCTACCTCAACTTCGCAGACTAGTCGTAACAACAAAGTCCCGTTCAATGTCACCCCACTTGCTATTGTCGACTCTCCGTCGTACACCCAACTTAGAGGAGCTTGAATTTGAACACCATCCATCGGAGGCGCCCGCCAGAGGAATGAAAGATTATCCAACAGTCGAGCTCCCTAAGCTCCCTCTCCTCTCCCTAAAAGCCAGTGTGTATGACATTTCTGGTGTCTTTCAACATATCCACTACCCCCCCCTCGTCACGCGTCCTTTTCGAATCCGCTACAGAAGTAACAAATCCTCAGAACCTAGCAAACGTGCTGTCGCACTTTGCGAGCGGCAACTTTGCCACCGAAGTTGATGAAGTTTCTATTTTGGACGCTTCCTCAGGTTTCACCCTGAAGGCATCGATCGACGGTGTCCTATCATTCCTTCTCTACTGTCATCCATAAAATTTCGTTAGAGCCAATCTATTCAGGCTAGCCACAATGACCCCCTCTTCAAATGTCGAAACACTTTTTCTCAGAGGCTCCAACTTGATTGAAAGCGCGGAGTGAATGAAGGTATTCGACCATTTTGAACACATTGTTGAAGTGAGGCTCTACAATGAAAGGGAAAGCTTCCTCAGCATATTGACGAAATTACCGAGCGATGAGCGGGTCCCTCTCCCGAACCTCGAAGTACTCACACTAGACACCACTCATATCGACCGGAGCTGCTCCTGTGTGCTAGAAAGCCTCGTTGCGCAGCGTAGAGGGCTAGATTCGCCTGCTGGTGTATACAAGGTGAGAGGTCATGGTTGCACGGTCTATCTAGGCACCTTCGAGCACATCAAACATGATGTATCGTCCGTCTGAGACTCCGCAGACCTGACACCGGCGATGTTGGGTGTACCCGATGATGAAGACAAATATTCCGAATATTTCCAACGAGTACGACGGCCATGATCATGATTACTATCTTTGGTCGTTCCATCGACAGAACCTACAGTAGTATGTATATATATTCTCGTTTGTTCAAGTAGTGTCGACCATTGATGGGGCAAAATAAATGAACTAGTCGACTCGCTAGGAGTCCCCCTGCCCCCTGATAGGTCGCCTGAAGAGTCGTACACCACGCCAAATTCACTTGTTCGATCTACTACAACATTCTTGGTAACATAATGTCCTCATTTCTTGTTTATCATACTGACGACCATCATCCTCGGGAATAGATGTAAAAATCTCCAATGGAGGCGAGCCCTCTAAATAATAATCAACGAAAAGAAAATCGGATCTGCCGCCCACGCATTGTCGAAACGCGCATTGTTCGGTGTTCAAGCTCTCAACGGAGCTGACCTCTGAGATAATTTTGATCTTGAAGGCAGTGACTCCAGGCTATACACGTTTATGCCTTGCTATTACTGGTCCCAAGGCAGGAAACTGGTTGAACATCGCAGGCTTGGTGTGATATCGCACTCAACACTCGTCTATGGAACAATATAGACACCTCACTCATCACGAGCATGGAGTAGGCCTCTCCGATGCTAGCCCGCGCCGGAGACATCCCCCTGCGCTGTATGTCCCGACCCACAAGGGAAAGAAGCCACCTTAAAGGCAGCGTTCAAACACATCGCCAGGATCTAGGTCCTGCGCATCTCTGACGAAAATCACACACTCCTGGAACTCTTCAGCTTCGATACAGCGCGCGTCCGAAAACTAACAACTTGCGGTCTCTATATCTCAACGATGCGACTCGGGCGGTCTCGCTACCACGCAGACGTTTATGCCGCGTCTGCGTAAGATACCGCTCTCTTTCCTGCAATTTTCGAGGCAAGTTGCTCGTTCGGATTGAATTAACCCGTTCCGAATGAATTCATAATCGTCGCCTTAAGGGTACGTCCAGGAACGTTCCCTCCATTCATGACGCTGTCGGTCCATGTGCCTTTCATCTCGCCAGAACTAATAAATCATGATCATGAAATTACAGGAAAACATTAGATGGAGTACAGATTGCTATGCATCATTTAAATTGCGATCAACTGCTCTCGACTCTTACGCTCGTTCAGCCTATCTAGCCCGCTTTCCGCTGCCCGGACGGCTCCCGCGAGGTCTACATGGAAGAACGGCGTCTCAGAGGACAATATCAAAGAATAATCCCTTTCTTCTTCAGCGACACTGCTGTGACTTGATGATACCTTTCTCTTCACGTCGCCCGCTTCGATATCATCGTCTAATACAGGGACACCGTCCGGAGCCGTGTGGCCGTCGCGGTATGGAACAACGGGAGCGACTTCGCCAGTGAATTTCGAGGCTGAGTTGCCGATGCCAAAACCACCAGCCACCAGAGCTCTGCGTATCCACGGTGACAAAATAGTGGCAAAGTGGAACTAGGGAAGGATTAGAAGCGGATCACCGAATGGAACACACGACGAAGACCTACTTCGACTGAATGATTCACCCATCTTTCTATCTCGGTCCGAGCATCAATGAGTGACTGCACGGCGGTGGTATCTATGTGGGATCTTGATCGAGTTCAGTGCATGATCCGCGAAAAGAAAAGAAGCCAACGTACATTGAAGAGAAATCAAGAACGATGGCGTGTAACACCGGGAGCTTCTCGTTCCTAGCTTGCTCGCTTTCGGAGGTAGTACCACGGGGAGGGCCTGGGTCATTCCAAGGGCGATCGCTAAACTTCACGAGCGTCATATCGCGACCTCGTTGCATATGCTCCTTGACATAGTCCACGAGCACCGAGTTCAGCAGCGAGGAATTAGGGTAGAGATAGCTTTCTTCGTATCTGTATACCAAAACACCAGGAGATGGTGGATCGACTTTGATGTGCTCGTTCAGAACACCGTTGTTCTTCTGTTGAAGTGGGACGAAGACATCCCGGCTTTCTTGAGAATCATGGGACTTGCTACGAAGCGTCACTCTCCCCAAGAAAGACCCTCTTGGATGGGCGACACGAATCAAAAGCAATGCGAGAGACTAGGGCAAACAACATAATGAGCCGGGTGCACGATGCGATTATTAATATCTTGTAATGGCTTACCGTGCAGATAGAGACATAGATACCGTTCTCGATGGATGAGAACACAGTGACTAGAACTGCGGCCATCCATATGAAGAATTCGAGGGGGGACACGCGCCAGAAGGAGTAAACTTGATCGGGGGAAGCCACCAGATCCGCGACGGCGTGGATGATCACAGCGGACAGCGCAGCATTCGGGATCCAGTAGAAGGCAGGTGTAAGGCCATACAAAGCGACAATTACGACAACGGAGGTGATGATGCCGGCAGCGGGGGTCCTGACACCGGACTTCGACTTCAAGGCGGAGCGGGAGAATGATCCAGTAGCAGGATAGGCCCCGAAGCATGAGCCGATTGTGTTCGTGACGCCGATAGCGATAAGTTCTTGATTGGGGTTGATTTTGTAGCCATTGAGCCTACCGAAAGCTATATGAACTAGTTAGGAATCGGTGCTGTAGCTGTTTGAAACGGGATCACGTACACTTTGAGATCGCGATGTGCTCGAGGAGCAGGATAATGGTCGCGACAGGTAGTTCACCTGCCAAAGCTGACACAAGATTGCTGTCGATGACGGGTTGCCCTTGAAGACGAGCCAGTCAGTCACACTGCATATATCAAGGCGGTGTGCTGTAACATACCGACATGCTTGAAGCCACTGGGGACATTTTGCAAGATCTTGATGGGGTACTTGCCATTGGGTAGACGTCTGTGTCTCGTGTAAAGCCATGCGGCGATTGTCAAGACGAGGATAACGAAGGCGTTTCTCAATACTGAGATGAAGAAGAACCATCTTGCTGTGAAGGGATACGACCGTCAGCCCAGATGTCACCCATGTAGAGCTATCACAAACCTCGACGAGGGAATTTCTTAGTGAAGTAGTCGCAAAGCATACGGATTCCATACAGCGCCACAAGCCCTGGCAGACCCCAAGCAGCATCCAGGGTCGTACGTGGAAGCCCTTTTAAGGTATTAATGATGACGAGGTATGTGGGGGCACGAGTGCTAAACAGGGTGGGTTAGGAATTCTAACGATGAACATGCAAGGGAGCACTTACTCGAAGCCAGTTATTCCCATCATTCCTGGTACTTGCCCCGCAACGATGCTGATAGCAGAGCCAGTCATGAAACCACTGACAGCTGGACTAGGAATAAACTCCACGAGCCAGCCTAGCCGCAGCAAACCGATTCCAAGAACAATGAAACCGCAAACGAAAGCGAGGGTCGTGGCGATCTGTGGACCATCCCACTCGCCGGGGTGGGCATCGTTAACGTGCTTGATGACTTGCGAGACTGTAAGGGACATGACAGCTACCGGACCGATCGAAACATCCTTCGAGGTTGCGAAGAACTAGGTGGGACGTTAGTGGTGGTTCGCGGAGTTATTAAAAGGACATACGCAATAGATCAACACTCCGACGAATGAGGAATATAGTCCAAACTCGGGAGGCAATGTCGCAATCTGTTCCCGTAGTAGTGATCGGTATGAGTAGAGCGAAAAAGAGATTAGAGCTCGTACCTGAGCATACGACATCCCTTGGGGGACGACGACCATCCCTACGGTCAAACCAGCGATAAGATCGCCCGTAAGCCATCCGAAGTCTGAGGACACCGGTTTAGTGCCGCTTCTCTCGATGGAAAACAATGAAGCGACTCACTGTATCTGGTTATCCACCCTATGATAGGGAACAGGCTGAGGAGGTAGTCGATAACCTAGTAATCGGCGTTAGCATTGCATGGGCGCTGATGAGAGTCGCAACTATCTTACATCGCGTTTAGGATCCTTGACGAGACCACGAACCCAATCCCTGCTAGAAATTACGGGGACGGTGTTCTCTGGATAACCAATAATCCGCTTGCCCAGGAGCTTTGCAGTCGAAGCCATGGTGTGCCAAGCAGGGATAGTGGGTACGTAAATTAGGTTCCTTTAGTTTCCGACTTTATATAAAGCCGTGGTCCCTGTGGGGAGGAAGGGGATACTTCAGGAACGTTGATTGATTATCGTGTGTATCCGTGGTGTGATATTGTTCTGTCGCTGTCGTATATGTCGCAGCGGGGTGAACAAATCCAGAGAAGGCGCGGTGGTGAGCGCACGGTGACCAGAGGGCGATGGGCGGCGATGGAGAAGAGAAGCCCTCCAGAGATAAATTTAAAAGAAGAACCTTTCCACCCATTTGATCTCCTTTGGAAATATACATAACCTAATGGTGATGGAGTGTGAGCAACATTGTTGCCATTCTAGTGGCCGATTGCGCAATGAGCATCCCTAGCTGGGTTTGAACTTACGCGTTGTAGTAAGGGTCACGTGTGCGGAATCACTTACATCCTGAATCAACCTTCTCCTGCAGCCAGCTGTCAATGCGGATTGCATGTGGAACTTGCATCTCCGTCACCGCGGGCGGCGGCAACAGTGATTCTACGCAGTCAGCCTACCAATGTCATATGAATGGCCTAGTGTATTTTTATGCGCTTTCGTACATCCTCCTGAGAAATCTAGGGACGATGTCGTCCTGGGACCGCGAGTACTGAAAACTTGCTCGGTTGGCTGAGGAGTCGGTTTACGTCCAGACGTGGCCGTTTTGTTGCTACTTGTGTCGCCCAAAGCCCTATTTCTGGAAACCGTCCGCATGCAAGTGATTCAGCGATAGCAAGTGTATTATTGAAGCCCTGATAGACTATTCGAACGCGCGACATTCCGAGAAGTCGGAGACAACCACTTATAGCTTATGAGCTCAGGTGACTTGACGGATAGTGAGTGCCGATCGACGAAGGTCAGGAAGTTGATGCATCCTATATAACTTGATGTTCTGTGAACCTGTGACGTGCCCCACATGCAGAGCGAATCGTTAAAGTGGTCCTGACGGCCTACCGGCACTTCCAGCGAAGCCTTTTCACCACTGGGCGGAGCACTCACGTGAAGTGTGTTCACGTAGCGGAATCAGAATTCAGCACATCACAACTATCAGAGGCCCGCAACAGAAGTGGCTGTTCATACAGATGTAGAGCTACCACTGGTCTGTGTCCTCCTTGATGAAAAACGTTGACGGTGGTGAGAGAACGAGCCCAAGGCAGTGCCCCTGACTGAGGCTCCAAGCGCCCAGTATCAAACATTGCAATGATTTCCTTTTTGAGTTGGTTTACCACACGTTTCACCTTTTCCTTTCATCCTCTCGAGTCTCCAGAGTGCGCGGCGCGCCAGTATTACGACCCCCTCCCGCTCCATTAATCCCCATCACGAACAATTAATGTCTCACTTTCCACCCAAATCTACGCCGCTCGTGGCTCCAGGACACACTCGACCCGTCACGCATCTTTCTTTTTCCCCAATCTTGGACGATAGCTCGTACTTGTTGATCTCCAGTTGCAAGGATGGCAATCCAATGCTCAGGGAGTGGACAGGCGATTGGATAGGTACCTTCCTTGGCCACAAGGGCGCGGTGTGGAGCTCAAAACTCTCGCTGGACTCTTCTCGCGCGGCTTCAGGCAGTGCTGATTTCACCGCGTACGTGTCTTGGATCATCGTGGATAATAAGAAAAGCTTATCTTAGCTTTGGATAGCAAAGTTTGGGATACGTTCTCTGGAAAGCAGCTGCATTCGTTTCCACATAATCACATCGTTCGAACAGTGGCGCTGTCACCTACATCTCAACATCTTCTGACGGGTGGCCAGGAGAAGAAAGTGCGGATATTCGATGTCGGTAGACCCGACGCAGATCCGGATTTCCTTCTCGATGGAGGCACTCTGTCCCATGACGGTATGGTAAAGAGTGTCGTCTGGATAGGTGATCATACTGGGATATCGGCTGGTGAAGATGGATACATCAAGTACGTTCATGAGCACTTTATTTCGGGGTTGTGCTCATAAATGGCTCAGGTGGTGGGATTTGCGAAGCCGAACGCTAACGACAAAGCTCAACTTTCCTCAGGCGATCACGTCGATGGAATACTCGGCGCCTACGCAGCGGCTAGTCGTGTGCTCAGGCAAAACCGTCGCTTTCATCCCTGCTCTTCCTACCGGGACAGTGCCTGCACATACGCTCAATCTTGCGTATACGCCCTCCTCTGCCTCTATCCATCCCGTGCTTCAGGATCGCTTCGTAACGGGTAATTCAGGCGACGAATGGGTGCGAGTCCACGGCATCGATGGAGAAGAAAAAGAGGTGCTGAAGGGGCATCACGGCCCTGTGCACTGCGTAGAATTCAGTCCGGATGGTGAGATGTACGCGAGTGGTAGTGGTAAGATATTCTTCCACCTCCCATTCCTCCCCTGTGCCTAACAGTTCTCTAGAGGATGGCACGATCCGGTTGTGGCAAACAACTCCGGGAAAGTCCTATGGTCTCTGGCAAGGGCAGAATGGCAGCTAGAGGCTTGGAGAAGGATTCATGCATTTCTTTGTTTGTCGCCTTGTACTGTGTTTTCTTTACGTCCCGCAACTGTGCTATCAACAAATATCATTACATTTCCCCTATCATCTGTCCACGTGGTTCCGGAAGGCCTTGACTTGGGATCTATGTGTCTCGGCATCCCTCAACACCAACCACAACGATGAGCACAGTCCAAACTCACCACCGCACGCCATCCTCGCCGACGAGGAGATCCATGAGCATACCGCGATCCCCCTCGCCACCGACGCAAACATTCCACCCAGGCTCCATCCTGCCCAGATCCGTACCGACCCCCTCTCTCGTGGAGTCTGTCGCTGGTGCCGCACATTACTCAGGCATTCGTGTCGACCCGGAACCGCTCAAGCATCGACATAGTGCCCACGAGCGAAGAGCCAGCCACTTCTTAGATGTTAAGGCAGATCACCACCGTGTGATAGCCGATCTGCAGGAGCTGTATTGCTGCAGACCCACAATCGAAATACTGGATAGGACGTGGCACAAAGATGCTGTATTCGAGGTATAGTACTCTAGAGTTTATCATGGTTTATATAGCTCATATAAGTCTGGATAGGACCCATGGACCAAGTGCCACGGCTTCGACGAGTACGCAGCTCTGGTGCGTTATGTTCCCTGCCCTATTTCTCCTTTATCTTAACACATTTTCTAGTGGTTTTCCCTGGTACGAGATACTCAATTCGGCCGTTTGTTCCCTCGCTCATTCCTATCCTAGCCCAAACTATATTCAAAGTCTGAGACGCTTTCCACGCGTGTCATGTCCTCCACAAATTCTCCGAATCAGCTCGTATACTTCCAAAAACAGGAGTATACTCACAGGTTTCTTGGACGTAAGAAGGTTCGCATTTACCCTCGTTTTTATTCCCGCCACCGTCACTAATTCACACATGAATTAGGTCGTCGAATCAATCATCGTCGTCAACCTCGACGAGGACGACAAGATCATCCGCCTCGTCGAACAATACAGTGGCAAAGACATTCCAGCATGGTTCGGTGCCCACCTTCTCCGTCGTCTTAGTGCGAAAGTCACTCCGTGGCTCATAACAGTCCCCAAGCGCTCGGTCTGAAAACTCACCAAAACTCATATATACTCTACATTCAACTATGTGGCTATTCGGCGATGGGACTAAAGTATGTGGAGCTATGTAATTCCTATGTGTACGTATACAGTGTACCCGCTATTTCCCTATATATGTACGAATGTATATATGTGGCAGATCTTTGGTCTTCTGCAAAGCGCTGTGCATATTCCCTCCAGTGGAAGAGTAGAAGATAGAGCGTGCAACGCGAATACTCGTACTTCGACGAGAACTCGTGTGGGAGGTGTCCAAAATGGTCGGAAATTCCGGAATTGCGGGTGCGTTGGCAAGATTGAGGGCCGAGTATTGAAAACATTCGCGAACGTGACGAATTCGAGGTTATTCAACTGACGTTTCCAAGAAATGTACAAGCTGTTTGCATCGTCAACGATACGGCAAAGCTTTGGAAGTGGGAACTTACAAGTTATGAGAGGTGCGCGCCGAAGATCGTCAGAAGCCACCAAACACCCTTTCGAACGTGAAGTATAAACGCTATGTGACTTGAGCAAAGAAGAACGGTTGAAGAGTTATTAAAAGACACACCTCGATGACTCTTCTAATGAATCCGCGCCTTTCTCTTTCCAGAACGCGTTCGCCATCCTGCTCTTCCACAACCAGGAAGTCCTCATCGAAACGTGGAACGACAATCTCATCCACTTCAACAGCAACAGCCAAGTCCTGATCGCCCTCCTGGATAATCAAAGAAACAACATGAGTAGCCGGGAAAACATTTCGGGAAGAGGACGAACCTGAAGGACAGGAACTGGTTCGTCGCGTTCATCAATTGTTTCCTTCAAAACTGTCAACGTGTGCAATTGCAGCCGAAGTAACGCTTTACCATGAGCAAATCTTGGCGAATGAGTTGTGGGTATGGATGGCAGCGGCGTGCTTGCCTGGTACGAAGCGGTGGTTGGCGTAGCTGAGAGGCGTACCAATAATCAAGGACTTGGGCTATAGACGGGGCGTACATATGGCTGCCGCCATTGCGAGAATGTGAAAAACGAAGTCGCGACGTCATGCTGAAAGATTGGAGTGACTTGAAAATGCTTGTGGCCGAGGAAGGAGTAGATTCTGCGGTTAGGTGGAAAGAGAAGGAAAGAAACGACTTTTAAGTTTATATTCAACTTCAGATAGCCAACTGAGGATCTCTGAAATGTCCGCTTGCCAAACAGGAAGGCGTGGAATTCGCGACTTGAATCCAGCTCTCGAACTTCCACCTTCGGCAGGAACAGACGGTCGGTTATCACAAGCGTCCAAGGTCCCCGTCCCATAGCTTCATCACGAGTCCAGGGTCCGTGAACTGAAGGCGGAAGCTATTAGGTCTAGCAAAGGTGGGCTTCGATTTGCGAACTTGGAGAGCTGGCGCTCGATCTCGCGGCCTGGTGTCCTTAGATGATGGGCTGATGGGCACACTTTTAGGCTATATCTCCTCCCTTTGGTCATCGAAAAGACGCCCTCCGTGGAATACGACGCCCTCTTCTTTCCGAGCAATCCACCTTAACTCTCCCTCACATAAAACGTTTCCTCGTCGGGGTTTTCGTCTGAAAGCAGGATAAATCGGCTGCGATCACTCGCAAACGACCTGCTCCCTGATCACCTGAACGGCATCTAGCTCGCGCTGAGTCACCCGTTGTTCGATCCCGACTGGCCGACGCTCGTCCATATATGGAAGTGCGGCCGTGACAGTCACCTGTGACGCGCTTATACAAGTGAGTCACAGTAAGTTTGCGTTCGTTTCATACGACGATGGCCAATGAGCTGAATTCAATCGTCAGACAAGGTGACCACATTTCATCGGTGTTGACACGTACGACTTCAAGACTGTCCGCATCAAGACTATCAAGCCTACGCAAAACATCTAGAATAGTGGGACCATTGAAGCGGCCACAGAACCTCGTGTTGAATGAAGAGCAGCATCATCAAAGCCGTAGAAGAGCTGCAAGAAGCGGTTAGAACCATAAAATGGATACGCAAGGTTTCCGGACGCACATGAGCCTTGAGATACTGATTTTACGATATTGAAGTTTCTATAGATTAAGCGTCATCGAGGCTCCCAAGCATGGTAGAGCCTTGACAGACGCGCTTGAGCCACTCAACAAGGATCGTGTCTTCGCGCATGCAGATGATCTTCCTGAACACTGGCTTCTGGACGTACTGCGGGAGTCGTCACCCCACCAATCAAGCTAGCTTCAGTTGCCTCTCCCTGCTGCTTATGTTACTGGCGTGCTTGAAGATCCATCAAATCCAGGAAGCCCGGCGCAAGCAGGAAGTTCAAGAGTCTTCAAGATAGAGGGCCATTTCAAGGAGTATCCAGGCCGGAATCCAGCAACCATGAATTGGCAAGAGCCGTTTGTCGGTTCGTTTTTGACGGCGAAGGTACCTTTGAACGGAGTGCCGTCTTCTCCCATGAGTGCTTCAAGTCCCGGTGGAGACGATCCAAGACCTGCAAGCACTTGAAGAATTTCACCGCCAAGGATGGGGTGCCCTAACGCCAATTTAAACGGTCGGAAAAATGCCCAAATCGCAAGAGGAGAAGCAGTCTGGATTCTTGTCACTATGCCACATCTGCACGAGCACTGGTTCGCTAGAAAGATGGCGTAGCGTGTCAAGCGATTCCTGAATTTTTGTGGGTACAAAGGAACAATTGGTGGGGGAGCAGGGCGTGGTGGCGGTTGCAATTGCAATTCACAATCGGCAACTGCCCCAGCTCCTGTCTCCGTCTCCGTCTTGCCACAATAATCCTGGAAATTCTGCCACCCGATTTCTTGAACGTTACAAGAGTTCTGGATTCGTAGTTTCTTTCCGCGGTGCGTGGCAAATATATTGTCTCTCTTTCCAGCCTGACAACAGTAGAAATGCCCAAGAATCCTATCAAGGTTGGCATTCCCGTGACCAAGCGACGGCTGGGTTATCGAATAAATGCGCCCGCAAATCCAGACGACACCCAGGGCGGGTTTGAGAGCGATTATCTGCCTTAGCAGCAGCACCTCCAAGAGCAGGAAAAGAATTTGAATGTAACGCAGTGAAGCAACGGACTGGGAAGCATTCTGGTACGCTGCCACCATCTGTTCTCCATCATTCAATCAAATCTCCTTTTTACGCCAGCAATCACGAAGACCTGCCAAAGGATATTCACAGAAATCAGAAGGTTCTTCCCTCAAACCAACGGTGAAATTTATAGAAGCGTCGCATCCGACAGTTCAGAAATAAAACACGCGGACCATGCAGCAGGCAGATTGACGGCTAGCTTTTCAACGATCCCCCAAGCGTCACCAGGCCTTGGAATCACCGTCACCAAGACTGTAATCAATATCGGCGGCTTCAGGATTACTTGGTCTAGCAGTGGCATCAATATCACCTACCGGGTAGCGACTCGTCGGTCGTCATATCCTTACGCCCTCGGTGTGTATATTTAGGCAAATGCAGTAGCCTCGCCGTTATTACCCCTCGAGATCAAGGGCAAACATCTTCTTGTCGCGCCTTGTCTTCGGTCTTGGACACACCATTAACAAAATGAAAGTCCATTTTTACTGGGCGGGTCACGGCCTCTGAAGGCACATTTCATCGACAAACCACTACATATGGTTCACTGAAGTCCCTCCTTGACCAATTCTGCGCTCCTTTTTCGCAAAGTGTCGTCGCCAACTCTAGACGCTGCTTTCACTCCCTTGGATTATCCCTTATTCTTTCAGAGCACCGCTCGAGTCCAAGCCGTTCCGTTCGCTGCGTTGCCGATCGCCCTATTTCAGGTCTATCTCCTCTGCTTGTGTTCTGGACGGACGACTATGAAGCCGGAGGCGTGCCGTGCCACTCACATCGGTTTTAGTGCTAATATTCAGACCCCCTGACGGCCCCCAAGGTAGACCAACTACTGGCCATGATCCCATTTGAGGATCTCCTTTCGCATTGAATTACGGCGATATATTATCGAAAAGACGCCCTTCTTCCCCCTCTTGTTTACAGCGTCCGGCGTGCTTTGAATCTACAAGCTCCATACGGGTGTTATCTCGATTCCTGGCGTGGACGGCCTTGCCAGCGCTTTCGAATCGCTGCTGTCGCGATGTTTAGTATGAAACGGCCGTAAGGAGTTTACTACGCTGCTCAGGCCCATAATTGTACTAGTTAGATCTCTTTAGAATTCCATTTTGACTGCACGCATATGTTCGATGGCGCAGATGCCTATCATGTGCCATTTTGTGGCTCTTGCTTTGCACCGAAAGCTTTCGAAGCTGGTACAAGAACGACGACCTAAGAAAGTACATCCAATCTAATCTCTCGATCACTCGTCCTGACGATCGGAAGGCGTCTAATTGCACTTCCTTCAGTGATATGACCACGGACTCGAGGCCCATCCCAATACGCATCGCAAACCAGCGGGCGTACATCTGGGATGTCGACGGTAAATATAGTTGCCTAATCCTCGGATCGTATACTGACTTGAAGTCTCGATTCCAAGCGCAGACATCGCAGTATTGCGGTCTCAGTATCGTCTGTGCGGTATTCTAGCCGGCACGCTTCCGCACCTATCCCAGCAGAATGTCTTTCTTGGGGTACCATTGCTTCTAATGCCAGAAGAAGTCGTTCTCCTCGTAGAAAAAAGTGCGCGTCGTACACTCTATCTCGCACTATGCTTTCACTGACCGATTATATGGCACGTAGAATTCGCGGTTCTAGTCGATGACCCCAATGCACACCAGGCACCGACAGCCCCTCAGCTACAAAAATGGGAGGAAGAAAGAGAGGAATTCGCGAAACGCCATATCGTCGTAAACGACACGAAAATCAATCAAAACGCCGCGACCAGGAGTATGTCTGAAGACGCGATGCGCAAACGCAAGGAACGGATGGAGAGGAAAGCGGCACAACCGCAACAGCCGGCTCCTGTCGACATGATTCCTGAAGAATCGACGGCGGAACGAGCTGTGGCTACTCCAACGCCGGATTCTCGTCCCGGTACACCTTCATCTAACGCTATTACCGCAACGTACCCCGTCATCATAGAATCTGCTTCGTCTACTCTGGAGTGGTACGCCACGAGCGCCACCACGTACGACACCATCGAGGCTGCCCAAGCTGCTGGTATCTGGTCATACCCCTCAAATCTCAGCGAGAGAGCTAGGTGTGGTGTATTCCGCGGTCTTTGGGAGCAGGGGTATTTCCTAGGCGGCGGTATCAAGTTTGGTGGAGACTATTTGGTTTATCCTGGTACTCCTCTTCGTGTTCCTCAAAGTTGAGATATCGCTGACAATGTATTTATAAGGTGACCCGCTTCGTTTCCACTCGCATTTCGTGGCGACAGTCATTGAATCGCCTGTTGCTACTCTGCGGCCAATGGAAATTGTCGCCCACGGCCGTTTGGGCACAGCGACCAAGAAGTCGCACCTACTCTGTGGATGGAACGACGAGAAGAAGGATGTATCGTATTTATCTATCGAATGGGCGGGCTTCGGTTGAAGCCTGATTGTAATATTATCATGCTAGTATCTACGTGCGCCGTCCATTAATCCAACTTCCGGCGGCCTAGATGTATACGCTGTTGTGCCACAGGGCGCTTTCCTCGCAAAGTATTCAATTCAATAGCTGCACCAGATCCTTCCTCTGCGTTCTCCGTCGACGTCGAATCACTGAGAGCTCTATTTCTTCCGACTGTTTGCCCTCCGCCGACGGTCAAAACTTTCACTATCCAGTCATTGATGAATAGAACAGGCGCGAAAATAGGGATGCGGATGGGAATGAATGGAGACGGATGTTGTATTGTTTCATTCTGCGCGTCGATTGTCGATACGGGATTGTAAGGATCCAAAGGCACGGGGCGCGCATGCATTGCCATGATGATGAACTGAGAAGCGTAGTGAGACATGTGCTGAGCATGTACGGTTAACATACGTACGGAAGGGAATACTAGCGCGAACAATGCAGCGTTCGCGAGCGTGCTACCCCACATGCACATCGCTGACGATGGTAGACCTGATTGTCGGGTCAGTTACCGCGCCCAATGAAATCTCTAGATACGGACCAAATGTCAGGTAGTATGCCCAACGTTCCTCCAGATGTCTGATTCTGTGAGACAGCGAAAAGTTGTTGGCTATCCAGACAAATCTTTTGGGAGCCGTGTCAGCACAGTCGCATGGGCACCGTAGTGATACCTACTCAAAGCAATAGTATCTAGACGAGAGGCAAGTTGAGCGGACGGAGGTACTAACGGCAGGAAAGAAACACGCACGCGTCTACCCAGCACAGGAATATAAATCCTGCTATGGGACCGATGTATGGTGTATATCCAAGAGCGAACGAGATGGCCACCGATGTAAAGACCATCACCCCTCTGTACGCGGACGTGGCGAGGGCCCTCAACATTCCCGAGTATGTCATCGGCTGTTGAACGGCCGCACGAGGACCGCGTCTGAGGATGTACGTCCGTTTAGCTACGATAGAGCACCATGAGCTCTAAAAGCAGTATGTATACTTTGCTTCGAACATAGGACGAGCAACAAATACTCACGTTCAGATAGAACGATACCCCGACAACGGGTAGCAACCACAGAATCTGGTAGAACCACCCGACATTCCGATGGAGCCACTTCTGCTGGTTCTCGACCAGTGGGCCAAGCAGGATGTCGAATACGTAGATGGATATGAGTGAGAGGGAGTTAAGCAGCAGGCTCTTGTAAACGTTTGCGCGAATTTCTGGGTCCCTTCAAGACGTTCAGTATCACAGCAATGCGCAGTGCCAGTCAAGCGTACGATGAGACGGCTGAGATGACTATATCCCAGCGAAAAGCGTCGACCAACCCGCGCCATGCCCATCGCAGTTGTAGGCTCGCGGTGTCGGAGAATGACAGGAACGTCGGGTACGAAGTCCTCGAGGCATGTTGCATGTTCAGATAATGAACCTGGTCGTAGATAATGAGCTGTGCTTTTCAAGGAAACGAAGCCCAAACGTACCGTGTCACCATCCAGCAGCCAACATGCACGTTCAGGGTCAGACGTTGTTTAAATAAGCGCCCAACGTGAGGAAGACACTGTGCGACAATCTTTCCGCTATGTAAGTTGCTTGGCGTATGTATATGTACCCAGGTTCAATCCGTATAAATATGCCTTCAAGGAGGTCAAATTGAGTGATTACGACCAGTGATAAGTATAAGTACATTAATATTATCCAGTAGCAAATACTGAACTGGGAAATGGAAATATTGGATGGACTTTGTTTGGAAAAAGACGAAGCCGAGCTCTGCAACAGGTTCCTATTAGACCCAGTCCGCATGAGCATTTTAAACTAGTTTTGGTTGGAGAGATGAAGACGACTTTTCGACGGCAAATGTATGAGCTTGACGTCTTGAGGAAAGGGGCTTCGGTGCAAGGTCGCTGGCCAGAGCCAGCAGCTTGGCCCCTCAAATTTATCTAGAATATTCAAGTGCACTGGTGATCCAAAGGACCGGACCGACGAGCGGTTGCCTCTGCCTACGCGCCCCGGAAACTCACTGCAAGCTTGCGGGGTGTCACTGAACGTCGTAGAGGCTCCAGGTATAGGATATGGTGGTCGCTGTGTCGCAGTAAACATGATAACTTGGTCTTTAGTCTTCCGATTTTCAACCGTCCAACGATGGACAAGAGATCACTGGAGAACAAGGCCGGAACGGTCGCAACAAAAGTCCACGGTCATTCGTATACGGCGCATTGCTACAAGTGAAATATTCAGCCTCTCTCCACTACCGTTGCAACAGAGAAGTCAAAATAAAATATATAGAACACGCACTTTGTCGCCCATCTTGTCCGTGTCGATATTCGTGCGTACAAGGGGCTGTGGACGACCATTTCTGGAAGAGGAGGACGAGCGGACTTGAAGGAAATTGCCACACTATTGCAGGGTGTTTGTATGCGTCTCACCACAACCACATCCTCCTTGCGGTCAGCCCAAGTCTCCTTGAGCTGAATAATTCTGCGCTAGCTCTCTGGTGTACTGGCAGCATTCCCGGACATCCGGAGACCATCTATATTCATGAATTCGCAACCAGTCGACTTGATTCTTGAAGCCCGCCGACGGACAGCATTTTTCTACCGTAAGAAATGGCGAGGGTCCGGATAAATTAACTGCCACCGAATGGTGATGCTTGTATGCAGATTTACGCCTTTTCTCTTGGATGCACTCTGACCGTAGAGGCTTGAAGCGCGTCCATTCTTGAAGCTTGAAAACTTGATTCTTGACGATTTGAAGCAATCATCATCGGGACTCTCAAGATGTTTACCGTCGCCACGGACACGGATGCATGAAGACGATAGATGGGGTATATTACACCACACCGGGGTAGAGAGTTGAGAAGAGCACTTGGAGGCTGTCTGGTCCATCTAAAGCAAGGTGCGGTTTGATCAAGCACACTTGAGCAGTGGGTTGAGTCTTTCTTCTCTTTCTCGCAGGATACCTTGATAGTCGGTCCAAAATCAGAACGATTGAGCAGCCAGATACTCGTCGCCAGCGGGCCAATAGGACGGCCTGACGTCAAGCTTCCTGTATCGATGCTTAAAGCCTCCGACATTTCAGTGGACTGCTGGTGCCTCACGGTCCGGTTATGTCGCTTCAGTCTTCTTCTATCTTCAGTCTTGATTGATGAACCATGCTGAAAGGGCGAAGATACTTGTCGCCAACGCTTGTCTTTCACTTGCATCCTGACACTTGAAGCCAGAAGTCCTCCAGCAAGTTGTTGGAGAGTTGGGGCCGATGTTGAAGCAAACAGCAGTTTGTAAATATATCTTGAGGTGGGCAATATCTCAAATATTGTTTGATGCATTTTGGTGACTAGAATTCAGCAGTTGATATCTCATGGCGGTGGATTGGTGCAAAGAACTCACCGACCAAATCGAGCGCGTTTATATGTCACATTACGTGACAGTCACCAGCGCACTTGCCTATTTTGGACAACGTCGGCCCAGGGTTCGGGAGCGGCTCCGCTTCGGTTTCCATGGGCAATCTGACTCGAGCAAGAGTTCTAGAAGGCGGACTGGGCAAAGGGCTTTGCTCATAAGAAGTCACCCTGATGAGGATCCGCCGTCGAATATCGTCCTGAAGTGTCGAGTTCAAGTTTTGTGCTGCCTGCCCAGTCGCGTCTTGGAATCAACGCCTACCTTCACTCAGTACGGTAGCCAGGATGGCTACATTGTCTTCGACGTGTTGCAAAGGGGGAGGACCGATGGGTCGCCTTCATTGATCGACCAGGATGTGGTGCCGTGAAGCGGGAACTTGGAAGGTTCCAAAACTGGGGGACACGAGTCTTCTGTTGTCTTGATTTGGCCATTTTTTCGGCAACTACCCAGCGCAATTCAGGAAAATCGCTGCCTCGAGACCCTTTCTCCTTCTCCCCTCTTTCTCTCCTACCACGACCTTGTCTGCCCTCCGCTCCTTTTGTTCGTTTACCTTTCTCATAAATGCCAATGCCATCGGTCTTTCCTCGCTCGCGCAATGGAGGTAGCCATATGTATGCGCCATCCATTGCGCAGGTTCTCGAATCGTATTATCTGTCCCAGCTACGGTCTTCCACGCGTCCTAAGGCTTTCTCGCGATACCATCCCTACCCCTGCTATACGGAGCGTGTCTCCTGCGATCCCTTGATGGTAAGTTGGCCCAAATGTCTGCCGCCCACTCCTATGCCGACATGTCATTCAATTAGCAAACTATTGATGAGCGAGACGAGCTCCCTGCTTACCAGGTAGCTACAGGCGCCTCGCTTCGTTTGGATTGTGGTCGCTTATAGGATCGTATAGGACGCTCGTGGGCAGCCTGCGCCAAACCAACCCCGCAACGGCACCGAACATGGTCGGCGCCAAGGCTTCGTCCATAAGGCCATCAATGCGTATGCTCCCATTTATCGTCCCCCTTCCTTTTGCTCACAGCTCTCTCAGAGCCTAAGCAGTCCCGACCCACTAAGAAGACAATCCTAATTCAGTGTATATTATAGAGCTAACTCTTCGTACGTTGCCCACGCTGTCTCTGAACGGTCGATCCTAATCAAGGACATGTTTAGTTGCCAATCATTTTTCTTTGTTCGAAAGCCCATCTTGACGGCCAGCAAATGCTGCGACTTGGACATATAACCCCTGCCTGCGATATCTAGCCTGGGAGGTTCTGAACATGACGGCACCACCAAATATGAATATACTCATAATCACCTTCGTTTGAAATGTATTTAGGACTCGGAGCAACATAAATAGAGAGCTCGTCTCATCCAGTCGGTAGACTATTATTAGGGGATACAGATAGAAATTGTAAATATCCAATCAACGTATATGAACAAAGCAGCCGATTCATCTTCCGCCCGCTCACTGCGCTTTTGGCTTTATGGGCTCCGCTAGAGGTTGCCTGTCGATGGTGGCAACGCTGTTTACGAACGACGTATATGTCGTTTCGTCTCCCTGCAATCTCGTGAGTACATGCATTTCAATTGAAGTTTCACACCTACAATGACGGTGTATGGGAAACCGCGCTCGAAGGGCAGAATACCTTCGATATACTCTACTTGCTCTTTGCTGAGGGAGATGTCTAGTGCTTCGAGGTTAGCTAGGAGGTGCTCTACTTTACGGCCGCCGATGATGGGAACGACATGTGTCGTCTTTTGCATCACATATGCAATCGCAACTAGAATGGTCAAGTCAGATACGCACAAAACGGTGACCAACACCGTATTCTACCCACCAGCGGTGATGCTTTTCGCGCCGACCTCGCTAGCAACCTTTTCCAGCGCACGGGATATCTTGGCTTCGCTTTCCGTTCGCTCCCAACTCAGATTTGTCCTTAGTTCACGTCCTTTCTCGCCTGACTCCTTCCTGCGTTGTTCTTCCGCGTCTGTGCGGAGCTTGCCGCCTGCGAGTACTCCCCAAGGCACCAGTGCAAGGCCTTCAAGTTTGAATTAGTACGGCCATTACGATGCAGTGCGAATTCGTGTGCATGCCTTCTTTACGTGCCATGGGGATTATGTCGCGTTCAAACGAACGCTCCATGATACTCCAGCTTCCTTGATACACGGAGAAGGGTGTTTTTCCATGGTCGCGAGCATACTGGTTTGCTGTCGCCACCACCCATGCAGGCACGTTCGAAGCACCCTAAGGAAATATCAGAAGCTGGAGAATGTTCCCCAGTAAGAGAGAACATACCAAATAGAGGACCTTACTTTGGGACACCAAAGTATGTAGGCCATTCATTACCTCCTCGATAGAAGTATCGTATCCCCACCAGTGAACGTAGAGAATGTCGATGTATGTGGTCCGTAACTTCTTCAGGCTGGCCTCGACACTGAGTAGCATATTCTTTAGGTGATTTCCGACATAGTTTACTGCAATTTTCGCGTTAGGGTCGGTGCGTTTGTAGTTCATGGAATACTAGAGAAATAAATGTAAGTGGATTTGCAATAGTACGTACGATTCCACTACTCACCTTGGTCGCAATTACTAGCTGATCGCGTATACCGCGCTTTTCGGCCCATTCACCGATGAACTGTTCAGATGTCTCGTCCTGACTACACACCAACGCATGAGCCTCTTTCGAGGCCAAGAGAGATACGTACTTCAACTCACTAGTTACTAGACGTATCGATGAAGTTCCCTCCATTATCGTAGTAAGCATCCAGGAGCTCGAAACTCGATTCTTTGTTCATAGCTCCCAACCCGATGCTGTCCCATTTGTCGCCAATGCTCATGGCACCCAAAGCGAGGGGCGAGACATAGATGCCTGCCTTCGGGGACAAGACCCTGTACCTGCCGAGCTTGGATGGGGGAGCAGGCGCAGGCGTGAATAATTTCGACATGGCGGGATGTCTGCTGGATGGAAGGCTGCGAATATGGGATATTCTGAAGATTGGTCGGAGGGGGGACATTGTTCGGCGTTTGAAGTGCCGGGGACTGCACGTTGTGCATCATACCTCGGTCTGCTTCCTGGAGGGCTTCGTGGGGCTTCTCGTATTTACCCCGTCCTGAATGTATACTGGCCCTTGGAGCAGTCCTCACCACGCTGGAGCTGCCGCGTCGTGCTTCTGGCACCTCCTTGGAAGCGCGACTGAACGGAAAGAAGCCTGATGCAACGACTCAGAGCGGCGTTGGACTCGTACTTACATGTCCAGATATAGATGATAGATCAATAAAGAGGCGCCGAGGGTGAAATCCTCTACGATAAACGCCACTCTTGAAGCCAGACGCTGCTGCATGAACACTGCGATCCAAATGTTGATAGGAACATGGAATATAGCACAAAGAATGGCCGATGATGTGGGCTCTATTGGGTTGAATCGAAGGGATTAGATTCCGTCGGAAATGACAACAAACCCCTTCACATAGATACTTCATGCAGCGGCAGATATTTTGAACTACAACTGGGGGATAAATGCGGATGCATTCGGGAGGACGCAGGCACGTCGTTACATGGCTGTTATTCGGGTACGAGTATGATCATCGCACCATAGAATTCAGGGTCAAAAGATGTCTGATAAACGTGGGGCCGATGTAAAGCAAGGATCGATATTATGCAGCGCTCTGGAAGAATATGAAGTATGGCAGGGGAGAGAAAGCAGCGCCTGGTGTCATAAAAACCCAATGTAATCAAGGAGCGTCACGGTGGAATCGGCAAGCGGGACTTCGACGAGACAGATAGTGTGGCGACGGAAAATGTCTTCAGAGGTCGTAATCCCCCAGGTCTTGGGGAGTTTAATCGATGGGTAGCACACCTTCGCCGTCGTAGTCGTGGATCCAGGACAAGACTTCCTTCAGGAAGAGGCTGAAGAGTGAGGATAAAGCTGTGCTCGACGCAGCCAACGCGCAACGGATTGGTCTCGAGCCTTCTGGAGCACATTGGTGCGTCGTCAACGAAATTCCACGGTTAAATAATCCCCGGATACGACAGAAAGAAAGTTTCCGACCCCTCTCACCTGCTGCTGCTGCAGAAGAATCGAAAATAAAACCGCGGTCGCAGCCTTGTCGTCCTCAGACCGTTTCGTGCATGCAAGGCCTTGCCATGGGGAATTGAGTAGGTGACGAGCTTGCAGAGGCTTGCAGGTGGTGACTGCGGTGGAAAGGAGAACGAGCGGACTTGGGGGAAATTGCCACACTGAGTTGCGAGTTGTTTGTATGGGTCTTACCACAACCACAGTCATTCCCAAAATCTCTTCAAGGCTTGCTGGAATCGTTTCACGCATGAATGTCGACGTGAACCACTTGCTTCGACGGGGTCATTCCTGGAGAATCGTCACACAATCCATCGATTTCTTGAATAAATCTTGAATCTTGATTTCTGACGGCGGACATCACTTTCTACGGTCGAATATTAGGCCGGACTTGGAGGATTTGCTGCTACTGGGTGTCGATCCTTGTCCTTGGATGCACACTGACCGCAGTCTCAAATCGCGTCGATCCTTGAAGCTTGACGGCTTGAAGCATCAACTCAACTCTCACAAGATATTCGTCGTAGTTCTTGACTCCTTGGGACCAGGACAAGATAGAAGGATACTCCAATAGCACGGCGGATGGATAAGGGGTTTCGAAGGCTATGAAGTCCGTCGAGAGCGAGGTACGCTTATTCCAGTTTATTCGCGCAGCTGTTCGAGTCATCTCTTGCTAATTTTCTGCCAGAATTCCGACAGTCTGTCTGGCACCAGAGCAGTGTACCAGCTTGTTAGCTCTCGACGGGAGCCGGTTCAACGGCCTGGTCTCGAGCTTCAAGTTTCGCCCAAACGAGCATCTTCAAATAATCTTCGAGTCAAACATTCGGCGACCGAGTCTCACAAATTTGATGCGTCGCCTTAGTCGCCTTGACCTTCATTCTTCATTGTCGAGTGTTGTGGAAAGGACGAGGCCGCAAACGTTATGTCTTCAAGCCCTCCAGCAGATGTAGGCGACCAAAGTTGAAGCAAGCGGCAACTTGCAGAAAGTCCATTGAGGTAGGCGACACCTCAGAACGTGTTTGATGCACTTTGACTAGAATTCAGCAGGTCAATATCCTTTGTTGGTGGGGTGGGTGTAACGAACTCACCTCCAATCAAACGCGACGCGTCTTATGACTGTCACAAGACGTGACAGCTCCCGGCGCGCTTACCTATTCTGGCTAACGGCGGCACGGTGTTCGGGAGCCGCCCCGCTTCTGTTTCCATGGGCAAATGACTCGAGCAAGAATTCCAGAAGGGTGGGCAAAGGGCTTTGGGAAGCCTCCCTGAAGGCCTGAAGGCTGAGGATCTTTGAAGTATCGAGTTAAAGCTACGTGCTGCCTCGCCAGTCGCGCCTCAAAGCAAATGCCTGGCTTCACTCAGTGCGGTAGCTAGGGCGCCACTGCGTCTTCTATCGTGCTGTCGTAAAGAAGGGGAGCCGATGGGTTGCTTTCATTTGCGGACTTGGACATGATGTGCCGGGAGCTGGAGCTTGGAAGGTTCCAAAATCGGGGAACACGAGTCTTCTGTTGACTCAATTTAGCCATTTTGCCGGCAACTGCCCAGTGAACAATCTAGGAAAACGGCGGCCTGTCTCCTTTCTTTTCTACCTCGACCACCACCCTCCGCTCCTTTCCTCCCTTCGCCCTCTTCACAAATGGCAATGCCCTCGATATTTCCCCGCTCGCGCAATGGAGGCAGTCACATGTACGCGCCATCCATCACACAGGTTCTCGAATCGTACTCCCTGTCGCAATTACGGTCTTCTACACGTTCGAAAGTCTTTTCGCGGTATCATCCATACCCCTGCTATACGGAGCGCGTTGTCAGTGATCCTCTAATGGTAAGTTGATTCCATCTCAGCTTGTCGACAACGCCAACACCAACATTCAACCAAATCAGCAAACTATCGATGAGCGAGACCAGCCGCCTGCTTACCAAGTAGCTACTGATATTCTACTCCATCCATCCAAATCTTCGCTTATAAAAATATGTAGGTCCCTCGTGGGCAGGTTGCAATACGCCAGCCTCGCAACGGCGTAGACTATGGTCGACGTCAAGGCTTCGTTCATAAGGCTATTGCTGCGTATGGTTGCCTCCATTTTTCCCACTCGTTTCATTCATCACAGGCATTCACAGAGCATGAACCGTCTTCGTTCGCTATCAGCATTGTATATCCAAAGATCTTCGTACGTCGGCTGCCTTAGCTTTAGAGTGTCAGAGGACTTTCGCTGACTTGAAACTACGGCTAGTCCAGCTATGAATCATTCCTTGATTTTAATTGGTTCGAAACCTCGTCTTGACCTTGGTAGATATGGTATGGTACCCTGCACACAACAGTTCAGGCTGTGTCTTACCCACTGCCAGGAAAGAGCGTGTCTATCTATCTAATCCATACACGCACACATATTCACATAATTAACATTCGTTTCCAATATGTATTTAGTACCTACGGCAACACAAATAGAGGACCCGCTTTGTCCAATTTATCCACTTTCAAGCAGATACGTGTACGAATGGGAACGAGTATACGTCCATTGGCAAGTTCAGTTGTTGTACAAAGATCCAGAACAAAGTAGCATAAAGATCTCCCTACATAAATTCATTGCACATTCGGGTCGATTTTGATCACCACTTTCCCGGCAGCCCTCGATGTCATCAACCGTTCGTACCCCTTCAGGGCATCTTCCATGGAGTAAACCGAGTCGACTACGCCCTTCAGCTTTCCTGAAACAAAACAAAATGTAAGACGGCAATGTCTATACAGGACTTGCAAATGCCCACCTTCTGCTATGAGTTGGCTGAGGGCATTCAAGTCTGCTTTGTCAACCATGACAGCAGCGAGCTTGTATTTCCTATTAACTCCACCCAGCCAAACCGGTCTAGCGGTGGCGACAATGGTCAGGAAGGCGTTGAAAAACTCGCTTATAGTGGTGCTGTGGGGAAATGGACCAGTCGTGACAAACACTCCTTGAGGTGCAAGGTATTGGGGGCTGTGAGTATAAAGAGAGGGGTCCGATAGTCCAAAGGCGTCGAAGATGGCATGGAATTTGGGCTCAGGCGGATGGGACGTCAAATATTGGTGCAATGGTTCTTTTGTATAGTCAATGAACTGCATAGTTTAGATTGAATGTGAGGTTGTTCTTTATCACGATTACTGACCTCGTCGGCACCCATCTCCTTCACGAGCCCTTCGTTCCTGGAAGACGCACTCGCCACCACGGTCATGCCATGCGCCTTTGCGATCTGAATTGCAAATAAGCCGACCGCGGTGCTCCCGCCGTTGATAAAGACTTTCTGACCAGGCTCCAGACCGGCATCCTTGAAAAGTGCCTGGTAGGCTGTTAGTCCGGCCAGAGCGATACCAGACGCGTGAGAAACGTCGATTGTAGGGGGACGAAGAGCGACTGCAGCCGCAGGAACAACTGCATATTCTGACAGACTGCCCTGCCTAGACTTCTGATTGTCGACTGCGATGTGGCATGAGACAGAGGGGGTGCCGACAACGTATTGAGTACCCACAGACGTGTATAAAGCCAAAAACGGGATCGCCTGCTTTGAATTCGGTGCCATTTCCGTCTTCCACGACGCCTGCAAAGTCGTGCTCAACGACAAGTGGCCTCCCCGCCATAAAGTTCGGCAACAGTCGCATCATCTTGTATCCGCTGGATTTCGCGTGAGTTCGAGCAGATTCAACGACAAAGCCTATGTCCGTACACTGGGTTGAGCGCTGCCGCCTGTATCCTGACCAGTACATCGTCCTTCTTGAGCTCGCCAGCCACCGGCCAGTCTGATTTCAAACTGAGAGAGCGTGAGGGATGGCCTCGCTGCAGTGAAACCCAAGCTCTTTGCGTCTTCGGTGTGGGCATTTCGAAGATACGGCGCCATCATATATCTCCGCATAGTTTCCATCCAACATGGCGCAAACAATGAACATGGTGAGCTTGATATAACCCTAACCTTAGGATAGGGTTCGGCACGTGGACCGCTAGCTGAGAAATCAGATTACTATAATTGGAAGGCACTGTTGAGAATGGATCTCACCGCTGAGTTGCTACTTACTCACCACTTCCAGCGACAACCGCTGCTCCTCTTTATACCGCCGACGCGCCAACCGTTACCTTACGTTCGAAACCATTAATCTGAGGAGCCCATCATGGAGGTCCGTCGCCATTCATGCGCTCAGCAAACAGCGTACAGCTGACGACCTGGACAATAGGGCTTGCTTGATTTCAGTAGCGAATTCGATGTCGGCCTAATGGACAAGGTCGTTATGGCCTTCTACACTTCATCGGGACAAGAAGTAAGCTTACTTACCCGACGCTTGTGCAGAACCGTAATCTAATCAATCGCTACAGCAACAAATGGCTCAGCAGGTGTTGACGCAGTTCCAGGAGCACGCCGATGCGTGGATGAGAGTACCCGATATTATGGAGGGATCGTCATTCCCTCAGAGCAAGGTACGCAAGCTTGCGCAATTCCGTGCTCAGTGTACTTACTACTCGCTTTACGTCCTAGTTCATCGGGCTGCAGATCCTTGAGAAGGTCATCAACACCCGATGGAAGTCCCTGCCGGATGGGCAACGTCAGGGTGCGTCATTAATCTACTATATCTAGTGCGTTCTAATCTGTTTCCCAGGGATTCGAAACTTCATTGTCGGTG
The DNA here is from genome assembly GCA_017499575.1 of Sanguinoderma rugosum. Lineage (NCBI taxonomy): Eukaryota > Fungi > Basidiomycota > Agaricomycetes > Polyporales > Polyporaceae > Sanguinoderma > Sanguinoderma rugosum. Next base: position 3,269,682 of record VTPW01000001.1, on the reverse strand, counting down.
TAACCGTGAAGGTAGCATCTGACGAAGCAACTATGCGCAAGGAGAAAACATACCTCAATAAACTTAACCTTGCCTTGGTCCAGGTAAACATTTACTCCGCCTCCCCGCGTTCTCGCGATTCTCAAACCAGGATGTACTACTCAGATATTGAAGCAAGAGTGGCCGCACAACTGGCCAAACTTCATAACCGAGCTGGTTGAGTCGTCGAAGACGAATCTCTCGCTGTGCGAGAATAACATGATTATCCTCAAGCTGCTGTCTGAGGAAATCTTCGACTTTTCGGCGGAGCAGATGACGCAGAACAAGATCAAGAACTTGAAGAACCAGATGTGCGGGGAGTTCTCTGAGATCTTTAAACTCTGCTCAGAAGTTCTAGAGGAGGCTAGCAAGACGTCCTTGATTAGAGCCACGCTAGAGACTTTGCTGAGATTCTTGAACTGGATACCCCTCGGTTATATTTTTGAAACAACCGTTATCGACTTGCTTCTGAACCGTGTAAGTTGCACATCCAAGACAGACATCGTTATAGCCTCATTCCCCTTCGCAATAGTTTCTTGAAGCGCCTGAATTTCGAAATGTTACACTCAAGTGTCTGGCAGAGATTGCAGCACTCAACGTGGGCCCAGAATACGACCCCAAATTCGTCATATTATTCGCGATGGTCATGACGTCCGTCAACCGAATGATTCCTCCGAGCACCAATATCGCGCAAGCGTATGCCAACGCCGGGGATTCCGGCCAAGAACTCGTCCTCAACCTCGCCCTCTTCCTCTGCAATTTCCTCTCCACCCACCTCCGTGCCGTCGAGACCGAATCCAACCGCGACGTGCTCCTCAACGCCCATCTGTACATGGTGAAGATATCACAAGTGGACGAACGCGAGATCTTCAAAATTTGCCTTGAGTATTGGCTGAAGCTTGTTACGGAGTTGTATGACGAAATCCAGAGCCTGCCAATTGGAGAGTCTGGTTTGCTAATGGGATTGAGCTTAGGCCCCGGCGGAAGCGCAGGAGTGCTTAACGGTATGTCGCTGAGAAAGAACATCTACTCCGACGTATTATCAAACCTGCGATTGGTCGTCATTGAGCGAATGGTCAAGCCAGAGGAAGTAAGTTCGTCTCAGAATTCTCTGAGGATTCAACACGAAGTCGATTGACTTATTTCGCCTCTTTATTAGGTGCTTATCGTGGAGAATGAAGAGGGTGAGATAGTACGAGAGTTCATGAAGGAAAGTGACACCATCGTGCTATACAAGTCGATGAGGGAGTTGCTTGTGTTCCTCACGCATCTGGACGTCGCGGACACCGAGGCAATGATGACCGAGAAGCTGGCGAAGCAAGTGGACGGCTCAGAATGGTCATGGAACAACCTCAACACGCTGTGCTGGGCTATCGGTTCAATATCTGGTGCTATGAGTACGTTATTTTCTTGTGAATTCTTCTCCTGCAATTTAATATTCTGACTCAAATTTGTAGATGAGGAAACTGAGAAGCGGTTTTTGGTGACGGTCATCAAGGACCTTTTGGGCCTTTGCGAGATCAAGCGCGGCAAGGACAACAAAGCCGTGGTGGCATCAGACATAATGTATATCGTTGGCCAGTACCCTCGTTTCCTGAAGGCACACTGGAAATTCTTGAAGACGGTCGTCAATAAGCTATTTGAGTTCATGCATGAGACCCACGAAGGTCAATGACCTTCGTACCCCACCGTGCGCCTAGCTGACAACTTGGATTTATTCAGGTGTACAAGACATGGCTTGCGATACATTTATCAAGATCGCGCAAAAGTGCAGGCGGCATTTTGTCATGCAACAGTCTGGCGAGCAAGAACCATTCGTTGATGAAATACTGCGATCTTTGCATCGCATAACGGTCGACCTCTCAGCGCAGCAGGTTCACACCTTCTACGAGGCCGTCGGATACATGATCTCTGCTACACCGAACAAACCGCAACAAGAAAAGCTGATAGCCAAACTGATGGAGCTGCCCAATAACGCAGTATGCAGTCCCTCTCCATTTTATCCACACGTGTGTTCACACCCAATTTTGATTGACGCTTAGTGGGATTCGTTGATGGCACAAGCAGCGCAGAATATGGACGTTCTCTCCAGTTCGGACAACATCAAAATCCTCTCTAACGTCCTGAAGACTAACGTCTCGGCATGTACATCAATAGGTAGTTTCTACCTCCCGCAGATAGGCCGCGTCTTCCTGGATATGCTGGGCTTATACAAGGCCGTCAGCGGTATCATCAGCGAGTCAGTTGCCAAAGACGGTAAAGAACAACCCTTTGATTGTATGGCAGATCGCTGATAAGGCGGTTCAGGCCTCATTGCTACGAAAACACCCAAAGTCCGACAACTGCGAACGGTGAAAAAGGAAATTCTGAGGTTCATGGAAACATATATAAAGAAAGCGGAAGACCTTGAGGCCGTCAACGCCAACTTTATTCCGCCACTTCTTGATGCTATTCTTGGCGACTATAACCACAATGTCCCCGCAGCTAGAGACGCCGAGGTCCTGAACGTAATGGCGACAATTACCAGTCGACTAGGGGTAAGGTTCTTCCTTGTTCGCATCTGCGAAGACGCTGACCCAATTCATTGGCACGCCTAGCCTCTATTGACTCCTCAAGTGCCTGCTATTCTGGACGCGGTCTTCGAACCCACGTTGAATATGATCAACCAAGATTTCGCCGAATTCCCAGAACATCGTGTTGGGTTCTTCAAGCTGCTGCGCGCAATCAACTTCAACTGCTTCCCTGGTTCGTGATATCATTCATATTGACTCCAGGTACTCGTCATGTGCTCATATGACCTCAGCGCTACTCTCCATTCCTCCGCCCCAATTCAAGCTATTCATGGACAGCATTATATGGGCGATCAAACACACGATGCGAGATATCGCAGATATAGGCCTGAACAGTGAGTGTCCCTGCCGGTACCTTTGCAGCTTACCTGACAACTTTCTCCATCAGTCTGCATCGAAGTGATCAACAACTTTGCCGGCGCGGATGAAGCTGTCAGCAACGCATTCTTCCAGCAGTACTTCTTGAGTATCGTTCAGGATATCTTCTTCGTGCTCACGGACACGGACCACAAGAGCGGCTTCAAGCTCCAAAGCTTGTTGCTAGCTCGTATGTTTAACCTTGTGGAGAGTGGGGAGATCAAAACGCCGCTGTTTGATCCTGCTTCCTTGCCAAACCCAAACATCACCAACCTTGTGTTCCTGCGGGAATACACCGCCAACTTGCTGAGCGGTGCTTTCCCTCATGTTCAACCGTATGTAACTTTGATTCGACCGTGTCGTGTGAAGCTCATGCGTGCCTTTCCCTATGGATCTAGAATACAAGTTCAAGCTTTCGTTTCAGCACTTGCCGAGCATCACAATGATATTAATCGCTTCAAGCTCGCTCTGCGTGACTTCCTCATCCAACTTAAGGAATTCTCTGGGGACAACACCGAGCTATTCTTGGAAGAGAAGGAGGCGGAAGCTCGAAGGAAGGCAGAAGACGAACGTTCGGCCGCCATGCGCATCCCTGGTATGCTCAAGCCTTCGCAGTTAGAAGACAAAGACGAGGATATATGAATGTAATCTGCTGATCTCTGTATTTGTACTGCAAGCCCCCCATCCCTAATCGGCTCTGACCCCATATATTTGCTATCGATGCAGGCATTAGCTTTTTGCTGTGAAGTTTTGTGTATTATCTGGAGCTTATCGTATTGTAACGTAGACAATTTGCATCGATCTGGAATATACGATGTCGATGATTATGTTGATCGGGCCCCCTGAGAAGGCGGCGATCCTCTTTTATCTTTCCAACTACTGAACCAGCAGCACTGGTGATCGGCTACAGCCGCGATACCCAACCACCACCACTCATGTTCAAGAAGTAGGCACGGTTTTACGTGTTCTCGATGGTCGAAATTGATTTAGAGACAGGTTCCAGCCATCCACTGATATCGCTGGGCATACGCCAGTCAAGACTTCGGTGCAGCGATCTATCCGATCGGCCATCCTTTCGCAGTGGAAGATTGAACCAGAGACTCTGGAAGCTATATGGCCGAAGAAAGAGGGCCTGGTACACGTAAAATGGTCAGTGGCCCTTCATTAACTTATTCGTCCATATTGATTAGCTGGTGCATTCCATCTTAGCAGAGAGCATGTGTCCATATACACGGTGAACGGGGAGCCACTAGCGTTCCAGCACTTTGACGGCCCCTTCTACCCGACCTTGCGGGTCATCCACAAATGTACGTACGGTTCACCTTTGGTAGCAGTGGATACGCCTTGACACACCCACATCGCTTCATTGCAGATCCGTATATTCTACCGATGGTTAAGGTAGATCGAGGTGCTATCAGGTTTCTCCTTGGGGGCGCACACATGATGTGTCCTGGGTTCACTTCCAAGGGGGGACATCTGCCTCCGCCTGAGGAGGCTCTCCCGGCTGGGTCGCCGGTGACCATCCATGCCGAGGGCAAGGAACATGCTGTGGGTATAGGCATTACGAAGCTGGCCACGGAAGACATCCGAAAGATAAATAAAGGCGTTGGGGTCGAAGTTGTGACGTATCTCGGGGATGACCTGTGGGCGCTGCAAAGCCTGTGAAGGGATCAACCTATGGCATAGTTCGCTCCTGGTGGTTATCAGTCAAGGGATAGCTTTCTGGCGCTTAGGTCCTTTGTGCACCCTTGATGATGCTGGGTTTGTATTACAGCTCTTAATCCACATGTTTTGTCGGTAAAGGGCAGCACCCTAGAACATGCCTGCGAAATGCAGATTTCATATGGACATATTCAGTGGGAGCCCCGCACTTGCGGGGTGTTAAAGACAACGGAGATTGATGATCAGAGGGAACTGTTAACGCCGCTTCTTTGCGGCGGGCCCGGTACCAGGAGAGGGATGGGCTGTAGAATAGGAGTTTGCTTGCCCCTGTTTGCCCCGGCTGCTATACTGCTCGGTTGAGTCGTGAACACGAGGCTGCGAGCAAGATGGCTACTTCCTCGAACCAATTTCGATACTCAGAGTTCATTACCGCTTCACACAAGAAACGAAGGAAGCATCAGCCTCATTCCACGGCTGAAGCGCTGCAGCGTGTTCGCTCAGAACTCGACAATTCCGAGTCCGCCTGGTTCACGCAAGCTAAATGTCTGTTTTCTCCCATTCCTCCATGCAATATTCCATTTTCGTAGTGTGATAACGTTCCAGGGTCCTTCTCCAGGTCTGATCCTTGATGCGCTGGCCGCGAGCCAAATTACCTCACTAGCTGTCGTTTGTCTTGGCCTTGGAAGCCCTTCGTCGTCTCGTGATGCCATCGCACAGCTGGGATTTCTCCTTCAACTATGCCATTGTTGTAACATTGTGCGTGCTGTCAAATTTTACCTTAGTGGGTGAACTTTTTTTGAGACAAATGCCGGCAGAGTCCAGAGAAGGTCTCCTTATATGATCCTGTCTTCACGGAAGCAGACAAGGAGCTCTTCGTGGCGTACAAATTCGATGTCTTATCAGAGAATAGGGCAAGTCTTCCTCCGTTTGACTCACCCGTTGACATAAACCCCTGAACTGTATTTTTTGTTCTCGCCAGAACGGTGACTATCCTGCGGAGGGTCCTACCTTATTCTTCATGCCTCATTGCGACCTGAGCTTGTACGAGAATATCCTCCGAGCGAACTGGGCCCCCCAGCGCCTTGCACACCTGGTTCTAGTAGCTAACAACCTTTCTGATTACATTCAAAAGTGAGCTGACCTTCTCTTATTGGCTGATGATCGCCTGCTACCTCGGCTCCCGTTGATTACTCTTACGCTCATCCTATTTTTTCTAGCAAATCACGGCGAGACCTCGAAGAACACGCTCCCTGCGTGCTGAGAATAGGTCTGTATGACCATTGTTTGTTTGATACTGCTCGTCACTGAAACCCATCACTGCTCCCTCGTGTTGTCCTCTCACGCACGATATCTTCCATTCTCTTCCTATCGGCTATAGACCCTATCCTGGTCTCTCATACAATCCCTGCATCAATTTCGTGGCCAACGGCCTTTAACAACACATCGGTTCAGTTCGTTCCCCGGGACGCCATTCCAGAACCTACTTGGTTCACGGAGTTAGCTAAAGTAACCGTGACATCCGGGGAGGGTCACTCTTCCGCGGCGTAAATATGGCACCGTGGGTGCGTCGGCCGACTACGGATAGCGTCGGAAGGAATCGTACCATTTGTCGAGACCCTATCAGTCATTTGGCATCGGCAACAATACGAGCATATGTTTATCGCAATGACTAGTAACATAGCAGTAATAGACATGTGGCGCCAGCTGGTGCCTAACAAGATGAGATGAATGAAGCAAACATGCGCAGCGAAAAGCAAATAGCAAGATCAAGATCAAGAGACAGGAAAGAGCGCAGCTAGCACTCCTGATAAGTACTGTACGGGGGCTGGTGGGGAGTATGATCGTCTGAGAAGGGAAGGGGTTCGAGTTCAAAGGGATAGAAGTAGGAGTCTTGGTTGTCAATATATACGTGAGGGTGGGAGCGAGGTCGTCTGACATTCTCCCCGGGTAGAGGGATTCCGGCTGGATCGACCAGGCTCGAACGACTACCAAGAGACGGCGTTGAGGGAGCGTCCGACTCGTCGTCAGAGGTGTCTTCTATGGCGTCGGGAACAGAGAGATTCTCTACGTCGTCTGTATCATAATAAGGGAGAGGATCTTCATAAGGGCGAGGAATAGAAGATAGGGGTGAATGCATGGTGGACTCGAAGTGATAAGGATGGACTAGAGGGGGATGAAAATGGGGATAAGGGATGATGTATGGATATGTTACAGGAATGGAATCAGCAAAATATGATGAGTGACCGCCAGGCAGGTCGTCGGTGGATGAGGCGGGGGACAGCGGGCTAAGCAGCAGCTCTTCGTCCTCAGGGGCAGGGAGGTCGGTGTCGGACACGCGGATAGAAGCAATAGTAGTGTAATCTTCGTCGTCGTCGTCGTCGCCGAGTCCCTCTAATACAGAATCCAACCACTGGGATTCGGGTGAGTTTATGTCCGAAGAACAAGGCTCGCCCAGTTTGCCGGCATCCGGGAACATGAACGAGTCGCCAACTTCCATGTCATCATCGTCGTCGCCTTCCTCAACGTCCTCTGAACCAAGATTAGGGATATTTACAGGGGTTGTGTCTGTGGTGCGAGCTGCTGTGCTGGGAATACAGGTTGAGTGGTATGAATTTTTGAGGAGTACCCAGCGGTGCAAGTTACAGCTCTCTCTGCCGCTCACGGAGGAGTGCAACTTGCTACGGGCTAAAGTGGATAGTTCTGGTGACGCCATGATTATTACGCTCGCTATTTGTTGAATTGTTGGTGCGAGTAAGGGTAGGGCTGTGGGGCGGACGCCTATCCAAGAACGAGCAGAAGGTGAGCAACAGCACGCGAAGCCTGTTGAAGACTAGATACACACAGGAATGGGCAAGTGGTAGTTTCAACGGTGTATACGGTCTACGATTAATGGTTCGAATAGGATGGTGCCGTTGTTGGATTTACGGGCAAGTTTGTTAACCATGCTTGAGTAGCGGGTCCGCCTGGGGGTCAGGATATTGACGCAGGACGAGACGGGGTACGAGGAGGAGGGCAGCAAAAAGCGAGGAACTCAGACAGACATGGTGGTTGGCGACAGAGGGAGATGGAGAAGGGAGGCAAGGGTGAGCGACGCCAGCGCCTCTCCTTTTATACAGCCAAATACGCGTTCCTTGCATTTTGACTCAGACTCGATCAAGCAAACCGAGCGTATCGTCGGCCGAGTAACATCCGAACCGGTTCGTTCATGTCCTCATATTACAAGGTTCGCACGAAATATGTACAAGAGTATGCGACATAAAGTCTGTCCGTCCACACGCAATTACCCATCATCCTTCGTCCATCTGGTCTCCCTCGTCACGTAGCGTATCCAAAAGCTTGCTAATCTTGTGCATACTCTTGGGCGAAATGTCGCGTGCCAGCGCTAGCATTTGTGCAGACTTGAGCTCGTTCCCCATCAGGCGATATACCTTCGCAAGCTGGTAGATCACATTCGCTTCTTCTGGCGCAACCTTCCGCAGGCTTTCCAGATCCTCCGCTGCCGCCTGTTGATACCAGAATCAGTCAGTCGCTAGCTCTTTTAGTGGGAAAAGCGCTTACGTGATACTTCTTCGCTGCGATAAGGATTTTGGCCCGACGATAACGAACAAGTGCGTTTTCAGGGCAAAGGTGTATTGCCTGGTCAAAGATCGCCAGTGCACCCTCACGGTCTCCTCGTCTTTCGACAGCCTGGGAAATACCTCAGCAATCTAACAAAGTCCGATATTGTTTTTGTACGCACCAAACCCACACAACCAAGGAGCACCACGTTGTTTGGATGGATCTCTGAAGCTTTCCTGAAATGGTACTCCGCGAGCCGTATCCTGCTCATTCTCAGGTAGCACGTCCCGAGTCCATACCTAGAAAACAAAATAGGGCACACGATAAGCCAGCTGTCATCCCCGAGGGAAACACGCCACATACCAAGCATTGTAATGGCGAGGATCAGCACGTAAGGCCGACTGGAAGAAACCCACCGCCTTATTGACGTCCTCGTCTATGGACTCGTGACCACTCAGCGTATACGCGTAAGCACACGTTGGATCCATCTGCAACGCTCGACGGAAGCAGGTCAACGCTTGCGTGCGTTCTCTCTGCAGCGAGAATAAATTTCCCACCGCAATCCAGGCTTGTGAACATTGAGGGTTTATGCTCAGAAGTTCTTGCGCAAGGAATGACAGTTCAACGTTTCGTTGTAAATGCCAAAGCAGTGTCGAATACACTTCCATATCCCATAGTCGATAGGGCTGTTTCTCTCGGACACTTTTGAAGGCTCGCTCTGCCTACATATTTATGTCATCGTTAGATTAAGATATGAAAAGAAGACGCTTCCACGTACCGAAGGATAGTCTAGCCGTTCATAATTTGCCCTGCCGACCATTGCAAGTACACCGGGGGACTGCTGTTGTCCATGAGGCAGCTGTCCGAGCTCATGTATGCACCCCTGTACATCATAAACGGAAAGGGCTCGCCAAGCTATGGCGAACCGTCTCATCAAGTCATAGATAAAGTGATCAGCGGCGTCTGACTCATATGTTTCCTGGGTAGCTTGATCGTGTGTTGTCCATGTGCTAGATGCTAGAGAGGCCTCAGACCGCGGTGAATGGGGAAGGGAAGGTGAAGGCGAACAGGGGACTTCTTCCACGTTTACTGTCTCTTCGTCTATCTCCGATTCAACAGACCTCGCATGTTGCTGTGCAGGCTGTCGTCGTCGATCGCGCGATAGAGTCTGACATCCAAGTGGGTGAGTCTAGCGTCTTTGTATGACGAAACTTAAATAAGGCAAGACGCATTCACCTTAGAATGTCCCTGTTTCGTGGAGGTACCGCTTAACAAGCGCGTACTTCTTCGAGTGGGTATACCACCATGGCTAGCAGCTTGATTGCTCTTTCCGATAGCAGCGGAGGTCCTAGAGGACGTCGTAGGCTGGGTACGACCGGAAGATGAGAAGAAGTTAGCAAATGTCAAGGCCGGTCGGACGCGTGCCTTTTTCAAGGTATCGTCAGTCAACTTGCTTGACTTCGAAGCCCTCACTGCAGCCTCCGGCTGTCGACTTGTTGACCGCAGTTTCTTCGCAACCGGCCCTGTCTCGTCCGCAGACGAGAGTGGCCGAGACATAGGCGGCTGTTGAGTGGGAATTACAGGTTGAGACCGTGTTATCCGATGTATTGGCTGAAATGGCGTGTCGACAGGGTAAAATGAGGACTCATTGGTGGCACTATATGGCGTATCAATAAGAGCGAAGGGACAGTCACAAAGTACTAACATAGAATCCCGCGGCCGGGATGGTGCAGCTCCCATTCGGAAAGCTGGCGGTTGCCCAACATCCCAACGAAAGAGATTCCCCGACGTCTCTGCGCCAGGGGTAAAAAAGCCAGCACCGGTAGTTGTGGGCATTATGGGTTTAGGTTGTTGCGGCTCCTCCGTTGGAAATTGTCGGGTAGGTTGGGGTCGGGGGGGAAATAATTCATCGATATGAGGGGAGGCACCTGCGGGCGTCGGTGGTTAATACGGAGTAGACGGCGGGACTCTGAATACCTCATACCCAAAGCGCATAGGCCTTCAAAGGCCTCCCAAAGAAAAGGATTCAGCGCCAATGCCCGACGGAAGCTAATCACTGCTTCCTCAGGTAGATTGCCCTTCAACGCCATTGTCCCAGCTCTACAATGTAGGGCGGCTTCATCAGGGAAGGGCTGCGTGCTTCTACTACCAGTGGCAACTAATAATGCGCGTTCAAGAATACATTCGATTCAAAAACACGAAACTCACGGGATGGTGTATAACGAGGATCAGCCACTGTCCTCTCTAGAGCTTCTCGGGCCTGCCTATGGCGCCCAAGAGCAGTGCAGCACTTCGCCTTGATTTCGAGGCATCCAGAACATATATCGTCCGGCGGTCTGTTTACAAGATGCAACGCAGAATATGTTTGACCTTCGCGAAAAAGCGCAGTGGCGTAGAGATGTCGTGCATCGTGGTTCTTCTCGTCCATGTGAAAGTACCGCTCAGCATAGAATACAGCAGTCTTCGTCAAGTCGGCGTCGATGCACGACCATACTAGGCTCTGGATTCGGGGAATAAGGTGAGGTGGCTGGAGACCATGGATGTTCTCGTATTGTAGCATAAGGACCTGGGTTCAGTGCATAGATGTCTTCGGGCAGCTTCCAGGATATTGAGCCTCCGGCGAGACAGAGATTCACGGTGGAGAACGCGGTCGACGATGGCGATGTTTAAAAGGGAGTGTTTACAAGCCCGAAATGAAGTGTTGAAATTGTCACATCACCACGTGATCACGACGCGTCACTTGACGCTGGCACATGCCACAAACAGACAATGGAATCCATTATGGAAGGAACGCGGAACTCGGTGAGGACTGGACTGAGCAGTGTCCACAAACAAAAGAGTATCAAATCCGAGTTGCCGTGTTCGTGTCGTCGGTGATATTAGATTGCATTTTATGTATGTACATCTCGTTTGTGTATATACTCGTGAGACTAGTCACTTAGTGACCATGGGGGTCCGGGTCATTCTTCGGTTCTATATGACATGGGAGAATGTGGTGCCGTTAATATCATGTTTCCATCAAAGAGAGTTTTACTAACCAGGCGCGCATTGGATCGCATCGTCGATTCGGAGCAGAGAAACAGCAGCTTCGTATGCCGACTTGAGACTGCGAACCTTGCTCATGGTGGGCTCCAGAACACCGGCGGTGACATTGTCGCGAACTTCACCATTCATCAGGTCAAGTCCGTATCTGAGCAATAGCTTCTTCGGATCCCCGGGCGGTGCGTTCTGAGCGGCACTGTGATAGGAACGAAGCTTCGCAACCAGCTCGGTTGAGTCTTTGGCAGCGTTGACTGCAAGCTGTTTGGGGATGGATAACAGCGCGCTAGCGAATTCGGCGATGGCCAGTTGCTCCCGTGAACCCTATGAAGTCCTTGTATGTCAAAAACGCGCCCAACAGACGTACGGGGGAAGTGTTACCAAAGTGGTGGCAAAGTTCTCAAGATAGATGCTAAGAGCCGACTCGACAGCACCTCCTCCCGGAACCACCGATCCGCTTTCGAGAGTGCGCTTGATGACAGATAGAGTATCATGTAATGCACGCTCCATCTCGTCTAACATGTAGTCGTTCGCTCCTCGGAGGACTATCGACGAAGAGCGAACCACTTTCGTGCCCTTGACCAAGATGAGTTCATCATCAGATATCCGCTCTTGAACAACTTCGTCCGCCGTGCCGAGATAACTAGCTTCATATGTCTCTTCTCCCTCTAGATTGGCAAGACTGGAGATGAGAGTTCCACCAGTGGCCTTGGCGATCCGTCGTAGATCTTCCTTTCTGCACCGTCGGACAGCCATGGCACCAGCTTCCACGAACTCTTTCAGGCAGAGATCGTCTATGCCTTTAGTTGTAAGAACAACGTTGGCACCCGCTGCCAATATTTTTCGAATGCGCTCGAGCGTTATTTCCGCTTCGCTATGGACTACATGAGGATCTCAAAACCACACGAAGTAGGTGCAACTAACCGTTTTCGGATTTCCTCGAGTTGATTCGGATCGTCAACGAGGATTTGTACACCGAGTTGCATGCGTGCTTTCTGTAGGTTAATATCGAGGCAAGCAATCTTAGCTCCTGTTATCCGCTTCTTCATGGCTAGCGTATAAAATCTTGAGACTAAGCGCGAAGGTGTGGATCCATAACATACCTTGACTAGCAACAGTACAGTTGAGAGCATATCCATGAACGAAGATGGATTCTCTTGCACTCTTTCCATGGGCTTTTAGGACGTTGACAGCCTTTACGGGATACTTGATATCGCCTCTCATGTTAATCGTCTTCACGGCCAGCATAGCATCGACTGCCATCGGGGCAAACAAATCATCATCGCTTCGCGAATCATCAGCATATTCCACAATAACAATCCACGATGATAAACTCACTTTCCAATGATCTTGCTCGACATACTCGTCTTCGCAGCATTAATCAACGCCTCTTTTCCCAGCGAGTCCACCTTCACACTCAGTTGATCCTGCATAAACTTGACAGCCTCTCGGCACGCAAGACGGTATCCTGTGATGATAGTGGTGGGATGGATCCTTGCCTTGACGAGTTCGTTCGCGCGTCGCAGGAGTTCAGCAGCGATGATGACTACCGATGTCGTTCCATCCCCAACTTCTTTGTCCTGTTTTTGAGCAAGGTCCACGAATATACGGCCAGCAGGGTGCTCTACAGATAACAATGAAAGAATAGTCGCGCCATCGTTGGATATTGTGACCTCCTGCACGCGCGTTCGAGGAATTAGAGATGTCAACATCATCGTATCAATAACCAACAGTATACGCACTCCAATGTTATCAACCAGCATTTTGTCTAAGCCTAGTGGCCCAAGAGAACTCTTCACAACGTTTGCGATCGTCTGAGCAGCCAATACTGTATTCCAAGTTCGGCATCTCAGACATTCAATCAGATCGCATACGAAGACACGACAGACCATTTTGATCGCGAATATCTTGTCCGGAGACGCGATCGCCTCCAAGGAACGCGCCAGCTCGAGGATCACGTTGAAACATAGCTGAGCAGGTTCAAGATGGTGATGAGACGAAACCGTACAGAACCAAGAAATCTGGGGCGCTAAACGCGTTAGAATATGATCTCAGGGGCTTCGGACGTTGAGTTTGATGCAGATGGGAGACAAAAATATATTTGGGAGCTACCAGTCCATCGTACGGCGTGAAAAAAAGGATATCATGACTATTGGAAGTCTTAAATAAACCGTCTTCACACATCGGAATCACATATCCCGTCCAGGGTGAAGTCATTCATAATGGAAAAAAATAATGTTGCGCGAAAACAATCGAATAGCGAAGTATATACTACCGAAGTCGAAGCGCCATAACAAGTGCACGGATGCAACAATCAAGAAAGAGAAGAAAACAGACAGTATCAACGTGTCTTGCTGTATTCGAGAAAAAGAAAGCGCTATCAAGCGATAAGATTCAAAAAACCGCGACGATGGGGGGCAATGATGGAGGGGCAGTGGAAAGAGAAGGCACGAGGCCGAGTCCGAAGATCGTATAAATAGAGGGGAAATGGGGAGGAAGGGAACAGAGATGGGTTTATACATATGTTGCATGATTGTTAGAAGCACATTTGATATGCGGGCCTGTAGAGGTCGACCATGTTTGAGTTATTGCTTTTGAGGGCCATACTCTTGGACAATGCGAATGCTTAGTTTGTGTTTGATTTGTTCGAAGATTGGAGCCGCAAGATTTCGAGATAGAGGCAACTGCCATCCGTCATTGAACCCGTATTTTCGGCGATAGAGGAGTTTCGTTGTAAATGAGCGTGGTGGACAAGGAGTGGACATGCAGAGCGTAAGGATGAACATGATGAACGTTGCGCGAAGTAAGATGCCGTGGTGGAAGCGTTGAGATGACATGATAGCGTATGGTTTAAGCGATTCATGCAGGATTTGGCGTAGGGGATTTTGTTCCAACTTAACAATATGACATACCAGTGGGACCATAGGTCTCAGCGCGAATAAGCGTCCTGCGGAGAGGCATCTTCAATTTGGAAGCCATGCCTTTGTTTGGTGGGGGGCAGGGACTATCACCAATGTCGGTATCTTCGTCATCAGTGTCGATGGTCTTGTCCGTATCCTCGGCGAGCGTAGATAAACCGCCCAGTGTCCCACGACGAGTTCGTGCGGCATTAGCGGCCGCAAAGAGAGTGGTAGGGCCAGCACTAGGTACCGTATTTCTCTTTGGCTGAGCGGGAGGATTAGAACCAGCAGTCAACTTGACGCCATCGCCGTAAGTATATGACTTGTGACGGCCGAACTTTGTTTTGCGGAACTGGTCAAGGTCTTCGCGGCGGGAAGTGGCATGGTCAGGATCGTCCATGCGTACATAGGCTGGTGGCTGGCATCGGAAGCCAGAGGCCTCAAAGTAGCGACAATAACCACCTTCAAGGATGTAAACTTCGGGATAGTGGATCTTCGGGTAGTTGTGGTTGTTCATTGCACGATCTTTCGCGCGTAAGTGCTTTGCACTACGCACCGTTTCTGTTTAGACTATGCAAGGGGAAAGAGGAGAACAACGCACAATGTGGGGGCTCGCTTCATGCTAAATTCGCAATGGAAGATAAGAATGGTCTTCTTCTGAGCGTCGCCGCTGACAGACGCCCTTGGCTTGGGCACACCAGCGCCCAAGAGCATCTCTTCTACAGCAGAAGTGGTGTTCATGTTGACAGCGCCAGGCACATGGCCACCGTTATATTCGTAATCGAACCGACAGTCGATAATGTAAAAGTCGCGAATCTTGTCGTTGAACGAACCGTCCAAAACGGCGTCCAACTAGGAAACAACTGAGCAACATACATAAAACGCGCTTCGAATACTACTCACCGTCTGGGGCGTGATTCTCATCAAGCCATCATCCGCAACGCGATGACAAGGTAAGATCTTACCATGAGCTTCGTTGTCACCGAACCCAGGTAGACCCATACCAGCGAACCTGGAAGATGGGCTCTCCCTCATCACCATTGCCGTCGCACCTGTCAAGGGTCGGAAGTCGTCCGTGCCATCACAACGACGAATTGTCTTCACTTGCTGGCGTTTAGCATACGCTTGAGCGGGTGAAGACATATCAGGCCCGTCGAAGGAGCCTTCGTCAGACGAAAAGTCTCCGAAGCCTTTAGGGGGCAAGAGCGCAGAAACGGCTCTGCGAGTAGGTGGCAAGGTAGGGGGTAGGTGCCTGGGATCTATGTCTTCTTGCGTCGGTTCATTCAACACGGGGAAAGCTGATCGCACGCCGGTGTCAGAGGGCTGAATCATAGCGGACAAAGCGGGACGACGAGGACGCTTCAAACCATTCGCAGACGGCGCACCAAGGCCCTCCAAAGTAGGCTTGCTATTGAAGCGTGCAAGCAATGAATTACCTTGCATTCGCTCAAATTTGGCTTGAGAAGGGGAGGACGGGGCCGGCGATGACGAGATGTCGAATTCGTTGTAGCGAGTAGGCTCGGGAGAGGCTGACCTGCGCTTCTTGTGTTGAGGTTTAGCGGGCGACTCAAATGAACGGCGAGGCGACACGGTGTCGAAGAACAGATTGTTGAAGGTGGTCACAGTGGGCGCCGCGGTATGGGGCATGACAGAGAAGGTGGCAGATGGCATGGGAAGAGGAGGGTCCGAGTCAACATCCATTGCGTCTCCTGGAGAGGTCGGGATTGTCAGCGGCTGACAGCGGAAGAAATTTTATTAATGCCCGTTGGTCAACTTCAAAACGACCAAAATAACGTACTGCTTGTGATAGATTTTCATTCGACTCAGCTACCTGTGAGCGGGATAACCATTCCATCGGTAAAGCAGCTCTTTGAGTGCGTTTCGAGCTTGAGTTGATGGAGCCTTGTTTGGATACAGGGGGAGGGGCAAGCTGAGGCGTACTCGACGCGTTGTTACTCATGTCGCGCCCGAACAACCGCGCGGCGCTAGTGAAAGCCCGAGGGCGCGAAGGCTTGCTGCTATCTTTCCCAACTGGTTTCGGCGGGGGTGCGGGGGAGATATCCATGGGTACAACTGAATCATCGCTTTCGGGAGTCAGCGAGAGCGGGTCCCGAGGGGGCGAGTGAAGCGACACCGTCGACGCGAAGGAAAGCTCCAAGTCGGAAGATAGGAAGTTATCTATATCATCAGCGAGACGAGAGCTCCGGACGCTGGATTGACGTGAGGCGGGTGGCACATTGAGGAAGAAAGGTTTCGATTGAGTGAATAGAGCAGGCATGTCGAGTGATGCGTCGTCGTTATCGGGTCTTGGGTTTCTCTTCTGTTTCTTGTAAGGGTGGGTGGAGTCTATGATACGGCGTAGGAATGACATGTGATCGTCAACAAGGCGTTACGTAGTCGGTTACAATGTTGAGTGTTGGGTGGCGAGAAAGCGTGTATCCGTTTGGGAGATGCGCGGGAGTTCGAGTGTACGGATAGTGGTACAGAGGGGAGTTGGTTAGCAAGGTTGATTCGAACAAAGTTCCAAGTTATATACGCACCAAGCGAGATGGTCCAACCAGAGTTCCGTGGCTTAAGGGTTGGGCTCTACTACAATGAAGTCAGTCCCTGGTTCATGGCACCCGCTCCGAGAAAGTTTGAAATTCGGGGGGTGGCCCGTCCATTGTTCCCTCGATATGGGAGGTACCAATATGGCCACATCCACTTTGAACCACACCCACACATTGTTCTGCCGCCGAACACGCCGCGAAGCATCACTGATGATAAAACGCGGGCGAGTGCTCACCTCGAAGAAGGAGTGTGTTGACGGAGGAGGCCGCGCCTGGAACAGAACAAGTGGTCAGAACCAAAAGTGCACAAGTAGACGGGCAACAAGGCAAAGGTTCAAGAGCGCGCAGAGGAAGTTCTCACGAAGAATTGTTGGTTCAACTGGGAAAGGAAAGCAACCAGGCCTGTTGTGGACAGTTGTGGGTCCACGCTGTGGCCGTACTGCCGTAATAGGTTAGCCATCAATCCTCGCCATCAAGAAGCTCGCCCGCGTACATTGAGAAATCGCGAGAGAATGGGTGGTACCGCTCGGGGGGGAGGGAGGTCGACTGGTCGCCCAACTGAACGTTGATGGTCGCGAACAAAGGACAACTCTGCTCCTCCAATTCAGGCTCCTTCGTACTCGAACCAAACCCACGTGACCGCGTGGCTTACTTAACCATTGCTCCTGTCAATGTCGGTCCGACATACTTACTTCCCACTCCTGAGTTCCTCCTAAGGATTCAGTGAAGCAGTCACTTTTTGGAGAAACGAGGGAGAACCCACAGCAATTCTACTATATATGTGTGTGCTCTACAGTTGTTTAGACGCTACGAGACCAGGACCTGGGTCGGCCCAGTCGATGTCCGCCCAACTTGAAATACATTCAGTCCACGTACTGTTCAAATATGCACACACTCACAGAGGGAACAGAGGCTTGATTTTCTCGTAGTGGAGTTCTGGATATTCTCTAGCAATCGTTGCGACAAGACCATCATACACCAACTTCGTCAATTGATCAGTATTCCTCTGCAGGCAGACAAATTATGACACGCACATCATATCCTAATGCACTCGGATGCAAGCCGTCAGATAGATACTTGCTCAGCGCCTCTTCCGACCCGGCAGCTTCCCAGAACGTCGTCCACACGTCTAGTAATGCAATCTTCTCTTCGCCAGCAACGGACTTGACAGCGTCCGCATACAGTTTCGTAACGTCAAACTTCCTATCGAGTGCAAGCGGGGGATCGCGCGATGCAAGGTCAGCACTACGCTGTATAGTATTCACTGGTGGCGGGGTCATCAGTATGATCTTGGTGTCCGGAGAATAGTATGCCGACGAAGGTGATGTGATCATTTGCACTATTGTCCTGATATTTTCGGTGAACTTGTCAAGGGGGACATGCTGCGGCGAGGGCTTTACGCAAGCATCATTTGCGCCGAACCAGATCGTGAGGAGCCGTATACGGGGAGCGTGTTTCTGCTCGTCGACCGTTGCGAGATACTGATCTGATTGTTGGCCTCCTACTGTGCAAATAAGCAAGGGGGACTTGCCTGCCGAAATACAGGTAAAGCCCAGTCCGTATTGTACCCAGCCAAGCCTCTGTTTAGTACGTCGAACTTTCTGGAGTAGGCATCTGGCGAGGAGGGTAAACATCGATTTTCGTGCGATGATAACGCTGACCATCTAAGCGATGTCCAAAGCCACCGTTCTGCCAACCCCCTTGCGTAATAGAGTCTCCAAATAGCATGATAACATCATGGATGGGGGAGGCCATCTTGAAGCGATACGGCAAGGAGGTACTATTACCTTCCTATATATGCCCCTACTGATATATCCTTTTCGGACCAATACAATCAGGGGCGTCTACTGCCGACAACTCGCCTTTTTCTCGTCGACGTTGGATGTTGGACAAATTGGAGAAAGCGAGACCTTTAATGTTCTTGTAGATACTAAGTACAATTCTAAACGAGGGGCTCATGACATGGGGGTCCGGGAATAGATAGATTCCGTAGGTAGGCATTCTCCTGCACAGCAGCGGGAGTAGATAGTAGATGCCGCCGTGTTGGGTTGTATTTATTTTATTCAGCAAGACGAGGCTTCGAACCAAGAAAGGCAGGGAGTCATTCACAACTAGGCGAGACCGTAGAGCCATGTCAGCCCGAGTCTCCACCACTGAATTTAAGGCAGTCGACGTACAATGATTCATCTCTTCTCTTGTTCAAATCTTTGAATATACAGTGTTGACGGCGAACGATGGGCTTTCAGGCTCTGTCAAGGCCTGTTGCGGGTGTAGTGGTTGGAAAAGCTGGGGGAGAACTCACGCAGCGTTGGTCTTATGTGCGAAGCCTTGACGCTGACCATAGTCTACACCGTTGCGAGGCCGGTATGGTGCAACCTGTCTCCGAGCATCCTACACG
Source organism: Sanguinoderma rugosum (assembly GCA_017499575.1). Taxonomy (NCBI): domain Eukaryota; kingdom Fungi; phylum Basidiomycota; class Agaricomycetes; order Polyporales; family Polyporaceae; genus Sanguinoderma; species Sanguinoderma rugosum. Next base: position 3,250,631 of record VTPW01000001.1, on the reverse strand, counting down.
TTTCTATAAGCGAAAATCCAGACGTAGTGGGTACCAGTAGCTACCAGGTAAGCAAGAGGTTCGTCGCGCTCATCAATAGTTTGCTGATTGCATGTCATATTGGCGCTGGTATTGGCGACGAGCTGAGATTGAGCCAACTCACCATCAAAGGGTCGCAGGAAACGCGGTCCGTATAGCAGGGGTACGGATGGTACCGCGAGAAGACTTTTGAACGGGTGGAAGCACGTAACTGCGACAGGTTGTACGAATCGAGGACCTGGCCAATGGATGGCGCGTACATATGGCTGCCTCCATTACGCGAGCGAGGAAAGACTGATGGCATAGGCATTTGGAAAGAGAGGTGACGGGAATGAAGGAGCGGAAGGCGGTCGTGGTCGTGGTATAGAAGAAAGGAGAGGGAGAACAGGTCTCGAAGCCGCTATTTTCCTGAATTGCGCTGGGCAGTTGCCGAGAAAATGGCCGAATTCAGTCAAGAGAAGTTCCCCGGTTTTGGAACCTTCCAAGTTACCGCTTCACGGCACTTCATGTCCAGGTCGATCAACGAAGGCGACACCTCTGCCCTCCTCCCTCTTCGCGACATCCATCGAAGACACTACAGACAGCTTGCCAAACTCACTGAGTGATCCCCCGCGTTTCCGTCGAGACACGACTAGGGATGCAATACAAAACTCGAACTCGATGCTTCAGGACGATATTCGAACGAGGATCCTCAGCCTTCAGGGTGGCACCTCATTAGCAAGTCCCTCGGCCCAACCCACCCTTCTAGAAGTCTTGCTCGAGTCATATCATGTAAACCGAAGCGGCGATCCCGAGCACCGTGCCGCCGTTACGTCCGAAATAGGCAAGCGCGCCGGTGACTGTCACGCAATGTGACGTATAATTGTGTCTCATTGGAGGTGAGTTCCTTCCACCGACCCACCAACGCAGAATATTAACTGCTGAATTTTAGTCAACATGACGCATCAGGGAAGTACTGAGATATGGCCTACCTCAAAAGACTCTCTGCAATTTACTGCTTGCTTCAACTCTGGTCGCCCACATTTACTGGAGAAGAATTCAAGAAAGACAGAACCGTTGGAATCCAGTGACCTTCCTTCAACAATATTCAATGATCAAGAATGAAGACCAAGATGACTGACGCGACACACCTGAATTGTGAGACTTGGTCGCTGAACGTTTGACTCGACGATTCTCGTTTCGCGCGAAACTCGAAACTCAAGATCAGACCGTTGGGCTGGCTCCCCTTCAAGGCTAGCTGGCTACTGCGCTGGGTTGATGTTGGACCGACCACCGAATGCTCTGGCAAACTTTGGCAAGAAATGAATCGAAGGGCGAGGCAAACTGGACGCGCAAACGTACCTCGCTCGCGACGGACGTCGCAGCCTCCAAGAACTCTAATTAATCCACCTTACTAGGCGATCATCCTTCTGTATCACGGTCTGGTATCGGGACTGCGGTGAGTATCTTGTGAGAGCTGAGATGGTGCTTCAAGTCGTCAAGCTTAAAGAATCGACCCGATTCAAAGTTATACGGTCAATGTGCATCCAAGGACAAGAATCAAAATATCCGTACAAGTATCAGCACCTAGTAGCAGCAAATCCTCCAGTCCGCCCTATTATTCGACCGTAGAAAAAATGGTGTCCGCCGTCAGAAGTCAAGATTCAAGATTTATTCAAGAAATCGAAGGACTGTGTGACAACTTTGAAGGAATGGCCTGGTCGAAGCAAATTGTTCATGTCGGCGTCCATGCGTAAAACGATGCCAGCAAGCCTCGAAGAGATTTTGGGAACAACTGTGGTTGCGGTAAGACCCATACAAACAACAACTCGCAACTCAGTGTGGGCAATTTCCCCCAAGTCCGCTCGTTCTCTCCTTTCCACCACAGTTGCCTCTTCAAGCTCTTCGCCTCCTCGAGATCATCTCATGGCAAGGCCTTGCGTGTACGAAACGTTCCGGAGGACGAGAAGCCCTCGTGTCACAAATTTGATATGACTCTTGGGTCGTAGTGAAAGGTGAGAGGGGCTGAATGATTTATTTCTGTCGCATCCGAGGGATTATTTAACCGTGGAATTTCGTTGGCGATGTACTACAGCGCTCCAGAAGGCTCGAGACCAAGTTGTTACGGTAGCTGCATTGCGGACCACTTCAAATCCTCGCTCTTCAGCCCCTCCTTCCTTCAAGAACATCTCCCGTGCTTAGGCTCTGGATCCACGACCACGCAGGCGAACAACCATTATACTAGCCAAGGGCCAATGATTCTGACGGCCCATAGAAGGTTAAATCACTAGCTATAATCTCCTTTGAGGATCTCTACTATCCCCGAACAAGGATCGAGGCGGATTGGCAATGCACCGTAGAAAAGGTCTCTTCAACCCCCCGGCGACGATGCTGCAATTGAGGACCAGGCTCCCTTTAATCCTTCAACCCCATGCGGCATAATAATCGAGGACTCATGGCCACCGATGGAGTCACGGAGACCAACACGACTAGAGCCAACGCAGTACCTTGAATCACACTATTACTCGACCTTGGTGTCCCCTTCTGCCAAAACCAATGCGTGGGTGTGGATTTACGAGCTACCGTTCCGTTAATACTGCTACTCCCAAGCCTCAGAATGGAGCCTTGCGAGTCGGTTTCAACAACTACTACTGCCCATGGTATGTCTAATTCTCGACGCCGACGCCATGGTTCCGTAGCTAATTGAGTTCGTTGTAGATGGTTCTCGACGGCGGAAAGCTGACTGAGTTTGTAACGTTTGTCGCCTTGCTTAACCGCAGGCAATGCTAAATGGAAGCTTCGTGCCTTGGCCGATGAACATGCGGACGGAGAGGAGTTGATAGAAACGGCGTAACTCTCAAGAGCGCTATCGGAACAATCGATGAGTTATTTAGATGTTTTGAGACGGAGTTAGATCATATCACTGAGAATCAATAAATCTGTGTGAAAGCAAGGCTCCGCAGCGTACAACTATAATGTCTGTTGTCATTCAGGTTTCCGACACCTGGAAAGGCTTTCGGAGTATCCGTAATTTGGTTATCTTGTGAGTCGCGAACTAGTGCTACCGGTAGAATGTCGTATACCTGACCAACACTCCTATCTATCAGTGGTGATTCCTATAGTTCTGTATGGGACGCGATCCAAACCCCAGAGCCAACATCCAACCTCCCCCTCGGGGCAGAGTGGCCTGGCTTTACTTGGAACGAACCAGATCTGCCCAACTGGGTAGGGCACTTGTTAACCAAATACGCTCCCGGGCCAAAATACAATCCTACAGCGGGCCAGCAAGATGAGGCTTATCTAGCTGCGCCATTGTTAGCTTACGACTATGCAATCGGCGGTGCTACGTACTCGGGCGTCCGCCTCCAGGTCGAACGCTTCTTGCGAAGTGACTTCTCCAAGAAAATCGATCCCGAAGACTCATTATTTGGTAGGGGCATCTGCACATGGCTTGCTGCACCCGTACTCACCCCCTGTCATTCATAATCAAAAGTATTTTGGTTCGGTATCAATGATTGCGCGTAAGTAATAGCATAGAGCTAGGCTCGGGTGCTAAGGGATACCATTTCAGTTACTCCAGTGACCCGAAACCGTCCTTGACCGCGTTGGCCGATTTCCTCGACCAGCTATACGCGACCGGGGCTCGTAACTTTCTGCTCATCGACGTACCGCCCGTTCAGAAATCTCCTGGTGAGTCTGAATTGACTGTCCGTCTTGTAATGGATTATGGCCTGACCCCTGGAAGCCTACAGGGGGAGATATTACGACGGCAGATTCGAATCCTGGAACACAGAATTGAAGCAGACTCTTGAAACCTTCTCGTCAGCACACACAGACGCCACGATATTGATATTCTCCAGCTACTCAATATTCTCTGCATTCCTGAACGAACGCGAGAAATACGGCTTCGACTCGAAGCCGTTTAGTCAAACTATCTGGATGGATGCCTTACATCCGACATCGAAAGTGCACGATGTAGTAGCTGAGAGCGTTTCCACGTTCTTGCAGAGCGTTCCGGCTAGTTCTTAGGAGGACCAAGATACAACTCACTTTCTTCGCGATGCTAGTTTCCCAATTCGTTTATTCTACATTACTATTAGTCCTGAATGCTAGTAGAACCGAGGCATCATCACAAGAGGACTACTGTACCAAAAGATGAAATGAACAAGTGCTGCTATTACAAAAATGGATTAAAAAGGCCAGCCAAGAAGGCGTTACAAATACATCACAGGCGAACTTCTCCTCGCGACATCCGTGCCTCAGATCATATATCCTCATCCCTATCCTCCAGTTGCGACGGCTTCAGCATCCCAGGAATGCGCATTGCGGCTTCCGTTTTTCTCTGTGCTTCTTCTTCCTTCTCTTCCAGGTATAGTTCGGCGTTGTCGCCAGCAAACTCCTTGAGTTGAATGAGGAAGTCTCGAAGGGCGAGTTTGAATCGGTTGATATCGTTGTGATATTCGCCGAGACCAACGACGAAGGCTTCAACTTGCGTTCTGGAGAAGGAAAGTAAGGATACATATTCTGATTGGATGAAACGAGCACGGGAGAACGTACTGATGGAGGTGGGGGAAGGCCCCTTGGAGAAGGTTCGCACAATAACCTCGCAGGAACACAGCGTTCGTCATGCTTGCGTCGGCCACCGTTGCAGGATCGAACAACGGCGCCTGAACAACCCCAGTCTGGACGAGGTTGAACATGCGAGCAAGAAGGACGCTTTGAAGTTTGAAACCACTCTTGTGATCTGTGTCCGTAAGCACGAAGAATATATCCTGCAGGACGCTCAGGAAGTATTGCTGGAAGAAGGCATTGCTGACGGCAGGATCTGCACCGGCGAAATTATCAAAGACTTCAAGGCAGACTGTTATGAGCAATGAGTCAGTAGTTATATCATGATTGCAAAGGATGCCTACTATTAAGGCCAGTATCAGCGATATCTCGCATAGTGTGTTTGATGGCCCAGATGATACTGTCCATGAACAGTTTGAACTGGGCAGGAGGGATAGATAGAAGGGCTGGAAAGAACGTATGCACATAAGCTTCAAAGAGAATGAGCCGACAAAATATACGAACCTGGGAAACAATTGAGGTTGATGGAACGCAATAGCTTGAAGAAGCCAACACGATGTTCAGGGAATTCGGCGAAGTCTTGGTTGATCATATTCAGCGTTGGTTCAAAGACGGCATCGAGGATGGCAGGGACTTGAGGTGTCAGTAGCGGCTAGGAGGCGTTTAGCGAATGCAATAATGAAGGAAGCGAAGCAATAACTTACACCCAATCGGTTAGTTATGGTAGCCATCACGTTCAGCACTTCAGCGTCTCGAGCAGCTGGTACATTGCGATTGTAGTCGCCGAGGATGGCGTCGAGGAGTGGGGGGATGAAGTTGGCGTTAACAGCATCGAGGTCTTCCGCCTTCTTGATATAAGTCTCCATTAACCTTAGAATTTCCTTCTTAACGGTGCGAAGTTGACGAATCTTCGGTGTCTTCGTGGAGATTAAGCCTAAACAAGAGTGAGACAACCCGCAAGGCCAGGCCTATATGAAGTTACTGACCTTCCTTTGCGACAGTTTCGCTGATGATGCCGCTAACGGCCTTGTATAGCCCCAGCATATCCAAGAAGATTCTGCCAATTTGGGGAAGATAGAAGCTTCCGATGGAGGTACAAGCGGAGACGTTTGTTTTCAGAACATTCGACAAAATCTTGATGTTTTCCGCGCTTGACAGTACGTCCATATTTTGTGCGGCTTGAGCCATCAGAGAATCCCACTGGATTAAATGGCCGGCGTTACGGGTTGTCGCGAAGAAGGGAAATGCAACGTACTGCATTGTTGGGTAGTTCCATTAGTTTGGCAATCAATTTCTCCTGCTGCGGCTTGTTGGGTTGCGCGGATATCATGTATCCAACGGCTTCATAGAATGTGTGAACCTGGTAACGGTGTATTTTTTAGCGGCTGGATGCTTCGATGAGAAAGAGACAAACCTGCTGCGGCGAGAGATCCACGGTGATGCGATGAAGTAGTCGAAGGATCTCATCGACAAAGGGCTCTTGCTCGCCAGACTGCTGCATTACAAAGTGCCTTCTGCACTTCTGGGCAATCTTGATAAACGTATCGCAAGCCATATCCTGGACACCTGTGCAAATAATCAAAAGGAGACGTTGGCCGTTTGGAAGTTTGGGATGGGACGAGTAACCGACCTTCATGTGTTTCGTGCATGAACTCAAATAGTTTATTGACTACCGTTTTGAGGAACTTCCAGTGAGCCTTGAGGAAACGTGGGTATTGTCCGACGATGTACATGATGTTTGACGCAACGACAGCCTTGTTGTCTTTGCCGCGCTTCATCTCGGTAAGGCCCAAGAGCTCCTTGATGACAGTAACCAAGAATCGCTTCTCGGATTCCTCGTCTATGAGAATAAGGAGTTTGAGTCAGTGACCTCAAGGAAGAAAGATCAGCGTACTCATGGCGCCAGAAATCGAGCCAATAGCCCAACATAGCGTGTTCAGGTTATTCCATGACCACTCAGAACCATCCACCTGTTTTGCCAACTTCTCGGTCATGATATTCTCTGTGTCCACGACGTCCAAATGGGTTAGGAAGACCAGCAACTCCCTCATGGATTTATACAACACTATAGTGTCGCTTTCCTTCATGAACTCTCGAACAATCTCGCCTTCGTCGTTCTCAACAATGAGGACCTACAGGCAACAATTTTAGCATCTAAGCCACGCGGTACGTTGAAATTTTACCTCCTCCGGCTTCACCATCCGTCCGATGACTACCAGTCTCAAATTCGACAGAACATCGCTATAAATGTTCTTTCGCAGCGATAGACCGTTGAGCATGCCTGGTGCACCACCATCCAGATTCAAGCCCATCAAAAGGCTAGAATCCCCGATGGGTAGGCTTTGTAGTTCGTCATACAACTCTGTGACAAGCCTCAGCCAGTACTCTAGACAAATCTTGTAAACCTCGCGCTCGTCGACTTGCGATATTTTGACCATGTAAAGGTGGGCGTTGAGAAGTACGTCACGATTCTGTTCGGCTTCGACAGCTTTGAGATGATTAGAGAGGAAATTGCAAAGAAAAAGCGCAAGGTTGAGGACAAGCTCTTGGCCAGCATCGCCAGCATTAGCGTAGGCTTGCGCAATGTCGGTGCTCGGGGGTATCATTCGGTTGATGGAAGTCATAACCATCGCGAATAGTATGACGAATTTGGGGTCGTATTCTGGTCCTACATTGAGTGCGGCAATTTCGGCCAGACATTTGAGAGTGACATTGCGAAATTCGGGGGCTTCTAGGAACTACTCACTAGGGAATTTAGCCGGTGGCCGTACTGCAGGCTGGAAACATGACTTACTCTAGTCAAGAGAACGTCGATGATTGTAGTTTCGAAGATGTATCCAAGGGGTATCCAGTTCAAGAATCGTAGCAAAGTCTCTAGAGTCGCTTTGATCAAAGAAGCTTTCTGCGCTTTCTCGAGTACTTCGGAACAGAGCTTGAAGATTTCAGAGAATTCGCCGCACATCTGGCTTTTGAGGTTCTTGATTTTGTTTTGGGTCATCTGTTCCGCTGAGAAATCGAAGATTTCTTCTGAGAGCAGTTTCAGGATCGCCATGTTGTTCTCGCAAAGAGTGAGGTTGGTCTTGGATGATTCAACGAGTTCGGGGATGAATGTAGGCCAGTTGTGTGGCCATTCTTGCTTCAATATCTGAACGAGTGCAATATTTAGCTTGGCTAGATAAGTCTTCTCCTTTCGCATGGAGGCTTCGTCGGAAGCAACTTGCACCGTTGTTCCAATGACAAAGTTTCGGATACCTTGCCGTTGTGCTTCCGGCAATGATTTCCATCGAGTATTCACGAGTTTCTCCAAGATCTGCAGACCAATGAACTGAAGAGAGAGGGGGATTAGATCTTATCGCCTAAGGAAGACAGGACAAACGCACTTTAGCTTGTGGAAATTTAGATTTCTCCATGATCTCTGGTACTCTCGTCCATGCGTCCGGATGTTCCTGAAACTGGGACAAGATTTGTTGGGCCATTTGTTGCTGTTCCGTGGATCGATTAATTAGAGGGATGCGTGCGCGTCGCGGAGGAAGCTTACATCTTGTTGTACACCCCCCGAGTACAGCGCCATCACGACATTATCCATGAGCCCGACATCGAACTCGCGCGAGAAGTCGAGCAGTGCCTAGCAATTTGGAAAGTGAGATATATGAGCACGATCAGCAGCATCAATGGCAGATGTACCTCCATCGCCAGAATTAACGTTAATTCTGTAGGGTAAGCGTTCTGTGAGAGTATGAATGGCAAGAAGAGAGGAGAATTGGGCACAGGGCCGACGCTCCTCCTAATCAGATTAAAGTATCATGTGACCGTACTCAGGGGGGAGCACAAAAGGATCTAATACTATTCTCGCGCCAGCCAGCTCTAATACAAGTGTATTGATTCCCAGCAGTTAACTAAGGTCGTCTCAAATGTTAGTTCTAGCTCTATGCTAAAATCCCCCATAAATTGCTCATGTAGTACCCTTGGGTTGCGCCATTTCCATCAGCTTCTCTCTGTCCCCAGATTCATCCACTAAGGCACGGAGTTTCCCTTTAGCATCGCTGAGCAAGTCAGCTGGTGTACCAAACTCGACCAGCTTTCCGGCGTCGAGAACCATCTTCAATGAGTTTGGTTAGCCAAGTGATAGTGGAGTTAGGAATTAGACAAACAATCTTATCGGCGTCCATGATAGTCTGCAAGCGATGGGCAATGGTAATCAATGTCACGTCCTTCCCAAGTTCATGTCGTATTGACGACTGAATAATTTCATCTGTTTTATGGTCTAAACGCACTGTCAGTTTCGTTACGTGGGCGTGATGAGAAGAAACCTAGGTACCGATAGCAGATGTTGCTGGTCGGGTGCGATAGCGTAAGCAAGAGTGTTGACCATACAGACCTACGGAGACTCACCCTCGTCAAGGATCAGTACTTTACTACGCCGAAGAAGAGCCCTTGCAAGGGCAATAATTTGTCGCTGCCCAACGGATAAATTGCTCCCTCCGCTTCCCAGCATCGTATCAAGGGTGATTCTAGACTCATCTTCATCACTCTGGAGGGAAAACAACCCAGCGGCCCGGAGAGCACCGTTCAACACTGCATCATCGTATTGGGAGAATGGGTCAAGGTTATGGCGCAGCGGGCCACTGAGAAGGTCAGGCTATACGATGTATATTAGCTGACATGCCAAACTTTTGAAATATCTCGCGATACATACCACTTGTGGGATGATGCTGATAGAAGAACGCAAGGCATCGAGGTTGATGCTGTCCGTTAGTATTCCATCCAAATACATGGACCCATCCACGGGAATGGCACGTAATAATGACAAGGCTAGAGTGCTCTGGCATGATTGGTCAGAGTCATGATTAATATATTGAGGGAGTCTAAATACCTTCCCAGAACCCGTCCTGCCAACAACACCAACCCGTTCGCCGCCTTTGATATGGAAAGATAGTCCATCAAGTACTACTGGGCCAGTTGCAGAATATCTTGAGCATAGATTCTCAACTTGGAGATCGCCGGTGGCGGGCCAATATGCCGGCGGTTTACCACTTTCCGTTGAACCCCGCTCCTGATCAATGCATATGTATTGTTGTATTCGCTCCAGGCTAGAAGGTTATCTATTCAGCCGTGGCACAACACATATGGTCAAGCGTACCTATTTCCTGCATTACTCAATATAAATTATGATATGGATGAACGATAAGAGCTTGGAAACGTACCCTGTATCTCGAATTCGTTGAATATACGGACCCACCATAAGATAATTTCGGTAAAGACAACTTGGAAACACGTCGGCTCAAAGAAATGAGCATGAACTAGGGTGCGTACCGGCCATGTTCAGAAGGAACCCCGTATTGCTGGCTCCCTTTCGGGGTCCCCATAATAAATATGCCGCAAGTGTAGCTGTGAATGTATTGCCGAGAAGCTCGATGCGAACGCATAACCATCTAGGTCATTTCATTAGCTAGAGTTCCGAACAAATTCCGTCAAGACACTACCGATTGAGATTATAGCAAGTGACCGCCGCACGAGTGTATACGTCAATACGGGTCAACGACTCGTTCTTAAATGCTTCTTCAGCGCCATACGCTCGGACGGAAACTAAACGCAATAAGAATAATTAACCCAATGTCGGGAAGGCCGAGGATATGACTAACTTAGACCTGCCATAGCGGCGCCCAGGCTGCAAGGGCGCCGGAAATTAGTAACAATCAATGGACGAAGACAGTACAACCTCCTGGAGTACTCACTGTCCCAGCACTGGTGCTTTAGCGATGGACATTTCTCTTCGTACAGGCAACTGGGCAGCAATATAAACTTGTCCTAACCAGCTCCCCAGGATGGCAATCACGATGCTAGGTCCTAGGAACAATGGAGCGAAGATGATGATCACGCCCAGCTTGATCACCATATCTGTAGCCATGTCGAGGAGCATATCAAGATACTGCGGGATAAAGCTATCGACTACAATACTCTTGAATTAGCTTCTCGCTGTGAACGGGAGACAAGACGTACTGGACTTCATATCTTGGGTGCATCTTGTAATTACTCTCGACGTAGGTGTCGTGTCTAGCCACCTTGATATAAGACCGTCAGAATAAGAAGTAGGACTGTTTGGTGAAGACAAACCTGAGCGTAGTCCCCAAAACAGCATCGATAAGTTGAGCATGTATTTCTTTTGATGCTCTGATAGCGCCCCGTATATATACCATTTGGGACAGTACATAAATAAGGAGAGCGATAAGAACAAAACAACCTATGATTCCAGAGGGTCAACAAACGGAGCCCTTGCAAGAAGTCTACGTACCGTATAGAGTCAAATAGCTGAGGACGCGATTAGGGCGAAACTAGTCGAGTCAACCGGACACACTCACTATGTCGGAGATACATTCGGGTTTGTTTGATACTGAGCGGCCCATAGACCCAAAAACCAAGTCAAAAATGTAAATATGGCTTGGTTCAGAATGTAACCGCCAATAAGCACAGCGTAGAAAAGCAAGGGATGTTTGCCCCCGACACTGTCAAAGTACTTCTTGACTTGTAAAAGCAACAGATTACCTCGCTGGAGAGGACTGGGCAGCTGTGTACTCACGTATAGGCCATTCAACATGTCCAACTGCAATTTCCTCTTCTGCTATCAATTTTCCGCTGACACTTGGTTGACTTTCGCCATCTGGCTTGACCTCCATCTCATTAGGCGCTATGGCCTCAGCCTCTAAGAGGGCGTCCTCCTGGGCTGCAATATCTGCAGCGAGGGTCTCCTGGCTCTCAGCGATGACAGCCGATGGTGCTCCCCTGCTAACAACTCGGCCATCTGCTCCAAGCGTCACAGCATATTGAGCGACAGGGGCAGTCAGCATTACGTTGTGGGTCTAAGCAGCGATCAACCAAGGGAAAGTTGTTCAACGAGAGATGAGCTACGTACGGCCAAGATTACGGTACGATTTTGGACAAGATCCCCCCGCAAACATTTGTCAACGATCCATTTGGCTGTGTGAACGCTGAGACTGAGTGTTAGCCAAGAAAGTAGCTTAAATTGGCTGCGTACTCGAGCGCCGAAAGTACGTCGTCCAGTATGATAATCTCTGCGTCAGAGTAAATGGCTCGGGCGAGGGTGACTCGTGCCTGGAATCGATATTCAGCTTTCCCAAAATCCAACCGCGAAGAATGCAGATGCAGGATAACCTTTTGACCACCACTTATAAAGTACGGTGAGTAAGCTTTGTACGCGTTGATCCAAGTGGAACTAACCTCAGCGTAAGGCCCTTCTCGCCGACTTCGGTGTTGTCTCCAGATTCGAACAACTTAAGGTCTTGCTCCAGGCAACACTGATAAAGGACTTTCTTGTACCGCACTTCATCAAAAGCAGCCCCAAACACGATATTTTCCTAAAACCAAGTTAATGGTTGGTGGTAGATTATGGCGGATGATGAAGACTCAACTCGTATTGTTTCATTCTGCACCCAGGATTCCTGGCATGCATATGATACCCCGCCTTGTCTGGGAAGGTTACACAAGGAATTGGGTCCAGATGGCACAAAATGCATTTCCCCTATACCCCTTTAATGAGCCATTTTGCGAAAGCATCCAAGGGCCCACTAACCTAAGAGAGCCATTAACAACGAAGTCTTTCCCGATCCTGTGGGGCCTAGGATAGCATTTATGCCGTTTCGCTTGAATAGAACTTCACCGTCAATTTTCAAGACGAAATTGCGTCTTGATTGGCCTGGCACTGGTTTTTCGGCGTCCCACGTAAAGCTCGCGTCACGTATGATCACATCTTGAGAGCTGACAACTGGAGGGGCTGGTACTACTGTAGCGGAGAGCTCCCCGTCATCAGCAAAAGAGTCCAAGAGTTCAGTCTGAGAAAATGGCCTGCTCGTCGGTCTTGCAAAGAGTACCAAGGGGAAGAGACTGACTTTGTGTAGGAATTCGTTGACTCTGTCGAGAGATACTTTGCCTTTGATGACAACCGTCAACGTATTAGATATCATGTGAAGTTGGCCCCTTAGGATGTCGAACACTGTCATAGAGCTGAATACTATGGAGGCACTTAGGTCTTGCTTCATGACGACCGTCTTTCCGACAGGGTTAGCCTAGTGAAATATGTCCACGGTAGTGACTTACGCTGCAAAGGATATTAAGTGACGAGAAGGCGGGCGAAGAACTACAAACTTACAATGTGGCGAAGGAGGCAACCATGACTATAATCGGGATGACGAAGCTGTAGAAATTAGTGCATCGTCGCAAGACAGTGGAAGCCTCCTACTTGATAGAAACATTGATAAGTCCGAGCACTTTTCTCTTCCACAACCAAGCGAGCTCTTGTTCACGAGTGCTTCTAATTCGATCGTTCATCCTGCGCTCCCAACCTAGGAGCTTGATCATCCGAATGACACTCAACGCTGAAACTAGCTTCAGAGGCGTAAAGCAGCAATATCGGAGAGATCCCACCTTCGGTGACATTCTGGACACGGGCGTCAGTGGACTTCATATGCTGTTGTTGAACACCTTGGAGACGACTGGCAACATAACCTGGTAACGGGAAAAGTAACACCATGCTAGCTAGGCCAACAAATGCACTGAAACGGGCGATGAGGACCGAATACTGATGATACAAGCGATTACTCACCTCCAACCAAGCACGAAGTAAAGGAAGAGGATTCCGAAGGCCATCTGCAAAGGAATGTATACGACCAGAAACAGGAAATCCCCTGCGCCACTGATGTTAGACGTATCCGTAGACATGAGATTGGTGAGTTTTCCAACGAAATTCCCGTCTTCCTTGCTCCCAGTGTCCTCAGTCTTTGATTTATCTGGTTTGGCAGGCTCGGTGCTAGTTGACGTTTCGGGGTCCTCTGGAGTGGGAGAACTGGGTTTACTAGAGGATGGGGTAGTGTAGTGTGACACAGATTTGACGCGAATGCGCAATGCATGCTCGAAGACAAGCTGCGAGATGAGTGATTCCGCCCATACTCGCTTCGTAGCCTACACATCCCGTTAATCACCGCTGGTGAATCTGGAAGATAAGGTAACGTACCGACAGGAACGTATAATACTGAAACAGGACTGTACTGATCATGGGACCGCAGAATAGCCATGCTATCCAAACCCACGGACGCATGAACGCGTCGTGACCACCGCTTTCCATGTAGCTAATAACATGGTTAGACCCCAGAACGTAAGAGCGCTCACAGGTAAGCTCACTATAATAATCTGTTCAGCCCTATAGGAGCAGCATATCCCAAAATAGCATGGACCACGAGTAGCAAGGCCTGGACAGTATAGTCTTTCCGAAGGGCTTCCATGATACCCCAGAATATGTGCCGACTTCGCACTTTACTTTTGTTTGCAGAGACATAGAACGCATCTAAATACTACGAGGCGGTACGTCGAACGTAAAACATAAAAATTGATGTCCTCAGCATATATGTGATATCACTTACCGGGAAAATCTTTGCTCTAAGATTCACAGCTTTGTTGCTGTCTGCTAAGATGGGCAGCTGGTCTCGCGTCAGATGCGAGTTCCTATACGCAAGGAACACCATTGGGTCGAGGAAGCTCCAGATAAAGAACGAGAATATTGAGCAAACTTGTTCAGGAGCCGGGACTTCACTGGGGTCGTCCGGGTTAATGGGAATATACGCCCTCGGCATGCCCAGAGGAATCACGATTGCCACCACGAAGAGAATTGAGATGGTCGTCCAGAGAAGGTATACCAATATCGGATCGCGTGATGTTGGGGCATCGAGGGGCGGAAGTTGATAGGTGCACAATGGATATAAGTCTCGTATGCAGTAGACCACGAAGGTTCCAAGAAGTAAACAGTTTAAATGGATCGGAAGCCAAGAAGACGCGGGGCTTCCGCTTGACTTGGATCGCTCAGGCGAGGAGTTGGCGCGAAGGCAGAGGATAGAGAGCAAGCTCGCGTATAACTGCACACGCATTAGCGATCACAGGAGCACTGAAGTCAACCACACTCACGAAAGTCACACAAACGGTAGATTGCATGAAATCACGTTTGTTTTCCTCTACCCACCTAGATACATTCGGGATGAGATTCATGAGCACCTGGTTAGGCTCCCTGTAATGATTTAGCGCGTCTGGTCGGTCTCCAGAGTACACCGCGCTTCGACCGATAAGTAGCGTCGCAACAGAAAGTCCAAGCAACAGCGTGCAGCACACAGATCTAGCGACCTTGAAAGCGAAGATGCGTACGCCGCCATGGGATGCTACACAATTCTGAAACCGCCCATCACCCGACCGCTGCGCGTCGAGTCCGTTCTGGCCATCCTCTCGCGCTTGAGTCGTGGAATACTTGGGGCGAATGAATCCGTAGCAGAAGTGCAGAATCAATATTGCTATTGAACACCATGCGAGGTACCACGGAACGAAGAGCGTGTCACTGTAGTCCATCCTAACGTTTTCAGCAATGGCAAAGGGTCGAAGAAGCAAGAGTTAACGTGGAAACGTTCTGGGGTAGAGCACCTTATCAAACCTTTATTTCTGTCGACTAGCACCGCATTTCGCGGTGATTGTAGCCCACTGGGGGAAATACTGACGCGCACGAGATGCACCATGTGGATGGATTGGAAAAGAAACTCACGAGAGTTTTGACCTTGAATTAGAACAAGGTCACCAACTAAAGGTGTCGATAACAGATGATCATGTGAATCAGGGGCTACTTCTTGGTTCCATACGCCACACCTCCTCATCGTACCGGCGCTCAAGCAATCGAGTAATCCAACGAGCAATATAAATACTCAACCGGAGCATTCTCTACATTACATACATTGAACCATTGTTATATACTACAAGCATTTGTTACACATAGAAAACTATGTACCAGAAAGCTGCTTCGAGGCTAAAGGATAAATCAGTACAAAAGGGAACCCGTCGTAAAAGTAGCAAAGAGATATAGATATAAAGAGCTCGAGACACAAGTCCGCGATGTTAAGGCATGGGGGAGAGATACGATCACTCCTTCTTCTACAAATTCAGTGAGCCTCGATGTCTTGAAAAGAGCGGCCAGGTACCTACCGTCCTGGATACAGGCTTCCTCGACGACACAGACTTTCTTGGGGAACCCGTCTTGGAGGCGGGTTTAGCCTTTGCTGCCGACGTCGCTTTCGCGCTCGCGGTCTTCGAGACAGGTTTGGCCTTTGCCTTGGGCGATGCTGGTTTCTTGGTCCCCGTCACAGACTATGTGTCCGTTAGAACACGTATATCTAATCCACTAACAAAGCTATAGCTACCTGCTTCGCAGAAACCTTCTTCGCAGAGCTGGTCTTCTTCGTGGGTGCCGCCGTCTTCTTGGCTGCTGCCACCTTCTTACTAGTTGCAATCCTCTTGGAAGGCGCTGCAACAGTCTTCTTCGTCACTGCGAGTTTCTTAGTTACTGCGGTGGATTTCTTGACCAACGGTTTCTTGGTCACTGCAACCTTCTTAGCCGGCGAGCTGCGGGTCTTCTTGGATGTGGCCTTGACACGCGCTGTTTTAGAAGGAGATGCCCTCTTGACAGGGGCAGCTTTCACAGGAAGGGGTTTGGTCTTGGTGGGAGCAGGCTTCTTAACGACCGGTTTGGCGTTCTATGTGAGATTAGTATATGAGCGACAGCGCTCATAATGTCGAGCAGAGCAACACACACCTCTTTAGCAGCATCCGAGCGGATCTTGGGAGGTAATTTGACTTTCCCGGAGGGACCTGCAGCTGATGTGAGCGCCGTGCCACCCACCTGGTCCGAGGATTACTCACCCTTGGGCAGCACGAATGTCCCTTTCTCGCTGCCAGTGGTGATAGCACGGTTGAGCTGGCTGGCAGCAGCAGCGTTAAGATCAATCTTGTACTTTGACTCCACGAACTGAACACGATGTTACTGGGGTGAGCGTCTACATATGGTGAGATAGCCTACCTTCTTAATCGTGGGCCTCGAGACACCGCCTCGGGCGTCCTCTGGGTGCGCAGCAATGCATTCCTATTGATGGTAATAGATGGGCAGATTAGGGACAATTCTGGGGCAGGGGGACGGACGGAGGGACATACCTTGATCATATCTACCCATGATGGATGGGCAGCGGCATGCGATTTGCTGGCCACGGCCACGGTCTTGGAGGCGGGCTTGGAGGCAGATTTCTTGGTTGTTGCAGCTGGCATGATGTGGTTGAAGCTGCGATGGCGATATTGACTTGGTATATTCTGAGGTGTGGTTGAGGGGAGAGGAAAGAGGGGACTCTTCGACCTGGCTCGGGACCCCAAAACGCCACTTGCCTCAGTATGTCTGGATCACGTGATCTATAGGTGCACGGACTCCCTCTGGTTGACGGACATAGCGCGGAAGATTGGCTGCGACGTTGACTTGGGGATCAAAACTAAGACACGGTGCAAATGCATGACCATCAGATATGATACCCACTGTAAAGCCAAACCACTTACCTCAAAGCCAATGGCCAGTTTTATACACCATCTCTGAGTTCACCGTTGACTCGATAGATCATCCGAGATAAGAGCTGACCGCGTTCAACGCCAAAATTGCATCGCAATGATACGCGAGTTGATGATGGCGATATCTTGACAATCTGGTAGAGAGAAGGTCGTAGTTGAGGAAAGAGAGTGGAGAAAGATTTAGGCGCTCGGAGGTGCGCGCTTACTGTTCACCGACAGCAGCAAGTTGCAACTCAGTCACCGTCTTGTCGAATCGACCTGTAGAACTGCAATAATCCGCGTTTTCAAAGAATTGGACGTGTTCTGATTCGTATCACAAATAAATTGGGAGGAATAGCCTGTTACGAGCGGGGTCCACGCGTTACCCAGCGTAAGGATATCACCGCGGGAGAAAGCTGACCTCAAACGCCCAAGCATCAGAATCGCTTCTTGTCAGAGCCCACCACCTCACCAAACGCACCGTCGGACGAGACAGCGAGCAAGCCATCGACGCCGCCGCCCACACCAGCGACCAAGCCACAATGGCATCCAACATCTCTGACTACCTCGTTACAGACGACCTCACCATCCTTCTCGGCCTTATTGGTGCAACGGTCTTCTTGCTACGGAATCTCTACAAGCCGCAGCCCCTTGTGCACCCCATATTGCTGGGCAGGCAGAGTGATGTCGCGAGAGTCCGCAATCCCAGCGAAAGTGCTGTCTACAGAAACTATGGAACAGGCCTTATGGGAAGGGTACGTCCGTGTTGGCTTCTCTCGACGTTTACTGCGTTGCTGACGCCCTCGTAGTTCCCCTTGAGACCAGCAAAGGATGTACAAACAACGGCGGACTTCGTGAAGATCGACTCGGACGCACCACGGACGTTGTGGTCAACAAAAGTATGGAATCCCACCAGTTGGGGCCGGACGTCAGCTTATTTGACTAAATAGATCACAAATTCCCGTCTTCAAGAGCGCATTTCTGCGTTCGGCACCGGCCTCATTCGTCTAGCTGGCCTTCAACCGAACGAGTCCAACGTCCTCCTCGCTCTCAATGATAGACTTGGTAAGTGGTTCGCCGAATCTCAGCATACCGCGAACTTAACATATACTCATTCCCAATTGCAGAATTCCTCATTACAGACCTCGCGCTCGCGTCCCACTCCATCCGCTCATTCACCCTCTCTTCATTGACGCTGATGTCGCCTGTGTTGGAAGCGCACTCGCTTTCTGTTATCATCACCCACGCGGAGTTCGTTCCTCACATCTTGGAGCTTATTTATGATGCGGACGGGCAGCAGCAATACACAATTATCGTCGTCGGCCAGCCTACCCCCAAAACTCTCGCCAGCGTATCAAGCAAGGTCAAGGTACTTCTCTGGTCGGACGTAGAGAGGGATGGGACGCGTGCGGACAAAGCCTTCGCCCCTCAGCCTAGTATGTTTACCCCCATTGCGTACGCGGGCCGAACTAACGGATGCGTTACACAGAGCCCAGTGATGTTTATACCACTTCATTCTTTGCCACTAAGGACGGCCAAGTACACGGTGCCGAACTCACTCACGAAAACTTTACCGCTGGCGTCGCAGCCGTCAGAGCACTCCTCCCTCTTTCGAACACAATTTCCCCTCTGGACACCATCGTTTCCTCACACTCACTTAGTACCGCATACGGAAGGGCAATCGCCTACACTGCCATCTACGAGGGTACTAGCTTTGCTACCCTCGACAGCTCCAAAATATATGTAGAGGAAGATGGTAATACACCACATTTTCTGTGTTGAACCGTATCACTAACTACGTGTCATCAGCCCACTTCTCCAAGGACGTTAAGGATGTACGCTCAGCGATGAAGTTCCCCATCCCTCCGCCAACTATCTTATTCATCAACCCCGACCACTTAAAGTCCCTCACCTCATCCATCTTGGGCGTAGCCAAGAAGTCATGGCTCCTCTTCTCCGTTGCATGGCGCCACAAGATCGCTGGTCTGACGGAGGGCTTTGTCACTAAAGACAGCCTTTGGGACAGACTCCTCTTCGACACAGCCAGAGCTCGAGTTGTCGACGAATGTGCTGGCTCGTTGAGAGGCATCGTAGTCGCTGGAGGTAAATTCCCCTTGACACTAGATATCGTCTAAAGAAGCTTATGAGTCGAAATCATGATAGGTCGTTTAGATGCTTCAGAGCTGCCATCTGCGCGCATCGCACTGTCCATCCCGATTGTCAACGCATACGTACACCCAGCCGTCACCGCGCCGGTCCTTGCTTCCCACCCACTAGATCTCCAAGAGTTCCCCGACACCGCAGACAAGTTAGCGCACGTCGGCCCACCCAGCATTAATCTGGAGACAAAGCTAATCGGCGTGGATGACGCATCTGTCGAGGCCGGTGGCGATCCCGTTGGTCTGTTGCTTGTCCGAGGCCCACCCGTAGGCAAAGTTATCGGGCTGTCATCAGAGGCACCAAAGTTGGAAGAAGACTGGATTGCAACAGGAGAGCAGGCAAGGGTGCAGACTAACGGATCTTTCAAAATATTGTCGTAGATCTGTCAATTGTCAATATCGCTGTCTTATAATATTATCGCGAAGGTCTGACCTGTCTTTCCCCTCGTGCTCTCTCAAACCGCAAGTGTAGCCGCAAATAAAATGAATCTAGATTGTTGGACCGCACGTATGTTACAGCCATCCTTTGTTGTACACTAAAGCAAAGTAACAGTAAGAAATAAGAGCCATTCTTGTAACGGATCACCACTATAACATCGCCAGGTATTTTTGATCGAAAGAGTGTATGCGTGAAGGGGAGGAGAGGCATATACATTTGCAAAGCACGCTGGTGGGGTATCAAAGAGAGAACGACAATCCACAAACTCAAAGTGCAGACTTTAAAGAAAAAGACGGATACATAGATGGTGAAGATGAGGTTGCAACGAATGGCACTGGAAGTGTATAGCATGGCAGAAGCGATAAAAAGGAGCGACAGTCATGAATATTCGTTATCGGGGTGAAGAGTCTTTTACGCATGATATCCTCCCATGTTGGGAGGGTTCTGTTGGTAGGGCTGGTACATATATGCCTGATACATGTGGGGAGGGACCGTCTGAGGAGCCATGCCTCCATAAGTAGGCTGGCCCATATTGAGAACCCCAGGTGCCATGTTCGGAGATTGGTTACCATAAGGAACTGCGTTTTGGGGTACAGAGTTGTTGGGAGTCAATCCGCCGTTGCGGCGGACGCTTCCTCGCGGACTGTTGGTTTCGGCAGAGAAAGGGTTGAATTGCTCGGCCGGAGAGTAAGAGGGTTGTAAATTGGGGGTGCGACGGGTATTCTGGTTGTAGCCGGGGTCGACCTGCAACTGAGGGGGACCAGCTTGGGGGTTCTGGCCACCCATTTGCAAAGCTGCCATCATAGAAGCGAGACCTTGATCGTTGGACGGGTATCCCTGAGGTAGACCGGGCACGCCATAGTTGGCTGGGCTGTTGCCCTTCGTCTTGCCACTTTGCGGCGCATTGTTCGGGTATGTCTGCTGAAAGTTGGGGACGGGCAAACCGACCTCCTCAATCAAACGGCGATAGGCTTGAGTAGCGATGACCTTGAGTTCGATGAGCACTCGCTTGGTGGCGTCTATGTATTTGATCTTCTCATTGGGGTCAAGGAAAGGGCTGGTCAAGATCTTGTGAACGACAGCCACGCCGTTGACTTGATCCCCGAGTACGTCGGTGAGAACGTGGTCCCCGGGTGACGAGAAAAGTGCCTCAACGACTTGTCTCGAAGCATCTGGTTCGATCTTCTGGTTCACGATACGAAGAACAGTCAACGATGCGAGCTTGTGCGTGCACAGGTGAGACAAGTGCGGCGTGAAGCGAGGTGCCAGCAAGTTGTATCGAGAAGGGAATCCGGAAGTATCCAACAGCCAGGTGAGTAGCAGTGCGCCGTTGGGATTTGTGGCCAAAGGAATGGAGTTGAGGATCACGGCGACAGCAGTCCGGCGTTGTTGGCTAAGAGTGATATGAGGACTCTCGAGACAGGCACGCATACTGCGTGCTCCGAATCGCCCTTGCGCCACCTCCCACATACGATCGACGATCGCATCGAAAATGAAGTCGTTGGCAGGGGCTCCGAAGCGGAGGCAACACCTGATCATTTATCCGTTTACACAAAATCATCCCGAAGAAGAAATGAAAGGTACGTACTGGACAACGTAGTTCCCGAACTGATCGAGCAACAAGGGAGGAGCGTAAGGTCGCAAGTGCTGGCTAACCAAGGCAACTTCGTCGGGAGACTGGACACACTCAATGATCTTCTGCGCAGCCCACGTTCCATTCTTGTGGATCCCGATCATAGCAAGGTGCGGGCAAAGCCTCTCCAACATGGCAAATCGAGGGACAGGCGAGCACTTCTCGAACAGTTTCTGGACAACCTGCAGACGTACATACATCAATATTGGGTCCAAGGCGCGAGCGAGTAAGGGAACGTACCGTGTTTCCAAGCCAATCAGAGGCAAGGTCCACGATCTCACTATCCAAGAATTCGTTGGCGGTTTGATCAATATCCTCCAAGGTCATCGTTCCCGAGTCAAGACGCTTCCTCAAGTCACGAAGCTTCGCAGCATCCCAACGTCTGGCGTGCGTACGCTCAGACACCAGAGGGATTGAAGTGTAGTACATGGTAGGAGGGCGGAAATCTTTAAGTCATCAGCGTATCACTTAGCTTGATTCGACGCTTTCACTAACCTGCCAGTGCCTGTACTTCGATCTCTGTATCCGCAGTCCCAGCACACAACTCCCTCATGATCATCTGCTGCTCAGTGAGCGCAGGCATCCATCCGGCAGGCTTGGTACCATCGTTAGCGAATGAACTCGCGTGGTTGCCAGAAGCGATCATGCTCAGCAGCAAATTCGAACGGTAATTCTCGACGGCACCGCCTAACACCTGCTGGTCAGAAGGAATAGTCGAAGCACCCTTAATGCTACGAAGAGCGTGGATGGTTGCGCCGACACTCAAGTTGCCAACGCCTTGGACTGGTGCATTGGCAGTCTCGTCAGGTGAGCCGGTACCTTCCTGTCCGTTCTTGACTGGAACCTTGGCAAAGCCAATTCGGATGGCTCCAACGTCACTTCCCAGTACATCTCGCCCGTTGAGGGCTTTCCTAGCTCTTACGGCATCATCGAGGCGTTCGAAGTTGACTGCGGAAGTTCTCAACACGAAGCCAAATGTGTGAAGGTAAAAAGCTTACTGAAACCACAGTTCTTGTGAGTAAGGACCCTAGCCGATTCGATTGGGCCATAAGGGCTGAATACGCTTAGGATGGTAGCAGGAGTGGTAGTGGAAGGAATGGAGCCAATCCACAGCGCCCTAGTGGGAGTAGACTGTAGCTGAGCTTCCATGCCTGCAGCTGCCGAATTATTAGCAGCCTGCTTCGCCGCACCAGTGGCAGTATTGGTTGAGTTGGAAGCGTTCGATCCTTTTGCAGGCGCAACTGGAGCACTGTCCGCTTTCCCGAACCCAATACGCACGGTTTGACCATTGGGCATTCCGATGAAACCACCCAGACGGTTCAACACGTCCTCTTTAGCGCGAATCGCATCGGCTTGATCGACGAAGTTGACGAAACCGCATTCCTAAATGGCGTTGGTTACTTCGCATCCTAAAGACATGAGAGAAACAAATACCTTCTCGGGGAGTAGTCGAAGACTTTCGATGGCACCGTAGGGAGCAAAGACATGGATCAACTGTTCGCTCGTGACCGAACTGTCTAAATTTCCAATCCACAGCGAGCGGGTAGGCGTCTGGGTCTGGCTGGACGCTTGCTCAGACTTCGGGGATAGGGATCGGTTGCCACCGCCAGGTGCGGCGAGATAGGCATTGGCGCCACGGTTGGCCGTGGTATCACCGTTTGGAAAGTGAACAGAAGCGGTCTGGCCGGTGCGAGGCATGGAGAGTTTGTCGTTCTTCAGAATGCCCGCAGGATTGGGGCTAACGGAGCCCATGGAAGAGCCTGCATTCAGTTCATTGACATAGCTATACTGGGGTTCAACAGTGACGGTGGCACGACGCTGCATCGTCCGAACAGGGTCTTCTAGAGCACTTATTGTTGTGGCGCGCTGTCTCATGCCAATGCTGGGCGGCAACTGATCCGTTGCTTGATATCCCCGCGAGACAAACGAGGGCGAGTAAGCGGCTTCGACATTGCTAGTTTCGTACGAGTTGATCCTCTGCCGCGCGTACTGTTCTTCATAGTTCTCGAAGTATTCCTCTTCCTCGTCTGCAGCTGGCGTTGACAGCAACGACCCAGTGCCTGTCGTTCTTGTTCGGTACGGGTTGGAAACGGTGCTAGCACGAAGACGCGAAGGGTTGGCGAGATTGCCTGCGATAGCGGCCTGTGCTTGATTGCGCAGCTCGCTGAGAGTCGCAGCGGGAGGAGGTAGACGATGGTGACTTTCGTCCAACCCCAAGTAGTCCAGCGTATGGACATCGAAATCATCGGCGGCTGAATCAGCGGAGGTAACCGAGCGAAGTTCATCCAAGTATGTGAGCCCCGATGGATTGCCGTTAGGTAACCACGAGGACGAGAAAATGGACGGGCCAAAGGCGTTGGACAGACCACCGGACGGTAAAGTGAGAGAGCCGGATCTCAGACGACTGTTACGTTCGGTGGTCACCGTACTGGATGCAACGGATGCGACGTGACGGAGCGACGGACGAGCTGGCGCAGGCAGAGTAGCTGTGGTAGCAGCAGCGGAAATCTGCCTGGATTGTTCTATTAAGGAATCTGTGGACCCGGGGGTACTTCCTAAGGTACTTGACGCCGCCGCAAATCTTTGCGCGGCAAGTTGTACATTGGAGGGTAAGGTCCCTGCCCTTGCCCTTCTAAATCCCGGGGGGTAATTAGTAGGGGATAGAGTCGAGCCATCCCCCGGTGTCGTGACAGAAGGGGTCGTGTCGTTAGAAGGGGCTTCTCCAGATGCAAGGGCTCTAAGCGCAGGAGGCCTGTATCTCGCCCCCAACCTCTCCTCGGCCTGGATCTCCCTTGCCCTGTGTCCGGTGTGAATTCAGCACGACAGGTCCATTGGGTCGGGTGCCACGAGCACGCACCTTTTCGCATACGCAGCTGAAGGAGCTGGCGGAGGAGTCTTCCCAGAGGAAACCCTCGAATAGGAGCCGTTACTATCAGTGGCCGATAAAGACATTATACTATTTTGATGAAGAAGTATTAGTGATTACGAATTTGAAGCGCGGACGTCTTGCGCGCAATACAGGCGGTAGATGGAACAGCAATTAGGTCGATAAAGCCTCGTCGCGAGTAAGTAAATGCTGGACTTGGCGATGGTCGTAAAAAGCTGGCTATCGAATGGTCGAAGAGCCAAATTTTGAAGGGCAAATGAGTCGCCCACGACTACTAGAGTAGGATTGCCGCCAAAGAAATAAGAGTAAAGGTAGAATGGTGGGATTGAGGAAAGAGAATTCGACACCCAAATCAAGCCGTGTCTTTTGCTCTCACATCAATTAAAACTCCGACAGTCGGCCTTCTCTGTGCCTTGCCTGCAAATAAGCGCCCAGTCCCATTCATGTTTGTGAAAGACTCTTCCCTTTCACTTCTTTGTATTCTTGTCGACAATTCATTAGCCTGGTGTGCTCACTTTTTGTCCATATACCAGTACTACAGCCAGACACTCTACTCCCAAACCATCACCCTCTCTTGATGGCAAATCAAATTCTTCACGTCTCGCCAGGGTTGCAGGGAGCACAATACAAATGCAGTAGCTCCCCGAACTCTTTGACATCGAAGGCTTGAACGAACGTTCAATTTACCTCATCGAGGACACCTCTCAGCCGACCCTTTGAATGCTCAACTATCGATTCTCGAGCCCATAAGCCACGCCTCGACTCCGAGTCGCGCATGCACCCAACATCTATCACATCACAAACGCCGGTCAAATAGATGCGCTATTTGAGTTTGCCATTGTGCCAATCCATACGCTACAGCCACCCCCTGACTACCCATCATTGCATCAAGCACAATGGAGTTCCTGTCTCCGAGCCGAAGACAGGCTCAACTTGGATGGGAACAATGTCAAGTATAGCGACACGGTACACGGAAGTTTACACGCACACGGAGTCAAGTTTTGATTCCGTGTTCATAAATTGAACGTTTCATATTCATGATCAACTTCTATCGATATCACAGAGATCGGATGCACACATATAGAGACGGAATTTGCATTTGCGTTATATAGGTCTTATGGTATTTGACTAAAATGAGTAGATCGTAACAAAAGCAGGAGATCAGCGCGAAGTAAAGCCCATGTGGACAAGGAAAAACAATAGCCGCATCGTGATGGTATATTCTCATCAAGGTATACGTAGTCTAAAAATCGAAAAGAAAGGTCGGCCAGCTCTCGACAAAAGTGATCAAAGCTGGCCGTAGGCACATGGTTTCATTGCCAAAGGCTAGGCTATCGACATATAACGAGCTGTAGCATTATAGGAAGCCTAAGAGGTCGTCATCGTGACTGAGCTGAGGGGAAGAACGTTATACACTGTGACACTGATACAGAATTCTATCATATCTTGAAAACCACCAAAAGAATTGCACAAATCGAAGGCGAAAAATCAGAAAGGAAGGGCTCTGAAGGGCATAATAATAAGTTTCATAAAGGGAACAATGAGCAATGAGTCAAGCTTTGCATTAGTCCATCGAAAGGGCAGGTAAGTTTAGGACAATGCCTTGGTCGAACGCCTCCGTGATCTGGTCTGTGTTTTGGAGGAAAGAGCATCTGCGACTCGCTTTGAGCGCCGAAGGGGTTGATTGGAGTTCTCTGGCACTATTTGCGGAGCAAGGGGAGTCTTGATGAGGAGAGGGACATGAGCCGCTTGCCGGGGCACTTCTTCATACCCGTGTTCAACAGGGACCAACTTCGTGATCTGGCAAGGAGGTTGGGCAACGAGTTCCGTGGCGTATTTAGGTTCAGAAATGGCTTCTTCACGTTCGAGAACATGAGCCGGCTCCACCTCCACTGGAAGGGCATCCTGCTCCCAGTCGGGGTTCGCGCATATCGCCTGGAAAATCTCTTGCTCCGATGGGCTGAGCTGGGTATCCTCAACTGTCCGGTCCGTCGGGTAGAAATCTTTGCTTCCACAGGGTGCCCAAGACAACGAAGGCGCCAAAGTAATTGCCTCATAGGTGTGATGATGATGATGCAGAACATCCCATCCTTGCTGCTGTTCGGCTATTGATGATACCATGGTCGATTGAAAGTGGGGCCCAAACTGCTGGAGCAAACGCCCGGGCGTGCTTGATCGGTGAAAGTCTTGCAGCGCAGTCGGGAAGCGCTCAAAGAGCACGTCGGACAAGAAAATGTCCAGAAGACCCTGGAGAGATGTGCGCTCCGTGGAAGACAAGGTCGACGTCGAAGCTATGCACGACTGAAGGTATGACTGCGCCACGAGTAGAGGCACCCACGTCCCCGAGACGGCGGCGGATCCCTTAGTCACTTGCACAGCCGTAGACGTCGACGGAATGCTCGAACCGATGTACGCGGCTACAGGCGAGATATTGACGAAGTCAGTGTCGATCCTCCGCAGCAGACGCCGGCTTCCGATCACTGTTTGATACACTGAGATACCTGTCGTAGGAACAATGAGATCGTGCATGAAGAACATCGTACGGATTTACGCACCTTCAACTTGGGTGGCACTGACTATCGGTGTGCAAGGCTGACACGTGTGTACCACGACTACATCCGGGGGTGCTAGCTCGAGGGAAGAGGCGAAGGAAGGTGCACCGGTAGCAGAAGGAGAGATCCGTAGCGCCGCAGGCGAAACAGCCGTCGGGGAGCTCATCGACATGGACTGGATGAGGGAAGCGAGAGTTGCCAAAGTGGGTGACTGTGCATCATTAAGGAATGAGCTCGCCGAAGAGTCGGCAAAAGTATGCGAGGGCATCTCCAGCCGTAGAGCCTGCGGTGCAGGTGACTGAGGCTGAGGTGATGACATATGACGCGTCTCCTCTTCCGCCGCAATGGTCCGGGGAGGATGTGAAGGACTGTCTGATATGCTCGAGCCTTCCGAGGATAGCGGGGAGTAGTTGGCAAGAAGATTCTCGAAGTCGTGGTCCTCTTCTTTGATCGCTGGCGAAAAGACTGGCGGCGATGCTGCAAATGAATCTTCCTCCCACGGAACAGGTTCCCAATTCCAAGGCGGTAGATCAGTAGGCTCCACTTTCACCAGGTTGCTAGACGTCGCAGTGTGAAGGTGATGCCCATCTGACGTATTGAACGTGTAGTCGTCCCACGCGTCCAACATACTCTGAACATCGCGCGGCTCTTGCTTCACTGTTACAGTGACCTCGGCGAAGTCCGAATGAGACGCAGGAGCCGATGGTGAGCGGGGGCCTGGGCTCTCCCAGAGTGTCTCGCCATCACCCTCGCTATCAACTTCATGATCCCAGTCATCAGACATAAAAGGTCGTGAGCGTGTCATAGCGATTGAGAAATCCTTTTCGTCATCCGAGTCTGGAGGTGGCGAGCCTATACTGTAGGGAACTGAGGTGGAACGACAACGTGGGGTGCCTGATGTCTGTGGCATGTCGGAATAATATGGGTACGAGGAAAACGTGTCGAGGCTGGGTGTGTAGGAAGGGATCGAAATAGACCGTCTTGGATACGGCGGCAACGCCCATAGATCATCTTCCTGGGGGGTGTTCTCCTCCTCATCGGACGAGGAGTCATCCGACATTGAGTCATCGGAGTCAAGATTGTGTGTAGTGTGGCGGGGCTCGGAGGATGAAGTCGGCATCAGCATTGGCTTTAACCGCAGTGTTAACTTGACTTTGGGCGGGCGCTGAGCATCATCCGGCGAAGTATCCGATTCATCACCGCCTCCACCGAGTCTCGTACGCAGATGCCTCTTCCGCTTCTGCCCACACTGCTGTTGCTCATCGCTTGCCTGTCGCGGCTTCTTGGGCTCGGGCTTGCCGCGATCAACGTAGTCGCATAGCCTGATTCCAGCACGCGCGAAAGGGCAGGGAGCGCCGGTGGCCCTGCTCAGATACCATACAACCGTGCCGCGTCTAAAATTAGTAACTTTGTTCCCCGGGCCAGACGCGCACTGAGCGCCTCCGGAACGAGAATGGAGAGCTGGAAGCAGGTCGTCGTCTGATGCGGTGCCAGAAAGAGTATGTTTAAGGAGAAGCGGCGTGTCTTGCTGGGCCTCGCAGCGCTGCATGTGTGATCGAATGTATGTCGTGATTGCCTGGTTGGCTGCGGACACGCTTTACGTCCATTAATAAGACAAAGGATAATGTCTCGAAAGGAAAATGAACATACGTTTGGCAAACCAGACCAAACTTTGGGGTCATGTCCGCGAGATCTTTGATTGTGAGGGCGCGGTTGTCCTAGAACACGAACTCGCCTCAAAATTAAGAGCGACGCAGAGAACGACGAGGACGTACGACAGACATGAATGACCGCCCAATGGCCAAAAAGACCCTGCTATTGGCGTCGTCGGGATGAAGGACTATATGCGGGGGTGGAAACGTAATAATTGCATGATCGTTGTCGTAGGCGGTGGCGGTGGAGGAACTATTCGAGGCGGCGGGCGCTGGGGCGGGAGGGCTTGGAGACTGTCTGTGACGATGAGCAGGCTTTATGTCGACGTTGTTGCTGGTCCGTGTTGCATATTGGTGCTGAGATTTTGCGGGTTGCATGAAACGAGAAGATGGAGTTGAGGAGGAAGCAAGGGGCAAAGGAGCGGCCACTGGTTTAGTTCTTTTGTGACTTTCTCAGCACAGGGTCCCTAATCAAATCTCGGTCGGCGATCTCCACCATATCACAAATGTTCCATAAAAGGCGATTTCTGCATTCTCCTTGTCACACGTGTTTATCATTGGCGTCACTCAAATCTCACCGCTCCATCCACGAACAAATAATTAGGGCAGGCTCTATATTTGTCACGTGCGAACACCGTATCATACACAATACACAAAATACAAGCAATAATAATGATATCACAGAAAATGAAAGAGGCAGACGTCCCAGAGTCCCAGACGATGAATGGAAGACAGCAAAAAGGAAGGTCAGCTTACACTGACACCTTTTTGGTCGTCTTCTTCACCGATGGAGCCTATACCCAAGACAACAAGTCAACCCCCATTCGCAAATCGAGTAGCGCTCAAGATTACCTTCTTCGTGGAGGCAACGGCCTTCTTCGCAGCCTTCACAGGCGCTTTCTTAGCGGCAGACTTTGCCCTCGATGTGGTAGTTGTTCCGGTAACAGCCTTGATAATATGGCCGTGATCAGATCAATCATTGACAACAAATGCCAAATATACCTTCTTCGCTGACCCACGCTTGGAAGCCACAGTGGTCTTCTTGGTGGTAGCTGTCTTGATGGCAGACGCCTTCTTAGTCGCAGTGGCCTTCGCAGCCGAAGGCTTCTTGACGGCGGAGGTCGACTTGCTAGCTGATTTGGTAGTAGTGGTCTTTGTAGCTGGCTTGGAGGCGACTTTGGGAGCAGCCTTCGCCGCAACGGGTTTGGCGGGGGCAGCTTTGGTAGCGGCGGGCTTGGTGGTAGTAGATGGTTTCTTGGCCTTGGAAGGTGGCTTAGCATTCTAAACAACAAACATGAGCGCCATGTCACAAACATAAAATGAAGCAGGCTTCACCTCTTTGGCGGCGGCAACGGCGGCGGCCTTTGCCTCTGGGGCAAGCTTAACCTTGCCGGAGGGACCCTTAGGTAACTTGAAGATTTCCTTATCAGCGCCGGCGGTGATGGCACGATTGAGATGCGAAAGGTTGGAAGCGTTCATCTCAATCTTATATTGTTCCTCAGCGAACTAATAATAATGAACGTGTTGGCATCCCACGGCCTCAAATATTGCATTGATCACAACATACCTTCTTGATGGTGCTGCGTGAGACACCTTGACGCGCCTCATCAGGGTGGGCGATGATACATTCCTTGAAGAAAACATGCTATCAGTGAAGGAGTTCGCCCACTGATGACGTGAAACTTACGGCGATGATGTCCTTCCACGCGGGGTGAGTAGCAGCGGATGTGGTGGTCTTGGCGGCAGCGGATGCCTTGGGCTTAGATGCTGATTTAGTAGCAGCAGAGGCCTTCTTCGTGGTGGTTGCAGACTTCTTGGCGGCGGCAGCGACCCTCTTAGACGAGGGCTTGGTCGCGGTCTTCGACGCGGGTTTCTTGGACCGAGTGGAGGCGGGCTTCGCGACGGGCGACGGAGACGCCTCAGGGGACGGCGATGTAATGGCGGAAGACATTCTTGATTGTATAACGACGAGAATGGTTGGTGATAAGCAAGGGTGCTGAAAGCGTTCACTTGAAGTGAGGAGGTCTTGAGGCGGGGGGAGTTGGTGGGGAGGAGCAGAGTTGGGAAAGCCCGACTGTTGTGTGTATGGTTGTGTTATAAGGGGTCGCGTCTCGCGTATCACGTGAGCTTGTTTGGACCAACACGACGCGACGCAAATCAACAAAACGAAATCCTTCACAGCCACCGCCACAGGGACGCGGGCAGATAGGATTCACCGACCGACGATTAGATTAGCGCATATTAATTACGATGATTAGATAGCTGGTATGACTCACCGAGCGTCACTTTCGTTGGCGGTGAGCAGAAAAAGCAATATTTCACTGCGCAGTAACAAAACTGGTCTATGGCACATACCACTCGTTTGAGATAGCGGGCACTCTCAAATAGCTCGGACGTTAGCACGACCTTGAGAAGACATTTAGGAAATTTCAAAGAACCGCCTCATATTCGATGGAGATGAGCAAATTGTAGTCTTTCTACCACCCCCAATGTCAATAACTACGCCTTTGGCGTACATAAATCCCCGGACATGCGACAAGACGATATTCCATCTACAATTATTGGACTGGTTGAATGGACAATAGTCTAGTATGGGAAGGCCTTAGGCACATACTAGTCCGTTCGTTGCTCAACGTGTCTTATGCACACACGGTCAATGTCTGCGTAACGACCACTTCCGACGTGGGTGTGGCCTGCAGCAGAATAGATGTGAATTCACATTGAAGATGTCTAAATCCCCGGTGCCCTACCTTAGGGAGTGTGTACGTGACGGTCGTAGGCCAGCATCCCCAAGTCTCGGTATAGGTTACTCCAGACGACGACGGCGGGGGTATCTATTAGCAGGCAGTTGGCTTAAGCCACTCATATCACGACGATGAATTGAACCTACCGCGTTCGAAATGGCGAATAGGCACGGCAACACGAAGGAGGCCCAGTACTTCATTGTGATGCAACCGTAGTCGTAGAATGGGACAACGAAGATTGTCCGTGCACAATCAGACCAGGGCATATATATACCTTCGGCGTATCTTCTAACGCGTGAACCATAATCCCATGCGACTCGCTACGCGGTTGAGAGGAGGACAAGAGTGCCAGAGAGCGAGTAACCTGCTGCCAAGACGCGAAATCAAGGCACGAGTGCGTCGTATAGGCGGGCGTACTGGTGCCACCTGATGTCCGTATTCCGAGCAAGGCCCTTTCTCGGTGAGTTTGTATTGAACGTAATTTGAGCGGGACGGGGGCAACACACCGTCGTGTAGTCGCGAAATGAATGGCCATCAGGTACGGTCTGGGTTGCACCTAGGATATGCGTAGATAGCATGCTGGCGAGGCGACGATAGTAGCCTGTGAATGAGGTGGCTTGAAGTCGTTGGAAGGAATGATGGCCTCAGCGACGCGTGCAATGACCAAATGAAGATCAAACCATGCTCACCAATGACCCGTGCATGACTTGACGATGGCGACCGAGGAGCCAATCACCAATGGCCTTGACCAGGT
Organism: Sanguinoderma rugosum; assembly: GCA_017499575.1. NCBI lineage: Eukaryota > Fungi > Basidiomycota > Agaricomycetes > Polyporales > Polyporaceae > Sanguinoderma > Sanguinoderma rugosum. Next base: position 3,218,840 of record VTPW01000001.1, on the reverse strand, counting down.
CAGAGATATCATTCAAAGGCTGCAGGCTCCCATCCCCGACCTGCCAACGCTCCTGGCATTGCTCTGCGCGCCCCTTGCTGCGCTTGGACTGTTACCGCCGCGATTTAGAGGCCACAACCAGAACGCGTTGCCAGACGGCGCCTTCAAGCTAGACCGACACATACCGTCCATCCAAGAGGCCACATTGTTGAAGATCGTGCCGACATGGGAGCAGGAGCTTCGGGAGAACGACGCACTGCTGCTCGCCGATCAATACTTCTGTCCGGATTCGTTCTGGTGCGCGACCGATGAAGCGGGAGACATCGCTCTGCTTGCATACTCCACGCTGTTGTCAACACCGTTGACCGTTTGTTCGCTTCGTCTCCTGAGTCGCCTGACGAGAGAGTATCCCATTGATCGTCTGTTTCAAGCAGTGTTCGCTCGCAAAGGTTCCAAATCGGCGTTGTCCCCACACGAATATCAGAAAAGGTCAATTCAATGGGAGGACTGTGTACAGAACATCGTCTCAGTTCCTGCAAAAGTCGCTAATGCAGCCCTGGCGAACAAGATCGCAATACCAGAGCTTTTGGAGCACGGGGCGTACCTCAATAATCTCTGCATTCGAAGCGAACAGTTGATATGCTCACTCTCGATCGCGCCGCCAAACAGTGGTGAGTAGTGGAATATCCCTGATGCTGGTGCAGGACTGATGAATTGCAGATATTGTGTCTTCAGCAACATATTTACTTGGCAAGCTAGTAAACGTTGGTGTATTTCCGCCAACGCGTCCCACTTCGCGGTCACAACCCTCGTTCTTCCTCTCCACCCTCTCTTCGATCCGTGGTAACCTCAGAGCTTTGAACGGCACCCAATATGCTACCCTCTGGCACGAAATCCTTGACCAATTGCCTTCAATCTCCACCACGCAATCTATCCTGACCTCCTTGTTTTCCTCATTGTCTGTTAGCTTCGATTCTGATCCGGGCGTTGGCCCGAATGCACGCGTCAAGGCGGAAGCCTCGCTACTTCTGGGTGTCGTTGGCCACCTTGGGGAAGCTCGCGGCGAGCTATGGGACTCTATCACGTCGATCACACTAAACCGTGGCTGGACTGAATGGCACGCTCGAATCTTAGTATGTTGGGTGGCTGGCGCTCAATCTGACAACGTCGACGATGCTAGTGGGTTCCATCTCGCTTTCTAAAGCTGCCGGTGTAACTAACAGAATTACATAGCCATTGGAGCCTGGCTCAGTACAGTTGTAGACGTCTGGTCATCCCCGGATCACATCAAATACTCTCTTCTATCCCAACACCAATGCAAGCACAAATTCCCCTGGTATAAACTAGCATAGAATAACATTCCATTAGATCTGACCAGTCTACTCCTCTTCACTATATCTTACCTGCCTCCATCGTCGCCACATTTGTCCTCTATCGGCCTTTCACCAACCTTTATTTCGGGAGTAGGTACCTACATCGGTCACAATGATCAGGCCGTTCGTCTCTGTGGCATGCTGGCTGCCGAAGTCGTTGCTCACCGCACAGGACGCGAGCTTGCTTTCGGGGATTGGGACAGCGACGGCCCAGGAAAGGCGTGGGCCAGAAACCTACGGCAGAAACTACAGTTTCGAGACATCGATGCCCTCCTGGATGAAGATGACGTAGACATCGACGTGCCTACCTCCGCTGAACAAGCCCAGGTCCAGGTAACAGAAGGTCACCCGACTCAGAAGCCAACCATCGTCTTAGCCACCGAGTCTGGTTATGATTCGGATGACTCGCTTGTTGGTTATCAATCCGAGGCATCGTCTCGGTCTGCTTCCCCCACGCCTTCTGAGCTCGCTGAAATAGAGAAAGAGCCAACGCTAAACGTTGGAGTGAAGAAGGTCGCACGGCCTGTATACCTCGCTCAACTCGGTGAACTCTTGCGGAGTCAGGCTGGTACTCAAGGCAAAGACGACCCACACCACGCAGACAAAATCGAGATGGCCCTGAATTGCGCTGAAGAGCTTATCAGAAGGAAACGGAACTACGGAACAGAGCTAGGCAAGTCGTCGATTCGCGGCTATCTTCTTCTACGTATACTGAAGATGAGGATGCAGAGGAAAACGCCGTGAACCTCGTCTACGCTTTGGTCACTCTTCAAGACAACTACGATCTAGATAACTTTGAGAGTAAGCGACAAGCTGCTCTCAATGCTCTGGTTAGCTGCTGTCCTCGGAAGGCTGCTCCGTATGTTCTTAACGGCTCTATGCCTATCAATTGCTCATAACCGTTTCTCACATTAGTTGCATTATCGAGCAATTTTTCGTAAACCAGTACTCCATAAGCCAACGGTATGTCATGCTGAATGCGATCGCCATCGGCGCACGAGAATTAGCCTCGCTCCCAATACCTCCTTTCGCTTCAAGCGTTCCAGCAGACCGGCCTTCGTTTCCTAGTAAACTCCTCCCCGCTCATCTGCACACTAAGTACCTTACGGCCGGAGATAACAACCAAATTCAACAAATCACGGATAGCCTGAGCCGGGTCGCGATCGACAAAAGCAAATCTGACGATGGTGACAAAGTTCCAGGAATTGCTCGTGAGAGGCGGCTACGAATCAACCAGTCTTCTAAAATCACAGCTGTCGAACCCTCAAAGATAAATAATCAGTTTCCCTGGCAGAATGCGCCGCCGGTCAAGGATACGACATTTACGGAAGTCGCCGCGGAATACTTCATCAGTCCCTTCCTAAACCGATTCTGGGTATTCATTCGAGATGAACAGACCCGCGAAGAACGTACTGCACATCTCAGCAGGCGAGCGCGATACCACGGGGCAGGCACTGGTCTCATACTCAATCCAATTGTGCTTTCGCATTTCTTGAGTACCATGACCGTGTTGGTGCATGCAGCACAGAACGCGCCAGAATGGCTCGCCATCATTGCTCCCGAAGCTCTGGAATTTGCATTGACGGTGGGCACTCGGCCGATATCCCTCCCCGACGATGATGATGAGCACACCACTGAAACCGGTCAATCACCGGAAGAGTTTGCAAGAAACAAGGAGGCGTCAGTCCTGAGTGCCAGCCTGGAGTTGGCTCTGATCGTATTAGATGGAGCCAAGGAGGTCGATGACGGACGGACGCTTGGATTGGAACACACTGCGTTGCTCATAGGCACTGGGGAATGGGCGGGAACGTTATTCGCACGTCTGGAGTCAGGTATGAAGGCAGAAGGTGGGGGCGGCGCCCAAGATATGAAGTTGCGACGGGCTGCAGCTGGAGTGTTGCTCAAGGTGGATGAGATTACGTCGAAGTGGCGTAGGTCTATGATAGATTCTGCTAATATATAGTCAAAAGTGAAGTCGGATACTAGTCACTTCGCGACCGGGGCACTATAAGAATGAAAACGGCCACTGGCAAATTATGAGCCACGTTATACGTAGTATGTATTGAAACTGATGTCCAAGTATACAAGCCTCCACGAGTAAACATATCCCGAGCTGAGGGACTAGTTGTGATACTGAAATAGATAGGAGCGAGCTAATTAAACCACACCGTTCTCTGTCAAGAGTAGCCTACGAAGGAATTAGATCCTAGCCTTGATGAGAATTAAATCAAACCATGATACCTGGTTTGACTACCCAATACTTCTTCTCTCTACATCTCTCTGCAACTTCTCTGACTTTCACCTCGATCGAATTCTTCCTCACGTTTTGAGAACGCAGCTCTTTGAAGATCTCCTCGACGAGATAAGTAACGGTGGGGGCGTGTAAGGAATCAATTTTAGACAGCAGAAACGGCAGATGAACATCGGGAAACGGTGTCTTTGGTTTGTGTGCCGACGCTGTGCGCTTGACTGTTGGAACAGAGGGAAGTGGGGGTGGTGGCATTGAGGTCGCAATTGCCGAAATATCGGAAGCGGTAGGGATCTCGGTTTTACTCGCAGCTTTCGTTGTCGAAGACTTGTCTTCTCCGCATGTTGATACAAATGTGAAAGGATCAACGGGGAATGGGCAATCTAGACATTCAAACGATCATCTTCAGTTCATTAACAATAACAAGGTCGACAACGACTTACCATTGAACAATTGGATGCGGTAAGGCTTCAGGATGTCCGATTCACAATGGCCAATTGTGTCTTCCCAGCAAGGCCCTTTACAGAAAGGTACGAGTGGAACGACAACTTTGCGTTTCTTGGCCAGCTTCTTCTTGGCCGGCTCCTCTACTGCTTTCCGCTTCGGAGGAGGTGCTGGCATGGGAACATCCAAAACAAAAGGGTCGTCAACGTCCGGAGGTACACCTTGGTCCTCATCTTCATCCTCGACCAACCAACTCTCTAGGTCAGAATCGGCCTCGCTGTCGTCTTCCTCTTCGGCATCGTCATTCACATCGTCGGCATCATTGGCGTTTTCATCTTCCCACTCTTCCCCGCTGTCGTTACTGTAGTCAAGGATAGCCATGTCTCGGACAAGGGGAGTACGGGGTCCAATAAGACGAGAGCTCCGAGTCCATGTACCGAAATAGCCAGGTCGCAAGTCATCCGTGAAGATAAAGACCTTGGCAGGGAATAGCTTGCGGTCTCGCAGTTTCGCAAGGATGGAGCGGACCATCACGTCGTCTCCTGCTACTTCAGCTTCCGTGAGTTGATGCATGACATCGCGAACAGTCAAGGGATGGAAAGTTTTGTATTGAAGACTTGGCCGCCGGCGTGGTGGAAGACTTGATGTTGATGAAGTCAATGTTTGTATGACATTGTCAAGGCGTGCTGTGAGAGACAACGTGTAAGAGTGGTAATAGACGGAGACAAAATTCCAACCTTGTGTAGTCATAGATTCAAGGTGTGGTGTGGGTTCGTCTACGTCCATGGGCGATTCCGCCACGGCTAGAGAAGGGGTAGAGATGTCCTCGTCGTCTGATAATACGATAACGCCGGGGGTAGGGGGAGGTTTTCGTTGCTTCCCATTCTTGCGCCTGAACCAGTTGATGGGAGCCATTGTTGAATCTTTCTTTACGACGAAAGGCTTGAAAGTGCGTTCAAAGTCTGTCTGCGAGGCCGGGGCGGGTTCAATTCGTTTCGACGTAGATGCGGCTGCATTCTTGGGTTTCGAGAAAAAGTTTGCCATAATAGATCGCGATCGGTGTTGCGCCTCCTTCTCCTTCTTCTCTCGCTCCTCCTTGGCTAATTTCTTCTCCATTCGCATTTTTTCCTGGAACAGAATTAGCAGAGGGTGACTCTGGACGTCATAGTACCAACTTTAGCGGCCTTCTCTGGATCTTCTACTACTTTCTTCTTTTCAGGACTCTGCTTTTTTGCCGGCTACAGGGCGACGTTGGGATATATTCACTAAATCGAAGGAACAACACACTTTGTCGTTTTCTTCTCCACTTGACTTGCCCTTGCCATTTGGCTTCTCGGGTTTAACATCGTCCTGGGTGAGGTCAACGATACTCGTCGTCGATCCATTACCTTCCGAAAGCGAAACTTTCCAAGGTTTTTGAGGGATGATAGAACGTTGTTCGTCTAATGACAAGGCTTCGAATGTAGCTAAAAGGAATTCTTTCGCCTGTAAAGGTTATGAATCACGGACCAATCGTAAGAGCATTTCTCGGCTAACCTGAATTCGATCAGCTTTTCTGGACTCTGCTTTCTCCTGCATAGTCTTCGGGAGCCAATCTTTGAACTCGTCTCTGACTTCCCATCTCCATGCACATGCGGTAGAAGGTAATTTAGAATCCGGAGAGCCATCAAGGCCGTAATTGACGCGGACGAGGGTAGACTTGATCGCAGCCTCAATTATTGGGACGGGGACCATAGTCGCTTCTGGTGATCCATCATCGTCATCTTGAGCGGGTGAAATCTCTTTCGAGATATATCTGGCCAGGGCTGCTATTGCTTTATCACTGAAGGAGGATCAACGGCCTACCTATGGGGTCTTGTGCATTGAGAACGCACCTCTCATGGGCCAACTTCGCAATTAGAGGCATATGCTCCTCAGGAAACGTGGTGAACATCGGCTCCTTCTTCTCCATTAACTGCTCCAGATATTCTCTGAATTTCACGATTGCTATTCCAGAATAAACCTGTTGCCCGGGTCTACACAGTTGCAGACGCACCTTGCATAGTCTCGGAATTCTTCTCAAATGAGATCGGTTTCTGCCTGAAAATTACTTTGCCATTCTTGAGCTCTGCGATGCTCGATGTATTAGGCTTTCCTGCTGTTCGGTGTCATCCAGCATGTCGCGTCACATCATGCTCCAGGCTTACCATGAGATACCGCGTCGTCCCGAGCTATGGTGCATTGATTTAGAATTACATGGCCATGCATTCAGCATCATACGCACATTTGTTGATATTTGAGGATGACATGGCCGTTAAAGGACCTTTCATGCAGGCTCGGTTGTTGTGGTTGTGGACAAGGTCGAATGTGGACAGCGGTGAGTGACTTGAGTGAACGCGTTATGGTCACGCGAACGTGACACACCTCTTAATGGCCTTCTTCCAAGTACCCGCCACCAAAACCGCGCCGAAACACAATGTCGACCCAGCACTGCAGCCTTGGGTCGAGAAGTAGTGCGTGCAGCAAACAAATCGCTTGAAATTCCCGTGTTCATGACCCTGTAGTCGCCCAAAAACCATAGATGATATCTCATCGCAGGATCATACAGTAGCGGTCCTCAAGAAGACCCTGACTTCCACAAATGTACGCCGATTTGAGAAGAATTGAGCAAAGACAAGACTTATGCGAATGTAGCTCCCCCACATGTTGTTCTATGGCCCTCCAGGGACCGGGAAGACTTCTACTATCCTGGCATTGTCTCGCCAGCTCTTTGGGTTAGTACTCCCTGCATTGTGTCCCCTACAATTGCCTTCTGAGACTTCATCAAAGGCCGGACAATTTCAAAAATCGAGTGCTAGAATTGAACGCTTCCGACGAACGTGGTATTGCAATTGTTCGAGAGAAGGTGAAGAACTTTGCTCGACAAACACCAAGAGCCCAGGCTGTCGCGTCCGATGGCAAGGAGTATCCGTGTCCCCCATACAAGATCATTATCCTAGATGAAGCAGACTCCATGACGCAGGATGCACAAGGAGCTCTGCGCAGAATCATGGAGACATACGCACGAATAACTCGCTTCTGTTTGGTATGCAACTATGTAACGAGGTAAGGACAGTCTCTCAAGTTACACTTCGCTTAGTACCCATGGCTCTATAGGATTATAGAACCTCTAGCCTCCCGTTGTTCAAAATTCCGCTTCACACCCTTAGACAGCGCGTCTGCGTCCGCAAGACTGACGATGATATCGAGCGCGGAGAACATCGGTGCAGACAGTTCAGTCATAGACGCGTTAATCACCACATCCGGTGGTGATTTGCGCCGCGCCATCACGTACTTGCAATCTGCGTCTCGCCTCGCTTCATCAACGAACCCTCCTACCCTAATAACAGCGAACGACATCCAGGAGATTGCTGGAGTCGTTCCTAACTCAGTTGTTTCGTCGTTTGCAAATACAATAGGTATCGAAACTGAAACCGACATGGATACCGACGACAAAGATCAGAGGAAGGGGTTCGAGCCTATCAAGAAGAAAGTCAAAGACTTGACGATGGAGGGTTACTCTGCCTCCCAAATACTATCTCAAGTGAGTGCTATTGTTAGCATAGGCTTGACCACCTTCTGAGGCATCATCTAGCTTCACGACTTGATCGTACTGCACCCTACGCTTACTGGACGACAGAAATCGCAGTGTGCTCTGATCCTCGCTGAGGCCGACAAAGCTCTTTGTGACGGCGCGGATGAAGAGCTATGGATACTAGACGTTGCCCTGAGAATCAACAAGTCATTGTCATAGCATCTCACCCCATGTAGTACTTGGTTGTAGTTTATCCTCTGGTTCAGACTTGTTAAGTACATCTCATAATGTCTTCTAGTCGAGCGTTATTCTTAATTACATTCAGTAATGGGACATCAGATAACAGCACACAGCTAACAACGTTAATTTTGAGAGGTCATGAAGATAGCGCAAAGTATGAATGACGAAGGGGAATGGACGACGATGAGGGGTGTGCTCATCGGATGCCGGCGGTTGCCTTTTGAAGGGCACGCTTGATGCCCAGTTGTGCCTTCTTGAGGTCATCTGCTGACGAGTCCTCGATCTCCAACTTCTCCAGAGCACGCGCAAGCTCAGCCTCAACTTGGGACTTAGCTCCACGCTTGAGCTTCATGCCAATTTCGGGCGAGGTGATGGTGCCCTCAACCTGGTGGATGTAGGCCTCAAGGTCGGATTTGGCCTCATGTCGGGCGGAGAATTCTTTGTCGGCGGTCTTGAATTGCTCAGCGTCCTTGATCATCTGCTCGATCTCAGCCGATGAGAGCCGACCAACGGAGTTGACGATACCTGAAGAATCAATTAGAAAGGCATCTCAAAATGAAGCAGAAGGTAGCTTACTGATACTGGCCTTGCGGCCTGAAGCACGATCTTGGGCAGAAACCTTCAACAGACCGTTGGCGTCAACCTCGAAAGTAGTAACGAGCTCAGCCTGGCCGCGGGGCATTGGGGGAATGCCGTTGAGCTCGAATTCACCGAGTAGTCGGTTGTCGCGGCATTGAGTGCGCTCACCCTCGTAGCTAGTCATAAAATAAGTACTCTCACAGCATTCGCGAGAAAGAGGTCACATACACAGGGAACGTGACGGTGGTCTGGTTGTCCTCAACGGTGGTGAAGGTTCTTGACTTGTTCGTGGGGATGGGGGTGTTACGGGGGACGACGACACCGAAGACATCACCTTGCATGGCGACACCGAGGGAGAGGGGGGCAACATCGAGGAGAAGGAGATCCTTCGTCTGCTCAGATGTCTGGCCAGTGAGGACAGCGGCCTGGACGGCGGCGCCGTACGCGACAGCCTCATCAGGGTTGATGGACTTGTTGAGTTGACGGCCACCGAAGTATTCTGAAACCAATGCCTGGATTTTGGGGATACGGGTGGAGCCACCGACGAGGACAATGTCGTCAACTTTATCACGAGGGATCTTGGAATCCTTCAAGACCTTCTCGACTGGGTCGATAGTGGACTTGAAAAGAGCAGCGTTAATCTCCTCGAAACGGGCACGGGTGATGTTGGCGGAGAAGTCTTCGCCCTACGTACATCGTTAGAAGCCAACTCGAGATATATACCTCAAGACTTACCTGGAAGAGGGAATCGACCTCGACGGTTGTCTGAGTGACACTTGAGAGTGTGCGCTTGGCACGTTCACACGCACTTCTCAGGCGACGGAGAGCACGAGCATCATCAGCAATGTCGAGCTTAGTCTTCTTCTTGAACTCGTTCTTGAAGTGCTCAAGAAGAGCGTTGTCGAAGTCCTCTCCACCCAAGTGAGTGTCACCAGCAGTAGCCTTGACGGCGAAGACACCTCCAGTGATGTTGAGGAGGGAGACATCGAAGGTTCCTCCACCCAAATCGAAGATGAGAACGTTCTTCTCCGTCTTCGATTGACGATCGAGACCGTAGGCAATGGCAGCAGCGGTGGGCTCATTGATGATACGGAGAACGTCAAGACCAGAGATGGCACCAGCGTCCTTGGTAGCCAACCGTTGGGAGTCATTGAAGTAAGCGGGGACACTGTATGATCGGTTAAGTTATGATCGGGGGACATAAGCGCACAGGTACATACGTGACAACGGCCTTCTTGACAGTCTTACCGAGCTTAGCCTCAGAGATCTCCTTCATTTTGGTGAGGACCATTGACGAAATTTCCTGGGGGGTGAAAGTCTTCTCCTCGCCAAGATATTGGACCTTGATCAGTGGTGATCCATCCTTTTCGACGACCTCAAAGGGCCAGTGGACCATATCCTATCAAAACTAGGGTTAATGCCATATGTACAAAAAATATTTTTGAGCGAACCTTTTTCACATCGGGGTCGCTTTGAAATGTTGAGAACGGGGTAACACAAAGCGATCACCGAGGAGAACTCACTCAAATCGGCGGCCAATAAGACGTTTAGCATCGAACACGGTGTTGCGGGGGTTCATGGCTGCCTGATTTTTGGCGGCATCACCGATCAAACGCTCCTCTGCGGCGAAGGCGACGTATGATGGTGTTGTCCTGTTACCCTCTGATGCCAATATAATGAGTTTATTGCACAGTCCCAACAACATTGCACTCACGATCATTGGCGATGATTTCGACACGGTCGTTTTGCCAGACACCGACGCATCTACAGGCCATCAAAACCTTGTGGTACCTTGAAAAAGAATATAACATACGAGTATGTGGTACCAAGATCGATACCAATGGCGCCGTCGAAAACATCATCCATTTTAGAAAGAGATTTGAGGGGAGCGAGTCGGGAAAAGGTTTTGGTGGTGGTGAAGGTGTAGCCAGGAGGGATTGAAAAAATTGTTTGGGCGTGGTAAGCGATTGCACAGCCACATGTCCCACAATCCTCAAGATTTTCACAAGTCCATTGCTTTCCCACAACCGAACTCATGTCTCTTCCTGCTCTGCGCTCCTGGTTTGCTCCTGCTCGCTGTTGCACCAGGAACCTACGTGTCTTTGCAGCACGGCATGCATCCACAAACGCATCTCTGCCCGACAGACTAGAAACACCGGAGGAATGGACAGAGTTTCAGCTCCAGCGAGCAGAATTCAAAATGCTAGGCAAGTGTTGTAATACCGACGCGACAATTTATATAGCTGACAGTGTGGCATGTAGCCGACGCATTTGAACCTTATGGCTCCGTTCAGTCTCCGGAAGACACCTGGAAACCTAGCCATGGTCTTCACAAACCACCCGCGGAAGGGACGGTGTCCGCGCTCCTCGCTTCGGGTGCTCACCTCGGTCATTCGCGATCCCTAATGAACCCAAATTTCATGCCATACGCGTACGGGGTGCGGGCAGGCGTCACTGTCATAGACCTCGACCAAACATTACCACTCCTACGCCGGGCGGCGAAGCTTGTTCGCGCAATTGCCTACGCGGGCGGCCAAGTAGTATTCATCGGCACACGACCAGACCTACGACCGGTCGTACAAAAGGCAGCACAGCGCCTCGGGGGACAAGGGTTCTACGTCGGCGAAAGATGGCTTCCAGGCACTTTGACCAACAAAATGCAGCTTTACGGGGCAGACGTTGTCAAAGACCAAAAAGTTACACCCGATCTCGTCGTCCTTCTCAATCCCCTCGCAAACATGAATGCCATCCGCGAATGCGCAATCGAACACGTCCCCACCATTGGCATCATCGACTCGAACGCAGACCCGAGAATCGTCATGTACCCTATACCGGCCAACGATGAGAGCACACGCGCAGCGGAGTTGATCGCTGGTGTACTCAGCATAGCGGGACGGGAGGGAGCATCGCTGCGCAGGGCAGAAGCAGAGAGAGAGCAGGAGCACACACGAGATAGACGGTCACGGCAATCCAAGCAACAGTACAACACGTTCGACTACTAATATACATATCTATCAATTGTTTTGCAAATCATGCCAATACCCTGTCATTCCTTTAGGACCGCTGTTCTCGAGAAATGGAAAGAAAGGCTTACGCTCAGCTTCTTCGAGGGCCCGGACGTTCCCTTTCAATTTGTTGATTGTTTCAACGTACTCATCTTCCTCCACGCTATCAAAGACAATGCCTCCTCCAGCCTGGAGGTAGGCTACGCCTTCCTTGAACACCATCGTCCGGATTGCGATACAGGTATCCATCTCATCCGCGGCAAAATCGAAGCGACCTACAGCACCGGCGTAAACGCCGCGTCGTTCTTTCTCCAAGGAATAGATTATTTCGATGGCCTTAATCTTGGGAGCCCCCGACACAGTACCCGCAGGGAAGATCGACCGGAATGCATCAAATCTACGACTGGAATTAGCAACGGACAAAATACTTTGGATAAGCGCACCTGGTCAAGCCTTCTCGCAAGGTGCCCGATACTTGCGAGGTGAGGTGAATAACGTGACTGAACTTCTCTAGTCTCATGAGGTGGTCCACCTTAACCGACCGAGGTTCACAGACACGGTTCACGTCGTTACGCGCAAGGTCAACAAGCATAATATGCTCTGCTCGATCTTTCTCCGAGGCCAATAATGCGGCGCCTAGTTTCTCATCCTCTGTACACCGTTAGCCAACGAGTCCCCTGTTATTACTGCCGTCGCACAAACCTTCTGGTGTCCTCCCTCGCTTCGTCGTCCCTGCGATAGCATGATTGAAAACGACGTTCTTCTCTACCTTGCAGAGTGTCTCGGGACTGGCACCAACAATCTGCAAGTCACCGCAATCCAAGTAGAACATGTATGGACTCGGGTTCACTTTACGCAGATGTCGGTAGGCATTGAACGGATGGAGAGCAGTCGGCCTTGCCAGTCTTTGGGAAGGTACGGCTTGAATAATGTCGCCAGCCACGATGTGTTCTTTGAGTGTCGTTACGAACTGCTCATATCCAGCCTTGCCTACGTTGGATACTCCCTCGGCTCCAAGGGTGATAGGTGGCTGGGGGATCTCCGGAGTAGCACTACTCACCACTAGCTTCGCTAGACGTCGTGCCTTTGAGACCGCTGTCTGGTACACGAATCCCAGGTTTACTTGCCCGTTGCTTGCGGGAGAGAACACATGGGAGACGACCTTCAGAGATTGGAAAATGTGATCGTAGACCAGGAGCGTATCAACTAGCATGAATACCGCCTCTGGGATGGCTAATGGGTCGTTCAGTGTGCGAGTAGTCTTGGGCTCAAAGTGTTGGATACAGTCGTACGAGACATAACCAATGGCACCGCCAGTGAAGGTAGGTATCTCTGGAATCTTCACGTATTGGTATAGGGTGAGCTCCTTCTGGAGGGCAGCCATTGGATCGCCTGTAATCTCTTCATTTGGGCCCACTTTGATAATTTTGAATGGATCTGAAGGAGTGCTCGCATCAGTTCACCGATACGCGATACAAGGGACGTACCAGCGCCAATAAAGCTATATCTCGCTACGTTCTCGCCCCCAATCACGGATTCGAGGAGGAAGCTGTACTTGGAGTCCTTCGCGATTCTCATGTACGCCATGCATGGTGTTAGGAGGTCTGCAGGAAGCTCTACGTATATGGGCACGCAGTTTCCCTTCTTCTCGTGGATAATGAGCTTCTCGACTTCTGCAAGAGAGGGGTAGGCGGGGAGTCTCTGTGCGCGCCACGGTCAGCATTTTTGCATGGGCGCCGCGCGCGATAATACGCACCGAAGGGTCCATCGTGGCGACGTGGTGACTGTGGCAAAGCAACACCCTGTTCTTTTTATTTTGGTGCCAGCAAATGCCCCCGGCTGTTTGCAAAATCTGTGAGTGAGCCGAGATGGCGTCGTCTGCTTCAGGAGTCGCGGCGACGGCCTCGGACCCTCAGTCAACAATTCTCATCATCAACATTCGGTGCTGGCTCGATTTCGATATCATCGCGACGTTGGATAGAAACCCCTTGCAGGCCCACACCACCGTGCTGCGAGCCAAGCGGAATTCATCGCAGTATGATCACGCCGCGGTTCTCTTGCAGCCAGACAGAGGGAGAGATCATTGTGTCCATCTACTGCCCTTCAATTCGGGTATGTCACCTTTTCACTGCTATCGAGGCATTCTGACTGCAATGGACTTCAAGTAGGCTTCAGAGGTGGAAATACACGTCGATGAGACTACGTTCATCGCCCATGTCAACCCTTATTTCTTGCGATTGAATTTCTCTCACCCAGTGGCTGAGGACGATGAAAGCGCTGCAAAATACGACCCTAGCTCTGGCTATCTGACGGTCACCTTAACCAAGGCTGTGAAGGGTCAAGAGTTCCGGGATTTGGATCTATTGGCAAAGCTCCTGGCGCCCCGGCCTACGAAGCAGACGCCTCAGATAGAAGTGATATCATCAGATACGGTCGATGATGATCTAGCAGAAAAAGCAGAAAGCCTTTCCTTAGAAGATCGAGTGATTCTGAAGGGTACGAAGCAGCTTCCGTCGCGCTGTACACGGCGACTGACGCTATATTATAGCGGCTGAAAATGACTGGCAGCTTCCTCAAACCGTGCCAGATTCTGATCCACCGCTGAAATTGGGTCCCGACGTGCAATATGGATTCTTGGACATGTACACTGGCTATTTTAGAAACGTCGGTCATACCGAGAACGAAGTCAATGAACTCGGCGGTGATGCAGAGAGAATCCTTCCCGCTCAACGACGTACTCTACGCAGAGAGCACGAAAACAAGAAATGGGACGAAGAGCACTATATGTGAACTCGTCTACTTTCAAGTTGCAAGTTTGCCGTTCTGACATGCAACATAGGGCAGATTTTGTGGACGACGACTATGTCCAAGATTTGATCACTTGGAGGCACCCCTACGCTGAGGACACAAAACCTTTCGAATTTACTGAAGACGAGAATGCGACGATGTTGAGGCTACCGCGGAAAGAATGTATGTATATCAGAAGGCATGAAGACCCTCTTACTGATGTTCCCATAGATCTGTCAACACCCGTACAAGATCATAACCTTTATCTAACTCTCATTTCGGTACTGTTTTCTTATGCCTACGAATCTCGTACGACGCAAGGCGATCCCGGACCCGAAAGCGCCTGGACGGTCTGCAATCTTACGCCCGCATTCTCTGCGTTGGATTCCGCGCCATATCACGACGAGGAGTCCTTGGATATATCCCGATACTCCGAATCAGTGCTACAGGCCACATTTCGTGAATCATACAGACGATCTTTGGCGTTTCCCCTCTTTCGGTCCTTCGCCTTGGCTGAGGCCTGTAGACGGGATGTCAGCGACTGGCTTATCAAAGGAAAGCGCGTGGTATTTAGGTGTCTGCTGAATGTCAAGCGTATTTTGGATCTCCACGAGGTTTATTATGTCTACAGCAAGGTGTGGGTGGATGATTTCTGTGTGTGGGTCCAGTCGTCCGCAAGGTAGATCGCTTTCTCCCTTCAACTTATTGATACACAAAGCTTATACTACCGCCAGCGAAGATATCCTCCTGCAGTTAGGCAAACAAGTAAAGGAACTGACGGTATCCAAGTCAATCATTGGTTGGGATCTTGAAGAGTTGGAGAAAGCGATATATGCGGCGCAAGAAAGAGAGGCTGATAGCGACGACGAATCTAGCGATGGCGAATCCAGCGACGAGTCTGATTGACTGGTATCATTCACGTCCGCTGACGACCCTGCTGTACACGACGGTAAGTAATTCCGTTCTGCCCGGAAGGCTCTACAAATTACGGTTTGTTTCCGTCTAGACCCTCACGTACCGTGTGGCTTTGGTTCGACCTTCGGGTGCTAAATTCATCTGCTTCCTTGCGTCGTTGCATCCATGATCTAACAACAACCGCACTGCACTCGACCAATAACGGACCATCTTCCCATTGTTCATGTACACCGCGTCTCAGGTCAATATATCTTCCCTTCATGTGTGTAAGCGAAACTCGAATGAATTCTGAGCCCGGGATTCCCTCGGACCGACATCCTCACCATGCCTCATCTCGGAACGTACTGTGGGGTGGGTCTAGTAGGTTTCTATGGCAATTAATGATTGGGCGCCAGCAATTGTCTCCAAACCCGTTGAACCGTTGATGGTCGGCGGCACCAGTGATCGGGTCCATACCATCTGGCATCTGCATCAGTCTCACAGTCTTTGATGCATATATCAGCTTCCAATGCTCGAAGCATTGGGATCAGGTTGGCAAGGCTGTACTATGATTACATACGCCTGCAGGCCTGGGTTGATGCAAGGTTTCGACTAGGTAAATCAAGGTGAGGCAGCAGATGCAATGTGCGCCGCACGAGAATTCGGAGTCACGACCGTCACGACCGCCGGCATGCCTCCAGTATATACACGCTCCGAATCGCAGGACATAGCCCAGTTTGTTCATCGGCCGTTCATGAAGACGGCCTGTACCATCGTGATCCGGAAATGTCAAATTCGCCATCTTCGAGCGGGTGGCTGTAGTGATTTGATCCCACCTTATTCCTCCTTATTCGCGCGCATGAGGCTGATTCGATCTGATCTGATTGTTGGACGTGCCACTAGACACTGGCACCACGGCAGAGTATTCGACGTTGCCGAGACACCGGCGCGCTTGAGCTCAAGAGAACGTCCACGCCCACATACACATGGTGAATGCGCCACTGGTTTTGCCTATGTGATGTTTCTCCGTGGAGACTAGCGAACAGTTACCGCCAAATTAGATCAAGCCGCTCCAGCTGTTGGTCATGTCAAGGTATTATTGCTCGTCGAAGTGACGGAACCGAACGCAGCACCGGGATTTCCAACGGAGGTGCACTCTGCAACACCATGCGCTTCTTCGGACGCCGCAGATTTGGGGCCCGAAAAACCACCTAGTTGGAAGTCGCTAACCTGAATGGAACGCATGGGATGCAGAAAACGTTGTCGATTGTGTGCTTTGGGGCAGTAATTCTGGACTACAACGCGGCTGTGCAATAAGATTATCCAGTTCTCTTCTTCTGCACTGATGATTGTAATCAGTACGGAGGTGTAGGCCGTCTTGTCTACGCCTACACCCCAAAGCGGTAATCGTCGCCGTAACGAGCTGGGGAGCCAAAGGCACGCTGAATGATTGGAAATTTCGATTAATCATGTCCTCTGTTCAAGTCGTCAGTCATAATGCACCGCGACACCACAGTGCCTGGTGCCACATTATCTGAATGCGGTGTTATCATCCGCCTCGTCGGCGACAGAGTGTCAATTAAAGCAAGAAGTCAAGTATGATACACAAGAACGGGGAGATCTACGGATGCATATCGCACCTCCAAATCGTTGACACAACGGAACATTGGAGCTCCTTACTCAGATCGAGGGGAGACTACTTTCCCCTGAGCGAGAGCATGTTGACCTTCAGGGACTACGTCAAAACCGCTTTGCCCAAGATCAGTGGGAAGTGCGGCCGTCTCATCCAGCGTGGAAGAGAGAAGGCCTTGCTCTTCTTCTGTATCCGTCCTGGCATCGTCTGCTGATGATGGGCGAGGGCCTGGAAGACAGGGTGGCGGGCTGACCAAGTTATTGAACAAGAACTGCCAGAGAAGGATGGTTAAATCCTTTTATAAACTCCATTAGGCGAACAGGAAACACTCACTGTCCCATAACTATTGTGCCAAGTCGGCGAAACATCGTCGCATCAGAATATGCTGCATTGCGGTGATGAGAGCAAGGGTTACGTACACAAGAAGAGAGAACCCGAGGACTTGCAACATAGAGATAGGCCAGATGAACCTCTCCCATCCAAGTCCTAAGCTAATAAGCCAGATAGATAGCGTCCTGCAGGTATCTGTCAAGCTTCGCGCAGTCGCGCTAACGTGACGAGTCACACTGAGCCCGAAGAAGTTGAAGAGGGCGATACTGCACGCAATCGCTATGCCAGAATAAAGAACAGTGGGCGTGTCGACCATCTGGTGCCATCCTCGAGGAAGATCGAAAAATGTAGACTTGGCAGCGACAGATGGTATCGCAAGGATGGGGAAGAAGAGTAGAATGGTGATAGCACCGAACAATCCTTCATAGCCGACCGCAACCAACGGGGCGACAGAATACCGTCCTGTGGGATAAATGATCCATAAGCTGAAGCGTCAGCCAGACGGCGGGTTGTCACTTGCCCATGATTTTTTCTGCGTACGAAGCAGGCGTTAGAAGATCCCGGTAAGAAGGTTAGACGCTTAGCTTGCCTTCGACAACGAACTGCGTAGCGGTGCTAAATATAACAAGCGAGCGGTTAGACCGTTTGGGTAAATCGCCGATGAAGAACGTTTGCGTGAGCGTTCTTACAAGATCTGGGCAAAGAGGATAAAGAATACGCCTGTAAGGGAAATACCCATTAAGCATCCAAAGCAGCGGAGAATCGAATCTATAACCTACCAACAAGAATCTTTGAGGCCTCTGCTTCGGGCGACAAGTAGGCCCTGCGAACATGCGCTAAGGAAGCAGGAAGAAGGGTGTCAATGAGCGCATCTTCGCCCTCATGGCCTTTGAAGAAGCCGCTAAGTCCAACCAAACATACGCCCGTCATAACGGTAAGCAGGGAGACCCATCTGCAGATCGAAGAGGAGATAAGTTGGGAAGGTCAAAGCGGTCGTAAAAAACTCAACTGGTACAACCAAAGGCGGCGGTGGAGGAAGATGACGCTAAGTATCCCAACAAACAGAACGAGGGCGCCGCGGGTCATCTGATAGATAGAGACTGGGGTGTACAACAACCCCACATTCATCAACTTGAAACGAGATAACGTAAGGGGGGTTGTTGATAGACATAACTGTACCGTAAACTCACGGTTGTACCAGTGAGATCACACAGAGCCGGGATCCAGAGGAGTAAGACCTTTGATCCCGACAAGTGCTCCGATTGAGCCTCAGCCTTATTTGGTACCAGAGGTTCTCCTTCGGAATCAGACGGCAAGTGAACTGGGGCTTGCTGTGATCTTGTTCTCAACCACGTGTAAATAACGGGTAGAAAGCCTTGACACGAGAAGCTTGAATGCATGCGGTGCGAAAGATTTAGACTTGAACTTACAGAGCATCTCTCCGACTATGTCGGTTGGTTAGGAAGGCACTGCCTGCAATGGAAGAAAAACAGTAGGCTCACGAAACATCTGCAGAGTCTGCCAAACTGGCTGCTCATAGAGCACGCGGTTTGCTGGATTTGGATCCGAACAATTCTCCACACATTGCATATCCTGCGGCGAAAAGGTCTAATACGGTTGCAGACTGAGATAAGAAGTCAAACATGCCTGCCATTTACTCCAAAGTGAATTGCTGGAGCCCTAGTAACGAGACGCATATCAGTAATGTTGGTGTATAGTGGCCGTTCAGCGCCATACTGACCGTAATGATCATCCCCGCCAGGAGAAAGGGGACATAGAGTGAGGAGGGCATGGTGGTCGTCGAGGGAGAAGCCTTGAGAGCCGTCCTGGAAAGGACGCCGGAGCGTGACCGGTGGGTGTGACTTCTCTGTGACAGTGACTGCGACAGTGTGACAGGTGATCTGAGATTGGCATGCTTCTGAATTGTTTAATAAAATAGCGATGGTCCATTCTGGCACATCATCCTTCTCCTCTCCCACTTCGCTTTCGTATGGTCCATATCGTCCTGGCCTCCCCGAAGGGTGCGTCGCCACCGTCGATGCTGAAATTTCTCCTCATTTTGCTTCTAGGGAACTCCGGAACCCGCTATTTTCCATACAGTGGATATCTGGGGCTGACCCCCCTCAGGGTAGAAGGAGGTGAGTCCCCGTTCATCTCTGCCAGCGAACCTTGCTGATGTCCCGCCCCGCCCAGTGGTCCGCGTCAAACTTGACAATGACGGGAAGAGCTTGCCCACAAAATCCGTCACCGTCTCGATTCGATGCTACGAGTCGCGTCTGGGTCGCGTTAGCGTGCTGCAGTCAAATATCTTGGTAGACCAGACACAAGTGCTCTGGACGAAACCCGATTCTCAAGAATACGCCGATCTGGGAGACGCGGAATTTCCATTCAGACTCACACTACCGCCCAACATCGCTGGTTTTAGTACGGCGACATTCGTCGAATATAAATGCACTTGGAGGGTCGAAGCCAGTAAGGATTCTTTTGCCCAGGATGAATATATGTTGCTGAAAGTATGCGTCAGCGATACATCATGCCCCCATAACAGGCGTTGGGGCGAAGCAAGTGAAGCATTCGGAATTACCTCTTATTCGGTATGATCTACCAGAGCATATCTCCCCCAGGCCGCCCCAACCCCTTCCTTTCCTCGAGCTACAAACGAATAAGCCTCGCACGCCCCGAATACGGTATTGCGTAAAGACCCCTTCATCACCTATTGGACCAATGGATCTGGTACCCATCGGTGTTCACCTTTCGCCCGTTGACCCTTCTGTTACAATTCGCAGTGCAAGCGTCATTATCGAGCGACGTATACAGCTCAACGAAGCCCTCTACTCATTTACTCCTTCATCACAGTCTCAACCAACACCTCGGCAGCAAACCCTTTCAGTCTCGAACCATCTTGCATCGACGTCCTATTCCCCCACCGCATCATATCAAGAAATCAATGGCAACAACAGTAATATGCACCTTGACATCCCCCCATTACATGCCAGCTCAGCATCGACCTATTCATCAACTATTTCCCCGTCTGTAGCATCTTTCTCGACAGAAGCCGAGACACGCCCTCTGCTACAATCTTCGTCAAACCAAATGGCAGTAGTTCTTCCCACAACAACCAGCGAGGTTCTTCCGTCGAAGGTGGTAACATCTTCTATCGCGGGTGCAGAATCATCAGGTCTCTTCTCACGAGATAGCCATGGCGTGTGGAACAAAACATTAACAGTACAATGGCCGGCAGCCAAATCAAATAGCCGTTGGGCCATTGGGGAGACCATCCAATCAGACCTTGCCTCCGTTAGGTTTTTTGCTCGCGTCAAGGTGAGTTCGAGTTGCCTATACTCGGCACCGAATTGACAGAACATGCGTACTATAATAGGTTGTTGTGGCTGCATCGACGGGCACCGAGTGTCTAGAGCTGGCCGACCAAGAGCTATTAATCATTTCCACCAACGAAGCCGAAAGATCGCTCGCCCTTTCGAAATTCAACGACCAAGTTGATTCCTGCATGGACCCTTCGGCGCGTTCGAAGTCCAAATCGCCTCGAGGCAAGATTCGACGAGACCGCGAGGGAGAAGTGCCTCTTCCACCGGCACCACATTCAGAACAATTTTCACGGCCTTCGACTTCTTCCACCAGTCAAAAAACTCTTGACCGCTCCAGCAAAGCCCACACGCAATCCATGCAGTCGTCTAGCGGGCTCCCGAAAGCCAAATCATCATCTCGGCGACCGCACACATCAGCTGGCCCCCGAGATAAAGTTCTTGGCTTTGGGAGTAGCCCGACCTATAACCGGGTAAAGGAGCCCGAAGAAGGAAGGGAGAATGAAGCCCATGCTCACCGGACGAAGCACACCGATTCTTCTCGCTCGAGGCCTGGTACGGCAAGCGGTGATAGTGTCAAAGGCTCTTCGAAGTACCTATTTGCCTCCCGGATAAGCTCCAGCTCTAGCAGTGGAAGAGACTCTGACAGGAGCACGAGAAGTGCCGGTAGCATATCAACAAACCCGAGTAGCACTAACGGCAGCCCTGGTCTGAAGGAGGTGAGGGCTTGGGAGGAAGAACTGGCACGTATCGAGCTTCAAAGTCGGCGATCGAGCGACATGCTGGGGTTCGCCTACAAGCGTCTGAAAAGAACCTTCGAACCTTCTCGAGCTTCATAACCAAATCATCACTCCGGATTCCACTTTCCTGCATCATTTGTTCTCTGTCCACCCAAACCGCATTGTCCTTTAGCTCATGAAGACGCTTAATCGTGAATCATCCACACAACACCTGTTTGCAATATCTCGCTTTGTCACCGCGTTTGTTCGGTCTATTTATCATCAGTCGTTCCCCAGCACCTCGTTTCGAGCTGCGTGTCTTCATAGTCGTCACGGTTACCCCCGATATTAACTCCTGGGATTAATTTGCTCCCTTGTCATTTGCAATCATGTCGTCTGTACATGTACCTCAGAATCAACTCATGATCTCCGCGTTCTTTCTGGAAGTAAGTCGACAGGGTGGCTGGAGCTAGGCCATCGTCTTCAGGCGTGTCGGATGGTTATCTGACGGTCGGACTGGTGCCTCCCCTCAGCTCCTCGCGCCAAGCATGATGTATGGGGGCCTGCTGGGACCTGGAGGGGCTCCGGCTCGAACTAGGGGCTTAACCTCACGTGATCCTCCGCAGGCGGAGTTGCTGCAACGAATCCCGTCGTTGTCCCGCTGCTTCGTTCAGTACTTCCACGACATGGCGAGTTTCCCCTTGGCCAGATTCACGGTTGCTGCTGCAGGGTGTGAGTCCAGGCTTTCTCATACAATTGCATATTCATTCATCTTACATACTGCCACCACGTTTTCAGTAATGGGATTCGGATACATTCTCATGAGAGGTAGGCCTTTCACCGAACTTGGCTGCCCGGTCTCGTAATAACCCACGTTCTGGACGAATAGCAACCGTACCCACCGAAGAGCAGCTATACAATGTAAGTGTTCTATATAGACTTCGCACCCCGTTTATTTAGAGCGCTGCTCGTGGTTCGCGTGCATCAGTGACTGCCTCAGTTTCACATTGACTGCTTCGCATTATGCCTTTGGACCTCAGCTGACCTCCTCTATTCGCTTGTGCGCCGACCAGGAAATGGCTCCAGATATCAGACGCAAGGTCGACGCCAGCCGAGCAGCTCGATTGGCTCGAGAACAGGCTGCTGCGCGCCAAGCTGACGTTCAGGTGAGTGTTCTTTCATCGCATTTACCACGCCCGTCTCCAAACCATGACTGACCACGCCTTGCATCAACTTCCTTGCTTCTGTTCGACAACTGCACCCATGCAACATAAACGCCCATTGGCTCGCTTCGCGACGACGCTTCTTCAATTTCTCGACGTTCTACATTTCATACGCTTCACCACCTCCCCACCGGACGTGCATCTTACCCCGGCAAATGGCGATCTGCTGTCACGTCTATTGACACATACGTAGCTGAGCAATCCCGATCCAGACGCTGCGAAACCTATATGGGCCAATGATAGAAACAAATAGCACTCACAGCATTGCCATCTTCAAGCTTCTCTCACCCACAAACGTCTCGATTCTTCGGCCGGTGACCCGGAGCCAACCCTTGTATTCTGTCACACTCATTGGATAGCTTATCATTGGAATCCGACCATGCGTACATTAATGAATTCTTCCGCGGGAAATAAAAAGAGGCGACAAGAAGCCCTGCGATCTTGATACATGATGTATAATATTTCCATGGTACGGCCGCCTGTTATGGCTATGATATATTTAATGCGGAAGCATGATCTAAAACTGTACGATTGAATAGGACTGCAGGGCGGCATTGATGAGAAATCTAAAGCGGGCGTGTTACAACGGCGAACAGTGCTAAGGATGGAAGATGTGGATGGTTCAAGGAAGTGAAAGATGGTGAGGATCGCAGTGAGAGGGACCCATCTCCTAAGAACCCCTAGGTCGAAGGAAACATCGGTTGGTCAGATACAGACACCACCCAGGCAATGGATTACAATCGAATATCTATTTCTGCAACAACTCTCGGGTACACTCAAGAGTGCAGGGTAATGTACAAATGTTTGCTAGTCAAAACTGCTCTCGCCCCTGGGATCACAACGATAGTCTGCGTGTCGTCGATTATCATCGCAGGACCCTCTACAGCATCGCCAACGTCTAGATTGTCCAGCAAATATACAGGAGTGTCGTCCACCCGCCCAAGTTTATCGAAGTACACGCTGTGCGTCGAGTCCGCTTTGGCCTTGTCGACTCTTTTCGATTCCAGCTTCGCCATCTCGCTATAAACGGATTCCCCGAGAGTGTCGAATGTCTTCCCAATTCCACGGACCTAATAGGGAAGATGGATGAGATGGACAAGATACCACAAGGAAATGCCAAGTGACCTTGATGTCATCGACGATTATGGCTTTACCCTCCAGAATAAACCCGAATTCCGATTTATATACTCTCTTGAATGCAGCTTCGTAGTCCTCCCCATGCCCGTCTTTTTCTACATCAGGGAGGACCATAAGAGCAGTATCCGTGCCCTCGAAACGCATATTAAACATTCTCTCAACATGTATACGGTCACCTTCGAATCCTTGTCGCTTGAGCTCAGTCTTCACTTCATCCGTCAGCTTATCCAGCCGTGTGATAAGCAATGATTTGTTCCCTTCGTTGTAGAAAGTGGAACTCGGTTCTTGACGTTCAAACGCCCTGAGGGACATATACTCATAAGCTATTCCGCGGTTCAATGATAAAAGAAAGCCTACCTATCAGCGAGCGCAAGCCCGTAGGCAGACAGAATAGAGCTATACCGGTGGATAAGAATAGTCTTGATTCCTAACAGACCGGCGATTTCGCAAGCATGTTGGCCACCTGCACCTCCAAAACTCGCCAGTCTAAAAGGAAACAACCATGCTTCAGCTATTCAAGCGAACTAAGGAATTCAAGAAGCAACGGACACATGTTTTGAAGTAGCATAGCCTCGAGCTTCGGTGAGCGCACGAATCGGCCGGCACATAGTCTCGTTCGCTACCTTGATGAATCTGAGGGATAAATGGAATGCGTTCAGCACCACCGCAACAGTTGTTTCCGAGATCAAGCAACGAACCCGTAAACGACCTCATCAAAACTGAGTTCGTTCTCATGAGAGGCGTTGATCTCCTTGACCAGCGGTTCAAACGCTGCACGAGAAGCATCAGCATCTAAAGGCTCCTTCTCTGATTTCCCAAAGATCTTTGGGAAGTAGTCGGGAATGAGTCTCCCAAGCAGGAGGTTAGCGTCCGTAACAGCCAAAAGACCCCCCTTTCTGTGAAAATCATGATTTTAGAGTGATTGTATCCGCGATCTACTAGCGACAAACCTGTAGCACACTGGGCCTGGTTCTGCCCCAGCGCTTTCCGGTCCAGCCATAAATAACCCGTTTCGGAAGGTCAAGCACGAGCCACCACCAGCCGCGACGGTATTGATGTCGAGTTGTGGCGATTGAATCGTCACGCCAGCCGTAGTGGTCTCGTAAACAACCTCGTAGCGTCCGTCAAACCGAGAAACGTCTGTCGAAGTACCGCCGACGTCGAGGCTGTCATCACACAGCGTCAATGCACAGGTTGCAATGGAAGAAAGAAAATCATACCCGATCACCGGCTGCTTTCGTTCAGGATCCCAACTTGTCAGTGCATACCCCACAACACCACCAGCCGGCCCGCTCAAAATACTCTTCAGCCCGGAGAAGTTCTGTAGATCAAGCAAGCCACCATCACTGCCCATAAATTCCACACGGGGACTCTTGACCTTTCCATCTTTCAACTTTTCATCAAAACCGTTGAAAAATCCATCAAGATACTCTCTTAGGATGGGGGTAAGATAAGCGTCTGCCGTGGAGGACACACCGCGTGGAACCATCTTGATCATGGGAAGGAGGGCCGACGATTCCGAGACTTGCTTGAAACCAATTTCGCGCGCAAGCCGGCCAACGAGTCGCTCATGGTCGGGGTACGTGTACGAGTGTACGAGCACAATAGCCAAAGAACGATATCCGTCTGCATAAAGCTTCTCGAGGTCTTCTTTAATTTTGACGGGGTCTATGATTAGAACCAGGGTTGAGCAAACTGAATACGTAGAGATAGAGATGATTACCAGGCTTCGAGAGGATCCTGACGGCTTCGCCTGATAGCCCTTTCACTACATCGCCAGGTCCTTCTGCATCTCCAGTACCATCCCACCCCTTACCCCTATATCCCCGCTTCACCTTCCCATCTTCATCAAACTGAATCGCATGTTCCTCAGCCTGGGGATCCGATGTGTAGCCTACCAACGTCACCCTTTCGTCTACTTCTACAACGGTAGAATAGAGGGGAGCCGGCCTCCGGATGTTGAGGTCGAAAATCTTTGGACGCGACTGATTCCCAATGAGCAGTAGGTCCTTGAAGCCTTGGGTGATAAGAAGTGCATGCTTATGCCCCTTGCGTTCCAGGAGCGCGTTGGTTGCCACCGTCGTTGACAAACGAATGTAATCTAGAATGCACGGTTACGGCGAGATGGGTGTCTGACATCGTTCGTGGCTACCTATTTTGTCTGTCTTCAAGACGTGACCGCGAGGTATTTTCTCCCCCGTTAGTGATTCAAGGATGCGACGAATACCCTCCGTGGGTGCATCTTCGTAATTCCTGGGATCCTGTGACACTAACCTCTGTTCATTAGCATTAATATTAAGTGTATGGATGGACGACCAACGCAGTTTGACTACAATGTCTTTGCGTTCGTTCGGATTCTCAGGATCAGGGTAGGACCTGTAAATATGAATGACAGTCGAATGCTTCATCCAGGACGAGCGACCGAGTGAACCTACGCGTGAACATCGCAGAACGTGCCTCCTCGATCCGCACAAATTCTGATGGACCGGTCAGGAATTTGAGAATGCATTGCTGGAAATGTTGCGTTCAAGATGGAATTCGAAAGCAACACCTTTTATTTAGATTCTCGGAAGTCAGCCGGAAATTACCCACTTGGAGTCGAAGTTGCGATATGCTGTAAAGTTACACGGTCAGTAAATATTTCTCACGATCACTGCAGCAGTGCGAGTTCCGTCTTGGTTCCGTTGGCCGTCGCTCACTTCCGAGCCTATGAAGCTTGCCATCGTCGGCGCTGGTCCGTCTGCCTTCTACGCCGCCTCGCGCATCCTCTCCGGACTTCCGGACGCTCAACGACTACGCGTACACCTATTTGATAGGTTGTGGGCACCCCATGGCCTTGTGCGCTACGGTGTCGCACCCGACCATCCTGAAGTGAAGGTACGACATTTATCATCTAACAGAACGGTTGATTATTAGTATATTTTGTAGAATTGCACCCATAAGTTTGATGGCGCAGCCCAAGACCCTCGGCTTAGATTTTTCGGGAATGTCAATGTCGGAGGTACCAGCACGATCACACACAACGTGAACGTCCCATTGGCGTCCTTATGTGCAAATTACAGTCATTTGCTGTTTGCAACAGGGTGTACCGTTCCTTCGATGCACAGTGCACTTCCGACGTCGGAATATTGCAGGCCCGCATTGTCTCTCGTTCACTGGTACACACAACATCCATCCCATCAACCACCCCCACCGCTTGACAAAATCACCCACGTATCCCTTATCGGGAACGGAAATGTATCTCTTGATGTTGCGCGCATGCTGCTTACTCCCGTCTCGATACTGAAACAATATGACGTCCCCGAAGCCGTGCTCGACGTTCTTTCTCGTTCCACGGTACGGCATGTCTCCATAATAGCCCGCAGAGGACCCCTCGAAGCGGCGTTCACAACTAAAGAACTACGAGAACTTATCAATCTCCCCAATGCCTCCATGGTGCCCATAGACAAGTCCATCCTAGACACTTCCGATGTGAAGCTCACTCGGCAGCAATCTCGTATATTCCAGCTCCTTGAAAAGGGGTCTAAACAACCCTTTGGATCCACGGAAAAAACATGGTCGCTCGACTTCTTCCGTTCGCCGACAGGTCTCACGCCGACTTCGAATTCTTCCTTTGCTCAACTTTCGCTCGCTCACACCGTCGTAGACCCAATTACGAAGAAGGCGGAACTGACGGGAGAGACATCCCTCGTGGAGACGTCTCTGGTCGTTCCTTCACTCGGTTTTCAAGGTGAACCGAACATGCCTTTCTACGACCCTGCTCTGCGGCACTTGCGCACTGTCGCTGGGCGGCTTGTTTCATCAAGCGGCAACGTAGTTAGAAACGCGTACGCATCAGGTTGGGCATCTACGGGAGCTAAGGGCGTGCTCGCTTCAACCATGATTGACGCATACGCCGTTGCGGATACGATTCTATCGGACTTGGCGTCTCCGGAAGCCGACATTCAGAATGCTAGCAAAGACGAGTTGTCGTTGAACCAATCTCCTGATCTAGAGAGCATCCCAATCGAAGTGGAACAAGGCCTACGCGAGAACAGTATTGTGGGGTACGATGATTGGCGTAGAATAGACCAAGAAGAAGTCGCCAGAGGAGAGGCCCTGGGGAAGGAGAGAGAGAGGATGGGGTGGGAAGAGGCTCGTAGATACATTTCCCCCAGCTAGGCAGCAAGACAGAAATGCAGATCACAAACATCACAACTCAACCGATCACTGATATGCCGATCATTGAAAAGGGAGCAACAAGCACACCTTCGTCCTCGCCGCCTTCAAATGTTGGCCGTTGAACTTGCGTCATGGTCCTGTACCCAGCTCTCGATGAATGTGCACTGGGGATCTCGTTCTCGTCAGGAGTTTCAGAGAACCCATCTATATCCATGATTCCTACCAACAGTACAGAAGACACGGTCCCATAATGGACGAAGGAAACAAAATTACAGATATATGTTCACGATAGCCGGCTGCCATCGTCCTGCAATGCTTGCTTGGGCATTTTCTTGCGGTAGTGCATAACTAGTTCGCCTGCTTGCCGCCACACATATTGCCTCACGGCAGCTATGCACATATCCAAGGGCAACAGCACATCATTGCAAAGGATTTCATAAATATCTTCTGCTTTAGGTCGGGTTGGGAGTGGTTTAAGTACAGACCCGCCACCTTCCGAAGAAGTTCGTGGGGAGCCGGTGCCCTTTTGCGAGGCGTTGATCTTGTCAATCTTGTCTTGGACCTACATACTTATATGTTATGTATCTGTCCGATAAATAAATGGATGGGAGGTGCGTACATGAATCACAAGCTTGCGAACTCGGAGGAAGCGACTAGCAGTGAGTTTAGACTGAGCTCTGCCAGCGACAAGACAGTGAGCTGCGATGCAAGACGAAGCTCAGGCGCAGAGAAACGCACGGGTTTAGCAGCTCAGGCAACTGTTCAACAGCAGGATCTTTCACCCAAGGTAACAGTACGAAACTTAATTTCGTCAGTGGAATATCTGGGACCTTGTTCAATAGCAGGTACTCGAGCAGCCACATTGGCATGACATCCTCGAGCACTCGAACATCTTGTCCCGTACTTCCCACTGTGCCTCTGTACACCATATTGCGACTAGGCGAACCATCTTCTGATATCACCAGCGGAGTGTGTTGCGGGAAAGGATTGCGAGGAGCATCAACCGACGTCGGGGGATTGAACGGCCCTGCAAGTAAGGTCTGCGCTGGTGTCTTCTGGACAATGGCATCCGGGGTGATCTCCTGCCAACACCTGGTATTCAGCAAACGAATCGCAGTGAATGAACAACAATCCATTACCTCGGGTTCCGCAACTAATAGCGGTTCGGCTGGTGTTGGTGGTGCGCCAATCACTGGAGAGCCATTCGTAGTATCACCGGTAAGTTTTCTGACGGTACCCTTTCCGAAGCCCTTCATCATCCTGCCCATTATTCCGCCGGGTGTCAGTGGTGCAGGTACCCCATTCTCCGCGGTGGGCGTCTTCCCGGGTCCGCCCCATCCGGAAAAATCGTCAGGCGTCGCAGGTGCTCCTCCAGTAGTGGCAGTAGCAGAAACAGAGCCTTGTCTTGTCCGGGCAGAGAAGTAATCCCCGTCCTTCGGCGTAGATGAGGGGGTTTGGTTTTGATTGTCTAGAGTTCCTGCACGCAACCTCCGTCCTGTGGGAAGAGGCGTCGCATCGTTACTATTGTTGTTTACCGCGGGTGACCCAGGGATGGACGGCATAGTAACATCTTTATCTTTGTTAGCGAGGACGTGGAGGGGGATCATGGGGGTGATCAATGGGGAAGCTTGGATGGGCTTTGTGACGTTGGGTACAATGGCGGGGATCATCTTTGGGGCCTGAACAACAACTCGACTAAACGACGAATGCCGACTTGGGAGTTCTGGGGGTATGTGCATACTTGATTGCGGAGGGGAAGATGAGGTCGACTCGCTGGATCCAGAGGCTCTACGAAGGTCGGGTGTCAAGATATCGTCCTGTTGCGCACCGGCATTACGATTACGCTGTAGTCGCTTCTCTTCATGGATAAAGCCCGTAAAGATGTTCCTCAGCACCCACTTCCCGATATTCACTGTCAACATCAGGATATCAAAGGCCGCCTAAGATGAAACAAAGGCAGGTAACAAAAGGGACGCACACCGTGATTCATCGTTAAAATGCCTATCACCCGCGAAACCTACTTCATCTGCATACACCTCAGATTCAAAGCATTTCTCGCTCATGTCCACGGTGAGGACTCCTGTTTTCGTCGCGACAGTGGACCACGGCGCTACGACGGCTTCACCCTCAATCCGCTCCCTCACTGCTTCCAAGGCCTCTCTTGGACTCCGTTCCTTCTGCCCAGCTGGGCGACGCCCATTCCTATCTCCAGCAGAAGCAGAGCTCCCACTCCCTCTATGACTAGCATCCGCAATATCTTCCTTCGAGAATTTACCTTTACAGACACCTCTCACAATATCCCAAACAGCGACTTCTCCAGCCGTATCCACCGTCAGAGCGTGCATCCTATCGTTCAGAGTCACCGATCTAACCAAGCCGTGGTCTCCGACGATCACATCATCCGGGGCATTCGATAACGGCGTTGCATCCGCAGCGAGTTCTCTTACTTCGTAGTCGAGCCTCGCGTTATTTTGTGGGTGGAGGGTTTCGACTGTACGAGCGCTCCTAATCGGACTTCCAGTACGTGCTCCAGGTTGATATGGCGGTCGACTGCTGCCGTTGCGCGGAACAGACATGACTGAGGCCGCGGAGTAGAGTGTCGCTACATCCGGGTCCCTACCTCTTGACGACGCGGAGTAGTGGGTAAACGGGTCGTTCGGCGATGTCAGGCGTACAAGGCTTTCAAATGGAATACCATAAAGAGTCGATTCTCCTTCACGCTCGCGTTGAGGTAGCCAGTGATCTGATGAAAGAGAAAAGAGGGAGGGGGTTATAGAGTTATGTCGACCCAAACCCGACGTAGGGGCCGTGCCGTCTGGAGTGGTGTTGGTTGGGGACTTCGTGGCGATGGGGGAGGCACCTTCATCGGACGCAGCTCTATCGCCTTCAGCATCGCCAACTAGGAACGATGCACGAACAGCACGACGTTGTGGTACCCTCCATCGTTTAATACTCGAATTGCCTGACGCAGTCCACAGTAAATTATCGTCCATTGCCACAATCTTGTTGATCCCCTCCGCTGTAAACCCTTGCATCTGGTCATTCTGGTCCTGACACACCAAGACACATTCTCCTTCCGATAGATCGGAGCAATTCTCGACATCTACCTTGCATACCAGCCCCGAGCGATCTCCGGAATAGAAGATCTCAAATGAGGGATGCGAGGAGTGCAATGACCAGACTGATTCAGTATGATGGGTGAATGTGTGGAGACATCGTTGAGAAGAGAGAGACCAAAGCTTGATGGACGCTGAAGGCATGGATTAGGGCGGACCATTGTATCCCGACGATTAAACCTCACCATCAGCCGAACCAGTAAGTAGCTAGGTGAATCGTTCGACGGTAAGTAAGTGCCAACGTAAGAGAGTGTGTCACTTACGTATCTCGAGTCCTCAGAAATTAAGATCGATCTGATGTTATCCGTATGTCCAACTAGTTTACCAGTGCGCTTTCCCGAACGGGGGTCCCACAGTCGGATGACGCGCTCAGGAGAACCAGAAGCAATAATGTGGCCGTATGGATCAGCGGCAAGGGTATAAATAGACGATTTCGGAGCCGACGCATCTATTGGATTAAGTGTGATGAGAGGACTGGAAGAGGGAGGTGCGCCATTCGTTTCGGCGTTGGAAATAGAACGACTAAGGTCCCATAACTTGATCGTACGGTCAAAGGAACCAGACGCTACCCAATTCTGCTCTCGACTAGCAAACGTAGCGCTTCAATATTACAATCCGCCAGAACGCGAGGAACCATGCGCACCAATTCGTGAGACAGCGAACATAGTCCGAGTGTGAACCCAACAAGGACGGCTCGTGCGCTTCTGCCGAGTGCGGATTCCAGGCCTTGACAGTCCCGTCTGACGATGCCGAGACCAACGTCTGATTGTAGTTACAGAGAAGAATATCGTTCACCCAGTCGGTGTGCAATTGTGCGCACTGGCGGAAGTGACTATGCTGATGGATTGTCAGCACCAGTGCACTGCACACGCCCCCGATCGTAGTAACTCACGACGCCGGGCTTGAATGCTTCAATATCCGTTTCCCATTGCTGTTCGTATTGTATCTGGTCGTCTGTCGACGAGGCGGCCGTCCGCGCCCTTCTCCGCCGGTGGAGACCTCCCGTGACATCGCCTAGCACATCTCCATCGCTCTGCGGGCGCTCAGAGTCCTCTTCGTTCTCCTCGTCTATAACATCGTCTCCCCACCCAGTCATCATCTCCCACCGGGCCACGGGTCTCGACAAGGAGGGATTACTCGGGCTAGCCCGACGTTTCATCGGTATACCTAGGTCCCAGGACAGCAGCAACCCATCGCGACCTCCGCTGTATAAGATGCCCTCCGGAGACGACCGACCAGCCAGGCGAGTCGACGTGTCCAGCGCCAGCGACGCTACGCCCAATCGATGCCGGGGGTGTTCCTTGGTTTGGGGGGCGACATATTTACCTCTATCATCGTGTGCGCCTTTGGCTGGGATCAACAAGGGGCCGATGCTCCCTAGTCGAGGGATTCCGCGAGGCGGGAGTGAGAGCTGGGGTACCGGGGTAGTTGGTGGTGGTATCACGTACGAAACTCGACGTTTAGCCTGTGCCATATCAGTTCGTGTCTCTTATTCCGTTCATGGATCGCACATTGGTCGCAACTTGCAACACTTCACTGACAGTTCCAGACGTGCGAAGCTCAATTCATCACGTGGGGGTACCCCTATTAGTATGTGTTCAAGAGTGTAAGTTGCTGAATCGGCGTTGGAAGAGTAGAGAAGGGAGATAAGCGAGGTAATATAGAGTATATAGTACAGACGGGAAACAGTCTTGGAGAAGGGGACATCAGACCCTGATGCCCTGAAGTGTTGACAGCGTCTCGCAACTCTACTGTAGAATGTTAAAACAATGATTAAGAACCATGAGGTGGAGGACATGTGCATGTGTGTAATATCCGTTGGAAATGGTGCGCGTCGTAGAACATATACCAAAGGTTCACGCAAAGGCAAGCGCGATCCCAGATGAATAGCAGAGTTTGGTCCTAGTTCTATTTCGCCAACCTGTAATTAGAAATGTCCGAGCATTAAATTAAATCGATCACATAAATTATCGAAAAGGGCGCGAAGGATGCCTTATGCTACTCACTCAGGATTAGAAGCTTGATTGCCTGAGATGGTCAACTTGGCGAATGGTTCATCGGCGTCGGGAGAGGAAGGAAGGGGTTCGTGAGAGGCGTGAGGGTCTAATAAGGATGACGAAGCGTCTGGAGCTGGTGAAGGGGCATTATCTACTTGGAAAGTCGGCGCGGTGGTAGTCCCATTTACGCTGCTCCCCACAGAGCCCGCCCCTGGGGTGGGAGAAGCGCTTAGAACAGCTGCGGCTGCGGCTGTCGTGGTCAAAGCGGCGTTCAGAGTGCTGAACGGCGGAGGGTTCGGTCGTGAAGCATCTCCATTCGAACCTAACAAATTGGCACGCGAAGGTGATGGCGAGGGGCTTCTGGTGCGAGAAGAGGAGATAGGGGTAGTGGCAGGTTGCGACGAGGCGGAGGTGAATGAAGCTAGATTTGAAGTCGAGGACGACGAAGGCGCCAATGCTTCATCATGCGCTGAGGGGACATCTAAGCTAGAAGTACCGGCCTCTGGCGTATCTCGGTTTTGTGCCGCCTCTTCAGCCTCCTTCTTTCGCTTCTCTTCAGCCTCTTTCCGCTGTTGGTCTTCGTGCTCAATCAAAGACAAACGCATAGCTTCCATGATCATGAGCTACGTATGTTGGTTAACCAAGCTATCATGGGTGGATCAGCTTGTAAGGCTCACCTCCTCCAGATCTTGACCAGCAATGCCCATCGTCCCTAATAGTTGGTCAAACCCTTGTTGAGGCTGTTGATGCCTCCTTCTCGATCGCCTCCCACCATTATCTCCCTCGGTCTGACCTTCCTCGCCGATAGCATGCACGCGACCGCTCGTGACACCGACAGGAATCAGACGATCGCCAACTTGTCTCATGATGATTCTTCTATTTGCTCTACGAGCTACAGCAGCGCGCACGGCGGCTAGCTTCGCTTCCCAGTCGGGTCTGATTTGATCTGTCGGAATTGACACGAGTCATCAATGCAAGCCAGAGTAAACGAAGCACGAAGGGGAAAGACCTGTTGTGACGACATCCGGGCTATCGTGGCTAAAGCTCTTCTGGCGTCGTTTGTGTGTTAGTTGTCCAACCCGTGTGTCAGATGGAGAAGCCTTCGGCGCATCCGACCATGGGAAGGGCTGGCCGGCGGTAATGCATGAGTTAGTCAGATATGTCCGCGTATTCCGCAGAGTATTAGTACAAGTCACTGACCGATCCTTCGCTCCCTATACCGGCTCGCCACGGAGGGGCAGTATACACGACCCCGAAGTTGTCCTGGACGCAGTACGGGCACGCCGCCGGTTCCGACACTAGATGCGTAGTAGTTGGTTCGTTTCGCTTGATCTGGACGAAGCACTCCGTGCAGATAGCTTGATCGCAGCAGCGAGAATGATTGATATTGGGTGGATAGTACTGCACGAAGATGACGTAAGTTACGCGATGCTGGTCGGGCGTAGTAGAGACAAAGACGCACGAGGAAGCATATAGGACACTCGACAGCATTTCTGTAGATGGCCGCCTCAGGCTTCACGGGCTCCTTGATGGAGTTGGGCCGTCTAGAATGGCCAGGTCTCGGTGGATTTGCAGAGGCTGCCTCTATGCGGGTGCCTGCCTCGACTGCACCAGCCTCACCAGTGGCGTCGACTGGCTCCTTCCTGGCGGCAAGGATTTGATCGTCGTCCCAGGAGCTATCGAATTCCTCGAGCGGTCTGTAGAAGGGAGCGAGCTTCCTCTGGCAGATAAGCTGTGAGACGACGGCCTGATTCCAGTCTCTTGGACCGGTGAACCATTGTGGAGATAACGAGCCGAAGTCGACAGCCTCGTCCTGGTGGTTTCGGCCTGAGGACGAGGAGCTGTTACCCATTGAGAAATGACTCGTGCGTCGTGAAAAGAGCTTGCGGCGCCGTCCGCCAAGATTCGAGAAACAATATGACTGTTGGGAGGTGAGTTACTGTATAGCGCTGTGACTAAGATCACGACACCCAAATCAAGTGACAGAATCAGAAATTCACCACAAAATCGCAGAAATTCAGCAAATATATTCTGCTGCGCCGTCCAGGTCCCAGGAATCGCGGATTCAGCCCCGCCACATCCCCGTCTTGAAGGTGTGGGGTAATTTATGCGGTACCCAGCAATGGGAACCCCTAGACCCTGTTTTGGTAGCGATAACGTGCTCTAGCGTGCTTGGGAAACCGGGACTTGTCACTGACTTTGATATCCTTCCCGGTTATGTATTATACTCACTGTGCCCCGATGGTTCTGTTCCACGCCAGCCGTTCAGCGATGTGAAGTACAGCGGGCACGGTGCTCAGCCATTGTCACTGCTCGCACGATCCGTTGGTTCCGTGCAGTGACACGTCAGCTGGCGTCACGTGTAAAATATTTCTACGGCCTTACATATACCAGCGGCCATTCGAGCTCACCTCCATCATCTCCTCCAGCGTCGGCCCTTCGCCACACCTTCTTTTCCACCATGGAAGCTCCCTGGACCCAAACTCCAGAGGAAATTCTCCAATACTTCAGTGTAGACCCAGTAAATGGCTTGACGTCCGACCAATCTGCGAAACATGCTGAACTCTACGGAAAGAACGGTGAGCGCGCAGCTGCGGCCCCGAGAGACAGGAAATGCTCACAGCTGCCACAGTACTACCAGAAGACCCTCCTACACCCCTCTGGGAGCTCATATTAGAGCAGTTCAAGGATCAGCTGGTTCTTATCCTACTAGGTTCTGCCGTAGTGTCTTTCGTCCTTGCCCTTCTCGAAGACTCGGAAAGCCTCTTTGGTGCATTTGTAGAGCCTACCGTCATTCTTCTCATTCTCGTCGCAAATGCCGCCGTCGGTGTCATTCAGGAGGCAAATGCAGAGAGGGCCATTGATGTCCGTGCTAACCCACTTTTGTCCGCTTAACTTGCTGACACCGCACACAGGCCTTGAAGGAATATTCCCCGGACGAAGCCAAAGTAGTGCGCTCAGGTCAGCTCAGTCGCATCCACGCGTCCGAGCTCGTTCCAGGCGATATCATCTCTATCTCCGTTGGCGACAAAGTCCCTGCCGACTGCAGGCTTCTCTCCCTTTCGTCCAGCAGCTTCCGCATTGATCAGGCTATCTTGACCGGTGAAAGTACCAGTGTTAACAAATCTCCGGACACCGTGAAAGACGTCAGAGCTGTGAAGCAAGATATGACTAACATTCTGTTCTCGGTAAACTACCACTTTAAGTGTAACGATAGTATATTCATCACTAAACACCTTCATTTAGGGAAC
Organism: Sanguinoderma rugosum; assembly: GCA_017499575.1. NCBI lineage: Eukaryota > Fungi > Basidiomycota > Agaricomycetes > Polyporales > Polyporaceae > Sanguinoderma > Sanguinoderma rugosum. The sequence goes on along the minus strand of VTPW01000001.1, from coordinate 3,182,848 downwards.
TACTGTCGTCAATGGAAGTGCTAAGGCTATCGTCGTCTTCACCGGGACGAAGACGGCCATTGGTGACATTCACAAGTCAATTTCATCCCAGATTAGCGAGAAGACACCTCTCAAGCGCAAATTGGACGATTTTGGCGACATGCTCGCGAAGGTCATCACTGTCATTTGCATTCTCGTCTGGCTCGTCAACATTCGCCACTTCTGGGACCCGTCTCATCATGGCGTGCTCAAGGGTGCTATTTACTACTTCAAGATTGCTGTTGCGTTGGCGGTTGCCGCTATCCCCGAAGGTCTGGCTGCCGTCATCACTGCATGCCTGGCTTTGGGCACGAAGAAGATGGCGCAGAAGAATGCGATCGTCAGGAACTTGCCCAGCGTCGAGACTCTTGGCTGCACAAACGTTATCTGCTCCGACAAGACCGGTACATTGACTACGAACCAGATGAGCGTAGCAGCGGTACGTATGTTATTATTGGTGGTCTAAACCTCTAAACTCAACGCTCGTTTGATCAGTTCACGACTATTGACCCGTCTGGCAAACTCCGCGAATACAACGTAGAAGGCACTACCTTCGCGCCACACGGGTCTGTCACATATGCTGATGGCAAGGAAGCTACTGCTGAACTCCAGTCAGACCCAATACAACGATTGGCTGAAATCAGTGCTATCTGCAACGACGCGAAGATAGTTTACAATAAGGTATTTCTCCCTTAACTTTCTTCGCTCGTCTTTGACTTACATCTCTTCTAAGGACAAGGCCTCTTATGTCAACGTCGGCGAACCCACCGAGGCTGCCCTCAAAGTGCTCGCCGAAAAGATTGGTTGCAGGGATTTGGAAGTGAGGAAGTCGTTGTCCAGCATGAGCCCACTTCTCCGCGCGAACGCTGTCAACGACTACTTTGAGCGTACCATCCCCAGGCTTTTGACCTTCGAGTTCTCCCGCGACCGCAAGATGATGTCCGTTCTTGTTAAGCTTAACGGTTCCGGTGCTCTCTTCGCCAAAGGTGCCCCCGAGTCCATCCTCGAACGGTCTACGAATGCTCTTGTCAACGGCCAGACGATTCCTTTGACTCCAGCTCTACGAAGCGCTATCCTCTCTCAAACGGTCGCTTATGGCGCGAAGGGCCTTCGTACCCTTGCATTGGCATACGTGAACGTGGACGATACGGACATTGCTCATTATCACTCCGATAGTTCGAAGGACTATGGTCGCTTCGAACAAAATTTCACATTCGTTTCATTGGTTGGTATGCTCGATCCTCCCCGCCCTGAAGTCCGTGAAGCCATCGCCAATTGCAAAGCAGCGGGTATTCGTGTCATCTGCATCACCGGAGACAACAAAGGGACCGCGGAGACCATTTGCCGCAAAATTGGAATCTTTGGCGATGACGAGGACTTGACAGGAAAGAGTTACACTGGGAGAGAATTGGATGACCTTACTCAGGAAGAGAAAGTTGCGGCGGTACAGCGGGCTAGCTTATTCAGTCGGACGGAACCTGGTCACAAAAGTCAATTGGTCGACTTGCTTCAAGGCTTGGGATTGGTTGTCGCGATGGTGTGTAAATCATTCTTCATCAACGTTGGTTATTCTAACTTGTGGGGAATCTGTAGACTGGGGACGGAGTAAATGACGCCCCTGCACTGAAGAAGGCCGACATTGGCGTGGCTATGGGAAGCGGCACAGACGTCGCAAAATTGGCTGCGGATATGGTCCTTGCTGATTCGAACTTTACGACAATAGAAGGAGCCGTTGAAGAAGGCCGACTGATCTACAACAATACTAAACAATTTATTCGCTACCTAAGTCGGTTTTATTCGGGCTTCCCGTCACTGAACGACACTGACTTGCATTTGTATTCAGTTTCTTCAAATATTGGCGAGGTGGTTAGGTATGTCGCTATTTTGAAATTTATGCTTGCTCGTCATGCTGACTAACCCTTAGCATTTTCTTGACGGTTCTTTTGGGCATGCCCGAAGCTTTGATTCCCGTTCAATTGCTCTGGGTGAACCTTGTTACCGATAGTCTGCCTGCGACGGCTCTAGGGTTCAATCCTCCGGACCATTCAATCATGCGTGTTCCACCGAGGAATAGTCGAGAACCTCTCGTGGGTTCTTGGCTGTTCTTCCGGTATATGGTTGTTGGTGTGTATGTTGGCGTTGCCACCGTCGCCGGATACGCGTGGTGGTTTATGTTCTATACCGGGGGACCCCAAATATCATTCTATCACCTGGTGCGGATTTTTTTGCAAATTCTAATACAAATGGAAAATTCACTAATGGCGAAACGGAGCAGACGCACTTCCACGAATGTTCAGCCTTATTCCCTGAAATTGGATGTGAAATGTTCACTGATGTCATGGCTCGGCGCGCCACCACTATGAGTCTTTCGATCCTCGTCACGGTCGAAATGTTCAACGCCATGAATTCGCTCTCAGAAAACGAAAGTCTGCTTCGGCTGCCGGTTTGGAAAAACCCCTACCTTGTGGCTGCCATTACGCTCAGCATGGCACTCCACTTCATGATTTTATATGTGCCCTTTTTCACGGTGAGTACCAATCGTCCTTTCCTAAATTTTACCTACCCCAACACATGGGTCGCGCCATGTCTTCCCGTTCTGCCCTTTGCCCAACTTCTGGACTTTCTCGTGGGATCCCCATATCGTTGCTTTGTACTGATGCCCCGGACCGTTTCTTCCGCAGACGCTTTTCGCAATAACGCCGCTCAACTGGGTCGAGTGGAAAGCTGTCTTGTACTTGAGCGCTCCTGTTCTCGTCATTGATGAAGTGCTCAAATTTATTACGGTAAGCTAGATTCCTGTCAGCGGAGGCATGCGGTCCTCCGTTATGGAGGACGTCGTTTGTTGACACAACTTTATAGGGTACATTTATCGATCCTCCCTCAAAAATCAAGCTAGACTAATATTCCAAATTGTTGTCTGTATGAGTAGTGAATTTTATGGGGTTCATTGCATTTGCTTTGTCTGACAATCACGGTGAATAGTCACATCGTTGACGGTGGTGTAATGCATCAGTCCTTCCCGGACGCCACGACGACGACAACACAGCCTACTCTCCCCGCCAACATTCCTACTTGAAGCCTCGGCGCTCGACGTCCGGCACGGGGCGTTGGGCGCTGTGGTATGGGATTGGCGGAAGCCTCGGAACGGCGAAGAAGCGGAAGTAAGTTGGTGGCTGACATAAAGCCCGGTAAGCAACGTGGGAACCGCATGGCTGCTATGTTTAATTTCGCCAAATTTTTGGATCCCCAGAATTTATCTCCAATTGCACATTGCTCTCGGACGCCATCTCCCTGCAAGACGGTCGCACCCCGGTTTTTTTTCTCAAAGCTACACCAAACACTCATTTACAGACACTTGCTATTCAATTACAGCCTCGCCGTTCCTAGTTGGACAGGGACGCACCTCTAACTCTATATAAAGGCCTCAAAAACTACCATTCTACTTGCGACACTTCGGAATTCCCTCGTCTCATCCATTCATTCACTATGCGCTTGTCTCTGATCTACGTCGCTCTTGCTTTGGTTGGCGTGTCCGCTGAGCCGATCGCTATTGGGAGGCGCGAAGCCAAGGGTAAAGACACCGTTCCAGCTCAATTGAGCTCCCAGAACGGCACCTACCATTTCCTGGCAAAGCGTTTCGACGACTGTCGCTTCACCTACTACGCAGCTGGCCTAGGTGCATGCGGGCACACGAACACCGACAACGACTTCGTGAGTGACCTCGATTCGATTTCGTATAAAGTTGCAGTGGCTGACTGGTGCGGGGTACGCGTTATTTAGATCGTGGCCTTGAATGCAGCTGTGAGTTCATATTTGTACATGGCGAGCTACGCACACATGTCTTACTTTGTCGTCAATAGCAATACTCGGGCGGGAGTCACTGTGGCCAGACCATCACTATATCCTATAAAGGCAAGACCGCCCAAGCCAAGATCATGGACTTGGTATGTTTATCTCCGTGTATAGAATTTATTCCTCAGGTCAATGATGCATATCTTCTTAGTGCCCTGGCTGCCCATACGGTGGACTAGATATGACCCCTGCCTTATTCGGGTATTTTGACAGCCTTGACAAGGGCGTCATCACAGGATCATGGGTATTCGGCGCTGGCGGCGAGGCCAAGGCAGCTGTAGTAAAAGCGACAACGACTTCGACTCCCAAGCCCAAGGCCACCACCACGTCTACATCGACACGACGAACAACATCGACTACCCCCACTTCTACACGGACTACGGCCACCACATCAACTCGGGCGTCCACTACATCCCGCACTACCGTTCCCACCACATCTACGACTTCCACCTCGACATCGTCGACATCGACCACGCCTACGACCACCGCCAGTAGCAATGTAGCTGGAGCCGCTGCCAAACCCCAGGTTTCCTCCCTCATTGATGTGATCAACGCAGCCGTAATCAGCCTCGGCCAACTCGCGGTTGCAGCTGTTCGGGCCAACAACTAAAAGTGCAACTCGAAGAAGAAAAATAGAAATGTACGACTATCTATTTAAGATCCTATTTATTCGTAGACACACGCACATAGACAGACTAGACGTATATCATTATATTTGCACAGCCCAATGCTAGATGCGTTGCAACTATGATTGACATTGTGTGATACGCTGATGGTATTTGGTGTTGTTTGTGCGACATAGGCCATGATTTCTCGGTTGCGGGCTTGTTGTCTCCATCGCTTTCTTCCCGACGACGACCAATCCGTCGTGTTTCTTGTGTGCAATCAGTCTCAAGGCAATTTCAAGCCTCCCCGTCGCTCTCTACCTTCTTCTTTCTTTTCCACCACATTCTCTCACTCCCCCCGCTCACGAAAATGGTCGCATTTCTTGGAATTTCCCTCGTTGCACTCGCGCTGCCCCTCCTTGCCTTGTCCGAACCTCACGGCCTGGCCCATGTTCACCGCCATAAGGACGTTGCGAAGCGCGTGAAGGGTGACCTGCAGATCCAAAAACGCTTCAGCGGGTCTAAATGGTCCTTCTACGCCACTGGCCTGTAAGCTAGCTTTTTTTCTCATGCCGAAGCATTATCTTACGTGTCTTCTGCAGAGGTGCTTGTGGGGGCCACAACAACGACGGTGATTTCGTATGTCCATTTTGCTTGCATAACGAAGATTTTCATTCTAACGTCTCCCTGTAGATCGTCGCTTTGAATTCGCCTGTATGTAGCCGATCTATTTCTAGACATGTTTGGAAAAAGTAACCGACGACGTTTGCCTCTGTTCTAGCAATATGGAGGTGGATACCCTGGCCCGCAATGCTTCAAGAAGATCACCATGAAATACGGCGGCAAAACCGCTACTGCCACCATCGTAGACGAGGTACGATAACCCTGTGCCTTCATTAACCAATTCTAGCTAACAACGTTGCTTCAGTGTCCTGGCTGCCCATACGGCGGTCTTGACCTCTCGCCTGGCCTGTTCGCCTTCTTCGATTCCCCAGACAAGGGTATTATCTTCGGTGAATGGAACTTCGTCGGCGATTCCAAGCCGGAGCCTAAGCCAGAGCCCAAACCTGAGCCTAAGCCCGAACCAAAGCCCGAACCGAAGCCTGAACCAAAGCCAGAGCCCAAACCCGAGCCCAAGCCGGAGCCCACAACCACCAAGAAGAAGCCTACTCCTACTCCTACACCCACCCCGACTCCTACCCCTACCCCTACACCAGAGACCACCAGCAGTTCGGCACCCGAGCCTACGACTACTTCGTCGTCGTCGTCGTCCAGCGTTGAGCCATCATCATCTTCGATCGTACTCCCGTCTGTGGACTACTCTACAGGCGTCGCGAGTGGCCTTGCTGTGCCCACTGGTGTCGTGGTCGTCTCGTCCGACAGGCCCGAGACCATCAACAACATGAACCAAGCAATCATCGGCGTCGCAGCCATAATGGTCGGCGCTGCCAAAGCTTCATAAGTTTTGACTTCATCATTCTCTCTTCGTATTCTTGCTGCTCTCCTCTCCTTATGAGAGCGCTCTTCCGTGCATCATCTCGAATGATTTCGTTGTTCAGCAGATTATGATAAGTTAATAGTATACCCGCTGACCCGTTCTTGTTTTCTCTGCTTGTATATATCCTCCAGGGGTATGGTACCTAGTTTTGTATACGCGATGCAGTCTTGGTTACATCTACGGAATGTTAGTATTGTTGCCTAGCCTGGAGCCTTTAATTTCGTCGAAAACATTAGAAGTACAATGTGTCACATTGGGCAAGTCTGAACGCAAGAAATACAGGGTATGCATATGCAGAGTGAGAGGAGGTGCTGCCTTTTGGGCAGGCAGATATACTGGTACATTGAGCATTACATTTAGTATTACAGGATAGAGACGGACAAGATCAGTGGGTCAGGACAAGTAAGGCTTGCAAACCGTGTTGCTTGACGAGGGTACGCGGGGTTGGTCCCGTTCGACGAATGTCCTTGATGAGGGCTTTCTTGCTCGGGAGCAAGATACGTTTCAAGGCGTCTTGGCCTTGCGTGCGGACGGTGAGATATTCCTGCACGTTGACGAACACAGTAGACTTGACGAACGCCTTCGCCGCGGTGATGGTACGCGGCAGCATGGATGTCGTGCCCACGCCAAATTCGACAATGATAGATTGCAGGAGCGCGAGACGATGGACCTTGCTCTTCGTCTGAGCAGTTTCTGGGTCATTGATGTACCTATGAAAGCGGTTATCGGCAACTATCTTGAGTAGGTATTGAAGAGGCTTACGATGTGATGAATTGAGACGCTTCCGCGAAGGATGAAGGATCGTCCCCCTTTTCCGAGGCAACTTCGGACGCGGCAGAGTCGTCTATGACGGGCCTCGAGCCCAGACCAACCGATATAGTCGCAGCCTTGGGGGTTGTGAGAGGGGATTTCTTCGCTGTCCGCGCAACTTGGGTTGCCTGCTTCTTCACCTTCGCGGCCGTTTTCTGTACTGCCTTGACTGCCTTTGCAACTGCCTTCGCCGCCTTCTCTGCTTGGACAATGTTCTTTTCTACCTCGACCAAGTTCTTCTCCGCCTTCCTCGCGCTCTTTCGCGCTCTTCTCGCTTTCTTCGTCGCCTTGTCAGCGGACTTCTTCTCCTGAGCAACCTGTTGCAAACTTTTACCCTTGGCTGCTTGAGCTCTGGCTTGTGCTGACTGCGCTTTGGCGGTGGCCTTCTGCGCCAACGCTTTCCTCTCTGCTACAACAGCCGCGGCTTTCCTAAGCAACTTTTGTCGATGCTCCTCCGATGCCAACTTCGCATCCTCCGCCGCCTTCCGAATCCGCTTTAACTGGGCTTTAGTGGGACTAACAGGGACCGCTAAACTTGGTATCAGCGCCGGAGTACTTTGAGACATTATTCGAGGAGTAGGGGTAGCGGTCGGTGTTGGGTAGTCTACATTGAGTATACGGCTTGGCATCAGCGGGAGCGGAGGTGGTGATGATGACACTGGGACCGACGCCGATACATGGCTGGAAGACAGACTGTCCACACTGAATGAGAGGTCTGATGATGAAGATTCCGACACGCTATCCGGGCTTAGTGTTTCTGGGGTGGCGTTACTGGGGGACAACGCCCGACTTAAGACTACAAAATCGTCGGACGAGCCGGTCAAGATAGACGATGAGGACAGGCTCCACACTATTTCGTCGTCCGAATCGTACGTTGGGGGCGACGGCATATCAAACGACGATGAAGTAGACGAAAGCGTGGGCGACGACAGGGGTTCCGACATTGTATCTACAGCCATGCAAGTTCGCGGCATTAGCGAATGATAAGATTAACAGCTAAATTGACCGACAACAGGGATATGGAATTGAGTCCTTGATACAGAAGGAGAGGTGAGGTGAAAGCAACGATGGGTTGGGAAGGTGAGGTAGCACGAGAGAGGAGGGAGGGGGAACTGGTGACGGTCAAGGGTAAAGAAGGGGTGATAGAGAGGGGTGGGTGTTGTATTTGATGCGGCGTGAGGCAAGAGCATCTTAACTGGGCTTTTGCCGAGATGATGCGATTGGCTGAAGATATCTTCGCATCCTGCCCTCGCACACGAGTTGATCCACGATGTGCGATGTATCCCTCCTTCAAGTTCATGATTAAGTCTTCAACAGTTTAGCAGAGCCTCCAATAGACGATGCTATTTCCATATCCAGCCACAGCTCTTTGTTCGACCTTGACCCCTCGTTTCCATAGCGTCCCTTGGAGATCAACGACCAGGTTCGCCATACGCGCCATCAGCATGAATCGCTGACCGTCGGTGGTTGTGACCGCTGAAGGAAGCGGCGAGCTGCCTTTCTTGCCGTTGCCCAGCTCAGAATCGTGGTTCTTACCCCAAACCATCAGATCTCGACCACCCACATTCATATCAGCATTCAATGTCAGCAGAACGTGCCCACTAGGGGAAACGGAGATGCTGTATGGTGTGATGGCATGGAGGCTTTTGGTTGCCTCGCTGTCTATTCAAGTGGGTAGCATCAATGGGTAAGCTCAATCACAAGACATGAGGATGCCTACATTCTTGAAGGCCGCTGACATTTTTAGCTCTGAGCGGAGCTCCCTGCGAATTGGTGTACAGGTTGTTCCCTAAACCGCCGTACTGACCGTTGCCACACATCAGGACGTCAATGTTCTCTTCTCCCTTGCGCTCAACGGCGAAGCAAGTGAGATCTCCACCTGTTTTGCATCAGTAAGCAACGACATCATCGGAACTGTCACCAAGAATATGCACCTGCAGTTACGTTGAGGCATTGTGACGTCGTTTTGTTTGATGTATATTGCCAAAGCACGACCTCGGTGGGAATGATAACCGTGTCTAACTTGTAGTTGTTGCCCAACCCTATTTGCCTGACGAGGAATGAAATAATCGTTATCTCAAGCTTCCAGGGAGGGTTCGATCGTTACTTACCCAAACTCATTCGCGCCCCAACCGAGGACTCGCCCGGTCGAAGTTCTCGCGAAGCTGCTTCGACCTCCAGCAGCTATTTGAGCTATCTCGATGCCCTTCAGGGATGGGATCTCGTATAATTTGTCACAGAAGCGAATTGAGTTGTCGGCGATAGCTTCCCCTTGGTTCGCCGATGGGGTTGAGGTTCGAGTATACGGTGACGACTTCGCATATGGATCAGTGATAGACTTCGGCACCAGTTCTATCGTTTTCCGAGCGGCATGTGGCCCAACGTGCAGGCGTTCGCTGTGGTCAGGGATGTCTAACTTTCGCAAGCCGAGTTGTCCGTACGCGTTTGCATCTTTTGTTACCGGGTGAGCAAAAGTGCGCCCTGCAGACGTGAGGGCCAGTAGATGATGCTCTCCGGCTGAAATCGATGTGATTCTGTGTGTTTCAGTATGGGCGGTAAATCGGTAGAAGCACATCACTTACTTTTCACCCCAGGCAAGCTGACAATTAGGAGTGACTTCGGCGAAGTCAACGTCCTCTTCCTCGCCCCACATCCAGCCTGTACTCCACCAAGGTGTACTCGCCGGCGTGGGCTTTCCTACGGGCAAAAATTGTGTCGCTGTATCCGACGCAAGGACATACACCTTTCCAGAAGCAGAAAGCGCATATACCCTGCCTTCGGTCAACTGCAAGCTGACAATATTCTGTCTTGAGTTCAGCAGTCGTCAATATAGTATATGGAATACACGTACCTTGCCACGGAGCGTCAGTATAGGCTTTCCATCCTTATTTTCCGCACTAAAGAAGCCTTCACCCCACTGGTACACGTCTCCGCGAGCATCTACGCATGCAGCGTGTTTCTGGTGCAGTGCAAGATCTCTCAGCGCAACATTTTGAAGCCATGCCACTACGGTAGGTGTGCGGAAAGAATCCACATCTGCCGCCTTCGGGTCGAGCACTCCCGACCTATACGTGAATTCAGCGAGGCTTTTTTGAATAAGCGAGACGAGAACGCACTTATTTGATCCCCACACAATGGTATTCAGGCCATCTTGGTGCTCCATTTGCACCGATGATACAGCGTCCGCTTTCTTCTTCTGCTCAGGGACTTGCTCTGCAGGTGCATCATTATACACGACAGCAGAGTTCAGAGCGAACGTTGCGGCGAATGCTGAAGCAAGCAGAACGCCAGGGACCTTGCGGCTAATTCGTCTGAGTCCATGACCTGTAGAGTAGACACGGCCCTTCAGTGCGCTTCGTAGCGACCCTCTTGCTGCTTGACGGAACATTGTATATCACTCGGAGGTGAATTTCAGCAGCGAGTCGGATCGAGACGCGATCACGTGATGTGAACTTTGCTGTGTATATATTTGGTCAGTGGGTCGTCAGAAATTTTCTTGCTCTTCTCTTCCCTTCGTCGACGACAACTGGTTTTTGGATGGTGAGCGTCTCGATTACTTTGACTTCTGTTCTTTCTCTCTTTTATGATGTTTGAGGCATTTGGCTTTAGCAGGAAAGTATCCTGCGGTGCAGAAATTTATCTCAGCTACCTTCGGGACTTTGTCCCGCTACTTCTGAATTTCTATCCTTCTTCCTTAGTCGTCGTACTCTGGAACCAGTTTGCTAACTGCATCGTTCGCAGGTCTTTTCTCAGCCTGCTCAGCGGTCTCTACATTGTCTGTATCTGAATTATGTATCCTGCCAATGAAAATTTATTTTCCGTTCATCGATCTTGTCTGATTCTGAGTGATCGTCTAGTATTACCAGTCTATTATATGTAGTCAAAGCAATCCCCATAATCTAAATGTCGCAATTCACTTCAATATTCAAAGAGATGATAGATACTGTTTAGCAGCCTCCACGGCTTCCTCCACCTTGTCGACGTTAGCACCGACACCTTGAGCAGAATCCTCCTTGCCACCCGCCTGAAAATAGATGAGTTTTGGGCCGTTGAAGTAACAAGCTAGTTACCTTTCCACCGAGGACATCCGTGACCTTCCCTGCCCATGTCCGTGCATCGACGCCCTTTTGCTTCAAATCCGGCGAGACGAAGTTAACGTGGGCGACCTTGCCGCCTTGCTTATCTGGGCTGAAGAGATATACAGACTTCCCGAGTTTCTTAGCCTGAAGGACCGCGCTTGAGAGGGGCTACGGCGGCGAATGTTAAGGGGATACGTTAAAGGGAGTAAGTAATCAACGTACTTTAGCATTGCCTTCCACGTCCAAGATAGCGATGTAGGTATCAGCCTTCTCGTTCTCCTTGAAGTATTGCTGAATACTATCGATCGCCTTTTATCGCGCTCCAATCAGCAAATACAGAATCATCTCCGCCTGCGGCACGTACCAGTTTGTTCAACGCAGCCTCCTTCTCCTTGATGTCCTTTTCGAACGCCTTACGGATAGTGTTCAGCTTCTCCTTGACCTCTGCCTTTCTAAGAACGGAGATATCTGCTTGGTTAAGTTCCTGAAAGCGAAATCTTTGAGACCAAGACACATGTATCATCCAAAATACAACCCACCACAGTGAATGCCTTCAAAGCAGTATCCTTCTCCTTGCCGGTGAGCTGATCAATGGACTTGAGCTTAGCTTCGAGGTTGTCGGCAACGCGTGTGACTTCGTGTGCTTCGTGCCCGGTAACCGCGACTATCCGACGAATACCCTTAGCAATACCAGACTCTTCGGTGAGCACGAATCCTTTGATGTCCCCAGTCTTTGCGACATGCCTGCAGAAAATCAGCACAAAATAAGAGACCTGACGAGCAATTTAGGACTGACGTTCCACCACAGAACTCGACACTCGTCTGCCTCCACTTAGGGTTCTGGATGTCCTTCGCGATCTCTTCGACGTCGAATTCAAGGGTGACGACCCGCACAGGATCGGGATACGTCTCCCCGAATACGGCGCGCAAGCCCGGTATTACGCGAGCAGTTGCCAGGTCGAGTTCCTTGCTGAACACAGGTACATTCCTTCGAATCCAGTCGAGTGACATGGTTTCGATCTTCTGCAGCTCAGGCAGGGCGATTTGGGCTTTGTGAGAGAAATCGAAGCGAAGTTTCGTTGGAGCAACCAAGGAGCCCTTCTGGTCGATGTGATCGCCCAGTACTTCACGGAGACAGTAATTGAGGATGTGGGTAGCGGTGTGGTTGTTGCGCAAAGGCCAGCGGCGAAGCTACAGAAACCTAAGCATCGAGCTCTTTCGCTCCAGAACTCGAACTCGCTCACCTCATCATACGACGATACTACTTGATCGCCAACTTTCAGTTCACCATACTTGAGGTGACCTGTGTGTAGGACATATCCGTTATACACCTGGACATTGGTCACCTCGAAGTCGGCGACACCATCAACGACGATGTTCCCTGTGTCGTACTCCTGCCCACCCGATTCAGCATAGAAACTCGTCTTGTCGAGCAAGATGCCGAAGGAGGTGTCTTCGGGTATGTCAGATGTCGACGGGACAAATTGCTTGTTGTGGAAGATGGCCTTGACCGTGGCGTCGATATTTCCGAGATCTAGACAATTTCATCAGAACTTTGTTTGCTGATTCCCGGTTTGTCGGAACGTACTGAATTTGGCGGAATCATCCGTCTTCGGTACATCGTTGTTCTTTTCGAGGGAGGCAAGGTCGTGGACATCGAGCTTGACGAGATCTGTGTTCCCCTTCTTCACAGCGCCCTTGCTGGCCTCTTTCGACCATGCCTGAGCTTCCTCGAACTCTTTCTCGTTGATCCCCAACCCAAGTTCCTCTGCCATGAGCCGCGTGAGATCCACTGGGAAGCCAAAGGTGTCGTACAATCGCCACACGTCTTTCCCGTTCAGCTCCTTCCCACCTTGTTCCTTGACGCGGGCAGCATACTGATCAAAGAGCTTTTCACCGCGATCAAGTGTACGGGAGAATGACTCTTCCTCCTCATCAAGAATCTCCTTGAGTTCATCAAGTTTCTTCGTGATTTCCGGGAATACGTGACCCTTGGAACGACGAGGCCGTCAGAACTACTGGACAAGCAAGCAAAGTCGAAGCAAACATACCATGTCGTTAACAACAGCGGGCATTAGTGACGAGAAGAAAGAACCGATGTTAACACCAAGCTTCTTCCTAGCGTAGCGGGCACCGCGACGAAGGATGCGTCTCAGGACATATCCACGACCAACGTTATTTGGGACACCTCCATCACTCAGAGCGAATGTCAATGTCCGCACATGGTCAGCAACAACTCGGTATGCAGTGTCGATTCCGTCCTTATCGTCATCGCCGAAGCGCCCTTCGTATGGTCGGACGCCAGTGAGTTCTTGCACTTTCGCGAAGATCGGTGTGAAGACGTCAGTATCATAGTTGGAGCGTTTGTCCTGGACAACGGAGACAAGTCGCTCGAAGCCCATTCCGGTGTCGACGTGCTTGCTCGGCAAAGGCTTCAGTGACGAATCTTCTTCTCGGTTGAATTGGATGAAAACGTTGTTCCATATCTCCAGCACGTCTGGGTCGTCCATGTTGACCAAGTGAGCGGCATTCCGTCCTCCGATACGATCATAATGTATTTCACTATAGAAATTTTATGAACAAAACACTGCACGGATAGTAAGTCGGGACGCTTACCTGCAGGGACCACAAGGACCAGTAGCACCCATTTCTGAACTTCCATTAGCCTATGACTCAAGTGATGTAACAGGGCGCGTACCCCAGAAATTGTCTTTCGCATTCCCGGGAAGAATGTGGTCTTCAGCAACTCCTTGGTCAAGCCAATACTGTTTTGCCTCTAGATCAGGCTCAAGACCATTCTTTGCGTCCCCTTCAAAATATGTGACATATAGACGGTCTTTCGGAAGCTTGAACACGTCCGTCAGTAGCTCCCATGAGTATTGAATAGCTTCTTTCTGTTGCGCGTCGATACATTAGTAGTCGGCCGCAAGAGGGACGTGAGACGAGTGACATACTTTGAAGTAGTCGCCGAATGACCAGTTTCCCAACATCTCAAAGAAGGTATGATGATACGAGTCCTTTCCGACATCGTCCAAGTCTACGGCTAAGTTAGTTGCATGACTATTGCAAAGGACGTTGTAAAACTCGCCATTATGCTTCCCTCCTGCGCGTATGCACTTCTGAGTGTTGAATGCACGCTTCAACTTGGACATGTCCGAGTGCGGGTCGACGGTACCCAAGAATATGGATTTATACTGGCGGAAAGGCTTCAGAACTATAATCCTCGGGACACTAATCCTTGGGCTCACCTGGTTCATGCCTGCATTGGCAAACAGCAGTGTCGGATCATCATACGGTATCGTCGAAGACGATGGCACGAATGAATGATCCTTGGATCTGAAGAATTCGAAGAAAGCCTCCCGAACGACGGGGGCAGTCCAGGGCCCGGTGTAAGCCATCGTCGGCCGTGCGGTTGAGATAGGGCGGTAACGGAGGGATGTAAAGGATCGATGTAGGAGATCAGGAGCAAGGAATGAGAATCTGCATCTCAGCAGCATTCAGTTTCCTGTCACCGATAGCAGGTGACTCGAAGTGGATAATCGATATTGAGTCACGCGCTCAAAACTAATTCGACTCTTGCCCGGAACGACCAAGTACAACTAGCGCCAATGCCCCGACTCCCGCCTTCATTGGCTCGCCTCTTGTCGCGACCACCGTCGCTGCAGACCGTTTCGTCCACGCTACGGCCATTCGCCGCTGCCTCCGCCATCCAGGTGTCGAACACCATAACAAAATTACCATCCATCACACATCCATTTTTGAAATTTACGAATCCGTCCTTTTTGGTGTCAGCATGGCGGGCAACGTCTCTTCAACCACCGAGCATCCTATGGTCTGTAGTACAGGCGCGGTTTGGTGCTCGCGGGGCGGAATACCAGCCCTCGCAACGTAAACGCAAGCGCAAACACGGCTTTTTGGCGAGGAAACGTAGTGTGTCGGGACGAAAAGTCCTAGCAAGACGGTTGGCGAAAGGGCGGAAATATCTCTCTCACTAGTACACACACACACGGTGCGTTGATTAGTCCTTCGTTTGGTGAACACGATTGCTGACCTTGTTCTAGACTAGGTGTCTGCCTCACCATCGCTTTACCTGACTCCACTAGGCCCGTCGATTTGATATCTATCTACATGCTCTTCCTGTAGACCCTCATGTCACTTAGATTTTGGGATTGGCGCAATATTAGTTGCTGACAGCCTGGCTTCCTGTTATACTCGCGCTCGTTTGTTTTTCAGGGCAGTCATACCCCAATAAAGTTGCACTTCCAGTCGGTCCTTTGAAACCTTCTATACCATGCTGCTTGTATGTCGTCTTCTTCGCCCATAATCACTGGGTGGCAAAGTATGGCATAGAAGAGAGCAACAGAGCGCCACCTCCTAACCCCTTTTGAACACGATCACATGATGTTTAATGTCTAAATGAGATTGTTTACTCCGCGCCGACTCAGTTGCTCTTCTGTTCCGACCACCATTGCATGACTTTGCGCCCGTTGCAATTTCTTTGCTCTAGAGCACTCCCTCTCCCTCTTCAAGCATAATCTGCTGGACGGCTCGACAAGGAAACCATGTTCAAGCGCCAAGTTGACGATGCTTTGGGCACTGCTCTTACAACTCCCGAAACAGAGGAAACTTGGGATAAGATTGCGAAAGCTATTGATTCCCTCGCAAGACTCTTCGAAGATGGCAACTATGAGGACCCATCCGAGGGACAGGCTGTTATGCGCACGTACTCCAGACCTATCATCAGCGCAATGAATTCGGAACGAGGAAGACTGTCGGGGCCTGCAATCAACCTCGTCGGCGTCGCGGCATCTATCCTTGGGACAGACTTCGAAACAATACTCAGCACATACCTACCCCCGTTGCTTGTTCTTTGTGGCCGTACTAACAAGGTCGTCCTCAACCGCGCCCGGACTTGCATTCGTTCAATTATAGAAAACACTCAATTGCCCGGCATCCTTCCTATTCTCATGCACGATGCCCAAGACAAATCAGTCACGCTGCGGCTTGTAGTTTCCGAATCCATGCTCGCCTGCTTATCCATCCTCAATCCCCCGGACCTGGAACGCGAGGTTAGGGCAAAGGAGATCGAATCCAGCATCCGTTTTGCTGCCAATGATGCCTCTGCAGATGTTAGGAAGGTTGGAAAGCAGTTGTTCGCGGCTTATCAAGTTCTCCTACCTGATAGAGTAGAGAGGCGAGTTCCTCGTCCTGTCAAGTTGGGTTATGCGTCTGACGTGTTTGCATAGGTTTTCTGCTCCTCTGTCACCAACAATCAAGAAGTGCCTAGGCATAACGTCGAAAGCGCAAGCCCCTCGCTCACGTTCCCCATCTCATTCACGTCCACCGTCATCGCGTTCCGTGCACTCTAATCGCGATCACCATGAGCCTCCTGCACCAGTTGCAAAGGGGAAAACACGCTCGACGAAGACTGAGGAGGCCCATAGTTCACACCAGCGATCGACGTCGACTCATGTTTCGACACAATGGACTGTAGAGCACGCAGGTCTCTCCAAGTCGGGCCCGAGTAGGCTTAAGGCTGAACGACCAGTGAAGGACTCGATGCCTCCCCCAGAATTTATTCCCGTGCGGCCGACTGGTGCTCCATCGAGACAGCCATCATCATCCTCACTGAATGGTTCTCGTTCCACCTCAACACGTCCCACTCCTCAGCCATCAATAGCTGGGCCCTTCCGCCCGGAAAAGTCCCAACCAGCTTCCCTCAGGCTTGTCCAGACCAAGGATTCCACAGCTGCTGAAAAACATGCTATGCCAAGTGGTCCACGCAGGGTGATGCTTCCCGACCCCGACCCCGAGACTTTGGAAAAAGGAAAGGCGAAGTCGGCATCCAACAACCACCCTGTTAGCACATCAGCGGCCGTCACTCAATCCGTCCCAGCTGTAAAAACGCAATCCTTCGCTCCTCTCAAACGTACGATGTCACGAGCGCAGCTTAATACCAAAGTAACGGAGAAGCCGAAGCCGGTCATAGCAGTTGCAAAAGCCACAGCCCCGTCGACCGCCTCGAAGGCACTCGAAAAGACTGCGAAGCTCAACAAAGCTCCCGAATCGGCTACTACGGCGCCATCGGCTCCCAAGATAGATACTGCAGCTATCAAGGGCAAGGGTTTAACTGCGCCCACAATAGCACAAGCCTCGAAGATGAAGGCCGCTGTGGAAAAGAAACCTGCTGCGAGCACATCGACGACTAAGCCAACTTGGGGCGGACGCCCTGCCCCTCCTAAGAAGCCCCAACCTGCTCCTGCGGCAACTAAAGCCGTCACTCGTAAGCCGCCTATCCCCCCACGGACTGGGCAACTTCCTAGGCCAATAAAAGTCAATCCTACGCTAGTTCCCCTACCGCCTTCGCCAAAGGCTGGAGCCAAGAAGCTCAAGCCGAGTGTCAGCAAAGCACCCATAAAGGAACAACAGCCGGCCCGCACCCCTACACCAACCCTCATTCCTCTCCCAGCTTCTCCTTCCCCTGCACCAAGCCCTTCTCCGACGCCAGACGTGGAGCCCATTGCAGAGCCTACTGACGCAGATGAGGCAGAACTTAACGTCGATGAAGGGGACCCACAACAAACTACGACGGAGCAAGCCGAAGATACAGCCGTCGCTGAAGAAAGAGCAAGCACTCCAGCAACTCCAGGCGTAACCGAAGACGGCCCCGCCGACTTGCAGATTATTCTAACCGCTAGCTCTCCCTGTTCAGACGCTCCTTCGTCCGCTGCACCTAGCACCCCACAAACCCACCAAAAGGGTCGCCCCATGCTAGCAGGACAAGAGAAAACCCCAATCTCTGCTCTCCTCGCCTCCATCCAAGAGGGATTCATGTTCACGCCTGGAACACCCGTGTCTCCATCCGCGCCGTATGTAGCTCGCGTTAAGGCTGCTGAATTGGATATGGACGAGGTACTTGGAGATCGAAGAGATTCGTGGGCTGAGACGAGACATGTGCTGGGCTTAGATGATGATGAAATACCGTTTGGAATCAGTGGTGTCTTCTCAAAGAGGGGGAGAGAAAGAGAGGCGCTTTCTAATGTTGAAGTCAATCAATAACGGACGATTGACAGATAGTTTGATTATATTTCATTTGCTTAACTCGCTTGATGTCGATGCTTTTATACCATGCTTTCTAATAACTTATTTATTTCTAAATTGCTTGTGGAGAAGCTCTTGAGGAAGACGACCTGCCAGTGGGCGCTAAGTCCGACTTTACATTCCGGAATTTCCAGAAACACAGTATGGGTGGCGCTGCGTCCAAAGGTGCTCGAACTCTACCAAAACGCGCACCTCCAACATGGGCTGGCGCGCGGACGGCCCAACAGCCCACAGAAACCCCAAAAGTCAATGTGCAAGCTGAACCGTCCGGTGCACCCTCTCAAGCACCGCTGGCCAGTGAGACGAGGAACGAAGGCAAGTCGTGAATTCAGCCTCGAAAACGCGTCTTTTGACAAGGTGGTACTATAGCTATCGAAAAAGATGCATTTGACCCACACTTCCTATCCAACCTGTCGCGAATGGGGCAGGTCAAGGTCGACCATCATATGCAGGCTGTCCGGCCAGTGAGTAATGACATTGGGCGTTGGGGCAACTCGCCAACTGATGTTACGAAGGCCAACGACGCCACCCAGATATTTGAGAGGAGGCAGCGTGCAGAAGAGGAAGCTTTCTCCTCACAGCATCGGACCGGGCGCATCGACGCCTACTCACTCACCGACCTCCTCGATGCACGTAAATCATGTACTTCTCCTTCCGACATTCGCCAACTCGCCGAAAAGTATCGCATGGACCCAAGCGTCGTCGAGGAGTTGTCGCGCAGCGTGAATAGTCCAAGTGTTGATAGAAATAGGGTGAGGACGGAGATAGGGAAGGATGGAGAGGAACTTGTTTCGGTCACTGTGAGCGCAACTAATCCCTGGATTGCAGAGGATGTGATTTTGACATGAGTTAGGCTGCTTGGATCAATCCTCCCATAGCACGTCGGTGACGAATGGGACCGCTACCCCAGTGTGATGGCTTGCAGCATCTAGAACGGACATTCTGCTGAACCCACCTCTTCTACATGAAAAGGCATGTTAAACATATCGCCACATAATACCTGCATACCCCAATAATCACAGCTCTGACGACTGCTTGTCTGGAATGCTTTGGCTCGAACACACGTTCGTGTGGGTGTGATCTTTGGTAATATCATTTCAAAGCTTCGTTTAGGCGAAGTGGTAGGCAACTATTCTGTGACCTGACCCTCTTTCCGTCCTTATCGTCCTCCTTGAAATCTTTCAAGGGGAGGTGCCTTGCAGCGACGCAGATTACCAGGTCACAAACCTATACAGTTATCGAAGCATGACAATCGCTGGCACCGTCAGAAAGTCCACCGTGAAACCCGAATGGAAGCCTTATGGTTTAGGGATCTACTATATCCTCATTTCTCCCACCGATCGACTGTCCAGCGATGCCCTGTCAGTTACTGGTCAATTGGCCCATTTCACCGATGTTGATCCAACTAGGATGTATATAAAACGGGGCTCGGTGGTGATGTCGATCCCCATCTCTACCATCTCCGACAAGTATGAAGCTTGCAGTTTTCCCGGTCTTAGCGATCGCATTTTCGCCTCTGCTTAGAGCTTCTCCTTTGGTGTGTAATCACTATTGATGAGTGCGAACCGACTAGTATATGTTGCATGTGCACAGACAAGTCCTCCTGCGGGCACAACCACTGGCCCGTCCGCGCCCGGCGGGACAGACAGTTGTTTTACGCAAACCTTCACGGTACCGGCACCCTCCCCTACCACCGCTGGACCGTACGCTCCATTGGTAAGTGTTGATTATCATAATTAACCTTGGTTCTCTGTAATGCTGATTATGAACACTGTTAGTGGGGCCTATGCGGTGGTATGTCCTATGCTAGTCATCATTACTGTTAATGCCAAGCGTTGGAATAGGTATAGCTCATACTGAAGGGCCAACCGAATGCGTTCCAGGAGCCGTGTGCACCGTCCTGAACGACGTGAGCAATCCCCCATCTCGCAACTTGGGTTATATCCGGCTCATTCATTTACTAGTTCTGGTTCCAATGCTTGCCTGGACCGGCGACTTCGACCACGACACCAGTTATTACGCAGATTATATGTTCGTGATGATGGATACATATGATGAGTCCTTGATGAGGGGACCTAGATGTTGAAGCTAGCCTAACTTACATCCATTTCCGCATCTGAAGCCTCCCCTCCGTTGAGTAGCAGCTCAGCCGCTTGTCGCAGTGTAGCAATTTTAGTCCGCAGAACGCTAATCGCTTCTGGGAGCAAACGCTCTGGTACATAAGGGCCCTCGGATTCGACATTAACTGTGCATACGAGAAAAGTCAACTTTTGAAGTGTAAGAATGCAAAAGAACGCACAGATGAAGTGGTCTCTAACCCTTCCCAGCTCCACACAACCAGCGAATTCTGGATGCCTGAGCACTTCTCGGGAAACGGTATCTTTACGTGGGTCAGCCACACTGACGGTGTTCGTTGCGGGATCGACGCGTATGACTCCGGGAGCGAAGCACTGTTGGAATTTGGTGGTTAAGTGTGGAGGGATAGACTTTTCTGGATTGAGTTTGATCGAAGGGAGAATACGATACGAAGCCGTTGCTGCTCACGAAGTCAGTCCATAGGTACTTGTAAAGGCGCTGCGTTATACTAACCGACAGGGCTAAACTTCGCGTGGTCACTACCAAGGCCCTTCACTGCGTGCATTTCTATTTTTATGCTTTGACCGGGGCGCAACTTTGCCAGGACGATGTTACTGTTCGTGGCTGCAGGAGGATTGTTGATAAAGACATTGACTTGCTCTCCTTGTGGTTGCCAAACCAAATCTTTTGACAATACTTCGTGATTGATATACAATTCGGAGTCCTTGGGTGGTTCTCCTTTGCCGTCGTATTTCGGCGCGTCAGGACGTCGCTGACATGTGACGTCTAGTTTAAACACTACAGTGTTGCGGTCCGTCGCGTCATTCCCTGTCGAGCGAAAGTGGGTTATGTTCTACCACCAAGTAAGCACACACACTAACCTTGTCGTACATCCATTACCGCTGGGTCAACATTTAATGGAACAAGCCCTATCCTATGGGAGAGGACTTCATCCGCAATGACAGAGGTATTGTCCCAGATGTAGACATGTTCTATGCAAATCGTTGGTACCTAAAAAGCTCCAATAGCCGTGAGCTTTAACGTAGAAGTACGCCGAGGAGCACCCATACCTCTGCGATCATGATTCGGCGTAGGGCATTCGCTATTGATGCATCGACTCTGACCAAATCGAATTCTATTGATCTATTTGACAGTCGTTGGACCTTTACGGATAATTTCTATGCAATAAGTCGACTCTGGGTTAGTTATTCAGTGATTTTCAGAATGCTACAGATACAGAGCATACATTTTTGAATCGATCCGAGTCCCATGATTGGTCCTCATCGGGGGCATAACCAGGGAAATTGGTACTCGATACATCGCTGACCCGCTCTGCGCCGACATGGACGACTCGTCGAGCTTCCTCATCGACCTGCATGATAGATAACGGAGAAATGCACTCAATGCCCAGGGCTCTCAAAAATTACAGACATCGTGTGAAATTTATGTCACTCGGTCACGTTCGCGACGCGACCCGTCACGCGCCATGGGTGCACTCCTATGCCTCAACCACAATGTCGACGGAGAAGGAACTACAAGAAGCTATGCAAGTGCCAGCCTTACAGTGCAACGAATTTGGCTAATATGCCTTACAGCAAGCTGATCAGGGACATGGGCCCAATCATTGACCCAGAGGAAGACTTTAACACCATTGTCATAGCTGAGGACAACATTTCAGCTGCAGAAGCGCGTAAGAAGCAGGCGCTTGAGGAGGCCTACGCGACGCTCAAATGTACGCTTTCAGCATTTCTCCAGTGCTAGACACTGAACTCCTGTGTAGCTCTTTCTAAGATCCTTGATGCTGCTCGTGTATCCTCCACGAGACCACCATCTGTTCCTTCGGCAGAAGTTCATACTACAACAATGAACGAGCTAGATTCATCTCGACTGTCACTCGCTAAGGCAGTCAGTGATGCTGAAGGTCTTGTCGCCAGCAAGGAGGCCGAAGTCGCTGCTCTTAAGGAGGAAGCCCGGCGGCTTGAGCTTTGCGATCCCGCTTCGGAACACGAGAGAGATTTAGACGGCAGAGCGTATGCACTCACGTTGATCAGAGGTACTGCGCCAAACTCACGGCTCTCTACAGGCTCCGCCTTCAAATATACAATGGTCTTGGATTCACCCCCGTTCCCGACAAAGATCGAAACACTTTCAAGATTCTAGTCAGTACGTGGATACACCGGTATATACTCTGTCTGTGGGCTCACAAAGTAATCAGACTCTGGCTCGACTGACCTCTACTCAGTCCCCGTTGCGCTTTCCCAATCAGATTGCCAGCAAACAAATCACCTTTGGGATTTGGCCAGCCATTCATCTTAGGACTTGGCTCGGATGTAATCAGACATGACGTGCAACCTGTTTCCCCCTTCCTTTGTTCGCTTACCTTGTCTTGAGTGTCCCGCTCGTTCACCAATGCTCTTTTATTAACATCATATCTAGATGGATCTGTGAATGATCGTGTAGTTGTACAACCTGTCACTTCCCGCGAGAATATATGTATAATGGCAAAAGCTCAATCTTACATTTTCTACTTTGTACTTTCGAAGTCGAGTAGAGGGAACTCGTCGCGCACGGCTAGTACTCATATAGGCATCTGCACATTTACAATTAAATCGTAGAGCACGATTCTTGTCGCGAGATGAGTACCAGTCAGTCGCAGAGACACGCTATAGTTAATCCTATTCATTTGTGTTTCGTTTCCCCATTCCGTTCGTCTCGTGACCCCCAATCGTTTGCGTTTCCTACTTGAACTTCGGGAACACCATATACATTCCGAGTTGCGCGCGCACACACATACGGATCTCAACTCCTCGTACGCCGTCTCCAAGTCATATCAAGACACGAGATAGTGAAACTTAGAATCCATATTTAGTTTGAGGCATCTAACGTCGAGCAGCCTCAAGCTCAAGGTTAAACGGGGCCACCTGTTCCTTATCTTCCATCGCATGCAAGATGAGAAACCACCTTCCGCACCAATCGTGCGAGTCCACATGCCTTTCGAACCTTTAAATATGAAAGAGGATGTCTATCTCCCTTCACTTTCACCCGGAGGCATTCGAGTGCACTGAACTATGTCAGTGCAGAGGAGCATTCTGAATATAGTCGTGGTAAGCGACGCCTGCCCTAATTTGTATTATGATAATGTCTACCTAACCATGCGCTAGGGCGCGTTGACTTTCGGAGCAGAGGGTAAAGACTGCGCCAGAGTCCACGATATCAACGAGGTCGAGGCGATCTTGGACGTCTTCCAAGCCCATGGACATACCGAAGTAAGGCGTACGATCATTTTCTGTGAATTACGCCCAACGTGAGATACATCGTAGGTGGACACAGCAAGGATGTATGCCGGAGGCACCAGTGAAGAATACCTTGGAAAAATCAACCACAGGGGCCGCGGTTTAAAGATCGAAACGAAACTGTTGCCCTGGAGGGTGCGCGTTTTCCATATGTATTGGTTTTGCTCCAGCTCAACTCGGTCCAATATAGTCACTTGGATTCTCCCATGATCCCGAGGTAAGTTGTTCGACTGCTGACTATGTCCGACAGGGGCTCAGATCAATCATAGGGTTTAAGAAAGCATCTTTTAGCATCTAAGAAGGCTCTCGATATCGAGTGTGCATGTTCACACACGCTCGAACTGGGGTAACTAATTTATACATTCAGTACCCTCGAGATGTGGTATTTACATGCCCCCGACCGATCCGTTCCATACGAAGTCACGATGAAGGCCGTCGATGAGCTCTACAAGGAGGATCATTTCAAACGCTTTGGCATCAGCAATTACGCGGCGTGAGTCTATATCGTTTGCCGTTTTCCATGACCAAGATCACACAGTCGCTCCAGATGGGAAGTAGCTGAGATTGTAGGAATATGCAGGGCAAATGGGTATATTCTCCCCACAGTATATCAAGGGATCTACAACGCCATCCATCGGTGAGTACTTGTGGGTTCAGGCGGAAAGGCAAGCTCACTTTATCCCTGATGTACAGTAACGTAGAACCGGAACTCTTTCCTTGCCTCAGGAACTTCGGCATATCTTTCTATGAATTCAATCCACGTTTGTACTCCTCTTTCTTGCGCCAATCATGACGACTATTGAACCGCGTACTCGTTGTCTATAGTTGCTGGTGGTTTTTTCACCGACAGATACCTTAGTCCTGGAGTACAAGTTGAGAAAGGGTCACGATTTGATCCCGAAAGTGTGCAAGGAAAGGTAAGGAGGCGTCCCACATGTCTATGAAGATATATAATGACAACAAACAGTTATACAGAGATCGGTCAGCTTGTTTCAGGCACTCGAAGATGTCGCTGACTACGTGTAGATACTGGAACGATGCGTACTTCGAGGCAATGGCATCTATCAAAAAGGTCGCCGACACACACAAGTTGACCCTCGCTGAGATTTCTTTACGATGGGTTTCCAACCATAGTCTCATGAGACGCAAACATGGGGACTCGATCTTGATTGGAGCTTCTAGTTTGAACCATATCAAACAGGTTTGTCAAATCATCTGTGTCCCTACTTTGCTCCTCTTCTTACACACTTCACCTAGAATCTGCTTGATCTTGAGAAAGGGCCACTCCGTCGGTGACCTTACCCATCATGACATTTACAGCTGTTCACCGAGTCTTGTTGATATAGCCGACAATGTCGTGAAGGCGTTGGACGACGCGTGGTTCAAAGTGAAGCCATATGCGACCAAATACTTCCATTGCGACTCGGCGCTCGTAAACCAACCAGAATTCCAGCAGACCCTCCAGCCCCTCAAACGGGTGGGTGAAGCATGATGTACTAGTTCAAGCGCAAATGATATTAGGACTAGATTGTTCTCTTCGGACCATTTCCCCACTGTTACAGGCTAGAATGGAGCGGATACTCACTCTCAAGGTTAGATGAAATTCGAGCAACTCAAAAATATCCCAAAAGCTTTGACTTCATTCACATAGGATAGGCTACGGAGGCGGGGAAGTAAAGCCTACTGGGACGTGAACACACGCCCTTACTATGTGTGTCCATTAAACCCACTTTAATGGAAGTACTTGGTCGCATAAGGCTTTACTTTGAACCACGCATCATCTAATGCCTTCACGACGTCCTCGGCTATAGTCCAAAGTGTCAGTTAACAGACATGTGGTTCGTTACTAGTCCGAGCTACTCACGCAGCGGTCCTTTCTCAAGGTCGACCAAATTCTGGTAAGTTGTTAGAAAAGGAGCAAACTCCGGGTGCAAGTGATTCGACGAACCTGCTCGATATGCTTCAAACTAGACGCGCCTATCAAAATAGCATCGCCATGTTCACGTTTCATGAGACTATGGTTGGAAACCCAGCGTAAAGAAATCTCTGCAAGAGTCAATTTGTGGGCGTCTGCGACTTTCTTAATCGAAGTGAGCGCTCCAAAATATGCGTCGTTCCAGTATCTAAGCCGAGTCAGCGACGGATCTCGAGTCTCTTGAAAGCATACTCACCGGTCTCTGTACGCCTATTTGATGTCTCGTCATCTGCCTCTGGATGGTCAGGTAAAAAGGTCACTTACCTTGCCTTGAGTTCTCTCCGGATCGAATCGTGACCCTTTCTCCGGTTGCCCATCAGGACTGAGGTATCTGTCGGTGAAGAGACCACCAGCGACTATGAAGGAGGAGCCCACGTCTTAGTTCTGTCATACTTAAGGAAAGAAAAGTACGTACGAGGATTGAATTCATAGAAAGCAATGCCGAATTTCCTGAGGCACGGGAAGAGTTCCGGTTCTACGTTACTGTACAATAGAGATGATGTAAGCTTGCATTTCCATCTGAACAGACGAGTACTCACCGATGGATGGCATTGTAGATTCCTTGATATACAGTGGGTAGAATATACCCATTTGCCTTGCATATGCCTACAATCTCAGCTACTTCCCATCTAGAGTATTTTTAGTCGAGTTTCTTGAAAGCCCCAAGCGCGATAGACTCACGCAGCGTAATTACTGATCCCGAAGCGTTTGAAATGTCCCTCCTTGAAGAGCTCATCAACAGCCTTCATCGTGACTTCGTATGGAACGGTTCTGTCAGGCGCGTGTAGATACCAAATCTCGAGGGTGCTGAGGATACATATTAGTTCACTCCTCTTCAGGCGCATGTGAAGATATTTACTCGATATTGAGGGCCTTCTTGGATGCCAAAAGATGCTTTCGTAACCCCTATAATTGATCTCAGCCCCTGTTGCACGATAGAATTCGAACGCCATACCTCGGGATCATGAGAGAATCCATGCGACTGGATGTGCCGCGTTAAAATTGTAGTCAAGTTTGTATACCCGGGATACACGCACCCTCCAAGGTACAAGCTTCGTCTCGATCTTCAAGCTGCGTCCCTTATGGTCGACTTTACCAAGGTATTCTTCGCTCGTACCTCCGGCGTATACCCTTGCAGTGTCAACCTGAAGTGTAGTGCCGGTGAAAAGTAGTTCATAGCGGAGTGATCATGTAACCCACCTCGGTATGACCATGGGCTTGAAATACGTCTAGAATGGCTTCGACATCTCTGATATCATGGACTCTGGCGCCCTCTTGACCTTCTGCTCCGAAGGTCATCGCACCCTGAGGAACGGTTCGTTACTACATGGATCAAACCAAATGCCAGAGTTGCTTACCATAACTACATTGAGAATGCTTTTTTGCGCCGACATTTTGAATGTGCGTGAATGGCCTCTCCGAGAAAGTGAAGGAAAGTGTTACCTCTTTTATATTTAGAGGTTCGAAATACATGTGGGCTCGCGCGATAAGTTCGCAAGCTGCTATGTCATCTTGCGTGCGCTGTGATTAGATAAGGAACATCAGCTGTCACCTTCGGCAAAACTCGTCCGGAGGGGGCGGGAGGCTCACCATTGAATGCAGGCACGCCACTCTTTCACGGGATGGGCTGCTGGCTCGTACTTTCCCCAGCCTGAATTAGCATCTTACTTGACGATTGTGCCATGAAAAGAATCTAGTGCTTGTGATCCGTAGAGTAGACCAAGAGAGGAGACACCTGTCATAATCGTGAAGGGAAGTGTACTGAAGCGCCTTTCGTCGTAGACAGAGGGATACTCCAAAGTCAGACTCTATGCGGGGGGATTAGAGCACGGATTGTTAAGACTAACTATTCCCCATATTAACACCGCGTCACCGCTGACAACATCAACAGCCATCACTTTGTAGTAGAAAAAACACGTAACTTTTCTAATGGTAGTATCGAGTAGAGTAAGGCTTTACTTTGAGCCAGGCGTCATCCAACACCTTTAAGACCTCCTCGGCTACAGACAGTAGCAAGGTCAGTGGTCAGTGCAAACTCGAATATTTCCAGAAGAACCACTAACGTAAAGGCCCCTTCTCGAGGTCGACGAGGTTCTAAGTAGAGAGGATAAGTGGGCTGAACAGACTACGGAGATTTTGACGAACCTGCTCGATATGCTTCAGACTCGAAGCTCCAATCAAGATCGCGTCTCCGTATTCGCGTTTCATGAGACTGTGGTTGGAGACCCAACGTAAAGAAATCTCAGCAAGAGTCAATTTGTGTGCGTCGGCAACCTTTTTAATGGATGCCAGTGCTTCAAAGTATGCATCGTTCCAGTATCTGTGCGGGGTAGTCAGTCCCATTCAAACCTTGGACGTCAACAAGCGGACTTGCCGGTCTCTGTATCCCTACGCGATCTCTCATTGGTATATTACATCGGAAGTCAGTTAGGTCAACCGATGCCTTACCTTTCCTTGAATTCTCTCCGGGTCAAAGCGCGATCCTTTCTCAACCTGTGTCTCAGGATTGAGGTACCTGTCGGTGAAGAATCCGCCAGCGACTATAAGCGAGGAGACCGTGCTTCAGTGGTCATCATGCTCAAAAGAAGAGAAGGGCGCGTACGAGGGTTGAATTCATAGAAAGCAATCCCGAATTTTCTAAGGCAAGGGAAGAGTTCAGGTTCGACGTTGCTATTAAGCAAAATATTTAGTGAACATGCACTCTATCCAATCGAGCTAACTGACCGATGAATAGCGTTGTAGAGTCCTTGGTACGCCGTGGGTAGAATGTAACCGTTTGCCTTGCATATACCTACGATCTCGGCGACTTCCCAGCTAAGGGTGACGACTTTGCTTGAGGACATGTAGTTATGCATCCAAGACGAAAGTCAACTCACGACATGTAATTACTGATGCCAAAACGCTTGAAGTGACCTTCTTTGTAGAGTTCGTCAACTGCCTTTAATGTGACTTCGTACGGAACAGTTCGGTCGGGAGCGTGGAGGTACCACATTTCGAGGCAACTAAAAGACTCCTTAATGAAACTAAACTGAATCCGAGAGTAAGGATGAACATACTCGATATTCAGTGCCTTTTTGGACGCCAGAAGATTCCTTCTCAAGCCCTACGACCGATATGAGCTTTTCTTGTGACCCGCAAGAAATAATATACCTCTGGATCATGGCTCATCCCGAGTTGCTGTATAGTGGAAAGTGAGCTGTAGGGCAGTGAAATATGTAGTGGACATCGTGTATGCACCTTGAACGGTATAAGCTTCGTCTCGATCTTCAAGCCGCGAGCCTTGTGGTCGATCTGACCAAGGTACTCCTCGCTCGTACCTCCTGCATACACTCGTGCAGTATCCACCTAAAGTTTCTGCTTAAGAGGAAGCTACAGAACACTATAAGGACGAAACTTACCTCGGTGTGACCGTGAGCTTGGAACACGTCTAGAATGGCTTCTACATCTTTTATGTTATGGACTCTAGCCCCTTCTTTCCCCTCCGCTCCGAATGTCATTGCCCCCTATCATGGTGGGTCAGCTATGTTCGCGAAATCTGAATAATGCGTTGCTCACCATAACGATATTGAGAACACTTTTCTGCGACATCTTGCTTCAAATTTGCCTGGATAAAAGGTATGGTTTTGACATCTCTTTTAAAGAAAGAACGGCAAGGAAGCCGTTAGGACGCGTCGCCTCCGTTATTTTTGGGACTTGCTCTGTCATCTTATCATCTACCTCCAGTCATGCGCGGTTGTGCACACGGATATCATCAGGTCCGCCGAGACTCTGCGGACAAAGTTCTCTAGGATTTTTCTAATTTTCCCTAGACATTGCTGGGTAGCGCCAGAAAGCACAGGCCCTAGTTAAGATAAGGAGGTAATCAAAGCCAATTGACGGCAATTTCAAGGAGCTGCAGTGCAGGTCACATTGTAGCTACAATAGGCGGAGAGCCTCCTCAAGCGGCTAGAGCGCAATGTCACTTCAGCTTGGACAGTCATTATCTGCGAATAAGGCCTACGTTACTCAATAAACGACGACACTGAGTCGTCGACGCAGACGTTGTAGTTCATCTTGATTAGGCGCCCACCATCTCGTGGGAACCAATGAGCGTGCAGGCATTCCGAAATCTACTTACAACCTTCCCTTTCGTCTCTGTGTAATTCACCATGTTCGCCGCCAGATTGCCCCGACGACTGCCAATTAGAACATGGTCAGCGCGCCAAATAGCGACGACCAGCGCAAGGCGGTCGGACGCCCTCTTCGTTGTGCGTTTCCTTCTCAGTAATAATGAAGCCGTTAGCTCACGGATTTCCTGCACTAGCACCGCGACAATGCGTACAATAACCCCAAGGTAGCAGTACTGCAAGCTTTCAATGAGTGTCCCTTATTTTGGCTTTCAGATACCGTTCGAGTTCACACCGGAAAACATGAAGCGTGCCGAGGATATCATCTCCCGGTATCCTCCCCAATACAAGAAGGCCGCGATCATTCCGCTCTTGGATCTCGGACAGCGGCAGAACAAAGGCTGGACAAGCATTAGCGTCATGAACTATGTCGCCAAGCTTGTGGAGGTCCCCCCAATGCGTGTATACGAGGTCGCGACGTTCTATACAATGTTCAACAGGTGAGTGACAGACGGGCGTAGTCACATTCACGAGAAACATATACTTTGTAGGGAGCCAATAGGCGAACACTTCGTACAAGTCTGCACCACAACGCCATGTATGCTACAGGGATCCGAAGGGGTGTTGGACACAGTTTGCAAACAGCTAGGTGGAATTAAACCGGGACAGACAACGAAAGACGGCAAATTCACTGTGGTCGAAGTTGAATGTCAGGGAGCATGCAGTAACGCTCCCATGATGGTTATTGGCGACGACTTCTATGTGCGTCATTCCTTGAAATGCCTCCACGTATCTAACCCCACTACAGGAGGACCTTTCGGTAGACACCACCAAGAAAATCATCGAAGCGTTCCAGCGGGGCGAGAAACCCAAGCCTGGCCCACAGAGCGGTAGACTCACGAGCGAGAACTCGGCTGGCCTAACTACCCTTACTTCAAAGGTGTGTTACAGTGCTGCTTGTCTTTATTGTGCAAATTTAACTGGTCATGACCTCAGCCTTATGGTCCCGGCGAGTTCTGTTTACCCGAATTCCAGTAGATTCATCAGTTGTACCATGCAATGATTAATAATGCTAGAGTCAACAACAGCGCCACGTCGGCGACAACCCATTCAACCTCGTATTCATTCGTAAACTGTCGTCAATTAGTCGTCTCCTTCGCCATCATCGTAACCGTGCGCGCCCTCGCCGCCCTCGGGCAACCGGGTAATGATATAACTAGACGATGTTTAGTCCCCCAGCGGATGAGTATACACAAGAAAACGCACTTGATTTCCTCCTTCAGATCCTGGCAGTAGGTATCTATAAATTTAATTGGCTCAGTGAACGTGCAACACAGAACGCTGTCCTACACACCGAGAGGAAGATCGCTTTTGTCGTGGCCTGTAAGGTAGTGTAAGCGAGATGAATACGACGAAGAAATCGTTTTCATACCAAATGGCATTTCAATCTCGTCAGCAATGCCTTCAATACCCATCAGCGTAAACGCAACTAATGTTACGGCCGGAATGGTAATCCACCCGAGATCGTTGACCAAAGTAAACGGTAATGCGAAAAGATACAGTGTGATACATTGTTTCAGATGAATTCCATCTACACGCCTTTTAGTCGGTTTCTTTAGGTGGGATGAGTAAAACATACATGATTTGGGTATCGGGGTATTGGCGACGCGCTCCATTGAGCCAAGTTGATCAACCATCGACTGAATTCTGAAAAAGATATGCATAAATATTGGCGTTAGGTAGACAAAGAATAAACCTACAATTGATTCATAGCATTCATGCCTGGGGTAGAGTCAGACAAAAGTCCTATTGAAATAGCAATGTAATAACATACCGGCTGGGCCAATGGTCTCGACGAACCCATCACGCCTGAACTCATAAATAGTCCTTGTGAGCTGATGGGAGATGCTGGAGGGGCGGTCTGGTCAGCCCGTCGCGATGAAGAACACGATGAAGATGTCTCACATCAATGGTAAAGGAAGCGATGCCTCGTAAGCTTGAAACGGATGGAACTCCACAGTTCTGTGAGTCCCTCCCAAAAGAGGCGTGGTGGTGCCCGAAATCTTGGGGTTGCTTCGCTTGACTCGAACCCGTTTCGTAGCATCGGGGGACGAGCGTCCGCTCTGGCTATCGTCACTCCTCCCCGAGGAGGTGTCGCGCGTCGCAGAGTAATTGATTGTCTTCCCTGTCTTCTGTGTATTGTAACCCGTCTCGTCGAATCGTGAGAAGGAAGCAGGCAGTACGCCTTCGTAGTCGTCCCAATGGATACCATCTTCGCCACGGAGGTAATGCTTGACTGCGAAAGCGAAAGAGAGGCATAGATGCAGCGCTTCGATTTTGCGCCTGTGCAGCTGAGACGGAGTCACATTCGAAACGGGGGTCTTTCCTTTAATGCCATTCGGTTGGTCACCAGCCGGGGGGATACCAACATTCACCCAAATGAAACGAGTAAGATTGCGGACATTAGAGGTCATCTGGGAGAAGCATTTGCGGCCTTCCCAGTATCTGTCGTAAGATGTACTGCAAAGCAGGTTAGCCTCCGTCGACCAACACAAACGACGACGTACGTATTTCTGGTGATGGATGCATTTCCAGTCAGTCACGCGTAAAGGAAAGATGAACGAGGGCCCATACCGGAAGACCAAGATGAGACCAACCTAACAAGACCTCTCAGCCCTTTATACGATGATGCGGAACAAGAAGTGACTTACCACAACAGATAGCAAAGGCACGATAGAATTAGTCAGTACCACTGCCTTCCCCTTCGACCAAGCATAGGCGACACCAGCAGCGAATAACGTAACGGTGACGACTGGACCGAAGATGCGTCCAACAATCTAGTGCGGGCATTCAGCACACCGCGTCTCTTGCGATATATTGAGCTATTGGCTTACACTTCCGTTTAGACGAAATACATCCGGTAGCCAAGAGTACTAGAAGACATCAGCCAAGATGTTGTGGGACGAGAACTCAATACAAATTCACCTTTCTCAGGTGCTTCCTCTTGATCTTTGACTGAAGGAGGTAGTTAGCGACGGTGAGGGCAATCTGGCTCGATGAAACTGACATGTAGCGTCGGAAGCAGCGACGAGAACGAACTCTTCACGGTACCACCTGGACCAGACATGGTGTTGCGAATAAGAAAGAATCGAGGAACTCTGGCGTGTGCCACTCAACTGGTCACGGTGGTGGCATTGCTACGGCGCCAAACTATTCAGGGCCATCAGATTCAGTGGCTCAATGATGCCACCATGCGACCAAAAAGGTGTTTGAGGAGGTAAGCACATGCTACTATCTAGTACATGCAAAAGTACGTCTAAGCTATTAGAAAGCCACAAGTATCCCTCTGGATGTTGCAAGTAGCGCGGGAGGTTTCCGAAGGAGAGGTAGCACCTTGACAACGATTTGGGCGGTAGACTAGCAGTTCGAGACTTAATGAAAAGAAGGGGTGGGCGTAAGTAGAGGACTGTGGAGGGGTACTCGAAGGATGAGAGGGGATGCAAGCACCAGACCTAGAGTACCGCCATATAGCTTGCGAGAACTACCAGGGCTTTTCTGGGAAAGTCGCCGAGTGCTAAAGTATGAGAGTCGTCGTGATATGGTGGCGCAAGGAGAGTCGAGCAGGGACAGAGCATTAGCGAGGTCGCACAGAGGAGAAAGAGGCGATCCCACTCGTTCCTTCGAGGGGTTGGGTCGAGGGGAGAGTGTGAGGGCTGAGACCAAAGGGGACGAGGCTGTCGATAATGCGGGTCTTTGCATGGCTGCACGAGGTATTTCAGGAGGTTGTAGAGGTGTATGTATGACCTGATTGATCGGCGTGATTGGTTCAGCAGCATCTGGTGAGAGCGACGGTACGAATAGATCCGGAGAGGCGTGGTGCTGGAGATTGCAGAGCGCGTTCAACGTTAGGCGATGTTGTAGAGCTGGCTTATTCAAGGCTAGCCGTCTATTCGTCATTGAGTGTACTGTTGAAGGCCTGAGGACTTCAGGCGCCGGCCTGTTGCTCGGTTCCACAGTGTTTCTGAGACTCTTTGCGAGCTGTTGTCCATATTCCTGGGACGCCGGTGAGCTTCGATTCCTTTCGTCTTTACTGTGTGCATCGTCGTCAGAAGTGGTCGCCTTGGATTCTTTGACGCATATAGGTGGCAGCGAGCATTCGTCCCGAGTCTGACCAAGTATAGTAGTACATAGGTCCTCTCGATGTCTCTTGAAACCCCCGGCAAAAACACGAAGTTGCTTCAATCGGAGAGATATTCCACTTTGACGATGAATATTGTTCTTGATGAAACGCAATCTACTTGAAGTTCTTACGATGAGTCGGCTGCGGTTTCCGCGGTGTAGTGTTGGCGGATTAATCGAGAATGCTGCCATGCGAAATGAGCACCTTCGCCTGCAGAAGAGGGCTATAGCCCACCATGAAGAATTATTGAGTCAATATCGGCACAGTTATGCACGCCCTTGAGGATTTCGCTAGTCGTACGTGAGTCCATCATAGTTGGGGAGAAGGAGGAGAGTGGGATGCGCTGGGAGATTATTTGAATGTTGAGTCGATATGGTACAAGTTCAAGTTAGCGAGAATGTGACGTGAGCTCCGACTAGATATGGAGT
Organism: Sanguinoderma rugosum; assembly: GCA_017499575.1. Taxonomy (NCBI): domain Eukaryota; kingdom Fungi; phylum Basidiomycota; class Agaricomycetes; order Polyporales; family Polyporaceae; genus Sanguinoderma; species Sanguinoderma rugosum. The sequence goes on along the minus strand of VTPW01000001.1, from coordinate 3,148,827 downwards.
CACATGTGACATCTACGTGACACTCAACGCGATGGTGGCGCGACGCGTCTCTACTTCCAACGTCCATGATCCAGGGTCGCGACGATGTCAGCACTATCGAAAACCTTGGAGAAGCTGCTCAAGACGGCCAAATCGTCCAACAAGATCAAATCAGCAGAAAAAGAGAAGCTACAGGATGTCAAAACACGACTGAACCTATTGGTGAGCTAAATCGTGTCGGTTTGATCGTAGGGTCCGCTGAACTACTCCCAGGAATTGTCAAGTCCGTCATCTCAGATCATTGACATGATTTGCTCAGTGCTGCGAGAACCATTGATACCGATGTATATCGCCTTCCCGGAGATAACGCTCGAGCTCTGCTTGCAAACCTTTTTGTCCATTTCCAAGAAGATTGCCGTCCTAAAGGATCATACTGACTCACGAGCGTTGCAATGGCAAGGAGCTCAGCGCTCACTACTTTCTGGCGTATTGGTGCGCATGTCTTCGCTCGAGGTGCTGAGTCCGACTTATCAAAACCTCAGGATTTCCTAGAGGAACGCAGGACAGGTACAGCATATACCGGGTTTCGCTGCGTCTGAGACACTGAATGGAGCCTTACAGAGAAGGCCAAGATTGTTATTGCTAAAGTACTCTACTCTACCCTCTGTTCTACCTTCTTCCCCAAGGCCGCACCAAAGCAAGAGACTACTCAGACCGCAACCAACCTACTATCCACGGTATGTGAGATAAATAAATCAAAACGTCGACACCTTTTGAACGCATATATTAGGTCTTTCTCCTACTCTCGGAATCTGCGGCTTCACATCCTGGCAACCAGAGCGACCTCAGGGACGATAAGAACCTGGGAGGGTGAGAAGGCCCTTGTTGCTTGATTTGTCTGTATATGCTGAATGTGTTCAAGAGTCCGGTTGGGGCACATGTTGTTTCGAATGCGAGGCAAGTCTATTTAAGACTGCCTGTCGTCGTTACCTTACATGAGTTCTAGATTATCTTGCCCTGGAGTCGTTGCTCAACCTTTTCGCAACACTACTTCCCCCTTCCAGGTCCGCCGCAAAGAGATCACAATTCGTCGAAAGTGTCTTCGAAACCGCCTCCCCTACTCATATTTCTTGCGGGAAAGAGCTCACGGACATGGTGCAGAAATCACCACTGTCTGAATGGGAAACAACGTCCGCGCGCATCATAGAAACTCTCGCAAAGAATGACATCGCCTTGTACGTACCATCTTATCTCTGTTTCGACAGTAGCATTGACCCCCTACCCTGCCAGCCCTCAACCATTTCAAGTTCCCAGAATACTTACATGTGGGGTCAGCTTCTCCCAGCCGAACGCTACCGACAGGCTATACCTCGACACTAGATCCTTTTTTGCAAACGTCGACAAGGTGAACATAACTTGACCCTTCATCGTGGCAGCGGTTGTAGCTGACTGATTCTGCAGGGAGACGCTTATGAAACATTTCAAACACTCTACAATCATGTTTCGATGCTCAATGTCGTACCCTCTAAGGATGCAACTCTCCAGCACGTAACAGTTCATTTGACGAGTCCGCCTATCGTTGGTGTATCTGTCATGAAACCGTCTGACCCAGGCCCCCTGCTTCTGCGATTTGATATTCAGACTTCTGATCTAGAACGCTTTTTGAAGACCGTACAAGCGCGAAATCTGGTGGGTCTTCGCACAATGCTCATCTGCTTTTCTATTTTCGACGCGTTTGATGTAGAGAAGAAAAGAGAAACCCGTGACCGTTAAATCATCCTTGTGCGAGTCTACCTCATTGGATTTCGATAGTTTGGGTAAACGGTATCGAGAGCCATCCGCAAAGGTGAGTCGAAGTCCTCCTCACGGACTATGCTTAACATCAACCCACAGGAGAAAATCGAAACCATCGGTCGTAGTAAGTAACATCGTCCCATTCAACCGTCGTACTCACTCCCGCAGTTTTCGATGAGACTCGTGATAGCTTGTTCGCCTCTGACTTTCCGGATGTGCTTCCGAATGATACTATCTCAGTTCTGGAGCCCGAATGCCCTAATGACGTCGACCTGGCTTCGCCTATAACTGCTGTCGACCCCCGCCAAATATGCCAAACGGTGACTACACCAAAGAGGAACATGACGACTGGTCCAGTTCCCATCACTAAGAGCCCTCTCTATGAGTCTGTATTCGGGACTTCTGACAACGAACTTTCCGAGCTATCTGAGGCCGAGGTTCTACCCAAAGGCACCCGCACTCGGCCACAGAAAGGCGATAACACGAAGCAATTGGCCCAATCAAACAAAACAGCGAGGAGGGGCAAGGCGCGCAAGATCGTCGAATCTGACGCTGAAAGCGTGGACATTGCTCCGAGAAGGCCAATCACGCTGGGCGAAGGATCTAAGACACAGCTTGACTCCAAGGCCACCGCAAACCCCTTGGGATCTAAACGACGGTCTATCCGTGTACCACGAAATGAGGATCTATCAATCGTGGAGGCCTCTCGCCCTAATGAATTCTCTGAAAAATCTCGTGCTGCTCGTGGAGCTGGACCCACTGGACTGGCGGTCGTGGAACCAAAGAGGACGAGAGGACGGCCCCGCGAGGTGGCGGTGAAACAAGCTCTCGACCGGACCGCTCCCGAAAAGCAGGACCCCAAACGAGGCACTAGGAAACGGCCGATAGATGATAACGACGAAGATGGATCCCCTCTAGGTCGCGCGAACAAAAGGCGTCACTTGGAACATGCTAATGGAGACGCAATGGTGCGCAAGCCTTCTGCTAGGACCGCCGCAATGCTGGAATCACCAAAGAAAGCCGCACCACTAGCGAGGCGGTATCATCGCAAGGATAGGACCTCTTCTCCAGCTATAGTAGACAGTTCGGATCCCGTGGTCGACTTTGATGATGTTCCGCACTCCGCCGACAAGGAAACGATCCACAATGGTAGGCGGCGTGTCTCATTAATGAAGAAGAAGGACGGAAAGAAAGTCCAGCGGAAGCCGGTGGCCATTCGAAAGGTAACGGAGCCTGTGACCTACGAGATACGAGATGTAGATGATCAGGTTCCACCCAAGGTGGGTGGCAAGGCTAAACAAGAGAGGAATCGGAAGCTTGTGAACGAGGAGAATGAAAGACCCAGTGATACAAGCGACAACATAGAGGTAACACATCGCTTATACGAAACTAAGCCGCGCTCACTGTCTATTTCGTGTTAACTTTCGATGAATAGGTGCCTTTTCCTTTGCCCCCCACACCCCCCGCTCCAAAGGCAAACAAAGCTCGGAAGGCCCCTCGGCAAGAACCGTCTTTCTTGAAAGAACTTCCGAAGAACCTGCCAGAGACCGGTCCACCAGAGCACGACTTTACTTTGGAGGTCCCGATGACATCCGAAGCTGCTTTCGAAAGTGGTCCTATGTCAATGCAAGGCGACGAATACTCTATCGCTGTCCAGTCGACATCCGAAGATGCTCTAGCTAGCGACGATAAAACATATGTTCCTCCCACGATTGACCTTACACTGGACTCCCCAATCCGACCTGCGCTTGCCGTCCGAAATGTCACGAAGGACAGATCAAAACAAGGAGCTGGGGATCTCGAAGGTGTCAAGGCTGCTGCAACATGGCCAAAGGCAACGAAGCCCGACGCCGACGCAGCACTAAAGAATACGCGCCGTCAACCAACCGAAAGGCCTCAGATTGAAGTGGAACCCCAGGATCAAGTTAAGACGGTAACTTTCGAGGCCGCCCCAAAGCAAAGCAGTACAACTACCCATGAGCACAATGAATCATCAGGCATGGGAGATGCAGTTTTCAAACCTACCGCCATATCGTCAGCTATACACCGGTCGCGTCAACAACACGTCCAAACGCGCTCCGCCTTTCCAGAAGAAGCTACTGGTGCCCAGAAATCTGCACAATTCATTCCACGAGACATGTCTCCAGCTTTCCTATTTCAACATGATAACAACGCGCAGGGGAAGAGATTCTCGCACTCTCCGGCACCCATACGAAACGGTATTGTCATATCGAGCTGGTCCCCGCTTTTAGTTACTGAACAGAAAGGAGGCTTCAACTTCAAGTCTCGTAGGGACAAGCCTTATATGCGGGATGAACCCCGAGCTAACCAGGACGCCATGGAGGACATTGTGGCAGTACGTCGTGTTCTAAAGCCTGATAATCTTACTGATGGCGGATATTACAGACTTTGAAAGAAATCCACGAAGTTAGGACATCTAAATTGCAAGCCGCTAACTTACTCTAACGCGTGATGATACAGGTGATTGTGCAGAGGGTATACGAAAGATTCGATGGCGTTACAAAGGAGGTGCGTGAAGGGCGCGATATGATATTACACGAAGCAGCGGTAGCTTTAGAAAAGATGAGAATCGAACGGTAGGTTGTCACAGAACTATTCAAACGAGTTCTTACGCTCCTCAAGGGTCATCCACTTCAACAACATCGTCGGACTGGAGGAGGAGTACTCAGAATATCGCCGACAGCTTACGGACGGACTCAGCGAAGTGAAACGCGGTTACGAGACCATGGACCAACAACTTGGACAGATATTACGGGACCACGACAAGTTCTCGCTTTCGAAGAAGTTCCCAACATCACTGTTTGCCCGCTCTGGTGGGCCGCCGAAACTAGTTCCGTGATGTGATAGATATTGTATTGTCGGCTCAGCTCTGGGGATTAGTAGATGTGGAAGATACGTGCAGCAGGAATTCTCGTTTCTACGGATTTGCACCAATCGTTGTTAAGATAGAATAAGCCATGCTTTCTTGCGCTGAATCAGAGTAGGTCTTCGACTTCACGAGCGTTGACGTTGATTGAGATATTGATGAAGCCACCAAAGGTGACCGAAGCACACTGTTCGCGGACTTGAATCTTGCTTCTGTGAAGATGGATAGGGTACAGTTACATAGCTAAACATAGACACACATTGGCACTGTACATATGTACACAGATATACAGACGAAGGCCCAGTCATCAGAGTATTACGGTGCTTTTCAGCTGTATTTATGCAGCCAACTAGAGTCGAAACTCAGTCGACCTTTATTCCCTGTGCCACCATGTACGCTAATTATACGTGCACTCTTAGCAAGAGCTATATAGTCCTGAAACCCTGATACACCCGCCTCTCGATAGGCGTCGTAGTTATCTAGTTGGGCGGAAACCCAAGAACAAGGAGGTTGAGGTACACCCTTGGATATCTGTTGTTCCATGATGTTAATCAGTGGGAGGAAATGGGCGGCCACCTGTAACGTTCTGGGCATTTGCGAATCGTTGGAACGCGGGAAAAGGTTAAGGATGTTGGATACGGAGGGACTGGGGACACTGGAGCTGACAGGCGACCAGGTGTCCAGAATACGGCCAGGTGCAATATGGACCGTCGGGGAAAGACTAATCCAATGTTCACTGCCTCTGACTCCTAGCTCAACGAGACCACTGCGTTGGGCTAAAGCTGCGTATTCACCAAATCTTTCCACGCCCGCTTGGTGGTAGATGAACTTGTTTCTTCTCATCAGCTCGTCCGCAACCCTAGAGCGAGTAGGTTGGGGATCGCCTTCAGTTCTAAATTGATGCAGAATCTCCACGAGCAATATGAAGTAGGAATATACGACGACATTGCCCGACGTGATGACGGGGGGAGGTGTCGACAAATGGATGGGGCTATAAGGAGATGGGACAGAAGGCCCGGGTGCATTATGTAGCGTCGGAGCAAGACTGATCCGATGCTCTCTACCCTTGGCCTCCAAATGGACAAGACCTCTGCGTTCGGCTGCGGTTGCGTATTCGCCGAATCTTGTTACCCCTGCTTCCTGGTAAGCCAACTTGTTCCTTTTCTTCACCTCCTCCGCAACTTTGGAACGAATAGGATGAAGGTCGCCTTCTGCTCTGAACTGGCGAAGAACTTCCACCAGTAAGGTGAATTGAGGAGGAACTGCGGCATCACCCGACGTAGTGGCGGGAGGAAGTGCCGACGAACGAGCCTGAGGAGGCGGGATAGGGGGGACAAACGGAGGGGATTGCGCAGATGAATGAGAGGTGGATTCTGATGTCTCATCCTTGAGAGGTATATCCGGAGAACTTGCTCGTGGCCCAGGAGGGGAGTCATGCAGAGTTTGGGCTGGTTGACCGTTCCCAGAAATTATGGGTGACCGGGACGCAAGGGAGGGAGGCTCAGATTGCGAAATGGAAGCAGATGTGATGTCCGCATCGACATCTTCTGGTCGTACAGTTTCGTCCGAAGAAGACTGGGCGAACAGCTGAGAGAGGATATCTTCGTATTCGTCACTAACTTCCCACTGTGGACACAAGGAAACCCAAGCCTCGGCGTACAACCCGCCTTGTTCAATCAATGCATATTGTTCGGCGAGAGAAAGATACTCTTGGAAGGTAAGGGCGCCTGCCTGAACGATGACGCCAGCAGAAACAAGCTCACACGCCACGGCGAAGCGTGGTGCACGATGTTGTTTTTGCTGTCGGAGATACACAACCAGCTTCTTGAACGCTTCCACCCGCCCCAGAGCAGCGGTGTCATCTGTTGACAAAGGGGGCGCAAAAGAAGGAAGCGGGGTGCATGCCGAAGAAGGCACTGGAGAGGGAGTTACTGCAGGCGGGGGGTTGCTCGGTGATTTTGTCTCTTCCGTCCCTCTCTCGAAAGCCGGAGCCTGGGGAATGTCCGATACGGGCAAGGCATTGGCCTGGGACGGCGTGGGTTGTTCACCTGGCCGATCCCCGGCTCCAGGATCAATCCCATCAGTGGCGACAACGTCGTGCGTCGGTCGCAAAACAGTGGCCAAGTTTTTAAATGTTTGCGTTCGCTGTGTTGAGGTCGATATGTCGCTACCTATTGCCTGCGTAGGAACACTAACTACGGAGGAAGGAAGGGGAACAGCGCTTATCAATGTTGACGGAGGCGACGAAGTCGATGCCAAGATTGGAAGCTCGTCCAGCGAATTCGTCTCTTCTTTGCCTCCCTGGTCCATAGTGCCAATGTCGGACATGGGCAAGGCATTTGCTCCGCCCGTACGGGAGACCTCACTTCGCTTATGTGCAAAGCCGGGATCTAAAGGGGGCGTTGAATACAGAGGAATGGAATCATCTTTTGTGATAGGGACGTCGTTGAGGGTAGATGGCGTAGGCAAGCAGGGTGGCCTTACTGAGGCGTCTTCAAGTTGATACTCGGACAGAGACGGTGTATCAAATGGTCGCAAAGCTTCTTCTAATAATTCTCGGGTTTGACAAGGACCAGGGATGACGAGGGGAGGAGTCTGCGTAGCTTTATCGATGTTTAATGGGACCTGCGGATTTCGCTGCTGAGTGCTGTTGTCCCTCTTATGACGATTGGATCCGAAGTTCTTGATCTCTCGTCTCTGAACTGAGGGGGATAGCAAGGCCTCCGTTACAGCTGAGATTGTGTTGCTCCGTTTTGGGACTGGTTTCGCTGTCTCTTCATGGGCTGCCGCTTCCTGCCTTTGTCCCAGGGCTTGTTCATCGACCTTGCCCATAATGTCAGCATTCCAATCAAGACAAACATTTGCTTGGGCCGTTAAGCTCGGGTGCACTCCACGAGTGTTGAGGGATACTACTACGACACTGTAACGACGTAGGCGTAGAACCGAGGCTGCGTACGCGAAGTCTCGATCTCCCGAAATAAGGACGATTGTTGCGGGCGCGGGCCGGTCAATGGCATAGGTTAACATATCGACTACGAAGGTCAGGTTCAAACGCATCCTATGGGCAGAAGCCAGCATTCTACATACCAATTATCATCTGGTCCGCGACGTTCTTACGGCCATTGTGGGGACAGTCGGTCAGGGAGACCCCTGATGATTGTAGCTCAGACCGCAGATTCAATAACCTGGGCGACATGGCTTGTTCCGAAAGTTCAAGGTACGCTTTGAAGAGCTTGACGCTTCCGAACTTGTGCGCCACACTACGGATGCTCCCAACAACATCATAGCCTGATACGGATGAAGGTCCGTGGCAATTCTCTGGCGCTTGATGAAATCCAATAAGAGGGAGAGTTTACCAAGGAAACTCACCGTAGTCCCAGAAAATAGCAACATCTTGGTTGTCCTGCCGTTCCAACATCAAAGCTTAGAGTTTCGTGGGCTCATGGACGTTGTGGGTGAGTTTAAAGGGATCGTTGGCGTCAAGCGCTGAGCACGAGGCAGTGATACATCAATCCGAAAACGGCCTGCCATACTGCTTGTGGTTGTCCAGGCATCAATCGATTCCTTGAAAGAAAGGCTCCCCTTCGGCGGTGGAGATGTTGTACATGAAATCGTCGATCAACGGCGGTGAAAAGACTCCTGCGTGAAGGGAGTTATCGATGGATCAAAGGCCGTCTCAGTGGCTCCAGAGATCACACGAGCTAGCAGCTGTCCTCCAGCTGGGCCAGTCTGAATGCAGTGATTAAGGCTTTACGAGAACGCGTGCAGCTCCCGTGGGGTGGGGATATGGCATGTATCTGCGCACCATCATTCATGCGGTGTTGCGGCCTCGCAGGCGATGCAACGCAACTTTTTCAAGATTGGAGGATCTGAGACGGATTTGAGGCCAAAGAGTTATTCCTTCAAGAACAAGAACCTCGCGGAGCGGCGGAGGAATCCAGAGTCGGAGGAGCGGAATACGATAGCATGAAATCCAAACATCGTCAAACAGAAGAACCCGGTCACGATCCAAGTTTCCTTCACGCGAGTTGTTGAAACACCACCTACCACCTTCACAATGGGCATGCACATTAAGAAACTCAAGGTTAGGCCAAAGAAAAGTAAGTGGATACTGGTCTGCGAAGTGAACGGACTCCTAACGGTGCCTGTCAGACGCCACGAACAACCTGTGTGCCCCTCAACTAGCTACGCTTCTTGGCTGCTGGGCTGCGACGGGTGACCTTCATTCAAAAACGCAACCGTGCGCAGAGGCCGCAGAAACGCTATTTAGCTGCATGAGGACAGCGGTATGTTTCTGTCCTGCTGAAAGACGCGTGCAAATGATGCTACTTCTCCGTTTTACAGCCGATGCAAAAGAAGATGCATAGACCCACCATTAATTACCATCTTGCTAGACTTGGGAAGACGATACAATAGACACTGTGCACGTATGCTGCTCTCTTATGGATATATCGCTACTTTCTTGGACACGGTTACGGAAACACTGTGAGTTCTTTCCAGTGAGGGCGATCACATCACGAAGTCTATTGCTGCGCGGGGCATGCGTATACCATGCCAGATCCTCAACAACATCCTGGACAGTGTGCGGCGAGGCCTCCGCGCTGGAGTGGGTAGTTGTAGGCGAGTCTTCAAGTGAGATATATAATCCTTCCAACCCTTCGTCAATCGCCACCATTCGACCATGCAAAGCAAAGACCCCAACTACGACGATGTAGCAATTTTCTGGGATTACGGTTAGTCCCAGAGACTCAACTTGAAGAGGAGCTAACGGCCATTCGTTTAGAGAATTGCCCGGCCTCCTCCAACACCTCCGGGTATCTGTTAGTAAACCAAATCCGCGAATTAGCCCTCATGTACGGCATCATCAAAATATTCAAGGCATATGTAGAATGTTCTGAACAACTAAGGGCTCAAATATTGCGCTCTGAATTACAATCCTCCGGCGTTTCTCTGACCGACTGTCCGCACATGGGCAAAAAGGATGTCGCAGATAAGATGATGATCGGTATGCTTACTTCGTCTGCTATTTCAAGTGAAATAACTAATTCTCGACGACAGTTGACATGATGATCTATGCCATGGACCACCCCGGCCCTCGGACGATCATCATTATCTCTGGTGACAGAGACTACGCCTACGCCGCCGCCCTTCTGCGTATGAGAAGATTTCAAGTTGTCGTCATCTCGACCTCGGGATCCGGCGTGTCTAACGGGCTGGCAGCGCAAGCATCAGCTTGTTACGACTGGACTACCGACGTCCTTGGCAATGCCAGTGTACCGGATGGCCCTCTCAACAACGCATCGGCACGTTCCAGCAAGGAAGGTGAATTCTGGAGAGCAGCTTCTCCCCTAATGGGCAAATTGCCTACTCCTTCGCCTGAACCCGTGCGTACTGCGTTGCCAAAGGGTACGCGTCCGCGAAGTTCGACATTGTCTAGGTCGGACTCCATTGACAATGCCTTTGTGCCATCAACTCAGCCAGTGCACTTGCGTGCCAGCTCGTCATCGGATTCCTACGTCGCCAACGACCCACGGCAACCACCAAGAAGCATATCGCCTTTCCCCGCCGCTCCAGTCACCGGCCCTGTAGTCACAAGACTCACTGATGTACCAGACGAAGTGGTGTACAATGCGCCTGGAACCCCTCCTACGTTTATGAGGGCTGTCCACGCCACCCCTAAACTACCTTCATCTTTTCTTCCGCAACAGCCGCCTCGCCAAGAGTCTACAGGAGCTAGTGGCATCTCAATTACATCCACGCCGTCTGTTACCCATAGCGTTTCCGGCGGTGGAAGCCCAGACGAGAAGGGGAAAGGGAAACAGGTTGAACAGACGATTGCCATTCAACCAGTTCTGGAACCCACATTCACACCCGCACCTGCCTCGCCAGCACCTGTCCCATTTTTTCCTGCTTCGACCGCGCCTGTTACTTACACGTCGACCCCAAAGCCCGCCATTCCAAGCCCTGCATTGGCTTCATCAAGTTCAACTACCGCACCACCGGTGGTTTCAAAAAGAGTTCTACCCGAGGCGTTTAGAACCCTGGTTAAAGTGCTCAACGTACCAAAGCAAAGGGGAAAGCTGCAGCAACCTCGCTCTATCGTAGCTTGTGAAGTGATTTCTGCGGACAAGAACGCGTACGAGAAGGCGGGAGTGAACAAGTTTGCTCAGTACATCAGCATCGCTGAAAGCAAAGGAATTGTCATGACCGGAGGATTTGGTGCAGATGCCTGGATATCCCTTCGCCCAGAATGGTACAACGTCTGAGCGACTCTTATTTCTGTAAACTATTACGCTGTGCCCGTATGTACTGGACTGTACTTGCATTTTGTTTCAAATGTACCGATGAGACTCCGAAGTGGATGCCGGCGGGAATTGAAAGTCCGACATGCGCCGGTTCCACGTTAGCTACAAGTCAGCGGTCATGCACTCATATATTCTGAGTGGATAGCTGGCATTCCTCTTTCGCATCGACCTCTACCATGGCTCCCGTCGCAATGAACAAGAACAATTCCGGTCGGTCTCACATTCCAGTCTCAAAGGCTACTGCGCCCATTGACTTGGCTCCCTTATCGCAGCCGTGAAACGGATTATGCAGGAGGCAAAGGAGCTCGCTAATGATCCATGCACGGATTACTCGGCAGCGCCCTTGGAGGTGAGTTACGATACTGGTTACGAAGTACACCTCATTGACGCGCTGGGGCTCCGGACAGGATGATATCTTTGTGAGTACCCTAATTTGAGCCGTAATTGATATGTTTTGAGCTCATGGATATCAGGAATGGCATTGCACGCTTCGCGGACCCTCAGGAACGGAATTTGAGGGCGGTTTGTACCACTTTCGTATCTTGCTTCCAGCAGAATACCCATTCCGACCACCATCTATCATGATGTACGGTTCTATTCGTACCCCACTCTGAAAGAGAGCTTATGGGAAACACATATAGGCTTACACCTAATGGTCGATTTGAGCTTAACACCAAGGTGAGTAGTGCCCAGGCTAGTCTTGTGAGCGACGCTCATGACCTTGCAGATCTGCATCAGCTTCACCAGCTGTGAGTTCATTGCATCTCGCAAATTTGTACCTTTTCGCTAACGTCTCCTAGACCACGAAGAACTCTGGCAACCTGCATGGGGAGTCCGAACAGGTCAGATTTCCTGCCCAACTTCCATCACCCCGTCATCACTCATCTAAACCAAATCCTGATAACAGCTATCATCGGTCTCCAAGGATTCTTCCCCCTGAAAGGACAGGCTGCAGTCGGTGTTGGCTCCATTGAATATCCCTCCACGGAGAGAAAGCGCCTAGCAGCATTGTAAGGTCATTCATCCGCGTCTAAGCCATCTATTACTCAATCGTCCTTCGTAGGTCTCGCGAATGGTACTGCCCTCATTGCAAGCAGACGACCCTAGAGCTCCTCCCGGACCCCGTTATCGAGCCATCCACCAGCGATTCCGCGACATCGGGCAGTTCGGCAAGCCCACCGACCGCTACGACTGCCGAATCTCCATCAGATCAACCTCCTCCGACAGTCGTCCTCGACACGAACCCTGATCCTTCTCCGTCAAGCGACGAGACTCCGAACATCGTCCACGAAGTGGGATTAATACCGTCCGGTGGCTCCACAGGCTCTGCGGGTGCTGCAGGACCCACGGCTCCTTCGTTCATCACGCACGCGCCCAGAGCTTCTCCTGCCGAGGACGCAACATCGTCAGCAACTGCTCCTGCTACTACTGTGAGGCGTAGTTCGCAGAAGTCGCCGCTTATCCTCGACACAGCCATTTGTGTTTTACTCGTATTAGTCTTTGCCTTGGTGTGCCGCCGCATATTATAGCGACATCATAATGTGTAAGGGACTTTAGCATTGCATTATTCGCTGTAGTTTTCGGAACCATGTAACACCTTGTACCCACATATTTAATCGTCTGTTTGCCTTGAAATGGCTGTTCGAAAGACGTAGGAGTCACCGCGTAAATCCAGTAGCGGCCAGGTGTGCGTAGAGTGCGTTTACAGTAAACAGTAATAACAAAGATATGGAAGTCGGAATACATGATTACTTCTTTTTCGCGTCCCTGATACTGAATACCAAAAGATCCTCGTCCTCTAGGTTGTGGCTAGCAATGGTGGTCGAGTTCGTCAACATCTTCCCAGCATACGATAGCCGAATTCTTGATACAGGCACCGCACTGCCAGTATTCTGCAGGATTCTGTCACGCAAGGTAGACACGTATAGATTCAACGGCAGATCTTGAATGGTAATCACGCTGCCGTCCATCTTCCATTCGGGCTTGCTGTCGTCTTTCGGTAGCTGCACCTTGAGTGAAATGGGATGCTAGAGAAATAGGCGAGTGAGTAAATGAGATCGGGTCGCAGGCTTTAGTCGTGCACTCACAGGGTGCATGGCAATCCAATCTGCTTCAGGATACAGCGCACCACCCGGTAATTTGGCAACACGTTGTCTCTTAGCAGGAGGTATGTCGTCTGGATTACCACTGTCCATTTCATCCGCGGACCGTACCATTCCAGTCATTGGGGGACCCATCCTCATGCCAGGAGCCATAACAGGAGGCGGTTGATATCCAAATGGCTGCGCCGCATCCAGGCCTTGGTAGTGCAGAGGAGGAAGCATAACTGGGGGAGGTTGTGTGGGAAATAGTGATGCAGGTTGTGGACCTGATGATACGGTCGCAGCATTGTAAGCGGGGTTGTTAGCTGATGCTGCTTGAGGGGGTGCAGGTAGTGAAGCAGGTGCAGGTGGCAGGCCGCTTAATGACGGTGGAACAGCTGCAGGTCCTATTCCAGGACCGATCGCATTCATTTCTTGCCTATCACAATGTCAGCAACGGTGAACAGAGACATGAACGCAAAAAACTTACGGGCCGAGACCTTTAGCTCGATGAATAGCTGCAATCTGCTCGTCGAAGTTGACGTTGGTCGAGAATTTGTCCAAAGTGTTTGCTTTCGACGCAGTGTGACCATCCCAGACCACCTTCTCTCGTTCCTTGCGCCTCTCGCGTTCTTCCTCTTCCTCCCTCTTCCGTCTTTCTTCGTCTGCCTCGGCACCGAAGATATCTACACGTGTACGGGCGAGGTTCTTCAATGAGGATACAACATTGGCTCCACGTTGAAGTTCGGAGGCTTGAGCCTTGCGAGCTTCAAGCGCATCACGCTGCTCCTTCCATCTAGAATCGAGCAGCTCGATACGTACGTGCTCCTGATACTCGTCCACAGGAATTTCTTGACCACAAAGAGTACAAGTAGTGACAGCAGCTTTGTTGTTCTTTGCGCCCACTTTGAACGATAGTGTCAGATTGGTTTGAACAGGAGACTGATGTAGAACTCACGCTTGGGTACATAGTCTGTCCGAATCTTCATGGGGGCAGCTGGGTTGATACCCTTGGCACGTTCAATTTCCCGAGCCCTCTCTTCGTCCTCGCGCTTCTTCTTCGCCTTCTGCTCATCGGTCTCCTCATCATCGCTTTCCTCCATAGCTGCATCGTCCTGCGCTCCGACACCCGCCCCTCCAACGGCTGCAGCCGCCTCTGCTTCCGCCGCCGCTTGACGAGCACGATGTGCCTCAACCTCTTCAGCCGTGCTCTCCATGATCATGGCCGCCATCCTCTTCTGTGCCATAGTCATATTCTCCACCTCCTGTACGCTCATTGGTGGTGGTAGCTCAGCATTGGCGTCCGCCATCGTGAACTCGATGGTTTGAACGATGGCGTAGTCGTGCCAGTCGATCTCAGCGAAGGCAACTACAAGGAGTTGGGATCACTGTTACAAATAAAGAAGAGATCAGACTCACTCCTCTCCGCTTCTTGATCATCCTGCCGCTTCTTATCCTGCTCCCTCTTATTGCGCTCCCATTTAGCATGCCGCTGGGCAACTTCAAGCATTTTCCAGCGCGCGCCTTCTACGGAACGTTCGCGCAACTGTTCCAACATCTCCTTGTCAGGGTAGAGAACCTTTGTGTATTGCTCCACCAACCGATTGAAGTAGCCAAATAATGAGTGGGTGGGACGAAGGAAATCGAATTGATAATTCCTGCCCTCCCGAGCAGAAAGAGAAGCGAGGAAGTTTCTACCTCGCCGAGCAGTGAACAACGCAGTCAGTTTCATGACATCCCTTGGGTAATCGGTCAGTAAAGCAAATACAAATGTTGAATGGGATGATAACTCACAAGTCAATTGCGCTGATGTTTGGCAGGTCCATTATGAAGTTTGCTGAGGGAGGTTCGACGCCAATGTCTATTGGCTCAGGGCGCTCCGTTGCAGCACTATCATTATCCGGTTTCTCCTGAGGTGCGTCGTCCAATGTCTCCCCTCGTATAACCTTCTCCATTCTGTGTCTATAGTACGCATGGTACGGGTCTGCTGGATTGAGGAACGAGAATTTTGGATCTGAGCGTTGACCCTCTCGAATTTTGTCCTCGAACTGAGGGGGATTTGCGGAGCGCGCCACAAATTGCGCGGTACGGTCAATCACCGCTATATTTCTGTGTTAGGATACCAGCTCTCTAGTACAAATCCCTAGCATAGCTCACATTTTATCTCTGGAGGCGGGAGAATTAGACCACTCGTGAATCGAACTGAGGCTTCTTTGCCGTTCATGTCCCCGTTTCCGTTAACGTGCCCATTCATGGCTGGAGACATCTCGACGTCGACCGTGGCCATTGTTTCGTGTGTCGGTAGTGGTGGTTGGAGAAATGGTTGTAGAGACGTCCTTTGCCAAGGCGGCGGATTTGACTTTGTTTGGCAACCCTTATTGGACAGGCGCCAATTCACTCTCGAGTCTCCTTCGTCGCGTATTCTTCCACTTCTCCATGTTTGGGGCCTTTCGACCGTCGCATGTCAATCTAGGAGGTCTTCTTTGGTGAGCGGAGGGACCGATTCAATGTGCTGGATCTAACGCACTGTCGCAGGAAAACCCCTTGGAAGCTCTCACCCACTAGAAAAGCCAATGCCCGTGCGCGGCTCAAAAAAGTAGACGCGGTTATCGAGGCGGTCCGAGCGAGTGGGGTGCAGTGCGGCTCTCTGGTACGGACTTTGGCTCGTTTCTATCTCGCAAGGCCTTACACACTCTCCAGACCCAAGCGTTGCAGCTACCAAAAGAACACGAAATGCCAGCTCGGGACAAATATACAGTGTTCACACCACACGCACGAGGGTACAGGAAAGGCATTCATAAGGTTCCAAAATGGACCAGGGTGAGTCCCATCATCGTCGAACAACTTCTAGCTGCAGTCACTTACATGCACGCTCTATTAGCTGACTCTGAGGACCAACCCGAAAGGCTTCTAACTTCCATTCTTTCCTGGCCATATCAGTCAACCATATAATATTATCACACGCATCAGAAGGACTACGTCAAAATAAGACAACCTGCACTTTCCCCTCCTTGATCGCCTTCAATACTTTTGGTTCTCCCAAGACCTGCTTGAAGACCTGATCTCGCGTCTCGGGTATGTCTAATAAGGAACGCTTCTTGGCGTCGCGGTATGTAATATCAAGCACTATGTGAGTGACTTGCGAGGTCGCCAGAGCATTTTCTGTAATGTGTCTTTGAACATTAGCCGCGCTTTCAAAGATCAAGTCCACTAACCGTTTTCCAGGAGCTGCCCGAGTCGGCCTGGGGTTCCCACTGCACTGCCTATTTTTGTTCGTTGGAGGTAAGTGACATGCTCCGAGAGTTTGAAATGCTTCGCGAAGAGTTTGGCCACTTCGCCGCCCTTCTCTCCGCGCAGCTTCTTGTCCTTGAGCACCCGAGTGACGTCTGCTACCCGGAGCGCTGCGCCAGCAACGAATATCAACGTCGGCGACCCGTTGGATTTCGATTTCTGTCCCAGTCGAGTGTGAAGGGTAGGCAAGGCTGCAATGATTGTACTTGAGACATGGGTGGGAGGCTGGATAAAGACATGGTGAAATACCTTGGCATATGAAGTCCACTAGGTTGTCGAGGGACCTAGGGCCAGTCCAAGATCTGGTGTCGCTCACAGCTGAAGCTGTCTAGGTGTTAATTCGTGAATATCTCTAGTCGAAGCAGACAAACGGATATACCTGGTATTCGCATATCATCCAGTTCCATGGAGGTCATCTTAGAAAATGATTTAGCTTGCATGTCTGCAAGATATTGCGCCAGTTCTTCAGGGCTACTGCATGTCATAGACTGAGTCTCTACGCCTTCCGAATCAGTGGCCACAAGCTTGCGCCGCTGGTTGTGGTAGGTGTTGAATACAGGATCGTGGATAACGGCCTTGGTCGACGTACCTTGAGTTTCTTCTCCTTCACCTTCTCTTTACGTTTTCTCTTCCTCTCTTCCTTCGCATCATCTCGTTCAATATTCGCCGCATCAACACCATGGCCCGCCTCTTCGTCCACATCTTGAGGTACAATAGCAATATCGACTACGTCACCGTCTCGGTCTTCATCGTCGGATAACGCAACTGTATCGTCAAGGACGAAGTCATCCTCCAAATCATCCCCTCCTTGATTCATGAGTGAAAGAAATTTTGACGAAGTTGGAACAAATTTAGTGATCAAGCGCCCATATCGCTAAATGAGCATACATGGGCGTCTAGCTTTTCTCGTTCATGCGACGATCTATTTAGGACCATGCGTCGTGCGACCTGGTCGCATGCATCTTGTGTTCACTCTCTCAAGACCGCTTGGAGGGGACAGGTACAAGGCGTCTCACTGGTACACGCTCTGATCTTGCTCCTGGTTCTTTGCCTCCTTTTCTTCGCGTTCAGGCGGTCAAATGGCTTCAAATCAAGTCACCAGATAACGGCTACAATGATAACGCTTTTTCGCACAATTCGCAAGCGATGGGATACGACCAAACGCTGGACTAAGGGCCTCCCAGTACGGGGGGACCTCCCCCAGGCTTTACCTCCGTTTGAGGAGAGCTCAGTGGTGCAGACCGAGGACTCTCCACTCGCCAAAGGAAAGAAGAAAAAGCGTACACGAGGGCGGGGTCGTGGCCGGAGGCAGAAAGCCACCCCCTCGGCTCCTGCAATGGTACCAGAAACGTATAAATCGACACAGCCGTTCGACGCATTCCTCGTGCTTGACGTTGAGGCCACTTGTCAGCAAGGCAGCAGCTTTGATTATCCGAATGAAATCATCGTGAGCTTCCAGTTCCGTCATTTGAGATCCACAGCCGTTGACATTCCCCCAAGGAACTCCCCGTCACCCTCGTGCGCTGGACAGATAAGATAGACGGCAAGGCTAGCCAATTGGAAGTAGTCGACGAATTCCATAGCTTCGTGAAACCAACATGGCGACCAACTTTATCTGAGTTTTGTACGCAGCTCACAGGCATTACTCAAGTCGGTACATTTGCACCCCTGATAATTCCCCCGTCAATTCACGGCCTATAGGATATTGTTGATGTCGCACCAGATTTCCCCGTTGCGCTTGCCTCCCTGCGGCAATTCTTAGTGAAACATAAGTTGATTGATTCAGAGACCGAGGAGCCGTTGATGCGCTTCTGCTGGTGTACCGACGGCCCCCACGATATCCGAGACTTCTTTGTGAAGCAGTGCTTCATATCCAAGGTATCTACCTTTCACATCTTTGCATGCTTGTGCCTGCTTCGTGACGCGGGGCCGCGTAGGTGGAAATGCCACAATGGATGAGAACAGACGTGATGGACGTCCGGTCAACTGTGGTGCATTGGTTGGCTTCGCAGGCTGGCAAGAAACCCATAACCCCCGCTACCAAGGTATGCCGTTTTGTAGACCAATAACCGTACTCTGCCTCACCTTGCAAGAAATTCCAGGCTCATTTCGGCGTGAAACGTCCACTAAATATAACGCTTCAACTCGAGGCCCTCGGGCTACCCCCGTTTGAAGGACGCCAACATTGTGGAATGCATGTAAGTATCTCCTTGTGAGGGGTGACCCAGCTCATTGGCAACCCAAAACATTGGACAATCCGGATAACGAATCATGCTCCTATAGGACGCGCGCAATGTAGCCAGGATTGTCACCGAGCTCGCGAGAAAAGGTATCCGGTTACAGCCAAACACGCCAGTACATCCCCACCGGCGGTGGGTATGGATGGGGCATTCGGGCCAGATTCTTGATCTGCATAGATAATTGTACTGCGTCGGGATGATAGCATCTTACCTCGACTCAACGTGTCTGGTTAATCGTGATGCCCCAAATCTGATGTATTTCAAGCCGAGTGCTTATGCTCCTCGGCCAGCCGCAATGATGTGGCAAGACATGTGCATACGTCGTATCTTTTCATGTTGTAAATTTGGTGCAGAATGGCGGAATGGACGTCGTCATCCCAGCGTCTGTCTACATACATACTCCATGTAGGAGAATAGCGTTACACGATATGTTGCCCCCTCTCACGAAATGCCCCGGCTCCTCCGGGCTCCTATTTGCCTATTTGCTTCCCCGAGCGATAAGCAATCGGATCTGTAGATCAAACTACTTATACCCCGAGCTATGAGAATAATGTTATATACAAGGATGTGATAAACAAAAAATGCAGTCTATATGTTCCGATGCACGAGAATTACATTGTGTCGTACTCCCCCGGCTGAATTAGAGATATATATAAGTGTGTCTGTGTGCGCGTGATGAAGGCCGTGTTCTAACTGCGCCGCTTCCCTCCCAGTACATCGTGGATACACGGTTAAACATTCCGAATGAATAATTGAGTAGTGATCGGAATTACTGTCCCTCGATGTTAGCCTATACCAAGCCGCAGGATAAAAAGTACGCACAAAGTCCCACAGGGTACCGAAAGCGGGTATACCAGCTTCTTTGCAGCCCTCCATGATCTCTGAGTTTCCAATGTAATTGGATGTGATGAAGACGACTGTAGATGAATGTTTAGCCAGAAGATCAGTGAAGCTCAAAATACGAGCCGTACCCTCCGCGTTCCAGTAATGATATACCTCCTTGAGAATCTTCATGGTATCTGGGCGGCCGCCACGCTTCTTACTGTCCCATAGGAGCAACCGCTCAGGGCCAATGTGTCGGTGAATGAGACTACTGATCGTTGGACCGAAAGTTTTCTCTTGATCAGAACCTGTGTTGAAATTGCAATCAGGAGAATTCCAAGTGCGGAAACGTTGCAAATACCTATCCAGATGAGGTACCTGTTCCGACTGTCAGCTTATCTGCCCACTAGATCCAGTACACAACGGAACATACCAGTATGGGGATTGTAGACATGTAGAAAGTGCGGCGCCGAGCCCTGTTCCTGTGCAGATACGGATTCCTCGGCGATAAAGAGTAGACGTGTTTGAGACACCCGCAAACTACGGCGCGGGAAAAATTAAGCACAATGAAAGACAAAGGTCGAGCGGTGAGAAATTACCTTCAGCTCTCGTGTCCATAGCGTCTTTGGCGGATCATTCACCAGACTGCGCGTGAAGTCGCCTGAAAACGAATTGAGCTAAGCGACGTCACTGCGGGGGGGATGCTTACCTTGTACGCCACAAATCATATAATGATATTTCGCATGAGTTCCTTCACTAGTGACATTCACTGTGAGATATGAATAATAATTAGAATAGGGCACACTCACGATATGATGCCAAAGGCGTGATACTCCATGATGGACGAACGGCTGATGCGCCCCAGAAGTCCTTGCTGCATTCCCCTTCTGAAACGCACAATTGCGACCTTCGGTGATGGCTGAAACCGACGCCGTTAATTTAATTTGTCTGGGCGGTGGGGCGGGGGACACTCACCAACTCAATATCCACGGGTACCTCACGGACGCATATCCAAGGAAGGGCGATGCTGCATGGGGGAGGCGCTCAGTAATTCTAATCGAGACAAGATCAAAGGCTAGAACGTACAAGACAGTCATACCACAAGTGAACCAGACTGAAAAGGGTTGTCAGAAAATGATCTTACATGCCGAAAACATTTTTCTTACAATCTTGTTGTCTTACTAGATGCACGCCGCTGAGGTTCCAGGTCCTTGTGTCGGGGTTATAGGTGTCGCCGAGAATGACAAAAGCCCAAGTGAACATTAGGCCGATCCATCCTACGAAGCGGTGGTGCCGCTCGAACACACTGCCGATGAAGTATTTATAAATAAACGGTGGGTGTTCCTGACCGACGACTGACTTACTTGTGGTGCGTGTTTCGAACCCACGGGAAAGCACTCAAAGCTGAGACCATGACGGCCAAGTTTGTAACGACGCCCATGACCAGTACAGCATCGTGATTGACATCGTGGTGGCGGAAATTATTGATGACCTTCAGGAGCAGCCAAAGGACTCCTGATAACGCACAGCCACTGTGAATTCCTCCGAGATGCTGGAGGTTTGTAGACGTTATGGACAACGCACAGAGTGCTCATAGATTGATTCTCACCTGCAGGACTGAGGTACATCCTAAACGCCACCATAAAGGGGTCCACTGTGTAAACACATGTCAGATGGTCCGTACCAAGAAGTAAAGAAGGACCCTAACCTTGGCAAAGAAAGTGTTCACAAACCAATAAAGGATACGACCGAAGATTTCGTTGCGCATAAGGATGGCGAAGTTGAAGTTCCCGACAACCATGGCGCCAGAGTATTTAACCGCATATGGGAAGTGACCGGATGCGGCGAGACCAAGCCCAATCATGTTCAATCCGAAAGTCAAGCAAAAGAATTTACTATGAAACAGTGTTGATAAGTGCGACGGTATCGCAAAGACGCGTCCATCCCGTACCGATATGTGTTGAACCAAATCTTGAACTTGATCCAATTTGACACCTGCTTCTTGGGCTTCGGCGTGGGCTTCGTAGACGGCTGCGACTCTTTCTTCAGTGATGGTAGATGGTCGGCGGGATTGACTGCCACGACGGTGAGGTCCTTCTTCTCATCGACAGGGAAGTCGGACGTGGCTTTGGAAGTAGGGGTAACCTCAAGCGTCCCCTTTTCTGCATCACCGTATGCTGGGACGTTCTCTTTGGCTGGAGAAGACATGACAGACGTTGAGAGCACAAGGCCTTGGTAGGTCAGAGTGGGGTGCAGACATTAAGACCGCCAAGTGCCCCTTCTTATCCATTCCTGTGGGACCCCTGCTTTGCGCCCGATATGTGCTGAGAAAAGTTGACTCTGTTGGATCACCCACGATAAAGGAACGCATAAGGATATTCAGCGTCCGATACTGTGGCAGAGTGGATAAAATCGCAGGAGTGGTAACCGAAATGTTCGGTTGGTGCAACGCCGGTTTCCCGGCGTTCGACGCCCGTCTTCCGTGTAAACAATGTTTCACCATAACACCACAGATGCAGTCTGTTACGGCCCTTGTACAGACTAAATGCGCGTCTGTTCAGAGGTCGCAGTAGGATTGTGAACGTAAAGCCCGATACCAGATCTAAGTGCTTCCCATTTCTGGGAAGGCACGGATGCCCCATTGGCGCAGCGAATCGGTGACTCTTCGTTGGAATTCTTGAAGATATCGAGAATGAGGAATTAGGCTCTCAGGATCGACGAAGATATTGTGCAAAGGGAGATACGGAGCGACGAGTACACCATTGCGCTGGGCCTTCGTTCGCAGCAGGTTCGGATATCCTGTACAATCTCTGACAGGTTCTTGGGTTGTACGCCCATAGTTTCGGATTCTAGGTGATAAAAATAGCCTGGGATACTGATCACATACCGTGGATGGGACGAAAGGCACACTGGCATCCTGTGGCATCATGGCGATAGAGCCAGATACAGCCTTGAGAACTTGGCCGAAGAATATTGACCTGTCACGTAAATGATCGATCCTCGAGTCAAATATCATAAATCCGGGTCACACCAATGTCACGAGCATACTGTCACAATTTAACAAGAAATAAATTAGATATACCATCCAGCAGTCGCACATACTGGGGTTGTCTTTGGTCTAATCCTCTTCGGTAAACTTGCGAAGGTCACCGAGTAGACGCGACACCTCTTGCTTGAACATACATATATCGTTGCTGTTCTTCATGATGGCCCGAACAGTTTCTTCCTTCAGCCGTGCAACTTTCTCAATCTGTTCCCGGTAACTGGTATCAAAATCAGTGACAAATTACGGAAATGAATATCAAAGGAAATACTAACTCGAATTGGAGGGCTTGGAGTCGTGATTTGACACCCATTCCGTTGGCTAGAGCCGCTGTTCTGGCATGGGCTAGCTCCCTTTCCAGTCTGGCCGCCTCCGCATTACTAACTAAAGCCTCCTGCTGCGCTGCCTATAACCCGAGATAACGGTTACCACTCATACGAGTCCACCACATGTCAAGTGGATCCTTACCTCCCGTAGGTCGTCAGCCTGTTCGTTCAACCCAACGACCTTCTTCTCCAGCTCCTCGATTTCTTGATCCACGTTCTCGCAGTCGACCGTCAATTGGTCGAGCTCGTTGTCCACTTTGATTCGTTCGCTCTCTACTTCTGCACGCTCCCCGCGCTTCATTTCGGCAATCGTACTAAGTGTCGGCTTGATCACTTTTCGTATGTCGGCTCCGTTTAAAAGTTGCAGGTGATTAGAAGCACCGGTATTGATTTCCAATGTCAGGTCGATGTCGTGCAATGGGACTGGGAGTGGGGGAAACAGTTCTAGCTTAGAAAGTAGATTAGTGTATGAATCAAGAGCTTCTTCGGCGGCCGCTGCTCGATTAGTGACATTGACCTCCAGGCTCATCACTGTTCGGCGCGTTTCTTCAATCTTCTGCTTGAGGTCTTCCAAATTTCGGGAGAGTGTCTCGTGTTCAGTATTCATCCGAATAACTTCCTCCGGACTGAGATTCTGGGTCTTCACTATCTCTACAAGCCTCGCCTGGTCTGAACCAAGCTGCTGGAGATGTGCGTCTTAAAAGTGTAAGTAGTCAGAGTGGAATCAAACGCGCAGTGAACATTAGATAGACCTCGTAAGGCTAGTTCCGCCTTCTCGGAAGCAATCGTGTCAATCAACTTCTTCTTGCGACCTTCATACTGATGAAGAATCTTTTGGAACTTCTCGCTGTCCCCACGGAGTAGCTCATTCTCATTCTGTAGCTTTGCTACGGGGGCCTAGCATGCGGAGTGAGCTCGGCGTGTTGCATAGGGAGGCGAAGGGCGTACAGCTGAAGATTCCAACCGATGGAGTTCCATCTTGAGTTCGTTCAGTTGATTCGTCTGCTCCTCTAGGTCGCGTTGAACCCTTTCATTCTTCTTAGCTAGTTTAAGAGTGTAAAACATCCGCTTGATGGTTTAGAGAGGATAACAAGACCCACCGAACCGATCCTCTAACGCCTGCTTAGCTTCCGGAAATTCATCTGATCCATCCAACCAAACAAGGTATGAATGTGTATAATACTCGAATGCTAAAGTGAGGTGATCACAGGGCTGGTCGAACTCCTCTGGCACGTCGGCAGCAAATTGGAGTGTCGGATGACCACTGGAAAGATATTCATCCCGAGCCTAAAATAAGATCATGTACCCGGTGACAACGGTAGAGCGATCAACCTTACCTTACATACTTCCACCAGCCAGTGGAGAACACCGAGGAGTGATGGCCATGAATGCATGCTGGCAGGGGCGGCCAGCCACTTATTGTCGATTTGGTGAGCGTACGGATACTTCAACGACTTGAGGGCTGGAACGAATTGTTCCTCGAATCTCGCATTCTCGTTCAACGGATGGCATGGGTCCAGGGTCAGCAAGAGGTATGTGAATATTGCCCGATAGTCCTTCCCCTGTATGTTGGTAAGGGTCCCCATTGAGATGTCGAAATCATCGCCTTGAAGATAACTCAGAATGTCCTGTCTCATTTTCGATTGGTATTGTCGGTCACGGAGCGGCCGAGGGTCCTTTGACGTCTGGCTACCGCTAGGAGCGGACTGTTGTGAGCCACCCGCCCATATTGATGTTCTTCTTGTGCTACTGTAATTCGGATCGCGTATGAGATTATGCCGTCTTAAGGGCGCATCGCCGTGTTCTGGACATGGCCTGCGGAGGGCGAGAAACACGAACCTGTGCAACGGAGTCCGTGCGGGCTGTTGAGACCCCCCACCCCATGCTGATCCCCGGAGGGTGCTACTGTAGTGCAAAGACAGAGGACAAGTCAGATGCTGTGGCTTCACGATAAACGCGTCGAATCAACCCTCTCGGAGTGCCAACACGAGATCAGACAAAGATACTAACTTGTGCAGTGGCGTCCTTCCATAATTTATCGTCGATCTCCTAGCTGAGGATGGTGGCTTCAACATAGTGGTATAACGAAAGAATGTTGGCGACTGCCAATCATGGCTTTCGGGCACTAAACAACAGCACGTGATGTGACAGGTCGCGTCCGTCTTAAGCAAAAGTTAGGGGTAAAGGTATCTCAGAATCATTCGTCGAAGAATCTGGCGCAAGAATTTGATGGCGTATGTGGGGATACGTTATCCAAACGCTTGCTCTATCTGAATTCATATTACAGTTAGTCGGCTTTTCTTCCACCCCATGTGTGTCCTTCAATTTGCCTTCAGACTAGATCAGTTAAGTAGCACTAGACGCGGTCTGGTCTACGCTGATAAGTAATTCCTTCGCGCGGGGCGAGGCGAGATACGAGTATCCGGAGCACTTACAAAGTAGTGTAATAGGTGATCCACATATCATCTGGGGGAAAGTACGAGGATAGCTGAAACTTGCCAGCACGTATAAAGTCATTCAGGAAATTTCCTTGGACAGCATGGAATGCATCATGCATTGGTTGGCAGATGACAGCGCCGACTGGGCACACTCTTCGCTCACCATATGGACCAGGATGTGAGTTTGCTGGAAACATGGGGAATGGTACCTGAAAGCGCGAGGCGAGCGCAACTACGAATTGCGCCATGTCGCATTCATTCCTCACGAACAATCTTCATACAACTAAACGAGGCTCCAGTCGAAATATAGATTCGGCCATACGCGTATGGCGATCACCAACTCTTTCTCTAAAATTGCACCCGTCATGATAAACATAGTGGACAAAGGGTCGTACCCTACATGTGTGCTGCAAATCCTAGTGGAGAGTGCTATCAGTCTGGTGGAATCTGACTGATAACATGAGAGAAATACACTGGATCCAGCTAGAGAGGCCACGGGGGAGGTTTTGTAGGATCCAAATTCCCTACCCCCAATGTCTTCTTGCGGCGTGTCCATAATTATGCGAACAAGCCATAGTCTACGATACGAAACGATCGAATCATGTTCTCGAAGTCAGATTTCGCTGCCCTCCATCCTTCTTCTCCCACCGCTCCTCCATCCTGAGAAGATACAGGCACATTGAAGGTGACAACTAAGTCTGCGTTTTTGGCCTCCACGCGGAATAGACTCATGAGAATGCGAACATTGTCGGCTGCTGATTGATTGAACTTCGGCACCTTCTGGGAACCAGTGAGTACGATGGCCGAGGGGGTGTTGTCGCCCCGGTCGTTAGGAATGATAACGATGCTGTCACTCTGGCTGCTCTCTGCGGAGTTATCGTGGGCGAGCGAGTCAAAGTGAAATCTAGAGGCGACGTTAACGCACACGTCGAACATGGATGTTTCAATCAACTGACCTCACGGCATCGGTATTTTCTGTGGCCTCGACCCGCTCCAGGATCTCCACTATAACACTGATACCCGATTGTGGATATAGGAAAACTTCCTGGGTGTCTGGAATCTGACGCAGATCTCTGCGAGCATCTCAGGACGTAGACGGCGAATGAGGGATACTTGCTCGTACGAGGCATCGATGAGCGTTGTTGGCAATTTCGCCTTGATCGCTCCTCCGAAGAGGTCTCTTTCCGAAGACGGCACCTCCGGCTGCATACTGCACGACTAGGTCGTATGATACTAACGTTCACCATCAGTTCGTATCGCACCACCACTTCGTATCGTCACAGATGTCACATCACAGCGGTGCACTCCGACGAAGGTCTGGGAATGATTGGGACTCAGACGGACAAACATTTGGTCTCCGACTCGGCTTGCACGGCTGAGCGTGACGCCAACCAATTTTCTATCTTCTATACTACGATACCTGTAAGGTTGAAACTAGCACGAGAGGATATCAGTAACGTAGACGCTTCATGCCCAAAAAAAATCCTGGCGAAAGAGTCCCAAATTGCGGAGTAAATTGGGTGGTGGTGCGGTACGAGCTAATGGTGAGCGTTAGTACCACCACACGGTGATGTTTTGAAGAAGTGAAGATGGCAAGGGTCGGCAATCCGGCAGGTAATGCGAATTGGAGCGCCAAAGGTTATCCTACGTGGAATGTCCCTTCGTCAAGTCCTGTGGGTTGGCCACTATTTGTAGAGCCGGCCTCAGGCGACACCCATTCGGCGCGTGCAGCCGTTCCTGCGTGCGGCACTGCATTGCTGGACTTGGGGTAGACATAAAAGGAAGCTATCTGAAAAAGGCAATTTCTCAACGTCCGACAGTGACCGTTGTTGCGCAATGTACTGCAAAGTCGATCCAGTCTTTCGCGTAGACGTTCTGACCGGTGCCGCTGCACACAGATTCTAGTATTACGGTATACATAACTGATCGTGACGATGAGGCGCTCTCAGCAACGAGCCCGCAGTCATTATATTTATAGAGGGCTGAGTCACTGTGAGCAGTGAGTCATTCTCGTGATGCGATAAGTAGGTTGTCCTGACTCATTTCCTGAATATCAAACGGAACCTTCATCAAGGCATAGTACAATATGGCCAACGAACGCGAGCCTGAGATCGTCTTGTACGACCTAGCTTGCACCAAGAACATCTGCTTCTCGCCTGTAGTATGGATTATCCGCCTCATGCTCAACTATAAGCAAATTGCCTATAAGACCATCTTTCTCGAGTTCCCGGACATTGAACCTACGTTAAAGGGACTGTGAGTTCTCTACAACGTTCTGATGCGTAGAGAAATCATCTGAATCGAATTCCTCCAGTGGCGTGGTATCCCATGACTCTACGTCGAAGCACAAATACACGGTCCCCACCATCCACCACGTACAGACCAACACGTACATCATGGACTCGCTACGCATCGCGCAGTTCCTCGAGGCGACCTACCCCGACCCGCTAGTACCTCTAACCTCAGAGCTGGGAAGCGAGATCGTGGCAAAAGCCCGCTCCGCGCTCGGCCCTGCCTTCCGTACTTCACTCGTTCCGCGTGAGATCAACATCCTGTCGCCTCGATCGCAGGAGTACTTCCGGCGTACACGCGAGGCCTCGCTTGGCCACCCGCTCGAGGACCTGCTCGTCCCGGAGAAGGAGGAAGAAGCCTGGGAGGCGGTAGCGGACGCTATGCAAGCCTTGGGCGAGTTGATGCTCACGAACAAGGCGGAAGGACCGTTCGTGCTGGGCGCGTCGCCGAGCTACACCGACTTCTTTCTTACTGGATCCCTCCAGACAGCCAGAGAGGTAGACGAGGCGGTGTTCCAGAGATGCATCAAGTATCCTGGTTTCAAGGAGGTTTACGAGGCTTGTCTGCCCTACATGGAGAAAAGGGATTAATGATTGAGCGAATAACATCACGCCTCCAACTCACCGTTGGGGAGGGAGAAATCGACGAAGAAGAATATATGAATATTGTATAGTATCAAACACTAGAGAACAAAGACTCTGTATCCGAGACACCCATCGTATTGCAAAGTTGCAATGTAAGACGTTTGCGACCGGTTCAGCAATACCAGGAGATTGCGGCGCATCGAAGCTCTACAGGTCCATAATTGCACCACGCGACCACTATACCGATGAAGACAATGGCGCTTGGTAGAGCCAGCACTCATACATGGGTACATGGGGTGGAAGGCCGGCCACCTTGTCATTCGAGGAAAACAAGCGGTTGGAAAACATGTTGATACATACGGCATCACCTTAAGGCTTACACGCCATCGAGTTCTTGCTCTGCTTCCGGTTCTTCAACAATTCGCTCGCGTATGGGCGTACTTCCTGCTTTCGCTTCCTTCTTCCGCTTGGCAGACTCCTTGAGCTTCTCCCACCGCTCGCGGAATTTGGCAATCATAGCTTTCTGTGAAGTTCGAGATCAGAAGCAGAAGCAGCTGTTAGCAACCCGTGAGCTGTATTTGCAAAAATGTGGGAACAGACTTGTTTCTCGTTGTCCGCCCTTAATCCCCGCACTTCGTCTTCGAGCTCTTTGATACGGCGAGTGTACTGGGCTTCCCGGCCCGGGGTTAAGCCAGGTATTGGTATTGGTGGAACATTGAGGTTGAGTGAACTGAGGTCGATGGGCGGTCGTTGTCCCGCCATTGTCGAAGCTCCCATAGCCCGCTGAGCCTGCGCAATCAAAAGGTTCATACAGCTCCTCGGCATCGTAAATTAGCAATCACACTCACTTCTCTACGGGCCATAACGATGCTCTCTCGCAGGTGTAGATCTTGGTCCTTGCGCAGTTGTATGACTCGTTCGGTAGCTTCCAAACGAGACTGCAGTGCTTCAATCTCTGCCTTCAGGGCTGCGTTTTCTCTCTTTTGTGCCGCCAATGACGGCTCAGAACCCGAGGGGACGAGGCAAAACGACTCGGAGAGCTCATCACCTATTATTCATTAAGACGAGTTCATATAGTATAATCAGGGCAATTTACCGACGTCCAGCATGTCGTCGTCGAATTCGTCTTCTAGTGTTGCGGCTCGTGCTAAGCCAGAGGATCCCGTGAGAGATGGGGGATACGTTGTGCGACTCTTGGTCATGCCTATCCTTCGCTTGAACCTCGACACCAATGGTTCGTCCCCATCCGTATCGCTACTCAAACTACCGTCTCTGGGCTTCCTAGATGAGGAGGCAGAGTTGTGAGGGGAATCGCCATTCTCCAGGCCTATTGCGGTGGCAAAGGCTACAGGCTGTGAAAGGTTATCCAGCATGCCTTGCATGATATGCCAAAATTGATTGAAAGCATCCCCCGGGTCTGACTAGAAGGAAAGTGTGTTCAACGGCTGAAATAAAATAATTATCGGTGGACATACCCTTTGGCCGCCTAGTAACATAAACGACTCATCTACCGTATTCTGGAGATCGTGTGGACGGACCGGAGGGGGAGATGGTATTTGTCGAGGTAACTGAGCAGGGTTGACCGCGGGCGTAGCTTGCTGTGGTTCTGGCTTCTGGCGCTGGGATGGATCCTTGCCCTCTTCTCTCAACTTCGCAATTTTTCTCTGAAGGTCCTTCCCAGCCTTGTTGTGTTTGTTATATAGCATCCTCAGTGTTCGTTTCGCCTATGATACACCTAATTTAGTTTCACCGACGTGACTGAAGTATGTCGACGCTGAACTGATTCATCATTGCTTTGCTCGGCAGCAGCCATGTATCCCTCAGCGGCCTTGTAATGTTCCTCCGCAGCGGGGATAAGGTAGCCTTGTGCTAGATGGTCGTCGGCGTTCGCAGCATGTTGATGTGCCTAAGGCATCGGATTCAGCAAGTTCCTTCGCTGGAAAGATGCGACGAGAAGTAATCACTGCATTCATGGGCATTTCTGGCGAGGACATGAGGGATGAGTGTTACAGCCAAGTTACAGCCTTTACTAGCTTTAACAAGCAGTGCGCGCTTTGCCGCCCTGCCGGTTCATGCATGTGGCGCGCCTCCCTCCCCCCTATCCACTTATTGAGCCTTCTCGACTGTCGACGCAGGAACAGCCGCTTCAGGTCATCTGTAAATTCAGATTTATTGTATTGCGCCACTACAAGTAGTATTGAGCACCGGAATATCAGTATCAGTATCCGGCTCGCTGCATGACAGTCAGTCAGCATGAACGTGACATACGGATGTGACAAACGTGACCTCTGCGGATACCGTTACTCAGCCTCCTCATCTCTTCTACGAACTCCCTCATTTACCCTAACGAACTACACCATTTCTGATTGCTTCTGCCTCATTTCCAGCTTAGTTGCAGGTCAAGTCCCTCACCACACCGACTGCTCATCGAGAGTATCGACCGTTTAGTCATGTCAGTAGCGCCGGGCCCAGCATTGTACGTCTTCTCGCAGCTTTGTGGAACTTGGAGACTTATTATATGCGCAGGAAGAAGAAAATAAGAGTTACTGGTGAGACGAAATCGCACTTAATTGCTGCATTGTATCCCCATGCATCGTGGGGGCAGTCACTGGACAACAGAGTCTCAACGGCGTTCTTTAGTTGTGGCCGCGGACGGCCTTTCAAAGCGCGATGTTTTCCGCCTTCCAGATCCGTTTGCAGTGATCACTGTCGATGCTGAACAAACTCACACGACCAGTGTCATCAAGAAAACACTCAACCCTTACTGGAACGAGAGCTTCGATATGTATGTGGCATGCCATTCGTTCTTTGGCTTTCTGTCGTCTCATTCATCGTCATTAGCACGGTCCAGGACTCCTCAGTCATCGCCGTACAAATCTTCGATCAAAGGAAGTTCAAACGTCGCGATCAAGGATTCCTAGGTGTGGTGAATGTAAAGGTTACGGATGTTTTGGATCTGCAATTGGGCGGTCATGGTGTGTCTGCCAAATATTGTCTTATCATCATCTTTCTATATGCCCCGCCGTAGAGATGCTCACGTTGGACCTCAAAAAGTCCAACGATAACCTGGTGGTTCACGGGAAACTCATCATCTATCTCTCCACCAATGTTACGCAACCTATCTCGAACCCGGGTCCTTCTCAAAGCGGCTCGCTTGCCACTGCCTTCGCCGACATGGGCTTGAACGCGACTCCCGGTTCCCCCACTTCCAGTCATGCTAATCTGACTCCCTCAACGTCCACAACGGCCGCTCTTTCCCGAACCCCATCTTCCCACGCCACAGGTCCTGACGCTGGAAATAGTGCCCATATCACGATGCCCACACCTAACCTTCCTGTTGTCACTCCTGGACAAGAGGATCCTCAACAGCAGCAGCAACCAAATCCGTCGACGAGCCCCGGCTCGCGCCCGGTCAGCGCGACTAGCCCTGTCGTTGGCGCCGGTTCATCGGCCCCTCAACCACAACCTTCTCCCGCAAGCCAATCAGGCACCCCTCAAATGCGTAACTTCAATCCAAATGTAGATCAATATGGTCCATTACCTGGCGGCTGGGAACGTCGCATTGATCCTTTGGGCCGAACGTACTATGTCGATCACAACACTCGCAGCACGACTTGGAACCGTCCTTCAGCCAACCCAGCCGTTAACACCAGCACTCAAGATAGCGAGACGAATGCAGCCAGAGATCAGCATTCCAGGCGAATTCTGGCTGATGACCTTCTGGAAGCTAATAACGCCAATAACGCTCGTAGTCAGTCGGGCACACCTGCGCCCCCAGGTCAAGCAATTGGGCCTGGTGCTATCGCTGCTGGAAACAATGCTACGACTGCTGGCTCTGGACCTCTCCCGAATGGATGGGAAGAGCGATATACGCCTGAGGGACGCCCCTACTATGTGGATCACAACACACGGACTACCACCTGGGTGGACCCGCGACGCCAGACTGTTATCCGAGTCATGGGGCCCAATGGACAAGGCGCTGCTTTACAGCCCCAGATATCACAACTCGGACCTCTGCCCTCGGGCTGGGAAATGCGTCTCACTTCCACCGCCCGTGTCTACTTCGTCGATCACAACACAAAGACCACGACATGGGATGATCCTCGCCTCCCATCCTCCCTCGACTCCAATGTCCCTCAGTATAAGCGTGACTTCCGTCGCAAGCTCATCTACTTCCGAAGTCAGCCCGCAATGCGTGCGCAACCTGGTAACTGTCAAATCAAGATCAGACGCAATCACATATTCGAGGATAGTTATGCTGAGATTATGAGACAAACCCCCAACGATCTCAAGAAACGACTGATGATCAAGTTCGACGGTGAGGATGGTCTAGATTACGGTGGTCTCTCAAGGTGCGTTGATAGCCTCTGCTGAAGTCCGAACTGACTAGACGTTTTCGTTCAGAGAATTCTTCTTCCTGCTTTCGCATGAAATGTTCAATCCTTTCTACTGCCTATTCGAATATTCCGCTCACGACAATTATACCCTTCAAATTAACCCAGCCTCGGGGGTCAACCCGGAGCATCTCAACTACTTCAAGTTCATTGGCCGCTGTCTTGGTCTCGGCATCTTCCACCGTCGCTTCCTGGACGCATATTTCATCGTCAGTTTCTACAAGATGATACTCAGGAAAAAAGTGACTCTTTCTGATCTGGAAAGTGTCGATGCTGAACTGCACCGAGGCTTGACGTGGATGCTGTAAGTAAATGCGCGCGCGATTGGACCACAGCACCTGACCTTTTCCTAGGGAGAACGATATCACTGATGTCATCGATGAGACATTCACTGTTACTGAGGAACGATTTGGTGAAATGGTCACAATCGAACTCAAGGCTGGAGGCGCAGACGTCCCTGTTACCCAGGATAACAAGAAAGACTACGTTGACCACGTCGTGGAGTACCGAATCTCCAAGCGTGTGAAGGAACAATTCGAAGCATTCATGTCTGGTTTCAGCGAGTTGATACCGCAGGATCTCATTACCGTCTTCGACGAGCGCGAACTAGAACTGTTGATCGGTGGCATGTCCGAGATTGATGTGTAAGTCATCAGTTCCGTTTCTCATCGCCATTACTCATCATGGTATATAGTGATGACTGGACGAAGTACACCGATTACCGAGGTTACGAGATGAATGACGAAGTCATCCAGTGGTTCTGGAAGTGTGTGCGCAGCTGGCCTCCAGAGCGAAAGTCTCGTTTGCTGCAGTTTGCTACCGGAACATCCCGTATCCCAGTCAATGGATTCAAGGATCTGCAAGGATCTGATGGTCCCCGTCGATTCACAATTGAAAAGGCTGGCGATCCTTCTCAATTGCCTAAGAGTCATACCTGTTTCAACCGCATCGACCTTCCTCCGTATAAAGACTATGCGAGCTTGGAACAGAAGTTGACGCTTGCTGTTGAGTAAGTGCTTCTACCCTCTCACCCTTTATGGCATGCTTAATGTGGTCGCTACAGGGAAACCGTTGGCTTCGGTCAAGAATAGAAGCTTTGCTTTTTTATACCTTCTTCTATTGGTGGACTGTCTACTGGATTGCATCTCCTATCTATGTACGCCCTCCCCATTTATCATCTCTTTTGACTTGCCTGTATGACCGCGCGGTCATACAACCGTAGTAGTAAAACATGTACATCAACCGTCCCAATAATAATAGTCTGTACCGGAGTTACAGTATCAATATCCATGCAATTTACGCTAGTTTATGAAGTATGCTGTATAGTATAGTGCAAGTGCTGACGGAAAGCCTCATCGGTTCATCGTTGTTTCTCAAACGCAAACGCGATATAGATGTCTAACTCGCGGTTAGATGGCGTAGTATAAAGAAGAAACTGGTAGCGTACTGGCTGCTTCCCATTGATCTTCGTCCATCGCGCTCTCTCCGTTGTCATCCACTACCTTCATGCGCAACATGAGAGGCTTGAACTCCGGATGTTCCTGATGCTCCTCGAAGACTTGGTGAAACTCCTTCATGTACAAGAGGTTCAAGTGATACTCCGCAGCCATTCTAGGATTGATGTGATCAGCGGAATCGCTCGCTTAGACGTGAAAGGCTGAAACTCTCACTGGACAAAGTTATCCCAATGGACGACGTATTCAGGAACGTTCTCAACAGCATCTTTCAGGAAGAACCAATACTTATGCCCAAATATAGGGCGTCGGTCCCGACTCTCGAAAGAGATTTTGTACACCGAGTTTCCGAAGGACAGGTCTTCTTGTGAAGGAGGGATGGCATCTAGCTGTGAGCTGTGAACACAAAATGAATGAACGGATAAAATATTGAAGCACTGAATATAACGGACAGTAACAATTCGGCGTTAGGTATTGTGCCTATGAAAACACCACCAGGCCTAAGCCATCGGCTGACATTCTCAAGCATGCACCGAGCCTTTTGTACATTTTCAAACGCGTAATGCATACAGAACTGCATTGATACCACATCGAATGGCTCCGCAAGCCTGGCGGGAGGTATGACCTTGCTGAGGGAAGTTGTGTAACAATCGACCGCTGCAAACGTTGCAGCGAACTTGGGGGCCCTGAGTGACTCCCATCGTGATCGTGCTTGGTCAACTGATACGGCCGCGATGTCTATCGGAGAAGTGAGCAAACGTGTGAGTGTAATTGGGAAGGTGTTGTATTTTAGTGCTACCGGAAAGAGGGAAGGACCTACCAACACCAATCAGCTCCTTCACACGTGCCTTGGCCCACTTCGTCATGTCGCCTCCCTTTCCACATCCCATGTCAAGAACTTTCCCCGAAGAGGTTCGACCAGAAGATCTCCCCCTAGCGTGCCCATTAGAAGATGCGGAACCCGCACCGGCGGCCAGTGCAGGATGAGCAAAGCGTGTTATTAGCACCGACTTGACCCAGTTATTGAAATTCTTCAAGCCGATGATTGGTGATTCTTGCCGTTGCACCACGCCGACTTCTGGCCTGGCATTGTCTAGGGACAGCAGGGTGCCAGCGGTTAGCAAGACGGCAGCTTAAGACGTAGCGGAACTCTCACAATGCTCAACCACTACTCCCACGTCACCACCCAGCTTCTTGGCTGGGGGCTCCCCCTCACCCTCAGGACTGTGCCCGCGTTTCCGTTTCGTCAATCTGGAGGTACCTGCGCCGCGAAATTCTGCAAACATCTCCAACTCGCTTTGTGACAACGGTACCAGCACAGAACCGGCCGGTGTGATTCGGTTGCGTGGGTTGTAAGGAACGTTCGATCGGTTCGGTTGGGGGGGAGGGGGCATGTTCGTTGGAGGGTTCGACGACCACTGTGGAAGAGAAGCTGAAGGCGTCTGAGTCTGTGCAGGGAATGATGGGGAAACTGGAGACTCCCGTATGGGCGAATCACCGAACAAATTTCTAGCAGAACTAGTACCGGTACTTGTCGCTGAACTAGGTGAAGATAGGGCAGGGTGAGCCGCTGCTAGCGGGTCACTTCCACGACGTGAGAAAGTAGACGAGGAACTGTGTGGGTTGCGGGATGAGGTGGCGGTCGCGACGCTCAGATTCGTCGACCGAGACAAAGGCTGGAAAGCCGATAACTTGTCCTCAAAATCGACGGCGTGTGCAGGGTCAGCATTCAACAAATGAGAGAGGCCCGACGATGGTCTTGGTAGAGGGGGCGTGCGTAGAGTCACGGTCGGTTCCTGGGACTCGGAGTTGAGCAAAACTGAAAGGTCAGTCGCGCGACGGCCCAGGGAGGGGCTGCTCGTCGCAGATGATGGTGGTTGCGGAGGAAGAGGGTTCGTAGAAGTAACTGGCGAATTCAAGACTGCATCTCGGACAGGATCAAAAGCAGGCATTTTGTCAGATTTTTCTTTTCTCTCGATTCTCGCTCACTTCCAAGTTTCACAACAAGCGCCCATAGCTGACTAATCACTATACTCGCCAGCAAGTGCTCATTCTGATTGTCGACGCAGTGGAGGACCGTTGAGCTAGAATCTGGTGAACCGTTTTGATGTCTTTGACTGGCTTCTCATATGCCGAAAGTGAAACAGCAGCCTTACAAGCACCGCTTCACCAACGTCAGTCAATCATGAAATCAAGGAGACTTCAGCTCATGTACTACACTTAGCCAATCCAAGCGAAGGTATTGGCGTGGGGTGTCTGCTTCTCATGATCCTCCCTGTATATTGACCACAAGACATTGTTGACCCGGAGATAATATGATGCACGTGGAAGATAATTTGATCCATGCAGCGCGATTCGCCGTCACGGTCGTAAGAATTTGGTCGTGTCATTTCAGAATGTCCGCATGTCACGTCGTTTACTTGGCTGCCCGGTCTCGAACGTGATCGCACTCCTTACGACAGTCGAAGGGGCATTGTTCGGGCATGTTTGTAGTTCTTGTCGTCCAGGAATCACTGCATAGCATCACCTCTGTGATCCTCACAGTATGTTCGCGACGCCCAGAGTTTTATGTATTGGTGCACGTTGCAATATCTTCAATCGTCTCCATCATGACAGTACATGAGATACTACAACTTGGACCCGTTTTGCCACTTCGCCAACCAGTTCACCATGTCGTCCGTAGAGCGCTGTCATCCGATCAGTCCCAGTTCAGCATTTTAGCACAAAAGACAAACCTCAAGGTACGCAATCTTCGCCCGGATAGTGTCCAAAACTTGCGACAGCGAGAGGTTGTATTTAGATTTGTCCTTGTCCTAGAACGGCGGTCGTGAGCGATCTCTCACGGCATTGTATTCTACTTCAGGAACGCACCGCGAAGAAGTCGACAATCTCCTTGTAGTCTTTCTCAGTTGACAAACTGTTGAATGACATCTACAATGCAACGCTGCTCAGCCGGCGGCCTCGGCAATCGACGGACAATGACTGACCTCCACAAGGTACTTGAGGGTGAAGTTGCCCTCGAAACGCTTATATAACTACGCAATCTATCAGCACGCAACGCTCGCGAACAGCGGCAGAATAAACTGACGGTGTCGTAATTGTCCTTGAAGAACTGTGCAGCCGGTCGGCGGGCCTTGACGTTCGTCTCCAGCCCGCGGAAGAAGTACACGACGTCCTGATCGCGTGATTTGTTGAGGATATACTGGAAGGTCTCCTGGAGCAGTGCATCGTCCCGAGTTTGGCAGAGAGAAACACTGCGGACGGTTAGACGGCAGCGAACCGAGATCCAAGAACGATGACTCACATTGCAGCTGTCCTGGCGCTCGGTGCTTTGGGTTTGTCATTGATCTGCATCACGGCATCGTATTCCGCGCGACCGCCGTGTCGTACGGCCTAACCAGGCAGATGGAGTCACCGCCACGCTTTATATAGCACATCAAACGCACCATGCTGTATATGATCCTTTGCAGATCAGCGGGGATCTTGGCATCTTCTCCCGTCTTCATATACTCAGCAAACCGTGCTCGCAGTTCGGCGACAACCCTGCACAAAGAGCGGGCATCGTCAGCCTCGTAATCACCGAATGGCATATGCTATGCATGCAGCAAAATTACGAACTTCGGTTCGCCTGCCTGGGCAGCACCTGAGATAGCGAGCGTCCGCAGTTGGCGAATGTCCGCAGATTCATCGTCGGCGTATTCGAAGCCCAACTTATCCACAAGAGGCACGAACAGGGCCTAAAGACGGTGATGAAATGAGATTTGTGTACCGTGTCACTCGTGTTACACAGGACGGTCCAACGTACCCGGCGGAAGTTGTTGATGAGTTCAATGGCTTGATCGTTCTCCCACCAGATCGATGCGAGAGAGCCAAGATTCTCAGCGATACCAGACCAGACGAGATCTAACGGCCATGTGCATGAGGAGCTGTATGGGAACTTGGTAATGGAATAGACGGCTCACATTCTTGCTCGTTCCTAAGGCCGCTGACTAGGGTCAACGCGCTGCTCAATTTGGCATGGCCAGCGCGAGCGAGTTGCATGGAGTCATGGACCAGCCCAATGCGGTCATTGAGTGAGAAGGGCGAGGGCTCCTTCGCCGCCTCCTCGGCGATCTTAGCGAGACGTTCAGGCGTATAAAGCACTCGGTCTGCGTAATTGTTCGATAAATCATCAGAAGAACCCAGGAGTGATGGTACGCACAAACACCAGTCGTGCCGGCGTTCAGCTTGAAGGTCTTGCTGGTATCGAGAGGGTAAAATTTCTCGCGTTCTTCGAGGACAGGCTTCTTGTCCACCGTGGCGGTTCCGTTGGCGTCGACGCTCAAGATACTGAGGGGCACGTTCCTTCATCGCCGACAAGCATCATTAGATTTGCCCAGCATCAACAAATGAACTGGATTCACCAGATGGTTTCGTTGTCTTTGGGATTAGCATGGCCGGTCTCTAGGAAACGATCTTGACGGACATTAATGCCTTCAGGGGTTTCTGTCAC
Organism: Sanguinoderma rugosum; assembly: GCA_017499575.1. Taxonomy (NCBI): domain Eukaryota; kingdom Fungi; phylum Basidiomycota; class Agaricomycetes; order Polyporales; family Polyporaceae; genus Sanguinoderma; species Sanguinoderma rugosum. The sequence continues at coordinate 3,110,405 of VTPW01000001.1, read as the reverse complement.
GGTCAACACGGGGAACCCGATCTATGTGGAAGAGTGGGGGATCAAACGCTGTCCGCTAACGGTGTTGGTGTTATGAAACGCACCTTGGTGATCCAGTTGTCCATGAGCTTGACGACGTCAACGCCTATGTACATGCGGCCCTCAGCTTGTAATGATGGTGGAGAACAGTGTGATGCCTACCGGTGGATTCGCTGATGCCTTGCCAAAGGTCGGTGGTCACACTGTTAGCGTATAGTTTCTTCTTCAAGTAGATCGAGACACCCTTGAGGAAGAGATCTTCTCCGACATAGTTGGACAACATGCGCAATACTTGAAAGGACACGGCGTGACTCCAGGTTATCGATAATGAGTCTAGCAGCACATACCAGAGGCAGCTTTAGAGTAGGAGAGTGCATCGAAAATCTGCAATATAACACGGACTATTAGCGCGCGTACTTCATATTTGGGAATGAATGTGGAGTTGACCTGGTTAATGTGATTGGCATCCGGGCAGTCGACCTCGATGGGGTGGGACGAGAGTTTGGCATCGAGGGCGAGGGCGCGGTTCAAGTGCCCAGAGATGAATTCTGAGTCTACTTTCCATTCGGGGAATACCCTGAGAGACGCCGAATTCAGCATTCATACAGACGTGAGGCGAAGACTCGTACTTGTCTAGAGAATAGAGGAATGAAATGAGATTGACAATTGCGATCCAAAGGGTGCAAACGACATACCAGCGATGATGACTTCTCCCATCTATAGATTGAATGAGAATCGCTTAGCACCGTCAAACTTATTCCAGGCCGTGCAGTATGAACTCACCAAGGTCGCAAAACCTGAATGGAATGACATCAAACACTAATCAAAGAAAGTATAGTAGAAACGCACCTTCATTGAGGTACAAGTAATTCCACCATTCCATGGTTGTAATATTACCGAACCTAGTGTCGCCTCCTCAGTATTACATTCGAGGAGATCGCAGCGGAGCAATATGAAGCCATACCACATGTGGGCCACTTCGTGACTTTGAGTGGTGGCGACTTGTTTCATGGCTGCGAGGTCGCCTCGTTCTGGGTTGAAGAGAAGTGCGATAGTGCGACCAGTGATGAGACCCCAGTTCTCCATGGCACCGGCGTCAAAGTCGCTGGCCTGTCCGATCCATCAGCGACGCTAAGCGAATACAGAGTTAAACGTACAACAAGAGTATCCAGCTTAGGCAAGGGATAAGCGACATCGAACACTTGCTCATAGATGGGGAGAACTTTGGCGGTCACGTCCAGCGCAAATTGAGCTTGGTGGATGATGTCGGGGGTAGCTGATCAAAATCGCATCCATCAAGTCGTGAAAGCTGGGTTCTAGAGTATGTCTACGCACCATACATGCGAAGGGGGAGCTCCTTTCCTGTCAGGGGACTGGTGATGATCTTCTCCAAGTGCGCAAAGGGTCCATTCGCCCATGCAACGATGTAACTCGACATCGGCGGGGTCGGCTGGAATTTGGTGATTTTCCATTCCTCCGAATGATCGAGAGTGGAGAGGAGCTTTCCGAGGGCAGAGTCGGCTTCGACGTTTCCGGGTTTGTACACCTCCTCCGAGACGGAGGGCATGTTGCTCAAACTGACGGTGTTCGCGCGTGATACCATGGTAATCTCGAAGGTGGCCTTAAGTAAAGGTTCATCCCAGCACGGGAATGCATGTCTGGCAGATGTGGGCTTGTCACCGAGTTAATTGATGCGAATGACGGTCATAGATATAAGGACACACCTCGAATTGAGTCAAAGCATAGTACTTGAGCTTCCCTTCTTCCTCCCAGGAGGACTTGTAGTAGCCGGTCATGCTGCCAGTCAACGGCCCAGAGAAAGAGATCTGGAACTGCGCCTTGGATCCGGCAGGCAGAGGCGTAGGGAAGTGGAATACAGCGCGTTCCTGGGTGGCATCGAAAGATTGGTCGGATTGGAATTGCTCTTTCTGCAATGCATCTGAGTACACCGAGGCCGTGCCCAACTCGAGTTCAGCAGTGTTCAGCACAACTTTGGAGGTTTCCTTGACCACATCGAGGCTAGTAATCTTGAGCACGAATGAAATCGTCAGATGATGAACGATACGCACTGGGCCTTCACGAAACCATTGAATGTCTGCTTCTCCAGATCGGTTTGGATGGTAACCTCATAATGGGTCGGCTTGAGGTCGAGGGGAAGCCGGTACTCGTCTGTAGCTCCTGGTATCGCGGTTGGAGACATTCTCGTGCAGTAAAGACGCTTTAATCCGCTAGAAATAATTCTCTTGGGGACTGGTTGGAATTTGGAGGTAGTAAAGTTCCGTTTATAATTTGCAAGAGTCAAGGATGACAGTGCGGCCTTGGAAGCACATGCTTGGTTGCGGCATGAACTTGTGACCCATTGGCGTGCTAGTGTGCACGAGATACGCATCAAAGAGTGTGGATGCGCGTCGAAAATCGCGTTACGCGGACGGTCAAGGTCGGGGTCTTATTTACGTGAAATTTCGGCCACACGAGAGACACACTGTCCCGCGCCGACGATCATAAGCACCACGCAATCACATTCATAATTTTCTGCGACTTGGACAGCAAACTGCACGCTTGACCATGACGGATACCGCAACAACCGGGGGACGCGCCAGAGGGCGGAGCGGGATTGAGCGCAGAACCCACCACTACCGTGCCTTTGAAACCCTCGGCTTGTCGACCGTCCCCAAAGTCAAGCTCTCCAACACAGAACTTGGTGTTCAGCAAAGGTCCTGACACAATTCTGCATGTATATACACGGTGCATGCCTTGGTCTCGCTCGCCTTCTAAGCTTACGTCCTCACAAAGCCTCAGGAACACTGGATCTTGATGGCTTGATGGCCTGCGTACAGCTACCAACCTCCTGGAAGCTGCGTATCGATAATAGCAGTGAGCACCTCAACCACAACTGATGCGCGTAGGGGTTCTCCGACGTTGACAATGATGTTGACGCATGGATAGTCAAAGTTCTTGCATACATCCGCCCCTCACCATTGAAGGGAATGCCCTTCTGGGAACTGATATGCCAGAGCGACTCACAACCGGTACTTCTGACCGATTTCGGATTGTTGCATCACTGCCTCGTGCTAAGCGCCAGCTGCCCTATTTAATAGGCAAGCCCACGAACCCCCAGAACTCTTAGGCACCGATGTTGGAACGACATGATAACAAGGATGTTGCCATCTTCTGGGACTATGGTGAGTCACCTATGCAATCACTCAATGTTATTGGAACTAAACAGGCACCAGAGAATTGCCATGGACCCTCAGCCATCTCGGGGTACGATGTAGTCGGGAGCATCCGTAATGTGGCGCACAAGTTCGGTAGTGTCAAGCTCTTCAAAGCATACCTTGAACTCTCAGAACAGTCAATGTCACCCCGGTTATTGACCCTACGGTCTGAGCTACAATCGTCAGGGGTTTCCCTGACCGACTGTCCCCATAACGGTCGTAAGAATGTTGCGGACCAGATGATAATGGGTATGTAGATCGCTAGTTCCGTGCATCTAATCCCGTTGAGGAGCTGACCACCGTAGTCGACATGTTGGCCTATGCCATCGACCGACCTGCGCCCGCAACCATTATCCTTATTTCCGGAGATCGAGACTTCGCCTATGCAGCATCGGTGCTACGACTAAGACGCTACAGCGTGGTCGTAATATCCCTCACCAATCCGGGAGCACACCCCAGCCTGAAGGCCCAAGCAAATACTTGCCTAGACTGGAACGCCGACATCATGAGCAAGGTTGAAGAGGAACATTGCCACTCAACTCAGAGGCATGAATCAATGTTCGCGGAAGAGATCAGTGGACCGGCTGGGGTTAGACGACGGAGCAGTACAATATCAACAGCAGCGGACATCTTGTTGGCTCCTTCTGTCCATAGGCGGGAAAATAAACCCTCTGGACCAATTCGCCACAAGAGAGACAACAGCGTCAATCATCGGAATATTGCTGTAAATGTCGACAAGGCTACTCAGACTCATGGCAATTTCATTGACACTCCTTGTACTTGTCAAGCTACGTTGGTACCCGAACACCTCAAAGAGGACTTGGAATTGCCTGACACGCGGTCACTCCGCGAGCATCAAATTGAAGGCATCCGCGGTAGTGTAACCCCAGCTCTTGAAGCCTCCTCTTCTGCCAAAGCCCACCTCCCTTCGTGGCCATTTTCACCACCAGGCCCTGCGAATAGTGGAGAGGATTCACCCCTCTCAACCCAGAACGAGGCCTTAGCCGTATCGGACAACCCCCAGCCACTAGACGCTACTGCTTCTGAGCGGATCAGGGAAGAGACGGTACCACTAGATGACTTTCCACTTCCAGTGACCATGTCACAGCGAGTAGAGGCCTTCAAGAAGATGGTCGTGCTTCTTCGGCAGCAAGAACAATACCGTTCCCTACGCCCCGCCCTCGCATGCGAGCTTGTTTCAGCCGGCGTGGTCTCCCAGGCTGGCGCTCATGACTTTCAGGATTATCTGTATCTGGCCGAATGTTTTGGATTGATCGAACAAGGAGGATCGAAGGCTGAAGCTTGGGTTTCGTTGCATCCACAATGGCAAGATAGTGACGAGTACGAGAATATCTTCCCACAATCGCTCGCCCAACCTTCTACGAATGCCGATGAATCAATCACACCCGAAGTCATCGTCGTAGATGACACACCTATATTCACTCCACAGTCTACACCACTCTCCCTTGCGTCTTGGTGTGATATGGCTGGTTGCAGGGTTGTACCGTTGCCTGACGTTGGTCCCACGAAGCAAACAAATCCCCCAGATACTACCAACAAGGACAATGCAGCTCCCATTACCGACTCTACATTCCACCTATCCGCCCAAGCTCCTCCATTTGTCCCGCCCATTCCACTTCAGATTCGTTCGGCCGCAGCTCCTCCTGCTACTATGCCAGGGACTCCAGTACCTCCTCATTTCATTTTGCTGGTAGATATTCTTCTTCGGTATAGTGCCGAGGGACTTTTCATGGTGTCACGCTCTAAGGTCGCGATCGAACTTATGGCCAAGAATAAGTTGATCTACCAACAAGCAGGAGTGTCACGATTCGGTGAATATGCCGCTCTAGCCCAAAGCAGTGGGCTTGTCGAGCTAGGTACCTCCGAAGGCGGTGACTCATGGATCAGTCTTTCCCTGCCCATTGCATCAGATTGTCCTTCACCCTCGGTATCCCCGCCAGAAACCTTGAGTCCACCGATAACGCAGCCTGGTCCCTCCTTATTAAACTTTCATCTCCCTACTCCTCGCCCTAGTAAACCACTAACGACCCCAGAGCCAGCACGAACAAAAGTGGCCCCGCATTTCTGGCCGTTGATTGACATCCTAGAGGAACACAGAAGAAGGGGTATACCTCAACCTCTTCGTTCCGTTGTTGCCCAAGAATTACAACGCCACAACGTTTACAAGAAGGCGGGTGTCACCAAATTCCGAGAGTATATCGCTTTAGCGGAAAGTGCACAGATAGTCACATTGGGTGGGACGAGCGGCCGCGACTGGGTATCTTTTGACTCAGATTGGCTGCAGAGCTACGGTTAGAACTGCTTGTAATCTTATATGTATATTTATTTCAACGTACCTTCAATAATTGTATCTGTGTATGTATTGAATATTGAATATTGAGACTTCATGGTCGAGGGAATACGCATGACGAGATCATCTTCTAGTACTTGAGATTTCCTCCTCTGGTCGCGCTGTGGGGCACCTGGACAGTCGACGGCGCGTTGCCTGAAACAACCCAGAGGTCCGGTACCGCGTAGTAAGAGACACAAGTGGGGCGTAATAAAGAAGTCTTATAACATACAAGAATAAATACAGTCACAGACGTCGTACAGGACAAGAGGTAGAGGCTAATGATACTTGCCATACAACCGTAGGGTATTGCATGTACTCGAATGAAAAAGAAACCATTATAGAAATGGGGGATGGGAACTATTTCCGTGCAGTCTACATGATATGCTTCTTTGTCAGAGAAGTTGTAACCCTCAGTGTCTTGGGCTGACCTTCTTCCTTCCTGTCGAAGACTTGGATGTTGCTTTCGCAGCGGGGGTCGCCTTCTTAGGCGGGGCTTTCTTTGCTGCTGTCTTAGCTTTCTCTGGCGCAGAAGTTCCAGTAGCAGCCTAAGTTGCGTTAGAATTGAAGCAGCGGATGAAACTAGAGAATAAATACTTTCTTAGCCGCCCCTCGTTTGGAGGCAACTGTAGTCTTCTTAGTAATGGTAGTAGCTTTCGGTTTTCCAGCAATGGTTTTCTTTGCAGGAGCAGCCTTGGTCGCAGATTTGAGAGGTGCAGCTTTCTTCGCAGCCGCATTGGTACGAGCGGTGCCGCTTGGTTTAGATGCGGCTTTGGAGGTGGCAGTCGTTCGAGGAGCTGGCTGAGGTTTCTTGACCGTTGCAACGGCCGGGGCCCTTGATTTGCTTGTTGCAGGCTTTGCCGCGGCTTTCGCCTTTACCGGAGGTTTCGCTTTCGCAGCTGGTTGCTCCTAAAAGGTCATCATAAGCGAGGTACGGGGGCGTTCCCCCTTCACGCATCGCCTACCTCATCACTGCTCTCAGGCTCTACATGTTTGTTCTTTGGCGCGAGCTTTACTCTGCCCGATGGACCTTTGTGAAACGTCTTTAAGTGAGTGGGAGGCGGCTTGAACATGAGGAACGTAAGACCTTTGGGGAGGACGAAAATTCCCTTCTCGCTCCCGGACCCCAGGGCCTTGGAGAGCTGTGAGATCTGCGCGGCACCAATTTCAAGGTTGTATTTCGTTTCGACGAATCTGCAATACGTTCGTGGGTACAAGTTAGAATCCACAACGACATGACTCGTACTTCTTGATTTGAGGCCGAGACACGCCAATCCGAGCATCCTCCTTGTGCGCGCCAATGCACTCCTAGAGACAGAGTCGATTAACATTAATTCTCATTAACCAACAGCGGGGAAGAACGCGTGTCAGATGGCAGAGCACAGCGTAGAAACGCCAACTTGATCCACGCCGAGCAGGAACAGTGTGCTTTTACCTACCTTAATCATCTCGATCCATGTCGGATGGGTTGCGACCTTCGTAGAAGCCTTTGCTGTAGATTTCTTCGAAGACATGGCGGTCAGAGGCTTTAGCGATAGATGTCGCCGGGGAGGTGAGTGTAGGAAGGTGGTGGTTTGAAACAGAAGTAGTTGAAGCTCCGTCAATCCAGTCAACGAACTGTAAATTGGTTCACGTGGTCCTTCCTATAACAGTTCTGCATATATATTTTGGCGACGGTGCGTCTCAGTGTAAGACAGCAAGATCCACTCATTTCGAGTCAGAAGATACAAGTATTTGTAGGACCCCAATATTGCTTGCCCGTCAGCCATCTATGCCGTCCAAAAGATATAGCTCTTCCTGCCGTAAGTTGCCAGAAGTTCTGATCGGATAGCGAACCAAAAGTAAACCGGGAATTTCAACGTTAGTATACCCCAATCAAAACATTCCATCGCCATAGTTCCAGAGTTCTCATGAGGAGCGGTACACTTCAAACTAAACAAGCAGATAGGGGCCCGGCGCGTCGTCTATAACGCGTCGTTTTCTGGCACGTGCCAAATGATCGCCGGAAGCCAATTAAGGCCGATTACATACACGCTCGGGCGCTTAACGAGTAGCCACTTGCGCTTTACATCAAGTTTCGGTAGCAGACTGCAGCAGTGACACAGCTCTGCAACTACCACCATCATCCTTGCTTATGAGTTCTCGGACTCGACACGTCGAACATATAATATCGTAGCCTTGTGTTCCGACCCCAGCTTTTCCTCTTACACAATGGCTTCATGGTTTACGTCTTGGCTGCCTAGTCTGCCGACCATCGACTTCAGTTTGCCTTCAACTATCCAGAGGAGATTTGTCTCTTTTGTCTTGAAGAGAACACTTGGTCACTTCCTTCGACCAGGGCAACTGGATGTTCACCAAATAGACAGCCAGATTGGGTCTGGTCATGTTCAGGTCAATAACCTGGAACTAGATAATAAGGTCAGTTTGTGAAGGCGCGTCTAATGCCTGCTGGTTTGGCTCACTTAACAGGCCATCAATTCTCTTATTGATGACCTTTCGCTCGAACTTCAAGATGGATCCATCGGCTCAGTCACGGCGCGTATACCTTGGCCCAATCCATTGACATCTACGCTTGGATTCTCCATCCAATCCCTGCACCTTACGTTTCGCCTCACATCTTCTACCAGAAAGTCTGAGACAAATTTGTCGGACTCTGTCGCGTCTGTAGCAGAGTCCTTCATCCATGATGAACTCACTCCTCGAGAAGAGGCCACGCTTCGAGAATCAATCTACTCTGAAGTTATGACAGGGGATGTCGACGATGACCACCATGTTCCGGGAGGGTTGAATCCATTTCTGACTGAGCCGGAGGAGCACGACTTTCAGACTGATTCTGACCCTGCGGGCATATCCCTGTTTGCAGTCCTCATCGAGAGACTTCTGGCCAAGTTCGAGTGCGATATCGCCGACTCAAAATTTACCATCATCTCCCCTGGCGAGTCCAGCTTTACGTTCTACGTGGGCGAATTGACGTATGCGGTGGAATCCCCGGCGACAGATCCGAACACTGGTGTGCCAGTGCCAGTAGAAGGTAACGTTGGTGAGACGCGAAAGGTTACTGTGAAGAATGTCAAAGTGACAAGCAAAGACTTGCGCCCCCCGCACATGCAATCTCCTTGGCCGTCAGCATATTCGAGCGATGCTCCGACCGAAAGAGCTGCATCACCCGCTTCATCGTCTTCGTCGTTGGATGAGGACACACAGCTTCTTATGTCTCAGTCGATTGCATGCCTGCCTCAGCGGTCATCGTCCCCCACTAGCTCTGTGGCGAGCAGCATGTATCAGAGCGCTATTTCTACGGCGGATGAACCCTCCGAAGCCGACGTCGACCGTCAATCCAGCGACCGAAGTCCTGGCGGCGAATCGCGTTCCACCATCAGGCAGACATCTCCTCCACTTCCGGTCTCGGATGCTCACTTTGAGGAGACTATATTCTCCCTTGGATCCGACACCGCCACTATTCGCCTGACTACCCCCTCCCCGACAAGCTCAGTGCAAAGAGAAGGCACGTCGCCGTTAGATTCCACCTCTAAACAGCCGAGTCTTAGGGCAGAGAATCTCAAGCTGTCCGTCAGCATTGGTATAATCACTAGTTCTCTGCGTGCAAGACATCTCCGCGCTGTAATGGACATGTTGGAACGCTGGAACCTCTATCGCGGTCCTCAACGTCCTACTCCACCCCCCTCTTCCGAGTCGCAGCCGTCCGCTCTATCTTTGACCGTCGATGGTTCTGTTCACGTCAAGGGCATTGCGTTAGTTGTTCTCCCCGCGAGTAACAGACCTGAGGACCTTTCCACATTTTACGCCCATCCCTTGGTCCCTCCTTCCCTTTCCACTGCATACGTTCGGGTTCATATCGACAGCATCTCGTGCTCCTTCCCTCACTTTATTCTAAATGACAGCGGTCCTCCGAAACGGAGGGATGCCAATCGAGAAGCACCCACAGCAACTGTGTCGTTATCAATATCTGACTTATCTGTATTCGCTGTACAACCGTCCTTGGGAAACGAGATAATCGCATCGCCCATTATGATCACAGATCCGCTCCTTACAATGCAACCTCCGACTTCGGATCCGGAGATAGAGCCACTACCCGAGTTCCAAACTGTGGACTACACGGATGAGGCTTCTTGGGTCCATGGCGTAAGACCTTCGTTTTGGCGGACGAAGCCCAAGCAAAGAGCTCGGTCACAACATACTAGACAAGCGAGTCATGCCACTTCCAACGCGTCTGAGCATGGCGAAGCTCCCCAACCAATGACGCCTCCGGTGACCCCGGCTGTCCAGCTCCGATTGTCTCGCTCAGGTGACATAGAGGTCAAGGTGGTGCCGCTGCATCTGTTTCTCGATTTGGGCCAAGCATTACAGCACGGCGGTGTCCTGGCCTTTGTGGGGGAACTCTACCCTGTGGTAGATGGGGTGCCTGGTGCGGACTCGGGAAAAGTGACGGACGACGAAGATGGCAGCGATTCAAGCACTCCACCGGCCACCCCAAGACAACCAAGTCGTACCATTGAGGAATTGCAAGAGCGTGAAAGAAGGAGATTAGAGCGATTAGTGATGGAAGACCTTGATCTTGATCTCAAATATGACTACAAGAGAGAGCGGACCAAGAAGTTTGATAGCCCTCGACCGAAAGCGGGACGACGCAAGGTAGGACTTAGATATCTGCATTGGACGCCATTTTACTTTCTTTGCAGCGTAAAGCGCCGATCACAAAGTTGTCTGTGAAGCTGGCCATGATCAGATTGCAGTTACGATGCCCGTCACCAATTCGATATGCGCAACGCTCTGGTGCTGTAGTCCTCGACATCCTTGACATCGAAGTTTCTACAGGAGAGTCAGCCACCAAACCAACCCCAAAGTTTGTCGACTTCGACAATGATTCTGGATCACCCAGAGGTAACACCCTAGCTTCGGCTAGCTTCGGAGCCCTCTCGTTATCCCTAGCCCTTGCTCATACTAGCAGAGCGAGAAGTCTGATATACGCAACTGGCCTTTCCTCCACAAATGGTGCTACCCCGCGATGCAGGGTGGTAGTTATGAAGCCGGAACCCGTGAATTCGCACACCCCTCCTCTTTCCTTGATCTTGGAGATCCCTTCAGTACGAGCGGTTGTACCGAAAGATCTTCTCGACGGGGTCCAGTATTGGGCTGACGATCTTTCACAACTGCTAGAAGGGTTGAACAAAGTCCCAGAAGAAGACTCCGACACGGATAAGGCCTCAATGATTGGTAGCCGATTCTTTGCTAAATCGAGAAGTGGAAGTACAACTGGTAGCGGGCTGACAATCGGTCGCAAGCCGCCTACAGAGCAAAGTGAAACGGTGGTGAAAGTGATAATATTGGAAGGTTGGTCTTGGATATGTTGAGTCCAAATCTCGGCGACTAATGCATCCTGCAGCCCATTTAACCGTTCTTTTACCTCGCCAGCGTGCCAATCAAATCTCTCGGCCAATTATTGTCCGAGCTTCTGAGATTGATATTCTCTTGGAGCTGAAGCCAGAAGGCAAGGTAACTTACTTCCTCCCCTGACATGGTGACCACTTTTTACTCGTTGAGCCAGGATCAGACAGTGGTGACATTGGCTGTAATGGACGCGTCGGTGACCGACCATCCGGAGGGCGAGTCCGTGCGCAAGTTACTAGCACTCACAGTGCCTCATTCTATCGTCAGTTGATCCCCATGCCTCTTGCGCAATTTGTCTGAACTATATTCTCAGACATACACGCCTAAACCTATGGTCAAACTTCGCTTCATCTCATTGATTGTTCCAGAAACCACGGCAAAGGAAGCACGTATACACCTCACGCTTTGCGGCTTTGAACACACGGTACACCCTGATATAGCTTGGATAGAGGACCTGGCAACGTTCAGCAAAGCACCCCCCGGTGTATGTAATTATATCTACACCTGCTACTTATCTCACCTAGCGATTGCAGGCATTCGAGTCCGTCATCCCTAGCGAGCGTACCAAGATCACAGTCAAAGTGAATGACGGTTCGGTCCGTGCAGTGGCTTCCAAATACCCTGGAGCGGTCTTGTTGTACGTCGGCGACTTCACATTCTCCACGGTACTTGGGGAGTCGGTTATGAGCTATGATCTGGACGCATCCGATCTTGCTATCCTCGTTGTTGACGACTTGGGGGACGTCTCATCGGAAAAACCCACCGCCAAAGGGTTGTTACACTGGAAGGTTTGTTATTGCCATCTATACGATATAGTGCCCTTGACATTACATAGGGGATTGGATATGCTTTAGTGTCGGAAGTCACAATTCTCCAGATGAATGTACGCGTACTAACAGAGGCGGGGGTACCAAATACGCAAGTGCGTGTTTTATTGACCCCGTCATGCCTCAGAGAACGCTGACATTTTAGTAGGTAACCATAGAACGCATTGGCATCCGAATACACTTGTGTGCCGATACTCTCACTGCGATTACGGCCTTCGCCTCGGATCTTACCTCTGTTTTTAGCCCGCCTGGGGAACAGTTCGTACATGTATTCACAATGTTTCGGTCTCGCTGATTGTTTTTTCGTAGACCACCTAAGCAAAGAAAACGACCATCTGTTCTATCTGCAGAACGCACACACCCTGTTTTCTGTTCGTCCTATCCGTCCACTATCCGTTCCTGTGAAATATTGATCTTGGGCGCCGTTAGCCACTGTCGAAGAGCATGCCTTCAATGTCAACCCAGAAGTAGGGCCGGCTATCGATATGATACATGATGACTTGCCGACAAATGTATACTACTTGGATGAACACTTCGGATCGGCTGCGGGCTTACGGGAGCTTCGAGACGATGATCTGGACGACTTTGACGGCGGGGACGACATTGTTGCAGGTGGCCCGGTGGATGTCTCGCTTACCTTGCGTAACACTGGCGTTACTTCCGATGTAGGGAGTGAGACCGTTAAGATGCTACAGCCTCAGGGGATCCACATCGTAGAAAATTACTACGACAGCCTCCCCGCTATACCGGAGGATGGTGGAGTCGAGTAAGGGTCCTGGTTTCATCTACTACGCTATGCTAACGTTGAGGTTTTAGACGAGGTCCAACTATACTCCAAGTCCGAGTCCACCACGGCGATGTTACCCTCCTCCTCTATGATGGGTATGATTGGGCAAGGACGAGAAGGATAATAGAAGATGAAGTAAAAGAGATGCGACGACGCCTCGCCAAGATTCGGCAACTTGTCGCCACCGGACAAGTCCCAGACGAGGGTGTCGAAGAGACGAGTGCGATGCTCTTCAATTCCATGTACATTGGCCTAGAGCGTGACCCCGGAGAACTGGAGCCCGCGGCGCTCATCGCGGCTATCGATGAGGAACTTCGAGAAGATACAGAAACCGCCACCCAGAGCTCTTGGGAGTCACTGATGCCGCCAACCATGCCACCAACAGCTGGTGCCGTCCCACGCCCTCACGTTCGGTCGACGAAAGTGAATGGCAAGAAGCTTACACGTTCCAAACGGTCCCGTATAGAAATATGTTTAATGGGACTGAGGGCAGAGGTTGACAAGTATTTACCGGACGACCCCACGGTTGCTCGTAACTTCATCACTGTCAAGGATATCGAGATCCTAGACCATATAAAGTCATCCACATGGAAGAAGTTCCTGACGAGTATGAAGACAGACTCGAAAGGCACTATTCGTGAAACTGGGTCGAATATGGTTCGCGTCGAACTGCTCACCGTTCGGCCTGCTCCAGGGCATCCGTCTGAAGAAGCCAGGTTAAAGGTGCGTAGATGAGGTGATGGGTAGGATACATCTAAATCCAAATCTCCAGGCAAAAATATTGCCTCTTAGACTATACGTCGATCAAGATGCTTTAGACTTCCTGAAGAAGTTTTTCAGCTTCAAGGACCCAGACGCCGCCCCTAGCACGTCGGAGGGTGAAGACATATATTTCCGTAAGATCTTGAGTCTCTCAAAGACGTTTGGTAGTTCTTGATCTATGATGTTACAGAGCATGCAGAAGTCTTCCCTGTCGACCTCAAGCTCGATTATAAGCCTCGTCGCGTGGATTACAGGGCCCTTCGAGAGGGTCGTACCATCGAATTAATGAACTTCTTCCACTTTGACGGTGCTGAAATGACTCTGCGGCACATCACTGCGTCTGGCGTACGTGCTCCCAGTCGAGAGTCTTGTATTCTTGCTGATACCTCAATCAGATCACGGGATGGCCCCGTTTCTTCGACTTGTTGAATGACCTCTGGACACCTGATGTCAAGGCCACCCAGCTTGTGGATGTCATCTCCGGGGTTGCCCCCATTCGCTCTGTGGTGAACGTTGGCTCAGGTTTTGCTGATCTCGTCTTGCTTCCCATTGCCCAATTCAAGAAAGATGGAAGAGTCGTACGAGGGCTACAGAGGGGTGCCAACTCTTTCGTCAAGTCTACCGCGATGGAAGCTATCAGACTGGGCGCTCGATTGGCCACTGGCACCCAAGTGATCCTCGAACAAGCTGAGGGCGTAATTGGTGGGCAATTCGACCAAGCAATAACGACAGAAACCATGCAACCAACCGCTTGGGAGGATGACTCGAGGCCTTTGTTGGATGAAGACGAGATGGCGGATTTGATCAGCAAATATGCAGACCAACCATCGGATATCACTGAAGGGGTGCAGTCTGCGTACAAGAGTCTGCGCAAGAATTTGAACTCTGCAGCGCAGACGATCCTGGCCGTGCCAATGGAAGTATACGAGCGTTCGGGCGATGAGGCGAGTGTTACTCTTGACGCCGTGTTGTTCGTATCTAATAAACCGCCACTAGGGTCCTGTTCGTGCCGTGATTCGGGCGGTGCCCATCGCTGTGTTGAAGCCGATGATAGGCGCAAGTGAGGCAATAAGCAAGACACTAATGGGTCTTCACAATACAATGGATCCCAATGTTCGGTATGAGAACGAGGAGAAGTACAAGCAACGATAATCTGTTTGCGCATGGCATGAATACTTTGATCTACATTTTTAGCCAATATGTATTATGTACTTTTGAATCATGGAATACACATCATAGACCTGAACGTTGGAAAAGGGAGTGAAATACAAAAGCAATGTCGTCTAATCGAGTTCCATATCCATGGACCGACCTTCGCCTGAGACCAACGCAGACCGTGATTTCGTAGAGACCTTGATCTTTTCTTTGATCTTCGCGGGAGATTCGACAGTTGTGGGTTGCACAAGAGTGACAGACTTTTTTGTTGCCGCTTCCTTGACCTTGTTCCTGTGTGCGCGATGCTTTTCGCGAGCAACGGCCATACTGCGAAACAGTGAATATCGATACAGTTGTCAGTGACTGGAGACGTACCGGTGTTTCCAGAACGCATGTTCCCTTCGTTTCTTGACCTCCCCAACACGTTTCATAGCCTTGATAGTAGTCTGTATAAGCTCCCGATCGTATCGTACAGGAACGTTTCTTCTCTTCTCGAAGTCGATCGTCGAGTCCTATCCAAGCAGAGATAAGCGACGAATTCCATGTCAGCAGCAGCAGAGGTTACGTACTATTGTCATCTCTTTTCCTGCTGCCTTCCTAAAGGCCTTCGTCCACCGAACCTTTCGTGGATTGCGTTTCATTCTACGGATCCCTTCGTTCAGTTATCATCAATGCAATAGGACATGGAAGCCTCACTTGAAATTTTTATGGCATCTGTAACAGAAATGATTAGACAGAGCGCGGATGATAATTGCCTACAAACGTACTTTGAAGTGCAGAACCGGAAGACTTTTGCATCGTTTCGGACAAAGGCACTACCTATTGAGTACTTCAGTACAAGCTCTGCGGTTCCATCGATTTCGGGAATTACCATGGCCTGGATATACGTTGGTTGAGCAGAAGTAGCATTTTTCGATCCGCATTGTTGTAGAAAGGGATCAAGTGTAAATATGGGCGCTAAATACATATGGCGCTAAATACGGTACATTGCATCATGCACTGGCCGCAGTGCAATGGGCAGTCACATCGCTTTCTTATTGACCATCATGTCCAGCATCGAGATGCAAGACTTGTCGCGCCGCCACGACGAGAAGAAATCTGCAGACGTCTCCCTTGGTATCACAAGCGTCTCCGAGGACTCAACTATCAACCTCTGGGCTGTCGTCGCGGCCACTCTGTAACGATATTGACTCACCTCGCACTTATTACACGAACTCTGACGCCAATTGTCGCAGAACTTTGATTCTATCGCTTTGTCTGACAATATTCCCGCGCCTACTACGATTCCTTTCAGAGACAGGCACTGAGGAACACGCGAGAGTAGCCCTATCACCTCTAGAATCATTCCTTGCACTCCATTTCGGAGTACTATTAGCAGCTATAGCAGCGGCACTAGTATTGAACGTGAGTCCCTATGACACCTGTTGTCAGAGCCAACCCAAGTTGCTGCTTAGATGCCTTCGTCGAATCCAATTACCACTGGGAACGAAGGCAACAGCCACCCTCTCCTCATGCCGCTATCCTTCGCGTGTAGCCTCAGTGCTCTTTTGGCCTATAACACGAATAACGTCGGCTCGTTATCCACGCTTGTTTGGATCCTTTCTGCTACCATTGGGGGATGGGGCATTTGGACCGTACGTAGCGCGTCGCCTTCAAGTTCATTGTGATCGACTAATGGTGCCCTCTGCAGATGCTGTTTGCGGGTTCGTCTCTTGTGTCCAGAAAGACCGGTGCTGATAAAAGGACCTCTGCGTTTCTGTTTGGGAACAAGAATGCTGCATCTGTACAGAAGAAGTCATGGAAGAAAGAACAACGGTGATATTATTACTGCTGTCCACTGTACATGCCCACACTGCATATTGAGACTTTCATCGTAGTGTGCGCAGAGAAGTATACTCTACCTCTTACACCACTAGATCTGGGGGGTCATATACGTTCAACACATTGCGGCTAGCCTCCAAGCTTAACTCACGTCCGTGATTTGACTCGGCTACACCTATGAAGCCTCAGATGTATTTTCTTTTGCCGCCATTTTGTCCAATTTCCATCGCACGAGCGAAGTCAGCCTCTGGTCGTGTGGTAAGGCCGTCCTTGGATTGGACTCGTAAAGGTAGTAAGCAAAGACGCCAGTGAAGACTCCTAAGATGGGGTCCAATGTGCTGGCAGCCTTTGCGTAAATACGGCGTAAGTAGGATGGCAGAAAAGTGACTGACCGGGAGAGGAGAACGGGCATTATGTTGGTCGTGGTCAATAAAGGAACATCTTAGAAGCGCTCGTCCGACCGAGACTTGGAACGATCGGAAGGGTCGCCGATCAAAAAAGCCTCTAACCACGCCTCGCACATAAATTTCTCAACAACACGTCTTCAACCCAAACCACCACCATCGTGCTCATCGTGCCCTAATGTCTTCCTTTGCAGCTCTTGAACGCCAGCTACGCCCCATCTATGGTCAGTCTACCCGATACGCGTCGAGCACGACTAACCACGATTGTACCACAGATTCGTTAGATACTGGTTCAAACAAGTCGGCGGTCGTTGCATGCAATAAGCTCCTCAAAAAGCATCCTGGCAACGAGCTGGTCAAGGTAGGTGTTTGGTTTCTTACCCTAGGATATTCTCGGGATGACGAAGTGATGTACTATAGGCGCTCAAAGCACTCGCTCTCGTCCGTCTCCAAAAAGTAGAGGAGTCCTTGGTCCTATGCGACGAGGTATTGGCGTCGAAGCCTACTGATGATGCCGTCTTGACCGCCATGATGCACGTCCTCCGTGGGCTTGGTCGCAGTAAGTTTCTGTGTCCCCGACCCAAGCTAAGCTAATCCATTCGGACAGATATCGATACGGTCACGATGTTTGAGGAGGCCTTCAAGCAACAACCCTCGAATGAAGAGCTGGGAGCACAGACTTTCTTTGCAAATGTCCGTGCCGGCCATTGGAAGTCAGCTCAACAGGTGCGTGTTCTTACCCGCGAATTGACTCTTGCTTTAGCCTTCCTAGATCGCCACACGTATGCACAAGCAATTCCACGAGGACCGATACTTGTATTGGAGTGTCATTAGCACTGTCTTACAGGTCCGTCTACAGTATTCTTCATAACCGCTCTTATACTGTGCAATCAGGCTAATGACACAACGACACCATCGAGCATGAAGAACCTGCTGTATAAGCTTGCTCACCGGCTTATCACCTCAGGAAAGGCGCCGTCATATGTGCACACCGATCGTTTCCATCTCCACTTGTCTATTCTTCGAGAGCTGGAGCTTTACGACGAAGCGCGGGTTCTCCTGGACCATGACGTCGGGAAAACCATCTGTGCGGCCAACCTTGCTTGTGACGAGCTCCGACGCGACATCACAAAGCTGCACAACAGGCAAAAGCAAGAAGGAGAGTTTGCCGAGAGCAAAATTGTCGAGAAAGGGTTAGTTGAAGAAAGAGCAGTAAATAGGTATATAACTTATCGCTGTGCCATAGTGATCGGAATTGGCTCGAATTCCTCTCCTTCCTCGACGCTGTGTTTATCCTTGACACGGAGGCGGATCAATCGTCCGAAGCATTCAAGACTGCTTGTCTCGATCGCATGGAGCATGCACGACAAGTGCTGGAGAAAGTCTCAGAAAAGGATGGCAAAAAGGACCGCTCAGGACCACTGGCACTATTGGAACTGGAGAAGAGAGCCCGCTCGCGTGATATCAAACAAGGTAATCACTACTTCTCAATGTTTCTCTGCCATCTCTCAGTACAGAATTGTAGACGACGATCGGCTATTAACTCTGTTAATGAGCTATTTCGAACAATTCGGTGATAAAGCCTGCTGTTATGAAGACCTGCAGCCATATGTCGTCCTCGACGGAGACGACCTCTCTAGCTGGACATCCTTCTTGGAATCCGTACCTTCCTCTATAGTATGCTCATCCATCACTTTCCCCTTGTTCGCACGCTCAATAGATACAGACGACCACCAACGAACTGCAACGCCGCATTAATGTCCATAAATTATTACGCTTCAACCTCACCGCATCGCAACTCACTCTAGAAGCAGAAACTACACGAGCATCTTTGTATTTTACAGAATACCTTCAAACCCTTCCGCTAGGCGCTAATCTACCGAACACCGAATTACAGCCAGCGGACGATCTGGCCATCCTCGCTGGTTGCGCATACGTCAACTTGTGGACGATATCGAAAGAAGAGAAATACCTGTACATCGCTGCTTCTCTTTTAGAATACGGGCTCTTAAAGAGCAACGCCTCCTTTTTGATGAGGCTCATGCTTGTTCGCATCTACCGACTGTTGGGTCCGAAATTCTCCCTTCACACGATAGCTGGTGACTAATCGTAATACTATTAGGTGCACCAACACTCGCACTGGAACACTACCGTGCCATACAAACCAAACAGGTTCAGCATGATACCCTTTCGCATTTTATCCTTTCGCGTGCTTCGACCTTTTCTTTGGCTGCGACTGGCGACCTAACGTTTGCCACCGAATGCCTAGAAACAAGCCAGATATACCTCAGCAACTCACAGGAAGTAAAAATATCTCTCTCCTCACTGCCGGACATCTGCTAATAAGGGCTACTCCAGACGGCTGACTTCGTCGTTCGCGCATTCACTGGCGAAAAGTACTCGCAAATTCCCGAATTCATCACGTTCGAGGACCACTTGGATAATTCTCTACAAAGGGATATCATCAAAATGGAGCATGTCCGCATGCGATTCACTCACGAAGTCGTCAACTCCGACATCATGGATCTAGAGCTCATAGAGTTGAAGTTCATATTCGATCGCAGTATGTGTTTTATCTGCACTTCTAGTTGTCAGGCTATATATTTTTCCAAGATCATCACGACAACCGAGACTTCCAAATTCTCCCTGATTACCAGCCTCGAAGCATACCGAATTTCAATGACCAAACGATGTTATTTAGTCGAGGGGAAGGGGTGAGTACAATCGCATTCTAGCGGACTAATCGATTCACCTCGCCACAGCATGGTTGGCTGATGACTCTCCTGCGAATGTATATTCGCGCTCTACAACAATCCTCCGATCTCGACGATACTGTGGAAGAGAAACTCCTTATAGGTGACCGACCGAAACTCGCTGCAGACTCGGGAAACAAGGCCCCACTGCGCGACCGCTTACGCGAGAGACCACAGGAAGACCTAGCTGAGGTATTTCGATGCCTGCTTCATTTTTTGATGAGACGTATGACAATGTTCGTAGCTGACACCCGACGAAGTCGCGTTGCTCGATTTCACAACCGGGCTGGCTGATTGGCTAGGGTGCCACCACGATTACATCCGCCCGCCACCATCTGTGGTACTCGCGGAGGCCGCCAAACAATCAGAACTCAAGACCGGACATCCTCTAAAGGGTGTTGAAATCCCGCCGACACCACCTAATGGCTTTGCCAACGGTCACCACAAAAAAGACGAGGAAGCACCAGCAATCACAGAGCCACCAGAGATCGTTGTTAATTTTTTCAACAGTAAGCGACTTTTGGCTTGCTGATAATCCTCCCCTGATCGATTCCTTTCCTAGCCATGAAGGCGCGCTTTGATGAGGCTCAGCAATCGTCTGTTGTGGATGCACTTCATGTTGCAACTCTCATACAAGAGGTTTGACGATGACTAAGACCAGATGATACTCCTTCTCTAACACTCTCCTGCAGGCCTTCATCTTCTTGGTCATTGAGACGCTACGCTTCAGATCTGCCTCTGTCATCAAGATCTACAAACTCAACTCGGTAAGTTCTGTTCGATAGAGCCATCTACCCAGCTAATTGTTTGTTCATCAAGCTTGTCCAAAGTTTCAAAGCGATTAAGACAAACGCTGTTGAGATCCTGAAAGAAATCTCCGTCTCACTGGGTAAACAGAGCGACCGGGAATCAAGTGCGGAGGCGCGCAAGGTATTTACGGAGTCCTGTTCTCCCATCGTCACGCCAGAGGTAGCTATGGATCACCTTTACCCGTGAAATTTACACTCATCTGCGCCCGAACAGGTGACTCATGACTTTGTTCTAAATGTCGCCAAGAAGGTGGGTGAGGCGCGGAAAAAGGTGCTGGAGGGTGTCGGGAAAGGCATGACTCGAGTCTGTTCCAATCATTCACAATGAGCAGCAGCTTCTAGTGTCTAGTCCATTGTCGCCGTTGCCTTCATGTTGTAGCTATGTACTTGTTATGAAATAAGCAATCCCTACTCCTTCTTTCTGAAACTGCTCAGACTGGTTGAAAATCGATTGGAAATGGAACGAACAGCGATACGTCTGACCAAACATGCCACAATAACACGCACGCGTGCCACTGTAGAAGTTGATTGAAATTCTTTGAGCGCGTCCATTTAATTTCACATCTCTCTCAAGTCTCGACCACGACAATGAGTCAAGGTGAGTAAACGACGCGTTCACAATTCCCATCCTATAACGTCCTCCAGGCGAATACTACGGTGGCGGTGGCGGTTACATCCAAGGCGCATCACCATTCAGTGCTGGAGGTAGCCCGGGCGGCATCAGAGTGAGATCAAGGTGCCTTCTGTACCATGAAGATGATACTTATAAGCCCCTCAGAAAACCGAAATCTCCCACTCATTACGACCAGTCACTGTTGGACAACTTGTAAGGGCAACACAGGCTCATACGGATGCAGAATGGGTGATAGGCAATACAGAGATAGGTCAAGTGAGTCTCATCCGTTTCGTGGTCACTTTTGCTGCTAAGTTGGAAATAGATATCACTAGTAGCCTCGGTGGTATCCATCCAGGCGCAGGCAACTAATTGCGTGTACGTTCTCGACGACGGATCAGGTCGGATTGAGGCTCGTCATTGGATTGACGCGAACGAAGAGTCAGGGAACAAGTTCGAAGGGATCGAGTAAGCCACTCAACAATCATTGTGTCTCACATATGAATCAACCAGCTCTTCAGGGAAAACACATACGTTCGCGTAACAGGGGGTCTCAAAGTGTTTGGAACGAAGCGATATGTCAACGCAACCCACATCCATCCATGCAAAGACCCTCATGAAATAATGTTCCATACCTGTGAAGCTATGTTCGCAAACATTGTCTTCGAACGGGGACCAGTAGGTCTCTCATTTTTACGGAACATTATTACCGTGCTCATGATCCATGCAGCCTCCAAGGCCAGGACAGGTCAATCAACCCGGAGCCGGTGGCTCTGGTACAGCAGGTTCATCGGCCTATGCAAACCAATCCACGTCTGCCGCCGACACCGAGTATTCGCACCTGCCCCCAGTTCAAAGGAAAATAGTACAATTCATCCTTTCACAACCCCCAAATCACGACGGTGTCCATATCGCTGCCATTGCTCGTGCGATTGGTGGGAATGCTGCGGAGATTAGGTTTGTAATCCACCTCTCGAAGGCCTTCGTGTTGCTCATCTCCTGACAGCGAAGCCGTCGACCGATTGATGGACGATGGGTTGTTATTCAGTACGATCGACGAGTCCCATTTCAATGTTGCTCGCTAGTTTCTCTTTTGTGTATTCTTAGTATTAGTGCCATTGGAACAATTGAGGTACTAACATGCTCCCTGGATCAATAATTGTAAATATTCGCGTCGGGCTCTATCATCTAGCGCGCTGCTCTTACTGACTTGAATCAAATTCGAAAACTGATGGCACCCTCAAAGTACCCGCCTGGGGCTCAACACCTAACACTCCGTCAAGTCGCTCAAACGACGCGGCAGCACTCAGAAGCGCCGTTCAAGCTGAACAATGTGGCTATCGCCAAATCGGTAGGTCCCTTGTACTGATATAGTCTCTGCGCGACAATATCCCTGACTCGAACCTCGCTTGACTAGGTCATTGTAGTAGCCAACGTCGTCGGGTCAGAGCGAAAAGAGAAATTAATATCCTACGATCTCGATGATGGGACATGGAGCAGAGCCATACAAGGAAAGATATGGATTAACCGTGGTGACGAGGCAGACGTGCTTGAGCTAGAGTCAGTGTATCAGTTCCTAGAACTTTGAGCAGGACGTGACTCGTGTTCAGACATCTCCAGTATGTGCGGGTGCTGGGACGCCTGGCCCACTTCACCACTTCACCGGGAAATATCATGAAGAGCCTTACCATAGACTCGATCCGACCGATAGAGAACCCACACGAGGTCCTCAATCATATCCTTCGAACAATGGCCCAGCCATTGGTGATGGCCCATGGCCCACCGGTCAGCTAAGTTCCTGCTCTTCCGCCCTCGATTCTGAGTTCTTGCATCAAAGCCGCCAGATGCGTGGTTGAAACAACCCAGTGAATTGCTGGACCAGAAGCTAGACCAAGAGCTGGCCAGAGAAACCCACAAATTAATTGTCTCCAGTCCTTCGAAGCCGCCCACGCCTCCCAGTAGGCCTGCTTCTACCTCTCCTCGTGGCAAGCCTATTCCCCGCTTGAGCCTCATCCTATCGCAGGCTAGCGGCTCGGCTTCTGCGACCACCGAAGCGTCGATCCATAGTGATCCTCTAAGCGGGCTAACCGATCTTCAGCGAGAAATTATGTTGTCCATAATGAGAGAAAACAGCGCGAATATTCAGTCCAATCATATATACCCGAACCTTAGCCTTGGTGTACCCTCATCAACACACTGGGTATCGCTGGATGTTCCGATGTCATCAATTCAGAATAATCCAAGATATCAAGATGTGTCGAGCTCGGAATTCATGTGAGCTACAGCTTACTCCCATCATCTAGTGCTTCGCGGCTGACACTATTAAAGTGAAGCAATGGATTTTCTCGTCTCCAACGGATATCTGAAAGGTGAGCCTTTCATGTTCCCCCACATCCCATATTGACTATAACTGACAGAGTCACAAAAAGGCGACTTTTTCTCTGTTCCCCAGCCTCGGAGGCCATGATCAGGCCTGCCCGTATATACATACCTGCTATCTCTCCCAGCATCTTATCCATTCAATATATTCATCCCATGTTTCTCAGATCTTATTCTAGCTTGTAGCACACTAAAAATACATGTCCTCCCAGTTCTCCTCTGCCTCTGAAACAACTGGTGCAGGTGCCTTCTGCGTGGTTGTGCCACCTTGCTCCCTCTCCACTTCGTCAACGACGTTCCATATATCATCGTCGTCCCCTTCACTGGCTCTCGGTGCGGTCGGATTCCCACTAACATTGCCTCCCAGTTCGTCGAATGCTCCCTCTATGAGTTGATCCCAAAGATCACCGTCAACGTCCATGAAATCATCATCGCCCGCTTGCCCAAAAGTTGCCTTGGGCTTCGGAGGCGCGACGTTGCGTTCACGCTCCTTTGTGGGTTGGCTTCGCTGCTCTTCTTCACGGATCGCGGCTTCAAACTCATCATCATTGAAATCTGTCGTTTGATCACGACTAGGTTCCTCAGAAGGGACTCTTGAGGAAGCGGGCTCCGAGGCAGGCTCCGAGGCCGGAGGCTCCCGCGCATTGCCTTCTTCGTCTGTGAGATCTATCACATCTTCGTCTCGCACAATCTTTCCGTGGGCTTCATCTCTGTATACACCTAGCGCAACCTTGAAGAACATGTTCAGCAGCGCCCAGGTTTCTACAAGTCGCGTACGTACGTGCATACGTCTCGAATGGCAAAGTTTCTCCACTCTCTCAACTGTATCTCGGAATTGGGTCTTCGGATATAGTTGATGCGTCCAAAATTGATATGTGAGAAACAGTCTGTCGAGATCTTCTACCTACACCGTACGTCAGCTTATGACATAGATCAAGCGGCAGTCAAGTAGCAACTCACCTCATGTCCCTTTCCTTTAATTTTGAATCCTTTGACGGATTTCATTAGTGCAGGGAAGCCATCTCGTCCCAGCAAACGTCCTTCATCAAGCCGTGGAATCCTCTTCCTCATCCCGGGCCTTGGCTCCACCGCATCTTTGTCTTTTGCCAACGCCTCCTCATCTCTCGGCGGAGAGCTACTTGGTAGAATCTGATGGGGCGTGTAGGATGGTTGAGAAGCCTGCAGAGCACGCGCATCGCGTTCCAAAGCCTCTACATTGACAGTAGGGCCCAGAGGCTTTATGGTAAACGCGTCGTCGTCGAATAGATCCAAGGCGTCAGATGGCGGTGGTGAGACTGGCCGTGGCGCGATCTTAAGGGAAGCAGGAGTTTCATCGTCCGAATCACTTGGTAAGAACAGTGGCCTCTTATTCAGCCTCGGTTCGTCTTCTTGCTCGATGTTAATGGCTTCAGTGGTGGGCTCCATGTAGGACGTTGTTTATAGCTATTTACGCGTCGCGACGCGTAAATCCACTGGAATAGATTAGATAAGATCTAAATTTCTTCTCGTCCACCATGTCCAAGTCCAAGCAACCCGAGCCTGATATCAAAGAAGGCATCGAATACTGGAACACGCAACCAGCAAGCTTGGATGGTGTCCTTGGTGAAGATCTACTTTCTCATATCGTCACTCACAATTAACTTCCTCCATCTCAGGTGGTCTAGGATCTGGAGTACGCACTTGCCGAGATGCGTCCAAAGTGGCAGAGCTGACTGTACTACGTCCAGAGTCTGCCTAGGGTAGATGCCGTTGGATCGCGTCTATTCCTCTTGAATATTTTGCCCGAACTATGCACCGTCCCCTCTGCATTACGCCCTCTGTCTCCCCCTTCAACACCCGGATATCGCACAAGGGCACTGGATGTCGGCGCAGGCATCGGCCGCGTCACTGCGGACGTGCTTCTTCCTCTGGTATCCGATGTCGTCCTTCTGGAACCAGTCGATCACTTCGTCCAAGAGGCTCTTACAAGGGGACGCAACAGTAAATCTCATCACAAAAGAGCCTGGAAGGGGATCGCCGACAAAACGAAAAGCGTAACTATCCTTCAAGGAACACTACAATCTTTTCATCCAACTTCCCCAATTAACACGCCCGACGTGAAGTTTTTGGATCGCGTAGGCTTCTGTCCCCCGACCGGCTCGGACTCGGACGCGGATTCAGGTTTTGACGTGATTTGGTGCCAATGGTGTCTCGGGCATTTGAATGACCAAGACTTGGTTGCGTTCTTCCAGCGGTGTCATAAGGCGCTAAGAAATCCAGATCGAAGCTTGATTATTGTGAAGGAGAATTTATGTCGAGACGGTGATGATGGACAAGGACGAACGTCTTTCGATGAGCAAGACTCTAGCTTGACGAGGTTTGTATATCTTGTCGGTCATAATATTAGGATACGGAAGAGCTGAGAGTGTGCATCGTAGATCCGATGGCGCCTGGAAGTCTGCCTTCAAATCAGCTGGCCTTCACCTCATCCATGAAAAAGTTCAAGGAGGCTTTGAAGAAGGGCTTTACCCAGTTAAAATGTTAGAGCATCGTCTATTGCATATTAAATGACTAATGTCGTTCCCTAGGTATGCACTTCGCTAGGGAGCCGCGATACGGGTAATACAAAGCATGAAAACGTTTCTCCTTTATTTGATGATATAAAGCAGAAAATCCGGAAGAAAATGGAAGCACTAAGGAATGTGACCGGTCGTAAGCATGAAACGGAGGCCTCGCGTCGAGTGTCATTGCCGCTCGGCCTGTGCGCGATCCCAATCAATTAGGGCGTCGCTAAGGCTATGTCGCTTCGTCTCGTCTGGGCGCTGGCGCAGGTTTGGGAACAAATGTTTTACATGGCCATCGAGTTTCGGCCATATCTCATCCGAAGTCGTACCAGATATCGTGCTAACGTGTAGTTTGTGCGGACGAGGAAAGAAGAGTTGATGGGGGTGCTGGTTGGGATGTCGTTTGGTTCCCTGGTTCTTCGCTGCCGACGTATAGTACGACAAGAGTGGAGAGGTCGAGGTATAGAATTGCCTTAGTCTGTGAGCGAAGACCTCCTGCGAAACGCAAGTTACAGTCAGCAACGGTTCTTGTCCAGATATGACTATCATCAACGTACTGGGTTATCGTCTGGCCTCTTCGTCAACGGTTCTCCGGTTTCATCATCGTACCCGTCCACCTTCGGTCTGTTATACGACATATTGTATACTCGACCGGAAGGTAGGTGTACCCAACGATCGGAAATCCGACTCAAAATAACATCGTCTGGGACGTCGATGTTCACAACGAAGGTCAGAGGTGTTGATTGTTTACTATCAGTGCGAAATGCATCAGTTCATTCATTTCGGCCAAACGTCGACGCGACTGACCTCAGGTGCGCATCCAAGAGCTTACTCTGACCCAGAGTACGTGGGAAGCCGTCCAATATCCAATGCTGCAAGTGGGTCAGAAAGTGTGCTCGGCTGCGATGAGGAAAGGCGAACTCTATTTTGGATCAAGTCGAGTCTACTTGTGACAACCTTGAGCATAAGTTCATCGGGCAATAGACTGCCCTGGGCCACGATTTTCTCTGCCTGTTGGCCCACCGGCGTACTAGAGAAATATTAGCAGATGTTCGATCGGGGGAACAGTGAGACGCACCCCTCAGCAATATGCTGCCGTAATAGGTCCCCCGTGGACAGTGAAAGGATGTCGTATTTCTTCACAAGGCGAGCCGACAGTGTCCCCTTCCCTGCTCCGGGCTTCCCGAACATCAGCATCCGCAGGAACTTGGTGTCGCGTTCGTCCCCCGGCTGTGTGCCGCGAAGGGAGCTAAAGAACGGTAAAGCCCTCCGTGTTGCGGCCGACGTCGAGAAGTTGCACTGTCTGGTTACGTTGTTCATAACTGCAGAGCACACGACATTGTTCCGTCGCAGAGCGTGCATCGTAAGAGACCTAGGGGCAATCGACTCGACCAGCCGCGGGCTAATATAGCACAGGATTCCGAAATAAATCAGCCCACTTTCGTCTCCGATGATAACAAGAAAGTGGTGCTTACTGGTAACCGTGAACCTAGAGCCGTGAAGGGAACCGCAGCTTGGGGATTTGGGGAGCGCAAGCGCTGACTAACGTTTATGGCTATTGACTCCGATCGGTCTTGGCACGAAGTAAACTGCAAGATGGACATCTGGACCAACAAGTGGGATGTTGGCCAGCTGCGGTCACAATGAGCACCCGTGTACTTCGGCCAGGGATCGGATGTATATTTATAGAAGGGAGTTTGGAACATGCATCACGAAAAACTATTAATTCCAGCAGGCTGGTGTTTACTAGATCGTTCGGGCCATTCCAAAAGCTTCCTCATCTCGTTCACACCGACCACGCCCTTCACATCAGACCGCTCAAGAGCTATGCACGCGGCCGCTGCAACATGGTCGACATGGATAGGCGGTATGACCATAGCGTTGGCGATTGACTGAAGAGAAGCGGACGAAGAGGGAAACGTTGATGCAAGGTGTCGAAGGATTCTTGACGGAGTTGGGAAAGCTAATGGGGCCTTGGCGTGTAGATTGGCGGATAAATCGAAAAATACCGCCGCAGGAGATGTAAGTGGGCGGTAGTGAGCATGATATACTAAGCCTGTAGATCGGTAAGCAATAAGCCGTCAGCGAAGCGGGGGTTCGACGCACTCGGCCGCACGTATACGCCTCTGTAAGACTCTCTTGCAAGAAGCAATTCTAGACCTTGTTCAGCTTCCCGCTTAGTTTCGATATATTTAGCAGGGATTATCGGTCGGAAGATGTCTTCGGCTGAGATGTAGATGAATGGTCGGGGTGGGCCTTCTGCTCTTGGTGCGTTTGCGACGAATGCTTCACAAACACGCAGAGCTGGGTGGGTTGGTGAGTATGACAATTAGTCGGATTCCTCGAAGACGCACCTGAATCCCTATTAAGAGCTTCATATGTTCCTGTGCCTTGTGCACTCTGGGACGACTTCTTGAGGGGATTGGTTTGTCCTATCACCCCGTTCCAAAAGGACCCAAACAGCTTGAAAGGGTCTCCCCGTCTGAGTGCGGCTTTGTATTCCCCGTCTTCCAGCAGTGTACCCAGAGTATGGACCACTCCATTGACCTCCGGTAGGATATCTACAAAGGTGTCAGGATTTAACGCGTCGCCCTTTCTCCATCGAACCTATAGGTGTATGGGTAAGTCAGGACTCTAACAAATACGAGAGTTGTCAACACTTTGGATGTCCACGCTGGACTATGTCCTTTTGGGGTCTGATAAGGTCGACCAGAAGAGCTAGAAACTTTGTTAGTTGGTGGTAACACAAGGACGGCTGATGTACCTAACGCTGGTCACTTGCATTCCACGCGAAAGAGCAGCTTTACAGATTGCTGACCCTGTTTGCGACGAGTCAGTAGTGTGTCGGGTACAGGTCAAGTAATATAGCATACCAATGAATCCATTTCCACCGACAACCAGGATATGCTGCATGGCGAGAAGTAGAGTATTCGATTTCGGAGGCTCGCTGAACGCAATTACGGAGTCTCGCCGAGACAAGTTAGGCATCATGTGGTGTGACAGAGTTTCCATCTTGGGAATTGCTTAGTCAGACGACTTAGCCTAACGCGCCAAAGTTTCAAGGACACAATATTGACAACTATGTCCCAACCACCTCCCGACTTCGAGGCCATGGAGCAACCCGGGACAGAAGACCAAACGATGCATGAGCCTCAAGAAGAGAACGAGGAAGAGGGCGAAGGGGACGTTGTCATGCCTGATGCCTCTGACGATAGTTCAGAGGAACCAGAGGAAGATGAGGACGAAGAGAGAAGGATTCGGGACGGTTTTATTGTCGATGAAGATGAGGAAGAAGAGGAAGAGGAGGAGGATGAAGAGCGTCGGAAACGTCGAAAGCGGCGCAAGAAGCACCACCGACGACGTATAGTTGTTTCTACCAACGGCTGTGCGATTGCTAACCAATTCTCCAGGTCGAGATGAGGAACTACTGGACCTGGATGAGGATGACCTGGAGTTGATGGAGGAAAACACAGGCGCATCGTTCAAGAAAAGTCGCCTGACGAGACTGCGTCGAGGAGGCCCTGACGGAGATTCACCTCCTTCTGGCTCCTCTAAGCGACGCGCCGTCGTTGAATCCTCGGACGATGACCTAGACCAGGACTTGCCCCAAGTACAGGATATCCAACGTATATGGGACGACGGAGGGCGTGAGGACGATGATGATGGAGACATTGACGCTATGGACGATTTCATTGACTATGATGAAGAAGACGAGGCTGGTGCCCCGATGGACGAAGAGGCGCGCGAAGAAAGGAGAAAAGAGCGGAGGAAGCTAGAGAAGGAGCGGCGTAGAGCGCAAGGCATTCGTCCAGAATTAGCCGGCATTGACGCAAAGTGAGTGATTGTCCTTTCAATTCTTTATGTCCATTGGCCTTACATGGGGACCTAGTGCATGGGATGAAATCCATGAGGTATTCGGTGATGGCCACGAGTACGACTGGGCTTTGGCAGCCGATGAGCAGGTTGCAATATTCAATGAATCCAAGCAAGAAATGAAATATCAGGATGTGAGACTGTTAATGGAGTGTGCGTATACATCACTAACACAACATTAGGTCTTCGAACCCTCAGAAATCCAAGCGCGCATGCTCACGGAGGACGACGACTTAATACGAGCTCAGGATATTCCGGAACGCATGCAACTTGCTAATTCTACACTATCGCTCTACCCCACGCTTTCCGTTCACGCTGAGTTTACCGAGGCGGATCTCGAAGACGCAGCGCTCTGGGTGACTCAAAGAATATCCGACAAGAAAACAGAACTATTCTTCGCTCCTGACGGACAGCACACACACCTCCGTGCTGCATTGGTTAAGGCCGTGATGTATGCACTTCGCTGTCTCTTTATTGAAGAGTTCGAAGTCCCGTATGTTTGGACGCATCGCCGAGACCACATTTCTCACTTCGATGAAGTCGACATGCGAGCTCGATTCGAGCTTCTATCTTCATGGGAACTGTGGCGTATCTATTCCCTTGGCCAGAAATATCGCGCGCTCCTCACGAGAAAGAGAGCGCTCGAGACTTCGTATCTCCGCTTAGGTGTCACCGACGAATACTACGAAACGGAAATCCGGCCCAAGACAGACAGTGTCGAGGTCGTTGCCGATGTGACTGAGTGGATGTCCATGAAATATAAGGACAAGAAGAATGGTGGCTTCGAGTTTCACTTCCACGATGATCACGACCAAGACAGCGCGCCGAAACGCAAAATGCCCACCCGTATATCTGCCTACGAGGTCGCAAAGAAGAGTTTAGTATCAAAACTTGCGCACGTACGTAGTTATCTCTGCAATATCATGACCCTATGTTCATGCCCAACTTTGCAGGGTTTCGGTATCCAACCTCACCAAGTAGTCCTCAACTACATGGTGTCCCGACACGCCCATTTCATCGATGACGAAGAACTCAACCCTACCGTGTATGCCGAACAATTTATCGATCCGGATCCAGCAAAAGCAGAAACAGCTGAGGAGCTTCTGCGACGAGCACGAATGATTTTCGCCACTGAATTAGGCAAGGACCCCTTGCTTCGACGCGCCATGCGTGAAGCGTTCCAGGCCGAGGCGCGGGTCTCTGTATCCCCTACAGAACGTGGCGTGAATAAGATTGATGAGTACCACATGTACTACGTGAGTGTTCTCCACTCAGTACCACCGCTAGATCTAATTGTTACTGCTTTATTTTATCAGAATTTCAAGTACCTGTATCAGAAACGTATCTCAGACATGCTGAAGTCATTCCAATTCCTCCACATGCTCAAGGCTGAGGAACAACATCTCATCACGATATCGGTCACCCTTCCTTCTGACATCAAGCTTGCATTCGAGCGGCGGTTAGAGGATGCGTTCACTTCGGATGGCTTCAGTGACACCGCCAAGGCTTGGAACGCAGAAAGAACTCGCATTGTACGGGAAGTCATTGACCAACATCTACTCCCTGCTGCGGTCAAATGGACGCGGGAATATATACGGGAAGAGGTTGAAGAGTATCTGGCTCGGCAATGTGGTGAAGCCCTACGTGCCGTGAGTACATTGTCTTGGACAGCATTTGCTTTTGTTAACAAAACGTGGTCCATGTCAGCGAGTGAATGTCGCACCTTTCAGATCGCCAGAGATGAAAGTTGGCGAGACACCCTCTGTCCTTGCCGTCTCGTGGGGTAAAGGTGATCCTCAAAAGGATGCTATCTCCATGGTGTACCTGGACCAGGCGGGCCGCATGCGAGAATACACCAAAATCGACAATCTCATGGACGAAGAGTCAAACGACGAGTTCATCGATCTAATCAAACGCCGGCAACCTGACGTCATTGTCGTGGGTGGATTCAGTATGGCGACCTCTAAATTGTCTCTTCGTGTCAAAGAAAAGGTGAATCCCGGCCAAACTGCCCTTCCGGACGAGCCCCAACCTCCGCCAGGAGAAAATCTCAATATCCCTGTTATCTATGTCTATGATGATGTAGCGAGGATTTACCAGCACAGTCATCGCGCCGACGAAGAATATCCGTCGTTGTCGCAGACGGCTAAATACTGTGTCGGTTTGGCACGATATGCGCAGTCTCCCCTTAACGAGTTTGCTGCCATGGGTAGGGACATAGTGGCCATCAAGTTCCATGAGGATCAACATTTGGTCCGTCTCTCTGTATCTCGTACCTGCCGTTTTCTTACCCCATATTAGGTGACTCAAGAGAAGCAACTTGTCACTTTCGAGAGAGTGCTAGTAGATGTTGTCAACAATGTTGGCGTCGACATCAATCGTGCAGTAACGGACTCATACATACAACTTCTACTTCCCTTTGTCTGTGGCCTAGGTCCCCGTAAAGCTCAAGTAGTCGTGAAAAAGATTGCGTCACTGGTATGTCCTCCTACTTATCACCTCCAACAACACAACTGAAATTTTATGTAGGGAGGTAATCTTGTGAACCGTGAACAATTCATCAAAGCAGGAATTCTCACCACGAAAATCTTCTTGAACGCATCCGCTTTCCTTCGCATCCCAAATGAACTCGACTTGAAGCCATACAAGAATCGCAACAATGACGACGACACTCCAGACCCCTTGGACAACACGCGTATACATCCGGAGGATTATGAACTCGCCCGAAAAATGGCTACAGACGCACTCGAACTCGACGAAGAAGACGTTCACGACGAGCACCCCTCGCATGTAATTGGACTTATCATGCAAGATGCCGACAACGAAAAGAAGCTGGCGGATCTCAATCTCGACGAGTTCGCGGTTAGCTTGTACGAGGCCAACGGTGACCTCAAACGACACACTCTCAACGTCATTCGCGATGAACTGCGTGCTCCCTTCGCCGAACAACGGCCGCCCTTCGTACAACCCGAACCTTGGGAAGTTCTCACCATGTTGAGTGGTGAAACGGAGCGCAGTTTGCGAGTAGGTCTCATCGTTGTGGCCATGGTTGGCCGTTTGGAAAAGGAAAAGGCCCACGTCCGCCTTGATTCTGGTATCGAAGGGGTCATCACCTCACAATGGGCAGCTGATCCGGCACCTCGCCATACACGAGACGTCTTCAAGCAGCAAACTCCTGTTAACGCTGTGATCATTGGCATCCAGGCGGATCCAAACCGAGACATTTTCTATGTCGAATTGACTGCTCGTCCGGGTGACTTGGAACCCGGCGATAGCTCGTTCCGGATGATTCAACATGACCCTAGTTGGGACGATGTTCGCGCCATGAAGGATAAGGAGATGCTTCAACGGAAGAAACGGGCGGAGGTCGATCGAACCCGCCGTGTCATCAAGCATCCTAACTTTCATAACTTCAACTCTAGTCAAGCTGAGGCTTTCCTTGACAAGCAGCAGCGTGGGGATGTCGTGGTTCGACCTTCATCTAAAGGCAACCACCATCTCGCTGTGACATGGAAAGTTGATGACAAGCTTTACCAACATATAGGTAAGCTAGGTCTCGTATACCGACTAAGTGGTCTCTGACCAAGATTGACCGTCATAGATGTCACGGAGATCAACCCTGATCCAACGGGTCAAACACTGAGCGGACAGTTGATGGTTGACTCGAAGCATACATATGCTGACCTTGACGAGTTGATTGTCAACCACATCCAAGCAATGGCCAGGAAAGTGGAAGAACTCATGGCCCACGACCGTTTCAAGGCTGGCACAGAAGATGAACTCCGTGGGTTGCTTCCTTGTTGCAAGAAGTTAGACGTACTTAACACTATCACAAAGATCTCTTCTTGAAGAACTACCTTGCCGCTAATCCCGCGAAGAGTATGTACGGCTTTACACTCAACCGCAAGAAGCCAGGGCATTTCAATCTCTGCTTCTTGGCCAACAAGAAGTCTGCTGTTCAATCCTGGGTATGTTTTGATAGATGTGTCTGATTCTTTTGTTCATTTCGTACTGCAGCCTGTGAGGGTGACACCGCAAGCCTACTACCTCTTCGAAGCTCCTGCTCCCGGCGTACCAGAACTCTGCGACGCTTTCAAAGTTCGGCGAGTATATTTCATCTCAAGGTTGTGGCAATGTACTAATCGTAATCAACTTGCTTTTCAGACATCTTCACGAATCTCAGAATGCTGCGAACCAAGCTGCCGGAGGGAAGACACCTTACCTCGCAGGTACACGGACTCCTGCCCATCTTGGACGTGCTACTCCTGGACACTCTGTACGACAACCTGCACGGACACCCAACCCGTACGGAGGAGCGACGCCATACGGCGGTGGCGCTCCTCCCCCTCGACCGGGGTCAAATCAATTTGGCTACCAGACGCCGTCGTACACATCGCAACCTCCACCGACATCACTTCCTGCTGGTATGAACCCAGATCGTGCCGCGATGATTCAGAATTCAGGGGGATGGAGTTCGAATAACGGCGGTGGTTGGTAGTGTGCTTTCATGTCGGACATTTTACCTATCTTTTATACGCATTTATTCATTTTATAACATCTTCATACATCGCAATGTCTTCAGTTTGTCAATTAGTGTATGTATGACTTGTGTAGCGAAGCCTACCTGCATAGATTTAATTTGGAGCAGATACTGGTGTTATGCTGATGAGTCCTCTTGAGAGGCCAATGCCTCACGGACTGCGCCCATGATTTGAACGAACGTCCTTTTCTCTACATCTACCAAAGCCGGCATTGTCTCAGAGTCCGTCCTGCGGAGTGCAAGGCCGACTACGACATTACGCCTAGTCGGGCGAAGAGCCTCTTCTTCGGCCAGCCAGACCAAGGTGGCAATTTGGGACGCGTAGAGGGAGTTCAAGGTGTGCATATGATCGGATTGGGCTGATCCCATTAAAGGGGTGAGCTGGATGGACGGTGGGGGCTGAGGGAGTTGATCTTCGTCGGCATCTGGTGCATCTGAGGGAACCAGCAGCGGCGCGGTTGACGGGATGGACGCTTGGATCTTCAAGAGAATAGCAATCAGCCTGCGTGATCAGGAAACCGAATATTGACAAGAAGCACCAGATTGCCAACTTTTCCAAACTGTGTCACGACGACAAGAATTCTGTCAGCGTAATATTGTAGCAGGACGTCCGTGTTCTGGCCATCGATTTCCTTTGAGCGACTGGTGCTGCTCATGGCGATTTAGCTCAAGGCGTTGGGTATCTAGCGCGCAGGCGCTTGCTGTAATCCGAGTCCTCACTATGATGCTGCATGACCAAAAGGCAGTCTCACTTTCGCCGTCGAAGGGAAAGGCCAAGGAAGATGACCACTGGAATGTCGGGTGGTGGGAGTTCCACTCACTGGTAGAGCAACCTCGCAGGTATTTTTCCGACATTTGTTGTCGACGCCGCCGCTCATCGCGACCGATTCAGGCCAATCGAGTGGTCGGACGTGTCTGTCATCTTCACCGCCCACCCCACCAAACCAGCTATCACTGGTCGACATTTCCCCTCATCCACGCACTTCATATTGCACCCGCCGTCGCCAAAAGTGACACCCCCATTCGTGTATTTGCCGCCAACCGTCATAACGTGCTCTTCGGGAAGTGAGTGGCTATTCGCCTACTTCCCAGGGCAAAATACAGATGGAATAGCGTGTATATGGAAGCGCGGAACACAGATCAACGTATGGACCCAACGGCACGCTTGGCCCGTTGGTCGGGGTGCGGCAGTGATGGCGGCAGTTTGGTTGGGGAGCCCGCGAGAGGTACGTGTCAATCGAATCATTACTATATCTTAACCGAAGAAATAATTGCTTGCAGTGGTCCATTGATCCCTCCACCGACAAACCGACGCGACTACCCCCTCGTGGCCCTCATACACCGGTCACATCTCCGACGTTGGTGATAGTAACACAAGACCGACGCGTGTTTATGTGGTTCGTTCGCAACGCAGCGCCTGGATTCCGATCTTTCAATTGCCCCCTCGTATACGCTGGTTCAATAAACGAGACCGTACCACAATCAATGCCGAACGACCCTGTAGTCGGTCCAGGCGGTGTGCGGCTTTGTACACATGCCGCCATCGGGCTTGTGCATAACGGTAGACGCGTAATTCTCTCATCGCCATAACTTATGTTCAATACTATGTGTGCTAGATACTACGATTCTAGTAGCAATGCGCACAGCCAGCTATCCTATCCCCACGGACGAAGCTGCAGCTGCCGATCACATTGGTATGCCATCGATGCCCCCTGATCGTGACCAAGACTGGGCTTCCTGGGGCGAGATGCCAACGATAGAGTTGGCGGAAGTACAGCTTGTATACAATGGGGTATTTATGTGTAAGGCCGAGATCTTCCGTCACTAGTATATCTTACCCAAACGTTGCTTGATAGCTATGATTGTAGCTCCACTGCCATCAATACACCACCCAACGCCCGGTCTCACCCAGCTATCATTCATCTGCACGCCCCCTCTTCAGCCACCCACTTTGTCCTCCCCAAAACGCAATGACTATGCAAAGGGTAATGTCCATCTGGCCGTAACTTGCCTCGACTTCAGTAATTGTAAGGTCACTCAACCAATTTGTCTGAAGACTGGAATTAAGTACTCACGTTCTTAGACACGACCACACCGAAATCATCCCTGAGTTTGTATCGATTTACCAAGGGAGCAGGGCCACCGCATTGGGTACGTACATAGCGAAGTTCGTCCACAACGGCACTAATTAAGGCCAGAAACCTCAACTCGCCGCTACGCGTTTGTGGGATTCAAGTGTGGTGGCATTCGTACTGCCGCAGGTCCAGCACGGAAGTCGCGAGTCTGGTTTCTACGTTGCTGTCTTAGACACATACGGCAGTACAACGCGTCGCAAGTCACAGGCTACTGCAGAAACACCTATTGGCTCCCTCTGCGTTCTTAACTTGTGAGCCGTATCATATTCAACGTTTTGCAGGAAATCCCACACCCATTAGTTCAGACCTCGCAGATAGCGAACATTGGGACAGTGCCCCCCTTGTATGTCCTGTCGACAGACTCGGCAGAGAACGTAAGACCCCCGTCACTCTTTCGTTGTATGGAACATGACTACCTTCAATGCAGTGCCCTTAAATGCGGCAGTTTCGCCTAACCTAACACTTTTTGTGACGGTGACATCAGGACTTGGTTCAGTGTTAACCGCCGTCCATTCTCTTCCGCGAGCAGCGTCGAGTCCGATGCAAATCCCTAATGACGGTATGTCACCATGAACTCGTCTTCAAGCTTTTACAAACCCATGTTTCGTAGTGGCACTGCAGCGGGACACGCTGTCCTTGAAACTCACTCTGGCGATGCTTTCGAAACGAAGCACCGAAGATATCACTCAACCACTCTCCCAGAGATCAATACCACTGTCCACTGTCGTAGAAGTCATTGATCAAGTTCATAGCAGGCTCGAAGGTTTGTACAAGGGACTCTCAGACTCTTTGACGTGGGATATGTTAGGTGAATTGATCGAAATATATCGGTACGCGCTATCACTCTTCATATACCGGTTTGCTTATACGTTTGCCTGCCCTTCAGACAACGAGAAAACATGGCCGAATCTGGTGAAGAAAGAGATAGCTGTCGTGAAAAATGGCAAACCGCTCATGACATGGCTTCCCTCGCCACCTGCATACAAGGTTTCGAGCTTTGTAATGACGGCGAATTGTATGATCTTAGTGGGTACAAATGAATGCCGCGGAAGACAACTGCGCTTACGTATATTCTAGGTGCTGTATGGCAGCTGATCTCATTATCTACTTGGCTGATCGACTTCGTGGAGAAAGTCATGAAGGAGGCCATCCTGTCTTACAACGTAGATGACATCAAACCCGAAGAGAATTCTGCCGAGTCGACCACATGTATGTCCTTATCGCTAGTCACAGTAATCACCGTCCTGAATCTCGCCGTCTTTAGCAATGGCCTCCCTAAACTCGCCTATTCTTCTGCACCTGGCGCATCCGTATGCGCTTACGAACTTTCGTGACGGAGTCCGCCACGTCAAGCAATTTCATACGCATCTTGGATCTATTTCTACGAGGGGAGAAAACGCCTTACTCGCGAAGAATGTTCTCGACGACCTCGTAGATGCTTGCGGCGTGGACCTAGGGCTGCTAGAATCCCTTCTCAATGATGTTCTTCTGGAAGCCAAGTCTCTGCTAGGTATCTAATATATCACGACTGAATGTATGGATGAGAAGCCTGATTTCTTGCTGTAGGCGATCAGCTCCGGAGGAGTCTCGATGCATGTGCGCCTTTAGACGGCCTTCACGGGCACATACGTAAGACTCTTCAACGAATCAACCATTCAGCCGCCGTGGACAAACCTAAACTCTTCCTCAAACCTGCTGACCTGGTCGATGGGATCGTCCGCCTTTCCTTGGAGACCCATAAGAAAGATAACAGAGATGTCATCTCCAAGGGCTTGCTCTTGGATAAGACCATCAAAGTGTCTTGTATCAGATGTTCTGGGACGTCTTCCGTACCAGTGAACGAGGCGCAAAACTCCGGCGGTCGGCTCCCGCGCTGGCGTCTTTGGGAGAAGGGCTGGGAGAACCACTGCATATGCTGGGGCCTTTGGGCACATGCATCCTAAATCCGTGCCTCCCGGCTGACTCGAGGAACTTCGCTGCTCGGGACAACCATCTTTTGGGTTAGAATGACCAGCTTCACTCGGTATTTTTTTTATCTTTGACCCAGTGCTTCTTATATTGCGTACGTATTTCTGCTGTTGTAGGCCACGAGGGTAACGCGATCATACAAAATAGCCATCCTCTTGAAAAACAACACGAAGCAGGGGTGGGATGTACCATTGACCTGGTAATATCTCGCAGAACAGGTACAATCTATAGAATTATTATTTACAAGTACAACACTCCATTCATTCGAGGAGGGTTCATCATTTAGGCCGAGCTCAACTTCTTCTTCAAGAGGTCCTTAAGAGTCTGGCCATCCTCAGCAAACTTCTTGATACCCTCATGCAGCTTATCCCAAGCCATCTCGTCCTGAAGAAGGGCCCATCGGAATTCGGGTTCGTTGTCGATGTAGGTGACTTTGGCGATCGGGTCGGCTTGCGCAGCTAAACAACGAAAGAGTAAATATCGTAACGCCTCTCAGATTAAGCAGCCGAACTGGCTCACCTGCGGAAGAATCAAGCTTCTTAGGAACTTGGTCGCCGGATTTCTTAAGCTCCTCCAAGAGAGCAGGAGCGATCGTCAAGAAATCAACACCAGCGAGGGCTTTGATCTCTCCGATCTACGATTACGGTCAAATATTGAGCTCACGGTATGTTGCCATCGAAGTAAATGTGTCCTTACGTTACGGAAACTCGCACCCATGACAATCGTGTTGTAGCCGTGTTGCTTGTAATAGTTGAAGATGCGCTTGACGGATTGGACGCCGGGATCTTCATCACCCTCGTAGGTCTTTCCAGTCTTCTTCTTGTACCAGTCGAGGATCTACAGTGACGATTTAATTATGCTGAGTTCCACCAGGTGAACGATACTTACGCGTCCGACGAAGGGGGAGATAAGAGTAACACCAGCCTCGGCACAAGCGACTGCTTGCGCGAAACCGAAGAGCAATGTCAAGTTACAGTGAATACCGTCGTCGCGCTCAAGTTCCCTCGCTGCTTGGATACCCTCCCAGGTAGAAGCAATCTTGATGAGGATGCGCTCCTTCTTGATACCAACTGATTCATACAAAGCGATGAGCTCTTTGGCCTGGAGCAAATTAGCGCATCACATCCGTTCTTCAACCGCTGCATGCGTACCTTTGCCTTTGTACCTTCCTTGTCAAATGACAGGCGCGCATCGACTTCCGTGGATACACGGCCGGGAATGATAGCCAATATCTCTTTGCCGAACTCAACAAGCTACATTGTGACGGGCGTCATTGAGTGATGATATACAGGAAAGGATTCCCAATTCACCAGTCTGTCCGTCGCAGCGTTGACCTGGTCCTCGAGCGACCCGCCCTTGTCTTTACCGTGCTTTATCGCAGCGTCAATGAGACGGGCGTATCCAGGCTTGTTGGCAGCTGCCAAGATCAACGAGGGGTTTGTAGTAGCATCCTATTCCTTTGTCAAACCCAAATTCCCTCCCTGTAAGCTTCTACCCTTACCTGAGGTTTGTACGCATCGATGGCTAGATGCAAGCGTCGGCTGATGAGCGGGGATAAACCTCCAGGTCAATGAACCTCCTACTCACACTCGAAGTCGCCAGAGTCGGAGACAACGACGGTGCCAGTCTGCTTGAGATAGTCGAGGGAGGTACTCATGATGGTTCTGTGGAAAGGTTGGTATCCAAGCACCCCGTGATCGGATTCAAAGACATCTGCGGGAGTCCAAGGCGATGGTGTCAGTTTCCATCACTCAGGGGGTCGCGATAGATAATCTCCCGACCACGTGACGTATAGTAGTTTATGCACTTTGCCGCTGAGCATCTTCTTGAACGTACTCCGGAAGCTTTTCACGGTATGTGGTCGACGCAATCACCTCAGATTATGAACTGACACAAAACTCAAGGCATAGATACGCTTTGAGCCATGCCCAAAGTTTCTTTGTCCCATCTCCCCCTCTCAGGGCTCTTTGCCGTGTATAAACCTTCTGGACCAACGTCTATGTCTGTTATTGATGATATCAAGGAGCTCATTGCCAGATCTAGGCTCTTTGTCAACGCAGAAAAGCTCAAATCTGTAGGTAAAATGAAAAAGATTGGCAAGCGCAGTAAGGGCATTGTCAAGATCGGACAAGGTGGAACGCTGGATCCCCTCGCGGATGGAGTTCTGGGTCGGTTGATACTTCTTTGGCCATTGACCAAGTTGGAATTGACCCTTCGCCAATCATAGTTGTAGGCATTGGAAGGGGTACAAAAAAGCTCAGCGACTTTCTAGATTGTACTAAAGTAGGAATATCTATTTAACAGCTCCAGTTCCGTTTCTTCGCTAACAATGCGCATCAATCTAGGAATATCGCACAACATGTCTACTAGGGTGCGAAACGGACAGCTACGATAGCGAGGGTGCTGTGGTTCGAACGGCACCTTGGCAACATATTACGAAGGCCGATGTCGAAGAAAAGTTGTCAATTTTCCGAGGCGAAATCCAACAAGCGCCACCTATGTGAGATATGGCGTCGTACTGCATGTCCGAAACTTATTTTCCGTCCATTAGATTCTCCGCTCTTAAAATGGACGGCAGACCATTGTACGAATACGCTCGCAAAGGTCTACCTCTTCCCAGACCAATTGAGAAACGCAAAGTAACGGTCCACTCCTTGGAGCTGATCGATTGGAAAGGCAGCGAACACTCATTTTCCTGGCCTGAAAAGCAAATGCCTGCATCCGACAAGGAAGCCCTAGAGAAGACGCTCGAGAGTGTCGGAGAGGCCCCTCCTGTCGCTGAAGAATCCAAGAGCGCAGAAGAAGCCTCAGGCAAACCTACTGCGTTTGTGCTTTCTATGAAGGTCTCCGGGGGGACATACGTTCGTTCAATTGTCCACGATCTTGCTCACGCTTTGGGGTCAGCTGGACATGTTGTAACTCTTACTCGCTCCCGTCAAGGTCGGTTCGCGTTGGAGCCACAAGAAGAAGACGGGAACCAACAATACGGATGTATACCTTGGGAAGTCTTTCGTGACGCAGCCAGTGACCCAGGTCCAACTGATGACGAAGGATGGACTGGATGGGAGAGAAAGGTCATGGAACATCTGGAGGTCGTTGAAGACAAATCATAAACCGTGGACTCCGCGTACCTGCGACTACGTTTCGCTCAATCGCTCAAATTAAATGTCAGGTAAATCTGATCGCCCTATCGCTGCTTAGTTTTGTCCTCGATAACTTGATTGACAATCGTACTTTTTATACATGGAGATCATAGCTAAAGGGTCCAGGCATATCGTTCATCGGCGTTTCGTGTATCGGTTTGATTTTCATTAATGGTTCATCCGTTGCAATTTGCTGACACGATGCTCGATCATGGCGATTTCTCGGTCAGGCTCCAACTTTATGCGACCTGATATCATTCCCCTCAATTGTGGACTCTTTAAACATGCCTTGCTGGCCTTGGTGATACCATTTAGACGCCGGTCCGTCCTCGTTGTGCCGTCGTTTTGCAAGTCCCGGACACGTCTCCACCCCAAGCTGGTTCACTAACTGGTCTTGAATTCTCCCGGGTGCATTCTACTATGATGCTCAGACCTTCAATACTCGCGCCTTCTTCGGCTTAATGCGCCAAAACCCCATCAGGTGCATCCCAAAATCATGAATGGACCTATGGTGACTTGCGTTGGGATGTCAAGTGACTTATGCTTTCCCCAGCGTTTCTCTACAATGGGAGAGTGACCCACTATCGATATCAAGAGAACGTAAGGGGTACCCCCCGCTGTATTTCGTCTTCTTGCGGGTGAATAGGCATACGCTTTCCTCGTACATTATCTGCTTCCTAGTTGCGGGAGAAGGTGCCGATGCCGGGCCGGTTCGATCTGACAGCGGGCCGGCATTTCCGGTCCGAACCACCACACCTCGTTGCATAAAGGATTTATATAGCCGCTCTCCAACTGTGGAATCTCATTCTTGCTCTTAGCGTCTTTCTTGACAATGGCCGCAAACGGGATTAACGGCATAGCGAACGGCCATCTTACGCGCCCTTTGAGGCCAGGCATCTTCGCCCCAGTGCCTACGTTCTTCTTGCCTGAAACTGAGGACCTTGGTGAGTGTTTTCGACAGCATCTCGTGCACAACGGGGTCACTGACGGCGCTGTTGAACGATCATTCAGATATTCCCTCTTTCGAAAAGCAAGTCATTCGATTGGCCGATGCTGGTGTCGGCCCGCTCCTTGCCGGCTCAATGGGGGAGGCCCATCATCTATCCCATGCTGAGCGAATCTCTCTCGTTCAAGCCGCCAGGAAAGCGCTAGATGACTCTGGACACCATAGAGTCCCTATAATCATGGGTACTGGCGGAGGGAGTACTAGGGAGACAATCCAATTATCCAAGGAAGCTGCCGCTGCAGGTGCGGACTACACGATTGTCATTCTCAGCGGCTATTTTGCTGGGGCTTTGGCGGGCAACAAAAAGGCCTTAAAGACGTTTTGGAAGGATGTATCCGCCGCCAGCCCCCTCCCTGTCATTGTCTACAACTGTCAGTCCATTCTTCTCGCTTTCTCATTAAAACGGTCGGATGTAACTCGATGACATTATTTAGACCCTGGAGCAGCAGGCGGTATAGACTTGGATTCGGAAGTCATCACGGAATTGGCCCAGGAATGCCCCAACCTTTGCGGAGTCAAGCTAACGTACGCTCGTCTTATTTTACCTTAATTAAGCGTTTATTCACTATCGATTGATAGCTGTGGCAATGTGGGGAAACTGACTAGAATCGCCGATGCAGTATCCAATGCCGAATTCGCTGCGGCCTACCCCCGCAAGAATCCTCAGGCCCCCTTCCTAGTGCTGGGGGGATTTGTTGATTTTCTCACTCCGTCTATATTTGCTAACGCTCATGGCGCCATCACCGGGCTCGGGAACGTAGCTCCAGTAAGATTCTGCCGATTTCTGCGGTCACGGTACTCATGTGCTTCTCATTCAGCACACCTTGAACAAACTCTTCCAATTGTCCGAGGCCGCTCTGAAGGACCCTTCATTGCTCCCCGAAGCCCAACGCCTACAAGGCATTGTTGCTCGCGCAGATTACACTATTGCCAAAGCATCTATTGCAGGCACTAAGGTCCTTCTAGAGAAGCTCTACGGCTATGGCGGGGTACCCAGGCGACCATTGCTGCCCTTAGAATCCGAGGCGGCGAGCGCCCTTTGGGAACATCCAGATACGCAAGCCATCGTGAAAGTCGAGCGCGAACTGAGCGGCAAGGTGAAGGCGTCATAATGTTCTGGTAGATGCAATCTCCTGGAAGCACATTGCACAATGCTTATTCACTTCAAGGCACTATCATGACCAAATATCCCACTGTTATGCCCTGCGATGTAGTATGTTTATCTGTATTATAGATGGGTTGCCCTATCAGGAATATGCTGAGAACGGATCAACTCAACTTGACATTTTCTGAGACGAGCCTTATCGATACCTGCGAATGCTGGCCACTACCCGCCGCCCCTGCCATTGCCATCAAGAAGTCTTACGTTGAACATAGGTCTAGATGCTGGATCCGGACAATCATGTAGATCCTCGTGTAGCCGGCGCCTTGTGTGTGCAATAGATGTTGGCAACGCGGTTCAAGAGTCTACAAGGATGTCCATGAAATCTGGATGCTTCAGCCGGCGCGGCATTCCCGAATGAGTATGTAGAGTGTGGGGAAATCTGGGGAAGCGAGGGACCGACCACGTGGTTCACTGATCGTTGACTGGTATAACCGGATTCGGTTCAACACAGAAGTCGCTGTCGACAGCGCATACCTTCTCTTCTCCCCCAACGACACATCGGCGCCATCCATGGTGTTCAAACAGCCAGCCTCAGTGCTGAGCCGTCGGTCGCTTCCTTCTTTCACCTTCACCGTTCACGCGAAGCGAACATATGGTGAATATGTTGCCAACGACATACTGTGATCGGGTACTCAACCACAATGCGTGTCAGGTCATCGTTTGTTCCACTCGTCAGTAAGATGCAGAAATGATGAAAAGCCTGATAAACCAGCTGGTATGTCGCCCAATCTGCTATGGATGATTGAGAAACCGAGGAAGGCATCTTAGGCATCCCTTACTCATCGTTGACGGTTGGCGTGCCGCGCGAGATATTCCCCAATGAGCGTAGAGTGGCTTTGACGCCTCAAAACGTTGCTCTTCTCCGGAAGAAGGGATTCTCGAAGGTCTTAGTTGAGGAGAATGCTGGCACGGAGGCTCAGTTTCTCGACGAACATTATGTTACTGCTGGCGCAACCCTGGTATCTAGAGAACAGCTACTGAAGGAGACGGATATATTGCTGAAGGTTCGGCCACCTCTAAGGGGTCAAGAAGACGAACAAGTGAAGGAAGGGAGTACGATCATCAGTTTCCTATACCCAACCCAGAATAAGTCGATTGTCGAGGCCTTGGC
The DNA here is from genome assembly GCA_017499575.1 of Sanguinoderma rugosum. NCBI lineage: Eukaryota > Fungi > Basidiomycota > Agaricomycetes > Polyporales > Polyporaceae > Sanguinoderma > Sanguinoderma rugosum. The sequence goes on along the minus strand of VTPW01000001.1, from coordinate 3,065,619 downwards.
TTCGCGCAATGTCAATGCCTTCGCAGTGAGTTGTCGCGTAATATGCTCTCTGTGTCGCGTTACTCACATTTTCTTTCAGATGGACATGATACCACGTATATCTAGAGCACAAGTCTTTGATGCATTAAGGTGCGAGATATGTACCTCGTAACTTATGATTGGAAACCAATAACCCTCTGAAGTTCTATGGCAAATATTGCCGGATATAAAGCTGTATTAGAAGCCTCAAACCACTTCGGCAGGTTCCTTACTGGTCAAGTTACGGCAGCTGGGTGAGTTCTCTCACTCCTTTCCCTACATCACTGCTAACAAATGACGTCTATAGAAAAGTAAGTATCCTAAGATTGAATCAGGTCCTCAATGGTAATCTTGGATCATAACAGATCCCCCCTGGTAAAGTTCTTGTCATCGGTGCAGGTGTTGCTGGTCTCAGTGCCATTGCGACGGTACGTACTCGGTGGCTCCTGGGTCGAGGCCCATCTAACCAATGACCAACCAGGCGCGCAGGCTTGGTGCTATTGTTAGAGGTTTTGATACCCGGTCTGCTGCACGCGAGCAAGTTCAATCTCTTGGTGCTGAATTTATCGAGGTCGCCATTGAAGAGGAGGGAGGAGGCGGCGGAGGCTACGCAAAGGAAATGTCCAAGGAATTCATCGAGGCAGAAATGGCACTTTTCATGGAACAATGCAAGGAGGTTGATATTGTCATCACCACGGTGAGGCTCACTTGCGTGTCTCCATACGGGATTGTCCATGACCTGGCTTTAGGCACTCATCCCGGGCAAGCCTGCTCCTAAGCTCATCACGAATGAAATGGTCGCTGCAATGAAGCAAGGCTCTGTCATAGTGGATCTTGCCGCCGAGGCTGGCGGTAATTGTGCCGCTACGCGTCCTGGAGAGCTTCACGTCGAAAATGGTGTCACCATAATAGGTATATCGCTGCACGTCACTGCGTACAAGATGTCGTCACTCACTTCTTTCTGCAGGATACACGGACCTTCCCTCTAGACTTCCTACTCAGTCGTCAACACTCTATTCCAACAACATTACCAAGTTCCTCCTTTCTATCGGAGGTGACGGCAAGTTCGGTATCGATCTAGAGGATGAAGTTGTCAGAGGTTCCCTTGTTGTCCATGGCGGTCGTATCCTCCCTCCGGTACCGCGCGTCATGCCTGCACCTGTCACCCCTCCCCTTACTACCGCCAAAATCGAGGAAGCGCAGACTAAGGCCATTACGCCGTGGCAAAAAGCTGCCCGTGAAGTCGCTACCGTCACCGCCGGAATGGGGGGCACAGTGGCTTTAGGCAAATTAACAGGAGCAGCGTTCATGAGCAACTTCTTCACATTCGGCCTTGCCGGTCTTGTGGGCTACAGAGTTGTCTGGGGTGTAGCACCTGCATTGCACTCGCCGTTGATGTCCGTCACCAATGCGATTTCCGGTAAGGCATTGACTTAGCGTGCTCGAGCAGGGACTAACACGGGTATAGGTATGGTTGGAATCGGTGGTCTCTTTGTTATGGGCGGAGGTTATTTCCCTGGGACGATACCGCAAACCCTCGGCGCCCTTTCCGTCCTGCTTGCTAGTGTCAACGTCGCAGGAGGATTCGTCATAACGAAGCGTATGTTAGACATGTTCAAGCGTACGTTTTTCTTTTCCTTCTTAGGATTAATTTCAAAACTTAAACAAATATTGTCACAGGACCGACTGATCCGCCCGAGTATTCCTGGCTATACGGCATTCCCGCTGTGGTCTTTACTGGCGGATTCCTGGCGGCTGCGAGTACTGGCATGGCTGGTCTCGTGCAAGCCGGATACTTAACCAGTAGTGTGCTTTGCATAGGTCAGCCTTCTGCTTTTTAACTGAGGGTGAAATCACGCTGACACCCTCCAGGATCTCTCTCCGGTCTCGCCTCTCAGGCGACCGCCCGTCAGGGTAACGCTTTGGGTATCCTGGGCGTGAGCTCTGGTATTCTAGCTTCTCTGGCCGCAGTTGGCTTCCCAGCTCCAGTCCTCGCCCAATTCGCCGGTGTCTCTGCGATCGGAGGTTTGATAGGGACCATCCTCGGTCGACGCATCACTGCTACTGAGCTACCTCAGATGGTCGCTGCCCTCCACTCGGTTGTCGGTCTCGCTGCGGTGCTCACGAGTATCGGGAGTGTCCTGGCCGATACGGCGCATATTTCCACTCTCCACCTCGTCACGGCTTACCTTGGTGTCGTCATTGGTGGTATCACATTCACCGGCTCCATAGTTGCGTTCCTCAAGCTGGCTGGCAAAATGTCTTCGAGGCCTTTGGCACTCCCGGGCAAACATCTGGTTAACAGCACCCTCCTAGGTTTGAACGGGTTGACCATGGCCGGTTTCTTAGCCGCTGCACCAGCTGCGCCGATGGTTGCAGCTGGCTATCTGGGAGCAAGTGCTATTCTCAGCTTTATCAAAGGCTTCACAACGACCGCTGCTATCGGCGGCGCAGATATGCGTTAGTCTTGCTGGATTAGATCACTTCATCCGAAGCTCAGCATTATTATTTACAGCCGTGGTCATCACTGTCCTTAATGCCTACTCCGGGTTTGCTCTCGTGGCAGAGGGTACGTCCCTTCGGCCTTGCCCGTGCATTAACTATTCACCCACTTAATTCGGTGACCAGGGTTCATGCTTGACAATCCGCTGCTGACGACCGTGGGCTCTCTGATTGGTGTCAGCGGTTCAATTCTGTCATATATCATGGTAGGGTACTCCACGACTTCCACCGAGACAGGTGAACTGATTTGCTGGGTTATCAGTGTGTCGCCATGAACCGTTCACTTGTGAACGTTCTCTTCGGCGGTATCTCCACCCCTGTATCGGCTGAAGCTCACAAGGTTGAGGGCTCCATTACTAAAGCCTCCGTCGACGATACGGTGGAAGCTCTGTTGAATGCCGACAATGTGATCCTGGTACGGGTGCTTTCATTTAATTATCGACGGCCCGCTTAAACGAATCTTCCAGGTGGTTGGGTACGGCATGGCGGTTGCCAAGGCTCAGTACGCGATATCGGAAATTTGTGCCATGTTAAGATCGAAAGGTGTAAACGTTCGGGTTCGTTATTCGCTCCCGCTACCTTCATTGCGGGGTGCTGACCAGCCGTCTAGTTTGCTATCCATCCCGTCGCGGGCCGCATGCCCGGTCAATGTAACGTCTTGCTGGCAGAGGCATCCGTCCCCTACGATAGTGAGTTTATCTTGACTTGGCGTTTTATTTTGGTCTGACGTGGGTGCCTCAGTCGTGCTTGAGATGGATGAAATCAACGATGATTTCAAAGACACTGATGTAACGTTGGTCATCGGTGCCAATGATACCGTAAATCCTATCGCACTCGAGCCTGGCTCTGCAATTGCAGGCATGCCAGTGCTCCATGCCTGGAAGAGTAAACAAGTGATCGTCATGAAGAGAGGAATGGCGAGTGGATATGGTAAGCACCTCCCAAGCTTCTCCGGAACCGCGATTTCTTACATCTTCTCACAGCTGATGTTCCCAACCCCATGTTCTTCATGCCTGGGACCAAGATGTTGTTCGGCGACGCCAAGGATTCTTGCGACGGTCAGTTGACCATTTCATTTCGCGAATAAACCACTGAACACCCTCTTCTGGATAGCCATCAAACGTGGATTGGAAAGTAGGGTGAATACTCCCTAAATCATCCTTTCGGACATAAATGTATACATATTTGTAAATTGCGTTTTCGAAGTTACTATGAAACACAGCACGAGCGAACTGTTTGCTCGAGTGCATGGAGGGATACAGGGGTTACGACACAATAATTAAGTCTGAAAAACGAAGGAGGTAGGGTACTATCCTATAAGGTCAAGTTCGAGTGCAAGAAGGTAGTAGGTGCTATGATTGAAGGTCCAGAAGGTCCAATCAAGCCTTCTGTAGGCAATAATCTAAAAGGTCCTGTTTTCTTTGCTGTCCAGTATCCGAGCCTCTAGCTGTGGGGAGCTATGCAGAGACATGGATGATAGGGAAACGGACGACGATGAGAGCGAACGTGATGTAGATAACGAAAGGGTACCTCGTGGCGAGTGATCAGGCACTTGCGGCGCGACGAAAACGGCGGGTGATGACAGTTCTTTCTCAGACGGGTTGAATGTCCACAGCTGATGGTCTGTCGTGGTCACGAGGATGTTGGGTTTGGGCTTTGGTTGTTGGTTGTACAACCATGTGGCGATCAGCACGACGACGGAGCCGAGGACGAAAGTGAAGGTCATCTGGAAGTTGAACAGGGCGACGGAGGCTAGGAAGGAAATGACGATGCTAAGGCTGGTAGCAAAGCCCTTCAAGATATTGTCCGAGTATTTGATAACCATAGCCGTGATGAGTCCACCGAGGACCTGCACGAGAACGGTAGCCCATGCCCAGAAGCCAAAGTTTCGGAACAGTGTACCAAATGCGCCGAAACCCTCGGAGGCATGATCGTATAGAATTGGCGCAATGGCAGGGAGAAGGGAGAAGAGCGATAGCTGGACGTTGCGGACCCACAAGTCTGCTTGGGAGTTCTTCAAAACCATCTCGAAATAGACCCCCGCCAAACCAGATGTGAAGCACGCCGCAGCGACAGCTAAGAACCCCTTCATGGCGTTCATGTCATTGATCATCGCGGTACTGTGTGATGTTGACCCCTGGATCTGAACGATGCCAACGCCGATGGCTAGAAATAGCAGCGCTAGCCATTGCGTAGGAGCGAGTCGTTTCCGAAGAAGCAGCACAGAGAAACCGGCTGTCGTCAAGATTTTCATCTGGTAACTAACTTGAAACGTTGCTGCATCCAGATTCGACGCTGCGACGTATTGTAGGTTGTTTTGGATCACTAGATGTTACAAACGATCAATGCCGGTGATGCAATCAAGCAAAACATTAAACGTACCGTATAGGATGGCAGGAATTGACAGTTTCCAACAGTCAGCGCTGAAAACGTCCTTCCAGAGGCGCCTGATGCGCGCTGAGACTAAGCGGGGCGCAAACCATGAGGTCGGATACGAGGTCGTCTGGGAGATGTCTCTGTACGATGCCTGGGGGGTCGATGGTAGCTCTATGCGCGAGAAAGCGATCAACAGGGAAATGCCGCCCTTCAGCAGTTCGTTCATTAAAACCGCGGTGGCAGCAGAATATGCGCGCGAAGGAGGTGTAGAGACGCGTGAATAGTGCATGATTATCGTCAGTAGCGAATTCTGGAGGGCCAGGGTGACCAGGCTAAGCCATCGTGCACCGTCAGATCCTCAAGTAACATTCGTGTCCGCAGTAGAACTCACGAAATATATTTCAGTGGAATTCCCCATAGTGATGGCACGGCCTGAGCGTTCCCATTCGTATTGTTCGCCAGGCCCAGTTCGTCATTATCGTGGTCGTGAGCCTCGTTTGCCTTGAGGCTTATGTTCAGGGATATTGCTGGCAGGGCATTAGGGTGCTGGGTCATATTATGGCGGGTGGCGGTATTGCCTGCAAGACCTTGCAAGTTGCTCGATGAGAAGAGATGAAAACCAGTCGTCTCGTGGAATCAAAGAGTGGAGGTGCAGAAACGAAAGTGCTTTCTGCTAGAATCAAATATATGGGAGAAGGGACAGCGTTGATAGGACGGTAGCCGCCAAGAAATTTGCTGCGCTTTGCTACACCGCAACACATCATTTCATACTCCTCCCACAGACCTGATGTTTCGTTTCCATCTGAATTTTCCAATCTTGATGCATGGTCCCGCAAGTTCACTTCAAACTCAATCGTATGGGTCCTACAATCACAGAGAATTCGATATCTATTGGAGTATCTACGTTGCATCACCTCAGGACGCTCCTTCTACTATCTTCGTAAAGTCCGAAAATGCTGTACGTTGGGCTGCGATAGCTCGCAAATGTCTCCGGGCAAGACTTCTCTAATCCCATCTGGGCGAGTGAAGGCAGGGGTGGGGGCGATGGAACTCGCGGAGGCCTATCGTCATACAGACTTTTCTTGGACATCGACGTGGGTATTTTGGAGCTCGCATAGGATTGGCGTGTACTTTCACCAAACCCGATGTTCGCTAGTGACTTGCTAGTAGCACCGAAGTCGACCAACATAAGATTGCCTAGCACTGAGGACGGGCTCCTTGGACTCATTGCAGATAGCGAATGTCTGGGCCTTGCATCACCACCCGCAGCACTGTCAGCTGAACGCGATGGGATGGCCTTCGAAAAGCGCCTGCCCATCATGCTGAGAGAATCATCCGGGTGAATTGTGGGAGAAGGAGGGGGAGGACAGATGGGAGACGGGGATGAAAGGCCGAGCGCAGCAGCAAGGGCTTTGGTGTCCCGGTCACGACGGGACTCCGACCGATGTAGAGAAGCCCCAGAAGATTCAACGTGGTTGAGAGTGCCTGCACTTGCGGACATAGGGGCGGCAGATGATCTAGGATAAGATGTGAAATACGACGATTTAATACGGCTACGGCCACCATGAGTAGGGGACGGTTCAGCTATCGCGATCGGGGTAATCATTTCACTAGGAACATAAACGTCATGTGAACAAGGGGATAGAACGTCGGCTCCATCATATGCGAGACCCATAGATTGCCTAAGAGATTGTGACTGCCGTCGGCCTTGAGGAAGTGGCTCGGATCCGTTTACACTTTTGCGAGACACCGACCTCGACTTGCGTTCCATAACCTGATATCCATCCGCAGTGAGCGGGGGACTGTCGCCTATACCAAGGCCAGTTGCTTCCGTAGACGGATTCCCACCTGGGTGGAGTGAGGCTGCCGATAGCCGGCGGGTAACTCGAGTAATAGCGTCCTGCATTTGGCGAATAGGTCGCGGTGAGGCAATGTTGGGTTCATAGTTGGAGCCCTGGCTGTGCGCATGTCCGTTGAAGGCGTAATCCACTTCCCGCCTTTGCGTCCAGTGAGAGGTAGTATTGGGGGCAGTATTAAACATTTGTACGGGTTCAGGTGGCCACTGCGGTGCCTGGAGGTCCTTGGGCCAGGGAGAGAAACCGTTGTTGTCAAGATGAGATATCCTTTCCTTGCCTCCAAACAGAGGCGAGTCCTCTACACCGGGTTTGTAGATGTCATCGAAACCGTCTTCCAGAATAGGCAAAGAAGGCGTTGGTGTACGGCGCCTAGGGCGAGAACAGACTTTGATGATTATGAAGAGGGCAACTATGATACAGGCTGCGCCAGAAGCCAGCAACGCTATTGCGAGCGTCGAAAGGTGGGGACCCGCCGGAGATGTGTGTGCTGCGCTGGTAGGAATGGAAGATACAGACTGAAAAGTGGAGCTGATAGTGTCCATAGGTGGGGCCGATGAAAAGACAGTGGTTGTTGGGAGCAACAAAGAAGTCGTTGATACAGGTGATGAAGTTGTCATAGAGTGTTCCGAGATAGTAGAACTTTTGCTGTGTGGTTTATTCTTGTCGGTCGAATCGGAATGATGAGATCCAGTATCAGGTATTGGTACGGGTATGGCAGTCATGCTGGTCTCGCCTGCATCGTCCTCAGGCTTGCCTTTGGCCAGGTCCTGGGCCAGAACTTTTTCTTGGTGAGAAGCAGATTTACTGGTGGGATGCTTGGAATCGAAGTTTGTCTGTGCGACCTTCTTGGGGCCGTTGCGGTGTCCATTGTGACTGTCGGTGTGGTCGTTGAGATATTTGAATTCGTCGTGACGAGGAGCTAGGCGAGAAAAGAGCGTGGTGAGCGTAGGCGTATTTCTGTACGTCGGGGGCATGGTGACCTGCTGAGCACGGCGACCAGCGCGAGCGACGAGCGGGCGACTTGAGAGTTTGATGTGAAGAGGAGTCCGAGATCTCGCAGTCACGGTACCGCCCTATTGCCAAAAGTGGAATCAATAATACGCGACGCGCCACAAGTAAACAGCTCCAAATAGCCACTAGGGGTCTCGAAGACTCGCCGAGCACTTCAGAGGGTTCTTCTCAACAGCCCATCCCAACGTTGATGCGACCTCAGTTCTGTGCGCAAAACCCGCCTCCCCGAATCTTGTAGTGCTCCTCAATACCGCCGGATCCTTATTTCTGGTCCCACACTCCTCTCGCCGAGACACAGACGGTCACCGCGTTCGGACCACTCAGCACACGCGTAATCTCAGCCAAAACAGCTTTTCGTTTCACATATCACCTATATTACAACCTTGGACGCGACGGAAACCCCTGAGAATACGATGAGAACTACCCGAACGTGCGTGATACCGAGCTAACCACGAGTTTATGCTTATTCACGCCTTCGGGATATAGCAAGCCAGTGATCGAAGGGTCCCAAGCTAGTCAGATATTGGAACAGGTTCTTGACGGCGGCTTCGATACCGCAGGAAGCTGTTCCAGTAACCCTCGCGATCATAATCGCCGGAAGGACACCGAAAGAGACCTTTCTAGTGATGTGACCGGTAGTCCGCAGGCTTCTCGTTATCAATATTTCGGCCTTGATGCAACTCAGACGGATACCCAGCTCCTTGACGAGGATGAAGTAGATGAAGGGTTGCTGAGAGGCAATAAGCGGAGCTTCCCTGTGAAAGCAATGAAGGGGGTCCAAGAACCTACCAACGCTGGTCCAAAGAATACAAGGTTCCAACAGGTCAAAGGTGCCTCACCATCCAAAGTAAGTCACGTTGACGGATGCTTTATGCGACGCGACTTGACCAGTTTATATAGGTCAAGCCCCCCATCAGCAAAACGCGTTCTTCACCCTTACCCCGAGCCACCACCCCTACCAAAGAAACCAATACCAACCTGCCTTCCCATCGGAATTCTCCTCGGGCCCGCCGTAGTACGTACCCTGCGCTCGACCCAGATTCTCAAGATTCGTTCATTGGGGCGTTTGAGGACAGTATTGATCCAGCTGCTCGCTACATTGAGGGCGCTGAACAGTTGAACGTCCCTTTGTCTCAGCTGGCACGCATCGCAGAAGAGCGCGAAGCGATGCTCCAGAAGATGGGACGCGGAATCCTGATACGGCGCGTTCACACTCCTTCTCCGCCTCCTGCCTCTCCACCCCAAGGAAGAGTCCTGGTGGACTCGACTCCCTCAATATCTGGATCCCAAGAAGAAGCGTTGAACCAAAATAGAGTTGATGACTATGACTATGGACAAGCGCAGGAGCCGGATATGGACGTTGATCTAGACAGGCAAGAACCAAGCCAACTTTCCAGTGAAGTATCAGCACCTTCTTCATCTCTATATGATTATATCAACGCCCTCGACAATGGAATGGATACCAACGATCCGCCTGAGGCAGAGCCACTTGTCGCTACACAACCTATGGATTTCGCCGACACCACCCATTTCACCGAAACCACACAGGCTTCTTCAGACAGGACTCCGATTGTGTCCCAAGTTGAAAGACTCCCCGAGGGTGCCATCGCACTGAGGATCACAAAATACCTCGCCCAACTTTCTCCTGAGGAGGAGATTTCGAAATCAGCCCATCGTCTCTTAACGTTTGTTGACTGGGGTAAATTATGGCGCTATGATTATGACATACGACCTCTCTTCGAGCTTGCCCAAAGTCTTGGCCTCTACCAAACTGCCTTTGACGCTGCCACCAAAATGCTGAAGGAGGATGATGAAGCAGCGGAAGCTGCGCGCCTTGTGCGTGCTGGCCCTTCGCGCCAGCCAGCTTATCAAGAAACTCAGCCATCGAACGAAGGCGACGGTGATGGCTACGGTGCCGGCCCTTCTGCAGCCCAAGCCGAAACGCAACCGTCCACAGTAGAGGAAACTCTCCCTCGGCGGCGCGGCTTTCCGTCACGACCAAAGGCTTTCCAGCGTATCCCACCTACCGATTCCACCACAGATAACACTGTTCCCGACTCGGAGCCATTGAGACAGGATACGCAACCCTCTGCTCCTGCATCAAGTGCAGTCACGAAGTCCCCCGCTATCCAGAAACGCAACATATTCCGTCCAGGGCCTGATTTCCACCTCAATTCTGAGGAGATAGTACCCGATTCGGTTGAAATGGACGACCTTATGGACGTTGACGCAACTGCTGCGCGCACGGATGACGACGAAGACGACGACGACGATATGCCGCTTGCCAAAATCACCTTGAACAAAGGGAAGGAGCTCCAGCGCAACAAGAAGGAAACCACCATGCCTCCGCCTGCCGTGCCGAAGAAACCAACTTCCAAGGCCAAAGGGAAACAAAGGGCCGTCTCGCCTGCCACCAGACAAACTAGGCAAACGAAACCGGCACCTGGGTATCTCCTTGGTTCATGGGAGAACGGAATTGTTCCTTCTTCCCTTCCAGAGCAAGATGGTGTTGGGAAGAAGGACGCGCCAGTCCAGCCCAAAGCACCTGCGAAAGCAAAGGCCATTCGGGCTCCGGCCAAAGCTACCGCGTCGAAGGTAGCCTCTTCGTCCAAGACGAAACAAGAGGCTGTCCGCGAGGAACTCAGCCCGTTGTCAGACCTGACTGAGGACCACATTCCAAAGGTCGACCACGGAGACGATGCCAGCACGGAACCAGCTTACGACGGTGATGAATACGAGGAACCGGTTGAAGATAAAACCAATAAAAAGAGAAAACGAAGAGATTCTGGTTCGACCGCAAAATCCGGCACCAAGGCCGCTCCCAAGCGTGCTAAAAAGACAAAGAAACCCGAGACTCCCGCCGCCGTTCGCGCAAAGTCGCTGCGTTCCAGTGCTCCCGCGAGTAGCAGCCGTATTGGCGGCAAGCCTACTCGTGTATACGCCTTGTGGAAGACTGAGGCTCACTACTTCCTGGGGACCGTCCATTCCATGAAGCCCCATGGAAAATACTTGATCAAGTTCGACGATGGGACGGAGGCGGACGTGACCTTGGACCAGATGCGACTTGCACAGCTAAATGTTGGGGATGAAGTCGCTCCGATTGGGTTCAAGAAGAAAACCTGCAAGGTCGTTAACGTCGATGACCAACATAACACGGAGGTGGTTACCATTAAGCTTGATGGCGAAGAAGAAGAAATGAAAAGAGCAGACATCACCATTCACATGAAGACCATCAACTACGCCTGGAAAGACCGAAAGTTGACTTCGGACACGGTTGTTACAAAACTGAAGCATCCACAGCCTTCGCCTTCTCGGTTATCTATCAGCAGCACCGCGGGCCCTCGCCCTACGTCCAGCGTGCTCTCGGAACACGGCATCGTCATCACTTTGAGCCCGGGCTCGATAATGACCAAAGACAAGATCGCCAATGCGGTGCGAGGAGGAGGGGGCGCCGTGATCGACGACTGGACGAGTGTTCTGAGTTTGGAAGGGAAGTATGATAGGGATGGTCGACGTTGGGTGATCACACAAGGCGAGATTGCATGGATCGGCAATATTGATAAGACCAGAAAGGTTTTCTTGGTATCCGACGAATGCAATGAAAAGCCACGGTATCTAGTCGCTGTCGCTCTTGGTGTCCCATGTCTCTCCTACAGATGGGTGGAGGCATGTATCAAAGAGGTTCGTTTTCTGTGACGTCTTCGCACTTCGGGTACTTACAGCGTTACACCACAGGACACGGAAATGGAATGGGTACCTCACCTCCTTGCGCAAGGATTCGTGGAGCCTTTGGAAGCCAATGTCAGCCAATTCGTTGACACCCTTTGGTGCTCTACCAGCGAGCATCTTCGTCACATCATGGACAACAAAGTCCCCCACAAGATCCTCAAAAACAAGACTGCTCTCTGTGTGGGTAGGGACCTCATCCCTGTCCAAGGAAAGGTACGCGCACATCTTCAGCCACATTTCAGCTAGACTCAAACCTCACACCCTAGACTGATGTCCCTGGAAGCCATTTTATTGGCCAGATCCTGGTGTGCATGGGTGCAAAACGGGTGGAGGCCGTCGCCGATTTGAATGACGCGTCTAGGCAAGCTACGGAGTATGACCTAGTCGTTATCAAAGAAAGTACGAACTACCGAGACGACCTCGACGGAGCTACTGTCGTCGACACCCAGTGGGTGAAGTACTCGTTGCTTGCGGGAAGGATGTTGCCTCTCCCCGAGTGGTCCCGTCCTTGATTGCATCTAAGTATATCATCTACTACTCAGTATTTACTGTACGTTATTTTATTCATCATATACTCCTCTTACCGCATAATTGTTTTGAATCTTGTATCGCATAGGGCAAATTATTGAACATGTATATATACTTTTGGTTGTGATATAGATATCCCAGTTGTTTGAAAGCCTATGAGACGCAGATAGTGTCTGGCTGAAGAGGATGGTACAAAGGCATTGGGCCTCAGGCCTCAGGGGTCGATGGGGGTACAGGAGCTTGTCGGTCTCCCAGGTTTAGGTGCTATTTTGAAGGATCATAAAAAGACCTGGTCGTATTATGAGCTGGAGACATTGTATCATGTTAGATACATTTCGTGTATGGTCTACGTGGAATAACAGCAAAGCATCGAACGAAATTTAGAGTGATGGGCGATGTCGATGCATCAATGACTGACGGGAGACACATTGGCGTCGATTCAAAGAACCATTCCACATACAGCACAGCGATCCTCTGTGTCCAAACTGACGTACAATGTTAGCTTAATACGCCAGGAGAGGGCAGCACTCACAATAAACATAGTAGACCTATAGGAAATAAGAGGATGGCAGCAATGATACCACAGGCGCCGTATTTCGTCGTGCGCTCATGCCTTCCCTGTGCACAACGAGCAAAGACTGTAGAAAGTCAGCTTCGTTGAGACAAAAAATCAAGGGTAATACTCACGAGCAGCTTGATAGTTCTGGCCAATTTGGACATCCCTAGCCATTGGGTCTTGCATGTTGGGAGACCATGGCTGCTGCGCCTGCTGAGGGGGATATACTTGTGGTGGTGAAGATGGTGGCCCCTCCTGGTATGGTGACCCTGGAGGCGGATATAGTATGTGTGGCTGCGGCTGTTGTTGGAAGTAAGGATTGTGCGCTTGTGCCGGCGATGCACCAGAGCTCTCCCCGTACGCTGGAGGAGGGGCCTGCGGTGGGTGTGGTTGGGTTTGTGCTTCGCTAGGTTTTTCTGAAGTGATCATGGTGGTCGGAAAGAGAAATGTTGAGTGCACCCTTGGAAGGCGGTCCAAAGGCAGTCCATACTGTAATTGCGCGCCCCGAATGGGGAGCACCGAAGATTCACAAAAGGATTAACCGATCTGGGCGCTTAGTGCGAGACTTCAGAAAGTTCAAGGCGTCTTCACTATTGACTTTGACAATCGCCGCTCAGAGTTTCGCTAGGAAGTCGCAGCGAACGATACGTATCTCAGTGAATGCCCAGTTGGAGCCCGCAAAAGTATCTCCCTTGCCCATAACTCTCTGATCCTTCACCTGCATCATGTCCTCCGGCGGCGACGAGGAGTATGAAGTAGGTCAGTATTCTTCTTTATCACATTGATTCTGTTTAGGCTCAAGCGAGTAAATAGACTACATTCTGAAAGCACGGATAGAGTACGAGAAACCCAAGGCTCGAAAGAAGAAATTGATATGGGTAAGTCGTGCAATCACTGTGTTGTCCGAGCCGTCTCGCTCATGCCTTCCCAGAAATTTCGCGTCAGAGTAAGTTCACGAAACCCTCCTCGCGCACAAAACTTGACATCATGCAGTGGAAGGGCTACACAGAGGGGGATGATACGTGAGTACCATTTCACTCCGGCCCATGGAAGGACTTGTCTGGACAGATACTCCCTCCTCCCTCTGCTAATCCTTCTCTGAAAAAGATGAATGGTCGCATCATTCAATCTTTTGTCTCGGAGGATCAGCAAAGGCAGGAGGGGATGTCCTTCCTGATTTTCGGTGGCCCGGAGTGCGTCTCAGAAAGCTTTCCCGCACTTACTCGCCAACTAGCTGGGAACCCGCAGAATCGTTTGAAGGTTCCGAAGAGCTAATCGAAAGGTTTTGGGCGCGCTGCGAGCCCATGCTGCAGGGCCGGGACCCAAACGATATGAGCCGATTCGAGTACCAGGATGAGGTATTCCCTACTGGGCCTCCTCGTATCCGTATGTCCTCTGGCTGTGTAGGGCACCGCCGGCTTTATTGACGCCCTCGCTACAGGCCACAAGCGCAAAGTCGCGCCGCCCACAGACGCTAGCCCCCCTGCCAGCAAACGGCACCAGACGTCGCCCCTGCCAGAACCAGCAGCGCAATGTCTCCCAGACTCGCTGCCAGCCCCATGTCCGCCCGACCCTCCTCCCATCTCAAGTGCATCGTCTTCAGCCCTTGCCACAACCACGATGCCATCGCATCGCGCCAGAGCGGCGAACCCGCGCGTGAAGATGGTCGACGATCCGCAGCTCACGGAACTGGCAGACGCGATCCCAGCAAAGGCCCGTGTCTCGTCATCGCGTCCGCGGGTGTCCGGCTCGCGCGCTGGGCCGGGGCGCAACTCGCAGCTGGAAATCTCGACGCCGCGTCGTAGTTCGCTGCTGACGTACGATAAAGGGAAGAGGAGCCTGAGGAGTGTGAAAAAAGCCGAACTGGTCCAGGTTGAACAACGCGCCGAGGAGAGACATTCGCTTTCCCCTGATGTCGACGAGAGCGCCGAAATCCCCGGTCTATCCATACCTGATGCGTCTGCGGTCGTTGTCCCGCCCACTGCCGCCGAGCTCCTGCGCCTGGCGGGCGCGGACGAGAAGAGCGTTGCTGACCTAGTTGACTTCCAAGACGACACTCTCGTAACCCCGACTCTGGCGTACCCAGAAGACACCATCCCGCCTCGTTCGCCTTCACAGCCGCCAACAGCCGCAGCAGCAACAACAACTGCAGGCACGGGCGTGGTGTCTGTACTGCGTCAAAGGTAGCCATCCTGTCGAATGCATTTCTGTTGGTATCAGCTAAATGATAGTATGCGAATTATAGTTTGGCGACGGTGAAGGAGACGCTGTTTCCGTCAACCAGCCCCGCAGTTCCCGAGCAGCGCAACAAATGGAGGATCAGCGACGCGAATAGCACCATCTTTGGCGCACTGTGAGCTATCACATCTCACTTCTAGATATCCAAGCCTATATTAATGAAGCCCTCCCATCAGAGCAAGCGGGTCTGGGGAGACTGATGAATCCGAATCGTATGCATCTCACCACCTTTTTTACCTTCCTCTTTGCTAACCACTGGTATGGTGGCAGGCCAACAGCGAAGTTCTTCCTGTCCTTCGACAGCAGCGCCGCCGCCCCCGTGCGCCTTCTCTGCGCCAGCCCTGACACGCCAGATGCTCCGACACCGGCCCCGACATTAGACGAAATCATCAAGACACAAGCAAAAGGACCCGCGGGCCAGTTTTATCAGCAAGAATACGCACATAACCTTCTCAATACATTGCGAAGTGTTGGACCCTCAGCAAAGGTGGTACTTGACGACAGCGAAGCCAGCGACGACCAAAGGAGGCATTATGAGCGCTTCCAGACGAAATTGCGAGCTGGGGAACTAGTGTGTTACCTCCTTCTCCTTATCTGGATTCCTGTTCTGAATCTGTCTACCTCTCGTCTTAGTTTGTGGAATTTGTACACGAAGACCTGCTCGCCTTCTGTGTCCCCGAAAGCGCCGACATCGTGCAGCGACTCAACTTCCCAGCATCACTACGCGCCGAAGCGGGGCATATCTTGGTCATGCGCGTGATGATTAGCAACCCTATGGGGTATCATGAGGCCATCGAGAATGCGGATACAAATCGATGGTAGTTTCTGCGGCTCCTCCTCAACCACGTGGGGGTAATTGTGCTTTTCTGGTCTTTGTCTTTGTTGTGTTCGAGCGTCCTCCTCTACTCTGGTGTACGGTGTCTATGAATGACACTATGACAATTTACCGCAATCAGATATCTGCCTTGACACTGCGAACGAATTCATTATAAATTCAATTTCAAATGTGTTAGGTCTCGGTCACGTGGTTGCATTTACAAACCGCGTCGGAATCATTGTCAACGCGCTTATAGTATCTAGGTGGCTGTGTACACGCGTTTTGATCAAGCCACCATGTTGCGCCGCATACCGACGACCAGCGATGGCAAGGCAGTTGACCGCCTCCAAGAAAGCGGGCGCGTCAACAAGCCCTTCAAGCCCCCGACCCTAGCAAAGGCAGACACTCGTGCCCAGCCCGCGCGCAAGCGCAAACGCGTGTCATATAAAGGTCAAGACGGGGCTGCAGCAGATGACTCGGACGACGAGGGCAACCGCAAGAAACGACAGAAGAAGGACGGGGAGAAGGCGTATCCCACTGAGGAGGAGCTGCTGGCCGCCGTGAAGGTATACCCCGTGTACAAGCCGAAACCGTTCGGGGAGGTGTTTGGGGGCAAGAGAAGCTTCTCGCTTCCGACGATGAAGGGTAAGGACGGGGCGAACGTCGAGC
This sequence comes from Sanguinoderma rugosum, assembly GCA_017499575.1. Classification (NCBI taxonomy): domain Eukaryota; kingdom Fungi; phylum Basidiomycota; class Agaricomycetes; order Polyporales; family Polyporaceae; genus Sanguinoderma; species Sanguinoderma rugosum. Next base: position 3,049,319 of record VTPW01000001.1, on the reverse strand, counting down.
TTGTATTCAGCGGTGCATCTCTGGGTATTCGCCCAAGGGCGAAGATTGCGCCCCGGCCCTTGCACGACCCGATGGAGGACCATGCGATTGTGTTGTACGACCCGACGATTGACGACCGCGAGACGGATGAAGAGCGGAAGGAGCGGCTGAAGCTGGAGGAGAGGGAAAGGTTGGAGAAGGAAGCGAGGGAGAAGACAGCTGGGATGTTTAATCCGCATAAGAGTCTGAAGGCCCTTTTAGGAGAGGACAAAGCAACGAAGGACAAGGTACCGAAAGTACCAGTTGTTATTGATCCCCGTCTTAGCAAGGTCCTCCGACCACATCAAGTCGAGGGTGTCAAGGTGAGCCTTAGATCCCAACTCTATCATCTATCGTCACTCATGAAAAGTTAGTTCCTGTATAAATGCGCGACGGGGATGGTCGTCGAGAACCAATATGGGTGCATCATGGCAGACGAAATGGGTCTTGGTAAGACCCTACAATGCATAGCGTTGCTATGGACATTGCTCAAGCAGTCCCCGCATCCGGGGAAGACGACGATCGAGAAAGGTATCATAGCGTGTCCCTCAAGTTTGGTCAAGAATTGGGCGAACGAGTTCGGTATGTGCTACATATGCGGGGTGGCCCTATATGTTATTTGCTGACTCGGCGTAGATAAATGGTTAGGGAAAGGCGCGATAAATGCACTTGCCGTAGATGGCAAAGGTGGAAAGGCCGAGTTGATTGAGAAAGTTAATCGGTGGGTGTCTGCCCACGGGAGAAATGTGACGCAGCCAGGTAAGTTTGCGTGAACTATAGCACCAGACTACGGCTGACGCTTTCTACAAGTGATGATCGTATCGTATGAAACCCTTCGAACGCTCTCAGTCCATCTAGCGAGCTGTAGCATAGGTTTGCTACTCTGCGACGAAGGACATCGACTCAAAAACTCCGGTAATGCTTATTTACTCGCGATATTCGCAATGTACCAACACATTGGATGTAGATTCGCTAACATTCCAAGCGCTCAACGCACTAGACGTCAAGCGTCGCGTCATTCTCACCGGTACACCCATTCAGGTAAGCTACCTCGCATTACCCCATCTTCAGGACGAACGCTAACACAAAACCCCGTTAGAACGATCTCTCCGAATACTTCTCATTGCTCAACTTCGCCAACCCCAATTTCCTCGGCTCCAAGAATGATTTCCGCAAGAACTTCGAGAATGCCATTATTCGCGGACGCGACTCCATGGCCAGCGACGAGTTCAAGGCCGCTAGTGAGCAGAAGCTGAAGGAACTAGGAGGCCTGGTCACGAAATTTATTATACGGCGCACGAACGACCTGCTTTCGAAATACCGTTAGTTTCCTCCTTCGCAGCGTATACCGTACTCTTTACTAACCTTTTGTGTTACTATTAGTTCCCGTAAAATACGAACACGTCGTATTCTGCGGTCTCTCCGACTTCCAACTCTCCCTCTATCGACTATTCATCTCGTCTCCTGAGATCAAGGCACTCCTCCGTGGAACCGACTCGCAGCCACTGAAGGCGATCAACATTCTGAAAAAGCTGTGTAATCACCCGGAATTGCTGAACCTGCCCAACGACCTTCATGGGTCGGAGTCGCTGATACCAGAAGGGTTCGGCGGTGCTGGAGCGAGCAGCAGAGACAAAGGCCGCAACCAGACGGTCCGTTGTGACTGGGGTGGCAAGTTCCTCGTATTGGAGAGGTGTGTCCCGCTTTTCTGTCGTCGGCGGGAAGCGGCTGAGCCTTGGAACGCTTGAACAGGTTCTTGCATCAACTCAAGACGGAGACCACTGACAAGATCGTCCTGATTAGCAATTATACGCAAACGCTCGATCTCTTCGAAAAGCTTTGCCGGAGTAAAAAGTAAGTATTCCCGGACCGCAGTGCCTTGGACTCTAATCATTATTGTTTATGCGTTCTCGTTCCGTAGGTATGGGTTCTTCAGACTTGACGGGACCATGACCATCACGAAGCGGCAGAAGCTCGTCGACCAGTTCAATAATCCAGAAGGGAAAGAATTCATCTTCCTTCTGAGTAGTAAGGCTGGTGGATGTGGTATCAACCTAATTGGCGCGAACCGCTTGATTCTGTTCGATCCCGGTTTGTACCTACCTATTTACTGGGTGCTTGTCACACTGACCGCTGAATAGATTGGAATCCTGCGGCTGACCAGCAGGCCCTTGCCCGTGTCTGGCGTGATGGCCAAAAGAAAGAATGTACGTCGCTCCATCCACCTCATCCACCTCGCCTCACCTACTGACACCACGTCAAAAGGTTTCGTCTATCGGTTCATCTCCACGGGGACTATCGAAGAGAAGATCTTCCAACGACAAGCTAACAAGCAGGCGCTGTCATCCGCGGTCGTGGACGAGAAGGAAGATACGGAACGGCATTTCTCCGTCGACGCGCTGCGCCAGCTTTTCAAGTTCAATGAGGAGACGCTGTGTGAGACGCACGAGACGTTTAAGTGCAAGAGATGTAAGAACGGGAGGCAGACTATCAAGTCTCAGGCGTTGTTATACGGTGATGCCAGCACGTAAGTTATGTTCGTCCGAAGTACCTGGAGGGAACTAATTGAGGTTAATGTAGATGGAATCACTTTACGAATGGGGAGCTGAAGAACATTCATGACGATTTGCTACGCGCGGAAGCAGGACTAGATCAAGTTTCGTTCGTTTTCCAGTATATCAGCCATTAGAAGGACTGGGGACTATCACTTGAATAATTGTAACATATCAATTGTAACGTATATCATCCATGGACGGCTCTACAAATACACGCAATACACTTATTCTCAAGATATTCTTACATTTCATGAAATAACATCGTCCCAGTCGCCCCACTCCCCTCCGACAGATCTCACTTTCACCTTATCCCCCGTCGGCCCAAAATACGCAGCCTTATACCACGCCTTCATCTCCTCCTCCGAGTACGGCCCAAAGCTCGCGGGTTCCTGGCCAACCACCTCCGGCATGTCCCACTTGTACTCGTACTGGACGTCGGCGGACGGGGGGACCCATGCTGGATCGACGGCGCCGGAGCGCCGGATGTCGCGCACGAGCTCTTCGTATGTTTTGGAGTAGATGTCGGTGTCGCCGAGGGACATGATGTTGGATGCGAGGTGCGTTATGTGATCGATGTCGGATACACTCTTGGGTTTGTCGAGCGAGGCATCGGTTTTCGAACTAGAAACGCGCTGTTAGTCAAGGGGTGATATCCAAACATTCGAGGGGGTATATTTACCTCTTAGTTGGTCCCTTTGCCTTTCGTGATTGTGCTCCTAGTCGTTGCAGGGCTTCGAGAACACTTTCACCTTTCTTCAGCATACCGACGAGTTCCCTCTCCAGTGCACCTTTACCCCCACTCTCCTCGAGCTCCTGCTCCTCCGCCTGGATCCTCTCCTTCTGCAATTTCTCCTGCTTCCGTTTCCGTCTTCTCGCCAGCTTGATTTCCCTCTCGTCCAGCCCTTCCATCCACCGATCGTGCACTCCATGCGGGTCAAACGAGCGTACGTACATCCCATCCTCAGTGAACTTCCCCTCCTCCATCTCCTCTTTCATGTTAAACGACGAGAGCTCGTATCCCATACCCTCTTTCTTCCTCCGTTCGGCATCGTCTTCATCTTCAGGCTCATCAGACTCCTCCGAGTCGCTGCCAGAGTTATCTGCAAACACCTGCCCCTCGATGTCCCCCAGCTTCATGTACTCCTCTTTCTTCTTCTTCGCGCTAGGCTGCTCCTTCTCCTCCTTCTCGCCGATCGCGAACATATCCTCGTCCTCGTCCGCATCCTGCCCATCCTTCTTCCTGCTGAACACGACCCCTTCGCCATCGTCACTAGAGTCTGAGTCATACCCTTCTTGTTTGACCCGCCCCTTGCGACGCGCCGAGGGATTCTCGAGCGCGGAGTCGACCTCCTCTGCGAAGTTTACGGGATCGTCGAGTGGCTCGACGAAACGCGTCTTTTTGGCGGCATGGGACGATTGGGATGTAGATGGCCCGGCGCTTCCGCCTGCCGCTCGTTTCTGGCCCACTGGCATGATGAGAGGAAACTATGCAATATATCGGGGGTGTGATGGGAACATTGTCATTGGTTGATGCAGTTTGTTTGGATTGGACGTCATAGGGGCCTAAACACAATTCCCGCCCGAGTGCGTGCATGATGGACGCGTGCACTATGCGCTTCTTGTAGGCCCAATTTGCTTCATGGCAGCTCGTGCCCGAAATATCGTTGTACTTCTAGGTACTACAATCGCACCCAGAACTTTTCCATAACGTGATATCAAGAGCAGATGGGAGACCTGATGCTATTATTCACGTAATTGGAAAGGATGATCCTACGAATCTGTGAAGCCAGTCGCAATTAGCCAATGAAGAGGGCGCGATAAGCAGAGTATTTGTTGTGAGCTGGATGGATCGGACGGCTTCGAAGACGTGTGGGACTCCCGGAGTTGCGCTGTATAACTCTTTCCGGCGTTCATAGGCGCTGCCAAGGATGGAATTAGAAAGCCGTGCCGAAGTGCTTGTGACCACACTGATAAGGGTCCATTTTGGTCTCTGTCTCAACTGGAGTTTCATCCCCGGATCCCAGCTTGTCACCCAACCACCACCACATCACCACCGACGACGACGACGAACGCGATGGCAGGACTATCGACGCTGAGCGACATGGCCGGTTATGTTTCCATAGGTTGCTGGCTGGGCGCTCAATTTCCGTGAGCATCATCGCACTACCAGTTCCGTATAGGGCTTCCCATTGACCCCGAATCGATTTCCAGCCAAGTTCTGGAGAACATACGACGCCAGTCTTGTGAAGGCCTAGCTCTTCCATTTCTTGGAAACTGGTTCCTCGGTGCGACACGTTCTACGAAATACTCGGTCGCGTGTAATACTGAATAGTGACTGGATGCTTACAGGGGATCTGTCGAATCTCATCGGGTGCCTGCTAACGCACCAGCTTCCCTTCCAAGTACGTTTATGATGGCTTTCTGCTTGTCACGCGACTCATGGCGTCACCCAGACATATCTCGCGACCTACTTTGTATTTGTGGACTTGACATTAGTAGTCCAATACTTCTATTACTACCGAAAAGCGTCATTGGCCATGGCCACGGCCATTCGCACTCGACCTCGAGCGACGTCAACTTTAAGCCAGCGTTCCATTGACCGTGCAGCCCCTCGGTATCGGACACTTTCGGCGGTCGCCGCCAACGTCGCCCACGCGGCAGCGCTTGCAGCCCAGCACGAGGAATCCACGCATCCTAGACGCTCTCGTCACGGTCGCTCGCAAAGGGAACAAGGTTCTGAGGTGGTGCACGAGGGTTCCAGCAGCCGCATGGCTGAATCTCAAGATCCGCACCTGGACGGCGATGATGACGATGAGGTGAATCCCATGGCACTCAGCTTTTATTCCGAGGGAGGGGATAGACACAAGGGCCGGGTTACATGGAGTGCTGAACGGGGGGCGAGTGTGGGCCGTTCTCGCACGCGCAGCACCGTCCTCCCCAACCCCACGGCTGACTTGCATGATCGCGACCGGGGACGATCAACGCAACGCAGTGTGGACATGGATATGGGCGAAGAAGTAGAAACGCCAACCGTTAGAAAAGCCTCACGAGCGAGTAAACGAGGTGCTAGCCTCATATTTCTCAGCGTATGGACTCTCTTCGGCATAGGATCCTATGCAAACAACTATAAGAGCGCCTCGCCAGGTACAACAGACGTCGGTCGATTAGTTTCCACTGGAGGGATCTCGATATCATTCACTTCATCCACACCATTTCCCGACGACACCATATACCACGCCCCACCAGCGCCCATCATTATCGATACCAATAATCATGGCATATCTCCGCAAGAAGAACCCCCTCATATTCCCCCACCAGATTCCGACCACAAACTATCATCTGAACGCATCTTAGGCCGCATCTTCGCATGGCTATGTACAACGCTATATCTGACCTCCCGACTGCCGCAAATCTGGAAGAACGTGCGTCCTCTGTCCCGTTTGTATTGCATCTGACCCAACTAATCCCTCGCTTAGTTTGTTAGAAAATCTGTAGAGGTACGTTCTCCAATTATATCGACATCATGCTCGCAACTGACGCTCGACCATACAGGGTCTTTCGATGTACTTATTCGTCTTTGCTTTCCTGGGTAATTGCTTCTACGTACTATCTATAATGACCTCCCCCAAAGTCCAACAACCACCTCCAATATCTACCGACTTCCTCAAGGAGAGCCTTCCGTATGTCCCTTTCCCTCCCCTCCCCTCCCCTCCCTTTATCCCAACCATCTCATACTTCCACTTCCCTAGGTACCTACTAGGCAGCGGCGGCACGCTGCTCTTCGACGTCACAATCGTCTCACAATCATTCATCTACCGGCCAAAAACTCGACATCACAGGTCGCGCAGCCATCGACTTTCGGAGGAAGAAGCTGGGTTGCTTACTGGGGACTCGTTGGCCACCACAACACACAATCCCTAGGGTCTAGTCTGAGCTGGCTCGCACATATGGACCTCGCGCTCTGCAATTGCACATCATGTTGTGATAGACACCAGATCATATGTGAACTAATTGTTACGAACGAACGAACGCTAGGCCTGTTCATGGGCTATGTATCATGGCCTAGGCGAGTTCTGGATGAAGATTTTAATAGCTGCTCCTTTGCTGTCATTATCTTCTGCTGGGGAGCCTCGCAGGCCAAAAGTCACCGGCGGCAGGTCGCTAAGTAATGTCTTCCATTGAGTTGTTTTGGTGGGCCGAATACTAATACGCGACTTACGAAATGTAGATCCTGTTCGAATCTCGTTACGTTTGAAGTGTGAATTCAACTTTGATTCAATTAGCCAAGGTCGTCGAAGGTCGATCGTCTTGGACTGCCCCATCATTCAGATTCTTCAAATATTACAGTGGCAAACGAATAAAGCTATTCTGAGCGGTAAGCACACTTTAGCCGTCACGAAGTAGGTGGGCGTGCTTCGTTCTTCAAAATGAGCGCTTCTGCATGCACGTCTTACGCCCACGCAGGGCTGGCAGGAATCTGCAAAGTCGACTTCTTCCTAGAGCTAGCCTATTGGATCTACACACTTTTGCCCCGACACCCTCGAGATTATACGTTCGATCACCAACTCGATTACGCTCCGTCGACCCTTGAGGCGCCGAGAGCCTCGCTTATAATTATATGTATGCATTCAAAGTCTTGCGGACGGCGTGCTCCAAGTTCCTTCCTCTCTTTCTTCACCCACTCTCGTTTGTTAGGAATGTTTATGGCGGCCCAGGTCGACATCCCGAAAACCGTAGGCGCGCTGCTGGCTGGAGGTTTGGTCGCGACAGCGTATGTTTTTCATATACTCGCCATCGTGATCAGCCCATTAATAGGTCTCTGATACTTTGTGGGTTATTCAGATTTACCGGGGTCATCACCGTGCAGAGCTATAATTACTACAAGTCGTATCGTGGAGATGCGATGCGCGTAAGACTATTGGTTAGTCCCTGTATCCTTTATTGGATCTTTGTCTCCGCCTAATGCTTCACCCAGGTTGCCTTCGTCTGGTGTGTCTGGCATCTACCTCCTTGTAGCACCGAGGACTGGTTAATTAATACTTCCCCGTTGCATTACAGGTTACTCGATTTCTGCCATACACTTTTTGTCTCATTGTCCCTATGGCATTATCTCGTCCTCCACTATGGCGATACTTCGATGGTTGATTCCGTACCTTGGTGAATATTGTCAGCCTTGCACTTCCCTAGAGATAATAACCTTGATTACGCTAAACAGGAGCCTGGCGGTAAGTATTCAGACTTGACTCGAGTCAACGCGCTCAACACCATCTAGATGACGATTGCTTTCACGGTGAGATAAACACCGCCAGTACCATATGTGAGACGGTGAATGATTTAGCTGCTTCAGGCAATATTGACATTCCTCGTCCATTGGTATGGATACCCGTATACTATCTTGCGACGATCTGACCCTTTCCTCTATTCAGCTTCTTCGTCCACCGCATATTCAAACGTAAGTGGTCCCCGATGAGTGTTTTATCGTGTCTCACACCATCGTCATCAAGTCAGCGTAGGAAAGTGGATCATTGCCGTGCCGCTTGTAAGCCCACACCAACTTATCAGTATATTTGTTTGATGCTGATGGATACGCCAAGGCTGCACTTGCCTTTTCTCGCTTATGTGAGTCTTTTCGATCCGAGCCGATGTTGTGCTAACGTAGTTTCGATCGCAGGCTTCGCGTGTCGTACGTCGTCCTACATTATTCTTGATCGATTCCTCATGCATTTACGCTTGGGCAGTAACGACATACCAACTGTGCGTATTCTCTTGATGAAGTGTTGAAAGGTCACTCATCGCATGATCTGATCCAGAATCAAACTCGATAGTCTAGACATATTTACGCATCGTTTCCACGTACGTGACATTTCCTCCACTTTGAGGCATATTGCTGGATTTGAATGTGACATCAGTGGTCTTTCACCCTCGGACTAGCCCTTTCGTCTATCCTCGACATCCTCATAACAGGATCGCTTTGCTACTATTTGTCAAATAGTCGAAACCCGTCTTCAAGGTGATGGGATGTTCTGTCGTCGTTCTGTACGGTGGCTAGTGCTCATCGTCGAGTCACTTTCTAGTTTGAATCTGGTTATCGATGTACTCATCCTTTACGCTTTCGAGAATGGTGCCCTGACGACGTACGTTACTTTCTTGTTATGTTTACCTCCGTGGTTTATTCTGATTCTTCGGTAGCGCTGCTACAATCGTGTCGATGATATGCGTAAGCCTTTCGCGCAGTCTATCACCTACTTGCTGACAACCTCACAGTGGCTGATAATGCCGCATAATTTGATTTGTTCGTACTCGCGACAATTGCTCCGGCTGTCTTTCTTATCTATCTATTTTTCTAGTCATGGGCCTTCATTTCATCATCAGCAAATGTAAGTCTTTCCAAGTCTTGGCCGTGTAGCCTTCTAATAGACAGCACCTCGAATATCTAGTCTACGCCAACTCGTTACTTGCTACGTACGTAAACACGCGCCTCGCTTGCCGCTCACTCACCTTGCCATAGTCTCAACACCCGAAAGCGCCTGAGGGGTACCACTGGCCGCACAGATTCTAATAGCCATGCTATACCCGTCGTTCTCACGGAAGACTTTACCAGCCAGCCACGAGGGAACATCTTTTCCAGAGTTGCTCAGGTAGCCATCTCGTTGCTCGCTTATACTTGTGCCGGAGAGCTGATTACCTTCTGCGTTGGCCTTAGACCCTTCAAGTCGCGGATAATAGTGGACCTAAAAGAAGATCGGCTTCACCGATGGTATTGTAGCTCTCTCTCATAGTCTGCATGTCGCTTATGTACTACCGCAGGTTCACATCAACGTTCAGCAAACTGTTGAGTGTACCATAGACGAGGACGAAATGATGCCGGCCAAAGTTGACTCTAAGGTTGACCGTGACCGCAATCGTGACGCAGAATCAGCATAACCCGGGGCTACATTGACTACTTTCGCCTTACATTACAGCCGTTATATCTTATCCTGATCTTAGCAATGTTGTCTGACCAAGTAAGCAACGGATCCGAGTTTCGTATAATCCCTGAGAGGGTCGTAATTATCCTATACCTCACGAACAAATGTTTAACTCATGAATGTGTCGTTCAAATATCGAAGAGGTAAACGAAAGGAAGAAATGAGGACGGCCCGAATAATGGAGAAGGCATAAACTGCATGGGGCATAGAGGGGCATAGAGCATAAGACATAATGTGGGCTCGTCCGGGGTGAAGGAAGTGGTAGTGGTACAAGCAATTCCAAAATGAAGTAGAGAGAACAGGTTGAAATGAGACGGGACTGGAGGAATTGTAATATACATTGGTGTGCAGTCGGATTATCTTCATTGCGTAAGGTCGAAGACGGACTTGGTTTCAGTAGGGATTTCGAAGTCATCTGGTTCTTCGAAAGTGAAGCGTTCGTGCATCATGGCTACGTAACGGATAGCATCTGCGGTGGCCTCGTCAATCCCATCTGCTTCTAGCCCTTGGAGCAAGCTGTGGTTGTTACTGCGCAGTCCAGAGAGTCCCCCAAGAGAGCGAGCGCGTCTGAGTCTGCCTCCTCCAGTGTACGAAGCGACGTTCTCGATGCCTCTCGGATTGAGCACGCGGCGAAGGGGCTTGAAATTCAGCTTCTTGGAGATGCTTAATTTGCGACCGTTGGTCTTCTCTTGCGGAGTGTTGGCGTCGGTACCCTCGGTAGCCTGACCTTCATTCCCCTTTCGGTTTAGCAAGCTGCTGAATCGCTTAACAGACCAGCTCCGGGAGCGGAAATGTTTCAAGGAAACGAGCGAGGGGTTCGGAAGTGTCGTCACAGGCTTCTGGGGCCTTTCAATTTTCGCCGACTCGGCGACACGTACGACCCGGGACTTGGGGTCGCGAGTAACGGGGGGTGGGGCACTAGCTTGGGTGCGAGGGGTGTCCTTCTTGTGTTGCTCCTGGAGGGCCTCGAAGGAGACGAGTGGCACAGAGGGAGGGGTCTTTGCAAGAGTTGCGAGGGTCGCCAAAGCAGCTTCGATACTGTTAAAGCCGTCCATGGGATCGGAAGATTGTCCGTCGGTGGAGAAGTCCTCAGAGGTGGGACGAGACCGGGCGTACATGGCTCTGACTGACGCAGTCGGTGAGGGAGCTCTAGAGTAGTTGGGAGGGGTGGGAGGACAGAGACGGAGCGTCGGGAGGACAGAAGCATTTCCAGAAGCGTTTCCAGACATATTGTTGTTGGAGTAGAGGGAGGTTGATTGGACAGTTAGCTCGAACGGTGGATGTTCGAAGTGACTGATGGTTGAGGGCCCAAGTCCCCCCACATTTATACACAGGCGAACCAGCCACCGTGGCCACGACGCATTGAGGGTGGCTAATGTGGCTCGTTGCAAAGTTCATTGGCCGGGCACCTAATGATCAAAGAAAGTTAGACATATTAGGTATAACAACACAAGACATCAGCGGAAAAGTATCCAAAGATAGAAACATGGCGGCAGAACAGGGCATCGGCGGTGGCCCAAACAGGACAAGCATTGACCAGCAAGCACACGAGAGGTCCACGACGCATGGCGGAGCGTCTCTTGTTACAGGTTGGTTACAGGACCAGGAGAGTACTCACTACTTACTTTCCAAGGAACAATTAAGCAGACAGAATTCACGGTTAGTATGAAAGTGCACTAGAACATCAAAGTAGCCTTAGCTCGTGAAGAGGGTAGAGTCAAGCGGAGCCGATCGCAACCTGATGGGCACGAGGAGCTGCCAGGACATGCGGTAGAGCATCCGATTACCAGCTCTCGTTAACGTGCCAAAGCAATGGGCTGTGCAGGTGGTTGCAGAGTAGCGAGTGGCATCGCAGGCCTTTTGCCGCCATTTGGACGCCATGCCGAGGTTTGTGTCTTGACTTAGCAAACAAAAAGGATGAGTCAGGGTCGCGGATGCTTGCAACGTTCAAAGTGGTAAATGAAGCGCCCACAGGTAGCACAAGTTAACCTTCCTACCTAGCGTGATATAACACGGATATTTAACATAATCATGCGGAGGCTTGAATATTTGAATCATAACGCTGGTTTAGGACAGAATAAATTTCGAGCGGTGGATAGATACAAAACAGATAGAACGTAAGGTTTAAGTGATTACTTTTCTATTCTTTTTGCTAATTTTGGTTCTTTCTCGGAAACAAAATGAGAGTGTGTGATAAAATGGGAGAGATTAAACGAATGGCTGGATGTGTTGGTTCATCCGAAGAGCTCTGGCAGAGAATAAACGAGTGACAGACAGGCGGCGCAAATTTGAAACGAATGTGATTAGGTCCACAAAGGGACTAGCGACCAATTATGCTGGGGCATATCGAAGAGCGAAAACGCGAGACTTCATCATAGGGTGTTGCTTAGGCGTATTTTCTTTGCACGATCTCGAACGAGTGGGTGCCGGGCCACGAATAAACACGCGTCCGCGACGATCATAAGGTCCGAGAGGTGATGGGTTGCGAGGAATATAACGAGCCCAGATTGATATCTTGATAGGGGGTATCGATTGTAGTTGCGGGTCGTTTCCGTTGCGAGCATGCTTCAGGTTAGGCGAGCGAGATGCCTGGAGAGGGGCACGGTAAGGAAGAAACGGCTTTGATGTTTTATCGACCGATGGTGTGTTATTTGCCATTCGAAAGGATTCGGTGACAGTGAAGGTCGCAGCTAGCTTCTCCGAGTCATCCATCGACCTTACAGCGGGCAAGGTTGGGCTCTTTGGCGCCAGATCAGGGAACCCAATGACAGATTCTCCATTGTCAGCCTACGAAGAGTGTGAGACACGCAGCACGAAGATGTTTGTCAAGACGTTCCCACCTCAGGAGGAACGGCATTTGAGCCATCTTCACCAACCGGAGGTGTACGACGGGAGGCGTGCTTGCGATACAAACTCCACCCAATAATCAAGGCCACGAAGCAGACAACGAAGAGGGCGAACACGGCGGCCATAATGCGAAGGAACATAACGAGGCCGGGCGAGGCGGTGGTAGATAGCGCAGCAGGCATCTTGATTGAGAAAGCGAAGGACGATAGTTGGTGATGATACTGAGATAGTAGAAGGAAGGATAGAGGCTGGAATGCAATGCATGGATCTTAGCGGTCTATATGAGGCTGACCATGCCCGTCTGGAAACGAGGCTGACAATAGGCTGTCTGAGCCTTACTTAGGTCTTCATGTCAGCCCCTCCGCGGCCACAAAGCACTGCAATTATCTGGTATCTGAAGGAACAAGAGAATCAGTAAAGTATCCTGTTCGGATACGACTAAAAACAGACCATTGCAGACGCCCTGTAAAGGTCCTGTCGGTGAGGATTTGAGGACATGAGCGGCGAAACAACTAGGGGTGACCTTGTTCAAGGCAACAACTACAAGATCTTAAGAAAAAGATGGCATCTCCGTGGATTGAACACGGGACCTCCAGATCTTCAGTCTGTTGCTCTCCCAGCTGAGCTAAGACGCCCGATGGAATGTAGTTTATCCCCTGCGTACTCCCAAGCGTCAGAGGCACAAGAAACAAATATTAGATTATGCTCGTTACACTTGGCGGGAATGATATACATTGATTCTATAAGATTATTACTGGGGCAATGCATCAATATAGTTCGAGACAAGGTCGAAGAATGTCCACAAGAGGCCATGCGTAGTGATGCTACGGAGCGCGCTCACTCCAAGACCACGATAGATACGAGTCACACCCGCCAACAATGGTTTCGGGTTATTAGGATCAGGACCTGCATATACGGAATGAGGGACGAGTAAAGAGGGGTTGAGCTAAGTTTACCACCAACCTTTGATGAGCCTGGAGAGGGTTTCAAATGGTCCGCGATACCTTTCGCCTGCCAGGGCACGTTGTTGGACCTTCGTTTTTACACTGTGCGCGTATTCGCTAGATTAGTTTAGCCTAACGACATGTTCGAAAAACCTACACATCCAAGGGATATATCAGGGCCCATGATGTCACCTGGCCAATGCGCGTAAGTCGCTATTAACGTCGATGAACGGGGAACGACTTACGCCGGCGAAAGAACCGCAAACGAAGGGGACGAGAGATGAGTGTATTGGAAGCCACGGCGGGGTAGCACCCTGCTCGCCAGACCTGTCTCTCCCCAGCAAGTGTCGCATTCCGTCATACTCCATAAAATATAGTGCTGTACCAGACGTGTCACGAACTAGCATGGGAATGAGATTAGCAGCGTGCATAGACGAAATGTTTATCACCCACCAAAGTGTAGTCGAAAGCCTGTGTACAAGCCCTTGATGCCATTGACCCGGAAAATCTCTCTGACGGCATCTAGAGTCCCAGGAGGCTTTTCAATGTGTAAACCCCGCGCCTGGGCGATACTATACTCCAGCTGCCGGCGAACTTTGACCAACTCGAACGCTGTTGGGGTTATTATAGTAGGCCCAGGCACTGTGTAGAGCAGGATCAAGACTCACGGGCACTTCCAAACGAAATGAGTGACCCAGCCATGGCACCAGCCATTCCCCCAACAAGAGCGGCATCTAGAGCGCTACTACGGTTCAAGAAATCGTGGCGGCTGGCAAGTTCCTTCGTTCGAGTGTAGATGGTGAAGGAAGCGGCACCTAGCTAGACATAAATCACGCGCTTGGCCTCCAAAGCTCCAACAAGACGTACGAACAAACGAAATCGTGATCAATGGTATCCACAGACCTCTATAGAACCCCTTGATGCCCTCTTCCCGGTAGACGATCGCGGCGAGTTTTGGGACCGTAATGGGGGTTTTAATGGTCTGCAGCCTAGACTTGAGGGAGTCCAGCTGACGAGAAGAACATCAGCAATAGGATGCAACGGTACCTCCAGCAGACTTACAGGGTAACCAGCAAAGGTCGAAATGTAACTGGCCGAGAGTGCGCATACGACTGCCTTGTTGCCTGTCCCGCCGCGTCAGAACCGCGTCAATGGAGTATGTACAAAGCTCATACGGCGTAGGGCATCATTGAAGGCCTGAGGATCATACAAGGAGTTGGACGACCTTGTAATGCAACCCTATGTGAATACCCAATGAATATATTTATATAGGGCCGACTCGCCTATGTCCATCCATAGGGCACGATCACTGGCCAGGTGGTCCAGCTTCGTGCGTTTGCACGACTGTGCGGATCAGGCAGAGAACAAATCCAAAGCGAGCAAAGTGAACGACTGGGAAGATGCGATGATGGAGAGAAATGAGGAACGCAGCTATTTCCGATATGGGCGAAGGCGACACCTGCAAAAGTGACTTGGTCACGGGGGTGATTGCACCTCAGGGTCCTCACCTCATGATTTGCTCCGTGTGCACAAAAATGGATGTTATCCACGAAATACTACCCCACAAGTAGGAGCAAGACTAGAATAGGTGCTAATATGATATAGGGTACAAATTAATGACACCGAGGCATTCAAAATCCTCCCATACGCTGCTTCTTCGCGTGCTTCTTCTTCGCAGTCGTAGGCCGTCCACCGTACGGACCTGGCTCAACCTGGGTACTGGCCATTACTTCTTCTTGAGAGTACTGACTCTCATCCAGCCCAGTAGGCTGACTTGTACTAGTAGCCTGAAATGCAGGGACTTGTGAGAAGCTCCCAAAAGTCATTCTGGTTCGCATACTAAGTTCTGGTTGCTTTTTTATCGTCGGAATAAGGGATTTCGCGGGAACGACTGTTGGTGGTCGCTGTGATTGCGAAGGCAGTTTAGACGCTTCGGTTGGTTTACTCGAGGGTTCCTTGATACTCCGCAGCAGAGTCAATTTAGGAGATGAATCGTCGTAAGGATCGTGGTAGGTATATTCGTGGGGATTGGCACCGACGTCCCATTCCTTCAGCAAGAGTCTCACACCAAGAGGGGTGCGATCTTCTTCAGTACTCTCTTCGCCCTTGTCACCGAGAAAAGGTTTAAGGTAGCCATATTCGACAGGGGGTGGTTCCCCACCCAGCGTCAACGCTTGTGTTGCGCGAGACATTGTTTCGAACGGAGTGGTCGACATCGGCTTCGGAGAAAATGGTTGGGCAGAGAATACATCTGAACCGAGTCTCAGATCGACGATGAGTTTCTGTCGGGCTTCCTGCTCCTTCTGAATCGCAGCATTGGTCCTTTCGGGATGATGTTTGAGGTCATATCGACGAAACTGGTTGTCTGATGACGAGGCGTCGGTTTCAACCTCGATGCCTAGAGCTCTGAAAGTGTTGGCAAGGCTATAGTGCCACTTCGCATCTCTTGCTATAGAAGTAGTTGGCACAAGATCTTGGGATAGAGCTCGATACCCGCTTGAGGATGTGATAGGACTTTGGGTGAAAAAGTCAGCACGAGAGCTTTGAGCAGGTTCGTCGCCAGTGCGGAAAGCGATGTCGTAACTGTTCCTGTAAGTATCAAGACTTGGAATAGCGCACAAAAGCCACTTACGCCGTCAACATATGTTCCACAGGCTCAGCTGACTCCTGCCAAAACGAGGGCATCCTTTCAACGATATCGGCGACACCCGTCCGTGTATTTTGTACGTCAGCCGCTTCGGCAGCAAAATGATCTTGAAACATAACTTGACGAAGTTCATTTATAACGCATTTGCAATTCAGGATAAAAATCACCTTTGTACGTTTCACGCAAATTCACCACGCTCTTGTCGTGGGCGCCCAATGGGCCAGGGTCAGAACGGAGAGAACGGGATTGGACGTCGAGTGCAGCGACATCGTCCCTCCATCGCACCTTGGGTGAGGACATCTCCGAGTCGTGATCGCCATCCTGGACGTCCAGATTCACATCGACACGATACAGGGCACCGCTATGAGACAGCCGAAACAGACTAGTTCCCTTCCCACTGTCTTGATATGGATGGTTGAGAAATAGTTGGCCGGAATACGGCGCGCCATGAGTACCGTCCGAAGCCAAGCAATATGGGCGGCGATTCACCTGTATACGCTGGTCTTTTGAGCGACCTACGTCGTAGACAGTCACTAGAGAGGTGTTCTGGGATAAGAGAAAGGTATACGGTTCTACAGTTATGATTGGGGCCGTGAGTTCAAAAGGTCAAACCGAATGAAATACTTACGTCCTTGCATAGTTACAGTTTGCGTAGAGAGCGTTCGGTCGTACTGCCGACCATGTTTATACGCCAGCAGCGGTCGTCTTCCCGGAAACCGGGTGTCAAACCATACAAGCTCTTTGGTAGTGACAAGTCGAATGATGTTATCGGAAGAAACGGCTTCTATCGACGTGATCAATTCATCCTTCTGATCAAGATTGAAGCATTGTGCTGGATTGAAGGAAGACTGTTAAAGAGGTCAACTACAAGTCTATATCCTAATTGACAAGCTTACACGCAAGTCTACCGCATCAACCGTTTTGGACGAAGCTCGGTATAAGGCATTAGAGTCGATGCCCCTTGAGAGTCTCCAGAACAACTCGGTGGGTGACCGAGTCGCTTGTGGCGGATTAACTGACGTATCTGCACTGTAACATCTTCAGTGTAAGTTCCTAAACGAAAAGCATGTACTTACAAATTCTCCAGTCTCGACCGATCGTTGAATTGCTGGGTTCCGTCGCTAGAAGGACAATAATCTGTGGTTACTTTATTTGAAAGGGCAATGACAATCGGGTTATTCACATCCTTCGATTCTCCAAGAGACTCCATCTGAAGATAGCACCGAGATCGTTGACTATACACACATCGGCCGAGGAAGGGTGTAAATTAATATCTACAACTGAACGGCGAGCTGTTGATGATATAGGAATGGAAGCTAGTTCCTTCAGTGACATGGCAGAGGGAGAGTGGGTAGCGTTGTTAGGGATTACTTGGAACATGGTCGTTGATCCATATGTGCGAACAGCTAGAAAAGAACCTACAAGGTGGTTTGAGCGTTATCCTCAGTCTACTACAGGGGACTCACCAAGATTACTCGTAGACGCAGCAATCTGCTGGATAGGCGTATCAAATGATCGAATGGGGCTTGCGGCGGGAGTAAAGACTAAATTACTGTCTTCGGAAATTATGAAGGGTGAGATATCTACATGTGCGTCAGTTATAGAGTGCAACAGCACATAGGCGACAAAATGATGCATACTTAGGTTACTATTCAGTTCTCCCATAGGAAAAGCCAGGAAAGCAGGTACATGATGGGAGCCTGAAGGCTGAGAAAACGAGGCAAGTATGTCCGTCCTGTATGGATCTAATTCCGCGTATCCTCGTAGATGTACTGCGTCTTTAGTGACTTCTTCCCGAATCACTTCGCTTGTAATCTCTACATCGGGAAGATATGTCCGTAGAAAATGCGCCTGGCAATGAGAATAAGTAATGGATGTCCCGTCAGGCAGATACGTAGCTTACGCCCTGTTCTGCCCTCTCCTTGATAGTAGTAGGAGGTATTTGGATAGCAGGGGGACGTGTGGCGGGAAAGATGATTTGTGTGTTCTGTGCGCGTACGATGGGACCTGCGTTTCCTCAATTATTCAAGTTCTAAGGTCCATTATACCGAGCGCACCGTTAGGTTTGGGTGCTACAAGAGAATCCCACTTGAACTTGCCCTGGTGCTCAATTAACGTAACGGCATTGGTCGCGCCGCCTTCTATGTAAGGATAATCTCGAGGCGGCGGGGCCTTGCTCTTTCCTGCGCGACCCGAGACGGCTCTTGTAGTTCTGTTATCGGTGGGCCAGTTATCCATCCCATTTGAATGAAGATATAGCAGTCGAGATCGAGGTCAATGACAAGATTATTTTCGAAGTCCGGTCCAACTGCTTGAAGAGCATCCCGAAATTATAAGCGCCCATAGTCACTTTCCCGCAACTCTCCCAAGTCTTTTACAACATGTTGAGGGTTTGGTCCCTGTCCCAGCGCCCGCCGCAGCTTCATTGCTTGAAGCGCATACACAGCTCAGCAGTAAAAAACGCGTCTGCTGCGACAGAATCCTCATCTTCCACCACTTCCGAACCCGCTGCCAAATGGACACCTAACTCAATCCGAACTGGCCTCATCGCCCGAAAACGCGGTATGGCGGCGCTGTGGAACGACCAAGGAGTACGGGAGCCTGTAACCGTGCTACAGGTACCCGTGTGCGTCTATATACTCGTCTATTTACTTAGCCGTTTGCTGTCCTAGCTCGAAAACTGCCAGGTGACCGCAAATGTACGAACTGTGCGACGGAATCACACCGAATACCATGCCGTCCAAGTTGCTGCCACCGATAAGCCCCACAAGACAACTACGAACCAAATGCTAGGACATTTCCGGAAGGCCGGGGTCCCCCCAAAGCAAATAGTGAAAGAGTTCCCCGTGACGCCTGATGCTCACGTTCCAGTCGGTGAGTACCTTCATAGCTATACAGTTACATCGAATAAGCGGGAATGGGGATATAGGCACCACTCTATCTGCTGTGCACTTTGTACCCGGTCAATTCGTTGATGTCGTAGCGAACTCGTATGTGACCTAGCCTAGTGCACTATTCTTTGGTCTCAACGTTTTGGTCTTTCTAGTCTCGGGAAAGGCTTCCAGGGTGGCATGAAACGTTGGGGTTTCAAGGGATTGCGAGCCAGTCATGGTGTTTCCATCTCACATCGTTCATCTGGGTCTACAGGTGCCCATCAGGTGAGTACACCCATCTCGGGAGGCAATTCATCCCTTGACATCACTTTCAATAGGATCCTGGACGTGTCTGGCCTGGTAAGAAAATGGCTGGTCGTATGGGTGGTGGCCGGATAACAACACAAAACCTTCCTGTGCTGCGTATCGACACGAACCTCAACCTCATCTTCGTGCGAGGGGCCGTACCCGGGGCCGACAACGCCCATGTTCTTGTCCGTGATGCTAAGAAGAAGGTTGTAGCCTTGGCCAGCCATAATCAGGCCAAAGGATTGTACGAGAAAGTCCTGCCCACCGGCGTAGACGACCTTCCCTTCCCTGCCGGCACCGTCGAAATGGCGAAGTCGCTACCTACCATCATCGAGGCTCCAGCGTACAGACGTAGCCCATTTATCCCCCAAGAGTAGATACTTACAGTATCATTTATTCGACGTTAATTTGTATCTGGCTCGGGAGTGTGAGAACATGGTTTCATTGGAGCGTCGTGATTTACCTCCGCTCATTAAGATGCCTTACACATACACCATTGACTCGACATGCACACGCTGCAACGATTGAGACATTTTGGGGCCCATTACGCTAGAACTTCCTGTTTACTCCGTCTCTCTTGATTCATGAGGTCGTCTACTTCACGGCCAGGTGGCCGTCAAACACCGCAAACCAATGTCAACGACAGGCTGCACACCCTAAGGCTCGTATGCTCGTTTAATCTGTTTCAAGTACGATATATTGATGTCAGTTGAAGGGGTGAACAGTATAGACACGCTCAGAACCTCAACAAGGCCCGAGCCTACATCGCATCGACCAGCGCAACATCGCATCGCAGTCCTACAACAGGAACACTCCCGACGGATTACACTCTCATCCTACCACCTCCATTATCCACCTTTTTCGTGACTGATACGCCCATCGCCGAGTCTAGCAGCACTCGCCAGGAACCACGTAAGAAACCTCCAAAGCCTACATGGGCGGGGCCAACTCCGCCAAAAAGCTGGGTGCTGACGAGTTCTAAAGATGAACACGATACTCCAGAGTGGCGGTCCAATGCCCTTTCGCTTGTGATGCCTTCCGCTGGCTGTGCCCTCCAGGATGGGGTCCCCCCGTTGACTTTGATATGCCTTCGTGCTCTTCGAAGCCTTCCTACTTCGGGATTCGTTGAAGAAATCATACCATATCTCCCATCGCATCTTCGTTGCCAAATGGTCAGAGACAGCGCCGTGTACTCCCCCCTTTCCGACGCGCAGCTATATCCCCTACTCGAGCCAAACGGGTACGTGAACGGTGAGCTCGTCGTTGTCGGCCCTCAGGCTACGATGCACGAAACGCACTTCCGTGATATCAGCAAACCTTCCATGGACGTTGACGAGCCTGCTGAAGCACCAGCCTGGGACTCTCCATCTCATGATGCCTCTCAGGAAACTCTTCAGATGCTTGCCATCATCTCTGCCCGCCTCTCCGTCTCAACTATGCTTACACTGCCGCCCACACTCAGTCATCTCGCTCTGGTTCATCTCCCTTCACCTATCCCCGTACATCGTCTGCCACTGCTGTGCCCTCTCATAGTTGTCCTTGATCTGTCTTACAACGGGTGGTTGGGGTATAGATCGTCGGACGAGGGTGAGTTTCATAATCCAGAAGGAATCCAGATGCTGGAACGGGTTGATTGGAAGAAGTGGCAGCACCTGAAGGTACTGGGTTTAAGAGGTTGCATGAGGTCGGAAAGCATATTAGCGGCTGTAAACAAGGGTCGATGGGACGACGTCGAAACTATGTGGTAACAATATGTCTGCTCTATAGTATACAAGTCCCTCCGAGAAACTATTGGATAACACAAAGAATGGCTAAAGGTGTACTACATACAAGTGGTCGTGACGATAGTGGGTCATGTTTTGACGTCAAGAAACGTTTTGAGATCAAGAGAAGGTACTACCGTAGTCTGGAAAACGCCGACTTGAGAGTCCGCTTCAGTAATGGGAAAGCGACGTACCTCTTGCTTAGCTTTTGATTCCTCGACATCGGGCAGGATGAGGCGTAGCCATGGGGGTCGGCTAGATGAAGGGGGTACCTTGACCCGATTTTCATGTAACTTATCAGTGAGGGCCATCGTGTATCTAGTATACAGCTCAAGGCGCGAGACAGGCGGGGAACCGCAACTATCTATGTGATAAGGATATGTGTGAGTAAACCAAACATATGACTATAAGTAGAGCACACACGGAGAATTGCAGCGTTAACTTGGTCTGCAGTGGCTTCTCGGCGTTCTTGCGAAAGATATCTCGCCTCTGGGCTTCTCTCTGGCACCTTGTAGATCAGCAGACTCCCAACATGCTTGAGTTCCTCCATGTATTCTGCTCTGTCATCAGGATTAGGAAGCATGTGAGCGTACGCGTAGAGCTTCTGGCCACGCTTAAGCAGTGCTTCTTGATGAGGCGAGTCGACATAATCTGAGGGTGAGAAGAGATAATCCTGGGGATTGGAAGAGAGGGGAGGCAAAGCCGCGTCTGACGTCGAAGATGGCGATGGTGGATACACGAGGGGAACAGTACGACAAGCTTCGATAAACGCAAGAATGCGAAGATTGAGAGTAATGTGTGCCGGGTTCACGGATGTAGTGGCAACATACTCGACTTTCCCGGAGACCGTCCTAGCTTGGTAAAGCGACGTGTCCGTGCTGTTACTGGTGTCCAGTACAGAGGGGAAATGTTGCTCGATGAGATGTATTGCTTCTTCTACCTGACCTGAAAGTATCTTGTTGCGAACCGCTGTGCTGAACATAAGCAGGCATGTTGGACGTTGCGATGATACGGTATGAGTAATACCTTCGCGCATTTGAATGCTCTTTAATGACTGCTCCAAGCGCACATCTTTGGTGTCGGTGTCGATACTTGTATGTGCAGAGTGCATGATTTCGTCCCCATCAGCGTCGATGTGCTTAACAGCAGTATCTTGGGCGAACGCCTGAGCTGTCTTTGAGTAGCACTTGTGACTGAGGTATTCGAGCACGAGGCTATGCTGCGAAAGAAATGCCCTCGCCTCAGTAAAAAGAAAGCAATACAGCAGATATCACTTACGAGGTGATGAGGAGCGGATTCTAGGGAGAGAACTCGCTCTCCCAGTGCATTGTCTGCGGATGTCATGTTGCGAACAACCGTTGAAGAGGCGTTTCGTAAGGGAGGCTCTGCCTGCCTCAGTTGTGTGATTTTGGAGTAATATCACGTGTCCACATAAATACAAATTGACATAGAAACCGAACAACATTGGAAAAGACGATGCCGACACTGGGAGCAGATATTTATCATAGACATGGAGATAAACTCAGTGATAGGCTTCTCTCAAGAACTTCAGCGCTTTAAAAAGACGCGGTCAATACGCCCCTGATTAGCTCCTGAGCTTGTCACGCGAGTATTGGACACGATCACGTCGATCACTTTCAGGATCGCAAGTTGTCTGATTGTGACCATGGATATGTCAGATCCAACCATCGAAAGCCCTCCTGTACCCATTCTTCGCCCACCTCAATGGAACACGTGGCTAGATGGATACACCAAAAGACGGCAAGTCTCATACGTTGCTTTACACCAACTAATGGAAGGGATCACGAGTGATGAATTTCAAGCATTGAGAGTGAGTTTCGCATGATCTTCATGAATGTTCATGATTGCATACCGTCTTTCTAGGATTTTACTGTTAAAAAGATCAAGAGTGTGACTTCTGGGAGATCTGCAGCGACACTCAGCAATACAGAATGGCGCCAGCTCAGGGAGAAGGTGGATACCGTTATATGTAGTGCTTGAGCTGATTTGGGACTAACCTAACCAATTAATTGGAAGATCATCAAGGAGTTTCCAAAGATGTCTCACTACGAAGGCGCATGGCCTATCAGAGCCATTGTGGCCAAGTACGTAGCATATCGCCGCAATCAACATAGCATAGCGAAGGAGAACGCAACACAGAAGGTCATACAGGTATGCTCCGAGTCAGAACTGATTACAGCGAATGAAATACTTAACCTTTTGTGCTATAGACGAAGAAAAAGTGTAGATATGTTTACTACATTGGGAAGCCGCTTCCTCGCAAAGCCCTCGAATGCCTGACTCCTAATGTATGTATCCCGATTATTGCGTCCAGTATGTATGCCAACGAAGAGTCGGTGACTTACTGTTGATACTCAGGAGGCTCCCCTAATGACCCCTACGCCCAAAATCATCTCGACCCAACCCCCACCATCCACTTTTGCTTCTGTGCGTGATGGGCCTTCGTCAAGCCGCTTCATACCTGTCGTGGACGTGGAGTCCTTCTCAGCCGAAGACCTCCTTCGTTTCCGACCACGAAAAATGCAATGCATCAAGTGCGCCCATCTCGCGCCGCTAAGCGAACAAGCCAAATCCCAGGGGCTGTTCACCAAATACATCTCTACAATATATCAAACGTTCGACTATGCAGAGGACACCCTGACCAAGATGGGCATCATTGATGACTACACCCTAGCCCTCCTGCTACAGCTGCCCGAAGATGATAGGCGACGAATGTTCACAGCATCTGCATATTGCGATGTTGTTGATGGAATCGAGATTTCAAGGCATATAAATACGCTGAAACATGGGATGCTGATTGAAAGCCGTCCATCAAGGCCCCCAGCCTCCTCCGCCTCTTTCGTGAGTGGGCACATAGGTTCTCCCCCGCCGTCACTAATTTAAGAACAATAGAGTTACAGCCAGAATCGAGCATCTACTTTCGGCGCTCATCCTCCAGCTAGTTACCCATCATACAGCTCTTCATCCGATGTAAGTGGCGTTTAATATTACCACTTTCTGCATGAGCGCCATACTCATCTCTCGTTACATAGGCAGATACCATGTCATTCACGATGAAATGCAATGCTTGCGATTTCCAACCACGGGTCACCCCATGTTCGCCGGCGCTGGAGGCATTTCTTACCGCGAAGGGGCTGCAGTCTCTACTCCCAGCGTTCACAGAGTGGGCAATCTTCACGGACGACCGATTCGACATGCTTAGATACTCGTGGAGTGAGGCTGATCGAACGGCGCTATTCAATGATGACAGGCACATAAAGCTGACTGAGTTCCACCGTTTCGCTTTGATGATGGCATTCCGCCAACGCGACTGAACGAAGAACTGTTGTATATTAAAATCCATGTACCACCAGCATCGCTCCCGGATCACTTCTTGTACTGCACCATCTTGTACCACATCATGCATCAGAGGAACATGTATCTTGTTACGTTCGCAAGCTGTATTTCGATCTACCATACATTTCTCACGCGTCCGACCACAATGAGTTGTAGAGAGTAATTGCCAAAGGTGACTGTATTGAAACAAGAGAGGAATGCAGTATTGTATAAGCAAATGATTAGAGTGATCGATTACAAGTCGTCGTCTTCTTCGGGAAGGGGGATAGCTTCGGCCTGTAAATCGAGTCATCAGGATCGAGATCAATATGAGTAGGGGAACTGCTTACTTGGGCCAGCTCCTGCTTGTATCGCTCCATGAGGGCACCATCGACCTCAACTTCGGCGGGGGCGAGAGCGGGAGCGGCAACGAAGTCCAGAGATGGGTTGCTGCACGTTTTATCAGCAATTAGATCGTCTATTAGTAGCGTGATAATCATACCCGACGAGTTTTCGCGCAAGCCAGAGGAAAGGTTTCTCGAAGTTATAGTTCGACTTCGCCGAAATCTCGAAGTACTGCAAGTTCTTCTTGCGGTGGAAAGTAACTTGGCCGGTCTTCACTTTTCGCTCCTACAATGGAAGAAGATGCAGATATCAGGATCAAAGGTGTATGATGGCAATCGATCACAATGTTGGCAACGTACCTTCACGTCAACTTTGTTACCGCACAGGACAATGGGGATGTTTTCGCAGACGCGCTCGAGGTCACGATGCCAATTGGGCACGTTCTTATATGTGATCCGGGATGTGACATCAAACATGATGATGCCGCATTGGCCTTGGATGTAGTAGCCATCTCGCAATCCACCGAACTTCTCCTGCCCAGCGGTATCCCAAACGTTGAAGCAGATGGTGCCGAAGTTGGTGGAGAAGGTGAGAGGGTGAACCTCCACTCCGAGGGTAGCTAATATGCAAAATCGCCATCAACATGAGCACACGATGATTGTTGGAGACTGCGACGCGATGGCGAACTGATCACATCGAATACATACCAATGTACTTCTTTTCGAATTCACCAGTCAAGTGGCGCTGCACAGAACACGATATCAGCCTGCGATCTCATTGAACCTGGGAACGAGCGCGCTCACCTTGACGAAGGTCGTCTTGCCGGTTCCACCATCACCGACTGTTCAAGATCGCATCCCATCGCGGGGTCGAGTTGAAGGATTCCACAATGAACGAGCAAGTCACGTTAAATTTTGAAAGGAATTGAGCATCGATGGGAAGGCGAAATTTTGCGCGCGCGTGAGATGGAGACATAGGCAGAAGAGCTGAGGAACGCACCGAGAACGAGCTTGAAAGTGGGGATTGAAGCGGTCTCAGCCATGATATGCGTCGATTCTACAGACGATCGTGAGATGAAGAGAAAAGTGAGAAGGTAAGAGTTTGCAGGAAAGTTGAAGACCGATAAGGTTTGTTTGTATCACAAGCCCATCTGTGACTCTTATGGCCGTTACCGAATTCGACCAGGGCTGTTGGATTATCTCACCATCTTCCTTGTACCACGCTTCGACGACGTTATGAAAGGACTTTTTTATAACAAAATTACGCAACAAACACTCTTCGTTCGAGTCTTCGCATCGATTGCCGTTGCCACCAGTTCGTACACTAAAATTTGTGCCTTGGGAGTCTAGTCAGCAGGAAACGCAGATGATTACACATAACGTCCTGCTCCATATGAGAATCTTTGGATGCCGAACTCTCAGTCGACTCTGCCGAAGTCATTCTGGAGAGCTGGGGGGCTTGAAAATGAAAACTACTTGGGAAACATAACAGTAGAAGGCATGGATACGTTTTACTATCAATGGTATTCCTGAATTACTGACTTTTGCACGCCATGCGCCTGCCTGCTCTTCGTCAACATTGAGGGAGGATGCAATTCGGCTTGCTCGGCACGGTTCGCGGGGACTGAATAGTCTACGGTTGCCTCAGGCTCCGAGAAAAAAGTCTCATAATGAGAGGTGATGATGCCAGTGTGGATGCTATTTAGGACTCGAGCAAGCGATCCGTTCAGCCGTGCCTCACTGTTGTCGTTTCTTCGAAGCTGCCGCATTCGCCAGCTCTTTCCTCCCGACCACGACCAAGGCTGATGTCCCCCTCAGTCCATGCCCCTGACGCTGCCCCCAGTGATCCCCCGCACGAGCATACACAAAGGGACGAACCCGCAAAGGCGAAGCACGGCTCAACTTGGAAGAATGATGAAACCCACGTCCTCCCACAGAATAGATTGCCCATTGTACGCGTTTTCCGATCGTTCCAAGGAATATACTGGATTGACCGAATATGCTAGGTGTTCGCCGGCTTAATGGCGACAGTATTTCTTGCCGCGATGGATCAGGTATTATCTGCTAATGCATCAGGGATTTCCCGTACTAAATAGGGCTTAGACGATCGTCGCGACAGCACTACCGACCATTGTTTCCGACCTCGGAGGAGGGAGTAATTACAGTTGGGTGGGAAGGTAATGTTCAACTCACCCCTCCTACATGTATTCCCCTGACGACCATCTCAATCTGCTAGCTCATATCTACTCGCTGCAGCGGCCCTTAGTCCTTTATACGGAAAGCTCTCGGATTTGATAGGTGAATGACGGCAATTTGTTTGGCCCACTCAATGTCCTCACCCGAACTGTCGCCTAGGCCGCAAGCCTGTGTTGTACTCGTCCATCATCGTGTTTCTGGTACGTGTTTCCTGCTTACCCAGCTAGCTGTGGTTTAACTTTGGCCTTGCTCTAGATCGGCTCTGCTTTGTGCGGAGCGGCGCAGAATCTAGTCTGGTTGATCGTTTGTCGTGCCGTTCAAGGTATCGGCGGCGGAGGTATCATCCAACTGGTGTGTATGATTTCCATTTCGGTATCTTCGTTAAGGTTACACGTCTTCTAGGTTAATATCACCATCAGCGACATTGTACCGCTACAGGAGTTCGTTCATCTCCCTTTATTACATCGCCCTAACTAACTTTCATGAAGTCGTGGCAAATACGGGGGGCTAATCGGTGCCACCTGGGGAATTGCATCGGTAGTCGGCCCCCTCTTAGGCGGTGTGCGTATGTTCTTGCTTGAGTCATTCATACCACCCTGACGTTTGCAATTCAGGCTTTTACGGATCATGTTTCTTGGAGATGGTAAGGAACTGCGCCTCAGCTGACCCACGACACGGTTACTAACCATTTTCTTGGTCCCCGCAGGTGCTTCTGGATTAATCTGTGAGTACCTGCACAGTCACGCTTTGGCGGCCGACAGTTGACGACTTGAAGGCCTACTGGCGGCGTGGCGATCGCGATTCTTTTCATTTTCCTGAATCTCAACCCTACGCAAGGACGCACATTAAAACAACATGCCCGCGAGTTTGATTTCATTGGGCTTGGGCTCATGATAGGTGGCGTCGTGTGTCTTCTCATTGGCTTCAACGCCAGCGAGACGGATTGTACGTGCCAACTGTGTATAATATGGGAGGGATATCTAATCACTTTTATAGGGTCTTCTGCAGAGACTATTGCATTACTCACCGTTGGATGTGTGCTCCTGATTTCCGCTGCTATTAACGAGCTCTTCACCAAGCGTTCACCAATCGTGCCACCGCGTCTCTTTCAGGTAACGAATGCTCCTATCCCTGTCATCCCTTTCGCTCACTCCTATCATTCCCCTTGTTTCCAGACTCGTACAACGGGGGTGCTTCTCGTCTCTGTGTTCCTCCATGCCATAGCATTTTTCAGCGGTGCGAATTTTCGGAATCTCCGCGTCTTCTTTAATCTGAAGCCTGATCACATTCTCCCGCTCAGGGGCCTACTACCTTCCTGTCTACTTCCAAATTCTGGGTTCTTCTGCCACAATGGCGGGTGTGAGGTATGCCGTTGTTCCCACCCGAAGGTGAACTTCTGACTCACTGCTGCTTTGTTCCGTATGGAAAAAAGAATGCTGCCGTTCTCCCTGGGAGCTGCTTTGTTCTCCGCTATAGCGGGAATCATCGTCTCTCGCACGGGCGACTGGCGCGCGATGTTGTGGACTGGTTGGGCAGTATTCACTCTCGGTCAAGGGCTGATGATCATGCTGGGCTCCAATTCAAACACGTACGTCCGCCCCACATGTATTGCGATAGCTGTCTGAACTCTGAACTCGCTGTTTCAGTGCAGAGCAGGTGCTGTACCCGTTCATAGCTGCTGCCGGCCTCGGGTCTCTATTCCAGGTGAGCATCGCTTGTTCACTGCGATCCAGGTTCCTACTACTTTGCTAATGCTCGTCTCACCTCCAGACGCCGTTGATCGGTCTCCAGGCTGCTATGCCTATCAAGGATATGGCCACTAGTACCGCGACGTTCGGTTTTATCAGGTATAGCATCACCATTCATTGCTCGACTGCTCACTGTAATTAACCTGGCAATCCTAGGACCATGGGCGGTACCGTGGGCGTCTCAGTGGGGCAAGCCATATTCTCCTCCGTAAGCGACAATGGTTCTGAAACGTAACAGCACTCAGTACTGAGCGCCTCGTTCTACAGACCCTACGAAAGCGATTAGCACGGATCCCCAACCTGGAGCTGGACACCTCCCCTGCGGCGCTTAGCGAAAGCGTTAGGCATTTGACGAGCATACCTGTGCGTTACTGGGTCCTTGCGTCACTTACATCTCGGAAGTAGACGCCTGCAGTTGCAATCGGGATCTGACCTTCCCCTTCTGTTCATATGAAATTAGGATCCTTCGGTGCGCAGCCAAGTGATACATGCGTATGCACGGTCGATCAGCGAGATTTGGTTATCAATGACCCCGATAGTCGGCGCTGGGTTTGTGATGGGTGCGTTGATCCATTAGTGGTCGGAATGTAGACTCATATACACATTGTATAGTCCTGATCGCGCGGCATTACACGCTGAAACGGACGATTGTGAAGGGCGGGCAGGAGAAAGCGGCCGAGCCGGAGAAAGTAGGAGAAGGCTCTGACCGGACCTTGGAGAAAGAGCGGGATCTGGAGAAGGGAGAAAGAGGAACGGAGGATGGCAGGTCAGATCAAGCATCGCATCAACAAGAAACTAGAGATAGCCGCGAGACAACGGTAGACCGGAACGAAAATGGGCAGGTTTTGACGACTTGAAGACACCCCACGCATGAAGCACGACGAAGTTTTTCGGATTCTTGGGAAAGAATAGGAATAGATAGTATATTATTATCAGTTAGTCTGCTTTGCTTTCACGCTTTATTTCCTTCTCGCCATACTATATACGCAATCGAAGGGACAGCTTCTGGACGTTCAGGACTTCAATTGCTAAAATTGTCAGTTGGACCTGGCTTCTGAGAGTTTTTGAGCGATCATCAGCTTGGGCACGCGCCGCCGTTTGCTCGTGGAAATCGCTCGAGGGCTATTGGGTTCTGTGTGAACCTGTGGCCTTCGATTAGCATTCGAGCACCAGATGCGTTCAGGTTCGGAGGGCGAGGGGTGCTTCTCTGTCGAGACATATTTAGACCGTTCCCAGCATGCATAGCTCGGGCTTTCACATCGGCGCAGCAAAAACAGTTCGGCCGCTTGTCGTGGATATAAGAACGCGCGCCAACGATCCACATATGCCGAGCACTACGTACTTTTTGATCTTCCAGGCCCGATAGTTGTGCGCTTGATGAGCTCGACACCCACGGCGATGGCAACGAGGCGAAGAGATGCACTACTACCACTAGGTTCAGAAGTCGAAGCAGGACCTTCCCTAGGCCATAACAGGCTGGCTAGGAGCGCCTGGAACGGGTTAGAGTTCAAGATCAAGCGTAGTTTAGAGTAGTTTGTTGATAGCTGTGTCATGAAAGTCGGCGCCTATCTTGAAGGAATGCAGGTTGAAGCGCTGGGAGACAAAGAATAGCGGTCTGAGACAGAGGAGCTGGGCTGGTGGAATTGCTGGACAATACAGACTGCAAGCGTCAAGCACTGGATTGACTGTGCAGAGGAAAGAACATATATATGATGGGAATTGACAGCGAGCCAGGGGTTTTCCGTAACCACGTGGTGGCAGACAGAACAGGGCCAAACGACCAGGACTTACCCATCCCCTTCCCCTTACTTCCTTCGCCACCCTGCCAATCTCCTCCATTCTTCCTGTATCCCCCGCTCAAAGATGCCTGCGACTGAACACCAAGTCCCGCCGCAAATCGACTCCCCGGCACAAGACCTGCTGCAGTCTCAAGTTAAAGTTTGCACAACGTGCCACTCCCTCGTTGAGTCTGCAGCAGTGCCTTCTCCGCCCGATTCCGCCACAGTATGCGCCCGATGTCGAGAGCACAACGCATCCTCCAGAAATGCCAATTATCTACCCGAGGGCCACGTTCATTGCATCGACCATGACGTACCAATGTCGAGACAAATGCCGACATCGACCCCCGATGCCTTCGCCACGAGGCGCAGTCGGCTGGAGGTACCGACATACCAGGGAGATGTTATCATGGAGGCGCTCCGGCCAGACTCGGGGGTCCAAGCCGTACAAATCCAGCCTACCCACCCACCCATTTTTGGCCATAAACACGCTTCGCAACTGCAGTTGTCTATTCAGACAGATGTGACTCCTAATCATGTTGACTCTTTCCCTGTTCACACTACTACTGTTTCCCACCAAGCCAATAACAGTCGCCGATTGGACCGTCGCTCCTCCCTTCTCGATCCACTGGCAGACATAACTCGCATTCGCATGCGTTCGCGAACGCACCGATGCCTTTATCCCGGAGCAACCTTCCAAGGAACACAGAAAAGTGGCAGGAATAGTTATGATGTGAACGTCACTATTGTGGTGCGCACTTTGAGGTCCGTAGATTGACCTTTGTTTGAATTCTTGACTAGGACGTGGATTTCGCGTCGTCATTCCTATGCGGCTATCTTCGCATCAGAGGTCTTACCGACGATTGGCCGGAGCTGACCACTTACTTCGACGCGGAAATCATCGGTAGCCGATATGGGTTCTTGACACGCAATTGGGGTGCTAATGAAACGGAGGATATGGTTCATTGGTCACGTTTCCCTGCATTTCGACAAGTCAAGAACGAGCTGCGTAAACCATATCTTACTATGGACGATAGAGATCGGGGTGCTGTCTTCATGCGTTGGAAGGAACGGTTCTTGGTGCCGGATCACAGAGTGCAAGATATCAACGGTGCAAGCTTTGCAGGTGCGTTGATCGCTTTACAGCTTTCGTATTCGCTTCATTCTCTCCCAGGGTTCTATTATGTCTGCGTTGATTTCAATCCCCCGGCCCAGACACCTTCTCGCTCACCTCTCTCGCCGACACCCGAAGATGACCTGATCTCGCTACCTCTCTGCAGCCCAACGGAGCCTCCCCGACGGACGCGCCGAAACTCGAGCGTACAAAGAAACAACCGTTCACCTTCGGCCAGCCGTGAAGCACCGCTGGCCACTATGAGCGGCTTCTACTTCCACCAGAACTCAGAGCCGTATGTTAATTCTTACTTCACCACTGCTGCCTGTCGTGACCTTTGATTCCAGATACCAACAACTGTCCCTATCGCACGTCCCCGAGCGAACCTCGTCCAGTTTCGAATTCCGCTGAGCTTGAAAAGGACCCCACACGGAAACCCTGTAACATCATTCGCACCGGTAGTATTACCCCGCATACGCATACGCACCCTGCTCGTGGTACTATTGCCTGCATATCCCCCATCCCACCCCATCCCCCCTCATTCATTCAACCCACCGTGCATAATGCATAATGTGCCATTAGTCTCTTCCCAATGCCCATCGATGTCTTGTTACCCTAATAGCTTCCATTCTCATCTGCAATTTCGTTGTAATAACTACCATTCATTCTGACATACATGTGATTTTGGATTCTGAATACTAAGAATGAACTATGCCCAGATTCACACCTCATGACCCCATGGTTCCCATATGACCTGTGAACCGCCTATCTCATACGCCCGGAGGCCATAGGAACGCTATACTTAAGCGTTGAATTCTGTCGCTACATTAAGTACGTACACAGTCTTCTCATCTTCTTTGTGCGCAAATGTCGAATAAAGAACCCCGCGTGGTCGTCATTGGCGCTGGGTAACCTTCTATCCGTTCTAGCTTCACGCAGATCACTCACCCACTGCTTGAACAGCCTAGCAGGCATCTCCACCGGCATCGCGTTGAAACAGCAGTTGAACTTCAAGAACTTTACGGTTGGCCTTATTATTGGGCCGTACCGCCGTTCAATGTTGACCGCGCGTTTAGATCTATGAGAAAGCCAACAATGTCGGGGGAACTTGGAGGGTGAGCATATCTCTGAAGTCTCAGTTGCTTACTCGCTAAGACGCGTTTTTGCAGGACAACACGTATCCAGTACGAGCTTTTTTCATCCATTCGCGGCCTTTTACTCACGTCGCGTCGCATAGGGATGTGGTTCAGATGTCGGTGCCCATTGGTACAGTCTCTCCACGGAGTTGAATCCATGGTGGCCCACCTACTACGTGGGGCAGCCGGCACTGCAGGCCTACTGGGAGGGGCTCTTCCATAAACACGGTCTCGAGGCGCACACGCAATTCAACATCATATACAAGAGTGCTGTCTGGGACGCGGATTTGCAGCAGTACCGCATCGTTTTGGAGGACGGCATCACTGGCGCGAAGATCGAGACTGAGGCTCAGGCCATCGTCTTTGCGATTGGCGGCTTCACGAGGGCCATGTATCCCCCTGAGATTGAGGGTCGGGACGCGTTTAAGGGGACTATCTGGCATTCGGCGGAGTGGAACCATGAGTATGATCTCAAGGGCAAACGTGTCGGGGTGATTGGCAACGGCTGCTCTGTGTATGTCGAGCATTATGTCTTACGCGTCGTCTGTGCTAATGTCTGTCTAGGGCACAATTTCTTCCCAAAATTGCTGCAGATCCTTCTGTGGAAGTTGTCAATTTCTGCAGGACTCCTCAGTGGTATATCCCTCAGGTAACTGCCCAATTTCTATCACTCGTTCTACCACCACTAACACATCTCGTGCAGGCGAACTTTAGGTACCCCGGCTTGGTGAAAGCGCTATTCGCCTATGTGCCTGGCGTGATGCGACTTTACAGGAACTTCCTTATGGCGAGGGTAAGCCCGACACACTGTGTCATCGTTATTACGCTCATTTCGATTCTTTGCATCTATAGGCGGATACAGGAGCTTTGGCCTTCCGTAAGGAGAATACTTTCGTGGTCAAGCAGGCCAGAAAGGTGTGTTATACACAGATCGTTTCGTTGATGCAGCCATTCATTGCTGGGCCCTAGCGTTTCACCAAATACCTCAAATACAAGGTTCCTCAGGATATGATCGAGAAGCTGACACCGTCATATCGTTAGTATTTCTGAGCCCTTGTTTCGAATTTTGTCTGACAAACACATCAACAAAATAGCTCCTGGATGCAAACGCATCATCGTCGACCCAGGCTATCTAGATGCCGTCCAGCAGCCCAACGTGACTTTGAACTGGGATGGTATTGACACAATTGTCGAGGAAGGCATCAAGACGAAGACTGGCGAAGTCATTGAGCTGGACGCCATCATTTTCGGCACTGGATACGTGATTGTGCGTAGGGTGTCTAGAGCTCGTACTGATTCATTGCTGATGTGTCCTCCGTTGCACAGGAAATGGGAACCATGAACTTGGTCGGCCGCGACGGTAGAACTCTAGAAGGATATTACGCAGACCGTGGTGGTCCTACTGCCTACCTTGGTACCTGCATTCCCGGGTTTCCCAATGCATTCACCTTGTTAGGTTGGTTGCTATTTACTACCGCAACGTGTACGAACTGACAGTCATCTAAGGACCCAATACGGCCACCGGGCACGCTTCCGTGATTTTTACTGAGGAAGCGCAGGTAAGGGGAACACACGCACGTACCAGCGCCGCTTGGCTTAACTATTCCACACAGATAAACTTAGCCGTGCAATTGCTCAAGCCTGTTTTGGAAGGCAAGGCGAAGTCCTTCGAGGTAACCGACCAGGCCACAAACAAGTACGACGACTGGTTGCAGCGCCGCCTTTCGACCTCTGTCTGGACGGACTGCCACTCGTACTACCACAAGAACCGCACGGAAACGAAGTCCAGGATCGTCGCTACCTTTCCCGGACCAGTGTCCTATTTCTGGTGGATGTTACGGAAGCCTGTGTGGGGAGACTACGTCTCCGTCGGGGCTGAGCCATGGGTCAAGAGTATGAGAAGGAAGAAGCTAGTGAGATTGGCTCTCTTTACTGCTCTGCTCGGACTCGCCGTTAGTCTCAGTCTCTTGCGCCCACAGTCTCTCCCACCGCGAGTTGCGGATGTTTGGGTTCGGGTTCTGAAGTTATTCTACCAGTAATTTCTCCCAGTAATTTACAGTCTACATACTTGTGCTTGATATATGCTCCCATGCGCTTCAGGTTTGGCGGAAGTAAATTTGAGTAGTTGATGGAAATTCGAAATTAACGCAGCACACATGAGGAGCCTGAGACTGTCGGGGTTAACCGAAGTGCAGGGTCTGGTACCACAGCTAAGCTGCAGGCCCTGCTTGGCCCAATCCCTTCTTCAGTCAACCTATATACCCTCTTCCCGGATGGCTTCCCACTCGCACTCCTCCTCGTCGACGGCAAACATAGTTGGGATTCACTACCGGGTGGGCAAGAAAATCGGCGAGGGTTCATTTGGTGTCATCTTCGAGGGTACTATTATTGAGTGCCTCCATTGAGCTTCCACTAAGCTGCCAGCATATCTTCAGGTACAAATCTCCTCAACTCGCAGACCGTTGCCATCAAGTTTGTGCGTCCTTTGCTCCTTCAGCTCGCTTGTGTCACCAATCTCCAGCCCTTGGGCTTGTAGGAACCTCGCAAGGCCGAAGCACCGCAGCTTCGTGACGAATGTCGGTCGTACCGTATCCTGGCCGGATGCAGTAAGTTCGGGATGCTCTGCTCGTTGGAAGGCTCACAAAGCCGTAATCGCTCCTTCGACAGCCGGCATTCCGCAAATCTACCACTTCGGACAAGAGGGCCTGCACAATATCTTAGTTATTGACTTGCTCGGCCCCAGCTTGGAGGATCTCTTCGACATGTGCGGCCGAAAATTCTCTATCAAGACCGTTTGCATGGCAGCTCGTCAGATGGTGAGGCAACACCCGATTTTTCTGCTCCGTCGCGCCTCATTGCCATGCAGCTCACCCGAGTGCAAACCATCCACGAGAAGAACCTCATCTACCGCGATATTAAGCCGGATAACTTCCTCATAGGCCGTCCAGGCACTAAGGGTGCCAATAGTGAGCTCCGTCTATTCCCATTCCTCCGACCAGCCTCTTAGGATCACCACCCAGTCGTACATGTTGTTGATTTCGGCATGGCCAAACAATATCGAGACCCGAAAACCAAGCAACACATACCGTACCGAGAGCGGAAGAGCCTGAGCGGGACGGCCCGATATATGAGCATCAACACACATCTGGGTCGAGGTATACTTTGCCTTTGTCATCGAGTAGCATGCTGGGCTGATCGTTGGTACCTCGCGGTCGCGCTACAGAACAATCCCGGAGGGACGACCTTGAAGCTCTTGGCCACGTCTTCATGTACTTCTTGCGTGGCAGTCTACCGTGGCAAGGCCTGAAGGCGGCAACGAACAAGCAGAAGTATGAGAAGATCGGTGAAAAGAAGCAAACAACGCCTATCAAAGAACTATGCGAGGGATTCCCTGGTCAGTTGTTGATTCTGATTAACTTCTCTCGCTTGACATTCATCATGGTCGTTTAGAGGAATTTAGTATCTATCTCAACTACGTTAGAAAGCTCGGTTTTGAGGAAACGCCTGACTATGATTTCTTGAGAGAGCTGTTTGCCAAGGTCATGAAGAACAACAACGATGTGGACGACGGTGTCTTTGACTGGAACGAACTGAATGGTAGGTGGCCATGTCTCAGGAATTATTGACTATGTCTCACCCGAATCTCGCAGGTGGTAAAGGCTGGGAAGCTTCTCTGGTTCGCCCCATTTACGTCAACCCCAGGACATTACTGATGATCATTCGTAGGGTCAAAGCCAAATTCTGTCCCAAATGCAGAATGCGGGCCTTGCTGCCGATGGGAGAGATCGTCGAAGGGAACACCGGGACACCGAACGGCGGCGTGCATCGCAAGCAGGCAATGTTGTGCCCCCATCACCTGCTCTTGTCCGCCATGGTTCCAAACAGCGTAAGATCCCTGCTGCACTTACTCCTGGTGGTGGCAATTCACCGGGTCAACTTACACCTCACTCAGCCGCTGCGCAAGTCAACGTGCCTGTTGGCGCTCAGCACAGAATGAGTGCCCAACATCCGTATGCAAATGCCTCCTACGATTACGGAAGGGAAGGCGCGGACGACCCATACGGGATGGGTGTGCAGCAACAACCTTATGGCCGTGCTTCGCCCATGGTCTCAAGTGTGGGTGCCGCACCACCAGCCATCAGCAACGTGCGAGCGAGAGCAGGGGATGTTGGGGTGTCGCACGGTGGTGATTTTAACGGCCAAGAGGATACACAGCCGAAGAATGGTCTAATAAGAATTCTTACGTGTCGTTGTGGTTGATTCACGAGTTCACGCCTAGCCATGTTCATAACGTTTCCTCATCCTTTGCATTGCTATCTCCCCGCTCCTTGTCTGCATTTACATATTTGACTTCTCGTACTGGATACCCTTATTCACGCCATTTTAATCATCCCCTCCTTTGGTTTTTCATGACAGTCCACAATCTATCTGGTTTAAAATGTGATTCGGTGTAGCAAGAGTGCATGTTGGTATATATGACAAGATCCAGGATATAAATAAGCATTGAGCAACCATATTGTGAAAACAAACAACAGAGGGAATGCATGTCATGTTTTTATGTTTTTGAAGGGAGGTTCAAATTCAGCATCACAGACCATATCTTCATCTCCTTTATTAATTCCAGGGGTTGTGGGTCAAGTTGAGCGTCAAGGCTTGCGGCGAGAGGGCGCGGCGACCTTTGTCTTCATCATTGCGAGGCGAGGCGACTTGAAGCGAACGAGGGGCAGATTGTTCACTTTCATCATCCAACTGTTCGTAATCATCTTCCCATGCCTGCTCCCCGGGCGTTCTATCATCACGGAGGAAAGGTTGGGCCGCCGATGCACCGGAACTAGAGGGAGTCGAATCCCCCATTTCTTGTACCTCACTCGCGTCTTTGATCATTTCATCTTCATCGGAGTTCCGTAAACCTTCTTCGAGATGCTCGCGGGGCGACTGGTGTTGGTGCGTACGCAAGTTATCTCTGTGTACCGACGAAGCGCCGCGCCGGTTAAATTGGTTGTTGTAACCTATATGACGGTGAACATTGTATCGAGGCTGAGTATTGCCGTGGTCATCGTTGTGCTGCCAGTGCTGAC
This sequence comes from Sanguinoderma rugosum, assembly GCA_017499575.1. Lineage (NCBI taxonomy): Eukaryota > Fungi > Basidiomycota > Agaricomycetes > Polyporales > Polyporaceae > Sanguinoderma > Sanguinoderma rugosum. Next base: position 3,011,665 of record VTPW01000001.1, on the reverse strand, counting down.
CATCGTTGCGTCGGTGTTGATTAACATTGTATCCACGATCGTTGTTGTTGTACCGGTGTGGATTATTGTTGTACCAGTGTGATTTGTTGTTGCGCCGATGTTGGTAGCTGTTGTGCCCATCTTGGTGAATGTTGTGCCCATGTTGGTAGTCCTTGTGTCGCTGCTGGCCAGCGTGCCAGTTTCTAGGTTCGTGTCGATGTGATTGTTTATGGAAAAATGATGCACCACTATTATCGCGCCCATAATGCACATCTCTGGGACGTGTCGGCCTCGCTGAGCGAGCAAGGCCGCCCGAATGATTGACGCTGGGTGCGAAATCTCTCGCACCGAATACTCTCGGAGGATAAAATACCCCCCGGGGACGATCGACCTCCGTGTACGGATTTTCATTCGAGGGATAAGGAGGCGGGGGGCCAGTAGCGCTCGCTTCTGATCAGAAGTTAAGCAGTATGTACCATACGTGATATGATATTAACTTACGAGTTCCCATGGGCTGTTGCATCAAATGATGCGGAAATGCAGTAGAGGTTACTGTGCTGGCCTGATGCCGATTGAGACAGTTCTTGGACCACAGCGGTACAACTCACTGACGAGTCAATAGCCTGGGCAATCTGCCCGCTTACACCCCAAAGCACTTGCATAGTGAAAGCAGCCGCAGCACGGAGAATCTCGCCTTGTGTCGGGGCCGTTGTCGGGTCAGCTCCTGCCGCAATGGCCGCTGGTACAATGGCCGAGGGTGGCGGGGAAGCAATGATCGTCGATGGGTCAGCTCCTGGGCCCTCCTGCGGCTCATCCCTTACGGAATGGACTTCGACAGGGTGTTCTCTATCTAAACGGAGTTATTGCATGCGAATAAGGAGACTACACTGAACGTACATTTGTGCGTTGGCTGTGCCACAGCTTTTGGCTTTCGGCGTCTTTCAAGTTTGGGAGGCGGGATCGACTCATGCACCGCTTCGTCTACCTCATCGTCTGGTGTGCGTTGGAGAGCTGCTTCCAGATGTTGAGCAAGGGCCGAGGAAAACGCTGAATCAGCGGACTGTTCGCTATGGAGCCTCTCTCGCCTCTTTGTTAACTCATTGCCTTCATGTGTTCTGGCTACCTTAGCTTTCCCTGGATAAGTCGAAGCATGGTTTGACGGCCCACCATCGTCCTATTGTGTATCATCAGCCTGAAAGTACAACAAGTGGATCGTTGATGAACGAGTACCTCGCGAGACCTCTTGCGAGTGGGCTTGACACCTGCATCGTCCGCACGAATGTATGACTTCAGCGATACCTTCGCCACGCGTACTCCTCCCGACATGACTATAGATGGAGAACTTGAGGCCTGAAATAAGCGCTGTTAAGAGGTGTGGCAACAGAAACGACTTGTGCAGCAGACTTTGGAGGGGACTACAGGGATGCTCTTCTTTGCATGCCCTTCTGAAGAGTGAGCCTGACGTCGTTCGGGCGGGGCAGGCAAGCAAACTCCAAGAAACCTGTCCTGTAGGCGCCGTAATGAGGCTTGTCCTATCTTAAGGGGAGGGGCAGGTTGCATTGTCTGGGGAGTAAGTGAAGAAGCGCGAGAGGAAAAAGGTGTTAGAGTCGAAGTATCAGAGAGACTGCCTAAGTCAAATGCTGTGAAAGCTTCGGGGGCCACGCTTGTCTTCAGTGATGGTAGGGGGTCAACAGCATCAAGCGCCATCGATACAGCACTTATATGCGTCTTCAATGGGAACAGGCGTCAAGAATGTCAAGAAGATCTGCAACGAGGCTCACCAATTCTATGTTACGGTCATACCATCCTGGTACGATCGAGGCGCTCAACGGTTTGCAAGTATGATGGATGAGTGCCAGATGGGTCAACTGATGGTGGAGCTCCGGACGCTGGCCTGACTTTTCGGCCTGAATTAAACCATGGTAGGCACCTTCGTAGTCCTTTCTAGAGCGTTTGTGTTCATCGTGATAACAAAGATGTTTTCGATCATGAGAGTACTCTATGAGAGCGGCGACTGAGTGCATCTTGTAATCTTTCAGCACGTGAGAAAAACATTTTGAGGAATGGCAGCGCTTGCAGCTAAGATAAGACCCTTCTTCTGCGGCGTGAGAGTGCTCAGAACCACTGAAACGACACTTGCCGTCCTGGCTCTGGATGTGATAGGTTAATGAAGTGAGATATAATCAAAAGTTAAGCGCACAACTGACAGATAGATCACGCAGTTTGTGAAGCACGGAAGCAGCTTGCGAAATTCCGTACTTTCTCCTGATGAATGAATGTCAACATCATTACATGAGGCTGAGGAACATGGTCGTTGGCCAACTTACTGGAAATCGAAGCGTTGCGCGTCAATCGTCAATCGGTTCTTTGTTTGGTAAGTCTCCAGTACTATTATTGCGTCTTGTAATTCCTTGTGTAGGTCGTCAAAAGAGTAGCATTGGAGCAGGGTCATACGTTGGCACTTGCATAACCTGCCCTCGGCGTAGCAGCCGGAACATAAGACAAAGGGGTCGGATTTCGAAGCTTGCGCAGTATCTGGCGAGTCTGCACAACAGTTCTCACTCTCGAAGTACGTTTGGAATATATCCGCGCCACAAAAGTCACAAACGAGGCAGCCATCCTTGGGTTCGTAGCACCGAGGATCAAATGAGGATGGTTCGCCGGAAGCAGTGACGGGCGTCAGAGGATCGAACTGAGGGGTGGGTCCAGAATATTCTTCGACTAAGATGGACGCGAAGAGTTCCACAACGCTGGCTAGGTCGGCCGCGATTGCTGCACCATGCTCCTGCCCCTCTGTGAGGGCATGGAGTTGGGAAGCCTTCTGTAGGAGTGTATAGAATATGATGCTTTTAATTTTGTATGTCTCGGGCCGGCACACCCTGCTCAACGTCAGTAAAGATTACCAAAAAGAAAAACAGAGAACTCACCGTCTATACAACGGCAACTCATGATAGTATGCAGCCATGAGCCCTCGTATAGTCATCCGTGACCAAGACATCTTGATGCTGATACTGCCCGAATTGATGACTTGATGACAACTTCGAGGAGGGACAAGAACCAAATCCCCCAGTCTCTGGCGGGCTACGTAGACGTTGAAGTGTGCCTTCGCCAAGTCTTTCACCGAGAGGACCCGTGTCTCGTGGTCGATTTCGTTACCTAGCTTGTTAAAGAACGCATCGACTTCGGGAGTACTGGAGCTCTCAGTCATGAACCAGATCGAGGAACCGTCCTCCTCCGTGTAGCACATCAGATTCTGACCGGACGACGCACAGAGATCCTTGTGAGCAGGCGTGTAGGTGTCTCCGATGCCTATATAGCACATGAGAGTTTCCACTGGCGTCTGCAACCAATCTTTAATATGTAAATATGAAGCCAGGCATTCGCAAACACACCGATTTGGGCAAATTCATGAGCATATTATCCGAGCTCTTGGGTAATAGCTTGTTAGGTATGACCTGGGCGTTATGCAGCCAATCGTTCCACTCCGCCGGGCACTCTACGTCTTTCCCATAGAGTCTCGCCGTCTCTGAAGCCTAGATTGTGAGTTGGCCCACCCCCGGTCAGGCATGAGGGAACGCACCATTGGGTACTGCGTATGGTGATGTTTCGCGCGATATTTTGAAGAATTCATCAGTCGGCATAATACTATCACTTCGAGTATGTACATTCCGGACAGAGAGAGCTAGCTCGTGGATGTGTTGGGTCAGTGACGGAAAGATGCAGTGCGCAAAAGGAGACCCACATTGAGGGCCATGGCTGCGGAGCCATTCGGCGTCGAATATGTTAGGCCAATGGCCATGGTGAAAGCCTTCGATGATCAGGGGTATCCCATCTTCCTCGAACTGCTTAATATGAGCATCGACGTCCGGCGAACTGGCAGACACGCGACGCAAGTGAAAGAAATTGGAATTGTCGCTGACAATGGAGTTGATATCCCAGTTTTTGCACGTAACTGGGTTCATGGGTATCGCTGATGACCGTAAAGATCAAAGGCTGCGGCACTGGGCCAGCCTTGCAGGACCATCACCGTAGTCCCCTAACACAATTACTCTCACGTCAATGATCTTTTGTCGTGATGATTCCCGGGTCATGAAAATCCTCTACTCATATCAGTCCATATGTACCCTCGACTGCGATCTCCCAACCAAATCAAACACTCCAGCCATTGAAGAGCGATTATTTGACGCGATCACTGAGTCAAGACGCCGCGACTCGAAGGCCCGCACGGGACGCGCATATAACAACATTGGCGCCTATCACCACTACCACCAGGATCAGCAACTGTTTACGAGATGGAAACCGGCTCGAATGCACCAGAACTCAGCCCCGAGTTCGATTTTTGGGAGTTTGTGGCTTGCGCGAAATGCTATCTCCCCTTCATTTCGCATAGCGGGCCCTCGGTGCCTTTCTGGTTAACAGAGTGTGGGCACGTTGTTTGCAACAATCATCTCTGTACGAGCTTTGGACGCGTTTCGTGGACATAGCCTCATCAGCCTTTAGGTTCCGACCAGAGTTGCCCTCAATGCAGGTCCCCTAAAATCCAGCTGATCCCCCTTCAGGCCGATGTGAGTACAATTGCGCCCGAGATCGCAGTCAACTTACTCGAAAATCGTTAGATGGAAGCCCCGATGGCTGACTGGTTTCGTGCCATACCAAACTCACTGGAAACCATTGCATATGCTTCCAAGGTGCGCCTGGCGTCGCCTGTTCAGCGTGCATACTAGGAACCCTCATTCTCGCTCACAGTTCCAACAAGAAACGATGGCCGCTCAGATACGGCATCTTAAATCAAAGGTACTGCAATACCGAGGGATTGTGGAACAACTCAGGCGCGAGGTAGCTGAATTGCAACGGTATTTATTCCCTTCGCGACGTCGCACCTCCACTCTAATACTTCCATAGGGCCAATCAGCATCTGTCGCGGCAGGATACTTTGGACTCCATGTCCTCCCACCCAACGCATGGCTACGAACCATCAGGATTGCAGAACATCAACGGCAAACGCAGAATGATTGACCCTACACAGTAGGTATTTCCCGATCAGTGCTATATCATCTACTGTGAGCGCGATGATGCTCCTTTAACCATAGAAAGCAACAATCTGCATCAAGTCCGCTCATGGAGCCTCACCCCGGACCAAACCGCCTGACTCTTCCCCATCGCCGAGCGCCGACCCTAATTACAAATGGTGAAAGTCATAGCTCCCCGTCTGCGCAACGAAGGCCTGGTACACGGTCTTTTACTAAGTAGGTCGTAGAAAGAATCGATGCTCAATCCTTATGATATATGCGCCTATCCTTACTCAATTGCATAGGCATTATGCCTACGATCCACCCTCCACAGGAAAAGGTCGTAGCCAGGATCAGGCCGCCCCGGACTCAAATAATGGAGGTCACGAATTCCAGGATTTCCCTCAACAAGGGGGACAACGGTCCAAGGCGCTGATTCCACCATCAAGGAGACAGAGACCCGACGTACCTCAAGGTTCTCGTACACAAGCACCCCAACCTGGTCCTGCGCCGAGGCTTATGGGTCCTCCGCCCACTCCACGACATCTTGACCGCACTGCAAGCATGCGACCCCCTCCGTCGTCTCGTCGAAACATCCCCGGATTATTCAAGCCCAGCGTACCGCAGGACGAACAGCCTCATCACTATGGCCGCCCTACAAATGCTCCTCAACGGTTCTTACCAGGTAGTGGAAATTCAAGACCGCAACAATTTACAGAAAATGGTCAAAGTCAGGCGAATGGAGCTTCGGAGACGAGAATTCCGTTTATGCCTGGAACCCACGGATCGTCTTTTGGCTAGTCGATGTCATCGTTGCCCACCACTGATACATGTACTTATAATTGAATTATGTTGCAACGGTGACTGATTATGCGCGTCCAGCGCTGGCTTGAGCTCAGTGACGGTAATGATGTATCCTGAGGCTGTGTACCTTTGTGTGCCACCGGCGGCTTCGGTGGCTGTACTTATAAACTTGCGCAGTCGGCCTCACCATAGCTGGTCTCTGCTTTCTCTTGTTTCGACTTTCGACTCGACTTTCGACTTCTCTCAACGTTTAGACGTTCACGTTGCTTCATGGCTTACAATGACCCTTACGCTAATCAATACTCTGGCGGGCACCAGACCAATCCTCATTTCGGAGAGTCCCAGACAGACTTCAACCCGTACACCAACAACGCTCGACAGGACCAGTTTCCAGCTGGCCCAGGTGCCCCTTCTTATGCAAACTACGGAGGCTACCGAGACGAGCCACCAGACAACACATATGGATACAACACAGCACCTCGTAGAAATGCCTCTCAACGGACATACACCGGAGAGCCAATGCACGATGAAGAATTTAATGTACCACCAGTGCCCTCTAAAGAGCGAGTAGAATTCGACACCTTTGCCGTCCCTCGAGGGGAAAAGTATGTCCGAAATTTTGGCTCCCCTACTGCAGAATCCTCATCATCCTTAGAACAGCGCAAGCGATGAGAAAGTATCGCAGGGATTACCAGGGGAATCTCATAACGAAGGGTGGGAGGGGTAGAACCTGCCTCAGGTTCTTCTTCTGCACGTTGTTGATTGCTCTCTTTTTGTTTATTTCGATTGTCTTATCCCTTGCACTCGTAAGTCCTGATTCCCTAGTGTCAAAGGCATTAACGAGAATATCATGCCCAGTGGATCCGTCCCCCCAACCTCATCATGGGCGACGTTGCCATTTCGAATTCCTCTCCGGTGTGTTGGATCTATCAATGATGATGCATGAAACATGTCTTACTGATTATACAGTTTAACTTGTCGAATGAGGGTGTAACCATAAACCTGGGGGTTAATCTCACGTTAGTCCTTGATTTCTGTTCGCTGTGCCAGTACTAACCTTGCCTTAGTGTCAATAACCCGAATTATTTCGATGTCAACTTGCGGGAAGTCAACGCGGACGTTAGTCTCAAAGACATATATATCCCCGGACTCCGTTAACATGTTGCATACAGATATTCTATCCGATAAACAACACTCTCGTCGGTGGTGGCAATCAACGAGACATCGTCTTCAAATCCCATTCTGAAAAGAATTTCACCTTCCCATTTGATATCGCGTACAAGAGGGCGACAGATCCCAACAACCTGATAATAGTCGACCTTATCACCAAGTGCGGCCAGAAGGAGGATATCAGAGTCACCTATAAAATCCGAGTCAGTCGACATTCATGTTTTTCAAGTCATCTCTCATCTGACATCGGCGAATAGGTCAGCGTCAGAATTTTGGTGATCACCGTATCGCCGACAATAGAGAATACCTTCAGTATCGCGTGTCCCTTAGACGCAGACGCAATCAAGGTGGGTTGCTTGAAATTCCAAAACATCCTTATGTATCTAATCCTACTCTCTTAGTCTCTTGCGAACGGCGCAGGTATTAACCTTGGTGACCTTGGTAATGCCCTTCTTAAGGGTTAAATGTCGAGGACAACGGATATCCGTGTACATATTCTCCATAGTTTTCACTGTTGCACCTCCGACGGACATAGCTACGCTACTGCATGGACTCGATGAGCTCGTACTGTACAACCATAACACTAACACTATTCACTCGCCTTGCTACCCTTCAGAATCCCCAGTCCTACATGCGAACGACATTGTCAGGTTGAAGGACTCGCTGATATGAACAGTTGTGATCTATTGTATTGCCATGATAGCTAGCCTCGACAAAAGTATCTACGTATACGAGATACGGAGCGAAAGACTGAACGGTAAGGACGTGGAAGTGACTGTTATCTCCCCGTCCGCAGGGACCAGTTCGGATACCTTCTTGGTGAGGTTCGGGCGAGTGGCAGCCTCTAGTTGAGGAGGCGCTTGGAAGTAAATCTGAGCTGTCGGTGTTGATAGCGATGGTTTCTTTATTTGTCTAGGCCATAACTTATTAGCAGACGTTAGGCAGATGAGTTAAGGGGCGTACATGTCCTGCTTTTCTATCAGGAGCTCTATCAGCTGCTCGACCGTTGCTTCAGAGGATATTGACATGTCGAGAGCCTCGCCACCACAGACAGGGCAGTCGTCCCGCTTCTCGTGTTCAAAAGTGTACGAGTAGACACCATCAGTGCCAATCAACATGAAGTAGTTGTTCAGGTATGCCGCCGAGCTGGTTGCAATCTTGAAGGCTTCATTGCAACATGACGCTTTTAGGAGTATCTTCAGAGCTAACCCGCGCGTGACAAGGAGCGCTTTACATACCCGCGATGATGGCATTCGTAGAAGCAATGGCGGGGATAATGTTCTTCACAACGCCTTGAGTCAGTGACCAAGTCACACCTTCGATCTTAAACTCTTTGGCTCGAGCGGCGGCTTGGTTATACAGCCATGAGATGTGTTCGGGGTCGTCGGTGTCCATTTTCTTGTCTGTGGGATCAGATATAAGGAACGCTTCTTTGCGCGAGGACGGAGTAAGATTTACCGCCATGCACCCGTGGCCATTCAAGCACCGAAGCCCACTCTATACAGTGCTCAGGTAGTCGTGGCGTGTTGGCAATTGTACAAATAGGGAAAGCAGTCGGTTTATTCAGCATATCAAGAGAGCATTCGTAGCAAGATGACACCGTAGGCAAGATGACACGGGCTTGTCCCTTGAACCCTGTGGGTTGTCATCGGTATCAGCACTGAGCGGGATGGAGACACGGAGCCGAAATGACCTTCCGTTCCTCCGTCAATCAAGGGTTTTAGACTCTCCGGGTTCTCGGGATCAACCATATTGACGAGAGTGGCGTTTATCCACCGACGCGCCTCCACGGAATCAAGGCCGCATATCACGAGGTTGAATTGCATGTAATAGTCATCGTCCTTGTCCTGTATCTTACCATAATACCTGTACGTTGTATCAGACACTGTTCGATGATACGGACTCAGAACATACGGAGTCACAGTTACGCCAGGAACTCGATTCATAATGAATTCGGCAGCAACGATTGCCTTTGGGTTTCCAACATCTTTAGGTCTTAAATACAGAACGTCAATAACTTAACTCTCTCACTAAGGTAAGATTAAGTCGTCACCTAAACAGGAATTGTCTGTTGAGATTACTGATATCAATTGTGTCCATGTCGATTACATGGATGTCCTTGAAGCCCGTCAAAGCGAGATTGGCAAGGATCTCGCATCCAAGCCCACCAGCGCCGATAACAAGGATCTTGCACTTCTTGCGCAAGAACTCCTTCACCTATGAGCGAACTTGAGCAAGGCTGTATGTATGATCGCAAAGGGGAGTAGCACCGACCTCGTCTCCAGCAAGGAAGCCAGGATCTGTACGCGGCCCAGGTTTCTCCAAGATCTGGTCGACATGATAGTATCGTTCATGCCAGTCTTGAGTAGTCGCGGGCATTGCTGAAAGACGGGATTGAGCCGCCCATTAGTAGCCACTCTTGTCATTAGCGATCGCGTGTCTGACTAAGCAGATGATGAGCGCGACTCCAAAACGATCAGCCGCTAAGCGCCCAAAAACTTTGCTTGAAACTATGACCCTTCCTAGTTCACTGATTCAGTTCAGTGGCCACCACTACATCCGACATCGACTAGTACTATCAATACTAAGTGGGAAGCCAATACGCATTGATAAAATCCGTCCCGACGACAAGAATCCTGGTCTCCGAGGTATATATTCAAAGATCCCTCCATCGCAAAATCTCATGGCTGATAACCTGCTATAGACTACGAAATAAGTCTGCTTCGAATACTAGAGAAGGCGACGAATGGCACTGTCATAGAAATATCAGTAACAGGTCCGCCCCTTTCCCTAGTCGCTTATTAAACGCGGAAGTCACCGTCTTCGCCCCCTAGGTACTGCACTATTGCTGAAACCTGGGATAATATCGGGAGGCACTCTCACTCACGACTGCCCCCTCTCCCGTTCTGTTGGATATTTCCTGGAACCTTTGATCATGCTTGCCCCATTCGCGAAGAAGCCATTCCAATTAACCCTTCGAGGGATCACCACGGATGACCATGACCTATCTGTAAGTGGCCTTATGCGAGGTTACATATACGCCGTTTCTAAGCTTTACAGGTGGACTTGATACGGACGGTCACGCTGCCACATTTACAACTGTTCGGGATATCAGACGGCCTAGAATTACGAGTAAGTACTCTGCTCATGTCAACCAGATACCTCCGTAGTGACACGGTACGTTTAGATCAAAAAGCGTGGTTCGCCTCCAGCAGGTGGCGGGGAGGTGCAATTTCTTTGCCCGATAGTCAAACAGGTCACTACCTTGAACTTCGTTGAACCTGGTAAAATAAAACGAATACGCGGGATTGCGTCAGTACCACTCCGTGCTCGATTGGCTGCGGCGTTCTAATACACCTTTAGCCATGCAGTTCGAGTCAGCCCGCAATTCTCCAACAGGATGATAGAAGCCTCGCGTTCCGTGTTGAATCGCTACATACCAGACATATACCTGTACTCCGACGTTTACAAAGGTGAAGACAGTGGCAAGTATGTAACCCAAGACACATTCCCGTGTATCTGTTGCTTACTCGTATTTTGCTTCATAAGGTCACCTGGATATGCGCTGAGCTTGCTTGCCGAGTCGACGACGTCCGCCATCTATTGTGCAGAAGCTACCTCACAGCCTGGAGTAGCCCCAGAGGACGTGGCCCTCCTAGCAACTCGTTCACTACTTACTGAGATTAGCAAAGGGGGCTGTGTTGACGAGCGGCACCAGACACTAGTTCTCCTTATGATGGTCTTGGGCAGCGAAGACGTTGGCCGTTGTCGGATGGGCGAACCAACCCTCAGAACGTGAGTTCTTCGCGTGATTCACGGGACTTCGTACTGACTGGATTGAAACGTTAGAATACAATTTCTACGCGACGTCCATAGCCTTTTCGGAACCACATTCAAGATAGTACCTGCCGAGTCGAGTGGGTCGTCAAATCAATTGTTGTACTCGTGCTACGGCACTGGATATGTAAATGTCAATAGAAGTTTGGCGTGATCATATGTACTCTGGCATTCATTAAACGTTTCGGAAGTCAGCCAGAATTGCATTGAAGCACGCTTGAAGGCCTTCAGCGTATGGCCCCAGCAAGTCTCTTTCGATGGATCGTAACGGGAGCACCCCGCGATGTTTGTTCCACCCACCCCGAGAAAGCAACGACTGTAATGGTGATTATGCAAGGGGAAATCCGAAAGATACTAGAGTCCGCAGCATGAAGGTCATCTACGATAGGCAAATGCGCAACCGATTGCGCCAACGATGGCACCGACTGCGTACGGTACAATCGTAGCAGGCGACGCTGCGATGGCTGGTTTGTCTCGACTTCCGCCTATTTCCGCGAGTTTAGGAACACGATTCTTCTCCCAACCTTCATCTAGCAACCTCTTGATGAGTTCGTCGTCCAGAACCGTGAAATCCTCCATTTCCCATGCATTGCAAATATCAATCATCCACCTCATCCTTTTCTTACCAACCTCCCCTCCCACACCCGGAGCTCTCTCCTTCAATTTGCTCCTTAGTGCACCGGCTTTCTTCACCGCTTCGCCCTCGTATCCACCCAAACACCTTTCTATCCTTTGTCTGATCATTGCAGCCATTCTCGGACTGTCCCCGTTCGTGGAAATCATGATTTGCAGCGGTCCATCACGTACCTGCGAGCCAAAATAGAAGTCGCAAGCGTCTGGTATATCAGCGACATTGATAGGGATTTTGGCTTCGCGGCTGAGTTGATATATTTCGCGTGATTTCTCGACGTCGTCAATTGCGGTGAGGACCATGTCTATGTCCACCAAGTCTTCGGGGCCTAGGAAAACTCTGTCCTTGTACGTGATGCGTGTCGGATATTCTTCCAGTAGCAGTTTCGTACGGGAAGTAAGGCCGTCCTTCGGTGATATAAGAATGATGTTCGCGTCAGCGACGAGGATGGACTCAATGCGTCCGGAAGCAACTTGGCCGCCACCAACGATGAGTACGCGCTTGTTCTTGAGCTGCCATGCGATGAGTAGAGAACCACCGCCGAGCTCTTGGGTGGCCATTTCACGTATAGTGGTGATATCGTGAACTGGGAAGATGTCTAAAACAAAGCCGCAAACTGAGAAGGACTGCCGAAGGCATGACCGTGTGTAGCCGAGTGCTGACTAAGACAAGTTGTACATTCGATCGTTCCTGCAAAGAGTCCGCATCATTCACTTCTCTGCCTGCTACGCACACACTCATCGCAATGCCACCCAAAGCAGACATCAATAAAGCAGGATGGGAGCAAAGTGAATTCCCGATTCTCTGTGAAACGTGTACGTTTCTCTTGCCTTGTAAGAAATTGTCCAAACTGAAGATGTACAGGTCTAGGAGACAATCCATTCATCCGAATGGTGAGTTGGTTCCATCACGATAGTCGCGAATCTTACTAAAGGTGTCTCCACCCCAAGTCCAAGCAAGAGTTTGGCCGCTCCTGTGGCACTTGTGCTCGTCCGTTCACCGTCTTCCGCTGGAACCCTGGCACCGGTATGCGATACAAAACAACCGTCATTTGCCAAACTTGTGCGAAGGTAAAAAATGTGTGCCAAACTTGCTTGCTGGACTTGGAGTATGGCCTACCAACACAAGTCAGGGACACAGCTTTGGCCGTCCAGAGTGAGGCGCCAACTAGCGATATCAACAGAGAATACTACGCTCAGAATATGGAGGCAAAGGTGCGTAACGTGTCTGCAAGATACCAGGGCTTGTACATAAAGTATATTTTAGATGGAAGGGGACAAGTCTATGCTAGGAACGGGGCGGACGCAATCCGTAGGGAAAGAAATGTTGAAGCAACTCGCTCGAACCGACCCATACTATAAACGCAACCGACCGCACGTATGTTCTTTCTTCGTGAAAGGGGAGTGTAGTCGCGGAAATGAGTGTCCATATAGGTGAGAACTTTGCCATTTATTATTGCCCACCCCTCATCCAGGTCATGAACAGACACGAGAAGCCAGAGAACAATGAACTGTCTCATCAGAATCTACAAGACCGTTATCATGGCAAGAATGACCCCGTCGCTCGCAAAATCATGTCTACTCATGCCGACAACATGGGTTTGAAAGCCCCAGAAGACCAAAGCATCGTAAGTGTCTGCCATTACCGAGAACTTGATGTATATGAACAGCGGAATCTGTTAGACATCTTTATTCCTGTCCTCGTTATCCACCGACTCTACGGAGCTCAGTATACGCACCCATGTTGTCAAGTCTCTTCCCTCTATTCAACCGGCGCAAATCAAATCTATTGTCCATGTAGCAAAGTCTAGGTAAGCTAGCGTGCTTCTCTGTGAGGTGTTCTTACCATCCACTCCCCTAGATGCGCCTTTGTAAACTTCAAGGATCGGCCAACCGCTGAAACTGCAGCCCAAGCTTGGTCTAATGGCTTGGACATTGATGGGACGGTGGTGTCGATCAAATGGGGTAGGAGTCGGAGCACCGCAAAACCTCCTCCAACCACGACGCCTGCTTCGGGCTCAACGACAGCCGTGGCATCTTAGTATTATCAAGTCGTTTTTATTATATTTTCCGTGTCACGGTGTAATGCAGACAAACTTGCAATTGGTCTGTCAGGCTTAAATACGATCATACAAGTAGATTCACTCGAAAAAGTCACGACTTCGCCACCCGTCCCCCGATGACCACGCCCAGTAGCCACAGCCCAAACTGCGTGGCATCGGCCCGATTTACAATTGCTCGTCCTAGATTGACGAGTCCAGGGGCAGCTAGAAGTATTCGTCAGCAGGTCGACCTATGGCACGATGATCCTCTAAGCGTACGACAGATGCCACATAACCCCCATCCTACTCCAAATAAAGCTGCACCTCCAATGAGCCTAGAGTCTATCTTTGTTGCTATCGTTCCGGGTAACTTCCCAAGGCGGGCAGAACCTCGGTGGGTGTGGTACATATATATAGCTGGTGGAAGAGCACCGAGTGCGAGGAACGCGAGGGAAGGGTCGAAAGCGCGGTGAAAGGGGAGGACAAGGAAGCGCAGGACGCGAGTTGCGTCCGTAAGATTGGATACATGAAGAGCGACGGCAAAATCCAAGCCGGTGAAAAACGTGATCAACCTTCGTTTGGTCGAAAGAGAGAATGTTTCGCGAGTAGACGACTCTGTGTCTGTATTTGAAGATCCATCATATCGTTCCCATGGCTAGCGGATACAAATTAGCTAGAAGGCCCACTCAATATAGTTGAGGCTGAAAGCTTACGACGGTATGTAAGATGGTTGAGATGAGGATACAGAACGCCTTTAGGAAAAGCAGTCGCATCCCATGGTCACCGACTGTCCAATCGAGGTCGGAATTCGACGGTAGATTGCTACCGTGAATCAGTAGGGTTGTAGCTGTTCCAGATATGAAGAATGACAGCGTCGCAGCGAGAGACCTAAGTGAATCCACCCCTAGTAAGCCCCTGTACCACAGAGTGATGGCAGACCGACCTAGTCGAGAGTCGAGAAAGCCCACAGAGCATGTGTCTACAGGCACCGCTTCAGCTCCATTCCAAGGAAGTGTGTAATTCTGATACCTACCCAGATGTGCAACCGTTGGATAACTAGCATCGAGAGACGTCAACTTAGTTGGAAGTAGCATAGCCACGAATCAGCTGGATCTGACCTTAGTCCCAATTCCCACTAGGAGCCCCGCCAAAGCGATCTGGCTCAGGCTACCCGGAACCGCCGCTGGCGGTCTTCCTTCCAGCAAGCCGATGAGAAACCCGCCAAGTACAAGACCGACAACGCCCGCCGCGCCTTCAGTTCCTCCAGCAACTGCATTGTGGATAAACCCAGAAACGCCGAAGTTGCTGCCATTGAATACGAATAGCGAGTGAACCGGAAGCGACAGCCCAACCCCTCCCATGAACGATCTAAGCGGCGTTGGTTTCGACATGACTCTCTAGCAGCTTTCAGGGAATCGCGAGCCTGCTTTCATTAGCAGCGTGAAGCCAGCAAAAAGGTAGAAAGATAAGGGACGGATGGCATGTTTCTGCGTTTGACAGACACCAATAAGTAGCTGTCCCGAGTTTGGAAATTCAACATATGTCATCCATGTCAAGACCACGTGTGAGCAACATACCGTGTGCAACTCAGGCATGCATTGAGGAAGTCGGACCTTTTGAGTCTGACGCCACAAGCGCCGCAACTCGGAGAACTACAGAAATTTTACCTAGAACAAGGTTGATCACAAATAGTGTCATTGGGTATAAGATCTAGTGTGGTAACAAAATTTGCGTGTGCCCAAGTAGCTTAGTGGTCGCATGCCTACCGTGGCGTCGACACCCAGCATGTTGATGAGTTCTAGATGTATACAGCTTTGTCACACAAGAGTACCCACCAGCTGACAGGATTCCACGATTAAATGAACCACAGCATATCAATGGAAGACCGCTAGACACCCTGCTGTAAAGGACGTTCCACTTCGTCACCAAGTGCATTGTCCTTCGCAGTCGGCACCGCAACTTCTTGTATCTGCCGATCCACAGCCGCCGAAACTACCCCTGGTGCCCCGCTTTTCCTTAGGCACGCACCAATCATACCTCGCCAATAAGTATGCCCTTCTACTTCCTCGCATAAGATGTTTTCGACGCCCATAACATCAACAGGTTCCAGGCCAGAGACGCTCCAATTTACGTCGGAAACTCTAGACAGAACGGCCAGCACGTAGTCATCTGTAGCGTAGCCATTGACTAAGCGCCCGGCAACCAAGCGGCGGGAAGCCGTCCATGCTACATCGTCGGAGGGGACAGGTGTGCCAAAGAGGTAGACATCTTGAATCAGGTGTGTAGTGTCCTTTGGCGGTAGCGACGCGAGATAGCGAAGGGCCTCGAAGATAACCAAGGAACCCAGAGAATATCCTGTTAACGTTAGCGGACGGTTTCCGAACGCTCGCTTCGCTATTAATTCTCCCAAAACAGCGCCTGTTTTGACGGCCAATGCCTTAGCGTTCATCCATGGGTTGTCTGCAGAATTGAGTTATGGGTTCATTTCCTATGGCATATTCAGAGGCTCACCAATTATCTGTCCGATTTTCAACCATGCGATTGGGGAAAGAGATGCCATCAAACTAGCGAATACCGTACGTTTGATGATCTCTACTTTGGCAAACTTCATCGCATGCGATTTAATCAATGCACTCAAGGCGTTGGCCAGATCCTTGAGAGCATCTACTTCCTGATACTTCCTGGTTAGTAAAGATCAGGCCAACTGACAGCTTGCTCACCCACTGAAGGGCAAACGTATCATCGCCGTCAAAAATCGTCCATGGCGCGGTGACGTCCGCAGCGTCGTCAAGCCATCCGCTCACGCATAGTCTAACTGCTAACGTATCTTTGGATGGCATCACGGGAACAATCTCTAAGTCCCGGACTTCCCGTGTATATCGTTCGACCATTTCAGCTGTGGAGCGCGCGCCGTATGCACCAAAGAGTGCGCCACACACGACCGCCGACCCAGCTAGACCGCTGGCAAACAAGCCAACGGCCGTACCCCCGATGCCTGCCCACCCTAATATAGTCGCGACGCCAGAACCAACTAGAGGTGCGGCCAATCCACCAGTGACTCCGACAAGGATGCCCCCAGCGACAGCCCCAACGCCTATGCCGACCATGCGTAACTTCTTGCCACGCTCAGCATGCGCTACAGTCGTTTCTTGTGCATGTTCTTGAGCTTCTTTTAATGCTTGGTCTGGATGCTTTAATGTTCTGACCACCGCGCCTTCGTCCAACGGCCCTAAGGATACGAGGAAGGAGCGCGTCCTCGACGAATAGCTTTGCGTAGACGTGACAACAAGGAACAGTATTGCG
Organism: Sanguinoderma rugosum; assembly: GCA_017499575.1. Classification (NCBI taxonomy): domain Eukaryota; kingdom Fungi; phylum Basidiomycota; class Agaricomycetes; order Polyporales; family Polyporaceae; genus Sanguinoderma; species Sanguinoderma rugosum. Next base: position 2,994,891 of record VTPW01000001.1, on the reverse strand, counting down.
TTAAAGACGCTCGCTGTTTGATTGACGGGGGGCAAATGATCTAAGTTCGTTGTAGACGTGTCTGCGAGTGGGTCGAGCTTTGGACAAACGTCTGCGTCACATGAGATCATATATGCGTGTGTCTAGTGAGAATGCAAGCTACCTCCTGGGCTTTTACACGCAGTCCAGGTTCTATCCACTATCATCTGTGCCCATTCATCTATTTCCTTATCGAATCCCTTCTTTATGTCCTCTTTGGTGATTTGAGGAGCCGGCGATGTTTGGTATTCTGACATTGCATGAAGTTGACATAGATTACGATACCGAGCCAAACGACTGAACAAGTGCCAGAAGATGGTTTCTAGCTGTTCTTTGCTGAGTTCTTTGGCCGGCGTCACATTGGATAACGTGGACATGATGGTGGTAACTGACGAAGAGTGATTCGGACGCCATGACTGCATGACGCGTGACGTAAGGGAGAGTAGGCGCCCATGAATTGGTCTATCCTCGTCTCCGTCTTTTGATCCTCTCGTAGAGGCTGTCGTCCGAGGGCTGGGGCAATACTGCTTGTGGGCTTTCTACGGCACTAGACTTGGGTCTGCGAACACGCTTGAGAGGGTTGGAAGTCGGAGATTTGGAATTAACAGTGTCATCCATGGGCGACTTTTCGGATTTCAATATTGTTGTATCGCGTGCCACCTCCCCAGCCACCGGTGTGCCGTAATCTTCGAAAGACTTCAGGTCTGCAGTAAAGAGCACCTGTTGACTTTGTTAATATGGCAAGCTTAGGCATTGAATGTCATCATACTGAGTGGGCCCAACCGGCGTACTCTCCCCAGATATCAGCTAGTTTGGCGCTGACTTCATCATATAGTTTGGGGTTCATGTTCATCTTTGGCTTCTTACTTAACGTGGAGCTAATCTTGTAGTATTTGCTAGCGATTTGTTGAACATGGGTGTCAACAGGGATAACTTCTTTCTGAAGATGTCTCTGAATTCAGCGCGAGTTTTTACAAAGAGGGTAATATCATATACCTTGTCTAGACTCATCAGTAAGACGCAATCTGCAACCTTGCGGCCGACACCAACGAATTTCAGGAGTTCCTCGCGGGCATCGTCTGTGCTCTTTTGACGCAAAGTTAGGAGCCAACTCTCAGGATCCAAGGAGAGAGTGGGGGAGTCACAGCGCTCGACCATCATCTTGGCAGTACGTTGGATGAAGTCTGCACGGTATCCAAACCCAAGAGACCGCAATTTCGCAGTTACTTCCGAACCTGCTAAAGCAATCGGTGGCGGAAATGGGTGATAGGAACTAGCCTCGGTCTCGGAAGAGGGATTGGATATCTCTAAGAGAGGAGGCGAATAATGAGAACAAAGTGAGTGAACCATCTTGCTGATACGAGCAATGTTGTTGTTCGAAGAACATATGAATCTAAACATATTAGGCGTAAGTCTCGGGATGGTTGCAAACGGGGCGACACGTACGAAACTAAATTCTCCCAAGGATCTTGCCTCAGTATTCTAATGCCAGCAAACCGGTCTCGAAAACGGCCGAAGACGATGTCGCGTTTGCTCCAGTCGTCGTATAATTTCATGAGATCGACTTCCAGCTGGAAGTAGTTCGTCAACCAGTTCAAAGTGTCGACTTCTTTGACCACAAGTTGATCTGGGGCTGGGCAAGGAGCGGGGAATACGGAGCGATAGAACAGAGTATCTTGAGACTGGCGCAAGCAGACAACTCGATCGCGTAGGCAGAAACGATATTCGTGTGTCATGAGGGGATCAGCCAAAGGAGATGGAAGGGGGAGTATATGCCAGCGAAAGGATTGTCCACATTTTAGAACGGCCGACAGTGTCAATTGAGCCACCGGCAAAGGCAGCGAGTAGAATCCTGGCAGTAGAGGTTGCAACATGAAAAGAAGGGGCGTGCTCACGTGTCGTCGACCTGACTTCAATAGCCCCAACACGATCGAACCTCGTAATAATGCCTTCCGATGGTGACTCTTTCCTCCCTCGCATTGAATCTGTATTCTACGCCGTCTTCGATGTGAGGCAAGGCCCAAAGATTGTCTATCAGGTCCCCGAAGGTCTCATTGCCCCGCCACCAAGTCTTTCTGGCAATGCCTCCGTTCCACCAACCCCATCTTCCATTGACGTCCCACCCTCAACACCGTTTCCTGGAGTCGAATCCAGGAACTCCAGCACTTCCCACATGTCACCCACTGATAGTCGACCTGGCTCGCATGGTCTCCAGTCCCCCCAGAAACGTTCTACCTCTCTGAACAGGATCCTGTTCAATTTCGACGACATATCCAAGTATGTGATACCACAGCCTGCTCTATGTGGTCGCCTCGTTATATGCTCAGCGCAGAGGTATCGGATCATTGGATTCCCCGTAAATCTGCAGGGAGAATACGAGAGAAACTACTTCACCTACAACCTGTGCTTCGTGTTTGCTCGCTCAGCAGATCTGAGTTGCTACGAACCTATTGTCCGAAAGGTTTCTCGAGTATTGACATCATGCGAGGTGCGAAACGCGCGGGCCTCGGTGTCAAACTCATGCTTATATTTGCCTACCTTAGGAAGAGTCTGGATTCCTGTCTGATCCTCAGAAGTCGACCGCTCTTCATGGAGTCTTGGAACAGCTCTATGAAGAACTCAATTCCTACTCTGAGACCTCAATCCCGATTGACATGTTTAATTCGATAGAGTTGAAGATATTCCCCTTCTACCCCAATCCCCCTCCCGTCAAAGACTGGATGGTCCCAGTGGCGTTGATTAATCTGTGTAGACGCATTGAACCCAACTGGGATCTGACTATCGCTAAGGTGTGCAAGCACATAGACGGCGTTAATCACATTAGCAAGATTGCATATCTTGCGGACTGTGATATTGACCTCACCCGTCAAGCCATCTCCCACCTCCTGTGCGTCAGTCCGAATTTACTAGAGACACAGGCTGACGCTGCGCTTCCAGGTATTATCAAGTCATCATGATGATTGACATATTCCAATATTCTAATATGTACACGTTGCGTAAAACAATCCAGTGGCTAGCGGACGAATCGCATGTTCGAGATGAATGTGGCCCATACGTTACCAAACCCGGTCGGTAAGATGAATTGTATCCGTGTCTCGCTTTTAAATGTCCTTTAGGGCGGACGATTCCGGACTGGCCCCAGCTGTTGCACCTATATTCGCGTCTCAAACCAGGCAAGACCGTATTACAATGGATTCAAGATTATGACGTCGAGGAAATGGATATCGACGTACGGCGTTTTACAAGCTTTGGCGTTATCAAGGTGGCCCTGTTTTTTTCTGGAATGCTTCTGCGGACTAATTTATACAACGTCCCCCAGGGTTTCCTGCGACGCGTGCATAGGTTTCCTATCCTTCTTCCAACTACTCCACAGGAATCGATGGCATCTTTGCTTCCTGCTTCCCCAAGTCACACCGACGAGACGGATTCTGGCACCGTCCACACTCCTGCGCTTAGATTTCCTAACTTCGCCCGCTTGCGAGGTGTAGAGATTGCCCCGCTTCAAACAGGCTACATACGAGGCCGAGGCCCCCACACAGGTGCCTCAACTCCGAAACAGAACAACTCGATGGTTCCCACTAATGGGAACGGCAATGATGTCCCTTCGTATGCTGACACTGTAACGTCAACTTATCCTTCAGAGACCAAACAACGTCCTAGGCGTATAAGCGCGGCAGAGCGAGTCTTGGAACAACTGCGAAGTAGGGACAGGGACCTACAAAGAACTCCCGCCGCCAATGCCAACAACTCTGTCCTCAGCCATGCCCCCCGGATGTCATGGATACTACCCAATAAAGAAGAGCATTCCCGTCACAGTTCTTTCCATTCGGCGGATCCATCTGAAAGCCACAGCGAGAGACATCGTCATCCACAAGCGCCTCCCCCTTCGCCAGTCCTTTCAAGGGCTTCATTGGCGTCTACATTCTCGACATCCACTGCGCCAACACTATCCGTGGCCCCCGCGCGGCCACGCATTTCACGATCCCCTTCTGCCCCAAACATGTCCGCTCTTAACATACAGTCCTCTTGTCCGCCAGAGCTTGTTTCGCTTCTCGACGGGGAGCACCACACCGACGAGCTATGCGCTACTTTTGAAGTCGGTTGGCATACATTAGAGGAATGGCTCAGAGCCATTGGTGCAGGCCAAGGTGACGGTGAATATGGACGAGTAGCTGTAATCTATCGTTAACTTACATAGGAGCGTGCGATCACGTGATACAATGAGAACCGTCGGGGGCTTGTCGTACATCACCGCTCGAAGTTATCCTGGTTCCTCCCCTCGACAGAACGAGCACGATGTCTTCGCCGAGTGCTAAGATTGAAGAGATTCAGACAAATCAGATAACACAGGATCACGAAGATTCTGGCTCTGACGATGATGTAGAGGTTCAAGACGAAGCCGCAGCCGAACCTTCAACGTCGGCTCCCAAGAAGAAAAAGAAGAAGAAATCTAAAGCTTCGCGCGTGCTCAATGCATTACGTTCGAAGGAGCAGATCCCCCAAGAAATTGTTGACACGGTCCTCAACAAGGTTCAAGTCGAACATGGGGAGAACGTTCCCGGGGTAGATGAGGCGACCGTGAGGGCCACACTCGAGCAACTGAAGATCATGGACGTTATGAAGGGGAAATCGGGGATCGGGGGGATCAACAAGAAGGATATAGGAGACCATAAAGTGCGCCATTAATAACTATCCATATCCTTGAATTCAATATGTTATCAGTTCTGGGGAACCCAACCTGTCACGCAACCTGGTTCGTCCACCAGTACTAACCGGATCGACATTTTTCAATTGTAGTATTACAGGCGAGGAGGCACCCGAAGAGGACGGCTTCATAGAGCCATCGAGACCAAGAGAAGAAGTCCGTCAGGATCCGTATCCTCTGCCCAAGGAGTTCGAGTGGTCGACACTAGACATGTCCGACCCCAACCAGGTGCTTAACAAAATCCTAGACATTTGCAACTCAGCTTCATAACTATACCGGCAGACCAAAGAAGTATACGATCTACTCTCCTTGAACTATATCGAAGACGACGACGCCTCATTCCGTTTCTTATATACCGCTGAGTTTTTAGAATGGTTTCTATCTCCCTGCGTTTGGAGCTAGACCCACAGAAATAACGTTTCAATAGGGCTCTGAAGCCTCCAGGCTACTTCAAAGAGTGGCATGTCGGTGTGCGCGTCGCCTCCAATAAGAAATTGGTTGCGTTCATTTCTGGCGTTCCCATTTCGCTTCGTGTTCGAGACAAGTGGGTTATGTTGCTTTCGTCCGCCATTTATCAAGTTTTTAACATCCTCAATGTTTCAGAAAATTCCTAGCCAGTGAAATCAACTACCTATGCGTACACAAGAAGCTGAGATCAAAGAGGCTAACACCTGTACTCATCAAAGAGGTTACTAGGCAAGTGCACCTGAAGGGAATTTTCCAAGCAATTTACACAGCTGGAATCGTTCTCCCAACGCCCGTTTCGACATGCCGGCATGTACTACCAATCTGTCTTAAGTTACATCTTCTGATGCGCTCCTCAGATACTACCATCGCTCATTGAATGTTCCAAAACTGGTTGATATTCGGTTTTGTTATGTTCCACGGAACATGACCCTCGCCCGTATGATACGGCTTAACAAACTTCCTTCCACTCCTCAGCTCCTTGAGAAGGGGCTGCGTGAAATGGAGGAACGGGATGTTGAACAAGTCTCATCCCTCTTTACCCGCTACATGATGCGATTTGGAATGGCACCAGAAATGACACTCCCTGAAGTCAAGCACCAGTTTTTGAGTGGCAGAGGCGATTTGAGCAAACATTTGGAAAGTGGCTGGAAGGGGAGGCGGGAAGGCCAAGTTGTATGGACATTTGTCGTTGAAGTCAGTGCTGGATGTTACTCTCTGGATGATAATTTGGGCTCATCTACCATGCAGAACCCCAACACGCACACAATTACCGATTTCTTTTCGTTCTACTCGCTTCCATCAACAATTATCAACGACCAGAAACATGCTGTCCTTGAATCAGCATATCTATACTATTACGCTACCGACGTTGCTTTCCAAGAAGGGGCGGAGGACACAGGATTGCTGAAAAGACGCGTACAGGAACTCATCAATGACGCGCTCATAGTCGCTGACCAAGCCAAATTCGACGTGTTCAACGCGCTAACGCTGATGGACAACGTTCCCATTTTGCAAGATCTGAAGGTGAGTAGAGTGGTTATTATATCTGAGTGATTATTGACAGGTATTACAATAGTTCGGAGTTGGCGATGGCTTCCTTAACTTCTACCTCTACAATTGGCGAACCAAGCCATTTGCTGGCGTAAATGGGGTAGATGGGGTCCCACCTGGGAAGGGTATAGGTGTTGTTATGTTATAGATGGTGCTCCTTCAATAAAGAACCTCTGACATTCCTCAACGGCCTCCTTAGCCCCATTTCGGATAAAGATGCCCTGCAACGCCGCCATGCTTATTCGTTGCCCTTTGTCCTTATGCTCGGCGAGAAGCTGTTCCAGCGCATCACTGAGTGAATTCAGTTCCTCCAACTGGTGGATCTCGATCCCGTTTCCGCCATAGAATTGCGTGAAAAGAGTCTTGGCTTGTATCGGGCTCGCATCGTCTACAAGCTGCGTCACATCCACGCGGCCTGGACGAATCAAAGCTGGATCGAGTCTTTCGAGATGATTTGTGGTCATGAATACGATGCGTTCTTCACCCGACGCCACACCATCTAGTGCATTGAGGAAGCCCGAAAACGTCACCGAAGATTGGTATCTGAAACGAGATCGGTCAATTTGGGCAAACACGAAGCTTGTCCACTCACCCATCCTCCGACGTTTGTACTCGTTTACTAAACGCGGCATCAATGTCTTCGACCAAGATAAAGCTGCGCTCGGGGGCATTGGACAGCAGGTGATTGAGTCTGTCGTCGGTCAGACCCCGTTCGGATAAATTAAGAATGGATATATCGTAGGATAGGGAACCTGCGAGAGCTTGTATGAAGGACGTCTTTCCGGAGCCCGGGGGACCGTGAAGAAGATACCCTCGGCGGTATGGAATGCCTGAAACAAATGATAAGCTATCTTCTATTGCACCCGGCGCATGGTGAACAAACCTCTATCGGCGTACCATTGTCGGCGATCCAAAAAGGTTTTCACATCTTGGGCGATCTTTTCGCTTACGCCAGGCTGCAGGACAACGCTCTGCAAAGGGCGCTTGCCCCGTGGTTGGCCAAATGGCTTCCATTCAATTCCCCAGGCTGTGTGAATGACTAACTTTCCTTCATGCCCTCGCATGGCCAAGTCCCTCGCTTCAGCCAATAGTCGCGGAAACAAGGCACGATCTCTAGAGAGCGTAGTGAGAGTTAAAGTCTCCCAAGGCATGCCCGACATGAGTTGTGTTGATCGTGTCTCCCTTTCACGTTTAACCTGGTGACCATGAACGGTGTTATATTTAGTCGCAAACTGCGAGGTGAGAGGGCTTATACCTGCATCCAGGCACCGTTATAGCGAAACCAGTGTGTACCAGGGCCTGCAACGAGGGAGAACATCGCGGAGGAACTACCATTCTTTCGATGCTCTATTGTCGTTTCAACACTAAGTTGGTGACTGCGACTCAAGAACCGGGAAGCTGGGTTTCTTGATGGGGCTGCGGCGGCCTGGTGTGCCATCCATGATAGGAACCACTCGTAGGAACGATCCTTGTTGTTGACCTCAAGGGAAACAAGTAGCCTTCTGCGCAAGAATACGCTCCCCAGGGTGAGTCCTTGTCGCAGGGCGGATAAACCAACACCTACACCCTGGACAGTTTGAGTGACATGACACAGTCAATTCATGGATGCATACCATCAAACCAAAGCCGGCTTGAAAATATGGGCTAATTCATAGCGGTTCAGCATGCAAGCGACAGTGAAATTCAAGAACGTGCGTACTTGTCACCAATCAGGTCAGACAGAAATGGGATAGAGGACAATCCCTTGCTAGTCGCGGGTGCGCTTGGGTCCATGGTGACAGCATTTTGGACTGCCTGCGTCGCGCTGGGAGGGGGAGGCAGCAGTGTGTTCATCAGGTGGTCGCGTCGGAAAAACTTGGCTCGACGCGCTAGTATGCGATTCCCTTATATGGAACGTCCCTTAAAGGGACCCTAAACGCCTTCGCGTCGAGTTCTTTGAATCCGTCCATCATGTCGCCCATGCGCCACACAGAAGCGTATGATATCCTAGGGGTAGAGCAGGTACGCGCGATATTGAGCAACATCTCGTACTTCAGATATGCTCACAACTGCGCCTCAGGGGGCATCGTTGGACATCGTCAAATCGACATACAAACGGGTGAGTGGCATGAGGTTGACGCGACATATTCCGCTGACTGTTATATTTTAGCTCGCGTTAAAGACACATCCAGACAAAAACCCAGATGATGAACAAGCTACAGCCGAATTTCAACGATTGGGCGAGGCGTATCGCGTCTTGCAACGACATCTTGATACAGAAACATATCCAAGAGACCCCCGATACTTCTACGAGAGCGACAGTGGCGATGATTATGATGAATACGACGACGATGACGACTTCTATGATTACGAGGATATGTTCTATGACCTGGAGGCGGAACGGGCATTCTTCAGGTAAGATTTGCCTTTTGTTCTATCACAACAAGCCGCTGACACTCTTCTAGTTTCTTTTACACTCATCCTTATATGTTCCGAGTCCCTACTGGTAAGACGCAACGTAGATTGGTTCCAATGATATTCATGGGCTCTTCAGGTGGACCAGGATCTAGATACTACAAAGAAACGCCAGAATCACAGGAACAACGCGAGGCTCGCTTGGCACAAATACGCAGAGAACAAGAGGATGCGAGAATTTGTCGCGAAAGAGAAGAAGAGAGACGAAAGGCTCGAGCTCAGATGGATCGCGAACGGGGTATGTATGCTTCATTGATTCTATAAATAGACATTGACTAGTTCATTGCAGAACAGAAAGAGGCAGAAGAACGGCAGAAAGCTAAACACAGGAGTAAAAAAGCAGCCGCTAAGAACAAGAAGAAACATGCTGAAGACGTTCTGCGAAACCAGAAGCAACAAGCTCAGGCATTACGATCCTCGGTTTTCGCAGCAGCACGTGCCAACGATGAAGGAACGGTGAAGAAGGGCATCTGGGAAGACGGCGTGGACGCGTCAGGTGGAGAGATCAAAATCGGATGTGAAGACTTTGCTCCACACCCAGTCATAGACAAGCAAGAAACATTGCTTCACATCGCTGCGATGAAGGGCAATGTTGACTTGGTCGAGTGGCTGGATGTTCACAGTAAGGGCGTACCTTGATGCGTATAAACCTGTCTGACTTGTCATTTAGATGCTGAAGTGGAGGAACGTAACTCTGACGATCTTACGGCTTTCCATATTGCTGTCCAATATGGCCACCCGTCTGTAGTAAAGTACCTCCTTGAAGCATATCCGCCCAGCGAGGACACTAGCCTTGTTTACTCGACGCCACAACGTACCTCAGTGATGGCGATGGCGCTTAGCAGCGGTAAACCGGACGTTATTCGCTTGATACACGGTAGTAAGCTTTCATCAAGAGAAGAGGTCATCGCCGCGCTGGAGTCCAACCTAGAGAAAGGCGACGAAAAGAAACAAGTTTGTGCTCTCCTCGCACAGCTGGAGGGCCTGGAAATCTCTCACGACGAACAGTCGAAAGATGACGACGATGAAAGTACGGCCTCATCTCACAGCAGTGAGTCTTCATCTTCAACACCGACATCTCCTGCGGACGATAAGCATCAACACAACGAGGGGGGACCACCACCTCAAGAGCATATTGGAGGTCGGGGCTTCCGAGGGAGAGGCCGTGGTCGCGGTCGCGGACGAGGAAGGGGACGGGGCCATACAAGAGGCCGTGGTTTCCGCAATGGTCCCTCAAGTCAATGAAATGTCATTTACTGCGAATCCCATTGCATTACCCGGACATTGCGTCCATACTTGCATATTAGTACACTGTCAATAATTTTCTATAGATCCGAGCACCTACTGTACATACTTTACTGAGCCAGCCTACTATTAGAACTGAATGCTTCTTGACCACAGAATTATAATAATTGGAGTGCTCCGAGGTGGAATCGGAAAGTTTGTCGTTGCTTGGTCGAGAAGTCATAGCCCTCCGTTCGGCGTCAGTCGAACTTCACCTGCGGCATCAACTGTTGACCTCGACGTCTCCTTGCCCGAGCCCACACAGCGCACCCCTTTCGAACTAATATCGCAACAATGGGCAGACTAGCTGAAATGCAGCGCAAGCTCTTAGAGGTCAGCTGGTGCATCCGCAGTCTATGCAAAGCCTTACCTTTCATATAGCAAATGATGGGACCGGAGGCTATGGGTGTTGCGAATGCAAACCTGGTATGGTCAGACGATAAAGTGTGCAGGAATTTTCTTTGCGGGACCTGCCCTCATACACTCTTCACAAACACAGTGCGTATTGCCCGCGATTCCCTGTCTTATTCTCGCTACATGGTATATTATAGAAAATGGACTTGGGCGCCTGCCCGAAGTCACATACGGAACGGCTGAAGACCGAGTTTTTGGCCGCTAGGGAAGCGAACCCCAGTGACCCATTGTTCAATCGCTTCCAAATGGAATACGAAGCGAATATTTTCGCATTCGTGGACGAGTGTGACCGAAGGATCCGCGCGGCACACCGTAGGTTAGAGAAAACACCAGAAGAGAATGCCAAAACTACCAATCTGGTAAGCCAATTGAGTGCCACTAATTGAATTCGCAGTGAGCCCCAAACCCGTCTATTCTAGATGAGGGAAATTGCCGAGATTGAGTTGGCTATCCAAGGTGGAACGGAGAAGATAGAAACACTTGGTGAGTTTGCACGTAATTTCCGCTGAAATACTCTAACTGTCCCTTAGGTGAGCAGGGGAAAGTTGATGAATCAATGCACGAAATGGCTGCAATCGAAGCCCTCAAAAGTGAAAAGGCAGAGAAAGAAGTAAGGGCAACGTTTACGAGGATCGTATCTCAAGCTCAACCTTTTATGACTATAGCGCGAGCTTCAACAATTAACGGACACCTCCGGAGCTTCAGGTCACCAGAAGCTCCGCGTATGCGACGTCTGTGGAGCATACCTGTCCGTCCTCGATTCTGATCGTCGACTGGCTGACCATTTTGGTGGTAAAGTAAGTGAACGTGTCGATTGCGTACGCAGATCCTCTCATTTGGGCACATTTGTACTACTCAGATGCACTTGGGTTACCACGAACTGCGCAACATGCTTAGCAAGTTCAGGGAAGAGAGAGAGAAGAGAAAGATGGGACCCCCTGGGTCGACACCGTCAGGTGGGGCAGGTTCTGTGGATGGTGGTTCACAATCTCGTGGGAACGGCGAACACAGGTCTCGTGGGGACGACTATCGAGATAGGGATAGAGGATATGAGCGGCACTCCTCGACGCGATACGAGTATGAAGTTTTTGCTTTTGTCTATAACCAGCTACCAACTGACATTCATACAGCGACAGACGAAGGGACCGGGAGCGATCCCGCAGTCCTGGGCGGAGAAGATTCTAAGACCGGTCAGCTACCGCATTTTCTTTGTGCATCCTACTGTGTAGCGTATTTAATAGTTGCTTTTTCTGTAAACGTGCCTCTCTCATGGCGATCGAAGCTTGCGGACGGTGCACGATCACGACCGCTTGTCGGAGTGTCTTCTGTTAGTCTTCTGTGTCTTCTCGATGTTTGAAATTTGGTCGATGAAGACCTAAAAAGCAGACGTGATCAGAGTCTCTTTCACGGTACCGCGGGGGGCTTGTGAAGGAGGAAGAGTAACATGACGGCATGGAAGGCATCGGAGGCGAGGATGGGGAGAGCAGAGGGTCGGCCTTGCGGACTCGGTTTGCTAAGGTATCATGCAAGGTCGCCTAACGGTGGATATCACGGAACCATTTGAAGGGAACCCGGTCGAGTGTGACCATGTGACAGGAATGGCTCTTGGCCAGTGACGAAGACTGAGCTCATCCCTATCGTTCCCTAGCCTTTCTTTCTCTCTTCCTCTATCACGCTTTCTCCTCATCTTGGGTTTCGGGGGACTTGCACGACGCGTACGACCGCAGCCACGACTCTCTATTGTACTCTGTCGCCTCAGCCCTCAAATTTATCTTGTTCACCGTCGCGCTCGTCGCTCTCCGCCAGCTCGACATCCATCGTATAATCTTGAACATCGTCCCCCTCATCCCCCATCCCCTATACGACTCTCCTCGGGGCCATCGTGCTGGCTGCGATTCGGTTGCGATAGTCTGATTGGCATTCACTTTCTTTGGAACTCATCTCCGACATATCGCCCATGGATGCCCAACAAGAGCATATGGCAACATCACCCATCGACAATACTCAAATCCTGCAATCAAATCAGTCCGACATTTCTCCCAGCTTATTATTGACCGTTCCTCTTTCGTCTTCCAATGCCCCTTTGCAGAATTCACCATCTGCGGTCATGCAGGAACCCCCTTCAATGATTTTCCCAAACAAGACAGCACGCGCTGGTGGCATGTCTCTTCCTGTGCACGTGTCAATGCCTACACACTCCCAACCAGTATATATGCCACCAATGGATCCTGTCGAACCCCCTCCACTAACGGCTCAGCCACCCAATTTTATCCCGGATTTTCCACGAGGATGCGATTCATTTCCATCACCACCTCAAATTGAGAACAGTATGACTATTCATACGCCCAGCAGCACTCACTCTTCATCCGCGTCTCCCCCACAGTCCCAAATCCCTTCCCCAGGCATTCATAACATAACGGCGTTCGCAGTGAGCGGAGGGGTGTCATCCTTAGCGTCCGCTCTTGATCCGGCAGTTGCATCTCTGGCAGAACATAACCATTTGTCTGCCGCCTCTGTCGCGGCAGCCAACGCATTCTCTCCCGATATCACAATGAATCAACCGCTGGCTATCCCTGCTGTACCTGCGACAGTCCCGGTGGAAGCGGACAGTCCCCCCAATGTGAAGCAGGAAGATAGGACCTCTCCGCCGCTAACGATCCTCGAGACGGTGTTGGACAAGTACGATCGGCTCTATTACTCGATGCGATGTACTAACCATGGTTGTCAGTATCGTCGCCGCCGCGAGCACTACCAAGCTGGCTTGCCAGAACAATCAAGTCATGCAAGCTAGCAATGGGGTCAGCCGACTTCAAAGCGATATATCTGTTGTCACGCAGTTGATGTCTGAAGTCGTGTCCCATCTAAGGATGATGAATCTCAATGACAACATCTTTACGCCTCCGAATCATCCTGTTGTCCCTGGCTTAATGTTGCATCCAAACAATAGCAATGAGATCTTAACGCCATCCCAAGAGCATATCGCTACATTCCCTGCCCCAGCTGACAACGTTCACCTCCGCATATTGGACTCATCGCGAAAGCGCTGTGCATCTGCTGTCGACGAGGAGCGTATAATAAAATCCTTGAAGCGGGAGCCTCAAGAACATCCGCTTCTGAATCCCTCGCCAACACCGCAAAAGCCTTCCGAGGCATCGTCAGTGTTTCCATTGACCACGCTCCCTTCTGATGACATCGTCCCTTCTCCACCGGTGTTGAGCACTGTTGCCCCCACATCTGCACCTCCCACACCGCCTCCCATACCGTTCCCGTCTCCTTTTAATGTTGGTCCATCCACCCCCGGTCAAGTTGGATTTCCTTTCAATATCCCACCACCTACCCCACCAGCGGTGGATTATTCGAGTGCACCACCAACGTCAGTCGCAGTCGCAGTCGGACCGCCACTCACATCCCCTGCCTTCCCTTCCACTGGAAGAGCCCCTTGGTCCGAGACTATCACTTTACCTCGGCATCGACACTCGTTATCAGCTGGCTCTCTTGCTTCCAATGGAGGGGAACCAATACTAGTTACAAGTCACCCCACTGAGCCCGCCCCGTTCCCGACGATGGCACAACCACAATCCGTTGCGGTTGCTGGCTCAATCGTGGGCGCCCCTGTAGGGCGCATGTCACGTTCAGGTTCTATCTCTGGCACGTATACTAGCCCGTTTGGTTTCTCTTATGTGGAGCGTCCAGAACCGACAAACACATTGTGGCCTGAGATCGCTCGGGGCGCAGGCCCAACGTCAGCTCCCACGCCATTGTCTAGTTGGTACAATAAAGAGACGACGGAAACTCCTGCGTCAACATCGTCAAATACGTCTGCAAGGGGATCGCCTTCAGATGACGATGATGACGAAGACGACGACGAGCATGAAGAAGGATCCCCTGGCCGCCGTAACCACCACCTGGTTAGTATTCTATATTTGTCTCTCCATGTCGTCAATTGTCACGACTCGTAGTCTTCGCTGGACCACCCCCAAAATGTTGGTTCCGATATCCCGCAAGAATACAGAACCGAGGTGGATCGAATCTTCTTCGAATACCTTAACAAGATATGTTCCAATCGTATGTTCTCCGTTTCTCCGGCTTCTGCGATCTCATGGTAGCTTTCCAGTGGATGCGACTGATTCGAAGGGGGAGCCCATCCACCAGACGTTGATGGCAAAAAAGATGCAGCGTTTGGACGAATCGCCGGACTTTCGACCGTTTAAATTTAGGATACAAGCCTTCACCCACGGTTTCTTGGAAGAGGTATGGCATTTTCTTGTTATAAACGTATTCCCGGCCTTAAACCTACCTTCTCTCGCTCAGCTCTCACGGCAAGGCTATCCTGAAGAGAAAATCCCAATGAAGAAGGTAAAGTCACCTCCAGCTCTGGGACACCACATCACTAACGTACGTATCAGGTCCGCAACTATTTGTGGAAACAGCAATACATCCTTCGATTCAATGAAGATGGGAAAAAAGCCAAATCCAAAGGGAATCATATTTGGAACATTGAAGCCAAAAAGGCTGGCGATGGCAAATGGGAATTCCGTCCTTTCTATCGTAAGCTCGCTGGAAATCCCCCAGGCGTGGCTTACTGTGGCCTCAAATGGTCCTGGACTCCCCGAATCTGGGATCCTCAAGCATCGTTCGCCAATATTCCTGTTCAGTATAGTTCCCCCTCGTTACCGCCGTGGCTCAGTTGGAAGGATGACGTATTATCTGGAGTCCCTCCTACTGATGCCCAGAGCTGCGAAATCACTGTCATCGCTAAGGTATGTCTTTTTGTTGCACATAAAGTCATTCGCCTCAAGTACGATCTAGTACGTTCTTGACGGGCAAGAGGGCCAACTTTCGTCAAAACTCTCTCTAAACATCGCCCCCGTTTCAACGATCGAGACATCCTTCTCTCAATCCCGCCGATCGTCCATTGGCATTGAAACCCCTGCTACGCGCCGCAGTACTAGTGACTCGGTGCTCCCTCCAGCAACGCAAAGGTAGATTCTGCGCTCCCAATCTGAGTATAGTTTGCTGAATCTATGTAGGGGTCCTCGATCATCACTGCCCGGACAGGGGGCCGAAGCATCGTCTCAAGGTGCTCAGGTGATCAGGGTTCTCACTACGGCCGCTCAGCGTGTTGCACATGAGCGCCAGTCCCATCTAGTATCTGCCGTGCACACGGAAGATAATGAGATCCAAGATCTTGTCAAACAGCAGCACGTCCTCACCCGAACAGCAAGCGCATGTGACAAGGAAATTTCTGGACAGGTGCCGCCACTGCATGATGACACACGCGCCCTAGCTGTAGCGGCGCAGTCTTTGGTCATGACAGCAGCGGAGACGGTGCTGGCTGATCGGACATATGTCAGCGGAGCACCCATGGCGGTGGAGAAGAACAACATCACCGTGAACGAGGTATCCGCTAAAACGCAAGATGCGGTCGCTCAAGCGGTTAAGCTGCACGGGACGCAATCCACCGAAGTGGATATAATGATGACGGCGACGTCTATCCTAAAAGAAGCTCGCGCACCTGTAAGTAACTCAGGCATGCTCAACGTCTTTATGAACCAAACAGCCCCCATGGCGGGTCCTTTGTCCTCCAGGTCTTACCATTCACTGGAAGCCTCTGAAGTTGCGGCACAGACAGACTTTCAAAGACTTGTATGAACACCATATCTCATTTGGGTTTCGGATGGACGCATTTCATTCATTTTTGTCTCCTCGGGTCTCTAAACGACGATGTTGTTCTCTCTATCATTGACTCGTCTTTGTTTTGGGTTGTAGATTATTTTTTTCTTTGAGGCCATCATCATATAGGTTTTCACGACGTCGTGCTGTAATAAGACGGGTCTGTAACTTTTCGTTGTACGTGGTTGTAGCGACAAATAGATTTGGACACTGGGTAGATTTCTATCACGATAAACACACTATACTGGATTGAAGCATTAGAGGAGCGTATACGATACTGATGAAGGGTGCTGTCCAAACTCCTAAAATGTCCCAATTCCAGACGGCAGAACGGAGCTCCGCTTGAGGCCAGACCAACCAGCCAAAGGCTAAGGAGGTGTACACGAGAGATACAGCAACTTTGATGGGCACGCTGTCTATCCGTCGAGCAGAAGTCATGGGTACACCGAGGAGGATCGCCAATAATGCCGCTAGTGAGAAATTGAGAACGGCAGTTGTTGAAATGACGGTCGAGGCGAGGCACAAGCTAAACGCTTTGAGCACTGATGATGTAGGAACCGCGGCCGATGGCGATGGGAATAGCGTCACGAAGACCGTCGGGAGTGTCGATACGCCGAGAAAGATAAGGGCCAGAAGCTTGCAACCCCGAAGTCAAGATTAATGGATTTGGTGGACAGAAATAGACTTACCGATTGACTGTTTATTACGACAGACCTTGTAATGAGCCAAAATACGAGGGCACCGATGATATGGGTTGAAACCATAACACGCAAGACAGATAGGACGGGTCGCTTCCTGGTCGTCCATTGCTCCTGAGGGGGGTTTGTTTTGCTATCTGTTGGTGAATCGTCGCGAACCCAGCCTGCGTCTGTCCATATCTTCAATCCACTAAACATCATGGCGACGCTGATTAATATTGCACTAGGAAGGAATAATCCTATTTTGAGGAATCTGTACGGGCCAGTGAGAATGTAGAAAAAGAATGATGCATGGAGGCGTTCGAGGAGATTATTGGCCGTCCGTAATGTCGACTCGACGATTCTGCGAATGGAAGTTAAGACCCTGGCGATGCAAAGAATGAGAGCAGGAGAATTACCGGCCGATGGCGTGGAATCCGTGGGGTCCAGTAGCAGGTACAGCAAAAATAGTAAACGAGTCAATGCGAAACCTGAAGAGCGGTTAGACGGGAGAAGGTACATGGTGGGGAAACGCACTGATGGAAGAGCCCATGAACTCCACTCGGCTGCCCACGCGCCTGGTAACCTACGTGTCTCAGCACATTTTTGGCCTGGAAGGCGTACGTCTGGACGTCGTGATTGTCCCGCAGGAAGGACGGAACCCAGGGTGGTATGATCTCGAGCTCTGCCCGACTAGCCGCGTTGTCGCGCCAGTCAATGTGATCATATAGAACCGTAGGCACGCCACTAGATCGGGCGATCCGTTCGAAGGAATTCACCAAGTCCTGGTTCGATAGCCGTCCGTTAACACCCTCTAAAGTACCATTGACGATCAGACGGTCAGAATATTGGTGAAGAATGTAAAAGATGATCTTACCATGAAATATGCCAAGATGGGAGAATGAGTGACCTGGATAATCGATATGCAAAGCCGTCCATATGACACCAGACGTAAGTGTCAGCTCTTCGGCCTTTAGGTCTACGGTATGTCAGAGCCAACCCACATAAATGGATGAGTGACTTACTGGACTGGAGAGTGGAATGATAGGCATTGAGCCAAGCTTGCATACCATCTAGATATCCATCGCTGACGACAAAAACAAGGTCCTTCGCCCATAAAGAATACTCTAGGACCCATGTCAGCTGGCATGTCATAGGACATGAGAAGAAACCAACTCTTTAGAAAATCTGCCAGGGCTAGAATAGTCGCTATTCCTCGTAAGTTCAGGGCATCGTTGCCACTGCGGCTAAGCCACGATGCACTAATCACGATAGCTTCCGTTCCAGACGACCGAGGCGAGGGAAATGCGGCATAAGCGTTGACACCCTTGAGCGACTGAGATAAATATACCAATTCAGCACCAAGTCTGCTATTTGTCCACTGGACGCACCCCTACGCTGGCATCGAATTCGTAAGCCTGTGAAGCAGCTGGTATGCCGAGACGTTTGAATTGAGTTGTGATGTAAGAGGCCCTCCTGTGGAAGTCATTAGGAAACATGCCCTGGAGATACACCGCCAGACATACTCGGCACTAGTTGCATTCGAGTCCCTCAACGACTCTAATTCAGCTAGGTAAAGATCTGCCGTATGAACATTTCCCCAGTCGAAGTACGTCGTAACCTGAACATTCGCTGAACGCGTATTAACGAGCTCCGGAGGGACAACTTACCTGCCCTGGTTGCAATGCATTCTCGTCAATGTACGTGAACCTCCCTAGATTGGGAAACGGTATGACTAGCATCCATACATAGCCTGCCATGAAGAATGCTAGGCTGCAGTACAAGGTGTTAAGAGACTATGCCAGGCAAGTACAGCTGAACACGAACTTGATAAGGGAAATTCGATTCGACAAATGGCGAACCAGAGTCTGTCTTCGGCGTATTCGAGTGACATTCGGGTCTCCACCACCGCGTCGAAATCGTCGGAGGAGTCTTTCCATGAACCTTTAGACGCCGGGCGCCTGAGTTGAGTTGCGTATACAACTACGCGGCCCCTTTAGTAACGTTCACTCTACACCATTTATACTGCACGTTGACCTGAAGCCTCTCAAATGGATTTTGTACGACTCTCGACCCTCTCGAAGGGCAAGATACTCATTATTGGTTGTAGTTCGGAAATCAGGACGGTCCAGGGGGATTGTTCGCACATCTAACACAGTTGGTGACCGTTTCCCTTTGATTGAAGTGGTTGATTGACCTCGCGATCCAGAGGTCTCAGAGGCGGATTCCCTCACGCACCCCGTAACCCACCTCGCGCTTTCGATGAATATCTCAAGGCGTACAGTGTTGCGATGCTCCCTGGCAAGCAAAGAGACAATCTATCCTACGGTGGCAAAAGTGAGTAGCAATGTTCTCTTTGGCGCGATTGCTCTGTAATCCATACTGACGCGCGTGCAGTAATAATGCCCCCTTCAGCCCTTGCCCATCTCTCTAATCTTGAAATCGAGGGACCATGGATGTTTGAATTGCGTAACCCCGCTAATTCGGCCGCGTCCACACATGCCGGCGTCTTGGAATTCATCGCTGAGGAAGGAGTCGTTCATCTGCCGTATTGGATGATGAAGACATTGCGTCTAAACGAAGGTGATCCGATACGAATCACCGGCACAGAACTCCCAAAAGGAAAGCTGGTTAAGCTGCAAGCACAATCGGTACACTTCCTCGAAATCTCAGATCATCGAGCAGTGTGCGTATGTCATGTCTTTGCATGGACACCATCCCTCATCTTCCTTCTCAGATTGGAACAAGCCTTGCGCAATTTTACCGCGTTAACCCAGGGTGACATCATTGAGATATGTTACAACTCAATCGTATTTGGACTTCTGGTTATGGAAACAACGCCTGGCGGTGGAGGCATCAGCGTACTTGATACCGATCTGGAAGTCGACTTTGCTGCGCCAGTAGGGTATGTAGAACCCGAGCGACCCAAGACGCCACCTCCAGCTACAATGGCATCGAAATTGAAGATTGACCTCAACTCTTCATCTCCCGGTTCATCGCGACCAGGCTCATCTCTCAGTGGTGGATTTACGGGTGCGCACACGGGCGCACCAACACTCAGCAAAGGTGGAGATCAATGGGAAAGCTTCAAAGGGCGAGGCGAGACGCTGGGGGGACGCAAAACTAAGGGAAGAGGTGTTAGCCATCGTCAAATCGAGCAGGTCGCAGAAGGCAGCAAAATCATACGAACAGAGTGAATCCCTTTGCCTATCATCTTTGACTCTCACTAAACTATTTCCAAGCCAACATCGTATCGTCTCAAACGGCACGTTTGAAGGCGACGTTAAAGTTCCTGCCGCTCTCAATCTTCCATTCGGGCAATTGTTCTTCGGATTCAACGTCCCTCAGTCTGCGCCACCACCACCTACAGAGCAAAGCAATTCGTCTGAGCCTTCGTCGCAGGTTCGTCCCCTCACGTTGCGAATACCACCAAACCGCTGATTTTCTCGGCTAGCCGACTTCTTTCCAAGGCTCGGGCAATACGCTCACCGGGAGAGGCCCATCCGCCGCATCGACATCGCAGGGTAAAGGGAAGGAGAAGGCTGTTGACAGCACAAGTCATTCCTGGGGCAGTTCAGGACAACCTCTCGGCGCAAGGACTCTGCAGAGCAACAACTCCTCCAGAGTCAACAACGCACCTCCTACTAAGAAGGCGAAGGCGAAGCAACGAAGCCCTTCGCCTGAACATGACTGGGGCGTGGATGACGACGATGTGATCATGATTGACAGCGATTGAGTTCTGAGTACGTGTTCTTTTGTTGCATTGCATTGTATGCCTCTACACAATAGATGATCAACTACATTTGTACTATGACTACAGACACTGAATGCCAAAGGAATTAGTTCAGAAGGCTGGACGTCGTCGTCTCCCTGTGAACTTAGAATCATTCGGGACTCCCTCTTTTCCACGTTTCCGGTACAACTGTGTAGGATGTTAGTAACGCCGAGTGTGTACTCAAGATGCTCACGTACCTCTTTCTTTTGAAGAATCCAATCCTTGTCCTTCATGTGCTTTCGTTTCCCGCTTTTATCCTTACTCCGTACTCTCTCCCTTCTCCGCTCGAATCTCGCTCGAGCATCGTCCTCTACTTCACTTCCCAGTCCCTTGGGGATTTGTTGTTGTCCACCTCCACCAACGAATAGGCAAAGGAACACTTTTTTGGCTTTATTGGAATTGGGGTAGTCGACCACGAGACCTCCTCCGAACCCCGCTTTGAGTGCGCATGATGTTATTAGTTGTATCTGATCATCCGAGGATGGGTAGAACTGGAAGACAGCGCGGGACGGATTTCGGAGGGCGGAATGCAGCGTTGTGAAGAATCGACTGAGCCGATGCGGAGGTGAGGATGTGGGGTGAGATGTCTCAGCATTTAGGAGCCACTGAAGTACGGATATACTGCAGCATAAGTGAGTATGGGCCTGCTGGAGTGTATGAAGACTATGCGAACCTGATAGCTCCATCAAAGCTACCTGGTCGAAACCCAAAGCCCTGGCCTATATCCTGGAGGAAGAGATCCCCTTCGACCTCTCTTTCCAAAGCCACCTCTCCGATAGTTTAAGTGCATGAAATACTAAAAAATTGCAAGCATTACCTAGCATGCTAGGAGCGATGTCTACACCGGCCCAGATGAATCCTTCTTCCGTCAGGATTTCGCCTGACAATCCGGAACCACATCCTATGTCGAGTAGAAAAGCAGGTTCATCAGGTGGTAGGTTTAAGAGTTCCAGGGCTCGGTAGGTCATGTCGGCCTGGATCTGTTGATTACGGGTGCTACATGAGCCGTGTAAGAAGATAAAAGCAGCGATAGATGGAGGCGTTGTACTTTTTTGTGTACTTTTTGGCCTCGATGTCCCCATAGTACTATCGAGACAGAAACTTGAATGATCGTAGATTCATCTAAGAGTGCTGAGGACATACAATTTCCGGAGGGGCTTGCAATTCTGGCCGCGACATGATGTTACAGTTCCAAAACTAATTAGCAGCGTGACAGCTTCTCGAAGCGTGACGGCGACGCGGTCATATACCACCACGATCATATGGCGACCACGAGCAAGCAGTACAAGGGCATCGGCGAGGACCTTTGGAAGGGACGAACCGAGAAAATTGTGAGCATCCCCGGGTCGTTCCCAACGGTCGCTGACCTTCTCAGAATGCAGAGCTATTCGCCCTTACATACGGCGCTTTGGTGGTCCAGTTGATCCAGGACTATGAGGATTACGCCGAAGTGAACAAGCAACTGGAGAAAATGGGCTACAACATCGGAACTAGGCTGATAGAGGATTTCTTAGCGAAGAGTAACTTGGGCAAATGTGCCGATTTCAGAGAGGTCGGAGAAGTAGTATCGAAAGTGAGTAGTGCGTTCACTTCACCAATCATATTCATCTGAACGTTGAACTCCGGTAGGTCGGGTTCAAATCATTCTTGAACATCACCCCAACCGTCACCCACTCTCCTCCCACTGCTCCTGCCTCCAATCGCCCAACCAGCACTGGTGGTAACCCTGCGACATCGGGGCCCTGGTTCACACTAACCTTGGACGAGAACCCTTTGGCTGAATTTGTGGAACTGCCAGAGGAGGCACTCGAAGGTGGTTTATGGTTCAGTAATGTTTTATGTGGGGTCCTACGCGGTGCACTGGAAATGGTCGGTCGACGCTCTGATTTATGCGCTCCCAACTTATGGCCTTGCGATATAGGTGCAAATGCAAGTTCATGTTGAATTTGTTTCTGACGTGTTGCGTGGCGACGAAAGCACGGACATAAGAGTGAGGCTGTTGAAGTATTTAGAGGAAGAAGTACCGGCAGGAGACGACTAGAGTTGCCATGCAAGAATATATTGCTGTAGCCACAATGTAATACCAGAACGCGACCCGCATTCCACCAGTAGAACCACAACCTAATACCTCTCCAACCGGTTGAGCTTCTTGGCCGTCTTCGCGTTGTTTTGGGTGTTTTGCCCTCTGACTGGCAGATGCATCGCGTGCCGCTTCCCGACGTAACTCCCAATCATCCGTTGATGAGCAATGTTCTCCCTGATCTCTCTGCGCAGTTCCGACTCTATCTTCAAGTTTGCCAAAGGATCGCTTCCTTTTCCTTTTCCCTTTTTGTCCGCTAGTTTAGCCTCTAGCTTGGCTTGCAGAGGTTGAAGAGACGTTCGGGGCGGAGGTGGTACGAAGTTCGGAGGCGCGACGGGGTACCGCGGAATGGGTGGAGAAGTGCCGGGCGACGAGAGGAAGGAAGCCAGACTCGTCACTTGGAATGGTGTGAGTTCTCTAACTTTGCACCGGTCGTGAATCTGGAGGCGTGCACAAAGACGATGTGCGGTTTTATGCCCTATCCCATAGAAATTGGTCAAGGCAAACTGGAGATGAAATAGTTATTTATAACCTTGCAAGACGCATAAAAACGGTACGTACCCTTGTCAATTGACTGTCAGGTAGATTTACGCCCAAAATGTGGACCATACTGAACGCGCAAGGAACAAGAGTGAACGGAAAGAGTAGTCACGCTCCGAGCGCTTTGGTGAATTTGAGCGCCAGCGTCAATTGTGTGCCCCCTCCTTCCAACTGCCAACCAAGTCAATACGAAGTTCATCCCTTCCGAGTCGCAACCACCTAACCTCACTCTACAATAATGGCAACCAACCCGGCGGAAGGCCGTAGAGAAGATGCCATTGCTAAAGAGCGCGACAAACTCAGGCAGGAATTTGAGCGGCAGAAACAGAACCTCATCAACGAAACTGAGAAAGCCCGTCCGTCGTCTAACCGCTTCGTTGGACAAAATGATTCTATGGAAGATCACTTGAAGAATCAGACTGTCGGACTCGTTCGGTTGGAAGAGTTCCAGCAGAAGCGAAGAGAGCTGGAGGAAGCCAAAGCACGCGAGGCTGCTCGCACCAATGACCTCAAGTAGGTGGTTTCTCTTGTCCAAGGTGAATGGATGGCTAATAGTAGGTGGAGAATTTGCTTAGAGATGAGACGAAGAAGGCGAGGAAAAGGAAGAAGGCAGCCAAATCCACACTGTCGTTTGCTATGGATGACGAAGGGCAGGACGATGCCGAGGATACAAATAGCAGCAAGGGCCAGGACGACTCCGCCCCTCCGTCAAAGAAGGGGAAGTTCCGCAAAAACCCCAATGTTGATACGTCTTTTCTCCCAGACCGAGACCGCGAGGAGGCAGAAAGGAGGGAAAGAGAACGACTGAGGCAAGAATGGTTGAGAATCCAAGAGGAAACCAAGCAGGAGGAGATTGAAGTGGTCTACTCGTTTTGGGACGGAAGTGGACACCGAAAGAGTGTGACGGTGGGTTGATATTTGTCTTTCCTCGCTGTGCTGCATTTCTAACGTACTCTATATAGTGCAAGAAGGGGGACACTATATCATTCTTCCTTGAGAAGTGCCGTCAACAATTCCCTGAGCTGAGAGGCGTGAGCGTTGATAACTTGATGTATGTCAAGGAGGATCTGATCATCCCACATGTAAGTTCTAGTGGTTCAATCCGCTGCCATCGTGCTAAAGCCTCCATGAAGCATTACACTTTCTACGACTTCATCGTGAACAAAGCACGCGGTAAATCTGGACCCCTGTTCAACTTCGACGTCCACGATGATGTGCGACTCCTCGCCGATGCTACGAAGGAGAAGGATGAATCTCACGCTGGAAAAGTTGTAGAGAGAAGCTATTATCAGCGCAACAAGCACATCTTTCCTGCGTCGCGTTGGGAGGTAAGATTGTGTTCTTTCGCGTCAATTACATCGAATGACAACGGTCACAGGTTTTCGACCCACAGAAGAACTATGGCAAATATACTATTGCATAGATATCTTGTCGTTTTGCCTGGGGTACATA
Organism: Sanguinoderma rugosum; assembly: GCA_017499575.1. Lineage (NCBI taxonomy): Eukaryota > Fungi > Basidiomycota > Agaricomycetes > Polyporales > Polyporaceae > Sanguinoderma > Sanguinoderma rugosum. Next base: position 2,970,301 of record VTPW01000001.1, on the reverse strand, counting down.
GCCTGTAGCTTAGTGGTAGTAGAGGGTTGTCCTCCGTGTTATACACTGATTTCCGGTTACGTAATTGGCTATTGAGTGACTTACCGAAATGATACATCTCTCCGCGTCCCTCTTCCCCGTACAATCCTTCGTTCTCTAATCCACCATGTCTGGATCAGGAGCTCGCGAAAATATCTTTGCGACGCGCATGGCGCTCACGAACACCAAGCTGCGACTGAAGGGAGCACAAACGGGTCACTCGCTGCTAGCAAAGAAGCGAGATGCATTAACGACGAGGTTCAGAGCGATTCTACGCAAGGTTGATGAGGTACGCTGACAACCATACGCTTAACTATCCACATTCTGACATGCCCTCAGGCGAAGAGGAAGATGGGACGCGTGATGCAGCTGGCATCGTTCTCAATGGCCGAAGTGACTTATGCGACTGGAGATATTTCGTATCTTGTCCAAGAACAAGCGAAGCAGGCTACATTCAGAGTGAAGACGAAGCAAGAGAACGTATCTGGAGTGGTGCTCCCTGCCTTCGAAGTAGATCGCGTACCGGGATCAGGTCAATGCGCCCAATCCCCTAGTCAGGGTTTGCGCTAATCACCAAGACAGATTTCAACCTGACGGGTCTGGGTCGTGGAGGGCAGCAGGTGCTGAAAGCCAAAGAAACCTATGCGAAGGCAATCGAAACCTTGGTCGAACTTGCATCATTACAGACAGCCTTTACGATTCTCGACGAAGTCATCCGAGCGACGAACCGAAGAGTTAACGCCATCGAACATGTCGTCATGCCCAGGCTAGAAAACACAATCAAGTATATCATGAGCGAGCTGGATGAGATGGATCGAGAGGAGTTCTTCAGGTGGGATCTTCGCCATAGAATCTAGAATGTTTCATTGATCCACTGGATAGATTGAAGAAGGTCCAGGGCAAGAAGAAACGGGACACCGCTGCTAGACAACTAGAAGAGGCGGCGAAGGGAGCTCCTGACGAGGAAGCTATATTCACAGCAGACGACGAGGCAGCCACGGACTTGTTGAGTAGCAAAGATGACGATGTGATATTCTAGTGTTTTAGCCAGCATTTCCGTTTCAATACCCTTCGTTTGTACAACTCTGACACATATGTTATCAAACTCAGGTCACATCTCTGGCGCGGCTGAACACTCGTTGTAATTTTGTCATGGAGTGCTCTAGAAATACGCGATGCAGTTGCCAAGTAATGAGATGTTCGCTGTTCATGGGGTGTGCATGGATACATGGTTCATCATAGCAGGATTTACATGCAATAAGGAAGCGTCAAAAGGAGGAACATATCACTAGTTCACTTGCGTTAGGTGCAGTATACGGGAGGAATCAAAGCGCTCACATCGACCATCTCAACATCTTGCTTCTCCGTGGAACTCTTGCGGTCCTTTCGCTCCAGAATTGCCCGTCTATATACTTATTAGTCGATATTTCACCAGAAAACGAGAGCTGCTAACCTGTCTTTATCGAGCTTGATGGTGGTGATTACCACATTTGAAGGGTGGATGCCAATGGGGGCCGTAGCACCGTTGGATTTGTCGCGTTGAACCCGGTCAACGTGGATGACCCACTTTTTGCGGTAAACTTGGGTGACCTTGCCCTCCCGTCCCCGGTATTTACCTCGGACGATTTTGACTTCATCATCCTTGCGTACAGGTATGGAGCGGGTCTAATATAGCGCGCAAGATCCATTAATTCACGAATATATCCGTTCGTTGATTGAACATACGTTGTACTTGGCCCGGAGCTCCTTCGATAGCGCAGAAGACATAATCTTTCGTCGGATTGAAGAGGGTGCGGAGAAGTGGGCCTTGCGGGCCTTTCGGCGGGAGGAGGACACGTCTGAAGCAATATCAGGTCAGAAGCTTGCACTTGGTAGGATAGCCCATCCAAGTCGATAATGTTGCATCCACCACCCAAACGTCAATCTCTCCTCTGACACCACTCCCAGACCAGTCCAGCAACACTTCGGCAGGTCTATCGAGCAGCATTACTCACCCGGGTTGAATTTCATGGCGGGATCTTGAGGATTGTTGTCGGTGAGGCCAGCGTCTGTAAACTTTCGATGAGTCGTAACGGTGTTCTGTGACAGCAGCGTTACGCAAGAGTGACTGTAATTGACGCTGAGGCGCTTAATCCCTCGTCATTCCATGTCTACAGACGTTCCACCAAAACGTTCAAAGCTCAAGTTCAAGGGCGACAAGACCAAGAAGAAGCGAAAAAGAGAAGACGGCGAAGAGGGACCCAGCCGTCCTCGACGCAAGGACGACGATACAGATCCTGAGACATGGGTACTTCCTGAGGATCCTAATGAACTACGCGGTCCTACTTTCATTGTCCACCCCTCCGATCCCTCACCATTGTCAATAAACTACAGCTCTACTACGAACCGTATTATCCTACACTCATTGGACAAAGACAAGCCCGAAGACGGTTCCGACCCCCCGAGCCTCCTGGATAGAACACCTACCGATGTATCCCAGGTCTGGGTAACAACGCGAGTTGCTGGTTCCCCAACTATCAACCTTAGAACTGGCACTGGTGAAGGGAAGTTCCTATCCTGCGACAAGCACGGCCTTGTATCTGCTGACAGAGATGCGAGAGGACCGCAGGAAGAGTGGACGCCCGTGATTTTGCCAGACGGTATGGTGGCCTTTATGAATATCTACGAGAAATATCTTTCCGTCGACGAGGTTGCTGGAGGTTCTCTGCAGTTGAGGGGCGACAGTGAGGAAGTTGGATTTGGAGAGCGATTTTGGGTCAAGATTCAGCACAAGTACAAGAAGGAAGCTAACGAAGAGGAGAAGAAGAAGAGGGAAGGTCCTATAGCACCTTCAAACATTGATGAAGCAGGCACCAAGTACGAGCATCCTTCGTTCATCAGTGAAGCGAATACTAATATCTCGCTCATCAGCCGGGTGTACCAAGCGTGGGGAGCAGGGCGGAGCGTTGTTTCGTCCAACGATAAGAAAGATGTACGTTTGCTACGTGATGCAATTCTAGATTTCTCAACTGACCGTTGTTTATAGCTGAAACGTGCTCGCAAAGAAGGCCGCCTCGCAGAAGCCATGTTAGATAGACGGGCAAAACTGAAAAGGTTAGTTATTCCATGCGCGTAGCTTGCGGTAGACTGATTATATTGCTAGTGACCGGTTTTGCTGAACCTACCTCGCTTGAGAGACTCGTGTTATGAACTTCGACCTTCTGTGACCTTTTGTGGTAGTGCTGACATATGTGTGGTCGCCTTTGGGTCAAGAGGGCAAACACCAATCGTTATATTAGTTTCGTCATTCTCTGTAAGTGTATCATCGTGTTTGTACATAGTCGTCGATTTTGAGTAGTAGGCACACTGTCTCGGTCGCGAGTTCTATCGCGCTGGTCGATACCAGAAGCGGCTGGACGACATCTTCTTCAAGGATATTCGAGATGAGTCCCTTTGAAAAGTGTTAGTATATCCACCTATGGCATACTGAAATGCTGTCACCTTTCGGACGTTGATGCCTGCGTTTCGTTCCCCCAGTGCATGTCTATTTCTAAGCTCCGTGACGATGGCAATAGGATTGAGTCCAGCATTTTCGGCGAGGGTCACTGGGATAACCTCGAGCGCGTCGGCATAAGCTTGGAAGCAGTACGCCTCCATTCCGCTCAACGACTGGGAATATTGTGCCAGTAGACGAGATACGTGGATCTCAGGAGCACCTCCACCACCAATGAGGGCTCTGTGGTCAATGGTCATGAGTAGGGATACAAACGAAGGAGAAAAAATCGCACCGCTTCTTTACAAGACATCTTACGACACAGAGAGCATCGTGTAGACTCCGTTCACACTCTTCGACAACTAGGCTGTTCCCTCCCATAGCCAAGATGCTCACTGTGCGGCCTCTGTTTCTGACACCCGTAACTCGAACGACTTTAACACCAGAATGCGAGGCTTCCTCCACAAGATCGGCGTAACCGAGTTTATCCTCTGTGAAGGCGTCGATGTCTGCGACAGGCTTGCAGCCAAAGCTCTTCGACAAGAACTCTATCTCATCGCGCTCAACATCTTTTACGACGAGGATGTTTAGCCGCTTGAGGAAGTTTAGCGATGTGTCATCAACGGCGTCACGGAGGATGGATTTTTGAATGAGGAGGACGTTGCAATTGGCCTTCTTGATCTTCTTGCAGATATTGAGAAGGTATTGTCTGCCCTCTTTTATGACTTTATCCATTTGGCGGTAGTCGTTGATGACTACGGTGTTATCCATCTGTTCCTGAATGTAAGTGGGCGGCGGAGCGACCAAGGGCCATCACGTACATCGGGCTTCGGGGCACTCAGTTGGAATTGGATGATCGCAATCTTAGCCTTCTCCATCCGTGTGGGACCACCAGCGGCAACCACGACGTTTTGATTGAGAACAACACCATCCACTAGTTCCGTATCCTCGATGGTTCCCCCAACTTTCTTAACCACGCGAATATCCCGAAGGTCCACATTAGATGAAGTGGGGGTCACAAGGCGAGTTACAGCAGCGACAGCTATTGGTGCCAAAGTAGATGAATACTGCGAGACGATCTAGAAAAACGCGCTTAGTCAAATATTCAGAACGACGAAGCTGTCATCCAACCTTGGAGTTGAGGGAAGTGCTGGCAGCACGAAGGAGGCTTTGTTTGTCGTTTAAGTCTACCGGGGTGGATATTTCGGTCAAATATTCCACAGCCTTAGCAGATGCCTTGAGGAAAGCCTCGGCGACGATCGTGGCGTGTATACCCTTCAGTAACATTTTCTCTGCAGCACCTAGAAAGCTACCGGCCAGTACCACCACGGAGGTCGTACCGTCACCAGCTTCAACGTCTTGCGCGGCAGATAAATCTACCAACTAAGGGGGCTTGGAGATGAGGGAAGTTGGCGAACGATCAAGGAAAGGATCCGCACCATTTTTGCCGCAGGATGCAGAGCCTGAATGCTCTTTAGTATTGTTGCTCCATCATTTGTGACAATGACCTCGCCCTTGGAGGTTTGGATCTGACAAAATGGCTTGAATCTTTCGCTCACGGAAGATAATGGCGTGTAATACCATCTTGTCCATTCCCTTAGGACCCAGCGATGTCCGCACGGCGTCGCTAATAGCTAGAGAATGTATAAGTATAGCAAGACAGAAGATGATGAGGCTAGTCTTACCTTTGGCCGCCGTCATATTGGATAATCGCAGTTCCATGGGCTTTCCCTAAACTCGAAGAACAGATTGATTCGAGCCCATAGTATGCGTATTACAGGTTGGCTGACCTTGTCATTGAAAGATGCATTGGATCCTGTAGCTCTTTGATACGATGCTTGCTGACGAGACATGTTGGCGAAGAGACTGATCGCGTCCAATCGAAAGTGATAATTCGCGTCGACCTATGACATTCAAACTCCGCCATATACGCAGACGCGCCCACGAGCAGTCACGTCGTTCGACCACTTGTTATACTCGCTTCAGTAGGTCCCATGCCTCCAAAGCGTCGCAGGCGCGCGTCACCACCGGCGAAAGGCCTTGCTGCCGGCCAGAAACTTCAAAGAAACGCCCTGGCAACGCCTATTCACTCGCCTTGGTCCTGGGTTGACACCGAGATTCAAGATGTGAACAAGATCTCGCATGAACATCGTTTAGCAGCATGTGGATTCAGCTCGCGGAACGGATATCCCTTCTGCAACAATAAATTCAGTGATACTAGTCAAACCAAAGTTCCCGAGAGTTCTGAAGGGGGTGACGGGAATAATGATGACAATGTCATTGTCGTTACGGACGATGAAAGTCAACCTGAATGTAGCAAGAAGGCCTGCAAGAATAATCCAAAGTGCCTGAACTACTTGGGTCAGGAGGCGTGGGTTGCGGAAGAAGGTGAGTTCATTGGACCTGCATTATTCGCACATAGATTTATAGTTCGTTAGGCGCAGCATGGAAGGAATATATCAAGATGATGGCCATGGGTGAAGACCCCCTGTTGGACTCTAGAGACCCCGATGTCCCTGTAGGACTGAAGGTAAACGAACTACTCCACTATATAACCCATCTAATATTCACCTGGGCATAAGAATCTCGGTGCTACATGCTACGCAAACGCGTTCCTTCAGGTTCGCATTGTTGTTTGTGCCTGGACTCTCTTTCCTGGGCTGATTTTTGCAATTCGCAGGTCTGGTTCAGGGATCTTGCTTTCAGAGCTGGTGTATATAAGTGTGTACCTTCAGAGGACACTACGGAGGACAAGTACAAGGTACTTAGCGAGGCGCCGTCGAGACCATCACTAATTACCAGTAGGAATCCCCCATTTTTCAACTGCAATATACATTTGCTGCATTGCAAGAATGCACTCAAAGCGTGTTCAACCCAACAAAGCTTGTAGAGAGCTTACAAATACGTACAGCAGAACAACAAGATGCCCAAGAGTGACTCAAACTGACTCTTGTTGTGACATCAAACTGACATGCCTTAGGTTTTCGAAATTGTTCATGTCTCATTTAGACGCGGAATTTCGAAAGCAAGCAGCTCCCTCTTTGAAATCGCTTGTGGCAGACCAGGTACACTCTTCTACATGCATTTTCTTTGACTATCCTAACTCATCAAAGTTTGAAGGCAAGCAAGTATATGGCACCGTTTGTGACCGATGTTCCTATCGTTCAGAGCGTCCAAGTACTTTCCTTGAGATCGAAATCAACCTTGAGGTCTGTCAAAATATTGAGCCCCTTGTCGGCTACTCACAGGTTAATAGGCAAACTCAAGTCTTGGGGAGCGCATTGAGGCGCTACTGAAGCCTGAACAGCTACAAGGCGATAACAGGTCAGTCTCGACGAGGGGTGTATGACCAGCTGGTAACGTAAATCTCCAGGTACCTTTGCCCTCAGTGCGAAACTCTTCAGGAGGCTACCCGGTACACAGAACTCCGCGAACTCCCACCAGTCTTGCACTTTTCCTTACTCAGGTTTGTGTACGACGTATCGTCCATGGAACGCAAGAAATCAAAGCATGCCATTTCCTTCCCAAAGACTTTGGACATGAGTCGGTTTCTTGGCTCTCAAGCTGACCGTGTAAACTACTCAACAGACGCAAAACCGGGATCGAAGACATATAATTTACGTGGGATACTGTTGCACAAGGGTTCGTTCAGCTATGCTATCCACAGTGCATTTCACCCAGTCTGCCGCAGGGCCCAGCGCATACCATGGTCATTACGAAGCACAAGTCTTTGACTCGTCGTGAGTTCAACAATAGTGTGGCGAGCATGAGTTCTGATGCGTCCACCCATTCATAGCAGCAGCACATGGTTTCAATTCAACGACGAAGTTGTTAGCAGGATCAACAAGCCAGAGATGAAGTCCAACGCAAATGGCATCGCAGACCATCGTGACAAGAAGTATGACATCGCTCTCGCTTTGGCATGGTGGCTAATCAATTGTCGCATGTCTAGGAACGCTCTCAAACGTCGGAGAGTAGACGATAGCGAAGATGAGTACGTGTTCGGCGCTCTCCCTAAGCTCGAAGTTCTCAAGGATGCCCACATAGGATAGTGGTTTATAAACAGGTTGCGGATCCCAGGTAAGGCTTACGACTTCGTTGCGAACATACCGATTCACCTACTCTAGCGTCATATCGTCTAAGGATGCATACATGTTGATCTATACATGCGAAGGGGATGAAGGCCAGATTCCAGTTCCCCCGGCGAGCGCCATGGAACAGGTACAGGCACTGAATGCCTCTCATGATCAAACATGCGAGGCCTTTCAGGTCAAGTACGTGGTGCAGCTCCTGATTGATGGCTTGAATCCCTGATGTTCCCAGAAAGCAACAAGCCAAAAGCGCCTTCAATGACCTGCGCAGAAACGTTGTCGACATATTCAAATCCTGGAACGTGACTTCTGATTCTCAGGTAGAGCAATTCATAATGGTATCGGTTTTTTCTAATCTCTGAGCAATGTAGCCATCCATCATCGCTAGTGCCGATGTCCTTAAAGATTGGCTGGCAAAACACTGCATCGGAGCTTCTATGCAAGACAAGTCCAAGTTACAAAAGCAAGCTGACGATGCAGAAGGCGGAATCATCATCGATGCAACATCAGGAACATGGTCCCTTGTCACAGACGATATCCTGTGTATTCACAAACGTCTAGATCCAACCAAAGCATCCCTCATGAAGCAGATCAATCAGGTACAACGGCGGAATGACACACCGTACTAGCACAGTTGATGGAACAAGCTTGTAGGTGGCTTACCAGAAAATCGCAAATACTACGAATTGCGTGTTCGAGCCGGCAATGACACCGTCTGATGTTTGTCCTGACTGCGTGGCACAGTCTTTCCTCGGTAAGTGCTTCGTTAACGAACAGCTGGGTATCGATTCAGTGATCTATCTATCGTCAAGACCGCTTGTACCAAATCCAACATCCCAAGTTCGTACGAAGTGTTGACCAAGCCGAAGATGACTTAGAGGAGCCGGGGTACTGGATATCAAAGCCTTGGTTACGAGGTCTGTCCAACAGGAACATCGCAATCACCAGCCAACTCTTACCTGTTTGCTGTAGATTGGCGGCTGCTGAAGCCCAAAATGCACGTACAAGGCGAGGACGACCCATCACCGGACGCACCCGACTACGCTTCGGATGTTCGCTGCGAGCATGGCAATTTAACCATGAACACCAGCCAACGCGTTCGAATAGGAGCTCAGGTAAAAAATGACCGAAGTGTCTGGAAGCCGCTAACAAATACGGTGACTAGGCCTATAGCTTACTTCAAGAGCTATTTCCATCTTGGGCACCGTTGTCTACGGATGTTGAACCCTGCCCAATATGTGAAGCTGAGATCCACGAATCTAAAGAGCACAAGCTTGCGGCTCGCAAGCAAGCGGAAGATGAGAAAGTAAGTGCAATCTTGTTCAAGACCTCCAATTGAGACAAATTGATTACTTCACAGGCTCGTCTTCGGCATATGTACGATAACGCTCTAAATGGTAATATGGCCCTGCTCGAGGACGTCCCTTGCGCAATAGTTCCTGCACAATTCATCCGCTCTTGGCGTCAGTGGCTATCGAAGCCCTCGGAATATCCTCGACCAAATCGAGTGGATAATACACCATTCATGTGCACACATGGCTTGCTGAATTTCGACGCCAATTGCCCGAACGATATGGACTCTTCCCTCTCAATCATAAAGATGATCGACTGGCAGGTACTATCGGAGTTGTGAGTAAAGGAGGGTGAGTCAACGAGAAACCAGCTCATCTTGTTGCGTAGATACACTGCCGAGCCTGTCATCGCTATAGAGAAGCGTGTTTTACCCGACGAGCAACTGCCTCGGTATGTCTGTGGCATTCAATTCTGCGCTCCTTGTCGCCTCGAAAGGTGGGAATATGTCCGTTGGTGAACGCTCGGTCACTTACATGACCGTAGGCGCACTGCATGGACTTCCACTGACATCACAGTACGGTTACTTGGGAAGGAGGATTCTCAAGCTTCCAAGAAGCCCGCTACCTACGGGTCTCGTCAGATAGGAGCGAGACTTTCTAAACGGCTACGGACAGCTAAAGACCCGGGTGAAAAGCGAAGGTTCAGTATCACAAAGGAAACCACCGTGAAAGACATAAAAGTCATGGTGAGTTCCACTGTTTAGCTTGCAAGACGTCGTTGACTTGGCTCTTATGGCAGGTACAAACTCAAATGAGTATTCCTACGATTTGTCAGAGACTGTTTTATCGCGATGTCGAGCTCGAGGACAACGGAGTCAGTGTAGCAGATCTGTCCATTCTTGCAAACGATGTCCTCGATTTGCGAGAGGAGAGTGAAGTACATGATATAGACTCGGATACCGAGGTCAGTCCACCTACGAAGAGGAAACGCGAAGAGGGTGGTGGGTTTGGTGGCACGCTGCTAGGGGGTCATTCCTCCCAACCCAGTAGCTCCAGGGAAGTGACGCCGCAGGAGGATAATTTCCTATCATGTCGGGTATGCACATTTGCGAATGCCATCGATGCTGATGCGTGCTCAATGTGCTCCACCCCGTTATCGTGATACCATTATCGCAATTATATAATTTGATGAACCTAATTTTATACACAAGTATGGTCGATGTACCAAAGTCACGGCAAGCTCAAGCACCCTTATGGATCAGAGCCGAAGAGGTCACCCTCCTCATCCTCATTATCAATATCCATCCTAGTGCTTTCACCTCCAGCGACAACAACTTCCGGTTCGCCGTCCGTCGAAGCCCCATCTTTTCGCATCCGTTGCTTCTCCTTCATTTCTTCGCGTTGAACGAGTTTCATTTCAAGATCGCCTGATAGTTTCTTCAGAGCATCCTCGAACCGTTTCTGTGGTATCCGAAATTAGTCAGAACATAGGAAAACAATACTATTGAAGCTGACCTTGATGAGCGGGTTAGCAGAGCTAGCAATCTCGTGGTTCTTTTTTGCAACCGCGGCTTCGAGATCTCTAATTTCCTCGTTCAGTAGTTTTCTTGCTTGGGCATCCTCGTCGTCTTCGTCGTCTTCATCTTCTTCTTCGCTATCGTCATCCTCCTCTTCCTCCTCTTCGTCTTCTCCTCCTTCGTCACCCAGTGCCATATCCAACTCCGCTGCGAGCTCCTCGTCTATGTCTCCTTCACCCTCTTCATCTTCGTCACCGTCCATGTCACCTCCGTCAGGACCGGGCGTAGTAGGATCGCCGCCGTCAGAGACTGCTGGCGTAGGAGCATCCAGGGGTTCTGCTCTTTCGATGAATTCGGAATCAGAAAGATCAGGATTGACATTCTCGAGAATTTCTGCCCGATAATTTTAGGGAAATCGCTCTCAGAGACAAGTATGCGCCTCACCATATTGAACGTCGGCAGCGGCTGCATCCTCGTCAAGCAAACGCTCGACTTCTTGTTCTACCGTTTCTATCGTCTGGTCGCGATCTGAGCAGGAATATCGCATATTGAGTCAGGTATAAACTTACTCGCTTGTTCACTCTTTTACGGAAGCGTCGCTTCCGTACATGGTGTAGGGGCGGTGTTATGCCGTGAGGCCATATGAAATCGTCGATATTGAAGTTCTTGGATTGCGATGTTGTCGAGGATTCATTTTCTACCGTGTTCTCCACAACAAGCATCTGTTGGTATAGAGCATCAGAATGAGGACAGAGGTCTGATTATTACGGGTGCAAGTGACCTGACATATATCGGCCACCTTGAACATCTGCTTATTGTCCAAGGTCTTTTGTGCTTCCACTATACAGGGAAGATCTACAAGTTTGGCAGAATATGTCGTATTGGATATATGGAACTGAGCTCGACGCGAGTCTAGTTACAGGCATTAGGATATCTAAACCTATGGCGAACATATTGCTAGTTCACCTTTGAACCTAAACCATACGTCGTTGGGTATCTCCCGAGAAGCAACCATCTTCCGTAGACGCTCGCAGTCTTCACCCGGTGGCATTCGAAGGATGAACTGCTCCTCGAACGACAACTCTTCGTCATCTGAATCCAGCTCGCGGTCGTATGGGCCCAGAAACGACATTCCAGGGGCTTGCGCTGCGGCCTTCTCGCTGAGCTTCAACTTCAGTTTGGGTGGGGGCTTATTCTTCGCAGTCGAAGACCGAGTTGCTCGTTCATTGCTGTCCGTGTACAAAGGAGTACTACTTCTCAGCCTTGAAGTACTCGCGAGGGCATGTTCTGCAGCTTGTCGAATAGGACGATGGCTGGTGCGGTAGAAAGACTCTGTTGGGACTGATACTCCGTTTGAGGTACCGGACGTGGCTCCTTGCATTTCCAAAGCTTCGACATCGTCCACCACGATGAGGTCTTCGTCCATGATTGAGGTTGAGTGAATGCGTTTGTTGCAGGCCGCGGATATGCTTTGGGAGACGCGACTTTCCCACGCGTATGCCAGTCACGGTCTCATGAGATTCTTTTGATTCTTAAAGTGTGTACGTTCGAGAAAGTATAAAACGCAAACAACTATAGACCCATATTTTATCCTATTCATATGTGTTCTTCCTCTTCTTCCTCTTCCTCTTCCTCCTCTTCATCTTCGTCCTCCTCGCCGTCCTCACCCTCAACCTCATCCTCTTCATCCATCTCCTCCGCCGCAGCCACTGCAGCGAGCCGTTCTTGAGCTTCCAGCTGTGCATAGAGCCGCATGAACTCACCCACTATACCACTCCGTATACCGTAATACACTATACTAGCTCCGGCTAGAGCAAACCAACCCCATCGCATCTTCGTATATTTCCATTCTTCAGCTGCCTTTTCGTCCGACCCCGCGGCTCTGGGAGCACTCTTTGCGTGATGGGGAAGCGCAAATAAAGACTTAGTCGAATATACAGGGCTGGATTTCACGATTCGCACATCTCGAGGTGATGTTTGTGAGAAAACTCTTTCGGAGTGCTCGATGAACTGGGGGTATCGCTCTTGGAGAATGGATTGTAGAAGTGGGTCCGCGAATCGTGGTTTTGTGAGAAGAAGGATATGAGCAGCAAGTAGGAGATCAACTATAGTACACCTATTCCGGACGTTAAACACCGAATCATCTCGAGCTGGCTCAAGTATACACACTGGCTTTGGAAGAAGTACTGCTTGTCGCCGAGTAGTCTGGCGTAGACATCGAACAAGGCACTAGCCTTCTCTTCAACCTACAACCGGGCTAGATGTCAGTCTCATAATGACGAAAGTCAATGATAGACAGACCTTTTGTCGCTCGAACACGCGAACATATTTCTCTTTCAAGTTCTCGGGCTCAATTTTAGCCTTTAGTTTCTCGAATGGCTTCTTCTCCTGCTGCTCGATTCCAGGCAAATTCCAGAGTCCAGCAGCTTCCAGCCGTGGACGGTATGATGCGCGAATTCTATCGGGAAGGTAATAGCGCTGTGGAACTGGTTGCATCGCTGCTAAGTGAGGTCGCAGCGTCTTCGTCCAGTTATCTTCCAGGGAGTAGAACATGTGTGCCTTGGATATTTTAGAGTTGATAAGAATATCACTCGACCTCGTGTGTGAGGGAGAGCTTACTACGATGTCACCCATGTTCGTAGATACATGTGAGATCCAAGCCACACTCGTTGCCCTCTCCGTTGGCGAAAGAACACTGTCAATGTCTGGGACATTCACTCCGTCGACTTTCTTCAGCTTTGACACATATTTGATGATAGATGGAAACGTAGACACTATCTGTGTCTCATGTGACAAGTATGGCAGCTGCCCTATTTCCTTAAGCCATCCTATACGCGTTACAGACGCGTTCAAAACATACCAGAGGGTGACAAGTCGGGATTTGTGCATTCTTCAATGACGAATTTGTTTGGTAGGACGAGCTGGAGGTATAGGATAGCTGCCAGACACGAGGGATCAAATGAAGGCAGGTCCCAGCAGCCCGGCCATGTGTGTAGCACAAGCAGAGAATGAGAGTGAGGCATAGTGAGATTTCGACAGAGTGAACAAGTCCAAAGGCTCGGCGGCTTGGAGCGTGAGCGCAACGGTATTTGCCTCCGTCCTCCGAACCAACCACTCGCGGGGTTCAAAACGAGTAGTTCGTCACCCAGAACTTCCGATCAATTTCCTTTTCTCCCCTACCGACGGCCCGCCAGTATGCTGTCGTGACCAGGGTGCATATGGCGATGAGACGAAACCAAAACTCCCGAGCTTGTACCATTATATGTCCGGCACTTAGCACCGACGTCCCACACCAAGAGCACAGAAGATCTCGTCGATCACCCGCAGCGGCTGAGGATGGGCCGCCGGAGACGACGAGCCTTCAATATTACCGAGGGCGTTACCCAGGTATAAAAACCCTCCCCATACTTGCGCTGACAGCGCAGCGACATGGCCTACTACCGCTATATTTTGACGTTTCCCGTCCTTTGCCTATTGATTCAGAGTGCGGCAGCGCTGCTCGCATTCCCCGGAGCTGAGGGTAAGCACACCAGCTAATCCAACGTGGGCTATTCTCATACCCGAACAGGTTTTGGTGCCCAGGCGACCGGTGGTAGAACGGGAAGTGTCTACGTGGTGACTAACCTCAACGACTCCGGCGCTGGAAGCTTCCGCGATGCTGTCTCCAAATCGAACAGGGTGAGCGACGATGCACGTCATTCAACGGAACACCGCTGACCATATCCCCGCCGCTAGGTTGTCGTATTCGCCGTCGGGGGTGTCATTAACATCGACTCCCGCGTTGTCATCAGCAGCCGTGTCACCATTGCTGGCCAAACGGCACCAGGGCAAGGCAAGATGCATCATTCCTTGATCATATACAGCTATAAATATATTCCTCATCTAGGTATCACCATCTATGGAAATGGTGTATCATACTCTGCCGCTTCGGTAAGTGAATCCAAGTTCCAACGGTGTATGGGCCATTCACACTGACTCATTTCAATCCGCATAGAACACAATAACGCGTTATATCCGCTACAGAATGGGCAAAGGCGGTAAGGAACTTCTCTTCACGGTGGCTGAAGGAACCTCGCTAATCCTACTCGGTAGGCGACTCCGGGAAAGATGCCATCACCATCGCAAACGGCGAGAACATGATCTTCGACCATGTCAGCGTTTCCTGGGGCCGCGACGAAACATTCTCCATCAACGGCGACGTATCCAACGTCACTATATCGGATTCTATCATCGCCCAAGGCCTGCAGACCCACTCCTGCGGAGGCTTGATGCAGACAACGGGTGGTGTCAGTATCATCCGTACTTTGTACATCGACAACCAGACGCGCAACCCGAAGGTTAAGGGCGTCAACGAGTTTGTCAACAACGTCGTAAGTTTGAGCTTGAGAATGAGTGTGTTGATGGTCGTTGATGTGGAATTTTGCAGGTTTACAACTGGGGTGGAGGTGGAGGTTACATCGCTGGAGATTCTGACGGCCCGTCACAAGCCAATATCATCAACAACGTTTTCATCAGGTGAGATTATGCGTCTAGTCCTCGCACCCTTTTATCGTGACTGACACGTATGTTCAGCGGACCGTCGACGACTATCCATCCTTTCACAAGAGGAAATGCTAACTTCCACACCTTCGTCTCCAACAACTACTACGATCCTGACCAAGTTCGCATTTCCTCCTTCTCCCTATTTTACCCCTCCCTCTAACGCCACCCTCCTTATATTCTGTAGGACGGCACTCTCAACGGCTTCATCCTCTCCCCCACAACCGAGAACTACTCCGCCGTCGACTTCCAATCTTCGAAATACCCCTACCCCACCGTCAACACCCTCCTCAGCCCTACCGACGCCCTCGCAAAGGTGCGCGCGTCCGCAGGCGCCAGCAAGTCCCGCGACCGTGTAGACGCGTACCTGATCAATACGGAGCTTGGGTCGCTGGGCAAGGTCGGGGCGCTGATCACTGATCCGGCTGCTGCGCCGATGAATGGACCCGGGCCTATTGCTGGTGGCACGGTGAGTTGCAGAGTTTGGATGGAGCGGTGTGCTTTGTATCTCGGACCCGATGCTGAACGTTACTTGTATAGGCTCCAACAGATAGCGACGGCGACGGTATACCGGATTCATACGAAACGGCCCACGGACTGAACCCCAACTCGAATGATGCCATGGTCATTGCCTCTAACGGATACGCTAGTGAGTTCCATACGCTCTCGTTTGCTACTTACTTGGATTGTGACTCACGTTCTTCTATTTACAGACATCGAAAACTACATCAACTCGCTTGTTTGAACTCCGGGTGTTTCCTGCAAGTGGTCCGTCATCGTAGCTACTTCGCAATGTATTAATGCAAATTGTGCGAAGGCCCTGGCCAACACCGTTAAACGCTGACATCCCCGCATACGACGCTTCATCCGAAAGTCCAACTTCATTTATATTCATATACACTACTCATTTTGCACATAAAATCAACGTCAAAGCTCAATAACAACGTTCAACATCAACGTCGGCGTCTACATGGAGCAAAGTCAGCACGCGAACCGAGTCGTAAATCATACAGAAACAGCTCTCAAAGCGATGAAATGGAAAGCACAGTCAACGGACAGTAAACAGTAAGTAGTGAATAGTAAGCAGTGAGCAGGAGACAAAGCATAGCAGGTACGACAGCGAGACAAAGCGAGACAAATGAACGATAGAAACAAATAGCAAATAGACAGGTGGTGGATGGGGGGTTAGATATCGGATATCGAATAGCGAATAGCGAGTAGCGAATAGCGAATAGTGAATAGCGGATAGCGAATAGGGAGGGAAGGAAGGAGAAAGTATATACATATAAAACATTTTGTTATTCTCTTGGGATAGATAGCAGGAAAGCATTTGCAGAGTAGCAGAGTAGCGTTTACGCGAAATCATCTCGTGGCGTTTCGTTCTTGTTATTTTGTTGGTATTTTCGTCGTTCTGGAGTCCGTCCGTTCATTCGTAGTCGGGTTGTGGAATTCGATGGGTGTAGCGTGGTCGAAGGGTGTTAGTAATGCCAGTAGGAATACTTTCTGGGCTGCACCTACTCTTCAGCCTCGCGGTCACCTAATACCCATTCTGAAAGAACCCGCCATACGGGTCAGCACCCTCCAACCCCAAACCCGTCCCCATCGCACCTTCTCTACCCGCACCTCCTCCAATATCCTCCCCACCACCGAACCCTCCGAATCCCGCGAAATCATACCCCCCATACTGATCTCCCTCAAACGACGAAAGCCCCAGCCCGTTCCCCATCCCCATCCCGAGCCCGAGTCCGAGCCCGCTTTCCTGCGAGCTGGACGCGCTGCCTTCACCGCCACCATCGCTTTCACCTCCGACGTCGTCCAACCCAAAATCGCGCGGACCAATGCCGCCCAGGTCTTCATACACAATCCGTCGACCTTCCCTTCCCTTCGCCTCGACACACCCATCTCCAGTTCCGCCTTCAACCCCACCACTCACACTACCGCCTCCCAGGACCGGACTCGCATCAACCGACACCTCGCCCTCGCCCGCGCGCCCAAACTCCTCCGCAACCGGCGTCTCAGGCGACGACGAGAACGGGGAGGACGACGACGTCGGGGGCGGGGGGCGAGTCGATGCCTGCACTGTTTGCATTTGCATTTGCATTTGCCTTTGCTGCCGCTTCTGCTGCAATGCGCGCGTGGTGTTGATCGAGGGGCGGCGGTACGGGAGGTGGCGGCACTGTGCCCGGGCTTGGGCGAGCGTTTGCTGTTGGGAGCGGTAGTGCGTGGTCTGGGCTGGGGTTTGTGGTTGAGTGTGGGGTTGGGAGTGAGTGTTCGGTGGTTGAGAGTGAGAGTGAGGAGGGAGTTGCGTTGGCCCGAGACCGACATCGTCCGCGTATTCATTAGCATAGGACCGCGACTGAGATTGCGCTTGAGTATGTGACGGCTGAGCTCGCGGATTCAATTGCGGGTGCGGGTGAGGATTCGAAATCGAGCGTATGAGAGGAGCATTCGTGAATGGATTGTTAAACGCGATGTTAACGCTACCACTCGCGTTGTCGTTCGATGAAGACGCGGTAGTGATTGCAGAGGCAGCGTTGGAAGTCGAGGGAATGGATGTGCCAGAGGTAGAGGCAGTTGTAGATGACGTCGACGGCTTCGAATTCGGCGCCCTCCAGCTCATCGAGCGTTTCATATCAGAGGGGCGGCGCATCCGATACGGTCCCTAAAATGACAACACCAATAATTCGTTGTTAGTATGACCGGGGCCATCATAGGAAATACCAAGAGATAAATCGAAGAAAGAAATAAGAAATGAGGAGGGGAACGAGGGGGAAGTCGACGCACATTAGCCAAGAAATCACTCTGCTTCAGCCTCTTCCTGGGCGGAGACACACTGACACCCGCGGCTTCCGCAGATGACGCTTCCCGCCGTTCGTGCCCGTGCCCGTGCTGGAGTTCACGCTCGCGTTCTGGCTCGCGTTCATGTTCGTGCTCTTCCTCTAGCTCGCGTTCTTCCTCGCGCTGTCGTGGTTGTTGCTCTTGCAGTTGAAGCTGTTGTTGTTGAGTCGGCACAATCGGCGCACTGACGATCCTCCTCATAGCATTAGCCGCAGGCCCAGCACCACCACCACCACTCCCATTCCCTAGTGTCGCTGTCGTCGTCGTATTGCCCGTCGTCGCGTTAGCATCAGCATTAGCAGGAGTGGCGGACGGAGTCGGGGTCATAGGCGTCATCGGCGGACTGGGTACAGGCGTCGTCAACGCCTCTGCACTGTCCGCCGACGACCCTTGTTGCGCTTGCACTTCAGGATGGGGTGGATAAACAGGGGGATAGACAGGAGGATAGTGGGGAGGATAAACAGGCAGCGCGCCCGACGCCTGCTGCTGCTGCTGTTGTTGTTGTGTAGTCGGGGGAGGGGGAGGCAGAGGCAAAGACCGCATGGGGACCAGCAGCGGCGTCATCGCAGGCGTCTCCAGCCCCGTCTCTTTCGCTTTCGCTTTGCCCTTACTTTTGCCCTTCGCTTTGGAGGCGTTGGCAGGGGATCTGGTTCGGTAGTGACTTGAACCCGAACCCGCGGCACTGGCGGTGGCGCTGGGGTTGGCGAGGGGCTGGGGCTGCGCGCGCGGGGAGGGCATTATACCCTGCGCCTCGAGGAACTCTGTACACGATCACCATTAGTATGGATGAGGAGATGAGGAGAAACGAAACGAAATGGATAGAAAGGAAATGAATGGAAGGAAATGAATAGAAAGGAGAAAGTAGAGAAGCAACGCACCAGCAGACCGATACCGGAACACGAACGACACATAGCTCCCCGCGCCCAGGTGCGCGTCCTCGGGGTAGGGCTTTACCTCCCACGTCGCCGGGCTCTGGTAGTACGCCGGCACGTCGTCGCCGAATCTACAAGCACCAAATTGTCATATCATAATGTCAGCAGGGAATATTATAGCAGAGAGGGAATATTATAGCAGAAGAGAGAATTTTTAAGCAGAGAGGGGATTTTATAAAGGGGGAGGTTTGGAGTGAAAGGAGTGAAAGGAGAGGTACGCACCCGATACCCACGTCCCCCGTCTTCCTCTTCCCCAGCACCTTGCTCGGGAGCGCCTTGATGGGGTTCGCGGGGCACCCCTCGACGCGCAGCACGCGCCTGATGCGCAGAACGATCGTTCCCAAATCCTTCTTGGACTTTGACGAGGAAGACGCGTCTACAACTAATTATCACATCAGTAATCAGTACACCGTCTTCACTTCCCCACCCCACCCCACACCACATAAAAAATCAACGAACGTACCTCCTCCTTCACGCTCCTCCTCCTCCTCCCCCACCCTCAAGAAAACAAACGGCTTCTCCGTATTCGGGCCGGAGCGCACGCCCGCCCTGGACGCGGTGCCCGTGCCGAAGAGGAAGCGCCCGGGGACGACGAGGCCGTCGAGCGTGATGAAGCCGCACGAGTCGATGGGGTGCGCGGGGCTCCCGGGCTGTTCGGGCTGGGCAGGTGCGGGCTGTGCGGGTTGAGTGGGCTGAGCGGGATCGGTGGGGTGTGTAGGCTGAGTGGGCTGGGCGGGTGCGGGGTCGGTGTTGTCGCGCCAGAAGACGGCGAAGGACTGTACCGTACATCGTTGTGATCATTTACATCAATATAGGGTGGGGGTTGGGCGAGGAGATGAAGGAGGAAGGGGAATTGAGTTTAGTTAGTGGCTGAATCATAAATAACCAAGAAAAGCGCAGGAATGAGCGTACCTTCCCCTCCTCGCTCGGAATCCAGCACGAGACCTGGCGGAGGTCTTCCTCGACCGCGACGAGGTACTCGGGGAGGGCCTGGCCGTCGCACACGATCCAGGCGGAGAAGCCTCTGTGCGTGAGCATTGTGTATATCTTGGATGGTGGATGGTGAATAGTTGAATATCAATATTTGAATTTTTGGATGTTCGAATGAACGAATGAATGAGTGAATGAGTGCGTGCGAGTTGTTGGTTGGAGAGTGTAGATGTAACTTGTGAGGTGTGTGTGGGGGGATGTGAGCGGTGGATGCAGGGTGGCAGGTGTCCCGTGGATGAACTCGGTGAGGTGGGTGGCGGGTGGCGGGGATGCAATGAGCGTGGTATGTGGTTTATGGTTCGTACGTGCGCGTGATCGTCGTAAGCTCCCTACGCCTCCGTTATGCGCGCCAGTATCGGTGTCGTATGTGATAAATCGGGCGTGATAACGGTGACTAGTTATCGAGTTATCGAGTGGCGCAAGCAATCTCGAATCTCGTAATCTCAGGGAGGAGAGAGACAGAGAGATGTGCTATGTGCTATGTAGTGTGATGTGTGATGGGATGTGAATCCGACTCCGAGTGGCGTGAGGTCCTAGCACCGGATATGTGTAGGTGGACAAAGATCCTGGGTACGACTCCGGTGGGGAGTGCTGCGGGCCGGCGAGAGGGGGGTACTAGCAGAAGCGTTGGGGAGGGGGAGTTGCGCTGGACTCTGGAGGTAGTGGTGAGATCTTGGGAGGGTACCGATGAAAGGTGCGGGCGAGGAAGAGTATTGATACTGTTGAAGTTGAAGTTGAATTTGAAGGCGTAGACGGTAGTAATGTAGAGTATAAGTAGATGCTGTAACCCGAAAGCAAAGTAAAGCGTTAACGCAATGGTCGAAACGTCGGAAACTTCTAAGTTCGAACAGTCGTGAGTTCGTGAGTGGATGGGAGTATAGACTTAAGACTTGCAGGTAGAGAGTAGCAGACAACTCTAGCAGGCGCTCGTAAAGTTCATCAGCAATACCCGGGAGGGAGATAGAGAGGAAGGGGAGAGGAGGAAAGCGAGTGAGTGAGTGCGTTAACGCATGCGCCGGATTAGGCAACTCAAACATGACGAGACATCATGTGATCGTTCTCCCGACCCTGCACTCTCCTGTGCCTCGCCCGTGCCGAACCGTTACTACAAAGGTTGAAACTCCGATAAAGTGGGTTTGTGGATGGTATTAGTAACGACTGTGCGCGTATTACCACTGCACCGACGCGTCGCGCTCTCCTCCATCTCCTCCATCTCTACCGCGAAACTCATCTGGTCCAAGTCTACGAGTGTTTCTCGGATTAGCAGTCGTTTGACGCGTCGGATTCTTTCATTCTCGTCTCTTTCATCCTCCCCTCGTCCGTCGCTTTCAACCTCTCACCCAAGTACAACTACACGAACTACAGGCACTACACGAACTACTCCAACACTAACGCGCACAAAAGTAACGTCAACGCCGACGATGCCTCCCCGCAAACGCAAAGCCGCGCCCTCCCCTTCGCCCGAACCCTCTGACGCCGAGGCCGAGCTGAGCGACGCGACCCCGCCTCCTGAATCTCAGCTCGAGTCGCAATCCCAGTCTCAACCACAAAGTCAGAATCAAAGTCAGACGTTGGAACAGAGCGAGGAGGTGCAAGAAGAGTCGCAGACGTCTACGGGGAATAAGAGGCGGAAGACTACCAAATCCACTACTGCTACTAAAACCACCACCAAAGCCAAATCTACGACTACTAAAACAACCACTGCCAAATCCACCAAAGCATCTACATCGACGAACACCTCCGCATCCGCCTCCACCTCCGTAGACACCTCCAACACTTCCGCCAACACCGCCAACACCACCCTCGCCCTCCCCCCTCGCACCCCCAACACCCTCAAAATCGCCGCCTGGAACCTCTGCGGCTGGGCCGCCTGCTCGAAGAAGGGCCTCCTCCCCTACCTCGCGGCGGAGCGCCCCGACGTCCTCGTGCTCACGGAGCACAAGCTGAACAGCGTGCCGTGGCCGCTGTTCCCCGACCCCGCGCTCGCGGCGCGCTACCCCCATGCGTACTGGGCGTTCGCGAATAAGAAGGGGTATTGTGAGTCCCTTCTCTCTTCCTCCCCGTTTATTTACTTTACTCTTCTGTTCCCCATTCATTCCCCATTCCCCCTCCCCCCTACTCTCCCCCATCTACCCTCCTTACCGTCTTTCCCTTCCCTTCCCTTCCCTTCCCTTCCCTTCCATTTCATTCACCCAATACCCCAATACGCGGTCCCAATGTGACTGATTGACCGATCGCTGACGGTGGGCGAACGTTCGAACAGCCGGGACGGTCATCCTCTCCACCGTCAAGCCGCTCTCCGTCTCCACCGCGCTCCCGGGGCACCCCGACGCCGCCGCAGTCAACGGGCGCATCGTCACGCTCGAGTTCCCCAACACGTACCTCGTCGGCACGTACGTCGTCAACGCGGGGGAGAAGCTCAAGGTGCGTACACATCCTCCATCACAGTGTACTTTCTGATTATTTGTGGTTTGGTTTGGTGCGGTGTAGACACTCGACGCGAAGAACGCGTGGAACCTCCACTTCACGCGCTACCTCCGCGCGCTCGACGCGCGCAAGCCCGTCATATGGACCGGCGACCTGAACGTCGCGCCGACCGCGCTCGACCTCGCGAACGCGAAGCGCAACTGGAACAAGGCGGCGGGGTACACGGAGGCGGAGACGAGCGCGTATCGGAGGATATTGGAGGGCGGGGCGCTGGAGGATGGGGATCTGCCCCCTGTTGCGCTGCCTCCCCTCAGTCCTCTCAGTGCGGCGCCTGCTTCTGGTGCCGATACCGAGGGCGAGAGTACAGAGGGTAAGGGCGAAGAACACGGCGGTGAAGTAAAGGATAAAGGAGAGAAGAAGAAAGAGGACGGTAAAAACGAAGGGCAAGAGAAGAACCCAGTGATATTTAAAGACGTCTGGCGCGATCTGCACCCCACGACGCAGGCCTACACGTACTTCTCGTACCGGTTCAACTGCCGCGCGAAGGGCATCGGGTGGCGGCTGGATATGTGTGCGTACCTTCCCTTCCTTTACACCCTTCCCTTCCCTTCATTATTCCCTTCCTTAATCCCATCCAACAACCCTCCCCTCCCCTCCCCTCCCCTCCCCTCCTCCTGCCAAAACACTGCAAATCGTGACGCTAATAACACGATCATTTTTGCTATGTAGTCGTGCTGAGCGAACGCATCGCCGGCCGCGCCAAGACGTGCGAGATCCGGGGGGACGTGTACGGGTCCGACCACGTCCCGCTGGTGCTGGAGCTCGAGGGCGAGTTATAAGTATAAGCTATATATGTAATCTCTCTTCCATTCCCCTGCGTATTCCCCCGACCCCCCCCCCCCGACCCCTTCGTTATCGCCTCCTTGCTACCGCCTCCACGCTCCTTGTTGTCGACTCTGTTATCGCCTCTGTTATCTACTTCCTGGTGTACTTACGATTTATGGTTTTATGATTTATCATATATTTTGCGAATCATATCATATATTGCACATTCGTGCGAGACGTTCCGTTGAGCGTATGCACTCTATGCACTCTATACCCCACACAGCTTACTCCATACTCCATACAACCTTATCGACGATGGCGATGGGAGGGAGCTCAGAAGGAGAAATTCGAGGGAAGCGGCGGGGTAGCTGGCGGGCCGATCGACGATCGACGTTCAACACTCAACACTCAACACATCGCTCAAGAGGGACGTGTACCGTGTCCTCGTTGTTCGTGAATGGTATCTGGATGAAGGAACTTGGAAGTAACCCCGATCGACGAACGCCAAACCCAGCGGCCATCCATCGAGGGGCTTGTATGTACGAGGATAGACAGGGGATAGGAGTAATAGGAGCAACCTTAGAGTATTTCGTTCATTCTACTCAATCGTAGCCATAGTGCTCTTTGAGTTGCGGGTAGGGAATGTAACAATACTATTTGACGGTCGCGGTTTGCGAGAATTGTAAGTGCCGTTGCGAGCAAAAGAGGAAGACGAGGAGGAGTAGAACATGTATTTGTTGATTGTTATATGGGTTTCGTGTATACATTGCGTGCTACGTGTGTACAGCATCTACGGGTGCGTATACGAGTGCGTATATTCTTGCGTGTATACATGGTTACATTTATGTTTGATATCTGGATATCCGTGGATATTTATCATTGCGTTTATTATTGCGGGAGGCAGCGAGTTGGAGAGCAAGGAAAACAAAGAAGGGGAAGGGGACGCGAAGGGAGGGCAAAGGCAAAGTAGACACAATGCCCCACCCATGGCGTCCATATCCTCGCGGGGCGCGTCTACTTGTTACCCATGCCCATGGCGTTCTTGGCCTTGCCCATCAACGATTCCTACCAAAAAAACGTGATGTCAGTATACATTTAAACATTTAAATAAGGGAGTAGGGGGGTGAACGTACGTCGTTGTGGTTCGAGTTGCCGCTCATGGTGTCGCCCATGCGTTGACCCCCGGATTTCTCGCTCTACAAACCAAACCAACGCGTCAGTGAAATTGCAACAGCAGGGGGGAGGGAGGAACGTACGTTGGGTTGCATGGTGGAAGCGATGGAGTCGGCTGTGCCCTTCATGGAGTCACCCATAGACTCGGTGGTCGTCTTCTGCGAGTCGGGCTAAACACAACCACGCATTAGTATTGACTAGTCGAGAGGTATGCAGAGAGGGACGCGCACCTTCATGGCAGCCCCGGCCTTGTCGGTGAAAGATTGGCGTCCGGCGTCAGACATGGTTGTTGATAATAAGTTGAGTGGTTGGGTGAGTGGATGAGTTGGCAGAGGGAGAGTGTTGGAGGGAGTGGGTGGTAGGAGAGGGGTTTATATAGGGAGCTGGGAGGGGCGCATGACGTAACGCCTCTGTGCATTGCATAGCGCCGCGTCACAGACTCACGCTATTCGCATACATCCTCCCCCAACTGGCTGAGAATGGCAGGAGTAGTGCGATTACGGCACAGCGCGGGGGTGGCATCGCTCCAGGTGCCGTTCGATGACGACAGGTTCACGGTCGCGCATCTGCAGCTGAAGATCGCAGACCTGACAGGCATCGCCGCATCCCAGCAACACCGTCAGTTCCCGTCTCATTTATTGGTTGGACATCGAATGACTTGATTTGGATTGCAGTGAAGGCGGGGTACCCACCACGCGATCTGCACCTCGTCGCAGAGCTGCCCGTCTCCAGTCTCGGCCTGCGCTCAGGCGACCAGATCATCCTCTCAGCGCCCGCAGCCACACGACCGCCACCACAATCCACATCCGCTCCCCCACAACCACCAACACCACAGGCTGCAGGAGGAGGAGGGCCGGTGCACGTCGCGACGGCTGATGGAAGCTTCCTTGTGCACCGCGTGGTCCCAGACGACAACTCCTGCCTCTTCTCCTCCATCGCCCTCATCTTCAACTCTTCGCCTGCCAAGATTAGACAAAGTTAGTCTCGCTCCTTCCTACCTTCCTCGTTTCTCCACATCTCCATCTACCTTTCTACCTTCCTACCCCATGCTCGACTCTCGCTTCTCCCTTCCCTTCTTGCTACTTCCTCACCGCGAGGGTGCACAACGAGGCATATCCGCTGACCGAGTCCACGCAGTCGTTGCAGATGCGATACAACGAGATCCGGAGACTTACTCCGAGCCTATCCTTGGGTACGTCCGCTCCCCTCCCTACCCACATTCCTTCTCCATTCCACATCTCCCCCTCCCCCTCACTCTGCCTCCCCCTCCCCCTTTCCTTCCCCTCCCCCTCCTTCTGCCATCCACGTAACGTTCACACTCACCCATCCGCCCCCATGTCAGCATGTCCCCCGCAAAGTACACCGCCGCCATCCTCAGGCCCGCCACCTGGGGCGGCGCCATCGAGCTCGCCGTCCTCGCCGCGCACTTCGCCACGCGCATCGACTCCGTCGACGTCGAGAGCGGGCGGATCGATCGTTTCGAGCCCTCTTCTACTTCCATTCAAAGTAAAGATGGTGGGAGTGGTGGGGTGAGTGGAAATAGGTGTATACTGGTGTACTCGGGCATACACTACGACGCCGCGACGCTCGCGCCCATGCCCGACGCAGAGCCGGAGTGGCACCAGACGGTGTTTCCTATCGTGCGTTCATTTCTCCTTCCTACTCCCCTCTTCTTTCTCCGCAATTGTCTTACCACGTTCTCGCCCCATTCTGCTTATTTCTCTCCCCTCTCGCATCTCACAATAACTGATACGTTGATCGCTGACTGACGGTGCATGATTGGTGTATATACCACAGACGTCCAACGACGATTCAGCGGACCCGATAACGGTCGCGGCGAAGAAGCTCGCGGGCATCCTGCGCGCGCGGCGGCAGTACACGAATACGGCGACGTTTGATTTGAGGTGTGAGGTGTGTTGCAACTCCTCCTTCACCTCCTTCACCTCACTTCGCTTTTATTTCCACCGTTTTACGCCTCTATTCCCCCTCCCTCCCTTACTACACTTTGCTATACCTTTTACGTTCCACCGTTTCACTCTCCACCGTCTACTCCCTCACTCTACTTTCCTTATTTCTTGATTTCCTTATTACCGCTAATTAAGAGCGACGAGTTGAGTTGAGTGATGGTGTATTGACGCGGTGTTTGCAGCAATGCAACCAGGGCCTCAAGGGCGAGAAGGGCGCGCGCGCGCACGCGGAGGCGACGGGGCACACGCGGTTCGGCGAATACTAATCGATAATCCATCCACCAATTCGCCAATATTCACCGATATTCATCGCGATATACATGGTATGCCCCGCTTCCTGCCAATGTCCCCTCCAACACGAACACCTTTATTTTTATTCAGTATCGAACAAAAACAAATCGAACAACAATACTTGATACTTGATACTTGGAGAGTGGTGGTCAACCGGTCATCGTCTGTTTATCTCTCGTAGCGTAGTTATGTCGTAGCGTAGTTATGTAGATGTCGATTTTGGTATTCGAGGTCGTGGGGTGTATGTTGTATGTTGTACCGTTTTCGGTGTTTTGTAAACTTGCTTTCGAATCGTCAATCGTACATGTCACCCCTTCTCCACACCCACCCGTCCTCCCTTCATAGTTACACCGATAACGTTACCTCCAACTTTCATCTCCATCGTCAACTTCATCCCCGCCTTCAACTTCATCCCCGCCTTCATCGATTCAGCCTTTAATATCACCGCTTCACTACTTGCAGTTGCTTTCGAATCGTCGTAATCATAATCCACTTTCCCCTCTCGCAAGCTCTCTCTTCACACCAACGCCCCACACGCGCCCACAACACCACAAGCACGTACGCCTGTGCGCACGGAATGAGATCGCCGTCTGCCTCTACCTCAGCTTCTGTAGACTTCGTCCCCGTCGTCGTCCCCGTTCAGATGTATCGTATCTCGTATCGTGTGTCTTTGTGCAACCGCGCGGACCCTATCTCCTATACTTTAGCTTTATCTCCTATACTTTATCCCTATACACTACCTTGAAGATACTTCGCCGGTGAATACGCTAAGTTTCTCCCCCAGTACCTTCTCTTCAGCGTGATGTACTTTACAGAAATATACACTTACTTCACCGCCTGTCGCGATCGCTGCTCCTCAAGCACCAACAAGTCTCTATGTAGCTAGGTACCTCATAACTTCTATCTCCCCTACACCAACACACCAAACGACCTTCCTTCTCCAACGTGCCCTCCATCAACGCGCCTACACAAGCCCACAAGTATGATCGCGAGTCGGCAATTATAACCATAACCATATTAACCTCTACCCCCAATAGCTTTCCCTAACTAACTACTTGCATGTAAGGTACCTTCATCCTTCCCCACCGCGGCCATACGATCTCCAGATCCGATACCCTACGCCTACACCCATGCGTGGCTCGTGCAACGTCATGAGCTCAACTAGCGTTCGTATTCATCCCCGTTTCATTTCTGCCTCTACGCGGACCCCTATCCCCTATCCCCTATACTCTATACTTTAAAGTGAACATACTTCGCCGGTAAATACGCTAGGTTTCTCCTCCCTTATCTCGCCTTGACGCCCTGTGACGCCTGTGACGCCCTGTGATACCGTGTACCACGTACAGAAATACACACTTACTTTCATCGTCTGCCGCGATCACTGCACCTCAGATGCCAACGCATCCCTATCCTCGTAATGTAAGCTCCGAGGTTACCTCCACGAGACTTTGAGCTCAGACTCAGACTCATGGTCATGGTTTTGTTTCGCCGCTTGCCTCCTGCCTCTCCTACCTCTCCACGCTTCGTTTATGTCCGCCCACGTACCAAGATACCAAGATACCAAGGATCAAGATACCCTCATTACGCTCGCACCGTGACCAATGCGCCTCGAACGCTAACACCTCCCGAGTCGCCCATCCCCACCCAGGTTACTCCGCAGACTCCGCAGATGCCCCCAAGGTCACTTCCAAGGTTGCTTCCATGAACCTTCACGCTCAAGCTTAACCTCAAGCAATCTCAAACAAACTCAAACTTATGTTTATGTTTCGCCGCCTGCTGTCCGCCTCTCTCCCCTCCCTCTCACATCTCTTACTTCCTTACTTCCCTTACTCCCTTACCCCCCTCGTTCATTCGAAACTTCAAGGCTCCACAACCCACCCACAAATAGGCTTGCTTTCACCGTGAATTAGGCGAAAGCCCGTGCCAGCGATGCCCTTCGAACGCCGATACCTATGCTATGAGTTTCAAGCCAACTCAAGCTCATGTTTCGCCGTCCGCCACCTGCCACCTGCTACTGCCCGTCTGCCCGCCTCTCAGGCCTCTCACTCTCACTGACCCGGCCATCGAGACACATCATTGAGGCACATCGTCGCCGTATCGCCCCTGGGCCTACGCAAGCCGATGCCAATGTCCTAGGTCGAGGTTGTCAGAAGCAAATGCGAGCGGCTGCGTCGACTCACGTTTCCCTGCCTGCCTGATGTCTACCATCTGTAGTTTGCCAATGCCGCCCACCCTCCTGTCTACAAACCTTTCTTCAAGTCCCATCTTCAGAACAAAGCCATGTTCTCTAGAGTCTGCACGAAAGGTTGTTCCGCGTGACCTCCGTCTTGACGCACCTCGAACCCCTCACACCATACACCTCGAACACCCATTGAACGCGTCCCGATCCACCCACGGACCCCACGTATCGCTACGTCCTAAGACCTTCCAAGAACAGCGCACTTACGCTCATAAGCTCATAAGCTCACGTTTCTGCGCTGGCCGCCTCTACTTGACCTCTACTCGTACAGTAAAGCGTCTTTCTGTCCGATCCATAGGGTGCCCGACTGGCCGACTTCCTAGCTTGCTCCGATCCTTTTGCCTTTCGGCGTCCGAGTCGTTCAGCATCTCACCAAGACTCAGCATCGATGCGTTGATACCGTGTGCACGCCAGTGAGACACTTAGTTCCACTTTCGCCGTGATACAATGTGATACTCCGCGATGCGCCTCGACCAACACATCCCATCCCAGCTACCTCCCCGGTCGTCCCAGGTTACTTCCAAGCAACTTCAAACTCGAACTCAAGCTCGAACCCGGACTCGACTAAACTCATGTTTCACCGTCTGCTGCCTAGCACCTCCCCTTCTACCCTTCCGCATCCCTCTTCTCAAACTTGACCCTACGACCTCCTACGACTGCAGTGGCCAGACGCCTCTGCCCGAGCGCGCCTGCCATCGAGCGTTCTCATCTTCTCAGCCTTTTACTGTGATCATTCTGAAGCAGTGCATTCTCTATAATACACATGGTCACCACCCTTCGCTTCGTCCGAGTCCGAGCCTCGCGGACGGGAAAAGTGATCTCGTCCCGCCAAGTCTGCAAGTCTGGCTGTCCCTTTATGCTCCCTAGCTCCCTAGGTGCCCCCTATCTCCTATCTGCCTTGTATTTTACGCATTTTAATCCACTTCTTTGACTCCATATCCAAAGCCCAAACCACTTCGTCTGCGATATACGCCTACACTCCGCGCACAGTTTAATGCTTTCGAGATTCACCGTGAGAGTCAGCCCCACTTGAAGCTTGAAGTCCCAACCACCATCGAGTCCGAGTCAAACCCCAATTCACCACTGGGTATCGCCATTATACCAGGCCAGTACCTTCCGTATATCCACTGCCTCGGCAATCATCTTCGCAGACAGCGGGGATGCAGCGACGGGTAGAGTATTGGCCTGTACAATATTATTCGAATCATTGCCAGGTTTCGCACCTTTGAGCAGTGGTTCGGGGGTCGCGTGCGCATCTGGGCACTTGGACTCGACTGCTGCGACAGCGATTTGAGGAGCCTTTGAGGCGGCAGGCTTGGACCCTGCTGGCGTATTTGTTGGCGAGTTCATGAGCGGAAATGGCGAGGATGCCTGGGGTGCGCAGGGCGCAGAGTCCACGAGTGGGTTGGGTGAGGGAAGTGTTGATGCGTTCAGCACGGGCTGGCCGTCCTGCACTGTACTGCCATCGGTGGCTTTGAGTGGCTGCGGATTTACGAATGATGCAGCGCGTCGAGCCGCCTCTCCATCCGGACGCCCGAACGCGGAAACTGCTGGCTCAGGAGGACCCCCGAAGCTACATGGTACATCAAGTTGGGCGTGTGGAGCCGGTGACTTGAAGAAGTTGAATGTGAGAGGTTGGGGTGTTGACGATGCACAACTCGAGGGCGGAGCCGTTGAGTCTGGCTGACCCGCCGGTGCCTTTGGTGCTTTAGTAACAACACTGCGGTCCACCGTACGGATGGGCATGGGCCGCAGAGCGCGTACATTTACCACCGTTGCTGGCCCGGCGATCATTGCCTCTGGTTCACTCGAAATCCAAGTGCACGCATCCCGAATCCTCTTGAGCTCATCCGCGAACACATCCCCAATCCGTGCCGCGAAATCGCCGTGCCGATGCGTCCCCGCCGCTTTGGCCCTCGCCTGCTCCTCGCGCAGGTGGCAGATCTTCAGCGCAACAGGCCAGCCGAGGCGCTCCGATTCCGGTGCGGTCAGCGGTGCGGCGCGCTGCAGAAATGCCGTGTACCCCAGCTCGACCCATTGCGCGACGTGGTACTGACGGCCCTGCTCGATGCGCGCGCTGGAGTCGTCCCATCCTATTTTCTGGATAGCGACCTTGCGGAGGGGCTCGATCTGCCAGGTATTAGCGAGCTTCAGGACCAGGCACCATTGCGCGATGGAGTGTTCAGCCCAGGAAGTGAGTTGCCTGATTATTGTATTGTGACTGGAGGCGGTTTAGTGGAGAATTTCGTTGGCAGAGAGGAAATGAGCGCGACGAACAAGGGTAATATGATCTCTAGGAACTGCTCGAATTCGCGGGCAGAAACTGATCCGGTCAGGTCTATCTGTTTCTCTCCAGCACGTATGCGAGGCCCAAGGACGAGCGAATGGCGTGTGAATGAGTCCACGCTGGGAATTCTGAAGAGCTCCTCATCGACCTGGCGGGGGCTCAGAGAAATAGAAGATGGGGAGTTGACTAGTTACGTGCCACGAAATCGGTAAATTGGAGGAAGTATTTCGCATTGTGGCGGAGGGTCATGGTCTATAACGTCGAGCGAGAATCGCGGCTTTCAAGGGGGTGTCTGGCACTCTCAGAGTGCCATATGATGAAGGGTATGCAGATCGTCTTCAAGAGTTAGACAGGGTCAAATGGGCATGGGTATGGGAGGATCACATTGGACGGCGGTGCATATCAGCTGTATCCTGCGTATACAATATGTCGTAAGATAGTGATTGATGCTGTTCTATGGAGGAGCACCTAGATGTGGTCTATGATAGAGCGGGAATGTCAGTCGGGCAACGGTTGACAACGACGGGAGGAGACAGTTGACAGACATTGAGTACTGATAGTATGTGTAGGTGCGAAGTAGTATCTGCCGTGTGAATGCGAGGACTGGGAATGGTGTTCTCCCACCAAAAGACGAAGTAAGAAGGAATGAACGAAATCCGAACGCCACGTGACGAACGGAACGGAGGACGGAAACGCGACCAAGCAGCGCCGCGTGCGACTGCTGGACGAAACTCTGGCAACGCAACTGAGGGAGGGGGAAATTAACTTCTAGTTATTATAGGTAGATAGGTAGGTACTATATATACATGTAACGAAGCATGCGGAATGCGCAGTAAGTAAGATAATACCTAACAGACGACGCGGCCGCAGGTGATAACGGACCGAAACAAGAAGTAAACGAAACGATCATATACGTCCGAAGTACCGTGTGTCAAGAATTGGACGATGTCCAATCCCACACGGAGGACTCGCCGCGACGAACAGTCGGACGCTTTGTGCTACAAATAGGGGGAATAGGGGATCTTCGGGCAAGGGCACATACGAAACTGACGCTTCTAACGAACGTTGTGAACGAGTCCTGAGCTAGAGCGACCTCAATTCGCCAACACCAAGAAATGACTTCTTCCTCCGAGTCCGCCCCGCCTACGAACAAACGCCGACGGCCTCCCTCTCCAATGTCCAGTCAGACCATGCACGACAACACCTTTTATTTCGATGATGGCAGCATCGTCCTTGCTGCGCGTGGCGATTTAGACGACGAACACGAAGCTACATATGTGGACACTCCGACAGCGGCAAGTAACGTCGAAGGAGGCCCTGCAAGTGCAAAGCGCGGTCGCCTAAACGTTTACTTCCGTGTTCACCGCTCGATCTTGGCCGGAGAATCCCAAGTGTTCAAAGATATGTTTGCGGTAGGGCAAGCTTCCGCCCCGACTACAAATGCAGAAATCTACGACGGCGTGCCTCTCGTCGTCGTGCACGATAAAGCGAAAGACATAAGAGGATTCTTGCAGGCAATCTACAAACCGAGGTAGGTCCAACCCCATCTCCCATAAAACTTGGACTTAGCATGCATACTGAATTCACCACTTAAAAGCTCCATTTCTCTGCCATTATACAAACCTGCTTCCACAAAGTTGCTAACAGGTCCTCTTCTGCTCGCCGTCAAGTATCAAGCAGACAATTATCAAGCTCCGCATCATCGAGCATTTAATCGCCGCCTGGCCTTGCTGGGACTATAGAGATTGGAAGGTTAAAACAGCCATGCTTGAAGCTGGGGCAGTGGGATGTGGGGTGCACATTTCGCACCCAGTCGACCTCCTACATCTGATCCGCACAGTCAATATAGCTGACTGCTCCCTCAAGAAGGTCCGAGCCGTGGCGCTCCACAACATGCTCAGCCAACCAGAGGAAACATACTCCGATGTAGACACAACAGCGCTCGACGCGAGAGATTGCCTTGCCTTGGTGGCGGACCAGGCTAGGACCAACGACTGGCTCTGGACGCGGGTCAAATTAGGAGAACTTGCTCCTGCCAATGGTGGGATTCCAGCATTCGACGACTGCCCAAGATGCAAAGCGAAGATGTTTAGAAATGCGCTGTTCGCCAGGTGGATGGACTTATTACTGCACCACCCAGACGTGCTCGTGTTTCTGGAGAGGGAGGCCAGGAATATCTCCGAGGGGTACGGCTCGGCGGCTGTGTGCCTATGCAGCTACGAATGCAGGAAAGACGCCGAGCAGTGGATGAACGAGCTCGCCGAGGAGTTCTACCACGATTTGGTTGATATTTACGATCTCATTGATATTTCCCGCTTTGATTGATGATTGGGAACCCGTTCTCCATGAAATCTTTTGGCATTCATACAAAAAGGGCTTGAGCTTGGATATAGCAATGTTTTCATTACCGGTGTACAACAGTTGTCGTTTACCACTTTGTCGAAAGAGATCTTGGTTTTATTCATATGCACATTGTCTGTGCACGCGTACCAAATTCATTAGAGCCTACCAGCGCGCAACGACTTACAGGAAGAACGAGAGGCATGTTTCGGCTAATGTAACAAGTCACTCAGGGATGCCCGAAAGAGGACAGGAGGGACAGGAGCAGGAATTCTAAGTATGGGAAGGTCGAAGCCGGACTGCCAGGCTGAGGAGGGTAACTCGCCTAGTATCGAGAAGCCACGCCAGTTGAAGACCGCTCACTCTTCGAGTAGAAGTTGCGATAACAATGGGTGAAAGCAAAATACATTGCATGTAATATAAGCAGTGCACTGTTGGAAGGAGAAGAGGAAAGGGTGAAACGCCTCACGATAGACGACGAGTATCAAGCAAAGACGGGAACTTTCTCCTCGCCTACCTTCTCCTCCCCAACTGTCTCCCTCTCTTCTTCCTTCGCCCCAATCTTCCCTACTGCCTCTGTCTCGCCCTCTCGCTCCCGCAGCCTCTGTCTGTCCTCTATCATCTTCTCTTCCACCAACATCTTCAACTCTTCCTCCAGCTCGCTCTCATCGATTCCCTCTCCCGGAGTATTCAGCCCAAGAGCAATATCACCGCCAATGCGTATGGCATCGTCCACTTCCTTCGCATCAGAATTCGCGGAAGCCATCGCGTCCATCGTCTCGTCGATCTTGTCGCGCTGTAGAGACGGGTGGGAGAGGAGCGTACGGAGGGTCGTCGTTGACGAGGCGTAAGATTTCATTATCTGTGTTTGCGATTCATGTTAGCAATCAACGTTTTATGTGTGCAGAGAGGAGGAAACATAAATAAGTGAAACTCAAACGTACCTCAACATCCCCGGCCGCAGCTTCTACGCTCAACAGCGTCCCCTCCAGCACCTCAAGCGACCCTAGTCGTTTACCCAATATATCAGCGAGTTGTTTGCGTGACTTTAGGGCGGAGAGGGCGACGGGTTTCTGGTTTGCGCGGAGGGCGGCCGATGCTTTCGTGGTTAGTCTAGATGAGATATTGATAGGTGTCAGAGATAGAGCGTCGGGTGGAAATGGAAACAAAATTTTGCTGGTGTGGAAGAGGGGAAGGGAAATAGCACGCAACTCGTTCATTCGCCTCTGAATACTCTCGATCTGCCTATGCATATTCTCTACCGCTGTCTTCAATTCGAGGATCCCGCGGTCTACGACAGTGATAGTTCGCTCTTCCGCAGCTGCAGATGGAGATATGAATTTGATGACCTATGGAATGTATGGATAAGAGTGAAGTAGGTGAGGTGAAGAGAGGAACACTGACATCGTTATCCATTAACACAACTTTGCGTTCTCTTTGCAAGAACTTGAGTAACACTAAGGCATCTTGCTCGCTCAGCATCTCTTCCTCCTCAAATTCGTATTGGTGTTCATTGTGACCAAGGCCCGCTACGCACCCGAAGGTCTTCCTAAAGCCTTGCAGTGTATATAGCGCGCCTGCTACTCCTTCTCCTTCCTTCCCTTCCTGTATCTTCTCCACCTCACCCGCAGCTTTCTCCACCAGTCCCACAACAACATACTCCCCGTACCACGCCATATGCTTCCTATCACTTTCCCCTCGACTACCACCGAGTGTCAGCGCTCCAGAAAGCGTTTGTGTGAGCGACGTGATCATCCCGTCTTCACCGATCACTCCAGCGCGTTCGAGGGCCCACGAAAGAGGCTTCCCAACCATGTACCACGCGAGACGAGTAGGGAGCCATCCGGGGTCGTATATAGATTGCGTTGATGTGAGGAATGTAGACAGGGGGATTAGCGATTTGGATGTTATTAGTTCGGGCTGGAAGGCGGAAGTTAGTAGGCTAGGTGTAGGCAAAGTGGGAGAGACTTACAATCACTGCGCCCAAAGCCAAGGGTTTACCGACTCCTTCTATCCTCAAGCTATCTACTAACTTCTGATCTGCACTTAACACTAACTTCCCCTTCCCGGCTCCTCCCTTCTTCCCTAGAATCGGTGAACTCGGCGGAGGGCAGCTAACCAGAGCTTCCAATGCGTTCCGCCACCACTCGACATTAGCGTGGTATGATGTGGGATTTGATGTCTTCTGACGTGAGATATCGGAGTAAAGGGCTTGCAGACGGGGGCGGCTCGTCGAGGAGAACGGGGGGAGGGCGGCAAGTAGCGAAGGCGTGGACGGGGTTGATGTGTGCTTGGAGGGTGTTGAGAATCGGGAGGAGGAGGAGGAGGAGGGTGGAAGATTTGGTCGTCGGGGAGTGGAGGACATTGTGGCGGCTCGGAGTCAAGCCCGGTAATTGCAAGTTGAAGTCAGTAGCTGCGAAGATGGACCAAAGAAACGCGTGCGTCACATGCTGTGAGTGTGGCCACTGGGAAAGGATGACTAACACTTGCTGGGTTCGTCTTCTCGACATCTTGACATCGTCACATTTCTCCTTCTCTCCACATCCCAGGCGATCTCAACGGACAGCCACTCTCGCGCTAGGCACCCCGCATGATAGTACCAAAGAGTTCAGGAACCATGTGAACATCTTGGCCTGACCGTGGATGACCAACCGCAGCCGGGAGTATCTTACTGGAGCATTGCACCACACGGAGAAACTGAGGGAATACCGACTCCGGAGAAATAGAGAGGGTAATGTGTTCACGAGCCGATATAAAGGTAGCAGGTACACCCTTCTACTACTTTCGTTGACTGGTTCCTGATTCCACGATACCAGCGCAGCTACACCATACAATTCCCAGAAGTTCGCCGCCGACGCATCGTGATCCATAATGCCGCCTCTTATCACCCATCTCTACACCGCCGATCCCTCGGCTCATGTCTTTGAGGGAAAGGTTTACATCTACCCCTCCCATGACCGCGAAACAGACATTCAATTCAACGACAATGGTGATCAGTACGACATGGAAGACTATCACGTCTTCAGCACCGAGTCGCTCGATCCTCTTGCCCCCGTAGTCGACCACGGCGTCGTTCTCCACGCCAAAGATGTTCCCTGGGTGTCTAAACAACTCTGGGCGCCCGACGCGGCCTTCAAGAACGGGAAATATTATTTATACTTCCCTGCGAGGGATAGGGAGGGCATTTTCCGCATTGGAGTGGCTTTAGGAGATAAACCTGAAGGACCGTTCACTCCCGATCCCGATCCCATCAAGGGGAGCTATAGCATCGATCCAGCAAGCTTTGTCGACGATGATGGGAATGCCTATATTTATTTCGGTGGACTTTGGGGTGGACAGTTGCAGTGCTATCAAGGTGGTCATGATGTTTTCGACCCATCGTGGTCTGGGCCAAAGGAACCGAGCGGCGCTGGTGTCCACGCCCTAACGCCTCGAGTCGCGAAGTTGACGGGAGATATGAGGCAATTTGATGGTGAAGTGCAGGAGGTGGTTATTCTGGCACCTGAAACGGGAGAGAAAATCCTGGCTGATGATCATGATCGCCGCTTCTTCGAGGCGGCGTGGATGCACAAGCGGGGCGGGGTTTATTATTTCTCGTACTCGACTGGGGACACGCATTATTTGTGCTATGCCACTGGGACGAGCCCGCTGGGTCCGTTCACGTACGGAGGGAGGATTTTGGAGCCGGTGCTTGGGTGGACGACGCATCATTCTATCGTGGAGTTCAAGGAGAAGTGGTATCTGTTCCATCATGATTGTGAACTTAGTGGCGGGGTAGATCATCTCAGGTCCGTCAAGGTCAAGGAGATCTTCTACGACAAGGACGGGAAAATCGTGACAGAAAAGCCTGAATGAAGGAAGTCATTATCGATGTATTTTATTTTGTCTAAGTTGTGACAAACGAATGTGTATTGCAACCGTAGTGTTGATGTTTTTTGTGATGTATGTGAAATGCATTTACATCCTAGAACGTATATACATTGTGCGAACTTAGCAAAGCAGTGCAAGAAGATGTAGAGTGGGGATTAGTGACAGTTGGTAAAGAAGGACAGTGTAATAGGGTATCTCGAGTCCTTACAATCAAAACAGCACAGAGATGGAAAACAAGGAGCGTCGTACAAATGAGTGTTCCAGTTATACAAAGTCCCAAGACGTGAAGCAATACAAAGCAGTCCAAAAGGTCCGATACGATCCACTCTACGAAATAACAATTTAAGTACCATAAAATACAGAATACGTTCATTGCCTTGCTGCGCCTATCTGGCGGCCGTTGAACCTATCATGCGCGAGAAGACGTCTCGGGTACACTAGGCAATGGCAATGGACGAAGTGCTCCTCCAAAAATGGAGCTGTGGCGACGCCGATGAATGGAGGACCCCGCGGAAGGAGGCGAAGACGACGAGTGGTTGGAATCGGTGTGGTGCTCGTCGCCAGTGCTCGTAGGTGACAAGTACATATTTATGGAGGACTCTGCCGCGGGTGAGCAGGGTTCCGAGTCCGGATTCTGTAGTAAGGATGATGAGTATGAGAGCGCTTATCGGGCGTAGGCGAAAGCGTTACGCACGTAGTAAGTGTCTGGGATGGACAACCTTGGAGGTAAAGAAGCCGCCGTGACGTTCCTCGACGTTGTGAAGGCCTCACCAACTGGTCCTCCTTTGAGGCTTCCCTCTCCACCTTTCAAAGCCTTAGGTTCGCCAGCCAAATCAACCTGGCTCGCCAGTGGCGTCCCACCCCTTCCACCTAGTAGATGCTCCCTGTCTAGGTCCTTCTGTACCACCACCATCTCCCTTGGGCTCTTCAACTCGGTCGTCCCCCCCCTTCCTCCTAGCAAACCGCCGCCTTCGAGGCTCCCATAGCCCCCACCCCCACCCTCACCCGACGAATTGTACATACGCGCATACTGTGCAGAAGGAGCGAACTGCCGCCTTTGGCGCTTGAACCGAAATAGTAACACCACAGCTGCAATTATCGACCCAGCGAATACGACGCCAAGAACTGACCCAGCAATCTTCCACTGCGTTTTGATGGTATCGTCTGTGGATTGTAGGACAGTGCTGGACGAAGAAGGCGTAGATGTTCGGTCCAGGCTGGTCGGAGAAGCATGCCCGATTGTTGTTACAGATGGACCGTTATTCGGTTGGGATGGCGTCGGTGATAATGTTGGGATGTGGCTGCGACTGAATGATGAGGTCGAGGTCTTAGGGGCTGACGTCGGAGCGATCGTGTTGGTCGATGATGAAGTAACCGTCCACCATGTCGCCGAGGAACTCGACACAACCACAACGACCTGTTGGCGGGCTGAAGATTTAGAGCTGTGGGTTGGCGACACATCAAGAGCTCCGTCGGCATCGGATTGAGGCGGCGTCGTAACTGTTGCAGTGCGGGCGACGCCGGAGGCGGTTGGTGGTCTCGATGTCGTTGGCACTCTGTTCCGCGATGGTGGCTTGATTTGTTGGGATGAAGACGTCGGTGCATTGTCCGTAGTCGATGTCCTGGAACGGGATGATGGCCCAACCGCAGGACTCGGTGTCGTGATAACGTGCGATATGCTTCCAGAAGCTGGCTCCAATTCCCCTGTCGGTGTACTACTTGTGAATGTCGAGGTCTCGTTCGTTGACGTCTGGGAGCCCGACGCCGTTGTGATGCTGGTAAATATCGTTACGGAGGTCGACGGAGTCGAGGAGAGCAGAGTAGAGGTCGTTGTGGCATTGAGGCTTGTGGTGGCTGAAATGGAAGTGGCATCAGTTGATGAAATGTTTGCGCTAGAGAATGTATCGGTGGATAAGGTTGGGGACGACGTGAGCGTGGAACTGACAGAAATGTCAGTTGAGGAATGATGCGGGGCAGAGGTCGTTAAGGAAGAGGGTGATGAAGTGGAGCTCGCCGATGATGCTGATGAACCTTGGCCGTTTCCTTGCAAGAGAGAGAAATTCTCAGTTGTTGATTCAAGAGAGAAGTAATAATTGAACATCACTCAACCGCAAAATATGCCTGAGAGGGGAGTGTGGCCGATGCGCTGAGCGTCATTGGATGGATTAGTACTAGTATAATGGATGTGCCAGTCGGTCACTCACACTAATGTCGGCGAAGGCTTCGACAGGGATTTTCAGTAGGTTTCCAACAGCTGGGTGCAACCTGCGCATTGCCTCAGTCATCTACACAATGTAGGATGCTAACGAGAGTCCTACCGTATGTCCAATGGTTTCTTGCAACCGGTAGTCCAAGTGTCCCATCTTAGAGAGGTCAGAAATGCTATTCGAGAATCTCGATCTGTGCAACTTACTTTGGCGCTTCCTTAGATTGACACTTCGCACAAGCAACAGCGAGGCTGTATGCAATGGGCGAACAGCGACACCAACTAAAGGTGTCGTTGCCTAGATGCGACTGCGGCGGGATGTGTAGGTCATTCGATAGGAAAGGGCGCAGGTCTGCATGTCAAGCATAAGTCTTAATATTATTGAACATTGTTATGAGGCACGTACCACCACCGCGACTACAGGCTTCATCCTTTTTCGCAGCCAACTCGCAAGGGCCTGGTTGGCCGTGCTGGCCCTTTACCTGTGGTTCGCGTTAGATGATGCGCTAGGAAGTAGACGGGTCGAACTCACCGTGCGAGATCCAAACTGGCGCCACATAACATAGATGTTTGGTGCCCTAGCCTAGGAAGAAGATGGATGTTACAAGGAAAGGTAGAGAGCCATCAAACGGACAAAGTTCCGTTGGGCCATGGGTGGCCCATCTAATCAAAACCTGTGCTGCTTCTGAGAATATCGACCATCTGATGAAGTCGACAAACGCTTTCCACGGAGGTCCATGTGGCCGACACAGTGCGAAAAATGGAACTGCATGAGTGGCTGAGCCGAAAACAGACGACACCTCCTGTGAGAAATGCAATGCAAAAGGAATGAACCCACAGGACTAGCGCGGGTACAAACCCCGAGGATATTCAGCGACGTCTTCTTGTTTACCATTGGAGCAACACGAACATTCCTCGATAAGAAGTTGTCATTACACCCGGCGATATTAGAAATAGGGCAGCATGCGGAGAACCTTACTGTATACATACATAGATAGATAATCGAAAGCAGCTATGTGGTCCATCACGGTCCATAGATCAATGACAGCATACTAGATTTCTGGCGCCCCGGAGAAACCACGATTGGGCCGCATGTTATCTAGAGACCTTCTAGATGCGTACGGGTCGAAGGTCGTATAAGCAGCCGATGTTGCAGGCGACGTTGGAGACATGAAATAATTGCTCGAATTCGTGCGTTCCTGTGTGTGATTTTAGATAATAATCAGACCTATTAGAAGTGCGTGAATGACTGACCGTGATAGGCGGTGAATAAGTATTCAGAGATGCAATTGAACCTTGTTGGCTTCGGTGCCCTGGCGTTTCTCGCATGACTGGACCCGAAGCCACGGCAGGATTGTAAGGTGTAGAACTGGTCGGCAAGTGCGATTCAAACACATTGACCTCTGTCTCTTCATTGCGTTGCTTCCTCCGCAACGAGTACCAGAAGCCTATCACAGCCACAATGGCTAAGAATGCAACACCGCCCACTACACCGCCTGCAATGGCGCCCGCATTGACGCCTGAGCTGCGTTGAGAAGCAGTCGTTGTAGGTGTTGAGACTCCAGAAGAAAATGTGTTTTGTGCCTCCGTGGCAGTCGTCGTCGGTTCGGTTGCCGTTGATCTAGGGATAGGGGAACCAGTTGATTCCGGGGCACCTTCAATGTGTTTATTCTGTAAATGACAAGCCCTTGTCATCGACTTGAGTACTTACCAACGAGACCTTGGGCCCGGGGCAAATCCCATATATCGTTGGTCTCCTTTGAGCAAGAAATTAGTGTCGGCTGCATTATGTAACGGATGGTGAACTGATTACCTCGATGTTCAAGTAAGCCCATGATGGCACAGAGGTTAATGCGGGGATTTCATTGGGGTAACTTGAGAGGTCATGGCATCTTTGGTATCGCGGAAGTATGGCCATACAACACTCACGATGCGATGCTTTTCATTGAATTCGAGCATTGAGCACTCCATGTAGCCCACGGGATTATAGTGCGATTCTGGCATGTCCCGCAGGCGCTCAGCAGTGAATAGGTGACCGTGCTGCAAGCACAATTATTCGCAGTATTGAGCGCGGGTCCATTGTAATGATTCCCTGCAGGCAAAGCCGGAACACTGAAGTCTGAAGGCAATTGTTGTCAATAAACTGTAGCATTCAATGTAGCCAAATACGAACTCGGAATGCAAACGCTCTGGAGGTAGGCACCCACTAAGCATGGACTCTGATTTCTGGAATTGAATGTCTTGATTGCGCGAATGAATATATGGCAATGTGAACTTTGGTTAACTCACCCAGCCAAACTGAGGAAGGCAGAACGCATCCGTCGACTGGCTTGAGACCCAAGGGACATATCGAAGTATCTCTAAGGCAACAATCCAAGGTAGGCGGGGCATTGATGAGCTGCTGAGCATTCCTTTGGCTTTTGACGGCGGGAATCAATCACAGGAAGTCGAGTGAGACACGACCAAGGAATCACAGCATTATTATATCGCGCTCGGCGGACCGCTGGTGAGTATATCGAGGCGGCCAACTCCATGAGGCCTTCGCATGCGAATAAGGCAGTGTGACCATGATTTCTTCCCACCATCAACATCACGGGAAGTGTACAAGATAGATTTGTCAAGAACGCATACACGCCCTACACAGGTCGTAGAACAGAAAATAGTTAAATTTAGCGTCCAGATGAACGGTGAACGTAGATAACATCAAGCCAAGTCAGAATCCAATGTCAGGGAAAACGGCGACATATCCAAAGATAACATATTTTCTTCGGGGGTGCACTTAGACTTCGGGTGCGCCACTGTAATGGCCAGCGTGGTTCATTGCCTGAGGCTGAGGCATTTGGTGAAGCAATGGTTGCTGGGGGTGGTACGCCAATGGCGGCGGGCTGGATGTGGTGGTATAAACATTGCTACCTGAATTGGCGGGGGACGAGGGGAAGGTGGATGGATCCGAAGGGTCCTAAGGAAGAGGAATGCGTAGGTAACAAGAACAACATCATAAAGTTTAGAGCTCACATAAAGTTTGGGGGGTGGTGTCGTAGGATAATCCATGTTAGAACCTCCAACGTAGCTCATAGGAGGTGGTGTGAGCGGGTCGCTGCTGGGGTTGACTGGTACAACGGTGTTTCTCTGCGCGTTTCGTCGGCGGAGTAACCAGAATACAACGCCCGCAATGATTCCGAGGCCGACCACCCCACCGACCACCCCGCCAGCTATAGCACCAGCATTGGTACCGCCACCACCACCGGATGACTGCGATGCACGAGGTGTTCCTGTGCCACTAGGTGCGACAGACTCGGGTCCTGATGATGCGTTGAGACGGCTGACTTAAAATGGGTAATGCTACTAACCTGTATCTCCCTGGGCGATAGTAATGTCAAACTTGTCCGTCCGCTACACGAGAATTTAGTGCCATCCTGAGGACATCATAGTTCACGATCTCACCGTAAAATTTTGGTATGCATAGTTAGGAACGGCGGTCCCAGCAGGAATACCTTGGGGGAAGCTATTCGCCTCTCAATAACAGACTCCGAAAATAGACGAAAGACGTCTACTTACCCAACGTACACATTGGTGCAATTTGCATTGTATGAAGACCATCTGAGGGGATTGTAAATGTGAGCGCTTCTCATCATCAAGGAAAGATACGACTAACGTGACCCAAGATTGCCCTTGACATGCAGCACAGGTGCTGACCATAGCATAGAATACCATGCTGCATCTGCAACTGTTTGCTGCGGTGGGGTCCGGTCCACGGTATACCTGCTCCTCTCCTAAGGGCGGAACAG
This sequence comes from Sanguinoderma rugosum, assembly GCA_017499575.1. Lineage (NCBI taxonomy): Eukaryota > Fungi > Basidiomycota > Agaricomycetes > Polyporales > Polyporaceae > Sanguinoderma > Sanguinoderma rugosum. The sequence continues at coordinate 2,927,199 of VTPW01000001.1, read as the reverse complement.
TGAAGACTACGGCGATTGAGAATCATCAAACGGGGGGAATATAAGCGATGTTAAAGATCCTCACCTCCACCATTACAAACGCCTCCAAGGGATTCAGTGATCGCGCAAGGGCTTTGGTTCCTCGAATTAAACGACTATCCACTTGAAAAGAAGGTGGATACTCTGAAAAAGTGGTGACTCACCCATTGAAATCCAGTTTCGCACGTAGCATGTTGTGTAGATTGCGCTTGGACGAGGGCGCTCCCGACCAAAACCAAGCTTAGGTAGATAATCCCCCTCATCATTGGCGGAAGGAGAAGGATGCGAGAAGGTTGGGGTTAAAGAGTTCTAAATCAATACTCCGTGTTTATAAAAGTACATCGGCGCTTGTGTCACTGTCAAATTGATCAGTCAGAGCAAGACCCTTGAGGAACATCACAAAGGTTAATGAAGAAATGTGCGTCGGGGTATTATATGTTAATTTCCGTGGTCAAGCATCGACACAGGTGTACCCGAGCCTTGCACTGTAAGGACTGGAGACTGAGATTGCTATTGGCAGAACTGTGGGTATTCTCGTTCTCGTTCAACTCGACGTTCACTGCCTCGGAAAGATAATGGAAATCGTCCACGAGGGGCGTGCATAGCCTCCAGGTCACGCCGTCGGCATCAGCCATTGATTTGGAGGCACAGCAAAGGGTTGATGCAGCCTGTTCAGGAAGGTGTTCTACTCTACTATGTAAACCACCTTACAGCCGCAGCCGCAATTCGGAGATGCTGAGAAATTTATTGAGAAAAGACAGTGGAGAAAACGAAGGTATTTAATATGGTCCCACTGAGAACGCAGCATCTAGTGTTTATTTCCATCAACGATGATATCCGGTGAGACGACGGTTGCTGGAGCCTGGTGTTTGAAGGTCAGTCAGAAACATCATACAGTCCGGGCCCATCGAAGTTCTACATACGGGTGGTCCTTTCATTTCTGGTATATCAACTTGCTCCTGACTCGTCGTTTGTGACTCAAGTTGCTGCTGACCTACGGAGTCTCTGCGTTTTCGGAAGAAATAAAGCCAAATGAAACCAAGGATCCCTAGAGCAAAGACGCCGCCGATGGTTCCACCAATGATTTGATCAATGCGATGGCTGTTGTCAGATGTCGCGGAGGACGACGATGCATTTGTCGCGGTTGGAGCAGACGTAGAAATAGGCGAGGGTGCCGCTGAGGAAGTGGATGAGGCGCGTACAGAGCTGGTTGCGGAGTGTCTCGAAGACGACGTCGACGATGAAGATGTTGGCTGGGGTGCCGCCGACTCGGTGCTATCTGCGGAGACGCCTATCAGTATCTGGCATGTCCATACAGATGGCATGTGCTTACTGGCATTTGCTTTAGCCAAGTTGTCGTCGAATGCATCGTTAGCCTGATGCCAACCAGAGAATGAGCCAGAATGACAGATTTAAGTATGTTCTTGAGTACCTTGACGTCTAAGTAAGCCCAACCTGGCACCCTAGTACCAGCGGGAATTTCGCCTGGGAATCTGCGCGAGTGAATATGGATCATGCATGACTTGATATCATGAATGTCACTTACACGTTGATATCGACGTGAGGGCAATTCGCTGACCACTCTCCCCATCTAGTATGCGTACGTGAATATCGCTGATAAGAAAGGTCGAGTTAGACGGGACTCACCCAGATATAGTTCGGTTCTGACATTCACCACATGCACTCATGAGGGAATACACAACGGTATTGCACTGGCAAGCGTCAGCCGTGGCGGTGGTGGGGCCAACGTAGTGCTTATTATCGGGAAGAGGTGGGACTTCATGCGCTGTGGACAGTCACTATCTATCCGTCAGGGAAATTGACCACAGCTTAGGCTTACCTCCACCACTGCATGTACCAAGGAGATAGGCAGCGACCAAGCACGGACTTTGTTTGAGCGAGTTGGACGCCTGGAAGTAGCGCCTGGTTAGAGCCCTCAACTACCGTGTTTTGTTCCTGGCACCTACCCAGCTGAACGAAGCCATGCATGTTACGCCACTGCTTTGTGAAGTTGCTTGAGGCAACGACACCAGCAAAATAGTCAACGTGACTATGATTGACCAGACCATTGTTTGTGGGGGGTGCCGGAAAATCTAAGGGCGATAAACTGCCATTCAACCCAACTTAAGAGATAGCATGCCTCCTTATGGCTCCAGAAAAAAGCAAACTTCTTTCTGGTCGAGATGCGACATGGATTGGCAGTTCGCCCTGGCTGATGTCTGCAAGGCATTCCGTCAAGGCACCATTCTTTACGAAGAGTCTCTCAAGGTAAGAGGACCTAGTGCGCCATGTGTTCATTAGTACACGGTTGTCGTGATATGTACACGGAAGCTAAGAAAAGCAGCTTACCTCCGTCTCCTACCCGCAGGAACCATCGGACGCGGCGTGCAACCATTGGTCACTGTGATGGAAGACAGCTCATTCGTAGTTTCATCAAGTCGTGGACGTCTGGAACGCTACAGCCCAGTGATGCGTTCGATTCGTCGAATCCCGCACTGACAGAACTTCCGAAACTGCAATTGATACTATTATATTCGTATATGACAACCGTTTACTCGCCAAAGAGATGAGGCAAAAACACCCTCTTGTGAAGCTGCGCGCCGGTTTCGTCGATCAACTTTATCTCATCCTCAGTCAGGTCGGGGACGTTGATAGTATCTAGATATTCCTTGATTCTCTCCTCCTTTGAGCTCGTCCTGGAAAAACTATTAGTATCTGAGCAGAAAAGAACATCATGGTGAGAAAGCCTACGTTACAACGATGGCACCCTTCTGGTGGATCCACTTCGTTAAGACCTGACCAACGGAGACCGGCTTCCCCCGCGTCGCTTCGAGGCGAGAACGAACGGTTTCAAGAACGGGGGACAAAGGACCATCCGGAACCCTCACTATAGGTGATAAGCCGCCGTAAGAAGCTGTAGTGATGCCATGTTCTGCCCCAAGCGCTACGATAGGCTGGATAGATTTATAGACGTAAGGATGGAACTCGATCTGTATGATAGGGATTTAGTGCGAGGGAACCATATGCACTGGATGGGGACATACCTGATTTACGGCAGGTATAATAGTTGCGCCGTCAAGAACTTGCTTCAAGTCCTCAACCTTGAAATTGGAGACCCCAATTGATTTGGCCAATCCTTCCTGCTTGACTTCTTCCATGCCCTTCCATACCTGCCCGAGTGTTCCTTCCTTATCCCAAGGGGTCGGGACGTGGATAAGGAACAGGTCCACGTAATCTGTGCCTAATTTCGCCAATGATGCTCGAAGGGAATCCTTGACGGTCTCCCCGGGCGCGAGTTTGTGCAACTTTGTGACGATGAACAATTCCGACCGCGGCTTCCCCGACGCCTTAACCCCCTGAGCTATAGATTCTTCATTGTTGTACATCTGGGCCCCATCAAGGTGGGTGACGCCGGAGTCAATGGCGAGTTTGACAACAGCCGTAGCGTCCTTGTTGTAATGCGCAGTGCCTATGCCAAACGCTAACCAAGGAACTCGGTTTCCATCGTTCAGAGTAATGAAGCTTTTGTCGGTGGACATGCTTTCGATGTAGGAGGGGGGCTTCTAAATTCGAGGCTTCGCCCAACTTATACAGGGGACGGGAACTCGGCACCCGCTGAGCTGACTGAGCTGACTGAGACGTTATCGAAATGCAGTCGCTCGGTGGTGTCATGTTTCTCATGAACATGCGGCGTCTTGATGGTCACATTATGCAGTTGAATGATCTGATCATCGTTGATCATCATGCAAGGCCACACTGTGGGATCCACCTGCCCTAAATACAAGTCCCAGCATAAGTACCTGCGCTACCCACGGTTGAATCTCATCTTTTAACAACTTACAGGCACTTCGATACCACATGTTCGGTTGTCTTTTGACGTTGGCAATCCTTCATCACTTGTCGCCTAAGAGCTACTGGTGCGCTCTTTGGCTGATCATCCGCATAGTCCATGGGTGTATTCGGTCACCTAGCGTACCAACAATGCATTACCTTCTTGTAGACCTTCAGTGTAGCTTTGGTCCTAGAAATAACAACAAGGAGCCTATTTAGTAACACCATTGATGCGAGAACATCGCCATCCCGGCTGAGAATGGCGGCCACTTACAAGAGCCTTGTGATTTGGCATCAAGGCCAGGCGCAAGTTCAGACAGCGAATTACCATTTCGGCCGCTCATGATCAGAGCCAGGGAGGTACGGGGAGGACATGGTATTTGACGACAATGAGTGTGGAGCTGAGATGGGACACCGCGTAATAAATCATCCCGGACGATGGTTCTTTCCATACAGAGGAAGGTGAATGGATCGCGTAACGCCCGCGAACGTACTCTTCGGGGGTGCCACTTCTATGAAGGTCGTATTGGAAGACATTCGTTGATGTTGCCCGAACATTCTCTTCTTCATCGCGCAACGAAGGGCCATAGTGCAGTTTATGAACTTTAGACGCCAAGACTTGCAAAACGGTCTTTTGTCGCCTTTCACCTAGATTGTGTTGTAGGAGACAGCTTAGGAATGAGCGGGCACAGTCTTCGTTCGGAGTATGGGCGTAGAAATACTTGTCATTGACGCGAACGATGCGCAGGTCGAGCTGCGATGCCTGCCCTGTGAAAGCGTGGGATTGGATGACAAATACTATACAGTTACTCTTGGGCGGCTCACACAAGGTGGTGAAGTCTGCAGAAATTACAGTACGCCCACCTCAAGATCCCTAATGGCCCCCTCGACGACGTGAGTTTCCAGATATCCTGATGCTTTACCGCAGAATGCTGACGGTGCTACTAGCGTCCCAAGTGCTTCGGTTAGTGCTATGTCGTACCTCTGTTGCTGAGGCCAGACTTTCAATAATCGTTCATCTGCAGGCCATCGAGGTCCCGGAGACACTCCTCAAGAAACGCAAGCAAAACGAAAAGGCGCGCGAAGAACGTCTCCTAGCTGCCACCGCTGCTCGCAAGGTGAGCCATCCCCCCATCCCAAACCAAGTTTTCTACTATGATGCATACGATCACATCGATAATTGGCTAGTGTAACAACAATGTTGCCATTTAATTAACCATCTTTCGGGACTGATTCTTTTTCTTGTTGCCCTTTCTTTCTGTTTATACGATTCTAACCCGATTCTCAGGCAGCCAAGGCCCAGCGAAAAGTTGTCTTCAAGAGAGCTGAGACATATGTGAAGGAGTATTTGGCTCACGAGAAGGAGGAGATTCGGTTGAAGCGCGCCGCACGCACGTCAGGCGACTTCTACGTTCCCGCTCAACCGAAGGTTTATTTCGTCATCCGTATCCGTGGGTGTGTACTACTAAGCACGACCAATCATTATCCCTCTGGCTAACGTTTTCCCAGTATCAATGAGATCGCCCCAAAGCCACGAAAAATCTTGCAACTCCTCCGTCTTCTCCAGATCAACAACGGCGTCTTTGTGAAAGTTACCAGGGCTACCCAGCAGATGCTTCGGCTAGTCGAGCCATACATCACATACGGGTTCGCATGCATCTTCCTTCCTCTTGATCACTTGAATAACGAATTGCAGTGAACCCAACCTCAAGTCCGTGCGCGAGTTGATCTACAAGCGGGGTTACGGCAAAGTGGATAAGCAGAGAATCCCCCTTGCCAACAACGCCGTTATCGAGGGAGCTCTCGGGAAATACGATATCCTCTCAGTGGAAGACCTTGTCCACGAAATCATCACCGCTGGCCCCAACTTCAAGCAGGTTCGTTTAGGATAGGTCTTCCTTGGCATCTTCTAACCACCATGTTAGGCCTCGAACTTCCTCTGGCCTTTCAAGCTCTCCAACCCCACTGGCGGATGGCGGACACGTAAGTTCAAGCACTACGTGCAGGGAGGCGATTTCGGTGACCGGGAGACAAACATCAACAAGCTCATCCGCCAAATGAACTAAATCTAGTTTTCCCCTTCACTCCTTTCTCTCATACGGGTTGAGATGCACCAGTTGGGCATAGCCAGGCCAGAGGTCTCGATGTTCATGCGATATGCTGCTTTCGCCGTTTCCTTATCTATGCCTGTATGCCTGATACCGAATAAAAGACTATGCAGCATGATATGTAATCCCCAAGGAAATGTGCGATGTGATCGTAGTCTTTTGGGGGCGTTCCCGTCCCACTTGGCCACGCGCATGAGAGAGTTGGTCATTGGCATGGTCTATTCAATCTGTGCTTCCGGGGCAGACCTCAAGCGATGAACGTTGCCTTGTCGCTGAGTGATTCGTGTTCCAGCTTGTACTTGTCCCGTGTTGCCATTTACTACGAGGGCACCGATGAAATATTTATATGTGGTGAACTTATCGTCGCGCTCTCATTCGACACCTTCATCACAACTTGCATCAACGCATAACCTTTGCATTAGCAACGTTGCGGGCGTACTGATTCAACACATACGGAGTGTAAAAAAGGCGTATCTACACTTGCCGAGGCAATCGGCCCTATTGGGGCGTTTATTTAAATAGGTCGCTCTTCTTCCCTGGTGGATTCCCGTCCATATTCTGCCACCCTTCCTCCCCTTCTTCCCATTCACCTTCCATCAGTACATGGCCGAGTCCCACCAAATTTTGTCTCAACTCCTCACCGCCAACGAGCAATGGGCCCAAGATGTTGATCATGCAGAGCCAGAATTCTTCAAGCAATGTGCTGCCGGGCAGTCTCCAACGGTACGGAGTTTAATGACTACTGAATTATAAATCTCTCACACTCGAAATCCGTAGGTGCTTTGGATAGGGTGCGCTGATTCCAGAGTACCAGAATCAGTTGTAACAGGGGCCCGCCCAGGAGAGATATTCGTGCATAGAAATATTGCAAAGTCTGTAAAATGCATGATCTTTATCGGGATGCGAGTACTAACCACAACTATCTTCAGTCAATTCCATCCCGACGACGACAGTGCTCAAGCCGTCCTCACCTATGCCGTAGATCATCTTGGAGTTGAACACGGTGCATTTTTTCTTACTTCGTTATCATAAACTACATCCCAACCGTTTTCTCCGTTCTCTTCCCCCCGTACATTTAGTTGTTGTTGTGGGTCACACAGAATGTGGCGGAGCGGCTGCATGCTTCCAAGCTGCATGCACCGTTGGCACAAGGCCCGGACCCGTCGTCACTGTCCCCACTTCCCCTCCTGACGCGGCCATCAACAAATGGCTTGCGCCCTTGACTTCTCTGGCCGCATCACTCCATCTATCCACCGCGCCAGCATCGGAGGCAGTTCCTATTTTGGTAGAGGAGAATGTCAAGATGCAGGTAAAGAACCTTTCCAAGGCATCGACTATCACAGCCGCATGGGCGAACAAAAGTCCGAAAGGCAAACAAGTTTGGGTGCATGGCTGGGTCTATGACATTGCCGCTGGCAAATTACGGGATTTGGGAATATCTCTCGGACCTCCCAAGCGGGTGTAAGGCTTTCTCCCACTGTGCACAGACAGTTTCAAATTGCCACCCAATGTACCGGAATTAGAGATTTATGACATGTGCCCCCTTATGTACACCATTTTATGTGACGGTTCGCGGATGGCATCAAACATCGAAAACAGCGAAGTGCGGTCCACTGCGCATGTCTCCTTTGAGAAATTACGCGACCACGCGAATCCTCAGGCCTCAAAGTCAACGACGATGACTGACGCCGAACATCCTCTCAAACACACGGACCGTCTACTGGTGCAGTTAGCGTCCTACAACACCAATCTTCAAGGATTGCGAGGGCTTCCACAGGATCTAGTCGACTGGTTATCACCAACTCTCCAGGTGTCTAGCTTTCTTTCCCGAGAGAAACGAGCGCCCGACATCGTTGCTGTTGGATTTCAAGAACTCCTTCCCTTGCACCTTGGCCGTGCGTATACTTTCCTCTCGTTGGCAATGGCTGATGTATTGACTTACATAAAGTTTCTGGCTTCTCCAAGGGCGTAATCAACGACAGAGATGCACACATTTTGTCGCAGATACAGGAACATGCTCCGAACGGAGAGAGATACTCTTTGGTCGCAAAAATAGTGAACGTTGGCGTTGCTCTTCTTGTTTACGCGCTCGATGACGGTGTTGCGCGTTCCGTATGCGACGTTGAAACAGAATGGTCAAGCTGTGGACCACTGTTCATGGGGAACAAAGGAGCTGTTGGGATACGTTTCCGCATACCATCCAATGACGGTGGCGGAGGCGAAGTATTTACGTGAGTTCCTCCAACCATCCTCCCATCTTTGAGTACTCAAGGGGTTTGTAGGTTTGTCTGTGCCCACCTTACTGCTCACGAGCCGAGGCTTGCTGAGAGAATCGCGGATTACAACCACATAGTTTCGACACTACTCTTCTCCCCTCTCCCCTCTTCGACACAGAAGTCCACCATCTACGACTCTTCTCACCTTTTCTACCTTGGGGACCTGAATTTCAGGCTGACACTCCCTCCCACACATTCGCTATCCGGGTCCCAAAATAGGGAGAATTTGGTTGCCGCTTTGGACCAGGAAAGCACGCGTGAAGACCTAAAGGAATATGATCAGTTACTGGTGGAGCAGCGGAAGGGAACCGTTTGCATCGGACTGAAGGAAGGAGCTTTCTGGAAGTTCAAGCCCAGTTACAAATACGAGCTCGGTGAAATTGACAAATACACGTACGAGGGGATCTTAAAATATCAAAGTCTTGAGCTTGAATACTCACATGCTCCTTTGTCGACAGCCTAGGACGGATGCCGTCATGGACTGATAGGATCCTATATGCCACCCACACCGACTCGCTGGACAGCCCAGAGACATCGAATATTACAAACGTCCTGTACACTTCCATCCCTGCGTACACTACTTCAGATCACGTAGGTCCACCTGCCTTCGTCTGTCCGTTTTCTTACCTCAATCCTGCTCATGCAGAAACCTATCATTTCACTACTTCTTCTACCGTCACCTGTCAAGACAAACAATACGTCTATCCCCGTCATAGCTCTCCCCTCAAGTTACAAACCAACGCCAGATCCCAATGCCTTCCTAAAGAAAGTCCTCGGTCGCACTCTTGATCGCACCATCGGGTTGATTTGGTGGCTATTTACGGTCATTGGTGCTGGGTCATTCGGAGTCGGGATATTCAACCTCGCCTTGGGGATTGGTGCATGGAAATGGTGGCGTTCTGCGCCTAAGCCTTCCTCGAGCCCATCCTAGTTGAATACGGACCAGCATTGTATTCTTCGTATTTATTACGGGACATTGATTCTTCACTTGTAACGTCGTGATTAATGTGTGTGTGTGTGTGGTTTCTAACGCGAGGTCAGCCGTGAAAGTATGTGTCTGTGCTCGTTTCAGTTTGGGAGGTACGTATTGTCCAGTGAAACATCAGTTGAGGTGCAATACTTGGGAAATAAGAATCGTGGCATCGCCTTCCGAAGTCCGAGTCGGCCAACAATAGGGCGTGTCAGTATGGGCACACAAGCGAGGCTGTTGCATGATGTTCAATTCTTCCCTCAGCGCTGCGACTACACCCCCATCCAGACATGAAGCTTTCGCGCACTATTCGACATCTTCTCAGTTATGGCCTGGATTGGTGAGTAGCCTGCGAATTCTGTGCTCACTGTCGACTTGTCCTGACGCGTTGTGCAGGGTCCTCGGAATCGTGCTCGCGTGCGTATTATCGCACTAGTGTTGTCGCAGTACCCTCATGTTGTGCATTACAGGATATTCTTCAACTTTTACCTCGACAAGTTTCAACACTTCAATCGTTTCAATATCAATGATACCGACATCCAGTATCCCTTCGAAGGGAGTGAAGTTGTTCCAGTGAGTACCATCTGCTCGAACACTTCGTTGGTTCGCTCGAGTTACGGAGTCACTAAGAACGGGACCCAATAGACCATTCTACTTGGTGTAGTCATTCTGTCGGGCTACGTGATCATGGCCATAGGCAACCTCGTCTTCCTGAGGTCATGGTGGGACCTGCATCACAGCATGCTTGGAGGTGAGTGAAACTACTCGCCTCAGAAAGTTGTAGCCCTAATTATTGTTGCGCAGTTTCTGTTGCCCTATTCTTCACGGGTTCCATTACGCAGGCAGTTCGTATCACAGTTGGAAGACCGAGACCAGGTGAGTGAAATCCACCAGCCCTCCCGCCGCAGATTTCTAAGATAATACTAGACTTTATATCAAGATGCCTGCCCCGAGAGGGAACGGAGAACGCAAAGCCCTTCGGTTTGGTCGACATAAGTGTCTGTACGGCGGACACTACCTCGCTCTTCTTCAAGGAGGGTGCGCGAAGCTTCTTCAGCGGTCATGCTAGTCTTACGGCTGCGTCATTGGGCTTCGCATCTCTGTACCTCGCTGGAAAGCTGCATGTCTTTAACAAGAAGGGACACACAGTGAGTATTGCACTGCAGTTACGTTGCTCTCGCTCAGTATTTCCCGTAGACCAAAGTCTGGCTCGTTTTCACTCCTCTGTTCGGTTCAATATTCGTTTCAATTACTCGTTTGATGGACCATCGTCGTAAGTCACCCATTACTTGGCTGCGTATGAAATCAAACGGCTTGCATAGACCACTGGGAAGACGTTACGGTCGGAATGCTGGTCGGCCTATTATTTGCCTATATCTTCTACAGACAATTCTATCCATCACTCGAGGATCCAGAATCCCATATACCTTTCCCTCCAAGAATACCCTTTGAACCCACGACCCGCGAGCCTCCAAGACGACAGGACAATCGTGTCTGGAAGCGAGTGCCAGACGACGAGGGAGAACAGATAATGCTGGTAGAACCTTGGAGGCCCACATCTGACCTTGAAGCAGGTCGACAATCTCCTCATGACACAGCTTACATAGGTCGCCCGAGTTGATGTTCTCATTTTGATGATTAGGGTATTCGTAGGGACATATTTGTGTATGTAATTTATTGTGCACCGTAGTTACTAGGACGATTGACGGGGAATCCTTGTCAAAGTCTTATTCTTCTCTAGGACAGACGGATATCGCGTAATACAACCATTGAATTGCACTCACAATGCCTGTGAGACAGGGCTTGATGTGGCCAATTTATTGTGGTCAACAAGGCCACAGTATCGACTGCGGCCTCGAGCCTGTTCGTCCCGTGGCAATACCTCACCCCGTTGAAGGACAACGCCAACGAATTTTCTTTCCCCTCGAAGCCACTTTTCTCTGTAGAATCGGAGGTAGCCTGGGGCCGTGGCATACAATGTGTGGTCGCGGCCCATCTTCACCTGTGGTATTGAGGCCAATGAGCGGTCCGTCGCCAACCGCAATACGCGCCTAAGACTCACATGAGGACCAGCATGGAAGACAGTGCCGCGTTGTCTAACAATGATATTGCCCGGTATAACATATTGATCTGATCCATGATAAGTCAATGTTGTACAAGTTGTTGATGAACAACACGCTTGCCTGAGAACTTTTTGAGACCTAGACGTTTACCAGCAGAGCCACCATGGTTGTGGACGGTGCCACCAGCGCGTTTTGTGGCCGTTCGGATGGCACCTAATTGTGGACTGTTGTGAGACAGAGTGGACCTGCGGTAGCTTTGGCGACACTCACCAAGAAGGGAGAATGGGCTGGTGGTTGCCGTAAAACAATGCTGCAATGAGAACATGTCCAAAGATGACTCAAATGCAGTCCAAGTTGATGCCTCACCAGGCTTCGCCGCTTGGGCTGTGGAGTGTGACTCGAATGTCACACCGGCTAACGCCGATTGCTTGTTAAATAGAAACGCCCTCTGCGCCTTGCACCAAGTCGTTTATACCTCGACTTCCAAAGCATCACTCCAGTCCATTTTATCCTCACAATGGTTCTCCTCGTTACCTCCGACAATGAACAATTCACCACCGAGCGCGAGATCGTCGAGCGCTCCGTGCTGATCAAGAACATGCTGGAGGGTATGTCTTTTGATGCCTTATCCCAGGGCTGTATCTCATTATCTCGCAGATGTCGGCGAGACTGATCAACCTATTCCCCTTCCCAATGTCTCGTCGAGTGTCTTGAAGAAGGTACGCATGCTTGCAGAGCTCTTGACTTGCTTTGATGACACCGTGTTCTAGGTCCTGGAGTACTGCGAGCATCATCGCGGTGAACCCCTTCCTTCAGCGGACAGTGATCAAAGCCAGGACGAGACGCGAAAGCGCTCGACCGATATCAGTGAATGGGACCAAAAGTTCATAAACGTGGACCAGGAGATGCTTTTCGAAATCATCCTTGCCGCGAATTATCTCGATATCAAATCACTTCTGTAAGTGACGCGATCTTCGTTTTCTTCTCCTTTCTCACCGTAGCATATATCCTCTACTCAGCGATGTTGGATGCAAAACTGTAGCGAACATGATCAAAGGAAAAACCCCTGAGGAAATCCGTAAGCTGTTCAATATTGTGAACGACTTCACACCCGAGGAGGAGGTATGCATGATGCTTTCCCTGTACGTCCAGATGCTCAAACGTTCTCTCCTAACCAGGCCCAAATCAAGAAAGAAAACGTGAGTGCGGAAGAACTGTCTTACGGGCCGCGTACTGACCAGGCTTTGATAGGAATGGGCTGAGGATCGATGAGTGTCGTTCATGCACGTTTTGCAAGCGTTATTCGTTCACACATGTAGTCCATTACTTGTATTCCATAGCAGCGTTTATACATTTCCTCGCTCATGAATCCCAGAGACGAACCTCAGAAAAGGGGTAGTTGTACCTCAATCAAATTGAGTTATCCCGTGGGGTACATGCTTTTCTTGGTCACCAACGACGGCGTTCCCTTATTTCGAATCATCCTCATCGCATCCGTGATACTACGTGTTGCGTTGATTCTGTACAGCGAGTGGCACGACGCGCATTCTGTTGTGAAGTACACGGACATCGACTACCGTGTTTTCAGCGATGCTACCACGTTTCTCCTACATCCAAGCTACGACAACTATGCGCGAGGTAGATTTGGGCATCTTGTAAACCTAGGAGAGTGAGTAATTTACTGTATGAATGCTGGCCGTTCTCATGGTTTAGCGCAGCCCGTATACGCGAGCCACGTATCGGTACACACCTCTCCTCGCGTTGCTCCTTGCTCCCAATGAATGGGTACACCCTTCATTTGGAAAATACCTCTTCGCTGCTTGTGATATCCTAAACGGCCTCATCATCCATCATCTGCTGGTCTCCGTAATCCTTCCACGTCTCCCGGAGCAGAGAAACAAGCAGAGGGCGGCAGCTCTGCTAACGACCGCACACCTCCTCAATCCCCTCATATTCACGATCTCCACCAGGGGATCTTCCGAGTCCATCCTCGCTTCACTCGTCCTAGCCACCTTATACGCAGCCTTGAAGGACCGTTGGGACCTAGCAGCTGTTGGCCTCGGCGTCGCGACCCATTGGAAGGTTTACCCAGTGATTTATGGCTTCAGCTGTGTCGCCGCCCTTTCGCAAGGACGCAGTTTGATCAACCTTCGGGCTGTGAGGTTTACCGTCATCAGTGCCGGCACGTTCCTTACTCTTGGACTCGTTTGCTATCTCATGTGAGTGACACCCTGTTCTATCAAACGATTTACTGAGGTTACGCAGATGGGGTCAAACGTTCTTGGACGAGGCATATCTCTATCACCTTCACAGGCTCGACCACCGGCACAATTTCTCGCCATACTTCTATTTGACGTACCTCACTTACCCGTCTAAACATGGCCTTCCTGACCCTATCCCTCTTTGGAGGGCCCTCCTTCGGTCTCCCTTGGTCAGTTTTGCGCCTCAAATGGCCCTCAGTGTCGGAAGTGGTTTCTTATTCGGCAAACCAAATGACCTACCCTTTGCTTGGTTCTTGCAAACGGCACTATTTGTCTTATTCAACAAAGTGTGCACCTCCCAGGTGAGTAGTCCTTCGTAGAATCGTGTGGAATGACAATATTGACTTAACCGATTCCAAGTACTTCCTGTGGTATCTCATCCTCCTCCCGCTCATTATACCTTGCCTTGCCTTGACGAAATACCAAGTCATCGCTTACATCTCGGTGTGGTTTGGTACCCAGGCACTTTGGCTGTCCGAGGCATACAAACTGGAGTTCTTGGGAGGCGACGTCTTTCTCGGACTGTGGGTTCGGAGCCTTGTCTATGTTCTAGGCAATGGTTGGGTTCTTGCCGGCTTGATGAGAGCGTACGTTCGTCGACCCGTCAAGAGCAATACCTAGAAGCTTGTTACATTGTGCGTGTTATATAGGACAGTACATCGAAAGCATATCAAAGCGAATACATTAAGCGAGAAGTTTAGCGTCGATGACCTCCTTCGTGAGCCCCTCTGGTCCGTCGCGAATCTCAATTACCTTGCTTACATCGGCCTGGCAAAGCATAAGCGGGCGGAAGACACATGTCTGAGTATGGCTGCTTACAGTGTTCTGGAAATTGAGGAGAGCACTTGCATGGAGGGTGAGGGTGCCGATCTCACTCGATGTGGGCGCCCAGTTGATTAAGACTAGCGGGAATGACTTGCGACCATCTGAGTGGTGTAGCTCGTACGACAACACGACATATCTTGGCGAGTTTTCCGGTAACTCTAATCGATCCCTGTCAGTATAGACTCGGCGTATAATGGGGTTGGCACCCACCTTCCGCAAGTTCTTCTATACTGATATTGTCGAACTGCTCGACCTCTTCCATGATCAAATCCTTCTTGTTAATCTTGATGACAAGCGCAGCACTTCCAGCATTGCGACGCGCGAAACGGAATTTCCGTAGAGTGTCCTTGATGGATTGCGGGATGTCTACGGTGTTCGACTGAAATGCGTGTTAATCGTGGAAACGGCAGCGCTGAGGCTCGAAACACTTGCCATCTCGTGGATTGCAAGGACGAACGGCCGCTTCGCGGATGCTTGTGAGTTCCTTTGGGATCTAATCTGATAAGATTACCACGCGCAGTCGTTATCACGGTTCCTCGGGTTTGTCATTTCCCTACCATATGGTCATGTCATGCTTGGTTGTGGAATCCTGCTTTCCTATAGTGACATAGGCCATGACTCCAGCCTCTTAGAAGTCCTTTCCTCCTCCCCACCATCTCGCAAGACGACTCTGAACCATGTCTCCTCCTGATCCCCCGAATATTGCTCGATATCGCACTCCGGCATCCGACACGCGTCCCCATGCATCTAGAAACCCTTCGTCCTCCATTCAGCAGGCCGAATCGCTTATCCTGCTAGACGGTCCAGTCAGTGAAGAGGCTGTGGAACTCCTCGACGAATTTGTTCATGGGACCCATACCAGGGACTCTACTTTAACCGATGTTGCGGAGAACAACCACCGCGATGACCACCACAGTCAGCCGTGGTGGAAAACGCCCTCTTCTTGGTGGTGCGACGTTCAACGTGCCCTTCGAGTTACCCACGGCTCATGCTTCCATTGATAGGCTTATCGTGTTGCTGCCATTTGGGGCCTTGGCTTCTACTGCTACCCTTGCACCTCGGATTGAAATACTCACCATCCTAGCGTGCAGCGTTATCAAGCCTGAAATATTCGATGTCGGAAAAAACTCCAGCTCGTTGTCGCCTTTCATCAGTCTGGTCCCACTTGTTAACTCCACTGGTCTCGATTCCCTTGCAAGCCCTGGATCAGGCATTCCACAGACGTGTGCTCAAGATCCCGATGTACAAGCAGCCGTTGCCCAACTAAGTGCAGGTGATACAGAGACCAATACGTTTGCCGCTTGATACTGAACAATTGTCCACAGTGCTGACGGCGACAATGGGTGTCCTTAGTTGTTTAACAACTGCCTGGTGGGGCTCGGTACGCCTTTCACTGTGACGGCGGGAACTTTACCAACACGATATTAGTTCTCTGACCGTTATGGCCGCACACGCGTTATGGGCATTTCCCTCCTGGGCTTACTGATGAACGATCTCAATTTCATCTTCGTTACACGTTTCTTCCGTTATGCTCCCGGCGGATACTGGTTTCTCCTTGTTGGTCCCATTATTGAAGGCTCCGTTGGCGGTATGGGCTCATCATCTCATTCTCTTGAGCATGGTCATCATATCTTCGTACAGGTTTGGCAAGCTCCATAGCTGCGATGCATGCCTACGTTGCTGACACCACTACCTCACATGGCCGGTGAGTTAATCGCCACTCCGCGTTCATGTCCGATTTATCTCGTCCTAGGTCTCGCATGCTTTCTCTATCCTTAGGCCTCATGTTCACTGGAGTGGCATTGGGACCAGCGTTAGGAAGTTTGCTTATTCGAGCAACGCATCACACTCTCTCAGTCTTCTACGCCGCCACCGTCGCGCATCTGATTTATGCTTCAGTGGTTTGGTTTATCGTCCCGGAATCCTTGACAAAGCGCCAAATGCATGAATTCAAAGTCAAGCACATCGAAAACGAAGCGATCTTCCGCGATAGAGACAGATCTACTAATTCACTAGCCACGGAAGCTGTCATACAGATTCGTAATCTGTTCCGGTTCCTACGCCCACTTGCAATATTCTTCCCAACCATGATAGAGACGAAGCGGGGCCCCCGCCGGGATTGGAGTCTGGCCTTAGTGGCTGCATCGTATGGGTTCACCATCTCTATCATGGTGCGTTTCTCAGGCAACGGCATTGTGGCTGTCTGACAGATGCGAATTTCTATAAGGGCTCTTATGTATACAAGTTCCAATACGCAGCATCAGCGTTTGGTTGGTCTGCCGAGACGGTACAGCCATTCCTCCGTCTTAATCTTACTTTTCTCACATAAGTTACGAAAGATTGGCTACTGGATCAGTCTTGTCGGCGCAGTCCGCGCAGCATTCCTGGCCCTTATCCTCCCTGGTAAGGTCTTTAGTAATGCTCAGCGCATGATGCACTATTGATTCGTGTTGTCAGTCATTATCCAGTTATTGAAGCCCAAGGCCACGCCGGCGTCTGTGGAGACTGAACCCCTACTATCTTCGTCTTCCGAGCCTAGTGAATCGTCCCAAAGACCCTCCCCGTCGTCACCCCGCTCTTTACTTGAAATCCACTCTCCTTCCTTTGACCTCAGCCTTGCCCGTGCCTCACTCCTCGTTGAAATCGTCGCCTATTCATTTATGGCAATGGCACAAGCACCTTTGCCGTTCACCATCTTCGCAATGCTCGGCTCGTTCGGCGCTGGCTTTTCTCCTGCCATTCAAAGTGCTGCCATAGAACTATACGTCCGGAGAGGTGGCCGGGAAAATGGCCGACTGTACGGGGCTTTAAGTGTGGTGCAAGCACTCTGGTATGATGCCCGTCAGTCGATCGATCCTTCCCTGCTGATCTTTGTGATGCGTACAGTTCCCAGATTCTTGGACCTGCAATCTTCGGTTTCACTTATGTGCGAACAGTAGCGACATATCCTCGTGCCATATTCTTCCTATCCGTAGCTGCGGTATTCAGCGCCTTCGTCCTGCTAGGATTTGTCAGAATCCCCAAACATGTACGTGTCGACGAAGAAGACGCAGTGCCCTTCGAGTCTTCAAGCATGTCAAGAGGCGCCACGCTTATGGGTGAAGATGATGCAGAGGAGAACGCTCAATATCCCAAGAAACCATGAAATATTACTGCACGTTTAATGGCATTCATACTATGCAGCCCGCTCTTTTCTTTATACCTTAGGATGTTCCTAGTTAGAGTTTATTTGTAAACCTCGGTCAACAGTGTAGAACTAGAGAGTGGCGAGCCTGAGACTTTCGAAGGGCGTATGTTGCTATGTCACCGGCTGAGCACCAGTATTCCTTCCCACCACGATGTCAGAGCAGGCCGACTTCGCACTCACTATAACCCCTCTCAATCTAGGGAGTAAGTGGGATCCCTGGCTTGATTGCTTGGCATGGAACTAAAGTGGCAATAACCCAGGTATTCCTCCCGAAGACGCGATCCTGCAGGCTGCCCAGAAGATCCTAGATTCCGTGCAATCATGGCATGTGGGAAAGACGATCCGTGGGGTCAAGACCTTCAGCCGTCCAAAGCAAGCTGGGGACGGCGCGCCCTGGCATGCTAGACTCAGTGAACATACCGCCGAGGAAGCTACTTTTGATGATTTCTGGTCGAAGCTTGCAGTCAATAAGGCAGAGAACGAGAAAGAGTACGTCGTGGACTTCACTGAACGTGTCTTCTCGATCGTGTCTGACAGCAGTTCGTGCCCAGATTTATACCAGAGATTAAGAAAGTGACACTAGTCAAACAAATCTCGCCCACTCAGTCAGTGTGGACGCTGTACTACACGTTCCCCCCGCCCGTCTCCCCTCGGGTATTCACCGTCCTGCAGGTCGTCCACCTGGAAGAGACATCCCCACGTTCAGGGTAAGCTATTTCACCGTCCCAATGGGATCCGTTTGTTCCCGGAACTGACAATGACTTGCAGCACGATCGTATCTATACCGATAGACGTAACCGCTGATAAAGAATTGGCGAAACTTGAAGAGAAAGGCGTGAAGGGTCGGTATACGAGTGCCGAGCGTATCCGTGAACTGGAAGACGGCAAGACGGAGTGGCTCATGGCGACATCTAGCACTCCAGGCGGCTCAATTCCAACCTTCATTGTCGAACGCTCCATGGCCAGCTCGATAGTGCAGGTACGATCCACAATTTCATACAAGAAATGGCTATCCTCATTATCATTATATTCGAACAGGATGTTCCCCATTTCCTGAAATGGTTCCACAGTCTACCTAAAGTAACCGAAGGGGCGAGCAATTAGCAACGTAGGGAAAGGATCCTATGCTAGTTCAAGATACCGCTCCACTGCGTTATCCGTTAGCCGCTTTAGAGTGGAAATTGCTACGGAATGATACGCACCTTCCCAATCTGTTACGGCTTCGTTCCAAAGCTTTACTTCGTGTTCCCTGGTGCCGCCGTAATGATTAACGAAGTCCGGCTCAAACACCTCACGGGCCGTGCTCCCCAATGCCACGAATCTCTCTGTTGCAGTTTCCAGAGAAGTTGGAAGCAATTTGATCTAGATACAGATGGGGTTATGTCTGAAGCGATGGATCGTAAATAAGAGGTGCTAACCTGTCCCAACTCCTTGTCTTTAGGAGTCAATTGTGACATAGGAAGTATCGTTAGGGGTAGCTTCTTCTCGATACCGCGAAGACCCAAGGCGAAGATGGCGCTCAGAGCAAAGTAAGGGTTCATGTCGGCGCCGGGAACGCGTACTTCGAACCGTGTAGCTGAAGGTGGTGCCGAGGGTGGAGAAATGATGCGGACAGAGGCAGCACGAGAGTCGTATCCATAGGTTATAGCATTGGGAGCCCAGAAGGCCTCACCGCCAACCAGCCTCTTGTATCCGTTGATAGTTGGTACTAGCTGTGGCAAAATTAGACCTCGCTACATTTACTTAGAACTGAAAGTTCACCATTGGCATCACTGTGGAAGATGGTGTTAGTCGAATGGATGCTCACCAAGTTGGTAACATACCATCGGCTATTCCGTCAAGGATTCCCGCTAGGAACCACTCAGCGATTTGGCTGACGAATTTCGTGTCTTCAAACGCAGCATCGCTTCGACCTTCTTTGAGTTCTGAATCGGAAACGGCGAAGATGTTGCGACCGCTCTCATCCCGCAGGGAAACGTGCACATGCCTTATCGGAGAGTTCAGAGTCGAGCACCACTAGCCGCATCCATGCGTAAGAAATGGGACAGACCCACTACAGCCCGGAAGCTTGCCCCACGGCTTAGCCATGAAGCTCGGGATAATCCCATGCTTCATGCCGACACTCTTGGCGGTGTACTTGAACAAGATAGCCGAGTCTGCCATCTGGAGAGCGGAAGTATACGCCAGCGCAGTTTCGAGGACGCCTGGGCCAGTTTCAGTGTCTATCAGCAGCCGATTAGTCCAACACAAGGAGCAACCACAGGAGCGAGCTTCGTACGATGTCCCTCGATAGCCACGCCGAACTCTGAGCTGGCGTCGAAGAGTTCGTGAAAGTAATCATTGTTGAGCTGTGTCCTGAGAAGGGAGTAGCCGTGCACTACATGCTATCAGATAAGGGTGCGCAGAAGTAAGTCAAATGCTCACTTCCTGGCGTCAACGGTTGCAGGTCTTTGAACTGCTTCTCGGCCGCACTAGCAGGAGTTTCTACCTGACGTCCAGCTTGTCTGTGCATCAAACGACGGATCGCAACACACCTTTGAAGTTAAAATACTACTGAAAACTTGATCAAAACAATTCCTAAGTAGCAATTTCATACGTACCTCGTATTCTACGCCAGCGTAACATTGTAGACCTGATTCGCCTGCCTTCTTGGTGATGCTGCTGAGCATGCCTCTCGGATCGGCGCTGATGGGCGCTTTGGTGTCCGGGTCAAGGAAGTAAACCAGGAAGAAGGGAACGTTCTTCTCCCAAGGAATACGACGGTAAGTACTGAGATCGATGTACGCCATAACATCCCTGTAGCCGTTCGCCCTGTTCGAGATCAAAAGCTCGCGAGAGTAAACGGCGTCATGAATATCCCAGCCACTGAAGAAGTGAGTCAGACAAGGCCATGAAATGTATATATCCACGCACAAAATAACGCTGCAAAAGCCAAAGCCATCTGATGAAGCCGCGCTCAGGAATTTCTCCTTCGACTGGTAGCGAAACGTTCACATTTGCTTGCGATACGCGACTATGGGCACGTACCATAAACTTTCCACGAAGTACCCCATCAACTGAAAAGGCATCGTTTATTTTCTCCGCCTCATTTCTAGACAATGGTCTCACCGTCAACGCCTGCAACGGTATATCGTTGGTCATTCTGATTTGAATCGAGCGCAAGTTCTCAAACATGACTAACCAGCAACCTTGACCTTGATGTCGTTCTCGAGTAATTTGCTCAGTTCATCGAATTTCTTGGGGGCGGGGGAGCTGGCCATGAGTGGCACTATCAGAGTTGATTGATTGCATGACGTCGAGGATCGCCTCAATATAAATTGTGATCGAACTTTCACGTGGGCGCTTCTTCCTCAGTACCGCCACCACTCATGCACGAGTCTGAATTGCCGACATCATGGCCATTTTCTTATGAACAATGCTTGCGATTACCTGGCCAGGTAACATGCTTGAATCTGGGTGGAGGCGGTCATATCTATGCTGGCTCGAGTGGGTGATGGATCTCACATATCACCATACGCGAGCTCACAAGTAGCAGGTGATGGCTCCGTTCGCGTGTACGACTCGACTTCGCTCAAGGTCCTCAAAGCGATCCAAGGGCTAGGGGATGAAGTCGCCTCTATTGCGTGCTGCCCCAAGCCTGATCAAGTCCTTGACAACATATATATCAGTGTCGGTTGCCGAGTATGTCTGGACCTATCGCGACTAGAAGTAAACTGATCTGCTACTATTCACCTGTAGATTATGTCTTTTGGGTTTCCCTCAGAGTCCCAAAAACTGATACAAAAACCGACTGATGCCTTGATGAGCATTAACGTAGGAGAAGACGATGATGTCTTGAATGAAGTAAGAGGCTTTCGTCTTTTGTAACTCGGAAGGTCGTACTACGAGATTAACCAGCTGTCCCTCAGCGGTAACAAAGATCGTCTCGCGTTCTGCTGCGACTCAGGAACTGTTGGCATCGTCGACCTCGCATCAAAAGTAGTGTCTACCATGAAGGCCAAGCACAGTAATGTGCGTCCTTCGTTCTTCGCCACAGGAACCACTCCTTAAATCTACAGCGTAGATCTGTGGATGTGTCACACTCATCCCTAATAGACCGTCAGAGTTACTCAGTGCAGGCTATGATCATGCACTGTATCACTTCGACTTCTCACAAAGGAAGTTGCTCTCCGTGTACAATATACGTGAGTTTAGGCACCATTTCAAAGCAGCTGCATGCTAATCGTTGTTACCAGCACCGTCTGCTGCCGCGAGCGGGATGACTTTGTCTCCCCCCTTTGTCATGTCGACTGCGATATCATCAACCGGCATGTTTGCGGCGGGTACAGCGGACGGACGCCTCTTGTTGGGTTACGGTGGTGAAAAGGGCTCAGCCAATGCTCGAAACAAACGAAGTAAGAAATGGGATGGCCTGAAAACTGACTACATAATTGAGCTCAAGCCTGCGGAAGGCCCAATCGTGGCAGTGTCAGCGATATCTTCCCATATTTACCACACTACATTACTGAACGTTCATTAGATCCTTCTTCGGGGATTCACACCTGCTAGTCTGCACATTAATGGGCTCTGTCACTCGGCTGGCGATTCAACGCGACGATAAAGGTGGCGTGAAGCTGGAGACGGAGTGGACCATCCAGGCAAAGGATATCGAGAAAGTGAACAGCCTGGTCATAGTTCCAGACGGGACTCGAATCATTCTGGGGGGACTTGATAAAAAGGGAGGTGGTATCATCGAGATATGGAATAACACCACAGCAGTGTAGAGGACCATATCTATTTTAAATGTTCTTCATCTGTATCCAAACTTTCCTCCTGCGCTATTTGTGCCTCGAGTTCTTGTATTCGATGCAAATGCTTTTCTCGCCTGTCCTTCAGCATTATCAGATACTTATCGTCGGGAACCCTGTCGATACCGAGGCTCGACAGAACGCGTTCGAATACCGAGGTGTTGTCGTCTACAGTTGTGGTTGGCTTGCTTTGTGATGATTGCGGCCGTGTTATGTACTTTAGTCTCTGTACCCCGATTTCGTTGTAGCTATACTGTAGTATGGCACATACGGTTGCGCCAACGACGGCCCCGGATAGAATGCCTTTCGGACCAGCTATACATGAGCAATATCACGTTAGAGCGCAAACAGAGCTATGTAGGATTACATTCCGCGTACTTTTGAGGGCTCGAAGGCTCCCAGCAGTGAGTGCACCGCTGACCGCCGAATCGAGGAGTTTTTGCCGCCGTAGATCACCCCATGACACGGGTGACTGCTCTGCTATGTCGCTGGACAGTGGCTCCAAGGCTCGCCTCCGCCGTTGGTATTCTTTTGTAGACAGACTTGAAACCAACAGCGGGCTTATAGCAAACTCCCGAATGCCTGCTCGGTACGTCTGAGCACCATTGGACAATTTGGACGCGTCCTACAAGCTGAAAGACGTACCAAAGAAAGTGAAGGCAGTAAGGCCGCTATTCATGGCAGCTGCTCCGGCCAATATGCCGTAGTTTGGGTGTCGCCGCCATATGCCATTCAGCCCGGTCACGAACGCGCTGATAGCAGCTGGGAGGTGGAGAACCTGTTGTTGAGTAATGGAAGTTGGCCATAAAGTAGATGTCGTACTTGCATGTAACGAGCGTTCCTTGGGCAATGGTCGATACCGCAGTGGGATCCATGCCGACTGTAGAGAGTGTGAGCAAAGAGTGAGCAGTGGGCGCTTACTTACTTCCTATGGCTTGACTTCTAACCACCACCTCGAATCCTATATTTTGACACCATGGCTGCGCCGAGTAGTTCTACTCTGCCTGTCGAAATCTGGCTTCAAATATTTTCTCTTGCGACTCTCGTCCCCGGAGCGTTGGACACCAAGGACCAAAATGCCATCACTGCCTTTACGAAAGATAACTATGGAATCCTTGCCCAAGCCCACTACCGACGTACCATCGACACCAAACACGCCATCAGTCTGGTTTGTCGGAGCTGGCACGCGTTGATTTTCCGAAACCTTCTCGAATACATCGTAGTTCGTAGTGGACGACAGGTTCTACGCGTTGCGGAGCTCCTGGACGCGAAACCGACCTACGGACATAGGACAGCTCGGCTAGAAATTGCGTTAGAAGGTATACACATCTGGGATCGCGCGCATTCACTGGCAATCACGTCAATAATTCGAGCCTGTCCGAACGTATCCGTATTCTCGACCATTTTCTCTACGACGGACGCGTACTTCCTCTTCTCTTCCGGAATATTGTCAGCTTTGGCTACCACTATATACCGCGAAAGGCCCATCCGTCGGTTGGAACTGAGGGCGGATATACCCATCATCGCAGCCCTCCTTTGCGTCCTCTCGCCTTCTCTGGAGGTTCTCTGGGTGCAGCCGTCTCGCCGGGTCTCCACTTGCCTTGTCCCGTACAACATAGAACTGCCGAAGCTCCATACATGCATTTCATCCTTCCCCGAAAGCAACATCTTCCGCACCGCATATATGCCCTCTGTCAATACATTTCTTACCCAAGACGAACTGGCAAGAGACGACGTTCTGCGACGCTGCGGTGAAACGGTCAAGCATATTTCTGCCCAGAGCCTTAAAACATCCGCTGTGTCACTGGCACTTTGTCCGAAATTAGAGACGCTCTCAGTGAGCTGCGCTGACCGCGTGCTATCCATCCTGCCACCTTTAGGTCTCATTCACCCAAACGTTTCTACTTTAACCCTGGAACATCCGGATTTCTTTCGGCAACTTTGCTACCATCGCGAGGACCTATCTTTGTTCCCTTTGGCGCATCTCGAAAGGACCCTCAGCACGCTTACGTCGGGAGAAGTGTTTCCGTCCTTGCGGCGTCTTCGTTTCGTTCTACCTTCACTGTTGACAAGCACCCGCCTGAACTACGGTCGCGCATCCAAGGCTACGGTTTCAGTTTGGGAGGAGTGGATGGATTCTTGCAGAGATAGAAGCATTTGTGTTGAGATTGCGGAAGGCTCAGACGGCTTGTTTTACAATACATGGTCTCCATTAACCAAAAACATTCTGATCGTTCACCTACATGCCCAGTCATTCGTAGTATGATTATTCGATGCCAAGTACTCATTATGCATTATGTTCGGACTGTATAAATGTACATGTTACATGTTGTCTCTCAAGAAACTGAGAGTCCCTAGAGAGGATGATATGAGCTCGAGTACTCGTCCACTCTCTTTTTGTTGTATCTCTTTGAGCTTTTCCAATTCGCCGTGGAGTTCTGAATTGGCTATCAGGACGTCCGAATGTATTTGGAGGAATATGCTCAGGAATGTCTGTGTAGCCTCGAAGTCACGATGGGATAATAACCGCTGCCTGAGTGCGTTGAGGAATACGCGGATCGCTGGAATCGTGACGAGGGATCGCAACTCCAGGTCAATCGCCGCAGGACTGAGCGTTTTCACATAGTTGAAGAATGATTCATCTGCAACAACGCTCAGAATTGCCGTAGCAAAAGGGTACGAGGACTTACAGTCACCATCCTCCTTTTCGCGAGTCAGCTTCTTGTAGAAGTGACTCTCAAGGTGCGCCGTGCTCTTTTCGAGACGCCGCGATTTTTCTGTTTGCTGGTCCTCCGTGGCCTTATCCTCTACCGCAAACCGCGGTTCGACACCAGGAAGGGTGGGAAGGAAGAACGGTGCCTGCTCCGGAGCCTTTGGAGGTTCTTTCGGTTTATTCCTTTGCTATAAACATGTTTTCAATACATGCAAAGCAGAGTGTGGATGAAGAAGACAAACCTGTATCACCTCCAGATTAAGAAGTGTTTGCCAACGCGAACGAGGGAGCAATGTAAGCGTAATCAGGTCACCGTCGAGTTGATTTGGCGTAGCGAAAGGATCAATCGGCTTGTCTTCTGTAGTCAATGCTGATAGTGCATCTAGGACTAACGAAGTAATGATGTCAGTTCGCTGATTAGAGGCTAAACATTGGATCCTAACCTTCATCGTCTTCAGCGGTACCATGCATAGTAGGTAACGAGGCGTCTGATACATCTACCTCCTGAATGCTTTTGAGGGCCACATCGGAGTATTGCGCGCGATTTGCCCTATACAACCGTCAAACCATGGTGAAGGACATTAACGTTTGATACGAACCATAGGTAGACTCCAACGCTGTCGATATGTGATGTGGCCAAGAAATCGTTGGTTGGCGAGAACGCCAGGCTTGTTGCTACGCTCGAGGTGCGGAAGGCGTCAATCAGACACCCAGATGGAAGGTCGAATGTCCGAATGATAGAATCGAGGGATGTGGCAACTAGCCAGCGCGAGTCGGGGGAGAAAGCCTAGACACAATCACTATCTGAGATTTCTGATGATAGGTGGAGAACATACAATATCTAGGATTCGCGATTTGAATCCGCTGAGCTCTCTGACTATGCGGCGAGTTTCTATGTCGATGATACGGATGACCGTGTCCTCACATACAACTGCCAACAAGCCACTATCTCGATGCAAAGAAATCGAGGATGCAGCTGAAGGTAATATCATAGTATGTTCCAACTTGGCTAAATGAAAGTCGAAGAACTGAGCAGATTCGTTCAGTGGCGGCTGTGTCAAAAAATGGCGGACTCACGTTTATAGTACCATCCAGTGTACTCGCAAGTACCAATTGATTGAGAGCATCTGTTGCCAAACCAGTGATAGGTCGAGGAACAACCTTCTTCTCAGTGTCAGAGGTATGGGGTCTGCTCATCACTTCAGGGGGACATGGCCCGACGGCAAATGTCCTTCGGAGAATGCCAGACTGCATGTTCCACATCGATATGCCACTAGTGGAGGAGCCAACAAGCCCGAAGTTGCCACAAGCTGTAACACAAACACTCTAAGTGAGACGCGTCAATACGATGGCGTAGAGTTGACAAATCGGTGTACCTTGACGTAAGCATCTACAGGTTCTTTCCCTTTTGTTTTCAGTTTGACACCATCTTGCGCTTTGAAACTATGTTTGCCAGATCGCTTAGATGGCAAGGTCCAAGTTCTGGCAAACGCGTCTTCAGAGTGAGCGGTTATAACGTCGTCCCAATCCTTCGTTCGCGTAGATGAATGTGATATCGCTGTGACTGGGGGAAACTTTAGTGACGAAAGAGGCGTTGATCTTGACGCAGCCTTCTTAGCCAAAGACCCTGAGGCATAGTAAGTAGGAGTACGCAAGTCAAGGGGCGAGCTTACCTTGGGACAACTCGAAAGATCGAGAATCACGAACAACCGAGGTGCATCGTAAGCTTCGATCGCCAGAGGCTGTGAGAAGCTGTTTTCCATCGTCACCATAATAACGGATGAGATGCGGAGGAGCACGGTGCCCAGCGCGGTATTTTAGTACACGAGGTGCAGCATCGGGCGAGTCAAACAACCATTGCTGCTCTATGTCAGTCAACTCATGGCATAGTGGCGCCTAGGATCGCACCTTGACACTGTTATCCTCGCTGGAAGTGACCAAGACAGGTTGTCCGGGGATCCATTCAACGGAGTTTATAGCAGCCTCATGGGCGCCCCGAATCATGTGGAGGAGGGTGCCACCCGAATTAAGATCCCACACAGCGAGGTGGCCAGCCGACGAGGCAGATACAAGAATTGGTTGTCCGTCTACAATGTTGCTGTGAGGATTGATCGACGAAAAGAAGACGCTTGGCGTACCACTTCGGAAGCCGAGCGCAGTGACTTGCCCTCCGTCCATGAATATTCGAATAAGCCGTTCGTCGGCGCGGACATCATAAACAGATATCTCTCCAGACGAGAAGCCGATACCAACAACATCAATAGCTGGGGATTGGGTAAGTGCAGTGATGGACGTAGTACCACCCGTCGTCGGACTGGAACAGAGCTTGGATAAAGTAAATTTATAGATGCAAGTCCTGAATGCTAGGTGAGCCATCAGTCAGAGTAAACGAAGTGAGGTGACAATTACTGTGTGCGTGTATTCCATAGTTGCATTGTTCCGTGGCGACTGGACACTAGGATTTTGTTGATGTAAGTGGCAGGGTGTAGAATCCCAGAGGCCGAGAAATCCGACTCAAAGCGAATTTCAGATTCAAGTTCTGCAGTAATCCATCAAGCTTCGCGCGATGTTAAGACAATTATGACACAAACCTCCACTTGTGCTGTTCCATATCATCATCCTAGAGCCATCTTCCAGTAATGATATGACTTGAGGGCCAAATATTGTGGTGAAGGATAGAGTTGTGTCGAGGGGATTGGTAAGTCTTTGAACCTATTGAGACATTTAGTAGATGCTTCATGCACCGTGAACAAACTGACCTCTTTCCCTCGTAGATATTTTATGATGTATCGTCCAGATGTAGCCCAGATAAAGTCGCCTTCCATTGTAAGGCTGGAGATTGGGGCAGGAGCCTCCGGGCCTGAACGTGAATATCAGTATTCGATTCTTCGATCTAGCTAACACAACACCACTCACTTACCGACGAATAGCAAAGTCATCTTTCCGCCCTCCCATAGTGCCCAAGATTTATCCAAGCACGTTAGAATATGAACGCGGGGGCCTTCCGTAGCCCCCTTAAAAGATCGAGTCTGAAGAACGCATGGTACATGGTTGGTTACAAGACCAAGAGCTCGAAATGGCACGAAGAGTCGCGGATTTGTTGCCTGGTGATCGGATTTGTCGTCGTGAGTCTGGCGAGCGCGTTTTCGAGGCGGCGGACTATCGTTGAGTGCGTTAGTTAGTGCCATAGCATTAAGGAGGAAGGCAAAATTTCGCTCGTGAGTATTGGGCGCTTACGCGCTAATAGGCACAATTAGCGCCTAATTACTACCACTGACTGGACCGGGGACCCGATTCGAAGTCGTCTGAAGGTCAGCTTGTTCACCGAGGATGTTATCGTCTAGTATCGCCATATAGGTCTCTGACCATCACTCCGACATGCTTACAACTAACCTACCCAACGCATGCACAGTTATGATTAGCTACCCTGGGACAACACCTCGTTCCGGCATTTCATGAATTTGAATATTCAATATGCTGGCGCCCGTTTGCACTCACCCAAGACACTGGGTCAGTAAGGCGCTGGCAGGATTGACGGGCGTCGTTGTCTAGGACTCGGAGTATTCTCATTCATCCCGATCATTTAGCACTCATGGGGTTGTAAGTACATTGACATGCTTGTCCCCCAGCGCTGATGGATTTAGCATAAAGCAATTCTTGGGGTACCGGACGACGCGCCCATCTTCACCCTCCGTAAATAACCTGGCACGACCTCTCCGGTTCATAACATTCCGCTCGCTCAACTACTCCAACGATGACAGCTGTTCCGACTTCACCATAGGAACAGCGGACTTCGTCCTCCCGCCGGCGTACCAATGTCTTGCTGAGACAATGGGCGGCCTACAATGAACCTTGAATGGATTGATATTTCACACATCCAGCATCAGTCTCAGTCGCACAAAGCTAAACTGGGCGTTGACATCCTGGCGATGCACAGTGCAAGTATAAGAAGGAGGCAGCAGGAACTATTCATTCCTCTACTAAACTTCCATCTCTTCCTTCCTTCTTTCTCTTTCTTCGAGCCCGGTAGCTCACTTTGTTTCTTTGGGTCGATTCCTTCCTTTATTTCCAAGCATCCTTTTTTGACAAGATGAAGTTTACCTCTCCTTCTTTTGGTCTCTGCTCCGTCCTCTTGGGCGCAAGTGCAGTGAGCGCGTTCGCCCCTGCCCACCCACCATATCTGAGTCTTAGACATCGTTCTGTGATCATTGCGTAAGTCCACGAAGAAAGCACCACCACTTGCCCCGCTAACATTGATTAGACGAGCCGATGCACCCTCTGCTTGTGCCAGCAAGCAACTCTCGGCCAACTCTACCAATACCAATGTTACGAACGTGACCACCCCCGCCCTTGGTGGAACCACGAACTCAACGGTGGACCCAGTGGCTTTCAACAACGGCAATTCAACAGGAGTTAATGTCACTGCAGCAGTAGTCACTTCCCCAGCATCGGTCAACGCATCTGCCCCTCTACCAACGGGCACCGCCAATTTCACCGTCACTGATCCCCTTGGCGGTGGCAATGGTACCACCAACTCAACTATCAACCTCACAAAGCGCATTGCTCAGTTCGATTTGCCCGACGTTGCCACCGCGTGGCAGGAGCTTTGCTTGATCAGCGGAGCAGACGTTTTCACATCTACTGGGGACGATTCACCATGTGTCAAACTCGCTGGGTTCGATGGAATCAACGCATTACTTGCAAACGCAGATCCTTGTGATCAGCAAGATAACGCCGACGCAATGATTGATTTCGCCAAATCGCCCGGCGTGTCCAACTCGGATGTCCTCATCAACTTTGCGATTCAGTATCGTAAGCATGCTAGGAATGCCCTCAACGTACTGGGTGTTGTACCGTCCACACCTTACTGCCAAAAGGCACCGAGAAACGCAGAGCTCAAAGGCATAGTCAACTCTCAACTGGACGGTGTTAATCCAGGCGTATTCGGTGGACCAAACTCGCCTATGGTGTCCTTTGGAGCTCGTAGGTTGTCGCGACACATCTTGACATTCGCATACTAAGGTCCTGTATCTGATAGCTGGAACATGCCCCTTTGGGACCACGCCTGATGTCGCAACCTGTTCCTGCGTTCCCGGCAATGCCACTGATATAGTTGCACCCGCAAACGCTACAGCGACATTTGACGAAGGCCCTCTTCCTACTGCCTCCGTCAATTCTACGGCAACATTTGATGAAGGTCCACTTCCTACCGGCAGCGCCACCTCAAATGCGATAGTCGCCAATTCGACGGCGTCCTTTGACGAAGGTCCTCTCCCTACAGGCAGTGCCAGCGCTGCGATTGCTGATTCTACGGCATCCTTTGACGAAGGGCCTCTTCCTACGTCCAACACTAATTCCACAGCGTCGTTCGATGAGGGACCTCTTCCCACTTCCGATGTTAGTGGGGCTGTTGCTGCTGCCACCGCGTCATTTGACGAAGGTCCCCTCCCTACGTCCGGTTCCGGTGCTTTTGATGAAGGTCCATTGCCTCAGTAGCTCATAGGATCCACTGTAACTTAACTCTCGCAGTTGTTAGTGCTGTATGGATTGAATACGGAACTTGGAGATGGGATATACTTACTTGATCTTGTCAATATAATTTCTACATAAACTAGTCGTGCATGGACGCCATAATAAAAGGTCAAATTTGCCACTTAGCTCGCATGGCCTGAAGGGACTGTACAGAAATGTGTAAATGCACGTCGTGTAATCCTTTGGAAGGTTACATTTCTCTGACACCCTAGCAGCATCTAAGAAGTAACCAAGGGAATCTAAAGCCGAATAACAAGACCAAATATTGACACCGCGACGGGATCAGACTCTGAGTTTTGCACCTTACCTCGCTTCATTGTCAATTTACGCCATGGACGGACCCCACCTCGCGCCATCTCTATCAGCGTTCCGCTTCCCCACTGACGGCGTAGAGTTGGCGTTGTGGTCTCTTGCGGCAGCACTCATCGTCCTGGTTGGTTCGTCAACGCCACCTACTCCTCCTTTCCAGAAATTTAATGACTCATCATAGTTTTCGTACTCATCAACAGAAGGGGACGGTCTACGAGAGGCAATGCTCTGTTACTGGTGGGATGCCAAGATGCGGGAAAGACTGCCATCTTGTCTACTGTACGTGTCCAGCGCCATATGAATTTGAGACTTTTTTGATCTCAAAGAATATGCAGTTAGTCTACAAACAGACGCTGCCCACCCATGCCTCGCTTCAAACCAATCAGTCTATAGTGAGCCTGGCTCCACAAGGGAAAAGCATACGTGCTCTCGACGTTCCCGGACACCCTCGCGTCAGAGATCAATACAAGGATTTCTTGCCAGACGCAGGAGCGATTGCCTTCGTCATCGACGTTAGCACGATTTCGCGAAACGGAGCAGCTGTCGCCGAGTGAGTGCTATCATCCAAATCCCTCGTTCATAGACTTAATGCAGTCCAGACACCTTCACAATGTCCTACACGCCTTAACTTCGTTGCCTCCTTCTCAAACTCCCCCGGCGCTCCTCATCGTGGCTCACAAAACAGACCTTCTCCAAAGTTCGGCCACAGCTTCTTCTCCTCCAGGCACGTTTGCTATCACCAGAGTCAAAACTATTCTAGAACGAGAGCTTGAGAAGCGTCGGTCTTCTCAATCTAATGGAGTGGGGATAGAGAATCTCGGCGAAGACGGCGAGACATCAGACATAGGCGGCTTGGAGTGTGCTGGCAACGGTCCGTTCAGATTTGACGACTGGGAAGGGGGCGATGTGTCTTTCATTGCTACCTCATGCAAGGTTACGAAACGTAACGAAACCTCAGAAAAGACGCTAGATGAAAACGAGGGCCTGACTCCCCTCTTGGAATGGTTAGAGGACACTTTTTGAAGACCTGATGTATATTATCTATCATATATTACTTATCCACCGAGTATTCAAGCACATTCAATTATTGGCAGTGGCGCTAAAGTGGCGTTCTCCTGGATCGTTTGACCAAACACCGACAAGCATGATGGTGGGTACAAGAAGCAAATTTTCGCGACGACTGTTCCTTCATCGCAACCTCTTAGACAGTGCCCGTCTACTACGTTTACACGGTAAACGAGGCGATTCGGTTAAGCGTAGAAGGACTGGTTGGGTATAAGAACTTGCACACTTAGTTTACATAGTGTTGTGAGTGTCAGACCTTCCCGACATCTGCTTGTTACAATACACACAATTGTTCGTCATTATTTGTGCTTTCGCGCAACCATGTCAAACTTCAAGTCCATTAGAGCATCAATACAACGAATACAGCAAGTACTATTGTAACAACTACAGGTCCGTATTATGCAAGGTATACAGATGCAATACAAGTAGTCCGGGCGGGTCATAGTAGGCGAGGAACAATCTGGAACAATGCAAGGAGTGACTATGTAAAATAATAAGCAGTTCAATATTTCAGAAGTTGACGACATGGACCTCTAGAGGATCGGTGGTAAGTTGATTGACATTATCCTGCATTGGTGTATTGAGGTTAGCATAATCAGTGGTCGTGGTTCAGACGAATTTAAGCCTACGGGAAGTAAAATAAGATGATCTTCAGTCGGCATGATTTTCTTGATTCTGGGTTCAACACAACTGATAATCCGACCGAAGGGCGATACTCTGAACCTGTCTGCGTTGTCACATCGATTTGGGTACCAAATCTGTGGGTAGGGGTGGTTCTTCGCAGCCAATTCAGTTAGGTCTTGAACCGCGATCTTAGAGAGATATTGTTTAGGCTCGTGGTACGACGAAACAAGGCGATTCCCCGCAAATGCCAGGTCTATCCCGGGCGCCGGGGCCACAGCAAGGCACTGGGAGAACCAGTCGTGGTCCTTGCAGTTACTCGAGGTAAAGACAGAGGCTTTGAGGATGCAGAGAGCGACTTGAGGGAAATCTAAAGGGCGTTCATCCTGATAACTACCGAAGGTGAACTTAATCCCCATCAACTGTGCTGCAGTGTCGTGGTGGAAAGGTGCTTGAACAGGGTGGTAGCTTGAAGGAACGGGCGAGAGATTCTTCACAAAGGAGATATTTGTCGGCTGGCGGGTCTTGTACGCTGGGCCATACCAAGGGAGGAGGAGCTTCTGGCCGCGATTTCGGGCCGAGGGATACCTGATGTCGTAGAGTCGCAGAATAGGCATGTTGTCTCCGTTACTACCATAACGGAATTCCGCGATAAGTATCTGCCATTCATTGAGGAAATGGAAGGCCCAAGGGGCCGCTACGTCTTGCTGTGAACGCGGATGTTAGCTCCATGTATATAGCCTTTCCTTCACTTACGATATTGGTCAAGGAACCACTTCGCCAGAGGAAGAACCGCATAGGTGTGCTTGTTGGGAAGCGGCAACTGTGCCCTTCCCTTGGAGCTACCAGCACGCCGACTGTGTTTCCACAGATCTCCAATTGGGAGACGACTAGGCTTCCGTCGACATCACCAAAAGGCATGACATCTTCCAGCTCGGCCTCCGGGTGCGGTTTGAATGTTCTGAGGTCCAAGAACCAAATACACGTCTCCGGAACCCTAGGACAACGGTCTAGCGGTGAGCAATACCAAGACTATTAATGTTAATAGGCGTACTGGCTATCCATGATGACAAGAAGGTTCTGCGAGGGATCTATCGCAACGGCTTGAATGACATGATGTGTGATAAACTGCCGTTTCCCTATCGGCGGCAATGAACCCAAGCCAGCCCTACGATGAGACGGTAGCTCCCATAGGTCCAGGTAGGTGGCGTTATGATATCGAGTAACTTGATACAAATAACCCCCGGAAGTTCCAAGGAATGAATTACCTGCGGGGGTCTTCTGATTACCCATGTAGACGGTATGTCGACCAGCCAGGGGGAGGGATAAGTGCGAGATAGTCAGTCCACCACTCATCCACGAATGGTTATAGTAAGCTAGTCTCTGGGCTAGCTCTCCGTGGGGTGCCTCGGATCGCCCGTCGATCAGCCCTGTCCTTGCGAGCTCCATCGTGTATCGGTGTTGGGACGCGTGAGGTCCATTCATCAGACTATGCGTCCCCTTTGATGCCTAAAGAGAATTATATGAGATCGGTGCACCTTGGAGCAATAAAAGAAAACGAACCATAGACCAACGAGCTAAAGACTTGCCGTCGAGGTGATCCCCAACCTGGAGGAGAACATCGGCCGGGAGTCTTGCTACTGAGTTTCTAGGATGGTACATTGCGAGCGGATCTGTAAGGTTAAAATTCTGTAATGACTGGGTCTCCAATCGAGGAGCTATATAAGCCCAAGAAATAATCTGGATTTGCCATGTTCAAGGCGGTGGCACAAGCACACGAGCGACGAAAGTCACAAAAACAATAATCATTGGCGACTGGTTACTTCCTGCATACGTTGATGGCAACGACGCCACTGCGCTTTGTGATAACCGGCTTGTCTATACAGCTTGGTATTCTTTGTATTTTTATCGCAGCCTCGAGGATTGCATCGTAGACGACTGGACTGAGAGTTATGGGGCGACGTAGCGACATTGCATTTGTATCTGGCCCGGCAGTGAAACAAATGGATAGGTTGAAGCTTCTGCCACAGTCACGGTGACAGCGCCCAACGTCGAGGTGCACTTGCCATATTGGGAGTGTCACTGCTTCCACGTCACCCCGTCACGTTTCTTCTGTTAGGCTGCTCATTCCCCCTCACAAGCGCATTTTCACTCTCCACCACACGACCATGTTCATCCTCAACTGGTTCTGGGACGTCCTTGCTCAGCTCGGTGAGTGCTTTTTGTCGGGATCGCATGTGCTGTTTGTCTTATTCGGTCTGTAGGCCTGCTCCACAAGAACGCCAAAATCCTGTTCTTAGGCTTGGATAATGCTGGAAAGACAGTGAGTTCATGCCGCTGCTCTGCACATGTCGCACATTTTGACGACTATCGCCAAGACTCTGCTTCATATGTTGAAAAATGATAGGCTCGCCACCTTGCAGCCCACCCTCCATCCTAGTAGGTTACCCCCTGCTCAGTCATTTGCCAATGTCAATGTCAATGCCTCGTAGCATCGGAGGAACTTGCCATCGGAAACGTCAAGTTCACCACGTATGACCTAGGTGGACATCAACAAGGTGAGTCCCTCTGTTACTGAGTATTCCACGTTCTCATATGGCTGTAGCTCGACGCCTGTGGCGTGACTACTTCCCGGAGGTCGACGGGATAGTCTTTCTCGTCGATAGCGCTGACTTTGAACGCTTTGCCGAGTCCAAAGCCGAACTCGACGCTCTCCTTTCGATTGAAGAGCTCTCCAAAGTGCCATTCTTGATCCTCGGTAACAAGATTGACGCACCCGGCGCCGTCAGCGAGGAGGAGCTGCGCCATCACCTTGGTCTCTATCAGACGACCGGCAAGGTATTGTCAACGATACCATTGGCTTTACAACGACTCATCATTTCTGATAGGGCAAGGTTCCATTGAATGATATCAGACCTATCGAAATCTTCATGTGCTCAGTTGTCCAACGACAAGGCTACGGCGAAGGTGAGCTTTTGTCTGCTCATAACCCCAGTACACGCGCTGAGAGAATTGCTCAGGCTTCCGATGGGTTTCACAATATGTAAGTTGACAATTGCTGCTACTTCGATTGTCTGTACTGACTACGTTCCATTAGATTTGAACGACATCATTGTGCTTCTGTAGATCATGGCAATCCTTTACCTTTACCTCTCCTTTACATTACCTCCATGAACGGTCATGTCGTAGTTAGGCGTATGCATGCTTTCAACACATTCAGCACCTCTAGACTCTAGTGGCATTGATAACGTGAAGTGGGTGTCAGGCCGCGTCTTCTCCCTTGTGTGCCTTCGCGCTCTGGTAGGAATCACCGACAACCCGAGGCTGGCCGCTGAAGATGTGTACCATCGTTTACATAAGCGCCGAGGCCCAACTTCAATTCATCAATGCCACTCAGCAGGCTATGTCACCAATCTTAATTTCCTGCAACGAGCATGTCGCATGTGCCTCGCGTACCAGGACTGCCTGGAATTCAGGTCCCTCGCCATTCTGAGCAAGAAATATGGCTCAAGCGACACGTAGCGAGGCTCTGTCAGCTGGACCACGACAGGTATTCATATCTTTGTGCGGGGTTTCGGGGGACTGCTATGGACGTTTGACTTCCGTAGATTTCCAGGGAGTCAACCCGTTAGCTTTGGAATGAGAGACCTGATGAAGCTGGAACGCCAGGAGTAAGCCTTACTCTCGTGCTGTAGCTTCATTGTCAATGAATACATGCTTCACAGTTACTGGGTCTGCGAAAAGTCGGACGGCATCCGGGTGCTCATGCTGATTCAAACGGACTTGCAAACAGGCGACCAGATGGTCTATCTGGTATATGACACGTCCTGGATCGAAGCTAAGGACGCCAACCTCACCTGGCTTTGTTAGATTGACCGCCATAACTCATACCGCCAACTAAATGGCCTCTACTTCCCACATTTCGAAGATCCTCGAAAACCACTTCGCGATACCCTAGTCGATGGTGAACTCGTATCAGACTACGATCCTCAAACGAGACAAGTACGCAGAACGAATGTATCCCCCGAGCGGTCGTCTGATGGGATAGCCAGGAAACACTCCGCTTGCTAGCCTTTGACTGCTTAGTAGTGAACGAGCAGAACGTAATGTCCAAGACACTGGATAAACGTTATGGGGTGCGTTTTCTACCCTCTCCAGATTCGTATTATTGACTTGCAAGTAAGAGGCTCCAAGAATGGTTCTACAAGCCATACGCCAAGATGATGAGAGACCATCCTCATATGGCTGCTAGTCAGCCTTTTCAGTAGGCCTCGTATTCGCCTCTGCTTCCGCGTTTTAACAATTCACTAGAATCAAGGTCAAGGAAATCAACTTTTCCTATTCTGTTGAGAAAGTATTCGCCCTCGATATCCCCGCTTTACAGCATGGAAATGATGGTCTAATCTATACGTGTGTCAACGCCCCATATTCCCCAGGAACTGATACCAACATGTAAGATGATCAGCTTTAATTCCCGCATCTCACTAACGGCGAACTCGTAGTCTGAAATGGAAACCTCCGTCCGAAAACTCTATAGACTTCAAGTTAGTGCTGCGATTCCCGCCGCTACCGGCGGACTCTCAGCAACCTGATTTCAACGCCAAACCTATCTTTGCACTACATGTATGGTGCGGTGGGGACCGAAGAGCGGCGAATTACGAACTATATGATACAATGCATGTGGAAGACGACGAATGGGAAAAGTAAGCAATAGAAACTTCATCCATCATTCCACACGCTTAATGTATTCCAGGATGAAGATGTCAGGTGAACAGATAGACGACCGCATCGTGGAAGTCCACTGGGATGCACATTCCTCCCATTGGCGAATGATGCGATTTAGAGACGATAAACCCCAAGGGAATCATCGCACCGTTGTGGAGAACATCATTCAAACTATCATTGACGGTGTGGAAAAAGAATCAGTGAGAGACGGTCTTAATGCTTCCTTCGGCTCCGATTTATCCATCTTCCCTAGCTGTTGGCAAGGTCAAATGCCATCCGAAGTGCGTGGAAGGCTCGACTTGGCCAGCCATCACAGCCCCAACAGGCGACCAATCAGCCTCCTGCTTCTCGACCCCCAGACAAGCAAAACCAGCGACCTGCTCCTCATCTTGAGCTTCGCTATGGTCCTTTGCAGACGTCGCGATATAGCAAAGTCAGTGGACCTCAGACCATTGCGGGTATGCAACGGTGATCTGGGCCTGGCACTCCCTTGCAGCGTTTGTAATTCGCGGCTTCAAAGTTGACGTCTACCGGAGTGCCGTGCCACCGCCCTATCGTCTTGTTTTCCATTCCTCTCCACTTGACGGCATTACAAACTTAGGGTGCAAACATGTGCAAGAGTTCACGTGGGCGACTGATCGCAGCGCCCTGCCGGGTTATCTTGTTGTTGTTATTTCGAGTCGTCGCGACGATGAGAACGTTGGTCATTCTTGTCTTTGTCTACATTCGAATTTGTACAGACAACAAGTATTTCGCGAAGCAGTGTACTAAATGAATAATGCATGTCTAGTCGTTACATTGATATGATCGGGATCGAAGGCGAAGTGCTGTAGAAGTGTATGATATATGTACAATCATGAATAAGTGAAGAATAAGCTGTACGCGTGAAGATAAGGTCGTCAAGTCGTCATATGTACATGAAAGCGAATGCACACAATAGAGATGTGGAGATCCAGTTACTAGTCTCGAGGGAAACTGGTCGTGACGTCGTGCAAATGCAAACGTAAGAAAATCAAAAACGTGTAAAAAGTAAGAGATGAATGAATATCAGAATCATAAATGGTAGATGGGC
The DNA here is from genome assembly GCA_017499575.1 of Sanguinoderma rugosum. NCBI lineage: Eukaryota > Fungi > Basidiomycota > Agaricomycetes > Polyporales > Polyporaceae > Sanguinoderma > Sanguinoderma rugosum. Next base: position 2,888,836 of record VTPW01000001.1, on the reverse strand, counting down.
GGGTAAATGCAATGTAAATGGAAGGCGGCGGAAAATGATGACAGCCAACAAAGCGAGAGCATGCATAACGACGGGTCCTTCGGTGTATTTTGAGGCGATGTGTGGAGTGTTGTTTAATGTAGAAGGGGCGTCTTCCCAGCTAGTTCAAGAAATCGAGGGCGCTGGATGAGAGGGGTGAAACGCTGAAGTCGGCGTACTGCCCGATAGGTTCATTGAAGAAGGAAGCATCGCCGAAGGAAAGGGATCGAAGGGGAGGAATGGGGCCTCTTCGCTGGAATCTTGGCAATGAGTTCTTTTCATTGGACTCTGGGTAACCCAGACTGAGGTCCGCGAAACCGCGACGTAATCCCTCAAGAGACGGGCCAACCCATTCCGGGCTGGATTCGACGGAAGAAGTTGAGCTTTCCGAGCCATGCCCACGACGTGGAGGGGTCTGCGGCGCAATACCCAATGCCGCGAATGAAGGAATCGGCAGAACGTGGCTGGCCTGACAAGATGGGTTAGCGCGTAGATCAAGGGGGCGTAAAAATTGTGTTTGTATTCACCTCTTCCGAGTTCGACGTTGCCCACGGTGAGGGCGTCGTCGGGCGCTCAACACTGGACTCCTGCTCGGGCGTCGCTGGGATCCCGATGCCGTTCCCTATGACATCGCCTAATGCTCCGTCAACGCGGTCGTCGGACTCCAGGTCCCGCTGTCCCCCAGAGACCCTCCACCACTCTATGTCTGCTAGGACTCTCCTGCTGCTCGTCTCTGAACCGGACGATCGCCTGTGCCCGTGGCCGTGAGCACGGGCCCCTGCTTGACTGGACGACAAGGAACTGGGGTAGGGCGACGAGCGAACGGAGGGAGAGGAAAAGGTACGACGGAGAGAAGGCATGGCTGAGGGCGGCGTCCAAGGAGTCGCGACTGCCTAGTGCAGTGCGTCGCTGGCGTTGAGGAGGGGGACAGGAAGGAGGGTGAGAGAGACGAAATTCGTCTGAGACTTTATATAAGAACCCTGATGTGACATTGTGAAAGTTGTCGACGGAGGGCGCGCGATCATCTATCAGAGTCCCATCAAGTTTGAGCTTGAATCCGAAAAATCATCTCAAAAATCTGCTGTCTCACTTTGCATTTCATAATCTCAAGGATTCGCCAGAATGCAGACAGCTCAGGTCATTCTGAACAAATGTCTCTCCTCCAATTTCACCGCAGCGCAGGGCGTCTACATTTCCATCACATCACAAGGCCAACTCCCATTGGTGCCGTGTCTCCCATGTGCGACGACAGTAGTGTGAATTCTTCAACCCTTACCACCGCTCTCAGGACGCGCTTTTCGGCTCGAAGGGAGCGTATCCACTGGGTTACTATCGATCCTCTGTCTGCATAAGTATCAGCGTCGATGAAGCCAAGCTTCGATGACTGCTCTCATCCGCGATATGGACATGCGGAAGCCCTTTAACTGATCCAAGCATAGCAAAGGCTTCGCGATGAGAAGCCCCCCTCAGCTGATCCGTGGACGCGTCGTTCTAGGTGTACGCCTGATGCTTCATCATTCAAAAGATGTCGGCGCGAAAAGACGCGTACCATCAATTAGCAAACGCGATTTTAGAAGCGAAGACGCAGAGCATTGGACACAAGCACACTGCAACCATGTATCGATGCTCTAGTTGTATGACTTTACCCAGGCAATTCCTCGGGTCCAGTTTGCAGAGGAAGCGGTAACCCACAAGGACCTTCTGCGCCTTTTGCGAGACCTCTGCATCTTCCCACCAACGTCAAGGGGCCCGCTGACCATGCTATCTTGTCGTTGTACTCTCCAGGGACTCCCGCTGGGAAATGCTCGTGTGGGTGTACCCCTTCTGATGACGCAAACAGGGCATCATGTATCATCGGTGGCGTGTAATCGCACCAGACAAGACGATATTTCCAATGAGACCTTGCAGGTAGAGTATTTAGTGCCTCTTGTAAGGCAATTTGAGGCGCAGGAAACGGTGATAATACGAGTCTTGGCCTGGTGGTGTTTGCGGGGAATGATGCATCTGAGATACCGCAAAAGCGGCGTTCCTTGTTGCATGGGACTCTTGACGACGGACTCACAAGGACCACGCGCGCAGGGAAAAGATGCAAAGTCCATTCAATTGTCGTGCTCCTTCTTGAACTTCTGAATAACGACGAAGCCTTGAGCTTCCGCCGCTGCGGCTTCCGTGCAATTACTCCGAGGGCCGGGCGCTTACTTCGCCTGAACCGGTAATATTAGTTCCATATATGGCAAGTCTAAAGGTGAATCAGGGGCGAAACAATGTGCTGTCCTTGCTGAATTCCCTGCATTTACAACATAATTTCTAACAAGAGAAGGTTGAGGATGCCGATCCAATACGAGTATATATCAGCTTACAGAATCATCCATCATGTAGACGCATCCAGTAGCCCACTCGACAGCCTCGAATAGCTGAGTCTAAATAGAATAGAGTGGCGGCCAGCGAGGTGATGCCGATGTCGATGATGCTCGCATTTGCGTTGTCGCGCGGCAGAGCTTGTACGCCTGAGGTTTCAATACTCTGCTCATTCAATCAGTCTCGCCACGAGGAAGACGCTGGACTTCGGCATCAGTCAGGCTACGCCTCAATCCCAGGAGCGTTCGTGATGTTGCGGATGTAGGGGGTGGCGATCACAGCGTTCTGATCTGTCTGTCAAAGCAGCAAAGAATAATATAGGATCCTCCATTGGTCGGCGAACAACATTCCCCAGTCGAAGCAATGTCTTGGTGCAGGAGAAAGTATTAGGCGGGGTGATTGAGGCCGTAAGATCTCACCTTTCCCACCAAAGACCGCGACGCCGTGTCATCACTGCTCTCGGCATCTGTCGACGGCGAAAATGCTTGCTGATTTGGATCATGAGATGCTTGAGAAGGTTGTAGTACGTCTTATCTGCGCAGTGATGACTAGAGATTTACTCAATCACTTGATTCTCGCGCCGTTCAACGTTCTTGAAGTCCATTACCGGGTAAACTGGATTGAGACTAGAAGTGGCCCTGGGTAGTGGTCAAGGACGAAGCAATCTGTGTCGTGTCAGAGACAATCTGCTCAGAATCATTCGACACGTCGACAGAATCGATGGGATTTCTGGAGCCTTGGTCCGAGCCGTGGTTCGACGTGTGTTAAAGCCACAGTCTGATGCGTACCAGGGCTGCGTCGGGTGTCATAGGTAAAGCGGGGCGAGCTGGCATCTGCTGGCATATAGTTCCGCCTCGAGGGTCGCCTCAACGATATTCAACATAGCCTCCGCCGTGAAGTGTGAAGTTTTGAAGGCAGGGTCACTACGGAGCGGGGTCGCTTGAAGGTCAAAATGATAATAGTGAGGGTGCTCTATATTGTATCTGGTGACTTTGAGCTCAAGCCTGGTGGTGGAGGAGAGAAGAGGGAGAGATCGCTGTGAAGAGTGCTTACTTTGCTTATCTTATCACCCTGACCCATTTGCCTGATACCACCATCACCACCATGCGGCCCTTCAGACATCCCGAGCAATCACGGCAAACACGCACCAGACGCCTTCACCTGCGATCACCATCACCATCACCGGCACCACCCCTTTGCACCCGCACTTGACCGCACTCTAAATAGCAGCATCCGGATTCCAGAACCATGGCAGGCCTACCAACGATCTACTACGGCGCCGTCGTCAACCCCCAGTCGCTCACATCCTATCAGGCGCTACCGCGCTGTCTCCTTGCGGTGTCGTCGGAAGGAACGATTGATTGGATTGTTGATGATGTGGAGGATTCGATGGTGCAGGAGGTGATGTCACAGAAGGGATGTGTGGATGCTGAGGTGGTTCCTCTGCGGGAGGGCGAGTTCCTGATGCCAGGCTTCGTGGATACACATACCGTATGTTCTATCTATCACTATCAAAGTGAAGTATAGGAACTGACATGAACACGGTGCCCATAGCATGCGCCTCAAGTTCCGAACATGGGGAGGTTTGCGCCACCTTCTCATCATTCATATATGCAATGAGGCTAATATATGCTTTGCACTCAGCGGTCAGCAATACGAGCTACTAGATTGGCTCGACAATGTGACCTTCCCCATGGAAGCCAATTTCGCCGATGTCGAATTTGCTCGCGAGACCTACGTTGAAGTGGTCCGGCGGGTAATAAACTGCGGGGTATGCCTGTCCTCTGGTATTCGCTTCCGGGTTAAAGGCTGAAGTGCGGTCGACAGACAACAACGTGTTGCTATTACGGTACGCTGCATGTGGAGGCCACCAAGATACTCGCAGAGATAATACACGTTAAAGGTATGCTCTGCTTAACCCGAATAGCTCGGACATGATCACCCAACATAAGCATCTACAGGTCAACGGGCGTATGTTGGTGTACGTACTCATGCTTGACTCGTGAGTTTGATGATGAACTGAATGCGACCACAGAAATGCAACATGGACCGTAATTCTCCCGATTACTACGTCGAGCCTTCCCCCGAAGCTTCCGTCGCGGGCACACGGGAACTCATCTCCTACATCCGCTCACTCCCACCCTCCCCTCACACCACAACCCCCCTCGTACACCCAATCCTCACCCCCCGCTTCGCCATCTCCTGCACCTCCCCCCTCCTCTCGTCGCTCCAATCCCTCGCCCTCTCCGACCCCGCCCTCGCCATCCAGACCCACATCTCCGAGAACCCCTCCGAAATCGCCTTCACGCTCTCCCTCTTCCCCAACGCCTCCTCATACGCACAGGTCTACGACTCGTTCTCTCTCCTGCGCGAGAACACGATCCTCGCGCATGCGGTGCACTTGCAGGACGATGAGAAGCAGCTGATCAAGGAGAGGAAGGCGGGGATAAGCCATTGCCCAACGAGTAACTTCAATCTGAGCAGCGGTGTGGCTCCTGTCGGGGACCTCCTGGATCGAGGGATCAAAGTAGGGTTGGGGACGGATGTGTCGGGCGGATTCTCCCCTTCGATATTGACCGCGGTGCAACACGCGAGCATTGCATCAAAGGTCATCGCTATGAACGCGCGAGATACCCCCGCCGTCAAGGACGGAACCTTCGCCAACCGCGCTCTCACAATCCCGACGCTGCTCTACCTCGCTACCATGGGCGGCGCCGAGGTCTGCTGCCTCGACAAGCAAATCGGCAACTTCTCCGTCGGCAAGAGCTTCGACGCCCTCATCATCAACATCAGGAAGGACAACGCTAACCCTGCTGCAGTCTGGGGGGTGCCGCATTCCACCCCGAAAGGCGGGGATCATACGAAGCCAAAGTCGAAGAAGGAGGAATTGGACGGGTGGCTGGAGAAATTCCTGTTCTGCGGCGACGATCGCAATATTCGGAGGGTCTATGTGCAAGGAAGGCTAATTGGTGGGACTGCGTTCTCGGGCTAGATAGACTTTTAGCCGTTTAGACGTTCGCATAGTGACGCGTTGGGTTGTCATGCTGGTTCTTTGGGCTTAGTTGGGGAGCTTGCTCCCCTATTTATCTGCGTGGGGGGTCCAAAATACGTAGTGGCTGTGCATGCGCGTGCGTGAGAAACGACCACCCCGTGAGTAAAACGGTCACCCCGTGAGAATATGCGTTGCTCTGTTGGCTTGCGCGCGAGGCGCTTGCTGCGAGCTGACTTTCAAAATGGTCACCCCGTGGGAGAATGCGTGCAACACTTGCGCGTTGCGCTTCTTGCCAGCTGACTTTGAAAACTCCAGAACCTTCAACCTTCTGCAGCGCTTTGAACGCGGTTACTGAGCCAACCGGAAATCAGTTATTTATCTAGAAAGTTGAATTCTGGATTGTGAAAGATGAAGTACACAAGCCAATGTATCAATGGACAAGAGTGATAATTAGGTTTGCATGCCTGAGTAGATATTGAGCAATTACTTCACCAACCATTTCCTTGCCATTCACAGTTCACGATTATGGGAACCTGCCACTAAAGAAGACTCTTAGTATAGTGTATAGATTGGTGCTGCTCGGAGTAATCAGAATCAGATACCAGTTAAGGAATTGTTAAGAGATTGCCCCAAACCTGTTCCTGATGAGCCCCTAAGGGGCTATAGGGTCGTACCTACAAGTGTAAATTCTTCTTTCTACTGCTGAGTCTCGTTTAGGATCAAGTAGCTGGAGCCAATACTAACTAGCCAACCATTCATAAGAATGGATCTAGCAGTACATATGGTATATGAAGTAAATCTGCTACAGATGTAGCTTTTGAAGAATAAGAGCAGGTGTAGTGCCATATGAGCCCTGTGCCTCTTATCATCATTCCATACAGGTAATAAATATGCAAAATAGCACACTGCACTGTTTCTATCGAATTCTGACGGTCTTCAGAGCGTTCAAACATCTGACAGTCAGTATAACACGCTATCTCCTCATACCCCTAAGGGGTAAGGGGTTTTACTGGTTATATATCAAAGAAATCCAAGTAAACATGTAGAAGATACAAAGTTGGCTTCTATGCAGGAGTAAATGTACCTCTAGAGCTCAGGAAATAGTACAGGATGGATCAGCAATAGTTGTGCTAGACATCATACATGAATTGCTGAGCTTGTGCCTGTCAGAAACCATCAATTATCATCACTGGGTGTGCCCTTCAGATTACCTTGACATCTACCCACCCGACCAGGTATCAACTGGTCTTATACTCATGTCCCTATTCATGAAGCAAATATAAATCAATTCTTATAAAGCATCAAACTAACACTCTGATTAGGCGAGCCCGCATGAATTAGGTGGGAATTCCCACATAAAAACATATTGTACTTTGGCTCTTCCGTCCATTAGATCTATAGCGTTGCTAGGATGGTGGTATCTAATTTACAATAATGTACACTGCGCTCCTCATAGTCATATATCAATGGTGGTCTTTGTGGTGAAGTCCTCGGGTGGAACATCTTTGAAATGTCCAAACTCCCATTTGAAACAATCCTGCACTCGTGGATCAGTATCCGATAGCGATGCATACTCAAGAGGATACTCACCGTACAATCAACCTCTTCCTTCGCGCGTGGCACATCTCGAAGTCGAGGGGGAGGGGGAGGGGGAGGGCGCTCTCCAGCGTCAGAGCCGTTGTGCTTCTTGCCGCCCCAACCCCACCAGAACTTCTTGACCCAACGGAAAACGCCAGTAATCTTAGGCATCTCCGTCTCAGACGCTGCCTCCCCTTCAGCATCTTCATCAGGCCATCCGTCTTCCCAACCAAGAACCTTCTCAACAACTTCCCTTATAACATGCTTCCGTATATCTACCCTCCACCCCAACACACCCACCGTATCATACACGATACTCTTCCCCAAATGGCACCGCGTCTCTAACGCATACCCGCCTTGCGCACAAGGGGAGAGCGGACCGGTACACGTACCCTGCGGAATCGGGTCGGCGGTGTGGTAAATGTGGGTGACGGGAAGAGGCACAGTGCTGGGGGTTCGTCTCCGCGGTATGTTAGGGAGTAGGGATGCAGTGGGGGAAGGGGGAGATGTGGAGTTGGGGGAGGACACGGGGGGTGGGAGGGGGAGATGTAATCGTTGGGCAGCGAGCCGTTCGCCCGGCGCCTCGAACGCGATAGCCGGGAGGCCGAATGTTGCGCCGAGGAGAGAGGCTAGCGATCCACCCAGTGAGTGACCCACCAGCCAGATATTGGCGGATGGGTAGAGGAACGTGAGATCCATGACAAGTTTCTATCCGTGCGTAAGAATCGCGTGAACAATGTTCATCAATAGATGGTAACTTACGACACCAGTTGTGTAGAACAAACTGTCTTGGATGAGTGCATCGGAGAGACAGGTATCGTCGCACTTCCAATGGTTGGCGTAGCAATCACACACGGTTCGGAATACCCAAGAGAAGTCGACTCGGGCGCAACAGCAGGAAAACAGCAGCTATACGTATATGGGTAGGTGAGGCGATGAGGTTAATCAAGCTCTGTGGTGAGGGAACGCACGTTGTCGTTGAATTTATCTTTCTTGGAAGTTGGGCCTTGTATCGTGGTCCCCTTGATTGATAGGACGACCGTTGAGTTATCTGAAGAGAGGAAGACGTTGCCCCTGAAGCCGTTTGCATGGTCCTCCCAGCCGAACGGGAAGCTCTGATATATCGCAAAGTTGAGAGTTAGGAGTTTGGCAGAAGTGAGAATGAAAGATAAGGCGTACAGTGTTCCAAGCTGTGTCTACATCGTACCAATTCTTCTGGCCAGGCAATGCATATGCATTCCCCGCCATCCTCGCCAGCTGCTCGATCGTATGTCGATCTTCGATATCCGGAGCCAGGACTTCCTTCTCGTACCATTCCAGAGGCTCTGACTGGCCATATCGCAGAGACCGTATGCGCGCGCGGTCGAGTGCTGCGGGATCCCGAGGGCGGTATACTGTTGTGGGTCTGGCTAGCAGGGACTGCGATATGGGTGTCGGGGTGGGATACTGGTCGAGGAGGAGGGGGTGCTGGATATTGAAGTGGACATGGCGCGCATCTGCTGCGGAGGTGAGGATGAGGAGGGAGAGGAAGAGTGCTGGAAGCATCAAACGGACAACAGCCGGAGTTGGTAATATATATTTACTGACGGGAAATGCTAGTGAGTGGGATATTATAGACAGCACTTTCATCGGGCGTCTTAGCTCAGCTGGGAGAGCAACAGACTGAAGATCTGGAGGTCCCGTGTTCAATCCACGGAGATGCCATCTTTTTGCTGCTGCGCCTTGGGTGAAGCACGTGCGTGATTCATGTCGACAGAGGCAGACTCGGGCCAACAGCTTCTTCTCATCATCAACCACGCTGAGCTCACCCCCGAGCTCGTTATCCTTCACGACCGCCACGACTCTTTTTTGTCCTCCATGTCATGAACCATTACCTCGATGTCAACCTCGACTCCCTTCCCCCTCCGTCTCGTTTTCGTCGACCATGGTCTCCAGACCCTTACGATCCTCTTCCTCCAGCTTCTTCGCATCTTAACGCTAATCGTCGGGAACCTTCCGACGCATCCATCGAGGCCCTCGACCTTGCTGACTACGCGCGCACCCTCCAACAGCCTCACCAACCGTACCCAGCATTCTATCCACCATCTCCCCATGCACTTGCCAGCAGAACAGACTCTCCTTCATTACCCTCGCTGACATCCAGAGTCGGCACCCTTTCCTCCAACTCTCGCACGCACGAGTCCTCTTCATCGCGATACCCGACACGAAGACCATTCTCGCTGCCATCCGCCCCTTCGCCTCATCATCGCCAATCCCCTCTCTACGCTTCCCAGCGGCCTATTCAGTTCCCGGATGACCCGAATGGCCAATATTCACCGCACATCAACCCATCATCAGCAGAAATAGACATCTCTCAGTTCCCTAGATGGTCCCGGCAATGGTACAATTCGAAGCCCCGCAACAAGTCCCCGCTGGACGATGGATATGACTTGCCAGAACCCTTGCCATACAGAAACGATCGTGATCGTGATCCTTTTGACCCGTCTAATACACCATCCCATTCATCTTACAACCCGTACAGAGGGGATTCCCCTTCCGGCCCCCCTTCGACTTCATTCGGCCATCAGTCATCCCGCGACCTCTTGCCATGGTCTGGAGACCCTCCGTCATACGATCTCCCACTCGACTCCTCGATCAAAGAGGAACGAATGCGTATGCTGGAACGGGAGTTTGGCGACAACCCGAAGCGTCCGAAATTCAAGGACCCCAAGGGCAAGGGCAAGATGGATCCTGCGTTTCTAGATGACGAAGGTAGACCGATTGTCGGGACGGTGGATGAGAAGGGGAATCTCGTTACTCAAGGTCCGAGAAAGAGAATCGCTATCAGGGCGTTACAGATAATCCTTGCATTGGGCGCGGCCATTCCAGCGTTATACGCTGCCCTCGTGAGTCTTGTGTTTGCTTCACCTGTCAGTCTCCCTAAATAAGACGACGCTGCTTGTAGGCAATCAAACCCAATCCACCCGCCCCTCCGTCCAATACCGCCCCCGTCTACGTCCTCTACGTCCTCTCTGTCCTCACTACTCTTCTCCTCATCTACCTCTTTGTCCTTCGACCTTGTTGCTTCAGACGCAAGCTTCCCTCAGCGGGCATGGGCCAAGGTATGGGCCCGCCAGGCATGATGGTCCTTCCGGTAAATCAGCTTCCCGGTGGCAAGGGAAAGAAGAACAAGCAGAAAGGCAAGGGCGGGAAGAAGGGCAAGAAGGGCTACGGCCCGCCGCAAGTGCAAGACGTCCAAGTCAACCTCATCGTCGACCCCAGCGCTCTCGCTCCCCCGGATATCTCGTCCTCTGAATCCGACTCGGAGTCCCGAGACGATTCGTACGAGTTTCCTGGCGGGTACGACAGCCAAAGGCGCCGCGAACGCAATCGCGCGAGGGCGAAAAGGCAGAAGAGGCGCTCGATATTCACGGGGCTGGCGATGGAGGAGCACTGGCTCGCTGCGCGCAAATACGTCAAGCGGCTGGCGGTCATGGATGGGCTCCTGGTGCTTTTGTGGGCTGCGGAGTTCGTTTTCCTGTTGAGTGGGGTCGGGCAGACTGCGAGTACCGGAGAGGATGGGAAGGAGGTGAAGAAGGGGTGTCCGAGTGGGGGCTTTGAGGGGTGGTGCGATGCGTATAATACATCGCTGGCAGCTGCGTGTCTACTGGCGGTGTGCTCCGGCGTGAGCCTGTTCTTTGGTGTGAAGGATCTGGGAGCGAGCAAGGTCTCTCCGAGAAGTCGGATGTGAGCTTACCTCGTGAACTTGCCTCCTTCCTTGTTGCATTGGTGACTTGCATGGACTTCGTTGTGCTGTTCGAACGGTCTTTGGGGGTTGCGGTCATTCGACGCGGACAGACGGTTATATCATCTTTCTTATCTTTATTTATCTAGTATATTGACGCACTTACTATCATCACGACACGACACGACCACGAACAACACTGCTTTTGTAGCTAATACGGTATTTGATTTGATCAATTCAAGTAGCAACCTGGTAGCAACCTACTTTCTCTCTACCAATTTCTACCACGAACATTTGAACGCTGAACACGATTGCGTTGCGTTGAAAGACTAGCTTTTGAGTAGTGAGGTGATATACATATTCTACTTTGTACTTTGTCCTGAAATTTGTGTTACATTATGAATAGTGGTGATGATGACGCTTCTTCCCCGGTCTTCCCTGCACACAGCTTCCCCGCATTACCCCTGTTCACATACTCTGCTCTTATTTATGGTTTCCCTCCGATCTCTTCTTGGCTGCTATCCACTCCCGGATGAATGTACTACTCATTTTCGTCTGCTTCAGCATCTCGATATCGTCGTGCTCCAGCTTGGCGTCGCTCGATGAGATCACGTCGATCACGAAGGTTTGAAGCGCGGGGAGGGAGTGTGCCTCTCGGTGTTTGGCAACTACGAGAGTGTCAGCTACGTACTAGCGTAGGGGGGAGGAGGAGGAGGGAAGAGGGAGAGATGTAGATACTTACTAGCAGCAGCACCGCCCAGCGTCTCCTTGCTCACCACGAGTCCCTGGACGTTGGGGTCCCACCCGGTTGGGCCATACACATCGTTAATCGGTACGACGTCGTAGTGGATACGGGGATTGAAGAGGCGGAGGAATTTGAGGATGCGGGATATGCGGACAGGAAGAGGTTGGAGGAGGTCCTTATTGGACTTGGAGCCCAGTAATGCATCGTCTGGATGGTTGTATTATCTGAATGTCAGGACTATTGTGTATGATGAGAGGGAATACGAACCTGTTACGCCAGCAATGAGTTTCTCGGACGCGATCCACGCCCCCATGCTGAGTAGAATCTTGTGTCCGGCGTGGAGATGGTCAAATGTACCGCCAAGCGCAACTACGGGGTACGTTGGAGGATATAGTTTGTGGTTATGGGTAGCATTTTCGGTGCCATTGGACACGACGGGGGAACCGGGATGAGAGAACGGATCCCGGGGAAGGTAAATATGGGGCAGAGAGCCCAGGGATGGGGGGAGGTGCGCAGTTATGAGATCTATTAATTCCTTCATTCAGTTTCCCTGTCCGTCGCTGGTAACGAGGAGACTGACCGCCCTGGACAAGATATACCGCCTCCATCTCCGCTAGAACGTCCTCCCCTATTTCCTCGTCGCTCGCCTTCAGCAGCACGTCTACGTCCATCAGCACCCTGTCGGCATCCTGTGCTATTTTCGTCGCCTGCACGTACACGAAGGTGAGGATGCACTGGACCGCGTCCCACGACTCCGTGTGCGAGATGGCGCCGTCCTTGAAGAGCGGGGAGAATAGGATGATGAGGAGCCGCTCCTTGGTGGACGCGGCGGAGTCGGATATGAGGGTGGAGAGGAAGTGCGGGGTGGAGAGGTTGGGGAGGCGCGCGAAGAGGAGCGAGTTGGTGTACAGCGGCGGCGTGCTCATCGTGCGTCTGGCAAATCGTGGTAGGTGTAATTGGATTGTGGGGAGAGAGGCTGTCGGGAATGGGGTAGCCGAACTGTGAGGGTAGGCTCGATCAGATTAGATTCTTCACGGAGTTTCAACTCTGGACTCGACGATGATGATGAAATGGTAGAATATTGTGTCAGTATGTACGAATTGTCTAGATATTCCATGCTGGTATGTACTCTATAATATATCTATAATACGGGGGATGGTATATATTTACGGTGAGATGGTGTCAGTGGGTTTACTTTCAGACGTGACTTCAAATATAATCTTGCCGGTGGCATCCCACAACTGAGCTCCGTTCTCTCGGTCAACGAAGAGCAGCTCGTCAGCCGCAATAGGATCTTTTGGAAGTGACCACCACTCTACAGCCACTCATCAACCATTGAACCAACTCCGGGAACCAAAATAACACTCACTAGCGTACTTCTCTGCCTGGAAGTGATTGTACAACATATCGAACACGAGGAGAGACGCGCCACTCCGTACTGGGTCCGATCCTAAGGGAGTGTAGGCAGTGGTCGGTATCTCCAGTATGCTGTCACGATAGGGTTCCGTGCGGTCGTATAGTTTTCCAGATGGGCGGCGCATGGTATACCTGCCAATACAGCAAAGGGATTGATGGGAGGCTTCGATTCTAGACAAACGTTATCGCTTACCTCTTGGAGAAGTCCTCTTGCCTACCCTTACTTCTATCTGCCGTATAGTGCACGGCGTATTGTTTAGGGAACCACAGCCACCCTTCCCATTCGCCCTCTCGCAATTCGACACCGTACTCCTTCCCTTCATCTGAGAACGTTGGGTGAGAAACCCAGTTACTTGCATGTTCAGCGAAAAAGGTGGCTAGATTAGAGCGAGGTGGGTCCAATTCAGATGAGTCCGAACTAAAGGAAGTCGAAGGAATGTTGACGGCAGATACAGCAAGCCAATGTCCAGGGTTCTCGGTAGCGAATACGCCGCTTGCGATGCTTGAGAAATGGATCCGACTGTGGACGATCCCAGGGAATCGAAGAAAGGTAAGTTTGGTCTTCGCTAAAGCGAAATGCGAGTATTCGCACTCCTCTGTGTAAGGTAATCAATTGAATGTCAAACTAGAGCATAGAAGATTACGCACCAGTATCGGTGCTAACCCAAGGGAGGTCCATGTAACTCTCATATGTTTTGAGGTTAGGGAAGTCCATGAACGCGCTGACGACATGTTCTTTATTCTTGAAGAAAGCCATGTGCCCGGGGAAGAACAGAAGGATGTCACCACCATCAATAGGAGGCCCTGGAAAGAGAAAGTCGAATTCGGAGGCGATGTCCCAAGGAAAGTTACGTTCAAACGAGCCAAGAATAGTATCCATATCGCACCAACCCCAGATAGGTGTCTCGGGGTTTATCCATTTCGCGAAGACAGCAGCTCGAAAGGGTCTGAAGTATGAATTGACCTGCAGCCAAATGTCAATGAAGATAGAGGATACTTGGTGGTGAATATGCACGTACCCGATCTCCCGGGGCCCTCTCATGTAGTTTACTAACCAATTGCTGTCTTTGCGTAGTCGAGCAGCCGCCCCACCGTTTGCACAGAAAGTCGGCATGCAACTTCCAGTATTCTTCAAACGATAGACACACTTGCCGCATGTTCTTCACGTGTGAGGGCTCGCATGACGGAGTACCGACGCGATGGCGGTCGTATTTGATGAAAAGAAGGTCAATCGAGGGGTTGGCAGCGACAGAAGCGAAGAAATTGGGAAGATAGATGGGTTCTTTGTTATCGGGTGAAGGGTTCCATATCGCAATGATGGTGAGCTTTGGAGGAGGTGAAAGATAGGGAATAATCGGTTTCTTTTTGGGTACCTTATGTTTCTTTCGTCGCGGTATATCTGGCACCAGTGTTGGTAATGCTGGCGATAGTGTCGGTGGTATAGCCTGCGTGTGTCAGCAAGGCAACTCTTCACATCAGTGACATGTGCACATACCGTGGACCCCAGGTCATCTTGTATATCAACGTGTACATCCTTTGGCACCCATGCTTCCTCAACGCCGTCGGTGAATGGGACTAGTTCATTGGCCCCAGTGGTAGTCCTTACAAGAACATAGTAGAATGTGGCTCCAATGAATATACTGGCAAACGAGAGTGTGAGACGGAGGGTCGTGATACGAGTCATCCCCAGGCGAGGAGGGTTCGGGGAAGGTGGTGGTTGCTCGCCAAGAGGTGTTGGTCTCGACGCGTTTATTTCATCATATCATAAATTACAATAGCTCCCTAGCTCCCTTCTTGATAAGACTATTCGGCCCTGCCGTTGGCCGCTCTGGCGGACAAAAGCTGAGCGCTGTCCGCTACGTTGACCATCCCCAATGTAGATTTATCTTGTCTGTGCGCCGTTTGTCGAGACGAGATGTCCGGCCAGCGAGAGAGTAATTCCAATAGGAAAAAGTTGAACGGCCCGACGATCGTCGCGTCCCTAATGTCACGGTCACTAGTCACGCGTTCACGAGCAATCGGGTCACGCCTGTCACGCAGTCACACCTCGGAGTGGTGACATGCGTGACTTGCATGTTTTCTCCTTCCAGTGGCTTGATTTCCTCAAGTCATTATTGCGATCAAGCATATGGCGACATCACATTCCTTTCTTCCTGATCATCTCACCGCAGCTACGCCGAAACGAGTGGCCAGTCCTCCTCCTCAGCTTCCGCTCCCTCAATCTCTTACCGGAACCAGCGGCAGTGCACCATCATCTCCCCGTCAGTCCACCAATGCGGCCACTGCTCTGAACCGGCACAGCAACCACTTTATAACATCTCTTCCGCCATCACCGCGCACCTTACCTTCCGACTCCCAGCCTTTTTCCTCGTATCTTCCGTCCAACGCCATGCAGCACGCGGGTTCTACTCATGCAGGCGGCATCCAGCCCTCAGCAGCTTTTTTTCGACCGGCACGGCCTGACCAGCAGCAACATCGCTATTCTGTAACGGAGTCGCTCTATCGTTCGTCGCAAGATGCGCACACAGCTGATGGATACCAACTGGGCGACCTCGCGACGAAAAGACTTTCGACGAGTAGCTCCGATGCGGGTCAACCTGATTCGACGGTGGAGGGGCTTGGGCAGATGCAGTTCTCTACGCTGAAGAGGTTGAAGCAGAGTCGCGAACCGCTCCTACCTATCGCAGGCAAACCGAATCAGTCGGCGGCGCCTCGCATATCTATGAGCGAAGAGCAGGCGGGTCGAGGAAGTAAAGTGCGAAGCAGCCTTGAGAGAGTATTCAGCCTTCGTCGCGGTATGAGCTTTGAGTCTATTCGCAAATCCACGAGTTCTCGTCCGGCTGCTTCAGAAGGAAGACAGACGTTCGAGGGCAAACTCCCTGATGAAGAACGTGGATTTTACAATCCGCCTCGAGGAAAACAGTCGGTTTCTCCAGGCACTTTCGGTCACTCCTTCAACCCCTCCCCGTCCATATCACCTGATCCATCGTTCTTCCCTATACCTCCCCAGCGCGATCCCCCACTTTACGACACCCCCATCCTCGACCCTGTTTCTGGTAAACCATTGCGAAATTACCAACGTCATCCCTCACGAAACCGATTCTTCCTGCGCGGGCGTCTGCTGACTGGCGGCGACTCGCCTTGGGCATTTGTAGCATCGTTCACACTGCTTCTTACTGTCGGTGGGGTTTGGTTAGGTACTACTTGCGTATATTGGTGGCAGAATCAGAGTCCAGCACTTGCCGCCGTTGGTATCTATCTGACACTTGTATCAATTACGACCATGCTGTCCACGGTAAGTCCTCGAGGGACTCGTTTGTGTTTTGCCGCTCATTTCGGTGAATACGTACTAGGCTTTCACCGATCCCGGAATTTTGCCTCGTAATCTCGACCTCGATCCACCATATCCGGCTACCTCTCCCTCAGATGGCGGTGTGCGAGCACCTATGCCCAGAGATCTCAAAGTTCGCTCCGATGTGTGAGTTCGCCGCCGGTTTGTTGTTCCCAGCTTCACTTAAGCTCTTGATTCCTACAGCGTCCGGGTGAAGTACTGCCCTACTTGTAAAATATACCGTCCGCCACGGTCCAGCCATTGCAAGATGGTGAGTCCTTCCAAATTCATCTATAGCGATTGGTTGGCGTTCTAACACCGTCTGGCCAGTGTGATAATTGTGTGGACGGTTGCGACCACCATTGTCAGTGGGTCAATAACTGCGTTGGGCGCCGGAACTATACATCATTCTTCGCCCTTCTTCTATCTGCGGTTAGTTTCCGTTCTAGCTATATCCCCGTGCAAATCCAACTAAAAATGGCTTTAAGACCCTCACTCTCATTTTGATTATTGTGACATCGGCCTTGCACCTTTGGTGGCTGACACAACGAGAGCATCTGGACTTTAGACACGCGCTGAACAGAGGGGCCGGTAGTGCTGTGGTCTTCTGCCTTTCTATCGCGATTATCTGGCCGGTGGCAGCACTGCTGAGCTATCATCTTCGGGTACGTCTCATGTTCACACAGATGCATGTTAAGCTCACGGGGTTCTCAGCTCTTGTTACTAAATATCACGACGATAGAGCAGGTGAACTAAATGGATCCTTTTGGCATCTTCCCTTTTATCCGTTTCCCCTGCCGCTATTTTCATCTTTCCGTCTTCCTGATAGGACTTATGGACACTGAATAAAATACTGACGGATAAATTCTTTGATTCTTTCTTACAGATACGCAACCAAGCACACAAAACCCTTGTTCCTGACGTTGCGCCACCGAATCCTTTTACTCACGGAAGCTGGAGAAGGAACTTTGTGGCAATTCTCTGCCGACCCGCTGGCTATTCGTGGCTGAATGGACCAGGCATTGCAACCGAGGACAAGAGAGATATCAACCCTGGGCTCGACGGGGAAGGTGTCTGGGATGGGCCTCGTACTTCGTAGATCATTATTCGATATTTGACTCGCCTTCTATTACTTTCAATGGGCGCAAGGTTACATACATCCTTATATTCGCAGTGGCATTATATTATAGTATTTACATCTGGATTTTTGTTATCGATCAAATTGCATTCGTTTTGAACCGACTTCCCTAGGGTTACATGGGAAGCGTTCTTCTCAGAAAGTTGCTATCACTGCGGCTCCACTGCCATGAGGGTCGTTGTAAGTACGTGTCACGAGATGAGAACGGTGCCTGGCGAGAGAAGCGCGGGTTTAAACATTTATGAATGCGGCAAGAGAGAAATAGAGCGCTCATTATAGCGAGTGCACACCGTGACCGGGCGCAACGCAGTGATTGTTCTACTCGATTATAGAGCTCGGAAGGAGTATGAAATGCTTAACTTCCCGCCGGAATGCCATACATACCCCTGTGACGCAGTGGGTGCCTCGAAATCCGTCCCTAGTGATTAGTGATTGCCAGTCTAGGGTTCCTGTGACGCAGCGATCAAGGTTCACAGAGAATTTGTGAGATGACTGTCAGCATCGAGGGCTGGAATACTGCGATGGATATGTGTCTTGTTTGAGGACAAGGCCGGACGCTGGTGGTGCAAATAACGGACCGTCGTGGAGCAACAACGCGAGCAGACGTGCCTGAGGGAGAGTATGTCGAGTACGGTGAATCGCGGAGGTTGTAATCAATTCGGAGATTGAAAATAAGGGCCGGCATGGGCGCACTCCGAGGGGTAGTGAACATCCGGCATCTCTTCCTCGTCTCTCACAACGAGCGTTCCACGAAAGTCGTCGATCCGCAAGGTGGCAGGTCCGTCGTTTATTAAAGCCAAGTCTGAACTGAGAAGTAGATTGCGAGGCAGGAAGTAATTGGTAAATAGTAAAACTGAGGATTATCCAACGGTTTAGTCAGCTTTATATCCAAGCATAAACTGTTTGACTAGGGATCGAGAATCGATTGTCGGAGGAGGAACGCACAAACAAACATGGCATCTCCCCCGGACGGACAAGCGTCTCCTTCTTCGCCCAAATCCACCACCCAGCCGTTGCCGCAGTCTCTGCCGTCTGCTACTCCGCAACCTCTGTCTGCCCAGCCGACCCCCGTTGCCAACAAGCCGACAACAAACGCTGACAAGAAACCGCGGCAACGAAAGCGAACACTAGCTGCCGAACCAAAGCCCCGACATCCCTCTTCTCAAGGTCAGCTTCGTTCCTTTATTTTCTCAAAATTCACCTTGTCCGCCTCCGCTCATCTGCTTTACCCGTTTGCCTGCTTCCTGTCTTTGTTTGTCCAATGCAGTCGCCCAGGCACCCCCTCTGCCAATTCCAACTTCTGTTCTCCAACCGTATCCTGGTCCTGCCATTTTCATGAATCCCCCATACCCCGTAAACGGTCCCCCGTATTCGCAACAGGGTCAGTACCCACAGCAGCCACAACAAGGCCAGCCCAACGCAGCAAGCCCCCCTCCGATGGCCCAAGCACAGTACAGTTATGCTATACATCCCGCGTCGTACGGGCATCCACCCGCGTACGGCTACACCCAAATTCCACACCCACAGATGGCGGTCGTATATGCGCACCCACCACACGAGCAGCCTCAAGTGCAGCAGCCAAGTCCGCAGGCAACGTCGTCGGGTTCCAAACGTAAGAGGAAAGGCGGTGGTAGGGGTTCAGACAAACCCTCTGATGATGAGGCAGGCGCATCGGGCAGCGAGTTCGCTCGCGCTCATAGTGCCCAGCCACACCCAACAGCACAGACTCCGGTTGATCTCAAGAAGCGAACTAAAACACAGCGTGCATGCGATAGCTGTCGCGCGCGTAAAATTAGGTTCGTCTGTGCCCTCCATAAATGCGCGGCAAATTGATCATTCCTTCCATAGATGTGATGTTATCACCGACGTGGTCTGTGGTTTGTCCGCTATACCGGGCATTGGGCTCATTGGACATATATTGTCAGGACCCGCCGGTCTGCCAACACTGCAAGCAGTATGGCTTTGAATGTACATTCTTTCTGCCCATCACGGAGACCCGTTTCAAGAAGAAGAAGCTCGAGGAAGAGGGCGCTGATAAAGAGAAGTCGGAACCAGTCCGCGCGGCTTCTTCTCAGGCAGACTCTCACCCAAGACATGATATTGGGGTGCTAGGTGAGTTTGGTTCCTTCTGATCGTTCCACAAAGATCTTTGGTTCAGACTGATGAGACGGTGCAGGGCCTACCTCACCCGCCCACCTATTGCACTCGCAAGCTACGATCTCCTCGCGCATATATGAGTCTTACGATCAAAGATACCAACATACATGGGAAGTCACCAAAACGGGAGATGGCCTTATCCAGATCCAGAAGCCGAGCAACGAGGAACATAAGCAAGCAATTTCCAAACCCGTCGATCTACACATCGAGCGCGATGTTGTCGAACAACTGGTTAACGCCTACTTTGCTGATGTTGCCCCCATTTTACCCGTTGTGACGAAGGCAGAGTTTTTGGCGAACCCCAACCCGCCGCCCATCCTCCTCTATTCTATGTGCCTGGTGGCTGCCGCTCGTCGGGAAATACCACAAACGGTCTTTGATACAATTCGTTACGCGGTTAACAACATTATACAGAAAGAAGACGTCTTGTCTACGGCCTCGATCGTCAATGTCCAATCATTGCTCATATTGTGCATGTCGGGCGACTGTCATTCGCAGTTCGTTCCAAGCGCACTGTCTGCATTGTGGATTCGACTAGGCGCCGCAATTAGAATGGTTCGTCTCATCTTCATCAAATTGCCCCTTCCACTCAAGCATTTGCGTGGTAGGCGCAAGACCTTGGTCTTCATCGCGCGGAGTCGTTCAAGCAAAATGTTGAACTGCGGCGGCGTCTTTGGGCCGCGTGTGTGATCAGTGACAGATGGTACGCTCCCATTGATGTTATATCATCCTTATGACTAACAGTTTCTAGGATCAGCGTAGCGTACGGCCACCCTTATATGATCGACGTTCGCGACTGTGATGCCCGCTTGCCTTCCGCTGGCGATCAGCATGATCTCTATATGGATGAACTCGTTCGACTGAGTGTCATCTTAGGTCGAGTGCATAAGACTATCTACAGGTAATATTTGAACAAACTTTCTCATTAGCTACCAATTCATCATATTTCAGTCCGTCTGGGTTGACGTTTATGACCGATCAGGTCCTCGTCGAACTACTCGCCGACATACAACGGTGGCAGGATCAATTACCTGAAGATCTGAAATTCCGTGGAGTTAACACACCCCGGAATGCTGGTGAGTCATGATTTAATATCGCTTCTAGCTATGACTTAACGTCCTCCCTTTAGGCTTGCTCCACATGCTTTATGCTTGTGTCTGTATCCTGTTCTGGCGAGTCTTCATGCGGATATCATACACATGTCCTGCACACCTCAAATTTGGATTGACCGTGGAACAATGGACGCAATTGGTGACTATGACCGGTGACCTCATCGACTGGCTTGATGCCAATGAGAAGACTTACGATGTGTGGTTATTGATTGCCTATGCCACCACTTTGTGTGCATTAGTCCAGGTACATGTGCTCTCCTCCAGGCCTGTACGTTAACTAACATTCTTTAATAGATCCATACTTGGGCTCGGCGGAAAGACGAAAACGCCATGGCAAAGCTGAGAAAGCTGAGGGATTGTGTCCGCCGGTGGGAAGCATCGTTATCGCCTGATCATATGTCAGCAAGAAGAAAGGCCGGTCTTTGTTCTCTCAGACAGTGTAAACTGCTGCAGGAATGTTGTAACTGACACGACCCAATTTCAGACGGCGGAGATCATAACCTTGCTGTTTGAGTCCACCCAAGGTGACCCTCTGCCCATAGAGACTCCGGCTCTCAACCCTACGGGAGGGGTCATAGGTAAGAAGGTCCTGGGTGGCTTGAACTTCAAGAAGGATCCATCACGGCCTGGCGGCGGGGTATTCGTCGCCCAAGGAGATGCCCGGGAAGACCTGAAGGATCTCCCTGCTGGTACCGTTATCAGCACCAGTTCAGATGAGGAGTCTGAAGGTGAGGCCCCGACGCGATCGATGTCTTCTGTTACAACGTCGAATAACGCGCAACTCTTCTCTCCCTCCCCGTTCGCACCCCCGCTTCCCGCTGATGCGCGCCCGTCGAATTCGAATTCGCATCCGACAGCGCAACCATCGCTGCCCGTTCAACCTTCCTCCATGGTGAATATTACACCCTTGTGGGGCGGTAAGGGCGACGGAAACTTCCCGAACGTGAACCCTGCCATGAACAGTCAAACCGTGCCTGGGAATGTGCAGGTAATGAATGTATTAGACGTGCCCCAAGGTACCAATACGCTGGAGCAATTTGCGATCGCGGATACAGGATTCTTGGAAGGCATACCAGGCAGTATGTTTGATTGGGGTAAGTATAGCGCGTTTGCATTGCTTAGAAACTTCTGATTTACCGCCAATTTTCTAGGACAATGGGACACATTTTTCTCTCGGTTCAACGCCACGGCCGGAAGTGGGGTCAACTCTGGCGCTGGTCCGTCGGCTTCCACCTTCGCCCAAACGCCGTCACAGCAACTCACCGACCAATCGCAACAGCAGCAGCAGATTGTCAACCACTCTGGCCTCCAAACGCAGGAAAGCCACAGTCGAACGCCCTTACCTTACCCTCCCCAATAAGCATTACCTGACCCCTCTTCTTCCTTGTACCTTTATTCTTCCTTTAGCAGCCTTATAGCACGATCAGACTACAGTCCATAATCCACCCACCCGTTCGATGTTGTCGCTGTCCTGTCCGCCTATCGCAATTGCAATCAGATGAGTTTATCGATCTGCCCCGTAGAATACCCGCACGATGAAAGGTGATGTCATCTCTTCTTCGTCTCTCTGCTTGCGTTGGCTTCTAAGTTAACTGCGGTCAATTTTCTCTGTCATCGAGGCTTTCAACCTCGTTTAGTGTTCCTGCTTGCTTCAGGAAATACTGGCGGTTGTTGTTGAGACTAACTGGGTGGGGATCAGGCGAAGGTTTAGGCGGTACGATTCTATTCTCAGCCGTGTTTGCATGAATCTCTGCACTGCGTACCCCAGGTTGCAAATCTCTGCAATCGAGCTTTTCTTCGAGGTAATAGCGCAATTTCGAGGTGAAGTAGTGCAGAACCGTTTATTCGTGGCATATTAACATTCGACGACGCAACCCCGAAGAAGGCGGTCATAACTTTAGATGAGTGGGAGTTTTGCTCTGTTCGCGGGAGATGTTCGGTTACAGACACAGGGGATGGGCGGTTGGATTATGTGGGGGTGTCCCTTCCGGGAAAACAACATGCTTCATCGGTCCGTAAGTTTACGTCGGTTGAAGACACGCAACACACACTACAATACAGCGGCACCCATGCGTTGATTGCAAGCCTGCATCACAGGTTTGAGTGGAGCGTCTGCCTCCCCGCATGCACGATGGGCGGTTACGTGAAGCTTGGCAGAGCAGCGAACAGTTAGTCCCTCCACATCCAAGTCATTCTATACTCTAACCATATGCAGCAAGCATCAGCCTCTTGGAAGATGACGATGATTGGCGAGAATAGCTACAACTATTCTCCCGCACCAATCAAACTCTGAAAATCTGATGCAAACATGATGGTGAGAAACAGGTTTCGGTTGAGCGCTGGTGCTGGTACCATGCGACACTACGTCAAACCAAAGTCCGGGACATTGTCGTGATTCGTGCGAAGGAGTGCACACTGCAGACCTTCCATTCCATCGATGGTAGCTTGTTCCCTCCAGAACTCTCCGAGATCCTTGCGCTCCACAAGTTTACGCATATCTGCAGCGGCAACCAAACCGGGTGGACAGCAGACTCGACAGGCTATGTAATAGCCTATTTTCCCTTGCTCGCCCTTGGAAATCCTTGTCCCACGAGCCTGGCAACCCGACCACCTGTAACCTATCCGCGTCCACACAATCGTTCATAGAAATCGCGTGTCTAGTCTTTGTCCTCGGGTTCGGCCGCGACTGGAAGGGTGCTTCTATTTGTGATGATGGGTTTGATAGTCGGGATAGCGTAGTCGTACGTACCCATCATCTTCGAGGACGAGCAGTGTCGGTTCCTTCAACAACGCTGGAAGTAACCTTGTTCCCAATTCGAAAGAGTGCGGCGTGGTTCCACGTGATGGGATAACCAGTTCTGGGTTGCTGTGCTCTACAAATTGTGCAGAAGTGAGAAGGGACCGTTGAGATTACGGCAATTTCAAAGATCATGATCGAAATGAAGCCAGATGGGCGATTTTAGGGTTTTTAATTGATGCGTGAAATCCAGCGTTGAGGTCGCAACCGAGCATCACGTCGTCGGCGTGGTCCTTCTTGTGATTGTTCCACGACCATCTCCTCCTCCCCCTCCCCTCCCCCGACCTCACGCTGGACGTACTACCCAACATTCCTTCTCAGAACCTGCCACGATGATGGCTCCGTTGTTGAGCCCGTCGTCTGCGTCCTCCCAACAAGTTCCTAGAATATCACAGCTCCTTCCTACTGTAAAATGTTCGTCCTGCAATAATCCTGTCCCTCTCGCAGAGCTTGGGGACCACATCTGCCCAAAGCCACCACCGCTGCCTACTCAGTCGAAAGCCGCACTCAATTTGCCAAAGCCTGCCTTGACCCCGTCGGCTGCAACAGCTCTTTTGCCGACGCGACTCCAGAACCTGGTCAGCAACCCAAGGTCGCCATCGCCCGCTAGTTCGGTTTCCTCCAGCTCGCCAAGCGTTGCGTTTCCCCAGAGAAGAGATTCACCTCGTATAAGCACGAACACGGCGGTGTCGCCTCCTCGCAATGGTCCGTTTCGTGGTTCACCGTCTGCAGGCTCCCCGTTGGAAAACATGCGTGCCCGCACGCCCTCAAACAACTCGCCGCTGGCCATGTCGCCTGGGCATGATGGGCGTGCCCGCACTTTTTCCAACATTTCGAACAATTCTTTGCCCCGCCCAAACCCCAACGCACGCGCTCGAACGCCGTCGGACCAATCAAGTCGACCTAGCATGGACGCCCGCGCTCGGACGCCTTCTAACAATGCTCAGCCCTTCGCTTCAAGTTCCAACTACGGTGGCCCTCCCCCGATGATGCAGCCTCCGAATCCTCGTTTTCAAGGTCCCCCGCCAGCATCGTACACGCCTCCCCCAATGGCGGGGCCGTCTGTTGTGCCGGAGGTCATCGACACCAAGTCCGGTGGTGAAGCGGGTATGGCTGGGGTGGGTAGACGCGGATTTGCAGCCGCTGCACGAGCAGCCATGTTTGCTCTTCCACCTCCAAATCAGCGTGGCGATGGCGGCGGCGGCGGATGGGACGACGGAAGGGGCACACCTTTTCGACAGAATGGACCTGATTATCTGAACGCACAACCGTCTGGGTACACAGGCCCTCGTGCTGGAGTAGGAGGTATGTGGCACCTTTCCGATGTCCTTGCTGCTCTGAACATCGTCGTTTACAGCTCCATCCCCTAATGCCCCATATTCTCCTCTAGTGACACCATATGCACCCCAAACACGAACACCTTCGCCAATGTCAATACCCACCAGCAACATACCCCCTTCGATACCACCACTGAATACCACATTCGCGAACTTGTCTACATCTCCGACCTCTAACTCGTCAAACCCTTCGTCCGCTGGCCCCATCACACCTTTGGGCAATGCCCGCCTTCCGTTCTTTGAGAAATACAAGAAGGGCCAGCCCGGCACACAGGATAATGAAATATTATATGACTCGAATAATCGGAACTTGGATAATTCAGCCTCCAGCCCGAGTAAAACTTCGACACCCCCCAAGCGCTCTCATTCAGCAACTCCTTCTATCACCAATGGTCTACCATCTTCTCCCGCTGCTGCACGCTCCTCGTCATCTGCTTCGTCTTACTCTGCCAGAACCGGCCGACAACGTTCGAACACAACGACCACCACTGCCTCAGATACGAAATCGCCTTCCATTCCAGTCCCAATGTCACCTTCCTCCGGTTCTGAGTATGGTTTGGCTTACGCGGATTCTGATGCAGAAGACGAAGACAAAGGGCTCTTACCTTTCCCTGGTACTATCAAGAAAAGTCCCACATCGTCTCCCCGGAAAGGCTCCATCTTACGAAGCAGCCCTCAACGTGATGCTAGCCGTAATCATATCCGCTTCCCTTCCATGACGACAGACTCCAGCGGTTCATTGCCTCAGACGGCCGCCCTAAAGCCCGGTGTCCAGAAAAGGCGTGAACGAATGAGTACCAATTCTAATTCTGTTTATTCAGATAGCGATGATGACGACTCTGTGGATGAGCGCGCCCTAAGAGACAGCCCTAAAAGTTCGAAGGGTTTATCGTTACTCGACAGAGTTGCGAATAGCCATGCAACTGCTCGTGGTGGCGCCGACCTAGAGGTGGTGATGGAAACTTTAATTGAAGACCTTAGTAGCGGGAAGGATTATGAGGACCCAGAGATGAGGCCACTCGACAAAGGGAGGACATTTCCTACTCGTAGTAACACGGTTCCAGGTGGAAGTTTGCTGCCGCAATCGACCCCCGAGTCTAAGAATCCTCCCCCGCCTACAACCATCGTTCGTTCTCGCACCACGCCTGGATCCGGTCTCAGCGCACACGACCATGATCTGAACGCTAAAGTCCTAGAGAAGAGTGCGAAGCCGAAGAAGATTCGTGTGTGCAGGAAGTGTGACAAGCAAATCGACGATGGCCGGTGGATAGCTATAGATGGTGGTGGAGGTGGAGTGCTTTGTGAAGCATGTTGGAAGAATATGTATCTGCCTAAAGTAAGTCCACCGTGGCGACTTTCATTGTTACAAGAGAGACTGATCATTCGTTACGCACGCAGTGTCGACGATGTAATTTACCGATTGAAACTGCTGCGATATCGTCCTCGGATGGTCAGCTCAAGGGCAAGTATCACAAGCAGTGCTTCAGTTGCTCAACATGCCAGGTTCGTATATTGTCTATCGACGTTATAGACTTCATCTAACTAAAATCTGTGCAGAAACCATTTCCGGATAAAACCTTCTATGTGTTCGATGGCAAACCATTTTGTGCATATCATTATCACGAAGCGAATGACTCGCTTTGCGCTGCAGCTCTATGCGGACAACCCATCGAAGGGCCTTGCGCGGTTTCTCATTCAGGCGACCGGTACCATCCCGAACACTTCACATGCGAGCACCCCGGATACCCATGCAAGACTCGATTGGAAGAATATTGGGAAGTCGATGGCAGGATGCTCTGTGACAAACATGTTCACGCCGCTAGAAGCACCTATGATGGCGATAGCGATTACGGGGATGTCGTTGGTGCTCAAGATCTAGTGATGAGCGGTCGGGCGATGAAGCGTGTGACGAGGTTTATAGACCTCGGAGAGGGTGGATTGCGGTGATTTGATACCAGTGTTTGATGGACGGACACAAACTATGCCTATAATGCTACTTTTTTCATTTTTTCTCGGGGTTTTTGTTTCTTCACATACTATCTTTTACATAACGTGTCAGTAACCGGAGCATCTATTCCTTACAACTATCCTATGGGACTACTACTTTGTTAATGTCTTGGATAGCTAATTCGAATTACCATGTATATACAATAGCACAAGCACGAGCACAAGTGATGGGGTATATGAGAATAATCATGTCAAATAACCTAACTTCCTAACCATAACAACCGCTTTAAACCATATTCCATCTTTGCGTACATGCTTGTCATGCGCTGTGCTTCGGCCAGACTTGATGGAAAGAAGTGAGATAGGAATGTAGATGCATGATGTGGCGCCCCACCTAACGATATCCTCTTCTTTGACCATACGTCGTCCATGCGGATTGCTTCCTATGTCTTCACAAGCTTGACATATGGTCTCCACGATCCAGTTCGTGGCTTCCTTGCAGTTTGATGCCCCCGTCAGTTCATCAGCAACTTCGGAATATGCTGATCCCAACGTCGATCCTTGTCGGATTCGGGCATGATCGATAGGGAGGACTTTGAAAGCGGCAAATGTCTTCTCGCAGCTGGCAGTCAGCGAGGCATCCGTTAGTATTCTGGAAAGCTGGGATCCTCTGCGCGTAAGAGACGATATCATTGAAGATCGAGGGCGATTCAACGAGGAGCGATTAGCAGATGCGAAGGGAAGGGGGGATCCGAGAGGGCTAGATAAGTCTACAGAATTTCGGATGGAGTAGCTTGTTACTCTGGTTTCTTGGTGTGGGGTATTGAGCCATGAGATAATCAATCCGGCATTCTGTAATGGATCGCGGCTCGCCTCTTCTAAGGGTGATATAATATATGCTCCTGCACATGTTCGTTGGCAAGAGAAGTTGCAGAGCACCGCAGATAGCTCACCTTTGGTGATGCTGACGATGTCACCAAGTGGGACACGGGTATACATCTTGACTTTCTCCAAGGTATAATCATAGGTCTTGATCGTTAGAAGTTAGCTATAATAAGAGTAGAACAAAGTAACCAAACGAACGATAATATACAAAGCGCGTTTGGTCTGACCGAACATTAGCAAAGGTAGTAGCATGTTTTGTTGACTCACCAATAGTAGCACTTTCTCCTCAAATTTGTCGCTCATCTTTACGTTGAACTTGTCCGGGCCAAAGAGGGTCCACCCCGACACCAGGCTCTCGCCCTCACATAGTACACGCGACGCCGAAGTGGCGATGGCCTCAGCACGGATCTTTGATAATCTAATGAGATCTCGAGGATCGCTGGACTGAAGCTTGAGTAGAAACTCAGAGAAAACGGATAACGTCCTGTTTCCGAGCATGAAATCTATGACGGCTTGGCTGAACCAGTCGCTAAAAGTAGATGTGTACATCCTGGAGGTGTTCGGGAGGTAAGGCATTGTTACTCCTATTGACAGTAATAATGCATTTCTACTGACCGAGCAAGAGAGTTGACTCCGTCATTTAGCATTCCGCTGAGGTCCCGTTTTCCGGTTCTAGAGTTGATTTGAGTACCGCCAGGGCAAGGAGATTAATAAAGAATTGGCGAACCTAGTGAAGTCCCCCTAGGATATCAAATCGTCAGTGATTTCAAAAGGCACCAGTGGAAGAGGTATCACCTTCAAAGCCGAAGTACCCGCGCTATTGCCCTGTCAGTGACCCAGCAGTTAACTAAGCCCAGCGAACGTACTAAGCTCGGCTGATAGCGTCGCCATTATTAGCCCATACTGTGGGCGGTGTTCATTCCATGATGACTATTTATGTGCGAAGTGCGCACCGTCGTTGAATATGAGGTTGATGTCAGATTTATTGTCGGTTGGAGAGCGATTCAGTAGAGCAACAGCCCCAAGCTGCTTCTGCAAAACATAACGGGCGAAAGCGGACTAGGGCATGGTAAGTTGCAGCATATACAAATTAGAAAACCGAGGGGTGTACCTGAACGACATTCGTTCTATCGAGGCAATCTATGCAATTGACTCTGAACACACCCGCTTGGTCAGATAACACAGTTTTCCCTGACATCCAGAAAAATCTAGAACGCAAGCTAAGGAATGACGCTTGACCACCAGATCTATACGCACCCTTGCTGGTCAAATGTACGTTCCATGGCGTCGATCAAAGAAGATAGCTTCTCGTATCTTGTAAAACATCAGCCTCAGCTCGGAGAGTATACAAGGCTGGACTAACCTCATGCCCCTGGTTTCGCGATGGAAGTCGTACTCATAGTAGCTAGACAAATATATGGCATTTAGTTCGTCGGAGACACTACAAATGAGGGAACCTCACCGAACGTCCTTGGAGCCCAGCTCAGCGACGTGTTCCTTATAACTTCTGGTGATTTCGCCTTCTCTACCTTGTTGCTCCGCGAGATTCACGATAGTCTTTACAATATGGCTATCAATCACAACTACTCTTGCAAGTGACTGTGGCACATACATGTGGGCCATGCTGAGGGATAGTTCGAAGAAAGTGACGCTTCAACGCGTCCATTTGTTGTTCGTGCGTCCTATCAGTAGCAATTACTGGTGGCGGCTTTAGGCCGTACCCGGTCTGAAGCCAATACAAGGGTACTGAGGGAAAACAGATCCGGCTGGAAAAAACGACAGAATGGGGAAATCAAAAGGACGCACTAGATCCACGGATTTGAACATAACTGAATACATTCGTAGTGCCTTCACGCTGCAAAAAATTATACCAGCGGTTAGACATCAACAGCTCGAAGGATAACGTACCTCCACGCTCATGACCGTCTCGGTCTCGACGAAGTTGGCTACATGTGCAGCGTCATCGATCCCTCTTCGTTGGTAACGAAGGCCAGCCCGGTACCTCGACCTGCGAGATATGAGTATATATTGTACGGAAGCGACATCTTCAGCTTCCGGGTCAGACGGTTCCAGTGGCACCACAAAGTTGGTCGCCTGATAGTATCCTTGCATTATGGGGAGAACGTATGAATGTAGCTTGGGTAAGAATAAAATTCAGCACGTCGCAAATTATGTATTTCGTAGATGCTCACACCGGCATCGATGAAAGGCTTGCTGAGCCATTCATTCCACCAATACTCCTTGTCTACTCGGCGCCATAAAGGAAGTGTAGGATTGGGTTCCGCCAGTGCTACGTGAGTGGGGTCGATGAAATCCGGTGTAGGAATAGCATTCAGGTCTACCAAGAGGGCTTGTTGCTTCTGGCTTTTGGTAACCAAGGATTGTTTATGGCGAAGGGAACGAGTAATGTCTGAAAACCATTCCAAGTCAGATTACTGACCCATTGTTGCAATTGTTCGCCCGTCGAAAACGATGGCATACCAAAGTTATATGCAAAATACATGCCACCTTTGGTGTACTCTTTAATACATTCTTTGACGATTTTAGTCTCGAGTTCTGAATGTCTTTCCTCTGATGACGTCGGGGGAGGAGCAGTGGATGCAATAATTGAGCCAAGGACTTCCCCTGGTTCACCTTTGGCATCTTTGATGATTCCGTCTAATACTTTAGGCTCGAAAGTTGGACTTAAAGGAGTGTCGGGCATGTCGGGCTCAATGTCGTCGAACACCACATCCCCGTTCGGTGATTTGAGATTTGGTGCTCGTTTGGACAGCCGGCTCCAGAACGACAATCGGTCTGCTAGTGTCTTCGCTACTGAGGAAGAATCTGCGGAATTATCCGACGATGCGGCCGAGGCTGTGGATGGTGTAGGGGATGTCGGTCTGTCACCTCTTAAGAAGTCGTCACCGAGCGTCTGGGATTCGGTCGTTGGCTTCACAGCTTCAGAAAATTGGACTCGAGGGCTACCCTGCGTGGATGATGTGTCGGACGACGTCGGTGTTGCACTTTCAACAGAGACCAAAGAGACCGATGTGTCGGCCGTCGTAGAAGCGACTAAGGAAGGACGCGAAAGGGCAAGATTTCGAGATGCTAGAGTGTGGATCACGATTCTAGCTTCTTGCTCGTCCACCATTGGGATAGCAACTACGCCTTTGACTCCGTATACGGCGTGACTTACATCGAGAACTGGCGCACCGCGTTAGAGATCATGCTCGTAGTTGATACGTACAAAACGGCTTACGATTGCCAGCATCCGTTCTGGATGAAATAACAAGAAGATATGGACCTGGTAAGGTAGATATTAGGGGAGCCAACCGCCTTAGGTAGTACACACTAACCAGAGTATAAATTCAGCAAACCAACTATGCCATAAACGATGGTCGCGTCGGACCAAGATGCTCCTTCGCTATCGCCAGGTCCATCCACCTCGTCTATTATCACTTCCTTGCCCCACCGCAGAAGGACATGCTTTGCTGGATGCTTTACACCATGGGGGCGAAGAAGAAGACCCTTTCCCGAAGCCAGTAACGCTATATGCTCGTATGGACACGGGTGTGGTACTGGAGGGACTGTATACTTTGGTTTGAGGCCGGGGTGCGTCTGACGGGTCGTGGAATGAGAATCGGCGCCTGGCCTATCTTTTCCTGAGGAGGCCTTGGGGTTGACGAACGGTTTCTTGGCTTTTGCGAGGAAACTCTTCATCGTCGAGTGTGAAGTTGCTGCAAAGTGTAACTACCGTGGAGGCATTAGGGGAAGAACCAATATAGATAAGCGCCCATATATCATCACCTTGTTTGTCCATATTTTATCCACAAGGGGGACTCAGTAACTGGACGCGCCGCGTCAGCTTGCGCATTCCACTTGCAGCTTACTCGCCCGACATGAACTCCTTCGCATCGCGTTTCTCCTCCACAAGTGCGGGCGCAGAGCTCAGCAAGGCCAAGGCTATTGCAATGGAAGATGAGGACTTCTCTGATGCATCATGGGGCTCAGAAGCTGGCTATGGCAGTCTTGCGAAAGGCGTACCAACTTTCTCCATCCCTTCAGTAGCTGATGTGAGTGGTCTTTGAACTTCAAGAACGTCGAGGATGCTCAGATTAGCTAGCCCACCGCCTTCCTTCGACTACATACCGACGACTCTTCCGATCCTAATTGCAGGATCAAAATCCAACACGGAACAACTACGCTGGCCTTCAGATTCAAGGGTGGTGTGATCGTCGCAGTGGATTCCAGAGCTACAGCAGGAAGCTATGTCGGTGAGTGTGAAAATAATTAGTGGTGTAACGCGCGTCTCATCCCTCTGTAGCATCTGGGACGGTGAAGAAGGTAATTGAAATCAATCCGTATCTCTTGGGAACCATGGCTGGTGGCGCTGGTCAGTTATCTGTTCCTTGTGTCTGTATACTCGACTTATAGGATGGTAGCCGATTGTCAGTACTGGGAAACCTATCTGGGGATCCATTGCCGACTTCACGAACTGCGAAACAGGGAAAGAATATCTGTCTCCGCCGCGAGCAAATACCTTAGTAACTTAGTTTACGGATATAAGGGCATGGGCTTGAGCATGGTCGGTGGCTTGAACACACTTCTGGGTATATTTCTGACCCATGATTAGGGCACGATGATTTGTGGATGGGACAAAACGGTAGGATAGAGTTCAATCGCTGTGTCTCGAGACTAATTGGGTATATTCAGGGCCCAGCTATCTTCTACGTTGATTCAGATGGAACCCGGTTGAAGGGGGACCTTTTCTCCGTTGGATCAGGTAGCACGTTCGCGTATGGTGTGCTTGACCAAGGTTACCATTGGGATCTTTCGGACGAAGAAGCTCAAGAACTTGGAAGACGTAGCATCTATGCTGCTGGTCACCGTGACGCTTTCTCTGGTAACACATGTAACCTGTACCACGTCAAGGAAGATGGTTGGAAGTTCATTGGTACGTGCCATAGCTTCCATTTAGATGTGAAACTTATCCGGTGATTAGGAAATTACGACGTGTCGAAAATGCATTACGAGGGCCCGGGCGATGTGCCAGGATCTGCAGGGGTTGCTTACGGCTACGATATTCGCGTTGAGGGACGAAGCTCGGCTGATTCATAGAATCGTATTGCAACTTCACAGATTACGAGCGTGTACTTTATGTGAGAAATAACTTTGTTCTACAGGCATTTACGCGTCGTCGCACTTGTATCACTACCAAACGTCGCTTTCCTAAACATCTACTAAGCATTTGCAGGTATAAATGGGCGTAGGTATTTATCCATGTACTCCAGTGGCACGCCTTCCTTCAAGGCATCCCTGATAGCCATGTTCATGCGATATATGTACTCCGTTCGTGGCAAGTCGTCGTGCAACCTAATTTCATCGACATATACTAAAGCGTTGTACTCCTTGTTCAACAGTGAGGCGTTGCCCGACTGTTTGACGGTCATGAACTTCTTGATGTAGTCCAAAGGGACACCTTCGTATACGTCCAAGCTCTTTTCATCCTCTTCGCTAAGCTTGTACACCAACCCGTAGACATGATCCTCTGGCGAGGGGACAACGTTCGCGTAGCCACGCTCATTGATCATCCATCGCCAGCCCTCCAGTACCGCGATGCCGACATACGTGCTCTGGAGGCACCTTCTCTGCATTTGTTCCAGCCACATGTTGCTACCGTACCCAAAGTAAAGGACATCGGGCCGCGCCAAGCCAGTTTGCAAGTTGGGCTGGACCCATTGGTTGGATGACGAAGGGGCTTCCATGCCCAATTGCTACTCGTGGCCTAAGCGTAACCATACCATACATGTCAGAACTGATCAATACACAATATTCGTACTTACAGCTAGTAGAACAACAGGAACGCGGGAGCTTTGTGCGAGATCTGGTCTCGCAGCCTCAGGGTACCAAGCGATCGTGAAATGAATCAAGCGCCTTAGATAATACGATCACACATCTTTTTTTGGCATCTCTTCATCTTCAGTCCCAACTCCTCCGAAAACTTTGACCAAGGATCGTTTCGCGTTGAGGTCACTTTATTGATATCAAAATGGCCGAAGAAAATTCGAAAGCATTCCCCTTGTCTGATGCCGACCTTACTAACTCAGTGAGTCCTGTTCGCCCATCTCATACACTCGTTGCTTATTTTACCTACAGATCCTGGAGCTTGTTCAACAGGCTGGGCAGTACAAGCAGCTCAAGAAGGGGGCCAACGAAGGTATGCATTGCATCCCATCTTTCCACCTTGTGTGTTCTAATGTCTTCTTCCTTAGCAACAAAGACGCTGAATCGCGGTATTGCTGAATTCATCGTGCTCACTGCCGACACAGAGCCCATCGAGATTCTGATGCACTTACCTTTGCTATGTGAAGAAAAGGTGCGTCCTGGCGCAATCAATTGATTTGCACGTTTTACTAATACCGCTGTATAGAACGTTCCCTATGTTTTCGTACCATCCAAGGCTGCCCTCGGCCGTGCATGCGAC
Organism: Sanguinoderma rugosum; assembly: GCA_017499575.1. Lineage (NCBI taxonomy): Eukaryota > Fungi > Basidiomycota > Agaricomycetes > Polyporales > Polyporaceae > Sanguinoderma > Sanguinoderma rugosum. The sequence continues at coordinate 2,854,835 of VTPW01000001.1, read as the reverse complement.
GTATCGAGGCCCGTGATCGCCTGCAGTGTTACCACAAGTGATACGAGAGAGTTAGCGAGTCAGATAAAAACGATCAAGGACGCGATTGAGAAGCTATTGGTCTAATTTTGTTGTAAAACACCATCCAATGGATAGAAACATTCAATTCATACGTTGACCAGCGGTCTCTCGTGTACTACATAATCAGACTCGCAAACACAGGAGGTTCAGTTACTTTCGAGTAGCTACATGTGTAACCGATATATTCTCGGTAGAAACACAGTCATGTGATGGTGCCAGTACCACTGTAGCGGTACAGGCGCGGACGCCGTTTGACTTCTTACCACCATCACAGTCGAAGCTTCGTCTCATAAACCTATCATCATGTCTGGGATATGTCGCCCACGCTTAGCTGAGGAGCGCAAGCAATGGCGCAAAGATCACCCTTTTGTGAGTCGCGAGATCACACTTTCACGCTCCTTCTCCTACCATGTTCTACTGTGACGCGATTTCTGACGCACGGTAACAGGGATTCTACGCGAAGCCCACGAAAGCAGGAGATGGATCGATGAACCTACTTGAGTGGGAGGTAGGTATTCCTGGAAAGGCTGGAGTAAGTAGTGCAGCTTGCGCCCTATATTTCGCATTTGTGACTTCTCCGTCGTTAGACAGCTTGGGAGGGCGGCACGTATAAACTGATGATGAACTTTCCCGACGGTGAATCTTGTCCCTCATATATTTAATCGTCTGCTAAACTCCCTCGTTCAGATTATCCCTCTAAACCGCCCAAATGTACGTGCCCAAGTTGAACTCCCGCCTCTTAAGCTGAGAAGGGAGCGGAATGCAGGCAAATTCACCCCGCCGCTTTTCCACCCGAACGTCTATCCGTCAGGAACTGTATGTCTATCGATCCTTGACGAGGATAAGGGGTGGAAGCCTGCGATCACTATTAAGCAGGTATGTCTACTTCATAGATTCCAGATATTCACATATTCACTGTCGTCAAGATCCTTCTAGGGATTCAAGATCTCCTTGATGATCCGAATGTAAACGATCCAGCTCAGAGCGATGCCTACACAATGTTCAAGTGAGCTATTCCTCTTCCTCCTAAGAACATCATATTGACCATTTGCTCAGGAACGACAAAGCTGCATATGAGTACGTGATCCGTTTCGTTTCTTCTATGTCTTTCCTTGCCCACATCTTTCTTATAGGAAACGAGTAAGAGCTCAAGCTAGGGATAATACACAGAAGTAATTGTTGTGCTATCGGTGCTATATTTTCCGGTCACTATATAAGCGTCAGACATGTTGGTTGCATGGCTACTTACTTTGGTCGTTGTCCTAAATTGTATAATTGAGTGTCCGTAGCAGCTTCTCTATTCTCTATTCAAACCTGCGTCGTCAAGTACCGTGAGTAGTCCGCAAGCAACTCGGGCTTCCTGCGCAGCCCGCTTTTCAGTATGTCTTCTGAACACCCCATCTTGAACGTGCACACGCCGACTTCATCATTCGCGATCATCCATTCAAGTGCTTCCTTCCGTCTCCTGACTTGAACTTACTAACGGTATCTGATTCCAGCTGCCACGGAGCCACTTGAGACGCTCTACGACAAATTGAGTCGAAAGGCGCACACGGACTATCATGGCAAGCGCGTAGGACCTGGGTGGCTCAAGTATGAGTTCAAGGATTCGGTATGGAACCTCGACGATGGTGAGTCCATCCCATTAGGAAGATTCTCTATGCTTCCCGCTGAATGTGACGATACAGAATCCGATTACACTATCTTCAACTGGAGGCTGCGGGGGGAAGATATGAGCGGAGGCCTCGACGTGCCTTCGAGTTCGACAGCGCAGCCATCAGAAAATCCATCGCCCACTTTGTACCTTCACGATCCCACACAGCCGCTTCCAAGTCCCCCAGCATACATCAATCCCTCTTATTACGCGTTCCGCCCATCGACTGCGCGCGAAGCCGCCTCCCGTTCAGTCTCGTCTCAAGGCGGGGCTGGGAGCACAAGGACAAAGCATACGAAGAGGAGCAAGCACGACAAGCCTGAGGCCGGTGGGTTGCTTCAATTCAGAAAGGAGTTTGAGAAATTCCACGGGGAGAATGGGGTTCGCACCGTCATGGGTAGCATTGGTCCGGTCCAGAACGGTAATCCCAAATGTCCTTTCGAGGCACTCGCGCATTAACAGCATTTATACAGTTCGGATGCTCCTCAAGTCAGGGTACAGACACGTCTACATATCTCGCAAGTTTGCGTTGCAACATGGCTTCATCCCGGAGGATGCTACCCCAGGACTATATGGATATGGCGGCTTGGTCAATATAGGGACCTGGCCAATCTCATTGACACCCTCTTCGACATTCTCTTCCCATCCAAACGATCCGCCTCCTCCACCCCAGCACCTGTCAAAGAGGCGGAACGGGAAGTTGAAAGACAAAGCTAACGGCGGCCCACAGCCAACGATGATGCCCGTATACCTCTCAGAGGAACCTCATTTCGACGTCGTGCTGGGACGATCGTTCTTCGAACGTAGACAGATACGGACAAATGCCGTTGATCCTACGGATGTGGTCTGCATGGACACTGGGGAGAAAATAGAGTGTGAACTGGTGATTCTGAAGGATGGCAAGGGTGATATTGTTACAGTAACGTGAGGTGTGCGTAATCCGAGAACATGTGTTCTGTCAATGTGGGCCTCCTGGATGTAAGGCAGAAGGGTGAATCAAGAGTGACAATCATGTGTTGGCATAAAGTATCCACTTACTCCCCGGTGGTGGATGCAGCGACGCTATTTGTGTGCACTCTGGGATGTCAGATCGTCCTGATACAGCAGAGTACTGACCAAACATGGTTCAATTCTTATCATCCTCGTAGTCACTGCTGATAGCAGAAATGGACAATGTGCATTGAATTCAGGCCATTAGAAAGAGGACACTAGAGTATATAGACACGGAGATCATCGTCCAATCTTGATGCGAGATGCACGGGTAGCCTACAAAGCAATGGTCAGAGTGTTGTTCAGTGAGTTGAAGGGAGGTATACGCACTCTACGTCGCTTCTTCAACCTACGTGAACACAGAAGCAGTATTAGCACGCTGTGAAGTAGTAGGAACATGGTACTTACTTGTGCTTCTTCATCTTCTTTCGCCGCTTTCGCTTCGTGCTATCCATCATCACATCGTTCCAATCGCGTTCCATTTGCTCGAGGGTCTGCGAATCCATCTCCACCGTCAACCCCAGGCCCTTCATGGTCTCCTCCCACGCGGCAGAGCTCCCGGCTCGGTTTATGGTCAGAGCGCGCATCAGTTGTCTGGCTGTTTCCGCATCTGCCTCTGCCGAGAAAATTGAGTTATCTTCAAACACCGCACCGTACTTTCCAACGGGCGGTGGAGGAGGAAGAGGGTCTGCATCCTCCGCGTTCGAAGCGTATAGAGGACCCCTTGCAGGCGCGGCTTGCAAGAGCATGCTCGGGTCGGAAAGGTGAAGAAGAGGTCTATGCAACGCAAAAAACTGATGAAGTTTGAACTCTTTGGGGTTTACTGCCGGGTGGTGAGCGAGTTTGTGGTGAACGGCTTCATGGAATGAGAGAACTGGTTGAGGGGGTTCGGGCTGTTGAACTGCGACGGTGCTCGAGGAGGCCTGAGTGGCCGAGTCTTCTTCAGGATAGTCAGCACACACTCCAGATTCACTACATTAAATCTACGCACCGCGAGCTTCCGTCGCTCCATCGCTTGCTTTCGAGTTGGAGGCGGAATCTGATTGAGCGTTATTGGCCGACGGCGCAACCACGGAGGGTTTTGGTGGCTTGGCTGAGTTGAAGTACCTGCCACCACCAGACTTTGAGGAGAAAAACGAGTAATTTCGATGGCCCCCAGGCAGATACCTGAGGATTCGAGGGAGGGAGGACATCCTGGTGTCCAAAGGGACAAGTCCGAGTCGAGGAAGTAGAGTCACTGAGCAAGCGTGACGGTCGGCTCAATAGCCAATGGTCCCGGTATCAAACAACGCCACACAACACACTCGCACCAAGACCCCGAGCTCCAGACCGTAGATATCTGATTCTCAAGTGTAGCAATTATTATGGAAAGTTATCCTACGTGTATTACATCAATGCATTCAATCCCACCGCCATACACGCACGCCACCCTTGCGCTTTCCTTCACCTTCCCAGTCTCTCCCCCTCCTCCACACTTCATGGTAACCAAGTTCCTTCAGCCGTGACTCTACGCCGTCATATGATAACAATTGGCCGAAAAAGGCCAGAAGTTTGGGCCACTCGTGCTCCCATTGGTCATCTTTGGTACCAGGCAAGGAAGCAGGATGAGGCGATACCGGAAAAGAAGCGTTGACCTTCGAGGGGAAATATCGGCCAAGATAATCGATGGGTGATTGGAAGAATACGTCGGTCTGGTCCATATACGTGTCAAGTGCTTCCCCTCTGTACAACAGTTTTAGCTTAATGGAATAAACGAAGAATAAGTGAAGAGCTAACCTTAGCGGAGGTTCGCACCCCAGCACCCACCATTTCCCCGCACTGAGCTCACTCCGATGGAGATACGCATAACCTGGCGTCGAGTGGCACGGCATCAGGAAGCCAATGCTTCTTGACAAATCCTGGGCGGGTAACCCACGCAGATACGACATGACGCTGATCGGGGCACTACAATAATCCAGAACCAAAAATAGGGAGATCGGTGCTTGAATGAGGATGACCAAAACATGGGTCTTTCGGAGAGGTAGCAAACGCGTCCAACTTTGTACCCCGCCTTTTGGTCCGAGTTTGCCTAGCGCGCGGATATGTTGATCAGAATTATCCACGAGCCACTTTGCAGCCAAGATATGAAGAAGTGGGAGGATCGGGTGTATGAACCGCCACTCTTTATGCCTAGAAAGCGAATATATAGCAACCGTCCAGCCAATGGTGTACGAAGCTAGTTGCAGAGATCCAGAGTCCCTTTTGCTATCTTTGAAAGCAGACCGCACACCCAGAAGCACGAAGGGCAGACAAGTGCCACCCAGTATGGGCAGCGCAGCGCTCAGGTAGAAGTGCCATGGATTGCCGCCATAGAAGTTCGAAACGGAGGATAGGTTTGTCAGAAAGAAGTTCAGTGGTGTGAGCGTTGGCTTGCCATAGTATGCTGAATCCAGCACGAACTGAAGACCTAGGACAAATGACCTGGTGATGCATCAGTGAGATGAAGAAACTAAAATTAGTGCGGGATGTATATCACCCTATGCTTGCTACGTCTGCCAAAAATGCGCCCAAGGCTCTGGGACGAGTCCGTAGTTGCCAGGCCAGATTGCCGTACAAGAAAACCCATATCACAGCATTCGTCGGCCGTACTGCGCAAGCCAAAGCAGCAAATGCAAGGGATTTGCGTAGTGCCTTCCTACATACGGATTCAACCACTAACCCAGGTAGCACGATGACGGTCTAACCTGTCAAATAGCAGTACGTGGCTGAGATTCGCACTACTATCCCATGGGAAATAGGAAAACGCAACAGTCGTTAGAGATGTTTCCAGTGAATTAGAAAGCGATCTCGACAGACTGAGAGCGTTGAAGGTTGAGAGCAATGAGAGGACGAGCTTTGCCATCTATGAGCGAGAGTTCGGCAGCGCGTAAATACAACAGGCTTACTGCGGTTGATGCATATCGTTCACAAGCAATTTTCTTAGCTAGCAAGGCAATCCAGATATCCGTGACTGCCGCAATGCATCCATGAAGCAACCGAGGTCCTGTGATCTGTGCAGACTTTAGCATAAGCAGAAGGGCCAATACAAGTGCATACCAACAGTAGGTCGCCGATGGCAGCATCGTCCAGATGCAGTACCTTCACTAGCCAGAAGAGAGGCGCGTTCAAACTGGGGTAAATGATGCTTCGGATCGGTCGGACGGTCAACCATTCCCAAGTAACATGTCCATATCCGAACACAAGGGCATGTGCAGGCTCTAGGGCTTGAAAGTATTCGTCCGGCTGGAAGAATGTTCTAGTAAACACGGCGATGGATATCCTAACCACCAAGGCCAGGAGGACCTGGTTGTTCATACTTGGAGATAACACTATGCAGGGCTGGCAACTGTTTCAAACATGTGGCCGTGATTAGCCGCCTTGGGCGCTCGTGGCGTTGTGCCATCACGATTCACAGTAGAAAATCACTTGAACGCTCATCGGCACAAGTCATCTGAACCGTATGGTCCATGTATATCGGATGCATATGGACATATTAAACCTCTTGACTCCTACTCCCACCCAGAGAACTTCCCAGAACCAAGCCCTCTATCCATGGCAGATACTCTTGAGCAATACGCGAAGGCCAGGGAGGCTCTTATAGCAGAAGACCGCCGTCTGCGTCGTGACAGCTCCCGTGAACCTTCTGAGGACGAGCTGAAAGCTGACAAGGTAGTTCGAGATATTCGCGCAGTCGAAGCAGTGTCGGTATGGGGAGCTGAACATCCCGACATACCTCATCCCTTTCCTGGCATGGAGTTCTTGACAGGTACATTCATCCTCACGCGTGCATAGGGCCATAATGGAATTCCTCACCTCCAGGGAAGAGTGTCATCGTCAAGACGGAGATCTTCAGGATCCTATCGAAGGTCAATTCCTCGATCAATTTCTCGACTTACTCTGACATACTTGTGCTTGAAGATGCCAAAAGGCGGGCTTCTGCACGCGCATCTCGACGCGACGGTCGACGTTAAATGTCTCTTGAGCCTCGCGTATAAACACCCCGCCTTGCATATCCGAGTCCCCGATGCTGTCAATGCAACATCCGTCCACACGGTCTTACCAGAGTTCAAGGCATTCCCGAAGCAGGCGTACTCCGAGGTGCATGAGCTATCCCAATCCCCGATGCAATGGGTTCAATTATCCAAAGCGAGGGAGAACTTCCCCGCTGATCTTGGTGGCGCGCAAGGCTTCGACAAATGGCTCACTGCGTCCATGATGATCAATCCGTCCGAAGCATACGGAACTCATAACACGGTGGCCAAGGTATATAGATCTGAAACGCGTACGGCTTGATAACTCATTTGGTGACTAGATTTGGCAAAAATTCACCAACACATTCTCGGTTGCCAGCGTAAGTGCGCCGTTGCTGGTCCAGATTCGTTGTATTGATGATGGCTTGTCTAGTGCTTGACGCGTTACGCGCCAATATTCCGCGACTACGTCAAAGAGTTCCTCTTGACTTCCATCGCTGACGGTATCTCATATGTTGAACCTCGTATCAACTTCCGGCATAGGTATATTTCTTGCTATACATTGCACCGGTCAATTATTTATGTCCGTGGTCCAGATTCATGGACGATGTCGACGGGAATGAATGTGTTCCTCATCGTGAATGGCTAGTCATGTTTGATGAAGTTCTGAAGGAGGTCAAAGAAGACCTGCAGAAGCAAGGTCGTGAAGATGAATTCATCGGAGCCAAGGTGAGTGTCGGTCTTTCCCGTGACGATGATATTGCTTAAATAGATGACATGCTAGATAATTTATACAACCCTTCGTTTCATTACGCCCGAGGAGCTGACGTGGTACACCGAAGATTGTATTGCATTGAAGAAGGAATTTCCCCATCTAATTGCAGGTTAGTTTCTTCCTCGATACCACGGAAACGTTCGATTGCTGATTACCGTTGTAGGATTCGACCTGGTCGGAAATGAGAACGAATTGAAGCCTCTAATTGATTACCTCGAACCTTTGTTGCAATTCAGAGAGAGGCAGAAGGAAGAGGGCGTTGAAATTCCCTTCCTATTCCATGCTGGCGAAACGTTTGGTGACGGCACTGAAGCTGATATGAATATGTACGACGCCATCCTCCTGGGCACGAAGCGAATTGGCCATGGGTGAGTTCCTCCGCGAGTTTACCGTCTCACAAGTGCCTAACGCCGCGTAGATTTTCTCTAGTAAGGCATCCCAGATTAATGGAAATCTGCCGAGAACGGGGAATTGCTTTGGAAGTGTGTCCAATATCGTATGTGATTTTCGCTACACCCCCCCAGGAGAGCTCACGAACCAAACAATTTCAGCAATGAGATTCTTGTTGGTGATTCGTTTTTCTCCACTATATTTTCTCACAGAATTTCTGTAGCGTTTGACATCGTCCATGCCAATGCATCCTCTCCCTATTTTATTCAACAACGGAGTTCCTGTTGCACTCTGTTGCGACGATCCCTCGATCTTCGGGAACATGGGTCTCACGTTTGATTTTTACCAAGTAATTCTTCGCCTCTCAGCGGGGTTTACGGTGTTTAACGTGCGTTAGGTCCTTGTTTCTAGCGAAGTTACAGGGCTAGTTCAGCTTGCTGAGGTTGCGCGCGATAGCATCAAAGTGAGTCCTTGTGTCGAGCAAACCTGGAAGACACTAATATCCCTCTAGTACTCTATGCTTGAACCTGAAGAGAAACAGCGTGCACTGGAATCTTGGGAAAGGCAGTGGGCAAAATTCGTGAAAAATGTCGTTGCATAACTTAGCTGTAGTGTCCGTGTGGCTGTGTGGCTGTATTGACGGATGTTGAAATTGAACGCCTGCAGCCTGGTTCCTCACCGCCCTCAACTTGAGCGTTCCGTCCAGACTCGTCCTCTCCTCCAACCAAGTCGCGCCGAAGGGTACCGTGGCTGCAGGTTTATGTTCTTTGCTGGTTCATAAAGGTGTGTCTCGTCTCGCGTATTCTCTCCGCCTCCTCCATCCTTGCGCCCCCTCATCATCGCAACCCCTCTTCATCAGACCACATCACCATCCATTAGCCAGACCCACCCTCCCCAAGCCATATTTCCCACTTCCTAGGGCTTAGAACACACTCAATCCTCTGACTCTAACCATTCACCTAAACTAAATTGGCCATGCCAGACGCTGACTCGAATCGCAAGCGGTCCCGTTCCCCTTCTGACAGCGAACAGCAAAAGCATCACAAGCGTGCCAATACAGGCGCACCATCAACTTCGAATGACTCAAAAACAAACAACAATAGCTCCGCTTCTCACTCAGCATCTGACGTGACCATGGCAGACGCACCGTCCAATGTCCAGGACACCGCTGCATCCACTCCTTCCAACGGGGACAAGGGCAAAGACGACTCCAAGGGAAGCGACAACGGCAAGTCAAATTCCGCAGATGCCTCAGCCGCACCAACGCCAGTGCCCTCCGCCAACATCCACATGCGTTGCCTGATAGTAACCCAGGATGCCTCGATCATTATTGGGAAAGGTGGTTCGCATGTCAACGAGATCAGGGAGAAGAGCGGCGCGCGGGTGGTCGTCTCAGAGAGCATTCCTGGCAATCCCGAACGCATTCTCAACGTCAGCGGTCCTCTCGACGCAGTGTCCAAGGTACGTATTCTTCCTTACCCTGCACACAGTTATTGATACCGAATATACTCAGGCCTTTGGATTGATAGTTCGCCGTATCAATGACGAACCGTTTGATGTCCCCTCTGTGCCGGGAAGTCGCGCAGTCACCATCAAGTTCATGATCCCCAACTCTCGGATGGGCTCGGTCATTGGCAAGCAGGGCTCCAAGATCAAGGAGATTCAGGACGCTAGTGGGGCGAGGCTAAATGCAAGCGAAGGCATGTTACCGGGGTCGACAGAGGTTCGTGTATACGTGTTCATTACTGCTCACCAACTAACCCTAAACCCCGCAGCGTGTGCTCAGCGTAGCTGGTGTCGCAGACGCTATCCATATCGCTACGTACTACATCGGCAATATCCTTATAGAGGCGCAGGAGCGCATGCCATCCTCATCCAATTCTACTTACCGCCCGACTTCCAACTCCCGCCGCCCTACTCATGGTGGTTCGTCCTACGTCCCAGGCTACGCTTCCTATCCAGGCTCGACACCCTCCAACCCACCGCAGCAACTTCAGACGCAGCAGATCTACATCCCGAACGACCTTGTAGGCTGTATCATTGGGAAGGGGGGCAGTAAGATCAATGAGATCAGACATATGAGTGCAAGCCAGATCAAAATCATGGAGCCTGGTGCTGTCGGGGTCGGGGTCAATGGCGCGCCTGCACCTGCAGGCGGGGAAGGCGAACGTCTGGTGGTTATCACTGGCCAGCCTGCCAACATACAGATGGCCGTGCAACTATTGTACCATGTACGCCATTCTACTTCTATATCTCACACTCGACTGACTTGTGTCTCCTAGCGCTTGGAACAAGAAAAGCAAAAGCAGCTTCGCGCTCAATCATCTACCTAACCCAACGATAGCTACCCTCGCGCTCTCCTCGTCGTTTGCTTTCCTCTATATGGCTGTCTTCCTCCATTTCGTCGCTTGCTTCTCCGCCATGTACTGATAGTTGTGCCGTTAAAACTCCCCTACTCGCCCCGTTGACCTCTTACTCTTCATATGTCGATTACTTACTCTTATCTTTTCCGAAGGCCTACACCGAGGTGATTTCGCCGTTGTAGGTCTCCGAAGAATGAGCGCTTAACGCTCGTATTACATAAGCGACTGCATTTTCATGCTACCTGCTTGAGTGTCTCTTGAGCTTGATCCTCACATCTCACATTCAATGGCCTCCATACTCAAGGCCCAGAAATCCAATGCTGCAAAGCAAGATTCAAAAAAGCGAAAAATTGTGGACATGGACGTAGTAGAGGATCCAGCACCCGCACCCAAGAAGAGGAACAAGCAGAGAGTGCTCCTCCTCTCGTCGCGTGGTGTAACACATCGCATGAGACATCTCATGAATGACATAGAAGCACTCTTACCCCACGTAAAGAAAGGTGTGTGTACTGGCACTCTTCCTCACCAAATCTCTGAACCTTCGCCGTAGATTCGAAACTCGACTCGAAGTCACAACTTCACTTGCTTCCTGAACTGGCAGACCTCAATAATTGCAACAATACACTGTACTTCGAGGCTCGCCGACACGAGGATCTGTATCTATGGGCTGCCAAAACACCAAATGGCCCGAGCATCAAGATGCACGTACAAAATGTCCATACGATGGATGAGCTGAAGATGACCGGAAACTGCCTGAAAGGGAGTCGCGGATTGTTGAGTTTTGATAAGGGCTTCGAAGATTCCGAGTGGGGGAGACTAACAAAAGAGGTGTTCACTCATGTGAGTACGATGGGTTTGCACAACCCACGCGATCTCACCGTCACATCCAGATTTTCGGTGTCCCTCCGACAGCACGAAAGTCGAAACCATTTATCGATCATATCCTTACATTCTCCCTTCTGGACTCCAAAATATGGTTTAGAAATTTCCAAGTACGCACCTTTTGGTCCTTGGTGACTATGTCTAACGATATCCTAGATCATTGAGAAGGACCCCCTACAACCGAATGGACCCCCTCAGACCACCCTCGTCGAAATCGGCCCGCGCTTTGTCTTGACACCCATACGTATATTTGAAGGAGCTTTCGGAGGCGCCACAGTATACTCCAACCCTGGTGAGTTGTCTCGCTGCTTTGTGGAACTGTATACTAATATCCATGCAGAATTCATCTCCCCTGCTGCAGTACGTTCTATGATCAGGCGACAACAGGGGGGCAAGTACAATCAAAGGAAGGATGCGGAGGAGGAGACTATACGCAGGAAGGAGCGAAGACAAAGAGAAGAAGATCAACTTGCAGTGTCCAAGGTATTCGCTTGATTAATTGTGGATCAGCTTATTCGGGCCTTTCGTCCTGTGTAAAAAGCCCTGGCATTCTAACTAGAATGCTACGCATTGCATCGCACGTATACGAGATCGTATGAGAAGATTTGCCATTGTTCTTCTGGCGCTAATTTTTAGAGAACAATGCAAGCAGCTGGTTCCTTCTCCGCCTGGGCGGGGTCGCCCTGACGTTGCGTTGAGCTTGTGAGTGCGTATGATCAGTCTTTGTCATCAAACTAACGACCCTAATAGGTAAACTACACCGAAACAATGACAGTCTCTTGACTGATGCTCGTGCTAATGGTTATCAGTATGCCTTCGAGGCACGTTGTGTGAGATCTCCCGCACATCTTTAGCCGGCGGGCCTTTGATCATTGGCTAATCCCTTAGCTGAATACCCTTTGTTCAAATATCTTTTGTTCTGCTTTAGCCTCGGACAGATTACCGCCGCCCTCGTATATATACGGATTACCCTACCACCTTCATGCCAACGGTCGTCCAGTCAGTCTCTCTCTTCTACTACCATTCGTTCCTCCGCGATGTCAGTCTCCATTTCCGTTCATCCTTCCTCGGACGGCCTCTTTATGTATGGCGAGCCTGACGCTATGTACGTTTGAGCATAAGTTGTGATTATCAGAACAAATTAACGATAGTCAACAGGACATCATACTCCCTTTCAGGCCATGTCGAAATTTCTGTCTCTTCTCCATTTTCGTTCTTCTGTGGCTCGAGACCTGTCTCCCTACTTCTTCATTCGCTAGTCCTCACGTTTGAGGGTCAATGTGAGATCGCTTCCAGTCAAACTGGGTATGCTGGAGCCCGCGTCTGTTCGATAACACAAGAACTGGTTCCTGGCGCACCTATCGAACTAGATCACATTCAATTCGAAGATTCAAACGAACCCAGTACGTCTTTGAGAACGCCCTTCGCATCAGTGTTTTCCTGATGACAGTAACAGGTCAGTGGCGCGTTGTTTTTGACGTGAATCTGCCGGGATGGCTTCCCGCCACCAGCCCCTTTGGCACCGACCGAGAATTGGGGACGTCGTATTCCCTTCATGCTTCCGCACAATACACCCTTTCTGAAGAAGATCTGACATTTGATTGGCCTATACTTGGTTACTGCATGCCGTGGTTGTCGCGTTTTCGTTATGCCCGAGCCATGAGTGAAATCAATTTGGAACGCGTTGCCAACAAATACGACAATTCTCCTCTCGCGTCATACGTTTTCAACTCTTCTCCGAGTCCTGATTCACTGCTCGACCCCGCGTTTAAGCTACAAGTCCTTGCCTCACTGCCGGATTATATCGACATCAGTGACGAGCAGATACCCCTTGTCCTCAGGGTACGCACAAAGGACGTCGAAGCGGAAGCCTACAAGGATGTGCAGATCCTCTCGCTCCGCACCGACTTCTTGCAGCTGGAAAGCGCAGGGTACGATTGTTACATCCTATCAACCAAGATGCCGTACTCATTTCATTGGACTTCAGTTCGCAAATACCGGAATTTTACAAGGCGTTGTTACCTCCGAAGTCTTGCCAGCCACCCAATCTACCCCTCAAACGCCCTCACCCCATCGCCGCATTATATGATCTGGGCTTAGATGACACGGACTCATGTCTTCAGCCTGTCGTGCACTCAGAGCGATCGTTTCTACCCGCAGATTCTGGGCACTACGCCCTAGCTGGAGACAATTCTATTGCACCGACACCAAACTCCGGGAGCGCCTCTACATGGATCACCATGAATGTGGATACCCCATTTACACCATCCACTTCTTCGAAAGGCACATCACGACATCATCAGACCAACTCTCTTCGTCCGTCGGCGACGAATCCTTTGTTTACCATCCGACACACTCTTTCGGTTTACCTGACGTATTCGTGCACTACGCAATGTGATACGACCCTAACAGACACCATACACTTCTCGATACCTGTTCGCTTGGCGAGTCGAACGTGCAAGCCACGCTCCTTCGAAGCCATAGGATCCCAGGACTGTCTTTCCTTTACTCAACCCTCAGCCACCCTTCCCCCATATTCTCAGATATATCATCAAAACGGGGAGCAGAGGATTGATTCCATTGTTCCCCTGCCTTTGTATACACCACGTCCTCCTACTCATTCGCACGTTGCGAAGGACTATGTTGATGATACAAGCCACTAATACCCCTTTATACTGCTCAGTCTATGTTGTCCAGCGTGCTTTCGTTCCGTATCGCTGTTTGTAGAGTATTGTAAACGCAGTGAACATAAATGTAACAATTACCATCGACTTATAATACACACGTGACTCTTAACTTCCGCGAAGGCATCTCCATTGAACCTTTGCATAGTACTTACGAGCGTTGGACATGGCCTCTTCAGACGACGAATTAGGTTTTTATTCAAGTTCCTTGTTTCAACCTTCGTTGACCGTTCTTCCCAGGGACTTCCCAAGTCAGTAAAACGCCTCGCGCTCCGAAACCATCCTCAACGGCACGACAATCTAAACCGGCGAACGCCACCTCCACCAAGCCCAAAGCGCGTCGTGCACAACCCACGAAGGTGCCACCTGCCGGGCGTGGCTCGAAGGATAGTCCAGTGGACATTGATCATAGCGACCCGGCCGCGATTGAGCCAGCGCGTAGCGGAAAAGGGAAGAACAAAGCCCCCAATGTTGCCGAAATGGTAGCGTCGGACAACTTGAAAGTAGGGGAACAGGGCGTCGAAGATGCTGATATGGAAGCAGTCACCATAACCAACAATCCGACGCGTATCCAGAAGACAACCGCGTCAAGGGTAGATCATGAGAAAGAGAGCCTAAGGAAGAAAGTGCATGAGGTATTCTTGCATTTGTTCCCTCATGCCACTCGATCTGAACAGCGTTCGAGCTTGAAAGAGTCATCGCGAGTCATCGCCAGACACTTGAAGAGGTCCTTGCTGTTCGAAACACTGAGGCCGAACAAATACTAGAAGAGCAACAGCAGCTTTGGGAGACGCGTTTAGCTAGTACGTCCGAGACGAACCACACGAAAGGACTCTAATTTTGTTGCAAAGCTCAACAGGAGACGATACAGGAACTCACCTCCCATCTCGCACGCGTCGAACCTCTCAGTCGCAGTGGGACCGGATCCGTCCTACATTTGCTGACGAGAGACGCTGCGGATGAAGAAAAGAAAGCTCTTGTATCAGAGATTACACAGTTGAAAGCCACTATCATAGAGAAGGATTCTGTGATTGCCGAAAGAGATAAACGAATCTTGGACTACACACAGCAAGGTAAATATCCTGCATCCTTTCTTCCCCAGCTTGCTCATGCAGAAACACAGAGAGGGAACTACGCTATGAAATTAAAATGTTGGAAGAGCGAAAGCCATCTACCAAGCCAACAGCACGGAGTCATAATGCGCCTGCAGACCCCAAAACTGGAGAAATAATCCGCTTTTATGAAGATATGACGGAGTTGCCAGTTGTGAGCATAAGTCACCAAGGCACATCTCAGCATTCAGGTGACGACGAATGGTTGCTACGTTGCGTCTACTCAGTATCGGGCGACGAAGAGAAGAACTCGTTCTGTGAGTATTTGCATCCTTGTATCTTTGCTCGCTGTTCAACCCACACAGCCCTCGACTTTTCCATTCGTACTCATTTCGAGCCTTCCGCCGAGGGTAAAGCGAAAGAAACACTCCACTACATCCCTCTCAGCCTCGACAAAGAAAAACCCGAGGTCGTAGATAAGTTAGATTTCCTTAAGGCTCCTTTCACATTCGAGCGTAGTCAATTGGCAGTGTTCTTGCGGACTCTTCGTGACACACTCACAGAAGCCATTTCGCCCCAGGATGATGACCAGGAGGAAAGTCGGACTGCGATTGAGATAGACTAAGAATGTGATATGTTGGATGGGTGTTTTGTAATCTAGTCTTGATGATATTCATATGGTTTCATCCTTGCAAGCCAGTCTGCTTCCAGATATCAAGGCAATGCTTGTCGCCTATATTCTTAGCTGCCCGTACAGCCAATGCAGCGTAACCTCCTTCGATATCGATACCACCCAATCGAGCGCCGGCTTGAAGGAGTGTTTGTACGACCTCCATGTGCCCCTGCCGCGCGGCCTACAAGATCGAAGTTAAGTCATTGTTGTGCGAATGCTGAGAATACAGACGTACATAGTAGAGAGGAGTGTGTCCTAGGTTGTCTCTGCAGTGCACCAGCGCCCCGGAGCCTAGTAGCTTGTGCGCACAACGGGCGGCGCCATTGAGAGCAGCAACATGAAGCGGCGTCCGATCAGAAGCAGGATCAAGACAATTGATCACTCCGCCCGGAACTGAGGTACCCATGTTGTTGCCTTTGGCGGACTGGACGTTTGCGTAGTCGTCGGCATCGATGCAGAATTGGAGACTGTCCAGGTCATCTCTAGCCACAGCGAGATGCGTCAAAAACGGAAGGAGTGCAGCCTCGGTGGATGAAATCTCAGCGGCGGTCTCGGACCAGGCAGCTGCAGCATTTCGGGCGGTGGTTCCAGCACTATCAGATGAGATAGTAATATGAGGCAAATTTGGCTTGGGTTGAGATAGTTGAATGAATCTAGATACGACCCCCTGTAGTTTGGCCAATGATTCGTCGGAGAATTCGCCTGTGGATCCCAGTGGTCGACTCAATTCTCCACGCAGAGGGGTCGCGATCAGATTCCGCACTTCGCCTGGCGACAATTCATTTTTTGACAACAAATACCCCAGTTTTGTCAGGGCGCACTATGACATACATGAGCGGGCTGCAATTGTGATGAATTGATTGATATGGCACACCTCTGGAGTCATGTCACCGCCTGATACAACGCCGACCTGCATCAGGGTTCTTCCAGTTTCGTACGCGTCCGAGATGGATCCTTTAGAACACTGCGAGATGGCGACAATGATGACGCCTCTGTCACAGGCTTCCCTGAGGGCCAACATCAGATCCGACCGCTGCGGTGCATTTCCCCCACCGAAGGTCTCCAATACAACACCTCGAACGGGCGGCATCAAAAAGGCTCTGACAGTAGCGGCCGTGATGCCAGGGAAAAGACGGAGTGTGGCTACCAATTTCGTTTAGATGGTTATTAGATTGAGCGATATGTCCGTACCAACGTTCGGGCTCATCGCTGTCATATATATGTTGAATTCGAACAACCGGATTTGGTAAGGGCCTTACCTTTATGGGCTCGAAACTTTTGCAGACTTGCTTGCCGGAGGACGTTATTCCAATTCACCACAATATCAATCCCAACTGATGGAAAGCAGGTTAGACACCAATATAACGGCCACCCGAGGGACGGCCACCCACCGTCCACCAGAGAAGGGAAATTTGGGCTACTAAAGGCACTTAGGTCAAAGGAGGACGTCTTCGACACCCTGTTTCCACGGAAAAGTGTATGGTTAAAATAAAGGCAACATTCTGAGCAAAAATGAGAGTTGTTTGAGCTTGGCAGAGTGTGTTTGCGTACCAGGGATAATGTAGCGACCCGCAATGG
Organism: Sanguinoderma rugosum; assembly: GCA_017499575.1. NCBI lineage: Eukaryota > Fungi > Basidiomycota > Agaricomycetes > Polyporales > Polyporaceae > Sanguinoderma > Sanguinoderma rugosum. The sequence continues at coordinate 2,837,745 of VTPW01000001.1, read as the reverse complement.
TCAGAGCTCCCATCAGATTATCAACAGCATCGTTCCGAAGTTGCGAGAGAGGAATCTGCGCCCCAGTTATGATCTAGGCAATCCGACGGTGAACGGTGTATAGTATTACCGGGGGAAAGAAGGCAGTACCACTGTCTTGCCGAGGTCTTCTAACAAAAAGCTAAGGGCGCTCGAAGTATAGCACATGGTGTCTGTGCCGTGCAAGATTACGAATGCATCGTAGTGGTAGTTGAGTTCTATTTCAGTTGAGATGCGTATCCAATCTGTTCACGCGAGACTTTAGTGCATGTTCAGCAACGGTGGCAGTTTAATTACCTTCAATTTCTATGTTGCTGCTGTCTAACAGGGGATTCCACTGGATACTACCGCTATGTCATCGGCAGTCCATGCATCAAGAAAGGTAGACGCCAACAAACCTCTAAGATCGCGTATCGAATTCGCTTGGTCTTTCCCGCGATCGTCGTCCTGGGTGTTACGAGGCTTGGTAGGTATGCTTCAAAAACGTTATCTGCGACCTGAACGCAAGTAGGCCTATCTTTCATTCCTGACTGATTTGGTGCCAGCGCCGATGGATCACCAATGAAACGAGCTGATCGCACTAACAACGTCGGCTGGTGGGTGGGCGGCGTAGGCAGCGCGTCCGGTGTATTGCTGGTAAGCGGACTGCTCCTTCCACTACCGCTGCTCCATTGTCTGAAGCCTTGTACAGAACCCGCGTTAGAAAATAACGAATCCTGCAACGGATCATGGAAGCGGGTTTGACTGCGAAGTGTCTCTGTCAGAAAATAGGGCTCTGGAACGTAGCCATGCTGGCCGACGAGCATGCCAATGGTGCCGCCTGTGTAGATGACGAGAACCCTCGACTCATCAGAGACCTGAGACGGTTCCATGACCGGGCAAGCGTCGAACACGGAGAAACCAAGGAGTGGACTACCCTATAAGTGCACGCCAGCCACATGACTTTGACTCATTTGTGAGTGATCGATCCATACATAGTAATCCTGAGGGGCTTATATTGGAAAATGTCCCTCCACATCCTCCACAAATCCCCCATTTACGACCATGGATGCCATCAAGCAAGTCTTCAAGGAAAAGCACGATGAAGTTCGTACCAGAATTACCTAGAAGCGTTGCTAGCTGACCGGATTCCAGGGCGTCCCAGCGTTGGTGACTTTCGTCACCGCTGGCTATCCTACGAAGGAGGCCACCGTCCCCATCATGCTCGCTATGCAGAGAGGTGGTGCAGATATCATCGAGCTGGGCGTCCCCTTCTCAGATCCTATTGCCGATGGTCCTGCGATTCAGGAGTCCAACACCGTGTGTTCATCTTCGTTTCGACATTTATCGCAATGTGCACTGACAGTCGGCCCTAGATTGCCTTGAAAAACGATATAGACTATCTGACAGTGCTGGGGCAACTGCGAGAAGCCCGTAGTCAAGGTCTGACCGCTCCAGTCTTACTGATGGGTATGTAACATCTCGTCATTTGCATTAGGAACTGCTAGCGAATGACATTATCATTACAGGTTACTATAACCCTTTGCTTGCTTACGGGGAGGACAAGGCCATTCAAGACGCACGCGAAGCGGGTGCAAATGGCTTTCTAATGGTTGACCTTCCTCCTGAAGAAGCCCTTACCTTCAGAGAGAAATGCGCTAAATCAAAGTATGTGTTTGTATTCTCCTTGATGCCAGGATGCCGACAGATATTAGCCTCACATACGTTCCGTTGATTGCTCCTTCAACAACTCTCCATCGCATCGAGTTCCTTGCTTCAATTGCAGACACCTTTGTTTATGTCGTTTCAAAGGTAGGTGTTATCAGCTTTCTCGGTGATGCAAGCACTGAGTTTATGAAACAGATGGGAGTCACTGGCTCTTCGGACAAGGTTGCGATAAATACCTATCTGCCAAACATCATCGCTCGGGTTCGGCAATATACCTCCGTGCCTATATCTGTCGGCTTCGGCGTTGCAAACCGGGACCACTTCAACTTCGTCGGTGATTCGGGTGCTGATGGCGTAGTGATCGGGAGCAAACTCGTTAGTCTCATCAAGAGTACACCCTTGGAAGAGGTTCCCGTCAAAGTCGAAGAATATTGTCGCTCGATCACCCAAGGGGAGAGCACCCCTCGAGTGCGTGCGCCCTTGGCTGAAGAAGCTCGTCTCACTTCGCCTGAAGTCAATGCCAATCGCGACACTACGCCCCAGACCTCAGTATCAGAGAACGTTCTGCCACCAAGGTTCGGTCAGTTCGGAGGTCAATATGTCCCAGAGTCGCTAGTCGACTGTCTGGCCGAACTGGAGGAAGCCCACAAAACTGCGATGGCCGATCCCGAGTTCTGGAAAGAGTTCCAGAGCCATTACGGCTACATGAACCGCCCGTCTGGTATCTATCTTGCGGAAAACCTCACAAAACATGCAGGTGGTGCCAAAATCTGGCTTAAACGCGAAGATCTGTAAGTTGAGACGTTCCTTCCCTCGTATAAGTGATCGCTGACTTCGAATAGAAACCATACTGGTTCACACAAAATAAACAACGCCATTGGTCAGGTAGGCGACTCGTGCTTCGCTAATGTTTGCCGAGATCGACCATGCTAACTTCCACGTTAGATATTACTTGCTCGCCGACTAGGAAAGAAGCGAATTATTGCCGAGACTGGTGCTGGACAGCATGGTGTAGCGACGGCTACAGTTTGTGCCAAGTTCGGTCTTGAGTGCATAATCTACATGGGTGCGGAGGACGTGAGACGCCAGGCTCTAAATGTTTTCCGAATCCGCATGCTTGGTGGGAAGGTCGGTCTTCTTGTTTTTCCCGTTTTACTCTCCCCTGACCAATACCATACTCAGGTTATACCAGTGCATTCTGGATCATGCACTCTCAAAGATGCTGTCAACGAAGCTATGAGGGATTGGGTGACCAACCTCTCCACTACGCATTATCTTGTAGGGTCGGCCATTGGTCCTCATCCGTTCCCAACCATCGTGCGGGATTTCCAGAAAATCATTGGGCAGGAAATCAAGCAACAGATGAAAGAGGCCAGAGGCAAACTTCCTGAAGTCGTTGTGGCTTGCGTAGGTGGCGGAAGTAATGCAATTGGCACATTCTACGATTTCATTCCGGACACCTCAGTTCGCCTTGTAGGTGTCGAAGCTGGCGGAGAGGGTATGTTTGTGATCTTCACTCACTTGTGCTCATACGCTGATTGCACTCGAAGGTCTTGATGGAGATCGCCATAGTGCGACGCTTTCCAAGGGCAACCCTGGAGTCCTGCACGGCGTGCGAACGTACATTTTACAGTCATCCGCTGGGCAGATAATAGAGACACACTCTATCAGCGCTGGTCTTGACTATCCTGGCGTTGGACCGGAACACGCCTGGCTGAAGGACTCTGGCCGTGCAGAGTATGTCGTAGCCACGGACGAAGAGGCGTTGAGGGGTTTCCGCATGTTGACGCAGATGGAAGGTATTATCCCTGGTACGACCCTCCACTGATCACGCAATGCTTGTTTTAACCCACTTTTGAAACAGCACTGGAATCCTCCCATGCCATCTGGGAGGGCGTTCGCCTTGCTGGCACGTTGCCCAAGGAATCAGATATCGTCATTGTAAGCCACACTCTTTCCACCTTTCCATATCAGTCTAAGCTTCCCTCCGTTCCAGTGCCTGTCAGGACGTGGCGACAAAGATGTTGAGCAAATATCAGAACTCTTGCCTAAGTGGGCTGACAAGCTCGACTGGCACGTCAGCGAGTAAAATGTACTGGGTCTGCCATATGGATTCAGGATATTGTCGTAGATATCATATGGTAGCCTGTGAACAAGGAGCAACGGTTAACTCAATGACACAGCTCCCTGAAGGGTGATGTGATCCGAAATGCATGTTTTAGTTTACTTCTCGGTTTAAGAGCGGGGCCGCCAAGTTGTGACCCGGGGCTGCTAGCACGAATACTGCGAAGGACTTCGCGTGGATCCCCCTAAAATTGTGGACTCCCCCCTATCAGCGTCTGCCATGAACCCGGGTTGTGCTTCTCCTCGATCATCTGCCTGCGCGTTCCTTTAATCCGTTTGCTCAACCTTTCGATTTACGTGAATATAGAGGGTAGATACCACGGGTAACGATGAGGTTCTGTTATAAGGACAGGAAACAGTATGCTGCACCACAGAATCAGTCTCGACAATGTCTTTATTCGCTCCTGCTCCACCTCCTCCAACAAAGCTTGGTCGCTACAGGCTGCTGTCTCCGAATGCAGGAATTCGCGTCTCGCCTCTGCAGCTTGGTGCGATGAGCATCGGAGACAAGTGGGACTCGGTTGGCATGGGTTCCATGACCAAGGAACAGAGTTTCAAATTGCTCAGCGCGTACTTTGACGCTGGAGGTAACTTCATCGACACCGCCAACAATTAGTGAGTAAAATGGACTTTATTCGCCCTCATGTTCTGACGCATGAGAAACACAGCCAGGATGAGACGTCAGAGCAGTTCATCGGTGAGTGGGTGGAACAGAGAGGGATACGCAACCAGTTGGTTATCTCGACCAAGGTGGGCAAAGTGAACAGGCGCACCATGGTAGTTTGCTGACCATCGCTTACAACTAGTACACGGCTTTCTACAAGCGAGCAGACCCTAATGTCACCGTTGGCGTTAACTATCTCGGTAACAACGTCAAAAGCATGTCCGTCAGTTTGGACGACAGTTTGAAGAAACTCCGCACGACATACGTTGACATCTTCTACGTCCACTGGTGGGATTACGACACCTCCATCCCTGAGTTGATGAACGGACTCCATAACCTCGTCACCCAAGGAAAGGTTCTGTACTTGGTATGTGTTAGTCTCAAATCTGTGTGGGCAAGACTTGACAAACTTTCATAAAGGGAGCATCCGATACCCCAGCATGGGTCGTCGCCAAAGCAAACCAATATGCTCGCGACCATGGAAAAACACCATTCTCGATCTACCAAGGTGCATGGAATGTCATGGACCGAAGCTTTGAGCGCGACATCATCCCCATGGCTCGTGACGAAGGTAGAATCCCCGCGAATAATTGTTGACTGCATGCTGACCTGAGTATAGGCCTTGCATTGGCTCCTTGGAACGTCTTGGGTGGTGGTAAATTTCGCACTGACGAAGAAGAGAAGCGCAGGCTGGAATCTGGAGAAAAGGGACGAACCTTCGCAAGCCCTGAGTGGCTGCGAAATGAGACCGAAGTCAAGGTGTCCCGTGCATTGGAAAAAGTCGCGAAAGAAGTCGGTGCCAAGCAAATCACTGCTGGTAAGCGTTGGCTGTTTCCGATGAGTCCAGCACAAGTTGATGGTTGGGAACAGTTGCAATTGCATACCTACAACAGAAGGCGCCATTTGTTTTCCCTATCGTTGGAGGTCGTAAAGTAGAACACCTTCTAGGAAACCTCGAGGCTCTTGACATTACCCTCAGCAAGGAGCAAATTGCCTACCTCGAGAGCATCGTCCCCGTCGATCCAGGCTTCCCTAACTTCTTGATCGTAAGAATATCCCTCGTTCGTCGCGTATCTCATCCTGATGCCTTTGTGTTTAGGGTGATGGTACCACATATGGCCCAATGTTTACGAGTGCAGCTTATGTAGAGCAACGACCTCTCCGTGAGCCCGTCAAGCCTTCTCCGTAGTTTGATATACGTGTACACAATGTCAACACAATGTATATTTCTGCAACCCCTGAATGGTTCGGCTCCATGATAAATTGCCGAGTGGCAAATTGTAATCTTATCAGCGACTTGAATTGGACCGTCCAATCGTGCTCAAGAAAACACACATCAAACGCCATGGGTCCCGAAGTTCATAGCGCGTCCACTCAAAAACTCGTAGACAACCTTTCAGCCAAGCTTAGACGAAGGTTCGGCTAATATTTGGCTACCTATCAGACTCTGGTCTCCAATCTGGGACGCATAGGCAAATCGTGGGCTCGCGAGCTGCCGCATTGGAAACTCTCCTCGTTCTTCGACAAATCGTCTCGAAAGCCCGGTTCTCCAATATCGATCAATTGGTCGAGATAATCAGACATGCTGGCCGTCAGTTAGTGGAGGCTCAACCGAAAGGTACCTGTCGTATTGGCTTGACATCGGCCTTGAAGCTAATGAATGGTCAGAGCACACCGTAGGGAACACTGTGCGCAAAGTACTACATCATATCAGAGAAGAGTATAACACAGCAACACACGGAGGTGCTTTGGCGCAACCCCGTAGTGCATTCTCTATAGCGAAGTTCCTTGTCCAAGGTCAACCTAGACAGCAAAACGTTGCACTCAAATCATCAGACAACAAGCAGCCACTCAAGGAGAACGATGCCGATGACCCCGATTCGTTTGCTAAAGGCCTTAAACCTGTCCTTATGGAGGCTATCCAAGACGTTTTAGACGAACTGGAGACCGTCTACGATAATGTGTCGAAAAATGCCAAAGATCATATCCACTCTGAGTCAGTACCGCTAATTTATAGCTTCTCATATACTAATCCTTAACCGCAGCGAAATTATACTCACGCTTGGGATGTCGCGAACAGTGGAAGCCTTTCTGAAGTCTGCCGCGCACCATCGAAACTATACTGTCATTGTGGCGGAGACAGGTCCATCGTCAGTCCATCCGTGTGCCGGTCGGATCTCCTCTCATACTCTGTGTAGGTATAGCGGTCACGATATGGGGAAAGCCTTATCCTCATCCGGAATATCGACATTCTTGGTACCAGACTCTTCAATATTTGCCTTGATGTCCCGAGTGAACAAAGTAATAATCGGCGCTCACGCTATTCTCGCGAATGGTGGTATATTTGCCGTCTCAGGATCACTACTTGCCGCGACAGCAGCACGGGAACACAGTACGCCGATAGTCGTATGTGCAGGGCAATTCAAGTTCACCCCCTTGTGGAATCTATACCACGAATACGGCGCCCTCGACTTCGGCGATCCGAGCAACGTCTTAGGATTCGAAGAGGGCGATCTGGTGGACAAAGTCGACGTCGTCAATCCATACTACGATTACGTTCGCCCGGAACTAATAGATGTGTTTATAACTAACTAGTAAGGAGGGAGTATCCTATCTACATTGATGAAACTGACCATTTGATAGCGGGGACCACCCTCCATCCTCAATATACCGGTAGATAACTCCCTTTCCCTTCCTTGAGCTTGTGTTAACCGCTTGGCTAGGTTGATCAAGGAAACGTACGACGACGAGGACATTGAGTTGTAGTCCCCCTTCTATCGTTACTTAGATTGTGATAGAATATCGAAGAAGGCTTCTTGCGGAAGATTGACAGTTCCTATGCGCTTCATCTTTCTCTTGCTTGCCTTCTGGTTTTCTAAATGCTTCATCTTGCGCTCGTAGTGGCCTAAAGATATGTCAGCAGGAGTGGGAACCTACGAAGTCGAATACCTTACCACCGTACAGACCCGCAGTTACGTCGGCGCGCATCGCCGACAACGTCTCACGAGCGATGACCTTTTTCCCAATTGCCGCTTGAATAGGTACCTCGAATAGCTGGCGAGGTATCACTCGATCTGTCATGATTGTCCAGAACTCAGTGGGAAATATCAATAGCACACGCTGTGAACTCACGCAGTTTCTTGACCCACGCTCTCCCAACGGACTCCTGGGCCGATCGGTGAACGATGAGAGCTAGTGCATCTACCGGCTTAGAATTTAGGAGGAACACCATCTCCACGGGAGTGAGTATATCCTGATTGGCTATCTAGAGTGCGAACGTACCTTAGCCAAGTCGCTTCTTCTGTAGCCGGCTTCTTCATAACTGTGGAGATGTGAGAAAGGCACAGCCAACCGTAGGCAGGTCCAAACACTTACTCGAAGCTAGCGAATCCTGAGCTACGACTTTTCAATTGATCGAAGAAGTCGGTGACAATTTCACTTAGAGGAATTGTGCAAGTCATGAGTATCCGTGCGGAGCCCTCAGTGGAGTCTAGGTAACGATGGTCCAAATCTTCCGCTCGGTGCGAGAAGCAGAGGTCCATCATATCGCCAAAATACTCTGCCCAGAACAAGTCTATTTCAGATTACGTTCATGTGCTGGAAGTAAATGCTCACGTTCTGGGACGATAATTGACGCGCTGACAGTTGGTTCTTGTATCTCCTTGACTTTGGATGTTGTGTCCGTTACCTCTGGGAAATCGGTTGGGTTGCTGACAATTACTTCTTTGTCCTTGTAGACCACTGCGAAAATGTGAGCAACGTCACATTCTAGCGTACGGCTATCCAACCTTTGTATGGCACAGTTGGTGCAGTGATAATCACGTTTGCGTTGTATTCGTCTTCCAGCCGTTGACGGAAGACATCCATATGCAGTGTACCAAGGAAGCCAAGTCTACAGCCTTGACCGAGAGCTGACGACGATTCTCTTTGGACGGACACACTGCGATCGGTAAGTGTTAGCTGATATGTTGGTGAGTGTTCAGCGGTTGCAAAGTGGATTTCTATTTCGCACCCTTTTGATCGATTCTTCTAGCTTAGGGAAATCGCCAGAGTCAATGGGATACACGCCAGCGAAAACCATGGGCTTCGCCGGCTTAAATCCTGGGATGGGGTCCACAGGCTGTCCGACGCGGTAAAGAGTGTCGCCGACATGAGCTGTAACAGGGACCTTGCTTGAGATGCCAGGCTTTTTGTTTAACCGTTGAACTCAACTAACCATCAGTTGGTTCCTTCATATTGCAAGCCATGTAGCCAACCTGCCCTGGATATAGAGCCGACGTTGATGTCTCTTCAGGATGCATGATACCTAATTCCATGATCTCATATCTTTTGCCCGTGAACGTGGAAGATATTTTATCCCCTGGGTATGTGCTTAAGTAAATTAAGCATCCGAGAGAAATGTTGTCTTTACCTACGCGAAGGGTGCCTTCCTTGACGTTCAGAAGGGATATTACACCCCGGTATCGATCATAGCTAAAAACCCGGTGGGAAATGGAAGCATTATCCTCTAAACTGAGTTACTCACAACGAATCGAACAGGAATCCTCGAAATGGAGACGATGTGAGGCCGACAGGGGGAGGTATTCGTTCTACAATGGCCCGCAGCAATTCAGACACGCCTCTGCCGGTTTTGGCAGATATCGGTATCACAGCTTCCGGGTCTATACCGAACGTAGCCTGCATCTGAGCAATAACTCGATCCGGGTCTGCGGCTGGTAAATCAATCTAGCAAGAATGAGAGCCCTACAATGTCATGCAATAGATATAACCAACCTTATTTAGTACAGGTATAATGGTCAAGCCACGGTCCTTCGCATTGTGAAACACGGAGATGGTTTGAGCCTGAACACCTTGACTACAGTCTACCTAGAGAAGGGTCACATAGTTGCTAGATGTCGAGTAGACCGAAACACACCAGAAGTAGTGCTCCTTGACACGCAGCCAGGGAACGTGAGACCTCCCATGCAAAGTCAACATGGCCCTGTGGAAGTTCAGATAAAGAACAGTGCCACGATACAACATGGGCTTACAGGAGTGTCGATGAGATTAAGCATGTATCTTGAGGCTTGGCGATCATATATCATGCTATTGGCGTTCTCATCAGCTGCAGGATATAGTCAATGGGAATCCCACAAACCTAGCCGTTTGAGCTTTGACTGAATCCCGCCCGAGGTGAGCCGTAAGAGAAAAGACACAAGACAAAGAAACGAACCTGTGATGCCCCGCTCTCGCTCAACCTTAAGTTTGTCTAACACCTGCTCATTCTTGCCCGTTTGCTTTGCCGCAATCGTTCCAGTGAGCTTTATGTCGGTCATCAGTGAATTTCTCCGCCTGTGAAGGGATTTTGACACCGACTTCCAATAACCTAGTACTGGTCGAACGAGAGCTATCCACAAATGTTGGAGAACATACCTATCCGCCAGTGTCGATTTGCCGTGATCTGCAATTCATGATCAGCCCAAGCTCCATTCCGCATGGTAGACAGTACCTATATGAGCAATTATTGAAAAATTGCTGCGTCAGAGGCAAAATATTTAGCTCCAGAACAGACATGGCAGACCTCGGTGCCACATACCGTATCACATCCGGGGTAAACTCTGTAATATCAAAATTCCGCGATGCTGAAGTGGTGATGGACCTTGTCCTAAGGTGCGAAGCACGAAAGATCAACTGGAAGGAGCGTAGACATGCATTTTGAAAGTTCATCGGCAAGGAAGCTGAAGAGCGTCAGGTGAACGCGACGAGACGCGACCAGCGCTTAGTCAGCAGCTCATCTTGCTCTGCGCCCATGTCGTTAGCAGAGGCCTCTGAAGAGAGAAAAGCCAAGCTTTTGGCTTTGAGGAGACGTAAAGCAGGCGAAGCAGACGAGGGCAGGTGTGTACTACTCTCATTTCGCCAGAATGGTGCAACAAATTGACATCTAAACGAGGAAGCGACAACCAAACTCTCCTTAAAACCAGGAATTTCGACCCAGAATCACGAACTCTCCGCAAGCATAATAAAGACGATGATGTTAACATGACTGACACCGTGGAGAAGGACGTCAGCGGCTTAGTTGAGACCATCATCGCAGAAGATGAGCAACGACGCGCCCAAGAATTGGTATCTCTTTCCCTCTTGCGAAGCAGGATTTTGGCCCACAACAACCTTTAGGATGTCTTCAACATCGCTCCGAAACGTGCGAACTGGGATCTTAAACGCGAAATGGACAAGAAAGTTGCACGCCTGGAACGACGAACTCAAGAAGCAATCCATACGTTGATCCGTATGTGACTTTACCAACCTGTAAACCTTTATTGATGAAGCTACTACAGGGCAAAGACTAGCGGCTCAGAATGGAGAGTCAGACGATCTCGTTGGTGCCATGAGAGCCCAGCAAAAGGCACAGGACTCGCTTGAGGACGAAGAAGACTGACCCAATGCGGGATGCGGTTGTTATTATATGTAATGTTTACAAAAGGCATTCCACATACTCCTAGCTAATTATTGTGACCTTACGCGTAGTTGCTGCTGATGCGTCGCGGCACCACAGTGGTTTGTCCATTATAACACTAGCCGCGAATTCAGCATTTCTATCAACCGCTGGTCCTCTGGCAACCTCATCCCATGCCTCGGCGGATTCATAGGAGGACCTCCATGATTTCCGACCGTTGACTGCAACGATGGCAACACGCGGTCATTTGAATAAGAGGTAGCACGACTCGGCCCAGGCGGCGTTGTAGGCGGTAACGCGCTGTATTCGGGCATGCTATCTTCGTCGCCGCTTTTTGATCTAATTTTTCCGCTACGATATATTCCTGGTGGTACATTGATTCCTCTCAGCATGGGATCTCTGTCGGGGGTTGGTATATTTTGCAGGTCGGCGTATGTGAAGTATGCAGTCAAATGCCATTTTCTTGGTCGCGCGCCTGGGGACACGATGACCCATGCTGAATAGGCCTGCTTGATCAATCCAGCCGGGAGACGAGGACTACGATCATGATGCGACATGGCAGATGATACCGGTGTGCCGCGGTTAACACCGTCAACGAAACGGTACGTTGGCGACCTGTTTCACGGCGTTAGATCAAAACTTGTGGTGTGAACGTGGGACTTACTTAGGAGGCTCTATGTCTTGTTCGCCTGGTAACTTCTCGTCGTAGAAGAGATAGGGCTAAGTGGGCGGAAGTTAGTGCTCTACGTCGTACGCTCCGTTGGCCAGCTTACCTCTCGCATTCTTGACTGACTCCACACCCGACCATCTAGGAAGAACCTTGGTTAGTTGATTCAATCAATGCCGAGATTAATGAAGGTCACCTGTCCATCGTTTGAGGCCGACTTCTTCATCACTCTCCTCCCAAACAAAGATCGCTCCAGAGCGGATGTGCATGGAGCGTTCCATTTCATTGAGTCTGCGAGTGACTGGTCTTAATATGCCGATTCGAACAGCTTCTAGAACTGTATGGGCATCACGCATGTCCCGAACATGGAGGCGAGGATGAGTGGCCGACTGCATACTTTGCTAGGATATAGACTGGTGCGTAGCCCGTCCCTTATATATGTCCCCACCGGGAGCCGTAAATCTCGCCCGTGAGATCATACCATGCTTGATCGATGGACTGTAGGAGGATGGCCTCATCTACTTTGTTGCTCAAGGTCTCGCCTATCTGTGTCAGTCAAGACGAGGTTCTGGTAACGCTTATCTTGCGGGAAAGCTGAACATGCGGCCCTTGACACTGGATAGATTCCCTCGCTTGAAAAGGTCACCGACCGGCGCGTTCGCATTGTGGAAACGACGAGGGGCAGTTGCACTCAAACGGCACTATGATATATATTGAAATATTTATTACCGTATCAAAGATACACTCCTCGTGGACATTTCCTCGGGAACCCATCACAAATAAGGATTGATGCTGGATCCATTCTTTTGGTTGACGTCGAGCAGGCCGTTGGATATGAGAAGCGTCTGCTGTTCTGGGGTTGTCTATGTCTGGCGACCGGTGGGTTGCCCCTAACCGTGCGAATATGTGGCTGCGCGATGTCATGTAGCGCGCTGAGAAACCTTCGTCTTTCTCCATCCAGATGAACACCTCCCTCGACTCCTCAAAGTGCCCCGTCCCAAGCCTTGTGTACTTATGTCAACGTGGTAAGTAGGAAAGCTACTGTGTGGTCGCAGAATTCGCATCTAATGCAGGACGGTAGTGGCTATCAGCAACGCGGACGGTGAGTGTCACTATATGGCTGTAAAGAAGATAAGTAAACAGTTCTTTTATTCAGCAATCTCAAGCCTCGGAGAGGAACTTCGCTTCGAAATCGTGAAACCAATCTTAGAACAATGTGATGCTGCGACACTCTGTAGGATTGAAGATGCGAACCCAGTAGGTGGCCACAAAGTGCTTATACGGGTTTTGGGCGCTTATGCTATTCATAGTCACTTCGAGCTGGAAGTGGAACCCAAGGTAAATACTTCGAGCCCTGGGTTGATTCTTCCATTATCTTGTAAACAGGTATATGGGAAGAATTGTGTTACAAAACATACCCACTGGCTGCTGAAAGATTGAAGGAGAGTCTAATCGAATGCTGGAGGGATACTTATTTCGTAAGTTAACCCAGAACATTCTCTCAATCTTACTTCTTAAAGTATTCAGAAACTCCGTGAATCTGAAGCCCGCCGGCTAGAAGAGCTCGCCCATAAGATGCGCAAACAACGCACGGCTGCTGAAGATAAGAAAGAAGAAAGAAAAGTCAAATTCACTGATCGCCTTCCACCTGCTGCCTCGAAACGCTCTGGATGTAAGGCAACTTACATCCAAGTAACTGGTTCTGCCTCTGATATCATGTACAGGGGGCATAAACCCACAACCAAAGACGTTATTCCAGAAAACGAAATCAGAGGCCTTCAAACTTCAAAGGACTATGTATTCCCTTCGTTCAGTCCCTCCCATGGTCAATGGGAAGACTTATCGCGTCATCCCTCCTTCGCCGAAACCCCCGCTGCTGCCTGCCTCAACCTCATCGCCATTGTCAAGCCGTGTCACTGTAACGACAGTGCGACACGTTCGACCGCCTCCGAGCTCTTCTAGTGCTTCATCTTCCGATACTTCGTGCTCAGATAGAGCTACTTCCTATCCCTCTCCACCTGCCCCAGCACCTGGGAAGCTTCTGCCGCCGCCGCGTACTCAACAGTCAACACCTCATGAGGTTCCTACTACAGCCCAGGCTGCTCCTGGACCTACTACTCCTCGCAAGAAGGCACCGGTAAAAAAGGATCCGGCCTCTGCTCTGTTCATGCCCAAACATCGAGCCTACTCACAACGAACCAAATGATCGGTATATCGTTGATGCCCGCCGTCTGGTGTTTCTCCTCTCATTCAGTCTCTTCAATTCCGGCATTCGGTTTCCGGTTAATATCATATTTCTCCGTGTACATCGCCCCCAAGCGACTCCATCTGTATTGCATTGCACAATCCATTGCGGAATCTACTCGACATACTTATTCATCATACCATCGCACTGGGTCGAATTCTGTACTCGCGGCATCTGTTGTAATGACACGTAAGTAACAGCTAGAATCTGTATCTATTTATGTCCTACTATCAAGAACTATCTCATACATGGATCCCATCTGTCCTCGATCGCACCGGTACAACAAGGTGCGCACCTGCCGGGCTAGTATTTCTCGACACCACGTTGGTCGTTATAATTATACTTGCCTTTTTCTCATGTTTTCGGGGCGGAAGACACTCTAAAATATCCTCTAATCTCACGATACTGAGACTCAGACACGGGTACAGAGAGCGGCGGTCGAAATACACCTTGCTATTTCCAATGTAAGCCGCGAAGCTAGACATTATACGTGAAAGAAGCATTGTCATCCTCCGGTCATAGAGGTAGTTGGGATTCTGATGATGAGAATAGTCTATACAAAGTTCGTAATTACTGCCTTCGGTGTTACATGCTGGGTTGTTATCTTTTCCTGACAAACATCGTACATCCACGGAGCAAAGGGTTCTGTAGTCATTCGGACTTCAGTGAGACTGTTAATCAAAGCATTAGTTTTCTACTCGGCTACATAACCCCAAATCTACAGCCAACTGTAGATACACGCCTTACGGTGTTTGTACCATTAATGTGGATTTCGTGCTTGTATGTAGTACTAGGGGAATTAGTAATGAATGACCAATCGATGGCTATCATAGTTGTCGAGTGAGTGCCAGCGAATTTCAGTACTTCATTAATTATTTGATATTATGCGCGGGGCAACCACATGCAAAATGCTATTGACTGGTAGGTAGGAATGCGTGAATACAAATGCTAGTGTAACATTCTAACGATGCAAGATAAGTCGTAATGTCAAGTCATCAAATAAGCGTCACGAAGAAAGAGTGTAAGTGATGTGAATATAGATATCACTGAATGCGAATGCGTACGAAAGCGAATGATAAAATTGGATAACGGAACCCGCGATGTTGTTCGCCTTAAATCCCTGTTCCTGACGTCCTCGAGACTGCTTCCGCGTTATCGTCTTCGTACTGGGTTCGTAGCTTTCCCTTTCCCTTCCCCGTGGGTACGGATGAGTAGCTGGAGTCTAGGGCGGGGTGGGTGAATGTATCAGGATAAAGCTCCTCATGCACGTTCGCTTCCCATATGCGGATCGTCCTGTCGTCTGAGCATGAGGCGAACATTTGCTGGTTTCTGGGGTTCCACGCAACAGAATTGACGCTTCCTTCTCCGTGGCCGGGAAGTACCTCGAGCAGCGTTCCTGTGTCTCGGTGCCATACATAGACATTCCCGTCTGCGGTTAAGTACACGGACGATCAGTCCACACTAATAGAATCCGGGAGGAAGAGTCAATACCGACCTTCGCTACCGCTGACTACGAAATTGCCATCGACGCCTCCAAAGCAGCTTCGGATAACGTGCCGACCTTGACGCTGACCGGTGAACTTGCGGGTAAGTCGGCCAGTGTGTAGGTCCCACAAGTGTATTTCCTGCAAACAAGCGCAGCACATAGTGAGAAGCAAACTCTGAGTAGTCTCGTAATGCTCTCACGTCTGGGGAGTGATTAATCAATGCATATTGAGAATTCTGTGAGATCTTGACGCTCGTGAGTTCACCTTCCAACCGTATGGAACTGGTGGTTATAAGGTTGAGATGGAGATACACCAGCAGAGGGGAAACCAATAACGCACGACTCCGCTTGCTTTGTCGCAAGGTCATAGATAACCATCCGGTTGTCTGGCTTCTTTGGTACACTTTGCGGTGTACCCATGGGCGCCTCTCCTCCGTGTGAGCCAGCCATACTGGCTCTAGGGTTAGCATCTATGACTGTGACCGAATGTGGCGGCACATAATCCATGCCAATCGTCACCAGCCGTGTGAAGTCTGGAGTGACGGCGAGATCAGTTACCCGGATCGCCGTGGTGCCCCAACTGTCGCGCTGCCTTCCCTCTCGGTCCTGTGGGGGTATAATATAAAATGAAGACGGAACGGTCGATAGGACCGGTTTACGTACCCATCGGATGACCTTGCGGTCCAAACTACCTGAGATAAACCCCGAATCGTCTGGCAGCCATGCGAGCGCGGTGACAACATCGGAATGCCCGTCTATCGTCCGGAAACAGACACCTGTCTTAACGCCCACAAAGTCAGGATTGTTGCTCGGGAGCAATATATGCGTTAGCAAATTCACCTTCGTGTTCCATAGTTTGATGGTTTGTTCTGCACTTGTGAGAAGGATGGAGTCGTCCAGAGACCACGCTAGGCACCCAACCGCATATTGATGTTCCCGCAATATATGGTGCGGGCTCCATTCCCGAGGGTGATGTGAAGAAACAGGCTGACAAAGTAAAGGAGGATAAGTTTCTCTCTTAACAAAACGAACACGACTTCGCGCGCGTGACGTACCCCGACTTTCCATATGATGGCTGTCTTGTCCTTGCTCCCGCTCGCCAGGTACTGCCCATCGTGGCTCCATTCCAGATTCCATACCTCATCATCATGCACTTGTAATATGGTTGTCGTCGTCCGTGGAAATGCGTCCTTGTCGCACTGATGATCCATGTAGAGAGAGAAATTGGTGAAGTTCGAATTGTGGTAAACACATCGCTGTCGTTGGTAGGAAAGGGCTTGACGAAGAAGGGTAGCCATGCGCCGTTGAGGAATCATAATTGATGATGGTATGTACCCTTCATGACGCGTCAGTCGCCGTGTACAGAGTAAAGCAAATATACTTACTGTGAAGGTTAGAGAGTAATTGTTGCCTAGAAGTTCCCGCTGCACCGTCCCAACCAGCTCGATGTCTTAGGTCTTCAGCTTCTGAGCACATGATAAGGCTGCAGAGATGTCAATATCCGAGTCGCGTAGCTGCAGGAATGCTGAAGGACAGACCTCGATAGCGTATGAAGATGTTCGGCTTCTACATTCAATGGGGCCAGCTCAGTACGAAGAACATGGAGAGCAGCGGTTGTCTTCTGAGCCTCAAGCAACTCCAAGTACTTCTGCTGACTTATGAGGAACTTCGCGTCCTGAGTGGGTCAATATTCAGTGACTCTGGGTGGCACAGAGATAAGGGTGTCTGTACCAATATTCCCTCCTCATCTACCACTCCTATATGCATCAAGATGGCCTCAGCCTTGGTCCATTGACCTTCCAGAATATACCGACGGAACTGCGATACTTCAGAGGCTTCAAGTGTATAACCTGACTCCGCTTCCAACGCTGAAGCCGACTCCCTGTGAAGCAAGGGGGACGATGAGGGGAGTTAGAGGACAGGACGACATAATAATAGACTCACATATATCCAACATCCCGCAGGCTCTGTATCACTAACCTCACGAATTCCTCTCGATCGACTGTAGAATCGTCGTACAATGTCGTGCCTGGTAGTGACACTTTGGATATCGACCCATGCTCCCGCTTTGCTGTGCCGTTGCCCACACCATTCCCAAATCCCGAGGAGCCATTTGTCGCTGGCACTGCAGAATGACCATTGCCATTGGTAATCCCATTCTTCGCCAGACCCGCACTCCCGCCTACACCCATCGACGAAGGTCCCGCTAGACCGTTGAGGTCAGGGGAGCTCGAGTGTATTGAGTCTTGGTCGAAGTCTTGAAGCATCATTCTGCTTGTGTGTTGGTCGAAGACTTGGAGACTCTGATCGATTGCACTAAGCGAGGTGGAGGTAGAGCTGCGGCTGTCAATCCTTTGTCGCTTGTTAGCTCGTGGTGGCTCAGTGTCTATGTGCAAACAAGACCCAAAGGTACAGAAACAAACGAATGTCAGATAATCAGTAAACTCAGCACATTCGAGAAACCGATAGAGCGGTACCGATATGAGCAGAGGGGGACGGGTCGGTGGTGTTGGCTGCGTCGAGTTCAGACCTGGTGCGGATTGCCGGGATCACTGATTCTGGTGCGGACTGGCGTGCAGAGGCCCCTCGAAGGGGAGAACGGGAGTCTGTAGAGAATGGCGCGGCGTCCACAGCAGGGGCAGGAGCTGGGGGAAACGAGTCCCGACTGGGCTGAGTAGTAGGGGGATCAATGGTGACGACGGCTTTGAATTACAGCAATATTGAGCAATTGGGGGAGATTCTGATTCTTGCGGTTCTGCGAGCGGTGAGGAGACGATGCACCTCGTCTGTGGTGACTTGGAAGGCTGAGGGCGACTTCAGGGTACTCCTGCGCGTTCCTACTCTCGCGTGTCTCATTTCGCACGAAATATGCCAGATATATCGACCTTTACATCCATTGTATTTCTGCTGGATAAACGGCTTATCTAGGGTTTTATGCTCTGGTACAACAGAAAACGAGAGGAACACGTTTTTAGGCCCCAAGCAAGACATGATGGCTTATCAGAATAATTCGCCTCGCATTTACCCCGTGGTGGACGACATGCATAAAGACACCTCGAATGTACATCAAGGCCTCATGGCGATCCTAAATCCTGGGTCAACAAAAGCTGATTCATTACTGATGATGTGCTAGCTGAACGACTACGACTGTGGTTACGACTACATTTCAAAGCTGGTGGAAGTTTCGTTTCGTGTGTGAGGAGTGGTACAATTTCGTCGAGGTCCTCCCGTGGTTTTATAGGTAGAGATCGCGGTGGTATGGAGAGCATGGTGATCGATAGTGCTGATTAGAATATTATTGACTTGGGATATGACCGGTTTTGATGTGGTAAACGACGGAGCAAATCATGCGAAATATGTTTGTGCTGAGATGAGATGAAGTGATTGCTGGTTTGATAGACAAAATAGCTTGATCATGCAAAATAACGAAGGATGATGAGGCGAAATGATGCGATGCAATTTTTAGTGGAAGATCCGGTCGACGGGAGGCGGTCTAATTGGCGGATTTTGTGGATGTGGCGTTTCTTGGAGACACGGGCTGCGAAAGAGAGCAGCCGCAAAGCGTCAACAATACTCGCCGAGCGTCCGGTGAATGAAGGTGCGTTCTCGATCTATGAGACCGCTTCGCCCGTATCCATAGCCAGGGGCAGCTTCGGTACTGCCGTTTCCATCCAGCTCTTCCAAGCGTGCCCGTCCTCTAGAGCGCCTACTGTCGGACCGTCCGCTCCTAGCCCTCGAAGTAGCGAAGGGTTCGGATGAGCGGCACTGGCCATCACCAAGTACCGGAAGTACCATTTTGGACGGAGGGGATGAGTTTCGACGTGCTGCAGTACGACCGCGAGGGACCAGCATGGACGACCAATCAAACACCTGAGTTACGCTGCCCTTGCTATCAACGCGGGAGTGTGGTAGGTTTCGGGACCTGGACCGCGAGGGTGACCGGGAAAGGGAAGCCTCCGAGCGCCGACTACTACGGGATGTCCCTGGTTCACGTCGACGCCCTCGAGGGGTTGTGAAGGTGTGGGCGGTGGGCGGCATCTCCGGAGTCCTGCGAATGGCGGTAGTCGTCAGGCTCGAGAGCGGCAGCTTCGGAGTGGGCGGGGAAGGTCGCGCAGCGGTCCGAGGGGAGGAAGAGACGGACGGACGGGTTTCCCCGTTGATATGTAGCAGCGAGAAGCACGCAGGAAGACTGGCACGGTTGCGGTTGCGCTTCGGCTTGGTGAGAGTCGACTTGGAGTCGGGATCTTTGTTCCTCTTCCAGCCCTTCGATGCAGGGGCGAGACTGGGGGAGTCGGCTGTGGTGTATTGTATATCAGAACTGTAATCTTCTTCGTCCGTGGAAGAACCATTGGACCGGCTGTGAAGAGGTGCGCTACGTGGTGCCCCCTGCATGTGTTCAGTAGTGGAGACTGAAGAGGTGCGTCGGTGTAGGATGGGGACGTTTGCATGCTGATTGGTCCCCGAAGGACGGCGAGCATATGTCATGACTGAGGTTCGCACGAAGGCAGGGAAATAAGTAGCGGATTTGGAGGGACCGTCGCCGAAGCGTGGATCTCCTTTGTGGAGGTACTCGCCGTCCAATTTAATTCCTGTAAAGTCGTCCTCATCTGCTGCTACCGACCATGTGGTGGACGCCGATGATGACGCCGAGTAATGCGGGTAGTCCCCGAAAGCGGAGCCCAATGCAGAGGGTACAAGGGCTGGAATATCGCCGCACAAAGGGTTTCCGGAGAGGTATGGTGAGGATACGGCACTGCTCGCTGAGGATATGGACGGGGAGACCGAGTCCAAAGATTGGCATTCATCGCTGCAATACGCCCTGCTAAAGGAGGATATGTGGTGTGAACGGTACGGGGAGGGGATAAAGCCTACCCATCATCGAGGAGATGCTTTCCGCAGAGGAGACAGACGTCCTCGAACATGGTGGTTGAGGAGAAAGGACGTGTCGTGGATGGAAGCGAGGATGAGGGTGGAAAGGGAACAGGCCTTTTTATTCTAAGGAGCAGTCGCGATAATTTCGAGTCACTCCCCAAATCGGGACATTGCATCAGGGCCAAAATATTATTTCATGATCTCGTCACGCTCGTCACATCACCTTTCTTGAAAGTAATAAAGAACACCGGCATGGTCCAGCCAAAGCGTTCCACTTCTGGGTCACACGTTGGCGCAAATTTCCAGAAATCATCTGACCGAGGGGAAACGTGTTGCTGTTCTCATCCATCATTTGCACATTTGAACGTGCCCAATACAATGCTCAGCTGATGCTGCGCTGCCAGAATTCGAAGCGCTTCCAAGCTGTGAAACATAGAGTATATATTCGCCATGTCAGCGTGACGTTACGTGTGGGGCGGCAAGCGTGACGCGATTCTTGTCGCCATAGTGTTAGAATATTACTATGCCCGAAAGTGACCCAGATTGGGAAGCTAGTGATGAGGCGGGTTGCCTCCATTACTGATGTCTGACACACCGCCGAACGTGTACTACCTTCGGACAGCCCTCCGACCGTCACACGTTGGTATCACATCAGCTGTTGTTCGGCCGCGACCGTGTTTGTTTTCCAAGTAAAATATCTTGTCTCCATTTGAGCTGGGTCGAGGACCGTAGTAGCATCATTGATGAAACATTTACCCTCAATTGTGCGACCGTACCTGTGGGTGCGCTTTTGTGGCACTATTGGGGTACTCTTGAGCAGTCCGGAGTCACGAGTCGAACATCACTAAATGATCCCCAATTGCGCGCAAATATGCGTATATGGTCCAATCATCTCACATCTGCAAACGTTCCCCTTGTACCCCCCTGAACAAGAATGCGGCACAGCCCTTAGCGGCTCTATTCCACCCCTGAATATCCCTTGCCTGGAGGTGAAAGCAGCAGAAGGGCATGGAAATGTCCGTAGTCTCACTCAAGATCACGCTAGGGTACGTATTTATGACCTACAGTCGGAGTGCTTGCGACAAGTACACTTCGTACCTTCATCCAAGGCAGAATTATGCCAAAATTCTAGCACGGCGCATGCTAAGCAGCATCCGGGCGGTCATACGGTCAGCATTCCTCGTGCAGTCCGACTCAGCGACATGGCGCAACGCGTGCGTCATTAAATATAGGTCTCCTAAAGGGTTGCCGCCGTTTATATTTTTGCGCCCGTTCCCAACAAACATTCTTGATTCAAACAACACCATCCGTTTAAAGATAGTCATCTCGCGAATCCACCCCAAATAATCGACCCCCAAATCTCTGATTAAATGTGCAAGTGCTACTAGCAGTAGAATTACTTTAGCAAATACGTGCGAGGTGCTACGACATCCGGAGAATATGCAAAAAAGAGCGAAAACATATACGGAGCTTAAGAATTGCCATCGGCCGGCGACGGTGACGGAAGCAAACCGTCATGGTCCTCTTGCGTGGGGGAATTGGAAATAACACCATCTACCCCAACGGTAGTGACGCCCTCTATTCGAGGCACCGATGATGACTCCGGCGAAGAAGTAACCTCCCCAGTTGCCTCCGACTGTCGTGGTTCACCAGAAGATATCGTGGACATAGAACGGGACACTCCGTCATTCTCGTCCTGATCCCGATCGTGCGCTTCACTCAGCCTAGGCGACTCCACCTGCTTGAAGCCATTTGAAGGTGGGAGTTCTTCCCGAGGAGAAGGCAGGGCCTTTTCCGTCAGAAGGTTGTGGTTGTGATTAACTAGACCCCCCATCAACTGCTCCAGCCTGCCGTTCAAGGTGCTAGCCCTTTTCATAACCGGGGGGGATGGGGAAGTGGGCAAGGGGACGGACGTTGGTGTGGCTGACACTATAGGGGGCGTAGGGGTAGGCGCGGGTGTCGGAAGATCCTTATCGAGTGCTGGCGTTGGCGGTACTGACTTCCCCGATAAAAATCCTTTGAGGCGACTCGCACTCTGCCCCCCGCTGGAAGAGATGGCTGATGGCGTAGGCGAGGGAAGAGCAGGGCGTGGCACACCCTTCTCTGAAACCACGGTCTCGAGCATACTACTCATCGCGCTAATATTTTTGAGCGCCGACAGCTTTTGCTGCAAATATCTTGCATCCGCGAGCAGCCTAATGCGTCACCGTAAGCGGCGGTGAACCGAGTGTCGAGAACTTTACCCGCACCTATTCTTAGCCTCTTGGTGGGGTAGCTCGATCCCCCCATACTCTTCTGACAAGCGGTGGTTGATGGCTGCCAGCACTTGGCTCATGACATACTGTATGTCCAAAGGGAGCATAACAAAACGGAAGAAATTCGGTTCGGGCGAATCAATATTAATAATCTCTGTAGTAGGGTTTTACACTTACCTCGACGGTGGGAGTGGGCAGATAGCGCGTCAATACCTTATGCAGCGTGACAGTCTCTTTGACGAGTATCTCGATATAGTCGTTCACGCCGTCCCCCGGCTTTGGAACGTTCCAGTCCACGGCCTGTAGTCAAAACAAGTTAGCCCTAAAGTTAAATTGCCAAGTTAGTGGCATCTATGAGCGACTCGCCTGTAATGTCTTGATATGCACGCTCAAGCGATCCCCCATGATCGCAATAAGCTTGTCGTGGATCTCATTCTGGTGTTCTTGATAGTCCTATCGTACATCGGTCAACTGCGTGAGCTTGCGTGCACTCGGCCCACCTACTCGTTTCAACTTGTCAAACTCCACCAGCATGATGGCTTGTTTTGAACTCAGATGCCGCCTGAAGGTTTCCCGCACATAGGGTATCAGCACGATCATTATAGATAATGACTGTGACGCGAGCGCTGCCGGAAGGGGAGAGAACCAGATTAATCCGCAACGACCAAGGACAGACCGTCCCGAGAATACGCACCCA
This sequence comes from Sanguinoderma rugosum, assembly GCA_017499575.1. NCBI lineage: Eukaryota > Fungi > Basidiomycota > Agaricomycetes > Polyporales > Polyporaceae > Sanguinoderma > Sanguinoderma rugosum. The sequence continues at coordinate 2,814,637 of VTPW01000001.1, read as the reverse complement.
GATGCTTCGCTGTGATATTCTTTAGGCCCGCTGATCGCATGGCGCCAGCTCCGAGCACAACTTGACATGTCCGAGAATTGAATGCCTTCATAAATTCAATCACACGACTCATTGCATCGGTTGTCAATATAGACAAATTGACAACCAGACGAATGTAGTCGAGAAGGAGCGCGAGAGATGCTGTCGTGGCAGAGACGGCGTAGTACGTCCGCTCTTCGATATGGAGATGTTTCGAAGCTGTACCGTTTGCCTTTGTGGGACGAGGGATAGGGGAGCTGGGTTCTGGAGGCGGTGGGTGAGCGCCATTCGCCGGAAGATCGGGCACCGCAGAAGAACCACTGGATTTGAGGACCAGCTCTGCAGAGTCGTGCACGGCTGAATCAATGATGATGTTTGTCATGTGCTGGACAGCAGGTGAGATCTCAGCAGGGTTCCATTGTTCGTCTTCGACAAGCTTCGCCGAGCGTGACAATCTCTGTTGATGGAAGGTTTGCAGAAAAATTTTGGCCTGGAGTGAGTAATTATGAGCAGCACGGAAGATATATACGCGTAATAAAATTACCTGGCTAACGACCACGCCTCGCAGACCAACGATCATTCGACGGCAAATTACCTCGCATTTCACCACGAAGCTCCAGGATTCGTCGAAAAACTGCATGAACTCTGGCAACTCCAAGGACGCGTGGCGTTCGGACCGTGGGCTTATGAGACTCGCAGCAACTGAATTGCTCAACTCCGTCGCCGAAGACAGTATATCCGCGAGCTCTTCCTCCAAGCTCTGCAAAGTCGAGGAAGTGATCGAGCTGAGAGACACGTATAGATAATAGGCAGTTATGAAGCGAAGGTGCACTTACCTGACGCAACTCAGCCCTTCCATAATGATGCGTCCCTGTGCCTGCAGGCCTTCCGCACACGTTATATAGCTGCGATACACGGATAATATCAGTGAGAGGAACTCGGGCTGCTCTAGGTTCCGAAGGTGGTTCCCAAGTCCAGGTCTACATAAGAAAGGGATGTAAGTTTGCGTATAAACTGACGAAGATGCATCTACCTAGAATCGCTCTGGTTATCGGAGTCCGACTTTGGTATTAGATCATCTAGAGTGAAACCAGACAGATGCTGAACAGACGGTTAGGGAGCTGCCGCCACGTCAAATCACCGTGAACGTACCCGGATGGCAATACTTTTTACCTCACTCAAAGCCACGTCCCTCCAAGCCAGCATGGCGCTTTTGACACCTTTCGTACGCATTAGATTGTTCAGAAGCGGTCGTAATCGATCACCGAGTGATTCATTCCGGGCTGTCCATGTCGGAGATTCGCTAGGATGCTCAGAAGGTGTGTTCACCCGGTCAAGTAAGTCTGAGCGGAGGACTTCGACGACTTCTGACGATAAAGAAGTAGTGATATTGAGGGACAGAACGCGCAGGTGCTCTGGAAGCGATGCAAAGGCATGAAGTGTCGATAATGGAGGATGTGGGCGGCTTCGAATACTTTTGCGCGAAGATTCTTGTAAGGAGTCAGAGGCTTCAGAGACAGGTTCTAGCATCGAAGGTCGCGAAGTTGTCGTGGACAATGGTGGAGGATCGCTAGTCGAGAGCGCGCTGTCATCCCACAGGGATTCTATCTCCTCGATGATGTCTAAAGCTTCGCTCCATTGCCCCGCAGTTACCAGCCCTTTGGCGACGCTCGACATCTCCATCACCCCGCTGATAAACTTCACATTGTCCTTCACCCTGCCCATATTCCTCAGCCGCGCTTCCTTCCGTACAATCTGGAGACCCTTCTTCGATCCCTTCTCATCTACATCCTTCAGCAGGCCACGCAGTTTCGATATTCGATCGAGGCATTCTTCAGACTCTGTCTGTAGCTCGTTGAGGTTCGTCAGTGCAGCAAAGAAGGACGAAGAGCGCTTGGATATCTCCTGCACCAGATGTTGCTCGACCGTATCCGCGTAATGCGATAGCTTCTCCAGCAGAGGGAGGGAGTATGATAGCGAGGACGGGTCACTGTCCTCCCCTTGTTCAGTTACTTCGCGAAATACCTGTGCATCTCCCAAACTGAAGTCGGGCTTGAAGAATACAGGTGGAACGCTATCCAGGGGTGGAAGACTCCGTGTCGGCGTTCGCGGCATGGAAGAGGACCCTTCACCGAGACTATCGGAAAGATGGGCGGCACCCTCTTGCCCGAGCTGCATGTTCTTCTCGAACTGTGTCCATTCGGGACCAACGACGCGGAGGTAGCCATCAAAGTCCTTCCGGCGTACGCGCGGGAGGTCGGCGGGGGGCACGGCGGGCAATGCAGAGTGCGCTTTGGGAGGCGCCTGGCGTTTATGAGGGTTGTTAAGGACGGTAGATATGGCTTCAAGTATTTAGTTGCCACGCGTAGTGCTACGGTTCGTCTATGCTCACCGTTGAACCCATGTTTGGAGCTGCTCCACTCCGCCGGTATAGATCCAAGAGGTAGCGTCGAAGACGATGCGCTGAACAAGTCCAGACGTGGCTTCGCTGTTATGTAGTCTCCCCTGCCTTCTGTGGTCCCTGAGACGCTTTCGGGGCCTCTACGCGAAGCCTGGTCCCATGCGAATCGATACGCTCGTGCAGTAGCGGTCTCTGGGAGCGCAGCAACTGGCGTACCAGCTCTAGATGGTGTAGTCGAAGAGTAATCCGACATGGTGCTGATGAGATGACCAGTGCGAGTTGTTCGTAACGGATAGCCTCCTCCTAAGTTATGAGTGCGAGAAACGTGGCATGCGCTGCGTGTAGGAACAAGCAGCAAAGGCCGTACACTCTGATGTGGGCCTGCGCTCGTCGTCGATGGTGGTGGTGGGACAAGAAATGTATGCTTGCGCGGTGCGCAAGCCAATGCGCACTGGTACTTGGCTTATGTAAGACCAATGTCTCTCTTTCCAGTGCCCACCCCCCTGCTCAAAGTTTTTGCCTTGTTCCCCCTCTACTCGTACCCTCACATCGAACCGCCGAGTAAGAAGCCTCTTGAAGAGCCAACACTATGGATTGCCCCACCTTGCGCAGACTTGGAGTCCGGCGTTCTCAGTAGCGACGTCGATTGTCTCAAATGGCAAGCATATCTGGCACTCAAGGGACTGGTCGGTATTGCAGTTGAATGGGACGTGAGCAGCCAAGGCGCTATCGACAAGAAGCTCCCAAATCTACATGTGCCGCTCGATGGCAAAATCCCTGAACCGGAGGATGGTTCACTATTGGCAGCCTCCATGATTCCCTCTTGGGTAGCGGATCGGCTAGCAAGCACTGATGAAAAGCAAGTCGACGCGTTAGATGGGTACACAAACCAGGCTGCGAAAGATGAGAGCCTTGCATGGACAACAATGCTAGAAACACGCGTCCGAGCAGCCCTGGTACGTCTTTCTGCTCACCACACTAGGGCTTACCGGCTCACGCAGCACACGACCAGCTCGTAGCGAACCCATCCCCCTCCTATCTCCAATCACTCTTGAGCTTGACGTACAGTGACCATGATACCGACCCATTGGCCTCCATCGCAACACCACCTCTTCCACCCCTTACCGGCTACAGTTCTTTGGTTCACCCAATGGGTTCGCGCGTAAACACTGTCGCCGTTGAATCGGAATATCGTGAGGCTATTTCTGCGCTTGCAGAACGATTAGGCACGGATGAATGGTTCTTGGGCTCAGAGTACGCTTCTTGCCTTCCTGCCTATCTAAGTATCTCACCGTGACTTCCCTTGCAGAAATGCCACTGTTCTGGACGCGCTGCTATTTGCGTACATCCATACCATCTTGCATTCGAAGGATTCGATACGTGTGGAAGTGACACGACGTGTCAATCTCGTGGCTTGGGAATGGAGAGTGCGAGGTGTGGTACGGGCGGCGTTTCACAAGGCACCGAAGTAGATGGTGCAAGTTCTTGGTCGCATAGAAGTCGGTGTGGCATATCTATCTGCGCTACAGCTATCTAGGGTGCTAGTGCGCTTTCCCGTTGTGGGTCTTACCGTTTGCCGACGACTTCCGAGTCCCCGCGAAACGCTTCCTCAGCGCAGCCACCATCTTTCCAAACCTAACACACGCGTTGCGGCGTTGCATGAATATCCTGACGTCTCATAGTAAACAAGTCACGTACCAAAGCCAGTTCAAACATTGAAGTACAACATTCCCCACAAAATACACGACAGTGTACGTCAAAGGCAACTCGTGGTAGGTAGCGTAGAGCGTCGCCAGGAAATTATACGACTACGGCAAATAGGCGTGAGCGTGAAATGCCGTGGATAGGGAGATACGTACGATGTAGCCGCCCCAAACAAGGCGCACGAAGAAAAAGGTGCCGAGCAGAGCTATTCCGTTGATAAGCTGGAAAGTACTGCCAGTACGTCCAGTCTTATCAAGGAACCTACATATTATATCAATGAATGCCGTTGCACACACAGTTACTGAGCACTGACCAATGTATATTTAAAAAGATGGTGCTTCTGTGCGAGCACCACAAATAAGCATCGGTCGCGACTGTGAACCAATACGCACGTTTCCCAAAACAAGCATCGTACACCATAGTACGCCACAAATGGCCTCTGTTCACGTCAACTTGTCAAGACTTGGAGGATGACTAACACGATGCGCGGCACTCACATATCCGAGCGCGTAGATCAGCAAACACGCGAAACCTGCACGAGGGCGGATACGCCAACGTAAGGCGGCGATGACAGCCTCAAACGCATGTCCAACTCACCGTGTATCACAAAACTCAGGTCCACAAAGTTGACAATCGCGTCGAGGGTGTCCCATAAGAAATACCTAACGGCGGTCAACATCAATCTTAACGTCAAGAAACAAAACGGTTGACAGTACCCGCAAGCAATTCCATTGAGTACGCCGACGCGATGATGCCACCCAGACACCTTGTCCTTGTCAAGTTCCTCTAGCCACAAACACCTCCATGCCCAGCTTATGATCAAAACGGCGTGTACTTGTGACACCACGTGGATTGACCTGACGGATTCAGCGTGCGTCAACGCCGCCTAGGCTTGGGCAATATTACATAGATTGACGTACCAGTTATTTTTCCCTCTCGAATTGGCGGTGCCATAAGCTACCGGGAACCATTTTTGACTGAGATGTGGAGCGAAAACCTGATGCACGGCCAGAAAGAGCAGGAAAGAGAGGAAAATAGTGTCTGCGTGCTCGGGGAGTTTTGAAGCCCCGAGGAAGTCAGCGACGGGTCTTGAGGCGTTGGCACAGGCGTCGTGTAGCCCTTTGGCGTACTCTGACAAGACGTCGCCCATTTGACATGCAACAAGATTGGATGGAAGTCACAAAGGTTGATACGTCCACAGTCCAATCCAAATTCCCAGCGCTCGTGAAGTATAACCCTATCCAACTGCGGTAAAACTGTTTAAAACTCAGCGGAGGTGGAAACGCGTATCGAGTTACCGCCGGCGTGTACGACGTGTAATAGAAATTACGAGAAACAACTAAATAGCATCGAAAAACATAGCATTACGAGTAGTTATACAGTCAGAGAGCAGGTCTAACGAGGACTTACGAGGGTCATGATTACCGGTAAGCCGGGGACAAGGGAATGGCTTTGACCAAGCAGCAGTGAGAAGGATGAGAGCGGCTAAGGGAAAGGAGACAGCATCCAGGCAGAAAGAGACAGCATCTAGGCAAAAAGAGACAGCGTCCAGGGGGAAAGAGACAGCATTCGGGCGATAGGATACAGCAGTCGAAAAAAAGAGGAACAGCCGATCAAGCGAATTTGCTGATGAGACTCTTGAGGTATGCAGCTTCGTCCTTCGAGGCCTTCGTATCGTCTTTCGTCAAGGATTTGCTTCGCTTCTCGAGTTCAGTCACGGTGCGTTCCAGACGAGCGGGGAGGTCCTTCAAATCGTTACGAATGGGGGTATCTATATGTTCATGACCTTATTAGACAGACCGAGCAATGTTGGGTTGAGGCGAGATCCATCTGAATTACCAATTCGCTCCATGTTGTCTTCAAGAGTCTTCCAGAGTTCTTTTCTTTGTGCATATAGTCCGTCGAGCTCGTCGAAGAGACGCTGCAAATTAGTCTAGAGCGTCCGGGTTAATCGAGGATCATCAGAAGATGTAGTTAAGGGACCTGGGCTTCCGAGTAAGATCGTAGTAACTGGCCCTCTTGTTGTGTCGCGGCGGCCTCTGCAGATTGACAAGCATTGTCGAAGGTAAGAAGTCCTTGCGCATACATGGGGTCGATTCCTTGCTCGAGTGCACGATGGACTTCCTTTACGCGTTTCGCGGCGGGTACCAAGTTCTGGGCCAGACCATGCAAGACCTTTGTGCCCTGCGCTGCAAATGAGGTTTGCAAAGAGTCGACTAGTGTCATCAAACTCTGGTTCTCGAGATGCACTGGCGCGCTGATAGGCGAACGTATGAACAAACAGATCATATATGCGCGATATCCACCTACCCATCGTTGATCAAGGCATTAACAAGCGTTTCCTCTTCCTCCCATTGAAACAACTCGTCCTCGCTCTCACTCGATGCCTCGTCTTGCAGAGTCTTGTCATTGAGCCCAAAGTAGGAGAGATCATGTTTGGGCTGATGATTGAATGGGCTGTTGCCATAGCCTTCCCCGTTGCGTGTGGAATTACGCGCCTTGCTGTGCTCGGAACGGCGTGTCGCGTTGTTTCCTGGAACGAAACCACAATCATTCATTGGTCGACACTGTGCATCAATCAACTCACTGAATCTTGGTGACTTGATCCGCAGCCGCAGGGCATCCAGAGGTGATAGACAGCCACGGGGAGGCTGGTGATGGACTTTCTGTACGCGCACCATGAGATCAATTGGATGATGGGCGGTAAAGAGAGAAATTGAAACTCCGCTGATGGAGGTCCTATCTCTGAGGCGGTTTGTCAGTTCCCGTACCTCGCTCCTACTTTTCTCTCCTTCTCTCCCATTGTTGCTCGTCCTCAGTGCGTCCGCTGCGTGCGCCCCATTGTCGTTGGCCCCATTCCCTAGCCCACCCTTTGTTTTCGACTTGCCACCATGAACGCTCGTCCACACAAGGTGAGCAGACAAATTTCACACCCAGGGCTTCCATTCTCAACTACAATAATGCCCACAGCAATCCATGTCTGAGCTCAAGCTTCGCAGACTGACGGAGCACAACCAACGGCTGCGTGAAGATTTGGCCAGGCCGCGGGTACGAGTCAGTGAAGCGTCTGCCAGGTGAGTTGTCAGCTCTGCGTCCCGAACTTCATCTCAAATTTCTCCCAAGCCTTATTCGGTACTGTAAAACAACCAAAGACCACCTGGTACTTTTGTGATTCAGCTCTCTGTTGTAGCGCCTGCTAACTTGTTCCAGGTACCGTCTGTTTGGGGACCAGTAGGCAAAGGCGAAGATCCTTATGCTCCTCCAGCACAGGGATGCAATTGCACGATAATGTGATCATATATCCCCTTGCCCATCGACACCCGTCTTCCATACCTGCGAGAACACGATTGAAGGACAAAGACGGAGTGTTCTCCACCGCCGTATGGCATTCCGGTCCATCTTCGCAACCATCACGCCAACAATAGCCTCGCATAATCTGTATCGACAACTCCCTCTCGCACCCATCCAAATCACGCTCGTTTAAGTATAACTAGAGTGGGCATCATGAGTTGATTCGCTTGTTCCGCATGTGCTTCATCTTTTATTTTCAGTCGGTCTTATCTCTGTCGCATATTTTCTTTAATGCTATATATCAACAACTGGACGTCTGGACTCTGGAATACGTTAATGGTCTGATAATTGAGTCTGTCAGTACTCTGATGAGCCTAACGTGTCGGGGAAACTGTAGCAAATTGCTGACCTGTCTGTAAATTGGCATATTCCCATGACCTTGATTGGGAGAGTTTTGAAAATAACTTGATCCTCAACGGCGACGACGTTCAATTTCGCTAGTCGGCTCTGTCGCTTACTCCCAGCATTTCGGAGAAAACCCACCACATTCACCGACGCGCAAACGTAGCCTTGTGCGCTGTAGTTTGTCTCTTCCGCCAACACCAATCATCGCTTCCGTGCGCATTCTGCCAGGTTCAAATCTCGGGCCATCTGACCTGCGTTTATAGCAGAAAACCCAACGCATAGCGAAAACACGATGAACTCGAGAACAGGCGGCCGTCAGTCAATGTCCGAGCTGAAGCTACGGCGGCTACTAGAGCATAATCAACGACTGAGGGAGGATTTGGCCAGGCCTAGAGTAAAAGTTAGCGAGGCCAGTGCCAGGTGCGTGCTCTCTTTTTCTTGTCTTCTTCGGACGCTTATGGACGCATTCATTCGTCAGTTTGATCAAGTACTGCAAATCGACGAAGGACTACCTTGTAAGTTCCATCCAGCGTACCTGACTTCTCATCTTATGGACGAGCGGCAGGTACCATCTGTGTGGGGTACAGTAGGACGAGCAGAAGACCCGTATGGTCAGCAAACGGGGGGTTGCAAGTGCTCGATCCAATGATCATCAAGCCACCTTGACCTTTGATTCCGTGTGCTGGCCTGAGTTTCGGGAGCCTATACACTTACCCATGTTCCGTATATCCTGCTGAGTTTATTGCTATATCCTTCCTTTATGTCTTCTCACTCAGTTCTGTTCTCAGTATGTATGCATTTTCGTCCTGTTGTGGTTGCTGCGCATTTCCCCTTTTCTTGTAACACTAGGAATACCAACTATGCCGCATTCATGGCGATACCTCATCTGATTCGCCCGTCGCATTTCACATTCATTAAATATCAGTTCCCACTGAAGCCATCAAATTATATTTTCGGCAACCGCTACCATCTGCATCATCAACACATCAAGCACGTCTCATAGCCCTCTCTACACTAGATGATACAAGCGCAGCCAATCATTGCGATCCTTGCATCAAGTAGGTCGCCCATTGTCTATCCAAGACATTCCGAATTAATGGACTCCGTCAGAACTGCCACTGTGGGTATGTGATGTCGTTTTGTGCACACGCAGCACATCTAAGAATAACCTGAGAAGCGCTTCAAGCCCATCATATGTAGCTATGGGAACTGGATTATGCAGGCAATGTTCCCAGTATAAAGGTTTGTTTCCGTCGAATTCTCCTTCCTGGAACCCTCTTTCGTTTCCTTCGCCCAAGCCAGTCTTTCACTTTCACTCACGAGCAGGGTAATGCTCTTCCTTGGGTTTGAACACCATGTCGTTACTCATGTCTCCCATAGGCTCGACGTCGGTCTTTCAAGTAGCTTCATACTCATAAATCCGAATTTTAACCATGTACTCTACGATTCTTGCAACTACCCTCCTTGGTGCTCTCGGTGTCAGCGCCACCAACTTCACAATCAAGGTTGGCGAGGGAGGACTCGCGTTCAGCCCACCATCGTAAGGAAATGGATGCTATCTAGTCGACTCCCTCACTAATGATAGCTATCGGATTCAGTATCGATAACGCCCAAATAGGCGACACGATTGCATTCCAATTGTGAGTACTTCTATGTGACCATCCTTGGAATTACACGGCGTTGACACCTCATCTGTGCAGTGTTGCGAAAAACCACGTAAGCTGTGTCGTTGCGACTTGGGTAGTAATGTCCTTGACCCTCTAAAATTAGTCTGTGACTCAATCCACCTTCCTCGCACCATGCACGCGGATGAGCACGCCTGTGGAAGGTATCGATTCAGGATTCTTCAATGTCGACCCCGCCGCAACAAGCCTCCCTGAATGGAGCTTCACGCTCAACAACATCAGCGCACCCCTTTGGTTCTTCTGCGCGCAGACCGCTCCCGTCAAGTACGACCTCAACATTAATGACCTTGGTCATACTCACTCATGATTTGTAGTCATTGTCAAAACGGCATGGTCTTCGCTGTAAACCCGACAGCTGACAAGAGCTTTGATGCATTCCAGGTACGGCTACCTCTACATATCAACAGAGACACTGTCTGAATAGCGTGCCGTCTCCTCTAGAACGCTGCAAAATCGACAAACCCTGGTAACGACACCACTAGCCCGCCACCAGCTGGCGCGACATCTGCCGGTGCTCCTGGTGCCCCGCTCAGCATTGCCACTGGTGCACCAACCTCTGCCTCTGATACCACTTCTGGCTCCCCCACGAACACCGGGGAGGCGGCTCCCGCACAATCAAGCTCTAGTGCAGCAGGGACCGCAGGCAAGGGAGCTGGTATCTTGGTGGCTGCTGGCATCGCTGCTGGATTGTTGTGGTGATCTGTTACAGTACATTTGGACTCGTATGAGCTACGTCTGTATCAATATTGACCAACAGAGAGAATTAGCTGGGCTAAGTTACCGTGGGAATGTAAGCCTCTAAGAGTCCATGTATTCATGAATTGTTCTGTCACTGTCGCTCGAGGACAGTATTATGATCGTTGGCTTTCTACCACATCCTTCTCGGCGCAGACATACCTAGAGTTTGAGAGGCCATGGATTCGATTCGTGTTTCAAAGGCACGCATAATTGCGCCCCCCTAAAGCAAGAGAACTCACCAGGATCCTAGGTCGAGCATGTATCATGTACAAAGTCTGGGACGACGCTTTTGGGAACAGTTCACTTGACCGCTCACCACCTCATATTTCGATACGATGACCAAACTGTTGAGGAGATGTGGGTAAGTCTTCGATACAACCTCTAATCAGATCGTCAGCCTACTCTTCATCTATCCAGGTTCCGTATCCTTTGATATCCCTCGTTACACGTCTACCTCAGACACTGAAGGGGCAAAGCCCCCTTACATTCCACTCACGAACTTTTGAGACATTCACCATCTTCTTCGATAGAGATGTCGATGCTGGAGACGTCTTTGAAAGCGTCAAAGCCTTGACAGTGACTAGTAAGCACCATAACCCTAGAGCTACGCTGCGCAGCTCATTCAACCTCAAGCCTCCGTGAATCAACTCTATGCCTTCTTCTATAGACCCGAACCCCCCTTGACCACCGACAACGGATGGTCGATATACTCACCCCGAGATGAATTCATGCGCATGGGTATGGGCACCAGATCGAAGGCCTGGCGGTTTACAGATCTCAACAAGGATTACTCTGTGGGTTGGCTCTGCTCAGAGAACCGCCGAATTATCAACCAACGTTAACGTGCGCCAGTTTAGTCCTACATATCCCGCACGCCTTGTCGTACCGACCAAAATTAGCGACGCGACACTACAATATGCTTCTAAATATCGAAGTAAAGCCCGAATCCCGGCGCTGACATACTTACATTGGGGCAACTTTGTAATTACCACCCATCTCACCTCTAAAGTCCACTGACCGGGTTTGTTGGTAGGCCTCAATAACTAGGGCCAGTCAACCCATGGTCGGAATTACCCAAAACCGGTCTATTCAGGACGAGAAACTCCTCGAAGCCGTCTTCCATTCCCACCACGCCCCGTCTCAGCGCGTCTCCACTGCACCCATTTACGGGGCTACGGCCACGAATTTGATAGTTGATGCCCGTCCTACTGCCAATGCTGTAGCGAATACTGCCAAGGGCGCTGGCACAGAAAACATGGATAACTACAAGGATGCAAAGAAAGTGTACCTGGGAATCGACCACATACACACGATGAGAGACTCGTTGGGTAAGGTTGTTGAAGTACTACGCGAAGCAGACTCTAGTCTCACCATCAGTAACGACTTGGAGCCGACGCCCGCGTTCATTTTGGATAAGCAAGCCCTTCGCCGCTCTGGATGGCTTCGACACATGACCGCGCTCTTGGAGGGGACTCTGATCATTGTTCGCAATATTCACGTCAACAACTCGCACGTCTTTATTCATTGCTCGGATGGATGGGACCGCACATCCCAGTTGTCAGCCTTGGCTCAACTTTGCCTCGATCCATATTACCGTACAATACGCGGCTTCCAAGTATTGGTGGAGAAAGACTGGGTTTCGTTTGGGCACAAATTTCTGGACAGATGCGGTCATCTATCCTCTGACAAGTTCTTCGTCACTCCGCCTCCAGAGTCAGGGAATGCAGCCGGGGGAGCCGAAGCTGCTCAAGCGTTTTTGGCCTCTGTCCAAAATCGCTTCGCCTCTCAACACCATGTGAAAGAGACAAGCCCAACCTTCCACCAATTCTTGGAGTCCATAAGACAATTGCAACGCCAATTTCCGAAGCGGTTTGAGTTCAATGAACGTTTCCTTCGCAGGCTGCATTATCACCTTTACTCGTGCCAGTTCGGTACATTCTTGTTCAATACCGAGCGTGACCGACGATGCAGCGAAGATGGACCACCTCCATGTGAGCAGACGGTCAGCGTATGGGATTTGTTCAACTCCGCCCCAGAGATGGAACAGAATCGCAACCCAGAGTACGACCCTTCCCTCGACGATCCCACCAATCGCGACATTGGTGCCGACATGGGCGTACTTCTCCCAAATCCCAAAGATGTGCGATTCTGGCACGAACTCTATGGTCGGACCGATGAAGAAATGAACGGAAGAGCAATCGTGGCGCCTTTGATTCGGGACGTCGAGGAAGTGGGCCCTATTGAAGGCGCTAACGATGACCCGGTAATACGGACAGCGACAGCTACGCCTGCCTCCGTCCGTTTGCCACCTTCTCCGTCCAAACCTGCCTCCCCTTCATTGCCGCCCATCAATTCCCTTAGCCCCGCGCAACCGCCTTCTCGCAGCACTTCCCCCTCGCGGGGTATAGGGTCCAAGATGCTCGATCTACCTGCTGCATCTTCGTCCAGGGAGATGATGTCTCCTTTGGGAACTAGTTCAACCCCGTTTAATTATCAGCGTCCGAGCTCGCCTTCCCCTCCATCGAGTGCTTCCCTTCGAGGTACTCCGACTAAACCTGGTGATTTCTTCTCTAGTGGCGGTGTCAAGTCAATGTGGGGCAAGCTATCCTCTAATGCAACGGCCGCCTTCTCTGCCGTGCAGGAAGTTTACCAGGAAGTCAGGAAAGACCCCAAGGCTCCTGAAATCTCTAAAGCAGCTGAACTACTTGGTCGGAATGATTTGGGCTCTTGGAACGACGAGCAGAGGGCGCGCAATAACGTCACTCCTCCACTGGAGTCGAACCCGTGGGCCAGCAACACGGCACGACGCTCTCCGTTACCTCGAGATGTACTGAGTGAGAATCCATGGAACTCTGTCAGAGTCAGTGGCATTGGGATTGGAACGTCTGTATCGGACATAGATTTGTTTGCATCGCCAGGGTTGTTCCCCCACGATCCAACTATTTCGCGTCCCACACCCAGGTCCGCCTCACTCGTATCTTCACAGTCGAGCAAGGTTACGGGCGCAGAGAGTGTGGGGCAGTTTACTCCGTCCCCTTCGCCTTCTGACTCTGGTTCCAGCGCGCAACCATCTGCCGCCGCAATTACTAGTCAATCTGATCCTCTCGGGGTTGGACTGTTGTAACATACGTGATTCTTGTATATTCAACCCAGTTTAGTACGCAATTCTACTGCGGGTCCATAATTTTGCCCGTACTGAGCCTCTTCGCTGTCTTTAGCGAGCCCGAACTTGTCAAATGGCGTGATGTCGCGTACGGCGATCACGACAAGCTGACATAATCAAGGGCGAGGTAAAGTGCAATAAAATTGTGAACTGTAGCGCGAAGTTGGAACATCAACTTGATCCCCTCTCACCTCACTCAAGTCCCCGTTTCTCGTCTTCAACAATGTCTTTGGCTCCTGGTCACTTCCTCTTCACTTCTGAGTCCGTCGGCGAGGGTCACCCTGGTATGGGAATTTAACTGCCAGTCGCGTCTTTCCGCTAATAGCAGTACCGCAGATAAGATTTGTGATCAAGTCTCGGACGCCATCGTGAGTGTCGCGTCCTTTTCGTTTGGCTGCTTGCTAAATTGTGCTGTTACTTTGTAGCTCGATGCTTGCTTGGCTCAGGATCCCTTCTCCAAGGTTGCTTGCGAGACCGCCTCGAAGACCGGCATGATCATGGTTTTCGGAGAAATTACGACCAAGGCCCTCATTGACTACCAGAAAGTCATTCGTGAGACCATCAAGCAGATTGGCTATGATGACTCGTCGAAGGGCTTCGACTACAAGACTTGCAACATTCTTGTGGCCATTGAGCAGCAATCTCCGGATATTGCTCAGGGGTTGGACCACGGTTCGCTCGAGGACCTCGGTGCTGGTGACCAGGGTATCATGTTCGGTTATGCCACCGACGAGACAGAGGAGTACATGCCTCTGACTGTCGTGCTCGCCCACAAGCTCAACGCCGCTATGGCCGTTGCCCGCCGCTCCGGTGCTCTCCCATGGCTCCGTCCTGACTCCAAGACTCAAGTCACCATTGAGTACAAGAAGGACGGTGGTGCCACCATCCCCCTCCGTGTCGACACCGTTGTTGTCTCTACCCAGCACGCCGAGGAAATTTCCACTGAGGACCTCCGCAAGGAACTCCTGGAGAAGGTTGTCAAGAAAGTCATCCCCGCTCACCTCCTCGACGACCGAACTGTCTACCACGTATGTTTATCTAGTTTCTTGATCTTGGGCATTAGACCTGACATGATTTGTCTTCAGATCCAACCCTCTGGCCGCTTCGTCATCGGTGGACCCCAGGGTGATGCCGGTTTGACTGGTCGTAAGATCATTGTCGACACCTACGGTGGATGGGGTGCCCATGGTGGAGGTGCTTTCTCCGGAAAGGACTTCTCAAAGGTCGACAGATCTGCTGCCTACACCGCCCGTTGGATTGGTACGTGCTTCTACACTTCCTGACGCTCTTATATTGACGCGTGCAATGATTTTAGCCAAGTCTCTCATTGCTGCTGGCCTCGCCCGCCGCGCCCTCGTGCAACTCTCTTACGCCATCGGTGTCGCTCAACCGCTGTCCATTCACGTTGACACCTACGGCACTGGCAAGAAGTCCGATGAGGACCTTGTCGAAGTCATCCGTAACAACTGGGATCTCCGACCTGGTGTGATTGGTATGTCTATTTGATTTTCGTACCACTGGTGCGTGCTTACGCGTCGTTCAGTCCAGGAACTCGGTCTCCAAAAGCCACAATACCTCAAGACCGCTTCCTACGGCCACTTCGGTCAGCATTTCGATATCACTTGTATTCAATCAACACTCACTGACCTTCATGTCCACAGGCAACCCCGAGTACTCCTGGGAGAAGCCCAAGCCCCTCAAGCTCTGATCTCCCTCTGGTCACCACTGTCGTCTTGGAAGTTCATCCTTCTGTATGGGCATTTCGTCACACCTGGCATCTACCGTTATATACCTATACTCTTCACGCATTACCACCTTCTACACGCATCGCTATCTTCGTTACAGCATCTTAGACGACATGTAATTCTAGCATAAATATATCGCGTTCAACCGCGTACATCCAACACATCATTGCTGTCCCGGAAAAGTGCCGCCAGCCCATCGCCTTGCCCAGCTGTGTCTTCGATGATCTGACGCGCTTTTGCTGCTGTTTCTCGATCCTCCTGGTTTGATAATCGTCCAACGGCGTCGTCAATGGAGACGAAGTGAGAATCATAAGCCTCCGAGTTAGTTTGAGTGTCGAGGACCTTTTCGGAGGACGTGGGACGCGCGATGAACCACCAGATGAACTTCATCGCACCATTCTTCATCTGTTGTGTTGTCACGGCGAAAGGCTCAGTTGCGTGTTCCACCGTGAGGACTTTGGATGGATGGAGATCAACACCAGGTAAAGGCGCACGGGTCTCCAACGTGCATGGCAAGAATTCGCAGGAGTACCCGGTTTCTTCGAACGTTTCTCGGAGTGCTGTGGCTTCAATGGATTCGCCGCAGTCCTTCCGACCTTTGGGTAACACCCATTTCCCCTGTCTAGTGTTGTACAGGATGCATAATTGCAGATCAACGCCATCGACTAGTCGAAATAAAAGGCAGCCAGCAGAGACGACAAAGACGTCGCTCGTGTAGTTGGTCCTTGTAGTGGCCATCATCGTGGATGGTAGCGAAGAGTGATCTCGTTATCTTATCAGTTTCGAGAAGGACCGGATTGATCGATCGCCCTCTTTCCTTATCAGAATTTCACTTTTTTCAATGAATTCGTCACCGGCACATCCTTCTCTCGTCCATTTGCTCAGATCTCTGGGATAGAATTTCTCAGTGAGTTGCCTCGTTTCTGGAAATCGCGAAGACAAACTAACTGAACCCTAGTGTGCGGTATTCTGGGACTACTCTTGCATGATCCCAGCGTTGATGCAGCCCCTGAAATATGCGAGGGTCTTGCATTGCTGCAGCACAGAGGTCAAGATGCCTGTGGAATAATAACCTGTGGTCCCAAGGGACGCTTCTTCCAATGCAAAGCCAACGGGATGGTTCGAGATATCTTTGATGGCGCGTCGTTATCCAGGCTTGTTGGTGGGATGGGCGTTGGTCATGGTATGTTCAAAACGTGCCTAGGAACCTCAAAATCTTACACGATCTAGTGCGCTATCCCACCGCCGGAAGCTTCAATAACGCAGAAGCGCAACCATTCTATGTTAACTCACCTTATGGAATTGTTTTTGCACACGTGCGTGGTGTAAAATCATACATGAGTCCAGGAATATTACTGACTTGAGAGCGCATCACGTAGAATGGCAATCTGATTAACACCGCGAGCCTGCTCCAGTTTATGGACGCCACGGCACACAGGCACATCAACACTTCCTCGGATTCAGAATTGCTCTTGAATATCTTCGCGGACAACCTCCAACAGACAGGAAAGTTTCGAATCAATGAAGATGATATCTTTACAGCCATCGGAGGGCTCATGTCACAGTGCAAAGGCGCTTATGCTTGTGTTGCCATGCTTGCTGGCTTTGGCATCATCGCATTCAGAGACCCGAATGGAATTCGACCTGTCGGTATGGCTTCGAGGAAGTCAGGAAATGGCAAAGATTATCTGTTTGCTAGCGAGAGTGTCGTGGCGGATGCAAGTGGATTCTCGGAGTGGGAGGATGTCCGGCCCGGTAAACTCATACACTTACAGTCATCACCACGTTCTGAATGCTCCTTAGGTGAGGCCGTCATCATAACACGAAACAATGTCTCTCGCCGCCAAGTCGCACCTGCCGCTCAGTTTGCTCCAGACATCTTTGAATACGTTTACTTCGCTCGACCAGACTCCGTCTTGGATGGCGTCAGCGTATACCGAAGCCGCATGGCTATGGGAGATGCTCTGGCCGATGAAGTACAGCGCGTTCTTACAGAGCAGAACCTCAGTGTTGATGTTGTGATTCCCGTACGTGAACATCTAACTTTTCCTGGAGCTGTCGACGCTGAATTGTCCTCCAGGTCCCCGATACCTCACGCGTCGCCGCTCTCAATCTCGCACAAAAGTTGAAGCTTCCCTATCGAGAAGGTTTCATCAAGAATCGATACGTTGGTCGCACATTCATCATGCCTGGCCAGCAAATGAGGTGTGTGATAAATCTTGAAATGTTGATGCGAACTCACGGTGTCGCTTTAGGAAAAAGAATGTTCGAAGAAAGCTCAACGCCATGGCCCTGGAGTTTAGTGGCAAGAATGTCCTCCTTGTTGACGGTACGTTAGATCAGAGTAGTAGTCCGTGCGCTGGTTAAACATCCCACAGATTCGATCGTTCGAGGCACTACATCCAGGGAAATCATCCAGATGGCGAAAGATGTCGGGGCGAAAAAGGTTATCGTCGCTAGCTGCGCACCACCTATACGGCGAGTGTGACATCTGGCCACATCACCAATTTCACTAACATCGACTGGCTACACAGATACTCGAACGTATACGGAATTGACATGCCATCGAGGGCGGAGCTGGTTGCACACGATCGCGACACGTCTGAGATCGCATCAGCCATCGGCGCTGACCTAGTTATATTCCAAACACTCCCCGACCTCATTTCTTCCGTCCGACAATTCAACCCCTCGTTGACGACCTTTGATTGCTCCGTCTTCACTGGTGAATACGTCACCGGAGGCGTGGATGAAGGCTATCTACAGCATCTGGAATCCTTGAGGGCAGATAACACCCGTGGAAAGCTGGCTCTGTCAGGATCCGGGCAGGGTGACATGGAAGGCCAAGGACGCGCTGAGAGTAATGGAAACGGTTCAGTAGGCATTGGAAATGAAGTGGGACCGAGTCGAAAGGACAATATGCGTGTCAATGGAACCCAAACAAACGGAGCTGACGACACCGTTGGCCTATACAACACGTTCAATACCGCATGAAAGCTTGCTGTATCTTATATCATATGTATTCTTGTCGTAATCTATAGCTAGAATAGTTGTACAAATATCTTGTTACCTGTTGGTCTAGGCGTCGGCGCGACGTCGATTCCCTTATATAGACGTTTGACTTTACGGCTTGGTTCAGTTTGGCTTCTTGCTCTTCTTCCACCATGATCTGCGCACGCTTCCCATTGGCGATGCTCGTTTGGCATTTTTTGGCCTATGCGATCACAGTTTCTGCAGGGCGAGAATCCGCTTGGAATGGCTATGTCCCTCCCTCTTCGGATCGCGACCTGCAATTCACGCCATACTATGTTCCACCTGGAGCAAAGGCTTACGATGCAAACTCGCCTTTACTGGATTTCTCAGGAAGATGGATTACCTCGTACTCTCCCTCTTACGCGCATCACACGTCTCGTTGGACGCCTCGAATAGACGCCTATGTTTTGTTCTCCTTCCACGGGAATGGCATCGAAGGTTTCGGGACTACCAGTGATACAATCAGCTGTGCCAAGATCTACATCGATGGTGTGCTCTTGGAAACAATTAAGCCCTGGAGCGAGAAAACCCTAGCCCAACAACGTATTTTCTGGACTTTTGACCTTGCGCCGGACAAGCATACCATCAAAATAATCAACTGTGGCCCGTACCTGGATATATCCGCCTTCGTTGTTACAAACTCCAAACGCTCTTCGAACCGAAAGTCCACAGCGCAAGCGTCCGCATCGTCTCAGGTCGCCTCTTTGCCTCGCCGCGATACAAGTGTTACCGCTGCATGGCGATTAACTCAGAAAGGTTCTACGGGTGTCGAGGCCATGCAGATCGCCATTGTCTCTTCTGAGCACGCGATAATAATCGATAAAGTAGAGCACAACCCCCTGGCGATCAACGGCCACCCAGCTTGGGCTGCTCTGTACAACCTCAAAACTCATTCCGTCCGGCCACTCGCGATGGATTCCAACTCGTTTTGCGCCGGTGGTTCGTATCTAAGTAACGGGACTTTGATCAACGTAGGCGGGAATCCGGTCGTAGAGGATCGCGTCGGAGCCGCAAGCTTTGGTGATCTCAATGGACTTCAATCCATACGGCTATTTGGTCCCTGTAACTCTGGATCTTCTGGCGAATGCACCTTCTACGAAAACCACGATGCACTGCACATGTCCTCTCCGAGATGGTACAATACCGTTACCCGCCTCACGGACGGTAGCGCGATCATTGTTGGGGGCTCCAAAAAGGGTGGCTGGATCAATAACGCCACGGTGAACAACCCAACGGTTGAATTCTACCCTCCGAAGAATATCCACGGTTATCTTGGCCTTCCTATCCCACTCCCATTCCTTCAACGCACTCTCAACTCCAATCTGTTCCCAATTGTGTTTTTGCTTCCAGACGGAACCCTATTTATTGCTGCGAATCGAGATGCGATAATCTATGACTGGAAAACCAATTCCGAGCGTGCTTTACCACAACTTCCGAACGGAGTCCGCGTCACGTACCCAATGACAGGCGCGGGTCAATTGTTGCCTCTGGATCCTGATACAAATTACGCGCCTGAAATACTGATTTGTGGAGGGTCTACAGTGCCTGTCACCACCTCTTGACCCGGATTTGGCAGGTGAGATTTTAAAATGCCCCAACTTGAATAGCATTTACCCAAAACAATGAAATGTGATAAAAACACTTGGAATAGAGTAAGGAAAGCTATAGCTAGTTGTGTTGTGCTTTTCAAGTCCATCGGACAACTTTTCGATTTCTTGGTCTCGAAAAAGTGAAACAACCCCTATTACATAATATTAGGGATCCGTATATGGTAATAGGACCCTGACTACGTCAGGCAATTGTCCCGCGGGTAATAATATTGACATCCATCATCACAGTGGCCGGAATACGACGATGGGAGGTGTATTTCTTGACTGCGTATGCAGCCTGCTTCACATTAAGTCCTTTCCTGGTGTTTTCATTAGCACCTTATTTGATTTACGGCTCTTTACTACTCACTTGTAAGCATCCATGTATCTCCAGCAATGCCGGAAATACCGACGAATGTTTGACTTCGTGATGACATCCAGACATTCCGGCACAAGTTGTTTAGCACGCGGGAATGTGCCATCAGTCATCTCGCGGAATCCTGCAAGTCATGTTAGCAAATTCAATGATATACTATTTTGAAAACTTACGTCGCTTGAGCTGACCCCAAACCATCTCGATCGGGTTGAGCTCACAATGAAACTTCGGAAGGAAGAGACACTTGTGCCCAGCCTTCTCGATGACCAGCTGGAGCAACGGCTTCTCCGTCCGAAAGTCCTTTTGCAACGACAGAACTCGTTGCATGCAGCAGTCACCGGGCCGTGCAATATCCTCCTCCTCTGTGTCCGACACACCTCGCTCATTCAACGCTGCCATGCCCGAGCCCTCGATCTCATCTTCTTTGGCCTTGGCTTCTTGCAGTGCTTTATCCCGCGCTTCCTGGGAAGATCGGCACGTCTTGCATACACCGACCAATTTATTACCATACTTCTGCGTGAGAGGCTCAAGAAGGCCACGCTCAAGAAGTACTTGTTCCATGCCCTTTGCCTGTCCAGCAAGCGGATTTCCATCCTTGTCTTTCCCCTTGTAGTCGTCAGCAAAAACCATTGATTGCGACTGTCCGTTCGACGGTATAACAGTGGACCGCATTTTGGGTTGCTTCCCGCCTGGGCTACGATTCATCTTGTGGGCCAGAAGCGCGTCGGATGCGAACGCGGCATGGGCTGAGGAACAATCAAAGATAAATACCGCAATGCCGTCAGGGAATTTTGCCTCGAAGATTTTGATCGCGTCCTTAGTCTATTCCCGTCACTCGTACTTTAGCAATTGCAGACCTCAGATCAAAAGTTACCTACCTGTGTGATTAATTGAGGCATATCCCACCACGGGTCATGTTTGGCACCTGGGTAAATGATTCGGCGAGCATCGAAGCTTTCGAGCCGATACGCTGTAAAGGGCGCAGGGGGCGGCGGCGGGATCCACTCGTGCTCCGCAAACGTGCGACCTTCCACTGGCTTCTTGACTACTGGCGGCTTCGGTTTCTTCGTTGCCTTAGCCTTCGTTGTCTTTGCCTTTTTCCCATTTGTTTTTGCGGTTGCTGTTGCAGCAATGGGAAGTTCCTTCTCTGATGTGCCGTGAACAGCTGGCGCGGTGACGGGCCGCTCGGCCGCTGCACTAGCTGGAGGTGCGCCGGGAGCCAGTGTTGATGGAGCGGGAGCTGGGGTTGATGGTGCTGCGGAAATTGGCAAGACAGGCTGCTGCGGTGGACGCGGGCACTCTGGAAGCTTGAGCTGAGCTGTAATCTCATCCTTGGATAGACAAAGGCGCCCGCAATGTTCAATAATGTAATCGGAAACATGAACTATGCGTCCACGGCTCTTGTCTCGAAGAGGCTGTTCACCATCCCGCATCCATACGAAATTAACCTGGTCGTTTGCATGCACACAAGTCTCATCGTGAAAAATTGGGTAATGAATCTTTTCGCCGGTTTGTAATGACGGCGCTACAGGAGCCATGTCTGGTCCGTCGTAAGTATAACATTTCCTGAGTTGGACAATTAGTAAGGCTCAAATGGCAATGGATCATTGTTCATCACTCACGGGAGAATCTGTGTATAAATATAATCGATAAACTCCTTACGTGCGGCAACAACGTCGTCACGTTCGTGGCCATCAACATAAACCCCTTTTTGGACACGGCAGAGCCGGAATCCAAGTCTCTTCAACCATCGCACGGCGGTTGATTCACTAACTGTGTCCTCAATCCTCAGTGACGGGAATAGAAACTGATTAACAAAGCGTGAAAGCTTTGCAGGTCGCATCTGATGAACAGAGTAAAAGAACTTAGTGTGCGTGCGATATGGGGAATAGAACAAAGCGACGCACCCGGCCTTCAAATCCTCCTTTGTTGACAGGTATAACACCTTTAATCCATTGCTCGACAGCCGAGCGGACGTTCGACTGATTGAGATGTGACGCATGGCGGGCGCCCTTGCCTTGCTTGGATAGCGGCAGCTCCTCAGTGCGCAGCACATCCCGCGCCATGCTCCGCAGTCGTTTGGCGAAGCAGGGACCTTTGCCGAACCGGTTAGCCACTGTCGTACTAGCGGTATGCGATGGGTGGATACTTGATAACTTGGTGCGAATCGGGTGCCGCTGGAGTCGCCCGCAGGTTTGCAGCGCCGCAGTCAGGCGGTCTCGCTCAGCGTGGAGTTTTCGAGACCCAGCTGAGTACTGTGCCAGCGCTTCGAGATCGAGCAACGCGTTTGTCGTTGCGTCATTACTAGCTGTCGATTTTTTGGAACGGGCCTTCTTACGTAGTCGCTCTATGAGCGTGTCCAAGCGATCGTGGTCGAGCTGGGGGAGAACGCCTTCTGCGGGTGTTGCGGCAGCGCGAACAGCGAGCGAGACGGGTGCAGGGAGCTGGACGCGCAGAGCTTCAGCGTCGCTGCCACTGTTCTCTGTATTGGTCGAGTCGTGTTCCATATTCATACTAGCGTACACGAGATCGTCGAAGGGATCGGAATCGGGATGGAAATGGGCATTGGCAGCAGTCTCCTGCACGTGGTCGTTGTCAATATCCATTACATGGTGCGCCTCGAGACTTGTCTCGGATCCATGTTCACTTTCTTCGCTTTCCTCTCGTTGCGCGGGAGCTTGAGAAACTGACTTGACAATGGGCTACACAAGACACAGGGGTATATCAGTCCAATTTGGCCCATTTTCGCTTGATGGAGATTGAGCACATGCCTGGAATAACAGCGCGATGCTGGGCTGCATATTTGCCGCGCGCGCCTTCTTCGTCTTACCCGTCTTGTTGCGCCATTCCGTCGTATTGCGCTTACGGATTTCGGGGTGAATGTCAAAGTCGTCGCTCTTGCGTTTACGGGCACGCGTCAGCGGAACCTCCAAGTGCTGCTGATTTGGAGTCAGGGATGTCTAGATAGTGGGATATAAGCAGTGATTATGCTCGACTCTGATAAGGTTGCTTACTGGAGAAACCTGCAGTGCTGAAAGAGTACCGGTGCGTAGCAGAGGTTCAATATCGCTCTCCTCGTCGATGTCGATGTAGGTGGGATCTGTGAGAGTGGCGGGATCAACTGCGCATGCGTTATCGATGGTCTGTCCGCGTTTGGCAGCCTCGCGGTGTAAAGCCGCCTGTTGCTTGCCGCTGGCCTTCTTTCTTCCCATGACTGGTCGTTTCTTTGATGAACACGCAAGCACAATTGCCTCCTTGGGAGCGCTTCCATCCCAAAGCGGCAGGACCCTGTACTTTGCTTTTTTTCGAGCTCGAGAAAAGTGAAACACCGTGGGAAAAGGTGAGAACTCGTGCTAAATCGCATTCTTTTCAACGGTTTCCTTCTTAATCAAATCACAAAAAATCTACAAAAATTTTCCTGGGTCACAGTGGAGGTGACGAAAAGGTGGTGACAGGCACTGTACTATCAATGATAGACTAGCTGGATACGAACTCTCGGCCCTGACCGTCGCTTCTTCGCAATGCTCTCGAATAGTGCTCACGGATGAGGGTATATCGAAGGGATGGCAAGTCGAGCATATGCCTGAAGGTCGGGTTATGCCAGACATAGTAACACTACCTACTGGTCAGCTTCTTATCGTCAACGGCGCGGGTAGCGGCATCTCTGGGTACGGCAATGTTCAACATCAAGTGGGCCAGTCGAACGCTGCCAATCCTCGGTTCACTCCTGTTCTGTACGATCCGCGCGCACCAAAGGGAGAACGCTTCTCGACGAAGGGTCTTCCGACCAGCGACATTCCGCGTTTGTACCACAGCGTCGCAACGTTAACGCCTGACGGTTCAGTCATGATTGCTGGCAGCAACCCAAATCTCGACCGAAGCGAGATGAAATATGGCACCGAATATAGGGTAGAGTGGTTAAACCCTCCCTATATGGCCAAGGAGAGACCTACAATATCGCCTAAATACACGAAGAACATACACTACGGTCAAACATTCGACCTCCACGTTAGCATCCCCAGCAACTCGGATGCGGAGACTGTCAAATGTAGGGGTAAACATGTATTCCGTGCTTCTTCACGCTGACATACTTGTAGTCGTCTTGATGGACTTAGGATTCATAACCCATTCTGTTCACGCCAACTCTCGGTTGGTATATCTCACGCATCAATCATCTACGGTGAACAGTTTCGTAGTATCTGGGCCCAAAGGCGAGGGCATTTATCCGCCTGGTCCTGCCTGGCTCGCGGTTGTAGTGGGTGGCGTACCCAGCCAACTGGTCGAAGTCATGGTTGGGGATGGACGCAGCCCTCCTGTTGACGAAGCTGCGATAGCTAAGTACGACCTTAGATCATTATCCCTTATCAAAATACTCAACCGTCCGATGCAGTGTGCGCAAAACTGTCAAGGCCGCCCAAAAGCCTAAGGGCAATCAAGATGACACTGCAGAGTAGTCTCATTTCTAATAACTCGATACCGCTTTGCACACTGCTAGTACAACACCATCCTTCGCACTGTATGTTAACTATTACAAATGTACCTCTCTCATATGCATGTAAATTGTATTGCAGAATTCTAAAGAGCGCGCTGCCTCATCCTACTGCTGACTGTTCGAAGGCCTGCGTAGACTTTGCCTGGAGGTGAGCCTAGGATGAGGGATACAATGGCATCCCGAGCAATTTTGATGTTCTGGAATGAACCCATAATATGTATCTTACTGTAATTGATGGTCAGCAGAAGTGTGAGTGTAACAGAGATGAAAGGACTGACGTATCGGCAAGCACAATACGGGTGCGGCTTGCATTTTCGATGGTGAATTTTGTTTTGCCGTCTTGTCCTGCAATACGGCCTATATAATACGAGTTAGCCATGATTTGGATTCGTGAACGGCGGGATGGGGACCTATGGCTCGAGACAGGTGATCACCGTGCAAAGTTTTGACGTCCTTGATCTCGAACGAATCAAGGTAAAGATCATCGAGGCGTAGTAGTGCGATAGCGTCCTTTTTTCTACCAGTGAGCTTTGATATACATTACAAGAACGGTTTTACATACCTTGACGTCGAAGCCGAGGGCGTATGCCTTCACGAAATCAGCGCCCTTCTGAAGTGCGCCAATATCTTTTGTGTGCCTTGATGTCTATCACACTCATATATTAGTTTGAGATCTAGACAAAAATGTAGAATAATACCCTAATTTCAACGCTTCGCCGCTGTACATTCATGCGCACTTGCAATCCCAGGATCTCCGTCAACGGACCAAATATGTTGATCCAATCCACCTTGATGGGTGTCATGCGATGAGGGGGTATGGGTATTCTCCGTATCTCCGATTTCAAGGTAGTTTTATCAGCATTTGCAGGCAATGGGGCGAATGCAGGTAGGGTGGATGGTTGCGGTATAGATGATGCATCGTCGTCGATCACAATTTCATCGTCATCGTCGGTGGCTTTCTTGTCGCCCGAGCCTGATGCCTCCGGCACATCTGGCTTATCCTTCTGGTCGAGATCGTCCATTTGTTCGTCGCCATCGTTGTGCTGCAAGTCAGCTAATCGGGGAGCCTTTTTGGTCGTTCGTCGGCGGTTCTTGCGGGGGCCAGAAGTAGATGAGGCGGTACCTTGAGCAATGTGTGTCACACCCATCGTTCTACAATTTTGTTGGGCGCTTCGGAGAGCTCGACGATGTTCTAACTTTGCAGAACAGATGGAAGTATAGAAAATAAGAGGGTGGAAGTCACGTGTATAGGGGACTCTGCATACTACGAGCTACTGCGATGCCACCATCAACTGGCCAGACGCAAAACCTTGCAGATGGTTCAGTCGAAGGTATTTGATCGCCAATCTGTTCTACCGAATCGGTGACTCAAACTGAGGTGCTAGCCGTTCATGCGCTCGTTCGGTCCATTGCTGGAGTGCCTTTACCAGAGGGCTCAGCAGCCCCGCCAGACTCAGATGTCATGAAGAAGTTGACTGCGAAGCTGAGCGAATTGGTCGGCGAAGATGCTGCCAACGCATTTGCCAGTAGCTACAATAATCCTACGCAAGTAGGTTCTTCCGTTAGATGGCATGTGCGTTAACCGAAGCGTACTGGATTGTAGCGTTTGAATGAGGAGGGACTACCGATTGTCGAGATCACGGAACCAATAGCCAATAACGATACCTTCAACGAAACCTCTGGCACTTCGCTCGACGACGACGAATTGACCCCCTTGTCCATGCTCTCCCCGCAGGAGCGTGCAAGGAGGAAACGCGAACAAGAACGAATATTTGATCTTCTAGAGGAAGAGGAAAGGTTGGAACAAGCAAGGATTGATGCAGCCGAATCAATCGAACGGAAAGAGCGTATGGAGAAGAAGGGTGCTGCTAAAACAAGTCTGGATAGTATGCGTGCGCAGAAGGAAATGCAAAGGAAGATGGGCAAGGCGCTGCTGAACACCTTGGGATACGACAAGCCAACGAAACCTACGGAGCCCCCAAAGCCCGCCGCCGCCGCATCAACCAGTTCGAAGAAGGTTTCCTTCGCCGAGGATCCTTCCACCGAAGATACGTACGCTGGCGATTCAAGTACCATATCCCTGGCTCGCTTGCACAAGCTCGATAGACCGAATCTTATCTCCCAATTATCCAAGAACACACCTATGAAGACGGAGGTCGTGGAGCGCGGAATACGTGGATCTCAACCTATCGCCCCAAATGTCGTGGAAGAAGACTCAGACGACGAAAGTGTGCAATCCGAGGTATCTGAGACTGGGATGCATCACCAAGACGACTC
This sequence comes from Sanguinoderma rugosum, assembly GCA_017499575.1. Classification (NCBI taxonomy): domain Eukaryota; kingdom Fungi; phylum Basidiomycota; class Agaricomycetes; order Polyporales; family Polyporaceae; genus Sanguinoderma; species Sanguinoderma rugosum. Next base: position 2,787,723 of record VTPW01000001.1, on the reverse strand, counting down.
GTCCCGATCAAGCGAGGCTGAGGATAGCGAGGATGATGACGATGCTCGTGGGGCACCTCGGTTAGAGGACGAAGAATACGACATAGACACCGCCCAGCATAACCGCGAGATAGCGCTAGCGTACTATGCCAAACGGGAAACAGTAGGAGCCGCTGCTCGTGAAGCTATAGAGCAACTTGAAGGCGACGAGCCCAGGGTATATTCCATCTTCTCCATCTCGCAGCATAACCCACTTACTGGAGATATAGGATCCAGAGTTAGGCAAGGATACAAAGCCGTCGGTGTCACGATTTGGTGCATCCAAGATGGCTTCGGCATACGGCGCGTCTGTACCCTCGCAGTCGCTACCAACCGTAATACCCGGGTCGAGCATCAAGACCGTACAAAGCGCTATACGCTTGGGCAAACTCGATGATGACGGCCGGTTGATCAGTGCGACAGGAGAAAGCTCTGACGAAGAGACAAATGCGGTCGTGTCTGAGGTCTTGGATCTGATAAAAACGGGTAAAGCGGTCAACGTAGGACCGCAGGAAAGTACTGTACATTCTACTGTGGTTCCGCCGTCGCGTCGATCGAAGCAGGATGACAAGTCTTCGACGGATGAATCTGTGAACGACAAAGTCATATCAGCATTCAACAGACTTGAGATTTCCGAAGCGAAACCACCACGGCCTCCAAAGGGGGCAACGCCGACAAGAGTAGCTCAACCTTCTACAAAGGTTACACCCCCCGCATCCAACCCATTGATTGTAGATTCGCCGTCATACCCTCCTCAAGTCTCGTCACGTCCTCAAAGACCACCCATGGTCATGTCCTCCAAGGTCCTCGAAACCGAGAAGCGAGCTGCCCCTTCACCACAATCAACCGAAAGCGCACCCAAGAAAGTCTCGCGATTTATGAGGGAAAGGACAGAGTAGCCTTACTAGTATACGTAGTTCTTGTATTGGGTTGGTGCCTATGATACATTGCAGGTATAATGACATTGCGTGGCAAAGGAAATAGTTGTGGGGGTTGAATAGAGTACGAAACGGACCAGAAGGCCATCTACGTGATGCGAGATGGGAAAAAAGAAAAGTTGAGATGGTGCAACTATAATCATAGAAGAAATAACGTGTCGAAGTTAATACATCTGGATCAGCTCTTCTAGCCGTTCCACGACTTGCGACATGGTTGGCCGATCTTGGTGTTCGTGTGCCCACATATGCTCTATGAGATCAACGATCTCGGGGCACCACTGTTTTCGTAGTCCTGATATCGAAGGTCTAACACACTATCTATCAGAACAAAGAAGTCTATCCACTGATAAGCAACGTACCGTTGCCGTTTAGCGCCCACTATATCATAAATGGCGTGCTCGTTCATACCCTGCGTCGCTTATGAGCTCCACGCTACTTGTAGCTTCAGTGGTAGGATACTCACCTCCCAAGGAAACTTCTTGTTGGGCAAGTGCCATTGGAGGGTCTCCCAGTAAACCATAGCACACGAGAAGACATCAACTTTATGATTATACTTGGGATGTGCAGTCCACAATTCCGGCGCCTGCCAATTGACGGTGCCGACCAGACTTCGAACCATGGATCGAGTAGACTGCTTGACTTTCGCGAGCCCGAAGTCAGCTATCTTCGCGGTGCCTTTGGAGGTAATCAGGATATTCGAGGATTTGCAATCCCTGTGGATCACCGATGGTTTGCGTAGGTGCAGGTATTCCAGTCCTCTGGCTATATCAAGCATAATGTTTAACTGAAAAAGGGTATGTCAAAACAAATTACGAGGCGTGGCGGAGGAGATGGACGCACCACTTTTCGGAGAGATGGAGGCGGAACATTCCGAATGTAGTCGAACAGATCGCCGTTTGAACACAACTCGCTCAAGATCATGACCGGAGTCTCCTTTGTATTTTCAGGAATACTAACGCCGAGCTGAATAGGTCTTCAGATCGTGAACTCATAAGAAACGACCATGCAATACTTACGAATCGAACTATGTTGGGGTGGTTGAATCCGCCCAACAATTTGAGTTCCTTGATGTCCACTTGAAAGTGATCTATCAGCATTGCATGCGTATACAAGAGGGACACGAGAGAACATACTTGCGCTGAGTTGACCCCTGAACTCTGCGATAGCAATCTTCTTGCCCTTGAGTTTGCCAATAAACACATCCTTGAATCCCCCACTCCCGATCTTCTCCATCTTCGTTAGCTTCTCATACGGAATCTCCCTATCCTCTAGCCCTAAGCTCTCAAGGTCGAGTTCAAGCTCAGGCTCGTGCTCTTTGATGCGGTCTTTAGAAAAGGGAGGAGTACGCGGTTCGTCGACGTGCACTCGATCTGAACGCATCAACACCGGAGTGGTTGGGTCCTGCGCTGATGTTTTCCCGTGCCTACGACGCCGGACTGTGGAGGGAGGACGCACGGTACCGGTGGACGACGGGGAAGAGATACTAGCAGACTGACGATCTCGCCATTGAAGCAAGGCCGCGGCGAGCTGGGGCTTCGTCCCAACGGCGTCAAGATCACGACTCTCGCAAAGACGAAGGAGGTCGTCACGCTTGAGGCGTACTAACGTCTTGACAGTCGCAATGGTGAGATCAACTTAAAGGCAAAACATTAGCGCCAGGTAAATTGACAGCGAAAGGACACCTACCGTCCTCCTCACTAGGTTCGTTGTCGGTCTCTCCATCCGCATCTACTTCAGAATCTCCAATGCTCTCATCATCCTCTATCATATCCGTGGCATCCTCCTCTTCGCCAGCGATGTCCTCCTCCCCCTCCTCCTCTTCCTCTTCTTCACCAATGTCTTCCTCAACCTCCATGCCCGCATCATCCTCGCCAACCACCTTCCCATTCCTTAGCCGCCTCGGTTCAGAAATCAGGTCCTCCTCAGCGACTTCAGTAGCACTGCCCTCTTCATCACCAGACTCTTCATCTTCTCCATCGTCCCCATCCTCGCTGTTCCCACCCGAGCCTTCATCGTCTCCATCACTAGGTGGGGTGAACGTTTGAACTCTGCGAGGTCTCAAGCGGCGTTTCACGGGGGTTCTCCGACCTGGTGGAGGCGGCGTGACTGAGGCAGATGAGACAAGTTGATCGACCTCGGCCTCTTCATCGGATTCAATACCAGCTTCTTCTGCGTCGTCGTCCATCTGATCTTCGTCAACCTCATCAACCTCTTCCTCTTCCTCGTCACTGTCCTCATCAACCTCTTCTCTCTGACACTGAGCTTTGCCTTTCGCCTTCCGCATCGGCGTGATTCTCCGACCAGGATTCGATCCCTGGCTATCGGCCTTAGTGCGAGCCCTACTTGACTTCACAGGCGCACTCTCCGCCCCGTACGTAGGAAGCCGATCCTTACTCCTCAGTCTCCTTGGACTCGGCTCCACGGCACGAACCTCATCGTACTGGTCGTCCAAATCAGTTAAATCACTTTCACCAAAATCTAACTCTTCGCGGCGGCTTGACTCGCTGTCCGCGCTTCGTTCCCGTTTCTTCGTTTTCGCTGGCGTCCGCAGCTTGCGGGATACCTCATCGCAGAATTCGACTTGTTTCGCCTTGCCTTTACCCCTTGAATTGTGTGTGCTGCTTCGAGAGGAGGTGGAGGAGACAGGGGTTATGGGATGAGTGGGGGCAGAAACCTTTCTTGAGCGGGTACGTGTGGCTGGTGGGGATCGGTCTATAACAACGGCGGGTAAATCACTTGAACATTGTGATACAGTTCTTCGCCTATCGACAGAAGATTAGCATGATATATGGACTTACGCAAAAGTAATATACCTAGAATTATCTGACCGTTGCGAACCCCTCTTATCAGCGCCGAGCGCGCGATTCGCTTTCCTCAACGGAAATACGGAGATATCGCCACCAGTAAAATGTCCCATCGAAAGACTACGTTTTTGTAGAGGTTTGCTGCTGGTGCGTGCTACGTCGTTGATAGTCACTCTGCGTCGCAAAGTGGAGGTGCGGCGAGGCGCGAAATCAGTCTCCTCGTCTCCGGCGACGTTACCATCATCAGAGGAGCCATCACTAGAATCACCGTCGCCACGAGGAGGCGAAGATGGCGGCAGCTCTGCAACATCGTCTCGGGCGGCAACTATGGCGTCTACGATCTCGTGTTTGGTGAGCGCCTCCGCGTCGTCGAGAAGGCCGGCAGACGAGTACAACCGGACAAGTTCATCCTTGCGCATACGCAATAATTGATTTGCTGGAGCCTCGTTGATGAGGTGTTCGTCGCCTGCATGCAAGATATCGGAAAAGCGCGTTCAGTGATTGCCTGTGAGAAACTTACTGGAATCAGCGTTCGCCTCAGACTCCTCATCTTCAGTTTCAGTGTCGTGACTCTCTGACCACCTATCAACCTCCATTGCACTGTGCTCTTCCTCTTCGCTGCTGTCCTCGTGAAAGTTGGAGCTGACAGACCTGAGCCTCTTCAGGGAGCCGCGGCTGCTACCGTTCACATTTTCATTGCGGCTAACAACGCGCTTGCGCTTCGAACCGGCCAACACGTCCGAGTGTCCGTGCTCATATCGCGTCATGTCTTCCTTCTCAGAGTTCAACAGCCGCGATGGCAATCGTCGAAGATTCGGGTGTAGAGGTACAAGGACTGGTCGAACTTCGTGGAACGCGGTATCGTAGGAGGGCGCTGGGTGGGCTGAAGCGCGTTTCTGAGGAGGCGATCGACGGCAGGGATACCTCCTGCTGTCCAGAGCAGTCGTATGCGATCCTCTATGTTGCGGACGGCGTTGGGCCATAACCATGCAGGAGGTTGTAAGCCCGAAAGAGCGAGAACCCGACCAGGAAAGCTAGTCTAAGCCAGACTCGGAGACTCTGCGAGGGAGCAAGATGGTTGCTGTCGTCGAGGAGGTCGTCGAGGTCGTCGTCGAAGTTGACGTTGAAGGCTGGTTGTGTTTGTGGCCTTCATTGTCCAATCACTGACAAGCAACGGCAATTGTTGATGCAGCACATGCGATTTCCCACGGCGTGATCCTCAGGAGCTATCAGGGGCTGATGCTAAATTAAACGCTCTCTTCCTCGAGTTCTGGAGTCGCATGGATTCTATCCTCCCTGCCAAAACGGATGCATACCGTCCAAAGCAGGAATCCACCCGAAATGTTTCTGGTACAAGGTCTAAGTTCAGGGAGTCAAGGCGGCTGAATTTTGATTTGTCAGCGTTTCAGCACTTGCACTTCTACGACCATCCTCTCCTCGTCGCAAACGTTGGCCCATTTCAGGCCATGGCATGCATGGCAACTAAAGGGCCGTAGACTGGACTGGCTTATCATCTGACGCATGATAAGCGTGTCATTGGCCTAGCCGCAAGTTGAGGGCGGACGAATAAACAAAATGCTCAACTAGGAAAGATAAACTCAACTCCCTTTTGAGACGGCCAGTGGACATCAAATATCGACATGGGGCCCAAAATCTTTCCCCCTCGTATCTACGTCCCTTCCTCATCCTCCCAATGCCCAGCTCTACCCAATTCCTCTACCAATTCACTTCGGTGGACATCCTCAACACATCACTGATCGATGTCCATACCGGCGCATCGACATACCAAATCGTAACAAGTCCAGATACCCCCGAAGGATCGTCTTCAAAGATAACACAGCTTTCACGGTCGGACGAGACTTCTGCAGCCGGGTCGGATGGGGAGCTTGATGGTGCTGAAGTACCAAAACGGCGGACAGTGATACATGACGCGGCGGGAGACGTCGTCTGCGAAGTTGCATGGAACGGCCGGATACCCGACATCACGCTAGGTGATGAAAAAGTCGGGCCGTTGAAGCAGCTATTTGGCTCGACTGGTGTTCCCTTCCGGTATGTGTCCGTATTTTGTTTATGCCTAACCACAGTCTCACTCAATCTTCAAAGGCATAACGCTCTTACGATACCCAGCCGATTCAACGCTGATTGCGTTTGGACTGCTACCCCGAATTCACTAGTTGTCAGTTTCTCCTCCGAACAACGAAATAGCGTCATTCTGACAGCTTCTCTAGCTTTACGATCATAACTCGGAGGCAGTTAGAGGTGCTTTCCACCACAACGTTGTTCGCCCTACCAAAGGCCACCTCATCAAGGCGCATATCCCGGGGCTTGGGCATAATTACCTGTCCTTCACACAACATGAATCTGTTTCTCCCGTAGAATTCATACGTAAGTCAGCTTTGTTTTAAGCACGGTTCACTGACTGATTGGCCTTAGTTTCATTTATAATGCTAGAAATAGTTCGGCGGGGCCGCTTTTTGCTCACTCCATATTCCTTCGAACGCCCCAAGCATCAATGGGATGCTCGGGATCTTATCATGCGGCGGCTTAGACGGAGTACCATTTAAACCCGTTGCTTAGTCCATACCCATCTCCCACCTTTTCGTTCTGTTGCTCTTTATTCACAAGCATTATCCACTTCTAGCATTCTGGCATTACTAGTTTTGCCATACCACACACTTCGTTATCACCGCCATATTGTATCTATTAGGAATGTATTTCTATACCCTCAGGACAGCTGAAGATATAAATCCCTGAGCCTTGAAACTTGTTCATCTGAGTCCGTCACTTTCAAAGCTCCTAAAGCCCCTAGCTCTGCCCCTAGGTCTATCGCTTACACGTGATCGCGTGATTTCGTGCAACGCGTGATAATGGGCGCGACTGCTTCTCACTGATCACCTCAACGAGCTCACCATATGGCCGTCTTCCTTTCCAACGGCCTACTTGGTGGCGGGCAGCAGAAGGAACCTGCCTCCGAGCCCTCAACCTCCGCAAAACTCCCTTCTTTCGTACCCACAAACCTCTTGAACCCCATCGAAGAAGATACGTCGACTTCTACGCGCCATGTAGAACCAGCGGACGCGAATCAAGGCCTTTCAGAGCCCCCAACACTTACGCTAGACACAGAAACTACGACAAAGTCGCGCTCCTTCGTTTCCAATGGTCTACTTTCTGGCGCAGATCCGGTGGACACGAATCAAGGCCCCGGTGCCCGAATATCTATGCTGAATACCGAAACTACGCCAGCGTCGCGCTCCTTTGTTTCCAACGATCTTCTTTCTGGCACTGAACCAATGGAAGCGAATCAAGACCAAAGTCCGCAAACACCTACGCTGAATACTGAAACTACGCCAGCATCGCGTTCGTTTGTTTCCAATGGCTTGTTGTCCGGTACTGCATCGAGTACATCATCGTTTCCGATGGATAGACCTCCTCAAGCTTCCTCCAGCACCCTTCGGTTCAACGTTCAGGCCCGTACGTTTAGTGGTAAAGCCGTGTATATTAGGAAGAAGTCAAAACTCTTAACAAATCAAGTGAGTCTCAGGCTTTACATTTTCGTGCCCTCCTTTATGTATGGGTTACTAGCCAACGCAACAACTGTCAAGTCAGAAGATTGGAAAGTTGCTCGATGTTCCAATCCATAGGCTGATGGATGAGCTTTCCGCAGCTACTGCTGCTAGACTCGCGTGAGCACAGCACTTCCAAGGATACGCGTTCAGCTCTCATGCGAAATACGTCCTAAATAGAGTCCTCCCAAGTCGAGAGATTGCCCCTAAGGATAATGCACCGGAAGACACGCTTCTAGTCGACCGATACCGCCCTCGCAGATACGTAGAACTTATTGGAAGTGAACGAGTCGCTCGGGACACCATGACGTGGGTGAAGATGTGGGACTGGTGTGTGTTCGGACGGAAGAAAGGGAAGAAGAGAGCCAGAGACGGCGACGAAGAGCTATATGACGACGATGAGTATCATAGACCACGAGACAAAGTGAGTCTTGTTTTAGATCAGTGGGCTTCACCTAGCTTACCACTCGAGAAGTTGTTGCTTCTATCTGGCCCACCTGGACTCGGTAAAACTACATTGGCCCATGTCGTTGCTCGACAGGCTGGTTATGAGGTTATGGAGATCAATGCCAGGTTTGTAGTGATCGCGTATGTCTTGTGGTAGCTGATTCACACTCTTATCAGCGACGCTCGTTCCGGCCAAATTGTCGATGATCGTATAAAGCCTACCCTTGAGGCGGGAGCAACGATAGGCAGCAAGAAGCCTGTACTCCTCATCATTGACGAAATCGACGGCGCTACTGGAGCTGGTGATAGCGTAGGTCCTTCTCTCCCCACGTCAAACGATGCTCAATGCAAATTTTGTAGTCTGCGACATTCATCCATAAACTCGTCCAACTTACCCAGCAAAAATCAAAAAAGAAACGTGCGCAATCGTTGCTCTTCTTCCACCACACGTGTTGATCTAAATCCCACGATATATAGGCAATGGTCAGAAGAATGGCCCAGAAGTAAAGAAACCCATTCTACGCCCAATCATTTGCATATGCAACGACCATAACGCCGCGAGCCTCGCAAAGCTTCGGCCCTATGCATATCAAATACGCATGTCCCGACCGGCGGATATACATACAGTGAAGCGACTGAGAACGATATGCGACGCTGAAGGTCTGAAGGCAGAAACACGCGCTCTGGGTACGCTGGTCGGCATCGCTAGAGGCGATCTTCGCAGCTGTCTCAACACTTTGCAGGTATGTTTTGTCACTGCCTTGGTTTAAGCAGGCTACTAAGCAACCGAACTTTAGTTCATCAAGTCCCGGAGTGACGAGGTCACTGAGGCAATGATTCGTCGCGCAACAGCAGGAACAAGAGAAGCGGATAATACAATATCTTCTGTCCTCAACAGCTTATTCAACCCGATGACTCGCAAGCGCGTCAAGGAACTCGGCTTAACTGAAGACCAGGAAGGTCGCTATGTATCAAGGCTTAGTCAAGAGATAGATGCTGTCGGCAAAGAAAGCAGCATCGCCACTGGTCAGTGTTTACTAGTCGTTTTGACGCTGCTCAACGACTGACTGGAGGGTAGGCTGCTTTGCGCATTACGCTAATCTTCGACAACTTGATGCCAACTTCTCCCGATATGAGAAGGCCAACGAGTGGTTGGGGGTCTACGACTACATGACTTCAGCAATGTACTCCGAGGGCGAATTTGCCTTGAGCCAGTATATCCCATACCTACTGATACCCTTCCACCCTTTGTTCCAAGAGAGAGGGTCAGCAAGGGTGGAACGAAGTCAGGCTGACTGGGAGGTTAGTCCATAAGCTTTCTAATTAATGCAAGCCACATATTCCTTACTATGAAATAACAGCATTCGCAAACAAGGAGGACCAACGAAGAGATCTTCAAATCGCTTGCAGGTTGCATACGCATAGCAAGCGGCAAACTTGGAGGGTCATACAGGCAGTTCATGTCCTCGCCGGTGCTAGAAACGGAATTTGCGCCGTATCTCAATCGCATAATATCACCTCCTCTACGGCCCGTACGTTCGCCCTCTCTTTCATTCCCTGGTGTATTTTCACACTTTGTGTAGGTGAATAGCCAAATCGTCAGACCAGAGGAACGGACCCTCCTCACGCGGCTTGTTAATATCATGGCTTCGTTGGAACTACGATTCATGCAGGAACGCGCTGAAGATGGCCAGTTGACATACCGTCTTGACCCGTTCGTCTTTTTTCTTCTTAGTTGTCTGCCTACTTACATGTATTCCAGGCCAATCGATGTCTTCGTCAATTATGACGGGAAGAGGGCGGTGGACATTGCTGTCACCCGATACGCTGTCAGACACCTTGTCGCGGGTGAGGTAAGCGACATCCCCCAGTCATAACCCAAGTGCAACTTAGTTTACTACAAATGTCTAGGTTGAGGCGAAGTTGACCGGCCAACGAGTTGATATCGTCGAGAGAAGCAAACCAAGTTTCCGCAGTTTCTTTGGCTCATCTGACAAGTCGAATGCCCCGTCTCGGACTCGACCAGGTGACCATGCAGACGGCCCTCCGTCAAAACGCATCAAAGTCGACCTTGCTGACAAGGTAAGTATCTGATCTTGGCCATGGCTCTTCAGCGAGACTAATATACAAATGTGATGTTAGCCTCCAACCGACTTCTTTGGACGTCCAATAGATCTCACCAAAATCACCGTAGCGAACCAAGCACACCAGAAGAAGCACGCCGCCAAGTGTTTCAAGATATCCTATCGCTTCGCCGAAGGGAACTCAGCAGCAGTGCGACGTCCCGTCAAGCTAGATAGCTTTCTGTAGCCGCTTTCATGCAATTCTGTATTATTCAGGGACGATCATATACTAGTAGAATAGCCAACACTTCGGAAATCATATCTGGGGAGATGAACACCGAATACAAACGTAAAATAGAATAATATGTACAATCAAAACTGGGTACAACCAAGAAGTGCCTACAAAACGTATCTGAAGTCTTGATTTTGCATGTCGGTAAGATCCTGGAATGCCTGGATGCGTGTCAAGTGGTCAGCATGGGGAGAGATTCGTTCGTAACATACACGTACCCTATCGACTTTCTGTTGTACTGCTTTTCCTTGAGCGTTGACCTGATTTATATATACATTGTCGTAGGAGTCATCACGAGGTTCTGCATCTCGTCGTTTGTTTTCTTGTGCGAGCATGAAACGGAGGATAAGGAGGAGTATTGCCGATGCTAGTGAGCATGCAGCGATGACAGCCCATGGAATGTGGTTCCTAGCAAAACACGGGTTAAGACTACTGATGTACAGGAGTTACAAAGATGTAAACAAACCTTGGTTGGTATTGCTTCTTCCACATGAATGGACCGACAGCGTTGCCAATGGCATAGGCGCACATTATGATTGCATTCGTAGTGGTTCCTGTTCAAACTCGGTTAAGAAATGTTACACAGCTACGATGATGGGCTCGCGACGTACGCTTAGTGTGGCCTGCTACCAGTGATCCCATCCACCCAAGGAAGATCGGGAAAGGTGTGATAGCGAAAACTAGGCACAAACGGTAAGGTTATGGAGAAGAATGATGAAGGGGAAACTCATACTCGACACCCAGTATCCGAAGAGCAATCCGACCTTGTTGTGTGATGGTAAGGTGTTGACCAGTACTTCGCCAAGAATAGCTGGAATATAGAAAAGCGCCGCGGTATACCCGCGTCCACCCGTCCAATAGCTAGCCATGGTGACACCAAGAAATATGGTGACGACTACATAGGATAGGTTCATTAGGTTCTCCTTGCGGGTGACGATCACTCGATGGGCTCACGTACTTTCCATGAAACCATCGACACACCCGAGCAGGGTAGTTTGAATGGGTGTGAAGCCGAACTGATTGATGATAAGTTGTCTCTGGTTGGTAAGCTATGGAATTGTGGCTGAAGTAAGAATGCAGGTTCAGCGAAGATAGACAAAAGCCGTACCGAATTGGTGATTTGTCTGTGATGTTTACGCAGTGATCAGAAAACGATTAGAAAGAAGATCATGGGTTAGGTGACTGACGAGATGGCGGCAAACAGTGCCATAACCCATATCTTGGGATCACCAAGAGTCTCCACGAATCTTCGGAGTCTCTGTCAGGCCTAGTGCTATGGTCTTGGCGTAGGTACTTACTGTTCCCTCTTCCAATGTTTGTTTTCTACGCCCGCTTGATTGTCCTTGATCCGCAAGACGGCAAGTCGGCGTTCATCAGGCGATAAGAACCGTGCGTTAGTGGGAGAGTCCGGAAAGAAGAACCTAAATCCCGAACGGAATGAAACGCAATGTTGGCTCATCATCACTTGGGATAGAAATAAACGCGCACCAGAAGATAACTGATGTCGCAAGGGTGATGATACCAGTGATGATCATGAGCCTGGGCGAAATGGAAGTGAACGGCCATGATGGACGGGAAGACATAAGCGTACCATTGCCATGGCATGAAATTATGGGTTTTCGTATGCAAGACGCCAAAACTGACAAACCCAAGGAATATTATAGCGAATCCATTCATGAGAACTGATTTGTTAGAGATCGTAAGTGAAGTAGGAGGAGTAAAGAAGGGTTTCACGCACACCAGTAGCCAACACGACGTGTCTGTTCGGCCCGTGTGTAGAACATGGACGTGACTATCATGAAGCCCGGAGTGATGGCACCTTCACAGACGCCGAGAATAAACCTGACGGCGAACAGTGCCCCAAATGACTTGCATGCTGCATGCGAAAGCAACGCGACTGCCCAAATGAAAATGTTGATACTATGAGCTGAAATTTAGTCCTCGACTTGGAAGTTGAATGAAGTGCTGCCACTGACCTCATCCATTTGCCGACAGGAAGATACTGTAGGGCAAGGTTTTGCGGGTATTCGAATACTAGATAACTCAGGTAAAATATGGTACCAAGCCAATTAAATTGGTTTTGGTTGAGATGGGCCCCCGGACTGGGGTAAAGGTGTGAACCGACTTATGCCCTTGCAAGAAGTGCACGACCTACATTATTCCTAGCACCGCAGATTGTCCTAGAGTTGTCTTGTCCGCAAATGTCATCCTGGACACCAGGTCAACTTGTGGTCTGGGTCCAACACATTGCACACTCACAGGTACATTACTAGAGGAACCCCGTCAGTAAGCATTTCTTAACAGACGTAACACTAGCACTTACTGCACATCAAAGGCATGAGGTGCCAATCTATCTTCTGTCTGTAAAATGGCATCTAAGTACCAAGCGATAGACAATCCTTCAGGTAAATACCTGAGTCTGGCGGCGACCACCGGATTAATAACCTCGTCAGAGCCAGCAGCTAGCTGGGCCGCGACATCAACATCCTCAAGCTTGCGGTCGACGATTTGCGTATCATCATGCTGGTGCTTTTCGAGGAAGTCACCGCTGCTGGAACCCATGGTGGCAGGTCGGGAAGAAATTGGGCCTCAGAGCCCCGGAAGTAGTCTCTCGGGAGGCATTTATACATACTTCTTTTAGCGCTGTGATGGTGAGCTATCGTGGTTGAGCTACTGGAGATGTTCCACGTGCGAGCATCCCTACACAGAATCTGATGCTCGGCACGAAATCAGCTCTCATCATTTCGCGATCAGGGAGGAGATTATACAAGCTTGTTCCATATGCTCAAGCTGCTGTAAGTGTCAAATTTAGCGAGTGAGTGCGTTTGAGGCAAATTCGAGGGTCAGAGTCGCAACAGAGTTGTGACCAAACAACGAGTTTCCTTCTTGGATCCTGACGGTGACCATGGATTCTGCTGGTGCAGAGATTGAACAACGCGAATGGACTCTGTCGCCAGAGACAGAATACAGATTTGAATTGGATCCTGGTACTACCCTCGCCATAAAGGTATGTCTCTCCCATCGTCCCTTCGTTTTGTGACCGGACAACCGCTTGCCATGGAAATTAAATCACATAGCTCGGACATGGACAAGCCGAAGTCTTTGGTGCAGAGATGGTCGAGGGGAAAGTCTACCTCTTTGGCTCAGAATGCAAAGCAGCCGTATACACTTGGCGTGGATGTACCATTGAGATGAGTTCTTATGATGTTGATCTGGCCCACGACCATAGCTGACCTTTCAACACGTTACAGGCCACCCCTCCACAGAGTATGTCTCAGAGGAAACGCCTATGTCGGCTTATGCGAATCTCCATATTGCCCTGGAGCAAATGCGAGTTCGTGCTCTCCAAACGCTCCATGGGTCTCCGTCTTCGGATGACGGACCCGGAGTACATCCAGAACCCCCGAGAGTCCTTGTCATAGGGCCCGAAAACTGCGGTACAACCTCCATATGTAAGATGCTTGTAAACTATGCTGTTCGAGCCGGCCAGAACTGGACACCGCTCCTCGCAAATGTGGATCCTAGCCAAGTACGTATATGTTATTTTGGTGCATGTCCGATTTGTTGAGAAAATTGCCTGGCTGTAAGGGAGCCTGGGCAATCCCCGGGACACTCTCAGCGGCGCCAGTATCTGCCCCGATTGCTACCTATTCACCGTCGAACCCCTTGGGAGCTGCTGCTACTTCTGCACCTATGGCAATAACTTCCAATGCCCTCCTTCCATTGGTATATTGGTATGGACACGGAAGTGTAGGTAAAAATCCACTCTTGTTCGAGAGATTGATTCGCAACCTTGGTCATGTCATGGACGATAAATGGGACCTCGACGCCGAAGGTAACGCCTGGTCGACCACGGAATATATCTCTGCAGAGGCGCATACCTAAACTTTCACAGGTGCCGTATCCGGTCTGATCGTCGACACGCCTTCCTCATTCGCTTCTGGACACGGAACAACAACCGAAACTCGACAAAGACTCATTCGGGCCTGCGTCGAAGCCTTCAAAAGTCCGTCGTCGGATACTTCCCATTCCGCTTGGAGAGCTAAACAGTTCATTTCCCCTTTCTGTACTTTGTACCTTCAGTCAATGTCATTCTCGTTGTCGGGCATGAGAAGCTCAATGTCGAGCTACAGCGGGCTTATGGCTCCCAACTAACGGTTGTCAAAATCCCGAAGTCTGGAGGCGTAGGTGTTCACTCCCTCCGTTCTGAGCCTTGACCTGAACGGCTTCCTCCAATTGCACTTGTCTCTCATGTGCAAACCCATCTTTGCTTGTTTCCTTAGGTTGTGGAATTGGACCAGAGCTATCGAGAACGCGTCTACAACTACCAACTGCACACATACATGTATGGTCAGGTACTAGAACCCCCACCCGGCGTCACTTCCGCCACAATTGGTGGCGAAGCTCCCTCTGATTTCATTCTATCGCCGTCGTCGACTGTTTGCAAATTCGAAGACCTCATGATATACCGCATCGGTGCAGGTACGTATTTCCGCCTGACATGAGAATGAAAGTATACTTATCCACGGCGCTTCCCTCGAAGAAACCATGGCACCCACGTCAGCCCTCCCAATCGGCGCTACGCGCGCTGTATCAGAAATGCAGCCCGTTAGAATAGACCCTTCTCAACCAGGATCAAGGCTTCAGAACGCTATCCTTGCCGTCCTCATTTCCCCGACCACCGACGAGAATGAGCGATACGATGAAGAAATCCTGGACCTACCCGCCATGGGATTCTTGGTTGTGTACGTCTTCTCTCTTTTGTTGATGACATCTATTCTATTCTGTTTTCCCGTTTGCGCCCACACTTGCATGTGGAACCAAGACACTATTTTGATATCGCGCTTATCTAGGACAAACATCGATATTCCTGGACGAAAGATGACCATCCTTTCGCCTAATCAGGGCTCGGTGATCGGGAAAATGGCAGTGATAGGAACGTTCGAATGGCAGGAGCAGTAGAACACGGTTGTCTGATGACTCTCGAGAAGGCATAAGAATGATATTAGTGTCCTCTCTAGTTGTCCAAGCCGTAGTAAACTCTTCGCGGGCAAAAATGTCGTGGAACCCCGACGTCCAAGGAATCAAAGCTTGGACAAATCTCGCCCCCACACGCCTCTAATATAGTCAAATCAATCAACCGTCAGTCGTCCGTCCCAACGTACAGCCTTCATAACTAAGCGCTCACCGAATAATCCAATCGATCATGAGCAAAGCCCTTGTTCTGGCTGACACCTGCTCATTCCAGTACACACTTCTCCAGGCATACATAGCAGCCAGGCCGCCCATGAAGGAGTAGTTGCCAAGATCAAAGACGGCTGCGTTGCCAATGTATGCCAAGCTGCCTAGATGCAGATATTTGAATGGTCCATAGATGTCCTCATCGCTAGCATCGGAGAGTTGATCAGGTGGCAAGTCACTGCTTCGCCGTGCGAGCTTGTGTAATTTCTTGCCGACGTACTTCCCTTGTTGAGCAGCGACTTGGGCCGTCTGATAGATCAGCGGGCCGCCCTTAGTGGAATTAGTGATGAGGCTATATGACATACGTACCGCGGGTAGAGCAGTAATCTTGTTGCCTATGTCCTGCAATAGTTGACAAAGTTCGTTGAGGGACAAGTTATTGTCGGCGTCTGAATCATACATCTCAAATAGTTCTTTGACCTAGTTAAAAGATGTCAGTGACGCAGTCGGTATTACCAGGATCGGGGACTGACTTTTGATATGTGGTCTTCTGCCAGGGGTATTCGCTTCTTGATTTTACCGACTGCGAAGGAATGTGAGGAACTGGAGGCACCTAATGGAAGAAATACTTACCCATAATCTCCCATTCACCGAAGTCTATCTTGCCGTTCTTGTCCTGATCGGCTTCGTCTACCAATTCCATGATGTGGCTTACAATGGAGGTTTCGATCTAGACATATTTGTGAGGACAAGATAGTAGACGTCAAACATACTACTTGCTGTGGCGCAATCCCCTATGGCGTATACCGTTCCCAATGGCGCACCCTTCACCCTCAAATAGGCGTCTGTTTCTATCGCCTTTCGGTGGACTTGATTGGGCAAGAGGTCGGTCACGCGGCTGGCGAATGGATTCATGGCAATACCAGTGGACCATAGGATGAAGTTAGAAGGAATTGTATGTTGTTGCGTCTTCCCTTCCGCATCGCGACTGGTGTAGATAACGTGCTCGGGCGTTATTGCACTGACTCTAATCAAGGGCGCGTCATTAGCGAATCGGCATGCTCAAATGAATATGTACCTGGCGGAAGTGATGAGGTTTACACCATCTCTTTTGAACTTGTCCTTTGAGAAAAGGGTGTGAATGTCGGTCGTTATGTCCCTGTTCTGTACTGGTTTGCTACCATACCTCAGCAAACTTTGAGATCGCTTCAGAATACTATATGACTGTGAGAGGTAAATCACAAGCAAGGTGCTATCTAACTCACGGTGTTGAGAATGTGCTCGCGAGATTGGATGACATGTATAGAAACTTCCTTCCGTAGAATTTTGGGGTACTTTAAGGGTATTAAAGAGGATCAGCCTTCCGTAAAGACCTCTACTCACATAATTCGTGATGTCTTCTTGACAGAAATCATAAATTTCCTATGAATGCCTTATGAGCCCACGGCTACGCGAAGTGGGCAAAATACAAACGGCTGCTGTCTCAATACCAGTGGGCCCGCCGCCGCAAACAACGAAACTCAATAATCGTTTGCGTTCTTCAGGCGTGGTAGTAGGCAATGATGCCGTTTCGAAGTTATCTACATAGATTCAGGGTGGTGAGGCCATGTATAAGAAGTAGTGAATTTGCTAACCCATTATTCTGCGCCTGATTTTCTGGGCATCCGAGATTGTCTTGAGCTGGAAGCAGTGGTCCAATCCGGGGACGCCATGAGTGCTAGATACTGAACCGACGGCGATAACCAGTTTGTCGTATCTAAACGAGAGTTATAATCTCAACATTGGGACAACGCGGTGGAATAAACTCACGGTATATAAATCCTGTTGGTGTTTCCCTGTGTGTCCGCGGTCTCTACCTCTAATAAACGGTCGGCAAACACGATATCAATAGCCTTTGCCTGAACGAAATGACCGCGGAGACGGGCGATGATCTTCCGAATAGGCTCAATGAGTGACCGAAATTGAACAGTCCCTACAGCAGCAGCTACGCAACAAAGACATGTTACGACGTTGTTGTGCACCAAAGAAAGTTTGAGGAAACGTACAAGGTAAAAGTGGTGTGAACGTCGTAAAGGTTTCAGGGGACACTATCGTGACATGATAGTCTCCTGGATGCAACGTTTCAAGAACTCCCATTGCCTGTCGATCAGTTCGTACATGATCGGTGAGTATAATAGCCCGCAGCACTCACGCCCCATCCGCCGCCTACTATAACCAATTTTGGTTTATGAGCAAGCTTCACGTTCTCCTCATCTTCCTCGTCCGCGACCAGGACCTTGGCGACCGGGAGGTTCTTGGGGCCTCCACGCTCCGGGTGAAGTGCAAGTGGTGAAACAGGGACCCTTTCAACATGCTTGTCGGTGTAGGTGAACGCGTCGTGAACGAAGATGCCAGCACCGAGGAACAGAACGCCAAACACAGTCGATAAGCACAAATATCCACCGTACTTCGCCGTCGTCTTGGCCCTTCTAAGGATTCGACTCGGGTACGATGCTGAAGTTAAAGGACCCTCGGACGCGAATCCTCGAGCTCGAGCCTGGGTGAATGCAAGATTGGGGGGTCGCTGAATCTGCAAAACGAGCCTGCGATTCGTTTGGAACGCAGCCCGCAACGTCCATGAAGTTGCGAGCATGATGGGGGAGAGGAAAAGAAAGTGGTTCAGTGTCGTCTGCCACAGCCAACAATACCGTCATGGCGGTGCTATTTTTAGCCACGCGCGTGAGGTGCACCGGCCGCTGACTTCAACTTCTATTGACATACTTATTATAAAATTGCATACATGGATAACACACTAGTATGCATATCGTATTCAATCATCTATGCTAATAATCTCATGCTCAGGCGCCTCATCATCGGTTAGGTCGATCGTCACTGGTGGTGGAACAGGGATGTGAACAAAGAACGGAGGATGGTCCATTGAAGCATCCGGGTGACGGAAATAATCCGTCTCTTTGAATTCTTGGATGGCGTGTCTACAAAATGACATGATTGAGAGATGCCCTTGATGCGAGATGACTAGCATGACTCACTCCCAACGCGAATGAGCCCGAATTTCAACAAAGGAGCCTCTCTCGTTACAGTGTGCGCAACAATAGCCCGCAGTTTCGTCACGGTGTTCTGGGAAGCCTTTCGATTCCTGTCGCTTCGCAGCTTCAATATCTTCGTCGCTCAACGGAACCCAGTGGGATTTTCGACCTTGAACATCATGAAATATTTCGTGCAATATCTACACCGAGTTAAACAGCCGTCAGTTTAATGGAATAGTAGATCTCTTACCGCCTTCTCCCAACGAAACACCATTCGTCCCTCTTTGGGATGTCTGCACGCCCTGCACTCCATCCAACGGTTGTCGAGCCTCATGTCGGCATGCTTTGTTGTCCTGAAGTCGAAGCCAAAGGCCGTTACAACTTTCTTCGCGGCGGATTCGGCGTCTTGACGATACTCGATGGGCAGCTGGTTATAGTTCCAAGGAACACTGCCAACATTGAGGAACATGATAGCATCGTCATCCTCGCGATTGCGAAAGCCATGAGGAAGCTCTGTCAGGCAATTGTGCAGCAAGATCCTGGGATACGAAAGGGGGTCCACGCAACGGGTGCAAGTGAAATACGTGGTGGCAAGTTCCAGACGAGAGAAGTCGGTATCATCTTGAACTTCATATTCTGCCCCAGGTTGATTGGGTAGGAGTTTCAAGAGCTCCCGGCTTTTATCTGTTATCCACTGGGCGAAAAGCTGTTCGAGCCCTTGTATCGTTTCCTGGAAATGTTCAGCGGTGACTACCTCATCCACAGGAGTATCAACGAGAATCTGCTTGATCTGTGGCATCGCGCAGATGTCAGCGGGACCTGGTTTGATACGTGCGGGTGCATTTGACGGATGGTCCTTGATGAGTTCACCAAGTAACCTCTGACGGGCCTTCAATAAAGTCTTGCGCTGCTTGCGCCGTCTCTTAGTACGAGTATCTTCGAGCAAGTCGACCAGAGTGCGTTGTATATTGTTCCAGACTAGATTGTAAATCAGTGAATACAAGGTGATATGTTGTTGAGAGAGGGACTTACCACGGTCAGTGAGCTCAGTCCGGGAGCTGATGGAAGGATAATTATCCAGAAACGAATGGTCTGACTCGCGGATATAAGCCAATTCCTCGGCGTAGCCCAAGTCTCTGAGCCTCTTGTATATCCTGTATGTTACGAGTTAGACAAAGGACATCAAGAAGATTAATAGCAATCCTCACTGTTCCTTGCATTTCGCTCTCTCCTTCTCCTTGTCCATTTTGGCTAGTTGAATTCTTCTCTCAAGAGCAGCTGTTATAGGGTAGTTTCCCTAAGCCAAGAATTATTGCCACTGAGATCATTGAAAAAGATATATCGTGTACAAAACTTACAGCGAGCATTTGACTGACTTGTTTCCTGCGATTTTGAAGAAATTCAGCCAACGTCGGCGAATCTGGCTTGAAGCTCTTGAGGAGGATATCGATATCTCTCGCTTCGCTATGTTTGTAAACGGAGACGATCTTCTTTTTAGCTAGGAATACAACAATGAGTGCCAATTGACGAGAGATGAACATCAGTACTAACGTCCAAGGACGGACGAAGACAAGAGTATGTCGGAGGTGATTGTGCTGCGTACCCTACGAAGCACATCGTTGAACGGGCCGAATCTATTGAAGACCAGTCGCATCGTCAAGACGTAGAACGAGTAGATGGGAATCTATTCCTTACTGCGTACGGAGGCACGAACCACAACAGCGTGTGCGGAACGCCCACATAAGTTGGTTATCCGGAGTTGCCTTCAAGCAGTACTGGAAGCGTTTAAGCTGAGCGCTTTATCACAATCGAGTGAGGTTGCTAACATACGTAGCAATGATTCGAGAACACTAGGCATGCGAATTGCGGTTCATTCAAGTCGGAGGGGAGGTGCGGAAACAGAGGGTCGTCTCGAAACGCAGTCGTCCATAAGAACCTATTCGACTTGAGTAACAGGATCTCTCGGAAACCCCTCGAAGTTCGCGACAGCGCCAGCAGATCCTCGGGTCTGAGTTGTAATATGATCTACGGAGCGTTTGTAAATTATGAATTATGTGATAACTAGACAATAGAACATCACAGCAATTTGGGAGTGACATACCTCGCACAGAACATCGTACGGCATTTCCAGCATCTTGCTCAATTTCCCCTTCCCCTTCCCTTTGGGTTTGCTTGTAGGCTTCTTTCCCTGTGCGACTGTACGTCGTTTCTTGGGCGATGACTGGACAGGGGCTTCAGCTTTCACAGTGCTGGGACCCGCGCCCGCGGTTTCTAGGGCGGATTCATCGCCATTTGTGATACGCTTGCGCTTCTCCATGCGTGTGAGCGCGAGGGGTGTGTGCTTCTGAGTAGGTTGCAGTGTGGTGGTAGGATGCAAGAAGCAAACTGCTGTGGGCAGTTGACTCAAAACAACAGCCCTGGATCCGTCACACTGTCACACATCATCCAAATGAGACGCGCCCACGTGTCATTCATGTGACCGTACTTTCTGAATCCCCGAGTCCCAGAGTCCCATTAGCGGCAAGGATTGTTGAAGTTGGATCATACTCAACGGCTAAGCGCACGGGCGCTATTTCCCCTTTCTACATATAGTCAACCCCTTTCCTTTTCCGATCACATATAAAAACATTTCATCCACTTCCGCATCCTCAGCTTCGACTATCTTGTCGGAATCGCTGAGGTATGCTAATCACTCGCTACGCCTGGTTATAAAGTCACTCACATATCTATTCGATGTAGAACCCGTTCGTACTCACTCACGCGTTCTACAGGTTCGTAATAGTACATTAATATATGAGCTTCGACTATCTTGTCGGAATCGCTGAGAACCCGTTCGTACTCACTCACGCGTTCTACAAGGATGACAGTGATGGCTTCAACGCCCATTATAAAAGCCCGTTAATGAGCGTAAGATTTCTAATCAGGCATGGGAGAACTGGACTTTGTAGCTAACGTCGAAGCCCTGGGCCTGGTTGCATAACATAGGGAACAGCGTGCCTCCAACTCTCCCATTGGAATTACATTGATTGAGGATAGTTTGTAGGTAGCCCCCGCAGTCCACACCCTTCTGGAGCCCAAAGGTGTTGCCGATGGAACAGGCATCGATCTGTAGGAAGCCGCACGTCAGTGAACGAAGAGGGCATTCATCACAGTATCAGCCTCACCTTACAGGTTCCATGAGTAGTCACGGTAGTATAGTACACTCCGACCCGAACCCATTGGTATTCAAGCACTGGTTGTCGGCACCCAGGTTTTGAATGGTAATCTGGCAGTCTGAGACCTGCGAATACGCAATACGCACATGAGTATTTGGGACAGGGCTGCAGCAAAGAAACGGTAGTTACCAGCGGACTAGCAATCCGAGGTCTCGCAGTTGGCCGCTGTGTCGTCGGGAGGGTCACACACGGCGAGTGTGGATGTGACGACGGAGATGATGAAGAAGAAGTACTTGCTTGCGAGCATGACGGATGTCGATGAACACCTAAGTATTCTGCTCTTTCTTCTCCCATAACACCTCCTCTTTATACTTACCCGGCCAGCCTGAGTAAGAGCTTTCCTCCAGGAGAGTGTATAGAACGACTGCGATTTCTCACGAAATGGAGCGGTTAAACTTGGATATGTTACTTGCCAGCCAATTGTATTAAGATAACTGGATACTGGAGTGCGCAACATATTTGACTGATGCGGCGCCTCGGCGCGCCGCCGCCTGTGGAGTGGTACCATCGCGGACGGGAGAGGTTGCATCACATAGCAAGCCAAGTGGTGCGCATGCGCAGCAAGATCAATGCCGTAAAACACATACGTCGTCGTTTACTCTGACTGAGCCCCATTAATCAGCGATTATTGCTGCGAAAGAGTAAATAGGATGTACTTACTTCAGCGGTCTAAACTTGGCTTGTGTGTACGTGGGGACAACTTGAGATGTAACCCAGAATGCGACTTTGAATTAGTGCATCTGGAATTACCAGAACAACGGTTGGTAGAAAAATGGAACAAAGACCCGTACTACGAGTATTTGTCCTGAAAGCGGGATCGTTGAAGTATGCCCACATTATTGATCATCTGTGTGCTGCGAACAGTTTGTCTTACGCTAACGGAATCTTGTCTAATATCTTCCAACTTGCCACACGACCATTACATTCCGCGACCCAGACCTCGCAGGCACTGAACCCGTCCATCCAGTCCTGATCATCTTCCTCGCCACAGTCCAAGCTAACTCGTGGCGATCCGACCTCGCGCTTGATTCTTCCCTGAGTCTCGAGTTCATGTAAGTATTTGTCCCGTTCACCACGTTGGGCATCCTCGTCCGTAATATAACATAAAGAGACGTGAGGAAACATCGGGGTACGCGGATCGAGCTTCAACGATGCGTGAACGTGTTCATGCAAAGCAAACAGTTCGGCCGTCGGTATGATCGTGATAAGGGCCGATCTGAAAAAATGGTCGCTGATCTCAACGGCCTTAAATCCAATGGAGAGGGATTTTTGGTCACTGGGGATGGCGTCCCGCAGAGCATCCAAGGTGATCTCTGAGTCTGCTGGAAGGGCCAGCAGCGTTATGTGTGGATCGAAATCAGGGTACGACGCGTCGCTAGTGAGCGGCTTTGAGCTCGGACGTATACGCATAATTCGCCGCAGGCGCTCCGCATCTCGTTGCGGCGGGACAAGCCAAAGGGTGACACCTGTGTCAGGAAAAATTTGATCAACTGAGCTGCAAGGGACTCTGTGGAAGCGACGCACCCATGGCGGAGGGAGATAGGAGAGTCACATGACTCGGGCCAAACCGTGGTACTTGAAAATCGGAGGTTGAACGGATTCGCCTTCAAATTCTCTGCAAAACTCTCAACTTTCATTTCACCGTCGTCGTCGTCGCCCACCATGCTCACCTCTCGCGGTGTCGCTCGTATCTCGAGGAGAGCAGTAAACAGCGCAAAAACTAACGCGTTCTTCTCCACCGCTGCCGTCGCCAGCAGAGTCTCCCTCCCCGCCGGCCGCAAACAGTCGTCTGCTGCCCGACCTGCTCGTGCTTCCGCGTCACAACCTGGTCAGTGCTTTTGCGGTTCATGTAGGCGACGTTGGCGCTGATATTGGCCGTGTGCAGCGCGCACATATGCTACCGAGGCAAAGACCGCTGTCGGTTCCATAAAACAGGTCATTGGTGCCGTCGTCGACGTTCAGTTTGATACTGAGAACCTACCACCTATTCTCAATGCCCTGGAGGTGCAAGACTTTGCTGGTGGCCGCCTCGTTCTCGAGGTTGCCTCCCATTTGGGTGAGAACTCGGTCCGAACCATTGCTATGGATGGTACGGAAGGTCTCGTTCGTGGGCAGAAGGTTGTCGATACCGGCAACCCCATCATGGTGCCTGTTGGAAAGGGTACACTCGGACGTATCATGAACGTCATTGGTGAGGCTATTGACGAGCGGGGACCCATCAAGGGTGACAAGCTCTGCCCGATTCACGCCGACCCTCCCCCATTCGTTGATCAGTCAACGACTGCTGAGGTTCTCGAAACTGGTATCAAGGTTGTCGACCTTCTTGCTCCCTACGCCCGTGGTGGAAAGATTGGTCTCTTCGGAGGTGCCGGTGTCGGAAAGACCGTCTTGATTCAAGAGCTCATCAACAACGTCGCCAAGGCCCATGGTGGTTTCTCCATCTTCTGTGGTATGTTCGCACTCGTCTTGAGCGTTCGCCATGTACTTAGCTTAGTTTGCAGGTGTCGGAGAACGTACTCGCGAGGGTAACGATTTGTACCACGAAATGATAGAAACTGGTGTCATCAACCTTGAGGGTGACTCAAAGGTCGCTCTCGTCTTCGGTCAGATGAACGAGCCCCCTGGTGCCCGTGCCCGTGTCGCCCTTACCGGTCTTACCATTGCCGAATACTTCCGTGACGAGGAAGGCCAGGATGTGTTGCTCTTCATTGACAATATTTTCCGCTTCACCCAGGCTGGTTCGGAAGTGTCTGCTCTGCTCGGTCGTATCCCCTCCGCCGTCGGTTACCAACCAACTCTTTCCACTGATATGGGTGGCATGTACGTGGTTTTCGGTTTCTTTGCATCCCGGTGTCTTATTTGATTTCACAGGCAAGAGCGTATCACCACCACGAAGAAGGGTTCAATTACTTCCGTCCAGGCCGTCTACGTCCCCGCCGATGATTTGACTGATCCCGCTCCTGCCACCACCTTCGCCCACTTGGACGCCACCACTGTGTTGTCTCGTGGTATTGCTGAACTCGGTATCTACCCCGCTGTCGATCCTTTGGACTCGAAGTCGCGTATGCTTGACCCTCGTATTGTGAGTATAATACCATAAACCGGACATGTTTGCATCTAATTAAATGAACAAATAGGTCGGAACTGAGCACTACGAAGTCGCCACCGCTGTACAGAAGATTCTCCAAGATTACAAGTCCCTCCAAGATATCATTGCTATCTTGGGTATGGACGAGTTGTCAGAAGAGGACAAACTTACTGTGAGAGATATTCTTCCCGCGATGAATACCACGAAGCTCATAGATACATTCAGGTCGAACGTGCCCGTAAGATCCAACGTTTCATGTCGCAACCTTTCCAGGTCGCCCAGGTCTTCACTGGTTATGAAGGCAAGCTCGTGCCATTGAAGGACACCGTGCGCTCTTTCCGTGAAATTCTCTCTGGCACCCATGACTCCCTCCCCGAATCCGCTTTCTATATGGTATGTTCATGACATTGTCCTTCCTTCGTGGTTTATTGATTACTTCGATAGGCTGGCACAATCGAGGACGTGAAGGCTAAGGCTGAGCAACTCGCGAAGGAGATGGGCAACTAAACGTGAAGTTATACTTATTGCGTCGTCTGTGTGGAACTTTGCAGTTGTTTCGTAGGGTTGGGACTAGAGTCCTTTATAGACTAGTCTCGTCCTAATAAAAAAAACCTTTCATCTGAACTTCGTCATATTCATCATTGGAGTATTATGGACTGGTCAAGCAGATGTGCAAAGTGTCTGAATCTACACGGTCATTATCAGTCCGAATGCAAGAGATGTATGTATGTTGACGGTCAAAGATGTGCATAAGAAGCGAAATATATGCTGAAATATCTAGATGGCTCTTGCAGGTCCCTCCCTGCGTCCATAGATCTCGGCCAGTAGCCCTAGGACTCCACCATCAAGGTCATCTTCGTCTTCCTCCTCTACATCATCTCTCCGTGCCCTCCTCGCGCCATCAACATACGAGCCCCCCAGGCCACTACCCGACACGGCATCCAGGTCCTCTTCTTCCATAGCATTCGTACTCGAAGGAGCATTCCCTCGAACCTCCGGTAAATGAACGCTACCTTGCGAATCGCCGAGGACCGCAGTTTGCGCCATGTTCATCCCGCCCACAAATGACGAAGCAGCAGGGTCCATAAGAATGCTCCCGCTTGGTTTACGGCGCGATGCTGCCATTTGGCTCTGCAGCAGAGCACGATCGTACTCCTGCGCTCGATCGGCAAGCGAAGAGGCTTCTCCTTGACGCTCTGGCGTAGGCGTAAGAAGCGTGCTGGTTTCCAGGCCGACGGCGCGTCGACGAAGTTGGGTGTTGTGTGGGCGATTCATGCTGTACTCAGCCATGCGACTGAGGTAAAGAGAGCCAGAAGGATCTGTGGGGTTCCACTCTGGATGTGTTGCCTTGAAGTTGAGGAAACTCTTCTCCATCTTGCCCTCATTGGATATCCATCGTTTGTCTCGTTTCTTCGTGGGTGCGCCGAACTGGATTTCCATGTCAGCGACAGCAAACGAGCACAATAAACATGGCACGTACTTTGACATTGCCGTGACGCTCGAAGTCAAACTCGGCGAAGCTACATACGAACCCTCTTCCATCCACGTGAACTGTAAATTCGCGGAAGAAGTCTATGATGGCGGGTGCGCAGGCTGGGAGTGAAAGCCACAATACGAATGGTGTCAGGATAACAGAGAGGATCTCCTGAGCGAATATCAAGATCTTCATCGCGAATAGCTCGCCGAATTCTTGATGTACCTGTTATTCCTCAGTAAGCATTTCTGTACATGAACCACAACGACCAACCTTCTTGCTATGCAGCTCCCCCTTCCAGTTATCCGGCATGTAGTGAGTGTACTCAATCACTTCCGTCATCAACAACTCTGGATCGAACACTCGGTTCTCCTCCGGAATCATGCCTCTCGCTACGGCTAAAACCGACCCAAAGATACCAAGATAGAACAACACGGTCCGATGGGGTGTTATTTCGAAGTGAACGAACAGGTCCGGGTCAATCACCGTTGCAAGAAGCAGAACGGCTGCGAATGAACCAGCGACAAAGGCGACGAAGCTTTATATGTAAGGCATGAGAATACCAGCCACAGTGGAAGTAAAAGCGTCACGCGTACCGCATAATGATCGTCAGCTTCTCGTTCGGAAACTGCCCTATGTACATGCTGGCGATGGGATAGCTTTCGTCAAGGCGTCGAATGAAGAAATGGGGTAATTCGTTGAACTCTCGAAACTTCCATTGAGCGAACGACGTATATCTGCGGCCGCCAATAGACGAGGGATTCTTGTGGTATTCCTACTCCAAATGTCAAACAAAATTGTTCAAGAGACGACGGAACACTGCGCACCTCGAAGTACCGGAAGAACGAGTACATGAGAAGATAGGGCACGATGAACGGTGCAAAGATAGCGTTAAGGATACCCATGAAGATAAATCGGCGTCTCAGACTATACGCAGGTCAGCTTTGGTTGCCACCCGCACTCACGGAGTTAAACACACCCTTCAACCAACGTTGCACGATTCGCCGATTTGAGAAACATCTTCCTCACCCTTCCCCTACGGTCAAACAGATACTCCATCAAGCAGAAACGCAGGTTCCATTCCAAAGCCTTGGTGAGGACACGGCCTTTGCCTTCTTCACCCATCCCAAAGCGCTTCATGATGTCCGGCAAGGGTACTCTGAGATCCAGCAACTCCTTGTTGAATAGTGCAATCAAGTAGTTCTCTTGCCGCATTATGCGGTTAGCGATATCGTGCGCGTCAAGCTTCGCGGTGGAAGTATTATTCGTACTACGCCGGGCCTTGGAGGATATTGCTAGCATGGGGTTCTCTTCACGGATCGCTCCAATACGGCGAACAATTTCCGACCAAGATATCGTTTGGATGTCGGCCTAGTTTACGTTAATGGCGCTCTGGCGAGAAGAACAGATGACTTACGTCTGGAATCTTCAACAAATACGTGTAAAAGTTGTACATATCGTTCAACCGTACGACGTCTAGCACAAATTGCAAGATTTGCCACAGGTAGAAAGCAGTGAATAAAATAAAGAAGAGTAAGGTGAACCCGGAGAAGCTAGACACGGAGTCAACAACCAGTCAATAGAAGACAGTCGGGAACCTACCGGGACACACAATGGTCTATTACGGCCTCAGACAATCTCGTCGGATTTCCATGGCGTATTACCGAATAATCAATGCACCCGAGCAAGAAGGTCGAAAAGCCAATGACAAAGCCTACTGTTCTGTCAAACGATATGTAAGTTACAAAAATGAAACGGAGAATATCTACTAACAGCAGGTTCAGCCCCCGAGACAGTGCAATACTGTATATCCCCTTCCCCTCATAGTAGTAATAGACTTCTTGCAAGAATGCGTCCAAGCTATAGACGTTAACCCAGTTCCACAGTGCGCGTTCGTATGCATCTAAGCCGCGCATTGGGTTCGGCTGCGCACCTCGTGTACCAGACGACCTTTGCTGCGCGTAAGTCCTTGGTGGGGGTTCGTCAATCTCAGACGGCCTAGGAGGTATTGAAGTCCCCGATGTCGCCGACGCCACAGGTAATATCGGTCCAGTATGTCTGCTAGGCCCCGAGTGTAGTGGTCGACTTCTCCCAATCGTGGCGGCGGAGTCCTTCATTCTTGATTTGGCTGGAGCCTTGCTCGAGGCCTCGATCATGAAACTCTGGGGGACTTCATCATCGGAAGATTCGCCGCTGTGTTCATTCATCTTATCTTCCTTGTGGATATTCGGATGTAGCACGTTCATCTGCGAGGTTCCAGCATCCCACGAGACCCTTTGCTTTCCCTTTGACCGTGATGTGGAGGCCGCGTCAGGAGTTTGGTTTGCGTTCATCTCCAAGTCCTCTCCTTCGCTGCCGCTCTCTTCCTCAACTACTGATTCGTTGGCCCTCGTATACCCCTGGTACTGTCGGGCCATAGGGTTCATCATATTGAGGAACGGACGAGAACTGGATGCCGAGAGCGAGGCAGATCCAAAATGTGACTGAGATGATGAGGTCTGCCGGACGCCTGTCAGACGTCTGGGTGAACGGTTCGATGTGGTCGACATCGTCGTGGTGGTACGAGGAAGAGCTGGATGGCCGCCAGAGCAGCTCACTGCCCGAGGTATGGAGTTAACTCACGGCTCTCCCAATTTGGAACGTGTTGTTAGTCAACTCCCAGGCATCCAAACAGTGTCCTCCTGTGGCCATGATAGCATGGCGAATTCCTTGCTGTATTACTATCGGGACAGATTGGTACAGATACAGTTACTTTTACATGTCCTTTTACTTTCCATTGATTGCCACTGCATTGACCACCGATACGTCGAGGTTGCTGGCCGCGTTCAGGACAGCTTTGATACCGGATTCTGTGATGTCCGTGTCGGCAGCGACACCCCAGGCAGTCTTCTTCTCTCCAGTCTCCTGCTCATACACCAGCTCAACATACGACACTGCAGTGACCTCGGTACCTTCCCCAATGGAATGTTCGGAGTAGTCTCGGATTTGTAGGACACCCTGGATATGGGGATGTATGGCTGCCAAAGTCGACGACAGGGGACCGTTGCCCAATCCACGGACCGTCCTCGATTGTCCATCAACAATGAGTTCGCCAGATAGTTCCCTACCGCTGCCATTCCCGACGTGCTGGAACTGGAACGATTTCATGAAGAATCTCGGTGTCTCCTTCGTGTCGAACTTGTAGGTCTTCTTGAAAAGTTCGGCCAAGGCATCGATCGAGATTTCGCCACCAGAGTCGCGCGCTGCCCGTTGAACAACCTCAAAGAAAGCGCTCTGCAGTTTGCGAGGCAGTTCGAGACCCAGGGAGTTGATGAGGACATGTGCAATGTCAGCCTGGTCGGAACGACGATTGTAGCCAACGGTCAATTTTAGTTCAGGAAGCTTGCGGTCGCCAATGGCAGTGTTCACGGCACTCAATAGTGCACGCAGACCGGATGCAGCAATATCTGAGTCCACGGCGACACCCCACCATGACTGGGTTGACTTGCGATCGTTTGATGGTACGATCTCGACGTAAGACGCCGCCTTGGCTTCCTGTCCTTCCGATATCGAATGTTCGGTATATTCGCGGATTGCGAAGTCGATGCCGAGGTGGGTACGAAGAGCGTCGGATAAAGCAGATAGAGGGCCATTTCCATCACCACGTAGAACCCGCAATTGCCCGTCAACAGACAACGTTCCATCGAATCTACGCCTCGAGTCAGCGGCTTCATCCCCCGATTCATTTTCACCTTCCAACGGCTCTACTGAAACCTTGAAATGACGAAGAGACAGTCGTCCAGAGTATTTGCCACCTCCGTAATGGTAGGTACTTCTGAACGCTGTGGTGATGTCTTCGACTGTCATTTCTCGGGCTTCCCGGTCCGCGACAGCCTGGACGACTTGGTAGAAAGCGACCTGGAGCTTGCGAGGTAGATCGAGAAGCAAATTTTGTTTGATGATGTATGCGATTCCTCCCTTGCCTGACTGTGAGTTGACACGGATGACGGCCTCGTATGATTCGCCTAGGTCAGCAGGGTCGATGGGGAGGTAGGGTATATCCCAGTATTGGGGCTGGCCTTGAGCAGCAGCTTCTGCGTGGCGCTTTCGCTGGGCCTCGAAACCCTTTTTTATGGCATCCTGGTGTGACCCAGAGAAAGCCGTGAAAACCAGTTCGCCGGCGTAAGGATGTCGAGGGTGAACGGGGAGGTCGTTGCATTGTGTAACGACGTCGATGACAGATTGGATATCACTGAAGTCCAGCTCAGGCCGAATACCTTGCGAGTAAAGGTTCAGTGCCAGAGTAACGAGGTCGACGTTGCCAGTTCGCTCCCCATTACCGAACAAGCATCCTTCAATACGATCGCCACCTGCTAGAATGCCTAGCTCGGCTGAGGCAATACCAGTACCTTTGGCAGACGATCAGCTTGATTACTTGCAAGACACAGAAATCACCTACCTCTGTCGTTATGCGGGTGTAGGGACACGATTATTTTCTCCCTCTCGGTTATGTGGGTAACGAAATATTCAATCTAAGGAATCTGATGTTAGATGGGTATTATCGGTGACTGACGACACTAGTCACCTGGTCGGCGTAGTGATTTGGTGGAGCAATTTCGACCGTTGAAGGTAGATTGAAGATGATACGATCGTCGCCGGTGCCAGCCTTTCCCCAAGCCGCCTTCACTGCTTCACATACTTCCACGGCGAAGTCGGGCTCCGTCTGAGTGAAAGTTTCCGGGCTGTATTCGTAACGGAACTGAGTGCCGTACTTGGCCGTACATTCCTCAGTCAACTGACGGACGAGTTTTGTGTGCGTAACGGCTAATTCCAAGGTCTTCTCTTTCGAGTTACCGAATACGACGTTGCGAAAAGTTGGGCTTGTCGCATTGTACATATGTAGAATAGCCTTCTTCGTACCAGCCACGGAGTCAATTGTCCGCTTGATGAGATCAGGCCGTGCGGGGGTAAGGACCTGTTCCAAGCTACTTGAGAGGTCGAGTACCTATGCAATTCGTGGAGCACACACCTGCACCCACACATCGTCGGGGACCTCTTTGTTCTCAATGAGCCCACGAACGAAATTGAAGTCCGTGTCACTGGCTGCCGGGTATGCCACCTCAATCTCCTTGACCCCAGACTTGATCAGCTGCCTGAAGAACGTGGTCTTCTGCTCGATGGTCATCGGGTTGGCAAGAGCTTGATTACCATCGCGGAGATCTGTCGACAGCCAGATGGGGGCCTTTTGGAATGTTTTTGAGGGCCATTGGCGGTTCTTGATGTCCAAGGGGGTGTACGGTCGGTACTTTTGGGAAGGGTCCGAGCTTTGAGCACCGCACACCGTGGTCAGCAGTGAGTTAAGGCTTGGAACGGGGCAACTCACATCATGGGCATTTTTGAAAGATATAACAGAAAGCGATCAGTAGCCGATCCTTTTTATTGGGCAACATGACGAAAAAGTCCGTAAAGGAGACGGCCAAATGACTCAGTTTTTCGTCCGATATAAATTTCGTCCGACAATCAGCATCTAATCACAATCACAATCATCTGTCTCCTCATCATCTGCCCCGATGTCAAACTTATTGACATTGTCGTCAAAGAGGGCCCCTTTCCCATTTGCTGCCATCGCCATCGCAGCGTACACTGGCAAGGCCGAGCTCAACTTTGACGAGGATTCTACAGATGTATCTCTCGAGATTGACGGCACTCGCGTGACGGACGATGCAGAGATCGTCCAGAGTCTGGCCAAGGCTGGCGGTCTCGCGGAGGACAGCGTGAAGGTGCGATTCCTGAAATATTAGCCGCATATATGTATATTGACTCAATTGGCAGACTCCAGCGTTCTTCGCACTAGCAAAGACATTGTCTACGTTGACCACCTTCAACGAGATCGTCGCTGCTCTTGACTCGCTCGACGATCACCTTACATTTCGTTCTTTCCTCGTTGGCCACACGATCACAGCTGCTGATTGGATTGTCTGGGGAGCTCTGAAAGGTAAAGCATGCCCGAACCCAGATCGCGCGTCCTAATGCCAGGAGACAGGGAATATCAAAGCATTCGGTCTGCTCAAGAACAACGGCCACCCCCACATTTCGCGATGGTTCTCCCATCTCGAGTCCTTGGAGTCGACACAGACTGCACTCGCCGCCTTCACAAGCGCGAAGGCTAGCAAAGCGAGATCAAACAAGACAGCAGCTGGGTTTGCTCTAGGGCTTCAAGGTGCAAAGGAAGGAGAAGTAGTCACTCGTTTCCCACCTGAACCAAGTGGTTACCTTCATATCGGTCATGCCAAGGCCGCCATCCTCAACCAGTATTTTGCCAAAATGTACAAAGGCAAGATGCTTATCCGATTTGATGACACAAATCCTTCCAAAGAACGGGTGAGCCAGTTCCGTGTCTACCGCTGGGATCCTGCCTAAGTTCAAGGTTAGACGGAATTTGAAGAAACCATTCTAGAAGATCTCAAGCTGCTGGACGTTCACGGTGACGGCGTATCCCATACCTCCGATTACTTTGAGAAGCTATACGAACTTGGCCTACAAATAATCAAGATCGGGAAAGCGTATGCCGACGACACCGAGCAAGCGCAGGTTGGTCAAGTCACCGCGAGAGACATGGAAGTGTCAGCTAACCGAAATTACCTTTTAAGATGCGTGATGAGCGCATGAACGGCGTTGCGTCTAAACACCGTGACGACTCGGTCGAGGAGAATCTCAAACATTTCGAAGAGATGACCAAGGGAACGCCGGAGGGCCTTCGATGGTGTATTCGCGCCAAAATTAGCGTTGATAACCCAAATAAGGCCATGCGCGATCCGGTTATTTACAGATGCAATCTTATTCCTCACCACAGGACGGGGTAACTATTTTCGTCTCAGGTTACTCTGGCGGGCTCGCTGACGTCTTTCCAGTGATAAATGGAAAGTTTACCCCACTTATGACTTCGCATGCCCCATTGTCGACTCAGTTGAAGGTGTCACACACGCCCTAAGGACTAATGAATACCGAGACCGAAATGCCCAGTATCAGTGGATGATCGAGGCACTTAGCTTGAGACCGGTCAACATTTGGGACTTTAGGTATACGCTTTGATGCTGAAGGGACGGCATGCATTGACTGAAACTTCTAGCCGTCTCAACTTTGTGTACACCCTACTCTCCAAGCGCAAGCTGCACTGGTTCGTGGACAACAAGCTTGTACGAGGGTGGGATGATCCACGCTTCCCCACCGTCCGAGGTATACTCGGCATGTTCTAGGTCGCCAACATGGGCTAACCGTCTGCTATAGGTATTCGTAGACGCGGTCTTACTGTCGAGGCCCTCACACAGTACATGTTGCTGCAAGGCCCCTCCCAAGCCGTCGTCTCTTTGGAATGGGATTCCCTCTGGGCCTTGAATAAGAAGATCATCGACACATTTGCCCCTCGCCACTGGGCCATCGTCAAGGACCAGAAGTACGACACCTAAATTTTTCTTTGGTAGATACTGACTACCCTTTGTAGAGTTCCAGTCACCATTAAAGGTGGGCCCGCTACGCCCGAAGTCAAGATGGTGCCCAAACACAAGAAAAACGCGGAGATAGGAGAGAAACAGACCGTTTACACGTCGACTATACTTCTGGAGCAAGCCGATGCCGCCTCCTTTGAAGACCAAGAAGAGGTTTGTTCCTTTTGCCGCGATATACCATGTGTTGCAACTGATATCCGTGTAGATTACGCTCATGGACTGGGGCAACGCTATCGTGCGTTCGAAAGCCACTGACACGTCTGGCGCAATTACTTCCATCGAAATGGATCTGAATCTGGAGGGCGACTTCCGCAAAACCAAGAAGAAGATCACTTGGCTCGCTCAGCCTACCGACGAACACCCCCTCGTCGACGTTGTCCTTCTTGACTATGACTATCTCATTACCAAGAAGAAGCTCGAAGAAAACGATTCCGTACAGGATTTCGCTACCCCGGTGACTGAGTTCCGTGAGGAAGCGGTGGCGGACGTGGGTGTCAAGGACCTCAAGAAGGGGGACATCATGCAGTTCGAGAGGAAGGGATACTTCTCCTTCGACGGACCCGGCGAAGACGGAAAGCCATCTTTCATTCGCATTCCCGATGGAAAAGCAGCGAGCTTGGCGAGCAAAGCTAATGTTCCAGCCGCTGAGGCCAAGCCCTCTCCTGCTGCTGCGCCCACCGAATCGAAGTCAGATGAATGGAAATCGCCCATGTATCAGATGAACAGTATCCACGGAGAGCAGGCCGCTCTCTCACCAACGGCGTCGAAAATGTACCAAATAGACAGCCTTTACAAGTCGTGATTAACGATATGTATTGAGCAGAGCTTAAAATCCTTTGTAACTAGTACAAACACGATGGGTAGATAATTCACAATGTAACAATGATAAATATCCGATATGCAGCACAGAGAAAAGAGTGGTGGGGTTACGATGTAAATTGGGGGTCAACGTCAACGCCTGCTCATTTCTGGTCGGCCGTTTCGTCCTTCAAGCTTACCCAGCTCTCAGATGTACTTTCTGGCGAACACTCCGCGTCGGCATCTGAACTGTCGTCGGAAATGTCTTCGTGCTCACTGTCTGAAAGCAAACGACCAGGTGGCGGATTCGTGGGTGTCTCCGGGGGCAGAACGAAGGGCTCCATAGGTAATAGGGAGTTCCGAACAGAGATCAAGAAATGCGGGATGATCAAAAGCGTGTCCAGGAGGGTTGTCGGGAGGTAAGAAGCCAGTTTGTATGTCATAGCTACCAAGATTAGTTAGCAATTAATACTGGGTTTGAGCTGAGAACGGATGCTTACCACCAGCTCCAACGACAATCCGTTTGCCAACCATACGGATGTGTAGTCTCCGAAGGACAGGCCCCATGCCAAACAGATACAAGCCTATGCGGCCATCGCTCACGATACTGGCTAAAGCCTCGACGAAGGTATGCATGCCAGCACCGCTTCTTGTCAACGGGAGGTGGTCTCGACTCCAGAAGTCCGGCAGCCAATCACTACGGCGAGGTTGGCGAGGTATTTGGTGCAGCATCGATGCAAATGCAGGTCCATAAACCATCTTCTCGGAAGCGCTCCATCCTTCCATGGCTCTGTAGACATGGTGGGGTGGGAGGGGTCCTACGGACGTTTCGAGATCGAACGCGCCGACATCGACAGCTACCACCTTGATATTCTTCATGGACTCAGTCTTGTCTGTGAGCGCTGCCACGTCGATTTCGCGACGAAGGACTTCGATCCCCCGTAGCGTGGCTGCTGAAGCCATGGCTTGCATTGAAGCAAAGGGTAGGCCAACGCGTGCAGCCGTAACAGGGAGGCAAACGATCATGGTCTTCTTCCCCTTGTCTTGGGCAGCGGCGGCACCAGTGCGCAGCAGGGGTAAGAGACATTGGAAAACTTGCAGCGGCGTAATGTGTGTAGCAGTGAGGTACGGTAGGTAGTCCATGTGTAACGCTATCTGTTCCAGCGGAGCAGAGAAGACTGGCTCCATAAGGGTAAGGAGCGAGATGACGGAGTGTATGTAAGGATGCGACCTCGCCGACGCGTAGAGATCGCCTGATGCTGTTAAGGGGAATCTGCGCGCAAGAGTAGATGTCAGGGAACGGAGAAATACAGGAATGGTGGCAGGCTGGGCACGGGAGCGTCAGTGATGTTTCGAATGGCTACAGCTTCGGCGAACGTACTTCGTAAGGATCGAGAATTAGTGCCCGTACATATCCATTACATTGCGATTCGATTTCAGTGACAGCGTGCGGCGTAGTGACACTGGTAATCACGATATACCCTTTAGCCTCCAATTCCTTGATCAGCGGCAACCCAAGGGGTAGGTCACCTCCAAGGACCACTAATGCAACGGTTGTAAATATCGGTTCTTGCTCGCTGCATACAACACGGGCACTCACCAACAACCTGGCGCCGCTCATTCGACGAAGCCTTCAACTTCTTTCGAGACAAACTAGCTCTTCGGAGAGAACTGCTGTAGCCTACAAACAAGCCAGTACCGACGATTCCCACAGCTAATCCCGATGCTTTCCAAGGGTTTTGCGCGGCCCATGCAAGAGGGTGCGAGAACAACGATTCGGGCAACGGCGGGGGCGGCGGGGGCGGTGGAGGCGGAGGAACCTGGAAAACACCCAGAGTCGGCAGCCCTTCCTGAAGCGAGGGAATGCTTGGGCCGTATCGTGATACATCAAGCCATAGCCGATTGACGGCTTCGCGTACGCTGGGAACCTCTGGGATGGAAAGAGATGAGAACAAGAGTTCTTCCAACGATTCGAGGTATTCTTCAATTTCTTCGACGGTGGGGACCACTGGCATTGTGGCGGCTCGAAGGAAATGCGCACTTCGGCATTCGCTGCTGAAAGTCACGCAACCCCTATTTCATACAACAAGAAACTAAATTGCAGATAATAAATTACAAGGTAATACAGTAATGCGTTGAAATATGAGGGTCTATGGGGGATCCAATGGGTAATGGTATATCTTGCGTAGGACTTGCCATATCACGTCCACGGTGGCTGCGATTTTGTCCAAGGCCACGTTCATATCAATTTTCTCCAAGGATAAAGGCCATTTTACCATCTTGTGATACGCGAGCAGTAGCAATGCCGGCGCTCCATCTCTATCAGCGTCAGAATCCCAATCTCCGTCGCCAGAATCTGGGACCTCAGACTCCTGAGGTTCATCGTCGGGAATATTGGTACTAATCACGGACGGCGCGGGTGCAACAGCAGTGACGAACGTGTCATAGCTCTGCTGAGACGTGTTGTGACACCACTGCGGGCTGGCTATGTGGGTGGTGTATGCAGTCGTCGTGACAGTGACTGCCTCTAGATGATTACGCCACTCTGGGGCATCCCTCAGTAGCGAATAAGTCTCCAAGGAGCGTTGCAGTTGCTCAACCTCCGTGCCCAAACCCAATAAGAACGACAACGTTGCGAGTGAACCAGCGAGTAAACCCAATACGACCATGAATCCAAAGATAGATGACAATGATGGCGCCGAACCGCGTAACCCACTCGGTCGTATCCGAACGGAAAGTCGCGGGAGATATGATGCATCTAGGGAGTAATGTAACAGCCTTCCTCCGGATATCGAGGACTGCTGGTATACTAGGTTCGATCGAAGAGACGCGACTTCCAGTCCTAGAGTATGAGAATGAATACGGGAAACCAATTAATGATGAATGATCACATACCTGGCACACTGTCAAACAGAACCTCAAGGCGCCCCACCGGTAGGGCGAACGCCGGGAGAAACACTTCCATTGATAGGTCATCTATACTCTTGCCTTTCCACCTGGATTTGGGACTTTGATGGTGCAGAACGTCATGGACAACATAGTCCACCACTAAGGATCCGCCTCCAAGCCCTTGAGTATGAACAGTCACCCAGCTCAGCCACTCCTGGCCGCTCATCTGTTCGAATTGCGGAACGGCGTCCTTGTCTTGTTTTGGCACGGAGATTTCGCAACGGACGGGAATGCCGTCAACGCTAGCGCTGGCAATATCGATATTGGGCGGTTCGCCACCAGGGCCTGATTCGAGTCCTATTTGGGCAAGGCCGAACTCCAGGTAACTGCAATCAGGATCCAGTGGTACAGGAAGAGTTATGCGGACGGCGTATGAATCCAATGGAGCATCGCCTCCACGCTCGAGAAGTAGAGGAGTTACAGTCGCCGTTGCGTAAGGTATCAGCAGTGGGCCGCTCCTACCAGCGCCTGAAGCAGTGATAGCTCGAGAAGAGATCAGGCCAGTAGATCCATTGAGCTTGCTGTTGGGTATTGTTGGCCGACGTGTTCCTCGCATTATCGAATTGACGTGGCCATGCATTACACCGTGTCTAGCGGCAGAGCGCAAGGCAATTCGACCTCCGTCATCATTACATGTAGTCGAGCCGCCCTTCTGTAGAACTGTTTTGAGGGCCTGGGCATCCGTAGAAATATCTCCCGAGGGATTGTAAACAACCAGTTTCAGTAAGTCTGAGTCAAGCTTATTGTCAATGATCGTTGTTGTTGTTTCTGAATGCGCTGCGAGGACGGTGAAACGGGGAAGAGCGATCAAAGGATTCTGGTTGCGCTCCATGTCACTTTCAGTATTTGATGAGGACGATGCGGGTTCACGATAGGATGCAGACATCAAATGTGGGTATCTGGGGGTGATGAGGCAGATACCCGAGATCTTGAATGCAAATGAATTCTTCGCTGGCGGTATGAACTCGTTCATGTTGACATGAATTGTGACCGGAGATCCAGGCGGTTTAATCCTGTCAGCTACATTGCTACTCAAGGCTTCGGCCCCGGATGAGGGAGTCAAAGAGCCAATCGAGGACAAAGTCGCAGAAGGAGTTAATGCGGTTGACCCTTCAAACGAGTACTCCGCCAGACTTTGATTAGGGAGGGGGGCGCGCAGCAGGGAGTTTGCCGACGTATAGGAAGTGGTGTGAGAAGGGTTCGTAGATATGTTGTCTTCGGTGATCGTGCTTGTCGCCAGCGAAGTATTGTCTGACGGTGGTAGCCTGCTGCCAACGTTGGAGCCGGTGAATCCATGTCCGCCAGATACCGTCCAATGCGTATCCTGGCCATCGACCCATGAAACGTCTGACCCCTTGGCCTCAAGACCAACATCCAGGCCGACGAGCGTGGCAACACCTGGAAACCATAGTCCAGTGCAAGTGCCTGTATATTCCACTTTCATGATGATTCCTTCTCGACCATCCTGCCGGCCGCTAGCTATCCCCTTCCCCATCACCGAACATCTCATTTCTCCTTTGACTTTGTCCACGCCAGCTCGATTCCACCCATCGTCAGCACCCACGAAATTCGGGATCGATTTGGGTGGCTTCGCCCAACGGATACGGATTCTTTCTGTACTTTGAAACGAACCCTGGCAGCAAGAAACGAGTTTCTCGGTGACCGATGAATCACTGGACTCATCATCCGCGAAATCAGTGTAGTGAGACTCTGTTCTGCTGAGTCGCGAGTTCTTTCGTGGGCTGATGATGGGGTCAGCACTGAAGTCCCAGCCGACATCCTCTTCGACCGAGGATAATGATGCCATTGAAGCTGACACAGGTTTGTTCGATATCACTCGGAATTTGATGGAGTTTTGAAGACACCGCGGGGTTGGTATTGATAGCTATAAGACAATAAGTTACTTGGGTTCAGAATACAGTGGAATCTACATACGAGGTACGGATTCCGGGGTGGCATACTCGTATATGGAATATACATCTCGATGGCAGCCATAAACTGAAGAACGTGTTTTTCTCCCAATGATGACCGCCTGTTCTTGTACGGCGTCCGGGATGAATGTCCTCCATGTTCTTGTAGAGGTGGGAATTCCTTTGGCAATATATAGCACACCTGGTAGCCAGAGACAAGAACGTGGCCTGTATAATTGACGTCTAAGGGGGCGGCATCGTCGCTATTACCAAACGAAGAAGCTGTCGGCCTCGACAGTGAAGGTGCATCACTTCGAAGGGACCCAAAGACGGACTGGTACGGGACGGAAGAGGGTGCGGGTAAATTGAGGAGTTTGGCGGCTTTGTGAAGCAATGGATGATAAGTTGTCGAGAAAGCATAGGGAACCGATTGTTGATCTAGTGGGTGAACCTGGCTTAATGTTATTCTTACATTGTCCTCTATTTTCACTGTGGTAAGCCCAAGTTCAGACGCGTTCAGAGGACGCGTACCAGGGAATAGTGGAATAGTCATGCCAGGAGTTACACTTTCCAATGGCAAGGCAATCTACGAACACGTATGCCATCATTATTGGGCTCTCCGGAAGCCAGAAAGCACACGTACTCTGAGGAACATCTTCACTTCCGCGCCCGTCTCTTTGGAAGGCTGGAACTTCCCCTCAATTGCGACGCGTGTAACCACATTCAGCTTCGATGGATTCCCCGACGTGGCTGTCGAGAACGTGGAAGTTGGGCTCGTTGTGCGAGCAGCGCTCGCCCGAGATGGGGTACGCGGGTAAGGGTGTGCAGTGGCTGAGCCGTTAATCGACTCGGTCCGTCGGCTGGTGCGCGAGTAGGTGGTCATCGAGGCGCAATGTGGGTACAAAGGAAAGCGAGACGCGTCGCAATCAATAAAAAATGAGTTCAAGCACTGTGGGGGTCGAGGCGAGGAGGAAACAGCGCGACTTCCTCAGCGTCAGCAAATCAACAGTGAGGAAGCGAGTGCATCATGTGAGACGCGTCCACAATGGGAAACACTGGTGCGCGCTTTCCCAGGCACCCTAACCGAGCAGAACCATAAAGGGCCACTTTTGCAGCAGGTGCGGCCTCGACGCCAGGCAGCCATACTCACAGCGTTGCTATCAAGATTGGGCATCGTCTTTCGCAACGAGCTCAGGAACCTCAAATCACTGCATCCCACGTGTTCGTTGTTGGCTGCACCTGCGATGATGTCCTAATCTGGTCCTAATTGATTGATACGATTCGGATTAAAGCAGGGAAATGTAATAGTACAGGTTATCAATACGAGGTAGCAAACATCTAATCAGTAGCATACATAATTGACTAATGATCTCCGGCAAGAGGTTGGAAGTAGAATAACAAAGCCGATGGAGTGGATTGGGCTTAAGATGACACTGCTAGGTACTAAACATGTTTGAGCAAGAAGAGATTATCGAAACTGGCATCTGAACGTACGTTCACCCAGGGCAGTGCCACGCCAAACGCCCTTCCAAGTTGGACAAGTTACAGGGCCCAAGGAGATCGTAAAAGACCAACAAGCGCCGCTATTTCCTCCTTGTAGTCTAGAGGGCTGATCTTTGTAATTCCGTAACGAACACGAGTCTGGTCCTATGATGCGGATCGCGATGTCAGCTCAAGCTATGAGCCAATCGTAATGACATACATTGTAAGTGTCTTGTTTCGCGCGACAGGCAAAGTTATATGTCTGGCATGTGGCCTTCTGCATGACGGAGTTAAACTCGGACTCTTTGCGATCCTGTAGTGTACCCGATAAATAAGGTCAAGCCTCGAAGATATTAACCACATACACGTTTTTCAATCAGGTCGTTTGCGGTCATGCCGAAGATAGCAACACCAACGTCGTTAAAGCCCTGAAGCCAGGCTTGCCCTGACCAGTCCGCCACGGCCATGGAGATGATGTACCTATCCATGATGGTATCAGTATGTCCGAACCCCGCAACTTATGCTGTGTTCCTACCGGTATTCAGGGCGCGGAAAGCTTTTATCGCACTTTTCACACCGCCACTGGTCACCCTCCTGAACGACTTTCTTGTTACAATCTTGGGTAGGACAAGCAGGGTAAGAAATGTTGTCGGACTTGATGTGCATGATGGTGGCCCTCGCCGAGAAGTAGTCCACCTTCTCAGTGCCAAGTTGAGACTCCTTGATATCACTGAGATTCCGCATTTCCGATCGATTGAAACCTCCGCCGGAGTTCGTGGACACTACGCTTGAATGGGAATGAAAGCTTTGGTCGGCTCCGTACGCATCATACCAGCCCCGCAAAGCAAATGCTTCCTCGATGTCAGGGTTGATGGTCATAGTACTCGAGCTGAACATTGACAGAGAACGACCTAGAATGAGGACAAGTCAGCTGAAAGGCTCAATAAAGGTAACAACATTAGTACCTCCAAAATCACCAACTTTGACACCCTTGAAAGCAATCACAGGTGCATCATCCGCGCTATAGGACTCCGCCTGCTTACCCCAAAGAGTAAGCCGAACCGAAAATCCTGACTTATCGACAAGAGTGAGTTCTCGTTTGGGGATCTAAATCGAGGCTAAGATTGAGGTGCTTTTCAGAGCAAAAGTAAACTAGTCTTACACTTCGACTGCTGGCTTTGGAAATGATCTCGGACAACGGGGCCACTTCCTTGACTATACCGATGACATCTGGGACGCATTAGAATGAAGGTGAGCAGAGTTAGCTAGTAACGTACCGCATGTGGAATCCTTAGCCAACTCCTCAAGTCCAGAAAGCGGGACAA
The DNA here is from genome assembly GCA_017499575.1 of Sanguinoderma rugosum. Taxonomy (NCBI): domain Eukaryota; kingdom Fungi; phylum Basidiomycota; class Agaricomycetes; order Polyporales; family Polyporaceae; genus Sanguinoderma; species Sanguinoderma rugosum. Next base: position 2,745,666 of record VTPW01000001.1, on the reverse strand, counting down.
AATTGTACTTGACCATGGGGACATTCGAGACTTCGTGGCACTATACAAGATTACGTCAATGAATTGACGCAAGCAAGCGTCCTGCAAACCTCTTCAATCTCGGTGTGCTTCTCAAAGCTGAGCTCGTAATCGTTTGTAAGATTCGAGAATTTCTTCTTCGCCAGGTTGACACGCGCTTTCGAGATGTAGTATACTTTCCCTTCTTCGAGTTTTGGGTAAAGGTCGTCTACGACGGTGTTGAACGCGGTGCCTTTGATCTCAGCCGAGTCGTCCATAAGCGTGACGCTGAAGAGCTTGCCCTCGCCTCGTTGGTTAGACCAGTGTTTGATATCCGATTTCTGAGTCACTCTGGCCTTTATGGTCCAGTTGTTCTGGTACGGACTAAGACCCTCGATAGGATATATTGACCCGTGGCGACTGCTCTTCGAAGGAGCTTGATTCTGTGGCTGAGGCGTGTTTTGATTGCTAGGTTGCATAGGAGGTCGAGGTGGAGCTGGCGACGCGACATTCGATGGTGTGGTAGCAGTGGAACCACCGGGGGCCGAAGCGTCGGGCAGTGCTTTTGGGTCCCCAATCTTTGGCACGTCCAAAGCAAGTACTTCAAGTCCAAGAATGATGATCAATCTGCACGCGAAATGATACACTCTGTTTGCAAACTGGCGCAAAGGAGAACACGTACCGCTTGTCTTGGACGGAATTCGAGGTCATTTTTGTGAGCTTAGCTACCGTGTTTTTTGCAATGCGTCCCTCAGTAACATAGTTGTTGAGCTGAGTGGCCAACATGGCCTGTGCGTAGTTGACGCCGTCAGAAATGATGATTCTGTAGCGGTCTGTTGGCTGGTTCGCCGACGCGAGCGAAACTTTCTTTACTGATAGCAACTGAAGAGTGCATGGCTGATTCAAGATGTCCGCGTCGCCTGGAGCCGGGCTGTGAAGTCGCGCGCAGATTCCTGAAGTGAGTTGGAAGGACATGGTGGTTGTCGCGAAAGATGTGTGACAGTCACAATGTTACTCGACGCGTTTTGTAATGAGCCGGGCACGTGCTACTGGAGCCACTGTTTGATTCGAACGATCACTATCATTGGACAACAAATTACAAGAAGATATGCTACAAAGCGAAAAAGCAAACGGAAAAAAGGACTCTGCAAAGCTACGACTAGATTATTCTGCTAATTAGGTTTCAGGTCTGGTAGTATCTTGGCTTCTATGCTACACAGTGTTTGGCCGATGCTGCGGTGGAATTGTAAGGTATGCCCGCAAATTATCATCGTACCGTATTATACGCTGATCTTAACGTATTGATCTAGTTTCCTTTGAGCGCCGCCCGTCTAGTTGCGTCCCGTGCAGCCTTGAGAAGAAGGGAAAGTTCAGTCCCGCCAGTGCCCCGTATTGGACCTTTTTCTGGTGCCCGTCCCCTCTGACGCTCCATCGCCGCTAGGACAGGGCATCCAGGCCGATCGGAGGGCGCTGATCTGGACATCGTGACGATGTACAGGCAGGCGATACGCATGTGCATATCCCGAAGCTTCTTCAACGCCATGACCGCGGCATCGTAGGGCTCCTTGAGAGCAGTCGTCTCCTGTGCCTGGTCGCGCAATTGGCGTGGAGCAGCAGCAAGGTACTCGAGGAACTCTCTGTGCTTCCCTGGCATGTAGCGCCTCATTCTCGCCATAAACCCTCTGTCTGCCCTCTTGTTTTCCGGCGATGGCGCAGGTGATCGGCGGTATTGCAGTTTGTGATCGATACCGAGGAATATATCCAGAGCGTGTATTACTGTACTCTGGCCGGCGGAAGGGCCGCTGAGGTCGAGCTTCTCGCTCATATCCACCCCCTCGTACACCCAACCAGGCTCTTGGGGTCCCTTTGCGTCGCTCCCTTCGAACCAAGGACGAATCTCCCAGTAGAACACGTGCGGATCACAATCAGCTCGCACCGATTGAATAATTTCGCTGATATCTTCGATTGCCTTCGTTAGCCGCGCTAGATCCCTCGATACTCTGGAAATAGATGTGAAGTCGGACATGTTCGGCAAACTATGGAACGCATCGATGATTCGTAGAATCTCGATCCCTCGTATTTCTGCCCGAGCTGATGCAATGTAAAAGCTGCGTTCGTCGTCGGTATCAGAAAACGTGTACTTGGGGCGGATGTTCTCTAAGGAGATGGGGCAAGACTTGTCCACGGGCTCGCAGTTCCATAAGACAGTGTCCGCGAACGTAAGGACTGGCGCTATTCCGAGCACTCGCGACACGGCTACAAGAGGCACTGCGATCGACTTTGGGACAGTTATTGACGCGTCTCTATTGCTTGGAGGGATCGAGTGGACGTAGAAATGCACTAGCCATGCCAAAACCTGATGCGCCTTCTGCAAGAGGCGAGGATTGGTGTGTAAAACCTCCGTCTCGATGATCGGCCACTACACGAAGGGTCACCGGTCAATCTTGTTTCCTCGGATGCTACAAAGTGCCTACATACCGATTTGATAGTTCGCCGCCAGGCTTCGCTACCAGCCCGCTTCTCTGTCGCTGCGTCTGATTCGTCCTCGCCAAGGCTGACGCGTTCCGTGGTTTCATTGAGGGCGGCTTCCCAGATATCGAATGGTCTTGGCAATGGGGGAAGAGGGTCCCTGGGGAAGAATCCCGATTCCCCGTCTACGTCAAACTCTGCTAGTGACGGATGATTAAACACGGTTCTGCGATGCGGGGCGAAGATAGTAGAGTTAAGCAGCGACAATGAAAAACGACCGAGCTCTTGCGCCGAAGGAAGAATAGTAAAGTATGCAGACATGGTAGAAATGATTAGGAGGAATCTTGGTATGAAGTTAGAGCTAAATGGACGCGTTGAGTACACTCTTTATATGTTTCGGACAAGGTAACGCCACTGATCGAATGGTGGGTCTAGCTGTTCGCGCAACCCCTTCATTATGCCTTCTCACTTACGGACTGGTATTGCGATACTAAGGGGTGGTGATCTCTGCTACCCTGCCGGACCACTGCCGTGCGCGTCTGCTTATTTCGCAACCCTGGTTTGATTCCGTTTAGTTCATCTGTGTCATAAAAATGGATCGCGATCAGATTCAGCAGACTCAATTAACTGTTTCAAATATATTTTGCGGAATCCTTCAGATTCAATGACCAATTCAGCACGAATAGAATCTGCATCATATTCCATTATGATTTGATAGCCAGTGTCGATGGCTATGGGCGATGCTGGTGGTCACCTGTAGTCACCTGTAGTAGCCACTGATCCAGAAAACGTCGGACAGTTTACTCCTCCTGGCGTGCCTTGCAGTGTCTTGTGACTTAATTTGATCAGGAAAAAAACGTTGTACCTCCAAGTGCTGGGCCCAGCTGTCTATCACTGTAAAACAATTTGAAAAAAGCCTGCACCGTCGGCAGTTTGCCTCCGCATTGGCAACCTTTAGTCTGTAAATTGCCTCGACGACCATTACTGAATGACGCTATATCGCTTTTGGCATCTATCGGTGGTATCCCCATCCAATACCCCGCACATCTCATGTTTATTGGCTTAAAATTTTGTGGACGTCACAAATATTATGTTGCAATGATACCACACACACACGCCCGAAGGTAAGGTACGTGAGGCTAGCGCCGCGGGCTAGATCGGTAACAGACAGATGAACTGAACTGATACTTCAGGCAATGCCCCATTCATCGCAATGCCTCATTGTTACGAGTTGGAATTGGCGTACTACTAGATCAAACAAAGCACACTACAACTGATGATCAAACTTATGCGCTCCGTTTCGCGGGATACTTCCACTTGAGCCATACGAAGTTACCATCGGCGTTATCAACAACCTCGCACTTACGACTTGCAACCTCCGTGACCTTCTCCTTAACACCCATCTTGCCACCGCGCAGGTCTTCAAATCTCGCGATCAGCTCGTCCAAACGTAGCCCCTTAGAACCTCCTGACTTGTGAGAGCCACGAACAACGGAACCAATCTCCTCCTCAGATGGCAATGCATATTGCATAGGATTCGAAAGTGTAGTGGCGAGATGGTCCGGAAGTGTCAAACGCGGTGCAGAAGTTAGATACGCCGAATCGCGGGAGAAGAACTTTGCAACATCCGCTGGTGAGACATCCTCGAGGCGAGATGGTGACCAAGCAGGCCGCGTTTTGATCTTTTCGACGAGTACTGCCCGAACGCCTGTTGCGAAGTCTGGACTGGCTCCATTCTACGGTACGGAATTAGTGGCACGCCGGGGGCTATTGACTTAATCAAGACTCACGCAGTACGCGGTGGCTATTTTGAGTTCCATGTTGAGGGCTTCGAGGAGTGACAACTGTTTCCCTTTTCGGATGGCCTCAAGTGCGACCTTGAGGCTGGTCGGGCTGCGCATGTTCATCACGGCAAGCGTTTCTTCGGCCCAAGCTCGGATTTCAGTATTTCCATCCATGGAAAAGGCCTCCAAGTCTTTCATGATGTCTTCCACTTTGTTATGCGCAAACGCAGAGTCGAGAGCTGATCGAACGTTACCCGACAACCGAGGAAGGGATTCATTAGGTTGCCGTTCCTCCGATAGCTCCTCGATGACATTGTTGATTGCATCATGGGAAGGGCTTTCCAGGGCTTCCAGTCGCTGTAAGAGGACGGGAACGCGCCGCGAGGGGATATAATGCGTAGCCAAGCCGGATTCACTGTGACAAAGGCCGTGATTACGTGGGACAGATAAGACATGGCTGAGCTACTTACAAGACATCACGACCACTCAACATCTGAGACGTGAGGCCGAGATATGTGCCTATCTCTCCGTCAAGCCTGGACAAGAAGTAACTAGCACCGACGTCGGGACAGTACCCAATTTTTGTCTCGGGCATGGCGAAGGCGGTCTTCTCTGTGGACACTCTGAAAGGAGCGTGCACGGCAAGACCCACGCCGCCCCCCACTAGATAACATCATTAGCATCTGCAACCTGATGCGAGAGACTCGGAATATTCACTTGTAAAGCCATCCATTATAACAACATACGGCTTCTTCAAAGCTGCTAAAATGTAATCCGTTTCAAACCTTTGGTGTGTTAGTTGGAATGGATGAGGGTCATAGAATGCACGCACTCCTTCTTGAAGAATTCTATGGACTTGTGTCGTGTGCTAGGTTCCGCGGCATTCTCGACGACATCTCATAAAAGAGTGCCAAATTAGTACATGGGTCGTCTCCGAGAGTCAATGACACCCACTGACGACATCACCACCAGCGCAAAACCCACGACCGACGCCGCTGCCGACGACGGACCCACAAAGTTCTGATTGATTCCACTCCTAGAAGTAGCGTTAGCACCAGGCAGGCAAGATCTATAGCCATATAGTTCACGAACCTCAATTTTTGGTCGTAGAAGGTCAAGCATGGATTCATCAAGGGCATTGAGTTTTCCCGGGCGGTTCAGAGTATATTTTCTCATGGCAAGCTTGCTTTCGAACAGAACCGGGGGCTGCTAACAAATGGCTATGTGAGCGCATGATGCGGAGAACAAGACAAGCTGAAATGAGTACCTCCGAAGACTCGGACGACGCCGAGGTGGTAGACATGAGATGCCTTGAGATTGATTGGGTTCTTTTGCTTGCGGTTGCGGCGTTGCGAGCCATTCTCTTGAAGGAACTGGCCAACATTGACTCGAAATCGACGCGACTCCGAACTCGAGAGTTACGCCGTTTTCGGAAGACCAATGCCGGGTCACCGCCCGTGACCGTGAGACAAGCGCTCGTCTGATGGGGCGAGCGCTCATCTTGAACTGATCTTGATTCCTTACTTCCATGTTTCATGGACTCATCTCTGGGAACGCGCATCAGCCTTGCTGGGAATACCGGAACCGTTAGATTTGTTGGCAATGTCCAAGGCACGTCTGGCGTCTGGCTAGGAATTGAATGGGACGATCCAACTCGGGGCAAGCACGATGGTGTCCACAATGAGACACGTTACTTCAATTGTAGGTGGGCTGCATCAATATCGCGTCCAATTAGTGGCATTAGAGTTTACGATACGACCCCCAGCGTTCCTAATTCGGGATCGTTTATTCGCCCAACGGCGCAGAATCTATCATACGGCGTTTCGTTCTTGCAAGCATTGTCTGCCAAGTATGTTGAGCAACTGCACGGCGCCGCGACCCAGGAAAAGGTTATTTTGGGCTCCTCCAACGGTTCCATCGAGGTCGAAGGGCCTCACCTAGACAAAATTCGGAAGAAATTGGCTCGTCTGGACCGATTGCGAGATGTCAGTCTCGACGGCGAGAAGGTCGCTAGGGCAGATCCAGGCGATGCCATACGAAGAACTTGTTCTAGTACGTAAGGGAGCAAGCTCCTTCAAGCACTCCGTTGTAAATGCCTTTATAGACATACGCAATTTGGACCTGTCTCATAGCTTCCTACCGAGCTGGGACGTTGTTGCCGCGATCGTGGCTGAGCTGCCTGGCCTGCAGTCCCTGGCCTTGAAGTAAAGTTCTCATTTGCGTCCCTGTGCTTTTTTTCATGCAACCGCGTCTAGCCATAACCGTCTGCAGCAACCATCGGACCTCGCCAAGATGGCGGCTTCATTCCAGCACCTGGAAGAATTACAGCTAAATGCTACACTCACATCCTGGAGTGCGATGCTTGACGTCATTCGCTACACCCCCAAATTGCGGTTTCTTGAAATGGGATACAATTACCTCACTCATCTAGAGAATAATTTGGTTACTAGCGATGCCATGGGAGAGTGTGTTTTGCAATCTCTCAATTTGGATAGCAACGAATGCAAGGACTGGCCCGCCGTGTGTAAAGCAATGCAGATATTCCCTTCGTAAGTGCGCTCTCCTTTTAGTCAATCCAAACTGTTGCCAATCTCGCTTTAGTCTCCAACGACTGCTACTAAGCTCAAATGGGATTGCCCAAATTCCTTGCCCCGCGGAGGGCCAATCCGAAATACTGCAGGGTCTTCACCATTTGGCGTTGCCATCCAACTTGCTCTGCTCCTGGAATGACATCGACGCACTTTCTCGTTGGTGCCCAGGGCTCAAAACCCTGGCTCTAGGATTGAATCCATTCGTTGTTGGTCTGCCCGCCACGCCACTCAATTACGGCTCCCGTCGGTTCCTGACTACTATATGTGAATAGGTGAAGCTCATTCAAGGTACTCCAAGCAGATCACAGTCGCTCTCATGCCTTCTCTGGTCATACTCGATGGCGTAAATGTGGGCATGAAGCCTCTTTGCGCGAGCCGTTCCGAATGACCGACAAGTCTAGATATCCGCAAAAGAGCGGGTAGATTGTGAATTATTCTACTTATCGTATGTGGCAAAAAATGGGTTTCAGTCCCACCTATCGCCCGCAGATTACCCTCGTTGGCAGGAGTTGTGTGCAAGTATGGATATTTAAATCCGTTCCTCGATCCCTCGCTCATGATCCATTCAGAACACGGGGAGCCATCGGTGGCCACCAACAATCATGAGTCTAGTGCTAAATTGAGTACTCGTCTCATCGGTGCGTGGGTCTCTGCATTCTTTGGGCGAAATGCTTTATTCCACTCTAGGTATACAAGTATATCAGTATTTGGAACCACCTACACGCACTCTGGCAGTTCCAACTCGCAAGCCTGACGCTGTAATCCAAGTCCTCCCCACGATGACTTTGCGCATGCTTCGAAACAAGATAGCGAAATCCCTGAAAGCCAGTAGGAAGACAGCATCTCTTTGGACATTGCTTGACGAGGGCACAACGACAGTTGAACTTAGTAAGGACGAGGATGGGCATTCATTAGATTGGCTAGGAATTGAGAACGATTCGCAAATGATTGTAGTACTTGGGTGATTATGATTGAATTACCATCATCTAATTACAACCAAGTAATGTATACGCCATTTGGTTGCACCATTGGTTGGAACCGCGGTTGTTGACAGCCTTGCCCACGTAATGGACCAGTTCCTTTAGTTCTTCCGGAAGAGTTGAAGTGGTCTTATAGATCCAACGTAGGACAGAAAGGACCTGGTTGCGCGCCTTCCAGTGGGCGAGCGGCACGACGAAACCTCAGGGGGACGAGTAGCCTTGCGGAAACCAACGAGTATCGAGCACAGTACACCGTCCGCATACAGATAGTAGCATATTCGAGAGAACGAGAAGCAAACCAAGACGAGCACCATCGAACGAGGTCCGTCGGGATCATAATCCTGGGTCTCTACCACCATCTATCGGGCCCATCCACCTTCGCCGTTTTGCCTGGGGGGCCTTTCCTCGTAAAATTCATCCTTATCGTCGCGGCGTCGGTCATCCCTACGACGATCATGATCATCCCTGCGACGTTCATAATAATCAGGTGGTGGTCTGCGGTCATCATAACCGCCGCGTCGGTAATCATCGTACCCTGCAGGCCTTCTATCATCATACTCCCTCTTGGGAGGCGGAGACCTGGGTGGGCGACGATCATCATAGTCGGCTCTACGTGCTGGGGACCTTGATCGGTCTCTGCGAGACTCCCTGCGGTCGTCACGATATCTATCTTCTCGCGGTGGTCGGTCATCTCTGCGGTCATCACGCCTATAGTTATCGGGGCCACCACGCTGAGGAGCAATGCTCTTCAATGAAAATATCCTTAAAAGGACTAATTGGAACTCACAGTTTCATCGATGGCAACACGAACGGGGCGTCCACGTAAGTCCCGACCATCCAATTCTTTCACGGCACGGTCAGCATCTTCACGAGAAAGGTACTCAAGAATCCTTGGAAGGGCGTCAGCGACGCAGAGATAGCGAACAAACGAGGGTTCACCAACCCTTGGCCTGCGTTATCGCGGTCGATGTCTGCAAAGGAAACACTGCCGGCGTCGCGTCCGAAGTCTTTGAGGTCCTAACAGCCACGAGGAAGTTAATCAGGGTCCAAGAATGGTCAACCGATGCCAGGGCCCGTATCCTCTGGCGAAAATCGTGGATTGACAACAGGGAGGGTCGATCGAAACACCGAGAAGCAACCGTCCGAATAAGGGAATCCGGTGGCGACCAGGAACTCCACGCTCGGGGCGGCACCAAGGGAAAATTCTCATACCTGCCAGCTTGTGTCCCGAGAAACGCCGGAAACGATGAGGCGGATGCCGGGGGGTCTGCGAGAACGTGGCGCACTGTGGGAGAAGGGTCTATCAAAAGGAAGGCTCTATCATATCTTGTCGTCATACCCATGTCTGTCGTCGTAGGGATCGCGGCGAGGACGACTTTCTTTGGCAAATTCTACAACAATGCTAGGGGGACACGGTGGTCAGTTGGCTATACAGTTTGAGTGGTGCAGTTCCTCACTTGGCTCCCATGAAAGGTTTGCCGTTAAAGTTGTGCACTGCGTCTTCCGCATCCTGTCGTAAGATTAGAAGATGAACAGCCAGCACGGTGAAACCAATATACCTTAGAGTTCTCGAATTCGACAAACCCGAAGCCTGGATTATAGGGTAGGAGTTAGTCAGTCACCTTCTGGTTCATGTGCGCTCCTGGTACCTGTCATGACACGGCAGTCGACGATTCGGCCGTAACCTTCGAAGAATTTTTGTACATCGTCTGAACGGGTATCACTGGGGAGTCCTGTCGCAATACTACTGAGCCAGACTCGACAGTGGTGAATCCAAAAAACTTACTGCCTAGGTAAAGACGTCTGGCCATGTTGGTTAGAAAGAAGTTGAAAATCAGCTGAGTTCGAAATCAGTGGTTGATATCAAGACTGGTCCGTGCGTGCCCACAGCCCCTTTGTTCTGTGTTCGTTGTTGGTCCATTTTCAAGAACAGCTCGAGCACAAGATGGATACTTTTAGAGATAGTATATAATACAAGAGGTGAAGCCAAAAATTATTTAGTGCTGCGACCAGTCAATACTGCTAATATCAATGCCTTCCTGAACCATCTCCCAGAGTGGACTAAGAAACATGATCAGAGATGCTCGACGAGATAAATGATAGGATCTTACCTCATATCACGCAGGCGGGTGACTACCCGCACAATCTCCTTGACCACGAAATCAATTTCGGCTTCAGTGGTGAAGCGGCCTATGCCAAATCGAAGGGAAGAATGAGCCATGTCTTCAGCAGCGCCTGCAGATGGAGGGTAAGCAATCGCTTCTCTCAAGCAAACCAGGTATTGAAACGTACCTAGGGCGCGGAGAACGTATGAGGGCTCTAACGAGGCAGAAGTGCAAGCACTCCCTGATGACAACGCAATATCCTGATAGAGGGAGGTGAGTGAGGAGAACTGCTGATGAGATGTCCGAAACTTACTTTGAGAGCCATCAACAAGCTTTCTCCCTCAACATAGGCGAAACTCAAGTTGACGCATCCAGGATAGCCGTGGACATCGCCGTTGCGAATGACATGCTCTACTTGGGAGTTTATACCATCTATCAACCGCTGAGATAGTCCCTTCACGCGTTCGTGGTCTCTCTGTCCGAGCAACAAGTCAGTTTCCATGAAACCGTGCAGAATCGTGCCACAGCATTCGGGTCAGTACCCCTGCGTTGAAATCAAAGCAGAGCCAAACCCACGACGGCATCAAGGACACCGGGTTTACTCTGCTCAGTAAAGAAATAGATATATATGCAAAGTATCATCATCCGGCCAACAGGAAGCAATCTACTCACTTGCATTTCCCTTTTAGCTATCCGAGCTGCCTCCCCCAAACCAACCGCGAGTGGTGTAGGGAGTGTGCCACTCCTGAGTCCGCGCTCTTGTCCACCACCGCTTAGAATGGGTTCCAATCTAACTCGCGGCCGCCTTCGGACGTAGCAAGCTCCGATTCCTTTTGGTCCGTATATCTTATGCCCCGATATGCTCATCAGGTCGACATTCATCTCATTGACGTCCACGGGTATCTTCCCCACAGCCTGAGCAGCGTCAGTGTGAAAGTATATCCCCTTGTGTTTGCGAAGAAGGGCCCCGATTTCTTTGATCGGTTGAATAACTCCCGTTTCGTTGTTGACGGTCATGATAGAGACAAGCGACGTATCGGGGCGAATGGCGGCCTCCAGCTCGTCCAAAGAGATGAGTCCATTTTGTTGGACCGGGAGATAAGTGACGTCGAAACCTTCCTCGCTCAGTTTGCGACAAGAATCAAGAACACATTTATGTTCCTGAGTTAATTCGTAGTAAACACCTGGCGTCGCAAAGTAAAAGGGCAAGACGCACAGTTTGTGTTGTTATTATATGTTTCTTCTTCTCCTTGTGAAATCTCCCAACGCCTTTGATGGACATATTATTGGATTCTGTCGCCCCAGAAGTGAAAATAATGTCCTTTGGATCAGCTCCAATAAGGTCCGCAATGTGCTAGAGGAGATGAACGTAAGGTGGAGAACGCATTTGTACCCGCACCAACATACCTTGCGTGCCTCCTCTACACCTTGTTCTGCTTCCCACCCATAAGCATGGGTGCGACTGTGTGGGTTTCCGTACTGATCAGTGAAATATGGAAGCATAGAATCAAGGACCCGGGGGTCGACGGGTGTCGTGGCCTGCATGTCAAGGTAGATTGGCCGTATTTTCTCCTTCACCGAGCCCTCGCGGCGTTTAACGTCTAGCTTGAAGCCCAACATGTCTAGTCGGGGATGAGACAAGTTCTAGTAGTATATGGGGTACATACCAGGCCGCGGTGTGAAATGGGATTCCTCCTGGTACGTCGAGGGTACATCCATGACACTCGCTCGTTCAGCACCAGAAGGTTGCACGAAACCCCGTCGGCCATTTCGCACCGACGCAGAGACCGTCTTCGACGACTGACGCACAATATTCCGTGATGTCCTTGAGAGCATGTTGAGAGCGTTGAGGCTTATCAGATAGGATGGAATGAAGCAAGATCCTTGCAGCCGTTTGAGTGGTGGAGATGAAATTCAAATGGCGGGCATTACAAACGGACGCGTGACGCGTTGGCGCCGGCGGCTTGCCGACTTCCCACGATAAACGTAATCGCGGTTACGCTTTCCTCGTTAACATAGGAGCTCGTTTTAACATGTTGGCTAGAGGATATTGGAGCGCGGCTCCCGAGTATTTGCGTTTTGGCAACCCAAATGTGTCAAGCCCTTCAGTTAAAGGAAAATTCCTATCACAGTTTCCATATATTTTCCGTAGTAGACAAGGTTATAGGCCAACTAGAAAAAGATACTAATTGTCGAATAAGAAGGTACAATACATTAGTAAATACTTTATCGAGCCCCCGGTGACCAGCCACACGCTCAGCGTTCAGAAGACATTTAGAATGCCGGGTTGGCCGCGCTGACAAGAGTTTCGAAGTAGGACTGGAACCAGGTACCGGCCTCGGGCGCATTGGGTGCAGCATCCCTTTAAGCCCGTTAGCTAAAGTTAATCAAACCATAGAAGAACACTCACGAAAGACCGCAGTGGGCATCGTAACGTGGGGAGGAAGTGTTGGTAGTGCCGTCACATTCTCCTCCAGGCTTGACCCAAACGACAGCATCAATGAGAGAAGAGCCAGTGTTGGTGGTTGGCCTCATGCCGAAGCCTGCACCCTTAACGTTGCACCTAAGAGATCTGTTCAGCATCGCATCGTTCGTCGTATTAAAATGGTCTTACCAGTCACCCCATTGTTGACGGATGTTCTGGACACCAGAGCGACCTTGGTCAACGATGAACGAAGCCGGGAATCCTTGAGAAGAGAGAGCCGGAGCAAGGGCCTGGAAGCATATGTCAGAAGAATTGATGTACAAGACATCGTGGATCGTACCTCAATGTAATGGATCTCATCGTAGTTCTGGTTGCCTTGGGTGATTGGGTCCGGGGAAGAGGCACGGAGGGCGTTGAAGTTGGCGACGTTGGTGGCAAGGCCGCGAACGAATTTTGGTGAGCCAGCATCCTTGTAGAGCTGAGCGAAGAGCTGAGCAGCAGGTGTCAAGTTGGCCGGCCAGCCGAGCCATCCAGCGTGTCCGGCATCGAGGTACATGTAGACACCGACGGCATTGAGCTGTTGCATAGCGTAAGTAACACCTTGCTAGAATACAAATCAGTATGTGTGAGTAGAACTGCAGTGACAAAGACTAACCTTGTAGGCGGTCTGAGCACCGCTGCACTTCTGGACGTTCAAGTTGGTGACCAAGTTGGCCAACGAGTCGGGCTCTATGACTGCCACGATGCGGACATCAGGGAACTCTGAAAGGATGGTCATGTTTCGTTAGGCCTTGACACATGTAACCATGATTAATTCACTCACTCTTAACTTGAGCCACGATCTGGTCAATGTAGCCCTTGTAGTTGTTGAGACCGTTGTTAGCGATCGAGAATTCACCGTTGGAGGCCAACGCAGCGCAATCACGGTCAGGCAAGTCGTAGACGACAATCTGGACGAGCTGCTTGGTTCCAGTCGATGCCTGTTTGGCACTGGCAGCCGAGAGGTAGTCGCCTAGGGTTGGAACCTTGGCAATGACGTCGAACCAAGTGAAGTTGGGCACAGAGGCTACTTTGGCGGCCTTGGCCTTGAGGGTAGGGTCGCTGATAGCGCTTACAGCTGCCGTCACCTCATCTTGGTAGTAAGGGCTAAGGAAAGCCTAAAATGGGGCATGAGGAATATACACAACACACCGAAGCACCTTTTACTTACCTCGTATCCAACGAAGGGATTCCCAGCAGTCGGGGTGGTAGACGGCAGGGGTACGCTGGAGCCAGGGGCTGTGGGCGTAACTGTGGGAGACGTGGGCGGGGCAGACGTTGGAGCAGATGTCGGAGCAGCAGCGCCAGGACTGCGATGCTCGATCAGCAAACTGAAAGACGGCTAACTACAGCGGACATACAGGCATTGTGAATAGTAGTCATTGAGCTTCTGGCAGGAAGAACCAGAGACACAGGTCGTAGCTCCCGCTAGATTAGGCACGAATCAGCACGCCTACTGTTTACCAAATGAATTAAGAACGTACACCAGCCAATACCGCCACATTGTCCGTAGAGTGGTGATTGAGCGTTGGCGATGGCGGGCACCAAAGCGACCAGAGCGAGCAATGCAGAATACTTGAACATTTTGTTGACGAGAAAGCTTTGCCTTGACTTGTTGCAGCATCTAGCAGCACGGCAGACCAACCTTTATAGCCAGAGGCTCATAAGCTTCGAAGTGCCAACGCGCCATCGGTTGAAAGTCCGGTTTTGACCCGCATGAAGCGAACGGAAACACGTCGGGGAGGAGGAAGAAGAGGGTCACGCAGCATTCTCTACTGGGTCATGAGGTATTTCCACCGAGTTTGTCTAAACCGTGAATTGCGACTTTGCTTCTGTCGGACATATCATTGAATATAGTCCACTTCGGGTGAAGATCGGTGTAGTTCGAACAACATAGATTGTCGGCTACAGCAGGTAATGTGGACAGAGACAGGTTGCTGCCGCTGAGGACTGATAGGGCGGTTCGCGAGGGAAATGGAGCTAATGCAGGCATCGGCTAACAAGTGAAAGTGTGAACCCTCCTATCACATACGTGACGACCTGCTGGGAAATTCTGTTCTGTAAAGGAATATTCAGCTATGTTACCTGTGTGTATGACCAGTCTCATGCTCACGGTACTTTTGATATACACACGTGCTCGACAACACAAAGTTACTGACGGATCCTAGGGCTTCTAGGGTCGTTACCGCCTAGTTATTTTTAGACTACTTACCGCTCTGTGTATGTGGAACCGTTGACAGCCAGCTCACCGAAGTGATTCCGACTTCGGTAGAAACGGGCAAACGTGATGTTTACTACGAAGGAAGATCAATTCTGGAGCTATTCTACCGTGACAAAAGGTGCAGAACTCACTCTGAGGGAGTAGAACCCTGTGTCGCAACAGGTCTATGGTATCATAATGGGGTGGTAAGTGATACATAAAGTCACTCAATCGCCGATCAAGAAGTGACTGCCCCGAAGTTGAGCCCAAGGTTATGGATGTCAGAATTCAGGGCAAGGTATATTCCATTCCGACAAACAACTGGTTGCCGTTATGAACTTCAAATGGAATTGCACTCGGGGTGGGATTCGGTGACATTCAAGTCGACTAGGGAATATATTATATCCAAGGCAAAGATCCGAAGATTCCTTGCCTCGATCAACCACGCTTTGGGGGTGGAGGCAGCAAGGGAATACCACTGCTTGTCGAGGTTGACGATGAAGAGTTCGACAATTGAGAGGTAGACGATGGCTTGCTGCGACCAGGAATCGAAATAGAAAAGGTTTGGCCATCCTTCAAACTATAGTCTTTCTTCGGGCCAGGTGGGATGTGAGGTGATTCACCCTGCGCTACTGGGTCAGACTCTGATGAAGGAGGGTTCTGAGCTGCCTTCCAGCGCCTAGGAGAATCATGGAATCAGCGTGACTGTAGCGTTATGATTGAATGGCATACTTGGTGTAATCTTGCAACGCAACATCTACAGAGCGACCTGTGATTAATTATTGGGCGCAGACAGTCAAGAGTACGCACTGAAGTCAAAACTCTCCGAGCGTTCAGCAAAGCCCATGCCTATGTACGCCTTCCTACCGCCATCCTCAACGCGAACAACGAAGTATCTAGAAGAGTCTAGGACGGCGTCGACACACGGCTTCTTTGGATCATAGGCTGCACTTGCAAATACTATACTCTAATGAGGAAGATTCCGAATTGAAGCCTGCAGCTGAATCACGTACATTCGCCTAGGAATGGTCGGCGCCGTCATGGTCAAGGGTGAGCTTGGGTAGATAAAGGTACACGCGCACCAGTTTGGCTATCTTCGAACACAATATTGACTCCGGAGGACTTCTCTATAATCCTCAACCTGCCTTTCCACAATGGCTGGCTGAGATCGCCCCATTCGTTGGCACGATGGCCTTCGTTGGCCTTCATTGGGGGGATTTTGTACACTGGAAGAGTATTAAAAGGCTGCGGTGGCCTGCAGAGTCCGATTACCTGATACTTCTCTGGCAATGTACAAGATGGATTCGATTTCGTCGTCCATGACTGTCGATATTGCCGTCGTCGTCGCCGTCAGTCACGATCTTCAAGCAGTGTGTACTGACTGCACACCACGCGACATGATTTGCTTAGTCAGCAATATTGATCGCTAGTCCGATGCAAGTAACAACTCCTTCTGCAACGACCATGGTGAACGGCCCACCGACTCCTCCTCCCACTTCAGCGATAGAACTCAGCGACGCAGCCAAATTGGCTGGCCCATCAGAGCCTGAAGCAGCAGCGCCCAATGCAAATCCCGCTCCTGATGCTCCCCCATCGCATCCTGACTGCTATCAAAGTACACTGCCTACAATTACCGATCTAGTGGCCCAGGGAGATTATATCTCAGCCATTCAGACCTGCGAGAGATGTGACCTCAATGTTCGTTACTCTGGATATATCTATACCCGTGAAACACTCGAACTGAAGCGGTTGTGCTTGCTTAGGGAGACGGAGATACTAGTCCAACTCGTTTCCTCATTACTGCGCCGCTTGTTATCGCATATCTAATCGTGGATAACCTGTGAGCCTACCGTGAACTCGGCTGGACGACTCACCTCAACCGTTTCAAACAGCGCGCCTGCTCGGTACGCGTTGAATAGACTGCCCGATAAACTCGCATCCCAACCGTTGGTCAAAGCACTGAATGATCTCCTTCGCGCGACGAGAGACAGGAAACACTCGCTTGTTTATTCCCGAGCAGAATCTTTGTTTAAACAAGTGCAACAACCCAATTTCGTGGATGCGAACTTAGGATCGCTTGTAGCTTCCATGATAACGGCGTTCGTCGGTACGCGGTGGTGCTTACGACTCATCAATGATTGAAAGTACTCATCATGTTTGACCACGATACTAGAGGCATTCCGCCGTCGCACGTTCGTTCTCCTCTCCAAAGCATATTTATCGTTGCCGGTGTCTCTCGCTCAAAGCTACTTGGGGTGGCCGCCTGAGCAGATATTGACTGGTACTACGCCCTCCCCCCCTTCGTTTGCCGCAGAACTGAATGTACATCCCTCAGCCGTTACAAAGGAGGGATGGTCGTATGACCAAGCTACCAAAGTGCTGAGTCCCCCGTCAGACAGCAGCTCGTTCACCTCAGCCAATCGAAGTGTTGCTGGTGTGTAGTATTTTGTTGCCCCACATTAGAAAAATGTTGATCCATTGTATCGCAGGACCATCTTCGCTCGAGACGTTCTCAGTGGTGGCGACCAACGTCGCCCGGCTTGAAGTATGAACAACACTTCAAGGATCCAACTTTATCTTTCTCGGGCGCCACGTCCTGTATAATACATTTGTCCACTCAATGCATGTCAACTACATCGGTCAAACGCCGCCTTCAGATACTATCAGCGTCGATTTGAAACCATGGGAGACATGAAAGGACTAAGAAATACGGACAGTACATCCAAGTCCGAGTTGAAATAAAATCTAAATCGCGACGACCACCAACTTATTTGTCCAAGATGCGACCATTCCTACGGCGGTATCCCGTTGCCTGACGCGCTTCATGACCCCTTGGGGTCTTGAGACTCAGGTGTGAGTACAGTTATGTTGTACCATTTATGTAGCATGATTGCCCACCATACTGTAGGGACCTATCGCCCAACAGGTGGCTTTACCAGAATCCAAGGCTGGTGTACTCGCGCTCGGGATATTTTCCAGACAAACGCGTAGATGATTGTCTCCGACCGTGGAAAAGGTCAAGTCAAGGTTAGGCGACCTTTCCGACTTTTCCTGACTTTACCCTGACCTGCATAACACTGGGTGATACCTTGGATCAACGGAACAAGACAATTATGGAAGCGATTGGATGTATGGGATAGGACGAGTCTCCTACTTGCATTGTTGCGCTCCATCATGGTCATGTTAAAATTAAGGATGCTGTTTACTTGTTGATACTGAACAAATCTCACTATTTCCACACCGATTTCACCTCAACAGCGCCAGGAGTCATCGCTATTTTATATTGATTGAGAAGCGTCTGGCTTTGCTTTGTACCCATGTTGTACTCCCTAATGTCCTCCTAGCCGCCCAGTTGGCGGACCGAGACGAGTCACGGAGTGGCCATCGGACCCAGCGCTGCTCGGGCAACAAACCCAAATTCAACACTTCCGATGTCCCCGTCGAAGTTGTCAAATGTAGGCAGGCCCGTCGAGATGGAGGGGAAGCTTCATCTTTGAAACATGATCGGGCGCGAGAGAAGATATTCCTCAGGACACGTGTACTATTTCGTGTAAACAGGAATGAAAAGTTGTTAGCTATACCAGTCAATTGGTACTTTTTGGAGGTACTGCATTATGAAGCACCCTCACCTCATGGAACGATGCGTAACAGGCTGTTGGTATTTACACGACGCAGCATTGGGGCGTAGAAAGGCTTGGGTAGCGTCTTGAACTTGACTTTGGGGAACATCACACGAGCGCGATTGAGGTAAATCGAACTTTGCATGATGTCGTGCCTGAGGTTGGTCATAAGATATCGCCCATTGTTGTAATAACCATCTGGTTTCAACCAGCGAATGGGTCGCTTGTTAGACCGATATTCGTGCGTTGGTATATTGTCGGGATCTCGCGGTAAAGCGGTGGGGTGTTCTGTGTCGTCGACTTGTTGTGCAACCGCAAGTGTTACTTCCTCAGCAGCGATCTTCGCCGCGAGAGAATCAGCAAGTTTGATGTCCTCCGCAGACACGTCCTCATCGAAGTTGGTGAACAAACGCTCTATATGTCCTTTGCGTAGCCTCTTGTGATGTTGATCAAAGAGCTGGATGGAAGATATAGTAAGTGCGATGCAAGGTATGAACTGAGAACTAACTTTAATTCGCTTCTCAATGAATGTCATCAGCCTTTGCAGCTCTCCAGACTGCACCATAAAGCGACGCGCCGTTCCGTATTTGGGGACCGTTAATTTGGACTGCACAACTGGGACTCCGTAGATGAAAGAGCCCTTAATCCAGCGAGGGCTGACTTTGATGGGGTCAGTACCGGGTGGCCATTCGGGGGTGCTGCCGAGAGCAATGCTAAAGAACCGTCCAATGGGATTGGCGATGTTCTTACCAAAGAACGCTCTGCCATGAGTAGCCAGATAGCAGACTATGTAGTCGCCATTATCGAGCCTCCGCAGCACCAGGCAGTACCTTTTGTGGTTGTATCGTTTTAGTCTGGCGAGCAGAATCTGCTCTTGTGTACTTAGTTGGTAACCGCGTCGTTTCAGGAAGTTGAGGAAAGCGAGGGGGAGGCCACCATCTGTCAGCGCGATCTCCCCGGCATCGAATACGGGATCGCCGCTATCAAGCTCGTTTTTGTCCTGGTTGTATTCTCTCGTGCGCCGGGCGTAGTCGAAGAAGTTCGCGAGGTTGACCCGTTCCCAACGAAAATCGGTAAGCATGAACCAGCGACCCCCTCAAATCCTGGGTCCTTGGTAGAAGGGATGTTGGTTGAGAACCACGGGCTCTGTTGCAGTCGAATGCAGAAACATACCAGAGGTCGCCCCTTCCGTTTGGCGACGAGATCTGACAAGAAATATTTGGTAGTGTGGGCGCCTGATTTCCGAACCAACTCCAACCGTGTGTCCTTTTCGCAGAGCCCGGAACGTACTTACCGCCAGAATCAGTTGCTTGCCATGTCATCTGAAGAACATCAGCTCGAAGGGGCTTCTGCCGGTGCAACTTCGAGTGTGGCAGCAGAAGAACATGATGTGAGTCAAGACACACTTCTATCTCTTGTTGAACTGAGCGCTGACTCCTTGACTTCGTGTCAGACAATTGTGGCAGACGACTCTGGCATTCCAGAGACATGGACAGAGCTACAATTCTCCTGGTCTGGAAAGCCTTTTTCATTAAAGGTCGCGGACTCTGATAGGCATGTTTCTATGTCCTGAATAAATCCCTGAGCAATCGGTCTCAACCTTTGATGGTGCAGAGTGTTCGATTTGAAGGCTACGCTGTACAGCATGACCGATGTCCCACCAGAACGGCAGAAGATCCTTGGGCTCGTCAAGGGCAAGCTACCTCCTGAGGAGGCCCGAATGTCTGTACGCCCTGGCATCCTTCATCACACGTGTACAAGGATGAATTGACGCGCTACAAGTTCTGACCTTCGTTTCTCTGGCAAGAAATTCACACTTGTTGGCACACCAGAGGGACATGAAATCAAGGACCCATCGCGTTCGTCCCTGCTCTGCTGATTAATCAAATACTATGATACTAACTTGCTGATAGAGATGGGGAACCTACCAGACTTAATCAACGACCTTGATGTCGAGCTCACCGATGCAGCTCTGGAAGCATACAAGCGCGATCGACGCAACGCCCGCAAGATCAGAGAGGCGACCGAGAAGCTAAACGTCAACATCATTTTCCCTCTCAGGTCGGGAAAGCGCCTCTTGGTTCTAGACATAGATTACAGTACGTTCTGGTCTTCAGTCCCCGGGTCTTGATTGCTAAAAATAAGGGTCTTGATTCAGCTATTCTTGATACCAAGCCATTGACTACAGGAAGTTTACCTCCCGCTGAGTGTGCTCGTCCCAAACTCCACGAATTCCTGGAGGCTGTCTACCCTCACTACGACAGTGAGTAGTCTTCCGCTTTTCTCTCCTTGCATATGCTTAGTGAATACTAGTTTGCATCTGGTGAATTTCACGCTAGTATTCCCTCTACCTACTAACTGTGAAACCAGGTCACAGACGAGTTGGATATGGCTTGAAACGAAACTGGTCGAACTGCAAATGATCGGTTCCAACAAGAATTATCAGGTACGTGGATATACCCTGATGAAATGAAGATATCCAAAGAGCCGTAGTTATATAGATTTCATTTGGTCGGTACTTCGCGGTTATCACTTGAACCCCTCTGCTCACTGTGTACTGGATAACAGTGCTAGACAAGACGGCGATGTTCAAGGTTTTCACTGTACGCGACGGTAAACCATGGGATCATTCGGTCAAAGCTCTCCAAATCATCTGGAACCGCTTCCCACAATTGTACGTCCAGGAAATGATGAAAACTCGTTGAGAACTGACAGACCATCTAAAGCGACGCGTCAAACACAATACATATCGATGATCTGGTATACACGTTCATTTCGAATAATTCTGATTGTACTCAAACAGTCTAGAGTCGGAACTTTGCGCTCAACCCTGGCTCTGGACTGAAGATCAGCGCGTTCAAGGACGCCCATACTCCTGCCGCTATGGCCGATAGAGAGCTGGAGAAACTCGCCCGTTATCTCGTCCATATTACGGGTGTCCCCGATTTCCGTGCTCTTCGTCATAATGTAAGCACCGTGCTCTCGAAGATGATGTAGGTGTCATTTGCTGACTCCAGTGGGGGCCCCCATTGATCAGGATTGGAAGAAGACGTTGCGCCAGCTGCCTCCGCCGTAGCACGCGGGATTTAACTAGTTCTAAGTTAGCATATCCTTCATACTTGGTATACTTTGCTCTGTAACGGCTTTCTTTCCCTGGATATCATGAATCCCAAGCATGGGTGCTTGTATTTACGGCTAGCTTCAGTTTCCGACGCCGTCGGCGCCTCATTGTGCCTGCCCCATGTTACAAGTTCCCCACTGAGATCAATCTGCTGACTTGGCTCCTGCATTCTAGTCATCAATCCGTTCAGGACCGATGCTAAACCGGGTGTATAAGTTCCCGAATTCAAATTCACCCCGGACACCGACATGTTATATACGAGGTCGCTATCCACGTCGCGATGCCGCCCAAAGTCGTCGTCCATTTATCATTGCCATGTCAGCCAATACTTCCAAATCCACTAAACAGCCCGCCGAGCCCCGCCCGTCGGCTAGTGTAGTGGTGGTGAACGAGAGGAACGAGATTTTACTCGTCCAGCGGAACCCTCGAGCCCGTCATTTCGGGGGTGTTACCGTAAGTTTCTGAGCTGCACAACGAGGCCTTGCTGAAATATAGGATACCAGGTGTTCCCCGGCGGGAACTATGATGCTAAGCAGGACCCGACGCTGGATATCACTGCAATTCGAGAAACCTTCGAGGAATCTGGCTTGCTCCTAGCGCATTCTAAGAAGGGGGCTTCTCTTAGCAATGCTGTTCTTGACGAAGCCCGGCATGCCATCCACTCGCAGAAGACTGCTTTCAATTCTTTCCTCCAGGAGCACCAATTAGAACCAGATACTTCAGCGCTACTACCGTTCACTCGCTGGATCACACCCGTTGGCCCGCCACGGTATGTATGACGATACCTATAGGCCAAGGCAATTACTAAACAATCGCATTGCAGTCGGTTCCGGACACAATTCTACGTGACATTCCTCCCCGCCGCCTCGGCATCAGGCTTTTCTTCTGGTGACAAAGAAGAGCGCCTCCCCAAACATGGTCAGTGAGCGTCTTTTTAGTCTTTCTCAGCCGTTGGATGGCGTGTGCTCATTCTTGTACAAAGATGGTGGCCTGGAGGTAATATCAGCCCGGTTCATCACACCTGAAGCCGCCCTTGCCGAATGTAACGAAGGGAAGATCACGTTCATGCCGCCTCAGTTCTACATAATCACCACTCTGGCCAGTATACTTCGTGGGGCAAAGAATACTGCTGCGCAGCGGGCTACGGTGCAACAACTCTCCCAGGGTGCCTTTGGCCAAATGGTGATCAATCCTAGGCGTCTCAAGGAGCCCGACAGTGAGGGCCGCGCTATTTTAACGTACGAAGGCGATGAAACTCGTGGTGGGTCTAAGGGAAGGTTGCATAGAGCTTTAGTAAGGCTTGACAAAGCTGGAGTAAGCTCTTTGCACTTTGTCCGCCTCTGGGTATATTATTAACGTATCCCGTCGTAGATCCTTACACATGAGATCATCTTGCAACGGAACTTTGATATATTTACAGAAGTCGAACCTCAAGCGTTTCACACACCAGGCTTACCCAAGTTGTAAGCACCATGGAGTTTACATCGAAGATACATAATCTACCTTAAATCAGTTTTGTATATGTATATCCTCATATTATCGTTCATCCCAAGTCCAAGACATTCCATGTAAAATGACCCAATCGTAGCATTGGAGGGGATAACACCCATAACTATTAAACTACCACATTAATAGATGAATTCTATAAGCTACATATATCACCGCATATTACCGATAAAGAAGTTCCGAAAACAATATGGATACAGTTGGATATAACTAGATCGCAGCCGTTTAATTAGATTGGACGGGGGGCAGGAACGGGGGAAGCGTCGTTCAAGATTGAAGGGATGACGAGAACAGTTCTCAGAGGGTTGAAGGATTATCGATTAAGGGTAAACCTGGTAGTCGTATGGCACCGCGGCTCCCCAGAAGCTGGGGTCGCATGCACCGATGGGAATTGCACTCGAACCTCCCAAGTCCTTGGCATTGAGGTTGGACGAGGTAGCGGCCGACCAAGCGGAAACACCTGAAGGATTGGGATTGCCATTGTTCATGAAGGCCTTGTATCGTTTGTGAACTTCCGTAGTAAGGGAGGACTGCGCAGCGGTTGGGCTATTGGTAGTCCCAAACTGAAAATAGAACAATAAGCTTGAAAACTTCAGTGCGGACTGTCGGAAAGTAGCTTACCACAATCTGAATATCGTCCTCGTGGCAAACAACGCCGTTCTGGGCACAAAACGAAACCCCATCGTTACTTGGGTACGTGGCGCCCACCGAGTAGACTCCGATGTATGCCGTACCGCCGTTCTGGATATAGTTGCGGGCAAATGTCCAGCTGGGGCACTTCCACATTTGATCAGTTCCCATAGTCTCCAAAGTAGGTCGAGCGTCCAATTGGCCGTTGACGCTTGGCGGTAATGGGTAATGGGTAGAGGAGAGGATGGTGTC
Source organism: Sanguinoderma rugosum (assembly GCA_017499575.1). Taxonomy (NCBI): domain Eukaryota; kingdom Fungi; phylum Basidiomycota; class Agaricomycetes; order Polyporales; family Polyporaceae; genus Sanguinoderma; species Sanguinoderma rugosum. The sequence goes on along the minus strand of VTPW01000001.1, from coordinate 2,721,947 downwards.
TCCCCGGTCTTCACCAAGGGTGCCAAACACGACGGCTTGGAACATTTGTTCGCCCATAGGTTCATCAAAGTTCCCATAAATAGCGGGACCGGCGTCGTTTACAACGGTGTTAATAAGGACGGGCTTGCTCATGGAAGGGAAGGATGCCGAGTCAAGAGACGAGGTGATGAGGGAACCGTCGCGGACTGGACGCATAGGTTGGGACATGCCAGCACTGGGCTCAAAGCTCGCCGCTGATGAGAAAAGTTCCGAGGATGCGTCGGTGATCGTAGACAAGGAGAGGGCATTGTGGCAAGCGGTGTCTGTGGCGCCGCAGTTTATCTCAGTATTGAAATGGCTCTGCATATTTTGTTGGGCCGTCGTCGAAAGGAAACCAAAGTCCTGAAGCAACCATAATTAGTCAAAGCGAAGGAAATATAACTCTTGACATACCATAGGGTCAGAGTGGAGTATGGCATTGTTGAAGAGCGAGGAGGCTGAAGGGGCAGCGAGGAGTGCTCTAACCATGGTAGCCCCGGCACTTTGACCGGCGATGGTTATCTTCGAAGTACTTCCGCCAAAGGATGGGACCACGTTCTTGAGGAACTTCAGCGCGTTGATTGCATCGCCAACGGCCAAGTTGGTCTTGCCATCAGGTGCCATGAATCCCAGCTGGGGACAAACAAGTTAACAATGCAAGCTGGTGTCAAGCCAACTGATAGACTTACTGCGCCTAGACGGTATTGTATAACAGCGACAATAGAGTTGGTCGCAATGGCAAGTTTAGAGCCATCCAACCCAGGACCATTGGCCGAGCCAACAAAGAATGATCCTCCGTGGATCCTGTGTGCGCTCGATGTGAGGGGGCTGTCACAGGCAGATGTTTCAGCACGAGCTTACCAGACAAACGTAGGTGCATTAGACCCAACATGTAATGTCGTTGGGACGTAGAGTATCATAGACAAGCAGTCCTCGGACACAGATGAAGCATCGGCATTAACTTGAGGACATGCAAGGGGAAGAGCAGTAATGTTGGTGCTGCCATTCCTGATATAACATGGTTATTATACGCCACGGGCAAAGGTCAACGGGTACTCACGGTAAACTCCATGTGGTCGCGACGGTGGATGGCTGCCATCGATTAGCATTGGCGTACTTGACTGAATACCGGTTGGCGCCGTCTGGGTCGACTACGCCACGAGCCGTGCCAATTGGTGTCGAGCACGTCGGATTGCTGGAGCCACCGCGAGGGCAAATGAGCCTGATCAATGGGAGCTTACACAGTAGGCCGCGGGGGTCGATTTGAGGGAACCGAATGGGACCGAATGGACCTCTACGGTCGACATCCGGAATCGGGGAGGCGACAGCGAAAGTGACAAGCCAGAGGAAGGCGGTCAGGTAGTTCAGGGCGACCATTGTGTGATTCGTGGGCTGTTTCGAACGACGAAGACGCACTCAACCACCAGAGTAGCTCTTGCTTGCTGCTGGTGAGGCGTCGATACGCAATTCGAAGGCCTTAAGTAGGATTTTGAGATCCCCTCGTTCCTGCGAGGAAGAAAAATCAGGTACTGAGGAAAGATTACGGTAATGACAGGCGAGCGAGCAGGGCAAGAAGAAGTTCATCCACAATGTGGTTAGCGCCCTAAATTAGGAAAGGCCTTGTTCCCTTTCCAGCAACTCTACGGTACGGCGCGCCTTTCCCGCTGCTTTTTCCAGGGCACACGTCTGTTCTTGTTCTATCTTGTCCTTCCCCGAGGGCGACACTCGAGGACCTACTTGATGGTCCCTGCCTCGCATCTTTGAATCAACTTGGATCAAGCACCAAGTTTGATGGATCTCTTGTATTCCAACTTGCAGGCGCAGTCCAATTTGTTGACTGACTACCGTCTATTGAGAGATGAAAGGTGCAATAATCAGTGGCGAATCCAATAAATGCATCTGATCCCGTTCTCTGAACATCCACCGAGGAATCCCCTGATTCGTCTGCAAAACCAGGTACAGCGGAGGTGAGAATCCAAAGTCCAAGACATCAATTAAATCATACGGGTCGAACAGCTTGTCATCAGACCCACGTCCTTGAGAACTGGTCCCACACGATGTCCAGACGAAAATACGGCCTCTGCCATTGTAACGGTGTCGCTCACCCGGAGGTGAATCTCAGATGCTTCCATGTGCGTACCTCGATCAATATCGATCACGGATGACATCCTCCGCCACGTGGGCGGATGGAAGTAAAAGGAGAAGAAGGGAAAACATCGCTGAACAAAGGCAGGCACCAAGGTTAATGGGAAAAGAGCATCAGCAGGATTTATTGAAAGCCAGGTTTGACTTACGCATCGAGGATCTCTTGTCGTCACCCCAGGCAGATGAAACGGCTCTTGAACGGCTCCTATAATAGGTTGCTATAAATGTTTGGCGCCGTAAATTCTCGCATGCTCTCCTCTGTTCTTCTACTCTGTTCTTCTCGGAGAGACGTAAATATCAGGTGTTCACACGTTCATACGTTCACTTCTCACCATGTGCATAATGGCATTTGACTAAGTAGAGCCTACGGATGCCTGCTGGAGGATGCAAGAAGCAAATTCACCGTGTCCCGAAGAGAACTTTGACGGTTCAAATTATAAACCCGTGGTGTGCACTCGTCGAGGGTCACGATGCAGCGTTGTTCCTTGGAGGCCTCAGCTTGGGGCATCAGATGGTAGATAGGGCATTCCAGGCCAACATAGCCAAGCGGTCGCCGAGGTCGGGGATACTGGCCAAGTCAAGGTAAAGGGGGTACATATGCGGATTCGATGGCCAGAAATACGAACCGCCCTGCTATTGTGCCTAAATTATGTTCTGGCCCGGGACAGCTGCAAGCCTGGCTCGGTTGATGATGTCCTGTATGACAAAGCACCAAGAAATGTTCATCACTGTTTCCCCAGGTGGATAGTGTTGTGCGGCCTCCGAGACTTTGAGAAATACGACTGTGTGTCCCCAATTCCCCAGAAACAGAGGTCGCAACGCAAAGAAGGGGACGACTATGGCGCATGTCTGACGTTCAGAGGCTAGCAACGGACTTGAACTGCGCGGTGTAGCGTACGGAGAGCCACGAAATCATCTTCTGGACACCTGGTACACGCCGTGGCCATGAAGCGAACGACGCAGCGAAGCCATCCTATGCAGACCACGGCGCTTGCAGGTCGGGGCTCTGTGCGAAGCAACGGCAGCCTCCCCGCGGCCCCTCAAGGACAGAAGATGGGCCACAATGAAGCCTCTCGGTAGTTGTGCCGACGGGTGCGAGTTGTTCAACCGTGCTGTACAACCATACGACCGTTGATATGAAGCGGCAGCGACGTTTGTATGCTTCGAACCTTGACTCAAGTCTTGCACCGGGGACACTGCATATCGTGGCGCATGAATGTCGAAGAGCCCTCTCCCAGCTACGGGATCGGGGCTGCAGGATTCAATTAAAGTGAGAGGAAATCCGTTCAAGGCCAGGATCCTACTCCGTTCCCCAAAAGTCGAACTTGCGTGGCACCCATATCAATCCCGGTCTTTGATGTCTCCGGCCTGTTGCCAGCGGTGGAGGGTTCCATACAACACCAGCAAAGCCGCTGAAACTAGATACTGCTTTCCGTCAGATCGACAGCGCGAAAAGCAATAATATAACCCAAATCAATACGCACGCTGTATTGCGTTGAGAACACCGCATTTCATTGAATATGATATATGCTGAATTGGAGGCGGCGGGTTGCCGAATGCCCTTTACCAGGCGAGGGAACAAGGCTATGGATACGAAGGTGAGGTTTTGAGACAGTCAATACAATAATAATAATACCCACGCCAGTTACAACGCTCGCCTGTGTAGAAAACACCACATATAGGCAGGTCGATGCTCAGCAGGTCCTCCAGCAGGCAATGTCTATTGAGGCTAAGAGATCCCGACGAGATTTCGACGAACACAATTTCAAGCGGCTTGTATCGTGGCCATCGAGCTTGTGCTCCATGAAGCGATGCCAGTCAGTTGTATCAGAATCGGGATCTCGTTTGCAGTAAGGCAGAATCAGCTACCTCGGAGTATGTCACAGTGAGACCTAGTGGTGAGACGCGTCCGGATTCAATATTCAGGGACGGACTTAGGGACGAACTCATTTGCACTTAGCCTCGTGACCAGCCGTCTATGAGAGTGGTTACGCGACCTCGCCATTATGAAGGCAAGATAAGAATCGTGTATGTATTGTACTACTAATTATAACGGGACGACAAAGTAGGAAGCCTCAATCTCCAGACATCTATGCAATCTATACGTGATCAGCAGCATGCGCCGTCTGCGGGGGCACTTGCAGCTGGAAGTCACCCTTGCCCTCCGTGCTGGCAGTACTGGGGGTATACGTCTCATCCAAGCTCTTCTTATACCCCTGCCCAAACGCCTGCATGCCCTCCTTCTTAGCCTTCTTCAACACCCTCTGTATCGCATCCAATCCCCGATCCAAGTCCTCCAACGGCGGCCCAAAGCTCAGCCGCACATACGGATGGCACGGCGAGTTGAACAGATTCCTCCTGTGCGCAGGGTTGATATCGAAGAAGATACCCGGAATAACAATCGTCTTCTCCTTCAACAGTTCCTCAAAGAACGTGAGCCCGTTGTTGATTGGGGGTGGAAGTTTCTCGAGGTTGAGCCAGACGTAGAAGGTTGTGGTGGGGGGGATGTCGACTTCGAGATGCATGGCTTTGAGGCGGGCGAGGACGTGGTCGCGTTTCATTTTGAAGTGTTTTTGGAGAGCAATTTTCTCTTGGCGGATGTATTGGGGATCGAGGAGGGGGAGGGCAGCAAGTTGGAGAGGGTGGTTAGCGCCGCCATCGAGGAAGGAGCCAGATTGTGAGAGGGCAGTGACGAGATTCTTGGGCCCTACCACCCAGCAGACACGCCATCCCGGGAGACGCCAGTTCTGCATTACGCATGATTAGGTCACCTGGCAATGCCGAGAGTCTAGATGATAGCTAACCTTGGTTAAACCATCGATGATGACCACCGAGTCCTGGCAGAGATGTCAGCATGGAACGATCGGGTCAAGGACAACCCGAATGCACTCACGTTGTTGACGTCTTCGATGTATTCGGCAGACGAAATCGACTTGCCGAAATCTTTTTCGTTGTCGGGATAAATGTACCATGAATAGAACTAGTTGGAGCGATGAGAACCCATACACAGCAATGGAGATGCACAGCAACGGAGAAAGAGTATATTTACCTCGTCAAGGATGAGCGTGCTACCTTCTCTGCTGAGGCTCACGAGCTCCTTGAGATCATTGCCCTTGATCACTTGACCAGTGGGATTACGAGGGTTGGATGCGATGAGGACGGAGAGACCTAGTGTGTTGATGTCTTTCTTGGTCTGTTCTATATCTAGACGGTATTTCGACTTGGATTCGAGGCTAAATATAACCGTGAGCGAACATTACAGCAATGTAACACGAAATGTCCATACACAGTGGGCACAGGAACAAGGCGTTTGAACGCGCTGAGAACTTGGTCGTATGCGGTATAATCAGGGACTTGATAAGACTGCAACCATGCGTTAGCGAGAGTACGCCGCGTAGCCTTGGATACATCGCTTACGCAGTAGACATCACCCACGACGGCGGCGACGCGAGATAGACCGGAGCGGCCGCCAGGCACGATGCAGACATTTTCGTAGGTGTACTGACTAGACTTTCCCTTGCGGTAGGTCTCGTTGTAGAGGCGTGCTACGGCCTCTCTGAGAGCTAAATTGATGATCAATCGGTGTTCTCATGTACGCAGGCACGGAATCAACACTAACCTTTGACGCCTGTTGTTGGAGCATACTCTAATGAATCGACAGGCATGGGGATGGCGAGCGGGCGTGTTGGAGCTCCAGGGATTGGGCCAACCTCAGGCGCACCCTGGCCAAGGTTTGCCCATTCATGGGCGTTGGCGTATGTGAAGCCATTTGCCATTGCGCGATCTGAGCAGTAGATGACACCCGTCGAGCCAGGGTGCTCGATACCCGGCACAGTCTCCTCATCTGGGTTCGTGGTCTGTGGAAAGACGCCCTTGGGTTTGTGGCCCGCCTGCTGCCGAAAGATCTGGTGCGCCTCCGACTCGCGCTCGTGCGTGAAGTGCTTCATGACATCGAGGACCTGGTCAACGATGTATGAGAAGGAGTGATGATTATTGAGATTCGGGCGCGAAGGTGATTTTTTGGGAAAGTGGATGGGCATTGTGGAACGACGTGGTCAGTAGAGTGAAAGTGAAGGAAAGCTCATACTCACGATGTCTTTAAAGCGAAATGGCGTGGTAGGACGCGAGTTTGGCCGCGAGGCGAAGGGCGAGTGCATGATGATAGCGGTGGTTGAAGTGATGCAGATGGACGGTCAAGCGCAGGATATTATAAGGCCGTGTATTTTTAGTCTCCCTCATGCGCTTCAAGATCATGACTGGCAGAAAACAGCGCCTGTGGATCAGATATCACCGGCAACCAATGACAGAAATTGGTCCGAAACTGGACCAGTCCGTTTACTGACCAGAATTGGTGGTGGTCCAGTGGTCGTGTTCACCGCCAGGCCTTTGAGAACTCGCCATGGCTCTCCACAACGCGTCTCTTCGTCGTGGCCAGCAGCGAGCAAGGTCTTTTTGCTTCCGTACACGTTCTGAAACAGAAGATGCCATCCTGTAGATCTGAGCCCCTGGATTGCTTCCGTCGCGACGTGCACTTTGTCTCCGAGTCGCCCACCAATCAAATGATCCCCCAGACGTCTTGAACATGATACGACCAGCAGCAAATCGAGTCCAGACAGAATCACGGCGGGCAAAGGAGGATCGTGGTGTGTTCGAGAGAGAAAGATACGCGTAGCCTTTTCCATCGTGTAGGTCGCATTCCAGCACTCCACCGCAAAATCGTCTCATTCCAGCTCAGCCGTCTTCTTTGCAGCGCGTCTTGCTCGTGGAGGAACGATATTGCTCCGAGCCCCTATCAGCGGCAAGACCAGAGTATCTCCGGTCCCCATATGTGCTGTGTTCCTTCTCTTCTCTGCTGCGTAACCATAACCTTTTGCTTGTGAACGCGATTTCAGCTGACGCTGTCGCCTGAGTCGGCGGTGTCACGTTACCCGCCCAATAAACTGGTATTGGGCGGATCTTGCCCGACTTTTATTGCCAAAACTCGCTTGCTGAACTTCTTGACTTACTACTATCATCACCATGGCCTCCGTCTCTCGTTTTATCAAAGAGCCAAAGACCGCTGCCGTACGTGCGCCTTCTGACTGCTTCGCGGGCCACCCCTGACGCCCTTTCACAGATCGTTGGCTGCCCCTTCAGGTGCTTTTTTCATCTAAATCACTCTTCGTTGACCAATAGCTGATCGACCGCAATGCGATGCTCGCAGTGGAGGCCAGGTGCGTTGCTGCTCGAGTTCAAGTCCGATGTAGAGTGCTGACGTCCTTATCTAGCCTAAACCAGGTGTCGATAGAGGTCCGATTCACCTTGTCGAGGCAGGCCTCGTCGACCAGCTCAAAGGGCTTGGCTGGGAGGTTAAATTCGACGGGCACCACCAGTTTGAGGAGATCTCCGCACAGTATGCCAATGACCCCGACACAGGCCTTGTCCGAGACCCGCCCATCGGCCTTCTTAAGAACCCGCGTTTGGTCTCTAGCGTCACTGAGAGCGTCGCGCAGGCTGTCGGCTCGCACTGCGCCAAGGGCGAGCTCCCCGTCACGTTGGGCGGAGACCACTCGCTCGCGATGGGCACTATTTCTGGGACACTGACGTAATGCCTCATCTGCCTCTAAATAATTCACCGAGGACTTACCGTTGAGAACAGCACGTACCCCGATGCAGGTGTTATCTGGGTCGACGCACATGCCGATATCAATACCGTTGAGACGACTGACACTGGCAACATCCACGGCATGCCCCTGGCCTTCCTGCTCGGCCTCACTGCCTGCGACGCCGTGCCCGAAGCAGCGAACGCGCCTGCCTCATCGCATGCCACGCACCCGTTCTCCTGGATCCCCTCTCCTCCCCTGTTAACCCCCTCGCGCCTGGTCTACATCGGCCTGCGCGATGTTGACGGCGGTGAGAAGGCCATCCTCAAGAAACATGGTATCAAAGCCTTCTCGATGCACGAAGTTGACCGTTGCGGCATCGGGAAGGTCGTCGAGCTGGCTATGGAGTGGCTGAACAAGGATTATCAAGGCGCGCACGGACAGCGTCCCATCCATCTCAGCTTCGATGTCGACGCCATGGACCCTACCGTTGCCCCGTCTACCGGCACCCCGGTCAGAGGCGGGTTGACTTTCAGAGAGGGGCATTACATCTGCGAAGCGGTTTACGAAACCGGGAGCTTGGTGGCGTTTGATCTGATGGAAGTCAATCCATCGCTCGCGGATGCTGCTGCCGTACAGCAGACTGTCAACGTCGGGTGCTCGTTGGTGAGAGCGGCTCTCGGTGAGTAGATGAGTCTTCTTCATCTTGGTGGTTTACGGGCACTAACGCGATCTTTAGGCGAGACTCTGCTCTAGATATAATATAATAGGATACATATGTGTATTAATCTGTAGTCACATCGCTCCGTATCTAGCAAGTGAACACTGCTGGGCCTGTCAAACAAACATCGTCAATCGTCAATCGAAGGTGCTGGCAATTGGTGGTGGTGGTACTAACCTGGAGGGGTGTAGTCCGTGATGCCGTAGATGTTGGTGATGATGCTTGCGCTGTTGGCTAGACGGCCGTCAATGGATCATACGTCTGAGCAAGATCGCAGACACTTACTAGCGTAAGCTCCTGGGAATGAGACCGTCTGTGGCGTAGCGCTTCCTCCACTGGTCACTTCAATCTGGGCGCAACTCATCTACAGCCATAAATCAAGTACGCCCTTCATTTTATTAGTAGCAGCACTTACATAGAACTACAGTTCCAGGACATAATCAGCAGACACACATCAGACATCCATGTTGCTTGTAAGCACACGAACACGTACCTGAGCACCGGGGTAGGTGTACGCATTCTGGAGACCGATGGCCTCGGCGCGGAGGAGGTACTGGCCACTCGCGATGCACGAGGGAATGGTGAAAGTCGCGTTTCCCTTGTTCAAGAAGAGGCGGTCGGAGGCCCACTGGTGGGTCTCGGAGTTGTAGCCATCCTGCCAGACCTTGAACCATTTGAGGCCCGTGACGGTGGGCTGCGTGGCATCGGGGACAGCGGCCCTACACAGAGCGAAGTAAAATACCACATCAGAAATATGTCGATTATCCTTGAAGCACAGGAAACATACAGGTAGGCAGTAACAGGGCCCTTGTTAGTGGGGTCCAGCGGCTCAGAGGGATCCGCCAACCCGGTGTAGCCGGCGGATGTGTGGTGGAATTGGGCGGTCACTTGCGAGCCGGCGGGGACCTTGATTACGGTGTCAGAGACGGGCTGGATGAAGTTGGTGTTGCAGATAATGTCGTTTGAGTTGACGTCTGTGATGGCCTGTAGACACAACGAAGCGTCAGTATCATTCTACTCAGTACTGGAGTTGCTTGAGGTGGGTAGGGGAAGACGTACGTTGTTGGACGATGGTACGCGCACACCGACGGCGTGGCCTTGATCGACGCCGTTGACGGAAAGACCCTGTGTCACATAATAGGAAAGAAGAAATAAGAAATGGCGCCTCTGGGCAAAGCCTCCTTGAAGACGCACTGAGAAGACGGTCTTGGATGAGGCGGAGCCTGTGAGAAGGGCAAGCGAGACAAAAGACACAAGAGAGATCTGCATTTTTTGGAGACGACGAGTAGGTGAGGACTACTAGTTGACTGTTGAATACACAGATTCGAACATGCCCTATCGAAGGCCTTTATAGTCCACGATCCCCCGTCCACCAGGAGGATTTCGCCGCGTTTAAGAACTGACGATATTGACATCGGTGTTGGAAGCTCTTCACTAGTCATCGCTAGCCAAAGAGAAGATGACACGAAAGAACTTCGTGCTACAGCACATGTACCTGCACTCAAATCGTACAGTAAGGTATGCGCATTCAGCATCTCGGAACGCTGGCTCCAGCTGCGGTCGCGAGGTTCCGGCGGGGAGATTCTAAGAAGTCCAGAGTTCACTGCAAAGTCAGAGTTCTGCCGGGTGGGCTATCTGCAAGGAGCTGCGTGCAGTCAGATGACATGAATGACATATGTATGATTACCAGCGGGGCAGGGCATGCGGCGAAGCCAGTGCAGGCAGAATCCTACTAGAACGATAGAAGAATTGGGTATTGATCCTTGAATTAGTCCTGGCTCCGAAGAATAGCAGATGCGACGCGCCGCAGAGTAGGTCATGGCCAAAAATGAAGCATTCACTCCCATGGGGTGATCATTCTAAATGTAAATCATCAACGCGATAAGTGCGTGACGGCGAATTGAAAAAAGTACAAGTCTTCGTGGCAACATCAGGGGCCAGGCGCGAAGATAAGGGGATCATAGGGGGCAAACTCTCATCGGGCATAGGCATGAGCCCCACGGCTCCGAGATGTGCGTCTCATATACAACTTATCCGTATCTACGTATCTGCGTTCTCAAAGACCAGAGAAAAATAGTAATTGACATGAAAATATTGAATACATCTCGACGTGTGTAGATAATGTGATTTCGCGAACTGATTGTGTACCGAGGTTTTACAGACACTGGCTGTACTACAAGACGAGAAGGACATATTAGAATACTCACCAAAGAGCGAAAGGTTACGGGACTCACGTAGTCGCTAGACTTCGTACACTTGAAAGGAGAGACACAGGCCGTAGGTCCAGTGTAGCTGTTTAAAGGTAGAAATTAGTTTCTGTACCGTTCGAATTGAATTGTGGGGTTGGGTGCTCACCCGATGCCACCGCACTGCCCCCATTGGGCTACTGTTCCACTGGCAGCGGACGTAGAGGCCGGTGGAGGATTGGTGACGGGCGTCGATGCAGGGGGAGCTTGAGTAGGGGCCTGCGTGGGAGCCGGCGAGCCGCTGCAGCTAAATGGGCGAGGACCTGGTTACGAAAGAAAGGTATGTATGTTATCCAGGTGGAATGTTAGAGGCATTGGGAGATGGCGTACCAGGGATCGTATAGCCGCTCAAGGTCTGGTAGATGTTGATCGTGATTCCGGGGTCGCTGCCTGATTAAATTAAGGTGAGGACGGCGAGAGAAAACGGAGGCGTCAATGAGCATACCCTTGTACGCGCCAGGGAAGCTGACTGTAGCGGGCGAGGTGTTCCCTCCTCCGGTGATTTGCAGTTGAGCACATTCCATCTAATAACCTAGTTAAGCACGAATAGACTTAATCCGAATTGTGCGCAGAGCGGCTTACGTAGAGTTGAGCACCTTAGTACGTAGTTGGTCAGCAGGGATGCATATTGTCTGATGATCTATTACTCACCTGGATATGAGCCCGCAGCGTGAAGGGCTGGTAAATTGTGGTTAGGTTTGATTTCACGGTGTCAGACACATGAATACATACCGATTATCTCGACCCTCAGGAGATATTGACCTGCAGCGATGCAACTTGGGATGGTGAAAGTGACCTTTCCCTTGTTGGCGATCAACCTGTCGACACCCCACTTGCCATCAGAGGTAAGACCATCCTCCCAAACTTTAAACCATTGCAGTCCCGTCACACTGGACTGTGTAGCAGAGGGAACCTTAGCCCTGTGTGAGTGTGAGTATCTCAGTAGCAATCAGTGATGGTATAGGATACTTACAAGTATGCCATAACTGGCCCCTTGTGTGACGCGTCGATTGGGTCGGCAGCATCTCCAGGAGCAGCACCGGACTGAATAATCATGTTAAACGTGAATATTTGGTCTGACCGGGGAAATTTATGGTGTACCAATGTGTGGTGCCATTCAGCGGTTACTTGAGAGCCGGCAGCGACTGGGATGACGGTCGTCGAGATAGGTTGGTGGAATGGGTTGATGCCACCGTTGCAAATAACGTCATTAGAAGTGACATCGGTGATAGGCTGATAGAAACGTTGAATACACGGGGAAATTGAGGAGGATGGGAGAAACTGACCCCGTCGTAGTCAGGGACTCGAATGCCATTCAAATGACCTTGCGAGACGCCGTTAACATACAGTTCCTGGGTTGATTGTTAGGCTCGAAGTTTATATGACACAGACATTGAAGCATACCTGGAAGATAGTGTGTCCGGCAGCGGCGGACAAGAAGAGTCCCAACGAGGCAACGACGGCTCTCATAGTGAAGCAAGGGCGATGAGTTTAGTGGCAGGGATCTCAAGCTTTCCGACGTCACTCTTATACGAGCAAACAACCCACTTCGATGCATTCTGGAAGTACTTCGCATCAGAAGAGTGACCGTGTCCCCATGCGGGGGTTGCGGCAGCAGTCTTTTGCGGTAGAATACTAAGGAGCGTGCTGTGGGTTCCCCAGTCATGATTGGGCATGACCAGTTCAACCTTGCAGTACCACACCGCGGCCCACGCGTCAACGTCGGGATATTGTTCGATATCGCGAAGAGGCTAAATCATTACCCACGCGTGGCACATAGGCAGTGTATCATATGACACAAGCGGGGTAGGTTCGACGAGGTCAACAACGTCAGGCACAGTTTGAATGAGTAAGAAAAGAAGCGACGTACGATGGAGAATGCGAGGTTTAAGCTTGGCTTCTCCGAGCAAATAAGCAAATAGAATATTTTAGCCAGAGATAGTTCCTCAAGTACGGTATCCCGTGCGTGGTGCACCGTTTGTTTGGAGGCCGCGAGCGACCGAAGTGAACGACTTGTAAGCTGTGGAGCCGCCGCGGGATTTTGGCTTCACGTCTAGGCGCTCAAGCATGATTTACAACCAAGTTCGTCTGACGCAAACCAAGCAGGCAACTCAACAGCGAGCAGGCTGCCAGCTATGAAGGTTGACAATGAATCAAAGTTGGATATACGTGACTGGATAATTTGATCAGCTATCATATTAGGCGTTTATTATTCAAACAATCACCATTGACTATCACCTCAGTCTTAGATACCAACTTGACGCTGACTTGAATCCGTGCTGTTATCCCGGCGGATGGAGTTCTTTCGTGGGTTATCATCACCAACTGTCTCAGTCTAGGGATGAGTAGACGTCTACTCGATTAAATATTGAGTGCCAAGCGACGGTGCATCGCGAAGTTTATGCTTGACTTCTCAAGAAGCGGAAATGGATCACGACTGAGAGAAGAGTGAATTTCCATTGATATGATATTGGCTAGACGCAGCACACGTAGAAAGGGGTAGCAATTTGCGTAGTCAAGGCAATGTCTTAGATACATTGATGATACTGAGAAAGACTGTTAGCCTGCATCGAAACAAAAAAGCGAGGTACGAACGTAGTCGCTTTGAGCGAAGCAAGTAGTACCAGCGACGCACGTCGTAGGTCCAGTATACCTGCAGATCGTTGGTATGAAGGCAGATAATCAATTATAATAAACGCACCCGATGCCACCGCATTGTCCCCATTGTCCCACCGTGGGGCCAGTAGGCTGAGGGGCTACCGTAGAGGAGACCGGTGATGAGGGAACGACAGCAGAACTAGTGCTGGGGGCGGTGCCGTTGCAGGAGAAGACGGGAGGTCCTACAAGGAATAGCTAAGTTGCATTTTCATCGGCAACATTGTTTACATACCTGGAATGACATAGTTTGTGACCGGAGGATAGTAGATGCTCAACTTGATGCCGGGGTCAGTGCCTGCGAGGCATTTCGCGTAATTATTCAAACTGTCCAGACTTCCTCAGATGACATACCGCTATAGGCTCCAGGGAAGTGGGTGATAGGGGAGGGTACTGCGTTGCCTCCTCCGGTGACTCGGATTTGAGCACAAGACATCTATTAGAGGCGTCAGTCAAACCATTAGTTCGTCACATATGTGGTTCAAACTTACGTAGAATTGAGCGCCTAGATATCAAAAGGTCGTCAGCGTCAAGGATATGGGTGGATAAAATATAATGACCAGGGTAAGAAAATGCGGAGTGGAGGGCTAGAAGAAGATGAGTGAGTGAACCAGTCCTTGCTTTGAGAAGTAGCTGTGGTATAAACATACCGATGAGTTCAACACGGAGGAGATACTCTCCAGCGGGGATACATTCGGGGATCGTGAATGTCACCAGGCCCTCATTGGCAATGAGTCTGTCTACAGCCCATTGTGTCCCAGGTCCGTAGCCGTCTTCATAGATCTTGAACCAGTCAAGACCGGTCACATCGGTTTGGAGCGCAGATGGGACCTTGGCACTGTTTGAAAGTGAGGAGTATTCAGGCGAGCCTCGAGCAAGGACGTACAGGTATGCCAAAAGAGGACCTTTGTGAGTAGGATCAATTGGATCGGACAAATCGCCTGGATTCTTCCCGTGGATCGTGTGATGGAATTCAGCTGTCACCTCTGCACCAGCTGGCACGTCGATGATAGTCTGGGATATAGGCTGGAAGTAAGGGTTGATTCCGCCATTGCAGATGAGATCGTTGGTGGTAACGCTCTCGATGGGCTATTTGGCGCGCGTCGTTAGATGAGGGATCGCATCACGGTGCTGTAAAACACACCCCATCGTAGCTTGGTACTCTGATGCCGACTTTATGTCCTTGAGCAACACCGTTCACCCAGAGTTCCTAATTACACGATATAAGTCAATTTTACAGTAAGCGTAAAGAACGCCATACCTGGAAGATCGTATGCGCATATGCACTACCAAGGAAACACCCCAAAGATGCGATTGAGAGAATGGACTTCATGTTGAAGATGAAGAGATGCTCATTTCACTGGTGTCGACCACCTCCTTTATACTGAGCTCGAACGCTGGGCATGGACAGCGAGCAAATCGATCTGCGTACGGCGAACAGCTCAGCGAAGGGCCAAGACCACAAATACCGCCCTTACCAGGTACAATAGCGTACGAGTTGCAGGCGACGATGAGCATGACGATGAGATTTAGGCAGTGCTTGGCCTAGTAGCAGTCAGCTGCACCGAAGGGTATTGTGCCTGCAAGCACGGAGCCGCTGCAATGTCGGAATAGAAAACACGGGGAGTCTGTAGATCACAGAAAAAATGCCTCAGTATGGTAAGGGCAGACGGACCTTTCGATAGATAGCAAAGCCTTACAACGCGAGGTTTTGGCCCAACTTTATCCGAGGTTGCACCCAGCGTCAACGCGAGCATCGCAAGTCTGTGAAAGGAGGGGAATATGGATGGACATTATGTTCGCACTATCAACCTACATCTTATATGAATACGAGAGCGGGGGAAGCTTTGCGTGGAGCATCAAAATGCGTTCGAGAGTTCATTCCGAAGGAGTTAGGTGAGTTTCGCCGAAACTCATGAGCCCTTTACGCGTGCCGGAGAATCTAAGGGATTTTTGCCATTAAACCGGTCATCAATAAACATACAGACATAAGTAACAAACTTGCGGGACATAGCATACCAAGATCTAGGGGTAGGCTGCGTAAGGAGCACGCAGGGTGACCAAACATCAATCGTCTCTCCAAGCCACCTGCCCAGAGGTCCAGCGATCAGCCCACATCATCCTCTTGTGGTAAACCTTGCGTAGTTCTTTGAAATCTCTGACGAATTCTTCGACGTCTCGGCCATTGGGCATCCCTGATGCGTTCGGGACACCAGCAGCGTCGTGACCAGGCGACGAGGCAATAAATGCAGATGCCAAGGTCTCGGATAATTCATCTTGAGCGGTCGTTGCGTGTCGTAGTCTCATTAGGAGGAATTGTGGGGTCAATCGCTGACTTATTCGTCAGAATAGGGCAGAGCATAGATTATTGGGTAGTCACCTGGTATATTTCTCGTTGCTCTCTTTCCAGATCCTTCCATCTAGCCTCCAGTGACTTTGCTTCGTCGAAGGCGTTCTTGGTGTCCGACCTCAGCTTGTAGAGGTCTTGTTGGAGCGCGAGGTTCTTGTCTATAGTCACGTCGTTACGAAACCGTGCATACCGCGTGCTGTAACGACGAACTAGCAAGGGATTCATTCGCCATGCCTAACTCCCTTTGTGCTTGATACAAGGCCTTAACCCTCGGGAGAGAGTAAAACACCGCCTGAAAGTACATGGGATCGGCGAGCATGTCTTCCAGGTCTTCTCGCCTTGAAGAACTCGATATCAGAATTGGTGGGCTTTTTGAGATGTTGGATGCAACCCTACGGAAGGTGACTGAGCTCTGGGAAATCTTGCAGCAGTTGTGTATTCATCGTGGTCAGGACGAAAGTGGCGATATTTGAAAGATCTGGCGAGCTCGTCAGTTAGTCTCACGCCATCGCCATGTCCATCATCCTGCCTGGCGAACATGTACCGGCGCGCCATGTAAACCTCAAGCTAGGACCGGGTCTCCTTCAACTATCGAACCCCGATAAACGTAGAGGGATCGCAGACGAGGGACTTGGTATAATTTCCACCAAAGCTGGCACACTCCACCATTCAACGAATCAAAGCAAATGGTGGATCGAAAATAATTCACGGCGTGTGCGTCCAATCCACCTTCAGGACAAGTGGTTACTGATGAAGAGCAGTACGTACCAGCACAGCAAGAGAGCGTTATCGGGGTCATTACCCTCCGCAGCGGAGAAGGCTTTCGTGTGGATATTGGGTCTGCACATACAGCCTCGCTGGATGGCCTGGCTTTCGAAGGGGCAACGAAACGGAATAAACCCAACCTCAAAGTATGGACCAATAGCATCAAATCAAGGCTCTACTATCTACTAACTACACGCGTAGATCGGCTGTCTAGTCTATGCAAGAGTGTCGCTGGCTCACAAAGACATGGAGCCTGAACTCGAGTGCTTCGACGCGCAGACGCGTAAAGCTGAAGGATTCGGGGAGCTAAAAGAAGGATTCCTGGTGCGATGTAGTCTGAAAATGAGCCGATTGTATGCCCCCCCAATACCACCCATGACTGCTCGCTGACGATGCCCGTAGATTGTTGGATCCCAAGCACTTCCTTCTCCCTCTGTTAGGCCATCGATTTCCCCTTGAAGCAGCTGTGGGCATGAACGGGCGGATATGGGTGAATACCAAGGAGATGAAGCACACTATCGCGGCGACGAGATGCATCGAAGCAGTTGATCCGGATGGAGGTGGGATGGATGAGAGAGGAGTCAAGGAATTTTTGAACGCCCTGGACATAGAATGAGGACGAGGAGGCTCAATCGTCGTCGGCTAACCGTGCACGCTTCGTCGGTCTCCTCGCACTGATTTGCTCATCATCACTGATGGTTCCGGTACTGCGACGGCTAACGCTGGCCCTCTTTTTGCGTTGGTACTCTTTGTCGCGTAGTTTCTTGCTTTGAGCAGGAGTGAGCTCCTGTGTCCGCGGAGCAGGGGGAACCACTACAGTAGTCAGCCCGGGAGTAGATTGTTTCCCGTATTCATCTGGCATTAAAGATTCGTCACCATCTGTCATAAGTTCCAGTGACTGCAAGACTCAGATAAGTTGCATTGGAGGGCAAGATGCTGCTATGTCTGCACCTTCTGACATGTTGAGCTGCTATTCGAGAATATCCGATCTTGTTCGCTGACTTCGTATTTGCGACGAGTAACGGTTTGGTTCTTGAGGTAGCCTTCGAAGCCTTGGATGATGTTGCCACCACTGTGGGCAGCTGTTTCGGTCAAATACTGCGACTCTAGATTGTAGATTTGCATCTCTATGTTTGCCTGCAAATGTTTGCCATTAGTTCCACAAATCCGAGTGGCGAATGGAGAGAATTGCGTACAAGCTGCTTGTCGACCGTTCGCTTCTTCTCAAGGGACTTGAGGAGCTCAGCACGCAGAGTCTCATAGCGAGCCCTGTCATCTGGAGTTGGAAGGCCGTCGGTAGACATTAGGAGTAGGTTCGGGCTCTGGAGTGGCGAGGAGTCACGACGGCGACGCGAAAGTGAGAGTTGTGAATAAGCGCCTGTCTCGCATCTCCCGATCATGGCCTCGACTTCCACAACGAAGCCAGCTAAAATGTAAGAGAATCTCTTTTGAGGTCCCTCTGTCAGCGCTGAGACTATTTCTCTTAGATTAACGGTCGGCTCAGCTGTGGGAGCGTTGAATGACCTCTTCTCCAAGGTCAAAGGTATCAATGCTAAGCATGGGCCATTCGACTTCGTTCTCTGCGCTGGAGATTTCTTTGGTCCCCCTTCCACCGAAAATACCAGCGGAGATGACCAGATAACTCAGCTTCTTGACGGGAAGCTCGAAGGTATGTAAGTTGCGGCTTGTTGAACTCGCGATATTCAATTGTTTCGCGTAATGTAGTTCCGCTGGAGTGCTATATCATGCAAGGAGAATATCCATTGCCAGACAATGTCATACAAAAGTTCGCGCAGACCGGTGGCGAACTGTGCAAGAATGTCTTCCTTCTCAGTGAGGAGTATTTTGTCTCGTTCATGACCATTGTCCAACATACCACGCCCCAGGCAAGTCCGGAATACTCACTACTCCCCATGGGCTCCGGATAGCTTGTCTCGGTGGTGTCTACGAGACGAGTGTCTATGCCTCAGCAGAAGCAGCCCCTGTATGTGTCGTATAACTCTGGGTTCTCGGCTTTTGACGATGCTCTAGGGATTCGCCTCTCCATTCTTTAGCAAACAAACGACTGAGAAGTTACTCGCAAACACCATGACCAACTCAGCAAGTTCCAAGCCGCAAAACTACACTTCCCTAGCAGCCATACGCTCACAATCTGCTCCAAACCAACTAGTAGATATACTGATGACCAACGCATGGCCCTCCTCCATTGCCCAACTTTCCACCGTCCCTCTACCCTCGCCAGATCTTCCAGCCAACGGCGCGCCTCCCCTTGACGAGGTTATACGCAACATCAAACCTCGGTACCACTTTGCTGCAAAAGGAGGACAACCTTCAGTGTTCTGGGAACGAGAACCTTACACATGGGATAGAGATGGCGGCAGAGTCTCCCGATTCGTGAGCCTGGGTGCCTTCGGCGGTGAGGTCACCACGGGTAAGAAGCCAAGAGTGTGTTTGATACATCATAACTTCTCTCAGGGATTGATAATTCTATTAGTGGTTTTACGCGTTCTCAATATCGCCCGCTTCCGCTGTTGCCGCCAACGCTGTGAAACCTCCAAACTCCACAAAAAATCCCTTCACAGAGTACATCTTTCAGCCAAGCGCTAAGCGTCCGATAGAAGGCAACGGCGAGAACTTCATCTTTGGCAGCGTACAACACCCCAATAAGCGTAATCGAGTGGGAGGTGAGGTTTTCCTCGCTTTTCTGCTTCGAAGTTCCTCTCAGCTCTCATCATCGTTAGATTCTAGCGGCAAGCCTCCTCCTGGTTATAAATGTAAACGTTGCGAGTCTACCGAGGTGTGTACTCATGTTGTCTGCTCGCCAGGTTATTCAAACTGCCTGTACATAGCACTTCATCAACGACTGTCCAGAGCGCGTGAAGCCCCCTGAAGGATACATATGTAGAATATGTAACGAGGTACGTGCCTACATTCTCTCGCTATCTCAAGTGATAACAACATCGACAGCCTGGACATCTAGTGCGGGACTGCCCAACGAAGCACGCTGTTGGCGATACGGGCGGACGGAAACCTAGAGAAGGATATGTTTGCCGTGCATGCGGTAGCGAGGGACACTATATCGACGACTGCCCTGTGGCTAATCAACGGCACCCGCAGGGAGATCGTCGCGGCAAACGGGGTCCTCCCAAAGAGATAGGACGTAAGTCTCCACCACTCAAAGAACGCGCGTGTGTCATCGATGCTCATGCCTTACCCAGCGGATGAATGCTGGTTCTGTTTATCGAACCCGAGTGTAGCGTGAGTGCCACAAACTCCGTACATGCTTGCCGTACTGAACTGATATAACCAGAAAACATCTCATCGTGTCAATTGGCACGGAATGCTATGTGACGTTGCCCAAGGGTCAGATAATACCTACACAGTCATCCGCAGATCATGTCGACGTTCCGGGTGGAGGCCATGTTCTCATCATTCCCATAGCTCACTACCCAACATTCACAACAATCCCGCCTGACTTGGCGCCTCCAGTGCTAGAGGAGACCGAACGGTACGTTTCCTGTCTTTCAATAAATTGAAATAAGTTCAACCTACTTTGCGACACAAGGTACAAGACGGCACTCCGCGCGTTCTATGCGAAGCACCGCAGTGCTGCAGTATTCTTTGAAGTCGGTCGCCTAAGCATGAAGGGTGGACATGCACACGTACAAGCGGTCCCCATCCCCGAAAAAATGAAAGAAGACGTAAAGACTGCTTTCCTGGAGCAAGGTCGGATGCAGGGGATTGATTTTGAAGAAGACCCTGTTGCCGCCATGGAGTCGTGCCAGAATGGACGAGGAAGCTACTTCAAAGTCGAGTTACCTGATGGTGGTACCATGGTACACTTGCTGAAAGACCATGTACCATTCAGTATCCAATTCGGAAGGTACGTAGCCTGCTTGCTGCATGCACCCTACTTGAACATAACTATCAATAGGCAAGTGCTGACTACACTGCTGAACATGCCCGAAAGATTCGACTGGAAGGAGTGTGTTCTATCTCAAGAGGAGGACACCGCAGATGCAACAGCATTTAAGGCCGCCTTCGCTGTCTTTGATCCATCTTCATGATAAATACCAAGTACTGTGCAATATGTACGTCCCTCGATGCGAACAGCGCCTACAGAAGACACTATTTCTTGGCATTCCGTTTAGCCAAGGCATTATCGCTTCGTATGCGGCCTTTCCGTTTCTTGTCTTTGTCGTCGGTCGCTCCATTCTTCATGGGCTTCCTGACTCTAGACCGGTCCTTCGTAACGACCTTGACGCCTCCAGCACTGAGGGCATTCCTGGCTTTCTTTTTGGCTAAACGACGTGCAACACGGTCGGTGCTGGACGCCTTGACTTTCTTGCGTTCATCCTTCGACAGTGTTGCAATCCTGTCTCCTAGTGAAGGATCACCCTTGGGGATTACAACTGGTTCCGGTTTCGGTCGATTGCCTTTGACACCTTTCTCGTTCGATGACGATGAGGGGTTTGATTTGTTTGGTAGCACTTTGCATCGCTGCACGCGAAGTTTTCTTTTAGCAAACCTGAGTTTACCCTCTTCCATCGACAGCAATTCGTCTACGCATTCCCGGTCCTGCAAAGTTGAAGGAAGGGCGTAAGATCCAGGAGAACGGGCCTGTCATTGCACTCACTATGAATTGCACGTAGGCAAAGCCCTTCCCTAGTTGAGTGTCTTTATCTCGGACAATCCGAACGCGTGTGACCCATGTGCTTTCCTTGTCACTCTCAGGCGGAGGTCCCCTCTCGGTAGCTACGACACCTTCGAAATACACCCGTAGATCCTGCTCGGTGCTGGCGAAGTCCAGATTGCCGACAAAGATAGACAACCTGGGATCTCCCATGGTCTCACGCAGCGATGAACTACTACTCTTCTCAGCGACGTCGACTCTAATTATTCTCTCCATGAATGTCGTCCCGTCAGCCTCTTTTGCCGCGAGGAGGGCAGCTTCGTATGGGTCCATGCAAGGAGGAAGGGCAGGTAGAGAAGATGAACGACTCTCTGCAGGAATGGGATGTGCAAAGACCAGATAAGCATTCATGGTATCAGCGGTCGAGTGGAAATCATTGTTGATGAACGCGATTTTCTTCTTCTGTTCCGGGGTAATGAATTTCTTTTGGTCTTTTTGCAGTTCTTCGTCATCTTGTCTATCTCGCCAAGCAGTTGTCCGATCTTTGGAATGGTCTCGAGGTTGCTTTGAGTCGGATGGGGCTTTTTTTGGAGTTGAACTCGAGGGCTTTGAGTCGTCGTCGGGTAGTTTTGTGGTGGGAGTTTGGAAAGGTATGGAGCGGAAACGAATGGACTCGACGTGGGCAGAAGGAACGACTGATAGGATATGCCGTTGAAGCTCTTTTCGGTGTAGCTAATCATCATATGAGTGGCTGATAATAAATAAATAAAATCAATGCCAAATATACAATACCTTCTTCTGCGCAACGGCAAGAGGGAGATTCCCAATGAATATCGTACGCATATTGCGTTTCGTGGGCGTTTCCTCTGGCGGTACATGGATAACTTGGCGCGCAGTCTTAGTCTTTTTCTTCCCTTTCCGCAGCGATTCATGGACAGGTGGTGCATCCGCTTCATCTGAAGATGCATCTGAGACATCCTGCTCACCACGCACAGGAACCTCAGCGACTTCCTCAGCTTCCTCAGGCAATACTATTTTGACCTTCTTCGCCTTTCCCTTTCCCTTTTCTTGATCTGTTGGAGGCACGCTTGTGCCTACAGCCGGATCGGCATGCTGGAGCTTTGCCTTCTTTCGCTGGCTTGAGGGGGCCTCCGACTTGGTTCGCTTCTTCGAGGGTTCTTCGCCAGCCGGCAAAGGTGAACGAGGGGACTTGCTAGCCACGGGGGTCACCACTTTGGGTATTGAAGCAGACTGAGAGAAATGTAAGCCATTTTCTTGTAATCTGGGTGAAAACCACATACGCTGGACTGAAACAAGGCATCCAGTTCAGAATCCAATTTCGCTGCGCCAGCTGCCTTTATCAGGACGGAAGAAAGACTCATGCTGCAATTGTCCGAAAGCTTCAGCCAAGATTTAACAGGGTACACTGTAATCGGTGTTTGTTTGGTGTCAAGCTGCTAGCCAATCAACTCCCCATCAATCACAACAGTCGGGGCGCGTGAAAGTTTACCTCCTGGTTGAACGTCTGCCTCCCCCAACGCTCACGACGCGCCAAAATGTGTACGAACACTCGATGGAAAGACCCCCATACCAGTCTCTCCAAACAGGCTCCTATTAAATGGCCCTTAATCTAAGGGCCAAAGCCGATGCCACTGTCCTTTTTAGGCTAATGTTCCCGTCTTTGTCCAGTGGCAATTTGGTATATACCAAACACGTTACGTTATATAGGCGCAATTGACTTGCGCTACTCTCTCCTTCATTACACCCACAACCACAAATTTAACGGTGCCGGCCACCAATTCTCTCATTGACCATACGACCTCTCACGACAGTTTAAATATCTCTACTCCCCCGCCGCACAGTTCCCAATTGTTCCTACCCTTCGGCATTAAATCAACTTAACCACCTTTCACATATCTTTATCCATGTACTCAAGCTTTCGGTGTGCGCCTGCAAGCGCGCCTCAACAGAACAATGGTGGCCCCCAAGCACAGCCAGCTCAAGCTGGGGCCCGCCCTCTTCGACGCACCAGCACCGCAAACAGCCTTCCTCCTCCCGAAGATGAGTCTGCACCCCGAGACAACAAGCGGAAAGCGGCGGATGACCCCCCAGTGGTGGCACGCGATGGGGTAGGTCGTAGACATCTCACTGGTGATCTAGTGTTAACAATCTTCTCTCCATTAGATAGACAGAGTCGATGGAACCACGATTACCATGGACTTCTACTGCTTGGGTGTAAGTCCTCACCGAATTTGTAGCCGTACATGCCTCTGAACCTAGTTTAGGATGCGTACAAGTGCTGCACGTGTAAACAAGTCGTCAAGAACACTTCTGTACATATCAAGAATCAGCACTCGAAGGTGCCCTTCAAATGCGAGAATTGTCCCTCTCTCGTGTATGTTCTCCTTCACCCCAGCTCTTGTTAGCTCTTAGCTAACGTCTTAACAGACTCAAGACCCAGGAAGCATTTAATGCCCACATCATGGACAGGCATCCCTGGAAGGTGGGGAGGATATATGATGCAGTCATCCCTCCCCCCGCTCCAGTGATCGAGGCACCACCTGCCAAGCGCCAGAAGAGGGGTGCAAATCCAGCGCCGCGCGTACAACAAACGCGCAACGATCAAGGTGGTTATTATAGACACCATACATTCGATGGTGTTTCTACCGCTCCAACTCACCCTATGGCTCCTGTCTTTGGACCTGTCTTCTATCCCGGGCGCACCCCTCCCATGCAATTCTTCGCCAGTTTCATCGCGTTCACGAAGGATCTCTCTATCAAGGACAGAGTTAGCGTTTACGTCCGATGTGTACCACCTTTACTCGAGTTCGCTCGCAGGGAAGGTGACAACGCATCCAAGGAACTTACCGAAGCGCACTTCCACTTCCAGAATGTCGGAATCGGCCTCAACTTCGACTTGGCTTTCGAGACCTTGAAAGAGCATCCTTCCGCTCTCGCCAATGACGATATCACGAAACACATAGACTTGATCGCTGAAGAAGCTCGCAAGTAGTTTCACTACCTATTATCATCATGGTTTCTCAGACTAGCCGCCATCTCACCGGCACGTTCGCTCATTTATGCATCCATCCATCATGTATCGCTATCATACTCATATCGTTCTGTTTTGACATACGCTACTCGTTTTGTATCCAATCGCTCTGTATTCTCCATTCTTTACAATGTTCAATGTCAACATGTCCTCAATAACTAACGCTTCAGCGATACATGACAAAGTCAAGGGAAAAGTGGGGAGTTCGATAGCAACTTGATAAAAGACTCCTCAGTAGCAGAGTCGATTCCTTGAACTAAGTACCTATCCCCGACATTAACTCCCTCAGCCAGTGAAACTTCCGCAACATCAGGAGGGAGCATCCCCAAAACGCTGAAAGGTGACCCCGTGCTCGATGATGATTCAGTAGTTGTAGCTGAATGCGCGAGATCAGGGGACGGACAGAAAGCGCTCTGGGAATCGATCCTGAGTCCTAGAGCTGGAAAGGGTAGAGAAGGACGAGGAGCGGCAATCGTATAAAACACGTCCTGGGTGTTGGAACAGGGGCTCTGAGGGTCAATAGGAGCAGAGGAACTCGCCAGAACGCTGCCTAGAGGTTCGCCAGACGAGTTGTGATACCCATTAGGCTGAGTAGAGGCATAGATGTAGTTCTTATCCGATGTTACTGCAGACGGAACATGGTCGAACAATGCCGACATGGTTGATGGAGCCAAGTCACCGAAGGAAGCCTGAGAAGGTAAAGGTGACGAGACGCCTGTGGAAGGCCCAGAGTAATCGAAAGCAGCATCGGAAGCTGTTCTTGGATATTGCGCGAACGGCCAGTAATCTGCATAGTCTTGTCCACGGTCCTGGGTGCTGTTATCTACCACGTGAAGGCCTGAGGTAACAGGAGATAGGATATGGGGGTATATGGGTTTGTACGTGTACGGCAGAATGGGTGCCGGCTTCTTCTTGCGAGGTTTACTACGAACCACCGATCCTTGGCTAGTGGCCTCGGTAAATGCATTGTACGAAGGGTCCTGTACAGGGAGCGCAGAGGAAGCGGGGTCTTCCAATGATGTTTCTGACGGATCTTTGTCGTCGACACGTTTTCTTGTTTTGCCCCGTCTACGAGATTGTGCGTCGGCATATTCGCAGGAGAGATCTCGCTCAGTGCACCTCTTACAAGGGCGTCCTCCAGAGCACTGCGTGAGTCAAAGGTTAGAAGGCTAACTGAGAGAGGAACTCGAGCGTACCTTGGCTTTACGACGTCGACAAAGGTCACAAGCCTGCGAAACGCGTTGCCTATCTTTGATGGTGTACATTTCTTCATAAGGCACCCCTTGAAGCTGGTGGTAATATCGAGGCAAGGTGCCATTGACTTGAGGAGACTGTGGTGGGGCGATGGTTCCAGTCTGAGGGCTTGCGGGGAAAACCAGGTTCATAAAGTCGCCAGCCATTCTAGGAGTAGACAGTCCTGCAGTGGCCCGAAGGTCATATTCGTGCTGGACTTGAACGATCTGGGTAGCTAGTTGACGAGCGAAGACCTCTCCATTTGGGATAATCTCGAAGCCTAGATCCATAGGATATGCCGCCAAGTCCGTCGTCTGTCCCAGTCTCGGCGAGTCGGTCGACATGGGTGGGGAGCGTTCATTTCCAGCCGCCTGTCCAGCCAAGTCACTCAAATTGCTGAGTGAATTACCGAGCTCTGTGCCGTTGTTCTCGTCACTGAGCGGTCCGGAGTCTGAAGGGAGCACAGGTGGGTTTTGTATGCAGTCAGCTGTCGCCATGGTGGTTGGAGACAAAGAGTGAAATAGGAGGCACCTCTCAGCGACGACTGAATTTACAGGCCGTGGCTGACTTACTATACCTACGAACCTCTTCGTTAATTGACCCGGCTACTTCTAAGATCGTATGTACAGGGTTGAATGTCATAAAAATCCCGAAAAGGTTTCTTGACACATTCCGTCCCAATTATGAATTAATGTCAGACCACGCCTCCCCGGCAAATGACTATCGTGTCCCGAATTCTTGATTGAATTCCCGCCCAATGAGCATACGCCTGATTTCTTGCGTACCCGCGCCCACCGTATAGAGGCGTGCGTCTCGCAAGAAGCGGCCAGTGGGATATTCTAACCCAGAGATTCTTCCATTCAGCCGTAATTCTTCGGTGACGGAGTATTGGACATTACCGTTGATGTACCCATTCCCGCCAAGGCATTGCATCGCTTCCAATGCGACCTCGACGGCCTTTTCAGTAGAATACAATATGGCGCCAGCGCAATCCTACTCCAAGCTGAGGATGGGCGGGTATATGGAACTGGACAGACTCACTCGTCTGCTAATGTGGCCCTGATCACAAGCTCTGGCTACCGCATATACATATGCGCGACTTGCACTAAGTTTAGTGTACATGTCGGCGATCTTGGCTGTCAGCCAGGTCAGCCACCATCAGTACGTGCAGGACTTAAGTATCTACCTTGCATTAGTTGGAATGTGCCAATTTGTTGGCCGAACTGCTTTCTGTCGTGGACATATTCAATTGCGTAGTCGAAAGCGGCTTGCATCAGACTAAACGGCGATGTATCAATGGAAGATTCGAAGAGATGAGGATAACACTTACCCAAGAGGTCCTCCGCTCAACACGAGTCGTTCCAAGTCCAATCCAGACATAAGGACGCCTGCTCCCTTGTTAAGCGGGCCCAACACGTTCTCTAAAAGCATGGGACGACGACATAAGTTCATTGCTCCCATTCAGCATGTCGCAACGAACCGTCAGGGACCTCGCAGTTCTCGAACACTAGCTCGCAGGTGTCGCTACCCCTCATGCCAAACTTATCGAGTTTTTGGTGAGTAGAGAAGCCAGGGAAACCTCGCTCAATGATGAACGCCGTTATCCCTTTCGAGCCTTTCTCGGGGGCTGTTTTGGCGTAAACAACAAGTGTCGACGCAGTTGGACCATTTGTTATCCTAGAACCCCAAATTAGCTGGACATGAGAAGTGAATCACAACCCGCACCAGAATTTGTTCCCATTTAATCTCCAACCGCCGTCAATCTTGTCCGCACGCAATTTCATGCTGACTACGTCGCTTCCGCTCCCGGGTTCGCTCATGGCCAGACTGCCGACTTTCTTCCCGCTGACCAGGTCGGGGAGGTATTTGGCCTTCTGCGCATCCGTGCCATGTCTGTGAATTTGGTTGACACAAAGATTCGAGTGGGCCCCGTATGAGAGGGCCACGGATCCGGAGGCCCGGGACAGCTCCTCCATTGCTAGAGTGTGGTTGAAGTATCCTTGATCCAATCCACCATACTCTGAAGAGACAGTGATTCCTAGCAGACCCATAGAACCAAACTTCTCCCATAGATCCTGTGCCCGTAATAATATGAGAGTTTGCATGGTAATTCACAAAGTTTTGCCTACCGCAGGGAAGTTGTTACTCTTGTCTATCTCTGCTGCTCTCGGTGCGACTTCGCGCTGGGCAAACTCTGCAACAGCATTGCGAAACTGGACATATCATGAGCTTTGAATGGGCACGTATTTACTTATGTGCACATCATCGTCATCATACCTCGGCTTGATCTTCAGTGAGCCCGGCGATGTTTGCGTTGTAGGACGATGCGTTACGACGCTGACACCGTTGACCTATCGGAGCAAGATTTCTGTTCGTTGTACTGCGGAGGCTAGACCTCGAGAGCCTGGAGATGTTTCGTGCGCAAAGTGTTGTCGCCATCGTGTGTCGTGGTGAGCAGAGACAAGTGGTACGGCGCGGATCATAGCTTCCGTGCAGATGGTGGCCGGAACAACATGTCAACGAAGTCGCCGGACTCAGTTACCCCGGATGGTAGTACCTCTGGCCGCTACCGACGGCGAGTAACCAACTGAAAGTACTCGTACAAGCTCAGCGCTGGGCGCTGAGCGCCGAATCTAATCCATAGGTAATACGGGAACAATATAGATGCTAATACTGCATTCGTGGATACAACAATCATCGTAAACCAGTCGGTGAACCTTGCAATTGTTGCATCTGTAGACAACCATGAAACCCATCAGCGCACTGCCAATCAATAGCCCCTTCTCTTGAACCCACTACCAAGCGTCCACGCCAGCATCGACACATATCTTCCTGCTTGCTTCGTCTATATGGCCATAAGCAAGCGCGATCTGTGCGTCCAGTCTCTCCCATTTTCTCAATCTATCCATCCCTTTGGGGTCAAGGTCGATGATAGTGATGCTACCCTTCCCCTGCATCCCGGGCATGATAGGCTTGACGATGATAGAACAGTCCTTAAAGGTCGCCGAGAGCAAGTAGGCCATCAAGTAATACCGTAAGTTCGATGTTAAAGGTTGAGCGTGGTTCATCCTCTCCTCTGTTGTTGTAGAGGTACCGATTTGCATCAAGTACTGATCAATGAATTTAGACCAGTCGTCGATTGTCGGATCGGGTGATTCGAACAAGGAAGAAGTCTGTCCTACCGGAGACAGAGGTGTATCGGGACCGGCCGCGGGGTCGGCATACGAGACGAGAGTGCGGTCCCATAAAGACGAAAGACCTTCGATGTCTAGGATATCTAGCGTGCGTTGTAGCTTGGCAAGGATCTTCAGTACCGGCGTGTCTGTCAACAGGGGCATGAGGAGTTCTACGCATTTGTCGCGGAGAACGTTGGGGTCGAGTTCGTCGGATCCATGTCCTAAGAGAGCGACTTTCAAGTCGTGCATCGTCTATATTGGCTCAGCGCCATGGACGGGGAGAATGTAACCGTCCTACCTGGGGCCTAACTAACATCCCGGCGACAAACATTTTCCAGTTGTTGACTGTGCCATCGGTGGCCAACCAAGAGGACCAAAGCGACTCCAACGCTAGTTTGATCCGCTGAGGATTGCCGGAGAAGAGGTCGAGCGGGCAATACCCCACTGATACATCGGTGTCACCTTGTAATACCTTCAAGTGAACGTGCATGCAGAATCTGCATGTGCGCGTCTTCACTGAGGACGTCGTCGTTGTCAAGTGCTTAGGAGAAGGAAGGAAGCCCCATTTAGGCTGACGACGCAATCAGTGGTAGTTCATGGCCTTGGTTCCAAGCATACCTTGATTTCCACGGCCAAGCCGTCTGTACCAATGAGATCAGTGGCCAGGACGCCTTTGGTTCTACTCCAATCGATTTCATCTACTCTCCTCCGTTCCGCTCGCCGATCAATATTATGTGCTTCTGAGAGGGCCCTCAACCACGGCTCGTTCAGTTTCACCGAAACCATGCGAGGAAGATGGATCGGTGGCACTAGACGCTCCATGCATCGCTGTTGGAATTCGACAGTCGCATCGTCCGGTTCTTCCTGGGTCATTTCCTCTGCACTACGAAAAGGGTGGCCAAGTGGGCATTTTCGCAATCGGAGTACCATGCCGTCGAATTGAGGGTCTGAAGGGCCAACGTACGAGAATACGGCCGTCGCGCCGCCTTCGGAGACGTATTTCCATTCCAATGGGAGTGTATCTGCGACAGACGCAAGCTGATGAGCTGCCATCGCAGAGGATCCGATGTGGTTTGGAACTAAGTTCTATAGGGCGCCAGTGACCTTTCACGGTGGAGGTCTACCTCACCAACTTGCTTGCTTCGCTCATCTTGATGAGCGCTATTCTGTAACCCGAGCGGCCTTGCGATGCAAGATAGAATGTTGTAGTTAAGAACACAAAGCGCTCCTCCAGTTATTGATGCCAAGGCCGTCAGCTCAAGCGCTAGCATCAGAATATACGGCATGCCAAAGCGTCCGCTGGAGTTCGCTTGAGCTAAGAGAGTGATTCAATTCTTTCTCGTGTACCGATGAGGCAAAGAAGTTGAGAGTGAACTCGACTTCAGTCACTGGTGGCAGGTTGCGCAGACCTCTTCCCCTGAGTGCCCCTGGCTTGGCACGTGAACGCGCATTGTCCTGAAACGGTCGATCGCCAACAATGCGCCGGTGAACAGAGCAGTGGCCACTCAGTCAAAGCTCGGGCTGAAACTATATTGTTTGCAGGTTATGTGCCACAATGGCCTCAACTTCTTTCTCTCCAACCACCACCATCTCTCTCAACCAATAATCGATGCCTCCCACGCGTAACACCCGCTCGACGCGTTCGCGAACGCCGACGCGACATACCAAGCCTTCCGATGAGGCTACTGGCGCAGGCGCACGGAAGCCTCCTGCGCCGAGGAAGCGCGACGAAATGATCATGATGGTAGACGGTATCACTCATGGATGGCAATACAGTCATCTATATACCGAACCCGAACCGGAGGTAGATACCTTTCGAGCCTAGCAAGATCGCGTTGCTAAATTGTCTACTTGTGCAGATGCACCGCCAACCCGATCCAAGTATCAAACGGCCGGTCGACCCTCGTGCACCACCCCTCAAGTTGAAGGACCTAGAGTGTGTCCGTTCATTAGGTCAGTCCACTTGGAAGCTTCCAAGCATATTCTTATCTCGCTGCTTGCAGGGAAAGGTGTTTATGGCAGAGTCCTCCTCGTGCGCACACGCCGAAATATTCACCCAATGGATAAACCCGGATCAATGTACGCCATGAAAGTCCTAAGGAAGAAGTACATTCGAATGGACGAGGCCGTTAGTCCCTGCAACTTCAGCTAATTCATCAGATATTTACTTACCCATGTGAACGATTTAGGAAGACCCCCAGGCCAAGAATTATGAACGGCGGGTACTCATGACCCTCCCATGGTCACCGTTCGTCAGCACAATTATCCAGACTTTCTACGACGAGCGAAATCTCTACATGCTCACCGAACTTGCCCCGTGTGGTACTCTTCGGTCCTTGATCTCAGCTAGGGGTCCACTCCCAGTGACACATAGTCTATTCTACCTCAGCAACATCATCTGCGCACTAAGCTTCCTGGAAGCGCATGGCATTGCTCATCGGGATCTCAAGCCCGATAATATACTTTTGGGCGAGAGCGGTTATCTCACCCTCGTTGATTTCGGGTCTGCAACCGTTGAACACTCTGAAAAGGAGTGGGTAATGATTGGCACACCGTGCTACCAAGCACCAGAGTTGTTGAGTCCTGAGGGACAAACGGTGGGCTTCAGCAAAGCCATAGATTGGTGGGCAGCGGGATGTATTCTGTTCGAAATGGTCACTCGGACGGTGGTCAGTAGTGTTCCCCCATCAGTACGGTTAACTCGTACTCAATAATCGAATCAGGCATTCCGTGGAGAGACCAACCCACAGGTGCACAAAAAGATCCTAGCAGATGACTACCACTATCCTTCCAAAATCCGAGTCGGAAAGACTCTCAAGTCGCTCATATCCGCACTTCTGACCCGAGATGCGAGCAAACGCCTGGGATACAACGGTGCTTCAGAAGTCGGCAAGCATCCCTGGTTCAAGACTGTTAATTGGGGCAAGATGAAAGATCGACAGTATCTGGTATGGGGAGACTTTCTCGCCATCGCTTCAGCCGTTAATTGTTATCGGTCTACAGGCTCCATATATCCCCTCTGAGTTTAACCTACAGAAGTGGCACACCGAATCCATGCCCCGACAGCACGAAATTCCCGGACTCGCGGTGGTTCGACCGCCCTATGAGTACACCAACGACAACCGATTCCCCGACCCCAAGTTGCTAGAGTGATCCCAATTGTTAGCAGATCCTGCATCTATCAACGGCGCGCTGCCGTTGCTGAACGACATCCTCCGTCTGTTCCATTCGAAGGAAGCATTGCGGCTTTCATTCGAGCTGGAACCGCGATGAGTGAATGCCTGCGAGGCGTGTCCTGTTGTGAAAGGGACTTCATTCATCCTGGAGGGTAGTTCCGTTGAAGCATTCCAGAAGAGTGATCATTCACTGTTCCCTCTCGCTTTAATTGTGTTCGGCCTACTTTTGTCTCGCAATGAAACAAATTTCTCTGGCTCCACCCTGTCTCTTCGTACGTGTTCACATTCTGGAGAAATGGTCCGAAACGAAGGTGAACCCAGCATCGTTCTCATTCATCATCAACTCTTTTGTTTTGCGTTTTGTTCTTAGCGCTTTCTATGATACTATATCAGGAACTCGCAAGATCTGACGTTAAAACTCCAAACAATAGTTAAAGCCTCGTTGCAAGGCGAGATATTGTTGTTGATTTTGAATACCGTACGCTACAATTATCTGTTACAATTGACTTAACCGATCTTCACAATTAAAATACAGAGCCATCCCAGTAACGGGGAACAAAAGCAGACAAAAGGGAGCGAAGGTCTAAAGGAGTGTGAAGGCAGCCTGGAAGGACTTTGGGCGAAGTAAAGGAGAAAGAACAAAGATAAACCTCAACGAAATAATGATATTGTGTCAGGCAAAGTCCGATACCAAAGTTCGCAGAAGGTATTTGGGGTGAGAAAGTCGAAAGGTGAATCCGAGGAGTAATACAGAGGGGGAAGAGGAATAACGTTCAGAGACTGTCGATCCGGGATGTGATGGATGATAGACGTCGGAGCTCTCGCGTCCTCCCTCGTTCGGGGACTTTTTCTTCTGGTTCGTCAAATTCCATGTCCGAAGAGGTGGAACAATCACCATCGAAGTCCTCCTCGTCGCTATCGTAGGCGGTATCGGAGTCGTCATCGGCTGCGTATGCCTCTTCGTAGTCGAAGCGAGAGCGTCCGGTATGAAGCCAATTTCCATACCACTTCCCCAAGAATATTTTAATGTCGGTAGAAAGGCCGAGATACTCGACATTGCGGGCGATGCCCTCCCATTGAACGGTACCTTCACTCAAGGCCTCGGCTATGTATTCTGTAGAGCCGAAATACATCCAATGGGCAAGAAGATGAAACGATGACGGGTCGGGTAGCGGGAGGAAGAGGATGGGATGAGACGGTGAGCATGGGAGAAGGCGAGGGCTGCGATCGGCTGGTGTATTAGTGCCCGTAGGATCGAAGGAAGTATTGATGAGGTCGAGAGGAGAGGCGCCGCTGAAGAGACCCCGTAAGAGGGCCGAATGGGCAGAGAGATAGTCAATATGGAGCTAAAATAGGGGCTATAAGTCAAGCGCCTTTGAACCATCTACAAGTCATCCCACCTTTATTGTGATTCGGGGAACGGAGTGGAGAATGGGTTCTGAGACTCGTCGACCGAGCCCGTGCCCATTAATGTGCATTGAAGAATCGAGGGGGAAGCGAGTAACAGGTTTTGAACGCAAGTCAGGAATAGGGACAACTGACAGAGTTGTCAACGCCGGTTCATACAGCAACTGATCGCACAAATACTTACTAATGGTACAGTCCGCCGTATCTGGAGTATCCCAGTAGGCCGGAGCAAGATTACGAAGTTGCTCGTATATGTATTCAACTGGCACGCCGGTTAATGAAGGAGGGGGAAATGGCCGTGGTTGAAACCCGGCTATAGAAGAGGGAGAAGGTTCGCAGACTGGAGCTGAAACCATCTCTGGTGGTGGTGGAAAGGATGATACAAATTCGCCAGGCCCGCGGCTGCGCTTGGGGGATGAAGGATCGACCTCCAGGCTTTTAAAGTCTGAGTATTGAGGGGCGCTATTGTTTGAAAGCATTGTTGGATGGCAATAGAGGAGCGCGGGAGGGACGCTCAGAATAGTATACTAAACCCAGAGAATGGGCGGCGAATATGTTAGGCAAGAGAGGCAAGGCAACAATGAGAGAGTGCGGGTCAAAGGCCCTTATACGGTTTCCTGTAAACACGAGGCGGGCTGTTGAAATAGTCGGCCTCTGGCAGATAATATTTTCTGCGCAGGAAGTACTTGATAAGGAAACGATCAGTCAACTTTTTGGCAGAAACATTCCCGCATACTCACACAATTGGGTAGTCTTGGTTTCAAGGGAATCTTGTTGGTTAGGAGACTTTATTGTTCTTATTGTCTTGTGGCATTTCAGGGCCCGCCATCACGCTTTCACCATATTGCGCCGATCGCAATCGAGGATGTTTGAAATGCTCTTCAAAGAACGGTTATATCGGAAATGAGCACACTGTCGAAGCCTTTCTTCTACAAGGCCCTTGATACATGTTTGAGATCCAGGCATGGTACAGCCGACCGCATGCAGCGGCACCGCAGTGTCAGACGCGCTTGAAGCCTGGCGATGCTTGTGGGGTAATCAAAGGGGCCTACACCCAAGATCCTTTGGTGCAGATTCCTGTAGAATAGAATAACCATAGACGTCAGTACGCCACTAGGCCGCCTCATGTTGAGGATACAGTCTGTCCATTTGTCTCACCTATAATACGAGTGGCGTTTGGAATTTTTCGGAGCCGGGGAAAAGAGTGTAGGTCCACACAAAAGATGAGCTCACCTCGAGGTAGGCGTGCGGTCGGGCGTCGTCTGTTGTGTATCGAATGGAAAATACTGGATTCGAACATACCAGATTACCCTGTCATTTGATATTGAAAATGGTGCTGACGCCACAGCACGGTCCAGCAAAGGTGTAGACGCGACCTAGAGGGTCCTTGCAGTCGACGATTTGAAATTTAAGAACTTCAAGGATGGACCTAAGCCGTAGTGGCGCATCTGCTTCAGGAACCAAGTTGAAGACAGGGACTCGATTGAACTACTCACGATCACTTCTTCATGGCCTCCACGAGCGACATTCTGACCACGAATCCATACGAGTCACATCCAAGCTTGTCGCCTCTGGAAGCGGAAGTACTTTGGGAATATGCGAAACTGGCCCATCATGTAAAGCTGGTGCGTGCATATTGGTTCATTGCTGGCAAGGGTGTGTGCAGGTGCAGCAGATCTGGAGTCTGATACTGTGGCGTTCTGTGATCAGGCTACCCAGAAGACGCGTGCTTTGGCTGAGCAGCCTGATCAGAGGATGCTACCTCAGTTGAGGGACCTAGAAAAGAAGATGGGTCTTGTCCTGACTCTAGTAAGTGTCTCACTGGACGCGGGGCCATTTGGCTGACGAACGCGACGCGACAGTTCAAAGCTTCTGTATGGGGTGTCATAAACGAACAGCCAGCACCAGAATCATCACAAGAGGACTCGGGAGATATGACAGTCAGGTACTAGCTACTACAGTTCGTGTATTATTGTAAAGAAACGTTTCATCGGATGTGCATGCCTCCAAGACGTCCTGCGAGTCCATTTCCTGCACTAGTGGTCAACGCAGAAACTTCGTCTGCGTCCCAGATCACTAAATTTCCATCGACACCCGTCGTGCTGACCTTCGCGACTCTATCGCCTTGCCACTCGTATGCCCTAACACTCGTGATCGTGTTCTGATGAACCGTCAACACCTTCGTATCTTGTGATCCACCCGCACCACTGGGGCTCATCTGCCCACGAGTATCCGCATCACGGAACGTATTGAACGCAGAACTGTTCAGCCGCCCAACGGGGCTGTTGAATCCAGATTTAGCAGCGGAAGAGGACTTCGAATCATCCAGGGTGCCGATAAGCTGCCAGCCGCCTTCATTGCCAGAGAATGCTAGTGGCTGACAGTCGTGTCCAGCAGCAATGATGGTATCCTCTGCGGTCCATGTGAGAGTGACGAGTGGCAGCGTGGATATCCTGATGTGATGGATGATAGGTCCCCCGGGGTAGACGACGCTGATGGAACTATCGTGATCTGAAACGCAGAGAGGTACGCGAATTCAAGCATGATTGAGGAGAACAA
Source organism: Sanguinoderma rugosum (assembly GCA_017499575.1). Taxonomy (NCBI): domain Eukaryota; kingdom Fungi; phylum Basidiomycota; class Agaricomycetes; order Polyporales; family Polyporaceae; genus Sanguinoderma; species Sanguinoderma rugosum. Next base: position 2,686,229 of record VTPW01000001.1, on the reverse strand, counting down.
TGGCGTCAGCCTTCGCATATGCATATGAAAGGAAGCAAATCCACTGACTGGCAAATGCGAGGACATCTCCAGAAGGAGAAAACCCCACCGCGTGAACCCAGCCACCGTTCGGGCTGGTGTACTCGCCGCAGACTGTATTGAATGGTAGTTTGGAACCCCAAACAGTCGGAGCAGGCCTGGAGAGGAGAACAATGGTGAAACCACATTCACGGTGTACGAGACATGTCACCAACCTTTCGTCGACTTCCTTGATGTACGCAGAGAAGACCCTCGCCTTCATATCAGCACTCCCAGCAGCGAGCAAGACATTGTTGGGGTGCCAGTCCACGGAAAGCACAGTCGACCTGATCGGCTTCTTCAGATGCTTCGAAACCCACCAGTTGTTCTCGGTGTCGAAAGAGCAAATCGCGATGGCGCTATACACAGCATCGGAGGATTTAGACCTGCTTCCTAGGAGAATAGGTAGTAGACGTACCGCGCGCCGCTGGCTACAGCAAACTTGTCCTCCTTAGGGCTCCATCTCACATGGGTCGCAGCGCGATTGATCCGCAGCACAACAAGAGTAGGCTTCCACACCAACGCCCCCGTCAATGCGTCGGGAGCTTGCTGCCAAACGTACGCATTCCGATCTTGGGATGCAGTTACGATGCGATTCGAATTCGGGGCCCAATCAATGGAGGTGATGATTTTGTCATGCTGTAATTGGCATTAAGTACAGGTAGGCAGTCTGCGAGGAAATAGATGTACCTCAGCAAGCGTCTCGGTTGCCGTCCATTCGTTGCCTGTACGCGCGTAGACCACAGCGTCGTTGGAGTTCAAGCTGACGGCGAGTTCTGGAATCCATGTTATATAGCTGTAACACGGTCATGTATGCTAGCACTGACGATCTCGAGTTGCGTTGAACGAGTGCGCAGTGATGGGTACCTGCGATAGATCAAACACTGAAGGAGGCATATTCTCTTTAATTGTTGAATTTGAATGAGATTATGATTCGCGATAGGACTAGCAGTCGACTATCGTAGATGGCGAGATGGTGGTCGTCAATTGATGAGATGTGGATGGGCGCCAAACCCAGTCCGACCGCCTTCTGGCAATGTAAAGTCTAACTTGGACTCGTCAAGAAATGCGCTATGGTACAGGCATCATATCCAACTACTGTATTGTAGATAGGCAAGTTGGGTATAGTCAGGACCTCTCTGGTGCAGCACTAGCAGCGGCGTCGTTATTTGATTCGTCAGTTCGGCGAATCTGCTTTGCCCAGCGAAGACCACAAGCATTGCAGAGGGTTTTGGGACCTTGAGGACCCTTGAAACACAACCGATGATGTTCAGAATATCAGTCATATCAAGCCAAGGCTGACCTTTCGCCATTCGGGAGAATCAGTTCGTCCACATGTGATACACACATACTGCTCCGAGGTATGGCTCTTCTTCAGCTGGGTTGAGAAACAATCAGCAATGAACGGTCGTCAACATGACGAGGCAGAATTTACCCGTTTCTTGCGGAGAGCATCTTCCGAGTCGTCCTCAGCGCCATCCTGTAAAAGGTTCACGTCACAAAATGGTAAACGTGAATGAGGAACGACTATACAGTGGGTACCAGGGCCCCAAAACTATTCTGGCCCATGTTTGGAGGGACATAGTACCCGGGCCCTGAAGGCTGATTGTAGGGGGGTAGAAGTGACGGAATGGAAGACAATGAACGCGTTGGATGAATTAATGGATTGGAGTATAACATTGCATTTGTTGCACCGATGTCGACATTGGTAGCAACCGGCACAGTAGCACGCAGGTGGGCCAACCTTTGTTGCAGCCGTTCATTCTCCGTCTTCAAATCCAAGAATGTGTTTAGCCTACAGAATATGGAAGTCAGATCGTTGGACCCTGAAGTTCATGCATCAGTCACATTCACTTACATCGCTGCATTTCGACTTGGATACGGCTTCGCTGTCGCGAAGAAGCACCGGCACGTCTGTTCATCCCCCACATAATGCGGGTATCCCTTGATTTCGAAGAGGATCTCCCGAGGTACCGTTGCCGAATGCGAGGTCTTGCACTTCAAATGTGTGTAAGACAGCAAGTCCTCGCTCGTCCTCAACGACTCGTGGAAGCTATTCTGGAAGTTGGTTTGGTCGTTATCTGTAGCAGTGATAACGCTGATCAGCTACATCTGCAACAACCCTTAAGAAACGACTCGCATGCGACCAGGTCCATGAAGTCCTTGTCCACCAAGTCCACATCTCGCCAGCCGAGAATTTCAGTCACAGCGGCACCAGAGAACAGGATCGTACAGGATGATGACAAAACAAGAATGATAGCGTCAGCAAGCTCGTTGATGAGCAAGTCCGCCCATCGTTTCCGTTTCGTGAACTCGAACGTCGACGGTGCGCTCGAAGAGCTTGTCGTCGCTGCCGGCGACGACGACGAGCCTGATGGTTGTGGTGCTGACATGAGGACCAATATAACGTTATTCGGCCACAAGTGACGTTATTTAACCCCTCCTTGCCTCCTGTCCCACTAAACAGGGGCAAAATATACAAGAATCCTCTATCAGTTTATATAGCACAGTAGCCTCCATCAACTCGAAGTTCAGATCCAGTCATAAATTTACTAGCGTCGCTGCACAGATACACAATGGCTCCCTGTACTCAGCATTAGCGCCCATATCAGCATTGATTATTACTAGACATACCGCCAGATCCTCAGGTTCACCCATCTGTTGGAGAATCATTCAATATTGAACTTTATAGCGAGGAAAAGCAAGCTTACCCGACCAACGGGTGTCAGATTCTCCCAGGTTTTCTGTTCGGGTTATTATGTATTAGCACACTATCAACTGAAGAACAATAAGAGACAGACCTTGAGCTGCGAATCGTTCGCAAGGATTGTCCTGGTCAATTTGGTAAGCATGTAACCGGGGCTGATTGTAGGTTCAATAAGTCGCCCTTTAGAGAATGACACAATAGTAGCCACCTCAGGGCATTGACACGGACGCCAGTCTTGGCCCATTCTATTGCCAGACTCGACGCCATATGCTTGACCGCTGTAAAGGAGTCCAGTCAAGAGAGTATAACACCCAAGCAACGGGAAGTCGTACCAGCCTTTGAGAAGTTATATGGCGTCTGCTGCTGAGGAATGTTCACGATCTACAACAAATTCGTCAGTGACGAATAGAAGGTTGCGGTCGTCCTGATGTACGAACGTTGGCACTCATGCTGGATATCAGGACGATGGATCCTGAACCTTGAGGGATCATAATCTTCGCAGCCTCGCGGGCTGTAAAGAAGGCGCCATGCACATTGATGTCCATGAGTCTGCGCATTCGATCAGCGGGGTACCTATTTGCCTCCAGTCAGATAAATACGTCGACCGAGAAAATGAATTATGCGACTTGCTCTAAAGCAGAGTAATTCTCGACTATGCCAGCAGACGCGACAACGGCGTCCACGCGGCCGAATCTCTGCTTGATAGTGGCAAACGCTGCCTGGACTGACTCCTCAGAGGAGACGTCGCATGCAATACCAATCGCATCGATCTTCTTGTCCCCGTCCACTGAAGTATACACACGCAATTAGCTTCGATATGATGTACAGTGGATCGCCTTGTCCACTTACAAGCATTCTCTTTCGCGAGTAGATCGGCGACGTCGCGAGCTTCGTCGTACTTCAGATCCAAAACGGCAAGAGATGTGCATCCCCTAATGACGCGATTTCAGCACTTCAGGGAATTTAAGGCACAGCAGAAGCACGGTGCTCACGATTGAAGGAAGGCGTTGCAGAATTCATACCCCAAGCCTCGAGCGGCTCCAGTAACTACACAAACCTAATGCATACGTTCGAGGGGCAGTCGATCAGGAAGCATGCTACGGAGATAGAACGATAAAGGTACCTTATCTTGCATCGAGAGCGAGGGGAGCGTCTTGTACGCCTTCTTGGGCTGATTGTCCGCCATTCTCACTGGAGTGCTCGAATAATAACGTTTAGGTGGTTCTTGGGGTGTTTGATACCGCAAAGCCCAAGCTCCAGCGAGTCGTGGGATGCACCCGCTACTGAGTTGGAAAGCATGTGGGATGCGAATTACCTGGCGAAGCGAACCTTCAACATGCTTGAAGCCTGCGCGGAAGCCGTCTCCAGCTCCAGGCCTCAGGGAGGCTTACCACTGGAATCATCACCATCGTGGAGCGTTCTAAGTGGACTATGTGGGAAGGGACAGATTGCGGAGAGTACCTCTTAACTTCTGATTGCACACTCCCCATCGCGCAGGTGACCTGCTGAAGTACCCGATTACAGGAGAGGTCATGATAATAGGTGCAACATATATAGCCAAAAATACGAGGATACTGCTAACATATACGAAAAGGTATAGAGATGAGGGGACTACCGGTAGACACGGGAGGTGGGAGGGTATACCGAGCAGGTCTTAATTCCGTGCGATCCGTCTGCAACACCGTGCAGAGATACAGAGCAAAAACGAGAGTGTGCATGTGATGATGTGCGGGCCAATCCATAGGGCCCGCAGAGCTAATGAACAGAAAGCATGTAAAAAGGAATGGAGGGCGATTTCTATACCCTCGGGGGCCAAGGAGGGAGGGGACGAGGCTATAGGCAAGCGAACTTGGACTTCTTTCGTTGTAGTTCTTCCATCCGAGTGTCCAGCTGAGCGCGCACGCGCTCCTTCGCCTTGCGCTCCTCGTCCAATCGTTGCTCAAGAGACTGTTTCTCTTCCTGTATCGACTTGCGAACAGTAGCAACTTCGCGTCTCGCTTCGGTTAATTCAGAGCGCAGCCCTTCGATCTTAACGTTCAGCGTATCGCGCTCACGAGCAAGCTCTGTGGCATGCATACGAGCTTTACGAACTAGGAGAAATGGTAAGTGCTAGAGATAGGAAATACACAAGACGCAACGTACGATTCTTTTCAGAATCTCCTAGTGAAGTCTCCAACGTACTGACGAGATCCATGTGAGTCTGGAGGTCACTTTCGCAATGCGTCAGCTGCTTGTTCAGAGTCTTGATCATTGCTTCCTGCTCTTCTATCTGCTTCGCCTGTTGCTCCAGCCGTATCGTGAACTTGGCATCAGGGACAGGAGTGACCATGCCATTGATCGAACCGCCAACGGAGGTAGTTGGAGAATCCATCTGAGATTCTTTGGAGGAATTAGACATCGTGACGGATGAAGATTGCGAGCTGATGCTGGAATTGTGATCGCCGTTGAGGTGGAGGGAGCGGGGGGCGGGTGGTGGTGGAACCGAGGGAGGTGGGGTTGGCGGGGGGAGCTTCATCGTGGGGAGTCCAGTGCCTCTGTTATACCCAGTTAAGGGCCTTCCATTGGGTGGTGAGGAGCTACGAGCGACTTGCGCTTGCAGATCGCGGATAACACTGTCTTGCCGTTGTTTTTCTGCAAGAAGATTGTCCTTCTCATCTCTGAGGCGTTGAGTGAGTTCCTGACTTTCAGCAAGTTCTGACCGATGCTTCTCCAATTCGTCGACCAATGATTGTCGCTTCGATGCCTCTTGGACGAGTTTGGATTGCTCGGAGTGCGTCTTGTCTAGTTCGCTTCGCAATCGAGCAAGCTCGGCTTGGAGTTGATCCCGTTCGGTGCTCACGTTGGACAGTTCATTCTGGACTTGTTGAAGCGAAGCGCTCTTCTCAGCAAGTGCTTGATCATGACTATCGCGCATGCTCTCCTGGATGAGCGTAAATTCGTCGGCGGCGACTTTGTGACTCTCCAACTCCTGTGCAAGGAGATCATGGTCCCTGCGAAGAATATCCCGCTCCTCGGCATGCTGACGTTCAAGATCGGCGAGGGTGGTTTGTAGACGCTGGCGCTCTTCTTCAAGTACACCCTCGCTATGCGACCTAGCCAAGGCCAACGCTTCATGGTGCTGTTCCTGAAGAGCTACCATTTCCGCGTTAACGTCCGCAAGAGCTTGTTGATGCTCCGCTTGTAGTTGAACCTTCTCTTCTGTATGAGATTTCAGAAGGTCAACAAGATCTTGCTGGGCCTTTGCTTTTACGGACAAGAGGGCGGCGTCATGAGTGCGCTTCAAAGCAGCTACATCCTCTTCATGGCCTTGCTCGACTTCTTTCAGAATGAGAGCCTGCTGTTCCTGTAACGTTTGAATCTTGGCTTCCATCTCCGAACGGACTTTAGTCGAGGTTGACGCTGCAGCTTGGACTTGTTCCTCGCTGTCCGTGAGTGCATTTTTCAGCTTCTGGGTCTCAACTCTCCATTCCTCCTTGAGCCGCGATGTGGTACTCTCATATTCAGCGCGTAGCCGATCCAATTGCAGAGCGAAGTCTTCGTCCTTGGTTGTGAGAGCGCGAAGGTGTTCTGCTTTGAGCTGCTCAACCGCATCAGCATGTGATGCTTCCTTCCGTGCGATAGCGGCGGCGTGCTCGTCCTGTAACTCCTGTAGGGCTAGCGTACGTGATGATTCGGAGGCAGCAATTGAACCTTGCTTCGTGATCTCGGTGATTCGCAGCTCGCCAGCATGTTCTTCACGTAGTCGCTCGAGAGTGGCGGCGGCGTCTGTAGCTTGCTTCTCCAGAGCGGTAGCGTGATCACATCGGAGCTTTGTAAGGGCGTTGTAGTACTCCTCTTCGGTAGTTTGGAGTACAGCAGTAGCTTCGGCTTCTTTCTGCTTTAGAGATTCCTCATGGTCCCGAGCAAGCTTGGCCACGGCGGCCTCATGTGCTTTCTGCGCGGCGTCAAGGATGTCTTCAGCCTCCTTAGCCTGTCGCTGCAGCTCCTCAGCATGTTCAGCGTGGGCCTTGGCGAGTGCCTGTTCATGGTGGTGCCGCAGCTTCTCGATCTCCGTAGAAGTCTCAGATAGCTCGGCACGAAGCTTCTCCAACGCGGAATCATGCTCTTCCTTCATGCTCGTTATAAGGGTATCAACCTCTATACCTCTAGCGTTGAGGGCGTCTTCATGGGCAAGCCGCATGTCCTCGACGGCCTGAAGATGAGTAGCTTCGGCCTCTTTGAGGTTGGTGACGAGTTCTGCTTCGTGCTTTCGAACCTCTTCAAGTAGTTCTAAGTCATGAGAGTGTTTCGCTTGCAGAGCCTGAATCTCCGTTGACATGTTTAACGCCTGCAACAACAAATGACTTTCAGCGGGTTCCAAGAGGGAAAATAATGCCATGCAATTACCTGATCTCGGGACAGTGTTGTGAGGTCATCAAGCTGCCTTTTGACCTGACCTAATTGGTCGTTCAAGGTGTCAACAACTTCCTTGTGATATGCCTCTTTCTGTGCCATCGACCTGGATAGAACGATTGAGTAACATCAGCAAAGGAAGAGTTGGAATGTACGTACAGCATGAGTTCATTCAACCGATCCAAAGATTCGTCCATTTCGGATACATTACTCGCTACCTCGGAGCCGTTGTCGAACAGATGGTCGCGACCGTTGAGTTCCATGCTTCGACGAATATTCTCGAACTGCCCCATAGTTTTCGGGGTAAGATAAGAAGCAAGACTCTGGTCACCATTTGGAAGAACATCGTTCGGAGGCGTGGATGGAGGAGTATCAATGTCGTCTATGGATGTGGGTGACCCTGACGGGACCTTGGGCTTCTCTCGCAAAGAAATCTCTAATGCAGCAATCTCGGCCTCGCGCTCTTTCAGTACGTCTTGCAACCTCATGATTTCCGACTCTAGGCTTGCCACTGAGCGCTCATTGGATGCTGGAAGAGAAATTGAGAGATTTGGTCGGGGACTCGCGAAGGGTGCACTATTGGAATGTGAATGTGACGGTGAATGCGAGCTACTTGTGGAGAAGGAGGCTTTGCGAGAGCGCGCCGATGATAATTCCTGCGAGAGTGAGAGCGATTGCGAGAGCGACCTCGAGTGGAGTGACTCCGCTGAGGCCGCCTGCCTGAAAAAAGGCCGTTTCCCAGGAAGAGCGGGTTGGACTTGAGGGTCGCTAGCCTCTCTGTTTCGTCCACCAGTAAGTCGTCTGCGGCGGGGAGGATCGACGGGGGTTTCGGACCTCGGAGAGTCGGTAATCGCAGAGCTACTTAGCTTCGCTTCTTGTATCTGAGCTGCAAGGTCGGATATTTCACGAAGAGCGTCACGATATTTCGAAGTGACAGAGGCTAGGTCGGCGAGAGTAGCAGTATGGGTTTGTTGCAAGGATGATAATTGTCCCTCCAATGATTGCTCAGTCCGTGTAGGCGTGGCCGGTTCCTCCGGAATAGGAGATGAATGCCCGTTGGTATGCACCGGAGTTGAACCGACAGACGACGACGACGCCCCATTCACGCCTGCGAGATCCAGCTCGAGGCTTCGTCGTGCCAACGCTACCTCACCGACAACAGCACCCAACCGAGCACGGGTCTCACCAGCTTCTTGTCGCCTCCGCTCCCACTCCTCCATTCGCCCTTCGAGCTCCTTTACTCGCTGCTCTCTTTCCTCTAAATCAGCCCTCCAGCTCTCTCCATCCTGTCGAAGTGACTCCAAACGAGATTGTAGGTTTTCCACTTCGTCTCGACGTCTCTCGCATTCGCTCTCCAACCTCTCTATGACCTTTTGCAAGTCCAATATAGACTCGTCCGAACGTGCCAATCGAGCCTCTAGGTCCGAAATATACTTCGCGGAGTGAGATTCTGTATCTTTGAACCGATTGATCTCCCTCTTCAAGTCCGTCATTGATTCACTAGAGCTGATAGAAGTCTCGTCGTATAACTTCATCTTCTCTTCTAAATCATGGACGTATGCCTGGAAGGCTTATTTAGACCCATAGCATAGCTAGGTGGGTAAACAATGTACTCACCTCCGTCGATGCTTCCCTTTCAGTCAATTTGGCAACTCTGGTCCGAAGCTCTTCAACATACAGCTCGGTGGCGGCGTGTCGTTCTGTGATGGTGGCGAGCTCATCCTCCTTCTCTTCCACCATTTCGTTCGTGTGTCGCAAAGCCACCCGGTTCAGATTGAGTTCGGCCTCCATAGCAGCAATGGTCTTCTCGTACTCCTCAATAACCGGCCCCACAATTTCTTCGTACTTAGCAGTCCCCCCTACAGATCCTGCACTTGAAGTGCGATGCCGCTCGCCTAGCTCGCGACGAAGACGAGTGAGTTCTTCCGTCCTCTCTACGAATTTCTCGCGCAGGTCCTCGTAGTTACTTTGAAGGTCGCTCATCTGCGCAAGTACCTTCTTTCCTGCTCCTTCAAGTGCCGGCGGCTCTATTGCTCGAGCGTCAGGCACGCCTCCATCCTTGAGCACCTTCACTTCCTTTCTCAACCTCAGAACCGTCCCCTGCAGCCACTCGACATCGTCCCAACCATCCTCTTTCTCATTGACTACAGCTCTGTTCTTGATATTACGAGCACGGTTCGCGTACTTCAGCGTATTGACTGTTTCAGCGGTATTCCATTCGGCAGGGCTAACGCAGGCGATCATTAGGGTATGCGCGTTGCCACCCAAAGAATCTTGGAGTAGGCGAGTGAGCTTTGAATCTCGGTAGGGGACGTGGGTTGCAGTGTGTGACTTCGCTCTGGATGGATCGCCTAGGGCAGAAATGACATTCCCCAGTGCGAGAAGACCGCTGTTGATAGATATGCCTTCCTTGATCCTCTCTCCAGCCGCCATCGTGCGCTTTAACTGTTACGAAATATCAAGGTAAGTTTTTGAAGCTGCGATCAATGAGCGCACTCACACGCTCGGAACCAGCCAAGTCAACGAAATGGAATTTAGAAGTTATTGTAATCCATTCGCCGCTTTCATCATCTCCTCCAGGCTTCGGACGCTCGGTTATGTGGCCGAGAGCGCTGGAAGGTCGTAGACCTCCCCTTCCCATCGCTGAAGCAAAGCTTGGAGTCCCTGGGCGTCCAGGTGTTGGGGAAGAAGCTCTGTTACCAGCCGTCGAAGCGTTACTATACATCGAACCAGGACGCGCCAGTCGAGAAGGTGAACGGCCTGGAGGAAGGGGTGAGCTGGAACGAGGAGGCTGCCCAGTGCCTACGAATTTCTTCTGAATGAAAGTGAGGGAGAATATCGCATGCGAACGCGAAGATTGGGCGTTCATGTCTGTTTCATTAGTTCTACGAATGGATGTGCCCTTGCGAATCAGCCTAGGAAAAGACACAGCCGTAAGAACGTCAGGAAGTGCAGAAGACTCTAAATGTGATACGCACGACATGACTTCATTAGAAGTTTTGACATTGACCTCTCTAAGACCACCCCAGATAATGTGGCCATCTTTGTCTTCGCGTATCTGAACCTCTCTTCGGCCACCAGCTTCATCCATACTGAGAAGGTCGATCAAGTCCTCGTTGTATATTTCGATGAACGAGCCCTTGATGCTGAAGTTCCAGGTGTCGCCCCGCTCTTCTTTCAGCTGTCTTGCTTTGGAGAAAATGGTAGAGACCGCTCGAGGGATGATACCCATTCCATTATTGGGGTCAGAAGGGTCGGCATCCAAGTCTATGCCAGTCATCGTAAAGGTCTTGCCGCTGCTTGTTTGACCGTACGCCAGAATGGTACAATTGAAGCCCTCCAGAAAACGGGACAAGAGTGGTTCAGCAGTTGATGTGAAAAGTCCATGTTGCGTTGCGCTGGGTGGGTGGACTTGGTCAAATGTAAACAGTTGCTTCTTGTCTTTCGCGGCGGAAGAGCCGGACGCCGTCGATGTTGGCGTGTTGCCTCCTGACTGTGATACACCTGTAGACTCGACTGCGACGGTCGTTGGCGAAACGGCGTGGATCACGGTTTTCTGGAACCTGGCGGGGATGGAGACGAGGTCTTGGGAAGTGGGAGGGCGGATACGAAGGGCTAGCAAAGACCTCAGCAGCGCGTTCTCGCAAATGACCTGCGCGAAAAAACTCACCGACTTGGACCGAGGTCGTCGTCGAGGACGGCGACGGGGCCATGGTTGTTTTGGCTGAGAGCTAATTCAAAATCCTGATCATTCAAGGGCAACAGGTCCCAATTTCGGCAATCCCCGAACTCATCAGGGAAATAGTTTGCCGACAACATACCCTTCTCAGAAAGAAACTAGTACTCCCTTTCCTGTCAACTTTGTACAGAGTCCGATAAACTCCCAAAAACCACATGGCCTCCTGGGATCGCGCCATGGGTCATGAGCACCCCAGAGCTCACAAAGTGCTGAAATTCCGACAAAAGATATTCTCTCGGCTGTACATAGCTATGCCTATAGGGGAACTGCGGTCGCGACAGCCTACTTCGAAGCTCGCAGATTTGTCACGACTGATCCTTCCCGTGGGTACATCAAATGCAGGTAGCTAGGTAAACCCTTGGAATAGCGATAACACCAATACCTACTCTCTGCAGTGGCACGATCCCAGGGGTACTGCAATCCATATACAGTGAATAAGTAGATGAAACATTGAGGTAAATCAGCGTTGCGAAATTGCGGCGAGGGCGCCACCATAACTGAAATGATGAAATGATGAGGAAGAACTTAAGCAGGTGCCCAAAGCACACAGCGCCCGCTACCATTGCCACTGGCTGCTCGCTCCAGGACATTTGGATGCGAACAAGTAACAGCTTGGACAGCCGTAATCCTGGGGAACATTAATTATTGGTAAACATTTAGCAGTATGAATAGAACCCACCTCTTGGGATCGGACAGCCTGGTAATCAAATCGCCCTAACACACCGAAATCAGTCCAGACGCGAATAATATGCGGTTGCAGTCATATTCACCTTGCATGTGAAGATGTCCAAGGAGTGATCCATATTGCCGATCTAGGAAGTGAACGATTAATATGTTGCTTATAACAAAGAATGGATTAGTCGCACTGTGAAGTGAGGGTAGACATCGGGGTTAGGCGTCCATTGCGCACGGAGAATCGTCAGCCACCGCCCCTAATAGCAAAAGAACTATGAATCCTTGATACTGGCGGCATTAGAAGACACGCACTGTTTGGCAATTATGCCGAAGACGACTGAACGGGCGGGCTGATGGGAACGGTGAATTCTTTGCGAAGCAAGACGGACTGAAATCCCAGACTACAACATAATATTGAGTATAACGTCCGCACGAGGTGAGTAAATAACTCACGTCGCAGGGTGTCATCATAGCTTGTACTAACAATAGAACGACCTCGTGGGTCCCAGTAGGCCGAGCTCACTGACTTGTCATGTCTCCATTCTCCCCGTAAACACCCTTCGCCTCGTTTGGATTGTGTGTATTCCGACACCGTCGCCGAGTCGAAAACCAACGTTTCGTCTGTGCCCACAGAGTTGTTCCCATCTTCTGGGGCGCCGGGCGATGATGGTGGAGGTGTTATAGGTGCATCCTCATCATCAAGATTACGAGAAATGTTCCGGAGCATACGAAGATCCCAAATCCTGTGGGGCGCGTCACGCACGTAGAACACCAAGACGGATGTCAACTAACCTCAGGGCTCGACTATTCGAAGCCGTGACCATGAAATTGGGTTGCGTTGGGTTCAAGCTGAGTGAACCGATCTTCTGATCCGAAAGACCGTACCATCGAGCCTTAGACTTATCCTCACGTAAGTCTAAGTGAGTGACTCCCCCAAGTGCATCAGAGATCCACATATCTACACCTGTCGGAGTGAGATCGATGCTCGAAATTAAGGTATTGTCGGTCGTCGAAAATACTTCTGTAGACGCGCCCGAGCCGAAAGAGAGATTACGGATAGTACAATCATACGAAGTACTGTAGAGCTGCACGGGTATCAGAATCGGCCACAAAGCGAGAAAATTTAGACTGTAGTTACGCTATGAGAATTGACCGGATTAAGCTTGAGACATGATATGGAAGACTTCGATGTAGCGGGCCAATGAAGCTGCAATCGCCAGTACTTTCCGCTTTCTTTATTCGTTGGTGTTACATCATCGTCTTCGTCTGCAACCTCGTCCGGTGCGGCTCTAGCATCCCAGATTCCAAGTTGACCATGTTTGTCTGTAATATTCTGGGTAAACCAAGTTAACTCAGACCCAGGTCAATAGGGGCGTACCCCCAAAGAATATCAAGTCCTTGGAAGGTTCTATATCAAAGAGATGAGACACGCCAACACCGAATGATTGAAAAGAGTACCTGGATGGTACACTGCGCTGTAGACGCGGTCTTCCGTCACTTTTGCTCGAGCGACGACTTTGAGACCCCGTAGCTTACTCCTCAATTCAGCCACTTCCCGCTCTTCCTGTTCGTCGTCCAGGTCCGCGTAAGAGTGAATATCGGCGGCCCTCCGAGGGTGTTCCTCCTTCGTAATAGCCTGGAGAGCTTCAGTTAATGTCGATATATCCTCCGCGCCCAGGTCGTCCACCAACGCCTGTATATCGAGATCATGGTGTCTCGGACGCTTCGCCGCACGAGCGCGTTCCTCCGCTTCAAGACGCTCTTCTGCTTCCTTTGCGAGTCTCTCCTCCTCCGCCGCTTCTCGCTTCCTCTTCTGTGATGGAGCTTCATTAGGATCCACCGCCCCTCTCCGGAGGCGGGCAGATTGTCGTCGAGGTGCCTCAGCCTCCTTGCTTGCCTTGCTTCGTTTTGAAGGCTGAACAGGTTTAGCCTTGGGCTCTGCCTTTGGCGCCTTCGACGGAAGAGAAGCAACCGCTTGGGTGAGCTCAAGTTGCTCTAGGAGAGCGCGATTTCTTGCGATATTTGCTTCGCGCTCGATTTCACTGTAGCAGTCTCATGAGTCGTGACAAGCGCGCTTTTATAGGAGACCTTACTATTGAGACAAAGGAGGCATATATAGAAATTAGATATGTCCAAAATTGATATGGTTTGGTAGATGAGGGTGGCAGCAGACTGTAAAGTTTAAAGTGGTACTACCGCGCTGGGTATGTCACTCGAACGAAGCGTCACACTCACGTGATGGTATGTCACAGTATAAACCCCTGAATGAATTTTAGTGCCCAGCACAATTCAGCATGGACAGAAACGAGATTCATCCATTCTATTCTACCAAATCTAGACAATGCACACTACGAGTATCTAAGAGAAGAATTTTGAGAACGAGCCCTTCAGTTCTTTGAGCGGTATCCCCATATCCTCAGCAACATCTCCCCAGAAGCCTTGCTCAGCTGGGGTTTTAGTAGACGATGTTGAAGACGATGGCGCAGTATCTTCTGACGCATAAGTCTCAGCATCCGCCGCGAGCGCGTGCTCATCGAGGAGGTTGTGGGATGGACCGCCGCCGGGATGGGTTTCTTCGCCAGCAACGACGACAAGTTTTGGCAGGATAGGTTCAGGAATTATCTCCTCAGCGGCGGCAGACTCTGTGATCTCAGACGAGTGCCACAAGTCGGGGACGTAAGGCTATTGAGTAATGGGTTAATCGAGCGAACTTGTGGAGTTGATAGGATGCCTACTATTTGGACTTGAGGCTCCGGCTCTGGCTGTGCAGCATCTGGGAGAATGACGTTGAAGAAAGGCTCCTCTGCAGATTCGGGTAGCTGCGGTCTGCCGGGTGCTTCTGGCTCTACCACCGGTGAGCTACTGGCACTCGTCGAGGCACTTCGGGTGGCCGGTGGAGGCATCCGCTCGCTTGATATGTTGGCACTCTCGTGCTCCTGGAGACGCATTACGAGACTAGCTTTGTTTCCCCTACTTCATAGGACATTCAGAGCAGCCATGGGTTCAGTGAGAAGGCTGCGTACGTGGATAAGCCTCGTTTTTTCGCCTCTTGCCTCAGCTCGGCGACGGTGTCATTTTCCCAGGTCTTTGACAAGAGCACGGACGAGACGAAGGTGCGGCGCTGGCTCGGGATTGATCTCGCCAGCGAGCGACGGAGGGCGACGGCGAACATTTTCGGAGGTAGATGGCGGAGGAAGGCAACGGAGCAGAACGCTGAACTGGACGGGACTGAGCTTCACGTGCCGATCAAGCCAAAGGGAGATGCGCCTGCGGTCCACTCAGTGAGTGAGTGCGCTTCTCCTCCTGCGGCCATCCTAGTACCACATCGAAGGTTCTGGTAGGATCGCAGGTGATATCTGGCTCATCTGCTTCTATTCGCAGACAATTGATTTTGCTGTGATAGTCCTAAAGGCGCTCGGAGTTTCAGCCTCGTGTTCTGTGCGTGGTACTTGTCAGATTCGGACGGCACCTCATCTTTCCCTCGTTGCAGCTTAATATTATGACTCTCGTATCAGCTCAGGCCTCACCCTCTGATATATAATACCCCTGTATCTACCCTCAAGAATGCTCCTTTCGCCAGCGTATGTCCTCCCCGTCCTTATACGCCGCCACTGATTCTCACTGCTCACCCGGAAAATGTTCTTGCTTAGCTCCACAAGCGCAAGCTTGCCCTCTCAGTCGTTTTGGAACAAGCTCAGACCAAAGGGAAACAAGGACGATACACGCGACAGACAAGCACAGATGGCCCTAGCTCGCCAACGCCTGCTCACCCTCGTCTACGGGGAAATGGAGACGATCCGGATGGTGAGTGGACTCATACAGCTTTCTTCGGTTTTGCTTACCTTCTGCAACAGCTCCCCAGCTCATATACCGTAAGTTGCACCGTTCAACCGATATGCGATTCAAGTTAGATTAACTTGTCATGCAGGAGCTAGATGCAGTGGCTCGTGAATGGGCACGCCCTCCTCCAGACGCCATGTTCAGTCTGCGAGTGCCAGTAGAATATGCGTCACTTCATGCCGCTGTGAGTTCGCATCTACGATCATCTTTATGGGCTACTACTAAACCCACACTTAGCGTTTGGTAGCAGGGCCATACATATATGTACGACGCTGGACCATAAATTGAGAGGTTGCATCTCACAGATTTATAGCTCACCAGTGACGACTCGTTCCAAATTGCCGTAACAGGCGTGCAAGGCCTTCGAGTCGAAATCGTTAGCGATGCACCACCTCCGCCTGATGAGCCACCGTACGCTGACTTCCTTCCTTTGATCATTGTTTGACACTCATGTTCTTATTTCAGCCCACCGCCGTAAGTTAAACAACTCGAATCATGTTCATCCACCCAATGTAACTAACGACTGCTCCAGTCCTCCTCCCGTGCTGGAAATGGACGCCACATTCAACCTGGAGCTAACACCTGGGCAGCATATAGCACTCGACGTTTCTGTAAACTCGGACGAGCTAGACATGTCTCGGATGGAGGACGGAACAACCGTTGATGGAATGTTCTGGGGAAAATTGGATATAGTCCACGACGGAGACACGCACAAGATGGAGTTCAGCGGCACACGTCTAAACAACCAACAAGAATATTCCCCCGATTTCCTTTTCGACTCTAGAGTAATGACCAAACTCGCCGTCGCCGCAAAACCCACTGCAGCCAAGTGCCAGCTGAGCGTCCTGACTCCCGAAATACAATACTGCGACGTCATCTTGTCGTTCTCACCGCTGTGGAAAATTGGCACGACATGGCCGCCGGCAGAGCCAGTCGCCGAAAACAAAGTCAAGTACTTCCTTCGAGTGCATCCTGGCGGTGCCCTCGAGCACTTTGAAAGCGAAGTTGTCACAACTGCACTGTATTACGAAGCTGTGTAAGTGAACCCTTTGCCCTGCCATTACTATCGGATACTGAGTTTCTTTGCAGACCCGATCCAAGCATGATTGATCCTAATGAATTTATTGCCCCACGAAATGGCTTTGCTATGTCCTTCCGGGATTTCATCCCCCATCTCACCAATGTCCTCAACCAACTTGGAATGTCCGTCCATGCACGTACGACGTTCATCAAGTAGGTTCTTTCCCAAGCTACTGACCTCCGAAACTGACGGCCTTTGCCGCGATAGTAATAACATGGCTGCCTTCTCGCAACACAAGAACATCGCATATCGCTTCTTACGACCCAGCAAAATCGCAGCGGCGATCGATATATCTGTCACAACCGAGCCCTGCGTATTTACGCGGATGTTCCTCATCTTCCGCGGCCTTTCGGACGACGATCTGGGCTTGTTCGCTGGTGCCGGAGAGAAGGAGGCCAATGGGATGAATTGGCGTGAAGTTGTTGGTTGGTCTGAAGACTCGAAAGACTCGACCCTCTTTAGGGTCCTAGAAACGACTGTGCTAGAAATTACATAGCCTTGCTTTGGCAAGTTGCGTCTTTCCTCTTTCTCTTATTGTACTTTTCTACTACTAGTTGTATCGATTCTTCTTTTGTTGTATGGTTTATTACAGTTATGACTTAGTACCATGATCAAGTATATTACTCTTCGCATAAGTAGGCGGTTGTTACTTATATTTCTCTTATCCACAAGCCACTTGCCTTGACTTCATGATCGTTCGCCAGAGTTGTCGGAAGCAAGCACAAACAATCTCTGGGCTTCGAGTTGTGTTCTTAGTCCCTCTCTTCTCTGTCGACAAGCCAAAGTCCTCTGTAATGGCTGGGCTTCGACTCAAAGAAATGGAGGATCTCTGCAGCATAACGAAGAATATACATGAGGTGTTGTCGACGATATTCGCTAGGTTGGCCTCTATCTGCAAAAGCGAGGATCAACACTCTCAGTTGCGGTGGGTGGCGGCCACCCAAGTTTGTCGTCTACTACATTAAATGAGCCGACGTTATGGACCGATTTCACGGATGTGCACCCCAATTGGGCAAATGTTTGCAAGGTCCATGGCAGCAGCATCGATCCTGCGATACAACGGGGATAGAGATCCAACAGATGGGCTTGCCTCTATCTTCCGTCATGTAATCGAGTGTCCAGAGCGAATCAAGGAATTGGCTTTGGAGATCTATGTCTCCGCTTTTTGTAGAACTCCGGTCAAGTCGGCCCCGTTCTTGGAAGCTCTCTCTGTCGGCATGGATATGGAATCCCCTCCGAACCTATTCAAGCGGGGTGCATGCGCCAGTCCTCGTCTCCAGGTTCTTGGCCCGTCCACGCAATTTCGCGGGCGTTCTGAACCTACTTCCCCACTGCACGCCCAATGTCTACGCAATCCAACAAGAGCCCTATATGGAACTTCTTACACTCGAGCTTGTAGAATGCGACGCCATCGAGGAGCTTAGCATTTCCTTGGGACGATTGTATCCAAATGTCTTTGATACATTCGATGCTTCAACTCCTCCATACACATCG
The DNA here is from genome assembly GCA_017499575.1 of Sanguinoderma rugosum. NCBI lineage: Eukaryota > Fungi > Basidiomycota > Agaricomycetes > Polyporales > Polyporaceae > Sanguinoderma > Sanguinoderma rugosum. The sequence goes on along the minus strand of VTPW01000001.1, from coordinate 2,668,244 downwards.
CTTTGGCGCCTTCACTTTAATGGCTTTAGTTTCACCCGCAAGTCCGAGCAAATCGCTCAACTCAAACGCTGGACTTCTGTGTCAAGAGTCGAACAATTTGTATTTACTAAGTGCAACCTTAGGAGGACATTGTACCTCTCCAGGGAGTCGTCGCTGTTAATGCTTCTTGGTGACGCTACGTGGCATGGCAGCGTCGCGTATGTCTTCTCCTCTAGCAAGTGTAAGGAGCACCTCGCTTCCATCGTCGCAAATATCAAAGCTATCAAAGTCGCGTCTTTGTTTATCTGTATAGTACGGTTAATTGTCGCCAGCAAACTATGCATGTTGTACCCGTTGCCGCAAAATATATGACAAGATTATTATAATAGATATTTTGTAAATATTCCGCAATCAACATAATGCTGGTAGTGAGTGTGTTCAGCGGACCCAAAGTGCAAGTTTTTTGGGATTCGGTAGCGCGCACGGCGCTTGCCACAAACCATCAAATTCAAAGTCCATGCTCACCCGCTCGTCGTCTGGGCTCGTTCGACGAGTCCCCCGTATAGTGGGCAGCACGAAACGACACCTTCTCGTTGGGCCTATCGACCCGGTATCAAACCTGCGGCCAGTCATTTACGACGATGCGCCCTCTCTTCCTCCGACAATCAACACAAACATCCGCCATCCCTACTCCCTCTTCGAATTCGTTCCAGCCACCGTACTCCACGAAGACGACCTTGAGCTACAATACAAGCTTCAGCGACAGCAACTAGATGCTTTCCACCAAACGTTCTGGACGGACGTGCGTGGCCCGTTTGACTTTCTAGTAGTTCAATGCTAACGAGATGGGATATCTAGAGTAACTTGCGATTCGAGGCAGGGAAAGCCGCGATTCTGTCTAGCCTTCCGGAATCATCCACGCCTCTTGACAAAGAACGCGCCCTATCCGACTTCTACACGCAGTGGTTAATGCAGGAGGGGCCACGAACAGATACATATACAGCCGAATGGCGGAAGCGGCTAGTGGGATGTATGGCGTTGGGCATTCGCGTCCATATCCATCGCTTCAAATCTCGATTCGCCAGTGCACCAAAATCAGATTGAACGCAGCTATGTATTTGTCTTTTTCATCATCTACACATTCATTCAAGTCCGAGTCTGATAATTACTCTACAATGATTCCGACGCCACCATCTGCTGCACCAGCTCCTGTATACGCGTATACGCGTCAGTCAATTCATACGAACTGAGTCGTTCACATTCCGCCTGGTAATCGTGCTCGAGAGCCTCGATTTCATCGTTGGACAGGCCTGACCAACGCGCGCCGATTTCAACCGCCGTTGGGAGCATCGCCGCCGCGTCTGGTGACAGCACTAATCCTGGATCCGGACGTTTGTTTTGAGGTGATATAGCAGCGAGGGTAGCAAATAATGCTGTCTGCTGCAATCGTTCGGTATACTCTGCGTCAGTGATATTCGCAGTTTGGAGTATTTGTGACCAGCTGCGCCCCAGTTAGAAACAAACTCGGTTGGGTGAGATTCAACCTTACTCGTCGTGGATGTAGATTCGCCGCCAGATACTTCGGAAGGCAAACAATCTACGGTCCCCGGGTAGCTCCTGTGGGCATTATTTAGCTACTAAATCGCTTCGTGCACTATATTTGCGTACCTCTGATTGGATGAGTAGCTGGAGAGCAGTAATGTAGTTCTCGATGGAATTTTCATTGTCTTGCAGCGATAGCACGTCCGCGACATTTTCCATGGACAGGGCTTTTCCTTGAAGGAGCTCCCGTATGAACTGTTTCACCAGCTAGAAAAGGAGTTACAAGTTACAGCAAAAGTGGTCTGAAGAGAAGGAACCAAAGCTCACTAATGACAAAGCAGGGAACGAGGACAGCCGCCTTCCTTTCTTTTGCAAGATTGTGTCAACTTGGGAGTCTAGTGATTGCTTGCCTCGAGTGGGCAGAACCGACTTGAATTCACTGATGAGGGCTTCATGGACGCTCACGAAGTCCAAGCCGTCATGGAAAGCTAACACATTATTCCATGAGCTGACGAAATTCGTTCAAGGAGCAATCACGAACCATCCAAGAGCCCGGTGTCTGCTGATAGCCGCTGCTCCTGTAGGTGAACAAGCTCGGACAATTTGCCAACGCTGAGTAAGAACTGAAGAAGCAACGTTCAGCATAACCCCATACGGTGGATATACGTGCCTACCTGCTTGCTTGGGAGGTTTGTTGACCTGTTCGCTTCCTCCAAGAGAGTTTGCGCGGTCGCTTCATACCTCCCCTTGCCCAAGTCGTGTAACCAAGAAATGTTAGGATGTGGATTCGACGCAAAAAACCTGTCGAAGTAGATACTATAGAGGTCTTCTTGTGCAAACATAATCCTCAGCTCTCCTGTTCAAACGCTCAGCGTAATGCGATACGTGGCATGCGGTTGTGAGCATACCGTGTTGTATATACCATCGGAAGAGCTCGAAAGCAAAATCGTCCTTAAACTTCTCGATATACCGTTGAATATCAGTAATCCACGGATTTTCATGCGGGGGATACACCGTGTCTCGATGGCACAATGCTGCTAGACTGCTGAAGTCTCTGTATGTTTCAGCCAGACTCAGCGCTGGGTGTGGGTGTCCAACCCTTCCTAACGTACAAGTTAGATACAGGTTCAAAGTTGCAAGAGGGGACGACTTACTGAGCGTCTCCAATATTTCCGGTCTGAGAAGGGCGAAGCGATGCTCAAGTTCATCGCGATCACGCTCTGTCCCAGGCTCGCCGTTAGCAATTGTGCTATAAGAAGTTAGGATGGCGTGTATAGCGACAACAGCAATGTAAAACACACCTGCCAAGCCAGTCCAACCGTTCTTGAATACAAGCGAAAAGGACAGTCGCCAATTCGGGGAGCTGAGAGCCCGGCTCACTCTGACTCTGGTGGTATTGGCCGTCTGCTCCAGGGACATCCGCTATGTCGGTTATCGCCTCGAACAAGCTGAGCGCAACGTCTATCACAGTTGGCTTGCTCGTCCATGGGTTGATGATTGGCCATTCGAGGCTGTATTGGCCTTTGTGTTCTTCCCGGAACTTGAAGGCGGACTTGAGAACGGTCTGCGGGAGGTGGTGAGACCTTAACGGGGAGACTTAAGATGGTATTAGAGTACCAAAAAGATGCGGGTCGCTTCGGGAAGGACGCCCGCGGCTTGGGGTCCTTGCGATCTCTTCACGACAGTTTCGACTTTGCGCAGAAGCTTCCCTATATCTACGATGTGCAGCCGGAAGAACGCGCGCATCATGTCGGCGTGGTGGTCTTCGTTCACGTCTTTCATGTACAACGCAACTGCGTCATACAGAACACTGCGTGAGTGCGACGTCCTGCGCACGCGGACAGAAGTTAGCGCCGGAGAGTAGGCAGTCACTTTGAGGAGGGGACTGACGCTAGGAATTCGTTGTAAAACAGCCACAAGTCGTGGCCCGCTTGCAGTTTCTCCGCGTTCATCATCAGGCGCTGTCTGCTGCGTTGGGACATCTAAGCATGAATGAGTATCGGTAACCTTGGGATGTAGATAGCGAGCGCGTTACCTTGAGGAGCATGGCGTTCTCGTTGATAAACGCGATGAGCCAAGCAAGCCGGTCGATTCTGCCTTTCATCTGGATACTCAAGTCATGACTTCTTTGAACGAGTTCATGGTCTACGCGATGAGTGCGTGTCAGTAAGTATAACAGCTGCACAGGCGGGAAACGTACCGGATTCGAGGATGGCACGGCTTAGTTGCTCGGCTCCTTCCATGAGGCTCTCTGCTTCTACTTCGGGAGGAAAGCTAAAATGCAAGGGGTTCTACATGCGATGTTCAAATTCCCGTCTTTGGTGACAGTGAAACTGATGCTTACCCCAAGTAGAGATCCATATAGAATAGCTTGAGTCATTATTGACTTGACGAGACCAGGACGCCCGGTCCTAAACTCCATGAGGTACGAACTCTGTATGAGAGAAATGGACTTACTCTGGATCAAACGCTCGAATCTTATCAATGTCCAAGTACGCCTTGACCATCGTCGTCGCAGTGAGAACGAGCACAGTGCTCTCTTCGCTTACGACGCCAACGCCGAGAGTGCGGTCCGACTTGGCTTTGAATTCGAGTCTGTCTCTGTAATTCGAATCTGGAGTTATAGCATGAGAGGAAGGAGCTTAGACAAGAGAAGAGAACAAACCTCTTGCACATATAGCGACGACATCTCCGAATTGAACAGTGACAAGTGTGCCATCAGAGATGAGCTGAATTCGTGCATGCATTGCAGCTCCCGAGGCTGAAGTCTGAGGGGGATTCGTGAGTCTATGTTGGTCTCTCCTCCTTCGTGGCAATACGCACGCTTTGATAAGGGACGATCCTGATTGAATCCACTGCCAGGATGTCTATTTGCTGGGTCATAAATACTAGCGCGTACACCCTGCGGACACCCAAGAGGTCAACCGCCATGGAGTTGAACTCCTCTTTCCCCGCGTACGAAACCAAAATGACCAGTTTTCCATTTCTAACACCTTGTTAGAGACACCACAGTTGTCAGCACAACCACTTACTTATCCACAGCCATGTCCACTAGCTCGAGGTCCAACTTCGCGTCGTCAGCCTCGACGGCGTCACCGAACTCACTTCGCAGCGCCGAAAGAACAGCTGGCGCAACTTCGATGTCTTCCTGCGGCTCCTCCCATCCGCCGGGGTTCATCTCCCATTTCTGCACGCGCGTATCGACCAGCGCCCAGATATCCTGCACCCCCGTGGCGTGCTTAGATCCCAAAGCAACCGCATTGATGTTCCCTGGCTCAGCCAATTGGTTGGTTGACGTAGATGCATTGAAGAACGGAATAAGGCGCGACAAGGAGAGAGACGGAGCGGGCTTCGCGAAGACGTGCCACGCGAGGTTGTGTCTCCCATTAGCGGATGTGAGTGTCAATCGATAGAAATGCCCAAGCGTAGTCGATACGACGAACGTCTGCGCCTTTGGGACCGAAATTGGAAACCTGTATAAGTCAATGGTCTTTCACATACAATTCGAACACGTACATCGGCGCGGGTGAGCGTTGTCACACTTTCGTCCTCTGATAGATCCAGGTGCAGCGTAACATAGTTCTCGCCCCCAGCCAACCCAATCCCAATGCTGTCCCAGTATCTGATTTCACCGAGGGGGGATATGAGGATGAGCCCGGGCTCTCTTGTCTTGACGAAGGGCACAAGAACGTGGAGAGGGGGTCCGGATGGCTCCTCGTCCTGGGGGCACGAGAAGATGTAGCAAGTCGGGGTCCCTTTCACCGCCTGCGTCTTGGTTGAGCATCAGTAGGAGAAGATTCGCGCGAACTCACCTGAGCATGCTGCCAGACAAAACAAGTTTGTATTGAAGCGACCAGTGCGAACCCGGTCAAAGTGTCAATATCACCCGTATAAAAGTCGTGCACATAATCTGAATATGATCAGCCGGAGAAGAGGGATGAATACGTCCGGCGCACCTGCACTTGTCAGTATTTGTTTCACTTCCGCCGGGAGATGTGTGTAGAAAGCGACGAGCAACTCCTCCGATTTTGCGTATACAGTCTCCCCCGGTGCGCGCTGCGATGCACGCTCGGATACCACGGAAGCGGCCTCGTCGACCTCCATAATGTCGAGGTCCTCATCTTCAGCCACTGGCACAGGCCCCGGAGCAGGGCTAGCACGTTGAGAACTTGGCTTGCTAGCGACCCATGGTCGGCGTGGGGGAGATGTGGCAAGTGTGCGCAGTCGACTTGATCTCCGGGGAGCGGGGGACGAGAATGTCGCCATGAAAGTGAAAGCGGAGCCACAGACGCGTTTCGTTGGTGTTTTATCGTGTGAACTTCATTGATTCAGACCATTTATTCTCCCCAAACCCAGAAATACCATGCAGTACATCGTCGTGCAAGATAGCGATTATATGAATAATCTAGAACATGTAGTACAATAATAATATAATCCGGTGAACAACAATCTACTTAGAACCAGCGGAGTACTCTGTGCAAAATTATTAGCAAGTGCTACGCACGGAAGGCTGATGACGACGTACTGGTAACCGACTTGGTTCCCTCAGAGATGGCGTGCTTGGCCAATTCACCGGGAAGGATGAGTCGTACACTTGTTTGGATTTCGCGGGAGGAGATAGTAGACTTCTTAGAATATGCGGCGAGCTCTGTGTCAACGCGTTAATGGGGGACACGCCCGCGGCAAGAAGGAATCGTACTAGAGGCCTCAGTGGCAATTCGCTCGAAGATATCGTTGACAAACGAGTTCAAAATGGCCATAGCCTTGTTGGAAATACCCGTGTCCGGGTGAACTTGCTTCAACACTGCCAGAGGAGGGTTAGGATGGACAGTTGGAGTGGCGTATTCAGCAGACGCACCCTTGTAGATGTAGGAGCTGTAGGTCTCCTTGCGAGCCTTCTTGCGCTTCTTCTTTTCCCCGTCAACAGGAGCGCTGCCACCGCTCTTGCTGGCGGTCTTCTTCGCGGCCTTGGGAGTATCAGTCTTGGCCGGAGCCTTGGAGGCAGTGGATGCAGGGGCTTTGCCAGCGGTGGATGCGGGCTGCGAAGGAGGGTATAATTCGTACAAGGCGCGTTAAATTCCTTGTAAGAGTCACGCACTTTGGGGGCCATTTCTAGAGGATTTCGCGAAAAGGGTTGATGAAAAGGCTGCAATATCATTCAGTCACTTCACCAGCACCAGTATAGGGCGTTACTCACAGTTGGTTGGGGTGTGTAGATGGGGGGGAGGAGCAGAGGTGTGTCTTGCCACTACGGACGCGAGCGTCGCTTTATGAGGGATTCGAGATGCGGAGCTTGAATAAGGAATCTCACGTGAGCGACATTGATCAACGGAACGCGTCTGTCACGCGTTGAAACGTTGATGGGTGTCACACCTCTCCTCATAACGGCGTTCACAGATTCTATTTCTCAAGTTTCTAGGGACTACTGTCGTTTACTGGCGATCACGACGAGCGTCCTGTACGGATATTCGAAAATCCCGGCTTCTTTGTCGACCCACACGAGATCGTCTCCACGATGCACGATGTCGAGAATACTTGACTTGACGGCGGCTTTCTCTTCATCTGGAAGTACACTGATGTAGCTTTTGGAGAATGCCCTGTTGACAACGCCGTTGAGGTCAGAAGTCAATCTATACTGCCACTTTTTCTCTTCATGTGGCGTGAAATGCTTCTGGTACGAGGGGGTATCAAATACTTGACGCCACAAGTCGAGGCGGAATTGAGGCGTTCCTTGTTCATAGGACTCGTATCGATCCCTCAACTGGGCGACCCAGCTTGCACCCTCCCTGAGAAAAGATAATTGAGGTCGAGCAGCCAGAGCCCAATCCGCCGCGAAACTCACCTATCTTCGAGATTCCACACCAATACCACAACTCCGTCGGGTTTGAGGATGCGAGCAAATTCTGCAGCTGCCCGATCATAGTCTGGACACCAGTGGAAGGCCTATTCATCGTAAGTTTCCCCCCAAGCCTCGTAGGCAGTGACGCTTACTTGGGCCACGACAACTAGGTCAGCCCATCCGTCTTCGACATTGGTAGTGTCGAATGTACCCTCAGTAACGGTCACGCGCTCGTCGTTAACGCTTTTACTGAAGACCTCTCGCATACCCTCGCTGGGTTCTATCGCCCGCAACGACTTGATCGAAGATGACCAGTCCGGGTGTGCGAGCAAAGCTCTAGTGAATATCCCTGTCCCTGCCCCTAGCCTTTTCACCCCGTCAGTGGCTTCGAGATGCTGGTATGTGTGTGCATCACTCACTCGACTATGTTCAGAGGGGATTCTCCTTTGACGGCATTCCGGATATGAGATAATACGTAGGGCTGATAAGATGGCCGAGCCCTATGCGAAGAATTGTAGTATTGCGCTGAAGTTTCGGCGCACTACTTACTTGTCGTATAGCTCATTTGTCCCCTTCCCGAACCCACTTTGTGCGACGGCGTGGACAGTCACCATCTGAGAATTATGTCGGTGTCGATGTGTAGTGTGCGCCTTATAATAGGCCCCAATGTGACTCCCCTCGCCGGCATGCCGGGCGACTTGAATTATGGCGCGATAAGACGGAAGACGAATCATTTTCTTCCTCACTTCACATGCACGCCGTCATGTGGGATTGCAATCAAATAAGCAGACCACCCGGAACAGACTGGAACGTATGGCACTGCGCCCGAGGCGTGCGCCTAGGGGCCGGAAGCGTGATCGGCCACAACAAATGCGCTCGACCATCTTTCCTCAATGACCACTTCCACACCCACCGCGTCGGTGTCGTTGAGTACGAATGCGCTGTCGGTCAAGGTCAAAGGTGAGGTGGACGCGGTCTCTGTGTGTCTTGACGTTGCCGACCGACTGTTGGGGTTGTTGCAGACAAGAATAGGGTGCATGACATTCCGTTTCGCGACATACTTCATGCGTCGTTCGACAATGAAGCCAAACGTGCCAGAATCGCGTTCGTGAGGAAATCGAAGGGCCGTCGCGTACTCTCCGAGGTCCATCACGTCGTCCATGACAGTCACTCGGAAGAGGCATCCGTATGTCTTGACAAGGCCATGACCGAAGCTTATAGCGGTACGTTCGTCCCATTACTGTAACGTGCATCTTGTTTACAGACCTGCACTCAAGGGGTCAAGAAGGGGCGGAGGATCAAGGTTCTGGTTAATCCGTTCGGAGGCAAGGTGAGCAGAGAGCGTTTGTCTGCAACTCCCGCTGCTGACTGAGGGGATGAAGGGGAAAGGGCGAGCCATCTTCATGCAGAAGGTGGAACCAATACTCAGGCATGCTGGGTGCATGCTAGACGTCGTCTGTGAGCACTAGAACCCCTCGGTCATTAAAACTAAGCTCACAGGGGTGATCAAGACACAACCCACAGTGGGCATGCTTATGAGATAGCGAAGACGCTTCCGCTAGACCAATTCGACGCCATAGTGACAGTCTCCGGCGACGGACTTGTCCATGAAGGTTGGTGTAATATTTGTGTTGTAATATGCGGCTATCTGAGGATGTTCTCCGCTTCAGTGCTCAACGGTTTTGCCCATCACGAACATCCCGTCAGAGCCCTTGCCATTCCAATAGCCCCAATACCCACCGGCTCTGGGAATGGCCTGTCTCTCAATCTGCTTGGCTTAGAGGCTGGCTCTGATGTTGCCGAAGCCGCTTTGAACGTGGTCAAAGGTACGGAGCCGTCTCCGCAACTAAGTCTGCTAAAGCTCATTACATGTCCATTTAGGGACTCCTATGAAAGTCGACCTATTCTCTTTCGTACAGAATAAGAAACGCTCGATTTCATTCATGTCGCAAGCACTTGGTCTGATGGCGGACCTGGACATTGGCACTGACCACTTACGGTGGATGGGCGAGACACGGTTCATGTATGGATTGATTCGCGGAGGTATTTACTTTCACGCCTCGTACAAGTTCACGGCTGAGAATGCATCAGTCCTGCGGTTTAAGCCATGTCCTATCCAACTCTCCGTAAAAATTGCAGAGCAGGACAAGACAAAGATGCTCGAAGCACTTCAGGCTCGACGACAAACTCAGAATAATGCTTCCAGCAGTACAAATGCCTCCTTGTCTTCCTCTTTGCCACCCTTGAAGTTCTTGCCCGAAGACAAGGATGGGTGGACGGTTATCGACGAGCCTTTACTTTATGTCTACGCTGGCAAAGGGCCATACGTCGGGCGGTAAGTAGACAGTAATTCCTTCGCAGAGACGCGCATTGATTGGCTTTGAATTCCAGAGACTTCATGGCATTTCCCGTGTCACTCCCTGATGATGGCCTCATAGATATTACCATTCAACCATTGGTGAGTACCTTTTGGATGAACATCGCTCAATTACTTATTGTATCTCAGTCGTCGCGCAGTGATGTTTTGAAGGAAATGGAGGGTGCTCCGCGAGGCGAAGCCTATTGGAGTCCAAAGGTGCGCGTGGTTTCGTACAGTTCCACCTTGCTTCTACTAACGGCATCGGGCATGTAGCTCAAGTACTTCAAAGCACATGCGTATCGCGTGAAGCCTCTGACTCCCAATGGTGCATTGTCTGTAGATGGAGAGCCGTTTCCTTTCGAAGAATACCAGGTGGAGGTCCACCAGGGATTGGGCACACTGCTCAGCCCACATGGCGTGTATGTAGCAGACTTCGACGGGCCACCCAGCAGGCATCAGAAGTAGTCCAAAGCGTAGATTTATAGATTATGTAGTCGGTTTGTTCATAGCTTTGATTTGGGAATTTGGAATTTGTCAGCTGTAAACTGTGCCGGCAGCTGTTCCAGTAACACCGTATTCGACGCCGGGCATGTTGTCGATCAAAGCTTCTCGGTGCTCTCCACTGCTTCGTTCGTCGCGCCGACAATTCAGCAGCGATGCGGCCCTCGACGAATGGATAGCGTCCCCCAAGCACCTAGTTATGCGGGATACATTTCATCGGGAACGCGTCTCAGACCTGTACATCACTTTACCGACCCGCGATGGCACAAGGCGTCAGTGGACCGAGCCTAAAGACGGCGCACCACTGGGTTACGGGCACCACCTCGCTTTCTTCCACCCCCGGAATGCCGAGCCTAATCTGCGCAAAGACGGAACCGACGCAGAATTCTGCCCGCCCGAGCCGTTCACGCGGAGGATGTGGGCGGGAGGGAAGATCACTTGGAACACGGAGAAGCCATTGGTCATTGGTCGGGCAGCGACGGCGACGTCCACAGTAGGCTCCATTGAGAAGAAGGGATTCGAGAAGGGATCACCGATGCTTTTCGTCACTCAGAAGATTGCTGTGAGAATGGACGAGGAAACGGAGAATAGCGTCGAAGAGGAGCGGGTCCATGTCTATCTCCCCATTGCAGCGGGAAGCAGAAATGGCGGGGCGCTCACACCCCGGAAAGGTGCTCCGTTTTTCACCAATCTTTCAAGTGGCTTTCTTTCTCATCTATATTTCCAGTGAAGGACGCACCAGTATCGCCGCATGACTTCTCGTTCTCATATACTCCAACGCCCACGACACTCTTTCGCTTCTCTGCTCTGACATTTAATGGCCACCACATACATCTAGATAGAGAGTACGCTCGAAGTGAAGAAGGCTACCCAGGTACGCAGGACTGCTTAAATCACCCATCATCTTCTAGTAAACGCGGCGGTTACCAGAACGTCTTGTCCACGGACCCCTCACAGCGCTGATGCTCCTTGAATCGCTTGTGTTCGGTGGGAAGAAGGATACGCAACTAAAATCTCTCGTGTATCGCGCGCAAAATCCTTTGTTCGTTAACAGTGAACTAACTCTCGCCGGAAGCTGGGAGAACGCGAATACGGCGAAGGTATGGTGTGTAAACCAAGATGGTGTAGTGGGTATGACTGGGACGGTGGAATGTGTTTAACAGCGTGCATTCCCATGGCACAGAGTCGAAAGAACGAACTCAGAAGCCTGTGGGTTGAGTGATAAACGAGAGACAATGGTGTATACTGTAATATGAACTCACCGTATTTGTTACCAGCTTCTTTGCGATTCCGCCTTCCTTCGGCAATCTTCTCCTCGAGGGCTGCGCGGTTTTGATAGGCATCTGTAAGTAGCGAGGACAGTTGGTGACGAGATTTCGCGCGACCGCTCTGCTTGGCAGGCTAACGAAAACATCAGTAACGCCCTACAGCCAACGATGAGTATGTATCTCCAACTTACATCGATATTCATCCTGGGTTTCGCAGGTTCGCCCGTAGCATCTGTGGTAACAGCCTTGCGTGATTCTCTCTCTTGTATTTCCCTTCTCGCTTTCTCCATCTCCGTCACCATATTCACCTCTTCTGCGCTCTCTTCAGACCCCTCGAATCCCTTGATGGCGCCCTTTTCGAGAGCCCGGACCTGGTCGTCGTACTCTTTCTTCCACTTCTTGAGGAACACATTGTAGTAATCGGGATCATGAGCAGCCCACGCTCCTGATGGGAGAAGGTAGTACCCAGGATATGGATCTTGAGGCGTAGGAGTAGGCGGTTTGAATTCTACGACTTCAGGTGCAGAGGTGATCGAGACGTGGGATGATGAACTGGCAGCAGCTACAGTTACCTTCGCCGATGATGAAGAAGAGGTGGCACCTAATTGACAAACATTGAGCTCCGTGACCGTCTGAACTGGTAGAATCACGAACCTAAACCAAAGAAATCTATAGCTGGTGCAGCATTCGGTCTCGACGGAGCAGTGGGTCGTCTCCCTTCCTCCTCCACCGAAATATTTGGTCTTCGTTTCGAAATAGACATGGGCATAAACGAGACGGGCGCCGATGAAATAGCATCCTCCGAGGGTGTCACCTCAGGCTCTGGCGCGTTGTCTTGTTCTTCGTCTTCAGGTTCTTTAGACGTAGGAAGCAGAGCGGGTGTTGGCGCAGTATTGAAGACCAGACCTGGACCTCTCCCCCCTCCAAGTACCCTTTCCGGTACAGTAGCTACGGGAACTTTGCGCTTTGGTGTCGGCAGCATCGACAGTAGCGAAGATGCTCCAGCTCCAGCTTCCAGCCGAGGCTTCTTGGCTGGAGGCCTATCGTCCTTCAAGTCATCGTTGTCGTCGTCTTGCGGCAGACTGGGCAGTGAAGGTAGGCCAATTGCAATCTTCTTCGGTTTCCTCGCTTTGGGTGCAGATGCCTTGTCCGCCGATGGAGGAGGTAACGCCAGAGATGAGGATTTTGCCGTAGGTTTTGCGGCGGTCTTTGGCTTCACAGGTGCGGGAAGTGGTGTGCGTTCATCTTCGCTTTCGCTGCCGCTGCCATAGTCCCCCAGGCCAGAAAGCATTTTGAGTTAGAAGTGAGTTGGAGGTCAAGGTGGGATGCGCGCTTCGCTCAAACACGCTCAGGGAAGCAAGGGGGTAAATCAGGGGCTCCGAACTCGCGCTTGCTAGTTCCAACTTTACGGAAACCGTAGACGATACAAGGACATATATACATTAGTTAGTTCTCCATGGCTCCTCTTACACTACTTATTATTATGGCACTGTCACTTTCAATGCCCCTGCATTCACTTTACCCCCTGCCACGGGACGGTGTAACTTGTTCTCGCCTACACCTATAGCATCAGTGAAGGTTCATTCCAAAAAGTCTTTCATGTACCATTTTTGACGAGGAACTCAGCAGAAGCAAACCCATCAGTATTGGGGAAGGCTGTGAATGGGTAAGCCATATACTTGGAGGATAGCTCGACTCGTGCACATACTGATATTTCTCATCGCATAGTATGTCGCATTGAGCCATTGAGGGTCAATGGTGAGGGTGAAGAAGCCCCGGAACGACCCTTCACTCCATTGCAAGTCCGGATTGATATCGACCAATTGACGCGAAATCACATCGGCAGCAGCGGGTGCGATGTTAGCTCTAAACGAGGAAGTAGAAGTCACCGCTGTTCCAGCAAATTCAACGCCTATGGCACCATCTCCGGTGATCGGGTTATACCTGGAGACCGACATTAGGTGCGACGCACATAGGGATAACTCTAATCCCACACTCACGTCGTCGTGTCATTGGGACCTAAAGTAGGTGTCAAAATGAAGTTTTGGATAAGATACGAACTTACGAGCGAGGTCTGACACCCAGTTCGCATGACTATCACCAGCCAAAATAACTGTATTACTGATTTCGTTGTTGTAAAGGTGATCTAAGATTCTGGCTCGATTGGCACGGTACCCATCCCAAGCGTCCTAACAACGGTCAAAGACTGGGAAGGTCGCTTCATGTCGATGCTTACCGTGTTAAAGCGGACTGTATCCATGATACTCAGCGTGGTAGCGGGACACGGAATTTCGTTACTCACAACTCGAACCGTTGAGTTGGCTGAAGACCACTTGCTGACTATAATATCCGAGTCATAAGTAGGAAAATGATCTGGGATGACGAAGACGCTCACCCTACAACACGCCATATGGCCTCGCGGCGCTTTGATTCAGATAGTGTATCGGCGAACCCTATTACAACCAATACCTCGAGCGCGTTCCTTTCTCAGAGTAAACATACTGACATTTTTCTTGGGTGAATCCCATGATGGAGCGATTGGGCTGGTCCACTAGAGTGGCCACCACTGTGTCGAACGTTTAGCTGAAGGAACGCCCGGGGGACAGGGCCTGGCGGACTTACATGCTACCAAGTAAGAGGGTCAGCGTGTGGCATGTATATCGAAGAACGAAGTGATTACCTCTATTGTACGTTAGCTGAAAGGCAAGCGATAATTAGTAGTATCAAGTGTTGAGCGTCCGCTGGGCTTACATCCGTAATATCTCGATCGTATTGACCTACCAGGAGATTTGAATACGGTCCCGATAGCATCAATGACCTACTCACGAGTATCAAGTATCGACAAATCCTTCGTCCCTCCGTCAATCAACCGATCCTTATTTCCACACAGATATATACAAACTCACCAACAGTTTGCCGACTTGGAAGTTCCTCCATATACGCAGTAGGTCATGGGTATCAACCTGACGAACGGGGAGCCACTCGTGATAGGCTCTGATAGCTGCTAGTTTTCTGTCTGTGAAGCAGGCTCCCGAAGGTGAGAAGGAGCATCCAGCCGCGGTGTCGTTCGAATTGGAGGTCCCGGCTTTCCATGCGTTATTTGCCACCTCATGGTCGTCCTAAAGAGACGAGAACAAAACAGATGAGAAAAATCAATCTATGTAAATGAGTTTGTCTCTGACCCAAGTGGTGATCCATGGCGCGGATTGATGTGCCAGTGACAAACTAACATCCGTTCGATATTGCTGGAAGCGCTGGCGATAATCATGGATCGTGGCAAGCTGCCTACCGAGAACTGCTCGGCCAATGGCACCCCTACAGTCAACAACGTCATCATTATTGATTCTCCATATACGCTGCGTAACACCTACCCACTCCCTATCGATTCGTAAATCTAGGGAATTGATTGACTCACTTTACATTTGAATGAGTAGCAGTGGCATAAACATACGTAGTCTCCCAAGTGAACAAATACATCCGCGGTGGTGTTTTGGGCGGCAAAGCCATACGCATTGAAATATCCTAGATACCGATTAGCAAAACGCAGTAGTTGAGCATGAGTGAGAAACCGACCAGCTTGGAACTGAGAGCAGGAGAACACGGCAAAAGTCAGAGGTTTTCCACCATTCACTTGGTCCGCCGGAGCTATAATATGACGGAGATCAGGCTACGTAAATACACTCCAATCTGTAGCAACACCTACTATCTGGGCTTGCAAACGTCCTGGTTGCCCCAATTGGACTGACACTTTCTGCATTGGTGCAGTCCGAGAACTGAAAGAAGTATCTTGTATCGGGTTGCAAACCTGTCGCTTCTACCTTGACAGTGAAGTCGACGTCATAGGATGTGAACGCCTCTCCCGAGTCGATTATTGGGCTCAGTGTGTTGGAGGTCGAGATTTTGAACGAGACGCAGACGGGTACGCTCTGGTCGGGAAGGGCCCCTGTGCTTGAGGCGGGAACAGCGCGAGTCCAGAGGAGTACGCTGGTATCAAATGGGTCGCCCTATGGACTAGGTTAGAATGGCACTGCTAATGGAGGATAGATTATATATACGCTGGCAACTAGGGTCTAAATTAGTTATGACAATGTGGTGAAGAGAATGGAGTGTAAAACCTGAATGAGTGAAATTCAGACCACCGTTCCAAACGAAGGGACTCTGTATCATAGGTATCAGCCTCGTGGGACACAACGTTGTATGGGCCACTTGCGTTGCTAAAGTCACTCCCATAGAAATTTGGGTAATGCTCATCCTTGAATGGAGTCGCGTCTATAATTTGACGCTTCGAGTGTTGAACATGTCGGGCGTGAATCGATTTGGTGTCAAGGCCGTGCTGTGCAGTGATTTCGTAACATTGTTATACAGAGGATTATGATTGCACCTACTTCTGGGTGGTCAATGAAAGGTGAGCGATAGGCTAAGTTGCGATCGAGCAAAAGTGTAGCATGGGAACTAACAACAAGGGCGATGAATACGAGGAGAAGATTTCGCATATTGTATGTCGGTCACTCTCGCGTCTTCTCAAGTCACTTCGAGGCTTTATGGAATCGGTGCTGAGCACGTTCGTCAGCAAATGACTTATGGCGCAACATATAAAGTGCCTTCTGAGGGGCGAGAATTCAAAGATAGCGAGAGGGCTAATTGAATTCCGGTGGTGAAGCATGGTTGACGGTCCAATTATAGAGAATGAGGCCCATATAGCTCTTCTGTGGAGAAATATATGAGCAAACGGAAGCGGTGAATCGGTCCACATGGTACGAACCCACATATGCGCTATGTTCTTCTTGAGAACCAGGGCTCCATTCAGAGATAGCCAGCGACCCACGGTGATTGTAGCACTCAAACGTTCACAGTGTACATATGGTCCAAGAAGGATCGATCGGCGAGAACCGATCGAATCCTCAGCGCTACATGGCCACTCTCTGCTGTGCTGCTCTGGCGCGCAAGGGCAATGGGTAGCTTCATTTGAAGGTGTATGCAATGGGAAGCGCATTCTGCTGCAACCACGCGCTGTCAAGTATTCGAAGCGCTGTGTGAGTGAACTCTAGCCAGACCCATAGTGGGGGCTGAAAATATGTTCGACAGCGATCCCTAATATCATCAGGAAATCTAAATTCTCCATATGCCTTCACATTGCTGTCCGAGTGTTATTGAATCGAGGTCGAGGTTCGAGAACAGTTGTTGCCGGCGGCGAGGCATTGCAGGAGACGCCCATCTATTTGGCCATGTTATGCCTAGAGGGTATCGCCGTTTGGACTTTTAGCGTCGAACTTTCGGCAGGGTTCCGCAAAACTTTCTGTTTCTCACTTGTTCTCTTCCTCCTCCGTATTATTCCCTTTGCCAAAAAATGCACCACCTGTCGACCTCCTCTTCGCGCGCCGTTCGTCGTGCTGCCGCAAAAGCCGCAAAGCCCATACTGGCTCGCGGTGCCCACAAGGAAATTAAGTTCTCCAATGAGGGCAGGGCATCCATTCTGAAGGGTGTGGATGTTTTGGCCAACGCAGTCAGTGTGACGCTTGGACCAAAAGGTAGCTGCAGTTCTTCCCATTGTCGTTGCTACTGTCGCTGACCAAGTCGTGTAGGTCGTAATGTGATAATTGAACAGTCATTTGGCGGACCCAAAATTACCAAGGGTATGTACGCGTGGGTATTACGCGCCGTTCCGTCTTCTAACGCGTCTGGCAGACGGTGTTACGGTTGCAAAGTCTATTTCTCTCAAGGATAAGTTCGAAAACCTTGGTGCTCGGTATGTCTGTCTCCCTGGGAGCCATATACACGGTGACTGACAACCTGGTCTTAGACTCGTGCAAGACGTTGCCCAAAAAACGAACGAAGTTGCCGGTGACGGAACAACAACAGCCACGGTCCTTGCTCGTGCTATCTACTCGGAGGGTGTAAAAAATGTCGCGGCCGGCTGCAATCCCATGGACCTCCGTCGAGGTTCGCAAGCTGCCGTCGACAAGGTCGTCCAGTTCTTGTCTGCTAATGCCAAAACGATTACGACAACTGCTGAGATTGCCCAAGTTGCGACCATCTCGGCCAATGGTGATACCCACGTCGGCAACTTGATAGCCCAGGCTATGGAGAAAGTCGGAAAGGAGGGTGTCATTACGGTGAAGGAGGGACGTACCATCGACGACGAGATTGAGATCACCGAGGGCATGCGCTTCGACCGTGGATTCATCTCCCCCTACTTCATCACCGATGTCAAGACACAAAAAGTCGAATTCGAGAAGCCCCTCATCCTCCTCAGCGAAAAGAAGATATCCGTTCTCCAGGATATCCTTCCTTCCCTTGAGGCAGCTGCCCAGGCTCGACGACCTCTTGTCATCATCGCTGAGGACATTGACGGTGAAGCTCTTGCTGCCTGCATCCTCAACAAGCTCCGTGGACAACTCCAGGTTGCTGCCGTGAAAGCTCCCGGCTTCGGCGACAACCGCAAGTCTATCCTCGGCGATCTCGCTATCCTCACCGGCGGTACTGTGTTCACCGACGAGCTCGACATCAAGCTCGAGCGTGCCACTTCCGACCTCCTTGGCTCAACTGGCTCCATCACGATCACCAAGGACGACACCATCGTACTCAACGGTGAAGGTTCCAAGGACGCCATCCAAGCTCGTTGTGAACAAATCCGTGCTGTCATCGCTGATACCACCACTTCCGACTACGACCGCACTAAGTTGCAAGAACGTCTCGCCAAGCTCAGCGGTGGTGTCGCCGTCATCAAGGTTGGCGGTGCAAGCGAAGTTGAGGTTGGTGAGAAGAAGGACCGCTACGACGACGCGTTGAATGCTACCCGTGCCGCCGTTGAAGAGGGTATTCTCCCCGGTGGTGGTGTTGCTCTCCTCAAAGCCAGTTTAATGCTCGCCACCAACTCCCCAGGAAGCACATCGACGTCGTCGCCAACATCACCGAACGCTGAAGTCATCCCCACCGCCAACTTCGACCAGGAACTCGGCGTTGGCATCATCCGTCGTGCCCTTACCAACCCTGCTCGTACTATCCTCAAGAACGCTGGCGAGGAGTCCTCTGTCATCGTCGGCACTCTCCTGTCTCAGTATGGCACTGAGGACAAGTTCACTTGGGGATACGACGCTGCGAAGGGCGAATATGTTGACATGATCAAGGCCGGTATCGTCGACCCTCTGAAGGTTGTACGCACGGCATTGGTCGATGCCTCTGGTGTTGCCAGCCTTCTCACTACTAGTGAGTGCTGTGTCGTTGATGCTCCGGAAGACGACAAGCCTGCTGGTGGTATGCCAGGTATGGGTGGAATGGGAGGCATGGGCGGTATGGGCGGCTTCTAAGGTCGACTAGTTCACGGTTTAGGTCAATGTTAGCTTACATCTCATATGGTACTGGTTCGACGCCGCTTAGACGTCTGCCTCTTAGATGCATATCTTATTCGCATATTCGTCACATGTAATTTGGTATTAGTGCAAACTCCCGCAATCCCCACTCAATCATGTTTTTTTATGCTTGCATGAATCACTATTCTTATGGCAAAGTTAGAACAACGACAAGAAAGATGCAATATGTCCGAAGCATTGAAAGTCCCAGCTTATCTACTTATGTATGGTATATATAATATAAGCCACCGCACGATAGCTCTTTTCTACAATAATGATAATGTGAATACAGTGTCCAAATGTCCGCGTAACGAGCGACAGCAATCCACAAAGCGCATGCGTAGGTAGGGTACGTGAATATGCATCTGTCCCTTAAGTTATTTTCATAACGAGCGTGTATTATGGGCGAGCTAGAAGCAAATCATTAGATATAGTCAATCCTGTACTCAGTGGGACACATGCCTAATTGTTCTTTTCTATAGAACCAGAAGTAACCAAGAACGATGACCAATTGTGATGCCAATGCCAGCCAAAACAGAGGCGCTGCCATCGGACTCCCTACATCCAAATCAACGTCAGTCAAGGCTAGACTTTAGCGCACAAGAGGAAAGGAGACGAACCCTTGAGACCATCCTCGAAGTCCCATTTGGCCGCGTCAGGGAATACGCTGCCTGGACCTATTCGATTCGGAGCAGTGGCTCTTGCAACCATGACACAAATGGATCCAATGATTTGTGAGAATGCCAGAGTTGCGCAAACGTGTAACCGTGACAGTGTCTAAGAGAGCTTAGTATGTTATGTTGAAAGGACATACATCTAAACATACCTGGAGAAGAATCATGCCGAGTCCGACGCCCTGAATGGCATCCAAGACACCCAGCCAAAGCCAAAGTGATACACCAAGATATGGGCCGCCACTACCAGCCCATGGAATGTATAGGGCAAGGGAAGAGGTTCCCCAGAGCATCTAGGGATTCAGATCAATACAACAACCCTTGACAACATTTCAAGAGCCCTACCTGGCACCACCTTGGTGCGCCGAGCCCAACAGCGAATACTGGAAGTAACCACGTGTGTGTTTTGCTGAAGTGTGTAAGCACTAACATCAATGCTCCCCAGACTCCGATGAAGAAGACGATGACGAGTAATAGAATCTGCCATTTAGGTATCGGCACAGCCCAAAGGAAACTCCAATTGCGGCCGTAAGGCTATTCAGATGTTAGCGCAAGCGATAAACTTTCAGTAATGGCACGTACTCCACTCAACCAGTAGTCGCGTAAGAGTTCCGATGCCAAGAACCACAACACCAGCTTTCGCCTGAAAAGTGTCTTCAAGAAGTGCGGAACCTTTGGTGGTGTTTGTCGGTAGTATTCTACGAACTCTTGAATTAGTGAAATGTAGATATTAAGTCTTGCTGACGAACCTGGAAGCCCATAGAGCATGAGATACGCAAAGGCAAAGCTCATGATGGCCAATGGCCACACAATCAATACAATCCACCACGGCGGCAACACATCATCCTTAGTGCCGTTCAGAGTGTTGCCCCAATACCACAATGCGGTGACCCAGATTTGCTGAGAACCTTGAACGACACAGGCGCGAAGGGTCCAGACTTCCGTGGCGGCACCCTTACGATGACGATCAGCATAATGTATCGGTGCAGAGGATGACACGTACCGCTTCCTCTCCAAAGTTGAGACCGAAGAAAAGGAAGGCCGCGGCAGATGCCACGGCATAGGACCACGTTGCAACGTTCGAAAGCGCATAGTGGGCAGGTGCAAGAGCGGAAGCGACAGAGGGAAGACCAATTAAAAAGAACGCAATACCGAAAAATACCCAGGGAGCCGATAGGACATAAACCGAAGGTTTAAGACGGAAGAGAGGATACCAAACGGCTGATGCAGCTAGAAAGACACCACCCAAGACGTAAAGTTGAACATCGTCTTGCCAGTTTCGACCAGATAACAAGGTGATTTGGAAACTTGTGGCGCTTAACATCTGTAGAGGGAGCTGATGAGCACATCGGCGACTCGCAACACTCTCATTACTTACTTGGCCAAGAGCAATGACAATGGTGTAGAGTGGCCATCCCGCAACTTCTCTCGCCATGAGGATTTGCAATCTAGTCATAACGACTACATCCGGAGGATGGCTGAAAGGCGGGGTATCGAAGTCAGACGAGCTAGGAAAGCCTGGCGTATTAGGTGCTGTGGTACCATCAGTTGTGAATAACCTTCAGGATGTCCTTTGATACTTACAATCAGGGCGACCGTAGTATGATGATGCCATAGTCCCGACAACAGAATCGCGATGCGAGATAATGCTGGCTGCACTTGAAAGCTTCTCCTTGCGCACCCTTCCAAAAAATGCTTCTTCGCTCTTGACAAGGAATTTCTCGATGGACAGTTCGTGCTCAGAGTTCTTTGCGTTTAAGGCTTGTAGCTTTTGCACGAATTTAGTGGCAACACCGCCGTCTGCGTCAGTGAACTAAACCAGATTATTAGAGAGAAGACATGGGGAAGTTTGACTGGAAATTTACCGAAGCTATAGCTTTATTCAAAGGAGAGTTGGACTTTTCGTCTACGATAGATGCAATGGATTCAGAGGAATGAGCACGAGAATGTGCGCCGAAAGGTCGATTGGGCATAAGAGTGGCGTCAACGAATGGATCTGGAATGCCTTTCTGTTCACGAGCAATAGCGCGATTGGCTCTCTCCAAAAAGTCTTCGTATGCCTGCGGAGTCTCGTTGGCAGAGCTGGCCGCTCGGGAATGTGAGAAATAATCCTCGTTAGACGTATCGGTCTCAAATGAGCCTTTCCTAGATCCATTGGCGAGAAGAGGGGGAGCCATCAAGTGGTCGGCCTGAGATAGGTTATCTTGACTCCATTGCCCTGGAGAGCCCGGAGTGTTTACCCGACTCTCAGCAGTACTTTGAGCGTCCCAGTCCTGATGCGAAGGTGGCGGGTTGATAGAACTCCAGTCGTCCGAGTTGTTATTGGCAGCGAATGTATTCTGATCTTCACAATCAGACTCTCGCCAAGCGTTTGGTCCGGCGATGTTGCGACTCATGGTGATGCTTCGCTTGTGGAAGTCTTCCATTCTCTGACGCCACTCGACGACAGGGAATCGTTGGACGGCTGACCGTGCACGAAGGATGGCACGTTCCTCCTCCGTCGACTTCAGCGCCATTTTGATCGTCTTCGTAAGCTGTGACAGCATGTGGGCTGTTGCGCTCGACTCGACCGGATACCACTAGAGACAACGAGCATTAGCAAATTCAGAAGGACAAGACAAAATAATTACCCAGCCAGGCATGAGACCCAAACCACCAAGTCTACTACCGACACCGAGAGCACCTTTACGACCGAATTCAACAGCGACCAGACCGAAGGGTTCATCTCTAGAAGGAATCAAAGCAAAATCCGCGCCACTGAAAAGATACGGGGGAAGCGCTGTGAACTCTGGCTTGGAGTATACTCGTTCCGGGTACATTTCCATCAGTCTGGCGAGTTTTTCAGCAGCAAACCGACCATAAAGATCGATGACGGGCCCGACAGCGATCAGTTGGATTGACGGTCGTTTCTCCAGCCTAGATTTTGAATGATTTTAATGAACAGTCTCAGGTTGGCGCCCATTTAACTCACAATGAAGGCATAACATCAGCTATAAGATCGACACCCTTTTGTTTGGACCAGCGACCGACGAAGACGAAGAGGTCGGAGTCAGGATCCTGTTTGATGCCTGCCCATTCCTGCGCCTGACGCTTCAGCTCCGGTCGGGCCGCCTCAGCCTCAGCATCTATCTGGACATCGCGCGCTTTGATTGGTATCTCGTCCAGGGCTGCGATATCTGTAGGATCGGGATTTGGCAAGGAATCCACGTGCTTCAGGGTCCATAATGCAGGATATCTCGCCCAACTTCGCTTTCCGTACTTGTCAGAGACACCAGCAACGCCAATACTCTTCTGATGTGTGCTGATGAAGGACGCGGCAGCGTGTAGCAAGTTGAATGTGTTTCCGAATTGGACATATTTGGTGCAGTGCTCTTTGCTGATATTGAACGCCGAGCAAACCTCTTTCATTTCCTCCTTGGTTCGGAGAGGCCACAATCCCTGGAATTCGGCGTTGTGCAGGGACAGGCACACTGGGATCACTTTTGGCAGGAGGTAAATGGGAGCCAAGGCGCCATGGTAGTCGTTAATGTGATAGATATCGACCGTAGGCTGACGTTGGATGGTTGCTGCGATGGCTTGATTCCAGGTAGAATAGAAGATGGCAGAGCTGAGGTCATCCATACGAGCAGGGTAAGGGTCTGATTTAGTCTGAGCGCGGAAAACTGGGGAGTCGAGGATGACATAGGTGATGTTATCGAGGACGTGAGTTTCTACCTCGATCAGATAGGGTTCACCGAAGATGGTGACCTCGATAGGCTCTGCAGGTTCGCCAGAGGGATAATCGAGATCTTTGACTTTGGGAATGACCCAAACAAGGTCCACATCCGTCATAGCCTTGCCCATCAAACTCGACATCACACCCAAGCCACCGATTTTGACTTTCAACTTCCAGTCGATGATCTCGTATTCGAGTGTTGCGATGAGCACTTTGCGGCGCTTAGTTTTGTCCTCAGGCCATCCAATGATGTCCGTATTTTGCTTGTGGCCAAAGAACTTCTCGGAGAACGGTGTCGCGTCCTTAAGATCGGTAGTGGACTTGTTTCCGAAGGCGCCGAAAATAGGCAAGTAATTGGAGTGCTGGCTTTTAGCTTTGACACCAAATTGATTGTACTTGACTCCGTAGAATGTCCACATGAACAAGACCACAGCCAGCGTACCGGTAATAAGCGGGATGGAGAGAAGCAGCGCATACATGATGGCACCGACAGAGGCTTGACCACGAGGTTCGAGCGTCCAAGTCATAGTGGCATCGTCAACCAACAGCGACCACGCAAGATGAGGACTCGGAGGGGCAGACATGTTGAGATAGTTAGGCGCCGCAGTATTAGGGGGCAAGCGGTCCAGAATGCCGTCTCCGTCAGTGTCACCGTAGTAGTAATCGTCGTAGCCCCAGACATTTAGCTGAACATAGGTCGGCCAGCTGGCCATGATTTCCAGTTCCCACTTGCCGTCGCTGTTTTGTGTCATCTCGGCAGGAATGCCCTTGTCGAAACCCCAGTTGTTGAAGGGACCGCGAGCTAAAAGCTGAGGGACGCGTCGGTCGTGGCCAGAATACCCAACGTCAGCATGAACAACAGCGGCAGTCGAAAGCGTGGCACGGCTCCAATCTAGTGACCATGAGGTCAGCAACCACTGTCACTAAAAAGAAACAACCTTACATTGAACAACGATATGTGCACCCGACCACCAATTATCCGCATTCTGGAAGACCCCTTGATCGATGGTAGTCTTGTCTTCCCATTCTGCCCAGGTTGTCCAATTCTTCCCAAAGTTCCACGAGTACCTGAACATGTCAGCCCCAAACGCCTTGTGCTCGAATACGTATTTCCCATCGGAGAGAGAGAACGACGAGCGGTCATATTCGTTCCGAGGAAATACGACAACGTTATCGGCCAGACCTTTCCTCAACATCAGATGGTCGATAGCCTGCATGATACATGCATGAGTAATGCCCAGGCATACGAGATACGTTACTTACCCCCGTGGTTTGATTGCCACCTTGTACCGTGGGGTTGTCCAAATTGATGGTGAGGACGCCATCGGGAACGTTCTCCAACGTGGCGGTGAATGCCCATGCTGAGGACGGCAAACCGGGAATCTTGGGCCGTTCTCCTTGCATCTTGGCACATTTGATGGAGCTGTCTACTAGGCGAGGTGTGCCTCCCTTGCCAGATGACGACATATTGAACGACATGCTCTGCATTACGCTGTCACAGTTCATCTCGATACTGAACTCCAGGCTGATATCGATAGTCGTCGCGTTTGCCTGGTCCTTGGTAACCAAGATGCGATGATCGTGTCCCGGGACAAACTTGGTTAGCTGAGGGAGTGGTGCTGTCCATATGTTCTCGGGTACAAGGACTTTGAAGGCGTATGGCTCCATTGTCAAATGCGACAAACATCCCTGCCAGGGGGCTTGACTGTCATTGTGGAACGAAGTCAAGGAGTCTTCCAGCGTATACGACTCGTATGGAGCGAACAAGTTCTTGACGGTGGTGCCGGATTCGTAAGGTGAGGATATCCACAAGCTCTCTTTACAGGGGAAATCGTAATCCATCGTCTTGTTCTCGTTCGTATAGAGTAGCCAAACCTGATCTTGGAACTGGCCGCCGAGGGACTGAACGCCAGCGATCCCAGCCCTTGAGACTGACCAGAGCCCCATTTCCGTGGCCGTATGATTGGATCCCTCGCGTTCAATCAGGTAGGTCCAATTACCACGTTGGACTAGGTTAAACCCATCCTGCAATGCTCCATATACTTGTCGGAGATGATGGAACTGTGTGAAGGTGCGGCGAGCATCAGCTGTAGGGTCGAAGTGGTCAAGTGAATTCCAGTCGTCGTAACATCCGATCAAAGACTTGTCGAGCGGGAAGTTGAAGTACTGTTCGGATCCGAGGGTGTAGCAGCCGTGGCGTTGCCATGCAAGGTTACTGGTCATGGCTTGGCGCCTAGTAAAACAAAGGTGAGTGATGTGATGCTGGCCAGATGAGGTAATGCAACCTACCCATATAGATAGTTACTGGCGCCCGAGTCGTACAGGTAGAAGTTTTGCTCTTCGCCATAGTAAAGCTAAACGTAAATCAGCGATTGTATGCTGTCTGTGTATGAAGGAGACGCACTAATGGAATACCGGGCATCACCAAAGTAGTGATAAAGGTCCCCAATACGCTCTTCTGAGTGCCATTCTCCAGACTGGGCCACCGGAAAACGTCGAAGTTGCTGGTGCCGAACATGTGTCGAGGGTCGATTTGCCCAGTAGAAGGGTTGAGGAAATCGTTGTTTACGAACATCTGATTCCAAGCAGTGACGAAATTGACGTCGACATCGTATGCGACTTGAAGGTTACCATCCATGCCGAGAAAACGAGTTAATGCACGATAGATGGAGTAATGGAAAGCCACAGAGTCCAACGCGTTCTTAGGATGGGGGCGAAGGAAGAACTGATTCATATCCTGCGTAATATTCGCGGCGGCCAGGAAGCCCGGTGGTAATTGCGTTGGTGTTCGTCCACGACCGCTGGAGGTTGACACTTAGCAGACATAGCACGATAAAATGAGAGCAGTCTTACAGGTAGAGGGAACCAAATCGATCGCCACCAGTAACTTCACCTGGTATGAAGAAATTCTTCTTACCCAGCTCTGCTGCACACGCCCGGGCGCCAGACGCCCATTCCGCCAATGCATCGAGAGTAACCTGCGTTGCTTTGTCGATACGGATAGCGTCGATGTCAAGGGTCTTTATTGCCATGCACGAGAACACTTTGAGCTTGGCCATCACTTCTGGCTTCCATTCTCGTAGTCGATCCTGCACTGAAGCAAACTTCGCGAGCTGCCGTTGCCAATCCGGATGGACACCAAAAGCCTCCATGTCTCCATACTGATCAAAGTCCGAATCCAAGCATCCATTCGTTTCGATATCAACGACAGTGCCATCATCTTGCCAGAAATGTGGAAGCACGCATTGAGGGTCCCGCTGGTTCCCAATCTACAACGCGGTCAGTTTGTTGGATAGAAACAGGTCGCCAAAGGCCCTACTTCGAAATCCTGATATTCGGAGAAATTCCAAGGCGTGTACCGAGGGCTCTTCCAAACAGTCGGGTATTCATTCAAGTCGAAAGGAGTGCTGACATTCAGAAACCTGTAGAGTGATGATGAGAAGTCAGTGATGTGACACGTCAATGATAGACTATAATTACCCTTCAAACCCCAGCAGATCACCCATGGTGCCAACTGTAAAATCGGCCATAACATACATGCCACGCGCATGTATTTGATCGATGACCCTCCGCCATTCACTAATAGTGCCCCAATGAGGGTCTAGAACAGTAAAGTCCAAAGGAGAGTAACCTAAAGCGCAGCGTTGACCGTAAGATGCATGTAGGGCACGAGGTTAAAAGCTTACTATCTGCTTGCCAGGGCAAATTCAGGAAGGGAGTGCCAGAAATGAAGATGACCTTGATGCCCATGCCCTGCAAGTAATCCAAGCGCGCCTCCAAACCCCTCAAGTCTCCGCCGTATCTCAGTTGGGTTTCCCGCCAGTCGTTTTCGAACATAGTGCCGAAAAAGTCATTGTTTGATGGATCGCCGTCGGCAAATTTATCCATGAGGATTGTGTAAACAGGGAGCGACCGCCAGTTTTCTGGTGAAGGAGTGTATGTGGAATTTGGCCGTTCCGCCTTGTACTCGAGAGGCGATTGAGCATCCTTGTTGATATTTATATTGTAGTCGGCCAACTCGTCTCGGTACGGCGAGGCAAAAGCGAGGTGTGCGATGTGAGACAACGCTATGAAAGCGAATTTCCACCGCATATTGGGACCTTTTCAAGACGCTGTCCCGAACGAAGGGGAGAAGGGGAGAGAAGTGGCGGGGAAGGATGTGGTGGTTGAAGAAAAGGAGGGAAAGGAGTGTAATGAAAGCTGGGCCGATTACAAGGGCTTCGGATGCCGATATATGTAAAGCAGAGCCCGATCGGCAACAGGCAAAGCCAAACAGTCAAACGAACGGAAGCCTAATAGACAGTTGCAACGCGAAACCTTGATAACGGGGTTGCAGCTGTCGAATCCTGTAAGACTGAGTGACGGTCGGCGCACTCAGTGGGCGAAGTTAACGCGTTCCATGCCCCATTGACAAAAAAGCCAGATAATACCGCCACGAGGCACCATCAGGCTTCTGGTGTTCTTTTGAAATTGGCCCGGTAAGCGACTGACGATGTACGATAACGGCCACCGTCACCGTAACAAAAAAGTTATGCATGTTGCATGCCGACCATCTAGGGACTTTGGGAAAATATACCTGGTCTACCAAAAGGCACAAAGAGCATCATAACCCTGCCGATCCGACGGCAATAGGAATGCTATCTCAGCGGCATTTGTTGATCTAGGGACTGCTCTCACACAGCACGCCAATGTAAGCAATCATATGGGCGCAGGCGGGATGTAAGTTGATGCGGGGCCCAAGGATCGTTCAGACTTCAAATTCACCAAGAAACCTGACAGCGAGCGATACTGTGGGTGCTTGATCACCATACCGATATTTTTCCGTAACAAGAAGTCGTAATTCTCGTAAAGTTGCATTAGGCGCCTTCACTAGCGCTCAATACTTTCACGTGATGAGATGATATTCCCACGCCTTCATCACGTCGCAGCACGACGGCGGCGACGAGCAAGTCAACAACTTGACCAGCAACGCCCATCGTCTCCGACAGCAAAAGGGTTGCGCTGGATGCCTTAGCTGTCCTTCTGTCAACAAGGTACACCGCGCCAGCTCACCATTTCGGTCACATATACGCCCTTGTTCTCTCCTCAGCAGGTCCTTTTGTCTTCCCATCATCTCCTCGCTTTCCTCCACGATACTTGATCTTGAAGATACCCATTGACGACCACAATCATTTTGTAACTTTTGCAATCCAGTTCCCTCCCAACCTCATCATCATCTGTTGAGTACCTCGGCCTTCGGTTGAAACATTATGTCTGCAATGGCTATCAATGGGAACTTGCACCTTGATGGCGCTCAACCAGGATCCAAACCGTCTTCTCCTGCATCTCCCTCTTCGTCTTTTCAGAATCAACAGACAGTTCCTGCGCGTTCGTTCATCAATTTCAGCAGTTCAGCAGTTCGAGGCCAAACATCACCATTCCCTGCGACACCTACCTCGGGCCAAATGACCACACCACTCGATCCTCCTTCTGGTGTGCCATATGCAGAGTTTATAAGAACATGGTCAGACTCTCACGTCGCTCGCTGGCTCACCGATATCAAATGCGGCAACCATGCTGCTACGTTCAAAGCTAATGATATCAGAGGCGACATTCTACTTGAACTGGATCAGGTTACGTTGAAGGAGATGGGGGTATCGAGTATCGGGGACAGGTTACGTATCGTCAATGCTGTGAAGATCCTCAGACAAAAAGCTTCGACGAGAACAACTACCAATAGCCCAATGGTAGAGGTCAACCGTATGTTCATCAATGACGCTGCCGCGCAGCATCAACATGGACAAGATTCATCCCCTCCCAACAAACGCCCGGCCGGACGAAGTGGTCGACCCGCACCCCTCGTTCTCGGCAACAATCCCAACCGTAACGACCTTCCTCGCCTCGTTCGCGAACAAAATCCCCCAGACTCAGCCAGGTCGAATACTAGCAATGGCCCCCGCCCTTTGCCACATCCAAATCATTCTAACGGCGGTAATGGTACTCCGAGCGTTTCGCACTCCAACGGCCCCCGTACCAATCTACCGCCCCTCCCACCTCCTCCTCGTGGCCAGCCTCCCCTTCCCCCTCCTGGCCGACAACCACCTCGATTGGTCAACGCATCTAACGGCGGACGTAGAACTCCAACTCAAGCTGAAGCGCCTGGATTCACCAATCAGGCGCTTCCTGCCGCTCCTCAGTCTCAAGGGCAGAATCAGGGCTTGCTTACTCCGTCGTCTGCGTCTAATTGGATGGGTTATCACCTTCCGGCTGATCCACGCCCTGGAAGCTCTGGCAAATCGACACCTAGGTCTACTTCGCCCCTGCAAAATCGTCCGAATGTCAATGGACGGCCGATAGTGCAACCTGCACACGGGCGGAATGTCTCCCTTGGTAACAATTCTCCAGTCAGTTCGCCCTATAAGCTTCCCCCTAGACCTTCCACATCAAATAGCCATCCGTATGCTACTGCCTCCGCGTTGCAAGCTCCACCATCAAGTCAGCCCTACAACCTTTCGCCCATCGCAGAATCGTTTGTCTCCCAACATAGCGCAGGCACTGGGACTCCTTCTCCACCCACTGGACCTTACGCTGTTGGCCGAGGGCCTTTCAACCCCACTGCACCCTCCCACGCGAATGCGCCATCTTTGGATGATTTGCGTAGGAAGCTTGTCAAATTCTTACTACCAGCGGAAGGGCATTCATGTACTATTGATCCTTCGACTTGTGTTGGGGGCGTGGAGTTGCTCGAAAAAGTGCTGAAGAAGTTTGGAAAGTCTCGGAGCCCTGACTCAGACAGCTCAACGGAACACGTTCAAACCGACGAAGGTGGGCTCATTGTAGATGGTTGGGGTGTGTTCCTTGATTGGGGGCAGGGCGATGGACCAGGTAAATCAATTCTCTTCAGTGAGACTCCAGTGCTTACATGCTCACACAAGGTGAACCATTAACGGAGGCGGAGATATGTGCTATTTGCTATGGATCGCCCGACAGTCCTGCTCGAGAACACGGCTTAACGCTAAGGAAGGTGGTGAATAAGAGTCGCTCTCTCGGTATGGGCCAGACATCAAAGGCCACGAAACGAGCCAGCTCAATCAGCATATTGAGTGGTCTCGGCGTCCACGATCCCGAGAAGGCACTCGATCCCTCGTCTCCTACGACTCAGCCAGAACGACGCAGTCCAGTACCACAAAATCTGAAGAAGCTGCGGAACTTCTTCGGCCAGCGCCCTCCGAGCGAACTCATCACGACACATTTGACGGAGTACTTCCCCTTCACGGAGAAGAAGGTCTTGGAGCGGACTGCGAGACACAGTATGATGATGAGAAACGGGACGCTTTCTTCAAAAAGGGATAGTTCGGCTTCGTTCATTCCACCATTACCGTCCAGATTTAGCGTCAGCACACAAGGTTCTCAACGACGCATGTCTTCGTCGCCAAGAGCCTCCATCATATCGAATGTAGGCCCGCAGCGAGACTCCCTTTCTGCGTCCCCAAGGTCAGCTTTGGAAGACATCCCCCGTGTATCTCTATCGACGGAGGATGGCAACTCTATGGACATCCAACCCGAGGATGCTATCGAGCCGTCATCATCTAGATCAGGCGCCCAGCAGCCACTTTTGCCGCCGATACCTTTCCCTTCCGAGTCACTGTCAGAGTCAATGGAGAGCTTGACAGGCGGCCAGCCATCGCGGCCGGTATCCAGAGCAATGTCTATATCCTCCAGGCGTATGAGCTACATGACAGAGCTTCGAAGTAAGCGGGATCGTTCGGATACAGCCAGTATGGTGACTGTCGACGAGATTACTGCCGAAGTCGAGAGCCGCAGAGAGAGCAAGATGCCCGATACTGGTCTGGACAACGACGATTGGCTGAAAGTCGATCCAGTAGAGAGCGCTGACAGCGAGGCAGAGGAAACTACAGTTGTCGAGACAGAGGAGGATACTCTCAACGAGGACGAGGAAGAGTATGAAGACGAGCCGGGGAAACCTGTCCGCTCGCGAGGAGGTAAGCACTGTCTCTTATAGGCCTATGGTTATTGCTCATTCATCTTGATGGTATCATAGCTGTGAAATGGATCAAAGGTGCCCTCATCGGCGCTGGCTCGTTCGGGAAGGTTTACCTAGGGATGGATGCGTCAAGCGGGCTTTTGATGGCCGTCAAGCAAGTTGAGCTGCCAACCGGGTCTGCTCCCAACCAGGAACGGAAGAAGAGCATGCTGAGCGCCCTGGAACGCGAGATCGAGCTCCTGAAGGATTTGCAACACGAGAACATCGTGCAGTATCTCTGTATGTATCTCATCCGTATGACGACTTGGCGAACAAAGTCACTGACATAGCAACAGATTCCTCTGTGGACGAGGAGTTCTTGAATATCTTCCTTGAATATGTACCTGGTGGCTCCGTATCAGCTCTCCTCCGCAACTACGGCGCGTTTGAAGAGCCTCTAGTCAAGAACTTTGTGCGCCAAATCCTACAAGGCTTGAACTATTTGCACGAGAAGGACATCATCCATCGCGACATCAAGGGCGCCAACATTCTCGTAGATAACAAGGGAGGCATCAAGATATCCGACTTCGGTATCTCCAAGAAAGTTGAAGACAGTAAGTCCATTCGGAATCACCTTGTGGACGAGTCTCACGCTTCCATAGATCTCCTCACCGGCGGCAACCGTATCCATCGACCTTCTCTCCAAGGCTCTGTCTTTTGGATGGCACCCGAAGTTGTCAAGCAAACCGGGCATACTCACAAGGCCGATATTTGGAGCGTCGGTTGTCTTGTGGTTGAGATGTTGACCGGGGAACACCCGTGGGCTCAACTGAGCCAGATGCAAGCTATCTTCAAGGTTTGAATCACTCTACTTATGCTTATCTGCGTGCTTACCTGTTGACAGATCGGCTCTATGGCGAAACCTACTATCCCGTCCGACATCTCTGCTGAGGCTCAGGACTTCCTCGCTCGTACGTTCGAAATCAACCATGAAGCGCGACCATCGGCTACGGAGTTGTTGTTGCACTCGTGGATAGCTAAGAAACCACCCGTTACGAAAGCTGGCGCGGCGAGGTCCAATTCCGCCGCTGACGCATAACCTTCCCGCTGTTCGTTCGATTTTTTATTTGTGGGACTATGTGATTACTATCAACGCTGTACATAGAGACGATCTGATGGAGCATCTGTACGATATTAGATACAAGGCACTTGGTTATTCCCTTTACGCGGTCGATCCTTTTTATTCATGCTGTATGCAATTATGGTTGCCCTTTGTATATTCTTAATCAATAATTCATGTCCAAGGTTGACATCTCGCCCGATTTATAGATATAAAGCAAAAAAAGTAGCTAGGTATATGCTACTCATCGTCTCGTTTCCGTTTCGTTTTGGAGACGGCCTTTGCTGCCGGCCCCCAGTTGGCTGTGGGATTCTGTTGGTAACGGACCAGTTTAACCTTTGCAGAAGGGGTTACTGAATCTGGGTGTTTCTTGAAGTTCGCGGTAAAGCTAGGGCAACATATGAGCACAGCCAAGTATCGACAAGCAGGCCACTAACCTAGGTTCCTTTGCTAGCAGCCCTCGGGCAGGAGAGGAAGGAGATATGTTTTCCATCTTTACGGGGTGAAGCTTGACCCACGACCGGTAGATATCGTGGACGTCGTGCCTAGTGGCAGTGGTCTTTAGCGAACCTGGGACGGCGTGCGATCGTGAAATCTTATGTCCAGCATGAAGGAGCGCAGATCTGTCCCCAGATGAGAATTTGAAAGCAAAGATGAGTCATAACTCGACTTACGCAATATCTTCCAGCGGTGGGCTAATGCAGTGGAAGTAACTGGCAATTTTTGAGGGCGTGAAGAAGAACGGCGTGTCCAGCTCCTACTATAGTTGATCGATGGAGGTAAATTTACAAACGACATCCGGGACTTGCCTCCTTGGCGACTGTGAGCATCCCTTTCATTCGGGTAGCGGTTCCATAGTGCGTCGGATTTGTCTCAAGATGCTCCAGGACTTGGCCTACAAATGCAGGATCATGCAAAGGTCCAGACCACATTGGCCCAGCAAGCTGGGTCGGATGTCAACGATCGTATAGCGGAGGAGCGAGGAACTCACATGTAAGGTAGAGTCGCATTCGGGGCACTTGTCGGTGACAGGGGGACCTGCGTGGGTTTTGAACAAGTAGGTTTTGTTGCCAGATGGCTCTTGGACTTTCTCCACGACCCTTCCTAGAGGCTGCTCGTAGAACGATTGGCAGACTGAGCATATGTAATACATAGATATTTTTCTGGAAAGTAGATAAGGTCAAGCAGACATGAGAGAATAATCATAATGAAACACTGACGATGCAGCCTTTTTGACTTCCAGAGGGGCGGATTTTACCCGAACAAAAATGCGCACGTAGAAATCGATCGAAAGGGACAGTATTGGTTCGATATAACGGCCATATCTTCCTGCGGACGTCGACACAGTGTTCAAAACCAAACGTAGAGCCTGTAATTCGGGCGTTAAGGTGGTGTGCTAGGTTGAGACAAAACACTGGGACGAACGGCTTCATGGCAATATTCCGCTTTGACCGGAATACCGCCGTAGTTCGAGTAGCTAGTCCTTGCGTTAATACGCCTGGACTAGAGGAAGAAAGGAGTATGGGATACCATTTCTCTGGATAGTTTGTGGTAGCCAACACAGCCAGATCCGTGCAAGTGATACAGAGCAAACCTAAAAAGCAAGTACGTCTTACCATGGCTTTATTCCAGGCGTCTCTACTTACCATTGTCGTTTACGCATTGAATGGCTGCATCGATAAACGGAGCCGCAGTACCATACGGATCCAAGTCGACGGCATCAACTTTTGCATTCTCGGTTCGATGGTTGTACATCAACGCACTGTTTTAGTCCATCCATAACTAGCTCCGTTGCAATAGATGCAACACTTACCATGCGTCTCCTTCATTGATCTGAACCTTGGGTTTCTTGGGTGTAGACTCGTCCGGGTGGGTAGGAGCGCCAAGTCCATTCAAATCAACATTCCGCTTTATGGCCTCAACGGCAGAGGGGGATAAATCGTTAGCAATAACGTATCTGTAAAACATGCAGCAAAATAAATTTCGGCGAGTAGACGAGCATACTTGAGCAGGGGTATCTCTTTGGCATATCGAATAGAACGAAGACCCGTGGCAGAAAGCGCCTCCAGCAAAGTGAATTTATAAGGGTGGTATTTTGTCTATCATGGAAGATAATGTCAACAAGTCACATTGTAGACCAAGAATCTGTGCTACCTCTTTATGTACTGATTCCTGAGGCTCTGTAATGTCCTTGGCCTCGTCTGTGGTGGACTCAGTTGGCATGGAAGATATTGCTTCAGTTACATCTTCAGTTCCTTGATCCTGAGCAATCAATATCTTGCTCGAGACGCGTAGATTCAATTACCGAGCGACATACTTCGCGCCTTCTTGGCCGGGGCTTTGGATTTCTTCTCCTGAGCGGCCTGCCATCTGTTTTGCTTAAACTTGTCGAGCTCCTCGCTCCAAACCCGTATGCAAGCGATACTCAAGTCACGATTAAATTCCTGAACAGGGTTCAAGAAAGCTTCATTGTTGTCGGGGAGCAAGATACGGGTAGTATTTTCGGTGTGAAGCTTGAAGCCTGCCGGCACTTCTGCGGGTGTCTCTGTCGCCATTCTGCACGGCGCCGAATGCAAGCAGCAAAAGGAAATTTGCTCGTTGAGGCGCAGGCGGAGGCGCGGCCGCGACACCGCTAATAAAGAAATGATCGACGTCGTGGATGAAGGGAATAAGCGCCCACAAAACCACCCAATCACGAACTTCAAGTTATACCAAGTACTGGCAGCCCAACTCGCTCACTGCTGCACTACGACCTATGTCACGAAATGCCTCATATACACGCCTCAAATCTCCCGTAGATGATGAAGAAGAAGTTTACTCACCTCCACTACTACCACGCCAGTCACGCGATTCAGAAGATTCTCTCCGTGCTCTCGAAATCTCTGAGGGTCCATTGACCTCGACGTCTCCGAGGCAACGGTGAGCATTGAAGGTGTCTTCTGTGGACGCGACTCACATACTTTTGACGCAGGGGGCGTTCTTATTCTATATCGGGGTTCGACTTCCAGCAAGACCTACTACCGCTTACATCCAGTCTGAGTGATCCGGAAGCTGTTATACATGCAGAGGCAGGCGAAAAGAACCTCGGACTAATAAACGGTGCGCTTGGAAGTGATACCGCTGTTTTATGCCCTGACTTTAGAACCACTTGGTGAAGGAATTGCGCTTGTCGTTGGCCTACAAGTACGCGTTGTTCGGTTTACTACGGCTGACTATATTTCTCATTGATATATTTACAAGTAGATTGGCTCTGGCATCTTGTAAGAACTCAAGACCGGAGCGGAACATATCTCACCCCCCTTCCTTAGTTCATCGCCTGGTGTTGTTGTCGCGAACACACATAGCGTCGGTGCCAGTCTGACTGTGTGGCTAGTTTCTGGTCTGCTTGCCTGGACCGGTGCTAGCAGTTTCGCCGAACTAGGTTCTGCCATCCCTTTGAACGGCGGAGCACAGGCCTACCTTGCATATGCGTATGGCCCTCTGATTTCATATTTATTCGCTTGGACAGCTATCATAGCCCTCAAACCTGGTGAGCTACCCGTTCTTCCCCAAAACACTGGCTAAACCTGCGCAGGAGGGAACGCTGTGATCAGCCTTATTTTCGCAGAATATTTGAATCGTATATTCTGGCATACCACTCGCGATGATGTATCACCAGACGACCTCCCTCAATGGGCCATCAAGCTGACCGCGATAGGCGCCGTCCTTTTCGTGACATTGCTATGCATCGCTGCACGTAATTTGGGTTCTCGAGCAGCCGTCATCTTCACTAGTGTCAAAGTAAGCCGAAGGTAGAGGTTATACTTGTAGTACCTGATCTTTCGTAGGTTTTGGCGCTTGTCTCCGTCACCATTCTCGGCATCGTCCAACTAGCACGCGGGCGTGCATCGACATCACTCACTACACCCTTATTTGAAGGCTCAAGTCGGAGCCCTTCAGCCTACTCCCTAGCCCTCTATTCTGGCTTGTGGGCCTTCGATGGCTGGGACCAAGCTAATTATGTCGGCGGAGAGCTCACGAATCCCGAGAAGAATATACCACGCGCCATCCATTCCAGCATGGCCATTGTGACAGTAAGCCGTATGAGCACACCAGGATGAGGACTAGTAGCTTATTTCCCTTATCTAGGTACTCTTTTTGCTGGCCAATGTATCATATTTTGTCGTCCTTGACAAGGTATGGTGTATCGTACTAGCTAACGTTTGTCTCTCATCGCTCTCCTAGGCGACCGTTGGTTTGAGTAATACGGTGGCGATGGACTTCGGACGAAAGTTGTTTGGCCCCGTTGGGGGTTTCGTGTTTGCATTCATGGTCGCTTTCTCATGCTTTGGGGCTCTAAATGGTACTCAGCTCGTCTCAAAGCAGATCATGATACTCACCTTTTTTCAGGATCTTTCTTCACGACATCACGCCTTATCTACGCTGCTGGGAGGGAGCATTTTCTTCCTGAAGTATTCGGTCGTCTGCACAAAAGCCGCGGAACACCCCTCAACGCGTCCCTTCTGCAAGCTGCAATCACCATAACGTTCATCCTGATTGGTGGGGGTTTCAGATCACTGATCAACTTCTCCGTCGTGGCTTCGTGGGGCTTTTACTTTCTCACTGTGAGCACACTACCAACCCTTCGGTTACCGGGATGCTTATGAGCATCGCTTTCAGGTACTAGGGCTTGTGATCCTACGCGTAAAGGAACCGAATCTTGAGAGGTGTGTCTTCGAATGACGTCGATGCTCAGGATAAGACTCAATTATGTTGCACTCAGGCCGTACAAGACTTTTATTATCACTCCTCTAACATTCTGCGGCGTTCGTGCACAGGTTTCTCTACCAGTCCTTTGGTTTATTGACCATTGAATCGTTCAGGTCGCGCTGTTTTTGTTATGCATGCCCATCATTGCGGCGCCCCTTGAGGCTATGGCGGTATTAGGTTTGCATTCCTTCCCAGCCTCAAATACCTGGTGCTGAGAGTCAACGGGGTAGGGTTCGTGGCTGCTGGCATTCCCGTCTACTACATTACCCATCGTAAGAGTGAAGAATTGCCTAGACCTTTAGGTATGAAGTGGTCCGTTCCCCTTGTCATCAAATCGTATCTCATTCGACCAACAGCATGGTTCGTATCGTGGATACAACGGATCCGGGGGCAGCCAGCGGCTGGTGCCGGCTGGCAAGCAGTCGCTACAGACGAAACTATGGAAATGTCAGAACAACGGACGTCTTGACATAGCAGTTTCACATTATTAGCTTTAGACAACTGTATATAATACTGACTAATGGCTTGGTGCTGATTGTTACCAAAATGCTTACGGAGCTGGTTCGGGCAACAGGATCAACGTCGGGAACTGACGCTGCTGCGTTGCCTAATCTGTCCCCAACAGTCCAGATTCCGTAATCAGATGGCGCGATGGGCTCTCCTTTATAAGCTACTGATTCAAGTCATGGACAGCATTCCTCCGTTCCCCACATCCTCAGACACTTTGTGCGTGTCTTCGTTGTGGCGTTCGAGGAGCTCCGTTGACGATTTGCTCTAGGCCTTCTCGATAACAAACGGGCATCAATCTCCATGGTGCGTGTATCCCGTTAACAAACGCTTGCGGACGCCCTGCTCACATCTGTCCAGTCCGATCACACGTACAAGTTCGATGTCAAGGTCCTTGTTTTCTGTGGCGTGCAATGCGGTTTGCCCTGATGATTTATAGATGACCTGCTCAGGATGTTCGGGAGCAGTTGAGCGAGTACTCAAGAAGACAGACGGTGAGTCAAGCCCTACTGCTTTGAAATATGATTTGTAACCTGTTGCAGGCGTGTCCAGCTACGACATAAGCCTCGAGAAGCAAGAAGTTCTCGTCAAAGGAAGCATCCCGTACGACGATCTCCTGGAGAAAATTAAGAAGACGGGCAAAGAGGTGAGTCGATCAGCTACAATCAGTGCCTACAGTGACTGAATGAGCCCATAGGTCCGTTCTGGCACAACCATTGAGTAAATTAAAGCACTGCCTTATATCTATGCTGTGAATATGTATGCCCCCAGGAATTTATTATCTACTATGGAGTACCTTTGTCTGGAAAGAGCCTTCTGCGCCGCCCTGGTTCCGTTGTTTGGGCCGACGAGGATCAGGGGTGCGGTGATCGGAGATCAAAATACTTCCTCGCGCACGAATACTAATTCAATCATGGTCTGCTCACTGAGCTGAGACTCTTCAACCAGCCACGCTCAAAGACGAGTCACGACAGCCGCTCTCTGGATTCGCTTGCAAACCTTGATTTCCCTCGTTAGCGGTATCAAATTTGATGCAGGTGTACTACATATAAAAGGCCCACACCCCGAATCCGATCCATGGACAAGCCATGTCGACGCCGATACCAAATTCGACACCAACAGCGACCGTGATACCAAACCCGAATCCGACAACGCCCAATTATCCCGACGACATTCAATGGATCACAGCGTATCTAGTCATACATATGCTGAGCCCGGGCTCCTTCTGGTATGCCTACCTCCTGTGGTTCGTTGTGGCAGCCATCTTCCTTCTGTACATATTTCTGCGCTGGACAGGTTCAGGAGGGTATCTGAGTGCGCGATGGAATAAATGGGCCCTCCGAAAACGAACTTGGCGAGGTCAGCATGCTCTAGCTATCGCAAAGAAGAGGGGAACTCGTCCCCAGCCGACATCACTCCCCTCCAACGGTCAAATATTCTGCATGATCGTCCTCTTCGTCGCCGTCCTTCTGTTATGCTTTGTTGGCCCAGATTACATAGGCCGCAGCCATTCCTCCATTTTTGCCCGAAGGGACGGACGAAGACCCGCTTACAGTATCTCCGACTTCATTCACTTACAACCTCAATACCAAATCAACAAGGCTTGGTGGACGTCAGGTAACAGAACGGGTGTACTCGCATTCGCGCTTCTACCCCTCTGCGTACTGTTCGCTTTGAAGGCGCCCCCATTCGCCCTTTTCGCGATCCCTTTTACCACCCAGTTCTATTTTGATAAGTTGTCCTGGCTACATCGGTGGTCAGGAAGGTTGATATGGATGGTATCTGCCCTGCACGTCCTGTTGTGGAGCGTGCAGCTGAGCCTGGACCGACGAGAAGGAACTGGTGTAGCACCATACGTCTACATTTGGCGATACCCCAAGTTTATCTACGGATGGACGGTTTGTTATTTATTTTCAACCACAAATCTTCCACGGCGTGCACTTACACCCCATCTTCTAGGCATTTATGACAATGACCGCACTCATTGGACTTTCCACTTCGTCTCTGAGGAAGCAGTATTACCAAGTGTTCTACGCCTGCCATATACTGCTCGTCCCTCTCACCATAATCATGGCCGCTCTACATCACCCTCCTGTTTGGTGGTGGTGCTGGGGTGCTTTGAGTCTTTGGGTAGGGGAGCGTATATGGAGAGCAACTTGGTGGCTTTACAACAACGGTTTTCTGGGGTCATCATTAGGCCGCACTTCCAATCGCACGAGACTAGACGCCTCTTATCCAGAAGCGCACTACGGAGGGGGCAAGCGCCACATCTACCCTCCGTTACGGTCGTCGTATGGAATGGTTGCCACCGAGGATTCGCCGTTCCTCAGCTTAGAAGGCGTGCACTCATACACACCTCCACCAGGCTTTTCCTATGCTGAACTCCTCTCTGGATCGACCGTTCGGCTAACATTTCTACCTCCTGGGCCCCTCTCCTGGGCCCCTGGACAACACTTCCTTCTCACCATTCCATCGATTTCACGGCTCGATACTCACCCTTTTACTGCTGCATCTATCTGTGACGAACAGGCAAGCACTGCGGCTGGACGTGCGTTGGTATTCTACATTCGTGCCAAAGAGGGATGGACAAAGGACCTTTGGAACCACGTTTTCGCCATGTTAAGCCATGGCGAAACCCACGTAGCAAACGAAAAAGTGCCATTCTCGGAGCAAGTCCCGAGCAACGGCGTCTTGCTGAGAACACTTGTTGACGGCCCTTTCGGGAGCTCAATACGTACGCAATGGAGACAATATTCGACGGTCTTAGTAGTTGTTGGTGGATCGGGTGTGAGCTTTGGCGTGTCTGTTCTTCAGTTCTTGGCTCTATGCCTTGCTGGACGAGACGGCAAGTATTTGGGAGGCCATTCTGGGGGCTGGGGTTCGAAGGACTTCAAGGTGAGGCGCGTACGGTTTGTCTGGATCATCAGAGAATACTGTAAGTTATATTCTATCCATTTTCTGTCCAATTTTCTGAAAGCCATGCCATGAAACAGCCCACGTTCAATGGTGTGCCTCTATTCTGCAGCACTGTATGACAATGATGCCGGCGCCGAGTCTCGATGTAGACATCTTCGTCACCAACCCGACAACGTCGCTGCCAAAGGAGGTACCTACTACTGGTGATATCGAGTTACCAAATATCGTTTTTGAAGCCGCATCTGAGGGCGGTCATCATCCAGACGAAACGGGGCGCAAGAGGAGGGATTCAGTGGGTTCGGTGGACAGTGACTATCATCAGGACGATTACATCGACCCAAATCCTGATATCACCACATACGGCGACGAAGGGAGCACAGAGTCGGGGAATACGGTTTTATGCGAGATCTACACACTTTACCTGACTAACTTCGAGGGCGACCAAGATATACGGCTGCCAGGCGAAGCCGCTCTAAACAAGAGCATTCGAAAGAGCGGGAAAATGCGTAGAGCGAAGTCACGGATGGCGAAGAAGGAAGGGGTTGGTGAACTTGTCAAACCCATGCCTTCGACCTCTAAGGGTGCAATCACGCAGTTCCAGGCCTCATCTCCCGACGGACTTCTGTCGCCCACTTGGAGGACCACGAACCAGACAGCGGAGAGTCTGAAGGACACTGCATATCGGCCACTTTCGTCGAGGCCCACGTCTCCTCGTCATTCTCCCGATCCTCATCTTCAGCAACCATCGCCCTCGCCGTCCAACGTGTTTGATGGGGATTCAGAGGCGCCGCCTGGAGCCCTTCAAATCCTGGTTGACGCTCGAGAGATGCACGATATATCAGTCGTGTCCGAACACGCTAGGTTGGGCAAGCCGAAGCTGGATCGTATACTTGCCGACGAAGTTCGGATGGCTCGAGGACCTGTCATCGTAGCCACTTGCGGCCCGGCTTCACTGAATGCCATGGTCCGGAAGGAAATCGCGAAACAAATAGATCCCGCTAAAATCAGGGGAGGGGATATGAGCGGATTCATCGATCTTGTTTCTGAGGAATTTGATTTTTGATTTTACGGACAGTTATTCTTCGACTAGGATCTTGCGCTTGGACTACGATAGAAAACGATGAGCGCGGACTTACGACATGTTGGACGTATCATAGATCTGTATTTTGTATCTTTCTGGATGGACTGGCGATATTATTTTTTATATTTGTTGGACGGCATGATCTCGGATAGCTTGCGCTACGATGGAATGGATGTCCTTGCACTTCTCGTCGCAAATTCCCATACCCTTTAAAGGAATTCAGTGTGAGCTCGCATTCAAGAATTTGCAACAGTCTTATTACCTCTAAAACTTGGCTGGGAGAAAGCTTCCCGTTTTGCCATATACTAGTCATGGTATTGACAGCGGGTAGAGTAGATACCACCATGGTTCCGTTAGACGACTGAACTTCCTCTTCGGTTGGATCTAGCCATATCTCGTCTCCAACCACGGCCTACGAGGACGATGAGTAACAGGTGTTTCCAGTGGGTGACATGGACATACCGCAGAGCACGACACAACCAAACCGAATAAATCTATGCCAGCGTCTGCAAGTGCCGTGCTAGCGGCTACAGAGCCTGACGCGATACATCCCTCGATGCCGTCCGCCTCGATTATGTTGACAAACACATCGACCGTGGATTTTGGCAAGAGTTCGAGCCGTACGGAAGATACGAGGGCCTGGTGTATCGCTACGGCTACGGACCTGTCTTCCGCATCCTATGACTGATAAATGAGGAACATGTCATTGATCTTCGCGCAATGACTTACCCTAAGAGGCTGCTTCCGACGACCGCATGAGAACGGAGCAAATTTTACCTCGACATTCAGCCGACCGTGCTCGCTGTACGCGGTATTTTTGGACTGACGAGGCCCGTAACTTCGACGCGTGTAAGCGAAGCCTGAGCACACCAAACATCACGAGGGAATAAACGAACACTGCACAGGCAATCTTTGTCTTCTCGGTTTCAATATATGCAGAACCGTTGGACTGGTTTATCAGTCCTGGCTGCAAGACTTGTAGGTCGTGTATGAGAATCGTGATGCATCAATTGGAGATAAAAGTCGCACAGATTGGTCTTATGTCTTTCGGAGATCTTCCCTTTCGCGGTAGCTTGTTGGAGGGTTGTACATCGTCGTCGCTGTCTGAATCGTAAAAAATTGGAGGAAAGGATTCCTCTGGGCCATTGATTCGTCTTCGGTCGAAGCCAGACTGCATCACAACAGGTATACAAGGAGATTTCAAACTCCGGTATACGTTCAGCTACCG
The DNA here is from genome assembly GCA_017499575.1 of Sanguinoderma rugosum. Lineage (NCBI taxonomy): Eukaryota > Fungi > Basidiomycota > Agaricomycetes > Polyporales > Polyporaceae > Sanguinoderma > Sanguinoderma rugosum. The sequence goes on along the minus strand of VTPW01000001.1, from coordinate 2,625,454 downwards.
CCAATGAAGGTTTCCTTTTCCCTCAACAAATCCAAGCCGGCCCCAAAAGCAGATCCACCGTCACTCAAGCGGTCGGCCGTATTTGCCTCGCTCGACGACGATGAGCCCGTCGACGCTGCGCCCACCGCATCCTCGTCGAATCCTAATGTTGCGCCGAACAAGCAGCTAATGGCGTTCGGCGCCGGGTCGTCCAAGGCCGCCAGGAAGCGCATAGAAACCGAGAAGAAAGTGGACGCTACTGTATATGAATACGATGAGATCTGGGACAAGATGCAGGAGGCGAAGCAGAAACAGAAAGAGGCCAAAGAAATAGATGCCAAGACTCGGAAAGTATGTCCTGCGTTCAGCTATTTTGTCCGCTTAAAATTCACCTCAGAAATTGTATAGCCCAAATACATCGACGGTCTACTAAACGCCGCTGCCACAAGGAAACTCGACCACCTGCGCGCCGAAGAAAAGCTGATGCAGCGTGAACGTGAGGCCGAAGGCGATGAGTTCAATGACAAGGAAGCGTTCGTTACACAAGCCTATAAGGATCAGATGGCTGAAGTACGTAAGGCCGAAGAGGAGGAGAAGCTCAGAGAAGGTATGATATACCGAGTCTACTCCGTCGAGCATTCGTTGAGTGATTGTTGTAGCCATGCAGAAAAAGAAGGGAGGCGCTTCGACCGGAATGGCTCACTTCTATCGCAAACTATTGGAGGAATCCGAACAGAACCACGAAGCCACGGTTGCAGCAACACAAAAGCCCGTCATTGGTCCACAGGCTCCGCCACCGAATCTCACAATCACGAAGCCGCCCGATTTTACGCCGAAGTCAGATGTGGAGCTCGCGCGCGTGGCTCGAGAACAGGGTAAAGACGTCGAGCTAAATGATGACAATCAAATCGTAGACAAGCGTGAACTCCTCAGCGCCGGACTTAACTTGGCTTTGCCCAATACTCGGCGATTAGGTGCCCGGACGCAGTCATCTGAGAAGGCGGATGGCACCGAACAGGTGGAGGTGCATCGAGCCGTCGGAACTGCAGCCAGCAGGAAAGAGATCAACCAGAGGCGGGCACGCGAGATACAGGTTCAAATGGAGGCAGAGCAGGAACGCTTAGCAAGGGAGAAGCAAAGGGCGGAAGAGGAAGCGACTAAGAGAATAGTAGCGCGTCGGAACGACGAGAAAGACGTCCAGAGCGCGCGCGAACGTTACCTTCAGCGGAAAAGGCAAAGGTTGGAAGAACCACCTCATGACCCCGACGCCTAGCGGCCTGTTACACAATCATATTCTATTGTAATCATTAGCAGCTACTGTAAATAACACAAGCAGTTATATCTGATGCGGTGCGAAGTAATATAGCTATATGGGGGGTGAACATAGAGCATAGTGGAATGTCCAGCGTCGTTAGCGTTGAGCAGGACAAGATGACTGCAGTTGGGCTGGATCGAGTGACCGTACGATGCTGTCGAACATACGAAGCACTTTCTCCATCGAAGGACGCGTATCTGGTTTCTCGCATAGCATAGGTTCAACCAGCTCCATGATCTGAGAAACGAAAAACCCTGTCAACTAGAGAGCATGCTTAATCTCGTCGATAACGGCTGGTTCACGAAGAACATACCTTGCACGCACGCAGTATCAATACGCCCATGGCCCAGACATCTATCTTGTACGGATCCGAAGGCTCACCACGCTCCACCTCAGGAGGTATCTCGGTCCCGCGATACCCTTGCACCCGAGGATTTGGGTCACCGTTGAATCGACGGCTCAACTCAAAGTCAATGTACGCGTAATGTCCGTTGTAGTCAGTGAGGAGATTTCGAATGGAGATATCAAGGTGTGCAATGCGGTGCTTGTGCATGAACACAGCATGCTACCGAGGAATGGTTAGTGGCGTAAGACTATCAGAAGACTAGCAGCCTACTTCGATGCATTGCCGCAGGGCAGCCAAGAATAGCCGCAAGCAGCAGGGCGTTACAGAAATCAGTTGAGACGACCACTGCTCCATCACCAAGAATGCTAGGTTATCGTCGCGAACTTCGATAAGGTCGAGAACGGCTAATCCAAGTCATGATCGGCAACGTGTCATGGAAAGCCATAATTAGGTATGCGGGTACTCACGGATGCAGTGGTTCATGGGATCCTTTCTACGCGGCGGGGTTGAGAGGTAACGTATTATGTCCAACTCCCGACTATCCACATGAACTGCCTTAACCATGACCTTCAGCCCGTCACAGGTCCGATATCCTCGAAACAGGTTATCGGGCTATTCGAAACAATCACTTCAACACAAGCGTACCATGAGCAGTAGATGATCATACAAGTCCTGGGTCTGGGCAGAGCGCGTCTTCGTCCATCCGTGTGTGAATTTGCATGTGGCCTGGCGCCGCGGGCATTTGGTAATCCGGAAAGCGTTCGTAGAATGACTTCACGTCGCGAAATGTCTCCAAGTGGAACCCCTTGCTTTCTAGCAGACGTCTATATCGGTGCCAGCATGGACGGACGCGTCTATTCACCTCGTCTTCGTCGATAGATGATTTCGTGGATGGTGGGGAGGAAGCATAATCAGAAAGGTCCGTTTCCATTGAGATAGACGGGAAAGCAGGTATGGGGTGTAGTAAGGGTGTAAGAGTAGGAAAGCTGAAACGCCGGTATAAATCAGTATACGAGAGGGGAACAGGGCTCCTTTTGGGGTTCGTGGCTTGAGGGATGTGATTTGGACTCGCAGTTCCTCAAGGTCCGCCTGGCTGGTAATTAAGCATATGCGTGAAAACCTCCATATAAGGCGATCCGAGGCCCTGGGGATCAAAGAGCTAGCGAATGTAGGGAAGTATGGGACGTCCACAGGCGAAACTCCTGGTTTCCGACGATCGCACAAAGGAGAATAAAGCAGACAGGGCGTTCGGGGACCAAGAACCGGCCAACTGTAACGGACTGTAACAGCACAGAAAGAATTTCCCTAATCAAGCAAGACGGTGAGTCGACCGAGAAAGAAGGGGATGGTGTTTCTCAGGCCGCAACGTACCATTGATCTTGTCGCCCCCTTGATCTTGGATATGCAAGCAGAACGGCAGATATATGGACAGTTGAAGTAAAAATGTTAATGGCAAGACCATGCCACACGGGTGAGCAGCCCTCCGCGAAAGGCACCATGCAAATAACGTGGTGTTGTTATAGCCTATTACCTGTGCCGCAATCAATGTCTACATGCCCATGAATGATAGGTGTAGTACTACCTACCTTTTGGGGAAACTGAGGAGAGATGTGTTAGCACGTGTAATCAGCTCCGTGAGTCGTGCGAAGTTCAACCCCATAGATGAGCAAGTCCTAAATCCACTTCCAAGATCGATGTTCTGGAATTATAGTAGACGTGTCCGTTGGCTTTCCATACTGGCTCAACAAGCAACTTGAGGTCATTAGCCAAGAGGAGGGCCGAACAGTCATAAGCGATCTGACATTTCAACGCGTGAACCTTCTGCCAACCAAGGACCCCAGCTGGGTAGAAAGTTAGAATGCCCATGGCCGACGCGGCTATCGAGAGGAAACGATTACCGCAAATAGCCACGTCAACTACGGTTAACGCCACAGGCAGGCAAAGGGACAAAAAAATTGGTTTTTACGATGCAGCCTATGTGCGGGTCGAGCCTTGGTCTTGATTGCTGCGTAATTGATGATTGACTGAACACGCGTCAATAGCATCTATTTTCGGGGTTTGAGGGTGCCACGTACTGAGAACACTAAGAACACCTCGTTCCGGCGAAGTATCAAAATGCTGATGAATTTGTAGAACGGTCAGAATATAGCCCACATCAGTGTGACCACAGCCGGCGCCTTCCAATGGACGATAGTTGATGTGGGGTGATCAATAATGATGTCCAGTGAGGAGGGCAATCATGCCGAAGCGCCTTGTAAAACCAAGAAATTGGATAAGCGAATCTATTCGCGGAGAAATCAACTGGATAAGCGGTCTACAACGATAGGTTGCACCGCATGAAACGTCGACCAGTGCATTGGGAATGGTAAACGTGACCTAAGGCTACCCTTCCATATCGTCACCTTTTTTCCTGGCCATTTCGAGGTTTTGTGCACTATCCATCATCAACTTGATCGATTGCCACTCCATGTCAATAACCTTGCGCGAGTCGAGGTATTCGCAAATTGCATCGGCATCCGTCAAGTCGTCGGGGGGTTGCGTTGCACCAGCGAAGGCAATACGTACAAAGTTGCGTTTGGAGCTTCCGGCACGAGACCGTTCATGCAGCTCATCTATCTCGCGACGAATCGCACCAAACAGGGTATACTGTGGGGATTCGTTCAGCATAAACCGCGGCATGAAGGCGTGATACATACCTCCCAATGGGTAAATTGATGAAATACTCTTGTGCGCCTCGCGCAGAAGCGACCCAGATGGAACTGGAGAGGTGATTCATCTTCGTCCGAAGAATCACCCGTCGTAGGCTGGCCACATCGTAATAAGCAGATGAAGTCCGATTGACATAGTAAACGGACCTCAAACCCGACAGGATCATATGGATGTCCACTAAGCCGTCCAATCAATGTCGAAAGCCTACCCCCTAGGTGACAAGCATCACACTGAGGTAATGCGAACTGCAGGTCATCCAATCCAAACTCTGGAAAAGTAGAAAGTGCTGTTTTGAAGTCGGCGCGCCAAACAGAAGAGGCGACAAGAGAGTCTCTGAGGCCCGAAAGCTTCCTTCGGACAATCTGCAGGGGTACCGAGAAATATTGCTGTGCTTTCAAGGCGATGAGAAGAAGCAAGGGAAGATATCATCACACCTACTTTTCATCTGCCGTGACATGAATTCATGTCGATCTTGAGGTGGCTGGATAGCAATGTGCACAAAAAACTGAAATATTATCTTGAACTGATGAGCCAGATCTTCATGTGTAGACATGCTGAATTCGACGGGCAGCTCAGTGAAGCCTGCGCCATCATCGTCTACGATGAAATTATCATCTTCCTGCTCTTCATCTTCACCTCCCTCTGATTCATCGTCAAAGTCCTCGCGGCCGTCGGGCTTAGCACCGTCGAAGGGGACGACCCCGCGTGTTGTCGCTTCCTCCTCTGATGCTTCCTCCTCTGACGAATCCGAGACCATGCGCCCTTGCTTTCGTCCTATTTAAATGATAGTGTCACATAACAACAAAACTCAATGTTCAACGTACGCTTCAATTTTTCAAGGTTCTTCTGGAATAATGATGTCTTCCCCCTCTGCCGTAGGCGCGAGTCAAGGATTCCTGTAGATTAGCTCTTATCAAATGAAACTGACGTTTGGGTCGAAATATCGCACGTTCTTCCTCTACTTCACCGGCCAGATCTTCGTCACTAGTAGCAGGGCTTATAGGTTTCTTGCGTAACTTGCGCTTCCTGGGACGGGCGTCGTCGTCGTCGTCGGAATCAGCCACGACATTCTGCTTGCTCCTTTTCGATTTACGTATGGGAATCACCTCATCTTCTGAGTCAGTAATCTGAATATGGCTTGTAGGTGAGCTAAGTGGAGGCATGGCCTGATCGTCATCGCTGTTGACGACCTTTCGTCGTTTGAAGGAACGCCTTGGGGACGTGACTTCAAGGTCATCGACGACGTCGTCTGTAGTCACAGCACTGGCTTTGCGCTCGAAATGAATGTCGCCGAGACCTTCATCGGATTTCTCGCCCGGTTCCGGTTCCGAGGAGCTGGCATCGTGTTTGGCCCGGGATTTCTTAGTTCGCGTCGCACCTTTGAATATCTCGTCGAGGGTCACCTGAGACAGTTTCTGTTTCTTCGGCGCGTTGGATTTCCTTGGTTTTGGCATGACTGTGCTTGGATGAAGGTCAACCGCGCGTGTGCCAGTTGGGCGCGCGAAGCCATAATTGATGGACGCGTTCCTTACGTAAGGAACCCATAGGGGTCACGACCAACTGCGACCGCCACTTTGGTCCTTCCACACGTCCATGAATCCTCCAGAGCAACCTAGCAATGAACCCCATACTCCTATGCGACTCAACATACAAGATGGGCCACGATTATCTGTGGAACTGTCTTCGCCGACTTCACCTGGGCTTCGCCGGTCCAGTTTCACCAACCACATCAAGCCGACACCTCGTTCTCGTGCCCCGCAGGACGTGAGGGATCGTAGTAGGATTGGGTATCAAAATATGATCATGCAGTCGTTTCAAGAGCTACAAGCACGCCTCATGCCCCTGCCCATCTTCGAGTCTTTAAAGATCCAGGTGGATGAAACGAACGAGAACGTTTTTGGGGCTATTGTAGAATCGGTGAAGGGGGTCGTCAAACTGAAGGAAGGTCTGGACAGCTCTCAGAAAGCTCGAGCTTTTGACGAGGAGCAGGACGATGCTACTGACGGCGGCGAACATGGTTTCGATACGAAACAGACGCACCATCTATTGTCGAATCTATGGACAATAATCAAACAGTCAGACGATTCAGGTGCCTATGTGTTTGATGACGGGTAAGTCCCACCCTTGTTTAGTGTATAGGAATCCAAGCGTACCAGTGCTTTCTAGCCCCCAATCTCAAGACCGTTCGTCAATAGACCAGAAGTTTGCCTCGTCGTTTCGACGCTCTCGCCATAGTCTGTCACCCTCTGGCCGCCGCTCACGCTCCCCCTCCCCGGCATTTGCCTCTAATTCTGCTCAAGGGTCGGAGCTCCTGACTGAATGTATATCCATGCTGTCTTCAATTATACTAGAAGACTGCCGCTTCAAATACCGTCCCATCAGCCTTACCCATCCACCCAACGCCTTGCAAGCTTTAGTTCTTCTCATAACCAGGTTTTTGGTCTTCAAGCATCGACACGATCCTAAAACCGTGTACCTACTGTTAGTCGCGCTAACGCCAGCTTTCAGTACTTTCGGAAAGGAAATGCACCTCAGACTACTGTCGTTCTTCGAGGAAGTGGTAGTTATTATTCTGGAAATCATGGATCAATCGGTAGATGCGAAAGAACAGAAGAAGGCAGATGGTAAGCTCTCGCTTTCGTGTTGTCCCTTGTTCATTAATAGGCTCAATATCGTGCCTTGCAAAAGCCAATATTGTCGTTACAGGCGACCAGCATCCATCCGTTTCCATTCAAGTAGAGTCGTTCGACGGAGACGATGCCAAGCCTGCGATGAGATGGACACCGTGGGGAAGTCAGTCATCCCGGCCATACACTGTCCTGTCTACAAATGCACCGTCACATCAGCTCTCGGTTTATTACTCCTCGTCAGCCTTGGTCAATCTTTTCACATCAATCATTAGCACAATTGGTACTAGCCAAGACTCTGAGACCCGACCGGAGGTTTTGCATCGACTTCATCATATCGTCGACCTGGTTTGCCGGATGAAACATGACCTCTACACGGACCTACTTGAGGTGGTTGCCAGCCAGCCCAGTAGGGCCAGATATGCTGCCGTCAGTTTCTTGACCACATTGTGGCCCACGGCTGTTGGCCATTCGTCCCTTAGCTGCCCGTTTCCCGTCACAAGTTACCCTCCCGCGTCCCCTCGCGTCAGCCCGTATGATCACCAATTCGTGCCCTGGTGCTTCCGCGCTATCTCCTCGCAACATCTCCCCAACCTTTCGCAAACTGATTGTCGTTCATGTTCCAAGCCTATACGCGAATTCGGATTATACTGTCCATATTGCCTGTGTGCCGTACACTTTGGTTGCTACGACCATCCCAGCGGCTGTCATCTATCACAACACCATTCAGCAGACAATTCCAATGTACAAAGAATTGCAATGTATCGTTTTTCCGACTTACTGCCACCAAGAAGAGACAAAGAACCGATGACCATCTTGGTCAAGGGCCATGCATTTCGTTTAACGAATCTATTCACACTGAGCCTTTGCGCTTTCTGCCGCAAACCTCTTTGGGGAAACTTCGCTCAGTGCTTCCGATGCATCACTTGTACGACCTTGGTCCACGACAAGTGCCTCCAGAACCATCGCAATAACCCAGAGGGCCTGAGCTCTTGTTCAAGGGCAGACTTTACTAGCGATAGCCTAGAGATTCCATGGACCGATTTACGACAGTCTTGCGTCGATCATTATGACGATCTCCTCAAGACAACCCGCGATCATCTCTCGGAGAAGACTTACGAGGAATTGGACGTTTTTCTCACCATGCTATTTATCCAAAAGCAAATTCTTGACAACGGGGTTGCAATGGGTTCGATCGTGATTCGCCAAAGAGGCAAACTTGTGGCCCAGCAAGATGCGCCAATACTTGACTCGTTCGAACTTCACCACGTTATCGCTTGGTGCGAAGACCTCATCTCTTCCAGGAACGGTGATATCTCACCTGGAATGGATGAATACCTTGCGGACAATGGCGTTCATCCTACTCAGTTTCTCATTACATGCGAATGGACAAGTTTATTGTATATTGCGAGCGTGATCAAGGCACCTCGATCGACGCATAAAGCGGTTTCTAGGGACACACTTAATGTCCCCATCCTCTCCGACTCGTCGTCCGATGATGATTCTACGCATCCGAATGAGGTTGTAACATTATCCCAACTGCGCGATATCCTAGGATATGACTTTCATCTATTCTCCGATTATGCTGCTAAGCATGTCTTATCCCTGCTGCACCATTTAGGTTTCTTCTACGAGTCCCGACTGAACCCGGATATCTTCTCCGGCGATCCGCAAGAAACGTACTGCATCTTCCCCCTGCCTCTTGGTCTGGACTTATCCACCAACGTGGAACTTCTTTTCTCCTCCATAGAGGCGTCGTTGTCTGACCTGGATCTCTCTGTCAACGAGTTCGGATTTCTGATCCTTACTAGGAAGTTGTGGCCTGATGGCTTACTCTCCGATTATGCCCACAGGCGGCTCTGTAAGGGTGTCCTTTGCTGGATCCTAGCCGAAGTGAGCTCTACCGCTTTAACTGCCACACGATCTCCTCCTCACTCTAGTTAGGATGTCAGTTTAGCTGCCATTCTTAGGGATTTCTTAGCGAAGCAAAAGCCCTTGCCCGGCATTCGCTCCGCTATGGACTCTCATCCATGGCCATATACACAAGACTCTCGCCCATCGCCAAGCGGCTCCGCAAACAACGGGGGTGATTACATTGCCGCCAGACGGGGTATGCTGAGTCGTTACGCATGTCGATGGCTCCGTGCTTTGCATGATCAAAATCCACCGCAATACGCAGTTTTACTATTCGATCTTGCTCAGGAAATCGCGGAAATCGAGAACATAACCGCTGACTCATCGAAAGTACGCAGGAAACCTGTTATCAAGGTTTAGAGGTTTGCTAACACTCCCTGTCATTTAGACTGGGAATCGAGTTACATATGACCGAACACTAAGCAATATTGCAGGATTTATGCGGGCTTCAGTCACTTTCACAGTTGGCGATGACCTATTTCTATTCTGGTTGGAGTCCCTTCTGCCTGACTGTATATACACCGAGGTAAGTTTCCTGATGTTCACTATCCTTTCCTCGCTAACCATATTTAAGCCGATGCCCTCGTTGCTCAGATTGCTCCCCAAAGAAGTCGACTCTTTCCAGCGGACGAGTGTGTTCTTGGATGCCCATCCTCAGCAAGACGTTTCAACGACATCGATTGAACCATGGCGCGCCGTGACGAAGACAGCGCAAGAGAATGTCGAGGGTCTCCAACGTGGTCTCAAGTGGCTACATGTCCTCGTTCGCTCTGGGATTGATGTCCCTGCACCTACGTTTGGGCAAATCTGTGACTACGCGCTCAACTACGATACTCCTTTCGAAGATATACATTTCTTCATTGAGACTATCTTTACATCACTCTGGCTGAGATCTTTGGGGCGACAGAGTCTCCAGCGGATCATTGCTAGGCTCTGGAGTAAACATGCTAGCACAGTATGGGACAACCTAAAGAGTGCCGCTCAGCTCGAGACAACGTGCGTGTTTCACAGTTGATGTACACACTAGACTGACCGGTAGCAGTATGCGCTTCATTCGTTATTCTTTAGCAGCCAATTTGATTCTCTACGGCTGCGAAAGACAGAACATCATTACCCTTGGATTCATCAGCCAAGCGGAAGTTGCGGATATACCCTCGCGGTTCGTCTTTCGCCATACAACAGATGCCCCCCCTGACACAACTACAGGCGGAAAATAACAACGAGAGCTGAAGAAATCTCTGACCCCATAACCATTGATCCTGAAATTATGGAAGTCCTCGATGCATACATCGCATCAGATATCGATGAACTCTCTTCATATGTCATAAAGTTCTTGCATGCGTTCTTGGCTGAGTCCCCTTTACTGGAATCATACGAAGTAGACAACTTCGTACTGCGAAACGGTCAAGTACTCTGCCGTTGGTGAGTCTCTTTCCCGAAACCTCGGGAGAATATCAATGACAACCTTACAGGGCGTGGAAAGCGTATGACATCCAACAGTTTGACATATCTGCGATTCGCCCAGCCTTCCTACTAAGGACGTTGGTTGTTGATGAGGAACCCTTTCAATCCCTACTAGATGGTCTATACCAGTCTTCCGTGGATTGGAAGATTCGGTACGATACTATGAACGTCAATTTTCAGATGCTTTCGACTGACAGAGGACATCAGCTTGGATAGCGTTAGTCGTATCTTCCGCATTATCCTTGAGACCCTTAGCGCTTCTTTCAATGTGGAAGGGAGACAATGGCGAACATCAGTAGCAAATGTGTTTCGAAGATTCTTTTCCGCGATTTGGTCCGACGAAAAAGTGAGTTATATGCATGGAAGACTGCGGACTTCATACTCATTTATCTACAGGAAGAAGTGAGATTGGAGGCCAAAAGCCTCTCCAGAACCTTGCTTCCTACTCATCTCTTAGCCGTTGCACTTTGCTGGAACGAAGCTCTTATGAAAGCCCCTATGTCAGAACGAGTCGGCATCACTTCATTTTTGATTGAGCTTCACTCCCATTTCCCAGAGTGGCAACGTATGTCCTTGTCTACGGTTCGAACATACCCGTTACTGAGCTTTTGTTTTGTGCATCCTTAGTCTTGTCTTGGGAGGTCATCACTGAAATACTGTCAGAACTCAACTACACCGAAAAACACGGGGATGCTGAAGATGGTCCAGCCTCTGCCCACCTCGTGAGTACTGACCTATAGGTCAGCACCCTAGTGACTTACCCTCGAGTCCAGTCGATGTACGGTATTCACTCCAAAAAAGACGACGCTGGTTCGGTTGTCGGGCTCGACGACGAAATGTCCCAGCTTCGGCGTGGCGTTCTATCATTGAGCCTCCGCATGATATCCGACGGTATCCTCGTTGACAATCAGACACTTATGAAGGTCAAATTACATCTCTTACAGGCCCTTGGATTCGACGGTGTTTCCACTGTGACCACCGCCGATGGACACAACTTCGACGTTCGTTTTAACGAAGTCAGAGTGATGGATGCTCACATGTACCCTCTTGTCACCGAGTTGGTCGCCGTCCTCGATTCACACCACAAGTTTTGGCAAACCTCCACCGTCAACGCTCCCCAGAATGGGTCGTCCTATGGCCTCGTAGGAACTGTTTTCTCTGACATCCTTATCCGTATATTCTCTACCCTTGACGATCTTACTTCGATCCCTGTCATGGTACTCAAGGGTCTCGTAGAAGGGCTGGGTATCATCATTCACAAACAAGACTTCGAGGAGCGCCCGATGCGACATCTACAGCAACCACTTCGGAAGGCTGTGCATAGACTACATGAAGTCCTTCTTGGTGAAGGCAGCTATGAAGTTCGCCAACTTGCCCTTTCTGTCACCCAGGCCTTCATCAAGAAATGCCCGACTTTCATGGGCACTATCATAATGTAAGCAAGTTATTTGAAGACAGCTTGCCACTGACTTTATGGAGCATCGTAGATCTTCGGTTGAAACTGCGACCAAACTAGTTTCCTCGCAAGGTCATCACGGAATGAACGACCTTCTGGTTGCTCAGGCGCGGTCTTTTCTAGAGACTACTCTTACAGCGTATGAGTTGGTCTTAGACCCCTAATCTGCCCCTAACTCACTTGCTTTCCACAGATACCCGAACGGTCTCTTCATCAGCATATGCAAGGTGAATAACCATCCAATTTCTTGCCACTTTCGCTTACCCAAGGCAACAGCGCGAAGTAGACGACGAGTTCTTTGTCGTCATCAAGCAACTCACAGACGCACATGCGAAACCATCAACGCGGCATTTACGCGAAGTTCTGCTGCGGGATACACTAATGAAAGCAATAGAAAGTGACCGGGCAACGTTCCAGCGCGTTCTGCTCAATTTGCAGTCATATGTTGATGTTGTTCACCACGAAAACTATACTGCCGAATCCATGCAATGTGGGTCATATCTTCATCTGCGACACACGGGAGTTCATGATTGTCTGTAGTCGTAGGACAGTGTTTGACGCATTTAGCTCGTCGAGCATCAGAGTGGGCTGCAGAATCGCTGGATACATCGCCTCTACTCATTATCCCCGCGAAGTTGATGCAGTTCAATAAAGTGCATAGTCGAGTGAGTATTTCGTTTGTGAAAGCAGCACGCCGGGACTGAATTATACTAGGAAATGTTCAACTACACGGAAACGATGCTGAGGATCATACTAAACCGGTTAGATGTCAAGTCATCTAGTCTGTCGCAATTGATACGGGTAGCCGCAACCATCGTCAAGAAAAACCACCAGCCTAACACGCATTCAACACAAACTCCTCCCAATTCCATCGTTCAAGTCGTCTTCGAAATTCTAGGTGACGGCCTACGCCTGAAGTCCCGTGTTCAACCCACTACAATCGCCTCCATGCTAGAGGTTAGCGTGTACATTTTACACAGGCATGATATTCAAATACTCTCTTTCTCAGGTAATCACGACATCCGAGCATGGCATTGACTCGCTGGCGAAGACGCATCCATTATCTTTTTTGGGACTTGTCGACAGTGGCTTTCACTTCCTCTCGCATCACACATGGTCCAACGAACGCGCCGACAAGGATTTTGATGCATCAATATCTGTGGCCAAAATGGTGCTTGAGGCAGCGACCCTTGACAAAAACATCATGGTTAGGCTCTTTGAGCACGTAACCGAGGTAGACAAACTTGTCTTGCCTCAGGTATCTCTTCTGATTAGTTTCTAGAAGCGCACTAGCTTGAGCGTCCGTGGCTGGAACATCATGGTCCTGGCGGCGATGACTGAGGTTACAGGAACTTGGGAAGACATACTGTTCACGCAATTAGGTGCTTTCACGATTGCACATCAGACCACCATTCTGGGCTTGATAAACGCCGGCGGGCCGTTGTCTCAAAATGCGAAGACGGAGGTCAACTATGCCTATATATCAATGAAGGCCTGGTTTCTCCTGGCGCACAAAGTATCGCTACGCAGAGAAGTGGATGGTGCAACATGGCTTGCCATCTGGAGTGGATTATGGACACCTTTCGAGAGTCTTGTTGACGTTATAGAGGCGGAAAACACGCCTGGCGTGTCTACGGTGGGTCTTGTTCACCCTGTCTCAGCCTACTGCTATTAAAGCATTCGCCAGACACTTTCACTGGTAACATGGGGGTTGATCGCAGATTTGCTATTCTTCATTAACTCTCTACGCTGTCCGCTTAGTTCTTCAACCTCCTCCATGGTAGCCTTGCTGGAGCGTGTACGGAATTCGACGCAGGCCTCATCGTCGACGAAGGTATACTTTACTCAGTACTTTCTGATGCAAGGAACTGATACGGTACTAGATAATCAAGGCCTTAAAGAGTGCGTCGGAGGCCCCGCCTGAGCCATCGTTGGAGGTCCTTGTGAGTCAGGCAGGGAAGGATATAATCGCCGAAGAGAAAATCAAAGTCCTTTGGGAGAGAGAAAACAGCGACCGCAGAGGGAATCCAGATAGACATCGCCGAGAGCACAGGGCCGTATCTTAATGTAATTGAACTACAATAATATTGCAAGGGAATAAATATGATTCAATAAGGAGAAACCACAGGCGAATGCACTATCAAGCACTTCGTAGCTTAGCTTTTTGGGCCTTGATGCGGTTTTCTTTGACGATAGTTGCTCCCAAGAAGAAGCCGATGCCTGAGAGTCCGACCACAAGCAAAAAGGCTGGTATACGAACGGCCCACTCCCTAGCAGGGAAGAAGTTGTGTATAGGGCTATCTGAGTTGAAGAATGGCTAGAAATTGGTAAATCAATGCATGCGGTCCGAATACAGTGTTTGAGACGTACCAGCAGCATTGCCCAAGTGGTGTAATATGTGAAGACGAAGGCAGCTGCCAGCAGCATGAGTCCTCCTAAAGCCTTATCGCTCGTTCCCTACCAAGATTCTGAGTTCATGCCACAATCATGTCCAAAGGCTACTCACCATATTTCAGCAAGTTAGAGGGTCGAAAGCAGGTTACGTGTCAGTCAGACGCGTCGCGCGAACTTTGATTTGGTTAAGCGCCCAATGGTAGTACTGCGATTCGACACTGCACCGTCTCTCCTCTTCCTCTTGAACCACAGCGTAGATCGCCGACGCATTTGAGGTCCTCAACGCTGAAAGTCACTGTCTATGGAAAATCATGCATTTGCATCCCTAGCGCATATCCGAATCCTTCTCGTTCCCGTGGGCTCTATCCCGAGACCAGTCTTCGAAAAGTATGCTGCAGAAATTCGAACTTTCGAGCAGATTAGGCTCGCTGAGCTCACGACTACCAATAAGGATGAGCGAGGTACGTTGCATATGGTATCCTGTGGCAGCACCGTCTGAAATGCCCATCTCTAGCTAGATTCATGCCCAATCCGCTTTCGACTGGACACCTTCATCTGAGCTTCCCTTCACATCCGCCACCGCAGTCACAACTTCCATTATCCCTCTTCCGAATATCCCACTTCCCGCTCGGTGTCATAGGCATCTCATCATGCTCCGAGGCTGATGACATCGCAAACTTAGCCCAGCAATTCAACACTTTAGTGTCAGATCTGTTCCCTTCGGGAGGTATCCACCCAATGGCGAAGAGTTGCCTCATTTTCGAAAGTCCTGGGAGTGCTGTTCCTCTCACCCTCGGGGAAAGCAGCCCAGGCGTAGTCGTCATTCCGAATATGATGGGGAATAAGAAGGGATACATAGGTACTTTGCTAGAAAACCTTTGTTCTCAGATTTTAGGAGAGTTTGGCGTTTTGGTTAGTCCTTCAACCAAAGAGACTCTATTATTGCTCATCTCAAGTGAGCAGGTACAAACCCTTGAAAGTCCACTTGGTAATGAGTACTTGAACGCGTCGCTGATGCCCACGCTCCCACCTCGTTCGGAGTTCCTACCATTTATTGATGGATTGAAACCGGATTCACGACCATCCATTCCCTCGTATGACAACCAACCAGAAATATCCAAATCAGGGTTTACTCTGGGGGCTGCACCATTAAAGCGCAACAGCTCCGCTGCGACGACGCACACTCAGGCGAGTCCATCTCACAGACAGTCTCAGTTCGGCCCTCCGGCTGCGTCCAAAAAGCGTGCTAGCGGTATAGGTGTTGCATCTTCACATGGCCGCCTATTCAAAGTCCTCGGGGATCTATTTCTTCTGGCTGGTCGGACGGAGGATGCAACAGTGTGGTATGTTGCGTGATTTTACCAACTGTCGTGATGCGTCAATTGTACCCTGGCAGGTATTCGGAGGCCATACTTCTCTTCAAGCTTCCCCAAGACACCGCGTGGCACGCATCCGCTCTAGAAGGAATGGCCACTATCCCTGTGCTTGATGCATGGGCAGCTGGTAACGGACTCGTTTGTTATTTCTGATTTCTTCGCGGATGCAATTTGATCATACGCCGCAGAATACCTCGACAACTCCGACCAAAGAACCGTGGAGCGACACGACGGAAAGACTAACTCAGGCTGCCGCATTATATAGCAAAGCCCCTGCCTCAGACGCAGGTCATGACTACGGCACTCTCTCATATCTCTATTGTTGCTGCATACTTCGACACGCCACTCTCTTGTTTGCAATTTGGTCTGCGAAAGGTTGGGGCGTCCTTGCTTTCACTACCTTGATCCAACCTGGCCCTACTCCCTATCTCCCTCCAACTCTTTCTGCGGGCGCGCAAAATAGCACCGTCACCCTGGAGCGACTAGAAATTCTTTCAGGAGTGTCGCGAGCGGTCATCTCCAATACGCTCGCTGCCGTGCATGGTCCATGGCTCCTTCACCTCGGCGCTCGAGAGAGGATATCTGTCCTAGAAACAACGGCTGGGATTTACTCCTGCTTGGGCTACAAACGGAAAGAAGTATACATTCTACGCGAGGTCCTTGGGTGCATATTGGATCTAATTGTGTGTGGGAGAGAAGAGGATGGCGCATTCAGATCCGCATTACCTTCGATTCACAGCAAGGACGATGGGATAGGTAATGTGAGCATGAGGATATCAGAGAGCGTCGCGGGCAACGCAGGCATTCTCAGTCTTCTCAAATACGTATGTAGTGTGCTGGGCATCAATCTCGACGCCGTCCGCTTCTCTGGCAGCCAAGATGGGGAAGCACAAGTGGAAGGGGAAGATTCTAAAGCGACGTCAAGCCAGGCTTACGACGAGGACATTGCGGAGGACCTTCAAGAACCATTTGGGTTACCCGAGCTCCAAGTTGGAGTCATGCGCGAAGCAATTGCTGTCGCTGAAGCTTTACCTGGTCTGTAATATGTTCGCCCTCGCCGCCATGAGGCTTATGAGTTTCCGAAGACCACATTTCCGTCGCGCAGTTCGCGTTCTCCGCTCTGAAGACATTGCAAGCCATTCTCAGTCCCGGCGATCAATATCATCTGTACTCTACCGCCTCTCGAGCAATAACAACGGCCCAGCGTCGGGGCGACCCTCTTACACTTGAATTTTGGTCCGGAAGACCTGTAATTAGCATCACAATATCACCGTAAGTGATTAAATGGACACGTACACTTAGTGCGCTCACGATCCTTCAGTCTCCCGCTCATTCGCGTCCCAGTGGAGAAGCCCATGTCTGCACTGTCAACTCGAGCTCAATCTGCCAACGCTATCATAACAGGAAGCAAAGACCCGTTTTTGTACAACCCACGAAGGGGAGTCGAGCAAGTATGATGATTTCCCTCATTTCCTCACGAGCCTATTGAAGGGCTAAGTGTTGGTCTAGGGGCAAACGTTAGTGGTGCAGCACGAAGAACTCGAGTTTGTAATTGTTTTGCAGAATCCGTATGTATTCGATCTTGAGCTGCAGTCTGTAGTGCTTAGGTGAGGACTTATGTCTTTTACAACTCTCCTACTAATACTGATAACCCACCAGCACTTCAGGGGTGCCCTTCGAGACGCAACCAACTCGCGTCGTTATTCCAGCTGCAGCCTTTCACCAAGTTGTCCTTACCGGAAAACCCCTCGAGACTGGTAGTCTCACCGTCCGGGGTTGCATAGTCCAGGCGCCTGGCGGCGCTCCCCGCGAATTCATATTACCACTAGCGACCGAGGCGGAGGAAGTCAGACTGTCGCAGAAACGCAGCGTCATTGTGTGCGAAACGGAACGTGCGAAGTACTCTGGTCTCGATGCCAGACCTTGGGAGAAGCTACGTAGGAGGCACCAAAGCAAACCCCAAACCTCTGAGACCGTCTTCAAATTCCTCGAGTGTAAAGTCGTTCAAGAACAACCTTTGCTACGGATACGAAGGACATCAGTGACGCACGGCGCCGTAATGCTTTACGAGGGCGAAAAGTAGGTATCCGGTAGTTCTCCGCTTGCCTTCTGCTGACCAGTCGACGTAGGTCTTCCCTCCGGATGACGTTGGAGAATGTATCATCTCTTCCCGTGGATTTCCTGCGCCTGGCATTTGAGGACTCTACAATGGCGGCTGCGCAACAAGCGCTCACTGAAGGGGAAATGTCGATATTCGAGACCTATGAAACCGAGTACGAACTTCTCCACAATCCTCTTTTCACTTGGTCAAGCAAGTCAACTATCAACATTCCACCGAATAAAAAGCACGTCCTAGCCGTCGATTGCTTTGGTAAAGGCGGATGGTATGTATGCTCCTCTCAATAGCTTCGCTTCAGCTGATGTAGCTATTTAGTACATATGGCACTATCCATATATCCTATGGCTGTATACATCGCTCGGCACTTGATGTGCCTGACCCACCAAAGGTATTCCATACGCGGCAGATATCGTACCCAATTATGGTTACGGTATACCAAATGCTGGATTGCTACAACATGGATATCTTGCCGTACCATTCTTCATATCGAACACCTGAATCCTCTGGGGATGCTGGATGGTGTTTGTTCTCCGTGGATATACGGAACACCTATGGCGTGCCATTCGAGGTGACCTTTGAACGGTCACAAGAGGGTAAGTATTCGACATCCTTCCGACCCCCAAACACAAGCCTGACTTGCGTATAGACACCGATCCCGAGTCGACTACTACTATCATCTCACCAGGCTCCACTGCGAGGTACCCCTCATACAGATATCTGAAAAATACTCGTTCGCTGATTTGAGCTTCAGGATCGTACTACCGTTGAAGAAGATGTTCCTCTCGCAAGAACATGTATCTCGAGAGATCCCTACTCTTTCTGACAGGCAGTTCATCGTCTCGAAGTCGAAGTTATCTACAGAAGAAGAGTCGATGAACCGGGCGTTGTTCTGGCACCGTGAAGAGCTATTCAAGTGCGTGCAAGGACGATGGCGGGAGGTACGTATTCCTCGTTCGCCTAAGGGAGCAAGCAGTTGAGCGAGTTTGTGTAGGCCTCTGGGACGCGGCATGGTACCCTTTCGCTAAGGAAGCAACGGATATCACTGCACATGCTGGACACACTACGAATGCAGAAGGCGACCGTTCAACTGTCCATCATTCATCGCACGGAAGACGGCGATGAGCGGCAAGTTCGGCATCAAGACAACGTCTTCTATCCCCCCATCCACGAGTTCGTGTATCTCCAAGGAAAAGTCACCTCCCTCTCGGGTATGTCTTTTATCTTCGGCGTTTTTCTGTCCCTGACTGACGGTCGACTAGCCACACCGGAGATCTTCGTGCTGGACTTCGACCTGCACCCCTTCCAGCATGTCATTTACGAAGGAGTACTCACTTCCGTACCAATTGGCGAACTGAAGCAAGGAGAGTCCCGGGAAGTCTTGTTGCCAATTTGCTTCCTGTGTTCTGGGAGGTTTGACATCCGAGCGCAAGTCGGGATGATCGACAGCGGCACGTCTGAAAGGGGAGGAAGCTACGGTTCACTTACTGCAATTCTCGGCAGGCCGGACTCTTGAAGCCATGTATGTAATACACAAATATCACAGTAATAATTAGATTGGGGTCTTCATATTGCTACACGTCCGCGCTGTATTCCCAGACAGAGGCAAGCTGTGACTGTACAGGGAACTGAATCGGGTTGATCGCAATGAGTGAGACATGGTATTCCACAACATGGAGGATTAGTCGTAGTCCGACTCTTCCTGCTTGAACGCGGCTGAATATGCTAGGATAGTTCCATATACAAGTCTGGAAGTGAAGGGGAGTTAGACTAGGACAAGCCTCTACCGAAGCTGTTGCAACGCACCCTCCGCCAAGAATTGACATTGCGCAAGCCGCTGGCCGGATGACTTCTGAGTGTGCCAATACAATGGGAAGCGCGAAGCCGGTTACAACAATCATGGAGGTTATGAAGCGGCCGAGGTCGACTGGTCCTGCGCTATCGTAGTGTTCCGAGAAATCGTCTGCGCCGCAGTGCGAGAAGAGAGCATTTGGAAGGGGGGCGAGAACGAATATGAGTGCTGTGAGGGTGTTGTTCTCCAATTCAAAACATTTCTTGGTCAGATGAGCAGTTGTCTACGCACCGACGAGTAAGGGCAGCCAGTTGTGCCATAATGCGCACGACAGGATGATCATCAAGAAACCGACGGCGAGGACGAAGGAAAGGAGAATGACCGCTGCAAGGGATCGCTTTGTATTTGAAACCCAAGAGCAAAAGCGCACTCACTTTTGAGACCAGCTGCCATGGCTGCGAGGATGAGGTTGGTGACTGATGTGGTTGAAGCGTGAAGGTGGGTATGGGCGCTTATTCTCTCATGCAAGAATGCCATTCATCCAATGCGGGGTGAGTAGCACAGTCCCGCCTCTCGAGATATTATCGTTAACAAAATCAGTGGTACGACAGCACAGGTGCGCCCCTTGGCTCTCGGGGTGGGTGCGCCAGACGCGACACCGACTGCCAATTTATTCATCCCGACCATCCTGAGTGGCCAAAAGCGCCAGAATGTAGGGTACGTGCATTCTCGAATTCCATATCGAAGAAGACGCTGAACGTGCCTCTGAACGTGCCCCCTCAGAAGCGACCAAATGCTGCCCTAAAAGATTTGGAAAGTAGGGGAGGAGGCTCTTATCGTGTGTACCACTTCACCAGCCACCCCTTTCTTTCGTTCACATCGACTTTGGCAGAGACGGCTAGCTCAAGGTCACCACCGCGAAAGCCAAGGGGCGCACCAGTTTCGCCTAGAGCCATGCGGTCGGGCAGAGATAACCAGAGCTCTGGTTTTGATACATCTAGTTGGGGAAAACCTTCAAGTGGGAGCAACAGCATACCACAAGCAACGGGTGGGTCTTTGTCCCTAGTTATCTGACGAGTGGGCTAACAGGACTACTAGCGACTTTGCGCAACTTTACTGGCGGCTGGAAGGATTTTACCTCGACTAGCGACCCTGTAGGTCATTCTGGAAGTAATGACTGGGTGGCCGGTGGAGACTGGGGATCCGGCGAGGGTTGGGGATCCGGCGAGGGTTGGGGATCCGGCGGGGGTTGGGGATCTCCCAAGGTCGCTGCTTCTGGTTCACAATCTCCCAAGGCTACTACATCTAGTTGGGCATCTAGTGGCGGAGGGTGGGGTTCTGCTGCGCCTAGTTGGGGCTCCAGCAACACTTCTTGGGGCGGCGGGAGCGCGAATGCTGTTGACAAGAAGGAAACGTCCACATCCAGCTGGGGGCCAGCCTCTGATGCCTCCACGACGCGATGGCCAGACACAGCTAAAGAACCGGATCGTCCACAATCGCGTCCGCAACAACCGCAAGCGCTGGCTTCTTCCTCTTCACGATCAGACATGAAACCACAGCTTTCTTCTCGCTCTCACAGATTGGACAAAATTGACACCAATCTCCCGGCTAATGTACATTCTCCAAGGCGTGATTCACGCCCTTCACCAACGTCCTCCGTTCCATCCGCCGTTGACAGGAAGGCGACGGATCCTTTGCGCCCTATACGCGCACTTCCAAATAGGAATAAGGCGACTTCTAGTCGCCAAAGCTCGGTCTCGCGAACTGAATCATCTAGCAGACGCTCAATTCCTGATTCCTCCCTTACCTCCCAACTCGATGAGGCCGAAGTATCGAAATTGCTGAGTGGCCCTACGACGGAATTGACCAGAACCATCATTAAGTACGTGTTTCTCAACTCGGCGCATATATCCGATTGCTAATGTTTATTTCATTGCAGACTGATGATAGAAGCAGTATATCTGAAAATACAACTTGAAAAGGCACAACAACTCTACCGCGAACTCCATCGCAATCTGGAATCTCCTCAATATGCACGCGTAAACAACCCTGGCCGCACCAAATTCAACAAGATGTTGCAGGAGTACTCCGACTCGATCCATCGACAGAAGCAGCTCCTAGCTGGCACTCTACGGAATCTCAGTCGCCTGCCAGATTTAGCCGGGTTGGGCGACGCGGACTCTGCTGTAGAGGAGTCGGCGTTGTTCACATACGCGGAAGAACTGAAAGGATGGATGGAGCAGACGAGGATATATGTTCTTGCGTTGAAGAAAAACATGGTTGCTCAGGTGCAGGAGATACAAGAAGCAACGCCTGCCCCGGAGGTTGACTCTCCGCCGGACGAGGTGGTCGCCGCACCGACTACGCCTACCACCGAACTTCTGAGATCTACAGATGCAGCGGAAAGCAAATACGAAGATCTTCTATCAGGGTTTGACTCAGTGAAAATCGAGTCGCTTGCGGTCACCAAACACCTCGATACGATGATCAATTCGAAATTAGCAGAAGATACGCGAGGGGCGAGGACTCAAGAGTTGGTAGACGCGGCGGCGCAGATGGAAGCTGAGTTCAACAAGGTGACAGATGTAGCGGCCGACTTATTTACGAAGCAAGGGGACCAAAAGGTCCGCTTACGCATGTTGGAGGGAAATGTGCTCGTTGTGCAGCAGAAACGCCTGAACGTCAGTTTACTTCCTTCATACGACTTGTCTGAGATGTTACTAACTTGGTTGTCATCAGAACGCTGAGCGAGCCACCAAAGTTGAACAAACGCATGTGGAACATGCCCAGCTTTTGGACGAATTGATGGACAAAGTTCGAGACCTGCACATAACGGAGGAGACAGCCTCTGCGCCAGCCTCTGAACCCCAGCTGCCTCTTACCAAGGAGCAGATGGAAGAGTGCGTAGATATTATTGTCGATCGCTTCATGGAAGACTTGCGACCAACACTTGCCGACACCAAAGCCCGCCATCTGCGCCAAATCCACGACTCAGCAAGTTCAATCACGAATGCCGTTTGGTTGCATCTCGAACCCTTCGCAAAGGCAGTTAAAAGCCTCGCCGTCAAGGCTAGTCCGGTCAACAACCCTCAAGAGTCAATTGCCGCAGAATAGTAAGGTAATACACAAAGAATACATATGATGATAAAGTAGCACATTATCGCCGTCTTCTTGACCTAGTAGCTATATTTGATGTTCTTGAATTGATCAATGTGCCAGTTGGGGGTACAATCTGTTTCGTGGCTGCCATTGCCTTGTCGCGAATTAGGGGCATCGGTTCAGGGGGGCTGGAAGTGCTGCTGGAAGGCAACGACGACACGGATGATGAGAGCGAAGGTATCGCGGAAGATGGCCTCGGTGTACCCTCCGGATCAGGTACACCGAAATCAGTTAGCCTAACGGTTGGTTCTGAGTTCTCAATCTCGTCGTCTAGTGCTTCGTCGGCATCCTCTGGAATAGGTAGATGTCGCGCGACGAAGGTGTCGCTGGATGCCTCGGGAGTCGCATGCTTTCGCCACGAGGATAGAATCTCTGAGCGACTCTTTGTCAGATCCCAGCTGTCATCGTACACCCATTTGCGTTTTCTTGGAGTGCTTCCCGTGGGTGTATCCTCGCGACTACCTTCTTGGATTAGAGCGACGATGGCCTTCTGTTGCGAAGAGAGCTGTGAAGCCGCTGCACTGTGGAACGCGAGGACACTGTCGTCAAGGACCGAGAGCTAGATCGACGATGAGTTGCACGTCGCGGGACGACAAAGACAGACAGACGGTGCTCACATTAGTCGACATTTGGCCGAGCATATTTCCAAGACCCCTTGAAGTAGAAGCAAGTCCGCTTTGTAATGCTTTGAATGTTGACTGTACTTCATTACCCATGGCGGCAGTGCTGTCGAGTCTAGCCCTCTTTACGCGGGAGTGTTGCTCGAAGCCTGAGGAGTACATTAAGAAAAGGAAACGACCAGGGTTGGTACAACATACCTTCCGAGCATTCGCCCTGTAGCTCCCTCATCTGCTTCTGGAACCCAGATGCCAATGAGTCGGTAGACGACTGCACCGAGCCTTTGAGCTTCGATAGGTTTGTTCCGAAAGTCGCTGTAGTCTCTTTGATGGTCTGCGAGGAGTTCGTCAAGTACATCCCAATATGATCACTCTGACACTTGCCTTGAATGTTCCGCTCCGAACTTGTTGACCTTCAGCTGCCAGCGAACGTAGACTCCCGCCAACTGAATTCCCTCTGCGGTCCATCGAAGTAATGACGGCGTGTGTTCCAGTACCAAATGCCTCCATTGCTTCGCTTGTCGCCCCATTCCCCTCAATTGCCTTCGACACGATTGATTGTGTGATAGTTTGTCGCTTCGATATGAAGTCGGATAACATTGAGGAGAAATGTTGAACGAGCTCTTCTTTCGCTTGCTGCGTCTGGGCTTGCTCTTTCTTGAGCATCTGCCCAAGCATTGCGTTTTGTTTCTGGAGACGAGAGCACTCAGCCTTGATCGTTTGGTTCGTGAGATCAGTGAGCTCGGACACATTGGTACGTTCGGCGGAAACGTATTCTTGAGCTTCATGTACCACAGTGTCGAAGAGAGTGCCAAGAGTTTGAACCGTCATTTCCAGCTGGGAAAAACAAGCCATGCCCTTTGCCTGGACTTCACCGCAAATATCTTCGCAGTTCCTATGGAATTCTTCCGTCGCTCCGTCCATATGCGTTTTGAAAGTCTCGTTAGCATGTGTCAGGGAGTGCTGGATGTTGCGGATAGCATCCCCTTCGGCGGAGTCCTTGGCTCGAATGCTGGCGAGAACGTCGTGAAGCTGGCCGAGTTGTTTATCGATCCGAGCGGAATAAGAGGACAGAAGCTCGAGTTCACGATTTTCTAGTTGCCCTGCGTCAGTCTGAAGTTGGGAGATACGCTGAGTCGACGATGATATGAAGTTCTTCAGCTGGTCGGATAATGCATTGGATGCCGATGCTATCAATTGTCCGTGGCTAGTGACGACCTTGGTGTTGGACTTGAGTACGCTGGTCTTGCGGTCTAACGTTTGGTTAAATAGGTGTATCCGAGCCAGTCGAGCGTTATCTTACCCAATTTGTCAAACAACCCTCCAACGTCGGAAACACTTTGCTGAACGACATCTTTTAGGCCATGGGCAACTTGATCGAGAGCACCTTCAGTGGCCTGAAAAGCTTCTCTGACGACAACTTCCTCCTCCAGCGCCACCTTCACGACCTTGAGCTCCCCCTCTTTCACCTGTAGCACTTGCTCAGTGCCATGCAGCTTCGCCCGGGTCTTCTTGAGCTCCTCATCTCTTCGCATTAATAAGGCGATACTTTGCTCAAACTCCTCCCTGACTGCTCGTAGTTGCGCTTCCACGACCTCTACCTGCTTCAACGCTTCTTCCCGCTCCGTCCGAGTCATCTCCTGCTCCTTCGACATCTCTTCCCAAGTTTCTTCGCTAAAGAAGATACCGTTCTTCTCTCGGGCGGCCAAGAGGTCTGCTTTAAGTCGTTCTATTTCAGCAACATATTCTTTCAGTAGTGAGTTGCGGGTCATCCTTTGGTTGACCTCTGGCTTGTTGCGGATGGATTTGGCGCGCAAAGCATAATCCAACGTAGAAAGTGTTTCTTCCATGTTGGAGCGGGCTGGTGAGATTGTAGCGATGATGCATGTCTTAGTTCTACCACCTAATGAATCTTGCAGAAGTCGCGTGAGCTTTGATTCGCTATAATTGCCATGTAAGTAGGGTAAACTGAGGAACAATCGAGACGTACCGGTAAGGCACATGAGATGAACGGTCAACAAGCGCATTTATGACGCGACCGAGGGTTAACAAGCTCTGATTAATCATTCCCGCTTCTCTTGCCCGTTTATTCTCAGCGCCAGAACGACCAATGTTCTCCGATCCAGCCAAGTCCACCAGATTAAGCTTCCCAACTTTGAGAAGATCGTCGCCCATGCTGGAAGTTTCCTTTATATGCACTGTGACAGAGAACACTGAGTGTGAACGGGATGAGTGGTCGTTGAATTTGGTGGCAGCGATTTGGCGACGCTGACTGCCTTTGGTAAGAAGAGCTAGGGCATCTTTGGAGTCTTTGACGCTGATCTCCTCTAAGCCTTGTATGACTACTCCGCGCTTGGACGCGTCATCGAATATTTTGAGGCCAATATCGTTGGGAGTCTTCGAATTCGAGGCTACTCCCATAGTCTGAGACGATCCTGCGGAGGGTGGTGGTTCGTTGGCAAGTAGATCTCGGAGTTCTTCGTTATACAGTTCTATGTAGGATATCTTGACGCTGTAGTCAGCGGTGGATGTTTCGAGTTGATGGAACAGTCGAAATAATACGCGAGGTATCATGCCTGCGTGTGCCGATGGATTGCCCATGGGTGTAGGTGTTAGGTCGCCTTGCATAGTATATCTAATAAAGCTTAGCCAAACGCGCAACCGGACTCCGAGGGCATCTAAACTCACGTCTTTCCTGTCCCCGTTTGACCATAAGCGAATAGAGTACAATTGTAACCCATCAAAACCTCTTCGAGCATGGGGCTGACGACTTCGTGGTATATCAGAGCTTGATCTGCTTCTGGTCCGAAGACAACATCGAACGGATACGTTCGCAGCGGTGGAAGGGTGACAACCCCTAGACTTGATATTGGTGCGGACGTCTCGATGGACACGTCTTTGCTCTTTGCTCCGGACGAGCTCACGATTATGGGGGAGTTATCCTGGACCTCGCGCTCTGACCGGCGCCTGCATCGCACGACAACTTGAATATTGGTTTCTGATTCCTCGTTCCGTTGGCCCAATTTTGAACTTGAAGCTTCCAAACCATCATCTGGGGGTGAAGGCCGCGACACGGGTTTCGCCAATGCTGAGCGCGATCTCTGAATTGGCTGCGGTGGGGGTTTTGTTGAGCGAGATGAGGGAGGGCGTCTTGTGGCCATGATGGTATAACGGAGAGATGGTCACAAGAAAGGAAAGGCGTCACATCAACTTTGGACGCGTTTGGTCATGTGACCCACTATCTCTTGCCTCCTTCCTCCTCGTGTGCTCCTTTTGCTGGTACCCGGTCATGGGCAAGCGTAAGAAGTCTTCTCGCAAACCAGCGCCTTCTAGGCAGAAGGATCCATTAGGTGAGTATTTTGTTTTCTCCCTTCGATGCTACTGATAAATCTCGTTAGATACGACATTTACCTGCCTGTTCTGCCACCATGACAAGGCTGTTACCGTTCGGATAGACAAAAAAGAGGGCGTTGCACAGCTCGTTTGCAAAGTTTGCGATCAGAGATATCAGAGCAAAACACACCGTATGTCTCTTGCCTGCTACGAATTCGTTGACTGATTTCGTTGTTAGACTTGACAGAACCCATAGACATTTACTCTCAGTGGATCGATGCTGCAGATGCTGCGCAAAGGGAAGGGGGAAGCTCTAGGAGGCCTGCTGCGTCTTCAAGCAGACCAGCTCCCGCTGTTTCGTATGGAAGTGATGAGGAGTAGTGCAGAATCTTCTACTGTAGCATTATATGTAGTAGTTAAGCGCCCAAATACTTGACTCAGCGCTTGACATGCATTGAAATCATGATGCTTTTAGATAATTGAGTGTTTCGCTTGCTTTAGAATTCCTCCTTCCCTTTCCCTTTCCCTCTTTCACACATTTACTACCCAGCATACTCGCCAGATATAGTGTTATTTCACACTTAGATTGCGCCAAATATGGCCAGCTCGACGAATATCAAGGTTGTGTGTCGGTGAGTCGCCCTGCATCGTGTTCAGAGAATAGAGCTTCTCGCTCACCCAAAGTCCGTAAACTCAAGATTTCGACCAGTCAACGCGATCGAAGCTCGCGAAGGTGGCGAAATTGTCGTGTCCTTCGATGACAACCTACAAACGGTGCAGATGCGCTCCGCGCAGCTGGCCACTGGCCCCGAGAGGGATGGATTCACCTTTGATAGAGTCTTTCCTATGGGGACCCAGCAACACGAAGTCTTCGATTATGGCGTGAAAGAGTGCGTACTCACTCTGCTTTGACGTCTCAGCTGCACGACTAACCATGCTATCCTCCTCCCCAGTATCGTCAAAGGTCAGCTTGACAACATCACGTAGAGTCGTGTTAACGGGATCCCACCACGCGTGTAGATGTCATGGACGGTTACAACGGCACCGTCTTTGCCTATGGTCAGACAGGTAGTGGAAAGACGTTCACAATGATGGTACGCGGCCTCCCCATCTGAGCCGCGTTTCTCTGACGAAGCTTCTCAAAGGGCGCGGACATCGACTCTACCGAGCTCAAGGGTATAATACCGCGAATAACGGAGCAGATATTTCAATCGATTGTCGAAAGCGATCCCCATCTCGAATATCTAGTCAAGGTGTCATACATGGAGATTTACCTAGAGCGAATCAGAGACCTTTTATGCCGTGAGCACTTCGTTACATAGCGCCAGTAGCTTGTGATGATCTCTTTCAAATAGCCCAGAACGATAACCTGCAGGTGCACGAGGAGAAGTCCAAGGGCGTGTATGTCAAGAACCTGTCTGACTACTACGTGAGTAGCGCAAGGGAGGTGTATGAAATTATGAGGACGGGTGGACAAGCTAGAGTGGTTTCTTCGACAAGTTAGTGCCCGCACTCTTGCTTCTCATGCCCGCTAACGTAGATCTCGCGCTTGCTTTCCCTAGATATGAACGCGGAATCCTCTCGATCTCACTCAATATTCCTGATCACAATACAGCAGCGTAATACCGAATCTGGGACGATGAAGACGGGGAACCTTTACCTTGTAGATCTGGCTGGTTCAGAGAAGGTTGGTAAAACGGGGGCCTCAGGGCAGACGCTAGAAGAGGCGAAGAAGATCAATAAATCATTATCCGCTCTCGGTATGGTCATCAATGCGTTAACGGATGGAAAGGTACTGTGTTCAATAGTGGGAACTGTTGTATATGTTTACTAACCTTTATTAGGCGAAACACATTCCCTACCGTGACTCGAAACTTACCCGTATCCTGCAAGAGTCCCTGGGAGGTAACTCTCGTACAACTTTGATCATCAATTGTTCCCCGTCGTCGTATAACGAAGCCGAAACCCTTTCAACCCTTCGGTTCGGTATTCGCGCCAAATCCATCAAGAACTCCGCCCGCGTCAATGCCGAACTCTCACCAGCCGAACTCAAGAACCTACTTACCAAAGCCAACGTTGCAAACACTTCGTTCCAAAAGTACATTGCTGCTTTGGAAGCCGAGGTCGCTATCTGGCGCGCTGGTGGTGTCGTCGACCAAAGTGAATGGGCTGCTCCAGGGAAAGCAAGTGCTGCGGGCGCGCCGAAGAAATCGGCGCCGTCATCAACGTCATCCACGTCCTTATCGACGCCTCGTAGTCAGACACCCGTCAACCCTGTCATCGAAGGGCTGGCGAAGAGCGATATTAACTTGGATAGTCGGCCGCAAACACCCACCGTTGTTGGTCTGGATAAGGATGAACGTGAAGAGTTCTTGAAGCGAGAAAACGAGCTCAGCGACTCGCTCGCCGAGAAGGAGAGCGCCCTTGTGGCAGCCGAGAAGATTGTCAAGGAGCTGAGGGAAGAACTCGCCTTCTTGAAAGAGCAAGAGGCTGCCGTTAGCAAGGTAACTCCTGCCGCACGCCGTATCTACCTCAGCCGCTTACCTTTGTCGGTCGACAGGAAAACAAAGCTATGTCGAGTCAGCTTAACGAGATCCGTCTTCAAATGGAACGGCTGGATTATGACGCTAAAGAGGGTGTAATCACCATCGATATCCTCAAAGAGCAGAATCAAGATGCCAAGAGCGAGCTTGAGGAGTTGAGGAAACAAATATCAGAGCTCAGAACTGCGCAGAAGGACGCCTCAACGGAGGACAAGGAGAAGAAGAAACAAGAGAAGATGGCCATGATGATGGCTAAATTCGATTCGGTCAGTCTTTCCGTTATTTCTATCGCTACCTCCTTACCAATACTACGGATGTATTTTAGCAGGGCGGATTTTCAGAGAAGGAGGAACAACTGCGAGCTCTCCTCGCCAAGCTGGATAACATTGACTCTGGAGAGACCCTCACAGCCGAGGATCTAACCGCGGTGCGAAGGCAACTCGCCGAGGGTCAGAGCTTGATGAGAGAAACTGTCGATAGGCTGAGGCAGAGCCAGGAGGAGAATGAAATCATTACTCGAAGGAGGGATGAGCTGGAAGGTAGGGTTATGACCCTTGAGACTGAGTATGAGGAATTACTTGGTACGCAGAGAGTTAAGCATTGCTTCGCCCGTGCTGATTATCTATACAGAGAAGACAATTCTTGACGAAGAGACGAGCAACGTTGACGTCGCTGAATCAGTGGCTGACCTCAAGGTCTCTAATCTCCATCGTAACGAAATATCTAATTTATATTTATTCACCCTTTCCCGCACAGAACAAATTGGAAGCTCAATATGCTGCGAAGCGTGATGCCCACCAGATGGAGGTGACCGACCTTAAGGCCCAACTTGAAATGAGGGTCAATGAAATACGAAGCTTGAATGCCAGCATAGAAAGCCTGAAGAGTGTCAACGAAGAACTCAAGGTAAGCACCCCACTTTTTGGCTAGTCACATTTTGATAACCTTTGCTGTTCACTATCTCCGAATTCAGCGCGCGTTCGCTGTTACAT
Organism: Sanguinoderma rugosum; assembly: GCA_017499575.1. Lineage (NCBI taxonomy): Eukaryota > Fungi > Basidiomycota > Agaricomycetes > Polyporales > Polyporaceae > Sanguinoderma > Sanguinoderma rugosum. The sequence goes on along the minus strand of VTPW01000001.1, from coordinate 2,595,322 downwards.
CCGCTGGGATTGAAGGCGGTAAGAACCTTGCGGAGAGTGCCCAGGATCTAGAGCGGACGCGCAAGGCTATCAATGTACAACTCGCCGAGTTCGATGGAGTCAAGAAGTCTTTGATGAGAGACCTGCAGAACCGCTGTGAGAAAGTAAGACGCCACTCTCCCGAGTTCACCGCTCGTATACATTACTCACAATACTAACCGTGGCTTAATTTCATCAGGTTGTGGAACTTGAGATACAGCTTGACGAGATCAAAGAGCAATACAACAACGTGATCCGTAACAGCAACAGTAAAGCGCAACAGAAGAAGATGGCATTCTTAGAGCGCAATCTCGAGCAACTTACCCTTGTGCAGAAACAGGTGTGCAGCACACCGATTCTATGTTATCATACGCTCACACTATTACAGCTTGTCGATCAGAATTCCGCGCTGAAGAAGGAGGCGGGTATCGCAGAACGTAAATTACTTGCGCGCAACGAACGTATACAAAACCTCGAGTCATTGCTACAAGATGCGGATCGACGACTTTCCATTCAGAACCAACGGTTCGAACAGCAACTTGACGCTGTCAAACAGAGGTTAGAGCAGGCCCGGGGTACGTTCGCTTGTTCTTTCTGGTTGCGATTCACACTGAATGGTATCATATTGTTCTATAGCCGCAAAGGCATCGACGGCCTCGCCGCTAGGATTCGGCCGAATCCAGAAACCACTTCGTGGCGGCGGAGGGGCTGCTCCTGGCAGTATTCCAGTGCCGATCACTGGCGGAGGCGGGTCAGCAAACCCATTGGCCCGGCTGCAGACTGAAGAATCCGGGTATGTCAATCTTGTATCAATACCTCAGGTTAGTCTACTAATGTGAAAAAATCTTTCTTCCCGGCAATCATACAACAGTTCTGGTGAGTTGAAGTTCTCCTTCATCATGTAATTGTCGCTTGGCTAATTGGTATCTTCGTATGTAACAGCGAAACGGGCTTCTTGGTTCTTCAATTCTCGATAAAGTCCGGACCATTTCACCCTCTGTTAGACGTGTCTGGCTGAACCCTGACTTGTTTCCGTCACATTCATGGCTGGCCTATTTTCTAGTGCTTTATCAATATACCCTCGCATCATTTCCGCCATAATACTCACCCTAATGCAACGCCTTCCGTATGACGATCTAAACACACCATGTACATATGCATAAAGGAAAGCATATATTGTACGTCCTGAAACAGCTTAACCGAGGACTTAGCAGCGGGAGTCTGGAGCGAGGCCGGTTACCGATATGAAGCCTAAGATTTGCTGAGATCCTCTGCCCATCACCATGCGTCCTTGGGGCGAGCTTGAATCTATGTAAATTGTCTGCTTGCCGGCGAAAGTACTCGGCGCACCGTCCCGGTAAGTGTGTTGGGCGACGGGAATTACGTTGAAGTACAGCGGAGAGTGTGACATGATTTTAGGCCAAGATTGGGAAGTTGATCAGAGATCTCCCAACGAAAAAAGTGTGCGCACCGACATATTTGATTCCGCCCACCAACCGGCGGGGCTGGACGGAGATTGGACTCCCTAGCCATGTTAAGCTCCGCGTCGAAGCGGAACCGAAAGGGCTGTGAACTCCGACCAGGGACAGGAATGATTACATCATTTGATGCGCCCTTAAAATGTGAAGAAGGCCGAGAAGCAGTCAACATTCCGAAGAACACGTCGACGGCAAGAAGCCCGTTTGAGTGGTTCAATGGTGGTTCACAACCTTCTCAGCGTAAGCGCATACCCCGGTCGCCGTCTAAATGACAAACAAGGACCAAATGTGCCGCCGAGCTTAGAATCTGCCACAGATCCTGAGGTAAGTCCTTTGCCACTGCACCCTTACTGGTCGCGAACGGAGGTATTATTAAAATATTATCTTTTCCCAATCAATTCACCTCAGGGCCCGACGCGCGTAACCTAACGGAACCAAATCCCCGGCGTTGTTTTTTTTTCGAAGAAAATATCAAAATTCCCTGCTTACCCTTTCTGGCTCTCCCCTGATCTCCTCCAACGCGACGGCGGCGCGTTAGCTCGTGACCGCTCACTTCCCCACGAACGGGCAGCTTGAGTGAGCTTGAGTGTCCTACTGCTTTCACTTCGGACCATATCAGTGTTCGCTGCAGTCTCCCATCTCTAGCGCCTCGTCGTCGCGCCTCAAGCCCCCTCCATACTCAAGTTGGTCTTTTGTGTTCCACAAACGTCCATTTGTGGCTCTGTGGCTTAACTATCGCTCCCAGCGTACGTCCCTTTCGTCTCAGCTCGATGGGCTAGTCTCCTTATATATATATTCTTGCAGTATATTACTGCCGTCTCTTTAATTGAACCCATCCCCGCAGTCACTACTCTATTCCGGCGCGGCGCGGCTTAACTTCACTTTCCTCTTGCCAACTTCTACCCATGTCTGCGCACAATCCTAGTGACACAGCCCGCAAGCCATCTGGCTCTTCTAGCCATTCCGGCGTTCGGTCGGGTACCAGTTCACCGAGTATTGTGCGCCATCTTTGTCTATAGCAATAGGTTGTCCGAGTCTTATTTCTTTGCGTAGGCTCAGCCTCAACGGAAGTTGACACCAACTGCTGCGAGTAATATGTTGGGTGTTGCTATGAGTGGCTCGTCAAACGCTATGAAAGGCTTGAATTCCGGCTGGCAGGTTCGTGCATTCAGTATTTTCCCCCAGAATCGGCTTCATTCATGGTGATATAGGTTTGGCCCTCAAAGAGAAACGCTTCTGTGTCTTCGGCTGCCAGCATCTCTGAACTTGCTTCATCGCAAGGCGAAGGTGCCTTCCGCTCTGGCATCAACGAGAACTGGACCACACCAAGGTCTTCAAGCGCTACGTGGGATGATGCAAGCGCTAGCCCTCAGCGGAAGGAATACTCGAATATCGTAAGTTATTCATATCTTCTAGCGCGGACCATGGGAGAGTACATAGACTGAATCCCTTTGACTATCCATCCTTCAGGATTCGTTGAATCTCCACCACCCAAGGCAACGACAGGCAAATGTGACCACCGCGGCGACCTTTTCTGGAAATAGAAGTGTATGTCATGGTCACTCAAAATTTTAACTCAATATTCAGTTTGGCTGTCAGGGCGACCGATCTGCCACAGGGTCTAAGAGCGGCCAATTCGCTCAGTACGAAGTTGGTCTTAGCAAAGATACCACCAACCAACAACAGCGATACACAACCTCAGGGTCTCCTCCCCATTCCTTCCCTACCGTACCTTACGCGACGACGAGTAGCATCCAAAATGGCGCCGGTTCTGGTTATGAATCTTTACCACAGCAGTCAATGCCTTCTGCTGACGATCTCGCAATGGCCTTCCGCGGGATGGCCGTAGAGGATGATGTGCATAGCCGGCAACAAGGCAGTTCCTCGCAGCCACTTTCTTCGAGTCCTGGGAACAGAGGGCCCAGTCACCAAGCGCGACCACCGTATGGTTCATTTCCTCAGGCAGACTACGCATACTATGGCAATCCATCAATACCACGGGAGGCATACGTGGATTATCCTCTGGGCTTCGATGCCTACCGGACTCAAGTTGACCCTACTGCCATGTACCTGTCACCGGCGATGAGCAACGCAACGGCTTCCACGGTCTACCCCGGCGCAGTCCCTCAGCATCCTATGCCCGATCATCGGCAGACTGCTAACGTCTTTTATGATTACTCTGGTGCACCAAGGCCGACCTCCCAGTATTATTATGCACCGGCTACCATGGTGTATTCCCCTACTTCACCGATGAACCACCAAGCAGCCCCAAATCCTGTTATGGGTGCTTCCAAGAAGCGGGATCAGGTATTTCTACTGCGTTGTGCAATCATTTTTACCTCTTACCTCTTAATATTCTCGCAGTATAACGGACATCAACAGTTGGCACCTCAGAACATGATGTACGGGGCTATGCGATCGTCGCCGTCACCTATACAGCAGTCCTTTGGTGCTGTCATGGATTACGGGGGAATGCAAATGCCAGTCGTGTCCCCGGGCGGGCCAGTGTATATGCCTCAGGCTATGCAATACTACCCAACGGGGCATATTCGTGTCACGCGCCCCGGAGATGAAGGCCAGGGTGTCTTGGGCCTCCGCAGTGCCCGACTTGAAGAGTTCCGGGCCAACAGGTCGAGGAAATGGGACATCAAGGTGTGTCATGATGTGAATGTCATCGATCGCCATCGTTGAGCTTGGTATTTCTCATAGGATATCTTCGGCTTCGTGGTGGAATTCAGCGGTGATCAGCATGGGTCGCGTTTCATACAGCAGCGGCTCGAGACGGCCACCGCCGAAGAGAAGCAACGTGTATTCGACGAGATAACGCCAGGACATATAATTGGTCTCGTTTCTGACGTGTTTGGTAATTATGTGTGTATTATTTCTTTCCTGATTTTTGTTATTATTTATTAATCATTCGAATGACAGGTTATCCAAAAATTATTAGAGCATGGTACTCCTGCTCAGCGCACAATAATTGTCAATGCAATGGAAGGTCACATTCTTACACTATCGCTTCATATGTACGGTTGTCGCGTTGTTCAACGGGTACGTTAACTGTGGTCGTCCTGTACGGCAGGTTATCTAACGACTACTCGTTTAGGCTGTCGAGTACATAACGCCCGAGCAGCAGACGGCGCTGCTGAAGGAGATAGAACCTCATGTTCTTCGATGCGTCAAGGATGCCAATGGTAATCATGTAAGTCGACCCGCTTATTGCCTTTCTACTCGGTCTAACTCCTTTGTTAAGGTTATTCAGAAGATAATCGAGCGTGTCGCACCCGAGCGACTGGTATTCGTGGACGTTTTCCGTGGGGCGGTATTCGAGCTCTCGACACATGCATACGGTTGCCGAGTACTTCAACGATGCCTTGAGCACCTCCCACATACACTCACCCACCCGATTATCGAGGAATTACACAAGTATACAATCAACTTAATGCAGGATCAGTTCGGGGTAAGATCTGCGCTTGGTCGCCGTCTCTTCCCAGACTAACAAAAATTTTGCAGAATTATGTTATCCAATTTGTTTTGGAGCATGGTCAACCCCAGGATAGAGCACTTGTTGTCAACAAGCTTCGTGGACAGCTACTCCACATGGCTCGACACAAATTTGCATCGAACGTTGTGGAAAAGGCATTGGTTTGTGCCCCCACGGAAAGTCGCCGCACCCTTATCGAAGAGATTCTGACTGTGCAGTCTGATGGAAGCAATCCTGTCGTTGTCATGATGAAGGATCAGTTTGGGAGTAAGTTTTCAGGGCGTTCTTCCTCCTTAGGAACTGTCGCTCATGAATGTTTCAGACTATGTTCTTCAGCGAGCGATGACCGTGGCTGAAGGAGATCAGCGCGAAGAACTGTTCAATGCCGTCAAGCCGCAGCTCGCGACTATGCGTCGAGTGTCAAACGCTTATAATAAGCACCTTCTCGCCAGTGAGTGTGTTGTGTGAGAGCTCTTATCACTATCGCTGATCCCCGTTTCCTAGTTGAACGGCTGCTTGAAAAGTATCATGGTCCAGTAATTTCTGAACCCGCCCTACCTACTACCTCCTCATCATAAGGTTCTTACGACCTCTTAATCCGTCTCCTGGACCTTAGTCCTTATTTTACCTCGTTAGCATATCTCTGCACGTTATCTTCGCACGTCCCCCTTTCCACTACCATCCATCCATAAACTATTCGGACTCGTAATGCTTTCAGCTTGCTTTGTGTCCATTTGTCCTCCGGGTACTATCACTGCTTTCTAAGTTTTACCTTGCGCATCTTCGAACTGTCCATATGGAATACACTCCTTCCCCCCCCGTCACTTCGCTAGTATATACAGTCGTTTATATGAGTTTCCGATTACGATAGTATCTTAATAGTTGTTTCGCGCTTGGACCATCTGTCATCGACCTTACATACAGCCTATATACCAGCGTTAATGGTTACCCAAGAACACCAATTGATATCATTCGTGCACTTCTGACTGGTTGAAGTTAGTGAGCTGTGACTTCGTTGTCGATACCGTCACCAATGGACATTCCTCCTCCTTGGATTAGGCTGTCCCGAGCAGCTAATAGCGGTCGTATTTCAATGATACTGTGAGGCCAATCCCGAGGCAAGAATTTGCAGTACTTTGATAAATCACTCCACTATTTTTCATTTTGAGCCTTTGTGGGAAAATCGAACATGTCCTGACGTGGTAAGGGAAACACCCTCGGTCATTCTCCACTAGCATCCTCTGCTGAACTATGACCACTGTCGAGGCCGCTGCTTCACTCTTTGGGTCGGACGACTCGACGCCAGATCCATTTGCTTCGTTGGGCGCACCCGAGGAAACTGACAACGGCAATGGATCCATAACCAACTCGGATTATTGGTTAGAATCGTCGTCGGCCAACTCACCCCCGCCACCAAACCTACCATCGACCGCCGAAGTCGCAGGGACCCATGGTAGTGCACAGGCGTCCTACTCTATACCTGCCACGAACGGTGGCATCAACTATTACGACGAAAACTACAGTCACGGGCACGGATGGCAAGACACCCAAGTGAATGGCAATAGTTACGGTGGACAGCAGGCCGATACATGGTCTTCTGGTGAGTGGAACCTAGTGAATAAGGTAGCATATATGGTCTTAGTTGTCCCAAGCTCCTGCATCTAATCCGTATGACCCATACGCGCCGTATACAAATGGTTCGGCGGCGGCGGCGGCAGTTCCGCCAACCCAACCCTCTCATTCATATGACCCGTACGCACCCCCGCCGCACGCTGGCAATGGCTCAGTGGTTCAGTCTCCCCCAAACTCTTCTGCTCATCCGTATGACCCGTATGCGCCTGTTCAAGCTTCCGCCGGCCCGACCGCGTCACAGGCATTCGTGGAACCCGCAAGTCATATGTACGACGTTTACGCGCCCGCGCAGGCGACAAGTGCTAGTTACACGGTGGCTCCCACTCATTCGTACACTCCGTACACGCCGGCTGCGTCCACTGCGGGGGGGACTACTACAACTTCCCAATACGATGTGCCGTATCAGCCACCTGCTCATACATCATACCCTACCGCTGCCACGTCTGAACCACCTTCCATCCCCGCGCCAACGCCCCCCAAAGCACCTCTGGTCAGGCCTAAAGTTGTGAACGCCTATGATCCACCATTTCCCACAACCACTAAGCCCGCTCGACGGACCAGCTCCCGTCCTGCACTCAATACGTACCCAACTACCAACACCCACAGCCATATCCAGCAGCCTTCCTACGAGTCACAATACACTACGAATGGGTCCCCAGCAGTGGTCCATGAAACTCCAGCAGCGTACCAGGCGCCCGTCGCCAACCCAGAAGCTTTCTTCAATACCGTGTCTGGCCTTCCTGCTCAGCACCCGTTGGAAACTTCTCAAATGCACGACCCCGGGCTCCCGTCCGTCTCACATGACCACCCCGTCTTTGGACACACGTCCCCCTTCATGGCACATCAAGGCCTATCCACATCTCCGCCAACCCAGCATTACTCTCCGTCATTAGGACACAATGTTACTGCTCCCAGAACAGCGTCACCGAACATTCCTCAAACTCATTCTCGGAGAGCATCTCAAGACATCTCTCCCCCGAAACGAGCCTTCACCCCGAGTTACAATGATTCCAGATCGATACAGAACTCGAGTTCTCCAGTAATCAGTCGAGCGTTTAGCCCCAGCTCCGTGCCTAGGACTGCTTCACCCGCCCCTTTGAATCACGCTGCTTCTCCGGAGTTTCAGCCGGCTCCGTACGACCCGTATGCTCCCTCCAAGCCTTCGGTCAATGAGAATGGATACGCTCCTGCATATCAACCATCCACGTATAGCCCACCGCAGCCTCTAGTCGCGTCACCGAATTTATCGGATGCTCGTAATAGAGCCATGTCCAACGGTTCGGTTTACTCTTTGCAAGGTAAAGAAGATCCATACGCTCCCGCAAAGCTTGATCGTCGGCAGACGCTCCCCGTCAGCGAACCTCCTTATAGGTCGCCACAGCTCAACGAACCTTCACAGTATGGCTATACACCAACGTCGGCGTATAGTTCTTTCGTGAGTAGTGAACAAGAGCTGATAGCCAAGCCCAACCAGTCTGCATATGCGCCCTCCCCTTCACTGATGGGTAGCAATGATCCTCTGGGTCACACTTCTGCTCGCGTCCCTATCTTCAGCTTTGGGTTTGGAGGGAAGGTGGTTACATGCTTCCATGGCGCCGACTCCCTCAACACTGGGTTCGATGTGGCGCTAGCTGCACGAAACTCAACAGGCATCCAGATACGAGTGCTGAAGAATTTGGTTTCTCAATCAGCTCTGAATGCATCTTCAGCCTCCTTCCCTGGGCCTTTGTTCTCTGATCCTGGTACACCTACAACCAGCCTTGTGCGTACTGGCGCCAGCTCGCAGACCAAGAATAAGAAGGCTCGGGTGGTGAAGTATCTAGAGGAACGGGCGGAGGAACTTACGCAGGGACTTAGTTATATACATGCCGGAACTACGGAAGGTCGCAGAGAAGAGGGGAAACTTGCTCTGGTCAACTTGTTGAAGGTCATGGTTGAGAACGATGGGAAACTGTCTGGAACGTGCGTTGCTTCTAATATCTCAGTGTCATCAAGTGTTGAATGCCTCCAGTCCTCAGATCGACTCGGCAGTCCGCTTAGCGTTGATTCCTCATTTGGAGGACAGTGTAGGTGTGGCCACTGAAACGCCAGTGCCTATGGTTGGCCTTGGACTATCCGTTGTACCGGATGTGCACAGCGAGACGCCTCTTTCGACGACGGTCTTACGTTCCTCCGCTCTCGACACAATTCAGGACTTCCTCATCCGTGGTGAACGCAAGAAAGCTTACCACTATGCTCTTGATGAAAAGCTCTGGGCCCATGCTTTAGTGATCGCAAGTGGCATCGATAAAGAGTCGTGGAAGGAAGCAGTGAACGAGTTCCTGAAGGTCGAGCTTGCATCGAAAGCCCTTAATGGCGCAGCGCCGTCAATGCACGCGTCCTCCCGACAGTCTAACCACGGCCGTGAAGCTCTGAGAGTGGCATACAGTCTTTTTTCCGGTCAAGGAGCTGCTGCTGGTATGTTACTCTTGATCGTCGCTTCATATATATTCTTAATCTATATTCATCCTACTAGTGCAAGAGTTGCATCCTCATACACTGTTATCTCAAGGCAAACCAACCTTAACACTACCTCAGTTGAACCAACTCACGCCGACACCCTTAACTCCGAACTTCAGCTCTCCAATCCCATCTACACCAATACCTTCGGATACATTGGCATCCTGGCCTGAAACGATTGCGATGATGTTGACCAACCCGTTGACACCGGAAATTTCCGCTGCTTTGACCGCACTGGGTGATCAATTGGCTGCTAACCAATGGATAGAAGCCGCTCACGTTTGGTGAGTAGTCGTGCACCGCTTGTACGAACGGGACTAATTGTTCCCCCAAGCTATCTTCTCTCCCCGCAGACATCCCCAATAGGTGGCATTGGCAATCCGTCTGCCCGTGTTGTATTGCTTGGGAGTCGGAGTCCTCAAACTTGGTCTGGCTTTACAAGAGATTCCGACCCCATCATCTTTACTGAGATCTTGGAGTTTGCGCTGTCTCTTGTCACACCAGCGAAAGGACAGGAATCTTTCAATGGCTTCCCTCATCTACAGGCTTACCGATTCATGCGCGCCATGGCTCTGGCCGAACTTGGCCATGTCCAGGAAGCAAACAGGTTTGTCTACTTGCCCGATGCTGTTCCCAATGTTGAACTTGATTTTTTTCAGGTATTGTGAAGCGATCACAGCTGCTCTTACTCGAGGGTCTCCTTACTTCACGCCGATATTTGTTGAGCAACTCAAAGGTTTAATGGACCGGTTAATTGGAGCTCCCAATCTCGATAAAACCGGCTCGTGGATAGGTTCGAAGTTAAGCAAGCCCAGTCTGGACTCGATTGGCGGTTGGTTGGAGGGAAGATTCACTAAGCTTGTCACGGGTGATACGGATCCTGGCAGTCCAGTAGCGGAACCTAAGGCAGACTCGCAACCATTTGGACCCTTCTCTCACTATAGCTCCATTTCATCCGCTACTCAATCCGCTCGCTCGTCACCGCAGCCGTCGTTGCACGCGTATCCTGTGGGCCTTCCCAATCCCAACGGACACAATCACATTGATCGTGCATCGTCTGCCATGGATTACATACGGCGTAAACCTTCGCCTGTGCCACGCATAGCATCTGCAAGTGCCACGGCAACGACCTTTGCGCAGGCTCCTTCGTTCGGACAGTCCTACCAAAGCCCTTATAGCCCGAACGCGATCCCCAGTCCTGAGCAAGAGATGGCCACACCACGACCTACAGGTGACGATAACGAGGATGCTGGCCAGGATGTCGGTTGGTGGGGCGCATCTTCCTACGGACAGAACGCTTCCAATCAAACCCCCACGGCCAGCTCATTCATGAAGGTCGATGCGCCCGTCACTGAGTCGGCAGACGGTTTCATCTCATTGATGGACACTCCATCGTATGGAACACCCTCGCCCACTTATTCTAGTGGTAGTGGGAAGCCTCAGTCTTACTCCCCAGCGGACGACGACGACGATTTAGGCTTGGGTAATAACGGCAGTAGGAAGAAAGACGCGAAGGGTCTAGATGCTCAGTCATCCTCCACCCCTGCGCCACCTGCAGAGCAGCCCAAAAAATCGGGTATGGTTTTTATCGGTGACCGTCGATGTATATTCTGACGCTCTCTCAGACCCTCAACCGAATGAAGGTCAGACGGGATCTTGGTTCAGTCTTAGCCGACTCTGGAAAAAGAGCGACGCCCCTGGACCAATCAAAGCCAATTTGGGAGAAGAGACATCCTTCTACTATGACCCAGAAACAAAACGCTGGGTTAACAAGAAGGCGGGTGCGGAGAGTGCACCCAAACCAGCTGCCCCGCCACCCCCGCCGTCAAGAGCGCAGACAGCGTCCCCCGGGAGAACGTCCAATTTCTCGATGGGAGGGGGAAATTCTGCCCCGCCGCCGCCGCCTCGCGCAGCATCTGCGATCGACCTGAGCACTTCGCCTCCGAGCAAAACAGTGATGCGCGTCCGTTCCAATTTAGCGCCTCCCCCTACAGCGGAGTCTGCTCCTAGCACACCAACTGGCATGAGATTGTCACCAAATGGCGGTCCACCACCACCACGGCCAAAATCTCAAGCAACGAAGCGTAACATCCGCAGTCGCTACGTGGACGTGTTCTCAGGGGAGGGGGCGAATTAACATACGCGCATGGTTATTAACATAGTTTATACCTTTCTTTGCTCTTCGCAACATAAATTAAACCCAAGCATCTACATGTGAGCAACATTGATCTTATTATGCATTCAGTAGGGACATAGAGCAATGTGAAGATCGTTTATCACTCATACAGAGTTTAGAATAATAGTTTGAATGGATATCCTACATTTCACGATGAGAAGTCAGATATAGAACATATTATCGCGAACGTACCTCTGTTCTTGACCCTGAAGATGGTCACCAAGATGGAGTATACAAGGAGATTTGCTGCGGTGAACGCGTAAATCTGCATTCTTTGTCTGTTGGGCGAAGCTTGCTTGGGTGTCTGGACAATCAGAATGACGATAGTCGCAGCGAGGATACCGTCTGGAAAGAGTTACACGTCACCTAACCTGACGCGGCATCGGTGTCAGACACTCACAAATCATGGCAATAACCTGGACTTCCTGTCCGTATTGGTTTTGATAACCAGCAGCAATCCACGAACCGTCCCCACCGGTGAAAGGTGAACCTCTGATACGAGTAAACATGAAACCTGAGACCATGACGAGCATGGTGACGATGCTACCGGCAGCCCAGGTCCAGCGGGATTGAAGGATGGGAGAGATGAAGCGCAGTGTTAAAAGGAATGCAAGTCCGCCGACTGCAGTGAGCGTCCAGCCAGCGTAATCGAAAGGTGGCTTGTATGGGATAGGGATGGGTGTGTGATTGGAAAGGTGTTCTGCCAAAGGTCCGGCTTCAAAGCCACTGAAATCTCCCTGTAAGCTACAAGTATGTGCCGTCATAAATTGGTACGCACTGTGAGAAGTCATATTTCGAGGGAGTGGTTCGCCCGCTGGGCAATTGACGAGGTCCCTCTGCGGCAGGGTACACGAAGACGACAGGCGCGGATTGCAGACCGAGCTTTGGATATACACGTTTCAGATTTATCGTAACCAGCACTACAGGTAGCACACACCTTTTGGAAGGTTGCTTGGGAATTATCAAAGTCGAGCGTCGCGAAGAAATGCTGGTCACGGTGCTCTTTTGGTGTCTTGGACCATGCTTTGGCTACCTCAACCCACGACGGGTCAAATTCTCTGCAACACGGTCTTAAATGATGCTGGTCATAGATTCCATAGTCTGGTCTCACTTGCAAGGTGCACATCGCCTCCGCTGGTCCATGGCAGTGAATTGAATGGAGGCCGACCAGTTGCGCTTCGGCGAAGTCAACAGATCGAAGGTATTGCCGTCGAGGTTAATGAGACCATCGCCGGCAGCAGCGAGGTCGACAAGCGTGTTGAGCGCATCCTTTGAGGCCGCCCAGCACAGCGGGAGGAGGGGGAGGAGGAACGTGAACCTCATCTATGCGAGTGTTGACGTGGAAGGAAGTGAAGGTGGAAATTTCCAAATGCGGCGGTAAGCAAGGGACCTGTGATCGGTTGGAGGTGTTCTCTCATGTCCCATGCTCTCCTATTGCGCCTCTTCCTCTCCTCCTCCTTCTTCTCCGTCCATGTCGCCCTCCAGTACCTCAACCACTACGCAGACAATATAGGAATCACCTACTACCTTACCCGTAGGCTCAGGGAATTCAATACCCGCGAATTGCGCGACGTCTGGGGTTTCGTTTGGTGAGCTTACATCGCCTCATCGTTCACTGCGTCTCACTTCTAGATTCAAGTCATCTCCTTGTCACCAGAAACACCAAGTCGCGTGCGCTGGAGGCCTTTGTGGTAGAAACAGCCCAAAGATCCACCCATATTGCGCTTCTAGTACGTTCTTGCGATCAAATCATCCCAAATAGATGAAATAAATGCGCTCGACTAATTCACAGACGCTATGGTTCATGCAATCCGCGTTGAAGGACCTGGCCGTCTCCCGCCACGATAGCCTGTCTTTCCTAATTTGCCAGCGTGTCCTGCACCAGTGCCATGAAATTATATTCGGAGATCTTCCGCCGCTTGCGACGGCACCGTACGCATCATTGAATTTACCTTTCCAGGCGAGGTTACTTCGCAAAAAGGTCAAGCCAAATGCAGAACCAGCGCTGGTTGGGATCGGTATGGCTTTGGCGGGGGTACCGGCCATGCCATCGTTGACCGAAATCATGGGCCAAGTAGCTATTGAGCAGGGAAGGGCGGACCAGGAGCGCGCATCTATTCGAGATATAGGCGGCAGGAATGACGACACGGCGCCCCAACCCACTGTACACGCCTCCACCGTCGACGAACCCGCAGATGCGGACGATGACGAGCTTGACAGCCCGGGGACCGCTACTCGTGTTCCCCAGAATCAACCTCGCGGCCTAGGACTGATTATGGATGATGTAGACCGTCCAAAGCAACTCCCTCATCGCAAGACAGTCAGCGCAGCCCAGACCACCCCCGCATTGCCGTTGCACCTCCTCGCCGACATCAAGTCGTCACGCTTCTCCGAGGATCCGCTTGGTTTGGCCGACGACGAGTTGCCTTCGTCTCCCAAGGCTCCGTATCAGTCTTCTCCGTCTATTTCTTCGCGCATCGTACCGTCGCGGAACACGACTTATAATTATGGTGATAGCCTCTTGCAGAAGTATGACCCGTTTGCACAATCCCATTTACTCCGCGGCCACTTTTGTCGATCAGAGGTTCGTACTTCGATGTGTTCCACATGTGGTTGGGCGTGAGCTGAAACGTTCTTTAGGTCCAATTCATCCTCGCGTTAGAGAATATATCCAACCGGCTTCTTGTGATACCTAAACTTGCTCGTGTCAGTGCATTGAGAGCAGAGTTAACCGCCTTGAACCATAAACTCCCAGCAGAGGTATGCATAGTTCATATTCAAATATCCTACAGATTTAACATGACGCAGGTCTGCATGCCAATGTGGTGCTCTTCGTCGGACACACCCCGGGAAGGCAATTCCTCAGAACCCCACCACCGCATAGTCCGCATTCCCCCTGGCGAAAGTGTGGTTCTCAACTCGGCTGAGAGGGCGCCGTACTTGCTTCTCATCGAAATACTACATGACGATTTGGATTTTGATCCAAGCAAGCGGAATAACAAGGACGTGCTTAGGAAGATAGTCCTCAAGGAATCCGAGCGCAAGGGTGCCTCCAAGGACTTGATCCCTTTCAACATCCCATCGTCGCAAAGCAAGACTTTGTCGACAGAGCCCAGCACTGGTGTAGAAGCAGATGCAAACACTTCCACGCTTTCAGGCCCTGCATTCGCTGCATCACCGGTCACCTCTACGTCCGTGCCCGCGGATGAGGAAGAGATTGATTTGGTGGAACAGTTGTATGGCGCCGAACATTCACTTCGTTCTGTCCCAATGGACCTCTCTGACAGCATCGTCCTGCGGCCAGCTCCAAAGAATAAGGAACTCGACATGGCGGCCTGGTCAAGATTAGGTTCACAACCAACCACTCCTGCTCTTTCTCAGGGAACACCCTTCGCTGGAGGCCGCCCGAATCTCCATATCTCTCCCAGCTTTTCTTTCGGACCTTCCCCCGCGGCGACGCCAACCATGACATCCGTGACACCGCAGAGCCAAATATTGACGCTGGACGACTATTCAGAAAGAATGCGCACAGCGGCAGTAATGCTTGCGCAGTTGAATTTGAATCTTGTTCGCGAACCTATAACGTCTGTTACGCTACCGAACGGCCAACCTGCACTACCGGAATCATCGTCTGGACCGCTAAGCTGGCTTCCTGGCTCACGCTGGCTACTCGATTCAACACCCTCGTCACCCTCGCAAAATGGCGTGAACTCTCCCATTGATCATCCACAGCCTGCGCCAACAAGGATGCGATTGCAACCCTCCGAGGCGTATGCTATCCGAGATCGCATCATGAAGGAAATGATTGCTTTGGAAGAAGAACGCGTCGAGCGAATGCGCGGGGATCCCCAAGATATCATGCCCATGGATATCAGTGGTTCGTTGAAATCAGCCGAAGACGAGAGTATCATTCGGCGTGAACTCAACAAAGCTGATCCCTCCGCCGTCGTGTTCAGCGAATCTTGGGCAGTCAAGAAAGTCAGTCGATATGTGACACCCATTAGTCGAGACTTAATTGACCCATTCGCAGAGCAGAATACGACACGGTTCTCCATATGGCCATTTAGGTGAGCCAAACCCTTCAATGTATACAATAGTAGTTACATTCTCTACTAGCTAACTGGGATTGTGTCTCTGTCATTGTGAAGACTGGCGGCGATCTCAGGCAGGAGCAACTAGCTGTTCAACTGATACAGCAGTTTGAGCGGATATGGAAGGAGGAGAATTGCCAGTGCTGGGTTCGATAGTACGTTGGCTTGATCGGATGGGGAGGGCAATACTTACTAGACCTATAGCTTTCGAA